>CM057346.1:97640605-102440605 GCA_030015575.1 Agapanthus africanus | reverse complement strand
GACCATTGGTACTGTGACATATTTTGGGATTTTTTGAACTCCGCTCAAGTGTTGAGCTATTTAGGAAATTTTGGGTATTTGATTATTCGATCGGAAAGTTTAATACTGTTTATTTATCTGAAATGTGATACAATATGTGGAATTCATATAATTAAGCATGAAATGCGAAGTATGTTATATTTCGCATTTACGATGTCTAAAGAGATTGTGGATTCCAAATGTTGTAGTTTTACACTTTCTTTTCTATGACCGTAAGTGTAGTATGTAGTTGTATTGCCGGTTTTTGTTGCTATACATCAACGACGATCGGTGTATGCATACTTACTTACGTTGATGATATGAGATATTATGTGTTGCTGTGATATGTTATATTGGATCGTCGTGTTCTGAATAGCCGGGGGTTTTATGTGAGATGAGGGTTTTTATTTTCATTCATGTAAAGTTCATTTGTATGTAATATTCTTTTATTGGGGCACTTCCGGGATGAGGTTGATTTCACCATTGTATATTATTTACTTTTCCGCATTAGGTAGACCCAAGGAGGGGAGCACAAGTAACCGGGTTCTAGGGTCTAGTGGGAGGCCATCTCGAGGAGTCGAGACCGGGTCTGCTAACCCTAGAATTGGCAGTGTTGCTTGCCGCTCTCGTAGGGGTCTAGGGATGTGGGTTTGGCTATTCATCGCGACCGTGGAATCCGTGTTTTATACAGGCTCGTATTAAAACACGGACATCCTAGTATATCTAATATTTCATATATGTTCTTATGCTGCAATGTTCTGTGATGAGATCATATTACTGCCTGAGACGAATGCTTATACTATATATATATATATATGCTGATATATGAATATTACTGCTTTCGTTTCTACTGTGATGCTTAGGAAGTATAAGCTGATGGGATATATTAATGAGATTAATAAAAGAAAAGAAACCTAAAAGATGTTGTAGAATCAAAACTTTATAAAAAGGGTAGCTACAGTTTTGCTTTGCATAGCGGTATATATGATATACCCTGCACCTTATTCGATGAGGAAAGAGCCGAGATCCTTTCACCGGGAGTGACCTCTTTAGCGAAACTGGCAGATGCTACAAACTCGCGGTTTAGTTTTTGACAGCTTATATAGTTCTTGATTTGCACAGCGGTATATATGATATATCCTGCACCTTATTCGATGGGGAAAGAGCCGAGATCCCTTCACCGGGAGTGACCTCTTTAGCGAAAATAGAAAAGCCTAAAAAACACTCCTTTTCAAAAATCACTCGATTCTACGACGATATCAAGTTCATTACGCTCATGGTTTTCTTAAAAACCTGCGTAGCCCTCCGTCATTTCAGATATGTACTACTTAGTATTCGTGCTGCGGTAGTTTGGCCTTCGTCAAGGCGTAGTGTACGGTTACTAACTAGTGCTTATTTGCTAGCATACGATGCGATTGGATTAGGGTATTCGTACGGCATAGTTTGGCCTTCGTCAAGGGTCGTACGGGTGGGTTTAATTCAATCAAGAAATGAATGGGTTGAACTTGACTAGCGCCCTATGGGTAGTTTGGCCTCCGTCAAGGTCATGGGACGCTAGGGGTAAAAGTATTATTGGGAATTTCAAGTGTTGAAATTTGCAATGAGATTGCATACCTCCTATGAGATAGTTGGATCCCAATACCCACTGCGAGTAAGAGTTACTCCTGGGAGAATTTTACACAGGACAATTAGCCGATCAAGTAGGTGTCTAGAAAGGTGTTAACGGGGTTATGCCTATGCGAAAACGAAGTTTATTTTAATTAGGTCCATGCGAAAGCATGGGGAACCTCCCTCAAGTATCGACACTGATCTGGCTGAAAGATTGACGAAATTGTAGGGTGTAATTAATCCCGGCTAATCTTACCTTTTAGGGTTTGAAGGAAGATTTGATAAAAACAGTGGGAGACATCCTGATTAGATAAGATAATAACCAATCTAATCTTGCAAGAGCATATGCTAAAGTGTTTCCTTCTCTCTCTCTCTCCAGGTAGCGACCATGTCAGGACTTAATCAAGATAAAAATATGGATGTATTGACTGAACCTACTTATTATACTGAGCAGGGGATCGTTGGTCCCGTTCTTTCTTATAAGAGTTATAAGACTGAGCAGGAAACAGGAGAAAATCTGGATTCTCATGCCGCCCAAACGAAGAACAAGTATGTTGATGCATCTTCTTCGGGTGTGTTAGTTATTGAGAACTGTTTCTCAGTTCACCCTACGTCCTGGGTATTGGATACCGGATCGGGATCCCACATATGTGAATTGTTACGTGGGCTACGTAAAGGTAGAGAACTGAGAAAGGGTGATCATTCCGTATAAGTAGGGAATGGTACAAATATTGCAGCCAAAGCAGTTGGCGAATATCACCTAGTATTACTAAGCAGTAATACATTGATTCTGAATGAGTGCTATTATATACCGAACATGATGTGCAACATTATATCGGTTTCTTTATTAAGTAAAGAAGGGTATAATTTTGTAATACAGGATAATCTTATGAATATCTTCCTAAATCAAAAGTTGATTGGATCAGGCTCGTTACATAATGGTATATTCATTCTCAATCAAAATACAGTCCTTAATATACAAAACACACACAAGAGGAAGAGTTCAGAAATGAACGAATCCTTCTTGTAGCATTGTAGACTTGGTCATATCAATGCGACACGGCTAGCTAAGTTACATAAGGATGGATATTTGAATCCGTTCGAATTATCATCTTATGATACTTGCCATTCATGTCTCAAAGGTATAATGACCAAAACTCCGTTTAGTGGACACGGAGAAAGAGTTAAGGAACTCTTAGGGCTGGTACATAGTGATGTATGCGGTCCTATGTCTATACATGCCAGGAACGGTTCTTCCTACTTTATTACATTCACTGACGATCTCTCTAGATACGGACATGTGTTCCTGATGAAACACAAGTCTGAATCTTTTGAGAAATTCAGAGAATATAAGAAAGAAGTAGAGAACCAAACGGGCAAAAGTATTAAAATCCTTCGATCTGATCGAGGAGGAGAATACTTGAGCAATGAGTTCTTGGACTATCTAAAAGAGAATGGGATTCTCTCTCAGCTTACTCCTCCTTATACACCACAGCACAACGGTGTATCGGAGGGAAGGAATCGCACCCTATTAGATATGGTGCGCTCTATGATGGGCAATGATGAGTTGCCTGTTTCCTTTTGGGGACATGCACTGGAAACAGCTGCATACCTATTGAATAGAGTTCCAACCAAATCAGTGCCCACCACTCCATATGAGATATGAAATGAGAAGAGACCATGTCTTAATTTTATTCAGATATGGGGTTGTCCGGCCTATGTAAAAACACAAAATCCGGACAAGCTCGAGGCAAGGTCTGTCCTGTGCAAGTTTATTGGATATCCCAAACATTCGCAAGGGTATATCTTCTACCACTCCGAGGAACAAAAGGTGTTTGTTTCTCGCCATGCCACTTTCTTAGAAAAGGGTTTTCTAATGAAAGAAATTAGTGGCAATGAGGTAGAACTGGAAGAAGTTCTAGCAACACAAACCGCAACAGAAGATTTGGTAGAACCAGAGGATTCAGTAGTTCCCGACGAACCCCAGCCTCTCCGCCGATCTAGTAGGGTTTCTCATCCACCTGAGATATACTACGGTTTTCTCATTGATGGTGGGAGCGAGGATTGCATTATGGAAGATGATGACCCGACTAGTTTCGAGCAGGCCATCACGGGTGGTGACTCTGTGAAATGGCTGGATGCAATGCGATCTGAGATGGAATCCATGTACACCAACAAAGTATGGACTTTGGAAGTTGCTCCTGAAGGGGTAAAATCCATTGGGAGCAAATGGATCTTTAAAAAGAAAATTGGTGTAGATGGAAAGTTGAGACTTTCAAAGCTAGACTTGTTGCAAAGGGTTTTCGTCAACGACCAGGTGTGGATTATGACAAAACCTTTTCTCCAGTGGCTATGCTTAAGTCCATTCGGATCTTACTTGCCATTGCTGCATACCATGACTATGAAATCTGGCAAATGGATGTTAAGACCGCCTTTCTAAACGGAGATTTAGAAGAGAGTGTGTACACGACTCAGCCAAAGGGCTTTATAGATAGTGGGAGCAGCAGAAAGGTGTGCAAACTGCTTAAATCCATTTATGGGTTAAAGC
Source organism: Agapanthus africanus (assembly GCA_030015575.1). NCBI lineage: Eukaryota > Viridiplantae > Streptophyta > Magnoliopsida > Asparagales > Amaryllidaceae > Agapanthus > Agapanthus africanus. Next base: position 102,436,431 of record CM057346.1, on the reverse strand, counting down.
AAGTATCGCGGAGTTGGAACATCTGTTTTGATGTTGTAGTCAAAGAGTTTGACTTCATCAAAAACGTAGATGAACCTTGTATCTATAAGAAGGTTGCAGAGAGTAAGGTAGTCTTCCTCGTATTGTACGTCGATGACATACTCTTAATAGGAAATGATGTTCCTATGCTGCAGTCAGTCAAGCTCTTCTTATCACAAAGATTCTCAATGAAAGATCTAGGTGATGCCTCCTGCATACTGGGAATTATGATCTATAGAGATAGATCTAAACGGATACTGGGATTGTCTCAATCCAGGTACATTGACACCATACTAAAGAGGTTTAGTATAGAAGAATCCAAGCGTGGGAACCTACCCACGATCTCTGGACTCACTCTCTCTAAAGAGATGTCTCCCAAGACTGATTTGGAGAGAGCTCGCATGCAAGGGATACCCTATGCTTCAGCAGTAGGCTTTATCATGTATGCGATGCTATGTACCAGACCCGATGTAGCATACTCACTAAGTGTAGTAAGTAGGTATCAAGCAGATCCTAGAGAGAGTCACTGGATAGTTGTGAAGAACATTCTTAAGTACTTAAGAAGAATTAAAGAAATGTTCTTGGTGTATGGTAACGGAGAACTCCAGGTGGAGTCCTTTACCGATTCGAGCTTCCAAAGTGATAAGGACGACTTTAAGTCGCACTCGGGATTTGTCTTTACCCTCAATGGAGGGGCGGTATGTTGGAAGAGTTCCAAACAGGATACCGATGCAGACTCGACGATGGAGGCTAAATACATCGTTGCCAACGATGCTGCCAAAGAGGCTATCTGGATAAAGAAGTTCATTAGTGAACTTGGTGTGGTTCCATCCATTGAACATCTAATACCTTTGTATTGCGATAACAATGGAGCTGTGGCTTTGGCTAAGAAACCCAGGTCCCATCAAAAGTCCAGACATATTCTGAGACGGTATCACCTGATCAGGAAGATAGTAGATCGCTGGGAGATCGAGGTCAGGAGAGTATATACGAAGGACAACACTGCGGATCCACTCACAAAGGCCATTCCCCAGATACAGTTTGAGAGATTATTCGGGATGCTAGGTATGAGATACTACAGCAGCTGGCCTTAGTGCAAGTGGGAGATTGTTAGTTATGTATATGCCCTAGAGGCCATTGTTGTACATATGATGTATATTATAATGGATGCTTGGATATATATAGAGAGGACTTTCTTGCTCGTCATGATAGTATGCTATTTGGTTTTCCTTTATCTTAACATGTTGACTTATATTAATTTACCGTCTTACTCTCACATGTTGATAAAGCCTTTAGGATCTGTACTCGACTACTGGGACTATGATGAGATCATACTAGTGGGGCCACGGTACTCGATGAGTACATCCTATAACTGTTCCTAGTCGAGGGTATATCGAGACAGGGCATTGATACACCAGAGTAGACTAAGGTATACGCATCTTGACCCATATGATGGGCGATGGATGATCCCATATCCATCGGTGTTTTGACATCAAGGATGGTGTACGGGTGCTCAGTAGATACTGGGTACACTGGACGGACTCGCCGAGAACTCCCAGATGGTGATATACCACACGTCAGATGGCAGTTCTCCGGTGACACTGGTACAGAGTAGTCTGTAGACCCGAGATCGTCATAGAGTCTTGCGTGATTCCCACTGTGCTTTGATTTCCACCTTACCACGTCCAAGAGGGCGTGTAAAACGGTGGCTTTTGGGTGCAGTCCCGAATCACATGGAGGCAATGAGCGATAGGAGGGGATTCGTCTCTCCCGGTATAGGGAGTTGATATTGTGCTGTGTTCGATTGGCTATAACTGGAAGTCCCTGGCCAGGGCTGATATAGAGATTTACTGGTAAGTGTTACCGGTAGTTTCTCGACCTGTTATGAGCCTCACATCGACACGACTTATCGGTTACTGGGGTCTGACGTATACCACCTGTAGACTAGATATGCAACATATCAGACGAAGAGACCGGACTGTACGGGAGGGTTACTGATTGGATTCATAGAAGAATGTACAGGCTAGCTTGTTGATCTTCTGATCGCTCAATACCTGGGTGGCTGTTATGTTTAGCTGACCGCTTGCAGCTTGTGGGTGTTTGATATGATCATCACCTGCTACCGGCGTATTGACGATTCTTTAGAGTCCTACACAGAGGTTTCTTGACTCATGCAAAACGGTGTAGGGGCACATATATGATATGTGCAGGACCGAGGATAATGCGATATGAGATACCGTATTATATTCTCGCGTTTTTTTATATGAGCCGGATCATCGGTTCAAGTGTTGATTCGATGAATCGGTACATGATATATTAATCGGTTATATTCGATATAGCCGGATTGTCGGATCAAGTGTTGATTCGATAATTTAATGTATAATAATATATATGATATATAGTGTTATATTATCTAATATTGGCTCGCTTTATTATTTCATTTTCTCACCGGATAATACATTGATACATATATGCGATATATATTAATTGTATTATTTTCTTTTGTTACAAATATATAATATATATGTGATATATATTATTGTAACATGATATGATTACTAATGCAACATGTTTAGTGGAGATTAAACAAGGTTAGGGTTTAATTTGGGTTAGTTCTTTCTTGAGGTTTCTAGAAGGTTTCTTTTTGTTTTGAGCTAAGATATTATGGTTGATATTTTTTAGTGACTCATTCTTAACCCAACCCAAACCCTTAGCCTTAGTTAATTCTCTACATGAGTTAGCCTTGTCATAGTTGACCATGGTTGCATTTGTAATGATATATCATTTCATTATTTATCATAAAAGGTTTTTTAATTCATTCTTCTTCTTCCTTGAGCTTTGAGAAAACTTTCTAGGTTTTGAGTTTTGTGATGATTAGTCTGAGAATTTGAAAATAAAAGAGAGCACAAATACTACTTCATCATTCTCATCTAATCTAGCCAATTAGATTAGGGTGTTCACCTCATTAAAGAGAGATAGCTTGAGTTATAGAAACTTCGAAGTAGATCATCGGAGAAAAGGAAGACTACGAGCTAGCATGGATCGTTCGAGTTGTGGAGCCTCTCTTGAGTCCGGGAGATCATGGATCGCGGCGAAGGGACTTCTACTCGGAGCTTATGAAGCGAAGGAGCGGACTACAAAGGTTGTAATCCCTTACTTTTAGTTGTAAAGATGTTTACTTGCATGTATAACCCTAATTATCTAGCAAAGATCCCGGCTTTGGGTTGTTCGGCACGTCTAAATTTTTATTCGGGCATGGTTGATGCCTTATTAACCCTTGTAAGAGTGCCTAGGATCCCTACATCTGCGCCTTTGGATCAACTCAGAAGTTGAAACGGCATCTCAGTGCCTATAAATAGGACCCTTGGCCCTTAGGATGATTTCTGTTCATCTTCCTTCTGGTTTTTTGAGAATTTTTACTCTTTTGCAGAGCATAGCTCTTCATTTTAAGAACTTTCTTAAGGTCAAAACTCTGCCAAACTTAGGTAAAGATTAAATCTTTTTAAAGGACCTTTTAATAATCTATGGTCTTACCCATTAACAGAGCTTTGCTCTTCATAGATCTTTGATCTAAAGAAAAACCCTTTTAGGGTTTCATCAATAGAGCTTTGCTCTCCTTAGATCTTTGATCTAAAAAAAAAAACCTTTTAGGGTTTCATTAACAGAGCTTTGCTCTCTTGAACCCATAGATCTAAAGAGATCTTTCTTGGGGTTTCTTAGCCCATGAATGAACAGTGCTTTGCTCACGAAGAACTCTTAGAGTTTGTTCATAGATTTCAGAATTTTTTATTCATTAAAACTCTTATTTTAAATTTTCTGATGGTTATTCCATCGTTTTTTACAGAGCAAGACTCTTGAGGAATTTTTATTCCTTCATCATTAGAATTTGACAGGTGTCATTCTGTCACAGAGCATTGCTCTCAAGGGGAGATTTACTGTTTAGCCCGAGGGATTTCTCATTAAATGAGAATGAATTGAGGATTTCCTCATTTAATTGACAGTCTCATCAAATGATGAGGCTGTTTTATTAATGATGAACTGTCATCTAGATTTTGTGGGTCCCCCTTTGGTCCCCTTTTTACTGCATTGCAGTGTGGTACAAATTTAAAATACTTAGTGACAGCACTTAAACTGTAGCATTGGCGGCTAACAATTTATTCTTTCCCCGCGCAGGTACTATGTCTTTCGACACTTCTTTCCCGTTCGTCCGCTCGGAGGGCGGGTTCCCCGAAGCGCCCGTAGACCGAGAGGTTCTTACGCTGATCAAACACCATGACCCGGAGCAAAAGAGTCTTCATCTATGGGGTAGATGGTACGATCAGATTATCAGAGGTCGCCGGAGCTTTTCTTGTGCGACACCCTCGGAACCTATCTCTGCGATCCCTTATGCAGATGCATCCCCAATAAGCTCAACTGTGGAGGAGGTGAACTGGACTTCGGAGGGTCTCCTTCGGCCGTCTATTGCCGCAGTACCCGTGCAGCCGCCGGTGGCTTTGGATACTTTAGGACGGTATATATGTCAGGGTGTATCGCGCCCTTGGGGACAGCCCTACAACATAGGAATAACTCCCCATCACCCGGCCAGATACTTACAGTAGGCCCGATATATTTTATCGGCGAAGAAGTCGCGGCTACTGAAGCTCGGATTGTACCCTGCGATCTACGCTTCTTTGTTCCAATATTCTGCACTTCCTACATGGTGGATCAAGGCGTTTTTAGAGCAGTGGAACATTCTGACCCGCACCTTCCTCCTATTGGATCGAGAGGTCTCCATTTCCTTACAGGAATTTGCCGAGGTCTCTGGTTTACCCGTTAGGGGAGAGCATTACGAGGACCTGCTTCCTCCAGATGAGTATATTTTTGCCACCAAATCAGTGGTAATGGATCTTACCCCAGAGAATGCTATTCAACACCAGTTCCCAAGCTTAATAAAGGTGTTGAATATGTATGAGAGCCTCTTTCTCGAATCCGGAGGCCGCGGGGTTACTTTTACGGATTTCATCGCTCGTTTTCTCCGTACGGAAGTTTTATCGTGACAAGGTGAAAAGTTTGCCAAACTTGATGATCCTTTCAGCTTTGGCTTGGATCGCCGGCCGATATTGGGAGCCGATCAAAAGGATTTCTTTCTTCCAAACGTCGCGATCGTCCTCTTTTCGGAAATTACCGCTCCGGACGTTAATGGGGAAGCATTCTTTTTAGGGTTCCTTGGTTTATGGTTAAGCTAGTTCGCGCTTCCCATGCACCCTAGCTACATGAGGCCTTCTGTTTTCTACCCAGCGCATCGAATGGTTGCTGGAATATAAGTGGCCATCAGGATTGCTGGGTTAGCCCACCTATATCACAACCTCAGCTTGGCAGTGAATACCACTGAGCCAGGGGTGCATCCCGCCAACTTCTCAATGCATTATTTCACCTCATGGCTAGAGTTGCACATGCTTGGGGTCTTCGGTATCCACAAAAGACCTTCTTTTTACGACAGATGTAAATTCCTCTGGATAATGCGTCTAGTCGACGCATCCATCATAAGTTCGACACCGTGGGAAGCTAGGGGTTTGCTCCTTCATCCACGCACGGTTGGAGATGGTATGTTTTTCACTGATAAGATTTTGACCGTCGGCCAGGAATCTGCAAAAGCAGTGCTGCCATTGCAAGACATTTTTAAAGACGTGGCCTTTGTGTTGAAAGCTCGGGAGGTTCTTCATCTGTACTCCATCAGGCCGGGCTTTCTCGTATTTAGGCAAAATGATGCGGCGTTATTCATGAGATACAACCCGCATCGTTTCGCTCAGCAGCTAAGCTACAATTAGGGCATCCCGCTTGAGGCTTTCTTGGCAGAACCTGCTGCTAACAAAGAGGGTGTACGGAGTGCGCTGCATCATTTTATGTGCCTGAACACAGGGTCCATTTTCTTTATCAGCGAACCGAGCTGTATTCCGAAGGCCCATGTTTCCCCAATCAGAGCAAAGCTCTGTTCAAATTCCAAGATTTGAAATGAAGCGACGCTTCCTTTTCCCAATAAAGAGCAAAGCTCTGTATTAAAAATCTAAAGTAAAAATTGAAGCAACGTTTCGGATTCTGCGCGCTGTGCGCCACGTGTCAAGAGCAGACTCGCCAGTGGCAGGAGTGCTACGCCCTAGGCAGCGCACCCCTAATCAGAGCAAAGCTCTGTTTCAAAATTCAAATTCAAAAATTGAAGTAACGCTTCAGATCCCTTGCGCCCTGCGCTGCGCTCCACGTGTCGAACGCAAGCGCGCTAGCGCAGTTGCGCTGCGCTCTGCGCTGCGCGTCACGTGTCAAACACAGGCGCGCTAGCGCAGTTGCGCTGCGCTCTGCGCTGCGCGCCACGTGTCAAACGCTGGTGCGCCAGCGCCAATTGCGCCAGCGCTGGAATTTAAAGAATTCCCCACCGTTAGATCAAAAGATCTAATAATAATAATAAATTATTAATTAGAATTAAAATTCTATTCTAGAAAGATCTTTCCAATCTTATTAAAATAAGAAGATTATCTTCTGTAAAACAGAGGCCTTAGGATCAAAAATCCAACGGTGGGGAAATATCCCTAGATCAATCAGAGAAAGATCTCTGTAATTAACATAACAAATCAATTGGCCCTATATAAGGGCCCCTAGACTTCAAGTCTCATAAGAAGAGAGAACTCTCTGCAAACTTTGAGAAAAAACTCAAAGAGAAAGAAATGCAAGCCTTTGAAGAAAGAAGATCATTTTCTTCATCTTTAAAGGTAAAGAATTAAATTCTTGGAAGAACAGAGATGAAATCATCTCATTAAAAAAGAAGAGCCATCTTCTAAGAAGATCAAGGATCTAAGAACAAGATCAAGATCTTCAATGAAAAAAAGAGATCAAAAGGATCTAATTATAAAAGATTAAAAGAAGTAATTTACTTCATTCACAGATCTTTTGATCTATAAAGGCACAGCCTTTTGACGAGAATAAGAACCTTGGTTCTTGAATTTTGAGGCAAATCCTCTTTTGAAGAATATAAACTTGTTCTCTGATCATAAATTTGATCAAATGCGCTTTGCGCCTTTGAAAAGTGCCTTGCACTTATGAAATGTGCCCTTGCGCTCCTTGGACCGGCGCTCAGCGCCAAAACCTGCCACGTGTCAACCAGAGACACAATCTGCGCTTTGCGCTTCTAAAAATAGAACACTGCGCTCATGAGCTGGTGCTCAGCGCCAAGCGTGCCACGTGTCACTCACTGGTGCGCTAACAAACTAGCGCAGCGCGCTCATAAATTAAAAGCGCAATGCGCCAACAAACCAGCGCTCAGCGCGACACGTGTCCTCCTCGTGTGCGCTATCCAACAGAAGCGCAATGCGCTCTTTCTTTGGCGCAAAGCGCCTGACGCGCCACGTGGCGCACTGTCAGAACATCCTTGTTCTGATAAATGCTATGCATTATTAAAAGGGCCGAGCCTAAATAAAGGCTCAATAGCAAGAATAATAAAGTGTTCAACTCATATCAACCGAGCCCATATGCTCATAAACCTGCAAACAGACTTTAGTCCCAAATTGGACTATAGATCTCCCAACCAACATTGGTTCAAGGGTACATCTCTGAACTCCTCTGATATTTGTCGTTGTAATCCTTCAACGTCTTCAGAGAGGTGACGGGTCCCGACAGCCATACATTCCACGGACTATGATGTCCTTAATCTTGATCGGGATGTCGTTAAACTAACATTGGACAACCATGTCCTTAAACTGGTAATCGACCGAAATGTCCGTAAACTAAACAATAGAGTCTAAATGCTCTTTTGTTGGATCTAGACGATCCTGTTAAGTTGATCTTAGTCGAGAAATTAGACTAACGCATCCTTAACAAACGTTTAAGTTGATCTTAGTCTCAAATGAGGCTAACGTATCCTTAAACCAAACCCCCAAACCCAAATCTAAGAAGATACGGATTTGGACTAATCCACGCCCTATGGACGACAGCATAAATTAGTCTCCGTATACAATCCACGGGCAAACACAAACAAAACAAACACCCACGACATGAAGTGACCATATGGAGAAGGAGAAAGTTGTTACCGCGATGCGGTAGTATAATTAACTGCAGGGGCTTGCGCCTGCAGGGAAGAGCGTCCCCATAATAAAAAACCCCTCAGATAAGGGGGAATCTGACGAAGTCTGCTATATCGGCCGCATCCGTTTAAACCTTCGATACATGGTGCCATAAATCAACTTGGCATCTTCGGAGAGGTGGACGGATAGCACTAATTAGTATCTACCCCGAATTTCAGGCAAGACGTTTATCGCGTCTGCGTGATTCGGAGGGGAACAGCCCTGAATGTGTATGTGACCTGGTATCAATATTCGATGGGCGCTGTCATTAGGGAGGAGAAGCGACTGCTGCTTGATCGCAAGGGTACCGCTCCGGATGGTAACCCAAATGTCCCCCTGAAGCGACGGACCATTGTCCGTCCTCCTCTAAGAGAAGTTGCTGCGGTCGAGGTCCCGCATGATAGGCCCGAACTACCGATACCCCGTGCTCCCGTAGAAACGGTGACTGTGGCGTCCCCCAAGTCTGGCGTGGGTTCAGATATCGGGACTCGTCATCCCAAGGTGCCCGCTAAGCGTAAGCTTTTGCTGACGGCGATCGGTACTCGCTCGCAGAAGAAGAAGAAGAAGTCGATTCTTTCTGCCGATGTTATATTTGGTCAGGAGCCTCATGCTCCTTATAGCGAGGGCTTGGACAAATATGGGACCAATGAGGGTCTATTCATAGCGCCGGATGATACTGATCTGGAGGCTGCTATTGCAGCTTCCGAGCGATTAGCAAGCCAAAAAGCGGGACTGGCTATCCTCGCGCAATCAAGTAAACATCAGCCGTACCTTTTGTCATTGCATTACATTTTTTATTATTATGTTTTGACTGACACTTTTCCTTCTTTAACAGGCATTTCCACTGAAGAGGCTCTCACGGCTTCCCTCAAGACTTTTGAGGAGGAGAAGAGGATTCGCCTTCACTGGGCGTTGGTATATTTCGGCTCATTGTACCTTCATTCCCCTTTCTTATGGGTAATCTGACCCATTTTTCATCTTATCGCAGGGACTACCTCGACTCAGGTCATGCCCAGTACAGTGCCAATCCCGCAGGGTGATGCGGAGATGTCTCCAGAGTTAGCTATCGAAGTCCCGGCCTCCTCAGTATTGCCAAAAGAGGCTTTACTTAAGCAACCGATGACGGACGCCATAACGGCTCCAGAGGTAGCTCCTGGCGTGGACGATGACGTCCCATTAATGGAAGTCTTGAGAAGATCAGCTCTCACGGCCCGGGCGGAAAGGAAGCGCAGAATGCGTGCAGCGAGGGAACGCAACGCCGCCTTGGCCGTGGGTGCAGGCTCGAGCGCTGCTACCCCTGTCCTTGCTCCTTCAAAGGGTGCTTCGGCCGCCCTGTCTACCGCTCATAGACATGCAGCACGTGCGGCTCGGGAGGCAATTGAAAGACCGACCCAAGGTAACGTAACACTGAGTTCTTTTTTCAAAGTTTTAATTTTCAGATTCTTATATATCCTATCTTGCAGGGCCGAGTCTTGATGAGAAAGCGGTAGGTGAGATGGCGGCAATCACCGAGCCTGAGGTAGCCACTCTTTCTCAAGAGTCTGCCCCAATCGCCACTTTTCCCATTGCAGTTCCTTGCCGTTACCAGGCACTGCGAGTGTCATGACGATTCTCGCGGAGTCGGGGGATGAAGCTACGGGTGGCGAAACCATTCCAACGGAGGAGGGTGAAGCAGTCGCTGCTCTCAGTGACACCCTTGTCGCGGTTTCGACCGGCGACTCACCAGGTAGATTTTGGGTTATTGCTTTCTCCTTTATTCTGCAATCCCTTTCAATCTCTTCTGACAGTATTTCTCTCATTTCTGATGCAGGCGTGGTGAGCGTTGAGGTTGTGCCACTCGAGGAAGCATCATCAGTTGCTGCTTTGACGGTGGCTGCCCCTTTGCCTTCTCCCGTGTCCTCCCAAATGCTGGAAGGTACGGATTTGTGATCCATCGGTTTCATTGTAGGCAGTATACTTTATGTACTGACATTGCATTATTACATCCTTGCAGGAGTCCTTTTTGATCACCTGTATCAGGTGCTACACCCACATTTCTCCTTCCAGTCAGAGATTGCCTCATCCAGTGGCGTTGGTGAGTACAGCCTTTAGCTAATGTCTTCTCTTTTCTTTTATGGGCAGCCAAATCATTTCTAATTCTTCTTTGTTTTAACTGCAGCACTACAGATTGAAGGAAGAGACGAAAGAACAGTTGCACCACCGGTATTCCCGGCCTTGCCACCTGCTGCAGCCGGTATAGTAAACTCTGTTGTTCATGAACCTTCTCTATTTCTTGAACCGTCATTTGACTGTGATTTATTTTGCAGCGGTGATACCGACTTCAACTTCGTTCGAGTCTCGAATCATAATGCCAGCGGGCCCCTTTTCCAGATGTCCATCTTCAAAAGGCGCTGTGAATAGTCTGCGCATGTTGAGCGATTACATCAAGGAGCTTGACGCGGAGGCTCCTACATTCGCTGCAGATTTTGCTGCCGAGATTAATCCTATGCTGGAAACGCTCGTGAACTTTCATAGCGAGGGCGTCGTTGAGTCTTGGGTTAATCACTGCAGGAAAATTGAGGCCTGTCTGCATGAGCTCGAGTTCGGACGTCCTGCTCCTGAGGTCCTGGCTGTGAACTCCCAGCGGGCTGCGTGGGTCAAGTAGAGCATTCCCTACTTCTGCCATCTTGAACAAGAAGCGGCCTTAAAGCATAAAGAGTGTGAAGAGACTTCAAGCGAATCTGCCCGACTGCATGCTCAGGTTGATACAAATACTGCACAGTTGAAAGCTATCTTTGAGGGCCTTCTATGATGCATCTCTGATGGGCTAACGCTGAGGCAGAAGCTCGACCTTATCGAGCGAGATGCGCAGAGTCATGGGGCAGCTCAGCAGGTCATTGATGATCAACTTTCATCTTATTTGCTGCAATGGGCTCAGGTTGAAGCGGAGTTGGCCGCTGCTGCTGACCATGAAAAGGGACTAAAGGGAGTGCGTGAGCAACTGGCTGGTTTATTGAAAACGCCTCCCGCCCAATAGTCGTTTTTGTATCAACCAACATTTGTAATTTCTGAATAAAATGTATCCATTTTTTTATCCTTTCATATGATGTAACTTGTACTCAATTGGATTTATAAATAAAAGATACATTTCTTTCGTACTATCTTGCGTTATCCCTTGCTTTCTTCTCTTTTCCTTGTTGCCGGCAAGTTAGCTTAGTAAACGTATCCTGTAGATGATAGAGAATATTCTGTCTTGAATTCTTCGAAAGGTAGTGATGGCTTAGGAAGCAGGTTCAGATCTGCTGCCTAAGTCTTTTCAACTTTATGAGCCGTGAGAGTCTCATAAAGACTTTTCTCCCTACGAGTTGAGAGGATCTCGTAGGTGTATTTTCTCCTTAGGAATCGTGAGGATTCCTAAGTGTGTTTTCTCTTGGGAGTTGTAAGGATCTCACAAGAGAGTTTTCTTCCTTACGAGTCGAGAGGACCCGTAAGTGTTTGATGAGATTGACATTATCCGCATTTCACAGAGTCAGGAGTTGCTCTGGGAATTTCCCACGGGGTCAAGATTGACTTTAGCCGTGTTCCACGGGACCAGGATTTGCTTTGGACGCTTCCCACAGGGTCAGGATTGACATTAGCCGTATTCCGCAAGGACCAGGTTCCACTCTGGACACTTCCCATGGGGTCAGGATTGACATAAGCCGTGTTTCACTAGACCAGGATTTGCTCTGGATGCTTCCCACGGGGTCAGAATTGACATTAGCCGTGTTCCGCAAGGACAAGGTTCCGCTCTGGACGCTTCCCACGGGGTCAGGATTGACATAAGCCGTGTTCCACTAAACCAGGATTTGCTCTGGATGCTTCCCACGGGGTCAGGATTGACATTAGCCGTGTTCCGCAAGGACCAGGTTCCGCTCTGGATGCTTCGCACGGGTCAGGATTGACATAAGCCGTGTTCCACTAGACCAGGATTTGCTCTGGGTGCTTCCCACGGGGTCAGAATTGACATTAGCCATGTTCCGCAAGGACCAGGTTCTGCTCTGGAAGCTTCCCATGGGGTCAGGATTGACATTAGCCGTGTTTCACAGGACCAGGATTTGCACTGGACGCTTCCCACGGGGTCAGGATTGACCTTAGCAGTGTTCTGCAAGGACCAGGATCCGCTCTGGACGCTTCCCATGGGTCAAGATTGACATTAGCCGTGTTCCACAGGACCAGGATTTGCTCTGGACGCTTCCCACGAGGTCAGGATTGACATTAGCCGTGTTCCACAGGACCAGGATTTGCTCTGGACGCTTCCCACAGGGTCAAGATTGACCTTAGCCGTGTTCCACAAGGACCAGGATCCGCTCTGGACACTTCCCACGGGTCAGGATTGACATAAGCCGTGTTCCACTAGACCAGGATTTGCTCTGGACGCTTCCCACGAGTCAGGATTGACATTAACCGTGTTCCGCAAGGACCAGGATCCGCTCTGGACGTTTCCCACGGGGTCAAGATTGACATTAGCCGTGCTCCACTAGACCAGGATTTGCTCTGGATGCTTCCTACGGGGTCAGGATTGACATTAGCCGTGTTCCGTAAGGACCAGGATCCGCTCTGGACGTTTCCCACGGGGTCAGGATTGACATTAGCCGTATTCCACTAGACCAGGATTTGCTCTGGATGCTTCCCACGGGGTCAGGATTGACATTAGCCATGTTCTGCAAGGACCAGTATCCACTCTGGACGTTTCCCACGGGGTCAGGATTGACATTAGCTGTTTTCCACTAGACCAGGATTTGCTATGAATGCTTCCCACGGGGTCAGGATTGACATTAGCCGTGTTCCACTAGACCAAGATTTGCTCTAGATGCTTCCCATGGGGTCAGGATTGACATTAGCCGTGTTCTGCAAGGACCAGGATCCGCTCTGGATGCTTCCCACAGGGTCAGGATTGACATTAGCCGTGTTCCGCAAGGACCAGGATCCGCTCTGGACGCTTCCCACAGGGTCAGGATTGACATTAGCCGTGTTCCGCAAGGACCAGGATCCGCTCTGGACGCTTCCCATGGGGTCAGGATTGACATTAGCCGTGTTCCACTAGACCAGGATTTGTTGACTTTATCCGCATTTCACGGAGTCGGGGGTTGACTCTCGGTTGTCTGTGCACCGCCGAGTCATGGAACTGGGAATTACCATGGTTCCGCTTTGCTGATGTTGCGTCTGCTGTAATGAGACGAATGTTGAGATGATCTCCAGACTGTTTGTGAACCATCGAGACTTGGCTTTCTTTCGGATGGAGCCTGCGGGGAAGGTATGGTTCCTTCTTTGTTTGTGCCCCTGGATTGTATACAGGGATCGATGTGATCTCACCTGTAGGGTAAAAAGTTTCATTTTATATATTTTTCTTTCCGCGATGCTCTATCATTTCAGCTTTTTATATCGCGAAAGTCGCGACTGCCCAATTATTTCGGCTATTTTTCGCTGTGCCCAATCATTTCGGCTATTTGTTTTATTTTTACTCGCTGCTTTTTATTGCGAGTTGCCCAATTATTTCGGCTATTTTTTCATGCATATATTTTTACTTACTGATTTTGTTGCAGGTTTCCCCATCATTTCGGTTATATTTTTTTTCATGCATATATTTTTATTTGCTGATTTTGTTGCAAGTTTCCCCATCATTTCGGCTATTTCATATGCATTTGTGGCTTGCTGACTTTTTGCTGCGAGTTTGGGATTTGATACCGATTTAGGCATCAGCATCGCTACGACTGGGATATTGCCAGGAGGGAATCTGTCACGACCCGAAATTGGCACGTGACGGCCCTTAAACTACGCAACGTCTACAGGTGTAACGCAATTTAAGTAAGACGAAAACCCAGTAATTTAAACCATCAAAAGTAGTAAGAATTAAGAACATTGTTAAAACTTTTGAAATCTCAACCCAAATTCTTTAAAGCCCCAATTTTATTCCTTTTAAATTTTGGCAGCATCTCCTTTGTAAAAACTAACCCCAAAATGGGTACAACATAAATATAAGTAAAGCATCCCCAATGGGAGCAAATCCATGCCCAACGGTGAAAAACAACCACCACAACAGATATACAACGCCGTAGCGAAGAAATAAAAGACAATAGAAGTAAAACTGCATAAAAGACCTCCAAGTTACAAAATAATATACAATATCGTCCTCACATCAAGTCTCTAAGTCATACAAGATAATGGTAGATAGAGAGTACAGGATACAACGAATATACAATAAACATAACGGATAACCACAAAACCCACCTAAGCAAAACTGCACACTATGAGCTGAAGCGGTATCCGCAGCAAAACATGATAAGATAGATGAATAGCCTGCCTCGACTACTCTGGGAAACCACCTGCAAAACACTGTGGCGCAATGGGGGTGAGTTGCCAACTCGTGAATAGTAAATAACATATGCAGGTAATCGCAAGTATGCACGTACAGCGCGAATCTAACATATGCAAACTAATAGCAATAATTAGTCATATGTATGCAATAGTCATGAAAGGTACACTAGCAATAATATGACAATCTGTATGCAACAATCATGTAAGGTACTCTATCAGGTACAAATAATACATGAAACGATGATATGACAATGTATATATGCAAAAGGTACTCTAGCAGGTACAACTAATACATGAAGCAATGCATATAAAATAAAAGTATGTAAATGCAACAGTCATGGAAGGCACTCTATCAGGTACTACTAATACATGAAGCAGTGCATTTACAATAAATGTGAAGTATGGGATGAAACATGTCATTTCCACGGAATTCTGATATCGTGGTAGGACCAAAGTCTATCAAGATAATTCAAATCCCAATTTTCTCAAATCAGCCCCCAAATTGGCTCTCATATAATGCAAGTCTCACAAATCCTGAATATACAATATCAAATAAATCTCATACATTCTGAATGTACAAAATCAAGTAAATCTCATATATTCTGTATCCAACATCAAGTGAATCTCATATATTCTGAATCCAATATCAAGTGAATCTCATATATTCTAAGTATATTTGCATGAATAATTATGATGATGTATATAAATTGATATGTATACATATATATTAGCGTCCCATTCCACTAATATATATATATATATATATATATATATATATATATATATATATATATATATATGCATGTTCCCCTCCGAACGGGGGCCGCGACATTAGGACGTCTTGCTTGAGATTCGGGGCAGATGCTATATGGTTTTATCCGTCTACCTCTCCGAAGATGCCAAGTTGATTTATGACACCGTGTATCGGAGGTTTAGACGGATGCGGCCGATGTAGCAGACTTCGTCAGATTCCCCCTCGCTAGAGAGGTTTTTGATTGTGGGGACGCTCTTCCCTGCAGGCGTAAGCCCCTGCAGTTAATTACGCTACCGCATCGCGGTAGCCACTCTCCTTCTCCAGAATTTCACTTCGTGTCATGTGTGTTTGTTTTGTTTGTGGTTGCCCATGGATTGTATACGGAGACTGAGTAATGGCGTCGCCCGTAGGACGTGGATTAGTCCAAATCCGTATTTACTTAGATTTGGGTTTGGTGTTTTTAGTTTAAGTATACGTTAGCCGTATTGAGGCTAAGATCAACTTAAACGTTCGTTAAGGATACGTTAGTCCTGTTTGAGACTAAGATCAACTTAACGTGGTGATCCATTTATTATATGGCCGTCGGGACTTGTCACCTCTCTGACGTCGTTGAAGAATTACAACGATATGTGTCAGAGGAGTTCAGAGATGTACCCTTGAACCAAAGTTGATTTGGAGTTTTATAGTCCATTTGAATATTTAAGGATACGTTAGCCGTGTTTGGGGCTAGGATCAACTTAAATGGGACCGTTTAGATCCGGCAAAAGAGCATTTGGAGGCTCTATTGTTCCAGTTTAGGGACGTGGTGGTCCATGTTCCAGTTTAGGGACGTGGTGGTCCATCGCCAGTTTAAGGACGTGGTGGTCCATCATTAGTTTAAGGACGTTTCGGTCCATCGCCAGTTTAGGGACGTGGTGGTCCATCATTAGTTTAAGGACGTTTCGGTCCGATATTAGTTTAAGGACATCTCGGTCCATCGCCAGTTTAGGGACGTGGTGGTC
This sequence comes from Agapanthus africanus, assembly GCA_030015575.1. Taxonomy (NCBI): domain Eukaryota; kingdom Viridiplantae; phylum Streptophyta; class Magnoliopsida; order Asparagales; family Amaryllidaceae; genus Agapanthus; species Agapanthus africanus. The sequence goes on along the minus strand of CM057346.1, from coordinate 102,420,235 downwards.
CATCATTAGTTTAAGGACGTTTCGGTCCAACATTAGTTTAAGGACATTTCGGTCCATGAGTTTAAGGACCTCGCAGTCCGTATTGATGCGTGGTCGTCAGGACCCGTCACCTCTCTGACGTCGTTGAAGGATTACAACGATAGGTGTCAGAGGAGTTAGAAGATGTACCCTCGGACCGGATGTAAATTAATTTTTAAGAGAGCAGCTATGCTCAGTCAATTTAATTTGAGGACTTACGGCCATGATTGGGCTAAGTCCAGTTGAAAAAAGTTCAACACTTTTATTTGTTTTTATTTTTGCTTGGGCTCTGCCCATAAAGGATGCAGAGCATCAATTTATTTTGGGCTCTGCTCATTTATGAATGATGCAGAGCATCAATTTTACTTGGGCTCTGCCCATTTATTGCTTTGCAATTTAATTAGGCCTACTAGGTCTTTTTGATTTGGGCCTGGCCCTTTAGGAAATGCATTGCATTTGTCAGGCGCTTTGCGCCAATCAGAGAGCGCAAGCGCTTGTGGTGTTGACACGTGTCACGCAAGCGCAGTACGCTGCGCCAATGCGCTGCGCTTGCACTGCTGACACGTTTCGCGCTCTGGTGAGTTGCGCCAATTCCAGAGAGCAAGGCTCTATTTCAAAAGCGCATAGCGCAGATGGTTCAGATGCTGACACGTGGCGCTTTCTGGTGGCTTACGCCAATCCAGGAGCATAACAGCGCAGTTTGCAAGTGCAAGGCACTATAATTTGAGAATCTTTTAGATTCCAGAACCAAAGGTTCATAAAAGAAGTGCAAAGCACTTTTTGTTTTCTTAATCTGATTTAGATAAAAGAAAACAAGTTCCTCTTGTTTTTTTTAATTTCAGAGAAGCCGAGGTTCATAAAAAGTGCAAAGCACTATTTTTATTTGTTTTTTTATTGAAGATCATTGATCTTGTTCTTAGATCAATGATCTATTAGAAGAAATTCTTCTATTTTAAAGGTTTTTACCTTTTTTCTTCTTGAGATTTCTTCAGAGTTCTCTCTATTTGAAATTTTTGATTTCTCACAAAATGTTGATACTCTTGAATTGAGGTCTAGGGTCTTTTATATAGTGCCCATAAGTTTGTTGAATTTGTTAACAAGATCTTTCTCTGAGTGATTTGGGGAAGTTCCCCCACCGTTGGATCTTTGATCCAAGGGCTTCTGTTTTACAGAAGAGGATCTTATTGTTTCAATAAGATCAGAGAGATCTTTCAGAATTTTAATTCTGTTTTGGCGCAAACGCCCCAGCGCGTGACACGTGTCACGCAGCGCACAGCGCAGCGCAGCTATGCTTACGCAACTGCGCTGACACGTGTCGCGCAGCGCACAGCGCAGCGCAACTGCGCTTGCGCAACTGCGCTGCCACGTGTCGCGCAGCGCAGAGCGCAAGTCGTCTGAAGCGTTGCTTCTTTTAATTTTTGTTTTAAATAGAGCCTTGCTCTGATTGGGCGCGCTGCCTTAGGCGCTGCGCTCCTTGCACTGGCGTGTCTGATTTTGACACGTGGCGCGTTGTGCGCAGCGCAAGGAATCTGAAGCGTTGCTTCATTTATTTTAACTTTTAATTTTTACTTTAATTTTCAAAGCAAGCAGAGCTTTGCTCTGATTGGGGGAAACAGAAGCGTTGCTTCGTTTCCCACCTTGGAATTTGAACAGAGCTTTGCTCTGATTGGGGTAAACAAATGCCCCCCACCGTTGCGCTTATGTGGCGCTCCAAATGTGAGCGCAGCGGTGGCAGAATTCGAACCGTCGCGGCAACTTTTGGAAGTTGAAAGGGCACTTGACGTCTATAAATAGGACCTTTGGCCCTCCACAGATGATCATCATCTCCAAGAATTTTATTTTCAGAATCTCAGAGCCTTGCTCTCTTGTTTAACACTTTTAAAAGTTCAAACTCTAGAGAATTTTAGGTAAAAAATTAATTTGGATTAAATTAAATCAATTTTAAGAGCCTTGCTCTCAATAGATCCCTGATCTAAAGAAGACCCATTTAGGGTTTCGTTTAGCAGAGCTTTGCTCTAAAGGGGTCTAAAGAGGACTAAGGAGAACCCTATTATGGTTCTATTAATAGAGCTATGTTCTCCTAAGAGGATTTTATTTGCAACTTCTTGATTCATAGATGGAGCTTTGCTCCTTTTTAAATCATATAGCAAAACTCTAGCGAGTTGTTAATTTTGTCGATCTTCTTTTATAGGAGTGATGGACGCCCACATGTACGATCTCGACGAGATTATCTCCTATGGGGACATCCACCGACTCGGCCGTTCCTAAAATCGAGAATTTACCAATGTCGAATGTGCAGAGATCATAAGTCGCTTTGACGCGTATAACGGTCAACTGCTTCCTCGACGCTCCCCTCTGTTGAAGCTTATTGTGGGAGCCATCTGGGAAGCGCTTCCCCTATTCTTTACCGGCATGCCGCTTAGAGCATTGGACGGCGCCGAGGACAAGGTGCATTCAGTGTACCTGATGAATTTAATCTCGAAGAGACGGCGAGACAATCTTATCGATCTCTTGCACGAAGCCTTTCAACAGTCCGCTATTCTTGCTGCCTATCGGAGGGTGGAGGACATCAGTGGGGATCCCGACGCCCGTGCTCACGAAAGGAAGCACACCAGGATAGTTCGTCAAGCTTGGAAAGTTTTGGACAGGGTCACTTTTGAGTTCCTCAATCCCTGTCCAGGATCTGAGGTTTTGCCGTTGTAATTATTTGAATAATGTCTTTGTTTATTGTCTTTATGCTTGTAAGAACCCTTTTGTACTATGAATGGAAAAAAAATTTATTTCAGCTTGTCTCATTTCTCATTCTGAGTCTTTTGCACACACATGAATGGATGTGTTTCAAACGCTTGATCAAATCCAAACCGAATGTCCTTTCTGTCGCTTCCCTCTTTCTTTTATTATCCGCATGTTACCTTAGTGAACATGGTTGACAGACAATAGAGTAAGCATCTCGATTTCTTCAAGAGATAGTGATGGCTTAGGTCGCAGGTTCAGGTCTGCTGCCTAAGACTTTCAACTCTATAAGTCGTGAGGGTCTCAGAGAGACTTTTCTCCCTACGGATCGAGAGGATCTCGTAGGTGGATTTTCTCCTTAGGAATCGTGAGGATTCCTAAGTGTATTTTCTCTTATAAGTCGTAAGGATCTTATAAAAGAATTTTCCCTCTTACGAGTCGAGAGGACTTGTATGCGGTTGTTTCCCTCCTTGTCGAAATTCGACGTTGGAGAGTGAGACCCGTGGATAGTATGCAAGAGACCGTTTTGGGCTGACTTGCAGGGTCCCAGTGCTTAGGAAACAGGCTTCTTTTATGCCCACTGCCTAAGGCTTTATCTCACGAGTCGAGCCGCCTCAAGAATTTCTCGCAAAGACATCAATTTCTTCACAAGTCGAGACGAATCGAGCGTTTCTCGCAAGAACATCCTAACGTCGCATTTAACCTCTGCTCTTTACGACAGAATCCGTTAGGATCTGTGGTACTTAGGGTTTTGGACATCGTACCGTTGCATAAGCTGATATATTCTTCGATAGGCAATTGTGCTGTTCGAGTAGCCCTGCGACTGCCGTGTCTCTGATCCCTTCGGGGGCTGGACAAGACGTCTTCAAGGAATCTTCCTAGGCAGTTTGACCGTCGGAAGAGTAAGTGTTAGGAATTTGCCATGCCGCTTTTTACTTGAGGTTAGGCTCATTTTGGCGAGCCCCGATGAGTCATAACCACTCCGCGCTGGTGTGGGATGATCTCCGATAGTCTTTCAGGTTTTATGTGAGTTGTCGTCAAGACCCTGAAGCTGGAAATTTGGCCTTTGCTTCGTTTTGCTTGTATCGCATCTGCTGTATCGAGACGAATGTCGCGGTTGTATCTAGGTTGCTGGTGAACCATTGAGGTTTGGAACTAGGGATTTTGCCGTAGCTCCGTTTGTTTGATTGTCGCGTCTGATCCTGGCTAGAGGAAGAACGCTGGGTTGACATCTCATTTGCTGTATCGAGACGAAATGCCGAGGTGGAGCTGGGATTTTGCCGTGGCTTCGTTTGTTTGATTGTCGCGTCTGATCCTTGCTGGAAGAAGAACGCTGGGTTGACATCTCATCTGTTGTATCGAAACGAACGTCGGGGTGGAGCTGGGATTTTGCCGTGGCTCCGTTTGTTTTGATTGTTGTGTCTGATCCTTGCTGGAAGAAGAACGCTGGGGTGACATCTTGTCTACTATATCGAGACGAACGTCGGGGTGGAGCTGGGATTTTTCCGTGGCTCCATTTGTTTTGATTGTTGCGTCTGATCCTTGCTGGAAGAAGAACGCTGGGGTGACATCTTGTCTACTGTATCGAGACGAACGTCGGGGTGGAGCTGGGATTTTGCCGTGGCTCCGTTTGTTTTGATTGTTGCGTCTTTTGTTGGCGTTGTATCCGCATCTTGATGGATTGCGAAGGAACGCCGTTGTTAACATTTCGTCTGCTGTATCGAGACGATTGTTGAAATGAAGCTGGGATTTTGCCGTCGCTTCGGTTTGTTTCGACCGCGGGGTCTTTTGTTGGCGTTGTATCCGCATCATGGGAGGCTGAGGAGAAACGCCGTTGGTGATCTCTAAGTTGTCGACGTTGAAACCCTGAAGCTAGGGATCTTCTTTTGGTTCGTTTGTTGACATTGTGTCTGCAACATCGCGACAAATGTCGAGGTTGTCTCTAGGTTGTCTATGAACCGTCGAGATTTGGCTTCGCTTTCTGGTGGAGCCTGTTGGGAAGATATGGTTCCCTCTTTGTTTGCGCTCTTGGATTGCATAGAGGGATCAATGTGATCTCACCTGTAGGGCATAAGTTTCATTCATCATTTATTTATTTATTTTTTTCTTTCCGCGATGCTCTATCATTTCAGCTTTATATCGCGAAGGTCGCGATTGCCCAATCATTTCGGCTATTTTTCGCGGTGCCCAATCATTTCGGCTGTTTATTTTATTTTTACTCGCTGCTTTCTATTGCGAGCTGCCCAATCATTTCGGCTATTTTGTGTACATACGTTTTTACTTGTTGCTTTTTATTGCAAGTTACCCAATCATTTCGACTATTTCGTATGCATGTATGGTTCGCTAATTTTTTTTTATCGTGAGCTTGGAACTTGGATTCTAACGCCAATCTCAGCATCAGCATCGCTACAACTGGAATATTGTCAGGAGCGAATCATCATTTGCCATGAAGGGGCTTGGAATTTGATACTGGTTTAGGCATCAGCATCGCTACAACTGGGATATTGCCAGGAGCGAATCATCATTTGCCTCTGTAGATGTTAAACAAAGGTGGCTTAGTGAGCAGGGTTAAGGTCCTATCGACTAAGGTTTTTGACTTCATAAGCCGTAAGGGTCTCATAAAGGTATTTCTCCCTACAAGTCGTGAGGATCTCATAGGTGTGTTTTTTCCTTAGGAGTCATGAGGATTCCTAAGTGCATGGTCTCTTATAAGTCGTAAGGAACTTACAAGAGTGCTTTCTGCTTATAAGTCAAGAGGACTTACAAGGGCTGTTCACCGTGTAAACATATCCCTAGTCACGGATGGGACTTTGTTAGGGAAATGTTTATTCGCGCCCGTGGATTGTATACAAGGGTCAATACTGACCTGCTTGTAGGGCAATATCGAAGATTGTGGGGGTTGCTTAAGCACAGGTTTAGGTTTCTGTAACTTAAGACTTTCAAATCTTATGAGCCGTGAGGGTCCCATAAGAGAGTTCTTCTTACGAGTCGTGAGGATCTCGCAAGTGTAATTTCTCCTTAGGAATCGTGAGGATCCCTAAGTGTGTTGCTCCCTTGTGAGTCGTAAGGATCTCACGCGGGTGGTTTCTCCTTACGAGGTCGAGAGGACCCTGTAAGTGTCTTTTCACTAGGTTGCGCCCTTTTGGGTTTTCACAAACACTCACCGGCAGCCCTGCTGTTTTTACTCACGGAGCCATTTCGGGTTTTCATCCGTGCCCAATTCGCTTATGGACATACCGTTTTTTTTAACGAGGTCGCGCCCTTTCGGGTTTCCATGAACACTCGCCGGTAGCACTGCTGTTTTTACTCACGGAGCCCTTTCGGGTTTTCATCCGTGCCCATTTCGCTTATGGACATACCGTTTTTTTTATTCAATTAAATTTTTTTTTGTCAGCCTGAGGATGTTGCTGTAATAGTTTAGAGACGTTTCGGTCGTTTGCAAGTTTTAGGACATTGTGGTCCACCGTTAGTTTAAAGACGTTGCGGTCCGCCGTTAGTTTAAGGACGTTGCGGTCCGCCGTTAGTTTATGGACGTTGCGGTCCGCCGTCACCGTATTCGAGGCAAATCTCTAGTTTACTGACTTTTCGGTCCATGGGGCTTTCTCTATGACTGTACATGATGCCCCCGGTGTATCCATCTTTCTCGGAGCGTGCGGTTGTGGCGGGTTCACCTTCCAGTTTTCGGACAACGCGAACTTTCCCTGTTGGTATTGGTCTTCAACCCAGTTCTTGAAGACGTAGCAATCCTCGATCAGATGACCTACCGTTTGTTGGTAAGGGCAATAATTGAGAGCGTTAACATCTCCTGGCCGTAACGGACGTTTTGGACTCGGCAGATTGATGAGTCTGTCACGTACCGCCAGCTCGAATAGTCCCCTTGTTTTATCTTGCGGAAACGAGTAAGGACGTTTCAACTTTTGCTGGAGAGGTTGCCGCTTGTTGTTTCGGCAAACGACCGGTCTTGGGCCACTCGATTGTTATTGAGTGTTGGCGATGAGGGTCATTTTCCCCTTCCCTTTATCCTTTTTGCTCGATCCTTTGTTTACGGGGCCGAGATTTTTTTCGAATAGCGTGCGATTGCACGGCTGAACGTTCTCGCAGCTCCTCAATTCCTTCATTTTTGAAATAGACTCCCCGAGGTAGGGGTTGGGGGTAGCTTCTTCGTCAGAGTCGCTTCCAAAGGTGATAATTTGTGATTCCTTGGAGTCGGCTATATGACAATCGTCGGCGGCTCTTTTGCGCTCATCTATCGCATTTTTTCGACGTCTACGAGCTTCACATTTTGTCCTGTCAAAGTGTTGCTTTTGAGCGACATACCCTTGCTACCAACAGTTAAAGGATTCGCAGTCTTCGGTAGGATGTATGATCTTCTGATGATATAAACAGAAGTTAGGGTGCATCTCTACCTCAGCGAGAGTATTTTCTTCAGAGGGCGGTATCTTCATTCCTACTGATAGAGCTTTGGCGAACCTTTTCCTTGTCTTGAATTTGTTTTTATCCGCATTGGATGGCTTTTGATTTGACGGGAATGCCTTGGCTTTTTCCAGTATGGCCATCTCACGCTCTTGATTGGCTTTTGCTTTCAGACGAATTTCATTTAGGAAGACATCGATCAACTCGTCTGATGGCTGTAGAATCTCCGGCTCAGGGTTCGCCATTGGTTTCTCAGCGTAAGGACCCTCCTCATCCTCCGTCAGTGAATGAGAAATCACATGACAAGTCGCTACGTAGTCTTTGGATTCATCTGATGAATTTTCTCCATCATTTTCGTCCTTGACAAAAGAACAAGTTGCCCCCGGCGTGTCCGTCTTCTTTGGAGAGTGCGGCTGTGGTGGGTTCACCTTCCAGCTTTCAGACAGCGCGAACTTGCCTCGTCGGTACTGATCCTCGATCCATCCTTTAAAGACGAAACAATCCTCGATCGGGTGACTTACCGTTTGGTGGTAAGGGCAATAATTGGGATTGTTAAGATCACCTGGCTATGACAGACGCTTTGGACTCGGCAGATTGATGAGTCTGTTGCGCACTGCCAGCTCGAATAGTCTTCTGGTTTTATTTTGAGGAAACGAGTAAGGACGTCCTAGCCTCTCTTCGAGGGATGGGCATGGACGCACGTTGTTTTGGCGAACGACCGGTTTTGAGTTGCTCGGCTGTTGTTGAGCATTGGCGACGACGATCGCTTTTCCCTTTCCTTTCTCATTTCGAGAATCGGGTTTTGGATGAGACGGTCCATGGCCCATCTGGTCCATTTGGGCTAATTTGTCGATCAAGGCCTGGAAGGTGGTCGGCCTGAAGAACATCATGAATTGCGAGATGGTCGCCTGCGGATCGAGAGTGCCCACGAACATGCCTACCGCAGGTGCCTCTTCTATGCGTTGTTCGCATTTTGACCATAGGTTCCGCCATCGCGTTGCGTATTGGACCCACGTTTCGCCTGGCCTTACCCTGGCGTTAATCAGTGCCGTCATCGGAGTGCGTTCACTGGCGCTTGCGAAACGCTGGGTAAACAGTACCTTCATCTCCGCGAAGGTCTTGATAGAGTCGTTTGGGAGCTTAGAGTACCACTCAAAGGCTGTTTCTGCCAAGCTGCCGACGAATTGGCGGAGCAACAATTTGTCATCACCTCCAGTATTGCCGCATAAGGCCCTGAATTGAGTGACATGCTGATGCGGATTCCCTGTCCCTTTATATACGTGAAACTTAGGGATCGTATATCCCGGCGGGTAACTGATCTGGTCAAACCAGCTTGGATAGGGTCGTCCGGTTCTAACAATTTGCTCAGCTGCTTCATTCTCCTGATGAACCCGGATTTGCTGAGCTATATATTCGTCCAGGTCAGCCTTGGAGATTGCCTCCTCCTTGGCTGTTGACAGAGCCGGTGGAGGATTTGACGTTTCTCCCCTATCGTCTTCAAGGACGATCGGGGGATCTTCAGCTGGAGGATCTTGTTGGATCATCATCCCCACCATGTCTTGGAACAGGAGGGCTATTCGCTTTATGTTGGCTGCTTGTTCCGCAGCCTCTTTATCCTTCTTCTCCAATATCCGACGAAGGAATTCAGTGTCCGTTTCTTGTTCCTGGCGTTGATCAGATGACGTTTCAGGGTTTTCTTTTGGCCCAGTAAGTGCGGCCATCGCGTTCATCATCTCCTGGAGCTTTTGCTGTTGCTCCTGAGCTTTGGTCACTGACCGTGTAAGCGGTCTATGACCTGTAGATGCACGGCTGTCCTCCTTTCCTGACGCCATGTATACTGTATGAACTATTATGCCCCCAGATTTAGAGCGTTTAGGTTCACCATCTTTAGCATTTGCCACGGGCGTAGGGATTTTCTCCGGCCTTCTTCTTTTGTGGGCCGTTGAAGTTGAGGGGGCCATTGCAGTGGGACCCTGGCGGTTGTTGTCCTTTGCTGTTTAATAGGACGGTCTTTTTCTCTTTGCACCCTCGCCTTTTTCTGTTGACGAGAGTGATCTGGGTCAATTACGGAGTCTTGAACTCTCCGCCAAACTTTGTATATTTTTTAGGACAGCCGTTGAGGGGGCTGCTCTCGCTTCGTTTCTGGAACTCTCTCCGCAGGTGGAGCAGATCTTTTCAGTGTAGCAGTTGGAGAGTTCTTACGTATCCTCCTCAGCGGTTCAAAGATGTTCCCAGTTGGAACAGCAGCAACGACTTCCACCACTGGAGCAGGTGGGGTTAGCCCTGAGGGGAAGTTGCCCCCTGCCTTCCTTACTCGTCGCCAATGGCGACGTCGAGCATGACAAGCCGCTGGGACTGGCTCGGCGATAGAGACAGCTTCTTTTTGCCCCCTGTCTGAATGAGGTGCTGCCGGTGTCAGCCTCTTAAAGACTGATGTTGTCTTTTGAGTGGAGATAATCAATCTATCAAAGACAGATCCTCGACATGGGCAGGAGCCCCGCTTCCCAAAATACGGAATATGAGGGGTTGACAAGGCCAGCCATGCTCCTACGGTCAAGGAAATATCCTGCCGTAGTCACACTTCGGCTTCTAACTTTACGTGGTAATCAGTAATACAATGCACAGGTAATGAGAAATGCAGTAACTGAAACAAAGCAAATACAAAGGAACTAAGCAGAAGGAGATCAAAGGGGTATAGCTCTGAGTAGCTGATCAATAAGTCCACGATATTTTCGAGGTACGTCTGGTCCTAATCCAAGCTAGATCCACTTCACACTCTGAGCATGCATACTCAGGTCGTCAGAGCGACACAATAACAATATATATGTAGGTGAAAGTTGTAACTCGAACAGTGATAATAGATATATAACAGTAAATCAAGACGGTAAAGATATGAACATGGAGTAACCAATGAAGTGTCCAATAAATCAGGTGAACAGTAAAGCAGTAAAATAGTATGCCAGGTATGTCAACACAGTAAGTAATGTATATCAATGCCATTATCCCTATCAGTCTCTAAGTCTCACTGTACATGTCATTAAGCCTATCGTCAGTCCAAGTGTGAGAGTCAACCACTCGCGAGTGTCCTCCACCCAAGGGTAGGACCCAAGGGCAAGGGACCACGGGCCTAAAATATAACTCACGGTAATAATCATGTACCCTGTAAATCTCCATATATCTCCATATATATAAGCCGGCATGGGACTCCCGAGATTCTGTTGAACTCACACTCAAACTACCCCACACCCCGTGGTCTACATCAAACGCCAACCATAACCTCAAATACCGGTCGGCCCATGACAAGTCTGCGCGAGAACTGGAGACAGGATCTCCATCAAGCACGTCCCGACTAATACCCAAGATAAATGGTAGTGTCTGGTGCCTTACCTGTGACACCCATGCAAGAGCTTCCATAAGTGTCCCATACCACTTATAGTCACACTTACACGCGTCCCACAGACGTCGACAATGCAATAGAATAATAGGGTTCACTGATTGTGTACAAGTACGTGTCACTTTCACTTATCCACTCATGCACGAACACTAACGTACTTGCCACAATCACCGCTAATACATAACACTGGGTAATGCATATGATCACTAGGCTACTAATGCAATAACATATACATATGATGTGATGAGAAAACAGTATGGAAGGCATGAGTAAGATGTCATATGTCGGTGTCCTACCACTTGCATAATTTATCATAAATAATATATGCCAAAATTTAGCGAAACAATGAACAGGGGATAAGTAGTATGTATGATTATCTATCCAGTGAATTTAGTTTCACGTCAATCGGGTTTCAGGATCACTAGATATGGCCATTTCATTTTAAGCGTTCACTGCTGGAAATCCGGGTTCTGAATCGGAAGTCTGTTTCGTAACGCATTTTAATCGCAGTTGGGATCAGATTTTAGCGACGCTACAGTTGAATGATATCTAGGGTTTTCAATAGGGTGTTCAACGCAACAGATGGATTCTCAATTACGTCTGTACATAGAAAGTTATACACTGTTTAACACTAGTTTGTCACTTCTGAATCTGTTCTGGACTGTTATACGTCCTGCCCTTTTTATTTACAAATTAAATAGAAAACGACGATGAAACGGAATGAAACCACTTTTGTTATTTATCTAACAGATTCACCTTTAATAAACTGTAGAGTTCCACAACATACGAGTTCAGGAAACAAGGTGGTACACATTACGGGACAGCACACAGTAACCAGAGTCGCTCTGAACTGCAGTCCAGAGTCGCACACCGACCCAAGTATCGTCACAATATCGGTACAGAAACCAAAAGAAATTTGCGTAAGGTTACAGTTCGTCGAGTCGGCTTCGATTTGAGCCCTCTAACGTAACATTTCAGTATGTACACAATTTATGGTGATTTTAACGATTTTCAGATGCGGGAAAATCCCAGTTTTACGGATGTATTTGGGGGTATTCGTTTTAGTCATTAACGGTCATATTTTCCAATGAAATTTACACACTAGGTTCACTGCCTTACGGGCCAGACCATGCAATTGAGTTCCGTAAAATTAAATGAAGATTTCCATTGAGATCATGTATCGAACAGTTACGTCATATAGTTTATCGGTAAAATAGTAAATATGGAATCTATACGATTATAGTTTGTAACCAACACAAATTAGCATGTAGCAAGTAGGAACTTGCCTGCGATGAATCGACGATCACTATAGCGATGATGATGGTGGCATGAATACGGGCATGGGCAGCACAACGACGCGAGCGCGGCTACGGTTTGGCCTCTGTTCGAGCTTGGGTTCGAAGTTGATGCTGCGCGGCAAGGGGGCTCGTGGGTGCGGCCGTGTTGTGATGGCGAAGGAGGCAGCGGCTGAAGGGGGCTTGGATGCAGAGCTTTCTCGGGGAAGATGAAGTCTCGCCGGCAATGGAGGTAGGGAACTCGGTTAGGTCGGGGTGATCAAAGGTTTAAGGAGTTGATGTGAGGGGGATGCTCGGCTATGGGTGAGGAAGGAGGTGGCACTTGAGGTGGCTCGGAGTTGAGTCATCAGGAAGGAGCTCGAAGCTCGGAGGAGGAGGGTCGGCAAGGGAAGGAGCTCGAGTTGGATGTGATGGGGATCTCAAGGGTCGGGTGGAGGACGTGGAGGGCCACAGCTGGAAGCGGGGAGGTCACAATGGTGAGGGTGACGGCTAGTGAGCACCGATGGTGGAGGTGGTGGCTGGCGCGCAGTGGAGGGGAGCTCGGGCAGTGGTTGTCGGAGTTGAAGGTGGTAGAGGGTGTAGTGCTGGATGATGGGGTCTCGAGTTGAGGGTGAGAAGAGGGGGCGCCGGCGGTGGTTGGAACAATGGTGAGGAGGGAGGTCGGCTCGGGTGCAGGCGAGGTGATGGGTGCGACGAGGGCTGAGGACGAGGGTGGAGGCGGCGAGGTGGAGGCGAGCGACGGTGAGGCAGGCGAGGTGGAGGCGAGCGACGGTGAGGGGACGGCGGTGAGCGCAACACGCGGGCGTGGGCACGGGTTCGAGAGAGGAGCGGGAAAGGAAAAATGGAAGAAAGAGTGATAGAGAACGTGGGGGGGAGAGAGAGAAAGAATTACGAGAGGAGAGAGAGAGGCGTGTGAGAGGGGGGAGAAAGAGAGAAACGTGGGAATATGATTAAATTAGAATTATTAGAAGAGAGAGAAAGAGAGAGAGTAACGTGGGTTTTAATTAAATAAAATTAAAGAAGAGAGAGAGTGTGTAACGGGAATGAGAGAAGAATGGGAGGAAAATTAATAATGGAATTGGAATTTTTAAAGGAAAATAATGGGAACTAATTGAGGGGTTTAAAGGAAATGTTATGGAAGTTTAATTTGGTATTAATGAGGATATTATGGGAGAATTCATGATGAGATTTGGAGGAATTTATTTTGATTTTTTTGAAATTTGAGAAGGTATCTGCCGGGTAAAATAAGTGAAGGATCATTGGGCTTGTTGGGCTTGGGCTCAAGAAAAATTAGAAAGAAAAGAGTGGGATTAAAATACGGACTTGGGCTTAGGATTGGGTTCATAAGAAATCAAAAATTAATTAGAATATAATGTAAAATGTAAAATGGGTAAAATATTTTATTTGAATACAGGTATTTGCGTAGATGAAAACCGGATATTACATCATACCACTTCTAAAGAAAAATTTCGTCCTCGAAATTAAAATAACGATAAAATACAAAATAACAAGCGAAAGGCTACCACATCGAACGCTAACAGTTAGTGATTTACTTAAAACGGGTGGTTGAAATTTTGAAGGTCTAAATATGTAAGAACAACATACCCAAATGGATAGGTCTAAATAAGTATAAGGCAGGAACAACTATAAGGGCAAATTACATGTATACAAGAATATAAATAACAATAACGAACAATAATATTCGAGGCGTGTTCGATAAAATCGAAACCCAAATATGTGCACATATAAGTATATCAAAGGTAGCACAACAGAAATAATAAGTATAAGGCATAATCATAATGAAGCAGTGAAGGACTTGTCGGTGGTTTAAAACATTTTTAGAATAACGTATCAATCAAACCATTTTAACATAACTTAGAAAGCCACATGGTGAAAATAAGAAGCATAGCACCAAAATAATATGTATAATACATATGGTCGCGCTACCGAAAAATGAGAATAATAGTAGTGTACTTAAATTGCATAAGACGAAGTAGTCAATAACACGCACTCTTCGATAAATACAAAATAATGAAAACTAAATTTTCGAATAATGATGTCCCTAAATCTAGTTAGGGTAACAGGGAAAAGCACAAAAATGTATAGGACTAGCTAGGGTAGGGATTACAATGGAGTGTGGCTCATTCAAAAGATCGGAGTGTGACGGCTTTAGACTGAAGGTCAAAGCGATTGGGGTCGGGTCAGTCCAGGGTGTAAGGGTGAACGGTAATGAATCTCAGGAGAAAATAAATGTACAGGGGAAATAGCCAAGCATCATGTGAACCAAGAAGATCAAAAGATTAGCGAACTCAGCCAATTTTATTTCATTCCAGAAAATTCGAAACAAAGCACTCTCGAAAAGCGAAGATGGCCCTAAACTATATACAGATTTATTTGGCCAGAGAAGACAACATCTAAAAATACCGTCAGTCGCGGTTGTGTAGGTTCAGCAGGTTACGGTTGGCTCGCGCGCTCAGCTAAGGGCGTCCATTTCCATAGCGCCTCGCAGGGACCACCATTGGGAGTTCTTCCGCCGCAGGGTCTTGTTCTTCCGGTCCTTCTTCCTCGGCTGGAGCTTCTTCCTCGAGGTCTGCTTCCATGTGATTCTCTTCTTCTGGATTCTCTTCCATGGGATTTTCCTCCACTGGATTTTCTTCTATCGGGCCTTCCTCGGGATCTTCCTCTATCGGGTTCTCTTCAGGGTCTCCTTCCTCTTCGTCGGAATCGCCTATCATGTCAACCTCTGGGGCGGCGGCTCCTTCGTCCTCGGAATCGCTGTTTCTGAAAATGACCTGGGGACCGTTGACCTCATCGTCAGAACTCACTAACATGCGGTCTAAGGAAACGCATGGCAGTGTATCCTCATCTAGATGCGGCGCTGCTCCAGGGTGGGCCATGGCCTGAAAAGAAAGAGTCATGATCAGACAGTGGAACATATTAGGGAAATAATCAAGGATATGGAGTACAAGAAAAATATGCGGTAAGCAAGGACTGAAAAACAAAATCTAGAATATTGATGCAACGAATGGTATAAGTAAAGTGAGGGGGAAAAAGAGACGATACATACATCACAACTCAGGATTTTATTACATTCAACTAAAAGTTTAACGGATACAGGATCTCAACGAAAGGAGAAATATTTACAAGTGACAACATTTTATTAAAAGTAGAAAACGTGATAACTCTTCTTCGATTACTAGACCGCTGCATTCTCGTCACGCGAGTTGAATCCAGCGCAGGGTCCGCCCTATCCTCGAAGTTCGAACTACGTAATAATCATCACTTGGCAGAAGTGGAGAGTGTGGACGAGTCTCCTCCTTGTAGCTCCTTCCTTTTAGGGCAACCGTTGATAAGATGTTCGTTGGATCCGCAAATCAGGCATTTCCCCTGGGCGCGGTGACAATCCCTCTGAAGATGTCCTGGCCTCTTGCAGTACCCACAACATTAGGTCTTCTGCTGCTTATGTCGCGGGGAAACAAGTGGGCGCTTCATCTTCCCCTCTTTTCCTCGTCTAACAGGGATCCCTTTACGATTGGAGACTTCTGATGGTGCCTGATTCACTTGCCTTCTCAGTCCTTCAGCTAGCAGGTCGTTCGTTCGCTCCTGGACTTCCTTCAGACTTTGCAGTGCAGTCAGGATCTCTACGGTCTGATTCTGGGGAGTGGAGATAGAGGAAGAGTCGTTGGAAGACATGATCCTGAAACAACAACTTTGAGGATGTTATAAGGCACAACCTATAAGAATCAAAATATAATATGGATTAGGCAAGGAATCAAGAATATCGGGTGTGATGAAATTTATTACAAGTGGAAATCAGCTGCAGAACTCTAAGTCACTCAAACCCTAGCGGGTAGATCAAAATGCATAGCCGAATACATTTTGTGAATTAAGATTAAGAATAACAACTTTACAATCCAGACCGAAGGATGTTTTAGATTGTCAAACACTACACGGAACTGCAATCCCAATCGAAGCAAAACCTGGCTCTGATACCAACAAAACCATGTCATGCCCCGCTTCCCAAAATACGGAATACGAGAGGTTGATAAGGCCAGCCATGCTCCTACGGTCAAGGAAATATCCTGCCGTAGTCACACTTCGGCTTCTAACTTTACGTGGTAATCAGTAATATAATGCACAGGTAATGAGAAATGCAGTAACTGAAACAAAGCAAATACAAAGGAACTAACCAGAAGGAGATCAAAAGGGTATAGCTCTGAGTAGCTGATCAATAAGTCCACGATGTCTTCGAGGTACGTCTGGTCCTGATCCAAACTAGATCCACTTCACACTCTGAGCATGCATACTCAGGTCGGCAGAGCGACACAATAACAATTTATATGTAGGTGCAAGTGGTAACTCGAACAGTGATAATAGATATATAACAGTAAATCAAGACGGTAAAGATATGAACATGGAGTAACCAATGAAGTGTCCAATAAATCAGGTGAACAGTAAAGCAGTAAAATAGTATGCCAGGTATGTCAACACAGTAAGTAATGTATATCAATGCCATTATCCCTATCAGTCTCTAAGTCTCACTGTACAGGTCACTAAGCTATCGTCAGTCCAAGTGTGAGAGTCAACCACTCGCGAGTGTCCTCCACCCAAGGGTAGGACCCAAGGACAAGGGACCACAGGCCCAAAATATAACTCACGGTAATAATCATGTACCCTGTAAATCTCAATATATCTCCATATATATAAGCCGGCATGGGACTCCTGAGATTTTGTTGAACTCACACTCAAACTACCCCACACCCCGTGGTCTACATCAAACGCCAACCATAACCTCAAATACCGGTCGGTCCATTACAAGTCTGCGCGAGAACTGGAGACAGGATCTCCATCAAGCACGTCCCGACTAATACCCAAGATAAATGGCAGTGTCTGGTGCCTTACCTGTGACACCCATGCAAGAGCTTCCATAAGTGTTCCATACTACTTATAGTCACACTTACACGCGTCCCACAGACGTCGACAATGCAATAGAATAATATGGTTCACTGATTGTGTACAAGTACGTGTCACTTTCACTTATCCACTCATGCACGAACACTTACGTACTTGCCACAATCACCACTAATACATAACACTGGGTAATGCACATGATCACTAGACTACTAATGCAATAACATATACATATGATGTGATGAGAAAACAGTATGGAAGGCAGGAGTAAGATGCCATATGTCGGTGTTCTACCACTTGCATAATTTATCATAAATAATATATGCCAAAATTTAGCGAAACAATGAACAGGGGATAAGTAGTATGTGTGATTATCTATCCAGTGAATTTGGTTTCACGTCAATCGGGTTTCAGGATCACTAGATATGGCCATTTCATTTTAAGCGTTCACTGCTGGAAATCCGGTTTCTGAATCGGAAGTCCGTTTTGCAACGCATTTTAATCCCAGTTGGGATCAGATTTAGCGATGATACAGTTGAATGATATCTAGGGTTTTCAATAGGGTGTTCAACGCAACAGACGGATTCTCAATCGCGTCTGTACATCGAAAGTTACACACTGTTTAACACTAGTTTGTCACTTCTGAATCTGTTCTGGACTGTTATACGTCCTGCCCTTTTTATTTACAAATTAAATAGCAAACGACGATGAAACGGAATGAAACCACTTGTGTTATTTAGATAACAGATTCACCTTTAATAAACTTCAGAGTTCCGCAACATACGAGTTCAGGAAACAAGGTGGTACACATTACGGGACAGCACATAGTAACCAGAGTCGCTCTGAATTGCAGTCCAGAGTCGCACTCCGACCCAAGTATTGTCACAATATCGGTATAGAAACCAAAAGAAATTTGCATAAGGTTACATTTCGTCGAGTCGGTTTCGATTTGAGCCCTCGAACGTAAGATTTCAGTATGTACACAATTTATGGTGATTTTAACGATTTTCAGACGTGGGAAAATCCCAGTTTTACGGATGTATTTGGGGGTATTCGTTTTAGTCATTAATGGTCATATTTTCCAATGAAACTTACACACTAGGTTCACTGCCTTACGGGCTAGACCATGCAATTGAGTTCCGTCAAATTAAATGAAGATTTCCATTGAGATCATGCATCGAACAGTTACGTCATATAGTTTATCGGTAAAATAGTAAATATGGAATCTATACGATTATAGTTTGTAACCAACACAAATTAGCATGTAGCAAGTAGGAACTTTCCTGCGATGAATCGACGATCACTATAGCGATGATGGTGGCACGAATACGGGCATGGGCAGCACAACGACGCGAGCGCGGCTACGGTTTGGCCTCTGTTCGAGCTTGGGTTCGAAGTTGATGCTGCGCACCAAGGGGGCTCGTGGGTGCGGCTGTGTTGTGATGGTGAAGGAGGCAGCGGCTGAAGGGGGCTTGGATGCAGGGCTTTCTTGGGGAAGATGAAGTCTCGCCGGCAATGGAGGAAGGGAACTCGGTTAGGTAGGGGTGATCGAAGGTTTAAGGAGTTGATGTGAGGGGGATGCTCGGCTATGGGTGAGGAAGGAGGTGGCGCTGGAGGTGGCTCGGAGTTGAGTCGTCGGGAAGGAGCTCGAAGCTCGGAGGAGGAGGGTCGGCAAGGGAAGGAGCTCAAGTTGGATGTGATGGGGAGCTCAAGGGTCGGGTGGAGGACGTGGCGGGCCACAGCTGGAAGCGGGGAGGTCACAATGGCGAGGGTGACGGCTGGTGAGCACCGATGGTGGTGGTGGTGGCTGGCGCGCAGTGGAGGGGAGCTCGGGCAGTGGTTGTCGGAGTTGGAGGTGGTAGAGGGTGTAATGCTGGATGATGGGGTCTCAAGTTGAGGGTGAGAAGAGGGGGCGCCGTCGGTGGTTGGAACAATGGTGAGGAGGGAGGTCGGCTCGGGTGCAGGCGAGGTGATGGGTGCAACGAGGGCTGAGGACGAGGGTGGAGGCGGTGAGGTGGAGGCGAGCGACGGTGAGGCAGGCGAGGTGGAGGCGAGCGACGGTGAGCACGACACGCAGGCGTGGGCACGGGTTCGAGAGAGGAGCGGGAAAGGAAAAATGGAAGAAAGAGGGAGAGAGAATGTGGGGGGGGGGAGAGAGAAAGAATTACGAGAGGAGAGAGAGAGGCGTGTGAGAGGGGGGAGAGAGAGAGAAACGTGGGAATATGTTTAAATTAGAATTATTAGAAGAGAGAGAAGGAGAGAGAGTAACATGGGTTTTAATTAAATAAAATTAAAGAAGAGAGAGTGTGTGTAACGGGAATGAGAGAAGAATGAGAGGAAAATTAATAATGGAATTGGAATTTTTAAAGGAAAATAATAGGAACTAATTGAGGGGTTTAAAGGAAATGTTATGGAAGTTTAATTTGGTATTAATGAGGATATTATGGGAGAATTCATGATGAGATTTGGAGGAATTTATTTTGATTTTTTTGAAATTTAAGAAGGTATCTGCCGGGTAAAATAAGTGAAGGATCATTGGGGTTGTTAGGCTTGGGCTCAAGAAAAATTAGAAAGAAAAGAGTGGGATTAAAATACGGACTTGGGCTTAGGGTTGGGTTCATAAGAAATCAAAAATTAATTAGAATATAATGTAAAATGTAAAATGGGTAAAATATTTTATTTGAATACAGGTATTTGCGTAGATGAAAACCGGATATTACACATAACGCTATGCAGGCGATTCCCCTGTTGATGTTAAATCTACTCACCAACCATCCTGGTTAAGTAAAGCCAACAGCTCGCTTTCCCTTCTTCGCAGCGCCCGAAGTCCCCGCCTGCGATCCTGAAAGCATATAACAATATAACAAGTGTATATTAGCAATCGACCAAGAACACGTACCAAGTACGTTTGACCGACGCACCAACTCCAAATATACTCTCAAGTGTTCGTTAAGTGGCTAACGCGCGTAGTGACACTACGAAACCAACTTAAGAGCAAAAGCTACACAAAGACACGAACGACATTGGCACGATCCTAACTAGGAACGCAAAGCGACACAACTACCGAGCCTAGACCCTGATCGTACCGATCGCGCATTCAAAACACAAGATATAGCGTAGAATCAATATAATTAACGTCGCAACGTCAAAAGAAACCCACGCCTAAAATTTATCGAAACCTAGTAAGCAATATATATCATTTTAGCACAAAACTACAACTTTTTACCAAAACTAGAATTTACAAACATCACAAAATAGCAAGGTTAAACCATTTAAACATTTACTGTAATTTTAAATCTCACTAATTAAGATTAGTAAAAGTTTAGTTTGCTAATTAGCTTAATTAACCAATTAGGAAAATATCATTTAACAAATTAGTAACTTAGTTTAGTTTTCATTTGACTAAAATTATCATCTAACCATTTCACTAGTCAAAACCCTAATTTGAACTTCATTAACATTAACATGAATGAATTAAACATGAAATTAAAGGTATAATTAAACAATTAAATAGTTAGCTTATGATTTAAACATAACAATTAAGGATTAGGGTTAGGGTTTTATACCTTACAAAAGATCAAAATCAAGCAACTAGAAATCCAAAGTTAGCCTCCAAAATTCTCACTAGAATGATGATCCAAGCTAGTTTTGAGTTCAAGAATGAAGGGAAATGATTATATTTGAGTTTGTATGAATTTATTTGGATTTTTGATGATTTATTGGACTTGGAAAAATGAAAATAGGGTGAAGGAAAATGAAGGGAAGCAAGGGAATGAAGTGGCTGGCCATGGGAAGAATGGGGGGAATTTTGGTGAAGTGTGTGGAATTTTCTAGCTAAAAACACTAATTAATGCTAATAAATGCAAATGCCACATTTTCTTTTCTTTTCTTTTCTTTAAAAATTCAATAAAACCACAAATATCTAGATATTTTTTGGTGAGAAGGTTAAAAACATAACCTAGTAATTAACTTAGTATAAAACCACATTAGTAGTAATTAACCCAAACCAAAAATTAATTACCACTAATAAAGTGCAAAAATAAAGCATTAAAATAATATTTTAATTAGGGAAATTTTTTATGTGAACCAAAACTTCCAATTGACCCCCAAAGCCCGCGCACTAGCTTCATTCTAGCTAAACTAGATGCCGACAAGTCTATACAGAAGTTTGATCACAATCAGGTTAAAACGGAAAACACCGACTAATTTACCCTAAAAACGGAAAATTCGTAAAACGATTTCTAAAACGTTATAGAATCATCATTTGCCTTTATCGATGTCGAATAAAGGTGGCTTAGCGAACAGGGTTAGGATCTTGTTGACTAAGGCTTTTAACTTCATGAGCCGTAAGGGTCTCATAAAGGTATTTCTCCCTATGAGTCGTGAGGATCTCGTAGGTGCATTTTCTTCTTAAGAATCGTGAGGAGTCTTAAGTGTATGGTCTCTTATAAGTTGTAAGGATCTTACAAGAGTGATTTTCTCCTTATAAGTCGAGAGGACTTACAAGTGTCTTTTGCCATATGAGCATATCCCTAGTCTCTGGTGGGACTCTTGTTAGGGAAATGTTTATTCGCGCCCGTGGATTGTATACAAGGGTCAGCATTGAACCGCTTGTAGAGCAAAATCAGGGTGTATGACTGCTTAAGAACAGGTTCAGATCTCTTTATTTTAAGGCTTTTGAATCCTATGTGCCGTGAGGGTCTCAAAGGGGAATTCTCCTTATGAGTCGTGAGGATCTCGTAAGTGCATTTCTCCTTAGGAATCGTGGGGATCCCTAAGTGTGTTGCTCCTTTGTGAGTCGTAAGGATCTCACGCAGGTGCTTTCTCCTCACAAGTTCGAGAGGGCCTTGTACGTGTCTTTTAATGAGATTGCGCCATTTCGGGTTTTCACAAAACTCGCCGGTAGTCCTGCTGTTTTTACTCACGGAGCCCTTTCGGGTTTTTATCCGTGCCCATTTTGCTTATGGACATACCGTTTTTTTCGTGTCATCCTTGGGATGTTACGGTCCGTAGTAGTTTATCGACGTCTCGGTCAACAGCCAATCTTAGGACATAGTGGTCCATCGTTAGTTTAAGAACGTTTCGATCCATTGTTAGTTTTAGGACATTTCGGTCCGAAAGCCGGCTACTACTTATAGAGTTTGGGCTTAGGAAGATAGCGAGCGGGCATAGGCGTCGTCATCTATCGTTGACCTAGGCCGTGACTCATCAGGCGTAGTATGCATAGTATTTTTTCAGGAAGCGATCGTTTATTGGTCTGAAAGGTCTTTCGCCATGCATGTCCATGAGTAGATAGGCTCCACCCTGGTAAACTTTGTTTATGATATACGGGCCTTCATAGTTCGGCTCGAACTTCCCCCGCTTGGCACGATTGGGGATCATAGGTCTTTTGACCACTAGCACGAGTTCGCCTTAGCGGAATGTTCTCGACCTAGTCAATCTTTCATATGAGTGCGTCATCTTTGCATTATAAGCCTCCAGATTTTGTTGCACCATGAGCCGAGTTTCATCTAGGGCATCAAGTTCCTCAAGCCGAAGATGAGCATTTTCTTCGTCTGTTAGCTCATAGTGGATAGCCACTCATAGAGAGGGTAATTCTATCTCGAGGGGGAGTGCCGCTTCTGTGCCGAATACCAATGCATACGGCGTTGTGTTGGTGGTTGTTTTGAACGTAGTTCGATATCTCCAGAGAGCTTCATGCAGTCTACCATGCTAGTCCTTCTTATTTCGAGACACCGTCGTTTTCACAATTTTCGTCAAGGTCTTGTTGAAAGCCTCAGCTAGACCGTTAGCTCGGGGATTATAGACCGAAGAGTATCTGCAGTCTATATTATGCTGCTGTGTAAAGCGGCTAATCTTATGACTTCTGTAGGCCAACCCGTTATCGGAGATAATCCATCGCGGAATGCCGAACCGATAAATGACGCGTGTCTTGAAGAAATGGAGGATATTCTCCGACTTCACTTCCCTTAGAGGTACTGCTTCTGCCCATTTGGAGAAATAATCAGTTGCTGCCAAAATGAACCGATGTCCTCTGGACGATACTGGTTCGATGTGGCCGATTATGTCAGTCCTCCACATTTCGAAAGGCGAGCTAGCCACCGTTGGATGTAGCGGATTTGGATTCTGGTGGATAAAGTCCCCATGAATTTGGTATGAGTGGCACTGCTTCGCGTATTTGAGACAGTCTTGGATCATCATGGGCCAATAGTAGCCCATCCTTCTGATCTTCAGCTTCATCTTCGGGCCGGCTTGGTGAGAATCGCAAAGTCCGTCGTGAGTTTCTTAGACGACTCTCTTTGCCTCTTTAGGTCCCAGGCATCTTAGCCACAGAGAATCAAATGATCTCTTATACAGAGTATCATTGACGAAGGCAAAAGATAGAGCTCGTTTCATGAGCTGATGTCTTGACGACGCATCTTCAGGTGATCGACGGGATTTGAAGTAGTCTATAAAGACTTCTCTCCAATCCATAGCCTTTTCCTGGTCTTTTATTTGCAGGGCCGTTTGCTCGGTCACTCCCTTTTCTTTGGACAACTCCGGAGATATTTCTGCCGGTGCATGAACCCGACGACTTTGCACAACGATCCTCACGTCATCGAGGTTCTCGTCGGCCAGTTCTTTAGCGAGCTTGGCTAATGCATCCGCCTTGCTGTTTTCTGCACGCGGTATGCTTTTCAGGGTGTAGGAAGGGATTCGAGTCAGCAGTTGTTGCACTCTCTCACAGTACTTTACCAACTCTGGTTTGCACGTTTGATAGTCACCGTTTACTTAGCTAACGACCAGCTGAGAGTCTCCGTATATGAGGAGGTTTTCAATTCCCATGTTGGCGGCGATCTCAAGACCTGCTATCAAAGCTTCATATTCGGCCTTATTGTTTGTCCTTGGCTCTGTTAAGGAGAAGGCGAAGCGCATTATCCCCCTTTGTGGAGTTATGAAGATGAGGCCTACCCCAGATTTGATTATGGGGGTGTTTTGTTTGCGATTCTTCATGGAAGACGCTCCATCGAAGTAGAGTTCCCATTGGGTATCATTCTCTCTTCTCTCCCTGTCGATCGTGTCAAACACGTGCTCGTCTGGCAATTCGCAGTTTAAAGGAGAATCGGCAGGTATCGGATGCTCAGTGAGGAAGTCGGCGATGGCCTGGCCTTTCACTGCCTTGAGGGGTCGGTATATCACCGAGAATTCCATTAAGAACAGGGCCCATTTAGCGAGACGTCCCGTAAATATGGCCTTTGACATCAAATATTTGAGAGGATCCACCTTTGATATAAGATGGACCTATGTGCCAACGCGTTGTGTCTGAGCTTCGTTATCGCGAAGATCAACGCCAGGTAGTGTTTTTCAATGGGAGAGTAATTGTTTTCTGCCCTAAGGAGAACTCGACTCAAATAGTAGAGAGCTCTTTCCTTCCCTTGGTCATTCTCTTGTGCCCACAGCGCGCCTAAAGAACCTTCGAGGGCGGTTGTATACAGAATGAGAGGCTTTCCCTTGACAGGAGCAGCCAATACTGGCGGATTCTGTAGGTATTGCTTGATTTCGTCTAGCGCGCTTTGACATTTGCGATCCCAGACGAAGGGTGTCCCTTTCTTCATTAGGTGACTGTAAGGACGGCACTTGCCGGAAAGATTGGTTATGAATCGCTAGATATACGCGAGCTTCCCTTGGAAAGACCGCAGCTGCTTGAGAGTCCTTGGCGGAGGCATTTCCATGATCGCCTTGATCTTTGAAGGGTCGATTTCGATGCTTCAATGTCGTACGACGAATCCTAGAAACTTGCCTGAGGAAACTCCGAACGCACATTTGAGAGGGTTCATCTTCAAGTTGTATTTCTGAAGACGCTGAAACACGATGCTCAGATGCCCTAAATGTTCCTCGTATGATTTACTTTTAACTACGAGGTCGTCGATATAGCATTCGATGATTTCATGTATGAGGTCATCGAAAATCTTCATCATGGCCCTCTGATAGGTGGCACCGGCGTTCTTTAGACCGAAAGGCATCACCTTATAGCAGAGTATGCCCAAAAGAGTCCGGAAAGCGGTATGTTTCTGGTCTTCGGGATGCATCTTTATCTGATTGTATCCTGATGAGCCGTCCATGAAGGAGAAAACTTCGTGAGTGGACGTATTATCTATCATCAACTCAGTGACCGGTACTGGAAAGTCGTCCTTTGGGCAAGCTTTGTTGAGATCCCGAAAGTCCACACATATGCGTACCGTCCCATTTTTCTTCATCACTGGTACGATGTTGGCAATCCAATCAGGATACTAAACCTCTTGGATGATGCCAGAGTCGATCAGCTTCTTGACCTCGACATTGATGCTCATTTCAAGCTCGAGCCGTATTCTTCTTAGTGCTTGTTTGATCGGCTTGACGTCCAGAGATATCGCCAATTTGTTCACCACAATCTCTGGATCTAGTCCCGGCATCTCGGAATAGTTCCATGCGAAGCAATCTTTGTACTGCATGAGCACATCTTTGAGTGTAGCCACTTTTTCTTCAGAAAACAGCTCACTGATGAACGTCGGCCGTGGGTCGTTTGTCGTTCCCAAGTCAATTTTCTTGAGGTTATCTGCAGTAGTATGTATCCCATCCTCCAGCTCTTTTGGCGCTGGTGGAAATTCTGAAATTACCTCGTCATCATTGTTTTTGAAGCACCAGGGGAGGTCATCCATATTCTCGGGTTCTTCTGATAGCGTTATCATATGACAGGTACGAGATCGCTTCCAAGACCGATGTTGGTCTGGTTCTACTCTCGCTTCATGCGCGGATTTCGGTTCATGCTTCTGCGGCGGGGTTACCCTCCAGCTGCTGGATAGAACGAACCTGCCTTGCTGATACTGGTCTTCTACCCAGTCTTTGAATGTGAAGCAGTCTTCGAGGAGATGTCCTATTGCCCGGTGATAGGAGCAATAGTCTGGGTGAGAGACCTCGCCTGCTTGCTCGGGGTGCTTGGACTCCGGGAGGGTAATCATCTGATGTTTTATGACAAGATCAAGTATCTTTTTTGTCTTGTCTTGGGAAAAAGAATACGCTCGACCCATCTTCCTTATAAGAGACAAATCCTGGTTGCTTGATTCTCGCTCGCGTGGCTTCTTGGTCTCGCTTTGTCGCCGTCGAACGCTTTTTTCGTTCTTGGGTTTATTTCTGCCTCTGCGTCGGGTCTTTTGTATGACGGGCTGGCGACGAAGGGCATCGTCACTTTATGCAGCATGCTGAAGGAGGCGTTGCGTTCTGGCTTTCTCGTAGATGGCCATTTCGCGATTATGGTCGTCTCGAACCTTTTGACCCGCTTCCCTTATAAGCTTGTCCATTTGTTCTTCGAACGACGGGCTTTGCATTTTCACGACGGGAGCTCGTTTTGGTTCAGGGTTAGCATCTTCCCATAGAGTATCTCCTTCTTCATCAAAGTCGTGTATGACGTAGCAGCCGCGGAATCGCTCCCGTTTCTTAGATTGAACATATCCAAGCCCGCTCATTTCCATTCTCCCATTGGGCAATTTCTGCTGAGTTCCGGGAACGTTCCAGATCCTGTTATAGAACTGGGCTTGTCGAGCAGTCTGTTTGAAGAGTACGTCTTGGCGCCTCAACAGTTTTTTTAATCCGCCTGTGTAGTATCTGGGCAAACGAATGGGCTGGAGCCTGTCAAGTGTAGAATCCGCACCATGCCAAATTTATTTCTCCACTTTGGTTTTCCCGGATCAATAGAATAGGATCGCCTTTTCACCTTTTCGCCTGGGGGGGGACATAGAATGTCTGCACTTCTTGCACACTATAAGTTTCAAGTGCATCGAGCTCTTTGTAATGCTCTTGCGGAACCATGGCAACTTGCAAACTTTGATCTTCATCAGCGAAGGCTTGTATCGATGACCGAATGGAAAATACGGCATTGACCTCATCTTCTGAGTCACTGCCGAAGATCAACATAGGTGTGGATGGTCCCGGCTTGTTGCATTGGGGCGGCCCTGAATAAACTATCTCTTCCTCCTCCTCGGTATCACTCCCGAAGACCGGAATAGTAGTGATAGCTTTGTTCTTGTCCTCCGATTTGCGACATCTTTCTGTGTCTTCGAAATCTGGCAGGAAGTACTTGGCATCCTCATATTTGCGGATTTCGTTCATGGAGAATGGGTTCAACTCCCCTGTCACGGTGTATTCGAGACCATCCTTGAAGTACTTCATACACTGATGTTGTGTAGAAGGGATAATGTTGTACTCGTGTAACCAAGGCCGGCCGAGCAAAGCGTTATAGCAGGTCTTAGCGTCAATGACGTGAAACTTGATGTCAGTGACTATCAGCCCAAAGCGCAGCGTCAGTATTACAGACCCGAGCGTCCGTGATGACTGGGAGTCAAACCCGGAGATAGTGATCTTATCCTGAGCGAGATGTTGAACGCTCATACAGATTTCCTTCAATACTCGTACATTGAGAAGGTTAACGGAGGACCCATTATCAACTAGGATTTTGCCTATCTTGATATCATGACAGTATCCGGAGACATAAAGGGGACGGTTATGCTCACACGTGTAACATACAGAAAAATAAAATATTATTTTTGGGGATTTTTATAATTAAATAATATTATATTGAATATTTTATTAAGGCGGTATAATTAAATACCGATAAATTGGGAAAAATTTGGAAAATTATGGAAATTACAGAAATAAAGGTGTTTTATGTGATTTATGCAAATTATAAGTTTTTATGATTAATTATACGCTATTTAGTGCTAATCGCGATTAAAAATCGCTAATCGCGCATTCAGCTTGTTTTGTGCAAAACATGTACCATGTCATTTTAACACTTGTTACATTTTTATCATGGCCTTTTCTCATTTTTCATGCATGGTTTGTGTTTAAATGAGAAGAGATAAGAAAACAAAGAAAAGAAATGAAAAGAAAAAGAAAATGAATAAAGAAATAAAGCATGGGCAAGTGAGAGAGTGTGAGGGGTCAAGAGAGAACCATACCCATTTATCTCCCCCTCATTTTCTTCATCTCTTTCTCTCTCCCTTAACTCCATGGATGCTTCTCCCTCTCCCCCTTCCTCTTCATCCTTAAAACTCCTCATTTCCCACCTCAAAACACCTCATTCCTTTCATTAAAAATATGCACAAGCTCACAGGCTACACTTTGGACAAAGAAAGTTTGCATTTTGGTGCCCTAGGAGATTTATGAGAGCTAAATGAGGTAAATTTCTGAACCATTAGTGTGGAATTTGGTTTACTTTAGCTTCCATGCATGTTTAGAAGTGATTAGGCGATGTTTAGTGAGGTTTGGAAATTTCTAGTTAGGGTTTGAGGAATTCTTGAGTGGTGAAATGTGATTGAGTTTAGTAGAGGCCACACAACCCTTCTAGTGCTAGAATTCAGACACAAACCTGAGACTTAAGCCCCTATTAGCAAACTTAGAAATCCCCGATATCCATATTTTTGTGAAATTCTGTAGGGAATATGAAATCTGCTAACACTCGGGGACCGGAAAATTTATTTAGCAAACACTGAGAGATAAGCAGGCACCCAGGAAGCTTTAAACAAGACCCTAGCCCCTACACCCTCACCTGGGCCGTAGATTTATTCTATCTGGCCGCAATTTGCGGCCAGGGTAGGTTGGAATTGTCTCGTGTTTGTTCTGTGGCTCCAGTATCTGTAACCTAGACCCTCCACATATGCAATGTTGGCTAATTTCAGTTAGGGTAAAATTTGGGACCATATTCATGAGTTGCTGTTTTGAATCGGGGTTATATTTTCGTATTTTGGATTCTAGATTTTAGTATTTGCGTTTTACCTCGATCACTTGATGTTTGTACGACGATATCGAGGATTGTTTGGTGGTTTGAAAGGCGTAGTCCATAGGTTCTAACCTATAGGCTTTTAGCATGTCGTTTTGCTTTTGAATTGGGTTTTAATGCGACACGATACGTTATGATGTGTAGGTACCCTACGAGGACTTCGAGACGACAAGCAAGTGCGTGGTGACATCGGCAACGGCAAGTGAAGAGCAATGTGAGTAGATTATATCTACGGGGGAAATCGGGTGGATGGCGTATAGCACCCCCGCAGTTCATAGTATAGTAGATGATATGATATATGTTTACATATGTGTTGAGAATTTGGATGATAGTGTCGTGGTTGATTTCTTAGTCACGAACCATAGAATAGGTTTGCACACACGCATACACATCCTTGCATGCATTATTATTACTTGTGCGTATATGGGGATACGTATATATATCTATACACACACACACACACAGGTATGGGACTATGTATATATATACATATACCTATACATGGATGATGAGGATTGTACATGGTATTTGGAGATGAGTCGATGAGATTGGGCATGGTGCCATGAGATCGATGATATGATGTAGTCCGTATTATGAGATACGACATGAGATTTTAGCGGGCCTTTAGGCGTGTGTTTTCATACACGCATATATATATATATATATATATATATATATATATGGTATCGGTTGATATTAGACTTAGATCAGTACCCCAGTTCATGAGATATGATGATAAGGATATCAGATAAATGATGAGATGAATGTGATATTTCGACCCGTACCTAGATTTGGGATGCCGTACGACGAATTTATGTACGAGCTATATATTGATGATAGATCTGCACTCTTGACTCGAGGATGTCATATTGTATATTGTATCGTATGTGATACTATTGAGGCGGGATCACCGACTATTATATTTATATGTATATCGACTCAGATTTAGGTGGTTTCCCTTACCCTTTCGGTTAGACTGTTCGTTTAGTTCTGTAGTACTTATAGATGTTAGACTAGACTCGAGTCATACCTATTTCAAAACTAACGAATCGTGAGTATTTTAAAGTCAGGCCAAAGGATTCTACGGATATTTTCAAAAGATGCATCTTCTCTTAAAAACACCGTAGCCCTTATTTTTCTAAACACCACGATTTGTCTTATTTCAAATGGCAAAACTGTATGACATTTACATATTGATGTAGATTCTTCACTGTTGTGTTTATTATTCATTTTCCGCATATTCTTGTTATTCGCATCGCGTTGCATGTTTAAATGTATTTATTGTTATATTAAACCCATACTGTCAGGACACCAGCACCTTTATCGATGATGCGTATGTTCCACGTACACCTGCTTGCCGGCTCACACACTTCATCATCGATAATTGCCATGTCACTACACAGTAGGATTGTTGTATCAGGATATGACTCCTTACATGACATACTTGCATGCATACGTATTTGCATGTACATAGATGATTCTGGCTTGATTTTGGAGATTTGGGAACCGCAAGAAATATTTTAAAACTGGATTCATTTTATAAGAGCGGTTTTCCCTCGATATGTGCATATTACTGTTCCAGGTTGCATGATATATAGATATGCTTACATTCTGTTATATGTCGCATACATCATGCTTTATGATTATATGCATTGAGATATGTTGTTTCCATGATATTTCTGGATTTGAGAACCGTGGGTATTTCAAAAGAAAGTATGTACTGTTTTAAAAACCCGGTTTCTCTTGATATGATATTTCAGCAGCCATCATAAGTTTTATCGGTTCTGATATATATATACCCCATGCGAGGAGGAGCCGTAGGCCATGTGCGGGTACATAGTGGGGCCCGGTATGGTACCCCGGGGCAAGAAAGGGATGTTGTGTATACAGATGATGAGCCTGGCAGAGGGACTACTACCTACCGGTGATTGTATTTGGGCTCGGCGGATATCCGGAGGATACCGACCAGAGTCGAGAGATGATATGGGCCGATCCGAACTGACGGAGCCCGATATATGAGGATTTACGTGCTGATGCTGGGCACAGGGTTCATGATGTTTTCGAGTGTCGATGCTGGACACTCAGGTTCCATGATTTTGATGTGTCGAGAGGGACACATGTTGATTTATATCCTCATACTTTCATGCATATGCTTTATGATATTTACGTGCATGATGTTTTGTGTCATTGGTTGATACGTGGACAAGATCCACATGCATACAGGCATTGATTACATAGTTGGATGATATCCACATACTTATAGACTTCATGATATAGTTGACACTGATTTCATGATGATTACATTGATCACACCTCATGTTTATGATATATTGCTACCTGAGGGGCACTGACACGAGCACTTGGTATTACACTTGGTATAGATGTTTACCCTTGCCACCTTATCATGCCTCAGAATTTATCATATTGAGGATATATACTACTGATCGTATTGACCTAGGATTGAGTCATACATATGATTTCTGCTCTGTGATGTTTTCTACTCACGAGTTGGCAACTCACCCCCGTTGTGCCACAGTTTCTTGTAGGTTTTGCCGTACAAGTTTCATTGCGGCTTTCTGGCACACTGCTTCCATTCCGGGTGATTGCTTGGTAGGCGGGTTCACTCGTATCGTGAGCACCATTGTACTTATTTATTTCAGTTGTATCTAGTAAAATACCATCAACCAGACTTGTATATTATTTCAGACTTAGAAAACCAGTTGCTATTCTTTCGACCCTAGAGCCGCGCGTTGTATTATTATGGTTTTCTTGATGATTTTGAGTTTCCTTCGAGTTTTGATCCTCGCCCTTCGGCGTTGTATATCATATTGCTTTCATGGTTGTGACCGTCGATTGACGAAGAGCTAGCTCCCGCTTGGGGATGTCTTTTACTATTGTGCATATATTATTTTTGTTGTACCCCGTTTGGGGCCAGTATTTACAAAGGAAACTCTGCCGAAATTTTTAGAAAAGACTTGAGATTTTAAAATGCATATTCGGCTTATGTTATTTAAAACCACTTGTTTTAAAAACATGTTGTCTGCACTTCTTTCTTAAAATGGTTTAGATTTCTGGGATTTCTTGGCTTACTTGAATTAGATAGGGTTCTATAGACTTCATATGATTCAAGTGCCAATCATGTGCCATTTTGGGTCGTGACAAAGTTGGTATCAGAGCGCTAGGTTAACCTTGGTTCGAGTCTAAGTTTGACTATGCGGAGCCTAGAGCGTTTGTATATATTCGGAACTAAGGCTTGACCTTACGGAACTTAGACTTAGTCGAGGGGGTATTATACCCGAACTTTCATCGCGTAGGCTGACCTTGGTTGATGGAGTAGGTGACTTAAGTAGAGTGACGTACCGTGTGTATGTTCCGCGGCATACTTACGATACACTACTCTGCTTAGGGAGCCTTAGGATGTACATTTTCTTGCGCAGTATTATATTAATTTCTATGATCTATCCTCATCGATATTGGGTTATGGTATTTGCTGCCACGATTACGAGGACAGAGAGAGCTACGACTAGAGTTGCATCAGCACGAGCTCGTCACGGATGAGGACTGACCAGGGCATGATTCCAGGGACATATGATTTGCATAGAAGCGTCGTTTTATTGTGTTTTCATGCCATGAGCGTTTGATGGATTGCTTTTACAAGATTTCTCGGACATACAGATCATCACCAGAGGATTGTGCTACTGCTAGAGGCCAACCAGAATGTGATGACCGTCGATGCACCAATTATTTGATGATTGAGGCATTGTTCAGCGTGCGGACAAATGAGCCAGTTGCTGCTGCGAATGACGAGATATCGCCCAGATAGTTGGAGCTGTTGCAGCACGAGTGTATATATAGAGATATGATAGAAGATCGCTAGTCACCCGGGGATGAATGACTAGGACATATGGTTCGTTCGCTTACCCCGATGCGAGATTATCAGATTGATTGATTCCAGCTAGAGACGACTTCACGCAGGTACGTTAGGAGTCGATAGAGACGATCGAATGTCATAAGCCCATTTTCCAAGTTTAAGGTATTCAAAGACAAATGCAAGTAATGCTATGGACCCTCTAGAAGAATAGAACCCTAACTCGACATAATGACCATGAGAACGCTTTGAAACCTTAGGGTTTGCGGCAGTTCAGCGGTGCCATTAGTGAGACTTGGGTTTGCCCTTCTACGGTTGGTCCACAGGTACTGTGGCATGTACTGCAATACTATTAAACTGTACCCAAGATGTTGAGCTCTTGGGGGATTATGGAACTTTGACGAATCGATCGAAAGGTTCGACTTCATTCGGATATCATGTGATGGGATATATTGCTTGGGAGACTCCAGATATGAGTATAGCCGTTGGAGCGCAGTCCATGCAGCCACGAAGAAACGAGTCCGAAGCAGTCGACTTTAGAGAAAAGTGGAGTAAGAGGTTCGTACGAGATCTTGATGAGATTATGTTCCACTCCGCCGACATCAGAGATGTGATACACATGCAGAGGCGTTGTATATGGATATATCTTCCAGAAGGAGTCGTGATGAGTATGCAGCCGTTCCGGAACAAGAAATGGATGTAGTAAAGGATGATAGCTTCCGGGCATTTCAGCAGAAACGAGACCTTTCTGGAGTACTATATGAAAATACTTGGACCCAGGAGCGGTCATATTGCGCACACCCAGTAGGCCAGAGTTCGGCATCGTCGACGAGATAGTTGGCCAGAGATCTTTAGAGGATGTGCCAGAGCGGGACTATTTCCGCCATCTTTGATTTGATATTTTGGACGATTTATTTGCATGATTGAGATTTTGTGTACCATAGTTGCACCTGACTTCGATTTGATGTCATTCGAGATACTGATTTTTGAGTTCATACATATGGCATGCATGTGATTTGACTTATGCTTTCGGTATAGTTTTCATGCACTTTTTGTATTTGATCTGCTTTTATGCATGCTGATGCACATAGTTGTGAGATTATGTACCACGGTATATCTGATTTGGATTTGGATTGAAATGTGCTGTATACCGTCGATTTTGATTATGATACTCGATATTTGTTTTATGCACCGGATTAGATTTTGCGCATGTCCGGCGCTTGATATTAGATTTCGTGATTTCGTGCATGTTGAATGCACATGAATTAGATTTTGTTCGTGCATGATGGATGCACATGATTTGGATTTTCGCGCATGTTGGGCGCATGTTATGAGATGCGATTTTGGTGCACACCAGATACACTAAATCGGGATTCTTCGTGCATATCAGATGCACCTGATATTGTTGTCAGGCACACCTGTTGCCTTTGACAGGTGTTTCGTGCGCACCCTTTGCACTTAGATTTTGTTTCTGTGCACATGTATGGCATGTTCATGGATTTCTATTTCCGTGCGCACCAGACGCACGTAGCATTCATATGCAAATTTTGGGATTGATTTCTTATGGAGCAGTACGTTTTTATGATATTTGCTATTTGTTTTCGTACTGAGCAGAACTAGTCAGAGGACAGTACCTGGATATATTTTGCATGCATTGATAGCTATCGAAGGGATTTCCAAAAAAAAGGGGAGCTATAGCCTCAGTATTTACCTACGTGTCTGATATGACAAGAAACGTTTAAAAACAAGGAAACCCTTCTAAATTATTTTCAAAACGGCGGGACGTACATATTAAATAAAGGATAACTATATATATAGTTATTTTCTTACAATAGACGTCCGCCACTGTGTCGCGATACGCGCATCGCACAGCAACATGAAAGGTTTGGCATGCATTTCCTTCAGATGTTTACATGTATAGATTTGATGTTTACATTTATAGTTTTGATGTATATCATATTGGTTTCGTTTTGGATTTGACATTTGTTTCTTCACCATGACTCCGATGATTGCGAGATACTTGAAGGAGTTTTGATTTTGAGTCATCTGCTCATTGTTCATGCGCATGCATTGCACTATGATGCGTCTTATGTATTTATGATCTCGGGAACCCGACAACCTAGTCTTTTACTGAAATATTTTAGTATTTGAGAGGTTTAAATTTAAATTCGGGGACCGAATTTCTTTAAGGGGGGAAGATTGTAACATTACAGAAAAATAAAATATTATTTTGGGGATTTTTATAATTAAATAATAATATATTGAATATTTTATTAAGGCGGTATAATTAATTACCGATAAATTGGGAAAAATTTGGAAAATTATGGAAATTACTGAAATAAAGGTGTTTTATGTGATTTATGCAAATTATAAGTTTTTATGATTAATTATACGCTATTTATTGCTAATCGCGATTAAAAATCGCTAATCGCGCATTAAGCTTGTTTTGTGCAAAATATGCACCATGCCATTTTAACACTTGTTACATTTTTATCATGGTTTTTTCTCATTTTTCATGAATGGTTTGTGTTTAAATGAGAAGAGATAAGAAAACAAAGAAAAGAAATGAAAAGAAAAAGAAAATGAATAAAGAAATAAAGAATGGGCAAGTGAGAAAGTGTGAGGGGTCAAGAGAGAACCATACCCATTTGTCTCCCTCTCATTTTCTTCATCTCTTTCTCTCTCTCTTAACTCCATGGCTGCCTCTCCCTCTCCCCCTTCCTCTTCATACTCAAAACACCTCATTTCCCACCTCAAAACACCTCACTCCTTTCATTAAAAATGTGCACAAGCTCACAGGCTACACTTTGGACAAAGAAAGTTTGCATTTTGGTACCCTAGGGGATTCATGAGTGCCAAATAAGATAAATTTCTGAACCATTAGTGTGGAATTTGGTTTACTTTAGCTTCCATGCATGTTTAGAAGTGATTAGGCGATCTTTAGTGAGGTTTGGAAATTTCTAGTTAGGATTTGAGGAATTCTTGAGTGGTGAAATGTGATTGAGCTTAGTAGAGGCCACACAACCCCGTAGTGCTAGAATTCAGACCCAAACCTG
This sequence comes from Agapanthus africanus, assembly GCA_030015575.1. Lineage (NCBI taxonomy): Eukaryota > Viridiplantae > Streptophyta > Magnoliopsida > Asparagales > Amaryllidaceae > Agapanthus > Agapanthus africanus. The sequence continues at coordinate 102,384,753 of CM057346.1, read as the reverse complement.
AGACTTAAGCCCCTATTAGCGAACTTAGAAATCCCCAATATCCTTATTTTTGTGGAATTCTATAGGGAATATGAAATCTGCTAACATTCGGGGACCTGAAAATTTATTTATCAAACACTGAGAGATAAGCAGGAACCCAGGAAGCTTTACCCAAGACCCTAGCCCTTATACCTTCACCCGGGCTGCAGATTTATTCTATATGGCCATAATTTGTGGCCAGGGTGGGTTGCAATTGTCTCGTGTTTTTTCTGTGACTCCAGTATCTGTAACCTAGACCCTTCACATATGCAAAGTTGGCTAATTTCAGTTAGGGTAAAATCTGGGACCATATTCATGAGTTGCTGTTTTGAATCGGGGTTATATTTTCGTATTTTGGATTCTGGATTTTAGTATTTACGTTTTAGCTCGATCACTTAACGTTTGTACGACGATATCGAGGATTGTTTGGTGGTTTGAAAGGCGTAGTCCATAAGTTCTAACCTATAGGCTTATTGCGTGTCGTTTTGGTTTTGAATTAGGTTTTAATGCGGCACGATACGTTGTGATGTGTAAGTACCCTACGAAGACTTCGAGACGACAAGCAAGCGCGTGGCGACGTCAGCAACGGCAAGCAAAGAGCAATGTGAGTAGATTATATTTATGGGGGAAGTCGGGTGGATGGCGTATAGCACCCCCACAGTTCGTGGTGTAGTGGATGATATGATATATGTTTACATATGTGTTGTGAATTTGGATGATAGTGTTGTGGTTGATTTCTTAGTGCGAACCATAGAATATGTTTGCACACATGCACACACACGCTTGCATGCATTATTATTACTTGTGCGTATATGGGGATACGTACACACACACACACACATAGGTATAGGACTATGTATATATATACGTATACCTATACATGGATGATGAGGATTGTACATGGTATTTGGAGATGCGTCGATGAGATTGGGCATGGTGCCATGTGATCGGTGATATGATGTGGTTCGTATTATGAGATACGACATGAGATTTTAGCGGGCCTTTAGGCGTGTGTTTTCATACACGCATATATATATATATATATATATATATATATATATATATATATGGTATCAGTTGGTATTAGACTTAGATCAGTACCCCAGTTCATGAGATATGATGATAAGGATACCAGATAAATGATGAGATGAATGTGATATTTCGACCCGTACCCAGATTTGGGATGCCGTACGACGGATTTACGTACGAGCTATATATTGATGATAGATCCCTACTCTTGACTCAAGGATGTCATATTGTATATTGTATCGTATGTGATACTATTGAGGCGGGATCACCGACTATTATATTTATATGTATATCGACTCAGATTTAGGTGGTTTCCCTTACCCTTTCGGTTAGACTGTTCGTTTAGTTCTGTAGTACTTATAGATATTAGACTAGACTCGAGTCATACCTATCTCAAAACTATCAAATCGTGAGTATTTTAAAGATAGGCCAAGGGATTCTATAGATATTTTCAAAAGACACATCTTTTCTTAAAAACACCGTAGCCCTTATTTTTCTAAACACCGTGATTTGTCTTATTTCAAATGGCAAAACTGTATGACATTTACATATTGATGTAGATTCTTCACTGTTGTGTTTATTATTCATTTTCCGCATATTCTTGCTATTCGCATCGCGTTGCGTGTTTAAATGTGTTTATTGTTATATTAAACCCATGCTGTCAGGACACCAGCACCATTATCGATGATGCGTATGTTCCACGTACACCTGCTTGCCGACTCACACACTTCATCATCGATAATTGCCATGTCACTACACAGTAGGATTGTTGCATCAGGATATAACTCCTTGCATGACATACTTGCATACATACGTATTTGCACGTACATAGATGATTCTGGCTTGATTTTGGAGATTTGGGAACTGCAAGATATATTTTAAAACTGGATTCATTTTATAAGAGCGGTTTTCCCTCGATATGTGCATATTACTGTTCCAGGTTGCATGAAATACGGATATGCTTACATTCTGTTATATGTCGCATACATCATGCTTTATGATTATACGCATTGACATATGTTGTTTCCATGATATTTCTGGATTTGAGAACCGTGGGTATTTCAAAAGAAAGTATGTACTGTTTTAAAAACCCGGTTTCTCTTGATATGATATTTCAGCAGCCACCATGAGTTTTATTGGTTCTGATATATATATATATATATATATATATATATATATATATATATATATATATATATACCCCATGCGAGGAGGAGCCGTGGGCCGTGTGCGGGTACATGGTGGGGCTCGGTATGGTATCCCGGGGCAAGAAAGGGATGCTGTGATACAGACGGTGAGCCTGGCAGAGGGACTACTACCTACTGGTGATTGTATTTGGGTTCGGCGGATATCCAGAGGATACCGACCGGAGTCGAGAGATGATATGGGCCGATCCCGACTGACGGAGCCCGATATATATGAGGATTTACGGGCTGATCCGGACCGACGGAGCCCGATATATGAGGATTACGTGCTGATGCTGGGCACAGGTTTCATGATGTTTTCGAGTGTCGATGCTGGACACTCAGGTTCCATGATTTTGATGTGTCGAGAGGGACACACGTTGATTTATATCCTCATACTTTCATGCATATGCTTTATGATATTTACGTGCATGATGTTTTGTGTCATTGGTTGACACGTAGACGAGATCCATATGCATACATGCATTGATTACATAGTTGGATGATATCCACATACTTATAGACTTCATGATATAGTTGACACTGATTTCATGATGATTACATTGATCACACCTTATGTTTATGATATATTGCTACCTGAGGCACTGACACGAGCACTTGGTATTACACTTGTTATAGATGTTTACCCTTGCCACCTTATCATGGTTCAGACTTTATCATATTGAGGATATATACTACTGATCGTATTGACCTAGGATTGAGTCATACATACGATTTCCGCTCTGTGATAATTTCTACTCACGAGTTGGCAACTCACCCCCGTTGTGCCACAGTTTCTTACAGGTTTTGCCGTACAGGTTTCATTGCGGCTTTCTGGCACACTGCTTCCATTCCGGGTGATTGCTTGGTAGGTGGGTTCACTCGCATCGTGACCATCATTGTACTTATTTATTTCAGTTGTATCTAGTAAAATTCCATCAACCAGACTTGTATATTATTTCAGACTTAGAAAACCAGTTGCTATTCTTTCGACCTTAGAGTCGCACGTTGTATTATTATGGTTTTCTTGATGATTTTGAGTTTCCTTTGAGTTTTGATTCTTGCCCTTCGGCGTTGTATATCATATTGCTTGTGTGGTTGTGACCGTCGATTGACGAAGAGCTAGCTCCCGCTTGGGGATGCCTTTTACCATTATGCATATATTATTTCTGTTGTACCCCGTTTGGGGCCAGTATTTACAAAGGAAACTCTGTCGAAATTTTTAGAAAAGACTTGAGATTTTAAAATGCATATTCGGCTTATGTTATTTAAAACCACTTGTTTTAAAAACACGTTGTCTTCATTTCTTTCTTAAAATGGTTTAGATTTCTGGGATTTCTTGGCTTACTTGAATTAGATGGGGTTCTATAGACTTCATATGATTCAAGTACCAGTCACGTGCCATTTCGGGTCATGACAACACGTCCCCAGTGTTAGTTATATGTATGCCCTAGAGGCCATTACTGTACATACGATGTATATTGTAATGGATGCTTGGACATATATAGGGAGGACTTTCTTGCTCGACATGATAGTATGCTATCTGGTTATACTTTATCTTAACATATACTATGATTGTCTCTATGTTACATGTTGATAAAGCCCTTAGGATATGTACTCGACTACTGGGACTATGATGAGATCATACTAGTAGGGCCACGGTAGTCGATGAGTATATCCTATAACTGTTCTTAGTCGAGGGTGTATCGAGACAGGGCATTGATGCACCAGAGTAGACTAGCGTATACGCATCTTGACCCATATGATGGGCGATGGATGATCCCATATCCATCGGTGTTTGACATCCAGGATGGTGTACGGGTGCTCAGTAGAGACTGGGTACACTGGACGGACTCGCCGAGAACTCCCAGATGGTATTATACCTCACGTCAGATGGCAGTTCTCCGGTGACACTGGTACAGAGTAGTCTGTTGACCCGAGATCGTCATAGAGTCTTATGTGATTCCTACTGTGCTTTGATTTCCATGATACCACGTCCAAGAGGGCGTGCAAAAAGGTGGCTTTTGGGTACAGTCCCGAATCACATGGAGGCAATGAGCGATAGGAGGGGATTCGTCTCTCCCGGTATAGGGAGTTGATGTTGTGCTGTGTTCGATTGGTTATGACCGGAAATCCCTGGCCAGGGCTGCTGAGATTTATTGGTAAGTGTTATCAGTAGTTTCCCGAACTGTTATAGACCTCAAATCGACATGACTTATCAAGCTACTGGGGCCTGACGTATACCACCCTTAGGCGAGATATGCGACATATCAGACGATGAGACCGGACTGTACGGGTGTGTTACTGATTGGAATCACAGTAGAATGTACAGGCTTTCTTGTTGATCTTCTGAGCACTCAATACCTGGGTAGCTGTTACGTTTAGCTGACCGCTTGCAGCTTGTGGGTGTTTGATATGATCATCACCTACTGCCGGTGTATTGACGATTCTTTAGAGTCCTACACAGAGCTTTCTTGGCTCAGGCAAAACGAAGTAGGAGCACATATGTGATATGTGCGGGACCGAGGATAATGCGGTATGTGATACCATATTGGATTCTCGCGATATGAGATATCGGCCGGGTATATGTGATATAGCCGGGTCATCGTATTAGTCGGTTATATACGATATAGCCGGATTGTCGGATCAAGTGTTGATTCGATAATTTAATGTATAATGATATATATGATATATTAAATTACATTAACTAATATTAGCTCACTAAAAGATTCTTTTTCTCACTCGGATAATACATTGATATATATGCGATATATGTTAATTGTATTATTTTATTTTGTTACAATAAATATTATATATGTGATATATAATATTGTAACATGTTATGATAACTAATGCAACATGTTTAGTGGAGATTAAACATGGTTAGGGTTTGATTAGGGTTAAGCTTTTCTAGAAGTTTCTAGAAGCTTTCTTTTTGTTTTGTGCAAAGATATTTGTTTAGATATTTTTGCATGATATTTCCTTAACCCAACCACACCCCTTAACCCTAGTTCAATCTCTACAAAGGTTACTTGACTACGGTTGCATTATTCATCATAATTATCCTTTCATTATTCATCACAAATGGAATGATTCATTTTCTTCTTCTTCTTCCTCCTTTGCAAAGCTTTCTTGCTTTGATATTTGTGATGAAAATATGTGAGAAAAAGATTATAAATGAGAGCAAAAATCCTACTTCATCATTCTCATCTATCCTTGCCCTTTAGATGAGAGTGTTCACTTCATTTAGTGAGTGTTAGCTTGTGTTAATGAAACTTAAAGGTAGATCATCTTTGTTATCGAAGATCGGAAGCAAGACTGCATCTTTCTCTTCGTGGAGCCTCTCGAGAGTCTGGAATATGATGATCGCAGCGAAGGGACCTCAACACGGAGCTTAAGAAGTGAAGGACCGGATCTACAAAGGTTGTAATCCCTCTCACTTAGTGTTAAAGTGTTTAACATGTTAGTTTTCGCCTAAACTCTAGTTTAAAGATCCGGCTTCGGGTTGTTCGGCACGGCTAAAATTTTAATCGGGCATGGTTGATGCCTCGTAGACCCTTGTGTGCGTGCCTAGCAACCCTACACCGAGGAGGAGGTCTTCATCGCCGAAGGTGATATCGGTCGTGTGTACTTCTTCCAACTCGTCCTTCATCTTTTCTTCAGCGAAGAAAGCTTGGAATTGTTCGGGCTCTTGTAACGCCCTGATCAGAGAATCTCTCGCCTCATTTGATAACAAGAGTGCATTGAGAATGCTTAGCTGCGAAGGTAGCTTCCTCAAGTGTGCCAGAAAGTTGTAGTCCACCTTACTTTTCTTTGGCGGGTCCTTGGCTGTCAGCTCTTTGACGACTCGATCATCGAGGGTGATGTCCTCAGGGACTTTTTCTTTCCCCATATCTTTTCTGTTCGACCCACTGTTCACGGGCCCAAGATTCTTTTCGAGCAGCGTACGATTGCGCAGCTGAATGTTCTCACAGGTCTTTATTTCTTCCATTTCAGATGTGGTTTCTTTGAAGAGAGGTCTAAGGGCTATTTCTTCATCAGAGTCGCTCCCGAAGGTGAGAACTTGCGATCCTTTGCTATCAACCATGTGACAGTTGCCGGTAGTTCTTTTACGCTCCTCGATCGTATTTCTTTGCTCCCGACGAGTTTTGTGGTTCATCCGCTTGAAATGTTGTCAGTGAGCAACATATCCCTACTACCAGTTTTTAAGAGCGTCGCACTCTTCGTGGGGTGCGCAATCTTTCGATGATATAAGCAGTAGCTAGGATGTACATCCGCTTCATCAGGAGTGTTTTCTTTGGAGGGTGGTAGCTTCATTCCCATTGATATGGCTTTGGCGAACCTTTTCCTCGTCTTGAACCTGTTTTTATTTGCGGTGGATGTACTTTGATCTGGTGGGAGTGTTTCGACCCTTTCGTCCAGTCGCCGGCGTTTGGCTTTTTCAAATATGGCCATCTCGCGTTCCCAGTCAGTTTTGCTTTTCAAAAGAGCTTCGTTTAGGAATGCATCAATCATTTTGTCTGATGGTCCTAAAAGTTTAGGCTCAGGATCTGCCCCCAGTTTCTCTGCGTAAGGAGCTTCTTCATCGTTTATCGACGAGTGAAAGATCACATGGCAGCTTGCCACATAATCTTCAGGCTCATCCGACGAGTCTTCTCCATTATCATCATCTTCGTCCTCAAGGACGTGGCTGAGAAATTCTTGGAGTGTGACTGGGGTCTGCGCGTTCTGGTTATATTCTTCCAGCACGTCAATCTGTTTTTCAGGTCCGTGCGCTTGTCACCAAGCTTCACGGGCTTTTTGGTCTTCTTCTTCTTTTTCGAAGACTTTGACGGCTGGGTGTGAGCGTTTTGAATATCACTACCAATTTTTGGAGTTGAGTACGGTTTCAGTATTCCCTCGATGATCTCGGGTTCCAGTGGATTCTTCCACCTGATTGCCGGGCATGTTTGGAGATCCTTCAGCATTCTTTTTATTTTGGCTGAAAGAGTGATCTCCCATGGAGCTTCTTCGACAAAAAAAGCATGATGCCCCCGGTGTGTCCGTCCTTTTAGGAGCGTGTGGTTAAGGCAGGTTCACTTTCCAATTCTCGGACAGTGCGGACTTGCCCTGTTGGTATTGGTCTTCAATCCAACCTTTAAAGACGAAGCAATCTTCAATTGGATGGCTTATCGTTTGGTGGTAGGGGCAATAATTGGGATTATTAGCCTCACCAGGTTGCAATGGGCATTTTGGATTCGGCAAATTAATGAGCCTGTTGCGCACCGCCAGCTCGAACAATCTCCTCGTTTTGTCCCGGGGAAATGAATAAGGGAGTTTCATTTTCTCATTATAAAAGCTCTGTTTCTCGTCTAAGCGATCAGTTAATTTTGGACGACTGGGCTGCTATTGAGCATTGGCGACGAAAGTCGTTTTCCCTTTCCCTTTTTCATTTCGCGGCTCCGGCTTCGAAGAGGAAGGCCTGTGGCCCATCTAGTCCATTTGGGCCAGCTTATCAATCAAGGACTGGAAAGTGGTCGGCTTGAAAAACATTATAAATTGGGAGATGGTCGCTTGAGGGTCGAGAGTACCCATGAACATGCCCACCGCAGGCGCTTCTTCGATGCGCTGCTCACATTTCGACCACAGATTTCTCCATCGTATTGCGTATTGCACCCACGTCTCTCCTGGCTTCACCCTGGCATTGATTAGCGCCGTGATCGGGGTACGTTCGCTAGCGCTCGCAAAATATTGGGTGAACAGCAATTCCATCTCTGTAAAGGTTTTGACGGACTCATTGGGGAGCTCTGAATACCATTCGAACGCCGTCTCCGCTAAGCTGCCGACGAATTGGCGAAGTAGTAGCTTATCATCCCCTCCAGTGTTGCCGCAGAGAGCCTTGAACTGAGCGACATGCTGATTCGGATTTCCTGTCCCCTCATATACATGGAATTTGGGGATCGTGTATCCCGGCGGGTACTTTATTTAGTCATACCAACCTGGATAAGGTCGTCCAGTTTTAACAATTTGGCCAGCCGCTTCATTCGCCTAGTGAGCTCGCATTTGCTAAGCGATGTAGTCGTCCAAGGCGGACTTAGAGATTATCTCCTCCTTGGCTGATGAAAGAGCCGGAGGAGGGTTCGATGTCTCCCCTCTGTTGTCTTCAATGATAATCGGGGGGTCTTCAGCTGGAGGTTCCGGCTGTACCAGCATCCCGGCTATGTCTTGGAACAAAAGAGCCATTTGTTTTATGTTGGCCGCCTGTTCCACGGCCTCTTTTTCTTTCCTCTCGAGTATTCTTCGGAGGAATTCAGCATCAGTTTCTTGTCCCTGATGCTGCTCTGAGGTTTCTGGATTTTCTTTCGGCCCAGTGAGTGCGGCCATTGCAGTCAGCATCTCCTGAAGTTTTTGCTGCTGTTGCTCCTGAGCCTTTGTTATCGATCGAGTAAGCGGTCGATGACCCGTAGAAGCACGGATTTCCTCTTTTCCAGAAGCCATATAAACGGTATGTGTTACCATGCCCCCAGACTTGGGGCGTGTAGATTTAGCGTCCTTACGGTTCACCACGGTCACAGGGGCTTTCTCCGGCCTCCTTTTCTTATGAGCGGTTGAAGTCGAGGGAGCCGTTGCAGCGGGCACCCAGACGGATGACATCTTCTGTGGTACCACGGGATGGCTCTTTTCTTTCCGAGCTTTAATCTTCTTTTGCCGGCGAGAGTAGTCCTGGTCAATCACCTATTCCTGGACCTGTCGCCAGACTTTGTAAATATTGGAGGACGGCCGTTGAGGGGGCTGCTCTGGCTTATTTTCTGAAGCATTCTCCACATATGGAGGAGATTTTTTCAACGTAGCAGTTGGATAGTTCTTGCGAACCCTCCTAAGCGGTTCGAAGCTGTTCCCAGTCGGAATAGCAGCATCGATTTCCACCATAGGAGCTGGCGGAGTCAGTCCAGAAGGGGAGCTGCCCCCAGCCTTCGTCACTCGGCGCCAGTGGCGACGTCAAGAATGTCATGTGGATGGGATTGTCTCAGCTGTAGGGGTGACTTCATGATGCCCCCTATTTTGGCGAAGGGTTGTCGCCGGTGTCAGCCTCCTGAAGACCGATGTTCGTTGAGAAGCAATGTCCAATCTGTCAAAGACAGACCTCTGGGCAGGGGAAGCAGCTTTGAGGACTTCGCCTGGAGAGGGAGCCGGAACGGCCAGCCTTGTGAAGACTGACTTCTTGGCAGTAGAAGTCACTTTGATAATTTCGCCCGCTTGAGCCGGGATGGCTATCCGCTTAGGGATGGCTGCTTCAGGTATCGCGGGCTTGTTGGCGTTCTGGTCCAATCTGTTGGAAACTGAGGCAGTGGAGTTGGGCGACCCATTGAGAGGGGCCGCGACAGTGGCAAGTCAATCAAAGACCGACTTCTTTGGGGCTTCTTGCGACAGCAGCGGGGCATTGAAGTTCACGGGTGGGAGCATGGTTCCGAAGAATAGCCCAGTGGTGGCCTGAGTTACCTGCTCCACTGGCATTGTGAAAAGGGAGGCCTCTTGGGGCCTGTAGGTTACACCTCCAGATGAGGCGGAACGGGAGTTGCAGTTGCAGCTGGAGCAGTTAGAGGCCATTTCTTTTTTCTGCACGAGAGCAAAACCAAATCGTAGTACCTCGAACCCAAGGGCAACCATATTAAACCGCGATTCGTTCGCGAACACGACACACGAAGTGTGGAGCGGAAAGAGGAAAAGGTCCCACCGGGCGTGCCAGAATCTGTTCCCCACCGAAACACGGAGGCGAGACCGCGTAGGTCCGTCTTGCCTGAATTTCGAGGGCAGATGCTATTTGGTGCTATCCGTCCACCTCTCCGAAGATGCCAAGTTGATTTATGACACCGTGTATCGGAGGTTTAGACGGATGCGGCCGATGTAGCAGACTTCGTCAGATTCCCCCTCATTTGAGGGGTTTTTGATTGTGGGGACGCTCTTCCCTACCGGAGCAAGCCCCTGCAATTAATTACGTTATCGCATCGCGGTAACCACTTTCTCCTTCTCCAGATGGTCACTTCGTGTCGTGGGTGTTTGTTTTGTTTTTGGTTGCCCATGGATTGTATACGGAGACTAATTTATGTTGTCACTCGTAGGGCGTGGATTAGTCCAAATCCGTATTTTCTTAGATTTGGGTTTTGGGTTGGGTTTAAGGATACGTTAGTCTCATTTGGGACTAAGATCAACTTAAACGTTTGTTAAGGATACGTTAGTCTAATTCCAGACTAAGATCAACTTAGCGGGATCGTTTAGATCCAACAAAAGAGCATTTGGGTCCTATTGTTTAGTTTAGGGACATTACGGTCGATTAGTTTAAGGACATTACGTTCCAAGGTTAAGGACATCATAGTTCATGGGCTTAAGGACCCCACAATCCGAGGTTAAGGACATCATAGTCCATGGGCTTAAGGACCCTACAGTCCAGTTTAAAGACGTCATAGTCTATGAAATGTATGGTTGTCGGGACCCGTCACCTCTCTGAAGACGTTGAAAGATTACAACGACAAATATCAGAGGGGTTCAAAGATGTACCCTTGAACCAATTTTGGTTGAGAGATCTGTAGTCCAATTTGGGACTAAGGTCTGTTTAAAGATTTACGAGCATATGGGCTCAATTAATCTGTGTTGAGGACTTACGGCCAATCTTGGGCTAAGTCCAATCAAGTTAAAATGTTTAATATTTATTTTGGGCTGTTGAGCATTTATTTGGGCTTGGCCCTTTTAATAATGCTGAGCATTGACTTGCATTCTGACAATGTTTTGTCTTTTATTGAATGCTGAGCATTCATTCTAAGCTTATTAAAGAACAATTTATATTGTATCAGCGCAGCACATGGTGCGCTTGGCGCTTTGCGTCAATCAAAAGAGCGCAGTGCGCTTCTGCTGGGTAGCGCACACGTGAGAGACACGTGGTGCGCTTGGTGCTTTGAGCCAATCCATGAGTGCGTTGCGCTGATTTATGAGCGCATAGCGCTATTTGTTCAAAGGCGCACATGTGAGGAGCACGTGGTGCGCTTGGCGCTGAGCGCCAGTCCATGAGCGCAAAACGCTAGTTCAAGAGTGCAGACCGTTAACTGTTGAGTGGCGCACACGTGAGTGACACGTGGTGCGCTTGGCGCTGAGCGCAAAACGCTAGCTGTTGAGTGGCGCACACGTGAGTGACACGTGGTCCACTTGGCGTTGAGCGCCAGTCCAAGAGCGCAGAAACGCATTTGATCGATTTTATGATCTGGGAAATAAATTCTCCCTTAGAAGAGACTTTGTCTCAAGATCCTAAGAACAAAAGTTCTTATTTTGTAGGAGATGTTTCAATCTCTTATATTGATGAAAGGCTTTGCCTTTATGAATCTGTGATCCTTAAGAGAATTGAATTATTTTCCTCCTTTTTATAATAAGATGTTCATGATCTCTTTGAGAAAAAATTTAGTCTTATAGAACTATGATCTATGAGAAAGAAGTAAATTCTTCTTTTTAATTATGATGAGATCTTTTGATCTCTTTGTAAAAGACCTTAGTCTTGCAGATCTATGATCATGAAGAAAGAAGTGAATTCTTCTTTTTAATTATGAGATGATTTCATCTCTCTGTTCTTTTACCTTGAAGAAAAGAAGTTCTTCTATCGAGAGCTTGGCTTTTCTTTCTGAGATTTTCTCAGCTTCGGAGGGGGGGGGGAGGGGTTCCTCTCTATTTTTCTGTATATCCAGACTTGAAGTCTGGGAGCCTTTTTATAGGGCAAGCTGATTCGTTCAATCAATTAAGGAGATCTTTTCTCCAATTGATTTGGGAATTTCCTTACTGTTGGATCTTTGATCCAAGGGCTTCTGATTTACAGAAGGCAATCTTCTTGTTTTTAACAAGATTGGGAAATCTTTCTATACAGAATTTATTCTGTACCTTTGGTGATTTTTAATTACCATTGGATCATTGATCCAACGGTGCTCTGATTTACAGAGTACAATCTTGTTATTTGGAAAGATTTTGAGGAATCTTTTCTTAACAGAATTTAATTCTGATTAATTAATGATTTATCATTATTATTGGATCTTTGATCTGACGGTGGGGAGCTTTTAATTCCAGCACTAGCGCACCCGTGCTTTGCACGTAGTACGCTTCTTAGGGTGCAACACACTTAGCGCTAGCGCATCCGTGCTTTGCACGTAGTGCGCTGCTTAGGGTGCAGCGCACTTAGCGCTAGCGCATCCGTGTTTTGCACGTGGTGCGCTGCTTAGAGCGCAGTGCACCTAGCGCTAGCGCACACGTGCTTTGCACATGGTGCACTGCTTAGGGCGCAACGCACTTGGCGCTGCTTCTGAAGCATTGCTTCATTTCAAAATTTGAATTTTGAACAGAGCTTTGCTCTGATTGGGGGAAACACCAGCGTTCTTCAGACCGAAGGGCATTACTTTATAGCAGAATATGCCCAGCGGAGTCCGGAAGGCGGTATGCTATCGGTCTTCGGGATGCATCTTTATTTGATTATACCCCGAAGATCCGTCCATGAAGGAGAAGTCCTCATGGGTAGACGTGTTATTGATCATCAGCTCGGTAACAGACACTGGGAATTCATCCTTCGGATAAGCTTTGTTGAGATCCCGAAAGTCCACGTAGATGCGTACTGTCCCATTTTTCTTCATCACTGGGACAATGTTGGCGATCCAGTCAGGATATTGAACTTCTTGGATGAAGTCGGAGTCGATTAGTTTCTTGATTTTGGCATTGATGCTCATCTCAAGTTTGTGCCGCATTCTTCTTGGCGCCTGTTTGACTGGTTTGACGTTCGGTGATATCGCCAGTTTATGTACAGCTATTTTTGGATCTAGTCCCGGCATCTCGGAATAGTTCCACACGAAGCAGCCTTTATACTGCATAAGCACGTCCTTTAGTGTGGTCACCTGGGTTTCATACAACAGCTCACTAACTAACGTTGGCCTTGGATTGTTTTCCGCCCCTAAGTCAATTTTCCTTAGATTATCGGCCGTGGTGTGTATCCCATTTTCCAGTTCTTTTGGCGCCAGTGGAAATCCTGAGATTACCTCGTCCTTATTCTCGTCTGCGAAGCAGTGGAGAGGTCGTCTATATTCTTGTGCTCGCCCTTCTTTGAGAATGTTATCACGTGGCGGTACGAGTTCGTTTCCAAGCTCGATGTTGATCCGGACTTACTCTCGCAATATAGATTGCTTTTGGCTCATACTTTCGTGGTGGGGTTACCCTCCAACTGTCGGATAGAGCAAACCTGCCTTGCTGATACTGGTCTTCGACACAGTCTTTGAAGGTAAAGCGTCTTACAGAGGATGTCCTACTGCTCGGTGGTAGGAGAAATAAGCCGGATGATGGACTTCATTTACTTGTTCGGGGTACGGAGACTCCGGGAGCGTCATCGTTTGATGCTTCATGACAAGGTCAAATATTTTCCTCGTCTTATCTTGAGGGAAAGAGTATTTCCAACCCAACTTCTTCATAAAAGACGGATTCCAGCTGACTTTTTCTCGATCGCGTGGCTTCTTGGATTCGCTTCGCTGTTTTTGAACGTCATTCCCGTTCTTCACCTTGTTGTTGCCTCTGCGTCAGGCTTTTCCCTTACCACGAGAGCGCACAGCGGGCTGAGGGTGAAGGGCATCGTAGTCTTCTCTTTCTGTAGACTGCTGAATGAGACGTTGATGTAGGGTTACTAGGCACATGCACAAGGGTCTATAAGGCATCAACCATGCCAGATTTAAAAATTAGCCGTGTCGAACAACCCTAAACCAAGATCTTAGACTAGAGATTAGGCGAAAACAAGCATGTTAAACACTTTAACACTAAGTGAGAGGGATTACAACCTTTGTAGATCCGGTCCTTCGCTTCATAAGCTCTGTGTTGAGGTCCCTTCGCTGAGATCATCATGTTCCGGACTCTCGAGAGGCTCAACGAAGAGAATGATGCAAGCTTGCTTCCGATCTTCGATAACAAAGATGATCTACCTTGAAGTTTCATTAACACAAGCTCTCACTCACTAAATGAAGTGAACACCCTCATCTAAATGGCAAGGATAGATGAGGATGATGAAGTAGGATTTTAGCTCTTATTTGTTTTCTTTAACTCACTCAAAATCATCACATCATAAAAAGCTAGAAAGCTTTTCATGAAAGAACTCAAGGAAGAAGAAGATGAATAATCATCAATCCTTTTGTGATGAATAATAAAAGTCAAGTATGAGGTTAGAAATGCAACCATGGTCAATGTAACCTTTGTAGAGATTTAACTAGAGCTAGGGTTTTGGTTGGGTTAAAGAATGAGTCGGTTAAAATATCAACACAAATATCTTAGCACAAAACAAAACAAAACCTTCTAGAAACTTCTAGAAAAGCTGAACCCAAATCAAACCCTAACCATGTTTAATCTCCACTAATCATGTTGCATTAATAACCATATCATGTTACAATATTATATATCACATATATAATATTTATTGTAACAAAATAAAATAATACAATTAACATATATCGCATATATATCAATGTATTACCCGAGTGAGAAAAAGAATCTTTTAGTGAGATGATATTAGTTAATGTAATTTAATATATCATATATATAATTATACATTAAATTATCGAATCAACACTTGATCCGACAATCCGGCTATATCGAATATAACCGACTAATATATCATGTACCGATTCATCGAATCAACACTTGATCCGATGACCCGGCTGATATCAAATATCGCGAGAATAGAATACGGTATCTCATATCGCATTATCCTCGGTCCTGCACATATCACATATGTGCCCCTACTCCGTTTTGCCTGAGTCAAGAAACCTCTGTGTAGGACTCTAAAGAATCGTCAATACGCCGGCAGTAGGTGATGATCATATCAAACACCCACAAGCTGCAAGCGGTCAGCTAAACGTAGCAGCCACCCAAGTATTGAGCGATCAGAAGATCAACAAGCAAGCCTGTACATTCTCCTGCGAATCCAATCAGTAACACTCCCGTACAGTCCGGTCTCTTCGTCTGATATGTCGCATATCTCGCATAGGGGTGGCAAACGTCAGACCCCAGTAGCTTGATATGTCATGTCGATATAAGGTCTATAACAGTTCGAGAAACTACTGATAACACTTACCAGTAAATCTCAGCAACCCTGGCCAGGGATTTCCAGTTATAGCCAATCGAACACAGCGCAACATCAACTCCCTATACCGGGAGAGACGAATCCCCTCCTATCGCTCATTGTCTCCATGTGATTCGGGACTGTACCCAAAAGCCACCGTTTTGCATGCTCCATTGGACGTGGTATGATGGAAATCAAAGCACAGTGGGAATCACACAAGAATCTATGACGATCTCGGGTCTACAGACTAACATGTACCAGTGTCACTAGAGAACTGCCATCTGACGTGAGGTATAATACCATCTGGGAGTTCTCGGCGAGTCCGTCCAGTGTACCCAGTTTTCACTGAGCACCCGTATACCTACTCTGATTTCAAACACCAATGGATATGGGATCATCCATCGCCCATCATATAGGTCAAGAAGCGCATACGCTAGTCTACTCTGGAGTATCGATGCCCTGTCTCGGTACTTCCACGACTAGGAACATTTGAAGGATGTACTTGGCGACTACACTGTCCCCACTAGTATGATCTGCATCATAGTCCTGGTAGTCAAGTACTTATCCTAAGGGCTTTATCAACATGTAATATAGAGACAATCAGAGTACATGTTAAGATAAAGAGCAACCAGATAGCGTACTATCATGTCGAGCAAGAAAGTCCTCCCTATATATGTCCAAGCATCCACTACAATATACATCGTATGTACAGTAATGGCCTCTAGGGTATACATATAACTAACAGTTGCATCCTAGCTTTCTCTTAAATGGCCACTTCGCGGTTGTGGTCATCCCGCACCTTTTGACCTGCTTCCCTTATTAGCTTGTCAATCTGTTCTTCGAATGACGGACTTGGTATTCGTACGGCGGGATTTCGCTCTGTTTTGATATCAGCGCTATCTGGAAGTGCATTCGCTTTTCCACCGGAGTTATTTATGACGTGGCAACCATAGAATCGCTCCCATTTCTTGGACCGAACATATCTAAGCCCAGTCGTCTCCATCCTCCCGTTGGGCATCTTTCGCTGAGTCCCGGGAACGTCCCAAATCTTGTTATAGAACTGGGCTTGTCGAGCAGTTTGTTTGAAGGGTACACCTTGGCATCTTAATAGCTTTTTCAATCGCTCTGCGTAATATCTGGGCAGACGGATTGGTTGAAGCATGTCAAGCGTAGCATCGGTGCCATGCCATACTTCTTTTTTCACTTTTGTCTCCGTAGATTGGTAGAAGAGGATCACCTTTTCACCTTTTCACCTAGGAGGGATATAGAAAGTCTGCAACTCTTGAATGCTGCATGTATTAAGCGCATCGAGTTCTTTATAATGCCGCTGCGGGACCATTGTAATTTGTAAACTCTGATCAGCTTCAGCGAAGTTCTGCATTGACGGGCAGACGGAGAACACTGCATCGGCCTCGTCCTCAGAGTCACTGCTAAAGACCAAAATAGGAGTAGATGGTCCTGGCCTGCTACCTTAGGGTTGCCCCGAGAAGACTATCTCTTCATCCTCCTCGGTATCGCTCCTGAAGATCGGGATAGGACGGCTTTTTGTTGGTTCTCCGGTTTACGACATCTTTCCATATCTTCGAAGTCTGGTAGGAAGTACTTGGCGTCTTCATATTTGCGGACTTCATTTACGGAGGGTAGGTTTAGCTCCCCTGTAACTGTGTACTCGAGGCCGTCTTTGAAGTACATCATACACTGATGTTGTGTAGAAGGGATGATGTTGTACTCGTGTAACCAAGGCCGGCCGAGTAGAGCATTATAGAAAGTCTTGGCATCAATAACATGAAATTTGATGTCAGTGATGAGCATCCTAAAGCTTAATGTCAATATCACGGACCCAAGGATCCGTGATGACTGCGAGTCGAACCCGGAGATGGTAATTTTGTCCCGAGCCAGGTGCTGAACGTTCATGCAGATCTCCTCCAGCACCTTCACGTTGAGAAGGTTGACAAAGGACCCGTTGTCAACCAGGATCTTCCCTATCTTAATGTCGTGGCAATACCCGGTGACATATAGAGGATGGTTGTGCTCGCACGTTCCGAGGAGGAGATCTTCATCGCCGAATGTGATGTCAGCTGTATGAACCTCTGCCAGCTCGTCCTTCATCTTTTCTTCTGGAAAGAAAGCTTAGAACTGATTAGGCTCTTACAGTGCCTTGATCAGAGAATCTTGTGCCTCTTTGGATAGGAGAAGAGCATCCAGTATGCTCAGTTATGAGGGTATCTTTCTCAGGTGTGCCAGGACATTGTAATCCACCTTATTTTTTCTAGGCGGGTCTTTGGCTGCAAGCTCTTTGACGACTCCATCATCGAGGGCAATTTCCTCAAGGACTTTTTCCTTCCCCTCGACTCTTTTGCTCAAACTTTTATTTGCTGGCCTGAGGTTCTTCTCAGGTAGCATGCGGTTACGTAGCTGAATGTTCTCGCATTTCTTCGCCTCTTCTTCTTTTCCAGAGGTGGATTCTTTGAAGAGAGGGCTGAGGGTTATTTCTCCCTCAGAATCACTCCCGAATATGAGAACTTAAGTTTTCCCTTTTGTCGAACTGGTATCAACCATATAACAGTTCCCAGTCATTTTTCCGCACTCATCTGTCGCGCTTTTTTGCAGTCGACGAGCTTCACGCTTCATCCTCTTGAAGTGTTGTCGGTGGGCAACGTATCCCTGCCACCACTTCTTGAAGGCATTGCACTCTTCGGTGGGGTGTATAACCCTCGGATGGTATAAGCAGTAGTTCGGAGGTATATCCGCTTCGTCAAGGCACAAACTCCCGGGAGTATTTCCTTCGAAAGGGGGGCAGTTTCATTCCCATTGATAGGGCTTTGGCGAACTGTTTCCCTGTCTTAAACATGCTTTTGTCTGCCGCGGGTGTGCTTCGATCTTGTTGGAGTACTTTGTGACTCTTTCTTACCGCAGCTTCTTCATCCTGACGCCGACGCTTGGCCTTTTCGTATATGGCCGTTTCACGCTCTCGGTTAGCTTTGCTCTTTTAAAGGGCTTTGTTTAACAACCTGTCAATCAAGTCATCTGACGGCTCCAGGAATTTTTGCACCGGTCTTGCCCTCAGCTTTTCTGCGCCATTTTCTGACTCTGAGGGGGTCTCTTCGTTTTTTAACGACGAATGAGAGACCATGTAGCAACTCGCTACATAATCCTCGGGTTTTTCTGACGAGTCGTTCCCCCCATCATTTTCGTTGTCTCCGTTCTCAAGGATATGGTTGAGAAACTCTTTGAGAGTGATTGAGGTTCGCGCCTTCTGGTTATACTCCTCCAGCGCGTCGATGTATTTTTATAGGTCCGTGCGCTTTTTATCAGGCTGTACGGGCTTCTTGGTCTTCTTCTTTTTCTTCGAAAACTTTAAAGGCTTGACCTGAGTATCCTGCCCATCGTTACCAGCTTTCGGTGTTGGGCGCGGTTTAAGCATCCCCTCGATGATCTCAGGCTCTAGTGGGCTTTTCCACTTGATCGCCAGACATGCTTAAAGGTCCTTCAGCATTCTTTTAGTTTTAGCTGAAAGGACAACTTCCCACGGAGCTTCTTCTACAAACGAGCATGATGCCCCTGGCGTGTCCACCTTTTTAGGAGCGTGCTTCTGTGACGGGTTCACCTTCCAATTTTCGGACAGCGCAAACTTGCCTTGCTGGTACTGGTCCTCGACCCAATTTTTGAAGACATACCAATCCTCAATTGGGTGGCCCAATACTCTATGGTAGGAGCAGTAGCTGGGACTGTTGACGTCACCAGGCTGCAGTGGACGTCTCGGATGCGGCAGAGTAATAAATCTGTTGCGCACTGCCAGTTTGAACAGTCTCCTCATTTTATCCCGGGAAAACGAGTAAGGACGTCCTAGCTTCTCTTCGAGGGATCAGTGTGGGCATACGTCACTTTGGCGGGCAACCGGTTTCGGGTCAATTGGTTGCTGTTGAGTGTTGGCAACGAAGGTCGCTTTCCCTTTGCCCTTTTCATTCCGGGGATCCATTTTTGAAGAGGACGGCCTATGGCCTATCTGGTCCATTTGGGCTAGCTTGTCGATCAAGGCCTCGAAGGTGGTCGGCTTGAAGAACATCATAAATTGGGATATAGTCGCAAGAGGATCAAGGGTGCCTACGAACATGCCCATGGCAGGAGCTTCTTCTATGCGTTATTTGCATTTTGACCATAAGTTCCGCCACCGAATTGCGTATTGAACCCAGGTCTCTCCTGGCTTCACCCTGGAATTGATTAATGTCGTGATTGGGGTGCGCTCGCTTGCGCTTGCAAACCGCTGTGTGAATAGTAATTCCATCTCCATGAATGTTTTGACAGAATCAATTGGGAGCTCGGAGTACCATTCAAATGCCATCTCCGACAAGCTGCCAACAAACTGGCGAAGAAGCAGTTTGTCATCGTCTCCAGTATTACCGCACAAAGCTCTGAATTGAGCAACGTGCTGGTGTGGATTTCCCGTCCCCTTATACACATGGAACTTAGGGATCGTATATCCTGGTGGGTACTTGATTTGATCGTACTAGCCTGGATAAGGTCGCCCAGTTCTGACGACTTGGCCTGCCGCTTCACTCGCTTGATGAGCTCGTATTTGTTGAGCTATGTAGTCATCAAGAGCAGCCTTGGAAATCGTTTCTTCCTTGGCTGCTGAGAAAGCCAGTGAAGGGTTTGACGTTTCCCCTCTGTCGTCCTCGATGATTATCAGAGGGTCTTCGGCTGGAGGTTCTGGCTGGACCATCATCCCAACCATGTCTTGGAACAAAAGCGCCATCTACTTTATATTAGCAGCCTGTTCCGCAGCCTCCTTATCCTTCTTTTCGAGCACCCTTCGCAGAAATTCTGTATCAGTTTCCTGCTCCTGGAGTTGTTCAGACGTCGATCCCAGGCTTTCTTTTTGCCCGGTGAGTGTTGACATTTTCATCAGCATTTCTTGGAGCTTTTTTTGCTGCTCCTGAGATTTTGTCAACGACCGAGTGAGTGGCCAATGACCTACGGAAGCACGTATTTCCTCTTTCCCGGTATCCATGTACACTGTGTTTACGATCATGCCCCCAGACTTGGGGAATTTGGATCCATCACCCTTAGGATTTGCCGCCGGCGGTGGGAAATTCTCAGACCTTCTCTTTTTGTGGGAGGCCAAAGTTGGAGGGATTGTTGCAACAGGCACTCAAGTAGACGAGGCCTTCCGTTGTATGGCGGAGGGATGGTCCTCTTCGTGCCGAGCCTTCTTTTTATCTAGTCGGCGAGAGTAATTTTTGTCAATTATAGAGTCTTGGACTTTCCGCCATACCTTGTGGATTTTGGAGGACAGCCGCTGAGAGAGATGCTCTGGCTTCACCTGTGTCATGGTTTAAGCAGGCGGAGGCGACTTTTTCAATACAACGGTTGGAGAGTTCTTTCGCACCCTCTTGAGCGGATCGAAGCTGCTCCCAGTTGGAATAGCATCGTCAATTTCCACCATTGGAACTGGTGGGGTAAGTCCAGAGGGGAACTGCCCCCAGTTTTCCTCACTCCACGCTAGTGGCGACATCGAGCATGTCTTGCAGACAGGATTGCCTCAGTTGCGGAAGTGGCTTCGTCATGCCCCCTGCTCTGATGAAGGGCTACTGCTGGTGTCAGCCTGTTGAAGACTGAAGTCCGTTAAGAGGGGACAGTCAATCCTTCGAAAGCTGACCTTTTGGTAGGGGAAGCAGTCTTGATGACTTCGCCAGAAGCAGGAGTTGGAACGGACAATCTTGCGAAGACCGATCCTTTAGCAGGAGAAGCCCTATTGACGACTTTACCCGCCGGGGCTGGAACGGCTATCTGCTTCGGGAAAACCCCTTCGGGTATTGCGAGCCTCTTTATGGGCCCACTTGAGCTTTGGCTCAGTCTATTGAAGACTGAGGTGGCAGACTTGGACGACCCGTTGAGAGGGACTGTAGTGGTTGCAAGCCGATCAAAGATCGACTTCTTGGAAGCTTCTTGTGGTGGCACTGGGGCACTGAAGCATGCTGGCGAGATCATGGTCCCAAAGAACAGTCTAGTGGTAGCCTGAGTCACCTGTTCCACTAGCATTGCAAAGATGGAGACCGCTTGGGGCCCATAAGTCACTCCTTCGGCAGGGATGGAGTAGGAGTTGCTGTTGCAGGTGCAGTTGGAAGCCATCGATTTCTCTTCTCTTCTGCATAGGAGCAAGACACCAAATCTTAGTACCTTGAATCCAGGGGCAACCATATTAAACCATGATTTGTTCCCAAATACGACACACAAAGTGTGGAGTGGAAAGAAGAATAGGTCCTACAGGGCGTGCCAGAATCTGTTTACCGTAGAAAACAGAGACGAAACCGCGTAGGTCGTCTTTCCTGAATTTGGGGGGCAGATGCAATTTACGTTTATCCGTCCACCTCCCCGAAGATGCCAAGTTGATTTATGGCACCGTGTATCAGAGGTTTGGACGGACGCGGCCGTTGTAGCAGACTTCATAAGATTCCCCCTCGTTGTAAGAGGTTTTTGATTGTGGGGATGCTCTTCCCTGCAGGTGCAATCCCCTGCAGTTAATTACGTTACCGCATAGCGATAACCACTTTCTCCCACTTCTGAAGGTCACTTCGTGTCGTGTGTGTTTGTTTTATTTTTGGTTGCCCATGGATTGTATACGGAGACTAATTTATGTTGTTGCCTGTAGGGTGTGGATTGGTCCAAATCTGTATATTCTTAGATTTGGGTTTGGGTTGATTTTAAGGATCGTTAATCTCATTTGAGATTAAGATCAACTTAAATATTTGTTGAGGATGCGTTAGTCTAATTCTAGACTAAGATCTACTCAACAGGATTCTGGGATCCTTCAGACCCAACAAAAGAGCATTTGGGCTCTATTGCTTTAGTTTAAGGACGTTTCGGTCTGTTGGTAGTTTAAGGATGTTTCGATCCATAGCTAGTTTAAGGACGTTGCGGTCCGTTGTCGCCATTTTGGGAAGTGCATCCAAAAGCAGTTGGTTGTCGGGACCCACCACGTCTCTAAAGACATTGAGGAATTACAACGACATGTATCAGAGGTGTAGAGAGATGTGCCCTTGAACCAAATTCCAGATTGAGGGGAGAGATCATGGTGGACCATCTAAGAATCATTAGTCATTTTTGGGAGACTAAGATTAACTTAGGAGATGTAGGATGGACATCGTTCTGGTCAATTAGTTTGGAAAGTCATGAGCATAGAGGCTCGGTCTATTTGGAGATTCAAGATGTTTTAATCTCAGGAAAACTTAGCCAATTTGTGGCCGAAGTTGTCTTCTTATAGTGTTAAACACTAATATATGCTCGGTGCTCACGTGCTCCCACGTGAGACTCTAAAGTAGTGTTAAACACTGAAATTTGGGGCGCTCACTTGTAGCACGTGAGGCGCCTGAAAGTTGGCGCTGTACACTTGGGTCCAAATCCCCGTCTGTATATAAGTGTTAAACACTTAATTCTTGTGGCCCTCACGTGTGGGCACGTGTGGCGCCCCAGAGTTGGGCACTGCCTCTTTGGGTTTATTCCATCTTCCTTTTAGAAGTGCTAAGCACTTAGCTCATATAATACTCACGTGCGAACACGTGAGGTGCTCAAACTGTGAGCGATGTCTTTGGATTTTCCTCTTTTCTATATGAGTGTTAAGCAACTGTTTGGGGGTCACGTGAAAACACGTGATTCAATCTCAGTCATTTCTTTTTGTTCATCGGAGGTGCTCACGTGGGAACACGTGAGCTCTCGTTATAGCGTTGAACGCTAATGAATCACCAGTCTTTTCTTTTATATGCATAGAGATTTTAATCCAAGTTTTAAGAATTTCAGGTCCCTTGTTTTATAAGAATTAAATTCTTTTACAGGGTTAAACCCTAGTTTTATCAGAGGAATCAAATTCATATATACGTTTGGAAGAATTATATTCTTTGAACCTAGTTCTTTCTCATAAGTTTTGAATCTGCATAACAGAATCTCCCCGATGAGAATTAAATTCTCAACTTGTGGGGACATCTGCTTCTGCAGATCTCAACCAGGGGAAGAACTAAGTTCTTGTATGAAGGGTTAAAGAAGAGATAAGATAGTCTCTGTACTTCCTTCTTACCTAGGTTTTTTGTTTAAGAAGGGGATCTTCTTCCTCTAGAGAATTGAATTCTCTGTTTCTCTTTTTCTTTTGTTTCTCAAAGCTTATGGGGGGTCTCTCTATGTGTTCTCTCCTTCTCTCCTCGCTCCTATTTATACGAGAAGAATAAGAATCAATTTGTTAAGAGAATCTCTCATTGAAAGATCATGATTGATTCCAAGATCTTTTAGATCAATCTGTGAATTTTATTCACCGTTGGATTTTTTAATCCAAAGGCTCTCTGTTTAACAGAGAAGATTTCTTATTTTTTAACCCGATTAGGAAATATTTTCTTAAGATAGAATTTTATTCTATTAAACGATCACCGTTGGATCTTTGATCCAAAAATCTTTCGTTTAACAACAGAGAAGATATTTTTTTTTAATAAAGATCAGGGATATCGTCGTGACCCGAAAATGTTAGCTCGTGACCGGCACTTAAATCACGCTACGTCTATAGGCGTAACGTAATTCAAGTAAGCCGAAGCCCAGAAATCTAAACCTTTTTAAATTAAATAAAGAGGTGAAGTTTTGAAATAAAGGTACGATGAAATCAAACTTTTTCTTAAATGCATAAATAGTGGAACATGAACATGCAAGTGTATTATACTAGTTGAAAAACATGTTTCGTTGTTTTTAAAATTTGGGCAGCACCTCCTTTGTATATTTTGATCCAAAACCACATACACATTATAATATAAAAGGCATCCCCAAGCGGGAGCTAGCTCTTTGCTAATCGGCGGAATCACAACCACGCAAGTCAGAAATTTAAGTATACGACGCCCAACGGCGAAAATCAACACAAAGGATAAAGAATAAAGCAAGACATCAACCCAGCAAGCGAACATATAACCCATCGCTCTAAGTCTCGCAACCACAAGTCTTGCTAAGTCTTACTACTTATACAAATATTAGTTTTGATTGATGGAGTTGACTAGATACAATAGGAATAATAATATAAGAGTGGTTGTTGGAGATAGTGCCCTCAGAGTCAATTATTGGATCACAGGCACGTGATTGCAATGATTGAGGGAGGACTTATCCCGGTAGGACAGTCTTACTCAAGATGATAGTATGCTATCTGGTTTATCTTTATCATCGTGTACTGCTTTAGGTGACCTGACAGGTCACTATTGCACGTTGATAGAGCCCGTAGGATTCTTGCTTGACTGCCAGCAGTATGAGGGCGATCATATACGTGAGAGCTGGTAGTCTATAAGCACATCCTTAAAAGGTCCCTAGTCGTGGGAGTTTCGAGACAGGGCATCGATTCTCCAGAGTATACTAGTGTATACATTCGAGACCCCGACGAGGGGCGGTGGCCGGTCTCACAAGCTACTGGTGTCAGTTGGATCACCTAAGATGTGTACAGGTGCTCATTGGGTTATGAGTACACAGGATAGGACATGCCGGGAACATGCTAGTTGGTCTTATACCTGACGTCAGATAGCAGTTCCCTGGTGACATGTGTACAGGTTAGTTCATCGACCTGAGGATCGTCATTTGTCTCGTGTGAGTTCCCACTGTACTTTGATTACTACCCTACCACGCTCAAAGGAGACGTGCAAACAGGTTTTAGTTGGGTGCAGTCCCGATCCACATGGAGGCAATGAGCGGATCTTCGGGGGTTCGTCTCTCCCGGTATTGGGGGTGAGGTCGCGCTGTGTCTCGGAGAGCCAGAACATGAAAAGTCCTTGGCCAAGGCAGGAGATTTACTGGTAGGTATTCCAGTAGTATCTCAGGGTGTTCTGGGCTGATCTCTGACACGACTTGTACCGCTTTTGGGGGTCTGACTTTTACCAACCCCCTAGGCCCGCCATGCGATGCTCATAGAGGAACGGACTGGACTGTACGGATATTGTCACTGACAGGCTCAGTAGGGTGTCAGGATAAGTTCGCTCATCGACGTCCCTTTTGGTCAATACCTGGTAGCCCGTCACGTATTGGCTTATACCTCTGATGTGCTAATGGTTAAATCCATAACCAAGGTGTTGACGAGTCTTTAGAGTCCTCCACATTCAGTTGCTCAAGTTTTCGGGCGAAACGTTGTAGAGGCCGTATGGAGATATGGCAGGGTTCGATCAGATACGTGTGGTATTGCACGGATCAGGATCGGACGGTTAGTACTAGAGGCCGTATGGATATATGGCAGGGTTCGATCAGATACGTGCGGTATTGCACGGATCAGGATCGGACGGATAATACTAGCCGGCTTTGGTTTAAGCCGGATCCTAGTATAGTACAGTGTAGATTTTGTCTCATTGCATTTGTATTTCGGTCGGAATACAGATGCGGGTGTGTATACACAGTATCGGGGTTTTTCCTGTAATTTATTACGGGACCAGTTTTCTGGAGTTGCCAGTTTGCTTTCCGTTTCGGCCATATTTCTTTGTATCTTTCATTGGCCGAAGTTTGGTGGAGGAGGGCTTATTTGCATTTGTGCAAATAAGCATTTTGGAAGGGGGTCTTTGCATATTGTTGTATCATGATGGTGCACCATCCATTGACCTCACTTGACTTTCTTTAGTCATCATGGTTTGACTTGTGGTATCATGATGGTTGTGGTGGAGTGTTGGATTTAGCTTGTTATCATGCTTGATCATGATCACTTTTATCTCTTTTCTCTCTCTTGGATTATGAGAGACTCTCATTCTTTTGATACACTCACTCCCTCTCTCATTCTCTCCTCTCCCATGAGCATGGCCGGCCAAGCTCTTGTGGGCTGTCCAAAAATTTGTAGTGGGGATTTTTGCTCTCTTGATGCTAGAAGAATCCCCAAGTTCCTCCACAAAAGTATAGTTCATTTCCTCCACCTATATGGCAACTCCATAACCCCAAAATGAGACATGGTTCTACACTATATTCTACAGCAAATCCTGGGCACGTCGACTCGCCAGCTTCGTGCCCGAGTTTCCTCGGTACAGAGATGGGAGCCCATAAAAGAAGCAGGCGACGTGGTGCCCTTCCGGTGAGGAGGTGGAGACCAGACATTCCGCGGGAGATTGGGACGACGGCGAGAAGACCGGAGGACACGGATCGCTCGGTATATCTCTCTTCCCCATCTTGTAGTTAGCTAGGACTAGTTTAATGGCACGATCCGGGTTTATAGTGCGCGGTGGTGCCGGCTCGAAAAGTTAAAGTTTAGCATCGCTTCCGCATTCCGGCGTCGGATTGACGGCCGGGGTGCCGCCGTGCACTTACAGTGGTATCAGAGCCTCGCCATTAACATAGTCTAGCTTTGTCTAATGTGTTTTACGTTTCCGATCGAACAAAATTCCAAAACCCGTATTTTTCCTAGCATCAGTTTCTGTCGATTTTTTTTCTGGCTCGAAATTTTTTTCAGGTTGTTGAAAAGTGATGTACTGGAAGTTCTAAGCATTCTGGAGAAATTTCATACAGTGATTCGATTATGGGGGAACGGAACCGCGGCCAAACCCCTCTTTGGGCCGCGGTTCCGCCGCACTATGATCTCCTTGATGTATCAAATTTTTGCAGTTGCTTTCTGGGAGGCTCAATAGGGTTTTTGGAATGTTAATTTTTGGGCCCAGATTTCTTTATGTGCTACAGTAGTGCTTGGAGGCCCACTTGGTAAAATTTGATCGATCGGATATTTTAAACACATTAGTTCACAGTATTTACATTATATCTACGACTGTGAATGTCACTTGATCGGTAAATCCTGTCTAACTGCTATAGCCCGGTTAGACGGATTTGCGAACGTGACATTCACGTTGATATTCTGTGATTATGCTGTGATGTTGCGGATTGGTCATGGGGGATAGCCTGGTTGCAGTGGTAGTACAGTTTTGTTGTATTATGTACATTTGATATTGCGGGGCGAGCGTCCGACATGTGGACTACCGTCATTGCCTGTTTGTATTATTCTTTTGGGGCACGACCAGGTTGCGGTCGATGTACCCGTTGTATGTATGTTTTACTTTCTGTACTAGGATTGCCCCGCGGAGGGGTGCACGGATAGCTGGGTTCTAGAGGGCAACGAGCCCGTATCTCATGGCATTAAGACGGAGGGGGATTCACTTTAGAATTGGCGGGCTATTCGCCGCACTCGTAGGGGGTACAGGTTGACCCAGGAGGGGTGCCCAAGTTACCGGATTCCGTGAAGTGCTGGATGGTCCATTCACGTTGCTGAAGGGGGCTGCCTCGCTTCAGGTTTTGGCGGGTGACTTGCCGCACCCGTAGGGGTCTAGGATTTTCATTGCACAGGCTATCCACACGACCAGGGGAACGTCGGGTTTCAGTAGCGGCTCTGTGAAACCCGGGATCCCAGATATCTGTATTGTTCTGTGATGCTGTACATTTCTGTGATGTTGCATTTTATCACTCCTTGAGCGAAATATTATATATTGATATATATACTAGTAGATGTTGTATATGTTTTGCATCCGCGCTAGTCCAGTCCCCGCTCTGTCGTTAGTTAGCTAACCTAACGGGTAATGACGGGACCCAGTGGCGAATGCGGATGGCATATACGTACATCAGTATATTTTCGTTCTTTGTGGTGTGATCAATTGATGGGACTGCGTTAATTCGGATCAATGCAAGTTAAAAACAAACCTAATCTGATGTTGTTGGAACACTTTTCAAAAAGCTGTTATTTGCAAGGACGTTCACTTTTGTTTTGCACAGTGGTATTCAGTTGGAATATCCTGCTCCTCAGTCGACGAGGCAAGGGCCGAGATCCCTTCACCGGGAGTGACCCCTTGGACAAAAGTTTGCGTCAGGGCAATAACTTCACTATAGCCGATTACTTTTGCTTTGCATCGTGGTATTCAGTTGGAATATCCTGCACCTCATTCTACGGGGAAAGAACCGAGATCCCTTCACCGGGAGTGACCTCTTTAGCAAAGGTTTTCGTTACTATATTTTTCTAAAAAGTTATCCGTTCCTTCAACGATATCAAGTTCATTACGTTAAAGGTTTTCGCCAGAAACCATTTGTAGCCCTCCGTCGTTTCAGACGGGTAGCATGTAGTATTCATGCTATGTTTGTTGACCTTCGTCAAGGCATAGTGTATGGTAGCTGCTTGTTACCTTTCTGTTGCATAGATAGATGCGTTGGTTTGGGACAGTCGTATAGCCTTGTTGACCTTCGTCAAGGGCTTGTACGGGTGGGTTCAAATTAACATGGACAATGACGGGTAGAACTTGACATGTGACTTATGATTTGTTACCTTCGTCAAGATCATAAGAGCATAGGGCAAAAATCTCATCGGGAGTTTCAAAAGAAACTGAAACTTGCCAGATATGCGCATACCTTCTGGAGTATGATAGCGTGAGCGGATTCTGTCACGTTATCATGCGATGATAGTTGGATCCCGATTCCCACTGATGAGTTGGTTTACTCCTCAGGTGATCCCGACTAATTCTTCTTTCTGGTTTGGAGAAGAATTTGAGGTTACAGTGGGAGGTTTCCAGATTAGATAAATTGGTAACCATTCTGATCTAGGTTAGAGTACACGCTGAGTGTTTCTTTTCTCTCTCTCTTCGGCAGCGACCATTGACCCGACCCTAAGACTATGACTCAGTGACCAAAATTAACCGAACCTTCTTAAACACTGGCTTTTGGATTGTCAGAGTTGCAAACCTCATTGCCACTCCTACTTTTACCCTTTTCTCCAGGACACCCCGTATTACTACGAACGTCTACTTCCATTAGACAAAACCATCGTATGGTTATATACGAACTCGAAGAGATTTATTCGAGGATGGTTTCCGGTTCTGGAGAAAACGAATAGGACTATTCAGTTGTCTTTTCCTTCTACCTTCTCTCAGGTTGTGAGTACTCCTTAGATTAGAGGATAGTACACCTATTACGCAAATTGGATAGTCTTATTCCAAACCTTAGGCTGGTGCCGAACGGTAGGGAATGAAGAAAACCAATTAGCATAACAATGGTGTGCAGAAGGTATTAAGTTAAGACAAAGCAAGGGATTAGTAAGAGGGCAAAGTAAATTGCAACTGATATTCACGACCAAACCAGGTATTTCATTACCACTCCCACTTCACCTTTGTATTTCTTCAGGACACTCCATATCACCACGAAGATCCACAGATATTTGGATACTCCATCGTATGGTTATATACGAACTCGAAAGGAACTTGTTCCGGTTCGGGGATGGATTCTGGTTCAGGAGAAATAGGAATAAGGTTTATTCGGTTGTCTTTTATCTTCACCTTCTCTCGCATTGCGAGTGCTCCTAGGATTAGGACAGTTCACCCATTATGCTTATTGGATAGTCTTCTTCCAAACCATAGGCTGGTGCCGAACGGTAGGGAAGGAAGAAAACCATTTGGCCTAAAGGGGTGTGCAGAAGGTAATGACTAAAGACATATAAAGGGATTTGGAGAGGTGGCAAAGAATTACACGGTTATAGTCGTGAATCTGGATAATGGAAGAGGCATTATTAGGAATACCCGGGATACCCCAGCGAAACATTTCAATGTTTCAGTTTCACTGTGTACTGTTAAAGGAAAACTGATTTCCCAATTAGTCCTTACTCCAGGGTATGTATTTACCAGGTATGATTCTCACATCTGTATGGTTTTACAGATGATGAGTGGGAGTAGGTTAGTGGGAATTAGGTGATCATCCTCATTATATCGAAATTCGTTGTAATTGGTGATATTTGAGGAATTCACCTGGGTTGTTTGCCGGACGGCGAATATTTGGTTTTGAATATCCGTTATAATGCACCAATTTCAAATTGATATATTTGTACGTCTATTTTATAGAGTGAGATATACCTTTTTGAAATTATGTCGATGACATTTACCTATATCAGTTGATGATTAGGTAAGGAGCATTAAACAACGGTGTAATTCTTCTTAACCATAAGTACAGTTTTCAACCTACGACACACAGGGATTGAGTTATTAGACTCAAGGGACTTGTACAGAGTATTGTATATTGTCCAGTGTCCATTAGGACAGAGGGGATGGTCCTCGTACTATATTCAGTTTACTTATGACTTCTCTAGTTTTTAGACAGGTGTTTCGTGGAAACACAGGGTCCGAATTTTGAGAAGTTATAGGTATATGAATAAAGTAGAGAACCAGGTGTTGCAAGTATCGGGATTCTTCAAGGTAATAGAAGATGTAGATATTTGTGTATGGTATTCAGTTGATAGTAATGATTAAGAGAACTTGCTTCCCTTTCAGGTTACTCATAATTGGAAGTACTCCTAAGTTGAGTAACGCTGATAGGCCTCCTTCCATTTAGTTGACATGCGCTGGAGACAGTTGCATGATTTGAATCTGGTTCAATTAAATCAGTGCCTCTGGTTCTATGTTGGATATAGAACAGTTCATATCTTAACGTTGTTAAAGTACAGGGAGTTGTCCGGCTTATGATTAAAACCAGACTCTGGATAACTCAAGGCACGTTTCTGTAATGGCTGTTTGTGGGTTGACCCAGGCTATGACGAGGGTTGACTTTCTACCATCTGGAAGATCAATAGTGATATTGTTCTAGACTCGCCACCGTTTTAATAAAAATGGATTTTTTCAGAAAACAGTAGTGGGAGTATGGTAGAACTGGAAGTGATTCCAGAACCACAAACGATTACTGAAGATTTGATAGGAACCTAAAGATTCAATCTAGTATGACATTCCATTGGCAACTCCGCAGATAAGGTGGGTAACTTCAGGCACCCGAGAGGTACTCCGGTAGCCTCAAGGACGGTGACAGGGAGGTTCTTGTTTACCCACAGTTGCCATTGCTGTTGTTCCAGACTGTGAGACCCGGAAGGAGGATGAGTATAGCGTCGTTCTAAACTAGCTTTAGAAGTGTACATCTATATGACTCTGCCAGAGGGTTGTCATGATCAGTGGGAGCAGCGGAAGCATTGGTGGACAGGTGGCTTATGTCTATTTATAGACTAAAGCAGATATAGCGGAGATAGATCATCAATTTCTGATGTGACAGTCATAGGTTTGACTTCATCAGAATAGGGGATGGATCTGTTGAGAAGGTAGTAGGGTGTAATGTCATGGTATTTGGATGACATACACAGAGTAAGAAGTGATATTCCTATACTACGATCGGTTATACTTTGGTCGTCACACAGTGTTTTCTCCACACGGGACTTGGACATTATATCAGACATACTGGTTACTAGATCTATGGTTTTAGATCTAGATTTGGGTGGTTTCCCAATCAGGGTACTTAGACAGCATTCTAAGAGTATTTAGAATGGACGACTCCTGGTATGGTGGTGTACCTGCAGGTGATGGAGTCACCCTCTCTAAAGGTGTCTTACAGACTAAAGGGGAGAGGGATGTGCATGATTGGCAGATCACTTGCTCAGGCAATTGAGTCAAGATGTCAAGTACCACACCAGATGTTGTTCTTGCACTAGATGCAATAAGTTGACATTGATCCTATCCTAGAGAAACAGTCGGAAGCAGTTTTAGAACATAAGTGGATGTTCTAGGGATATGATAACAACAGCCTTATTCGAGAGACAGTTATCATTCCAGGCTTCCAAGGTGACATGGATGACAGAGAGGTTGTCAGAGTTATAGTTTTCCCTCTGACGAGGGGCAGTATTTTGGACAGGTGTTCCAAGGCAATACTGAGGGAGGCATGGCGCAGGACACTGATTAAGTTCAGTTGACGATACAGTCTAAGAAGTTTGGATTTGGAGTTCATTTATGAGCTAGGTCCCATCAGATATCCAGACATATTCAAAGACAGGTATTGCTCATTTCGGGAGATGGCTTTCTCCGCGAACTTGAGATATAGAGAGACATAGAAAGAAACATCAAGACGGATCCACTCACTGAGGCTATTCCTTGAACGCAATAGTTTCGCAAACGAGTTTTGTGAGACTGACAAGTAGAGGAGTTGGGTGTTCGGTATCACACGGGCTGTGAGTATGCGACATCGCAATAATTAGTCTTGAGTGCAAGTGGGAGATTGTTGGAGATAGTGCCCTCAGAGTCAATTATTAGATCATAGGCACGTGATTGCAATGATTGAGGGAGGACTTATCCCGGTAGGACAGTCTTACTCAAGATGATAGTATGCTATCTGGTTTATCTTTATGATCGTGTACTGCTTTAGGTGACCTGACAGGTTACTATTGCACGTTGATAGAGCCCCTAGGATTCTTGCTTGACTGCCAGCAGTATGAGGGCGATCATATACGTAAGAGCTGGTAGTCTATAAGCACATCCTTAAAAGGTCCCTAGTCGTGGGAGTTTCGAGACAGGGCATCGATTCTCCATAGTAGACTAGTGTATACATTCGAGACCCCGACGAGGGACGGTGGCCGGTCTCATAAGCCACTGGTGTCAGTTGGATCACCTAACATGTGTACAGGTGCTCATTGGGTTATGAGTACACCGAACAGGACTCGCCGGGAACATGCTAGTTGGTCTTATACCTGACGTCAGATAGCAGTTCCCTGGTGACATGTGTACAGGTTAGTTCATCGACCTGAGGATCGTCATTTGTCTCGTGTGAGTTTCTACTGTACTTTGATTACTACCCTAACACGCTCAAAGGAGACGTGCAAACAGTTTTTAGTTGGGTGCAGTCCCGAGCCACATGGAGGCAGTGAGCGGATCTTTGGGGGTTCGTCTCTTCCGGTATTGGGGGTGAGGTCGAGCTGTGTCTCGGAGAGCCAGAACATGAAAAGTCCTTGGCCAAGACAGGAGATTTACTGGTAGGTATTCCAGTAGTATCTCAGGGTGTTCTGGGCTGATCTCTGACACGACTTGTACCGCTTTTGGGGGTCTGACTTTTACCAACCCCCTAAGCCCGCCATGCGATGCTCATAGACGAACGGACCGGACTGTACGGATATTGTCACTGACAGGCTCAGTAGGGTGTCAGGATGAGTTCGCTCATCGACGTCCCTTTTGGTCAATACCTGGTAGCCCGTCACGTATTGGCTTATACCTCTGACGTGCTAGTGGTTAAATCCACAACCAAGGTCTTGACGAGTCTTTAGAGTTCCCCACATTCAGTTGCTCAAGTTTTCGGGCGAAACGCTGTAGAGGCCGTATGGAGATATGGCAGGGTTCGATCAGATACGTGCGGTATTGCACGGATCAGGATCGGACGGTTAGTACTAGAGGCCGTATGGATATATGGCAGGGTTCGATCAGATACGTGCGGTATTGCACGGATCAGGATCGGACGGATAATACTAGCCGGCTTTGGTTTAAGCCGGATCCTAGTATAGTACAGTGTAGATTTTGTCTCATTGCATTTGTATTTCGGTCGGAATACAGATGTGGGTGTGTATACACAGTATCGGGGTTTTTCCTGTAATTTATTACGGGACCAGTTTTCTGGAGTTGCCAGTTTGCTTTCCGTTTCGGCCATATTTCTTTGTATCTTTCATTGGCCGAAGTTTGGTGGAGGAGGGCTTATTTGCATTTGTGCAAATAAGCATTTTGGAAGGGGGTCTTTGCATATTGTTGTATCATGATGGTGCACCATCCATTGACCTCACTTGACTTTCTTTAGTCATCATGGTTTGACTTGTGGTATCATGATGGTTGTGGTGGAGTGTTGGATTTAGCTTGTTATCATGCTTGATCATGATCACTTTTATCTCTTTTCTCTCTCTTGGATTATGAGAGACTCTCATTCTTTTGATACACTCGCTCCCTCTCTCATTCTCTCCTCTCCCATGAGCATGGCCGGCCAAGCTCTTGTGGGCTGTCCAAAAATTTGTAGTGGGGATTTTTGCTCTCTTGATGCTAGAAGAATCCCCAAGTTCCTCCACAAAAGTATAGTTCATTTCCTCCACCTATATGGCAACTCCATAACCCCAAAATGAGACATGGTTCTACACTATATTCTACAGCAAATCTTGGGCACGTCGACTCGCCAGCTTCATGCCCGAGTTGCCTCGGTACAGAGGTGGGAGCCCATAAAAGAAGCAGGCGACGTGGTGCCCTTCCGGCGAGGAGGTGGAGACCGGACATTCCGCGGGAGATCGGGACGACGGCGAGAAGACCGGAGGACACGGATCGCTCGGTATATCTCTCTTCCCCATCTTGTAGTTAGCTAGGACTAGTTTAATGGCACGATCCGGGTTTATAGTGCGCGGTGGTGCCGGCTCGAAAAGTTAAAGTTTAGCATCGCTTCCGCATTCCTGCGTCGGATTGACGGCCGGGGCGCCGCCGTGCACTTACAGTGGCATGATCCAATATGTACCACCTACCAAAGCAAATCACCCGAATGCAAGCTGTGTGCCAGCGATGCCACTACTGTCCATGCGGTCAACCTGCAAGAACTGTGGCACAACGGGGGTGAGTTGCCAACTCTTGAGTAGAAAACATCATCAGGTAGAAATCGAATAAAACAACGATTCCTAGGTCAACTATATCATAAAGATAATACTATGATATCTAGGATGACCGTATCTGCATATGTGCCAACAATATAATCAATACCTATAAGCATGTGGATAACATCTACGTGTCCATCAATGACACAACAACATCATGCATGTAAATATCATGAAAGCATATGTATGTAAATATAAGGATATCAATCAACGTGTGTCCATCACCGACACATCAAAATCGTAGAACCTGAGTGTCCAACATCGACACTCAAAACATCATGAAACCCGTGTCCAACATCGACACATAAATTCTCATATCTCGGGCTCCGTCAGTCCGGATCGGCCCACGGGCTCCGTCAGTCCGGATCGGCCCGTATCATCTCACGAATCCGGTCGATATCCTCCGAATAACCGCCGAGTCCAAATACTATCACCGGTAGGTAGTAGTCCCTCTGCCACGCTCATCGTCTACTGCACAACATACCTTTCTTGTCCCGAGGTACCATACCGGGTCCACCATGTACCCGCAGACGGCCTCATCCAGCTCCTCGAATCGGGTATCACATAACTCAATAACCGAGAAAACACATGGTGGACGTCCAGAAATATCATAACAAGAGAAATCGGGTTTTTAAAGCAATACATAATTTCTTTTGAAATTTAACCACGGTTCTCAAATCTAGAATCTCATGAAAATAGCATCTCAATGCATAATATCATAAAGCATAATGTATGCAAATATAGAACAGAAATGTGAGTATATCAAGTATATCATGCGGCATGGTATGGTGATGTGAACATAGCAAGTATATCATGCAACATAGCATAATGATGTGAGCATAGCAATATATCATAGCATGATGTAGCAATTCTACTGTGTAAGTGACATAGCAATTATCGATGATGAAAGTGTGTGAGCCGGCCAATCTGTGTAAGTGTAACATACGCATCTTCAATAATGGTGTAGGTGTACTAGCACAGGTATATGTAATGCAATGAGAGTATCATAAACGTAGCATGAAGTACATCGTGAGCGCAATGCTATAAGGTATGCGTATCTACAACATATCCGAGTCGGTGAATCTATCAATCGGCATCCTGCCTTACAACATCACGTATGGTATAATACCTCGTACGGTATCCTCTAGTCAAGGGTATGGATCAATCATCGAATAAAACTCACCATGTACGGTAATTCATCGTATGGCGGCATTAAACAATTAGGAATTCTATCGACCTATATGACAATAAGGGTACAGACCTAACGTCTCGTACAACATATCACTCATTATTCACATCATTATCCATACACACACACACACACACACCTATCTCTCAGGTCACATCCATATCAATCTCATATCATGGGACCAGCAAAGGTATCAATTATCTCATATCGACTCGTATCCATATAACAAAATATCGACCAAGTCATCATATCTTATCGTATACTCTTTTCATCACATCAATATCTCACATCAAGTCATCTTATAAATCTTTGTCGTATTTATCGACCTAATTACATGCCACTATAACCTCATATTTATTCTCTTGCAACTACATATGTATATATATCGTGATTCATATCCTTATATATCAATTGGAGACATCTTTTCTATCATATCGATTCACACTAAACCATAACTATAAGCTTAAGTCGTGGCATATCTTGTCTCCAACTATAAATCACATATCAATGTTGCGGGGGTGCTATACGCCATCCACTCGACTTCCCCCGTAGATATAAATCTACTCACCTGCGGAACTCCTTGTTCAGCTGTAGTCAATGTGCTTCGTCATCTCGGAATCCACGTGAAGGTACCTACAATCAATACACAATCGCAATGCTATTAAAATCAAGTCCGGAAAACCAATACGGCACACGGTACGCTCATAGGTTAGAACATATTGCCTACGCATGCAAAAATAACCAAACAACCCTAGTCGTTGATGTACAAACATCCAACGACCCAATACAATATCGAATACCAAATCTGTAATGCCTTGAAGAGTCGTTTAGATAACTTCCCGAATATCGGTAAATAACTGGTATTTTCCGTAAAATGTAATTATAATTATTTTTCAATATAGGCCTAATTATACCTAATTTACATAGGTAATTGCTAGTATTTGGTAATTAATTAGTCACTTATAAATTTCTAGTTGTTTAAAGATTTTTCCTTAATTAAGTATTTTTAAATATTATTTTAAGATTTTAAATATACATTAAATTAGTGATAAATACAAATTTGAATGGGCTAATTACATACTTAAGTACCATGACAACTAAAATCTAGTTTGTAACATAAATTTTTTATCATGTTATTCCAAGTTCTAGTTGTTTCTAGGGTCAAAATAAAATAAAATAAAATAAAACTTGTAATGATATAACTTGCAATTATGAACTTGAGGGGGTGTTTTTAGCATGGAAATTTCTATGCAATCATCCACTCATCCTCACCCCACAATCAGGGCCGAGCCCACCTGCAGGTCCATTTTTTCCCTTCAACACATTTGAAATGAAACAATATGAGATGAATAAAATATTTTAATTAAGGTACGGTGTATTATTGAGGCATGGGAAGGGTTTGAATTCGAGAAAAATCTAGTACACTCACACACTCCTCCCTATTTCCCTCACTGCCGAAAATAATTCTGCAGCCCTCCTCCACTTTTTTCCATCTCCTTCCATCTAAAAAAAATCCCCAAAATGCATCAAAAATCCAATTAAAACCTCATAAATTCAAGCCAATTCTTCATCCTTTCTCCTTAGCCAAATCTTGCTTGAATCTTGGAGCAAGGAGACCATTTTGGGGAGGCTAAATCACATGCTAGATCTCTAAAATTTGAGGTATAATCTTCACCCAATTGATACTTTGTTGGTTAATGTCCTTAAACTAAATTG
This sequence comes from Agapanthus africanus, assembly GCA_030015575.1. Lineage (NCBI taxonomy): Eukaryota > Viridiplantae > Streptophyta > Magnoliopsida > Asparagales > Amaryllidaceae > Agapanthus > Agapanthus africanus. The sequence goes on along the minus strand of CM057346.1, from coordinate 102,347,107 downwards.
TTTAAGTGTTAATTTGGTGCTAATTTCAAATTTAGGTTTGTAAAGATGAAGGTTTGAGTTAGAACTAGGGTTTCAACCACCATTACTATGTTAACTAAGTTTAGTTACTATCTATATAAACCTAATCTAAGTGGTTATCTTGCTTAAGTGGGCTTCAATCTATCCTAATCAAGTGATTATGCAAGCAAATTGCATGATTTTTATGTGTTTTGTGGGAGATTATTTTAAGTAGTGGAGCATGGCTTAATTTAGTTGTTTATTTGTGAATGTGGCCATTAGGTCGTTAATCCATGTATGTTTGTACCGAAATCCCATTTGAATGCTTAATAGGTTTTTGCTATAATTAGGTGTTGATTTAATTTGATGTTGTGACTAATTATATAACATCTCCTATGATAATTAGGGTATTGTGAATGAGCGATATGTATGATCGGGTTCTAGGTTGGTGGTTGTTTCGTATAGCAATCCTAGTTGAAGTTGTGGAGATGCCGTACACATTTTGTGCATACAAGTATAACTTGAGGATGTTTATTCTTCGTATCGTTGTCCTCGTACCTTCTCAGAGTTTTAGCTTGATGTTTTGCGTTTGTGCAATTCCAGGATCAGTCGCGAAGACTTCGGACGCGGCACAGAAAGGAAAGGCGGTGATTGGACCAGACTAGCTGGGGCTTTCCGGTGAGTAGACATACACTTCTACGGGGGAAATCGTTTGGATGACGCAAGACGCTCGATAACTAGATTTATGTTTAGAACTTATAATTATATGCATAGTTCCTAGTTAATTACCCCGTTGCATTGCATCATTCATCACATGTATATATACTGTGCTAGTACCTCATAGGACACTCGCACTATTACCATTGGTTTATGCTGCACGGGCACTATTCATGGGGACACACACGCCTTGGTAATTGCTATGCCACGAACACTTATAACTATCTAAATCCGCATTTTTATCACTTGCGCCAATTATTGATTAATAAACTAGAAATTGATATATTTAATTCATTAATATGGATATGTTGGATTGCTAGTCACATGCACATATCTTATTGCATCATTGTTCATGCATAGCTTTCGAGTTTCCGCATTGCATTGCATATTGTTAATATCATAGACATTCATATCATGATTTTACTCGAGGATTCCCGTATTTATGAGATTTATGGATTTGGAGAAACCGTAAGGATTTGAAAACATATTACCATTTTAAAAATATAAGTTTGCGGTTTTCTCGTGATATGATGCATCTATCGTCCACCATGAGATTTCTCGGTGCCTGAGCAGTATCACACACCCGACTCGAGGAGGAGGGGGAACCTTTTATGGGTACATGGTGGACCCGGTACGGTACCCCGGGGCAAGATGGTCGCAAATGATGGCGTTGAGCCCGACAGGGGAGCACTACTGACCGATTATTTATGACGCGGCGGATATCCGGAGGATACTGACGTAATCTTGAGTTATGATGATATGGGCCAGTCCGGATTGCCGGAGCCCTAGATCAGATATTTGGGTCAGTCCGGATTGCCGGAGCCCGGGATAAATGAGATATACATATTTAGTGTCAATGCTTGACACAGACTTTTACTGATTTCATTGATGAAACTACAGCTAAATTTCAGAAGTTAAATAAGATAAGAACACAAGTTTTCCATGTTAATCATATTCAAACCTTATGTTATTTTTTGCATTCATGTTGCATACCTATTGTTACATCGCATCATATTAGTATATTGTAGGCTGTAATATCATTGTGTATATGCTTACGATAGCCTTATTAGATATTATATTTTACTCACGAGTTGGCAACTCACCCCCGTCCTGCCACAATGTTTTGCAGGTCTGACTCGTGAGCACAGTAGCGGCGGGCGCACCTCCTCTTTTGCTCCTTTTGCTTGGACTCATAGCATTGTTCATAGGTGGGTTGCAGGGTTATTTTGTTGCCACCTTGTATCATTATTGTATCTAGTGTACTCCATCTACCGTATCTACCACTTGTATTATTGTATTAACGACTTAGAGATGAGACAGTGAGACTTGTACTTTTATGTTGTATCCTTAGGTCGAGCTCACTTGAGCCGACATGATGCTTTATTACTTGTGCCTTTTATGCTTATTTTGCACATTGATGATTTATATTGCGTGGGATTTGAGTCCTCCTTGGGCGAAGAGCTAGCTACCGCTTGGGGATGACTTATTTCATGTTATTCATATATTCCTGTTTTGTACCCGTTTGGGGCCAGTATTTACAAAAGAGACTCTGCCGAAATTTTCGAAAAAATGGATGTTGCTTTTAAAAAGCTTGATGTGACTTATTTGATTAAAATCGCTTTCAATAAATTGGTTTTCCTTTACTCTACTGCTTATTTGGTTTTGATTTCTGGGTTTTAGCTTACTTAGATTACGTACGCCTCGAGACGTTTCATAATTTAAATGCCAGTCATGCTCTGTACTTTTCGGGTCGTGACAAAGTTGGTATCAGAGCGTTAGGTTTTACCTTTCTGAGTGTTGGATGACCCTTGGTAGATGGAGTAGGTGACTTAAGCAGAGTAACGTAGCATGTGTATGTCCGCGGCATACTTACAATACGGTACTCGGCCTAAGTGACCTTAGGATATAATTGCTTGCAATTCCTTCTTTGATTCCTTATATCCTATGATAATATTGCACTGTTCTTATTATCCTGTTTCCTGTACCAGCCATTATGCCGCCAAAGGCTACGAGGGCTCAGAAGGCTGCCGCCAGAGATGAGATTCGAGCGGGCTCGTCCGAGATGAGGACCGATCAGGACGGCGTGCCTACCCCTCAGGGAAAGATTGATCCACCTTCCCCAGGCCGCATTGACAGGCTAGAGTCAGGTATGCAGGAGCTACATCAGATGATGGGATCTTTAGTCGAGGCCAGTCGTGCACAGAGATCTGAGGATGTACCTACCACTGCACAGGCTACGATTGTACCTGCTGCCCAGACAGTTGTCCCTGATACTACCGAGACCATTCCCATATCATTGCAGGAGTTTATGAGGCTGAGACCTCCTGTCTTTACCGGTACAGATGCAGCGGAGGATCCACAGACATTCCTCGACAGGTTGGCTAGGATTTGCCGTTCGCTGAGATGTTCTGACGATAGATGGGTGGAGCTTGCGAGTTTTCGTCTAGAGGGCCTTGCTCAGACGTAGTGCGAGTCAGTCGAGAGAGGTCGAGCTACAGGTCTACCACCTATTACGTGGGATGAGTTCACAGCGGTGTTTCTTTCCTGTTTCCTTCCAGAGAGCGTCCATGATGCTCGAGCCTATAGTTTTGAGGCTTTTCGCAAGACACCAGGGATGACCGTGTCCGCGTATGATATCCAGTTTACTCAGTTGTCCCGATATGCTCCTTACCCGGTGGACACCGAAGATAAACGCATGAAGAGGTTCGTATGTGGGTTAGACATGCAGCTATTTCTTGCTATTGGCGCCCAGCACTTCGACACCTATGCAGCCGCGGTAGATGCAGCCTTACTTTTGGAGGAGCACATTTCGGAGACTTCGGTCGTTTCAGGGCCGAAGAGGATTCGTATAGATATACCAGCTCCGGTACAGTTTGGCAGAGGCATGGCAGGCAGAGGTCGTGGCGGATTCTTTCCAGGCCGTGGTGATGGTCGAGGCATGACGCGAGGCCAGTTGTTCAGTTCCTATTCACCAGGTCAGCGGCCACCTCCAGTACGTTATTGGTGTGGGAGTTTAGGTCACCTTTTCAAGAATTGTACCGCGAGGCGCTAGGGTGAGCCGACAATTCCTTATGTGACACTTCCACCCTCATCCCCTACTCAGAGAGCTCTACTTCCTAGCCCTGGTGGTGCTCCACACCAGGCAGACATTCCCAAAGGCCGTGGACGTGGCGGTCCTGTTCAGAGAGGACAAAGAGGCAGAGGCAGAGGACAGCCAGCTATTTGTGGGGGATAGGCCCAAGTGTTCGCTTTGACTCCGCAGGATGCGCAGGCATCCAATGCCGTTGTGACAGGTACCTTTCCAGTATGTTCTTTCGACGCATGAGTATTATTCGACCCAGGTTCTATACATTCGTATGTATCTACACATTTCGCACCAAGGTTGGGCAGAGAGTCGTTGTCATTAGATCAGCCGCTTATTGTAGTTACTCCGGTAGGCGAGTCGTTTGTCACTCGGTTTGTGTTTCGATTGTGTTCTGTTCGTATCGGGGAGAGGGATTCTTCGGTTGATTTGATTCTTCTCGATATGTTGGAATTTGATGTTCTTCTGGGTATGGACCGGTTAACCACCTGTTATGCATTCGTAGACTGACGTGAGAAGGTGGTCAGTTTTAGTTTTCCGGGTGAGCCGGTTCTTGTTATTCAGGGAGACCGTAGCGTCACCCTTCCTAGCTTGATTTCTTCTCTTCACACGGGTCAGCTCTTGAAGAAAGGATGTCAGGGATTCCTAGAGTATGTTTGTGATACTAGAGCTGCAGAGGTCCCGTTGGACCAGATCCCGATTGTGTATGAGTTTCCTGATGTCTTCCCTGACGAGCTGCCTGGTTTACCGCCAGAGTGTGATGTTGAGTTCTGCATCGACTTGATCTCTGGCATGGGGCCTATTTCCATACCGCCTTATCGGATGGCCCCGGCGGAGCTCAGAGAGCTGAAGGGTCAGTTGCAGGATTTGCTAGATAAAGGGCTTATTAGACCGAGTGTGTCTTCTTGGGTGCTCCTGTTCTGTTTGTCAAGAAGAAGGACGGCAGTATGCGTTTGTGTATCGATTACCGTCAGCTGAACCAGATGACAGTGCGGAACAGATACCCCTTACCTCGTATTGATGATTTATTCGACCAGCTCCAGGGTGCGGGGCACTTCTCGAAGATTGACTTACGATCAGGCTATCATCAGTTGCGGGTACGACAGGACGATATTCCGAGGACGGCTTTTTGCACGCGTTACGGACACTATGAGTTTTTGGTGATGTCGTTCAGACTCGCCAATGCCCCAGCAGCGTTTATGGATTTGATGAACCGCATTTTCAGGCCGTATCTTGATCAGTTCATCATCGTATTCATTGATGACATCTTAGTCTATTCCCGGAGCCGAGAGGAGCACGAGCAGCACTTGTGGATCGCATTGCAGACTTTGAGGGAGCACCAGATGTTCGTGAAATTCTCCAAGTGTGCATTCTGGCTTGACAGCGTTGATTTCTTGGGTCACGTGATTACGAGAGATGGTATGCGTGTGGACCCGAAAAAGATAGAGGTTGTTCAGCATTGGCCCAGACCGGCATTAGTTACAGATATCCGCAGCTTTTTAGGCTTGGCCGGCTACTATCGACGTTTTGTTCAGGACTTCTCCCGTATTGCTGCACTGTTGACCGGGTTGACCCGGAAGGGAGTTCCTTTTGTTTAGACCGAGGCGTGCGTGCTTAGCTTCCAGCAGTTGCAGACTCGTTTGACTACGGCGCCAGTATTATCATTGCCTTCGGGATCGGGCGGATTTGTGGTCTATTATGACACTTCTCGAGTGGTGCTAGGCTATGTATTGATGCGGCACTGCAGGGTTATCGCGTATGCTTCTTGGCAGTTGAAGAAGCACGAAAAGAACTACCCTCATGATTTAGAGATGGCGGCTATGGTCTTTGCACTCAAGATCTGGCGACATTACCTATATGGCGAGTCGTGCCGGATATTCACGGACCATAAGAGCTTGAAGTATATATTTCAGCAGCAGGACCTGAATCTGAGACAGCGCCGTTGGATGGAGCTAGTGAAGGAAAACGATTGCGAGATCCTTTATCATCCAGGCAAAGCGAACGTAGTGGAGGATGTTTTGAGTCGGAGGCCCGGTGGTAGTTTAGCTTGTTTGAACGTTGTTCAGCGGCAGTCGTCGACAGATTGGCAGATTTTATGCGACAGCCGAGTGCAGTTCGAGTTTACTCCAACCGGGGGATAGCTTGCGCATATCCGTGAACGTCCACAGTTGCTTGACCATATCCATGAGGCATAGTACAGTGATGGCCGTTGTTCAGAGATCATGGAGCAGGTTAGACAAGGCAGAGATTTCGAGTTCGTGATCGACGATCAGGGGATACTACGATTTAGGACTAGACCGTGCGTACCAGATTCCAAGGGACTGAGGCGTGAGATTCTTCAGGAGGCACATCGATCAGTATATAGTGTTCATCCTGGTTCTACCAAGATGTACCATGATTTGAGAGATATTTACTGGTGAGACGGGATGAAGAGGGACGTCACCGACTTTGTTTCGAGATACCTGACTTGTCAGCAAGTCAAGGCCGAACACCAAAGGCCAGCGAGAGAGTTGCAGCCTTTGCCCATTCCGGAGTGGAAGTGGGAGCAGATTTCTATGGACTTCATTGTGGGTCTACCCAGGACCAGTCGAGGGTATGACTCTATTTGGGTGATCGTGGATCGACTGACGAAAGCGGCTCACTTTCTGCCAGTGAAGACCACTTTTGGATTTGCTAAGTATGCCCAAATTTACATCGACGAGATCATACGGTTACATGGCGTCCCAGCTTGTATTGTGTTGGACCGACGCACCCAGTTCACCAACCGACTATGGCAGAGACTTCAGGAGGTTTTGGGCACCCGATTGAGTTTCATCACAGCATTTCATCCGTAGACCAACGACCAGTCAGAGCGGACTATTCAGACTCTTGAGGATTTGCTCCGAGTGTGCGTTTTAGATTTTGGTGGCAGCTGAGATCATCATTTGCCCTTGGTAGAGTTCTCCTACAACAACAGCTTCCAGGAGACCATTCAGATAGCACCTTCCGAGACTCTATATGGGAGGAAATGTCGATCGCCCGTATGTTGGACAGAGCTCAGCGAGAGCAGTATTTTGGGGCCACAGATCGTTGAGGAGATGACCGCAAAGATCCAGGTTATTCTTGATAGGATGAGAGCGGCCCAGAGCAGGCCGAGATCTTATGCGGACCGACGTCGGCGTAGACTTGAGTTTGCTGTAGGCGATCATGTTTTCTTGAAGGTCTCCCCAATGAAGAGCATGATGAGATTTGGGAGGAAAGGGAAACTTAGCCCCAGATATGTGGGCCCCTTCGAGATCCTCGAGCGTGTTGGTGCAGTTGCGTATCGGTTGGCTCTTCCGCCTAGTTTTCTTGACGTTCACCCCATCTTCCACGTTTCGATGCTCCGCAAGTACCTTCATGACCCTTCTCATACGATTCAGCACCTGACGGTCCAGCTGGAGTGCGACCTTTCTTTTGCAAAGCAACCGGTGGTCATCCTGGATCGGCAAGTGAAGAAATTGAGGTCAAGGGTTATACCGTCCGTAAAGGTCCTTTGGCGTGGCCCGAGCAGCGAGGAGGTCACCTGGGAGACCGAGGACGAGATGAGGAAGAAATATCCCCATCTCTTTGAAGGTACGCGTAGCTAGATTTTTTTTTAAATTCGGGGACCGAATTTCTTTAAGGGGGGAAGATTGTAACGTCTTGAAGAGTCGTTTAGGTAATTTCCCGAATATCAGTAAATAACTGGTATTTTCCGTAAAATGTAATTATAATTGTTTTTCAATATAGTCCTAATTATACCTAATTTAGATATGTAATTGCTAGTATTTGGTAATTAATTAGTCAATTATAAATTTCTAGTTGTTTAAAGATTTTTCCTTAATTAAGTATTTTTAAATATTATTTTAAGCTTTTAAATATACATTAAATTAGTGATAAATACAAATTTGAATGGGCTAATTACATACTTAAGAACTATGACAACTAAAATCTAGTTTGTAACATAAATTTTTTATCATGTTATTCCAAATTCTAGTTGTTTCTAGGGTCAAAAGAAAAAAAAACTTGTAATGATATAGCTTGCAATTATGAAGTTGAGGGGGTGTTTTTAGCATGGAAATTTCTATGCAATCACCACTCATCCACAACCCTCAATCAGGGCCGAGCCCACCTGCAGGTCCATTTTTTCCCTTCAACTCATTTCCTTTTCCCTTCAACTCATTTGAAATGAAACAATATGAGATGAATAAAATATTGTAATTAAGGTATGGTGTTTTATTGAGGCATGGGAGGGGTTTGACTTGGAGAAAAATCTAGTACACTCACACACTCCTCCCCATTTCCCTCACTGCCGAAAATAATTCTGCAGCCCTCCTCTACTTCCTTCCATCTCCTTCCATCTAAAAAAAATCCCCAAAATGCATCAAAAATCCAATTAAAACCTTATAAATTCAAGCTAATTCTTCATCCTTTCTCCTTAGCCAAATCTTGCTTGAATCTTGGAGCAAGGAGACCATTTTGGGGAGGCTAAATCACATGCTAGATCTCTAAAATTTGAGGTATAATCTTCACCCAATTGATACTTTGTTGGTTAATTTCCTTAAACTAAATTGTTTAAGTGTTAATTTGGTGCTAATTTCAAATTTAGGTTTTTAAAGATGAGGGTTTGAGTTAGAACTAGGGTTTCAACCACCATTACTATGTTAACTAAGTTTAGTTACTATCTAATTCTTATACAAACCTAATCTAAGTGGTTATCTTGCTTAAATGGGCTTCAATCTATCCTAATCAAGTGATTATGCAAGCAAATTGCATAATTTTTGTGTGTTTTGTGGGAGAATATTTTAAGTAGTGGAGCATGGCTTAATTTAGTTGTTTATTTGTGAAAGTGGCCATTAGGTCGTTAATCCATGTATGTTTGTACCGAAATCCCATTTGAATGCTTACTAGGTTTTTGCTATAATTAGGTGTTGATTTAATTTGATGTTGTGACTAATTATATTACATCTCCTATGATAATTAGGGTATTGTGAATGAGCGATATGTATTATCGGGTTCTAGGTTGGTGGTTGTTTCGTATAGCAATCCTAGTCAAGGTTGTGGCGATATCGTACACATTTTGTGCATACGAGTATAACTTGAGGACGTTTATTCTTCGTATTGTTGTCCTCGTACCTTCTCAGAGTTTTAGCTTGATGTTTTGCGTTTGTGCTATTCCAGGATCGGTCGCGGAGACTTCGGACGCGGCACGGAAAGGAAAGGCGGTGATTGACCAGGCTAGCTGAGGCTTTCCGGTGAGTAGATGTACACATCTATGGGGGAAATCGTTTGGATGGCGCAAGACGGCCGATAACTAGATTTACGTTTAGAACTTATAATTATATGCTTAGATCCTAGTTAATTACCCTGTTGCATTGCATCATTCATCACATGTATATATACTGTGCTAGTACCTCATAGGACACTCGAACTATTACCATTGGTTTATGCTGCACGGGCACTATTCATGGGGACACACACGTCTTGGTAATTGCTATGCCACGAACACTTATAACTGTCTAAATCCACATTTTTATCACTTGCGCCAATTATTGATTAATAAACCCAAAATTGATATATTTAATTCATTAATATGGATATGTAGGATTGCTAGTCACATGGACATATCTTATTGCATCGTTGTTCATGCATAGCTTTCTAGTTTCCGCATTGCATTGCATATTTTTAATATCATAGACATTCATATCATGATTTTACTCGAGGATTCCTGTATTTATGAGATTTTTGGATTTGGAGAAACCGCAAGGATTTGAAAACATATTACCATTTTAAAAATGTAAGTTTACGGTTTTCTTGTGATATGATGCATCTATCTTCCACCATGAGATTTCTCGGTGCCTGAGCAGTATCACACACCCGACTCGAGGAGGAGGAGGAACCGTTTATGGGTGCATGGTGGACCCGGTGCGGTACCCTGGGGCAAGATGGTCGCAAATGATGGCGTTGATCCCAACATGGGAGCACTACTGACCGGTTATTTGTGACGCGGCGGATATCCGGAGGATACCGACATAGTCTTGAGTTATGATGATATCGGCCAGTCCGGATTGCCGGAGCCCTAGATCAGATATTTGGGTCAGTCTGGATTGCCGGAGCCCGGGATAAATGAGATATACATATTTAGTGTCGATGCTTGACACAGACTTTTACTGATTTCATTGATGAAACTACAGGTAAATTTCAGAAGTTAAATAAGATAAGAACACAGGTTTTCCATGTTAATCATATTCAAATCTGATGTTATTTATTGCATTCATGTTGCATACCTATTGTTACATCGCATCATATTAGTATATTGTAGGCTGTAATATCATTGTGTACATGCTTACGATAGTTTTATTAGATATTATATTTTACTCACAAGTTGGCAACTCACCCCCGTCGTGCCACAGTATTTTGCAGGTCTGACCCGTCAGCACATTAGCGTCGAGCGCACCTCCTCTTTTGCTCCTTTTGCTTGGACTCCTAGCTTTTTTCATAGGTGGGTTGCGGGGTTATTTTGTTGCCACCTTGTATCATTATTATATCTAGTGTACTCCATCTACCGTATCTACCACTTGTATTATTGTATTAACGACTTAGAGATGAGACAGTGAGACTTGTACTTTTATGTTGTATCCTTGGGTCGAGCTCACTTGAGCCGACATGATGCTTTATTACTTGTGCCTTTTATGCTTATTTTACACATTGATGATTTATATTGCGTGGGATTTGAGTCCGCCTTAAGCGAAGAGCTCGCTCCCGCTTGGGTATGCCTCATTTCATGTTATTCATATATTCCTGTTTTGTACTCGTTTGGGGCCAGTATTTACAAAAGAGACTTTGCCGAAATTTTCGAAAAAATGGATGTTGCTTTTAAAAAGCTTGATGTGACTTATTTGATTAAAATCGCTTTCAATAAATTGGTTTTCCTTCACTCTACTGCTTATTTGGTTTTGATTTCTAGGTTTTGGTTTACTTAGATTACGTACACCTCGAGACGTTTCGTAATTTAAGTGTCAGTCATGCTCCGTACTTTTCGGGTCGTGATAAAATCCCAAATTCATAAATCACAAATACCATATTAAGCAACTCAGGAAATCACTCCCAGATTTTGGCTCAGGTCAATTGGGACTAAACTAGCAAGTATAGGGGATAGGTTACGGGGTAAGCAAGCTACAGCCAAAATCTCAGCCCCAGACCCTTACAGAAAACCGGCGACATTGCCTCCAGATCCGAGCTCGCCAGCCTAAAGGAGGTAAAACTGGCTTGAACTTGGGTGGTGGTCTTCTAGGGGTTTATCTAGATCAAGGATATTGCTAGTTTTTCTCGTAAATGTCCTAGGTTGCTCTAGATTCCCTGTAGGCCAATATTATCACAAAACTGACATGGAAAGTTCTAAAATCCAATTCTTGGGTTTTCTATGCAAAGTGTTGGTCCAGAAATGCACTAACAAGCTTGTGGTCACTAATCACACCTTAACAAGCCATAAATCCCCAAAAAGCTTATCTTGGAAATTTCCAAGATCACCATTCCTCACTAAACCAATTCTAAACTAAATTAGAAACTAAATTACTAAGCTAATGGTGTAGGAAATTTGGCAACTCAAGAATTTTCTTGAGTTGCTCAAAATCTTCAAAATCCAACTTTGAAAGGTCCAATGGGTTTGTAAAGAGGTGGGGATCATTTTTAGTGAAGGGAGTATAGGGTTTTGGAAAGGTTTTGGAGATGAAGCATGGGGGTAGGAGTGAGGGGAGCTTGAAGATGAAGAAGATGAAGAAAAGCCATGGAGAAAGGAAAAAGGGTAGCCACTCTCTCTCTCTCTTTTATCCTCCCTATCTCTTTTAATCTGACCCCCTCACATGAGTGTGTCCCCTCTCTCCCTCCAATAATGCACTCTTTTTCTTCTCATTTTCTTTCTCACGTAACAAACAAAATGCCACAAACACAAAAGAACAACATGCAACAAAATTCAACATGTCATAGTGCACTAGCCATGGTTAAATGTAAAAACACGGATTTGGCTTAATCGCGATTAGTAGTGCACTAATCGGGTTTAATTTTAAACTTGCATATAATTAATTATAAAAATGCCAAACTCAGATAAATATACTTTAAATGAATAAATCATTTTAAATCTCTAATTATTTCACAATTATTGGTATATATTTATACCATTTTACGAAAACCCCAAATTCGCAAATCGAATAGTTTTCGCGAAATATATTATTTTAATATTAAATTCCAAAAATAATATTTTATATTTTCTGAAATGTTACAATCTTCCCCCTTTAAATAAATTCAGTCCCCGAATTTAAATTTAAACCCCCAATTACTAAAACATTTCAACAATCAGCTCAAATCAACGGCGCTCCGAAATCACGAAAGATACAGAAATACCACAGCGCATCGTGTGCGCCTGAAAACGAGTATGAAACTCAAAATCGAACTCCATCAAGCGCCACGCAATCATCGGAGTTACAATGGAGATACAGATCTCGAAATCCACTACTGAAATCCAATATACACTAATCAAATACTATAATACGTGTAAAGTACGCATCCTTGGAAAAATCTCCTAAAAATGAATAAAACACATGCAAAAATCTTTTCTGAATCGCCGTGTGATGCGTAACTCATGGCACAAGTGATGGATGCTCATTTGTAAAGTAATAAATATACGTTCATATATGTTTTGCTCAAATATACGTTCCGCCGTTTTGAAATATTCCAAAAGGTATCCCTTTGTAAACGTTCGTGTCGCTCGCGGACACGTAGGAAATAGCGAAACTATAACTCCTTTTTGAAAATCTGTTGTTAAACTTTTTATGCATGTAAAGTACTCAAGTACCATCCTCAGATCATTCATGTTCGGCTACTATATAGGATAGTGCCCATCATGAAAACAAAGTGCTCAAGGGAAAAATCAGCCTCAAAAGGCGTATCCAACAATCACGTGCGTCTGGTGCGCACGGAAATCAAATCCAATACAAGTGCTACGATATGCATAAAAGCAACTAAGTGCAACGGGTGTGCACGAAAGCATCTGTCCAGTGTAACTGGTGTGCACGATAACAACATCTAGTGCATCTATAATGCACGAAAATCCCAATCCAGTGCAACTAACATGCACGTATGAAAATCCAAATCGAGTGCATCCGGTGTGCACAAAATCGCATCTCATATCATGCGCCCAACATGCGCGAGAATCCAAATCAAGTGTATCCGTCATGCACAAATGAAATCTAAATCAAGTGTATCCGACATGCACGAATAAAATCTAAGTCAAATGCATCCAACATGCACGAATAAAATCTAACTCAAGTGCACCCGATGCGTACAAAATTCAATACCAAGTGCCTAATATGCGCAAAAATCCAACACAAGCGCGTCAGATCCGTATAAATGCCCAATGCGGTAAAGCGCACAAAAACGAACGTCAAGTGCAAACGTGCACAAAACATAAATCTGGTAAAACAAATGCTCAAAGAAATAAATCGGGTGCAACTAATGTACGGAGTATAAATCTAGTGCAACTAATGCACGAAATACCCATCTGGTGCAACAAATGCATGAAATGCAAATCTAGTACAACAAATGCACGAAATACGAATCCGGTGCAACAAATGCACAAAATACAAATCGGGTGCATCCAGTGCACAAAATACAAATCCGGTGCAGCCAATGCACGAAATCTCATCAATAACTCAAATGTGTATAAAAGCAACACCAAGCGTACCAGGGTGTATAAAATCATAAACGTTTGCAACTGCGTGCATAAAACACATATCAATGCACTGCAAGCATATGTGAGCTAAACCAAGTGCAAAAATCAAATCGAGTGCGTACCACATGCACAAAATCAAATCAACTGTATGAAATCCACGAAATCATAAATACGTACAGCCAAGGCACAAAACCGATATCAAGTGCAATAAATATACACAAATCGCAAACCAATGTAGCAGTGTATAAACATATATCAAGTGTAATAACTATGCACAAAAATGTAGATACCCAGTATGTGCAGCCATGGTGCACGAAAACAATATCATGAAACTCAATCATTAAAACTCAAATCCAAGCGATATAAGCATGATACTCAGATCACAAGCGCAAATCGCAACAAATGACATTGAGGTACACCTCCTACAATGTAGAAAAATATCGGTGCGCCCAAAACTGGCAGAGCAAGAACATCCATTTTCCTCCTGCTCACGGTCTGGCGTCCTCTGTCTCTGGGTCGTCATTTCATTGTGGATTACCAATCTCGCAATCCATCGGCTCAGTCAGGCGTGCTAACGGAAATGATTCCGCTCTGGCACTCCTCTGGTCATCTATCGGCCAATTAGCACGACCACTCGTAAAGTAGCACATCACTGGCGTCGGCCTCTGGCCCTCTGAATACACGTGACCCAACTGATCCTCGGTGCAAATCTTATCGCAACAGTGTTCTAGAAGGATCCTGCTCAAGGTCTCTTCCAATCTCGCCTATGCCGAATTATACGGAGGCTGGTACTCTTGCATAATCTTTTCTCGTTTTCTGGACATCTGCGTTCTCAGCACAACATTTCCTCGGGAACTGGCTGTATCCCAACGCCTCTGTATACACATCCGATCTCTAATCTCAATGGGGAGTAACAACAACTCGTTAACATCTCGCACGAACCTCTTGTTCCACTCGTCTTTATTATCGTCCACTTCGACGTCACATCATGCTATCTGCATACTGCAATTGTTCTTGGCTACAGTCAATCCGGAGTCTCTCACACGAACTCAAAATTACGAACTCGGTATCTTCATCACTCTGTAGAAGATATCTAACCGAACACGTTCTCGGGAACTCGTCCCAATCATCGGAGGAATACTCTATATTCGTCCGTTCTCGATCAACTCACAACGCATCTAGGGATGTCCTTCTATCTGAAACTGGTCAACTTACTAATATCCTATCAGATCATCCAACGAACAATGTCATCTCTGGATCGATCTACTCTAGATCTGAGTAAGATTCTCCATACTGGAAATCTTCAACTCAACTAGGCCTGCGTCGGCGCATCAAATCAGACGAATCATCTTAGTCGCTCAACTCTACTCAAGATAGACTAGCTATCTACCATCGCATCTCTTCCTGCGATCCCAGCTCATAAGCTCTGGAACGATATCCCATCAATCTCAGCAACAGCTGGGTCATCTGTCTACAAGGTAGACAACATCACGATCTCTAAGGTAGGCTGTACATCAACAGTCCTCTCACAACAGGCAGCCTCTAACAATAGCCCGATCATCCGGTGCAAAACCGAACACTCGCCTCAAACAAGAGTTCGGTTTAACGACATATCATGGGACCGGCAAATGCATCAATTATCTCATATTGACTCGCATCCGTATAACGACATATGGACCAAGTTATCATATCTCATCGTATACTCTTTTCATCACATCAATATCTCACATCAAGTCATCTTATAAATCTTTGTCGTATTTATCGACCTCATTACATGCCACTATAACCTCATACTTATTCTCTTGCAACTACATATGTATATATCGTGATTCACATCCTTATATATCAATTCGAGATATTTTTTCTATCATATCAATTCACACTAAACCATAACTGTAACCTTAAGTCGTGGCATATCTTGTCTCCAACTATAAATCACATATCAATGTTGCGGGGATGCTATACGCCATCCACCCGACTTCCCCCGTAGATATAAATCTACTCACCTGCGGAAGTCCTTGTTCAGCCGTAGTCGATATGTTTCGTCATCTCGGAATCCACGTGAAGGTACCTACAATCAATACACAATCGCAATGCTATTAAAATCAAGTTCGGAAAACCAATACGGCACACGGTACGCTCATAGGTTAGAACATATAGCCTACGCATGCAAAAACAACCAAACAACCCTAGTCTTTGATGTACAAACATCCAACGACCTAATACAATATCGAATATCAAATCCCAAATTCATAAATCACAAATACCATATTCAACAACTCAGGAAATCACTCCCAGATTTTGGCTCAGGTCAATTGGGACTAAACTAGCAAGTATATGGGATAGGTTACAGGGTAAGCAAGCTACAGCCAAAATCTCAGCCCCAGACTCTTACAGAAACTGGCGACATCGCCTCCAGATCCGAGCTCGCCGGCCTAAAGGAGGTAAAACTGGCTCGAACTTGGGTGGTGGTCTTCTTGGGGTTTATCTAGGTCAGTGATATTGCTAGTTTTCCTCGTAAACGTCCTAGGTTGCTCCAGATTCCCTGTAGGCTAATATTATCACAAAACCAACATGGAAAGTTCTAAAATCCAAGTCTTGGGTTTTCTATGCAAAGTGTTGGTCCAGAAAGGCACTAACAAGCTTGTGGTCACTAATTACACCTTAACAAACCATAAATCACCTAAAAGCTCATCTTGGAAATTTCTAAGATCACTAGTCCTCACTAAACCAATTCTAAACTAAAATAGAAACTAAAGAAACTAAATTACTAAGCTAATGGTGTAGAAAATACCTTATTTGGCAACTCAAGAATTTTTTTGAGTTGCTCAAAGTCTTCAAAATCCAACTTTGAAAGGTCCAATGGGTTTGTAGAGAGGTGGGGATCATTTTTTAGTGAAGAGGGTATAGGGTTTTGGCAAGGTTTTGGAGATGAAGCATGGGGGTAGAAGTGAGGGGAACTTGAAGATGAAGAATATGAAGAAAAGCCATGGAGAAAGGAAAGAGGGCAACCACTCTCTCTCTCTCTCTCTCTCTCTCTCTTATTCTCACACACACTCTCTCTCTTAATCTCACCCCCTCACATGAGTGTGTCCCCTCTCTCTCCAATAATGCACTCTTTTTCTTCTCACATAACAAACAAAATGCCACAAACACACAAGAACAACATGCAAAAAAATGCAACATGTCATGGTGCACTAGCCATGGTTAAATATAGAAATACGGATTTGGCTTAATCGCGATTAGTAGTGCACTAATCGGGTTTAATTTTAAACTTGCATATAATTAATTATAAAAATGCCAAACTCCGATAAATATATTTTAAATGAATAAATCATTTTAAATCTCCAATTATTTCACAATTATTGGTATATACTTATACCATTTTATGAAAACCCCAAATTCGCAAATCGAATAGTTTTCGCGAAATATATTATTTTAATATTAAATTCCAAAAATAATATTTTATATTTTCTAAAATCTTACAGATATATTTCCCATATATATAGAATTTAATTCTATCAGATAGTTTAGAAAGATTTAAGGAAATATTTTCCAAATAGGATTTTGATCCTTTTATTTAGAATTTAATTCTATCAGCTTGGAAGGTGTTTAGGAACATTCACGTGTAGTACGTGACCCCCACGGAGTTAAACCTTGTTTGCTTATATGCAACAACCTAAAAAGAGCATCACGTGTTAACACTTGAGCTTCTGTGGCCTGCTATTTGTTTTAATATGGAGCATATATACTTTGTATATATATGATCACGTACTTACACATGAGGCTCAATTTTAGCCTGTCAATTGTTTTAAACGCAGCACCTATAATCTTTGTATACAGGCGTTCACGTGTGGGCACGTGAAGCTCCATTAGTGGGGAACTTTCCCCATCCCTTTTTCTCCTTTTTTTATAAGGGAACAACCATCGCCTCGGTACCATAGCAGAGGCTGAACGGGGTTTCTCCCGTAGGTGCTTTCTTCGAGGTCCATAATGCCCATAACACCCGCGGCAATTCCTCGACCCAGCTGCCTTGTCTTCCTTCTAAGCGAGCCGTGAGTCTGCGTATGACTCCTCGGTTTGCTACCTCGACTTGTCTGTTGCATTGTGGATGCGCGACCTCGACAAACTTCATTAGTATGTGGTAGTCGTTGCAAAATTATTTGACTTTGTCATTTTTGAAATTGGTCCCATGGTCGGGAACGATGCACCTCGGGATTCCAAATTGAGTGATGATGTTGTTTTGTAGGAACTTTATAGTAGAGGCGGCGTCTGGTTTTCTGATGGGCACGACCTTTATCCACTTTGTGAAATAGTCTACCGCGACAAGAATGTATTTGTGTCCGCCCGTGCCGGTAGGGAGTTGGCCCACCATATCCATCCCCCATTATGTAAACGGACAAGGGGAACTGAGGGGCGTTATCTCGGTAGCGGGAAGACGAGATATGCTGCCCTGGAGTTGGTGCATCTTCTGACGAGCTTCTCGGCATCCTGGTGTATCCTCGGCCAATAATATCCTTGGAGCAGCGTCTTCTGTACCAGGGTGCGGGCCCCTTGATGCGCTCCCCCGACCTCTTCATGTATCTCTCGTAGAACGTAGTCGGCTTCGTAGAGGTCGACGGATCGGAGCAGGGGCTGAGTGTACAACTTCTTGTAGAGATTTCCATTTCTCCAAATAAAATGAAGAGCTTTTCCCCGAAGGCGGCGAGCCTCCCCCGGGTCCTCTAGAAGTATAACATCTTTCAGGAAGTCCACGAAGGGCTTCCTCCAATCTTGGCCTTGTTTACTGCCGAAAGACGTGACCGGGACGTTGGGACGTCTGGCCTGAATTTTGGGGGCAGATTCTATTTGGTTTTATCTATCCACCTCTCCGAAGATGCCAAGTTGATTTATGGCACCATGTATCGAAGGTTTAGACGGATGCGGCCGGTATAGCAGACTTCGTCAGATTCCCCCTCATTTGAGGGTTTTTGATTGTGGGGACGCTCTTCCCTGCAGGCACAAGCCCCTGCAGTTAATTACGCTACCGTATCACGATAACAACTTTCTCCTTCTCCAGATGGTCACTTCGTATCGTGTATGTTTGTTTTATTTTTGGTTGCCCGTGGATTGTATACGGAGACTAATTTATGTTGTCGCCCGTAGGGCGTGGATTAGTCCAAATCCGTATTTTCTTAGATTTGGGCTTGGGTTGGGTTTAAGAATCGTTAATCTCATTTGAGACTAAGATCAACTTAAACGTTTGTTAATGATACGTTAGTCTAGTTTTTAGACTAAGATCAACTTAACATTTATTAAGGACACGTTAGTCTAATTTTAGGCTAAGATCAACTTAACGGGATCATTTAAATCTAACAAAAGAGTATTTGGGCTCTATTGTTTTAGTTTAGGGACTTTGCGGTCCAGTTTAAAGACGTCATAGTCTATAAAGTTTAAGGACATCATAGTCCATGAGTTTAAGGACCCCACAGTCCGTGGAATGTCTGGTTGTCGAGATCTGTCACCTCTCTGAAGACGTTGAATGATTACAACGATAAATATCAAAAGAATGAAGAGATGTACCCTTGAACCAATATTGGTTGGGAGATCTGTAGTCTAATTTGGGACTAAGATCAAAAATTTATGAGCATATGGGCTCAGTTAATCTGAAGTAGAGTTCTGTGGCCACTTTGGGCTCAACCCATTTAGTTAAAATGTTGAACTTTTAACAATGTTGAACATTGGTTTGGGCTCTGACAATCTTTTTGTCTTTTATTGAGTGCTGAGCACTTATCATATCTCTGGGGCTTTATTGTTTAAAGAACAATGTATGTTCTCTCAGCGCACACATAAGGAGCACGTGGTGCGCTTGGCGCTGAGCGCCAGCCAATGAGCGCGGAGCGCTTTTGTCAACTAGCGCACACGTAAGGAGCACGTGGCACGCTTAGCGCTATGCGCCATATAACAAGCGCAGAGCACTTCTGTCAAGTAGCGCACACGTAAGGAGCATGTGGCGCGCTTGGCGCTATGCGACAGATAACAAGCGCAGAGCGCTTCTGTTAAAGTAGCGCACACATGAGGAGCACGTGGTACTCTTGGCGCTGAGCACCAGATAATGAGCGCAAAGCATTTCTTGTGAAATTTGGAGCGCTAAGGCTCTGCAGCGCTGATGCGCTTCTTTAAACTTGGAGCGTTAGGGCTCTTTTTAGGCAGTTCTGCGCTCCGAGAATTAAATTCTCTCTTATAGGAGACTTCGGTTCATGGATCTAAGAACAAAGTTTTTATTTTTTTAGGAGATATTTCAATCTCTTATGTTTTTGGTGAAAAGCTTTGCCTTTATGGATCTGTGTTCCTAAGAGAATTGAATTATTCTCCCCCTTTTTATAATGAGATGTTATGATATCTTTTGTGAAAGACAATTTGTCTTAAAGATCTATGATCTATCATAAGAGCTAAGTTCTTTTTCTGATGAGATTTTTTATCTCTCGGCTTTTACCTTGAGGAAAAGTTCTTCTTCCGAAGTTTCTCAAAGTTTAAGGGGGGTCCTCTCTCTCAGACTTAAAGTCTTGGAGCCTTTATATTGGGCAAGCTGATTTGTTCAATCGATTAAGGAGATCTTTTCTCTAATTGATTTGGGGATATTTCCCCCGTTGGATCTTTGATCTAAGGGCTTCTGATTTACAGAAGGCAATCTTCTTGTTTTTAACAAAATTGGGAAATCTTTCCCATACAAAATTTATTCTGTATCTTGGTGATTTTTAATCACCATTAGATCTTTGATCCAACGGTGCTCTGATTTACAGAGCAAAATCTTTCTTGTTTGGAAAGATTACGAGAAATGTTTCCTTAACAGAATTTTATTCTGGTCAATTGATGATTTATCATTTTTGTTGGATCTTTGATCCAATGGTGGGGAACATTTAGTTCTAGCGCTAGCGCACTCGTGTTTTGCACGTGAGCACTGCTTCAGAGCGATGGAGCGCTGGTGCTCGTAGCGTTAGCACACTCGTGCTCTGCACGTGAGCACTGCTTCAAAGCGCTAGCGCTCTTAGCGCTAGAGCACCCGTGCTTTGCACGTGAGCACTGCTTGCTGGCGATTTTATGAAGCGCTTCTTCATTTCAAATTTTGAAAATTTGAACAGAGCTTTACTCTGATTGGGGGAAACAAATGCCCTCCTACCATTGCACTCACGTGGCCTGCACGTGAGTGCAGCGGTGGCAGCATCTCTGCCATTGGATCAACTCAGAAGTTGAAACAGCTCTCTAGACCTATAAATAGGACCCTTGGCCCTTTGAGATGATCTTTGTTCATCTTCTTACTTTTTTTCTGAGAATTATTTCTCCTTCACAGCATAGCTCTTTGTCTTAAGAATTTTCTTAGGGACAGAACTCTGTCAAAAATTTAGGTAAAGATTAAATTTTTCTAAGGTTTCACCCATTAACAAAGCTTTGCTCTTTTCAAATCATATAGATTTTTAGGATTTCTCAATAGAGCTTTGCTCTTCATAGATCTAAAGAGATCTTTCTTAGGGTTTCTATACCCATTAATAGAGCTTTGCTCTTTTCAAATCATATAGATTTGTTAATCCTTCATGAAAACTCTTAGAGTTTGTTCATAGATCTTGAAGATCTCGGAATTTTTGATTCATTAAAAAGTTTTGCTTTAAGTTTTCTGATGGGTCATTCCATCATTTTACAGAGCATGGCTCTTCAAGATTTTTCTTGAGGAATTTTATTCCTTTCATCATCAGAGCTGACAGATGTCACTCTGTTGTAAAGCTGCTCTCAATGGGAGATTTACTCCTTGGCCCGAGGGGCCCTCATTAAATAAGAATCCTTTGAGGATTTCCTCATTTAATAACAGTCTCATCAAATGATGAAACTGTTTTATTAATGATGAGTTATCATTTAGATTATGTGGGTCCCCCCAGGTCCCTTTCCACTGCATTGCAGTGCAGTACGAATTTAAAGTACCCAATGCCAGAACTTGATTTGTAGCATTGACGACCAACTTTGTTCTATTTCGCGCAGGTACCATATCTTTCGATACTTCGTTTCCCTTTGTCCATTCAGAAAGCGGGTTCCCTGCAGCGCCAGTAGACCGAGAAGTTTTCGCACTGATCAAGGATCACGATCCAGAGCGAAAGAATCTCCATTTATGGGGAACATGGTACAACCAGATCATCATGGGTCGGCATAGCTTCTCTTGCGCAACACTTTCAGAGCCCATTTCGGCGATTCATTATGCTGACGTACCCCTGGTGAACTATGCCGTGGAGGTGGTTAATTAGACTTCAGAAGGCTGCCTTCAGCCCTCTATGGCTGCAATACCTGTATAACCACCGATGGCTTTAGACATTCTAGGGCGGTTTATATGCCACGGTGAGTCGCGCCCTTGGGGACAGCCATACAACAAAGGCTTGACTCCCCGTCACCTAGCTAGCTATCTGTAGTGGGCCCGATACATCTTATCGGCAAAGAAGTCAGAGCTGCTGAGGCTCGGGTTGTACCCTACGATCTATGCTTCTCTGTTCCAGTATTCCACACCTCCAGCATGGTGGATCAAAGCCTTTTTGGAACAATGGAACGTTCCAACTCACACCTTCCTTATGCTAGATCGGGAAGTTTCCATCTCTTTGGAGGAGTTTGCGGATATCTCCGGCTTGCCTGTCAGAGGGGAGCATTATGAGGAGATCTTGCCCCTTGACGAGTATATTTTCGCTACCTGACTGGTGATGACGGGTTAAACCCCAGAGAATGTCATTCAGCGCCGATTCCCCAGCTTGATCAAGGTGCTAAACATTTACGAGGGCCTATTTCTTGAATCTGGAAGTCATAGGGTTAGCTTTGCGGACTTCATCGCCCGTTTTCTCCATTCAGAAGCTTTATCGCAACAAGGTGAAAGGTTTGCAAAACTTGATGATCCTTTCGGTTTTGGCTTAGATAGTCGGCCGATAATAGAAGCCGATCAAAAGAGTTTCTTCCTTCCAAACGTCGCGGTCGTCCCCTTTTCAGAAATCGCCGCTCAGGACATCGATGAAGAAGCGTTCTTTCTAGGGTTCCTTGGTTTGTGGTTAAGATGGTTCGCGCTCCCCATGCACCCTCACTACATGAGGCCATCTGTCTTCTACCCAGCTCATCGGATGGTTGAAGAGAGACAGGTCGCTATTGGGATTGCCGGGCTGGCTCATTTGTATCACGACCTTAGCTTGGCGGCCGACACTACTCAACCGGGGGTGCAGCCCGTGAACTTTCCGATGCATTATTTTACTTCATGGCTCGAGCTGCATGTGCTTGGTGCTTTTGGAATGCACAAGCGGCCCCATTTCTATGAAACTTGCAATTTTCCACGGATCATGCAGCTGGTCGATGCTTCCACTGTGGAGCCAAGTCAGCGAGATGCTCGGGGTGTGATTCTTCGCCCGCATATAGTCGGGGACGGCATGGCCTTTGTTGATAAGGTCATGACCATCGGTAAGGAACCGCTAAGACGGTGCAGCTGCTGCGGGATACCTTTAAAGACGGAGCTTCTACCTTGAAAGCTTAGGAGATTCTCCATTTGTACTCGATCAAGCCGGGATACTTGGTGTTCAGGCAGAACGAATCGTCTTTGTTCATGAGATATAACCCCCACCATTTCGCCCAGCAATCAAAGTATAATCAGGGCGTCCCGCTCGAGGCATTCTTAGAAGAACCGGTTAATACTGAAGAGGGCATCCGGAGCGCTTTGCACCACTTCATGTGCCTAAACACATGGTCCAATTTGTTCATCAGTGAGCCGAGTTATGTTCCGAAAGCCCTAAACGTATACGTGGCATGGTATCAACACGCGATGGGTGGTGTTATCAAGGAGGAGAAGCGACTGTTACTTGATCGCAAGGGTGAAGCCCCGGCTGGTAATCCGACCATTCCCCTAAATCAGCGGACCATCGTTCATCCTCCCTTGAGAGAGGCTGCTGCGATTGTGGTCCCGCGCGCTATATCTGAGCTTCCCCTTCCTCATGCTCCCATGAAAGCGGTGGCAATGGCGTCTCCCGAGTCTGACATGGGTTCGGAGATCGGGACTCGTCGTCCAAAGGTGCCCACCAAGTGTAAACTTGTGCTAGCGGCTACCGGCACTCGCTCGCAGAAGAAAAAGAAGTCAATACTCTCCGCAGACGTTGTATTCAGCCAGGAGCCTCATGCTCCTTACAGCGAGGGCATAAGTGAATACGGGACCAACGAAGGCTTATTCATAGCGCCGGATGATTCTGATGTAGAGGCTGCTATTGCAGCTTCCAAGCGATTAGCTAGCCACAAAGCAGGACTGGTCACCCTTGCACAGTCAGGTAGACTTCGGTCGTATCTTTTCTCTGTTATGTTTTTATTATCATACTTTGACTGACACTTCTTCTTCAACAGGCATCTCCACCGAAGAAGCTCTCGCGGATTCTCTCAATACTTTTGAAGAGGAGGAAAGGTTTCGTGCTTCCTTGGGCATTGGTACATTTCGGCTCACTGTGCCTTCATTCCCATTTTTATGGGTAAACTAACTCTTCTTTTCCATCTTATTGCAGGGACTACCTTGACTCAGGTTATCCCAAGTGCAGTGCCGATCGCGAGTGGTGACGCGGCGACGCTCCCAAGGCTGGCTGCCGAAGTTCCAGCTCCCCCAGTATTGCCGAAAGAAGCTTCGCTCAAACAGCCGATGACGGACACCATAGAGGCTCTAAAGGCAGAACTTGGTTTGGACGATAACATCTCCTTGACGGAGGTTTTGAAGAGGTCACTTCTCTCTGCCAAGGCCGGCAAGAAGCGTAGAAAGCGTGCAACTAAGGAACATGATACCGCTTTGGCTATAGGTGCAGGCTCAAGCGCTATTCCATCCATCACTATTTCCTCTAAAGATGCTCCAGCCGTCTTGTCTACCGTTCGTAGACAGGTTTTGCGCGCGGCTCGGGAGGCAATCGAAAAGCCGCCTCAAGGTAACGTAACACTGGGTCCTTTTATTAGAGTTTGATCTTCAGATTCTCATATATCGTATCCTGCATGGCTAAGTCTTGGTGATGAGGCAGCAGGTGAGATAACGGCAACCGCTGAGCCTGAAATGGCTACTCTCTCCCAGGAGTCCGGAACTTCTCTAATTGCCGCTCTTTCCACTTGAGGTTCCCTGCCATTGCCCGGCATTGCGAGTGTCACGAAGTCTCTCGTAGAATCGGAGGATGAAGCCACTGGTGCCGAAACCTTTCTAATGGAGGAGAGCGAAGGAGTCGCTACGCCTAATGATGCTCTTGTCGCAGTTTCGATTAGCGACTCATCAGGTAAATTTTGAGTCACTGTTTTCCTTTTTTATTCCGCAATCCCTTTCAATCCCTTCTGACGACATTTCTTTTGTTTCTAATACAGGTGTGGTGATCATTGAAGTCATGCCACCCGAAGAAGCATTGCCGGTTACCGCTCTGGCGGTCGCCGACCCTTCGCCTTCGCTGGCGTCCTTTCAAATGCTGGAAGGTATGGTTTGTGATTTAATTTAAATCGAGGATATCGTCTTTCGTGTGCTGAACATGTATCATTGTAACCTTGCAGGAGTTCTCTTTGATCATTTGTATCAAGTGCTGAACCCGCACTTCTTCTTCCAGTCGGAAATTAGTCTGCCTGCTGGTGCCGGTGAGTATCTTTTCTAACCGACGTCTTTTCTTTTCTTTAACGAATGACCCCTGCCATTGCTAACTGTAAACTGATTAAAGCACTACAAATTAAAGGAGTGGACGAGAGAATTGTCGCACCACCAGTACTCCTAACTCTGCCACCTGTCGTAGCCGGTATAGTAGCCTTCACCGCTCTTGCATCTTCTTTGTCTCTTAAACCGATGGTTGACTATGATTTGTTTTGCAGCAATCACACCGACTCCAGCTCCTTTCAAGTCTCAGATTCCCATGCCGACAGGGCCTTTTGCTAAACGCCCTTCTTCCAGAGGTGCTGCGAATAGCTTGCGGATGTTGAGCGAGTTCGTCGAGGACCTTGACACCGAGGCCTTTGCATCTATTGTAGATTTTGCCGTTGAAGTTAATCTCATGTTGGCGATGCTCGTGAACTTCCATAGCGAGGGCATTGTCGAGTCTTGGGTAAACTACTGCAGGAAGATCGAGGCCTGTCTGCATAAGATTGAGCTTAGGCGTCCCGTTCCAGAAATGTTGGCTTCGAATTCTCAACGGGCCGCATGGGTTGAGCAGAGCGTTCCTTTCTTCCGCCATTTCGAACAAGAAGCGACCTTGATGCGAAAGGAATGCGAGGAGGCTTCAAGTGAATCCGCCAGGCTGCGTGCCCAAGTTGAAGCAAACGCTGCACAATTGAGGGCTGTCTTTAACAATTTACGGCAATGCATTTCGAACGGACTAGCACTAAGGCAAAAGCTCAACCTTCTGGAGCGGGTTACGCGGAATCGCGAAGTTTCTCAATAGGAAATCAATGAGAAACTTTCGTCTGGCTTGGAGCAACGGGCTCGAGTTGAAGCGGAGCTAGCCGTAGCGGCTGACCATGAAAAGGAGCTGAGAGGAGCACGCAAGCAACTGGCTGACTTATTGAAAACGCCTCCTTCTCAGTAACTGCCTTTGTATCAATTAAACATTTGTAATCTTTGAATAACATGTATCCATTTTTTATTCATTTGTATGATTCGTTTTGTATTCAATTGAATTCATGAATAAAAGATACACACATTTTTTTTATCTCCCACTGTTGCTTTCTTCTCTTTGCTGTGTTGTTGCCATGTGATTTTAGCAAGTGTGGCCTGTAGATAGTATGTAGCTGTCCATCTTGGACTCTTTGCAGGGTGGTGATAGCTTAGGAAACAGGGTTAGGATCTACCACCTAAGACTTTTCAATTTTATGAGCTGTGAGGGTCTCACAAAGACTTTTCTCCCTACGAGTCGAAAGGATCTCGTAGGTGTATTTTTTCCTTAGGAATCGTGAGGATTCCTAAATGTGCTTTTCTCTTGAGAGTCGTAAGGATATCACAAGGGAATTTTCTTCCTTACAAGTCGAGAGGACTCGTAAGTGATTGATGAGTTGACCTGCTCCCGAATCAAAGCATTACTTTGACGGGGAGGTCGAGTGTTGACCTTGGCCATTTTCCACGGGGTCAGGATTGACTTTGGCCATGTTCCACGGGGTCGGGGAGTGACTTTAGTCATATGAGGTTAGGATTGACTTTAGCCATACGGGGTCAGAAGTTGACTTTGGCCATATGGGGTCAGGATTGACTTTAGCCATACGGGGTCAGGGGTTGATTTTGGCCATACGGGGTCAGGATTGACTTTAGCCATACGGGGTCAGGATTGACTTTGACTTTAGCCATACGGGGTCAGGATTGACTTTGGCCATATGGGGCCAGGATTGACTTTAGCCATACGGGGTCAGGGGTTGACTTTGGCCATATGGGGTCAGGATTGACTTTAGCCATACGGGGTCAGGATTGACTTTGGCCATATGGGGTCAG
The DNA here is from genome assembly GCA_030015575.1 of Agapanthus africanus. NCBI lineage: Eukaryota > Viridiplantae > Streptophyta > Magnoliopsida > Asparagales > Amaryllidaceae > Agapanthus > Agapanthus africanus. The sequence continues at coordinate 102,320,128 of CM057346.1, read as the reverse complement.
GATTGACTTTAGCCATACGGGGTCAGGGGTTGACTTTGGCCATATGGGGTCAGGATTGACTATAGCTATACAGGGTCAGGGGTTGACTTTGGCCATATGGGGTCAGGATTGACTTTAGCCATACGGGGTCAGGATTGACTTTGGCCATATGGGGTCAGGATTGACTCTCGGTTGTCTGTGCACCGCCGAGTCCTGCAACTAAGGACTTTGTCATGGCTCCACTTTGCTGACGTTGAGTCTGTTGTAATGAGACGAATGTCAAAGTGGTCTCTAGGTTGTCTGTGAACTGTCGAGATTTGGAACTAGGGAATTTGCCATGGCTCCGAGGTTGATTGTCGCGTCTGAATCCTGCTGGAATGAGGAGGAACGCTGTTGTGGGTCTCCAGCCTGTAGATGTGGCCGTCGAGACTTGGAACTAGGGACTCTGCCATGGCTCCGAGATTGATTGTCGCGTCTGAATCCTGCTGGAATGAGGAGGAACGTTGTTGTGGGTCTCCAAGCTGTAGATGTGGTCGTCGAGACTTGGAACTAGGGACTCTGCCGTGGCTCCGAGATAGTTTCTAGGCTGTCTGTGAACTTTCGAGATTTGGAACTAGGGGACTTTGCCATGGCTCCGTTTGTTGACGACGTATCTAGTCCCGGTTGGAACGAGAAGGAACGCCATTGTTGATCTCTAGGTTGTAGATGTTGCTATCGAGACTTGGCTCTCTTTCTGATGGAGCCTGGTGGGATGATATGGTTCCCTTTTTGTTTGTGCCCCTGGATTGTATACAGGGATCGATGTGATCTCACCTGTAAGGCAAAAAAGTTTCATTTCATTTTTTCATTTTTTTTTCTTTTCGTGATGCTCTATCATTTCAGCTTTTATATCGCGAAAGTCATGATTGCCTAATCATTTCGGCTATTTTTCGCAGTGCCCAATCATTTCGGCTATTTTTTGTTTTCTACTCGCTGCTTTTTATTGCGAGTTGCCCAACCATTTCGGCTATTTTGTATGCATATATTTTTTTACTTGCTGATTTTGTTGCAAGTTGCCCCATCATTTCCGCTATTTCATATGCATTTTTGGCTCGCTGATTTTTTATCGCGAGTGTGGAACTCTGAACCTAATGCCAATCTCAGCATCAGCATCACTACGACTGGAATATTGCCAGGAGCGAATCATCATTTGTCGTGAAAGGACTTAGGATTTGATACCGATTTAGGGATCAGTATCGCTACAACTGGGATATTTCCAGGAGCGAATCATCTTTTGCCTTTGTCGGTTCGAACAAAGGTGGCTTAGCAAACAGGGTTAAGATCCTGTCGACTAAGACTTTTTGACTTTATGAGCCGTAAGGGTCTCATAAAGGTATTTCTCTCTACGAGTCATGAGGATCTTGTTGGTGCATTTTCTCCTTAGGAATCGTGAGGATTCCTAAGTGTGTGTTCTCTTATAAGTCGTAAGGATGTTGCAAGAGTGTTTTCTCCTTATAAGTCTAGAGGACTTACAAGTGTCGTTCGCCGTTTGAGCATATCCCTAGAGGCGAAGCAACATTATAAGTCTAGAGGACTTACAAGGGCGTCGAGTTCCTAAAGCCGAAGATGAGCATTCTCTTCGTCCGTTAGTGTTAGTTGTATGTATGCCCTAGAGGCCAGTATTGTACAGATGATGTATATTATATTGGATGCTTGGACATATATAGAGATGACTTTCTTGCTCGATATGATAGTATTCTATCTGGTTGCTCTTTATCTTAACATGTATACTAGTCTCTTTAAACTGTCTTATAGTTACATGTTGGTAAAGCCCTTAGGATGTGTACTTGACTACCTGGACTATGATGCAGATCATACTAGTGGGGACATGGTAGTCCATAAGTACATCCTTCAAAGGTCCCTAGTCGTAGGTGTATCGAGACGGGGCATCGATATACCAGTGTAGACTAGCGTATATGCTTCTCGACCCATGAGATGGGCGATGGATGATCCCATATCCATTGGTGTTTGACATCAGAGATGGTATACGGGTGCTCAGTGGAGACTGGGTACACTGGACGGACTCGCCGAGAACTCCCAGATGGTATTATACCTCACGTCAGATGGCAGTTCTCAGGTGACACTTGTGCAGGTTAGTCTGTAGACCCGAGATCGTCATAGAGTCTTGTGTGATTCCCACTGTGCTTTGATCTCCACCTTACCACGTCCATGAGAGCGTGCAAAACGGTGGTTTTTGGGTACAGTCCCGAGTCACATGGAGGCAATGAGCAATAGGAGGGGTTTCGTCTCTCCCGGTATTGGGGGTTGATGTTGCGCTGTGCTTGATTGGCCATAACAGGGAAGTCCCTGACCAGGGCTGATTCAGAGATTTGCTGGTAAGTGTTACCAGTAGTTTCTCGACCCGTTATGAGCCTCACATCGGCACGACTTATCGGTTATTGGGGTCTGACGTTTACCACCCCTAGACCTGATATGCGACATATCAGACGAGGAGACCGGACTGTACGGGAAGTGTTGTCGGTTGGCTCGACGGGAGTTGTAGCAGGTTCGCTTGTTCTCTTCTGATCGCTCAATACCCGGGTGGCCGTTACGTTTAGCTGACCGCTTGCGGCTTAGGGGTGCTTGATATGATCATCACCCACTGCCGGCGTATTGACGAGTCTTAGAGTCCCACAATGGAGTTACCTAGTCCAGGCGAAACGTTGTGGTGCGCGTATGCGATATGCGCATGGACCCGATTAAAATGCGAGTATAGGATACCGTATATTGATCGGGCGGCTTGCTTTTGGTTAGGGTGATATGTGATATGACCGGATTGATAAATCAAGTGTTGATTTATTATTTAACCATTAGTTTCTCACTAGAAATCCTTTCTTGTATTTGATGGATGTATGCATGCATGTATGTTCTCTTTTTAGATTCATGCACATATGGATGTACATTCACACATACATACATACATACATCCTTCGTGGTTGTATATACATAGAAATGGTGGCAATATAAGACTCACACCATGGTTTTAAATATGGATTTTATTACATTTGATTTAAAACAAAAAGGAAAAAGAAAATGGTTATGATTCATTTGTTTCTACACTCTTCTTTTAACCTAACCATTCTCACCCACCTTTTAACCTTGGGTAAACTTTCCTTTTGTGTTTTAACTCAAGTTTAATAATATATTCATTGTTTAAACCATGGTTTGAGATGAGAACAAGAAAATATATATTGATATATTTTCTTTTTCCTTGTACAAGGGTTATTCTTTTCACTCTTGTTAAAAATATAGCCATCATCTTCTTCTTCCTCTCTCATTTTGCTCTCTAGATTTTTGTAGTGAGCAATATATTCATCAAGTTAGGATTTTGAAGTGAGAAAGAGAACCACAATACCATTCTACACAAGTCTAGCCCACTTGTTTGGAGTGTTAGCTTCATTTCGTTCTCTTGACCGGGTGAAGTTGCAAGCTTGGACAAAGCGGACTCCGGGTGGATCATCGGTGACCTAGAGGAGTTCAAGCGGAGCTTTATCAAACCCCAAGTAGCCGAGGAGTCTAGCGTAGGGAGCTACAAAGGTTGTACTCTCTAAACCCTAGCTTTTCTTTCATATGTTGATATGCAAGTTTTAGAAACCCTAATTTTCTAGGAACGATCCGATGTTTGTTAACTTAGCACCCTAAAGACTCTACCTTTGGTACATGTGATGCTTCCAAACCCTTCATGAGGTGCTAGGCTGACCCAACATTGTTATCAGAGCCGACCTAGAACATTAGGCGACAATTTTACGAAGTTAAAACTCCGATCGAACCGGAATATGCGGATTTTGAGTGCTCTCTGGACATTTTTTAAAATCTGGTTATTTTCAGAATTAAAAATATGTAAAAAATTCAGCAGGTAAATATAAGAATTACGGTATAAAAATTATTCGATGAACAGTCATTGTTGCCGCGGAAACGCGGCCTAAGCTTGCTTGGGCTGCGGTTCCGCGGCCGTACAGCTCAATCACTGTATCATTTTTATACAGTAATGCTTACTTCTGCTTGTATATTTTTTAGAGTATTTTTAATTTGTATTTACTGCTGAAAAATTTTGGAGATGGTTTTGGACTCGCCGATTCGATCGGAATTTTGATTTCGTGCCTTTTCCGGGTAAATTAGAAAGTATTGAAGTGTTTGAACGAGTATCATTTGCTCACTTTTCACGGGGTTTAAATCCTTCGGAGGTTCGTGCAAGTTTTGTGGTGGTCCCTCTAGAAGACAACAAACCTTAACTCAATTATGTGACCGTCTTGAACTGCCCTTTGAACCTTAGGGTTTGGGGCAGTACGGCGTGCCACATGTGAGGCGTTGGCTTGACCCTTCTACGGCTGGACCGCTACTACTGTGTCACACTCCAAGTTTTTGAACTTCGCTCAAGTGTTGAGCTTTAGGGAATCTTGGGTATTTGATCGTTCGTTCGAAAACTTTAATACTGTCTAATTATCTGGAATGTGATGCAATGTGTGGAATTCACATTATAAGACATGAAATACGAGGTATGTGATACTTCGCATTTACGATGTCTAAAGAGAATATGGATTCCAGATATTGCAGTTTTACACTTTCTTTTCTATGACCGTAAGTGTAGTATGTAGTGGTATTGCCGATTGTCGTTGCTATACGTCGACGACAATCGGTGTATGCATACTTACTTACGTTGATGATATGAGATATTATGTGTTGCTGAGATATGATGTGCAGGATTGTCGCGATTGAATAGCCGGGGTTTTTTTATGTGAGATGAGAGTTTTATATTTCCATTCATGTAAATTCAAATGTAATGTAATATTCTTTTATTTGGGGCACTTCCGGGTTGAGGTCGATACCACCAGTGTTGTATATTATTTACTTTTCCGCATTAGGATGGACCCAAGGAGGGGAGCACAGGTGACCGGGTTCTGGGGTTCAGTGGGAGGCCATCTCGAGGAGTCAAGACCGGGTCTCCTAAACTCCAGAATTGGTAGGGTCGCTTGCCGCTCTCGTAGGGGTCCAGGGTGTGGGCTTGGCTATTCATCGCGACTGTGGAATCCGTATTTTCTATTGTTGGCTAAATACTAAATACGGGCGTCCTAGTATATCCCACATTATATCTATGTTTCTGCTGCGATATCTGTGATGTGATCATTAGATATGTTCTGTGATGGATACAGTAATAGTATATATGATATATTATATAGACGTTACTTATGTTTTGCACCCACACTAACCCTGCCCTACTCTGTCGTTAGTTACCTAATCTAACGGTGCACGAGGGGACATCAAGGCGAATGCGGATGGCATAAGTGTACGTCGTATTTATCTGTGATGTTTAGGTGACTTAAATGATGGGACTTCATTAATGTGATTAATGAAAGAAAAGAAACCTAAAAGATGTTGTAGAATCAAATTTTCAAATAAAATGGGTAGCTACAGTCTTGCTTTGCATAGCGGTATATATGATATACCCTGCACCTTATTCGATGGGGAAAGAGCCGAGATCCCTTCACCGGGAGTGACCTCTTTAGCAAAACTGGCAGATACTACAACACTCGGTTTGACTTTTGACTGCTTTTGGAGTTTTGCTTTGCACAGTGATATATATGATATGTCCTGCACCTTATTCGATGAGGAAAGAGCCGAGATCCCTTCACCGGGAGTGACCTCTTTAGCAAAACTAATGAAAGCCTCAAAATCACTCCATTTCAAAACATCACTTGATTCTACAATGATATCAAGTTCATTACGCAATAGGTTTTCAGAAAAACCTGTCGTAGCCCTCCGTCATTTCAGATAAGAACTGTTTAGTATTCATGCTGCGTTTGTTGGCCTTTGTCAAGGTGTAGTGTGCGGTAGCTGAATAGTGCTTATCTGCTTATGCATATGATGCAGATTGTTTCAGGGTAGTCGTACGACCTTGTTGGCCTTTGTCAAGGGTCGTGCGGGTGGGTTTGATTCAATCAAGAAATGACGGGTTGAACTTGACTAGCATCCTATGATTTGTTGGCCTTTGTCAAGGTCATGGGGGTTAGCGGAAAAATATTATCGGGAATTTCAAGTGTTGAAATTTGCAATGAGATTGCATACCTTCTATGAGATAGTTGGATCCCGATACCCACTGCGAGTAATTGTTACTCCTGGGAGAGTTTTACACAGGACAATTAGCCGATCAAGTAGGTATCTAGAAAGGTGTCAACGGGGTTACGCCTCTGGGAAAACGAGGTTTACTTTAATTAGGTCCGTGCGAAAGCACGAGGAACCTTCCTCAAAGTACCGACACTGGCCTGGCTGAAAGATCGGCGAAGTTGTAGGGTGTAATTAATCCCGGCTAATCTTTCCTTTTAGGGTTTGAAGGAAGATTTGATAAAAACCAGTGGGAGCCATCCTGATTAGATAAGATAATAACCAATCTGATCTTGCAAGAGTATACGCTAAAAAAATTTCTTCTCTCTCTCTCCAGGTAGCGACCATGTCATGCCTTAATCAAGATAATAATATGGATGTATTGACCGAACCCGCATGTTATACTGTGCTGGGGAACGTTGGTGTTGGGGTAAAAATTTACACCCCCGTTGACTGAGTCAAAGTCAAGGTCAACCACAAGCCAGGTGGGCCCAAGCCCAGGTCAAGAGGGCCCATGCCCAAGTCGAGCCCGCGGCCAGCCTCCTCCATGCTAAAATATAGATCATGTAATAAATAATTTTCATGTAATTTTTTATACATGAATGTATGCAAAATGGGCATAAAGCCAAATTTTTGTAAGCCCATGGCTTATGTGCAAAAATGAAATGGCACATGAACCATGGGATAGGCAAAATGCCATTTTGTGAAGCCCAAGGGGCTATGTGTAAAGTGTATGGCCTATAAAGGCAAAGATAATGAAAATATCTCATAACTTTTTCTCTCTCCAAAAAAAGGTTTCAGATCTGAGATCTTTCTCCTTCTTCAAGGTTCCAAAACCTTCTTCTTTCTCTTGAATTAAATCAAGAGTTCTACTCTCCTTTTTATAAAACAAATTAGTTTTTCACCACAAAACCCACAAAGGAGAACTCAGATCTCCCATCAGATCTCAAAAAGGAGTGATTTTTAAAATCTCCTACTTCTTGATCTTCAAGATCCGGCCAAACAACAGAAGGAAGAAGAAGAACTCCCTTCATCAGCTTCAAAACATCCCAGGAGTTTAACTCCATACATATATACATAACAAATATTTCCTTTCTGAAGCATAGCTTCTGTTTCTTAGGCTAAAAGCCACTTTTTCTCGCCGGCGCTCAAGCGCAGAGCGCCCGCGTGCCGACACGTGGCGCGCTTGCGCTCAAGCGCAAGCGCCCGAGCACAAGTCGCCCCGGTGCCAACACGTGGCCCGCTTGCGTTCAAGCGCAAGCGCCCGAGCGCAAGTCGCCCCGGTGTCGACACGTGGCGTGCTTGCGCCCAAGCGCAAGCGCTCGAGCGCAAGTCTCCCCCATGCCGACACGTGGCGCGCTTGCGCTCAAGCGCAAGCGCTCGAGTGCAAGTCTCCCCCGTGCCGACACGTGGCGCGCTTGCGTTCAAGCGCAAGCGCAAGTCTCCCCGGTGCCGACACGTGGCGCGCTTGCGCCCAAGCGCAAGCGCTCGAGCGCAAGTCTCCCCCGTGCCGACACGTGGCGCTCTTGCGCTCAAGCGCAAAGCGCCTACGTGCCGACACGTGGCGCGCTTGCGCTCAAGCGCCCAGCGCTCAAGCGCAGAGCGCCCACGTGCCGACACGTGGCACTCTAGCACCTGAGCGCACAGCACCTAGGCGCACAGCGCCCAAGGTGCTGCCCCCACACATCCTTTGGATGCCTTTTCCCCTTTTTTCTTTTATATATATACATATATACATATATACATATGTATACATATTTGCACACATACGTGCTCCACGACACTGTCCCTGTTAGAAAAAAATTTCTAACGGGGCGCTGCCCCGCACCCCGTAAGGGGGCTGCTAGCCCCCTTGACCCCTAGCCCGCTATCCGGGTAGCGGGATCCCCGTAAAAACTCTGCGTGGCTCCCGATATATCCAAACCCCCCTTTCAAAACACAACACACGTACACTGCACATTGAGTTCGCATGACCAGTTTAACCCGTTAATCGGAGGTTCCCTCGCCCCAAAGGCGAGGGGTAATTAACGGCAGCTTAGTCCGCGGCTGCCGGAGATTCGGATCCCCACAATTAATAAACCCCGGCCTACCCTAGGCAGGGGAATCTGTAGTACGCCTGACAAGCGCGCGCGTATTCCCATCTTAATGGGGTGACGAAAAACACCCTACAGATTCTGGCACGCCCGGTGGGACTAATCTCTCCTCCCATATTTCGGGTTAAGCGTTCATGCGAACTCAATCTATATACATGTCTATACTTATACTAAAATAATGTTTTTTCATGCAGGTTTTCAAGCAATCACTTTCCAACAATGTCTCCGATGATGAACTCAGCTCTCAGCACGGCTCCCGTCTCCTACACGATGAGGATAGACTCTAGGACGGTCCTCCCGGCCAGTCTCGGGCGACAATGGGAGGAGCCGCTGCTACCATTCGGCTCTATTATGTTCATACCAATTGGCGTCATCCCAGCTCCTCAAGCTCCAGCAACAGACAAACCAGTCTCAAAAGGCAGGAGACCAAATGTGGTGATCTCGAGGGCGCCCCAACCCAAACGCAAGTCGGTATCTGAACGACTTTCCTTGGCCCCAACTGGGGGCAAGGCCATCAACACCGACAAAGCAACAAGGCCTCTTGAGCAAGCTCCGACGGTGCCCTTGACAACTGCTCGATCGGATGTCTTCTCTAAGCTCCCCACTGATCAACTCACAATGGCTTCTCGGGTAGCGGATGCCCGCCAAGCCTTCAAAATCGAGAAGCTGAGGGAGAAAAGACTCAGATATAGAGCCAACAAAAGGGCTGGGGCTACTGCCAGGCTAAACCTCATGAGGTTCGAAGAACAGGGTTACCCCGCCAAAGATGAGGGGATGGCTGAATGTGTTATCCACACTGTCTACGTGGTGGGCACGCGCAGCAAGAGCAAGGATGGGGCCACCACATCTCAAATCCAATCTGGCTTGAATGTGGTTGCCACTTCCCAAGAACAACCGCCTCTGCTGGATGATGAAAACCCTCTCGATGAGGCTGATAGGCAGAGAGAGCCCTCAATTCATGAAGAGTCAGGCTCGGAAAGCGAAGATGAGCCAACTTTCCGTCCTAAGACCGCAGAGCAGCAACTTCTCCAAGAGCTCCGAAAACAGCTCAGAAGCAAAGATAAGGAGATGGCCAAGCTCTACTCAAAGATCGACGACTTGACAAATGTCGTCTTACGGCTTACGGCCCAACTTGCCTCTCAGCCGCCCAATCAAGCACAGGGCTCAGCTCATGAACCAGGAAACGGTGTCCCGAGACAGCCGACGCCCGTTCCCTCAAATCCAAAAGTAGGCGGACCGCATGAAAATCAGTCGCATCCTATCTCAGCAAATGTCTTGGCTACCGATGACAGTAGCCCGCTAACTCAAGATCAATTCATGGATTTGGTTGCCAACAAAGTCAAAACCTTGGTAGCCGAAGCCGAAGCGCAAAAAGATATCAACAGTAGTGGGAGACCATATCCTGCTCAGTATGATCTGGTAGAATTTCCTAGCGGCTATGTCATCCCCAAATTCGGAAGATTCGATGGGACAGGAAATGCGAATCAGCACATCGCCCATTTCAAAGCCTCATGCGGAAATACTGGGGGCAATGATGCGCTTCTCCTCCGCGGTTCGTTAATAGCTTGACCGATGTTGCTTTCGACTGGTACGCGAGCATACCGGATGGCTCTGTCACAACTTTTGTCCAAATGGAGTCTCTGTTTCGGCAGAGGTTCATGAGCGTCAGCGATAAGATTACCATTGCCGAGCTCGTAAGGACCAAGCCCAAGAACAACGAAAGCAGCACGGATTTTATAACCCGATGGCGCAATCTCTCCGTCAAATGCGAACCGCCGATAGAGCAGGACCAATCTGTCAGTCTCCTCGTCGGAAATCTCAACAATTGGATGGCCCCGTTTTTATGCACCGCGGGTCTCAAAACATTCCAAGAGCTGACCAGGAAAGTCCAGATGCTGGAGCGCTCAAAACAGGAGTCCTCCTCGGATTCTCAAAATAACAATAGGTCCTGGAGAAACTGGAAGGACGATAATCGTAAAGGCGGAAACTCCGATGATTCTGAATCTTTCAACACTTCGGCTAACCGAAATAAGCAAGGGATGAGCGAACCTAGCGCCAACCAGCCTCGGAAGCCAATGTTCGGAGAGGGAGGAGAATCTCCACTGAAAGAGAAGCTGGATAAGGTCTATTCCTTCAGAAGGGACAAAATCCGTAAAATATTCAAAGACGCCCTGAAGAACGGTCTACAACTGCCAGAGTCAAAAAGACCGCAGGAAGCGAATAGGACCGACGACCCCAAATACTGCCCCTATCATAGAGTGATAGGTCATGCCATTGAGGACTGCTTCGTATTCAAAGATTGGGTCGAAAAATAATACAAGGCAGGAGAGATAGAACTGTCTAAAGGCGTGTTAACAAACAGTCCAGCTGCGACCGCCAATTTCATACAAACGGAGACCAAAGTTCTTCGTGAAACTGATTCTCTCAGATATCTGCCTCTCTCTGAAAACAGTCGACCACCACGTCATTAAACTGGGAACAATCGACCTCTAAGTCGTTAAACTAGGAATGTAAAAAAAAATATGTAAATAAACGAAAAATGTGTAAATAAAAGAAAAATAAAGAAAAGCCGAAATGATGGGGCAACTCGCAATAAAAATCAGCAAGTAAAATAAAGATGAAATAAAGCCGAAATAATAGGGCAACCGTGAATAAAAGCCGAAATGATAGGGCAATCACGACCTTCGCGATAAGAAAAGCTGAAATGATAGAGCAATCGCGATATAAAAAAAAACAGCGAATGATGAGTCGCTCCTGGTACCATATTCCAGTGTAGCGATGCAGACGCCAACAAAAATTCAAATTTCCAAAATTCTCCTAGCCCTACGGCCAGTCCCCAAATTGACTACCGTATACAATCCACGGGCTCAAATAATTCTCATCATACCCATATTTCACCGCAATCACCAGCTACGCGGCTGGTCTCCGCCCTTTGGAATTATGCTCCATTGAGAAGACCCACTCATGTGTCCTCACGATACATGAGGAGAACAAGCCTTTGTAGGATCCTTACGACTCACAAAGGAAGAACACACTTGGGGGTCCTCACGACTCATAAGGAGAATATACACCTGCGGGATCCTTACGACTCGTAGGGAGAAAATGCTTTTATGGGACCCTCACGGCCTATAAAATTGAAAAGCCTTAGGTGATAGGGATCTAAACCTGTCTCCTAAGCCATCGCTTCCCAATCCCCAACGGCGAATGATGAGTCGCTCCTGGTACCATATTCCAGTGCAGCGATGCAGACGCCAACCAAATACCAAATCCCATACCCCAACGGCGAATGATGAGTCGCTCCTGGTACCATATTCCGGTGCAGCGATGCAGACGCCAACCTAATTCCAAATCCCATACCCCAACGGCGAATGATGAGTCCCTCCTGGTACCATATTCCAGTGCAGCGATGCAGACGCCAACAAAGTCCCAAAATTTTTGTGGCCCTACGGTCTGGATCATACATCCTGCAAAACCGTATACAATCCACGGGCGTAAAACGATCCCAATCTCTTCCAAGTCCTACCGGTGGGACCACATTCAAAGTCCCACCAAAAAAAAAAAGGTATGTCCACAAGCAAAAGGGGCACGGATGAAAACCCGAAAGGGCTCCGTGAGTAAAAACAGCAGGACTGCCGGCGAGTTTGTGAAAACCCGAAAGGGCGCAAACTCGTGAAAAAGAGATGAAATGCACTCACAAAGTCCTCTCGACTTTGTGAGGAGAAAATTCCCGCGTGAGATCCTTACGACTCACAAAGGAGCAACACACTTAGGAGTCCCCATGACTCCTAAGGAGAAAATACACCTACGGGATCCTTACGACCCGTAGGGAGAAAATACTTTGTGAGACCCTTACGGCTCACAAAATTGAAAAGTCTTAGGTGATAGGGACCTAAAACCTGTCTCCTAAGCCATCGTTTCCTAATAAGCAAGCACAAATGATGATTCGCTCCTGGTACCATATTCCAGTGTAGCGATGCTGATGCCAAACAAAAAAAAAACAATTCCCAAATCCTCTCATGGCAATTGATGATTCGCTCCTGGTGCCATATTCCAGTGTAGCGATGCTGATGTCAACCCAAATCAAATCAAACCAACCACCTCTGCGGCAGAATCATGCTCTGTCCCAGAATTTACCCCGTGTCGAAATCATGCTTCGCCTCGGTGTATCCGCCTTCCCTGTCGGAGTTATGCTTCGGCTCAAAATCAACCAACGACCTCCTCGTCGGAATTATGCTCCGCCTTGGAATCAAGTCAACCAGCAAGCTCTGCATCGGAATCATGCTTCGTCTCAGAACGCACCCCGCGTCGAAATGATGCTTCGCCTCGGTGTATCTGCCTTCCCTGTCGGAATTATGCTTCGGCTCGGAATCAACCAACGACCCCGTCGTCGGAATTATGCCCCTCCTCGGAATAAAGTCAACCTGCAAGCTCTGCGTCGGAATTATGCTTCGTCTCAGAATGCACCCCGTATCGAAATGATGCTTCGCCTCGGTGTATCTGCCTTCCCTGTCGGAATTATTCTTCGGCTCGGAATCAACCAACGACCTCCTCGTCGGAATTATGCTCCACCTCGGAATCAAGTCAACCAGCAAGCTCTGTGTCGGAATTATGCTTCGTCTCAGAATGCATCCCGTGTCGAAATGATGCTTCGCCTCGGTGTATCTGCCTTCCCTGTCGGAATTATGCTTCGGCTCGGAATCAACCAGCGACCTCCTCGTCGGAATTATGCTCCACCTCGGAATCAAATCAACCAGCAAGCTCTGCGTCGGAATTATGCTTCGTCTCAGAATGCACCCCGTGTCGAAATGATGCTTCACCTCGGTGTACCTGCCTTCCCTGTCGAAATTATGTTTCGCTTTGGAATCAAATCAGCCAACAAGCTCTGCGCCGGAATCATGCTCCGTCTCAGAATATACCCCGTGTCGAAATCAATGCTTCACCTCGGAATATTTGCCTTCCTTGTCGGAATTATACTTCGCCTAAGAATCTACCTCTGCATCGAAATCATGCTTCGGTCAGGATGTCTGCCGCCCATCGGAATGATGCTCCGATCCTTGGAATCATGCTCCGCTCTTCGGAAAGATGCTCCGAACTCTGGAATCATGCTCCGCTCTTCGGAAAGATGCTCCGAACTCCGGAATGATGCTCCGAATCCTGGAATCATGCTCCGCCCATCGGAATGATGTTCCGACCCTTGGAATCATGCTCCGCTCTTCGGAATGATGCTCCGATCCCCGGAATTATGCTCCGACTCTTCGGAATGATGCTCTGACTCATGAATTATGCTTTGCAAATCAGAATGATACTCTGATCCCTGTAATTATGCTCCGCGAATCGGGATGATGCTCCGCCCCTGGAATGATGTTCCACCTCGAAGTCCAACTTCAAGATCCATCAATTTCATGCACACAACTCAAATGTGCGGTGTGAATTTATTGATGGGGGGCACTTTGTTGGGGTAAAAATTTACACCCCCGTTGACCGAGTCAAAGTCAAGGTCAACCACAAGCCAGGTGGGCCCAAGCCCAGGTCAAGCGGGCCCATACCCAAGTAGAGCCCGCGGCCAGCCTCCTCCACGCTAAAATATAGATCATGTAATAAATAATTTTCATGTAATTTTTTATACATGAATGTATGCAAAATGGGCATAAAGCCAAATTTTTGTAAGCCCATGGCTTATGTGCAAAAATGAAATGGCACATGAGCCATGGCATAGGCAAAATGCCATTTTGTGAAGCCCAAGGGGCTATGTGTAAAGTGTATGGCCTATAAAGGCAAAGATAATGAAAATATCTCATAACTTTTTCTCTCTCCAAAAAAAGGTTTCAGATCTGAGATCTTTCTCCTTCTTCAAGGTTCCAAAACCTTCTTCTTTCTCTTGAATTAAATCAAGAGTTCTACTCTCCTTTTTATAAAACAAATTAGTTTTTCACCACAAAACCCACAAAGGGGAACTCAGATCTCCCATCAGATCTCAAAAAGGAGTGATTTTTAAAATCTCCTACTTCTTGATCTTCAAGATCCGGCCAAACAACAGAAGGAAGAAGAAGAACTCCCTTCATCAGCTTCAAAACATCCCAGGAGTTTAACTCCATACATATATACATAACAAATATTTCCTTTCTGAAGCATAGCTTCTGTTTCTTAGGCTAAAAGCCACTTTTTCTCGCCGGCGCTCAAGCGCAGAGCGCCCGCGTGCCGACACGTGGCGCGCTTGCGCGCAAGCGCCCGAGCGCAATTCGCCCACGTGCCGACACGTGGCGCGCTTGCGCCCGAGCGCAAGTCACCCCGGTACCAACACGTGGCCCGCTTGCGTTCAAGCGCAAGCGCCCGAGCGCAAGTCGCCCCGGTGTCGACACGTGGCGTGCTTGCGCCCAAGCGTAAGCTCTCGAGCGCAAGTCTCCCCCATGCCGACACGTAGCGCGCTTGCGTTCAAGTCTCCCCGGTGCCGACACGTGGCGCGCTTGCGCCCAAGCGCAAGCGCTTGAGCGCAAGTCTCCCCCATGCCGACACGTGGCGCTCTTGCGCTCAAGCGCAAAGCGCCTACGTGCCGACACGTGGCGCGCTTGCGCTCAAGCGCAGAGCGCCCACGTGCCGACACGTGGCACTCTAGCGCCTGAGCGCACAGCACCTAGACGCACAGCGCCCAAGGTGCTGCCCCCACACATCCTTTGGATGCCTTTTCCCCCTCTTTCTTTTATATATATACATATATACATATATACATATATATATATACATATGTATACATATTTGCACACATACGTGCTCCACGACACTGTCCCTGTTAGAAAAAAATTTCTAACGGGGTGCTGCCCCGCACCCCGTAAGGGGGCTGCTAGCCCCCTTGACCCCCAGCCCGCTATCCAGGTAGCGGGACCCCCGTAAAAACTCTGCGTGGCTCCCGATATATCCAAACCCCCCTTTCAAAACACAACACACGTACACTGCACATTGAGTTCGCATGACCAGTTTAACCCGTTAATCGGAGGTTCCCTCGCCCCAAAGGCGAGGGGTAATTAACGGCAGCTTAGTCCGCGGCTGCCGGAGATTCGGATCCCCACAATCAATAAACCCCGGCCTATCCTAGACAGGAGGAATCTGTAGTACGCCTGACAAGCGCGCGCGTATTCCCATCTCAATGGGGTGACGAAAAACACCCTACAGTTGGTTCCGTTCTTTCTTATAAGAGTTATAGGACTGAACATGATATAGGGAAATACCAGGATTCCCATGCCACCCGAATGAAGAAAGTACATGTTGATGCATTTTCTTCGGGTGTGTTCGTTATAGAGAACTGTTTCTCCATTTGCCCTACGTCCTGGGTATTAGATATCGGGTCAGGATCCCATATATGTAACCAGTTACATGGGCTTAGAAAAGGTAGAGAACTTGGAGAAGGTGATAAAGACATAAAAGTTGGAAATGGTGCATTTGTTGCTGCTAAGACTGTCGGGGAATATCACCTTGCATTACCAACTGGTAATACATTGGTTCTGAACGAATGCTATTACATGCCGAACCTGATATGCAACATTATATCGGTTTCTTTGTTGAGTAAAGAGGGATATAATTTTGTATTACAGGATAATGTTATGAACATTTTCCGTAACCAAAAGTTGGTTGGATCAGGCACGTTGTGCAATGGCATTTATGTTCTAAATCAATCAACGGTTCTGAGTATAACAAACACACACAAGAGGAAGAGTTCAGAACTGAACGAATCCTTCTTATGGCATTGTAGACTGGGTCACATCAATGCGACACGACTAGCTAAGTTGCATAAGGATGGATATTTGAATCCGTTTGAATTTTCATCTTATGACACTTGCCAGTCATGTCTCAAAGGCAAGATGACCAAAACTCCGTTTACGAGACACGGAGAAAGAGTTACCGAACTCTTGGGACTGATACATAGTGATGTATGCGGTCCCATGTCTACACATGCCAGGGATGGTTCTTCGTACTTAATTACATTCACTGACGATCTCTCTAGATTCGGATATGTGTTCCTGATGAAACACAAATCAGAAGATTTTGAGAAATTTAGAGAATATAAACTAGAAGTCGAGAACCAAACCGGGAAAAGTATTAAAATCCTTCGATCTGATCGATGAGGTGAATACTTGAGCAATGAATTCCTGGACTTCCTAAAAGAGAATGGGATTCTCTCTCAGCTGACTCCTTCATATACACCACAGCACAACGGTGTATCAGAACGGAGGAACCGCACCCTATTAGATATGGTGCGCTCTATGATGAGCACAGCTGAGTTACCTATTTCCTTCTGGGGATATGCGCTGGAAACAGCAGCATACCAATTGAATTAAGTTCCAACTAAATCTGTACCTACCACACCATATGAGATATGGAGTGGAAAGAAACCATGTCTTAAACGAGTTAAGATATGGGGTTGTCCGGCCTATGTCAAGAGGCAAAATCCGGAAAAACTCGAGACACGGTCAGTTCTATGTAAGTTTGTGGGATATCCCAAACATTCACATGGATATCTTTTCTACTATACTGAGGAACAAAAAGTGTTTGTTTCTTGACATGCCACCTTTTTAGAAAAGGAATTTCTTGCAAAAGAAATTAGTGGCAACAAGGTAGAACTGGAAGAAATTCCGGCTACACAAACTCAAACTGAAGATTTAGTGGAACCAGAGGATTCGGTAATTCCCAATGAACCCCAGCCACTCCGCCGATCTAGTAGGGTTCCTCGCCCACCTGAGAGATACTATGGCTTTCTCATGGATGGTGGGAGCGAGGATTGCATCATGGGGGATGATGACCCAACTAGCTTGGAGCAGGCCATCACGAGTGGGGACTCAGTGAAATGGCTGGATGCAATGCGGTCCGAGATGGAATCCATGTACACCAACAAAGTATGGACTTTGGAAATTGCTCCTGAAGGGGTAAAACCCATTGGGAGCAAGTGGATCTTCAAGAAAAAACATGGTGTAGATGGGAAAGTGGAGACTTTCAAAACTAGACTTGTAGCAAAGGGTTTTCGTCAAAGACCAGGTGTGGACTATGACGAGACCTTTTCTCCAGTAGCTATGCTTAAATCCATCCGGATCATGCTTGCCATCGCTGCATATCATGATTACGAAATCTGGCAAATGGATGTTAAGACCGCCTTTCTAAACGGTGATTTAGAAGAGTGCGTGTACATGACTCAGCCAGAAGGCTTCGTAGATAGTGAGAGCAGCGGGAAGGTGTGCAAGCTGCTTAAATCCATTTATGGATTAAAGCAAGTATCGCGGAGTTGGAACATCTGCTTTGACGTCGTTATCAAAGAGTTTGATTTCGTTCAAAACGTAGATGAACCTTGTATCTACAAGAAGGTGGTAGAGAGTAAGGTTGTCTTCCTCGTAGTGTACGTGGACGACATACTCTTGATAGGAAATGATATTCCTATGCTGCAATCGGTCAAGCTCTTCTTATCACAAAGATTCTCAATGAAAGATCTTGGTGATGCCTCCTGCATATTGGGAATCAGGATCTATAGAGATAGATCCAAACGGATATTGGGATTGTCCCAATCCAGGTACATTGACACCATACTAAAGAGGTTTAGTATGGAAGAATCCAAGCGGGGGAACTTACCCACGATCTCTGGAGTCACTCTCTCTAAAGAGATGTCTCCCAAGACTGATTTGGAGAGAGCTCGCATGCAAGGGATACCCTATGCTTTGGCTGTAGGCTCTATCATGTATGCGATGCTATGTACCAGACCCGATATAGCATACTCACTAAGTGTAGTGAACAGGTATCAAGCTGATCCTGGAGAGAGTCACTGGACAGCTGTGAAGAGCATTCTCAAGTACTTGCGAAGGATTAAAGAGATGCTCTTGGTGTATGGTAACGGAGAACTCCAAGTAGAGTCCTTTACCGATTCGAGCTTCCAGAGTGATAAGGACGACTCTAAGTCGCAGTCGGGATTTGTCTTTACCCTTTACAGAGGGGCGGTTAGCTGGAAGAGTTCCAAGCAGGAAACCGTGACAGACTCGATGATGGAGGCTGAATACATCACTGCCAACGATGCTGCCAAAGAGGCTGTTTGGATCAAGAAGTTCATTACTGAACTTGGAGTGGTTCCATCCATTGAGAATCCAATACCTTTGTATTGCGATAACAATGGAGCGGTGGCTTTGGCCAAGGAACCCAGGTCCCATCAGCGATCTAGGCATATTCTGAGGCGGTATCACCTGATCTGGGAGATAGTTGATCGCCGGGAGATCGAGGTCAGGAGGGTTGACACGAAGAATAACACAGCGGATCTACTCACGAAAGCCATTTCCCAGATACAGTTTGAGAGACTCTTCGGGATGCTCGGTATGCAATACTACAGTAGCTGGCCCTAGTGCAAGTGGGAGATTGTTAGTTGTATGTATGCCCTAGTGGCCAGTATTGTACAGATGATGAATATTATATTGGATGCTTGGACATATATAGAGATGACTTTCTTGCTCGATATGATAGTATACTATCTGGTTGCTCTTTATCTTAACATGTATACTAGTCTCTTTAAACTGTCTTATAGTTACATATTGGTAAAGCCCTTAGGATGTATACTTGACTACCTGGACTATGATGCAGATCATACTAGTGGGGACATGGTAGTCCATAAGTACATCCTTCAAAGGACTTTAGTCGTAGGTGTATCGAGACGGGGCATCGATATACCAGTGTAGACTAGCGTATACGCTTCTCGACCCATGAGATGGGCGATGGATGATCCCATATCCATTGGTGTTTGACATCAGAGATGGTATACGGGTGCTCAGTGGAGACTGGGTACACTAGACGGACTCGCCGAGAACTCCGAGATGGTATTATACCTCACATCAGATGGCAGTTCTCAGGTGACACTTGTGCAGGTTAGTCTGTAGACCCGAGATCGTCATAGAGTCTTGTGTGATTCCCACTGTGCTTTGATCTCCACCTTACCACGTCCATGAGGGCATGCAAAACGGTGGTTTTTGGGTACAGTCCCGAGTCACATGGAGGAAATGAGCGATAGGAGGAGTTTCGTCTCTCCCGGTATTGGGGCTTGATGTTGCGCTGTGCTCGATTGGCCGTAACAGGGAAGTCCCTGGCCAAGGCTGATTCAGAGATTTGCTGGTAAGTGTTACCAGTAGTTTCTCGACCCGTTATGAGCCTCACATCGGCATGACTTATCGGTTATTGGGGTCTGACGTTTACCACCCCTAGACCTGATATGCGACATATCAGACGAGGAGACCGGACTGTACGGGAAGTGTTGCCGGTTGGCTCGACGGGAGTTGTAGCAGGTTCGCTTGTTCTCTTCTGATCGCTCAATACCCGGGTGGCCGTTACGTTTAGCCGACCGCTTGCGGCTTGGGGGTGCTTGATATGATCATCACCCACTGCCGGCGTATTGACGAGTCTTACAGTCCCACAATGGAGTTACCTAGTCCAGGCGAAACGTTGTGGTGCGCGTATGCGATATGCGTATGGACCCGATTAAAATGCGAGTATAGGATACCGTATATTGATCGGGCGGCTTGCTTTTGGTTAGGGTGATATGTGATATGACCGGATTGATAAATCAAGTGTTGATTTATCATTTAACCATTAGTTTCTCACTAGAAATCCTTTCTTGTATTTGATGGATGTATGCATGCATGTATGTTCTCTTTTTAGATTCATGCACATATGGATGTACATTCACACATACATACATACATACATCCTTCATGGTTGTATATACATGGAAATGGTGGCAATATAAGACTCACACCATGGTTTTAAATATGGATTTTATTACATTTGATTTAAAACAAAAAGGAAAAAGAAAATGGTTATGAATCATTTGTTTCTACACTCTTCTTTTAACCTAACCATTCTCACCTACCTTTTAACCTTGGGTAAACTTTCCTTTTGTATTTTAACTCAAGTTTAATAATATATTCATTGTTTAAACCATGGTTTGAGATGAGAACAAGAAAATATATATTGATATATTTTCTTTTTCCTTGTACAAGGGTTATTCTTTTCACTCTTGTTAAAAATATAGCCATCATCTTCTTCTTCCTCTCTCATTTTGCTCTCTAGATTTTTGTAGTGAGCAATATATTCATCAAGTTAGGGTTTTGAAGTGAGAAAGAGAACCACAACACCATTCTACACAAGTCTAGCCCACTTGTTTGGAGTGTTAGCTTCATTTCGTTCTCTTGACCGGGTGAAGTTGCAAGCTTGGACAAAGCGGACTCCGGGTGGATCATCGGTGACCTAGAAGAGTTCAAGCGGAGCTTTATCAAACCCTAAGTAGCCGAGGAGTCTAGCGTAGGGAGCTACAAAGGTTGTACTCTCTAAACCCTAGCTTTTCTTTCATATGTTGATATGCAAGTTTTAGAAACCCTAATTTTCTAGGAACGATCCGATGTTTGTTAACTTAGCACCCTAAAGACTCCACCTTTGGTACATGTGATGCTTCCAAACCCTTCCTGAGGTGCTAGGCTAACCCAACAGTTAGCTCGTAATGAACTGCCACTCGTAAGGAGGGTAGCTCTATCTCCAAGGGGAGTACTGCTTCAGCGCCGAATACCTATGCATACGGCGCTGTGTTTGTTGCTGTTTTGAACATGGTTCGATACGCCCAGAGAGCTTCACGGAGTCTCTCGTGCCAGTCTTTTTTATTTTTGGACACCGTCTTTTTCATGATCTTCGTCAAGGTCTTTTTGAAAGCCTCAGCCAGACCATTAGCTCGGGGATTATAGACCGAAGAGTATCTCCAGTCTATATTATGCAGCTGTGCGAAGCGGCTGATTTTATAGCTTCTGTAGGTCGGCCCGTTATCGGAGATAATTCGTCGTGGAATGCCAAACCGATAGATGACGTGTGTCTTGAAGAAATGGAGGATATTCTCCGTCTTCACTTCTCTTAGTGGTACTACTTCTGCCCATTTAAAGAAATAATCGTTTGTCGCCAGTATGAACCAGTATCCTTTAGATGATGCTGGTTCGATAGACCCGATTATGTCAGTTCACATTTCGAAAGGCCAGCTAGCCACCGTTGGATGTAGCAGATTTGGATGCTGGTGGATAAAGTCCCCGTGAATTTGGCACGAGTGGCACTGCTTCACGTATTCGAGGCAGCCTTGGATCATTATGGGCCAATAGTAGCCCATCCTTTTGATCTTCAGTTTCATCTTCGGCCCAGCTTGGTGAGAACCACAGAGTCCGTCGTGAGTTTCTTGGACGACTCTCCTTGCTTCTTCAGGTCCCAGGAATCTTAGCCATAGAGAATCAAATGATCTTTTATATAGAGTGTCATTGACGAAGGTGAAGGATAGAGCTCATTTCATAAGCTGATGTCTTGAGGACGCATCTTCAAGGGTATGACAGGATTTGAAGTAGTCTATAAAGACTTTTCTCCAATCCTTGACCTTTTCCTGGTTCTCTATCTGTAGGGCCGCTTGCTTGGTCGCTTCCTTTTCTTCAAACGACTCCGGAGATATTTCTGCCGGTGTGAGAACCCGACGGCTTTGTACAACGATCCTCACATCATCGAGGTTTTCGTCAGCCAGTTCTTTAGTGAGTTTGACTAACGCATCTGCTTTGCTATTCTCCGCTCGCGGTATGCTTTCCAGGGCGTAGGAGGGGATTTGAGTCAGCAGTTGTTGCACTCTCTCACCGTACTTTACCAACTCTGGTTTGTACGTTTGATAATCGCCGTTTACTTGGCTAACGACCAACTGGGAGTCTCCGTATGAGGAGGTTTTCGATTCCCATGTCGACAGCGATCTCAAGTCCTGTTATCAAAACTTCATATTCGTCTTCATTGTTCGTCCTCGGCTCTGTCAAGGAAAAAGCAAAACGCATTACCCCTCCTTGTGGAGTCACGAAGATGAGGCCTACCCCAGATTTGATTACGGGGAAGTTGTGCTTTTGCTTCTTCATAGAAGATGCTCCGTCGAAATAGAGTTCCCATCGGGTGTCACTTTCTCCTTTCTCGTCTGGCAATTCGCAATTTAGGGGTGAATCGGCAGGTATAGGATGCTCAGCGAGGAAGTCGGCGATGGCCTGGCTTTTCACTGCCTTGAGCGGTCAATATGTTATCGAGAACTTCATCAAGAGTAGGGCCCATTTAGCGAGCCGTCCCATTAGAATGGCTTTTGACATCAAATACTTGAGAGGATCCACTTTTGATATGGGATGGACCTCATGCGCCAAAGCATAATGTCTGAGCTTCGTTATCGTGAAGATTAACGCCAGGCAGTGTTTTTCAATGGGAGAGTAATTGTTTTCTGTCCCCAGAAGCACTCGACTCAAATAGTACAGGGCTCTCTCATTCCCTTGGTCGTTTTCTTGTGCTCATAGCACGCCTAAGGAACCCTCAAGGGCGGTTGTGTACAGAATGAGAGGCTTTCCTTTGACCGGAGCGGTCAGTACCGGCGGATTCTGCAGATATTGCTTGATTTCGTTCAGTGCGCTTTGGCATTTGTGATCCCAGACGAAAGGGGTCCCCTTCTTCATTAGATGAATGTAGGGACGGCATTTGCCAGAGAGGTTGGCTATGAACCGTCGGATATATGTGAGCTTTCCTTGGAGAGACCACAGTTGCTTGAGAGTTCTTGGCGGAGGTATTTCCATAATCGCCTTGATCTTTGATGGATCTATTTCGATGCCCCGGTGTCGGATGATGAATCCCAAGAATTTGCCCAAGGAAACTCCAAATGCGCATTTAAGAGGGTTCATTTTCATATTGCATTTCCGAAGACGTTGGAACACTATCTTCAAATGCTGCCAATGTTCCTCGTACGATTTTCTTTTAACCACGAGGTCGTCGATATAACATTCAATGATTTCATGTACGGCTTTAGGCTGCCAATGTTTCTCGTACGGCTTTAGGTTCTTTTACGGGCTCCCACCTCTGGACCGAGGCAACTCGGGCACGAAGTTGGCAAGCCGACGTGCCCAAGAAATGCTGTAGGCTAAGTGTAGTAGCTTTGTCTCATGGGGTATGAAGTTGCCATGATGGATGGAGGTGAAGGAAAAATGAACTTTTAAGTGGAGCTAATCTTTGTTGCATGAATGGAAAAATGAGATAGCAAAAATTCCTCACACACACAAAACTCTCATGCTCCCCTAAGTGGCCGGCCAAATGAGAGTGGGAAATATGAAGGGGGGTGAGCACAAGCTAGGTGGAAGGTGACTATAAGAAAATGTGAGGATAATGAGGAAATAATGTCACTTCCATTTCTAATCTAATCTAATCTCATTACAGCAAGCCATCATGAAAGAAGAAAAGCAAAGATGCTAGATATATCATAATCCTTCATATGCAAATAAACCCTCCACAATTGCTAATTTGCAAATATGCAAATTAGCCCCTCCATCAAAAAAATCCGGCCGAGAAGGAACAAAGGAAAACTGGCCGAAACGGAATGCAAACTGGCAATTTCAAAAAACTGATCCCGTAATAAATTACAGGAAAACCCCGCTACTGTATATACATACCCGCATTTGTATTCCCACTGAATACAAACGCTAAGAGACAAAATCTACACTGTACAATACTAGGATCCGGCTTAAACCAAAGCCCGCTAGTATTATCCGTCCGATCATGATCCGTGCAATACCGCATGTATCTGATCGAACCCTGCCATATCCCCATACGGCCACTACAGCGTTTCGCCCGAAACCTGAGAAACTGGTCTGTGGGGGACTCTAAAGACTCGTCAATACTTTGGCTGTGGATTTAACCACTAGCACGTCAGAGGTATTAGCCATACGTAACGGGCTACCAGGTATTGACCAAAAGGGACGTCGATGAGCGAACTCATCCTGACACCCTACTGAGCCTGTCAGTGACAATATCCGTACAGTCCGATCCGTTCGTCTATGAGCATCGCATGGCGGGCCTAGGGGGTTGGTAAAAGTCAGACCCCCAAAAGCGGTACAAGTCGTGTCGGAGTGTAGCCCAGAACACCCTGAGATACTACTGGAATACCTACCAGTAAATCTCCTGCCTTGGCCAAGGACTTCGTGTAATGGCTCTTCTAGACACAGTGCGACCTCACCCCCAATACCGAGAGAGACGAACCCCTGAAGATCCGCTCACTGCCTCCATGTGGCTCGGGACTGTACCCAACTAAAACCTGTTTGCACGTCTCCTTTGAGCGTGGTAGGGTAGTAATCAAAGCACAGTGGGAACTCACACAAGACAAATGACAATCTCAGATTGATGAACTAACATGTACACATGTCACCAGGGAACTGCTATCTGACGTCAGGTATAAGACCAACTAGCATGTTCCCGGCGAGTCCTGTCCGGTGTACTCATAACCTAATGAGCACCTGTATACATCTTAAGTGAACCAACTGACACCAGTGGCTTGTGAGACCGGCCACCGCCCCTCGTCGGGGTCTCGACTGTATACACTAGTCTACTCTGGAGTATCGATGCCCTGTCTCGAAACTCGCTCGACTAGGGACCTTTTAAGGATGTGCTTATAGACCCCAGCTCCTACGTATATGATCGCCCTCATACTGCTGGCAGTCAAGCAAGAATCCTAGGGGCTCTATCAACGTGTAATAGTGACCTGTAAGGTCACCTGAAGCAGTACACGATGATAAAGGTAAACCAGATAGCATACTATCATCTTGAGTAAGACTGTCATACTGGGACAGGTCCTCCCTCAATCATTGCAATCACGTGCCTGTGATCCAATAATTGACTCTGAGGGCACTATCTCCAACAATCTCCCACTTGCACTCAAGGCTAATTATTGCGATGTCGCATACTCACAGCCCGTGTGATACCGAACACCCAACTCCTCTACTAGTCAGTCTCACAAAGCTCGTTTGCGAAACTATTGCGTTCGAGGAATAGCCTCAGTGAGTGGATCCGCTCAGATGTTTCTTTCTATGTCTCTCTTTATCTCAAGTTCACGGAGAAACTGTAGGGTTCCTAGGCACACTAATGAGGTCTCACAAGGCATCAACCATGCCAATTTCAAAAACTACAAGTGCCGAGAAACCCTAATACGGATCGTTAACTAGATTTTAGGCGACAAAGTGAAACTAGTTAACATTTTAACTAAAAGAAAGTGGCTACAACCTTTGTAGATCCGGTTCTCCACTTCCTTAGCTCCACATAGACGTCCTCTCGCTGTCCATATCGGATCATGGACTCTAGCATCGGCTTCATCGGAGAAATGGGCGGGCTAGGTCGACGGCTTCGATGCCGAAGAAGATCTACGTCGAGGAAACACAAGATCAAGCTCTAACTTCACCAAGTCGTGAAACTTGTGAAGAAAACACCCTATACTACTTGGCAAGAGGTAGAGGGTGAAGAAATAGGAGGTGGGTTCACTTTAGAATTGGATTTCTCACTCTTTTACTCAAGATACCATTAAAGCTAGTAAGCTTTCTTCTTGAAGATGAAGAAGAAGAAGATAGAATATCATAAGTCTTTCTTAAAATAGAAAAGAAATGAATACTTATCATATCCTAACCTTGGTTAGGTGTAGAGAATGGACCATGGTTAGTGGGAATGGTTAGGGTTAAGCATGAGACAAATATGGTGGACTTGTTCAAAGCTTCATGAAGCTTCAACAACCATCCAAAGAAAGCCACCATATTCTCCTTTATCTTTTTCAAAATAAACAAATAAATAAATAAGTAAGAAAAAGAAAACCCTAACCATTACACAACCATGGTTTAATCTTTACACATACTCAAGTTAGCATGTATCATCAAACATGATACAAACAAGTACACACTAAAATATATCACATATACAATGTGCACATCAAGTGAGAAAATCCTTTTAAAGTGAACCAATACTAGTTAATGCAAAGTAATATATCAAATATATAATTATACATTAAATCATTAAATCAACACTTGATTCAATGATCCGGTCATATCGCACATAACCGACTAGTATCCAATGTATCGTATTATCGAATCAATCTTCGATTCGATAACTAGGTTATATCGCATACAACCAATCGAAACATTAATCGTGAGAATGAAATACGGTATCACATACTCGCATTATTCTCGGTCCCGCACATATCTCATATGCGCTCCTATTTCGTTTCGCTTGAGCCAGGAAACCTCTGTGTAGGACTCTAAAGACTCGTCAATATGCCGGCAGCAGATGATGATCATATCAAGCACCCACAAGCCGCAAGCGGTCTGCTAAACGCAACGGCCACCCGGATATTGAGCGACTAGAAGATCGACGAGCTAGCCCGCTCACACTCCTGTGAATCCAACCAGTAACACTTACCGTGCAGTCCGGTCTGTTCGTCTGATATGTCGCATATCAAGTCTAGGGGTGGTAAACGTCAGACCCCAGTAACCGATAAGTCGTGCCGATGTGAGACTCATAACGGGTCGAGAAACTATTGGTAACACTTACCCGCAAATCTCTGATCAGCCCTGGCCAGGGACTTCCCTGTTACGGCCAATCGAGCACAGTGCAACATCAACCCCCAATACCGGGAGAGACGAAACCCCTCATATCGCTCGTTGCCTCCATGTGACTCGGGACTGTACCCAAAAAC
Source organism: Agapanthus africanus (assembly GCA_030015575.1). NCBI lineage: Eukaryota > Viridiplantae > Streptophyta > Magnoliopsida > Asparagales > Amaryllidaceae > Agapanthus > Agapanthus africanus. The sequence continues at coordinate 102,293,371 of CM057346.1, read as the reverse complement.
CACCGTTTTGCACGCCCTCATGGACGTGGTAAGGTGGAGATCAAAGCACAGTGGGAATCACACAAGACTCTATGACGATCTCGGGTCTACAGACTAACCTGCACAAGTGTCACCTGAGAACTGCCATCTGACGTGAGGTATAATACCATCTGGGAGTTCTCGGCGAGTCCGTCCAGTGTACCCAGTCTCCACTGAGCACCCGTATACTATCTCTGATGTCAAACACCAATGGATATGGGATCATCCATCGCCCATCTCATGGGTCGAGAAACGTATACGCTAGTCTACACTGGTATATCGATGCCCCGTCTCGATACACCCACGACTAGAGACCTTGAAGGATGTACCTATAGACTACCATGTCCCCACTAGTATGATCTGCATCATAGTCCAGGTAGTCAAGTACACATCCTAAGGGCTTTACCAACATGTAACTATAAGACAGATTAAAGAGACTAGTATACATGTTAAGATAAAGAGCAACCAGATAGCATACTATCATATCGAGCAAGAAAGTCATCTCTATATATGTCCAAGCATCCAATATAATATACATCATCTGTACAATACTGGCCTCTAGGGTATACATACAACTAACAATCTCCCACTTGCACTAGGGCCAGCTGCTGTAGTATCGCATACCGAGCATCCCGAAGAGTCTCTCAAACTGTATCTGGGGAATGGCCTTCGTGAGTGGATCCGCCGTGTTGTTCTTCGTGTCAACCCTCCTGACCTCGATCTCCCGGCGATCAACTATCTCCCGGATCAGGTGATACCGCCTCAGAATATGCCTGGATCGCTGATGGGACCTGGGTTCCTTGGCCAAAGCCACCGCTCCATTGTTATCGCAATACAAACGTATTGGATGCTCAATGGATGGAACCACTCCAAGTTCAGTAATGAACTTCTTGATCCAAACAGCCTCTTTAGCAGCATCGTTGGCAGCGATGTATTCAGCCTCCATTGTCGATTCTGCCACGGTTTCCTGCTGGGAACTCTTCCAGCTAACCGCCCCTCCGTAAAGGGTAAAGACAAATCCCGACTGCGACTTAGAGTCGTCCTTATCACTCTGGAAGCTCGAATCGGTAAAGGACTCTACTTGGAGTTCTCCGTTACCATACACCAAGAGCATCTCTTTAGTCCTTCGCAAGTACTTGAGAATGCTCTTCACAGCTGTCCAGTGACTCTCTCCAGGATCAGCTTGATACCTGCTCACTACACTTAGTGAGTATGCTACATCGGGTCTGGTACATAGCATCGCGTACATGATAGAGCCTACAGCAGAAGCATAGGGTATCCCTTGCATGCGAGCTCTCTCCAAATCAGTCTTGGGAGACATCTCTTTGGAGAGAGTGACTCCAGAGATCGTGGGCAAGTTCCCACGCTTGGATTCTTCCATACCAAACCTCTTTAGTACGGTGTCAATGTACCTGGATTGGGACAATCCCAATATCCGTTTGGATCTATCTCTATAGATCCTGATTCCCAATATGCAGGAGGCATCACCAAGATCTTTCATTGAGAATCTTTGTGATAAGAAGAGCTTGACTGATTGCAGCATAGGAATATCATTTCCTATCAAGAGTATGTCGTCCATGTACAATACGAGGAAGACAACCTTACTCTCTGCCACCTTCTTGTAAATACAAGGTTCATCTGGGTTTTTGACGAAATCAAACTCTTTGATAACGACGTCAAAGCAGATGTTCCAACTCCGCGATGCTTGCTTTAATCCATAAATGGATTTAAGCAGCTTGCACACCTTCCCGCTGCTCCCACTGTCTACGAAGCCCTCTAGCTGATTCATGTGCACGCACTCTTCTAAATCACCATTTAGAAAGGCGGTCTTAATATCCATTTGCCAGATTTCGTAGTCATGATATGCAGCAATGGCAAGCATGATCCGGATGGATTTAAGCATAGCCACTGGAGAAAAGGTTTCGTCATAGTCCACACCTGGTCTTTGACGAAAACCCTTTGCAACAAGTCTAGCTTTGAAAGTCTCCACTTTCCCATCTACACCAAGTTTTTTCTTGAAGATCCACTTGCTCCCAATGGGTTTTACCCCTTCAGGAGCAATTTCCAAAGTCCATACTTTGTTGGTGTACATGGATTCCATCTCGGACCGCATAGCATCCAGCCATTTCATTGAGTCCCTACTCGTGATGGCCTGCTCGAAACTAGTTGGGTCATCATCCTCCATGATGCAATCCTCGCTCCCACCATCCATGAGAAAACCGTAGTATCTCTCAGGTTGGCGAGGAACCCTACTAGATCGGCGGAGTGGCTGGGGTTCATTGGGAACTATTGAATTCTCTGGTTCCACCAGATCTTCTGTTGTAGCTTCTGTAGCTGGAACCTCTTCCAGTTCTACCTCATGACCAGTAATCTCTTTTTCAAGAAATTCCTTTTCTAAAAAGGTGGCATGCCGAGAAACAAACACTCTTTGTTCCTCAGGGTGGTAGAAGATATACCCTTGTGAATTCTTGGGATATCCTATAAATTTGCATAGAACAGACCGTGCCTCGAGTTTGTCCGGATTTTGTTGTTTGACATAGGCTGGACAACCCCATATCTTAACATAGTTAAGACATGGTCTCTTCCCTTTCCATATCTCATATGGAGTGGTAGGCACAGATTTGATGGGGACCATATTCAATAGATGTATGGCTGTATCAAGCGCATACCCCCAGAAGGAAATAGGTAACTCAGCTGTGCTCATCATTGAGCGCACCATATCTAATAGGGTGCGGTTCCTCCGTTCTGATACACCGTTGTGCTGTGGTGTATATGGAGGAGTCAGCTGAGAGAGAATCCCATTCTCTTTTAGGAAGTCCAGGAATTCATTGCTTAAGTATTCACCTCCTCGATCAGATCGAAGGATTTTAATACTTTTTTCGGTTTGGTTTTCGACTTCTTGTTTATATTCTCTAAATTTCTCAAAAGCTTCAGACTTGTGTCTTATCAAGTACACATGTCCGTATCTTGAGAGATCGTCAGTGAATGTAATGAAGTACGAAGAACCATCCCTGGCATGTGTAGACATAGGACCGCATACATCACTATGTATCAGTCCCAAGAGTTCGGTAACTCTTTCTCCGTGTCCTGTAAACGGAGTTTTGGTCATCTTTCCTTTGAGACATGACTGGCAAGTGTCATAAGATGAAAATTCGAATGGTTTCAAATATCCATCCTTATGCAACTTAGCAAGTCGTGTCGCATTAATGTGACCCAGTCTACAATGCCATAAGAAGGATTCGTTCAGTTCTGAACTCTTCCTCTTGTGTGTGTTCGTTATGCTCAGAACTGTTGATTGATTTAGAACATAAATGCCATTGCACAACGTGCCTGATCCAACCAACTTTTGGTTACGGAAAATGTTCATAACATTATCCTGTAATACAAAATTATATCCCTCTTTACTCAATAAAGAAACTGATATAATGTTGTATATCAGGTTCGGCATGTAATAGCATTCGTTCAGAACCAATGTATTACCAGTTGGTAATGCAAGGTGATATTCCCCGACGGCCTTAGCTGCAACAATTGCACCATTTCCAACTCTAATGTCTTTATCACCTTCTCCAAGTTCTCTACCTTTCCTGAGCCCATGTAACTGATTACATATATGGGATCCTGACCTGGTATCTAATACCCAGGACGTAGAGCAAATGGAGAAACAGTTTTCTGTAACGAACACACCCGAAGAAAATGCATCATCATGTACTTTCTTCATTCGGGTGGCTTGGGAATCCTGGTATTCCCCTATATCCTGTTCATTCCTATAACTCTTATAAGAAAGAACGGAACCAACGTTCCCCAGCACAGTAAAACATGCGGGTTCAGTCAATACATCCATATTATTATCTTTATTAGGGCATGACATGGTCGCTACCTGGAGAGAGAGAGAAGAAAACACTTTAGCGTATGCTCTTGCAAGATCAGATTGGTTATTATCTTATCTAATCAGGATGGCTCCCACTGGTTTTTATCAAATCTTCCTTCAAACCCTAAAAGGAAAGACTAGCCGGGATTAATTACACCCTACAACTTCGCCAATCTTTCAGCCAGGCCAGTGTCGGTACTTTGAGGGAGGTTCCCCGTGCTTTCGCACGAACCTAATTAATGTAAACCTCGTTTTTCCAGAGGCGTAATCTCGTTGACACCTTTCTAGACACCTACTTGATCGGCTAATTATAATGTGTAAAACTCTCCCAGGAGTAACAATTACTCGCAGTGGGTATCGGGATCCAACTATCTCATAGAAGGTATGCAATCTCATTGCAAATTTCAACACTTGAAATTCCCGATAAGATTTTGCCCCTAACGTGCTATGACCTTGACGAAAGCCAACAAACCATAGCCCGCTAGTCAAGTTCAACCCGTACATTTCTTGATTGAATTAAACCCACCCGCACGACCCTTGATGAAAGCCAACAAAGCCGCACGACTACCCTAATCCAATCACATCGTATGCAGCAGATAAGCAGCATATAGCTACCGCACACTGCACCTTGACGAAAGCCAACAAATGCAGCACGAATACTATATACAACTTATCTGAAATGACGGAGGGCTACGACAGGTTTTTCTGAAAACCTATTGCGTAATGAACTTGATATCGTTGTAGAATCAAATGATTTTAAATTGGAGTGTTTTTGAAGCTTTTCTAGTTTTGCTAAAAGGGTCACTCCCGGTGAAGGGATCGTCGGTCCTTTCCTCATCGAATAAGATGCAGGATATATCATATATACCACTGTGCAAAGCAAAAACTCTTAAAAGCAATCAAAAGACAAACCGAGTGTGTAGCATCTGCCAGTTATTGCTAAAGGAGTCACTCCCGGTGAAGGGATCTCGGTCCTTTTCTCATCGAATAAGGTGCAGGATATATCATATATACCGCTGTGCAAAGCAAGAACTGTAGCTACCTGTTTTATTTTGAAATTCGATTCTACAACATCTTTAGGTTTCTTTTATTTCATTAATCACATTAATGAAGTCCCATCATTTAAATACCTAAACATCACAGATAAATACGACGTACACTTATGCCATCCGCATTCGCCTCGATGTCCCCTCGTGCACCGTTAGGTTAGGTAACTAACGGCAGAGCGGGGCAGGGCTAGCGCGGGTGTAAAACATAAGTAACGCCTATATAATATATCATATATACTATATACTGTATCTATCACAGAACATCACATGATCACATCACAGATATCGCAGCAGAAAATATCATATGAAATATTGGATATACTAGGACGTCCGTGTTTTTAATACGAGCCAGTATAAAACACGGATTCCACGGTCGTGATGAATAGCCAATCCCACACCCCTAGACCCCTACGAGAGCGGCAAGCAACCCTACCAATTCTAGGGTTAGGAGACCCGGACTCGACTCCTCGAGATGGTCTCCCACTGGACCCTAGAACCCGGTTACTTGTGCTCCCCTCCTTGGGTCTATCCTAATGCGGAAAAGTAAATAATATACAAAAGGTGACAACTTCCGCAACCTGGAAGTGCCCCAATAAAAGAATATTACATACAAGTTTTTACATGAATGAAAATGAAAAACACTCATCTCACATAAAAAAACCCAGCTATTCAAACACGACGATCCAATATAACATATCCAGCAACACATAACATCACATGTCATCAACGTAAGTAAATATGCGCATCCCAATTGTCGTTGGCATATAGCAACGAAACCGGCGATATCACATATTATACTTACGGTCACAGAAAAGAAAGTGTAAAACTACAACAGTTGCAATCCGCAACCTCTTTAGACATCGCATGCCTAATCAAATGAAATACTTAGACATCATATGCCTAATAATTATAAACCCCGCATTTTAGTCCCATTATCGAAAACTCTTTTCAATATCAAGTGAGACTAAACCGCTAGATTTATAACATTCATCCAGTTATCTCATAACTGTTTGTGAATTCCAATTATTGTATCCCATTCCGGATAAGATAGAAAATGTTAAACTTTCCGATCGAACAATCGAACACCCAAGTTTTCCCGAAACCGTTCAACACATGATATAAGTTCAAAGATATTCATTTCATGCCTCAGTACCAACGGTCCAGCCGTAGAAGGGTCAAGCCAACGCCTCACATGTGGCACGCCGTACTGCCCCAAACCCTAAGGTTCAAAGGGCAGTTCAAGACGGTCACATAATCGAGTTAAGGTTTGTTGTCTTCTAGAGGGACCATCGCGTTACTTGCACTACTCAGAACGTCCTTAAACCACAGAAAAATCCAACACTTGGAAATTTTCCGGCAGGGGAAAAGGTGGGTATTTATATCCGGTCGAACTTTTCAACATATTCTAAAATTATCCGGACAAACACATAGACAAAGTTTGATAATCCGATCGAATCTACGAGGCTCCAAAACACCCCAGAAAACTCAACTCTTGAGTTCAGATTAAAAAATCCCAGAAAACTCAGCACCTCAAATAACATATTACTGTGCAAAATTGGAAGGCTGACGTCATCAGATGGCCGCGGAACCGCCGCAGAAGTCAGGCTTCTGCCGCGGTTCCGCCGCTCTTTGGAGGTACCTTTTGGAAAATTTTGCACCGTAATTCTTAGAATTTCCTGCTGAGTTTTTTAAGAATTTTTAATCTGGAAAAAATCCAGTTTTTGAAAAAAGTCCAGAGAGCATGCAAAGTAAAGGTTTCGATGTTCGTTCGGATTTCAAACGTCGTCTAGGCTTCGCCTAAGGCTCTAGCTAGGCTCTGATACCACTGTAGGGTTCCTAGGCACACTAATGAGGTCTCACAAGGCATCAACCATACCAATTTCAAAAACTACAAGTGCCGAGAAACCCTAATACGGATCGTTAACTAGATTTTAGGCGACAAAGTGAAACTAGTTAACATTTTAACTAAAAGAAAGAGGCTACAACCTTTGTAGATCCGGTTCTCCACTTTCTTAGCTCCACGTAGACGTCCTCTCGCTGTCCATATCGGATCCCGGACTCTAGCATCGGCTTCATCGGAGAAATGGGCGGTCTAGGTCGACGGCTTCGATGCCAAAGAAGATCTACGTCGAGGCAACACAAGATCAAGCTCTAACTTCACCAAGTCGTGAAACTTGTGAAGAAAACACCCTATACTACTTGGCAAGAGGTAGAGGGTGAATAAATAGGATGTGGGTTCACTTTAGAATTGGATTTCTCACTCTTTTACTCAAGATACCATTAAAGCTAGTAAGCTTTCTTCTTGAAGATGAAGAAGAAGAAGATAGAATATCATAAGTCTTTCTTAAAATAGAAAAGAAATGAATACTTATCATATCCTAACCTTGGTTAGGTGTAGAGAATAGACTATGGTTAGTGGGAATGGTTAGGGTTAAGCATGAGACAAATATGGTGGACTTGTTCAAAACTTCATGAAGCTTCAACAACCATCCAAAGAAAGCCACCATATTCTCCTTTATCTTTTTCAAAATAAACAAATAAATAAATAAGTAAGAAAAAGAAAACCCTAACCATTACACAACCATGGTTTAATCTTTACACATACTCAAGTTAGCATGTATCATCAAACAAGATACAAACAAGTGCACACTAAAATATATCACATATACAATGTGCACATCAAGTGAGAAAATCCTTTTAAAGTGAACCAATACTAATTAATGCAAAGTAATATATCAAATATATAATTATACATTAAATCATTAAATCAACACTTGATTTAATGATCCGGTCATGTCGCACATAACCGACTAGTATCCAATGTATCGTATTATCGAATCAATCTTCGATTCGATAACTAGGTTATATCGCATACAACCAATCGAAACATTAATCGCGAGAATGAAATACGGTATCACATACTCGCATTATTCTCGGTCCCGCACATATCTCATATGCGCTCCTATTTCGTTTCGCTTGAGCCAGGAAACCTCTGTGTAGGACTCTAAAGACTCGTCAATACGTCGGCAGCAGATGATGATCATATCAAGCACCCACAAGCCGCAAGCGGTCTGCTAAACGTAAAGGCCACCCGGGTATTGAGCGACCAGAAGATCGACGAGCTAGCCCGCTCACACTCCTGTGAATCCAACCAGTAACACTTACCGTGCAGTCCGGTCTGTTCGTCTGATATGTCGCATATCAAGTTTAGGGGTGGTAAACGTCAGACCCCAGTAACCGATAAGTCGTGCCGATGTGAGGCTCATAACGGGTCGAGAAACTACTGGTAACACTTACCCGCAAATCTCTGATCAGCCCTGGCCAGGGACTTCCCTGTTACGGCCAATCGAGCACAGTGCAACATCAACCCCCAATACCGGGAGAGACGAAACCCCTCATATCGCTCATTGCCTCCATGTGACTCGGGACTGTACCCAAAAACCACCATTTTGCACGCCCTCATGGACGTGGTAAGGTGGAGATCAAAGCACAGTGGGAATCACACAAGACTCTATGACGATCTCGGGTCTACAGACTAACCTGCACAAGTGTCACCTGAGAACTGCCATCTGACATGAGGTATAATACCATCTGGGAGTTCTCGGCGAGTCCGTCCAGTGTACCCAGTCTCCACTGAGCACCCGTATACTATCTCTGATGTCAAACACCAATGGATATGGGATCATCCATCGCCCATCTCATGGGTCGAGAAACGTATACGCTAGTCTACACTGGTATATCGATGCCCCGTCTCGATACACCCACGAGTAGGGACCTTGAAGGATGTACCTATAGACTACCATGTCCCCACTAGTATGATCTGCATCATAGTCCAGGTAGTCAAGTACACATCCTAAGGGCTTTACCAACATGTAACTATAAGACAGATTAAAGAGACTAGTATACATGTTAAGATAAAGAGCAACCAGATAGCATACTATCATATCGAGCAAGAAAGTCATCTCTATATATGTCCAAGCATCCAATATAATATACATCATCTGTACAATACTGGCCTCTAGGGCATACATACAACTAACAGAAACCCATCTCCCGAAATGAGCAATACCTGTCTTAGAGTATATCTGGATATCTGATGGGACCTAGTTCATAAATGAACTCCAAATCCAAACTTCTCAGACTGTATCGTCAACTGAACTTAATCAGTATCCTGCGCCATGCTACCCTCAGTATCCACCTGGACCACCTGTTCAAAATACTGCCCCTCGTTAGAGGGAAAACTATAACTCTGACAGTCACTCTGTCATCCAGGTCACCTTGGAAGCTTGGAATGATAACCGTTTCCCGAGTGAGGCTGTCGTTATCATATCCCTAGAACATCCACTTATGTTCTAAAACTTCTTTCGAACGTTTCTCCAGGATTGGATCAATATCACTTTATTGCATCTACTGCAAAAAACAACATCTGGTATGGTGCTTGACATCTCATAATTGACTCAATTGCCTAAGCAAGTGATCTGCCAGTCATGCACATCCCTCTCCCCTTTAGTCCGTAAGACACCTTTAGAGAGGGTGACTCCATCACCTGCAGGTACACTACCGTGCCAGGAGTCATCCATTCTAAATACTCATAGAATGTTGTCAAAGTACCCTGATTGGGAAACCACCCAAATCTAGATCTATAGATCTAGTAACCAGAATGTCTTGATATTATATCCAAGTCTCATGTGGAGAAACCACTGTGTGACAATCAAAATATAACCGATCGTAGTATAGGAATTTCACTTCCTACTCTGCGTATGTCATCCAAATATCAAGACATCACACCCTACTACCTTCTTAACAGATCCATCCCCTATTCTGATGAAGTCAAACCTATGACTGTCACATCAGAAATAGATGATCTATCTTCGCTACATCTGCTTTAGTCTATAAATAGACATAAGCCACTTGTCCACCAATGCTTCCGCTGCTCCCACTGACTACGACAACCCTCTGGCAGAGTCATATAGACGTACACTTCTAAAGCTAGTTTAGAACGACGCTATACTCATCCTCCTGCCGGGTCTCACAGTCTGGAACAACAGCAATGGCAAGTCTGGGTAAACAAGAACCTCCCTGTCACCGTCCTTGAGGCATACCGAAGTACCTCTCGAGTGCCTGAGGTTACCCACCATATCTGCGGAGTGGCTAATGGAATGTCAAACCAGATTGAATCTTTAGGTTCTTATCAAATCTTCAGTAATCGTTTACGGTTCTGGAATCACTTCCAGTTCTACCATACTCTCACTAATGTTTTCTGAAAAAATCCATTTTTATTAAAACTGTGGCGAGTCAAGAACAATATCACTATTGATCTTCCAGATGGTAGAAAGTCAACCCTCGTCTTAGCCTGGGTCAACCCACAAACTGTCATTACAGAAACATGCCTTGAATTATCCGGAGTCTGGTTTTAAGCATAAGCCGGACAACTGCCCGTACCTTAACAAAGTCAAGATATGAACTGTTTTATATCCAACACAGAAATAGAGGCACTAATTTAATTGAACCAGATTCAAATCATGCAACTGTCTCCAGTGCATGTTAACTAAATGGAAAGAGGCCGATCAACATTACTCAACTTAGGAGTACTTCCAATTATGAGTAATCTGAAAGAGAAGCAAGTTCTCTTAATCATTACTATCAACTGAATACCATGCACAAGTATCTACATCTTCGATCACCTTGAAGAATCCCGATACTTGCAACATCTGGTTCTCTACTTTACTCTTATACCTATAACTTCTCAAAACTTGGACCTTGTATTTCTACGAAACACATGTCTAAAAACTAGAGAAGTCACAAGTAAACAGAATATAGTACGAGAACCAACCCCTCTGTCCTAATGGATACTGGACAACATACAATACTCTGTATAAGTCCCTTGAGTTTAATAACTCATTCCATGTGTGTCGTAGGTTGAAAACTGTACTTATGGTCAAGAAGAATTACACCGCTGTTTAATGCTCCTTACCTAACCATCCACTGATATAGGTAAATGTCATGGACATAATTTCAAAAAGGTATATCTCACTCTATAAAAATAGACGTACAAATATATCAATTTGAAATTGGTGCATAAAAACGGATATTCAAAACCAAATATCTGCCGTCCGGCAAACAGCCCAGGTGATTCCCTCAAATATAACCAATTACAACGAATCCCGATATAATGAGGACAATCAACTAATTCCCAATAACTTGCACCCACTCATCATCTGTAAAACCATACAGATGTGAGAATCAAACCTGGTAAATACATACCCTGGAGAAAGGACCAATTGGGAAATCAGTTTTCTTTTAACAGTACACAGTGAAACTGAAATATTGAAATATTTCGATGGGGTATCCGGGTATTTCTAGTAATGCCTCTTCCATTATCCAGATTCACAACTGTAACCGTATACTTCTTTGCCATCTCTCCAAATCCCTTTATATGTCTTTAGTCATTGCCTTCTGTACACCCCTTTAGGCCAAATGGTTTTCTTCCTTCCCTACCGTTCGGCACCAGCCTATGGTTTGGAAGAAGACTATCCAATAAGCATAATGGGTGTACTGTCCTAATCCTAGGAGCACTCGCAATGCGAGAGAAGGTGAAAATAAAAGACAACTGAATAAACCTTATTCCTATTTCTCCTGAACCAGAATCCATCCCCGAACTGGAACAAGTTCCTTTCGAGTTCGTATATAACCATACGATGGAGTATCCAATAAACTGTGGATTTTCGTAGTGATACGGAGTGTCCTGGAGAAATACAAAGGTGAAGTGGGAGTGGTAATGAAATACTTGGTTTGGTCGTGAATAGCAGTCGCAATTTACTTTGCCCTCCTTCTAATCCCTTTCTTTGTCTTAATCTTAATACCTTCTATACACCGTTTAGGCTAATTGGTTTTCTTCATTACCTACCGGTTGGCACCTACCTATGGTTTGGAAGAAGACTATCCAATTTGCGTAGTAGGTGTACTATCTCCTAAACCAAGGAGTACTCGCAACCTGAGAGAAGGTAAGAGGAAAAGACAACTGAATTAGTCCTATTCGTTTTCTCCAGAACCAGAAACCATCCTCGAATAAATTCCTTCGAGTTCGTATATAACCATACGATGGTTTTATCCAATAGAAGTGGACGTTCGTAGTGATACGGGGTGTCCTGGAGAAAAGGGTAAAAGTAGGAGTGGCAAAGGTATGCAACTCTGACAATCCAAAAGCCAGTGTTTAAGAAGGTTCGGTCAACTTGGTCACTGAGTCATAGTCTAGGGTCGGGTCATGGTCGCTGCCAAAGAGAGAGAGAAAAGAAACACTCAGCGTGCACTCTAACCTAGATCAGAATGGTTATCAATTTATCTAATCAGGAAACCTCCCACTGTAACGTCAAATTCTTCCCCAAACCTGAAAGAAGAATTAGTCGGGATCACCCGAGGAGTAAACCAACTCATCAGTGGGAATCAGGATCCAACTATCATCGCATGATAACGTGACGGAATCCACTCACGTTATCACACTCCAGAAGGTATGTGCATATCTGGTAAGTTTCAGTTTCTTTAGAAACTCCCAATATGATTTTTGCCCCATGCTCTTATGATCTTGACTAAGGCCAACAAATCATAAGTCGCATGTCAAGTTCTACCCGTCATTATCCAGGTTAATTTGAACCCACCCGTACAAGCCCTTGACTAGGGCCAACGAGGCTATACGACTGTCCCAAACCAACGTATCTATCTATGCAGCAGAAAAGTAATAAGCAGCTACCATACACTATGCCTTGACTAAGGCCAACAAACATAGCATGAATACTACGTGCTACCCGTCTGAAATGACGGAGGGCTATGAATGGTTTTTGGCGAAAAACCTTTAACGTAATGAACTTGATATCGTTGAAGGAACCGGATAGCTTTTTAGAAAAATATAGTAACGAAAACCTTTGCTAAAGAGGTCACTCCCGGTGAAGGGATCTCGGCTCTTTCCCCGTAGAATGAGGTGCAGGATATTCCAACTGAATACCACGATGCAAAGCAAAAGTAATCGGCTATAGTGAAGTTATTGCTCTGACGCAAACTTCTGTCCAAGGGGTCATTCCCGGTGAAGAGATCTCGGCCCTTGCCTCGTCGACTGAGGTGCTGGATATTCATAACCGAATACCACTGTGCAAAACAAAAGAGAACGCCCTTGCAATGACAGCTTTTTGGAAAAATGTTCCAACAACATCAGAATAGGTTTGTTTAGCTTGCATTGATCCGAATCAACGCAGTCCCATCAATTGATCACACCACAAAAGAACGAAAATAATGATGTGCGTATATGCCATCCGCATTCACCACTGGGTCCCGTCATCACCCGTTAGGTTACTTAACTAACGACAGAGCGGGGACTGGACTAGCGTGGATGCAAAACATATACAACATCTACTAGTATATATATATCAATATATAATATTCTCTCAAGACGTGATAAAATGCAACATCACAGAAATGTAACCAGCATCACAGAACAATACAGATATCTGGGATCCCCGGGTTTCATAGAGCCGCTACTGAAACCCGACGTTCCCCTGGTCGTGTGGATAGCCTGTGCAATGAAATCCTAGACCCCTACGGGCGCGGCAAGTTACCCGCCAAAATCTGAAGCGAGGCAGCCCCCTTCAACGACGTGAATGGACCACCCAGCACTTCACGGAATCCGATAACTTGGGCACCCCTCCTGGGTCAACCTGTACCCCCTACTAGTACGGCGAGTAGCCCGCCAATTCTAGAGTAAAGCCCCCTCCGTCTCAACGCCATGAGATGCGGGCACGTTGCCCTCTAGAACCCGGCTATCCGTGCACCCCTCCGCGGGGCAATCCTAGTACAGAAAGTAAAATATACATACAACGGGTACATCGACCTCAGCCCGGTCGTGCCCCAAAAGAATAATATACAAACAGGAAACGGCAGTCCACATGTCGGACGCTCGCCCCGCAATATCAATTATACGTATAAAACAAAACCGTACTACCATTGCATCCAGGCTATCCACCACGACAAATCCGCAACATCACAGCACAATACAGAACATCAACGTGAATGTCACGTTCGCAAATCCCTCTAAAAGGGCTATAGCAGTTAGACTGGATTTACCGATCAAGTGACATTCACGGTCGCAGATATAATGTAAATACTGTTAACTAACATGTTTAAAATTTTCGATCGACTAAATTTACCGAAGTGGGCCCCAAGCACTACTGTAGCACTCAAAGAAAATCTGGGCCCAAACAGAACATTCCAAAAACCCCATTTTCAACTCAGAAGCCCACTGTAAAAATTTGGTCCAACGAACAGTCAAGGTGGCAGCGGAACCGCGGCCCAAGCATGGGTTTGGCCACGGTTCCACGGTGGAAAAGTGACGTCACGCGACCAAATTTTCACAGAATGCTTAGAATTTCCTGCACGTATTTCTGCAATGTACTGAAAAAAAATTTGACAACTATAAAATTTCGACAGAAACTGTGCATTAGAAATCGGGTTTTCGGAAAATCCGTTCGATCGAACTTGTAAACACGTTAGAGCAGGCTAGACTAGGTTAATGGCATGGCTCTGATACCAGTGTAAGTGCACGCGGCGCCCCGGCCGTCAATCCGACGCCGGAATGCGGAAACGAAACTTTTCTAAAAACTAGAAACCGGCACCACCGCGCACTAAAATCCCGGATCGGGCCATTAACTTAATCCTAGCTAACAAGAGAGTGAGAAGGAAGCTATACCAAGCGATCCATGTCCTTCGGTCTTCGGCCTCCACTCCGATCTCCTCGCGGAATCTCCGGTCTTCATCTCCTCGTCGGAACGGGCACCATATCGCCGGGTTCTTTTACGGGCTCCCACCTCTGGACCGAAGCAACTCGGGCATGAAGTTGGCAAGCCGACGTGCCCAAGAAATGCTGTAGGCTAAGTGTAGTAGCTTTGTCTCATAAGGTATGAAGTTGCCATGATGGATGGAGGTGAAGGAAAAATGAACTTTTAAGTGGAGCTAATCTTTGTTGCATGAATGGAAAAATGAGATAGCAAAAATTCCTCACACACACAAAACTCTCATGCTCCCCTAAGTGGCCGGCCAAATGAGAGTGGGAAATATGAAAGGGGGGTGAGCACAAGCTAGGTGGAAGGTGACTATAAGAAAATGTGAGGATAATGAGGAAATAATGTCACTTCCATTTCTAATCTAATCTAATCTCATTAAAGCAAGCCATCATGAAAGAAGAAAAGAAAAGATGCTAGATATATCATAATCCTTCATATGCAAATAAACCCTCTACAATTGCTAATTTGCAAATATGCAAATTAGCCCCTCCATCAGAAAAATCTGGCCGAGAAGAAACAAAGGAAAACTGGCCGAAACGGAATGCAAACTGGAAACTTCAAAAAACTGATCCCGTAATAAATTACAGGAAAACCCCGCTACTGTATATACATACCCGCATTTGTATTCCCACTGAATACAAACGCAAAGAGACAAAATCTACACTGTACAATACTAGGATCCGGCTTAAACCAAAGCCCGCTAGTATTATCCGTCCGATCATGATCCGTGCAATACCGCATGTATCTGATCGAACCCTACCATATCTCCATACGGCCTCTACAGCGTTTCGCCCGAAACCTGAGAAACTGGTCTGTGGGGGACTCTAAAGACTCGTCAATACTTTAACTGTGGATTTAACCACTAGCACGTCAGAGGTATTAGCCATATGTAACGGGCTACCAGGTATTGACCAAAAGGGACGTCGATAAGCGAACTCATCCTGACACCCTACTGAGCATGTCAGTGACAATATCCATACACTCCGGTCCGTTCGTCTGTGAGCATCGCATGGCGGGCCTAGGGGGTTGGTAAAAGTCAGACCCCCAAAAGCGGTACAAGTCGTGTCGGAGTGTAGCCCAGAACACCCTGAGATACTACTGGAATACCTACCAGTAAATCTCCTGCCTTGGCCAAGGACTTCGTGTAATGGCTCTCCTAGACACAGCGCGACCTCACCCCCAATACCGGGAGAGACGAACCCCTGAAGATCCGCTCACTGCCTCCATGTGGCTCGGGACTGTACCCAACTAAAACCTGTTTGCACGTCTCCTTTGAGCGTGGTAGGGTAGTAATCAAAGCACAGTGGGAACTCTCACGAGACAAATGACGATCTCAGGTCGATGAACTAACCTGTACACATGTCACCAGGGAACTGCTATCTGACGTCAGGTATAAGACCAACTAGCATGTTCCCGGCGAGTCCTGTCCGGTGTACTCATAACCCAATGAGCACCTGTATACATCTTAGGTGAACCAACTGACACCAGTGGCTTGTGAGACCGGCCACCGCCTCTCGTCAGGGTCTCGACTGTATACACTAGTCTACTCTGGAGTATCGATGCCCTGTCTCGAAACTCCCTTGACTAGGGACCTTTTAAGGATGTGCTTATAGACCCCAGCTCCTACGTATATGATCGCCCTCATACTGCTGGCAGTCAAGCAAGAATCCTACGGGCTCTATCAACGTGTAATAGTAACCTGTAAGGTCACCTGAAGTAGTACACGATGATAAAGGTAAACCAGATAACATACTATCATCTTGAGTAAGACTGTCCTACTGGGACAGGTCCTCCCTCAATCATTGCAATCACGTGCCTGTGATCCAATAATTGACTCTGAGGGCACTATCTCCAACAGGTAAATGAACCGTTTCCCATCACATCCTATAAATGCAGGGGGTCTCTTCAGAAGCGCCTCCACTTTTCATCTTCTTCCTAGCTTGTTCTTGCCTTGAGAATTTAATTCTCTCTCTCAGAGCTCAGTTCTCTGTCCCAAATTTATTTTTCCAGAGTTTAACTCTGTCCAAGAAAGAATCCTTTCTTCAGGTAATAGTTTTGAACAACCGAAGAACTTTTATACATAAAAAGAACTCTCTTTGGATTTTAAATCCACACCAAGTGTTTTTTCTTTCAAAGAACCCATTTTTCTAATGTTTAGGAGTGTACAATCTCTGGGTAGCAAACCCCATTGTTAGGCATTTTTCTGATTTTAGGGATTTGATGACGGCCATCGTTTCTCTCTGGAATTTAATTCCATTTCCAAGAGCATAGCTCTGCCAATTTTCTGGGAATTTAATTCCTTTAAAGAACTTAGTTCTTCACAGAAAACTTCTTGGGATTTTCTTGTCCTGAGTTGTTCTTTGCAAAAAAAAAGTTTCCAGAGAGGTCCTTCTTGATTTGCATAGGGTTCTGTAGTTGGTTTTCTTCTTGGGGAATGTGTAGAGTTGTTTGAAATCCACTGTTCATTTATTGAGAATCTTCCTTTTGTTCTCATAATGATTATCCCGCCTCATCATTAGTGAGCCGCCATCTTTATTTTGTGGGGCCCCTGTGTTTTGTAACCAATGGTCCCATAAAATAAGTTTTTTGTCGCTTTCTTCCACTATCTTTATATATATATATATATATATATATATATATATATATATATATATATATATATACACGTGTGGGCTTCATTAACAGTTTCATTTCCTTTGTTTAAGGAACAATGGCTTCTCTTCCATACTTCCATTTCACCCGCTCGGAGGCTGCCTTTCCTCAGTCACCGTCTGATAAAGAGGTGATGGCGATGATTAGAGCCCACGACCCTAATTGCACCAACTTGCTTTTATGGGGGACCTGGTATGGGCATATCATTCGGGGCCGCCGCAGCTTTCTTTGCGAGACACCAACAGAGCCTACCTACCCATTTTTGCCGATGGAGCGTCCACGGACCGCCTTTCCTGTAGAGATGTTGAATTGGACTCCTACGGGACTGCATGAGCCATCGACAACTGGGATTCCAAACCACCCTGTCCCAGCTATAGACATCTTAGGGCGTCGTATCAGCCAAGGTGAAGCCCAGCCCTGGGGACATGTTTACAAAATAGGGCTTACTCCTCGACATCCCACGGGCTACCTTCTCTGGGTTTGTTACATCCTGTCTGCCCATCGTGCACGACTGCAGAGGGTCGGGCTCTATCAAGCGGTGTACGCGTCTCTCTTCCACTATCAGTCCCCCCATGTCTGGTGGGTTAAGGCTTTCCTAAATCAATGGAATCTTCCTACTAACACCTTCTTGCTAGGGGACCGCGAAGTTTCAATTTCTCTGGAAGAGTTTCGTGAGATCTCGGGGTTGCCGATCAAAGGACGCTCTATGAAGAACTGCTGCCACCTAATGAGTATGTTTTCGAAGCTGAGCCTGCTATGCTTAACGGCTTGTCGACTGAAAATGCCGTCCGCCATAAGCACCCAAGTCTAATCAAGGCTCTGAGCATTTTTGAGAAGCTGTTCACAGAGTCAGAGGAACAGGGCATCACTTTCAAAAGCTTTATCGCTTGCTTCCTTCGTGAAGACATTCTATCAAAGACGGCTCCAAATATCAATGACCCCTTCGGGTTTGGTTTAAATAAGCTACCGGCTAGAGAAAAGGATTTGCCACAGTTCTACATTCCAATCCTGTCGGCCGTACCCTTTGAGTCAATCGCAGCCCTGGTATAGATGAAGAGACTTTCTTCGTGGGTTTTATCAGTGTCTGGCTCAGTTGGTTCGTTATTCCAACGCACCGTCGATTCATGAGAGCTTCGGTCGTTTACCCTGGTCATCACATCGCCGGAGGGACACGAATAGCTGTGGGTATTGCGAGCTAGTGCATATGTATCATGGGCTAAGTGTTGCAGCCAATACCTCAACCCCAGGCGTGAACGTAGTGAGTTTCTCTCTTCATTACTTCACGTCATGGATTGAGATGCACGTGCTAGGGGCATTTTCCGCACATCAAAGACCCAGCTTTTATGATGCCTACACTTTTCCGCGGCTCATGAGGTTGGTGGACGCTTCTACTCCTGATCCGACTCAGTCCGGAGCTATTCGTGTGCTGCTTAATCCCTATGCCAATGCGGGCGGGATGGTATTTAACGATCGAGTCCTCTCTGCTCCTTCAGGACTGATTCAACAGCTTTTCGACTCGTCGAAAGAGGGAGCACCCTCCCTGAAGCCCAAGGAAGCCATGCACTTATATTCGATTAAACCGGGTTATCTGGTGTTTCGTCAAAATAGTGTGGCCCTTTTTATGCGGTACAACCCACACCGCTTTGCTCGGCAACTGGGATATGACCAAGGTGTCCCCTTTGAGACGTTTACAGTGGAGCCCAGCCCATCGTCGGAAGTTGTTCGTGACGCCGCTCATCACTTCATGCGGCTGAACACGGGCTCTCGCTTCGTGATTCCTGAGGCGGACTACATTCCTCGATGTGTGGGGGCTTTCACAGGCTAGTACCTCTACCGAGTCAGTCTATTATTGTTGAGGAGAGGAGGATGCTCCTTGGATATAAGGTTCCCACTCCGATCCAGGCCACGGGAGTCCCGCCGTGACCGCGGGCAGTGGTTTGCCCTCCCCTGAGAGATACTGGTATCATGCTTATTCCTGAGGCGGCGGAAGTGGATCTAACTCTCACAGCTGGTATGCCGCTGTGCACCAGAGCTCAAGCAAGGGCCAATAAGGCGCCAGTGGCAATATCATCAGCTGCGGCGTCAGCAATGGCAGTGTCGTCATCGGTAGCACCGCCGAGAGAAGATATCGAAGGTGAAGTGGGTCAACGTCGCACTAAAGCACCAAGAGGAAAGAAGCGATCATCTTCTGGTGTCGGTTCTGGGTCCAAGAGGCGAAAGAAGACGGTCACCAATCTGTTCAACTTTTTAGTGGAATCAGATCCTATCTCTCAGGATGAGCCAATAGCTATGCAAGAGCCAGATGGTAGTCTTCTTTTCCCGGGTTCATCTGCCGAGGAAGCCGCACAATTGGCTGAGGCTATAAGACGCTCCCAGGACGAAACTGAGAATGTAAGGGTTCCAAAGAGGCCTTATCCCGCCGTCATCTTCTACGAAGATCCTCCATCGATACGGCGGATGTTTATAGGTCTTTTAGAAGAGGGAGGCGAGAGAGCCCTTAAGCAGCCTATCTCGGCCGATGCCGAAGATGCATTGTCGCTGTGGACTGGTTGCTACGAGTCTACCCTCGCACCCCGGCGAGCACGAATTCTTGAGAAAGAACGCCGGCTTGAAAAAGCCATACTAGGAGCTCCTTTGTGCATTGGTATACTTATATATCTTTTTATAGTACTTTGCACTGTCCATATATATATGTATATATCCTTATCTTCATGAAAACTTTGCAGGGACTTCGGTAGTGGCAGAGGATCTGAGTTCAAGCCGCGCTTTGACTATGGACTCTGCAAATATCCCCGATGAGACACTAGTAAGTGTGGAGGGGGTTGATACAGCTGTTGTTACTGCAACGGAGCACACATCGGTGATTTCCGTTCCCCCGGTGCTTGCTGCCCCGAAAGAGGCATCTTCATTGGCCACGGATTCAATGGATCTTTCTGGGGACGGCCCGGAGACTACGGGACAGGTAGTCGAGGCCACCGTCCTTTTATTGGAGCCTGCAGAGATGGCCACTGCTCCTCAATCGGAAGTTGTTATACCGCCCACGTCCCCGATGATGTGCCTGGGGGCATGAAGGAGGCCGCCGAAGCTGCTATCCCTCCAGTCCAGAGTGGGAGGAGCATCGAAGGTATTCTTTTATCTTTTATTTTAATGATCTCTTCATTATCTGAACCTTTATGTCTTTTCAGAGCTACGAGGATTGGCGGCGTCCATCGTGGACTTGTCCCCCAGGAAGTCTTTTCAGCGTCTGTTAGAGATGGTCGCTCCGCAGCGATATCCCCTCAACGCATCGTCCTCTCTTCCGGGCAAGGTTAGTGTTATTTTCCCTTTTCGTCGTGGCATTATTATTATTTCACATAATGACACTGATGTCTTCTACAGTTCTGGAAGCTGATGATGAAGTTGAGATTCTTGACGGGCCTGAGGATCCTTCAGACCCTTCTTGCATGACTGTGGGTAAGTAAAGCTTCGACAATGTTCTACCTGCTCTTTGTTTGCAAGTCTCGCTGATTTCTTTTTATGAATCTTAACAGCTTTGCCAGTTCTTACCATGCTGGAATCTCGCATCGTTATGCCGCCCAGCCCCTATGCTCTATGTGCCTCGGAACGGATGTCAAAGCTAAGCCTTCATTCTTTGTCAGCTCTGATCAAAGACCTTCGTGCTGGTGGTTTGATCACGGCCGAAGAATTTGCCGCCGAAGCCAACAGTTCTCTCCCTTTCTTGCTGCTTACCATAGCGAAATATTGGTGCAAGTCTGGGTTGAGTTTTGTCGTCAGGTGGAGGCTTGCTTGCATATTCTTTAATGTATGCGCCTTCCTTCAGAGGTTGTGGCCGCAAAGGCGAGCTTGCGGGGGCTTATCGAACGGTGCGCCGCAAATATGCTGTCATGCGAGAAGAAGCTCAACCGAAAATTTTCAGAGAGGAAGCTGGCTTCAACTGTGCTGGGGGAACTTCAAGCTAACCTTACGGCTAAGACCACTCGGGCGTATGAACTTTGGCGAGGGCTTCAAGAAGCAATCAAGGAGGTGGTAGCCATTGATAATGCCGTCATTTTCACTTGCGATTTGGTCGAAGCTCATAAAGTTACCGGAAAAGAGCTTGAAAGTCGGCTTGCCTCATACCAGGCTCAGCAATCTCAAGCGGACGCCCGTCTCTTAGCGATAATAAATCATGAAGCCGAGGCCCAGCAGAAAAAGGATGAACTGGAAAATCTATTGAATCGTCCGCCGGCTTGAAGAATTGTATATTTTTTATTCTTCTTTTGTACATACTCCTTAATGAGAGTATTTTTTTATTCTTTCATAAATTGTACTTTGTATCCATTTTGATTCATGAATAAAAGACATATTTTTCTTCATGGTGGTGTGTCCCTTTTAGTAAACGCATTTTGTGGATAATCTATTTTGATTTCCTTGTAGGACAGCGATGGCTTAGGAGCCAGGTTCAGATCTGCCTCCTAAGGCTTTCCAACTTTATGAGCCGTAAGGGTCTCATAAAGAATTTTCTTTGTACAGGTCAAGAGGATCCCATAGGTGTAATTTCTCCTTAAGAATCGTGAGAATTCCTAAGTGCATTTTCTCTTGAGAGTCGTAAGGATCTCACAAGAGAATTTTCTTCCTTACAAGTCGAGAGGACTCATAAGTGGTTGTTTTCTTTCTTGTCGGAGAGTGTGGCTTGTAGAAAATCTACCTTGATCTCTCTACGAAGCAACGATGGCTTGGGAGACAGGGTTAAGATCTGCCTCCTAAGACTTTTCAACTTTATGAGCTGTGAGGGTCTCATAAAGAATTTTCTCCCTACAGGTCGAGAGGATCCCGTAGGTGTATCTTCTCCTTAGGAATTGTGAGGATTCCTAAGTGTGTTTTCTCTTGAGAGTCGTAAGGATCTCAGAAGAGAATTTTCTTCCTTACAAGTCGAGAGGACCCGTAAGTGATTGATGAGTTGACTTGCTCCCGAATCAAAGAATTGCTTTGACGGGGAAGTAGAGGGTTGGCTTTCTCCTTATCTCACAGAGTCAGGGATTGGCCTTATCCGCATTTCACGGAATCAGGAGGTTGCTATGGACGTTTCCCACGGGGTCAGGATTGACATAAGCCATATTCCACAGGACCAGGATTTGCTCTGGATGCTTCCCATGGGGTCAAGATTTATATTAGCCGTGTTCCATAGGACCAGGATCCGCTCTGGACGCTTCCCACGGGGTCAAGATTGACATAAGCCGTGTTCCACGTGACCAGGATTTGCTCTGGATGCTTCCCACGGGGTCAAGATTAACATTAGCCATGTTCCACAGGACCAGGATCCACTCTGGACGCTTCCCATGGGGTCAGGATTGACATAAGCCGTGTTCCACGTGACCAGGATTTGCTCTGGATGCTTCCCACGGGGTCAAGATTGACATTAGCCGTGTTCCACAGGACCAGGATCTGCTCTGGACACTTCCCACGGGGTCAGGATTGACATAAGCCATGTTCCACGAGGCCAAGATTCGCTCTGGACGCTTCCAACGGGGTCAGGATTGACATAAGCCGTGTTCCACGTGACCACGATTTGCTCTGGATGCTTCCCACGGGGTCAGGATTGACATAAGCCGTGTTCCACGAGACCAGGATTTGCTCTGGGTGCTTCCCATGGGGTCAGGATTGACATAAGCCATGTTCCACGTGACCAGGATTTGCTCTGGATGCTTCCCACAGGGTCAAGATTGATATTAGCCGTGTTCCACATGACCAGGATTTTCTCTGGATGCTTCCCACGGGGTCAAGATTGACATTAGCCGTGTTCCACAGGACCAGGATCCGCTCTGGACGCTTCCCACGGGGTCGGGATTGACATAAGCCGTGTTCCACGTGACCAGGATTTGCTCTGGATGTTTCTCACGGGGTCAAGATTGACAATAGCTGTGTTCCACAGGACCAGGATCCGCTCTGGACGCTTCCCACGGGGTCAGGATTGACATAAGCCGTGTTCCACGTGACCAGGATTTGCTCTGGATGCTTCCCATGGGGTCAGGATTGATATAAGTCGTGTTCCACAGGACCAGGAGGGGTTGACTCTCGGTTGTCTGTGCCTCGTCGAGTCATGGAACTGAGAATTGCCGCGGTTCCGCTTTGCTGATGTTGCGTCTGCTGTAATGAGACGAATGTTGGAATGATCTCCAGGCT
The DNA here is from genome assembly GCA_030015575.1 of Agapanthus africanus. Classification (NCBI taxonomy): domain Eukaryota; kingdom Viridiplantae; phylum Streptophyta; class Magnoliopsida; order Asparagales; family Amaryllidaceae; genus Agapanthus; species Agapanthus africanus. Next base: position 102,269,795 of record CM057346.1, on the reverse strand, counting down.
GTCTGTGATTCGTCGAGATTTGGCTTCTTTTTCTGATGGAGCCTGGTGGGAAGGTATGGTTCCTCTTTTTTTGTGCCCCTGGATTGTATACTGGGATCGATGCGATCTCATCTGTAGGGCAAAAGTTTCATTTTATATATTTTTCTTTCCGCGATGCTCTATCATTTCAGCTTCTATATCGCGAAAGTCGCGATTGCCCAATCATTTTGGCTATTTGTTTTATTTACTCGCTGCTTTTTATTGCGAGTTGCCAACCATTTCGGCTATTTTGCATGCATACATTTTTACTTGCTGATTTTGTTGCAAGTTGCCCAATCATTTCAGCTATTTCATATGCATTTGCTTTGCTGACTTTTCGCTGCGAGTTTTAGGATTTGATACCGATTTAGGCATCAGCATCGCTACAACTGGGATATTTCCGGGAGCGAATCATCATTTGCCTCTGTCGATGTCGAACAAAGGGGGCTTAGTAAACAGGGTTAGGATCCTGTCGACTAAGGCTTTTGATTTCATGAGCTGTAAGGGTCTCACAAAGGTATTTCTCCCTACGAGTCATAAGAATCTCGTAGGTGAGTTTTCTCCTTAAGAATCGTGAGGAGTCTTAAGTGTATGGTCTCTTATAAGTCGTAAGGATCTTACAAGAGTGCTTTCTCCTTTTAAGTCGAGACGGCTTACAAGGGTTGTTCACTATGTAAACATATTCCTAGTCGCGGGTAGGACTTTGTTAGGGAAATGTTTATTTGCGCCCGTGGATTGTATACAAGGGTCGATATCGAAACGCTTATAGGGAAAAATCGGAGGGGGTATGACTGCTTAAGAACAGGTTCAGATCCCTGTAGCTCAAGGCTTTTGAATCTTATGAGCCGTGAGGGTCTCATAAGAGGGTTCTCCTTACGAGTCGTGAGGATCTCGCAAGTGTAATTTCTCCTTAGGAATCGTGGGGATCCCTAAGTGTGTTGCTCCCTTGTGAGTCGTAAGGATCTCACGCAGGTATTTTCTCCTCACAAGGTCGAGAGGACCTTGCAAGTGTCTTTTAACGAGATTGTGCCCTTTCGGGTTTTTACAAAACTCGCCGGTAGCCCTGTTGTTTTTACTCACGGAGCCCTTTCGGGTTTTCATCCGTGCCCATTTTTCTTATGGACATACCATTTTCTTTTCTTTTTTTAATTATTTTTTTATTTTATTTTATTTTATTTTTTTTTTTTTTGTTAGCCTTGGGATGCTGCGGTTCGTAGCAGTTTATCGACGTCTCGGTCAATAGCCAGTTTTAGGACATAGTGGTCCATCGTTGGTTTAAGGACATTTCGGTTCAAAAGCCGGCTACTACTTATAGAGTTTGGGCTTAGGAAGATAGCGAGCGGACATGGGCGTCTTCATCTATCGTTGACCTAGGCCGTGACTCGTCGCGCGTAGTATTTTTTCAGGAAGCTACCGTTTATTGGCCTGAAAGGTCTTTCACCATGCATGTCCATGAGTAGATAGGCACCACCCCGGTAAACTTTGTCTATGATATACGGGCCTTCATAGTTTGGCTCGAATTTCCCCCGCTTGGCACGATTGGGGATCATAGGTCTTTTGTCTACTAGCACGAGTTCGCCTTGGCGGAATGTTCTCGGCCTAGTCAATCTCTCATATGAGCACGTCATCTTTGCTTTGTTAGCCTCCAAATTTTGTTGCGCCAAGAGCCGAGTTTCATCAAGGGCATCGAGCTTCTCAAGCCGATGGTGAGCATTTTCTTCGTCTGTTAGCTCGTAGTGAACCGCTACTCGTAGAGAGGTTGACTCTATCTCGAGAGAGAGTACCGCTTCAGTGTCGAACACCAATGCATACGGCGTTGTATTTGTGGCTGTTTTGAACGTAGTTCGATATGCCCAGAGAGCTTCATGCAGTCTCTCGTGCCAGTCCTTCTTATTTCGAGACACCGTCTTTTACACGATCTTCGTCAAGGTCTTGTTGAAAGGTTCAGCTAGACCGTTAGCTCGGGGATTGTAGACCGAAGAGTATCTCCAGTCTATATTATGCTGTTGCGCAAAGCGGCTGATTTTATGGCTTCTATAGGCTGGCCCGTTATCGGAGATAATCCGTCGCGGAGTGCCGAACCGGTAAATGACGTGTGTCTTGAAGAAATGGAGGATATTCTCGGTCTTCACTTCTCTTAGTGGTACTGCTTCCGCCCATTTAGAGAAGTAATCATTTGTTGCCAAACTGAACCGATGTCCTCTGGACGATGCTGGTTCGATGGGGCCGATTATGTCTGTTCCCCACATTTCTAATGGCCAGCTAGCCACCGTTGGATGTAGTGGATTTGGATGCTGGTGAATAAAATCCCCGTGCATTTGGCATGAGTGGCACTGCTTCGCATATTCTAAGCAGTCTTGGATCATCGTGGGCCAATAGTATCCCATCCTTTTGATCTTTAGTTTCATCTTCGGTCCGGCTTGGTGAGAACAGCAGAGTCCGTCGTGAGTTTCTTGGACGACTCTCTTTACTTCTTCCGGCCCCAGGCATCTTAGCCACAGAGAATCAAATGATCTCTTATACAGAGTATCATTGACGAAGGAAAAAGATAGAGCTCGTTTCATGAGCTGATGTCTTGAAAACGCATCTTCAGGCGTTTGACGGGATTTGAAGTAGTCTATAAAGATTTCTCTCCAATCCTTAGCCTTTTCCGGGTCTTTTATTTGTAGGGCCGTTTGCTCGGTCGCTCTCTTTTCTTCGGAAGATTCCGGAGATATTTCTGCCGGTGTGAGAACACGACGGCTTTGCACAATGATCTTTACGTCATCGAGGTTCTCGTCGGCCAGTTCTTTAGCGAGCTTGGCTAATGCATCCGCTTTGCTGTTTTCCGCACGCGGTATACTTTCCAGCATGTAGGAGGGAATTTGAGTCAGTAATTGCTACACTCTCTCGCCGTACTTTACCAGCTCTGAGTTGCGCGTTTGATAGTCACCGTTTACTTGACCAACGATCAGCTGGGAGTCTCCATATATAAGAAGGTCCTCGATTCCCATGTTGTAACGACCCCAAAATCTTTAAACATTTGTATTATCCCTCTTCAATAATATACCGTATTTATTTGTACTTGGTATTTTCCGTTTTCTCCTAAATTTATTATTATTTTATTCCTCAATCTATTATGTATATTTTTCTAGGTATAATTTCTTTTTCTTATATTTAATTTTTTAACTTCTCATTCTTATTTCTCCTTTCATAAATATTTAACCCAAATCCATTATTTTTATTCTTTACGGCCCATCTAAAAAGCCCACTTTCTTTTTAAGCAACATCATATATTTAATTCTAATTAAATATGTGCATGAACAACCTTGTAGCTCATTGGTTAAGTCTTTGCATTGTTATTCCATAAGTCACATGTTCAAATCCCCATTCTTGCAATTATTTTTTATTCTTCTTATAACCTACAAATGAGACCTTTCATTTCCAAAATGAATGGTGACCTTTTATTTCTCTTTTAATTCTCATGTTGAATGCATATATTATTATACATAATTCACCATTACACCATCTTTATTGTCCTCCTCTATTTTTCCTTCCTCACATTTTTCTATCTCTCACTTCTCCCTCTTCACCTAGAATCCAAGAAGAAGAACATGAAGAAGTCTTTAAAAAGGTCTCGTTAGTAACACGAGGCTATCGGCGGATAGACAAGCCCGGGGACAATACCGGCTTGTGCATGTAAGTCCCTTCTCTCTCCCTCCCTCCCTCCATCTCTTTATTCTTCTCTTTTCATATCTCGTGAACCCGTTTTTTTTTTCCATATCGTAATTCTTAAGAGAAAAATAAACATAAATATATACATATATATAAGTCTAGATACATATGATTATATATGGTTTAATAATACCTTATTGCCTCTTGTTCAAATTAAAGTGTTTTCAATTCTTTGTTTATGACTATAAATGTTTATTATGAGTAGTGAGAACATAGATTTCATTCCACAATATATTTACGATATCTCATGAAATCGGTTGGTTATTAAAAGAAAAGATGAAGCTTGCATAAAAACACTAGTTAATCTTTTTGCCGATTTTAGTATACATATCAATATCTTTACCTTTAAAATAATTTTTAGAAATTAATTTTTACTTCTGGAAATTTCATGAAATTTACATATGATAGAATGTATTAATTATTTTTCATGCTGTAAAAATTTTAGATCGATCCGCATAACGGTTTAGGAATTACATCGTTTTTATTCACTGATCGTAAAACAGAAAACTGCAGTTATCAGTCAACTTCTAAGACACATAACTTAATATAACGTTATCCAAATTGAGCAAACTCGGGTGTTTTTGATATCTACATCAAAATATATATATTTTATTAGTTTTAAGTTTTTACTTAAAACCGACGTAAAATATAGAAAACCGCGTTACAATATTAAGTGACGGATCTGGACAGAATCTGTTCCGATTCGCACACCGTTTTTAAATTGGACATAACTCGAACACCCGATGTCCGTTTGTGACAAACTTTAGATGTGTAGATGCATAATTGATAGAACTATAATTTTATGTATATTATATTACTTAGAAACACATGAAACAACCCAATATAGGCTTTGCAATATAACATATAGTTGCTGTCCAGAAATCTGAATTTCTGTTTTAAACGCTGATGTTAAAATGATCATAACTAGAGTTTCAGGAATCCAAATCACATGAATCTTGGTGTTTTGGATAAGTATATCGAAAGACCTAAAATTGTATAATAATTTTCTTAACCTAAAACCTGATGAAAATTGACCGAAACTATGTTTTAAAAATATGTGACGGTGCCGAATAGATTCTGATCTATTTTGCGCGACGATACGAAAACAGATATATCTCCCAAACCGGTAGTCGTATTTAGGTGAAACTGGAACTCACGCATGAAAAACACTTAGATCCATATTTCTGTTTATATTCCGCACTCGTTCGATTTGATTAATTAGTCGTACATAATATTTCTTTACAGCATTGTTTATAATAGTTACTCGAATAATATACTTGACTCATTTCATGCTCTTCAAACATGTATACATATTTATCTTGGTTTTTAAATTGTTGTATGTACATAAAGAAGATAAGTAAATACCTGAGGTGTATTTTGAAAATTATAAAAAATTATTTTTTACATAAAACTCTCTCAAGTTCTATAAATTACTCTTAGGACCCTAGTAAATATAGGTTTAAGAAATAATCAAGACTTCGATTTACCTTTCTAATTGTTTGACTCGGGTTTGAGTCTGATTATATTTGACTTGAATATGATTCAAGTACAATCTACAATCTTCAATATTACAATTCAATATGAATCCATGAATCCAATTATCAATTTATACAACTTGACTGAACCGAACCATGGATATACATTCCATTTACATGGTTCTCCAGTTATTCCATTTACATGATTCTACGGTTACATCCGTTTACTGATATCATGGTTTCGGTCAGTCTTTCAATTATACATTCAATACAATTTACAGTACAAAACAATACAAATAAAACACTATGGGGTTTAAGGAGTAGATTGGTACGGAAGGTGTTAAAGGTGGCACGAGACGGTAAGATTAAGACACCTAACATGAATCTAATTGCCGTTGTTCCGGGTTGTATAACGGAGCCTTGTACTTCCATTTGCCCTGGTCTCTAGCATACTGAGACCCCTCTCGTATACACTGGCATTCTTCTGTACCAAGCTACAAACAACAGCGTTAATACAACAATATAATACAACATTAAAAGCTACTCTCTCTCTTTCTTCTTTTCTACTTCTCCCTTATCTTTGGGACTTACGGAGCGATCTGTTCGCTGACGACATTCTATTTCTTTCTTCTTTGAATGTCGTCAGGTGGTTTGGACCCGACAGAGATCGAACCATCTGCAGAAGACTTGGATCAGTACAGCGAAGACCCTAAGCTCTAGACATTGTACATTTTTTTAGTACCTTTAATTTCCTGTCATGCCATTGTTTAGGCATTGCTTTTATTTCAGTTGTATTTCCTTTTCATGCATTGTACAAAAGAATGTTAATAAATAAAGTTGTTTTTATTATACCTTGTCTCTTGTGTATATTTTCTTTTATATTACTTAGCTACGCTTAGCGTATTTGCTTCTGAGTAAATACGTAGAGGGCCAGTCACGTCCCCTTCGCCGTAGAATGGGAAGCGGGGCGTGACACATGTCGACAGCGATCTCAAGACCTGCTATCAAAGCTTCGTATTTGGTTTCGTTTTTTGTCCTCGGCTCTGTTAAGGAGAAAGCAAAGCGCATTATCCTTCCTTATGGAGTCACGAAGATGAGGCCTACCCCGGATTTGATTATAGGGGAGTTGTGCTTTCGCTTCTTCATAGAAGATGCTCCTTCGAAGTAGAGTTCCCACTAGGTGTCATTCTCTCTTCTCTCCCCATCGATCGTGTCAAACACGTGCTCGTCGGGAAATTCGCAGTTCAAAAGAGAATCAGCAGGTATCGGATGCTCAACGAGGAAGTCGGCGATGGCCTGTCCTTTCACTGCCTTGAGGGGACGATAAGTTATCGAGAACTCCATCAAGAGCAGGGCCCATTTAGCGAGCCGTCCCGTTAATATAGCCTTTGACATCAAATATTTAAGAGGATCCACCTTTGATATGAGATGGACCTCATGTGCCAACGCATAGTGTCTGAGATTCGTTATCACGAAGATCAATGCCAGGCAGTGTTTTTCAATGGGAGAGTAATTGTTTTCTGCCCCCAGAAGAACTCGACTCAAATAGTAGAGGGCTCTCTCCTTCCCTTGGTCATTCTCTTGTGCCCATAGCGCGCCTAAGGAACCTTCGAGGACTGTTGTATACAGGACGAAAGGTTTTCCTCTAACGGGAGCGGCCAACACTGGCGGATTCTACAGGTATTGCTTAATTTCGTCCAGTGCACTTTGGCATTTGCGATCCCAGACAAACGGGGTTCCCTTCTTCATTAGGTGACTGTAAGGACGGCACTTGCCGGAGAGATTGGGTATGAATCACCGGATATATGCGAGCTTTCCTTGGAGAGACCGCAGTTGCTTGAGAGTCCTTGGCGGAGGCATTTCCATGATCGCCTTGATCTTCGATGGGTCTATCTCGATGCCTCGATGTCGGACAACGAATCCTAGGAACTTGCCCGAGGAAACTCTGAATGCGCATTTAAGAGGGTTCATCTTCAGGTTGTATTTCCGAAAGCGGTGAAACACGATTTTCAGATGCTCTAAATGTTCCTCGTATGATTTTCTTTTAACTACGAGGTCGTCAATATAGTATTCGACGATTTCATGTATGAGGTCATCGAAAATCTTCGTCATGGCCCTCTGATAAGTGGCATCAGCGTTCTTTAGACCGAAAGGCATCACCTTGTAGCAGAATATGCCCAGAGGAGTCCGGAAAGCGGTATGCTTCTGATCCTTGGAATGCATCTTTATCTGATTGAATCCTGATGAGCCGTCCATGAAGGAGAAAACTTCGTGAGTGGATGTATTATCTATCATCAACTCAGTGACCGGTACTGGAAAGTCGTCTTTTGGGCAAGCTTTATTAAGATCCTAAAAGTCCACACATATGCGCACCGTCCCATTTTTCTTCATTACTGGGACAATGTTGGCGATCCAGTCAGGATACTGAAGCTCTTGGATGAAACCGGAGTCGATTAGCCTCTTGACTTCGGCATTGATGCTCATCTCAAGCTCGAGCCGTATTCTTCTCGGTGCTTGTTTGATCGTCTTAACGTCCGGAGATATCGCCAATTTGAGTATGGCTATTTCCGGATCTAGTCCCGGTATCTCGGAATAGTTCCATGCGAAGCAATCTTTATGCTGCATGAGCACGTCTTTAATCGTAGCCTCCTTTTCTTTAGACAACAGTTCACTGACGAACCTCGGCCGCAGGTCATTTGCCGTCCCCAAGTCAATTTTTCTGAGGTCATCTGCGGTAGTATGTATCCCATCTTCCAGCTCTTTTGGCGCCGGTGGAAATTCTGAGATCAACTCATCTTCATTGTTTTCAAAGCACCAAGAGAGGTCATCCATATTCTCGGGTTCTTCTTCTGATAGCGTTATCGCGTGACAGGTACGAGATCGTTTCCTAGACCGATGTTGATCTGGTTCTACTCTCGCTATATGCGTCGCTTTCGGTTCATGCTTCTGTGACAGGATTATCCTCTAACTACTGGATAGAGTGAACTTGCCTTATTGGTATTGGTCTTCAACCCAGTTCTTGAAGGTGAAGCAGTCTTCGAGAGGATGTCCTATTACTCGGTGATAGGAGCAATAGTCTGGGTGAGAGACCTCGTCTGCTTGCTCGGGGTGCTTGGACTCCGGGAGTGTCATCATCTGATGTTTTATGACAAGATTGAATATCTTCTTTGTCTTGTCTTGGGGAAAAGAATATTCTCGACCCATCTTCTTTATAAGAGACGGATCCCGGCTGCTTGATTCTTGATCGTGTGGCTTCTTAGACCTGCTTTGCCGCTGTCGAACGTTTTTTTCGTTCTTTGGTTTATTTTTGCCTCTACGCTGAGTCTTTTGTATGACGGGTTGGCGACGAGGAGCATTGTCATTCTCTGCGGCCTGTTGAAGGAGGTGCTGCGTCCTGGCTTTCTTATAAATGGTCATTTCGCGGCTATGGTCATCCCGAACCTTTTGACCCGCTTCCCTTATTAGCTTGTCCATCTTTTCTTCAAACGACGGACTCAGCATTTTCATGGCGGGATCTCGTTTTGGTTCAGGGTTGGCGTCTTCTAACAGAGCATTTCCTTCTTCATCGAAGTCATGTATAACGTAGCAGCCATGGAATCGTTCCCGTTTCTTGGATTGCACATATCCAAGCCCGATCGTTTCCATTCTCCCGTTGGGCAATTTTCGCTGAGTTTCGGGGACGTCCCAGATCCTGTTGTAGAACTGAGCTTGTCGAGCAGGTTGTTTGAAGGGTACGCTTTGACGCTTCATTAGCCTTTTTAATCCTTCTGTGTAGTATCTGGGCAGACGGATGGGCTGGAGCTTGTCAAGTGTAGAATCGACACCATGCCAAATTTCTTTTTCCACTTTGGTCTCCGTGGATTGATAAAAGAGTATCGCCTTTTCATCTCTTACCCTGGGAGGAACGTAGAATGTTTGCAGTTCCTGCATACTATAGGTACCAAGCGCGTCGAGCTTTTTGTAATGCTCTTGCGGAACCATGGCAATTTGCAAACTTTGATCATCGCCAGCGAAGACTTGTATTGATAGCCGAACAGAAAACACGGCATTGACCTCATCTTCTGAGTCGCTGCCGAAGACCAGAATAGGGGTGGACAGTCCCGGCTTGGTGTATTGGGGCAGCCCGAGATAGACTATCTCTTCTTCCTCCTCAGTATCACTCCCGAAGACCGGAATAGTGGTGATAGCTTTGTTCTTCGGTTTGTGGCATCTTTCCGTGTCTTCGAAATCTGGTAAGAAGTATTTTGTATCTTCGTACTTTCGGACTTCATTCACGGAGAATGGGTTCAACTCCCCTGTCACAGTATACTCGAGCCCATCCTTGAAATACTTCATACACTGATGTTGTGTAGAAGGGATGATGTTGTACTCGTGTAACCAAGGCATGCCGAGCAAAACATTGTAACATGTCTTAGCGTCAATGACGTGAAATCTGATATCAGTGACGAGCAGCCCAAAGCGTAACGTCAATATCATAGACCCGAGCGTCCGTGATGACTGGGAGTCGAACCCGGAGATGGTGATTTTATCACGAGCGAGGTGCTGAACGCTCATGTAGATTTCCCTCAACACTCTTACAATGAGGAGATTGACGGAGGACCCATTGTCAACTAGGATCTTGCCTATCTTAATATCATGACAGTATCCATAGACATAAAGGGGATGGTTATGCTCGCACGTCCCGAGGAGGAGATCTTCATCGTCGAAGGTGATATCGGCTGTGTGCACTTCTTCCAGTTCGTCCTTCATCTTTTCTTCGGCGAGAAAAGCCTGGAACTGCTTGGGATCTTGTAGTGCCTTGATCAAAGAATCTCTCGCCTCTTTGGATAGCAGAAGGACGTCGAGAATGCTTAGCTGTGAGGGTATCTTCCTCAGGTGTGCCAGAACGTTGTAATCCACCTTACTTTTCTTGGGCGGATCCTTGGCTGTCAGCTCTTCGACGGCTTGGTCATCAAGGATGATATCCTCAGGACCTTTTCTTTTCCCTTATCCTTTTTGTTCGACCCCTTGGTCACGGGTCCGAGATTTTTTTCAGGTAATGTGCGATTGCGCAGCTGAATGTTCTCGCAGCTCTTCGGTTCTTCCTCTTTTCCGGAGGTGGATTCTTTAAAGAGGGGGCCAAGAGCCATTTCTTCTTCAGAGTCACTCCCGAAGGTGAGAATTTATGATCCCCTTCTATCAACCATGTAACAATTGCCGGCAGCTTTTCCACGTTCGTCTGTCGCATTTTTCCGCTGTCGACGAGCTTCACGCTTCATCCTCTTGAAGTGTTGCCTGTGAGCGACGTACCCTTGCCACCAATTTTTAAAGGCATTGCATTCCTCAGTAGGGTGTACAATCTTCTGATGATATAAGCAGAAATTAGGATATACGTCCACTTCATCAAGATGTATACCGCCAGGAGAATTTCCTTTGAAAGAGAGCAGCTTCATTCCCATCGACATGGCTTTGGCGAACCTTTTCCTTGTCTTGAACCTGCTTTTATTTGCGGCGAATGTACTTTGATCTGGTGGGGGCGTTTCAACCCTTTCGTCCAGTCGCCGGCGTTTGGCTTTTTCAAATATGGCCATCTCGCGCTCCCGGTTAGCTTTGCTTTTCAGAAGGGCTTCGTTCAGGAATGCATCAATCATTTCGTCTGATGGTCCTAGAAGTTCCGGCTCAGGATCTGCCCCCAGTTTATCTGTTTCCAGAGCTTCTTCACCGTTTATTAACAAGTGAGAGATCACGTGGCAGCTTGCCACATAATTCTCAGGTTCATCCAACGAGTCTTCTCCATTGTCATCATCTCCGTCCTCAAGGGTGTAGCTGAGAAATTCTTGGAGTGTGACCGAGGTTCGCGCCTTCTGCTTATATTCTTTCAACACGTTGATATGCTTTTGCAGGTCCGTGCGCTTGTCACCGGGCTTAACGGGCTTTTTTATCTTTTTCTTCTTCTTCGAAGACTTTGATGGCTGGGTGTGGGCGCTTTGACTATCACTATCAATTTTTGGAGTTGGGCACGGCTTCAGCATTCCCTTGATGATTTCGGGTTCCAATGGACTTTTCCATTTGATCGCCGGACATGTTTGGAGATCCTTCAGCATTCTTTTGGTTTTGACTGAAAGAGCGACCTCCCATGGAGCTTCTTCGACAAAAGAGCACGATGCTCCTGGTGTGTCCCCCCTTTTAAGAGCATGCGGTTGAGGCAGGCTCACTTTCCAATTCTCGGACAGGACGAATTTGCCCTGTTGGTATTGATCTTCAATCCAGTCTTTAAAGACGAAGCAATCTTCAATTGGATGGCCTATCGTTTGGTGATAGGGGCAATAATTGGGATTATTAGTTTCACCGGGTTGCAATGGGCATTTCGGATTCGGCAAATTAATGAGCCTGTTGCGCACCGCTAGTTCAAACAATCTCCTCGTTTTATCCCGGGGAAACGAATAAGGGCGCTTCATTCTCTCATTAAATAATCACCGTTTCTCGTCTTGGCAATCAGTTAGCTTCGGGCCACTAGGCTGCTGTTGAGCATTGGCGACGAAAGTCGCTTTTCCTTTCCCCTTTTCATTCCGTGGCTCCGGCTTTGAAGAAGATGGTCTATGACCCATCTGGTCCATTTGGTCCAGTTTGTCAATCAAGGCCTGGAAAGTGGTCGGCTTGAAGAACATCATGAATTGTGAAATGGTCGCCTGAGGGTCAAGAGTGCCCATGAATATGCCCACCGCAGGCGCTTCTTCGATCCGCTGCTCCCATTTCGACCATAAATTCCGCCACCGTATCGTGTACTGGACCCAAGTTTCTCCAGGCTTCACCCTGGCATTGATCAATGCCGTGATTGGGGTGCGTTCACTAGCACTCGCGAAACGCTGGGTGAATAGAAGCTCCATCTCTGCAAATGTCTTAATAGAGTCATTCGAGAGTTCTGAATACCACTCGAACACCGTCTCCGACAAACTGCCAACAAACTGGCGGAGCAGTAGCTTATCGTCACCTCCAGTGTTGCCGCATAAGGCTCTAAATTGAGCGACGTGCTGATGCGGATTTCCTGTCCCCTTGTATACGTGGAATTTGGGGTTCGTGTATCCCGGCGGGTATTTTATTTGGTCATACCAACCCGGATAGGGTCGTCCAGTTTTAACAATATGCCCAGCCACTTCATTCGCCTGGTGAACTCGTATCTGCTGAGCGATGTAATCGTCCAGGGCAACTTTGGAGATCGTCTCCTCCTTGGCTGTTGACAGAGCCGACAAAGTATTTGATGTCTCTCCTTATCATCTTCAATTATTATTGGAGGATCTTCAGCTGGAGAGTCCGGCTGGATCATCATGCCCACCACATCTTGGAACAGAAGGGCCATTTGTTTTATATTGGCCGCTTGTTCCGCTGCCTCTTTTTCCTTCTTCTCAAGTATTCTACGAAGAAATTCGGCATCAGTTTCCTGCTCACGGCGCTGCTCCGAGGATGTCTCCGGGCTTGCTTTTGGTCCCGTAAGTGCGGCCATGGCTGTTAGCATTTCTTAGAGCTTTTGCTGTTGTTGCTCCTGAGCCCTAGTCACTGATCGCGTAAGCGGTCGATGACCTGTAGAGATACGGCTATCCTCTTTTCCGGATGCCATATATATGGTGTGCACCACCATGGCCCCATACTTGGGGCATTTAGATTCAATGTTCTTGCGATTCGCCGCAGACACCGGAACTTTCTTCAGCTTTCTCCTCTTATGAACGGTCGAAGTTGAGGGGGCCATTGCAGTGGGCACCCAAACAGCTGTCGCCTTTTGTGGCTTGACAGGATGGTTCGCTTCTCGCTGAACTTACACCTTTTTCTGTCGGCGTGAGTAATCTTGATCAATCACCGATTTCTGAACCTGTCGCCAAACTTTGTAAATTTTAAAGGACAACCGCTGAGGGGGCTACTCTAGCTTTGCCTTTGGGCCATTATCTACAGGTGGAGGAGATCTCTTCAGCACGGCAGTCGGAGAGTTTTTGCGCACCCTCCTTAGCGGTTCAAAGTTGTTCCCAGTTGGAACAGCAGCATCGATTTCCACCGTTGGAGCCGGCGGAGTCAGTCCAGAAGGAGAGTTGCCCCCAGCCCTCCTTACTCGGCGCCAGTGGCGACGTCGAGCATGTCGAGCCGTTGGGATTGTCTCAGCTGTAGGGGTGACTTCCTCATGCCCCCTGTGTTGGTCAGAAGTTGTCGTTGTCAGCCTATTGAAGACCGATATCCGCTGAGTGGGGATAACCAGCCTATCGAAGGCAGACTTCCGAGCAGGGGAAACAGCCTTGACGATTTCGCCTGGAACAGGAGCTGAAACAGTCAGTCTTGTAAAGACCGACCCTTTAGCAGGAGAAGCCGCCTTGACGACTTCATGAGCAGGAATGGCTATCCGCTTAGGGATAATCCTTTCTGGTATCGCGGGCTTCTTCATGGGCCCAAATGAGCTTTGGCCCAGTCTATCAAAGACTGAGGCGTTGGAGCTGGACGACCCATTAAGAGGGGCCACAGTAGTTATGAGCCGATTAAAGACCGAGCTCTTCGGAGCTTCTTGCAATAGTACAGGGGCATTGAAGCTCATCGATGGGAGCATGGTCCCGAAGAATAGCCCAGTGGTGGCTTGAGTTACCTGCTCTACTGGCATTGTTAAAAGGGAGACCTCTTGGGGCCCGTAGGTTACACCTCCAGATGAGGTGGAACGGGAGTTACAGTTGCAGCTGGAGCAGTTAGAGGCCATTTCTTTTTTCTGCACGAGAGAAAAACCAAATCTTAGTACCTCGAACCCAAGGGCAACCATATTAAACCGCGATTCGTTCGCAAACACGACACATGAAGTGTGGAGTGGAAAGAGGAAGAGGTCCCACCAGGCGTGCCCGAATCTATTCTCCTCTGAAACACAGAGACGGAACCGCGTAGGTTCATCTTGCCTGAATTTCGAGGGCAGATGCTAATTGGTGCTATCCGTCCACCTCTCCGAAGATGCCAAGTTGATTTATGACACCATATATCGAAGGTCTAAACAGATACGTCCGATGTAGCAGACTTCTTCAGATTCCCCCTCATGATGAGGGGTTTTTGATTGTGGGGACGCTCTTCCCTGCAGGCGCAAGCCCCTGCAGTTAATTATGCTACCGCATCGCGGTAACCACTTTCTCCTTCTCCAGATGGTCACTTCGTGTCGTGTGTGTTTATTTTATTTTTGGTTTCCCGTGGATTGTATACGGAGACTAATTTATGTTGTCGCCTGTAGGGCGTGGATTAGTCCAAATCCGTATCTTCTTAGATTTGGGTTTGGGTTGGGTTTAGGGATCGTTACTCTCATTTGAGATTAAGATCAACTTAAACGTTTGTTAAGGATACGTTACTCTAATTTTAGACTAAGATCAACTTAACCATTTGTTAAGGATACGTTAGTCTAATTTTAGACTAAGATCAACTTAACAGGATCATTTAGATCTGACAAAAGAGCATTTGGGCTTTATTGTTTAGTTTAGGGACATTGCGGTCGATTACCAGTTTAAGGACATGGTGGTCCAGCTTAAAGACATCATAGTCTGCAAAGGTTAAGGACATCATAGTCTATGGGCTTAAAGACCCTACAGTCCAAGGTTAAGGACATCATAGTCCATGGGCTTAAGGACCCCACAGTCCAAGGTTAAGGACATCATAGTCCATGGGCTTAAGGACCCCACAGTCCGTAGTTTAAAGACGTCATAGTCTATAAAGTTTAAGGACATCATAGTCCATGAGTTTAAGGACCCCACAGTCCATGGAATGATTGGCTATCGGGACCCGTCACCTCTCTAAAGACGTTGAAGGATTACAACGATAAATATCAAAGGAGTGAAGAGATGTACCCTTGAACCAATGTTGATTGGGAAATCTGTAGTCCGTTTGGGACTAAGATCAATTTATTGGATTATGAGCACATGGGCTCAGTTAAATCTGAATTGACTTATGGCCAATTTGGGCTAAGTCCAATTAGGTTTGAAATGTTGGACTTTTGTTTGGACTGTTGAACATTTGTTTAGGTTCAGCCTCCCATTATTTAGTAATGCTAGACAGGGGTTTGGGGGCTCTGACAATATTTTGTCCTTGGCTGAGCACTAACCATTCATTATAGCTCTGGACTTTACTTTGCATATCATATGAACTGATCAATTTTGAGGTTCAGTTAAAGGGGAGACTTGCCTCTAGAAAACTTAGCCAATTTGGGCTAAAATTGGTTTTAAAATAGTGTTAAACACTAGAGCATATTTGGCGATCACGTGTTCCCACGTGATGCGCTTAAAATAGTGTTAAACACTAGGGACGAAGCACTTAAAGTAGTGTTAAACACTAAAATTGAAGTGGTCACATGGAGTCACGTGAGGCGCCTGAGAATTGGGCCAGACTTCTTTTATTTTACTCTCAAAATCTGCAAATAAGTGTTAAACACTTAATCTTTGTAATCATCACGTGTGGACACGTGATAGTGCCTAAGTATTGGGTATTAATACCTCCGTTTTCCCTCTTTTGCCCTTTTAAAAGATGTTTGTCAGGGGTCACGTGGGGACACGTGAGGCACCATAAATCAGTAATGCCTTTGGCTTTGTTCCTTTTCTTTTGAGGGTCACGTGTGAGCACGTGAGTCACTGCCTCCAAGTTTTTTCTTTCTCATTTTGAAGAGTCTATTTAAGGGTCACGTGGGAGTACGTGACCATGTCTCATTCGTTCTTTTCTGATCATTGAAGGGAGGGTCACATGTTGCCACGTGATCAGGTTTACGTGCATGGAGAGTTTTAAGTCTCTTGTTTGAGAATTAAATTATTTTGTAGGGTTAAACCCTAATTTTGTTTAGAGAAATTAAATTCCTATGTATATAGAAGAATTAAATTCTTTAAACGCTAGTTCTCCCTCTAAGTTTTTGGATCTGCATGACAGAATCTCTCCGATGAGAATTAAATTCTCAATTTATGGGGAGATCTGCTTCTGCAGATCTTCAACCATGAAAAGAACTAAGTTCTTGTTTTAAGGATTAAACTCTGTCTCTGTTGGAGGAATTAAATTCCTAAGTATTTGAAGGAATTAAATTGCTTAAACTCAATTCTCCCTCTAAGTTTTGGATCTGCATGGCAGAATCTCCCCGATGAGAATTAAATTCTCAACTTCTGGGAAGATCTGCTTCTGCAGATTTTCAACCAAAGGAAGAACTAAGTTCTTATTCAGAAGAGTTAAACTCTTAATTTGAGAATTAAATTCTCTTTTTTTTTATGGAGCTTAGATCTCTTTCTCTTTCTCACCTAGGGTTTCTTTCTCTTCTGAGGAAATCTTTTTTTCTCTCTGGAGAATTAAATTCTCTTCTTCTTTTTTTCTCTGTTGTTGTATCTCTCCCAAAAAAAGATCCCTTCTCTTCTCTTCTTGGCTCCTATTATAGGAGAAAGAAAAGAATAAATTTGTTTAGTCAATCTTTCATTGAAAGATTTCAATTGATTTTGTAACCAACATGATCTTTTAGATCACTCAGTGAATTTTATTCACCGTTAGATTTTTAATCCAAAAGATATTCTGTCTGTTATTCTTGGTGAATTTCAGGGAAATCTTTCTTTGTATAGAATCTTCTTATAGATTAGTGATTTTTAATCACCGTTGGATTTTTAATCCAATGGTGCTCCACTTTGCAGAGCACAATCTATTTTTGTTTGGAAAGATTTAGAGAAATATTTTTCCAGTTAGGGTTCTCGATTTCCTCTTAATTAGAATTTAATTCTATTAGTTCAGAAGGCTTAACAGCCTATCACGTGTTGGCACGTGATCCCACTGTTTGATCATTTAAATAGAATTTAATTCTATTAATTAAAGAGCTTAGGAACCCATCACGTGTCTGCACGTGACCTTTGGTCATGTGTGGACACGTGATGCCCCATAGGGGTATTCCTTACTGTTTTATTACACTTTTAATTCTTTTCAATGGGTTTTTAAAGGCCTATCACGTGTGGGCACGTGACTCCACTGATTGCTTGTTTGATTAGAATTTAATTTTATTTCAACAGAATCCTCGAGAAACCATCACGTGTCAGTAAGTGACCCCTGGTCACGTGTGGGCACATGACGCCCCCATTGAGTTTTTTCCTGATATTTTATGAGGGAACAAACACTTCATTTGTGAATATTCAAGAAATATGGTGGAGGGCGAGGTGGCATTGAGCATGATTGAAGACATGTAGAGAGGAATGAGCTTCATTTGTTTATTTACTAATTGGTTATGATGTTTTATTTTGCATGGTTGCAAAAATAATAAATCCATTCCACTCTTTTCTCTTCTAGATTCATTCTCTCTTTTTTCTTGACTTGCTCATGGCTATCTTTTCTCTCCTCCTCCTTCTTCTTTAGATACTCTCTTGAGCTTAGATTTGAGAGAAAAAGATAATAGAAAATTCATACATCCACACTCTCCATTCCGAACGAGTATGGAGTGTCGGTTGTTTCACTAGTTGATTCCAAAGTGTGGATCGGTTCTCTCGGGTGGAGCATTTTCTGCGAAGGAGGACTGGCTTGCAAACGCGACCCGGAGCTCTTGAAAGCAGCTAGAGTCCAATCCAATTGGAGTAAATAAAGACGCTACAAAGGTTGTGATTTCTAACTTTGTGTGCTTGCTAATTTAGGTGTTTGATTCGATTCTTAAGTTTTAATTTCTGGTGGCACAAAAAATTTTGTTTTTGAATTACGCATTAGCCGCAGATTAGCGGAGAGGGCACAAGGAACTTTTATTAAATTCTATTGAATTATGTGACAGTTTATTGTTTGTAGATCCACGTTCTACTGGCGGGATGACGCCTGATGCCGGCTCTAGCAACACGCCAGGAACATCAAGGGGCAGGTATAATCGTTATTGCTTAAAAACTTTTAAATAACGATTGTAATTTAAAATTTTCAAATGCTATATATATATATACACACTTTGAATATTATAATATTTTTTCTGTATATCTTTTTACCGACTCCGGCAGTGTTAGGGGAAGGGGTCGTTCTCAGCCCGTCAGCTCTAGGCTAATCGATGGAACCGGACCCTGGAATCTGATGTTCGATGAGCGGGTTGTGCCTGTTGGCGACAACGCCACCAAGTAGGGGGATTACATGGGCCACAGGATCCAGACATATTATTGGTACCCGCTCCATATTAGATGGGACTCGTGCCAGACCGGTCATGCTCGGCTTTTTTTGAGTCGGACACGGTATCACATATCCTTTTAAATATTTAAATTTCAATCATCGTTATATATGTGTATATATATATATATATATAATTTTGTAATTTCAGACCCGGTGACATTACAGGTTCATTGGCGTTCCCGGCGAGAATGGCGTGGATGTGCCGTTCGATGCACATCGCGCCATTGTCTGGGTCATAGACGAGATGCAGAATATCAAGAGAAGACGTCGATATGAAGTAAAGAAGCTTTACTATCATGCCTGGGTCGGGGCAACTGAGGAGCAGCGAGGGCAGATGCTGGATCGGATAGCGGCGAATGTCCATAGAGATGATTGGCCGCGGCTGGTCGACTACTCTTCTCTCACCGATATTCAGGTATAAATTTAATTTTAAAGATTATAATGGTATAACATGAAATCATATCCTGAAATATAATATAAGCATTTTTATATTTGTAAGGCCGAGTCGATTCGCAGCACGCAAAACCGAAACAACAGTGTGACATCCCGCATTGTCCCGATCAAAGGGAAGCGTACGCAGGCCAGTGCACAATACCTCCTCATGAGTAATACGGCGCTTAAAAATATATGTTTTCTTTATCGTAAATTATTTATTAAAATAAATCCTAATTTTATTGCAGAAAAAGAAAGATCCTGCCAGATACAATGTTGCCGCTGTGTAGGCCGCATTACACAAGGGCACTGACGAGTACATAGTAAGTTTTATATAATCAAGTCAATTTTGTATTTTAAATTATATAACACACACATATATATACTCTTTGCAGAGCCAATTCCAAGAGAAGACGTCTCCATTAGGATTTGGCCCCAACGACTCGATTGCCGCCATTGCCCCTATTCTCAACGACCTATCCGGCAAGCATCACGATGGGTATGAGTGTGGGGTTGATCCTTGGGCCCACCGAATCTTTGTCGAGAGTGAGGCCGTCCACGAGCATGCCGTGACCCAGGCACATGCAGATACGGCAGCAGCATCGGCAGAGCAGATTCAATCGCTCCGCGAGAAAAATCAGCAACGACAACAGCTGCAGGTGCTTACAGAATGGGTCGAGCAGATGACGCAGCATCAGGAGGACATGCGGCGGGTGTTACGAGACGAGATAGGTAATATGTTCAGGTGATGAGACAACGACGGAGGTGGATCGTCCCAACGACCTTAGATCATGTACATTTGTTTTGTATTATATATTTTTCGTATATTTTTTCGGATGTATATTATGAAGATTTGTATATTATTATCTGTTTTTTTTGTTTTTTCATATTATTTGTTGATTATTATAATTGCGTGCGATTTGGTGATATTATTATTTTGTATTGCTGGTTATAAATGAAAGCACAGTGCGCGCGGGGGTTTCAGGTTTTAAAAATATATATATCTACATATTGGTAACGGTTGCAACCATTACTTGCTACCTATTGGTAATGGATGAAACCGTTATCATAGAGGTATACAGGTGTCATGCCCCGTTTCCCAGAGTGCGCTAAGATCGGCACGTGACAGAGCCAACCATGCTATCTGTGGCTAGGAAACATCCCTCCATAATTACATTACGGCTGTCCAGAAGATATCAAGAACAGTAAAAATAAAATAAACTATCTAGTATATGTCCATATACCAGAATAAAAGAGTCAAGAAATAATATGCGGAAGCAATAAATCCAAGTAACAATAAATATCTGGAAAGTACGTCCCAAATACGGGCTCACATCAGAAAATGGAAATGCTGAAAGAAAACTAAACTAAAATACTGACAGGGTCCTCACTACTCGGCTTGTCGGCTGAAGTACTCCTGATCGGCCTGCGACAAAGATAGAAGATCTGGGCCATGCAAAACCCAGACGTCAGTGCGTCATAATATCAAACAATAAAATATAATCAGGAGGTAACAAGATATGCAGGCATGAGTATGAATAGTAATAAGGGTATAACAGTAACACGAATAAGAAACAGTGGAGTGTATAAGCACATGTGACGTGCGGTGAGTAATCTAAACTAACTACTGGGTTAATTACTCTCAAGTCTTTGAAATCAATTTAATAAATCGTTGATATAACTCAATAGTATCCCGTGCGTGCCCGAGACCACGGTCCAGATTCTCGGGCTGAATCCGAGACATGCTGCTAGGCATTAAACAGGAAACATGTACAGATGAATGATGTCAGCAGCAGCATCCCGGGGCTGTCCTAGCCCGTAAAACTGATCAGTATAAGTATCAAACTGTTGAGTTATAAGTCAGGTTTCATCATTGATTTCTCCTTACCTCCAAGTTATGTGTTCAAGTCAGGTAATGATAAATCTGGAGCTAATGCCAACACAGGATCAAGCAGATACAGATTTGTCTATACAGACAACAGGATATTTCCATCGGGACAACATATCAGGATTGTCGGCATTAGAAACAGGATCAGGTAACATGTCAGGCAGTGGTGTATCAGGCCATGTCAAGTAGTGCACAGTGTATCAAATGGATGCCCAACAATAAAATGTAGCAAGTATTGGATCAGGGTAAAAATACGGATGTACGATAAAAGTATGGATGCACAATTATCTATCAGGGGTTACATCATGACTATGTAGGATGCATATTATAAAGTAAGGGGTACTAATGTAACAACAATATGATTCAATATAATATGGCATGCAACTAGATATACAGAATTAATGGTATGGATACACAATAAAATATGGATGCATAAATAACTATCAGGGGTTACAACTACAGTTCCATGACTAAGTAGAATGCACATTATTAATTATGGGGTGTTACTACAACAATAACATGAATTAATATGATCTGTAGATGTAGCTATATATATTTTAAATAATATGGATGTATACGGGTATCCGAAAACAGTAAAACTTTAATATAAATGTATAATGCAATCAACAGGTAATATTTGTATTCATATGGATGCAAGATAAGTATTATAGCATGTAGCAAGATAAATTTGCATGCGACTAGATATGTGATAAATGATACGGATGTGAACTGGTATCGTAAAACAGTAAAACGGTAACAGGGATGCACAATGCAACGAACATGTAATATTATTATTAATATAGATGCAAATATAATAACATAGCATGTAGCAAGATAAACTTGCCTCAATGGATCGCGTGACGGATACGCACGGCACGTCCGACGTCGATAAATCGTCGCAACGCATACACGGTACGCGGAACGGGTCCAGGTAAGGCAAGAGGGTGATCACGCAGGCAAGGTACGTTCACTGGATCGTCTGGATCGGCAGCGTCAACACGACTCCGGCGATGACTGGAAATTGTGAAATCAAGAAAGAGAAAAGAGAAGGAAAAGTTGAAGAAGAAGAAGAAGAAGATAAGGGCTATGGCTGTTCTCTGGGATTGTCTCGGGTCAGAGAGGTGGCAAGGGAGCGACGACGGCGATAGGTCGAAGCTCCTGCAAAGTGTTGCGAGGGTGCTCGGGTTGCAGTGGGTTCTCGTCGGGTTGTGCAGGGAAAGAGTCGGGGTTGTGAGCTCAGGGATGGAGAGGACGAGAAGGTGACGAAGGGAATGGTGACAATGGTTCGGCGACGTGAGGGCGCCGGTAGGGCTGCAATGGTCGAGGTTTGAGTGTCCAGGGGTTCATGTCGGGGAAGGAAGAGTTGCAGGTGAGAGGAGAGAGGTGAGGTGGTCGAGGGAGGAGAAAGGAGATGGTGACGAAGACGAGGTGAGGCCGACGAGGCTGTCGCCGGCGGTGGGTGTAGGCACGGGTTAGGTGTCGGGTTCGACTGCTAATATAGATGTCAGATATACTATTCGCACCCAAAACACAATAAATAAGGAAAATACCATAAATAAAGAATTACTTGAACTGGAACTGATATAAATGAAGTAGGGTGTTGCAACAGGGTAATGGTTGGAACCGTTATCAAATACCTACAACATATTGGTAACGGCTACATATTGTTAACGGTTTCAATCGTTACCAATAGGTAGCAAGTATCTAATATATTTCAGATGTCATTATCTTGTACACCTCTATGGTAACGACTACAACCGTTACCAAATGGGGTTAACGGCAACGGTTGGAGCCGTTACCATACTTCTGCTGACGGGGTTATTCGTAACGGTCGGAACCGTTACCATTATGGGTTTAGGTAACGGTTCTAACCATTATGAATGACCCCCTATGTAGTTGTGTTACGCCTTAAAAATAAACCATGTAAAGGATGCACGACAATGCGTATGTATCTTCCGAAAACTGGATTCAAGTTTCTTTAAATATATATTTCCCTATACTGTTCAGTTTAAATCTTTTGCGAGAATTGACTGATAATAGAAATTGAATGCTGACAGTATAAATTTTATGCCTGAATTAGCATTTTAATTTAGTTTTGATTTTTATAAGTACCATTAATCTGGTAAATTGAATTAGATAAAATGACGAGTATTATCTTTAAACACGGAGATGAAGTCACTAAATGTGTCATAGAACAACGAATCCGAGTCCAGCATTTGTTTCATAGGCTAAAGCTCAAAATTTTGAATCCAAGTTCGCTGTAACCTTTTCTTTTCTTTCAGTTTATACAGATAAAGAATATCAAACTGACAGTCAAAAGTTTAATTTTTTTCTTCTTTTGTTGTTGGTGATGGTATGGAGAAAGCAGAATATCAAACTGACATGGCAATTCTGGCATATTCAGCAGATTTATGTTCATGTATGCGAGTATAAATATTGTACATGTATATCATTAGCTAGATGGCTTTGTGCTTGTTATTTCCGAGATAGCAAATTAATGAAGTTTTATATTGAAAAGAGGGCGTAAGCGTAACCTAATTGTAAGTGCATACGCTTGTTGCTATACGCCTAAGACTCTGTTCTCCATATATAACTCTGTACTTAGAGGTGTCCTAAAATCTGTTGGTGCATGGGTGCATGCATAACAGATATTGATAGGCGATGCGAACAATATATTCTTCTGCTAGACCAAGCCCATCTCCGTTTCTCTTTATTGTTCAGGGCTCAAAATGCGGTGAGAATTGAGAAGATGCATGTAATTAATGGGGAACGATGAAATTTCAGACCCTGGATCTGAACTCCACTTATTACTTACCAAGTTAATATTTAACGGATTATGATCACATGGAGTTTTATGCTCATCCATAATTATCTGAGTTTATCGACTAAATACCTCGGTAAAAATAAATGTTCTGCACTAGCAGTTTAATGCTGAAGGCATTTCATACTATATTGTTTCAACTTGACAATTTTTTTGTAACCTATAATAAGTTAAATTTTATCGGTTGCTTGTGTTGGAGCCAAAATATTAACACCTAAAAGAAAAGACCAAGTACTTTATCATTAATAAAAAATTCAAAGTACATTTTCCATAGTACAAGGGTTTACAAAGGCATCCTCAAACTCCTCCAACTCCGCGTCGGCTTCATCCACCATCTCCGCAAGTAGATGCTCTCGGCGAAGTGACTTCGGTCCTCCATCAAGGCCATTTTTTCTGGTGTAGGAAGACATGACGGTCCGCCGAGCATAGATACAATGCATGAGTTTCACGGAACGATCCCTCGGTTGCACAAGGATCAAACCCACTCAATAGATGGACATGACCTTGTCTTCTGTGTTATCAAGCATCTAGAGAGTCATAACATCAGGGATGTTCGGGATGGCAACAAGGATGGCGGAGAAGATAATCGTTAATGGGGGAACGCGATGGCGCGGAACACGGGATCGTTGGCAGCGGGTATCTCGTGTCTGGCGCGATTCGCGGAGCCGTGGCGGAGACGCCTGCGATCAGTGCTGTGGGCCGATCGGTGAGACCGAGGAAGCTAAGCTCGGTGGAGGGCTCAGGAACAAGCGGGAGGCCGAGCTAGCTTGGTTCGGTGATAGCTCGGAGGCGGGCTAGGGGCTAAAGGAACTCAGCGTGTGGGAAGGCTCGGAGGCGAAACGGCGGTTGTTTGTAAGACGAGCATGGGAGTGATCTGGAAGGCCACCGAAGGTCGGGAACATCCTCGGGTCGAGGGCCCGGGACATGCTTCCAATGTACCGTTCTTGATCCTTTCTCGTAGACTTTGGGACACGTCACTTGCCACGTGTCATGATCTGGGGAAACACCGGTATCGAGCATCATCACCTACACTTTGAACTATTTCCGTTTTGAATGTTGACAGCAAGCAAATTTGATGCCTCAGCTTTTAGCTTAGAATGAAATTTTACCTTTCTAGAAAGTCAGTATATGCACCGTAGCATGTTGAGATGGAACTTATATTTCAAATTGCACGGCATTGCATTGAGACAGAACTCCTTATAATTATTTTAAATTACATGTTGACGTTTCCTGTAATTTCACTACAGCTTGTGCAAGCGGAGGTCCGGTGCTTAGAATTACGGACGGTTCTATTATTTTTGCCTCATGTTTCTATTCGACTATGGCGGTGTCGAGGTCAGGTCCAATGCTCTTTATGACAGGCTTTCGCAGTTGATTCAGTTTCCTGATTACATAATTGTCACCTTAGCATCTAGCAGGCTTCTATGAGCGAGCCGTACGTATTTATATTCAGTTCCGAAGTGGAACTCTTGTCAGGCTGAATGTGTAAATAAGTTTACTGGAATTGAACAATTCAGGAAACTTTTAATTAAAACACAGAAGATGATAACACTGCAAATAATTAATGATGGCTCTTTTAGGAGGTCAACAAACACATCACATTGGACTAGTCCAAACTTCAAAATAAGACTCTTGATATATATATATATAGAGAGAGAGATTAATGGAGGGAAGAGACCATAGGAGGGGATTCCCTCCTATGGCGTCGAAAAAATACCCTCTCCCTTGTTTTTCCCGATGATCGGCACCCACCATCTTTATCGTCATCATCTAAGATGTGGGTACACCAAATTTCATGTGATTCTACAACTTTTTCACCGTTGATTTAGTGGGTTCAAAATTAACGGTTTACCGACAATAGAACTTTTTACATTGCTAAATCAATGGTGAAAAGGTTGTGGAATCACATGAAATTTGGTGTACCCACATCTTAGATGATGACGATGAATATGGTGGGTGCCGATTGTCGGAAAAAACTAGAAGGGTTGTACATTTTCGACGCCATAGGAGGGAATCCCCTCCTATGGCCTCTTTTCTCCATTATTCTCATATATATATATATATATATATATATATATATATATATATATATATATATATATATATATATATATATATATATATATATATATAATTTGCAGGCAAAACCACTAAATATTTAGAACAAATAGGAAAAATACACAAGCATTGGATTGTAAGTAACAATACCTAAATCATAAGCCAAAGTACACAAGCATAGAGTTAATTCTAAAACATACAAGGAGCTATATTATTCTAAAAATCGCGACGGCTGGCTGTCAGAGTCGAAGAAGTGCAGCAGGGTTTCATCGATTTCATCAAAATCAAATAAATCCTCATCAGGAAACCAATCTGCTGTGGAGGCGACCTCGGGTGTCTCTGCTTGGATAGCGGTAGTAACCGGTGAGGCAGCGGCCGAAGAGGAGGTGGGTTCGACGCATGAAACCACCGCGTTGTTCGATTTCAGTGGAGCAGTGACGGCTTCTTTTTCCTCCTCGACCCGCATCCTCTTGCTCCCGACTGCCATCTGGTGCTCTGCCACTTGTTCAGCTTCTTCTTCTTCTTCTGCCCTGGGCCTCTTGTTGTTGGTGCTGCTCTTCTTCATGTGGATCTTACAGACGACCAGCCGATCAAAATCGGATTTTGATGAAGGATCCGCGGAGCCATGATTATTGATACGGTACTCATGCATTATCCAGTCGGTCTTGATCTTCCTCTCCCCGCTCTTGATCTTGAAGTTGAGGGCGGTCTTGTGTCCGATGACGACTTGTTTAGAATCGGCATCCCCGACCACCATCTTCCTGTAGACAGGTTTGGTTGTGGAATTGCCGTCCCAGAAACCAACCCCAGCGGATCGACTGGCCCTCGTTGCACAACGGGTGGTCGGGTTTCGAGATGTGAAGAAATGAATCTCGCTGGTCTCGTCCGTGTACCCGAAGAAATCCCTTGGAAGCTCCCAAGGATTCACGGAGTATACATCGAACTCTTTGATCAAGAAACCAGAGACCGTGAACATACGACCTTGAGTCGTCCTTGGGCGGAGGTAGTGTTCGATGAGCTCTTCATCCGATGGCGCGAACATCAACCCTGGCTCGTTGCCAACGACTGATCCCTGCTGCTGCTGCTCTAAACGATTCATCATGTTTTGTTCATCACTTGATCAAACAACAAGAAGAAAGAAAGAAGAAGATAATTAGCTTGGAAATCAAAGTGTTGCAGAGGATGTGTGTGTCTATATATATATATATATATATATATATATATATATATATAAGAGGTTAATGCGGCGGCTCCGCCAAAAACGGAAAGGAAAGCAGGACCTTAATTAGGGTTTCGTTCCTTAATTAAGAAGAAGAGGCGGCTGCCAAATTATATCCGTTGGAATTTCCTAATTAAGGAAGGAAAGACTGATCCCTCATTTTAAATATCAAAGATTTCACCGTAGGTCGCACGTATATGATAAATTTCAAAGGCTTTACCAGTGTTTTGTTTTTTCCTTATTAAAAATATAATATAGCCAGACAGTTTTAAGTGATGAGGTTAAATTAGTTTTTTCTTATAATAAGTGATGGGGTTTAGTTACGATTCTAGATTTTGACTGGATTTTTTTTTATGCTTCTTTATCGATCTTTCTTGAAGAATGAGAAATCTATATAGCCAATCAATTTCAAATTAAAAAGACCCCCTTTCCTTTTGGATTATAACAATACTTGGTAGATAATAGTAGATCATAACCGGAAGAGAGGGAGGGTGATGTGCCACTAACTCGTATAATTAAATAAAAAACACTTAAAAGGAAGGAGAAAAATCCATTTAAGGTCCCAGCTGTTTAATTCTTAAAAAAGGAGAGAGATGGGACTGGTTATAGTTTAGAGGGAGCAAATGCAAGATTTTTTCTTTCCATAGCCGGCCAAATGACTACATGATCATCGGTCTATTCTATCTCAATTCATCATTTTGAACCTTATACAAAAGGTTAAAAAAAAAAAAATTTTGCTCTTAAAGTAGTAAACAATCATCCATTTTTTTGCTGTTAAGGATAAGATATTCTCTTTCTTTCTTTTCTTTTCTTTTTTGATCTTCCTCGTTAACATATTATTATTTGTGCTAATAAGTTTACTATTTTGTGTAAGTCCACGTGTCCATGTGCTTGTGGGGAGGCGAAAACGTTATGAAAAATCAGAATTTTACAACACTAGGCAACATGGACTATGCTAAAGGAGGGATTTTTGCTAAACAAAACTAACTAACAAGCTAAAAGAGTTAGCTACTCGGAAAAGGGGTTATACCTAGGTCTTCAAGTCCTTCTTTTCTTGCTCCTTGGAGTGAAAGAACGGGTTCTCCTTGTCGCCTTCTCTTGCCGAAGAAAGATCTACCCGAGAGCCTCTACTTTTGGCTCCAACCTCAAACTAGAAGTAACTAAGGTGCTTGGTGTCCTAAACCTAGGACCTTAGAAAGAGTAGAGAGTATTTTTGAGGGTTTTATCTCAAGTTCAAATGGTTCTCAACTCATGAGAGAGGAGAGCTAGAGAGAGAGGAAGAGAAGGAGAGAGAATGAGAATGATTGAATGAGAATAGTTTTACAACTATAACAATATATGTGAATTATCTAATTAATAATATTAATCCAAAAATGAAAAAGGTGATGGTTGGTTTGATGAGACCATTATCATATCACATTAAATGTTTTTTGCAAAAAACAAAGAGCATCTTTGGAGTGTAATGATGATGGTCAATATTTCAACCATGGTCAACAAGTCAACAACCCTAACCATGACACAATTTCATTTAATTAATATTATTAATTGATATTTCACATGTCCATTGGGGTTTGGAAAAAGACAACTGTCAACTGTGCATACACACCCGTTCCGAAACCCTAATGAAAAACCTCTTCCTCCACCTCAATCAACTGTGCATACACACCCGTATCCGTGTTCCGAGGAACATGAATACAATGAGATAAAACTAACCCCCAAAACATATACTAGGATCCGGCTTAAACCAGAGCCCGCTAGTAATGACTGTCCGGACACCAAACGTGCACAAGTGCGCGAATGTGAACGAACCCCGTCGCAAAACCATGCGACCTCTACTCTGTTTTGCCTAAAGACGAATAACCCTCTGTGTGGGACTCTAAAGATTCGACACTACGCTGGCAGTGGGTTTAACCACAGACCGCAAGCGGCACTAGCTGTACGTAACAGTCCCCAGGTAGATACCGATAAGAAGACTGACGAGGTAAACCCATCTGAACTCCTACTGAGCCTAAATGTGACAGTCTCCGTACAGTCCGGTCTGTTCGTCTAAGAACATCGCATGGCGGGCCTATGGGGGCGGTAAACGCCAGTCCCCTAATAGCGGTACAAGTCGTGCCGGAGTGTAGCCCAGAATATCTGAGATAACACTGGAAACCTACCAGTCTATCTCGCTTGCCCTGGCCAGGGACTTTATGTAATGGCTTTCCTAGACACAGCGCGATATCAACCCCCAATACCGGGAGAGACGAATCCTGTCTAACCGTCACTGCCTCCAAGTGCTTCGGGACTACACCCAAAAACTATCTGTTTGCACGACTCCTTTGAGCCGTGGTAGAATAGTAATCAAAGAACAGTGGGAACACACTCGAGGCGAAGTGACAGTGTCAAGTCAACGGACTAAGCCGTACTCATGTCACCTGGGAACTGATAACTGACGATAGGTATAATACCAACCAACAGTTCCCGACGAGTCCTGTCCAGTGTACTCGTAACCTAACGAGCACCCGCATACTATCCCAAGTACGACGTACTGACGGCTGTGGGATAGGCCGTCTCCCAAGCTGGGATGAGAAGCGCATACGCTAGTCTACTCCGGAGTATCGATACCCTGTCTCGATAGTCCTACGTGTCACGCCCCGCTTCCCAAAATACGGAATACGAGGGGTTGACAAGGCCAGCCATGCTGCTACGGTCAAGGAAATGTCCTGTCGTAGTCACACTTCGGCTTCTAGTTTTACATGGTAAACAGTAAATGATGCGCAGGTAATGAGAAATGCAGTAACTGAACAAAACAACATAAAGAATTGACCTGATGGGAAAAAAAGGGTATAACCCTGGATAGCTAATCAAGATGTCCGTGATGTGCGTCTGATCCTGGTCCCGGCTAAATCTACTCCTCACACTGAGCATGCATACTCAGGTCGTCAGAGCGACACAATAGCAATATAATATATAAAACCAAATGACAACTCTAACAGTGATAATAATTATATATATCAGTAAATCAATGACGGTATAGGTATGAACATACAGTAATCAATGCAGTGGAACAGTAAAAGCAGTAAAATGATATGCCAAGTATGTCAACACAGTAAGTAATGTATGTCGATGCTATCATCTCTATCAGTCTCTAAGTCTCACTGTACGGGTCACTAAGCCTATCGTCAGTCCAAGTGTGAGAGTCAACCACTCGCGAGTGTCTTCCACCCAAGGGCAAGGGACCACGGGCCCAACATGTAACTCACGGTAATAATCATGTATCCTGTAAATCTCCATATATCTCCATATATATAAGCCGGCAAAGGACTCCCGAGATTCTGTTGAACTCACACTCAAACTAACCCACACCCCGTGGTCTACATCAAACGCTAACCATAACCTCAAATACTAATCGGTCTGTGACAAGTCTGCACGAGAACTGGAGGCAGGACCTCCATCAAGAATGTCCCGACTAATACCTAAGATAAATGGCAGAGTCTGATGTCTTATCTGTGACACCCATGCAAGAGTTTCCATAAGTGTCCCATACCACTTATAGTCACATGTACACGCGTCCCACAGACGTCGACAATGCAATAGAATAATAAGGTTCAGTGATTGTGTACAAGTACGTGTCACTTTCACTTATTTACTGATACACGAACACTAACGTACTTGTCACAATCTTCACTAATACCTAACACTGGGTAATGCATATGATCACTAGGTTATCAATACAGTGACAAATGTATGATATGATGAGGAAACATTATGTAAAGCATGATTAAGATGTTATAAAACAGTATTCTACCACTTGCAATGTTTATCATAAATCAAACGTGTACAGTTTAGCTAAACGATAAACGGGGAATAAATAGTATGATTGGTTTTCAAACCAGCGAATTTGGTTTCACGGCAATCGGGTTTCAGGATCATTAGTTATGGCCATTTCCTTTTAAGCGTTCACGGCTGGAAATCCGGTTTCAGAATCAAAAGTCCGTTTCGCAACGCATTTTAATCCCAATTGGGATCAGAATTTAGCAACACTACAGTTGAGTGAAATCTAGGGTTTCCAATAAGGTTTTCAACGCAATAGACAGATCTTCAATCGCGTCTGTACGTCAGGAGATATACACTATTCGATACTAGTATGTCGATTCTGATTCTGTTGGGACTGTTATACATCCCCATCTATTAAATTACATATTAAATAACAAACGATAACGAAACAGAATGAAACCACTTGTGTTACCTAGCTAACAGTTTCACCTTTTATAAACAGTGGATTTCCACAACCTACGAGTTAAGGAAACCAGGTGGTACCCATTACGGGACAGCACACAGTAAACAGAGTAGCTCTGGACTGCAGTCCAGAGTCGCACTCCGATCCAAATATTGTCACAGTTTAAGTACAGAAACAACTAGAAATTTATATAGGGTTATAGTTCGTCGAGTCTTCTTCGATTTAAGCCCTCGAACGCATCATTCCAGTGTGTATATAATTTATGGTGATTTTAACGGTTTTCAGGTACAAGAATTTCCAGTTTTACGGGTAAACTTGGGGGTAGTCGTTTTAGTCGTTAATAGTCGTATTTTTCCCATGAAATTTATACACAATATTCATTATTACCTGGGCCAACAATAACGATCCAATTCCGTCAAAACAGATGAACAATCTCTTAGGGATCATGCATCGAACAGGTTTATTATATAATCTATTGGATGATGTAAACCTGTAATCTAGATAATATAAGTTCGTGACTCGAATAAATTAGCATGTAGCAAGTAAAAGTACTTGCCTGGAGACGGTGAACTAATGGCGCGGCAGTGAAGGCACTAGTGACACGTCCCGGGCACGGAGTAGCAAGCACGCGACGAGTCTCGGCTAGGCTTGGGCTTGGCTCAAGCTCAGGCGATGTCGTGTGGTGGTAGTAGGTTGATAGAAAAGGGAAAGATGGGCGAGGTTTAGAGAGGGAGAGAGGGAGTGTTAGAGAGAGAGAGAGAGCGAGAGAGAACTGAGAAAGAGAGAGAGAGAGAGAGAGAGAGAGCTGAGAAAGAGAGAGAGAGTGTGAGAACAGAGGGAGAGGGAAAGAGAATTAGAGAGAGAGAGTTGAGATATATAGAGAGAGGGGGAGAACAGAGAGAGAGGGTGAGGAAGAGAGAGAACAGAGGAAGAGAGAGGGGGAGAGATCAGAGAGAGAGAGAGAGAGAGAGAGAGTAGTGGGTAGAGGGGAGAGGTGGTGACGTCGAAGGTTGTGCCTCCGGTGATGGTGTGCAGGGAATGGGGTTGTGGTTGAAGGAGTGCCCCGTCGATGGAGATGGCCGGAGGAGGCGAGCTCGGTGGGTGATGGTGGGGGATGGTGACGGAGACGACTAAGGGTGGTCATGGTCGGAGTTTGGTGGATGGAGAGCGAGAGAAGATGAATGGGGGTCGAAGTCATCGTCGTCGACGGCGGCGAGTGACGAAGGCAGTGGGGAGCTCGAGGGTTGCTGTGGGTTGGGTGAGGGAGTAGAGGGAGAAGAGGAGAAAGGGGTCTGAGAGAGTGAGGAATGAGGGAAAGTGATGGGAGTGAGGGAGAGAGAAAGAGCGACGAGGCGCGCGTCGTGGGTAACACTCGCGAGCGTTGGCGTGAGGAGCGGCGACGATGGTGGATCGAGGGAACAGTGGAGCGGCAAAAAGGGAGTAGCCGTTGGGGGAGAAGAGAAGGCGGGTCGGGTCGGGTTAAAGCGGACGCGGGCTGAAGAGAATGGGCCGGGCCAACGAAAAAGAATTCCTTTTAAAAAGGAAGTGGCTGAGGAGATGGGCTCGGGTTGAAGCGGGCTGGGGAATTTAAATAGTTGTTTAAATTTGATTTTCTTTTGGGCTGCAGGAAATTTAATAGGAAAATGGTGAGAAAAGAGTGGGCCGGGCTGGGGTTTAAAGAAAAAGGTTTTAAGTTATTTAAAGGAATGGGCTTGGGATTTTATGAAAAGAGAATGGTGTTGGCTGAGGGAATTAGTTGGAAAAATGTAATAGGGTTTGAGTTTTATAGGATTTTGAAATAAATAAATAAATAAATAAATAATTATAAATAAAATAAAATAAAATCTTATAAGTTAATGAGAAACACGAATATTGGTACAAAAAGGGGCTGGGTGTTACATCATACCACCCTTATAAAAATTTCGTCCTCGAAATTTAAAATAAACGATAAGTTATACAACCATAAGCGAAAGCTATTATATTGCAAACTAACACATAATGCTTTACTTGAAATAGGCAGATAAAGAAATTTGAAGGTTTATATATGTAAGAACAATATATAAAAGGATGGGTCTAAACAAGTATAAGGCAGGAACAACTATAAGAGCAAACTACATATATACGGGAATATAAATAACAACAATAACGAACAATATTATTCGAGGCGTACTCGATAAAATCAAAATTCAATTATGTGCACGTATAAGTATATCAAAGGTAGTACGGCAGAAATAATAAGTATAAGGCACAATCATTTATAATAGTAAACATAGACACAATACCCGAAAATATAAAAGAACAACAATAAAGTAATGAAAAATTAGTCGGTAGGTTAAAACATTTTAGGATAATTTATCGATCGAATAGTTTTAAAGTAACTTAGAAAACCCACATAATGAAAATAAGAAACAGGTAACGAAAATATACGCGATGTAAGGTTGCGCTACTGAAATAATGGGAAAGCTAGTAGTGGAGTACTTGAAATGCGTAAAACGGAAATAGTCGATAAAACACACTCTTCGATAAATATAAAATAATGAAAAACCAAATTTTCGAATAATAATGTCCCTATTTATATTTAGGGTAATAGGAAAAACACAAAATGTATAGGGCTAGCTAGGGTAAGGATTATAAGGGAGTGTGGCTCATACAAAAGGTCGGGGTGTGACGGTTAGAGACTGAAGGTCAAAAAGATCGGGGTCGGTTTAGCCCAGGAAGTAAGGATGAGCAGTAAAGGATTACAAGGGAAAAAAATGTATGGGGAGAACAACGGTCTACACATCATGTGAATCAAACAATTTGAAGGGTTAGCGAACTCGAAGATTTCACTATGAACTTCTCCTCCCAGAAGGATTTCAAACGAGGCACAGACGAAGGATGAAGGGTGGACCACTAAAAGATCGAGTGCGGTACTTGTTAATCTTAGTGAGGGTTAAAACAATGTAAGGAGTAGGGGTGAACAGATCTTAGTAGGAAAAATAATTGTATAGAAGAATTAATCAAGCATCAAGTGAACTAAGAAGATCGGAAGATTAGCGAACTCAGCAATTTATTTCATTCCAGAAGATTTTAAACAAAGCATTTTTAAAATGAAAGGTGGCCCTAAACTATACACAGATTTTATTTGGCCAGAGAAGACAACATCTAAAAGAAATCCCGTCAGTCGCGGTTGTGGAGATTCAGCAGGTTGCGGTAGGCTCGCGCGCTCAGGTAGGGGCGTCCATTCCCATATCGCCTCGCAGGGATCGCCATTGGGAGTTCTTCCACAACAGGTCTTGATCTTCTGGTCCTTCTTCCTCGGCTGGAGCTTCTTCATCGAGGTCTGATTCCATGTGATTCTCTTCTTCTGGGTTCTCTTCCATGGGATTTTCCTCCACTGGATTTTCTTCTATCGGGTCTTCATCGGGATCTTCCTCTATCGGGTTCTCTTCAGGGTCTCCTTCCTCTTCGTCGGAATCGTCTATCATATCAAACTCTAGGGCGGCTGCTCCTTCGTCTTCGGAGTCGCTGTTTTCGCCAATGACCTGGGGACCGTTGATCTCATCGTCAGAACTCATCAGCGTGCGGTCTAAGGAAACGTATGACTGTGCATCCTCATCCAAATGCGGCGCTGCACCAGGGTGGGCCATGGCCTGAAAGGAAAGAGTCATGATTCGATAGTGAAATACCTCAAGAGAATAGCTCAGGGTACGAAGTATAGGAAAATATGCGGCGGCGGGAACTGGAAAATCAGGATTAAAATGCTGTGATAATGAATAGTATGAATAAGGGGAAGGACAAGAGAATGATACATATATTACGATTCAAGTTTTATTGCAGTCAACTAAAAGTTCGACGGATACAAGATTTCAAACGGAAAGAAATATTTATAAGAGGATGACAACATTATTACTGAAATTAGAAAACATGAAAATTCTCCTTTGATTGCTAGACCGCTGCATTCTCGTCACGCGAGTTGAATCCTGTGTTGGGTCCGCTTTATTCTCAAAGTTCGAACTACGCAATAATCATCACTTGGCAGAAGTGGGGAGAGTGGACGAGTCTCCTCCTTGCAGCTCCTTCCTTTTTGGGCAACCGTTGATAAGATGTTCGCTGGATCCGCAAATCAGACATTTCCCTTGGGCGCGGTGACAATCCCTCTGCCATTTGATTGGGGGAGAGAGACAGAGCTGAGAAAGAGAGAGAGTGTGTGAGAACCGAGGGAGAGGGAGAGAGAATTAGAGAGAGAGAGAGTTGAGATATAGAGAGAGGGGGAGAACAGAGAGAGAGGGTGAGGAAGAGAGAGAACAGAGGAAGAGAGAGGGGGAGAGATCAGAGAGAGAGAGAGAGTAGTGGGTAGAGGGGAGAGGTGGTGACGTCGAAGGTTGTGCCTCCGGTGATGGTGTGCAGGGAATGGGGTTGTGGTTGAAGGAGTGCCCCGTCGATGGAGATGGCCGGAGGAGGCGAGCTCGGTGGGTGATGGTGGGGGATGGTGACGGAGGCGACTAAGGGTGGTCGTGGTCGGAGTTT
Organism: Agapanthus africanus; assembly: GCA_030015575.1. Lineage (NCBI taxonomy): Eukaryota > Viridiplantae > Streptophyta > Magnoliopsida > Asparagales > Amaryllidaceae > Agapanthus > Agapanthus africanus. The sequence continues at coordinate 102,234,317 of CM057346.1, read as the reverse complement.
GGTGGATGGAGAGCGAGAGAAGATGAATGGGGGTCGAAGTCGTCATCGTCGACGGCGGCGAGTGACGAAGGCAGTGGAGAGCTCGAGGGTTGCTGTGGGTTGGGTGAGGGAGTAGAGGGAGAAAAGGAGAAGGGGGTCTGAGAGAGTGAGGAACGAGGGAAAGTGATGGGAGTGAGGGAGAGAGAAAGAGCGACGAGGCGCGCGTCGTGGGTAACGCTCGCGAGCGTTGGCGTGAGGAGCGGCGATGATGGTGGATCGAGGGAACAGTGGAGCGGGAAAAAGGGAGTAGCCGTTGGGGGAGAAGAGAAGGCGGGTCGGGTCGGGTTGAAGCGGACGTGGGCTGAAGAGAATAGGCCGGGCCAACGAAAAAGAATTCCTTTTAAAAAGGAAGTGGCTGAGGAGATGGGCTCGGGTTGAAGCGGGCTGGGGAATTTAAATAGTTGTTTAAATTTGATTTTCTTTTGGGCTGCAGGAAATTTAATAGGAAAATGGTGAGAAAAGAGTGGGCCGGGCTGGGGTTTAAAGAAAAATGTTTTAAGTTATTTAAAGGAATGGGCTTGGGATTTTATTAAAAGAGAACGGTGTTGGCTGAGGGAATTAGTTGGAAAAATGTAATAGGGTTTGAGTTTTATAGAATTTTGAAATAAATAAATAAATAAATATAAATAAAATAAAATAAAATCTTATAAGTTAATGAGAAACACGAATATTGGTATAAAAAGGGGCTGGGTGTTACACTACAACTAGGGACCTGCATAAGGATGTGCTTGTAGATTACCCAGCCCCCACGAGTGTGACTGCCATCACAACGCTGGTAATCAAGCAAAGATCCTAAGGGCTCCACTAATGTGTAAAGGCGATATGTTAAAAGAAACACATGCACACATTAAAGCAGAAACAAACCAAGTAGCATTGTTCCCGCCAAAAATTTCTGCGCAGAAGAATCCAAGGTATCAAATGGCAGCGATACGCTTAAGGAATTTCGAACCAGTATCTCCCGGGCTGTTTTTTGACAAACTCCCGAATGAGAAACAGATAAATTCTGATGGTATTGGAAGCATCTCGAAAAACCCTTCGATTTGATATGTTATGGGCCTCGTAATTCATCCGGGATCAAAAGTTATGAGGCATTACGTGTCCGCACGTGATGGACCTTTAAGAACCCGCTGGAAGAATTAAAAGATATAATAAAAACTCAGAAAAAAAACCCCAACGGGGCATCACGTGCTCACACGTGACCATGGGTCACGTGCAGACACGTGATGGGCTCTTAAGGCCTCTAAAATAATGAATAGAATTAAATTCTAAAATCTGTTCCCTGATTAAAAATCAGAAGTTACCTCAATGAGGTATCACGTGCTCATACATGACCAATGGTCACGTGTTGACACGTGATGGTTAAAACTGAAGCATAAACAAGCGGCCATTAAAGAACTCAATTGGGGGTCACGTGCTCACACGTGACCAAGGGTCACGTGTCAGCACGTGACTGGTTTCGAAAGCCTTACAGTTAATAGAATTAAAATTCTAAAATTTTCTAAATCTTTCCAAACACAAAAGGTCTATGGGGACCGTTGGATTAAAAATCTGAGGGTGATTAAAAATCACCAATTTATGGAATAATCTTGGACTTGGAAAGATTTCCCCCCTAAATCTAACCGAGATAACAAAGGGATATCTTTGGATTTAAAATCCAATGGTGAATAAAATTCATTTAACAATCTAAAGACCCAGATTAATGATAAATATAAATCAAATCTATCAACATACAAATCAAATCTCTCAATGAGAGATTTACTAAGCAAATTGATTCTTTTCCTTCTCCTATAAATAGGAGCCAAGAAAAGAAGAAAAGAAGATCTACATTTTTTAGAGGGAAAAACAGAGAGAGGAGAATTTAATTCTCAACAGAGAAGAAAAGAAAGGAGAATTTAATTCTCAACAAAGAAAAACCCTAGGTGAGAAAGGAAAAAGGATCAAAACTTAAATAAAGAGAATTTAATTCTCAAAATCCAAGAGTTTAACTCTTATACAAAAAGAACTTAGTTCTTCTTCTGGTTGAAGATCTGCACAGAGCACATCTCCCCATAAGTTGAGAATTTAATTCTCATCGGGTCGAGATCCTGCCATGCAGATCCTAAACTTAGAAGGGGAATTGAGTTTTGAGAATTTAATTCTCCTAAAACAAAACTAGGGTTTAACCCTAATCAAGAATTTAATTCTTTTACATATCTGGGAATTTAATTCCTTTAAAAAGAAATTAGGGTTTTACCCTAAATAAGAATTTAATTCTTTCAAAATAGGAATTTAATTCCTCCAGAATCAAAATTAGGGTTTTACCCTAAATAAGAATTTAATTCTTAAAGATAAGGAGACTTAAAAGATCTCTGTGCATGAAAGGACTAAGGTCACGTGCCCCACGTGACTCTTGAACAGATCCCCCAAAAATGAGAAGAGGAAACCTTTGAGGCAATGCCTCACGTGCTCCCACGTGACCCTCATTATATATGGAACAAAAGCAAAGGCAGAAACAATTCTGGGTGCTCTCACGTGACACCACGTGACCCCTAATAAATGTTCTAATAAATCAGGGCATGAGTATACATCACGTGCCCACACGTGATGGCTATGAAAATTAAAAGTGTTTAACACTTGTTTGCAGAACAAAATAAAGGGGATCTGGCCCCACTTTTTGATGCCATCACATGCTCCCACGTGACTCCCAAAACGCAGAAAGAAAAAGCAAAGGAAATGAAAGCTTTGGGCGCTCTCACGTGTTATCACGTGACCCCTCAGCAAATGCTTTAACAATTGGCGCACAGATCCCCATCACGTGCCAACACGTGATGCTCTAAAATAAAAATAAAAGTGTTTAACACTTATTCGCAGATTTGAGGATAAAACAAAGGAGATCTGGCTCCACATTTAGGGCGCCCTCACGTGTCACCACGTGACCCCTAATGAGCATTTTAACAGACCAGAGCGGGGGCCTCCATCACGTGCTCACACGTGATGGCCGTCAGAATTAAAAGAGTGAAACACTGATCTACAGAATAAAATAAGGGAAATCAGGACGCTCTCACGTGTCCACACGTGACCCCTCTCTCCTTAATGTTTAACACTAATCTGAAGACTTTGTTCCCAGTGTTTAACACTGATGTGCTTTAGTGTTAAACACTAATTTGAAAACTATGATTACCAGTGTTTAACACTGATTTGCTTTAGTGTTTAACACTAATTTGAAAGCCCTGCTGCTAGTGTTTAACACTGATTATCTTTTAGTGTTTAACACTAACTTGTTAATCTTATTCCCAGTGTTCAACACTGTTGACCTCTAGTGTTTAACACTAGCTTTAGCCCAATTGGCTAAATTTCTAGAGGCAAAGCCCCTCCTTCAATGGACCAACAGAGAGCCAATATTTCAAACACAATTGGACTTAGTCCAAATTGGCCATAAGTCCTCAAATCATCTTGAACTGAGCACATCTGCTCTTTCAACCAACTCATTGGTTCAAGGGTACATCTCTGAGCTCCTCTGATATTTGTCGTTGTAATCCTTCAACGTCTTCAGAGAGGTGATGGGTCCCGACAACCATACATTTCAATGGACCACTATGTCCTTAAACTGGTAATGGACCACCACGTCCCTAAACTGGCAATGGACCACCACGTCCCTAAACTGGAACTTGGACCACCATGTCCCTAAACTGGAGATGGACCATCATGTCCCTAAACTGGCAATGGACCACCATGTCCCTAAACTGGAACAATAGAGCCCAAATGCTCTTTTGTCGGATCTAAATGATCCCGTTAAGTCGATCTTAGTCCCAAACTGGACTAACGTATCCTTAACAACCGTTTAAGTTGATCTTAGCCTCAAATATGGCTAACGTATCCTTAAATCTTCAAACAGATTTTAGTCCCAAATTGGACTATAAATCCCCAAATCAACTTTGGTTCAAGGGTACATCTCTGAACTCCTCTGACATCTATCGTTGTAATCCTTCAACGTAGTCAGAGAGGTGACGGGTCCCGACGGCCATACATGCAATGGACCCCTATGTCCCTAAACTGGAACAATAGAGCCCAAATGCTCTTTTGTCGGATCTAAACGATCCAGTTAAGTCGATCTTAGTCTCAAATCGGACTAACGCATCCTTAACAAACGTTTGAGATGATCTTAGCCTCAAATGAGGCTAACGTATCCTTAAACCCAAAACCCCAAACCCAAATCTAAGAAAACACGGATTTGGACTAATCCACGTCCTACGGGCGATGAGAATAAATTAGTCTCCGTATACAATCCACGGGCAACCAAACACAAAACAAACACCCACGACACGAAGTGACCATCTGGAGAAGGAGAAAGTTGTTACCGCGACGCGGTAACGTAATTAACTGCAGGGGCTTGCGCCTGCACGGAAGAGCGTCCCCACAATCAAAAACCCCTCAAGCAAGGGGGAATCTGACGAAGTCTGCTACATCGGACGCATCCGTTTAAACCTTCGATGCATGGTGCCATAAATCAACTTGGCATCTTCGGAGAGGTAGACGGATAGCACCAATTAGCATCTGCCCTGAATCTCAGGCGAGACAGTCCATGTCTCGGCCGCCGTTCGGAGGGGAACAGATTCTGGCACGCCCGGTGGGACCTTTTCCTCTTTCCACTCCACACTTCGTGTGTCGTGATTCGTGAACCGATCGCGGTTCGCTAATGGTTGCCCTTGGGTTTCAAGATACTAAGACTCGGCGTCTGACTTATTGCAGAAAGCAAAGAATCGATGGCTTCTACTTGTGTGAAATGCTCCAACTTCTTGAACTGCAAATGCAACCGACGCTCCGTCTCACCTGGAGGTGTAGCATATGGACCGCAGGCTGCTTCCCTATTCACTATGCCTGTGGAGCAAGTGACCCAAGCTACTACCGGTCTATTCTTTAGGACCATGCTCCCGCCAACAAGCTTCACCGCGCTGATTGGTAGGGATTTTACGATCAAAAATATAATTACCGCAATCAGAAACGGCGTCGCTTCGCAGCTAGCCGGTGAGTGCGGGTCGATCCACAGAGACGGGTAAATTCCTTTTATGTGTTTTAACGAGTTGATTCTATTTGTCGTTTTGGTTTTATATAAATCTAGATCTAAAACTTAATTAATCTAATTTAAATTCTTGCTAGGGTTAGGCTTAGAGGAAGTTTTGGAGATTGATGTTTCCTTCACCGCTTTCAATGCCGTATTATAGATCCATTAGGTGTTATAGTAATTATCGATAAAGTGGATACGACTCTTTTGGGAAGATGTTTTCTTCCTCTAGATTCGTATCCTTCCTTTATCATTAATTACCCTAACCCCCATGGAAAACGCGCGCAACCGGCCCTTTATACTGCGGTTCACCGTTATCTCGAGGGGTAGGGTGCCGCAGGGAGCGGTTGTGCGCGCATGCATGGAGTTCTTAATGGGTTAGTTTAATATGGCATTGAAAGGGGTGAGAGATCTCATCTCTCAACCCTTTCCCTAAGGCTAACTCTAACAAGCGAGGAGACTACTCGCTCATCAGGGGATGAAATAACATTAAAAGAATAAAAGAAAAACACTTACTAATGGTGATGGCTCCCTCCAAGCGATAAAGAACAGATCTGAATGTCACTTCCAGAATTTCTGAATTTTATTTATTGAAAAGAGGCATACAATTTTTAGATCTAAGATTACAATTTATAGGAAAATAGGAAACCTAGGGTTACAGACTCTCGCACATGCAAAATTACAGATTTGACCCCTGAAAATCCTAACATCTGCACCGACGCACCAAAATTCCACCGACACGGGCTTTGTATGGCCGCGGAACCGCGGCTCCAGGCTGGGTTTGGCCGCGGATCCGCGGCCAAACTGTGGACTTGGGCTTTGTTATTTTCTGGGCTTTTTCCTTGGCTGTTTGGGCTTCTGTTTCCATATGTAGTTTCTCTGTTGGGCTTCTGGTTCTTCTCCAGATGTTTCAGTGAACACTTGTATTAGGATTTTTAACCGTCTACTTGACATTTTGGACCTTGCACTGTTCTTCGACTAGGCTTGACTAGGATAGGTCTGCTTGTTGGTCAAAAGTCCCTTTTTCTGTTGTTTTGTGTCTTTTTCACTGTATTTGCTCCAGAAACCTGTAACCTATAATATGCAACAAACGTGCGTCAAGAGTACCTGTTTATTTATAAAAAGGATAAGAATAGGGGGATGATAAATGCAATATTATGGTCTGAACAAATACCCCCAAACTTACCTTTTGCTCGTCCTCGAGCAAACTTATTATTTATTCACTAAAATCCTAACCGCACTTTCGCAGGGAAACGCGATTGCACTGAGCACGTGCAACAAGCCGTTAAACCTCTAGGTGTCCCTAGTAGGAGGAGTGTTGTCTCCTGAGGGTTTTCAGCGGATTACACCCACAAAATCCTATCAACTCGGCCCATTGACTTTTGTTCTCCAATTAAGTTTTCTAATAAGGACTTCTATTATCTTCTACTTGTAAATTATCCACCCATATTCTTCACGCTTCCTTATTATTTAACTTAAGATTATATATGTTGTGTAGACCTACTTAGCTTTCGGCATCTTTTAAGTCTTCCTTCTAGGGTTACATCTCCACTCAGGAATTTCTATCAACTCTATTAAAGATACAAATTTTATCTTTCATTCCTTTCTCTTATCTACATTCCAATCACGTACCCCTACGTGTGTGTATAGATCACCCCTACACTTGGAAATTCAATTCAAGCAATCATGCCCTTGTCCATTGTCCAAAGTACTAATTAGTTGGTGAATGAAATTTGCTTACACATCCTTCATGCGACCGTTAATACTTCTTGAGGTACCAACGACCGATTATAAAATGCATTTGCACTTTAAAGCGTACTTCCTAGTCCTTGCAGCACCCAAGGCTTTAGCAGTGACTCCCAAACCAGTTGGTCTAAGGCACTAGGTGATGAAGCACCCTCGCTAAATATTTTTCTATTTTTACAGCCTTAAGTAATCACAAAAACCAGTGTCCATTTTTTTCTTTATTCACTTTTTATTTTCTTTTTATTTTCATTGTACTAAGGACGTTAGACAAGTGCATTTCAAGGTCTCTTCTACTATTCCAAGTTTCAAGGTGCGTGATTGTGCAAATTGTAGGGTATACGTTTTCAGAATCTAAACTTAAGTTAGGAATTATTTTTCAAACTTATACTCTAATAAGAATATCAATACTCTTCCCTTGTTTCGACTTAGCCCAAGAAGTGAACCCAAAATTTGCCTATTTCTAAATAAACTACAAGGCATATACTTTCTACCGTTAAACTTTAAGAAATGTTATTTTTAGGGTTTTTAATTCACTAAGTCTAAGATCTAGTTGTTCATAACCAGTTAACCTATTAGTCAAACTCAAGTCAATTAGCCAAAATTGAATACAATTATTTTTATATTTTTTGAAATTTTTCAAATTTTTATGGTTTTTAAAATAAGTATGCAAATGCAAAAATATGTACAAATGAATGCGAAGGAAGAAGACGTACCGAGCATACCCTCAAACTTGAACTTGACAGTGTTCTCACTGTCATACTAAACCAAGAGGGTCAAAATACCGATACTCCCCTGTTTATTTATTTATTTATTGTTTTTTTTTATTGTTAAGAAAAACAAAAATATATACAAAAAGACCCTCCCCCAAACTTCAATTAAACTATGTTAGACAATACTGCCAAACCTTGCATCGGCCAAAAGTCAACACCAACCAGTTGAAAAATTTATCAGTAAAGAATATAGGGTGGTGGAAAAATAAGTTGTGGTGGTCCGCAAAGAATTGGGGAAGATAGAAGTAGTGGTATGGGAGGTGTGGAGGTAAATATACAGGTGATGGTGATGCATCGAAACGAGAATGTAAATGATCAGCAATCAGTGGAGTGTTGGCATTCTCGTACCTTATTAAAAGAAATGGGGGTATTTCAACTTCTAAGGGAGGAAGTTGACTCACCACAATACCCCCAAGATGTTCCTGTGGGTCCTCTATTGGCATGGCATCATCCATCAATTGCGTATGATATTCACTTATGAGGGAATTTATCTCCTCGATGTCCGCCATAGTCCTACCGAAAACTTGCCGCCTATCTTGTAAGACCGTTAAGAGGGCATTCTATTGCTCGAGGGCTAGAGAGGCCGATATGATAATGGGAAAGGTCTCATTATCACCTATGTAAGCATATCTAAGGTGAGACGGCAAGGACATTAGTTCGAGTTTCGGAGGCAAAAGAATCATTGCGGAATCTACCTCGAACTCAAAGGACTCCAACACAGGTTCGAAATCACTGCAAACAACCGATTCGGATGGTTCGACTGACTCATCCAAAAATTCAAACGACTCATATTCGGGCTGTGAGTCGTCAACATCTAAAAAAGTGAAACATTCATAATCAACATCGGTTGTATCAATGGTAGTAGGCTCAAGGAGGGACGCACTAGTGGCGTCAAAACTGTTTTCATCAAACAAGAATCTTTCAAGCTCGCTGTCCTCCTGCGTGATTTCGTGAATAGAGCAAACTTCTCGTGTACTAGTTTTAGGCACGGGGGGCAGACTTCCCATCTTATAAATATTGAACTCACTAGACCTCTTCCCGAAGGATAGAGTCATGGAGCCATTGCGGCAATTTATCACGGCATTGGAAGTGGCCAAAAATGGTCGACCGAGAATCACCGGAATTTGGTTTATTGGGTTAGCAATAGGTTGTGTATCCATAACAATAAAATCAACGGGGAATATGAATTCCCCGACTTTAATCAACACATCCTCTAGTTGACCCCTTGGATAGGTGATTGATCGATTAGCTATTTGGAGAGTGCAACGAGTGGGTTTCAACTCTCCAACCCCTAATTGTTCGTACACGGAGTAGGGAATCAGGTTAACACTAGCCCCAAGATCTAAAAGTGCTTGATTAATTTTCTTATCCCCAATTGTAATTGAAATCGTAGGACAGCCGGGGTCCTTTCGTTTTTGGGGTAAGGTTTGATGGTGGTTAATAGCATTGCTCACTGCACTAGCCACTAGCACTTTCTTGGGTACTTGAGATGCTTTTCTCCTTGAAGTGCATAATCCCTTTAAGATTTTCGCGTATGAAGGGACTTGTTGGATAGCATCCAAGAAGGGTATATTTATGCTAACCTGCTTAAATATCTCCACAATCTTCTCCACTTGTGTATTTGGTTTATTAGGACTCAACCTGTTTGGAAATGGTGCATTCTGAAAATTTGTTGAGTCAAAAGTCTGTGGAGTAGAATGTGGAATAGGAACGGATCCCAGTGTGGATGTGTTCGTGTTGTTAGAAATGGGTCCGTTCGAGTCAGAAGAAGTAGAGCCGTGTGAAGGGTGGAGAATAGGCTCTAAAGAAAAAGGTGAAGAAGGAAGTGAAGAAAATGAAGAAGGGGAAGAAGAACCACCGGCGGGGATGTCATCACTAGTTTCCACATTATTTTGCAACTCTCTTCCGGATCTCAACGTGGTCACCGCATTTACATTGTGATTGTGATATGCGTTTTGTGGGTGGCCGGGATTGGGCAATGGTTGAGATGGAAGCTTTCCCTTTTCTCTCTCGCTCAACGCAACAGTTAATTGTGCAATTTGTGCCTCAATAGATTTTATACTTTGATCGTGTGACGCATTGTTATTCATTAAAGATTGCACATAACTTTCAAATCTTGCTGCGGATTCTGTAGTTTGCTTGAGAAATGCTTCAAGACTTTTCTCGAGCGAGCTAACCTTATCATCATTAGGTTGAACCAAATTGTTCGTTTGATTTGTATAAGGTTGTTGTTGGAAAGGTTGCTGGTTTTGAGTTTGTAAGGGTGCTTGTTGTTGTTGTGGAGGAGGTCTTTGAAAATTATTATTCCCTTGGACTTGTTGATTTTGGTTCCAAGCGAAATTCGGGTAACTCCTCCACCCCTGATTGTATGTCGAAGAGTAAGGATCATTTCTTTGTCGTTGCTGAAATGCAGCATTGACTTGATCCTGTCCTTGAATAGGTGCATTATAAGGACACTCTTCGGTTAAGTGCGACGGGTTCGAACAACAAGCACAAACAGTTCGTGTGGGTAGAGTAGGGGCAGGAGAAGACGATGAGATTTTGGTCTCAATGGCTTCTAGCTTTTTCATAAGTGAGGCCATCTCGGCCTTCATAGCTATCGACATATCTATTTGATGTATGCCTGCCCTAGATTGACCACTAGAAGAAGATGATGTGGTCTTGGTACTCTCCCATTGAATTGTTTGCTCACTTAGGTCCTCAAGAAACTGCCAAGCTTCGTCGCTAGACTTGGAGAGAAAATGACCTTGACATATTGTTTCTAGCAACTGCTTCGTTGCTGCGTTCAATCCCTCGTATAAAGTTTGGCAAAGTTGCCAATTTTCTATCCCATGATGAGGGCATTGAACAAGTAGGTCTTTAAATCTCTCGAAGCACTTCCAAAATGGTTCGGAAGGAAGCTGTGAAAATTGTATAATCTCGTTTCGGATTCTAGCAGTTTTATAATGAGGGTAGAACTTTTTCAGAAAAGCTCTCACAAACTCGCCCTAATTTCTAATGGAGTGTGATGCGGTGCTATATAGCCACTTCTCGGCTAGGTCACATAAGGTGAAAGGAATGACCCTTAGCCTTATAGCGTCATCACTTAATTGGGTTGTCTTCATCATGCTGCAAACGTTTTGGAATTTATTAATGAAAATATATGCATCTTCGGATTCCAAACCATGAAACTTAGGCAGCATATTGATGAAGTGTGGTTTTATTTCAAAATTATCCCCATTCGCCGGTGGGGGTGAAAGACATGTAGGTAAGGAAGTGCGGACGGGGTAGAAGAGATCCTGGAGCGCAACTCGTGCGGGCGCTACAACAGGCGGTAGATTCGGGTTATTCGCACCTGGCGGAGGTGGAATCATTCCCGTCGGTAAGGTATCGTTGGGGTTAAATCCCGACATACCTTCGAAAGAAGAATTTGAAGGTGGAGGTAAGGAAATGGACGGAATGTCGACGAAGGGTTCGCCGAAGGGTTCGCCGAAGGGTTCGTTGGTCGGTACCAACGAAACGCGGACTAATCGGGCGTTAGTATCCCTAGTCCAAAATGACATACACCAAAGGGTAGTGCAATCAGAAAAAAAAGAAAAACAGAATGTGGGGGTAAGATAACGTCAGTGAGAAGAAGTGGTGGAAGTGGTTTGCAAGTTTTCTTTAGCGGCAAGTTGCAAGTTTTTGAAAAGATTTTTCTTTATTTTTTTTTTATTTGTGAGTTTTGCAAGGAGGTTTTTGAAAACGGACTCGTGACACAACTGAATCAACCACACATGCACAATCAGGCCTAGATCTAGGGTCGCCTAGGTCTACTAGACAGCTCCTAACTAGGGCTAGAAATAGACCTCAAACCGTCTCTTCATGGACAAGTACGGCCAGGTAAGTGGGAAGGAACCACCACTACAGTGGGCCTAATTAAAAACCACTAGCCTAGACACCGCAATGTTGGTTAGGATAAACGGCCGATGCCTACCCTAGTCCTTTTCCTATTGAGCTCGCTGTCCTTAGGTCTGAGTCTAATCTTTTTTAATTAAAGGTGGTCGATGCAAAATGCTTTAGGTGTTTTCTGGGGTCCTGGGAAGGGTGATGAAATCCCCACCCAATCTGAGTTTGGTCAAATAGCCCCTTAGAATCCGGTTAAATTATGCAAAACAAATAAATTTCACTTGCAATCAGAATTTTTTAGCGCGGCGCAAAGAAACCTGCAGAAATCTGTTATTTAGAAGGGGGAGAAAGACTCTTTACGCAAAGAAATCCTGCAGAAAACTTTTTACAGAGAGATATATGGGAGATTGCAGAGGGGAGAGAGAGAAATCAAACCAGAAAAAATTCGTGCGCTTACGTGGCACAGGGAGCGTGGATGCGCGGCGGGAGGCCCCTAATTGCGGCGGAAACGCGGTCGTCAGGTCGGATCGTGCTCTGGAAAAATTTCTGTGGTTCTGTACTTTCAATTCCTCTCTGTTCCTATGTACCAAATTTTTATTTTCCCTCTGTAAAATTCCAGATCCTTGATTCTTTGCTGTTCCTGCAAGATCCAAAAATACACCCTTCAAACAGATCAAATTTGATTATTTTTTTTTTCTTATATTTTCAGATTTTTATAATTTTTTTAAAATTTATATCAACCCGAAAATTCAAAAAAAGAAAGATTACGCCGTCCCCGGCAACGGCGCCATTTGATTGGTAGGGATTTTACGATCAAAAATATAATTACCGCAATCAGAAACGGCGTCGCTTCGCAGCTAGCCGGTGAGTGCGGGTCGATCCACAGAGACGGGTAAATTCCTTTTATGTGTTTTAACGAGTTGATTCTATTTGTCGTTTTGGTTTTATATAAATCTAGATCTAAAACTTAATTAATCTAATTTAAATTCTTGCTAGGGTTAGGCTTAGAGGAAGTTTTGGAGATTGATGTTTCCTTCACCGCTTTCAATGCCGTATTATAGATCCATTAGGTGTTATAGTAATTATCGATAAAGTGGATACGACTCTTTTGGGAAGATGTTTTCTTCCTCTAGATTCGTATCCTTCCTTTATCGTTAATTACCCTAACCCCCATGGAAAACGCGCGCAACCGGCCCTTTATACTGCGGTTCACCGTTATCTCGAGGGGTAGGGTGCCGCAGGGAGCGGTTGTGCGCGCATGCATGGAGTTCTTAATGGGTTAGTTTAATATGGCATTGAAAGGGGTGAGAGATCTCATCCCTCAACCCTTTCCCTAAGGCTAACCCTAACAAGCGAGGAGACTACTCGCTCATTAAGGGATGAAATAACATTAAAAGAATAAAAGAAAAACACTTACTAATGGTGATGGCTCCCTCCAAGCGATAAAGAACAGATCTGAATGTCACTTCCAGAATTTCTGAATTTTATTTATTGAAAAGAGGCATACAATTTTTAGATCTAAGATTACAATTTATAGGAAAATAGGAAACCTAGGGTTACAGACTCTCGCACATGCAAAATTACAGATTTGACCCCTGAAAATCCTAACATCTGCACCGACGCACCAAAATTCCACCGACACGGGCTTTGTATGGCCACGGAACCGCGGCTCCAGGCTGGGTTTGGCCGCGGATCTGCGGCCAAACTGTGGACTTGGGCTTTGTTATTTTCTGGGCTTTTTCCTTGGCTGTTTGGGCTTCTGTTTCCATATGTAGTTTCTCTGTTGGGCTTCTGGTTCTTCTCCAGATGTTTCAGTGAACACTTGTATTGGGATTTTTAACCGTCTACTTGACATTTTGGACCTTGCACTGTTCTTCGACTAGGCTTGACTAGGATAGGTCTGCTTGTTGGTCAAAAGTCCCTTTTTCTGTTGTTTTGTGTCTTTTTCACTGTATTTGCTCCAGAAACCTGTAACCTGTAATATGCAACAAACGTGCGTCAAGAGTACCAGTTTATTTATAAAAAGGATAAGAATAGGGGGATGATAAATGCAATATTATGGTCTGAACACGCGCCGGTGCTGACAGAGGAAGCTCCCAAGAAGTCGGTCTTTGATCGTCTTACCCCTGCCGCGGCCCCTCTCAACGGGTCTCCCAACACCAGCGCCTCGGTCTTCTCTAAATTGGGCCAAGACTCCTGTGGACCCACAATGAGGCCTACAATCCCAGAGAAGGCTGCTTCTAAGAAAGTGACCGGTCCTGCTCCTGAAGTCATCAAAGCGGCTTCCCCTGCCACAAAGTCGGTCTTTACAAGATTGACGGCTCCAGCTCCCGCTCCTGCTATCCAAAGGACGTCAGTCTTTGACAGGCTAACACCAGCAACGACCCCCCACCTACACAGGGGGCAAGACGAAACTATTCTCACCGCTGAACCAACGCCGTCCGCTCGACACGCTCGACGTCGCCACTGGCGCCGAGTAAGGAAGGCTGGGGGCAACTCCCCCTCTGGGCTAACTCCACCAGCCCCGATGGCAGAAGTTAATGCTGCTGTTCCAACTGGGAACAGCTTTGAGATGCTAAATAAGGTGCGTAGGAATTCTCCTACCGCGATGCTAAAGAGGTCTCCTCCTCCACTAAAAAAGGTTGCGGAAATAAAGCCAGAACAGCCCCGATCCCCACAACGGCTGTCTTCCAGAATCTATAAGGTTTGGCGGCAGGCCCGAGACTCGATGATCGATCCGAACTTCTCCCGCCAACACAAGAAGCTGAAAATCCAACAGGAAGCCAGTCACCAGGCTAAACCACGAAACACTGTCTGGGTGCCTGTCTCAACGGCCCCTCAACTGCCACTGCTCATAAAAGGAGGAAGCTAGAGAAGATCCCCCAGTCTGCAACGACAGCTAAAGGCACTAAGCCCAGACGCCCTAAGTTTGGGGGCATGATGGTCCATACCGTATACATGGCGTCAGGAAAGGAAGACAGCCGTGCGTCTACGGGTCATAGACTGCTTACACGATCGGTGACCAAAGCTCAGGAACAATAGCAAAAGCTCCAGGAAATGATGAACGCTATGGCCGCATTTACCGGGCCAAAAGAAAACCCAGAAACGTCCTCAGACGAACGCCAGGAGGAAGAAACCGACGCTGAGTTCCTTCGCCGAATATTGGAGAAGAAGGACAAAGAGGCTGCTGAACAAGCAGCCAACATACAGCGTATGGGCCTTCTCTTCCAAGATATGATAAGAATGATGATCCAACAAGACCCACCCGCTGAGGATCCCCCGATCGTCCTTGAAGACGACAGGGGGGAAACGTCAAATCTACCACCGGCCCTCTCAACGGCCAAGGAGGAGACAATCTCTAAGGCTGATTTGGTCGATTATATAGCCCAGCAAATCCGGGTTCATCACGCGACTGAGGCAGCTGGTCAAGTCGTAAAAACGGGGCGGCCATATCCAAGTTGGTACGACCAAATCAAGTACCCGCCGGGTTACACAATTCCCAAGTTCCATGTTTATAAAGGGACCGGCAATCCCCACCAACATGTCGTCCAGTTCAGGGCCCTTTGCGGTAACACCGGCGACGATGATAAACTGTTGCTTCGCCAGTTCGCGGGCAGCTTATCAGAAACAGCGTTCGAATGGTATTCGGAACTCCCGAACGACTCTATCAAGACGTTCGCTGAAATGGAGTTGCTATTCACTCAGCGATTCGCAAGCGCCAGGGAACGCACTCCAATAACGGCATTGATTAACGCCAGGGTAAAACCAGGTGAAACTTGGGTCCAGTATGCTATACGCTGGCGGAATTTATGGTCGAAATGCGAGCAACGCATTGAGGAAGCATCCGCAGTGGGCATGTTCGTGGGAACCCTAGACCCTCACGCAACTATCTCCCAGTTTATGATGTTTTTTAAGCCAACCACATTCCAAGCTTTAATCGACAAGTTGGCCCAAATGGATCAGATGAGTCACACACCATCTCATTCAAAGACGGATCCTTGGCATGAAAAGGGGAAAGGGAAAGCAACTTTCATCGCTAATACTCAACAACAGTCGAGCAACTTGAAGCCGGTTGTCCGTCAAAACAATATGCGTCCACGCCCATCCCTCGAGGAGAGACTGGGACGTCCTTACTCGTTTCCTCAGGATAAAACGAGAAGACTGTTCGAGCTGGCAGTGCGCAACAGACTCATCAATCTGCCGAGTCCAAAGCGTCCGTTGCAGCCAGGCGATGTCAACGATCCCAATTATTGTCCTTACCACCAAACGGTAAGTCACCCGATCGAGAATTGCTTTGTCTTTAAAGGATGGATCGAGGATCAGTATCTACAAGGCGAGTTTGCGCTGTCCGAGAAGTGGAAAATAAACCCACCACAACCGCACACTCCAAAGAAGACGGACACACCGGGGGCAACTTGTTCTTTTGTTGAAGAAGCTTCGTGGGAGGTCGTGCTGTCAGCCAAAACCAAAAGGATGCTGAATGATCTCCAGACATGCCCGGCGATCGACTGGAAGAACTCGCTAGAACCCCAGATCGTCGAAGGGATGCTGAAGCCGCGCCCAACTTTAAAGATCGATGGTGTAGGCCCCAGCATTCACACCCAGCCGTCGAAATCTTCGAAAAAGAAGGAGAAATCCAAGAAGCCCGTGAAGCCCGGCGACAAGCGCACAAATTTGCAGAAACAGATTGACGCGCTGGAAGAGTATAACCAGAAGGCGCGGATTCCAGTCACGCTCCAAGAGTTTCTCAGCCACGTCCTCGAGGACGAAAACGATGGAGAAGACTCATCAGATGAATCTGAGGACTACGTAGCAAGTTGTCATGTGATCTCTCACTCCTTGATAGATGATAAAGAGGCTCCTTGCACCAAGAAACCGGGGGCGGAGCCTGAGCCGGAATTCGTGTGGCCGTCAGACGAAATGATCGACGCTTTTCTAGATGAGATTCGTCTAAAAAGTAAAGCTGATCGGGAGCGCGAGATGGCCATATTTGAAAAGGCCAAACGCCGGCGACTGGACAAAAGGGTCGAAACACTCCCACCATATCAAAGTACATCCGCCGCAAATGAAAGCAGGATCAAGACAAGGAAACGATTCGCCAAATCCATATCAATGGGGATGAGGCCGCCCTCTTTCAGAGAAAATTCTCTTGGTGGTATACATCCTGATGAAGCGGACGTGCATCCTAACTTCTGCTTATATCATCGGAAGTTCGCACATCCTACTGAGGACTGCAACTCCTTTAAGTGTTGGTGGCAAGGGTATGTCGCTCACAGGCAACACTTCAACAGGACAAAGCGTGAATCTCGGAAACAGCAGAAAAATGCGACAGATGAGCGTAAAAGAATTGCCGGCAATTGTCATAGGGTTGATCCCGAGGGACCGCGAGTTCTCACATTCGGGAGCAATTCCGACGAAAAAGTAGCCCTCGGCCCTCTTTTCAAGGAGTCCATCTCTAAAACGAAAGAATTGAGGAGTTGCGAGAACATTCAGCCGTGCAATCGCACGATACCCGAAAAAAATCTCCGACCCGCAAGCAACGGTTCGAACAAAAAGGATAAAGGAAAGGGAAAAACGGCCTTCGTCGCCAACACTCAACAACAATCGAGTGGCCCTAGAACGGTTGTTTGCCAAAACAACAAGCGGCAACCCCTCTATAAAAAGTTGAAACGTTCTTACTCGTTTCCCCGGGACGAAACAAGGAGGTTGTTCGAACTAGCAGTGCGCGACGGACTTATCACTCTACAGGAGCCGAAATGCCAACTACAACTGAATGAGGTTAACAATCCTAATTACTGCCCTTACCACCAAGTATTGGGCCATCCGGTCGAAAATTGCTATATCTTCAAAAACTGGGTTGAAGACCAATACCAACAGGGCAAGTTCGCGCTGTCCGAAAACTGGAAGGTGAGCCCCCCACAACCACATGCTCGAAATAGATGGATATGCCGGGGGCATCATGCTCATTCATAGAGAAAACCCAACGGACCACTACGTCCTAAAACTGGATAATAGACCGAAACGTCGTTAAACTAACAACGGACCACTACGTCCTAAAACTGGATATGGACCGAAACGTCCTTAAACTAACGGCGGACCGTAATGTCGTAAAACTTGCAAATGACCGAAACGTCGTTAAACTACTCCCAACCCGCAGCATCTTCAGGCTGACGTGGTTAAAAAAAATGGTACGTCCACAAGCAAAATGGGCACGGATGAAAACCCGAAAGGGCTCCGTGAGTAAAAACAGCAGGGCTACCGGCGAGTGTTCGTGAAAACCCGAAAGGGCGCGACCTCGTTTTAAAAAAAAAGAATAAAAAAAAATATAAAAAAATAAAAAGAACGGTACGTCCATAAGCAAAGGGGGCACGGATAAAAACCCGAAAGGGCTCCGTGAGTAAAAACAGCAGGGCTACCGGCGAGTGTTTGTGAAAACCCGAAAGGGCGCAACCTCGTTAAAAGACACTTATAGGGTCCTCTCGACCTTGTAAGGAGAAACCACCCGCGTGAGATCCTTACGACTCACAGGGAAGCAACACACTTAGGGATCCTCACGATTCCTAAGGAGAAATTACACTTGCGAGATCCTCACGACTCGTAAGGAGAACTCTTTTATGGGACCCTTACGGCTCATAAGATTTGAAAGTCTTAAGTTACAGAGACCTGAACCTGTTCTTAAGCAACCCCCACAACCTTCGATATGACCCTACAAGCGGCTCAATACTGGCCCTTGTATACAATCCACAGGCGCGGATAAACATTTCCCTAACAAAGTCCCACCCGTGACTGGGGATATGTCCATATGGTGAACAACCCTTGTAAGTCCTCTCGACTTATAAGGAGAAAACCCTTTTGTAAGATCCTTACGACTTACAGGGGAACATATGCTTAGGAGTCCTCACGACCCCTAAGGAGAAAACACACCTACGAGATCCTCACGACTTGTAGGGAGAAATACCTTTGTGGGACCCTTACGGCTCATGAAGTCAAAAGCCTTAGTCGACGGGATCCTAACCCTGTTTGCTAAGCCACCTTTGTTCGACATCGACAGAGGCAAATGATGATTCGCTCCTGGCAATATCCCAGTTGTAGCGATGCTGATGCCTAAACCGGTATCAAATTCCAAGTCCTTTCATGGAAAATGATGATTCGCTCCTGGCAATATTCCAGTTGTAGCGATGCTGATGCCTAAACCGGTATCAAATTCCAAATCCTTTCATGGCAAATGATGATTCGCTCCTGGCAATATCCCAGTTGTAGCGATGCTGATGCCTAAACCGGTATCAAATTCCAAGTCCTTTCATGGCAAATGATGATTCGCTCCTGGCAATATTCCAGTCGTAGCGATGCTGATGCTAAGATTGGCATCAGATTCCAAGTTCCACACTCGCGATAAAAAAAAAATCAGCGAGCCAAAAATGCATATGAAATAGCCGAAATGATGGGGCAACTTGCAACGAAATCAGCAAGTAAAAATGTATGTATACAAAAACAGCCGAAATGATTGGGCAACTCGCAATAAAAAGCAGCGAGTAAAAATAAAATAAATAGCCAAAATGATTGGGCACCACGAAAAATAGCCGAAATGATTGGGCAATCGCGACCTCCGCGATATAAAAGCTGAAAGGATAGAGCATCGCGGAAATAAAAAAAAATTCTGAAAGAATGAAACTTTTTGCCTTGCAGGTGAGGTCACATTGACCCCTGTATACAATCCATGGGCACGAACAAGGAGGGAACCATACCTTCCCGACAGGCTCCAACGGAAAGCGAAGCCAAATCTCGACGGTTCATAGACAACCTTGAGACAACCTCAACATTTGTCGCAATATTGCAGACACAATGTCAACAGACGAAGCAAAGGAAGATCCCTGGCTTCACGGTCTCGACGTCGATATCGGCAACTTAGAGATCACCAACTGCGTTTCTCCTCATTCCAAACAGATGCAGACGTGTCGTCAACAATCGATCTCAGAGTCGCAACGAAACAGAACTATGGCAAAGTCCCTAGTTCCAAATCTCAATGGCCACATCCGCAGCCTGGAGGCCAACAACGGTGGGCCTCCTCATTCCAGTAGGACACAGATGTTACATCATCAAGCGGAGCGATGGCAAAATCCCAGCTTCACCTCAGCATTCGTCTCGATACAGTAGATGCAATGTCAACAACGGTGTTCCTTCGCAATCCAGCAGGATGTACATGCAAAGTTAACAAAAGACCCCACGGTCGAAATAAAGCGGAGTAACGGCAAAATCCCAGCTCCACCTCAGCATTCGTCTCGTTACAGCAGATGCAATGTCAACAACGGCGTTCCTTCGCAGTCCAGCAGGATGTACATGCAAAGTTAACAAAAGACCCCATGGTCGAAACAAAGCGGAGTGAGGGCAAAATCCCATCTCCACCTCAGCATTCGTCTCGATACAGCAGACGCAGTGCGAGCAAATGAAGCGAAGGCCAAATTCCTAGCTTCAGGGTCTTGACGGCAAGTCATATAAAGCCTGAAAGACAATCGGAGATCATCCCACACCAGCGCGGAGTGGTCACCACCTCGACGTTCGTCTCGATACAGCAGATGAAATGTCACCCCAGCGTTCTTCCCCCAGCAGGATTCGGAAGCGACAAAGCAAACGAAGCGAAGGCCAAATTCCTAGCTTCGACGTCTTGACGGTAAGTCATATAAAACCGGAAAGACAAACAGAGATCATCCCACATGGAGTGGTCACCACCACGACATTCGTCTCGATACAGCAGACGAAATGTCACTGCAGCGTCCTTCCTCCAACAGGATCCGGACACACTAAAGAAAACGAAGCGAAGGCCAAATTCCTAGCTCCAGGGTCTTAACGGTAAGTCATATAAAACCGGAAAGACAATCAGAGATCATCTCATACCAACATGGAGTGATCACCACCTCGACGTTCGTCTCGACACAGCAGACGCAACATCACCGAAAGGAGTCACGGCAAAATCCCTGGTTCCAGACCTCGACGGTTCACCAGCAAACTAGAGACAACCGCGACATTCGTCTCGATACAGAGGACGCAATGCCAGCAAACGAAGCGAAGGCCAAATTCCTAGCTTCAACGTCTTAACGGCAAGTCATATAAAACCGGAAAGACAATCAGAGATCATCTCACACCAACATGGAGTGATCACCACCTCGACGTTCGTCTCGACACAGCAGACGCAACATCACCGAAAGGAGTCACGGCAAAATCCCTAGTTCCAAATCTCGACGGTTCACCAGCAACCTAGAGACAACCGCGACATTCATATCGATACAGAGGACGCAATGCCAGCAAAACGAAGCAAAGGCCAAATTCCTAGCTTCAGGGTCTTAACGGCAAGTCATATAAAGCCTGAAAGACTATCGGAGATCATCCCACACCAGCGCGGAGTGGTTATGACTCATCGGGGCTCTCCAAAATGAGCCTAACCTCAAGTAAAAAGCGGCATGGCAAATTCCTAGCGCTTGCTCTTCCGACGGTCAAACTGCCAAGGAGGATTGCTTGAAGACGTCTTGTCCAGCCCCCGAAGGGATCACAGACACGGCAGTCGCAGGGCCACTCGAAAAGCACGATTGCCTATCGAGGAATATATCAGCTCATGCGACGGTACGACGGCCAAAACCCTAAGTACCACAGACCCTAACGGACTTCTGTCGTAAAGAGCAGAGGTTAACTGTGACGTTAGGATATTCTTGCGAGATCTGCTCGATCCGTTTTGACTCGTGAGGAAATTGATGTCTTTGCGAGAACTTCTCGATTCGTCTCGACTCGTGAGATAAAGCCTTAGGCAGTGGGAATTAAAAAACCTGTTTCCTAAGCACTGGGATCCTGCAAGTCGGCCCAAAACGGTCTCTTGCATACTATCCATGGGTCACACTCTCCAAAGTCGAATCTCGACAAGGAGGGAAACAACCGCTTACGGGTCCTCTCGACTCGTAAGAGGGAAAATTCTCTTATAGGATCCTTACGACTTATGAGAGAAAACACACTTAGGAGTCCTCACGACCCCTAAGGAGAAAATACACCTACGAGATCCTCTCGATCCGTGGGAAGAAAAGTCTTTATGAGACCCTCACGGCTCATAAAGTTGAAAAGTCTTAGGTGGCAGATCCTAACCTGTCTCCTAAGCCATCACCGCCCTGCAAAGAGGTCAAGATGGACTATTTATGAGCCACACTTGCCAAAGCTACATGCCACTGAAATGGAGAAGCTACTCATGAGCATATGAACTACTTCACGCCAGAGTAAGACATAAAAAATGGAAGGGTGCGGCTCATGGAGTTAAGGGTTTGGAACTATATCTCTTAAGAGTCGAGATTTGAGTCAATGATAAATGACGACGCTTGTGTCCGCTCGTTATCTTCTCAGATCAAGATTCTAAAAGTAATATACCAACCCGAAACTGGTCATACGCTATGCATTACTTTGCACTACTTCACCCACGTATATACTTACATGGGCAAAGTAGTGGGGGCATTTGTTCCCGCCAAAAATTTCTGCGCAGAAGAGTCCAAGGTATCAAATGGCAGCGATACGCTTAAGGAATTGCGAACCAGTATCTCCCGGGCTGTTTTTTGACAAACTCCTGAATGAGAAACAGATAAATTCTGATGGTATTGGAAGCATCTCGAAAAACCCTTCGATTTGATATGTTATGGGCCTCGTAATTCATCCGGGATCAAAAGTTATGAGGCATTACGTGTCCGCACGTGATGGACCTTTAAGAACCCGCTGGAGGAATTAAAAGATATAATAAAAACTCAGAAAAGACCCTAACGGGGCATCACGTGCTCACACGTGACCATGGGTCACGTGCAGATACGTGATGGGCTCTTAAGGCCTCTAAAATAATGAATAGAATTAAATTCTAAAATCTGTTCCCTGATTAAAAATCAGAAGTTACCTCAATGGGGTATCACGTGCTCATACATGACCAATGGTCACGTGTTGACACGTGATGGTTAAAACTGAAGCATAAACAAGCGGCCATTAAAGAACTCAATTGGGGGTCACGTGTTCACACGTGACCAAGGGTCACGTGTCAGCACGTGACTGGTTTCGAAAGCCTTACAGTTAATAGAATTAAAATTCTAAAATTTTCTAAATCTTTCCAAACACAAAAGGTCTATGGGGACCGTTGGATTAAAATTCTGAGGGTGATTAAAAATCACCAATTTATGGAATAATCTTGGACTTGGAAAGATTTCCCCCCTAAATCTAACCGAGATAACAAAGGGATATCTTTGGATTTAAAATCCAATGGTGAATAAAATTCATTTAACAATCTAAAGGCCCAGATTAATGATAAATATAAATCAAATCTTTCAACATACAAATCAAATCTCTCAATGAGAGATTTACTAAGCAAATTGATTCTTTTCCTTCTCCTATAAATAGGAGCCAAGAAAAGAAGAAAAGGGGATCTACTTTTTCTAGAGGGAAAAACAAAGAGAGGGGAATTTAATTCTCAACAGAGAAGAAAAGAAAGGAGAATTTAATTCTCAACAAAGAAAAACCCTATGTGAGAAAGGAAAAAGGATCAAAACTTCAATAAAGAGAATTTAATTCTCAAAATCCAAGAGTTTAACTCTTATACAAAAAGAACTTAGTTCTTCTTCTGGTTGAAGATCTGCACAGAGCACATCTCCCCATAAGTTGAGAATTTAATTCTCATCGGTGTAGGGTGTTTTTCGTCACCCCATTGAGATAGGAATACGCGCGCGCTTGTCAGGCGTACTACAGATTCCCCCTGCCTAGAGTAGGCTGGGGTTTAATGATTGTGGGGATCCGAATCTCCGGCAGCCGCGGACTAAGCTGTTGTTAATTACCCCTCGCCTTTGGGGCGAGGGAACCTCCGATTAATGGGTTAAACTGGGCATGCGAATTCAATGTGCAGTGTACGTGTGTTCTGTTTTGAAAGGGGGGTTTTGGATATATTGGGAGCCACGCAGAGTTTTTACGGGGGTCCCGCTACCCGGATAGCGGGCTGGGGGTCAAGGGGGCTAGCAGCCCCCTTGCAGGGTTCGGGGCAGCGCCCCGGCCCGAAAATTTTTTGGAGGGGGAGAATGTTGCGGGGTATGTGCATGTGTACATTTGTATACAAATGTATATATATACACATATATATAAATAAAGGGGAAAAGGCATCCAAAGGATGCGTGGGGGCCAGCGTCTTGAGCGCTGTGCGCTTAGGTGCTGTGCGCTCAGGCGCAAGCGCGCCACGTGTCGGCATGTGGGCGCTTTGCGCAATGAGCGCTGCGCGCAGGTGCGCAAGCGCGCGAGCCACGTGTCGGCATGTGGGCGCTTTGCGCAAGAGCGCTGCGCGCAGGTGCGTAAGCGCGCGCGCCACGTGTCGGCACGTGGGCGCTTTGCGCAATGCACGTTGCGCGCAGGTGCGCAAGCGCGCGTGCGTGCCACGTGTCGGCACGTGGGCGCTTTGCGCAATGCGCGTTGGAGCGCAAGCGCGCAGGTGCGCGCGCCACGTGTCGGCACGCGGACGCTTTGCGCACTTGCGCAAGCGCGCAGGTGCGCGCGCCACGTGTCGGCACGCAGGCGCTTTGCGCACTTGCGCTGCGCGCTGGAGAGGACAAGAGGCTTTTAGCCTAAGAAACAGAAGCTGTGCTTCAGAAATGAAATATTTATTATGCGTATATGTATGGAGTTAAACTCCTATGATGTTTTGAAGCTGACAAAGGGGGTTCTTCTTCTTCCTCCTGTTGTTTGGCCGGATCTTGAAGATCAAGAGATGTGAAATCTCAAAATCTCTCCTTTTTAAGATCTGATGACAGATTCAAGTTTCCCTTTATGGGTTTTGTGGTGAAAAACTACTTAGTTTTGGAAAAGAAAGAGTAAAACTCTTGATTTAATTCAAAAGAATTGAGAAGGTTTAGAACCTTGGAGAAGGAGCAGGAGGCACAAAGAACCCTAGTTTTTGGGGGAATGAAAAAGTCTATCTTTTTTTATTCATCATGTTGCCTTATATAGGCTTACATATTTACATATAGCCCCTTGGGCTTTACAAAAATGGCATTTTAGCCATCCCATGGCACATGTGCCATTTCATTTTTGCACATAAGCCATGGGCTTACAAAATATTGGCTTTATGCCCATTTTTTTTACATTCATGCATAAACAATTACATAGAAATTATTTATTACATGATTTTGTTGTTGGCATGTGGGAGGCTGGCTACGGGCTCGACTTAGGCATGGGCCCGCTTGACCTGGGCTTGGGCCCACCTGGCTTGGGGTTGACTTTGATTTTGACCTGGTCAACCGGGGTGTAAATTTTTACCCCAACAATCGGGTCGAGATCCTGCCATGCAGATCCTAAACTTAGAAGGGGAATTGAGTTTTGAGAATTTAATTCTCCTAAAACAAAACTAGGGTTTAACCCTAATCAAGAATTTAATTCTTTTACATATCTGGGAATTTAATTCCTTTAA
The DNA here is from genome assembly GCA_030015575.1 of Agapanthus africanus. NCBI lineage: Eukaryota > Viridiplantae > Streptophyta > Magnoliopsida > Asparagales > Amaryllidaceae > Agapanthus > Agapanthus africanus. Next base: position 102,209,401 of record CM057346.1, on the reverse strand, counting down.
AAAGAAATTAGGGTTTTACCCTAAATAAGAATTTAATTCTTTCAAAATAGGAATTTAATTCCTCCAGAATCAAAATTAGGGTTTTACACTAAATAAGAATTTAATTCTTAAAGATAAGGAGACTTAAAAGATCTCTGTGCTTGAAAGGACTAAGGTCACGTGCCCCACGTGACCCTTGAACAGATCCTCCAAAAATGAGAAGAGGAAACCTTTGAGGCAATGCCTCACGTGCTCCCACATGACCCTCATTATATATGGAACAAAAGCAAAGGCAGAAACAATTCTGGGCGCTCTCACGTGACCCCTAATAAATGTTCTAATAAATCAGGGCATGAGTATACATCACGTGCCCACACGTGATGGCTATGAAAATTAAAAGTGTTTAACATTTGTTTGCAGAACAAAATAAAGGGGATCTGACCCCACTTTTTGATGCCATCACATGCTCCCACGTGACTCCCAAAACGCAGAAAGAAAAAGCAAAGGAAATGAAAGCTTTGGGCGCTCTCACGTGTTATCACGTGACCCCTCAGCAAATGCTTTAACAATTGGCGCACAGATCCCCATCACGTGCCAACACGTGATGCTCTAAAATAAAAATAAAAGTGTTTAACACTTATTCGCAGATTTGAGGATAAAACAAAGGAGATCTGGCTCCACATTTAGGGCGCCCTCACGTGTCACCACGTGATCCCTAATGAGCATTTTAACAGACCAAAGCGGGGACCTCCATCACGTGCTCACACGTGATGGCCGTCAGAATTAAAAGAGTTAAACACTGATCTACAGAATAAAATAAGGGAAATCAGGGCGCTCTCACGTGTCCACACGTGACCCCTCTCTCGTTAATGTTTAACACTAATCTGAAGACTTTGTTTCCAGTGTTTAACACTGATGTGCTTTAGTGTTAAACACTAATTTGAAAACTCTGATTACCAGTGTTTAACACTGATTTGCTTTAGTGTTTAACAATAATTTGAAAGCCCTGCTGCTAGTGTTTAACACTGATTATCTTTTAGTGTTTAACACTAACTTGTTAATCTTATTCCCAGTGTTCAACACTGTTGACCTCTAGTGTTTAACACTAGCTTTAGCCCAATTGGCTAAGTTTCTAGAGGCAAAGCCTCTCCTTCAATGGACCAACAGAGAGCTAATATTTCAAACACAATTGGACTTAGCCCAAATTGGCCATAAGTCCTCAAATTATCTTGAACTGAGCACATCTGCTCTTTCAACCAACTCATTGGTTCAAGGGTACATCTCTGAGCTCCTCTGATATTTGTCGTTGTAATCCTTCAACGTCTTCAGAGAGGTGATGGGTCCCGACAACCATACATTTCAATGGACCACTATGTCCTTAAACTGGTAATGGACCACCATGTCCCTAAACTGGCAATGGACCACCACGTCCCTAAACTGGAACTTGGACCACCATGTCCCTAAACTGGAGATGGACCATCATGTCCCTAAACTGGCAATGGACCACCATGTCCCTAAACTGGAACAATAGAACCCAAATGCTCTTTTGTCGGATCTAAATGATCCCGTTAAGTCGATCTTAGTCCCAAACTGGACTAACGTATCCTTAACAACCGTTTAAGTTGATCTTAGCCTCAAATATGGCTAGCGTATCCTTAAACCTTCAAACAGACTTTAGTCCCAAATTGGACTATAAATCCCCAAATCAACTTTGGTTCAAGGGTACATCTGTGAACTCCTCTGATATCTGTCGTTGTAATCCTTCAACGTCGTCAGAGAGGTGACGGGTCCCGACGGCCATACATGCAATGGACCCCTATGTCCCTAAACTGGAACAATAGAGCCCAAATGCTCTTTTATCGGATCTAAACGATCCAGTTAAGTCGATCTTAGTCTCAAATCGGACTAACGCGTCCTTAACAAACCTTTGAGTTGATCTTAGCCTCAAATGAGGCAAACGTATCCTTAAACCCAAAACCCCAAACCCAAATCTAAGAAAACACGGATTTGGACTAATCCACGTCCTATGGGCGACGAGAATAAATTAGTCTCCGTATACAATCCACGGGCAACCAAACACAAAACAAACACCACGACACAAAGTGACCATCTGGAGAAGGAGAAAGTTGTTACCGCGATGCGGTAACGTAATTAACTGCAGGGGCTTACGCCTGCAGGGAAGAGCGTCCCCACAATCAAAAACCCCTCAAGCAAGGGGGAATCTGACGAAGTCTGCTACATCGGACGCATCCGTTTAAACCTTTGATGCATGGTGCCATGAATCAACTTGGCATCTTCGGAGAGGTAGACGGATAGCACCAATTAGCATCTGTCCCGAATCTCAGGCAAGACAGTCCATGTCTCGGCCGCCGTTCGGAGGGGAACAAGCATACTACTATTTTGAGCAAGATTGTCAATACAAGGTGAATATCCCAAGCTTCCATCAAGTAATATACATACTAGTATGATACAGTAATGGCCTCTCGGGCATATACACTAACAATCTCCCACTTGCACTAAGGCCATATACTGGCGTATCGAAGACTTATCATCTCGATCAGCCGCTCGAACTGAGTCTGGGATAAGGCCTTCGTGAATGGATCAGCAGTGTTATCTTCCGTAGAAACTCTCCGAACCTCGATCTCCTGGCGACCCACGATCTCCCTGATCAGGTGATACCGCCTCAAGATGTGCCTGGACTTCTGATGGGACCTGGGTTCCTTCGCTAACGCTATAGCCCCGTTGTTGTCGCAATACAGAGGTACTGGATCAACAATGGACGGAACCACCTGAAGTTCTGTTAGGAACTTCCTTATCCAGATGGCTTCTTTTGCGGCATCTGCAGCAGCGATATATTCCGCTTCCATCGTCGAGTCAGCAACGGTTTCCTGTTTGGAAATCTTCCAACACACCGCCCCTCCATAGAGGGTAAAGACATAACCCGACATGGACTTGGAATCATCCTTGTCACTCTGGAAGCTGGAGTCAGCAAAGGCCTCGATCTGGAGGTCTTTTCCGCCATACACCAAGAACATCTCCTTAGTCCTTCTCAGGTACTTGAGAATGTTCTTTACCGCTATCCAGTGTTTCTCCCCAGGGTTTGACTGATACCGGCTTACCACACTCAGTGCATAAGCTACATCTGGTCTGGTACACAACATCGCATACATTATAGAGCCTACCGCAGAAGCGTAGGGTATAATAGACATGCGATCCCTTTCCAAATCAGTCTTGGGAGATATCTCTTTGGAGAGGGTGATCCCGTGACAAGCCGGTAGATTACCGCGCTTGGAATCTTCCATACTGAACCTTTTTAGTATGGTGTCGATGTACCTGGACTGTGAGAGTCCTAATATCCTCTTGGATCTGTCACGATAGATCCGGATCCACAGAATGTATGAGGCATCACCCAGGTCTTTCATGGAGAACCTGTGTGACAAGAACCCTTTGACAGATTGTATCATAGGAATATCATTTCCTATCAAGAGAATGTCATCCACGTATAAAACGAGAAATACTACAGTTCTCGCTACAAATCTACTATAGATGCATGGTTCATCTGGATTTTTGATAAAGCCAAATTCTTTGACCGTCTCATCAAAATAGATGTTCCAACTCCGCGATGCCTGCTTCAGTCCATAAATGGACTTAAGCAACTTGCACACCTTTCCGCTGCTCCCATGCTGAATGAAACCCTCTGGCTGGTCCATATAGACACACTCCTCTAAATTTCCATTTAGAAAAGCGGTTTTTACGTCCATCTGCCAGATCTCATAATCGTGGAAGGCTGCAATGGCAAGAAGGATCCGAATGGATTTCAGCATAGCCACTGGAGAAAAGGTTTCGTCATAGTCCAAGCCAAGTCTTTGACGGAAACCCTTTGCAACAAGTCTAGCTTTATAGGTCTTAACCTGTCCATCTACACCAATCTTCCTTTTGAAGATCCACTTGCATCCTACGGGTTTTACCCCATCTGGAGCAATGTCCAACGTCCATACTTTGTTGGTGTACATGGACTCCATTTCGGTCCACATTGCATCTAGCCATTTTACTGAGTCAACGCTCTGAATGGCCTGTTAGAAGCTAGTCGGCTCATCACTATCAATGATACAATCTTCTCTATCCCCATCTATGAGAAAACCGTAGTATCTCTCGGGCGGATGAGACTGCCTACTACTTCTGCGGAGCGGCGCAGGAATGTCCTGATCTTTCGAACCCTCTGGTTCTACTAAGCTTTCAGTAATAGCTCGTGGTTCTGGAATTTCTTCCAGTTCTATTGCGCTCCCACTTATCTGTTTTTCCAAAAACTGAGTTTCCAAGAAGTGGGCATGACGAGAAACAAAAACCTTTTGTTCCTCTTCGCAATAGAAGAAATATCCCTTGGAGTTCTTTGGATATCCCACAAACTTGCACTGTACTGAGCGTGCCTTGAGCTTGTCCGCATGCTGCTTTTTGACAAAAGCTGGACATCCCCATGTCTTAATGTGATTAAGATAGGGTTTCTTCCCACACCACATCCGATATGGTGTAGTAGGCACAGTCTTAGTTGGAACTCGGTTCAAAAGGTATGCAGCTGATTCTAGTGCATATCCCCAGAATGATCGCGGTAACTCAGCGTTACTCATCATGGACCGTACCATATCCAATAGGGTTCGGTTCCGTCTCTCCGATACACCGTTATGTTGTGGAGTGTATGGAGGAGTAAGCTGAGAGAGAATTCCATTCTCTTTTAAGTAGTCCAGAAACTCGGCACTCAAGTATTCACCACCTCGATCAGATCTTAGTTTCTTGATACTTTTGCCTGTTTGTTTTTCTACTTCATTCTTATATTCCTGGAATTTTCCAAAGGCTTCGGATTTATGTTTCATTAAGAAAACATATCCGTACCTTGAAAAGTCATCCGTAAAAGTAATGAAGTAAGAATAACCGCTTCGTGCATGCGTAGACATTGGACCGCACACGTCGCTGTGTACGAGTCCCAAGAGCTCGCTCGCTCTTACTCCGTGTCCAGTGAACGGAGCCTTTGTCATCTTTCCTTTGAGACAGGATTGACAAGTTGCATATGATTGATATTCGAATGGATCCAAATATCCTTCTGTATGTAACTTCGTCAACCTTCTCTCATTGATGTGACCCAGTCTACAATGCCATAAGAAAGCCTGATTTGTTTCCGGAGACTTTCTTTTGTGTGTATTCTGGACATTGAAAATCTGTGGTTGGTTTAATACGTATATACCATTGCTTATTGTACCTGACCCAATCAGAACTTGATTAAGGTGAATGTTTACAACATTACTTACAAACGCAAATTCATAACCTTCTTTAGAAATTAAAGATACAGAAATGATATTACAAGTTGCATTGGGTACAAAAAAGCAATTACGTAAAACCAAAACATGTCCATCTGACATTCCCAGGTGATAGTCCCCCACGGCCTCAGCATCCATGCTAGCTCCGTTTGCAACTTTGAGGGTCATGTCACCGGCCTTCAAAAACCTACGCTTTCTCAATGCCTGCAAAGAATTACAGATATGAGATCCTGATCCGGTATCCAATACCCAGGACGTAGAATTTATTGATAGACAGTTTTCAATAACATACACACCTGAAGCTGAAGCCGCAACTTGCTTCAGATCCTGTGTTCTGGCTTTCCAAGCCCTGCAATCTTTCTTCCAGTGTCCACTCTTGTGACAGTAAAAGCACTCTTCCTTATCCACAAGCTTCCCCGCTACCTTTGTTGCCTTTGCCTTTCCCTTCGTATCCACTTTACTAACACCTCCCCTTGGTTTGGCGGGGTTTTTCTTCTTCTTTCCCTTGGCTTTCGCCTTGGACCTAGAAGAGGAAGATCCTCCTACAAATAAAGTGGATGTTTCCCTACCTTTCTGTAGGGTGCCCTCTGCACTCCTCAGCATGTTGAGGAGCCCTGAAAGTTCAACTTCCTTTTCTTGCAAGTTGAAATTCAGGATGAACTGGGCGTAAGTGGAAGGAAGGGACTGGAGAATCAAGTCCGTATAGAGCTCATTCTCCAACGTGGTCCCAAGGTCTGCGAGCTCTTCTATATAGCCAATCATCTTAAGCACGTGTTCCGCTACCGATGATCCGACGGCCAATCTTGCCGAAAACAGCTTCTTCGACACTTCGTATCTAGCGATACGAGATTGCTCTCCATACAGTTCTTTTGTATGAAGAAATATGGATTCGATGTCCATATTCTCGTGCCTCCTCTGATGTTCATTGTCCATAGAGGCAAGCACGAGGCACTTGGCCTTCGCGCAGTCGATTTTCCAGGTCTTACGCATTTCCTTATCCGCGACGCTGGTTTTAGGACCTGGGACAGGGGGAGCTTTGGTGGTAAGAAGGTACCCCAACTTGTCATAAGTGATTGCCATTTTGACATTCCTGAGCCAATCTTTGTAGTTTGGCCCTGTCAGTATGTTTTTATCTAGAAGTAACTTAAGTCCAGTCATGATAATTGGTCGCTGCAAATAGGAGAGAGAGAAGAAACACTTTAGCATGATGCTCTTACAAGTTTAGAGTGGTTTTTAATTTGTCTAAACAGGATGGCTCCCACTGTATCTCGAATCCCTCCTCAAACTATAAAGGAAGAATTAGTCAGGATCAATCTCACCGTACAATACTTGCTTAACCGTTCAGCCAGGCCAGTGTCGGTACTTCGAGGGAGGTTTTCCAACGCTTTCGCGAAGTTCCTTAATTAAGTAACCTCTTTTTCCTGGGGGCGTAGCCCCGCTAACACCTTTCTAGACACCTACTAGGTTTATAGCATTGATCGTTAAGTGAGAAATTTCCCGAGGAGTAGCATATACTCACAGTAGGATCGGGATCCAAATATCATCGCGTGACAAAACTGAAGGAATCCTACCAGAATCATCACACTCCAAATGGTATGCAACGCTAGCAAGTTTCAGTTCTTTTGAAACTCCCGATGTGGATTTTTTCCCCATGCTCTTATGACCTTGACTTTGGCCAAAATATCATAAGTCACATGTCAAGTTCTACCCGTCATTCCCCAGGTTAATTTGAGCCCACCCGCACATACCCTTGACTTTGGCCAACATGGTAGAACGACTGCCCCAAACCAACACATCTATCTATGCTGCATATGAATACCCAATAGCTACCAATCACTATGCCTTGACTTTGGCCAACATACATAGCTTGAATACTTATTGACCATTCATATGAAACGACGGAGGGCTACGAATGGTTTTGGCGAAACCGTGAACGTAGTGAACTTGATATAATCGATGGAATGAGATAGCTTTCAAAAGGAGTGGTTCAAGCTCCGCATTTAAAATTTGGTTTTGAAAAGAACCGAGTGGTTTTGAAAGTGTTCCAACGACTTTTACTTGGTTTATTTTTTCTTGCATTAATTCCAATGCGTCCCATCATTTAATCCTACCATTGCAGAAAACAACGAAAATATGACGTACGCTTATGCCATCCGCATTCGCCACGGGGTCCCATCATCACCCGTTAGGTTACTTAACTAACGACAGAGCGGGGGCTGGACTAGCGCGGATGCAAAACATAAGCAACGCCTAAATAGATATCATATAGATATATATATAAACATTCGTCACATGCAATGATAGCCATTCCAGATCACAGATGAACACATTGGATATACTAGGAATCCGCATTTCGTACGAGCCTGTAACGAAGAGCGGATTATACGGTCGCGATGAATAGCCAAAACTCCACCCTAGACCCCTATGGGTGCGGCAAACTACCCGCCAAGTACCCGAAGCGAAGCAACCTCTCTTAACGCCGTGAGTAGGCCACTTGGCACTTCGAGATACCCGGTAGTTTGTGCACCCCACCTTGAGTCTATCTTAGGAGCGAAAACAGTAAAAAGAAATTATACAATGACGGCTAAAACCTCGACCCGGTTGCGTGGCCATACAAATAATATTACATCAATTTACATATTACATGAATTGAAAGAATAAGAAAACTCTCATCTCACAACCTCCCGGCTATTCATCCGCGACAATTCAACGAATTCATATACACAAACTATCAACATTACAGATAACAGATATGTATAACCCCCACTAATCGACGTATAGCGATTAGCAGACGTTCAATACATATAAAACATCACAGATATAACCCATTAGCCAAAGTGTAAAGAAGTTCGATCAAAATACGGATTTGTGACCACCCCAAAAACTAACTTGTTCTCTGGAAAATCTGGGCAGAAACAAACCATCTCAAAAATCACAAAACACCCTCAGAAGTAAACTGCAGGAGAAACGATCCACGGCCGAGTCAACTCGGCCGCAGAACCGCGGTGAGTTGGTCGGTTCAGTGGGTCGTTTTTCTTGCCTGTACTTAAAAAAGCCTGAGCCGATTTTTAAGACATAATTTATTATTTTTAAAGCAGGTTTAAAAATCGGCAGAAAGTTAGGGTTTTAGAAAAAGTCTTTCACGATTTTTTCCGATCGAAGTTCTATATACTTTGCTAACTAGTTAGTTTGTGTTTAGCTAAGCTCTGATACCACTGTAAATCCACGTTGCCCACCCCGGTGCTTGCGGGGAGGCGGAAATGTTATGAAAAATCGGATTTTTACAACACTAGGCAACATGGACTATGCTAAAGGAGGGATCTTTGCTAAACAAAACTAACTAACAAGCTAAAAGAGTTAGCTACTCGGAAAAGGGGTTATACCTAGGTCTTCAAGTCCTTCTCTTCTTGCTCCTTGGAGTGAAAGAACGGGTTCTCCTTGTCGCCTTCTCTTGCCGAAGAAAGATCCACCCGATGGCCTCTACCTTTGGTTCCAACCTCAAACTAGAAGTAACTAAGGTGCTTAGTGTGCTAAATCTAGGACCTTAGAAAGAGTAGAGAGTATTTTTGAGGGTTTTATCTCAAGCTCAAATGGTTCTCAACTCATAAGAGGGGAGAGCTAGAGAGAGAGGAAGAGGAGGAGAGAGAATGAGAATGATTGAATGAGAATAGTTTTACAACCATAACAATATATATGAATTATCTAATTAATAATATTAATCCAAAAATGAAAAAGGTGATGGTTGGTTTGATGAGACCATTATCATATCACATTAAATGTTTTTTGCAAAGATCAAAGAGTATCTTTGGAGTGTAATGATGATGGTCAATGTTTCAACCATGGTCAACAAGTCAACCAAGGTCAACAAGTCAACAACCCTAACCATGACACAATTTCATTTAATTACTATTATTAATTGATATTTCACATGTCCATTAGAGTTTGGAAAAAGACAACTGTCAACTGTGCATACACACCCGTTCCGAAACCCTAATGAAAAACCTCTTCCTCCGCCTCAATCAACTGTGCATACACACCCGTATCCGTGTTCCGAGGAACCTGAATACAATGAGATAAAACTAACCCCCAAAACATATACTAGGATCCGGCTCAAACCAGAGTCCGCTAGTAATGACTGTCCGGACACCAAACGTGCATAAGTGCACGGATGTGAACGAACCCCGTCGCAAAACCATGCAACCTCTACTCTGTTTTGCCTAAAGGCGAATAACCCTCTGTGTGGGACTCTAAAGACTCGACACTACGCTGGCAGTGGGTTTAACCACAGACCGCAAGCGGCACTAGCTGTACGTAACGGTCCCCAGGTAGATGCCGATAAGAAGACTGACGAGGTAAACCCATCTGAACTCCTACTGAGCCTGAATGTGACAGTCTCCGTACAGTCCGGTCTGTTCGTCTAAGAACATCGCATGGCGGGTCTAGGGGGGCAGTAAACGTCAGTCCCCTAATAGCGGTACAAGTCGTGCCGGAGTGTAGCCCAGAACACCTGAGATAACACTGGAAACCTACCAGTCTATCTCGCTTGCCCTGGCCAGGGACTTTGTGTAATGGCTCTCCTAGACACAGCGTGATATCAACCCCTAATACCGGGAGAGACGAATCCTGTCTAACCGTCACTGCCTCCAAGTGCTTCGGGACTGCACCCAAAAACTACCTGTTTGCACGACTCCTTTGAGCCGTGGTAGGGTAGTAATCAAAGAACAGTGGGAACACACTTGAGGCGAAGTGACAGTGTCAAGTCAACGAACTAAGCTGTATTCATGTCACCTGGGAACTGATAACTGACGATAGGTATAATACTAACCAACAGTTCCCGACGAGTCATGTCCAGTGTACTCGTAACCTAACGAGCACTCGCAAACTATCCCAAGTACGATGTACTGATGGCTGTGGGACAGGCCGTCTCCCAAGCTGGGATGAGAAGCGCATACGCTAGTCTACTCCGGAGTATTGATGCCCTGTCTCGATAGTCCTACGACTGGGGACCTGCATAAGGATGTGCTTGTAGATTACCCAGCCCCCACGAGTGTGACTGCCATCACAACGCTGGTAATCAAGCAAAGATTCTAAGGGCTCCACTAATGTGTAAAGGCGATATGCTAAAAGAAACACATGCACACATTAAACCAGAAACAAACCAAGTAGCATACTACTATTTTGAGCAAGATTGTCAATACAAGGTGAATATCTCAAGCTTCCATCAAGTAATATACATACTAGTAAGATACAGTAATGGCCTCTAGGGCATATACACTAACATTTTGTTGCTAAAGTCGTACTGTTTCAGTTAAAAGATATACCATTCTCCATTTTTTTTATCTTTCCGATTAACATATTACTATTTTGGCAATTGTTTCCTAATTAAGGACTTTTTTATTTTAAGGAAAAAAATCTACCTTCAATATTTAGGGTTAGGGAAATTTGTTTCCATGCCAGCCACTTAACTTGATGAATTTTTAAACCTAAGAAGTTCCAAAATTATGGAACAACCCAAAGTATATATTAGATTTCTTTTAAAGCCAAACATTTATTTGTATATGTATTTATGCATGGATTGCTAGTACCACCCTATTAAGATTTCATGAAATATATTTTATGATTTGATAAATAAAGTTATGTTTTGATGAATGGTAATATGATTTGATAAACAACATTATTCTTTCATAAATAGTGTTATGATCTTATAAACAATGTTATACTTTGATGACTGGTGTTGCGGTGGTTGAATAAATTAAGTTATCAAAGTTAGAATGTGCGAGAACATGTAATGCCGCCGTTCTTTTTTTTTAATCTCTATTTGAATACGTTTGGGTTAGAAACATTCGTTTTTTGGGTGTTTTTTAACAATTTTGAAATTATGCAGGTTTTAAAATAAATCACTTAAAACTGGGATTAGAAACAATTTTCTCTAATCATTAAAACCGACATGAATTTGCTGTCAATTATTCATTTTAATTATCCTTTTTTGAGGAATCAACTCCTTTGAGGATCAAAATTACGCTCACATTGGAGAGGAACTTGGTACTGACTTAGCTAAGCCTAGTAGTTGGTTTCATTTTAATTATGGCTAACCAAAATCTAGGGTTGACAACGTATGCATTTGTGATCGTTTCTTTTATTGAGGTTCCCATTAGTATTATTTTTGTTTATTGAATAAGAGTAGCATTGTTTGACATCCGATAAGAATCTGCTCGGATAAAAGATGGCATGCTCATAGCCCTCTTCGTCATCCTGGATGAATAAACTCCCAATTGAATCTTTTGTCGCCGAAATGTATACTTTAATCGGCTTCCTGTCGCTGGGGGCACTAGAACTGGAGGATTGATCAAGTACTTTTTAATATCCTCAAAAGCTCTGTTTATTTTCACCCCACAGAAAATCCCAATCACTCTTTATTCTTAATATTCGGGAAAATGACCTAATTTTCCCGGAAAGGTTAGCAATAAACCTCCTGAGGTAGTTTACTTGCCCTAATAGCCGTTGTAATTCTTTTTTATTTCCAGGAAAGAGAGAAGCGATAATGGCTTTAGTGTTGTTTTGATCAATCTCTATTCTTCTTTGATAAACAACGAAACCGAGAAAGTTCCCCGCTGAGACACTGAACGAGCATTATAAAAATTTGAGTTTTAAACTATGCAACCGCATTTGATCAAATGCTTTTCAGGCTCAATGTGTAAATAAGTTTACTGGAATAGAACAATTCAGGAAACTTTTAATTAAACACAGAAAATGATAACACTGCAAATAATGATGGCTATTTTAGGAGGTCAACAAACACATCACATTGAACTAGTCCAAACTTCAAAATAAGAATCTTTGAGATATATATATATATATATATATATATATATATATATATATATATATATATATATGAAATTAATGGAGGAAAGAGGCCATAGGAGGGGATTTCCTCCTATGGCGTGGAAAAAATAGAACCTCCGTCATTTTTTCCGACGATCGGCACCCATCATCATTATCGTTATCATTTAAGATGTGCGTACACCAAATTTCATGTGATTCCACAACTTTTGCACCGTTGATTTAGTGGGTTCAAAATTAACGGTTTACCGACAATAGAACTTTTTACATTGCTAAATCAACGGTGAAAAAGTTGTGGAATCACATGAAATTTGGTGTACGCACATCTTAGATGATAACAATGAAGATGATGGAGGCCGATCGTCGGAAAAAATGGCGGAGGTTGTATTTTTTCCATACCATAGGAGGAAATCCCCTCCTATGGCCTCTTTTCGCCATTAATCTCTATATATATATAGATATGTTTGAAATTTGCAGGCAAAGTCACTACATATTTAGAACAAATAAGAAAAATACACAAGCATTAGATTGAAGTAACAAATACCTAAATCATAAGCTACACAAGCAAAGAGTTAATTCTAAAACATACAAGGAGCTATATTATTCTAAAAATCGCCAAGAATTCCCCCCGGCGACGGCTGGCTGTCCGAGTCGAAGAAGTGCAGTAGGCTTTCATCAATTTCATCAAAATCAAATAAATCCTCATCAGGAAACCAATCTGCTGCGGAAGCAACCTCTGGTGTCTCTGCTTGGAGAGAGGTAGTAACCGATGAGGCAGCGGCGGAAGAGGAGGGTTCAACGCATGAAACCGCGTTGTCCGATTTCAGTGGAGCAGTGACGACTTCTTTTTCCTCCTTGATGAGGCTCGATATCGGTGACTCTCCAGATGCTGACACGTTGCAGATGACGTGTCCCAGAACCTACAAGAAAGGATCAAGAACCTCAGTTGGAATCACACCTCGGGCCTCCGGCCCGAGGAGTCTCCCGACCTTCGGTGGCCTTCCAAACCACCCCCCGTCTCGCCTCCGAGCTATCACAGAACCAAGATGCCTTGGCCTCCCGCTCGTGCCCGGGCCTCCCGCTCGTGCTCATCTTCTTCGGTCTCACCGACCGATCCGCAGCGCTGATCACAGGCGCCTCCGCCACGGCTCCGCGAATCTCGCCATGCGCGAGATATCCGCCGCCCACGATCCCGCGTTCCACGCCATCACGATCCCCCATTAACGAGACTGTCTCGTCATTAATGTGGGATCCCGCCTATCACGCGGGCGTGACGCCAGGGACGTAACGGCCAACGTGATTCTCGTGCCCGTCTGTCCATTGCTACCGCTATATAAACCCCTCTCTCAGACGATCGAGGTAAGCCATTTTGACTCCACTAGGCCGTTACTCTGCCAAAATACCCGGTCTAACTTGATCTTCTGAGGGTCTTCGGTGACACAACCACCCCAGGACTTCATTGCAGGTAGTTCGGCCTCAACCACACAAAGCCTATTGAGATCCACACGCTCCAGGAGTCAACCCTCCAACTCAATCTCAGCCGTCCATCAGCGCTCGCCGCAGACCAATGGAAGATAACATCTGAAGGAGATCCAGACCTCCATCAGTTGGCGCCGTATGTGGAAAAGTTATTCCACTCAATTAAAGTTCATCTTCCGATTTCAACTTCATGGCGAGCGGTCACCACGACGATTCAAGCACCAGCTATCGCCCTCCCCACAGCGGAGACGAGGGAGAATCCCCTCCTCCCCCGAACGCCATTCAAGCCCTATCCGTATGGATAGATCGCCTTACGTCCGTCGTGGATGCACTCGTCCGTGTCCAAACGGCCGGGCAAGCTCCCCAGGTCGCTGCTCCCCCAGCCCGGGACCGGGACCCCCGCAGAGGGAGAGAAGACTCTGCCCGCATTGGCACGACCGATCAACGCCTTGCTGTCTCCGGCAGCCGAAGGTCCCTCGGGCCGACGTATTCAATGACCTGGTGGGCGCCTCACAGCCTAACTCCAAGATCTTATGCCAGAGCGCCTCGCCCCGAGATCTATCGCGCCCTTGTCCCTCATGAGGAGGTGTCGGTCATCTCGCCTGCACCTAGGAATGACCGGCACCCCTTCCCTCGACAGGGTCACGCGCACGGGACTTGCCACGGCAGCTCGAAGACGACCTCACCAGGGGACCTGAGAAATCTCATTGAACGGAACCGAGTCCTTGGCTAGACATAGGTCTCCGACAGCAGGGGCAGAAGATCGGAATGTGCCGAATCATCGGGATACCATGGCCGACTCAACGCCCTCGAAAAGAAAATCGAAGGCATGCATCGGGAAAGTCGTCATTCAAGCGACGGGGCTAAATACGCCGCCGACTCGCTCACGAAGCCCTTCACCGAAGAACTACTCGTCGTCCATGTCTCATCCCGGAACAAGCCCCTTAAGGTCTCACTCTTGGACGGAAAGTGCGACCCGAAGGACCATTTGGACGCGCTCACGGCCGAGATGAGCTTCCAGGACTGTTCCGACGCCTCCTAATGCCGCGCTTTCCCGTCCACTCTCATCCGCTCTGGACGAGACTGGTTCTGAGGTCTCGTGCCATGCTCAATCTCAACCTTCGATGAGCTGGCCACCCAATTCCTCGGCCACTTCGTCGGGAACAGACGGCAGAAGCGGACCGTCGACCACCTCTTCACCATAAAGAGCGGGGACAAAGAAACCTTCAAAGGGTATGTCACCCGCTTCTACAACGCCTTTCTCGAAGTCCTAGAACACTGGGACGAGACGGTCATTATGGCACTTAGGTCGGGTCTTAGGCACAAGGAGTGGTTACGCTTTTTTGCTTTAGCGCAACCTAAGACCATAGCCGAGGTAAAGGCCTGGACCGAACGTGAGATCTAGCTTGAGTCCGAGGTGAACGCCAATCTGCCCCGGACAGAACAAACTGATCACAAGAAAAGGGCCCGGGAAGAGAAAAAGAAGATTGAGCGGCCGAAGCCCTACTCCCCGAAGTTTCAGGAGTACACCCCGCTCAACGTCTTCCAGACGGTTCTGCTGGAGGAGTCTAAGGGCGAGAGGTTCTTCAAGCTCCCCCAAGTCTCGAACAAGGCAGCGAAGTGCACCCGGGGCCCCTACCGCGGCTTCCACCGGTCGCAGGGCCACTCCATGGAGAACTGCAAGCAGCTCCGAGACTATATCGAGCAGCTAATCCGCTCGGGGAACCTGGCAGCGTACTTGCGGGACAAGCGGCAAGCTGACCGTGATAAAGAGCAACGTCCCCCTCCCGGTGAATTAACAATCGGCCAAATCATGGTCATGTCAGCAGGGGGTACGTAGAATACCTACGAGGCTCAGCACCCCTCACCGAATGTGGAAACTGACGGCCACCCAAGGAAGAAGCCAAGGCAACCGAGCCGATTGTTTTTAATGATGAGGACCTCCACGGTATATCCCTGCCCCACAACGACCCGCTGGTGATCACAGCACGGGTCCACCGTTATGAGGTGCAAAGGATACTGGTCGACTTTGGAAGCTCGGCGAACATTATATTTTATGACTGCTTCCTGCGTATGGGACTCATCCCGTCGGACCTAAGGCCGACCACCCACTTCCTGTCAGGGTTCACCAACCACTCCATCCTGGCGGAAGGGGTAATCACTCTCCAATTTAACATCGGGGAGGCTGGCCGTACGCGCACCGTGCCGGTGGAATTCATCGTAGCGAGAATCCCGTCGGCCTACAACATCCTCCTTGGCCGCCCTACACTGAACTCCCTCAGGGCCCAGATATCGACCTTCCACCTGGCGATGAAATTCCCGCTCGACCAAGGCGGGATAGGTCGAGCCTACGGAGACCAACGGAATGCAATGGTTTGCTTCACCGCAACATCTTCGTCTGAGCGGCCAAGCAACGCTGTTAAGGGCGAGGGTGACATCAGAGGTTCTCTGGACAGTCGAGACGAGCAAAAAGAGGTCTGAGGGACCCCGGTGGAGCCACTGACAGAGATCCCCCTCGTAGAAGGGGACGACGAATGAACCGTTCAGATCGGGTCACTTTTGACAGGAATTCAGCGAGACGGCCTGCTTCATTTCCTCAGAAACAACTCTAATGTGTTCGCCTAGGCACCTGCAGACATGCTTGGGATCGACCCCAAAATTATATCTCACAAGTTCGGGGTAGATCCTATGGCCCGACCCGTCAGACAGAAAAAGCAAAGCTTCGCCCCGATCAAACAGAAGGCGATCGAGGACGAGGTGGACAGGCTCCTCGCCGCCAACTTCATTCGAAATGTGCCTTACTCTGAATGGCCGGCGAACGTAGTCATGGTCAGAAAGTCAAGCGGGAAGTGGCGCATGTACGTCGACTTCACCGACCTCAACAAGGCCTGCCCAAAAAACAACTATCCCCTCCCTCGGATAGATCAGCTCGTCGACAGCTCGGCAGGCCACGAGCTATTTAGCTTCATGGATGCGTTCTCTGGCTACAACCAGATCCGCATGGAAATCTTGTTGGAGAAACGAGACCGGGCTCAGATCAGAGCTGCCGCCTATCAACAACAAACCGCCCGCTACTACAATGCGCGAGTCAAGCGTCGCTTCTTCAAGACCGGAGACTTAGTCCAAAGGCGGAACGAGTTCGTCGATCAGGGCAGGCTGCATAAGTTTTCCCCAAAATGGGACGGTCCTTTCCTCGTCTCCGAGGTCCTGCCCGGCGGAGCTTACCGCTTACAAGACGCGGATGGTCGCCAATTTCCACGACCTTATAACGCTGAGAAGCTCAAGCTGTACCTATGAAAAGAATATATGCGCATATATATTTCTTCCTTAACCAAAGTGATGTAAATATTTCTTGAGTTCTTTCTTTTTCAACAATAAAAGGGAAACACTAGAACATTACAAGAAGAAAAATTATATTCATTCAAAAGGTACTACGGGCTCCTCAGCCTTACAGAAAAAGGAAAAAGTTACAACAGAGTTGGAACGGGATCGAGGAAGTACTCCTGGTGGTACTCGGAGTAGATCTCCGCCAGCCGGGCCCTAACCTCTGCAGCCCGCTCCCGTCGATGCTGTACGCGAACCCGGGACGCCAAGGAAGCACCCGACACTCCGCCCTCCGCGCCTTGGCTCACAAGGTACCTCTGTTTGAAGCACTCTAAAATGACCGCCAAGGATCGGTCGTGCCTAGCCTTCGAGATAAGGCCGAGCAGGAAGATCGAGCGCACCTTGTCGAGCGCCTCGTCCAGCAACTCCTCGGAGAGAGGGTTGTCCAACCCCGGGGACCTCCTCCAAATCGCGTACATCAACAACTGTAGGAGGGACGACCGCCGAGGGAGAAGCCGGCCAAAGTGACCCTCGAGGCGCTGAACCACTTCCCGATACCCATCCTCGACCAGGGATTGGTCATACACGGAGACATCGTCGAAGGTAATGATCTCTTCAATCGAATACGTGCACCCAGTCATCTTAAGAAGCGATGCCAAAATAGTTTCTGACTCCTCCTTTATTTATAACCTCAAACAAAATCCTTGAGGACCCATATTCGCGCGCGTATAGGCGCGAATCCTTAGAGCCACCTAGATTACTCTAATGTCGCGCCCCCACATGGCAGAACTGACGCGACTTCCCGAAACGTTACGCCTCCCCCAAGCTTTCCTGACATGTGCAGCCTGCGATGGTCATTCCTCCCAATGCTCACAAACCAACGGAGGTTAGACTGACCCTCACGGGTCCACCGAGCAGCTACCATGCTCGGTCCATCTTTTGAAGGACACTATATAGGTTCTTTGGCAAAGCGATTAAATTTTTCTAAGTTATTTTTATTTAAACAAACAAGAAGGACAAAACAGTCGAGCATTGCAGAAAGGAAGAATTTTATTGATTTAAAAAAAAGGTATTGTAGGCTCCTCAGCCCTACATTACATAAAAAATAAAAAAAGATTACAGCAGCGGGGGAAGGGGTGCAGGAAACATTGTTCGTGGTAGTCCGAGGTTATTTCCGCCAGCCGAGCCCTCCCCGCCTCGGACCTTTGCCTCTGATTCCATCCGCGGACATTGGCGTGATGCCTCAATTGGTAACACTCGAGGACAAGTGCCACCGAGCGATCCCACCGACCCGTCGAGATCAGACCGAAACGGCATAAAGACCTCAGCTTACCAACTGCCTCATCCTTCAGCTCCTCGGACAAGAGGTTGTACAGCCCCGGCGACGCCTTCCAGATGGAGTACATCAACAGCTGAAGCAGGGGTGAGCGCTGGGAAAGCAGTCGGCCGAAATGATCCTCAATGCGGCCTATCACTAACTGCACCGTATCCTCGGTGCAATACTGGTCGTACAGGTACACGTCCTCGAAGTTTATGATGTCGGGATGGTAAAAGGGAAGTCCTCCATTCTTACGTTTTTGGTGTGAAGAAAGGGGTGATCAACGCTCCCTCCGTTTTATAGCCCCACAACGCCCTCAAAAGTCCAACAGACGCTCGTTTCACCCACAACCGTACCGCCACGCGGCAGACATCCCGTCTTTCTCGGCGAAATCGAAACGACGTTGCTCTTACGCTTCACCTCCCCCACACGTTCATAACACGTGTCGCCCTCGACGGTCCCTCTGCCCGATGTTCACACCAGGAATGTCGGACAAAACTCACGAATCAATCGAGCGGCTACCCTACTCGGTTCATCATTAGCTGGTAACTATTCCCTACCCACCGACTCTAAGGATCAAAGCACTCTCCAAGAGGCAACCGAGCGGCTACCCCGCTCGGTTATCTCTGGCTGGTAGTCTCTTACCCCCACGACGCCAGGGATCAAAGCCCTCATCAAGAGGCAACCGGGAGGCTACCCCGCACGTCTATCCCTGGCTGGTAGTCCCCTACCCACCGACGCCAGGGATCAAAGCCCTCACCAAGAGGCAACCGAGCGGCTACCCCGCTCGGTTATCCCTGGCTGGTAATTTCTTACCCCATGACACCAGGGATCAAAGCCCTCACCAAGAGGGCACCGAGCAGCAACCCTGCTCGGTCCATCCTTAGCAGGCCTCCCTATACCCTCCCACACTAAGGATTAAATCCCTCACCAAGAGGCAACCGAGCGGCTATCCCGCTCGGTTATCCCTGGCTGGTAATTTCTTACCCGACGATGCCAGGGATCAAATCCATCAACAAGAGGCCACCGAGCAGCAACCCTGCTCGGTCCATCCTTAGCAGGCCTCCCTATGCCCTCCCGCCCCAAGGATCAAAGCCCTCACCAAGAGGCAACCGAGCGGCTACCCCGCTCGATTATCCCTGGCTGGTAATTTCTTACCCCACGATGCCAGGGATCAAAGCCCTCACCAAGAGGCCACTGAGAAGCAACCCTGCTCGGTCCATCCTTAGTAGGCCTCCCTATGCCCTCCTGCGCTAAGGATCAAAGCCCTCGTCAAGAGGCAACCGAGCAGCTACCCTGCTTGGTTATCCCTGGCTGGTAACTTCTTACCCCACGACGCCAGGGATCAAAGCCCTCGCCAAGAGGCCGCCGGGCAATAACCCTGCTTGGTCTATCCTTAGCAGGCTTCTCTATGCCCTCCCGCGCTAAGGATCAAAGCCCTCTCCAAGAGGAAACCGGGCGGATACCCTGCTCGGTTATCCCTGGCTGGTAGTTCCCTACCCACCGACGCTAGGGATCAAAGCCCTCACTAAGAGGCAACCGAGCAGCTACCCTGCCCGGTCCATCCTTGGCTGGTAAATTCTCACCCAACGATGCCAAAGATCTATGCCCTCACCAAGAGGCCACCGAGCAGCTACCCTGCTCGGTCCATCCACGTCTAAGTGATCTCCACCTCGACTTCAGGGCTATGGGGATACCGACCTTTCACCGGTCTTTGCACACTTGGCAAGTGATAGAATTCAACTCGACTTGTGATCGTTAAAAGGAAAACCGACACAACATGAAAGCAGTACCATGCAAATACAAATGTTTACCACAAACAAAAGGAAAATGCACACGCAATGAAACTGCAAAAAAGATTTCTTATTCATAAAATGTTGGAAGTCTTTACAAAGGTATTATAGGCTACCCAGCCTTACAAAACACCCGGAGGCTTACAAAATTTTGGCACAAAGAAAATAAGGAGGCAGGGAAGTTC
Source organism: Agapanthus africanus (assembly GCA_030015575.1). NCBI lineage: Eukaryota > Viridiplantae > Streptophyta > Magnoliopsida > Asparagales > Amaryllidaceae > Agapanthus > Agapanthus africanus. The sequence goes on along the minus strand of CM057346.1, from coordinate 102,189,171 downwards.
AGGTCTCGGGACCGGGGCTAACGTCGACGAGCAGCGCCTCCACTGCGACAACCGGGGCGGTGTCTCGAAGGTTGGCGTCCACCAAAGGAGCCTCGGCGCCGATAGCCGGGAACCGAATTCTCCCCAACGCTCCCACCGGGGGCCTCTTCCCCCGCATCGCTTCGAGGGACATTTCCCTGCGCGTCATCCTCGCGAGGGTACTCCTCCCGGAGCTTGCCGTCAGGGAACTCCGGCATCTGAGCCTTGACAGCATCAAGGGCGTTGTGCCAAATAACGCTGGCAGCTCCAGCAAGGTCGGTGTAGAACTGGTCCGACTTTTTGTAGCTCTCCACCGCCTTCGATGCCAGAAGCTCAGCCTTCGACGCCCGAAGCTCGGCACGCCTCGTCCTATCCTTCGCCGCCTCATTCTTATTTCAGAGGGTGTCCACCGTCTTCTTCAAGGTGGCGACGAGCACCTGGGAGTCTTCCAGTTGGGCCTCGGCGGCTCGGGCTGCCTCTCGGCACCTGGCGACCTCCTGGCTCCCGGCCACCACCCGGTCTTCAAGGGAGGCGACCCTCTCCATCGACGCCTCCAGTTGCCGCCTTAAGCTCTCCTCCTACGAGGAGAACTCGCCCGGGACCCGCATCGCCGGGGTTATCTCCTCGTCCTCCATGTTGACGACGAGGGCGACGTGCTGGAGGACCTGAAGAAAAGAAAGAGGGTTAAAAAGGAAAAGGAGGCACCCAATCACGCGAGAAAAAAATGCTGAATGAAGAACCTAGTGAGGTGCGAACACTAACCTGCACGGCCTCCTGGGCTAATGCCGCCATTTAGGACCGGAAGGTCCCCCAAGGGATTCTGCCCTCGGCCGACCTCTCCATCTCCGAGAGTAGGCTGTCGGTGACGGAAATCCCCGAGGGCACCTCAGAGCGAAGCTCCCAATCATCCACGAGGATTGGGGAAGCCGAGGAGTGGGGCGCCGCCCTATGGAACCTTTTGAGGAGCGGCGCGAGAGAACCGGTCTCGTCTCCCTCCTCGGGAGCCTGGTGCTCTTGCACCCGAGCACACTTTCAGACCGGCACATTGCTAGACTCGGGGACCCGGGGCGCGCTTGGGCGCCTGGATGGAGCGGCCGCTGGTAGAGCCGGAGCCAACGACGGGCGAGAAGGACCGGCACCTCCGGCCTTCTTCCCCTTCTTCACGTCAACCACTGCCGCTCGGAACTTGCTTAGGTCCATGGGTCCTGCATAAGGAAAAATACAAGGAGTCAGCAATGCCAAGAAAAATGAAAGAATGCACAAGTCTAAAACAGGTCGCCTGAAAGCTCCTAACTTACCCGCGTAATAGGCGGGGCTGAGCCCGGCCCAACTGAGGGCCCGCTCAGACAGCAGCACATCAGCCCGGGGGAGAGGCTCCCACTTCGACACCACCGCCGCATCGGGATCATTCGACTGACTCACCCGCGGACAGATGGCTCCTTGCCACTGGGTGGGCACAGGCCAATCCTCACCCTCGGGCAGCGCAATAAAGAAAAACTTCTTCTTCCATTCATGAATGGAAGAAGGTACTACGACGATCCCCGACCCGGTAGCGTTCCCCCGCTATTTTCAAAAAGAGAAGTACACCCAGCTCGGCTCTCCCCTCCGAGCGCCGGGGTTGTTTTTATAGCAAAGAGAAGAAACGAGAAGGCTCAGGCTGAAAGGGATCGCACTCAATCTCAACCGGACCAGGAACCCGAGGAGGATCCTCTAAGAGTTCGGCACTAGCTGGCACGGGGCTAACCCAAAATAATTCAACGCCTCACTCACCTCGAGTGAGAAGGGCAGACGCATCCCGGCCCAAAAGGCTTCCAGCTACAAGGCAATCTCCTTGCCCCGTACCTGGTCTTCCCTCTCCCCCTCCTCAGCCAGACGAAGCGAATAGCCAGGAGGAATGAGGAAACGAGCCCGGATGTTATTGAGCTCATCTGCACGCCTCAGTGTGGATCGCATGCCACGAACACCCACGACCTGCGCTCTGGGGACCTCCCCCGTCGCACGACCGCGGGGAGCATTACTAACCCTAACTCCCCGGGGGGACTCCAACTCAGAGGGAGAAGAGGAAGAAGTAGAAGAGGAAGCTTCAGAAGACTCCCTAGACTCCACCCGGACTACATCTACAGACTCCTCAGAAGAAGACATCTAACCTGATCAAAGGGGGGTGTCCTCGGGAGATCAAACATAAGGAATCCGATCTGAGGAGAAGAGCGCCGAGCCAACGCGAATAGAGACAAGGAAATTATGAAGAGGTATGGGCCCTGATGGGGATCCCACCTCTATTTATAGCTGCTGGCGTACGCATCCTACGGCTCCGATCGCCTCCCTCCAAAACAACGTTTCGCAACCAACGGCCAACAACATTCCACCTGTCGCACTCACATTGGGCGCGCCCCTTCGGGCGTGGGAACTCCTGCGGCACGTCTCGCCATCTAACCAACGCCAGACACGTGGGCTGTCGCTTCGACGAACGTACACACGATCTGGTGCTCCCCCTTTAATGCGAGATCTCTCCCCTGATCCGCTGACACCATCAAGAAAATACTACTCTTTGCCTAGGAATGCGCGTCAACAATATCTTCGAATGAGAGCTCGCCTCGATTGATCGGTTAGATCACTCTCGACCCGACCAGGAGCGGGTCGAGATGAGAGTGGGGGGCTAATGATGAGGCTCGATATTGGTGACTCTCCAGGTGCTGACACGTTGTCGATGACGTGTCCCAGAACCTATAAGAAAGGATCAAGAACCTCAGTTGGAATCATACCTCGGGCCTCCGGCCCAAGGAGTCTCCCGACCTTCAGTGGCCTTCCAAACCACCCCCCGGCTCGCCTCCGAGCTATCACAGAACCAAGATGCCTCGGCCTCCCGCTCGTGCCCGAGCCTCCCGCCGAGCTCATCTTCCTCGGTCTCATCGACCGACCCGCAGCACTGATCGCAGGCGGCTCCGTGAATCTCGCCATGCATGAGATATCCGCCGCCCACGATCCCGTGTTCCACCCCATCATGATCCCCCATTAACAAGCCTGTCTCGTCATTAATGCGGGATCCCGCCTATCACGCGGGCGTGACGCCAGGGGTGTAACGGCCGGCGTGATTCTTGCGCTCGCCTGCCCATTGCTGCCGCTATATAAACCCCTCTCTCAGACGATCGAGGTAAGCCATTTTGACTCCACTAGGTCGTTACTCTGCCAAAATACCCGGTCTAACTTGATCGTCGGAGGGTCCTCGGTGGCACAACCACCCCGGGACTTCTTTGCAGGTAGCTTGGCATCAACCACACAAAGCCCATTGAGATCCACGCGCTCCAGGAGTCAACCCTCCAACTCAATCTCAGCCGTCCATCAGCGCTCGCAGCAGATTAACGGAATATAACATCTGAATGAGATCCAGACCTCCATCACTCCTCGACCCCCATCCTCTTGCTCCCAACTGCCAGCTGCTGCTCTGCCACTTGTTCGTCTTCTTCTTCTGCCCTGCGCCTCTTGTTGTTGTTGCTGCTCTTCTTCATTTGGATTTTACAGAGGACCAGCTGATCAAAATCGAATTTTGACGAAGGATCAGAGGGGAGACATTGTTGTGTAGGTGTCTTGTATATCACGAGACCATGCGCAAATCCAGAAAAGCGTCAAACATCTGGAACAATGTGCTTCAGACGTCTGATGAATAAAGTTCAAGAAATCCACAGGAGGAGCAGACATCTGAGCTCTTGAGCTTCAGACGTTTGATGACCAAGTTGAAGAATTCCAGAGAGCGGGCAGACATCTGAGCTCTTGAGCTTCAGACATCTGGCGACTCTCTGGCCAAACGCTTGGATCAGGGGCAGACATCTGTCGACGGTTTTTCGCGAAATTCAGGATTCACGTTTATCTCAAAAATTCAGTTTTAGGAGTGACGGTTTCGTAATTAAGGCGATCCTATTATATTTCAAATTGTATTTGAGTATAAATAGGATACTAGGATTAAAATTTAAAGTGTTTACAATCATGATCATAAGGTTTAAGGGAGGCGAAAAGAAAGCTTCTTAAGATATCAAATAGGCTATTAACGAAAGCTTTTAGAGAGAAGAAAGTAGATTTCATTGGGGATCTACAAGCAAAGAGTTTGTAATATTTTGTAAAGTTTTCTCTGAAATTCTAATAAAGTGTTCTCCCTTTTTCCCCGAATCTTTTGTATTGCTATTTGATTTGCGTTGTTTTTATTTGTTATTCGTTAAAGGGATCTTCGGATCATCGGGTCTTCTGCTGCGCCCGCGTCCCAACAATTGATATCAGAGGTACGTTTTTCGGCTTTATGATCTAAATCTACGGTGGGTGACGGCGCTTGTGTCCTTTCTCCATCTTCTTAGATTGTGATTATGAAGATATTGGTCCATAAGGATCAGAGGGGAGGTTTTCTGTTTCGGAATTAAAGATGAAGAATAACAAGGTCAGTAGCACCACGTTCGAGATAGAGAAATTTAATGGCAAAGGGAACTTCTCGATGTAGCAGAGAAAGGCTAAAGCATTTCTTGTAAAAGAAAGGTTGTTTAAAGTTCTTGGCGGTAAGAAACTTATCGAAATGGTAGATGATACATGGGAAAACATGGATCAGAGGGCACAGTGCACGATAAAGTTTTGTCTGGGGGACAACATGATGTACAACGTCATGTCAGAAACTTGTGTAGCTAGTTTATGGTTGAAGTTAGAGAGCTCGTATATGACAAAGTCTTTGTCTAATAAACTGTATTTAAAGAAGCAATTCTACGGTCTACACATGAAGGAAGGTACTTCACTTGACGATCACTTAAATAGCTTCAATAAGATCGTCATTGATCTTCTATGTCTTGAAGCAAAGTTAGAGGAGAAAGACCAAGTGCTTTTGCTCCTTTCTTCGCTTTTAATATCTTATGAACATTTGGTGACAACAATTCTCTATAGGAAGGAGACTCTCGAGATGGAGGAGGTTACAACTATGCTTCTTAATAATGAGATCATTAAAAAAATCAAATCCATCACAGGAACCATCAGGATTGTTTACCAGTGAAAGGGGAAGGGCGAAGATAAAATATGGAGGGAAGAGCAAGAGAAGGAAGTCTAAATCATCAGGGCAAGATGACGAACCATATTTTTTTGTAAACAGCCAGGACATAAGAAGAAGCAATGTCTAAAGTACAAATAATGGTTGGAGAAGAGGGATAAAGGAGCCAGTATAAGTAATTCGGATCAAGCTGGTGTTGTGACAGAAATAAAAGAAGATTCTGAAATTAAATACCTAGGAAGACGATACTAAAATAGTCCTAAAAGGGGTGAATAGGACTATGCTACCAGTATGCCCAAATTAAAAATTCTAAACAATACACTTGCTAATAAGATATCACAATATCTTAGATACAAGATAAATCAAGATAATATGATTCTAAGCAAAACTAGAATTGTGAAACAATAAGTATCAAGCAAGAGTAAATGTCAAGCATAAACAATCAATGAGTATATAGAGATAGCAATAAATCTAGCATGCAATTTTTTAGTAATTGAAATATAAAGTAAGAGAGAAATTGCAAATGCTAACACAAGAGATTTATAATAGTTCGGCGCCCTGATAACGTCTCGATCCTTAGTCCACTTTATTTAGGCCTTCGAGCCGGTTCCCTTTATCTTCACGTCTCCAATGAAACAAATGCGTCACTCGACACACGAGTGACTCTTCTCTTTACAAGCTCTCATCTCTTACAAATACATCCTTGCACTCAAGTGTCCTCACACAAAAAATGAAAAACTTATCTCTCTCTTCTCTCTTACAAAGACACTATTACACTCAAGAGTTCTCACACAAAGAAAAGAAGAGGATACAATGAAGCACAATACTCTTAATGGAGTCTCTCTCAAAGCTCTCTCTAATGCCCTAAGAAGTATGGATAATCAATTGAAACTCTTGATTTTGTGTATGAGAGTGATTTGGATAAGCAAATGGAAAACTCTTTTAACTCTCACAAGATATAAGATATTTTGATCTTAATCACTTTAGAAGATGGCAATAAGAAGTGCTCAAGTGATTCTCATCATTCACACATGAAAAGGTTTAAAAAACATACATATAGCCTTTAATAAAAACTAGTCGTTGTTGGTGGGGACAAGCAATTAGAATATTGACATACGTCTGCAGTAAAAATGGGCAGACATCTGAAGTTCATTTGTAAAACCCCTAATGGCTATAAATGGTAATATTTTAAAACTTTTTCAACAGTAGACGTCTTCCAATTAAAGCCTCAGACGTCTGTCGATAATTTGGAAGGCAAGGCAAGAAAACAACAGAGTGCAAGCAGACGTCTGAAGCGTAATCATCTAGACGTCTGAAGCACAAAAAATTCCATTTTTAGATGAACATCAGACGTCTGCTTAATAAGGCATCAGACGTCTGGCTAGAGTATGCTATTTCTGGTATTTCTGACATTTGAAAAAACCAAAGGGCAAACGTCTCATGCTTAAATGGGCAGACGTCTGCATAAGCACAAAAACAGATATTTTAGGTTTTTATAAAATAGAAAACTTCGAAATCATAAAACCCGATATTTATGCAATGTACAACATTTGTGCAAGCAAGTGTGGGTGTTCAAGAGCTACTACTTGATAATACCATAATCAAAGAGTACTTACAAAGATTCCTATGTCGGTATCTCAAATCTTCGATTCTTGAATTTTCGGCTCTTTTTCTTGAGCTCTTGAAACTTTGGCACTTGATCCTCAATTAGACTTCCATTGATCTTCGCTGCTTATAAGCGTCTTGAAGTCATTATTTGATCTTCAAACTTGGACTTTGACTTTAGATGCTTCAATCTCGGACTTCGACTTCTTAGCTATCCGTAGCTTGAATATGCAATTTGAGAAGCTCTCGTCTGAATCCTCCAACATCCATTAAATATGTTGTTTAAGTTCGATTTCCTCCATCCTCCATCATACGTTTGTGCCGTGAGATATCCTGAAATGCAATCTCAAAACGACCAAGCACATCATATGCAGTGTTATGAAATAAATAAGATAGTAAACACAAGTATATGAACATTCATTATTTCGATATCACAAACTATGAGATGAATAGTATATCAATATCAAGATGTCAATCAAATATGACACATGAGATATTGATATCTATATTTACATGTTATATGAAAAGCAAGATATAGAATACACATGTGTGTATGTGTGTGTGTGTGTGTGTTCATATTATGAATCATCATAACTATGAATGGGAATAATATTTCAATATCAAGGTATATAACAAGAGTAAAGCATGAGATATTGAAATATTACTCGATATACACAAGTAATGAGATATGCAAGATAAACAACAAGTATATAAAAGTTTGGTGTCGATAGAATAAGCAAGATGAAGCAAGGGAAACCAAACAACTATTTATATTTTAGCTAGCATCAAAACTAAATAAAAGGATCATCAAAATCCATGAGCTATCAGATTCACCGTTTGATGTTCCCTATACCGGGAAGGAGGAAAATTCTGATGCTTAGATACGTGACTCCAGATGTTCATATCACATGTGTCCTAAAAAGGAGTTGTTCAACACCTATAAGAAATACAATGGTAGCAGTGTTCTCATGGGGAACAATGTGGCGTGCAAGACTATTGGTATAGGGAACATCAAACTTCGCATGTTTGATGGTATGGTGCGAACACTTGTGAACGTATGACACGTTCCAGAATTAAAAAAGAATCCAATTTCTCTAGGGGTATTGGATGCGGCAGAATGCAAGTTTTTAGGTCAAGATGGAATGCTAAAGGTTGTTAGGGGTGCCCTAGTGGTCATGGAGGGACAACGATTTAAGAACTTGTATCGTTTGGATGGCAGTACAGTGAGTGGTGGTTCGGCCGTGGTTACAAAGAAACAGGTGGAGGATACCACAAAACTGTGGCATATGCATCTTGTCTACATGAGTGAGAGAGGTCTTCGTGAATTGCACAGAAGAGAGTTTCTTAAAAGGATTACCACTTGCAAGCTGGACTTCTGCAAATATTGCACGATGGGGAAGCAACGTAAAGTCGACATCAAGCAAGCCGTGAACAAGACCAAAGGACTTCTCAACTATATACACTCAGACGTATGGGCCATCACCGGTTCCATCAAAGATAGGTGCCATATACTATGTCACTTTTATCGACGATTTCTCACGAAAGGTATGGATCTATTTCCTCAAACACAAGTCGGGGTGTTTGCCAGATTTAAGGAATGGAAAACGGCCATAGAAAAGCAAAAGGAACGATCAGTGAAATATTTGCAGACAGATAATGTTGAAGAATATATCTCGAAGGAGTTTCAAGATTACTGTAAAGAACAGGGTATACATAGGCAACAGACAGTTCCAGGACTTTCAGAGCAAAATGGGGTGGTGGAGCACCTGAACAGGACACTACTAGAGAGAGCCAGAAATATGCGGTTACAATCCAGCCTTTCGGATGACTTCTGGGCAGAGGCGGTAAGTCATGCGTGCTATTTAGTTAACAGGTCTTCATCTACAGCCATAGATCGTTAGATCCCGAAGAAAGATGGAGAGGAAAGCTAGTCAGTTATGATTCGTTATGAGTGTTTGGATTCTCTGTTTACTCGTGAATCAGAAGGATAGGACCAAGCTTGATTCAAAATCAAAAGGTGCGTTTTTTGGGATTCAAAGTTGGAGTAAAAGGATACAAGTTATGGGATCCAGAAAACAGAAGGACGTTTACTAGCCGAGATGTGATCTTCGATGAGGCATCTGTTTACCCCAATCAGAGCAAAGCTCTGTTCAAATTCCAAGACGGAAAACGAAGCAACGCTTCTGTTTCCCCCAATCAGAGCAAAGCTCTGTTTTGAAAACTAAAGTGAAAATTAAAATTAAAAATAAATGAAGCAACGCTTCAGATCCCCTACGCTGCGCGCAGAACGCCACGTGTCAAAATCAGGCACGCCAGCGTAGGGAGCGCAGCGCACTCAATCAGAGCAAGGCTCTATAAAGGAAGCAACGCTTCAGCTTACTTGTGCTCTGCGCTGTGCGACACGTATCAGCGCAGTGGCGCTAGCGCAGTGGCGCTAGCGCAGTTGCGCTGCGCTCTGCGCTGCACGACACGTGTCAGCGCAGTGGCGCTAGAGCAGTTGCGCTACACTCTGCGCTGCGCGACACGTGTCAAGCGCAGGTGCATTTGCGCCAAACAGAATTAAAATTCCAGTTAGATCTTTCTGATCTTGTTAAAACAAGAAGATTGTCTTCTGTAAAACAGAAGCCCTTGGATCAAAGATCCAACGGTGGGAAAAAATCCCCAAATCACTCAGAGAAACATCTCTCAAACCAATTTAACAAACTAATTGGCACTATAAAAAGGCCCCTAGACCCTAAGTTTAAAAGATAAAAAAAAACAGAGACAGAAACACAGAAAACAGAGAGAGAACTCCTCTAAAGAATTTTGAGAAGAACTCAAAAAGAGAAAAAGATAAATCCTTTGAATAAAGAAGAATTTCTTCTGAAAAGATCATTGATCTAAGAACAAGATCAAGGATCTTCAATAAAAAAAATAATAATAACAAAGGCATTGCCTTTTTTATGAACCATTGGTTCTGGAATCTTAAAGATTCTTTTCTTGAATCCAAATTGGATCAAGATATTAAAACAGTGCCTTGCACTTGCAAAATCTGCACTGTTGCGCTCTCGGGTTGGCGCAAGCCACCAGAGAGCACTACGTGTCAGCCCTATAACGATCTGCGCTATGCGCTTCTAAAAATAGAGCATAGCTCTCTGAATTGGCGCAACTCACCAGAGCGCGCCACGTATCAGCAGCGCAATAGCGCAGCGCACTCACCAGAGCGTGACACGTGTCACCTCCACATGCGCTTGCGCTCACTGATTAGCGCAAAGCGCATGACAGGCCACGTGGCACTCTGTCAGTTTAATCGATGCTCTGCATTATTTAAAGAAGGGCTGAGCCCAATTAAAAAAGGCCTAACAGGCCTAATAAAATGCCATGCATTATTTTTTAAAAAGGGCAGAGCCCAAGCAAAGGTCTGTCAGACCAAAACTGATAAAAATAAAGGGACAGAGCCCAAATCAAATAGGCCTTACAGGCCAAAATAAAATGCAGTGCATTATTAAACAGGGGAAAAGCCCTAGCTTAAGCCTAATAGGCCAAAGACAAATAAAAACGTTGATCATCTTCAACTGGACTTAGCCCAATTCTGGCCGTAAGTCTTCAAATTAAATTGACTGAGCACGAATGCTCTCCTAAATCAATTTACACCCGGTTCGAGGGTACATCTCCGAACTCCTCTGACATTTGTCGTTGTAATCCTTCAACGACGTCAGAGAGGTGACGGGCCCCGACAACCACACATCAATATGGACTTAAGCGTCCTTAAACCAACTCATGGACTCAAGCGTCCTTAAACTCCCGGACTCAAGCATCCTTAAACTCACGGACTCAAGCGTCCTTAAACCAATGGACCACCATGTCCCTAAACTGGCAATGGACCACCATGTCCCTGAACTGGCAATGGACCACTATGTCCCTAAACTGGAACAATAGAGCCAATTGCTCTCTTGTCGGATCCAAACGATCTCGTTAAGTTGATCTTAGTCTGGAGATTAGGCTAACGTATCCTTAACAAACGTTTAAGTTGATCTTAGCCTCAAACATAGTTAACGTGTCCTTAAACTAATATCCGTCCCCAAAATGAGAATGATGGACCACTATGTCCCTAAACTGGAACAATAGAGCCCCCAAATGCTCTTTTGTCGGATCTAAACGATCCCGTTTAAGTTGATCTTAGCCTCAAATATGGCTAACGTATTCTTAAACCTTCAAACAGACTTTAGTCCCAAATTGGACTATAGATCCCCCAATCAACTTTGGTTCAAGGGTACATCTCTGAACTCCTCTGATATCTGTCGTTGTAATCCTTCAACGTCGTCAGAGAGGTGATGGGTCCCGACGGCCATACATGTAATGGACCACTATGTCCCTAAATTGGAACAATAGAGCCCAAATGCTCTTTTGTCGAATCTAAACGATCCAGTTAAGTTGATCTTAGTCTCAAACTGGACTAACGTATTCTTAACAAACGTTTAAGTTGATCTTAGCCTCAAATACGGCTAACGTATCCTTAAACCAAAACCCCAAACCCAAATCTAAGAAAATACGAATTTGGACTAATCTACGTCCTACGAGCGACGACATAACTTAGTCTCCGTATACAATCCACGGGCATCCACAAACAAAACAAACACACACGACACGAAGTGAAATTCTTGAGAAGGAGAAAGTTGTTACCGCGATGCGGTAGCGTAATTAACTACAGGGGCTTGCGCCTGCAGGGAAGAGCGTCCCCACAATCAAAAACCCCTCAAGTGAGGGGGAATCTGACGAAGTCTGCTACATCGGCCGCATCCGTCTAAACCTCCGATGCACGGTGCCATAAATCAACTTGGCATCTTCGGAGAGGTAGACGGATAAAACCAAATAGCATCTGCCCCGAATCTCAAGCTAGACGTCCATGTCTTGGCCGCCGTTCGGAGGGGAACAGATTCTGGCACGCCCGGAGGGACCTTTTCCTCTTTCCACTCCACACTTCGTGTGTCGTGTTCGCGAACGAATCGCGGTCTGCTGTGGTTGCTTGTGGATTCGAGATACTAAGATTTGGTGTCTTGCTCCGTGCAGAAAAAAGAAGATCAATGGCTTCAAACTGCACTACCTGCAACTGCAACTCTCGCTCCGTCTTTGCTGGAGGAGTGACTTATGGGCCCCAAACGGCCTCCCTTTTCAAGATGCCAGCGGAGCAAGTAACTCAAGCCACCACTGGATTATTCTTCGGGACCATGCTCCCACCGTTGAGCTTCAATGCCACAATGATGTTGCAAGAAGCCCCAAAGAAGTCGGTCTTTGATCGACTTACCACTGCCGCGGCCCCTCTCAACGGGTCGCCCAACTTCAATACTTTAGTTTGTAGGGTTCCTAGGCATACTAATGAGGTCTCACAAGGCATCAACCATGCCAATTTCAAATTTTTCATGTGCCGAGAAACCCTAATACGGATCGTTAACTAGAGAATAGGCGAAACATGCAACTAGTTAACAACTTAACTAAGTGAACGGAAATACAACCTTTGTAGATCCGGTCCTCCACCTCCATAGCTCCGTGATGAAGTCCCCTCGCTGTGATCATCGGATCCCGGGCTCTAGCGTCGGCTTCATCGGAGAAATGGGCGGGCTAGGTCGTCGACTTCGATGCCGAAGATGATCTACGTCGAGGCGACTCTAACTCGAGCTCCAACTTCACCAAGTCATGAAACTTGTGAAGAAAACACCCTATACTACTTAGAAAGTGGTAGAGGGTGAAGAAATAGGAAGTGGGTTCACTTTAGAATTGGATTTCTCACTCTTTTCATCAAGTCACCATTGAAGGTTGCAAGCTTTCTTCTTCTTGAAGAAGAAGAAGAAGAAGAAAAAGAATATGATAAGAATTAATCAATAAATGGAAAATAATGTGATTCTTATCATAATGCAACCTTGGGTTAGTTTAACAAGTGTAGAGAATAAACTAGGGTTAGGTGAATGGTTAGGTTTAGGAAAGAAACAAAATGGTCAAAGCTTCATGAAGCTTCAAGGTAAATCCAAAGAAAGCCACCATTTCATTTCTTGCCAAAATAAATAAATAAATGAATAAATAAATAAATCAAACCCTAACCATTCACTTAACCATGGTTTAAAGTAAACATACACCCAAGCTTGCATGTATCATCAAACATGATACAATCTAGTGCACAAAAATATATCACATATACAACTTATGCACATCAAATGAGAAAATCCATCTTAAGTGAACAAATACTAGTTAATGTAAAGTAATATATCAAATATATAATTATACATCAAATCATTAAATCAACACTTGATTTAATGATCCGGTCATATCGCATATAACCGACTAATATCAAGTGTATCAATGTATCGAATCAACACTTGATTCGGTAACCCGGCTATATCACATATAACCTGCCGATGATAGAAATCACGAGAATAGAATCCAGTATCACATACTGGTATTATTCTCGGTCCCGCACATATCTCATATGCGCTCCTATTTCGTTTCGCTTGAGCCAGGAAACCTCTGTGTAGGACTCTAAAGACTCGTCAATACGCCGGCAGCAGGTGATGATCATATCAAACACCCACAAGCCGCAAGCGGTCTGCTAAACGTAACGGCCACCCGGGTATTAAGCGATCAGAAGATCGACGAGCAAGCCCGCTCATACTCCTGTGAATCCAACCAGTAACACTTACCGTACAGTCCGGTCTGTTCGTCTGATATGTCGCATATCTTGCCTAGGGGTGGTAAACGTCAGACCCCAATAGCTCGATGAGTCGTGTCGATATGAGATCTATAACAGTTCGAGAAACTACAGGTAACACTTACCAGTAAATCTCAGCAACCCTGGCCAGGGATTTCCGGTTATAGCCAATCGAACACAGCGCAACATCAACTCCCTATACCGGGAGAGACGAATCCCCTCCTATCGCTCACTGTCTCCATGTGATTCGGGACTGTACCCAAAAACCACCCTTTTCTACGCCCTCTTGGACGTGGTAAGGTGGAAATCAAAGCACAGTGGGAATCACACAAGACTCTATGACGATCTCGGGTCTACAGACTAACCTGTACCAGTGTCACCAGAGAACTGCCATCTGACGTAAGGTATAATACCATCTGGGAGTTCTCGGCGAGTCCGTCCAGTGTACCCAGTCTCCACTGAGCACCCGTATATTATCTCTGATGTCAAACACCAATGGATATGGGATCATCCATCGCCCATCTGTATGGGTCGAGAAGGTATACGCTAGTCTACACTGGTATATCGATGCCCTGTCTCGATACACCCACGACTAGGGACCTTGAAGGATGTACTTATGGACTACCATGTCCCCACTAGTATGATCCGCATCATAGTCCAGGTAGTCAAGTACTCATCCTAAGGGCTTTACCAACATGTAACAGAGAGACAATCAGTGTACACGTTAAGGTAAAGGTCAACCAGATAGCATACTATCATGTCGAGCAAGAAAGTCCTCCCTATATATGTCCAAGCATCCACTACAATATACATCCTATGTATAGTAATGGCCTCTATGGCATACATATAACTAACAATCTCCCACTTGCACTAGGGCCATCTGATAGCAGTGGTTGTAGTATCTCATACTCAACCATCCCATAAAAGTCTCTCTCTGGGAAAAGGCCTTTGTGAGTGGATCCGCCGTGTTGTCCTCTGAGTCTATTCTCCTAACCTCGATCACCCTGAAGATCAACCATCTCCATGATCAGGTGATACTGCCTTAGATTATGTCTGGGTCACTGATGGGACCGTGGTTCCCGGGCCAAAGCCACACTTCCATTGTCACACAATGGTAGGAACCTAGTTCATCTCATGAACCAATATACACCCAAACAACCTCTTTGGTAGCATCTTAAGTAGCGATGTATCTTGCCTTTAATCGTCTAGTATGCCACGGTATCTAGCTTGGAGCTCTTCCAACATACCGTCCCTTTACTGAGGGTAAAGACAATGCCTGTGACTGACATTCAGTCGTCCTTATCACCCTGGAACACTTCCAGTGATTCTCGCCAGGATCAATTGATACCAGCTCACTACATCTAGTGAGAATCCTAACATCCGTTTAGATCTATCTCATAGATCAAAACTCAGGATTTAGGAGGTATCACTTTGATCCTATATGGAGAATCATTGTGATAAACGGAGATTGACCGAGCGTAGCATAGGAAACTCCTTTCTTATCAAGAGTATATCATCCACGTACTCTACGAGGATCACCACCATACTCCCTACTACCTTTTTGTATATACAAGGTTCATCTACCATTTTGATGAAGTCAAACTATTTTACTACTACATCAAAACAGATGTTCCATCTCCGCGATGCCTGCTTTATCCTATAAAGCATCTTATACACGTTTCCGCTGCTCCCACTGTTTACGAAGCCCTCTGACTGTGTACTTATAGACTCTCTCTTCTAAAATATCATTTAGAAGAGCAGTTATGACACCCAACCGCCAGATATCGTAGTCATGGTATGTAGCCGTGGCAAGTAGGATCCTGATGGACTTAAGCATAGCCACTGGAAAAGGTTTCATCATTATCCACGCCTGGTCGATGATGAAAACCTTTAACAAGTCTAGCTTTGAAAGTCTCAACTTTTCCATCTACACCAAATACTCTTCTCAAGATATACTTGCTCCTGATGGGGATTTAACCCTTCAGATATAGCAACCAAAGTCCATACTTTGTTGGTGTACATGGATTCCATCTCAGAGGTCTAAGCATCCAGCCATTCTTACAGAGTCCCTACTCTCGATGGCCTACTCGAAACTAGTTGGGTCATCATCTCATGATGCAATCCTCGCTCCCACTGTCATAGAGAAACAGAAGTATCTCTCAGGTGGGTGAGAAACCCTACTAGATCGGCGGAGAGGCTGAGGTTCGTTGGTAACTATTGAATCCTTTGGTTTTATCAAATCATCTGCTGTAGTTTGTATAGCTGGAACCTTTCCAGTTCTACATTACAGACCTTGCCTCGAGCTTGTCCGGATTTTGCTTTTAGATACAGGCCGGTCAACCCCAAATCTTAACTAGCTTAAGACATGGGCTCTTTCCATACCATATCTTATATAGAGTGGTAGGCATCTGATTTGATCGAAACCCTATTCAATAGGTATGCAGCTTCTCAAGTGCATAACTTCCAAAAGGAAAATAGGAAACTCAGTAGAACTCATCATAGAGCACACCATATCACATAGGGTGCTATTGCTCCGTCCCGGTATACCATCGTGCTATGGTGTATACGGAGGAGTAATGCTGAGAGAGAATCTCATTCTCCTTTAGAATAGTCCAGGAATTCTATGCACAAGTATTCTCCTCCTTGAACTCATCAAAGGTCATAATACTTATACCCGGTTTTTGGTTCTCTACTTCTAACTTATATTCTGTGAATATCTCAAAAGGTCCGAACTTGTGTTTCAACAGGTACATATGTCTGAATCTTGAGAGATTATCAGAGAATGTAATGAAATATAAAGAACCGGTCCTGCCATGTGTAGACAGGGGACCTTGCATACATCACTATGTATCAGTCCCAAGAGTTCACTAACACTTTCTCTGTTTCCAATAAACGGAGCTATGGTCATCTTATCTTTGTGACATGACTGGCAAGTTTCACAAGATGTAAATTCAAACTGTTTTAAATATGAATCTAAATGCAACTTCAGCCAGTCGGGTCGCATTGATATGACCTAGTCTACACTGCCTCAAGAAGGATTCATTCATTTCTGAACTCTTCCTCTTGTGTGTGTTACGTATACTAAGAACTGTAGTTTGATTTAGAACATCAATGTTTTTAGATAACGTGCCTGAACCGATCAACTTTTGATATAGGAAATGTTCAAAACATTATCCAACAATACAAAATTTTATCATTTCTTTACTAATAAAGAGACTGATATGATTTTGTATATCAGGTTCGGTATCTAATAATATTCGTTCAGAATCAATGTATTTGGGATACAGGGTGACAGTGACCAACAGCCTTGGCTGCAACACTTGCACCGTTTTCTGTCTCATGAAACTTATCACCCGTTCTCAGTTCTCTACCTTTCTGTAGCCCTATGTATCAGATTACATATCTGGGATCCTGATCCGGTATCAAATACCCAGGACGTAGATGATACAGAGAAACAGTTCTTTGTAATGAACGCACCCGAAGGAGATGCATCCTATGCAATTTCTTCGTTTGGGCGGCATAGGAATTCTGGTATTCCCCTAATTCCTGCTCTGTCTTATAACAATTATAAGTTGGAGCGGGACCAACGTTCCCCAGCTCAGTATAACAAGCGGGTTCGGTCAATATTCCGTATTATTATCTTGATTAAGGCGTGATATGGTCGCTACCTGGAGAGAGAGAGAAGAAAACACTCAGCGTATGCTCTTGCAAGAATAGATTGGTTATTATTTTATCTAATCAGGATGACTCCCACTGTTTTTTATCAAATCTTCCTTCAAACCCTAAAAGGAAAGACTAGCCGGGATTAATTGCACACTACAAGTTCGCCAATCTTTCAGCCAGGCCAGTGTCGGTACTTTGAGGGAGGTCCCCCGTGCTTTCGTACGAACCTAATTAATGTAAACCTCGTTTTCCCAGAGGCGTAACCCCGTTGACACCTTTCTAGACACCTACTTGATCGGCTAATTGTAATGTGTAAAACTCTCCCAGGAGTAACTCTTACTCGCAGTGGGTATCGGGATCCAACTATCTCATAGAAGGTATGCAATCTCATTGCAAATTTCAACACTTGAAATTCCCGATAATATTTTGCCCCTAACATGCTATGACCTTGACGAAAGCCAACAAACCATAGCCCGCTAGTCAAGTTCAACCCGTACATTTCTTGATTGAATTAAACCCACCCGCACGACCCTTGACGAAAGCCAACAAAGCCGCACGACTTCCCTAATCCAATCGCATCATATGCAGCAGATAAGCAGCATATAGCTACCGCACACTACACCTTGACGAAAGCCAACAAATGTAGCACGAATACTATATACAACTTATCTGAAATGACGGAGGGCTACGACAGGTTTTTCTGAAAACCTATTGCGTAATGAACTTGATATCGTTGTAGGATCGAATGAATTTTGAAATGGAGTGTTTTTGAGGCTTTTCTAGTTTTGCTAAAGGGGTCACTCCCGGTGAAGGGATCGTCGGCCCTTTCCTCGTCGAATGAGGTGCGGGATATATCATATATATCACTGTGCAAAGCAGAAACTATAGAAGCTATCAAAAGATAAACCGAGTGTGTAGCATCTGCCAGTTATTACTAAAGGGGTCACTCCCGGTGAAGGGATCGTCGGCCCTTTCCTCATTGAATAAGGTGCAGGATATATCATATATACCGCTGTGCAAAGCAAGAACTGTAGCTACCTGTTTTATTTTTGAAATTCGATTCCACAACATCTTTAGGTTTCTTTTACTTTCATTAATCATATTAATGAAGTCCCATCATTTAAGTTACCTAAACATTACAGATAAATACGACGTACACTTATGCCATTCGCATTCGCCTCGATGTCCCATCGTGCACCGTTAGGTTAGGTAACTAACGGCAGAGCGGGGCAGGGCTAGCGCGGGTGTAAAACATAAGTAACATCTATATAATATATCATATATACTATATACTGTAGTATCTATCACAGAACATCACATGATCACATCACAGATATCGCAGCAGAAGAAACATATGAAACATTGGATATACTAGGACGTCCGTGTTTTCAATACGAGCCAGTATAAAACACGGATTCCACGGTCGCGATGAATAGCCAAACCTACACCGCTAGACCCCTACGAGAGCGGCAAGCAACCCTACCAATTCTAGAGTTAGGAGACCCGGACTCGACTCCTCGAGTTGGTCTCCCACTGGACTCCAGAACCCGATTACTTGTACCCTCCTCCTTGGGTCTATCTTAGTGCAGAAAAGTAAATAATATACAAAAGGTGACATCTTCCGCAACCTGGAAGTGCCCCAATAAAAGAATATTACATACAAGTTTTTACATGAATGAAAATGAAAAACACTCATCTCACATAAAAACCCCCGGCTATTCAAACACGACGATCCAATATAACATATCCAGCAACACATAACATCACATGTCATCAACGTAAGTAAACATGCGTATCCCAATTGTCGTTGACAAATAGCAACGAAACCGGCGATATCACATATTACACTTACGGTCACAGAAAAGAAAGTGTAAAACTACAACAGTTGGAATCCGCAACCTCTTTAGACATCGCATGCCTAACCAAATGAATTCCTTAGACATCACATGCCTAACAATTATAAACCCCGCATTTTAGTCTCAAAATCGAAAACACTTTTCAATATCAAGTCGGGCAATTCAACAAGATTCCCGACATCCTGATCGAATGCTCGTCGCAAACTTTAGTAGACGGCCGCACCCCCGATACCGTCGACGAAGTGCACCAAGGCGGAACACCGCTACCGCGAGCACCCGAACGGATGCTTTCGGCGACGGGGTTCTCCTACAGTCACTTGGTCGGGGCTATGGGGCATGGCTATCTATTAAGTTTTACCGGCGAGTATCCGCGTACGCTACGTGATTGCGATGGACTTTTGATCACATCAAAATTCCGTGGCAACCGATCAAGTGAGACTAAACCGCTAGATTTATAACATTCATTCAGTTATCTCATAACTACTTGTGGATTCCAAATATTGTATCACATTCCGGATAAATAGAAAATGTTAAACTTTCCGATCGAACAATCGAACACCCAGGTTTTCCCCAAACAGCTCAACACATGAAATAAGTTTAAAAACATTCACTTCGTGCCTCAGTACCAACGGTCCAGCCGTAGAAGGGTCAAGCCAACGCCTCACATGTGGCACGCCGTACTGCCCCAAACCCTAAGGTTCAAAGGGCAGTTCAAGACGGTCACATAATCGAGTTAAGGTTTGTTGTCTTCTAGTGGGACCATCGCGTTACTTGCACTACTTAGAACGTCATTAAACTACGGAAAGATCCAACAATTGGAAATTTCCCGGCAGGGGAAAAAGTGGGTATTTATATTCGGTCGAACTTTTTAACATATTCTAAAAATTATCCGGAAAAACACATAGACAAAGTTTGATAATCCGATCGAATCTTCGAGTCCCAATACAACCCCAGAACACCCAACTCTTGAGTCATAATAAAAATACCCAGAAAATATAGCATTCAAATATAGGAATTACTGTGCAAATTTTATTGGGAGAACCGACCGTACGGCCGCGGAACCGCCGCGAGAGCCAGGCTCCTGCCGCGGTTCCACGGCGGTTTAGTTGAGTTAGCCTCTCGTATTTCACAGTAACTCCTAAATACTCCTGCTGATTTTTCTGCATATTTTTAATTTGGAAAAATGCACCATTTTGAAAAATGTACAAAGAAGGGGTCGGATTAGGGTTTCGGGGTTCGTTCGGATTTCTAACATCGTCTACGCATCGCCTAAGACTCTAGCTAGGCTCTGATACCACCGTAGGGTTCCTAGGCACACTAATGAGGTCTCACAAGGTATCAACTATGCTAATTTCAAATTTTTCATGTGCCGAGAAACCCTAATACGGATCGTTAACTAGAGAATAGGCGAAACAGGCAACTAGTTAACAACTTAACCAAGTGAACGGAAATACAACCTTTGTAGATCCGGTCCTCCACCTCCATAGCTCCGTGATAAAGTCCCCTCGCTGCGAGCATCGGATCCCGGGCTCTAGCGTCGGCTTCATCGGAGAAATGGGCGGGCTAGGTCGTCGACTTCGATGCCGAAGATGATCTACGTCGAGGCGACTCTAACTCGAGCTCCAACTTCACCAAGTCATGAAACTTATGAAGAAAACACCCTATACTACTTGGCAAGTGGTAGAGGATGAAGAAATAGGAAGTGGGTTCACTTTAGAATTGGATTTCTCACTCTTTTCATCAAGTCACCATTGAAGGTTGCAAGCTTTCTTCTTCTTGAAGAAGAAGAAGAAGAAAAAGAATATGATAAGAATTAATCGATAAATGGAAAATAATGTGATTCTTATCATAATGCAACCTTGGGTTAGTTTAACAACTGTAGAGAATAAACTAGGGTTAGGTGAATGGTTAGGTTTAGGAAAGAAACAAAGTGGTCAAAGCTTCATAAAGCTTCAAGGTAAATCCAAAGAAAGCCACCATTTCATTTCTTACCAAAATAAATAAATAAATGAATAAATAAATAAATCAAACCCTAACCATTCACTTAACCATGGTTTAAAGTAAACATACACCCAAGCTTGCATGTATCATCAAATATGATACAATCTAGTGCACAAAAATATATCACATATACTACTTGTGCACATCAAGTGAGAAAATCCATCTTAAGTGAACAAATACTAGTTAATGTAAAGTAATATATCAAATATATAATTATACATCAAATCATTAAATCAACACTTGATTTAATGATCCGGTCATTTCGCATATAACCGACTAATATCAAGTGTATCAATGTATCGAATCAACACTTGATTCGGTAACCCGGCTATATCACATATAACCTGCCGATGATACAAATCGCGAGAATAGAATCCAGTATCAAATACTGGTATTATTCTCGGTCCTGCACATATCTCATATGCGCTCCTATTTCGTTTCGCTTGAGCCAGGAAACCTCTGTGTAGGACTCTAAAGACTCGTCAATACGCCGGCAGCAGGTGATGATCATATCAAACACCCACAAGCCGCAAGCGGTCTGCTAAACGTAACGGCCACCCGGGTATTGAGCGATCAGAAGATCGACGAGCAAGCCCGCTCATACTCCTGTGAATCCAACCAGTAACACTTACCGTACAGTCCGGTCTGTTCGTCTGATATGTCGCATATCTTGCCTAGGGGTGGTAAACGTCAGACCCCAATAGCTCGATAAGTCATGTCGATATGAGGTCTATAACAGTTCGAGAAACTACAGGTAACACTTACCAATAAATCTCAGCAACCCTGGCCAGGGATTTCCGGTTATAGCCAATCGAACACAGCGCAACATCAACTCCCTATACCGGGAGAGACGAATCCCCTCCTATCGCTCACTGCCTCCACGTGATTTGGGACTGTACCCAAAAACCACCGTTTTGCACGCCCTCTTGGACGTGGTAAGGTGGAAATCAAAGCACAGTGGGAATCACACAAGACTCTATGACGATCTCGGGTCTACAGACTAACCTGTACCAGTGTCACCAGAGAACTGCCATCTGATGTAAGGTATAATACCATCTGGGAGTTCTCGGTGAGTCCGTCCAGTGTACCCAGTCTCCACTGAGCACCCGTATATCATCTCTTATGTCAAACACCAATGGATATGGGATCATCCATCGCCCATCTGTATGGGTCGAGAAGGTATACGCTAGTCTACACTGGTATATCGATGCCCTGTCTCGATACACCCACGACTAGGGACCTTGAAGGATGTACTTATGGACTACCATGTCCCCACTAGTATGATCCGCATCATAGTCCAGGTAGTCAAGTACTCATCCTAAGAGCTTTACCAACATGTAACAG
Source organism: Agapanthus africanus (assembly GCA_030015575.1). Taxonomy (NCBI): domain Eukaryota; kingdom Viridiplantae; phylum Streptophyta; class Magnoliopsida; order Asparagales; family Amaryllidaceae; genus Agapanthus; species Agapanthus africanus. The sequence continues at coordinate 102,166,991 of CM057346.1, read as the reverse complement.
AGAGACAATCGGTGTACACATTAAGGTAAAGGTCAACCAGATAGCATACTATTATGTCGAGCAAGAAAGTCCTCCCTATATATGTCCAAGCATCCACTACAATATACATCCTATGTATAGTAATGGCCTCTAGGGCATACATATAACTAACACAGTTTTCAACAGACTGGGCCAAAACACCTGCAAGCCCGTGATACCCGAAGCTGCCATCCCAAAACGGATAGCCATTCCTGTTCCCCTCCGAAAGACGACTCGTATACCTGGGCGTCTAGGCCTGAGATTCGGGGCATATGCTATATGGTTTTATCCGTCTACCTCTCCGAAGATGCCAAGTTGATTTATGGCACCGTGTATCGGAGATTTAGACGAATGCGGCCGATGTAGCAGACTTCATCAGATTCCCCCTCGCTTGAGGGGTTTTTGATTGTGGGGACGCTCTTCCCTGCAGGCGCAAGCCCCTGCAGTTAATTACGCTACCGCATCGCGGTAACAACTTTCTCCTTCTCCAGAATTTCACTTCGTGTCGTGGGTGTTTGTTTTGTTTGTGGTTGCCCATGGATAGTATACGGAGACTAATTTATGTCGTCGCCCGTAGGACGTGGATTAGTCCAAATCCGTATTTTCTTAGATTTGGGTTTGGTGTTTTAGTTTAAGGATACGTTAGCCATATTTAGGCTAAGATCGACTTAAACGTTTGTTAAGGATACGTTAGTCTGATTTGAAACTAAGATCAACTTAACGGGATCGTTTGGATCCGACAAAAGAGCATTTGGGGGCTCTATTGTTCCAGTTTAGGGACATAGTGGTCCGTTGCCAGTTTAGGGACATGGTGGTCCATTTAATATATGGCCGTCGGGACCCGTCACCTCTCTGACGACGCTGAAGGATTACAACGACATGTGTCAGAGGAGTTCGGAGATGTACCCTTGAACCAAAATTGATTGGGGGTCTTATAGTCCAATTTGGGACTAAAGTCTGTTTGAATGTTTAAGAATACGTTAGCCATATTTGAGGCCAAGATCAACTTAAACGGGATTGTTTAAATCCGACAAAAGAGCATTTGGGAGCTCTATTGTTCCAGTTTAGGGACGTAGTGGTCCATAGGTAGTTTAGGGACATTGCGGTCCATTGGTAGTTTAAGGACATTGCGGTCCATATTCCAGTTTAGGGACATGGTGGTCCATGTTCCAGTTTAGAGACGTGGTGGTCTGTATTCCAGTTTAGGGACGTGGTGGCCCATGTTCCAGTTTAGAGACGTGGTGGTCCGACATTAGTTTAAGGACGTTTCGGTCCAACATTAGTTTAAGGACGTTTCGGTCCAATATTAGTTTAAGGACGTTTCGGTCCACCGCCAGTTTAGGGATGTGGTGGTCCATCATTAGTTTAAGGACATTTCGGTCCAATATTAGTTTAGGGACGTTTCGGTCTATCGCCAGTTTAGGGACGTGGTGGTCCAACATTAGTTTAAGGACGTTTCGGTCCAATATTAGTTTAGGGACGTTTCGGTCCGTATTCATATGTGGTCGTCGGGACCCATCACCTCTCTGACGTCGTTGAAGGATTACAACGATGGGTGTCAGAGGAGTTCGGAGATGTACCCTAGAACCGGTCGTAAATTGATTTAGGGAGTAGCCGTGCTCAATCAATTTAATTTGAGGACTTACGGCCACGATTGGGCTAAGTCCAATTGAAGATGTTCAGCATTTTATCTGCATTTGCATTGCATTTATTTTATTTTTATTTGGGCTCTACCCATGAAGGATGCAGAGCATCAATTTGTTTTGGGCTCTGCCCATTTATAAATGATGCGCAGCATCAATTTTACTTGGGCTCTGCCCTTTATTGCTTTGCAATTTAATTTGGCCTGTTAGGTCTTTTTGACTTGGGCTTGGCCCATTTTTCAAATAATGCATTGCATTTCAGGCGCTTTGCGCCAATCAAAGAGCGCAAGCGCTTGTGGTGACGACACGTGTCATGCAAGCGCAGTGCGCTGCGTTTGCGCTGCTGACAGGTGGCGCGCTCTGGTGAGTTGCGCCAATTCCAGAGAGCAAGGCTCTATTTCAAAAGCGCATAGCGCAGATGGTTCAGATGCTGACACGTGGCGCTTTCTGGTGGCTTGCGCCAATCCAGGAGCGCAACAGTGCAGTTTGCAAGTGCAAGGCACTATAATATGAGAATCTTTTAGATTCCAGAACCAAAGGTTCATGAAAAAGTGCAAAGCACTGTTTGTTTTCTTGATCTAATTTAAATCAAAGAGAACAAGTTTTTCTTGTTTCTCTTATTTCAGAGAACCCATGGTTCATAAAAAGTGCAAAGCACTATTATTACTTATTTTTCTTTTTATCATTGATCTTCTTCTCAGATTAATGATCTGTTTTTAAGAGAATTTTCTCTTTTTTTTCTAAAGGTTTTTACCTTTTTTGTTCTTGAGGAATTCTCTCCAATTCTTCAGAGTTCTCAATGATAATATTCATCCCTTTGATTTGAGGTCTAGAGGTCTTTATATAATGCCCATCAGTTTGTTGAATTTGTTAACGAGATTTTTCTCTGAGTGATTTGGGGAATTTTCCCCACCGTTGGATCTTTGATCCAAGGGCTTCTGTTTTACAGAAGAAAATCTTCTTGTTTTAACAAGAACAGAAAGATTTCTTTAAAATTTCAATTCTGTTTGGCGTAAATGCCCCAGCGCATGACACGTGTCAAGCAGCGCACAGCGCAGCGCAACTGCGCTAGCGCATCTGCGCTGACACGTGTCAAGCAGCGCACAGCGCAGCGCCACTGCGCTAGCGCATCTGCGCTGACACGTGTCACGCAGCACAACTGCGCTAGCGCATCCGCGTTGACACGTGTCGCACAGCGTAGTGCCTGTGCAACTGAAGCGTTGCTTCCTTTTATTTTTTAGTGGAGCTTTGCTCTAATTGGGCGCGCTGCCTTGGGCGCTGCGCTCTCTGCGCTGACGTGTCTGATTTTGACATGTGGCGCCATGCGCGTAGCGCAGAGGATCTGAAGCGTTGCTTCATTTATTAATGTTTAAATTTTCAAAGTAGAGCTTTGCTCTGATTGGGGGAAGCAAAAGCGTTGCTTCGTCTCCCGCCTTGGAATTAGAATAGAGCTCTGCTCTGATTGAGGTAAACAATCCCGGCTCAAGCGGACGAGATCATTGGAAAGGCTCCTCCTTCTAAGAAGTCAGTTTTTACAAGGCTGGCCATTCCGGTTGCTGCTCCAGGCGAGGTCCTCAAAGCTGCTTCCCCTTCCCAGAGGTCTGTCTTTGACAGATTAGACATTGCTTCTCAACGGGTGTCAGTCTTCGACAGGCTAGCACCAATAACAGTCTCTCCTCAAAGCAGGGGGCACGACGAAGTCACCCTTATAGCTGAAACAACTCCATCCGCAAGACACGCTCGACGTCGCCACTGGCGCCGAGCGAGGAAGGTTGGGGGCAACTCCTCCTCTGGGATAACTCCACCAGCTCCAACGGTGGGGATTGACGTTGCTGTTCCAACCGGGAACAACTTTGAACCACTTAACAAAGTGCACAGGAACTCGCCAACTGCCATATTGAGAAGATTTCCTACACCTGTGAAAATGCCCCAAAGATGAAGTTGGAGCAGCCCCCTCAACGGCTGTCTTCTAAAATCTACAAGGTCTGGCGTCAAGTCCAAGTCTCGGTAATTGATCAAGACTATCCCCGCCGACAGAAAAAGATGAAAGTTCGGCAGGAGAAGGACTACTCTGTCAAGCCACAAAGGATGACAGCTACTTGGGTACCCACTACAACGGCCCCCTCAACTTCGACCGCTCAAAAAAGAAGGAGGTCGGAGAAGATCCCTGTGTCTTTGGCAAATCGCAAAGACACTGAAGCTAAATGCCCCAAGTTTGGGGGCATGGTGGTGCACACCGTTTATATGGCTTCCGGAAAGGAGGATAGCCAAGCTTCGACGGGTCACCGACAGCTCACCCGATCTGTGACAAAAGCCCAGGAGAAACAACAGAAGCTTCAGGAAATGATGACTGCAATGGCCGCACTTACCGGGCCAAAAGAAAGCTCGGAGGCATCCTCGGATCAACGCCGGGAGCAAGAAACTGACGCTGACTTCCTACGCAGAGTCCTCGAAAAGAAGGACAGAGAAGTAGCAGAACAAGCAGATAATATAAAACAAATGACGCTTCTTTTCCAAGATATGGTAGGAATGATGTTACAGCAGGATCCTCCAGCTGAAGACCCTCCGACCATTACTGAAGACGATAGAGGGGAGACATCCAATCCTCCTCCGGCTCTTTCAGCAGCCAAGGAGGAAACCATTTCCAAAGCCACACTGGATGACTATATAGCTCAGCAAATACAAGCTCATCAGGCGAGTGAAGCGGCTGGGCAAATTGTTAGAACCGGACGATCCTATCCGGGCTGGTACGACCAAATCAATTAACCGCCGGGATATACGATCCCTAGATTCCACGTGTACAAGGGGACAAGGAATCCACACCAGCATGTCGCTCAATTCAGAGCCTTATGCGGCAACACTGGAGGCAACAGCAAACTGTTGCTTCGCCAATTCGTCGGCAGCTTAGCAGAAACAGCCTTTGAATGGTATTCGGAGCTACCTAATGACTCTGTCAAAACATTTACGGAGATGGAGCTACTGTTTACACAAAGATTCGCGAGTGCTAGTGGACGCACCCCGATCACGGCATTGATCAACGCCAGGGTAAGGTCAGGCGAAACTTGGGTCCAGTATGCGATACGGTGGCGTAATCTATAGTCAAAGTGCGAGCAGCGCATCGAAGAAGCTCCTGCCATAGGCATGTTTGTGGGTATCCTTAACCCTCAACCGACCATCTCACAATTCATGATGTTCTTCAAGCCGACCACTTTTCAGGCCTTGATTGACAAGCTGGTCCAAATGGACCAGATGGGTCATAGACCATCTCCTTCAAAGACAGAGTCTTGGAATGAAAAGGGCAAAGGGAAAGCAACCTTCGTTGCCAATACTCAACAATGGCCGAGCAACTTAAAGCCGGTTGTTTGCCAAAACAATATGCGTCCACGCCCATCCCTCGAGGAAAGACTGGGACGTCCTTACTCGTTTCCCCAGGATAAAACGAGGAAACTGTTTGAGCTGGCAGTGCGCAACGGATTCATCAATTTGCCGAGTCCGAAACGTCCGCTACAGCCAGGCGATGTCAACGATCCTAATTACTGCCCTTACCATCGAGCAGTAAGTCATCCGATCGAAGATTGCTTCGTCTTCAAAAACTAGGTTGAAGACCAATACCAGCAGGGCAAGTTCGCGCTGTCCGAAAACTGGAAGGTGAGCCCGCCACAACCACATGCTCCAAAAAAGATGGATATGTCGGGGGCATCATGCTCATTCATAGGGAAAGCCCCATAGACCGAAAAGTCAGTAAACTATAGATTTGCCTCAAATACGGCGACGACGGACCGAAACGTCCTTAAACTAATGACGGACCACTACGTCCTAAAACTAGCTGACGACCGAAACGTCTTTAAACTACTACAGCAGCATCCTCAGGCCGACGAGATAAAAAAAATATATAAAAAAAAATATAATATAAAAACGGTATGTCCATAAGTAAAATGGGCATGGATGAAAACCCGAAAGGACTCTGTGAGTAAAAACAGCAGGGCTACCGGCGAGTGTTCGTGAAAACCTGAAAGGGCGCGACCTCGTTAGAAAAAAAGAATAAAGAAAAAAAATAATGAAAAAGAACGGTATGTCCATAAGCAAAATGGGCACGGATGAAAACCCGAAAGGGCTCCGTGAGTAAAAACAGCAGGGCTACCGGCGAGTGTTCGTGAAAACCCGAAAGGGCGCGACCTCGTTAGAAAAAAAAGGAATAAAGAATTAAAAAAATTTAAAAAAAAGACGGTATGTCCATAAGCAAAATGGGCACGGATGAAAACCTGAAAGGGCTCCGTGAGTAAAAACAGCAGGGCTACCGGCGAGTGTTTGTGAAAACCCGAAAGGGCGCAACCTCGTTAAAAGACATTTACAGGGTCCTCTCGACCTTGTAAGGAGAAACCACCCGCGTGAGATCCTTACGACTCACAAGGGAGCAACACACTTAGATATCCTCACGATTCCTAAGGAGAAATCACACTTGCGAGATCCTCACGACTCGTAAGGAGAACTCTCTTATGGGACCCTTACGGCTCATAAGATTTGAAAGTCTTAAGTTACAGAGACCTGAACCTGTTCTTAAGCAACCCCCACAACCTTCGATAGTGCCCTACAAGCGGCTCAATACTGACCCTTGTATACAATCCACGGGCGCGAATAAACATTTCCCTAACCAAGTCCCATCCGTGACTGGGGACCATACGGTGAACAACCCTTGTAAGTTCTCTCGACTTATAAGGAGAAAACCCTTTTGTAAGATCCTTACGACTTACAGGGGAACATACACTTAGGAATACTCACGATCCCTAAGAAGAAAACACACCTACGAGATCCTCACGACTTGTAGGGAGAAATACCTTTGTGAGACCCTTACGGCTCATGAAGTCAAAAGCCTTAGTCGACAGGATCCTAACCCTATTTACTAAGCCACCTTTGTTCAATATCGACAGAGGCAAATGATGATTCGCTCCTGGCAATATCCCAGTTGTAGCGATGCTGATGCCTAAACCGGTATCAAATTCCAAGCCCTTTCATGGCAAATGATGATTCGCTCCTGGTAATATTCCAGTTGTAGCGATGCTGATGCTAGGATTGGCATCAGATTCCAAGTTCCACACTCGCAATAAAAAAAAATCAGCGAGTCAAAAATGCATATGAAATAGCCGAAATGATGGGGCAACTTGCAATAAAAAGCAGCAAGTAAAAATGTATGCATGTAAAATAGCCGAAATGATTGGGCGACTCGCAATAAAAAGCAGCGAGTAAAAATAAAATAAACAGCCGAAATGATTGGGCACCGCGAAAAGATAGCCGAAATGATGGGGCAATCGCGACCTTCACGATATATAAAGCTGAAATGATAGAGCACCGTGGAAATAAATAATAACAAAAAATGTTGATAAATGAAATTTATGCCCTACAGGCGATATCACAGCAATCCCTGTATACAATCCAGGGGCGCAAACAAAGAAGGAATCACAACTTTCCTCCCCATGCTCCATCAGGAAACGAAGCCAAGTCTTGACGGCAAGTCATATAAAGCCTGAAAGACAACCGGAGATCATCTCACATCAGTGCGGAGTGGTCACCACCTCGACGTTCGTCTCAACACAGCAGACGTAACACCATCAAACAGCGGAGCCACGGCAAAGTCCCTAGTTCCAAATCTCGAAGGTTTACCAACAACCTAGAGACAACCGCGACGTTCGTCTCGATATAGAGGACGCAATGTCAGCAAACGAAGCAAATGCCAAATTCCTAGCTTCAAGGTCTTAACGGAAAGTCATATAAAGCCTGAAAGACAACCGAAGATCGTCTCACATCAGTGCGGAGTGGTTACCACCTCGACGTTCGTCTCAACACAGCAGACGTAACATCATCAAACAGCGGAGCCACGGCAAAGTCCCTAGTTCCAAATCTCGATGGTTCACCAACAACCTAGAGACAACCGCGACGTTCGTCTCGATATAGAGGACGCAATGTCAGCAAACGAAGCAAAGGCCAAATTCCTAGCTTCAAGGTCTTAACGGCAAGTCATACAAAGCCTGAAGGATAACCGAAGATCGTCTCACACCAGTGCGGAATGGTCACCACCTCGACGTTCGTCTTGACATAGCAGACGCAACATCATCAAACAGCGGAGCCACGGCAAAGTCCCTAGTTCCAAACCTCGACGGTTCACCAACAACCTAAAGACAACCGCGACATTCGTCTCGATATAGAGGACGCAATGCCAGCAAACGAAATAAAGGCCAAATTCCTAGCTTCAGGGTCTTGACGGCAAGTCATATAAAGCCTGAAGGACTATCGGAGATCATCCCACACCAGCGCGGAGTGGTTATGACTCATCGGGGATCTCTAAAATGAGCCTAACCTCAAGTAAAAAGTGACATGGAATATCCCTACGCTTGCTCTTTCGACGGTAATACTACCTGGAAGATTACTTGAAGACGTCTTGTCCATCCCCCGAAGGGATCAGAGACACGACAATCGCAAGGCTACTCGAACAGCAAGATTGCATATCGAGGAATATATCAGCCAACGCGACGGTATGACGGCCAAAACCCTAAGTACCACAGACCCTAACGGACCTTTGTCGTAAAGAGCAGAGATTAACTATGACGTTAGGACATTCTTGCGAGAAATGCTCGATGCGTCTCGACTCGGAGGAAATTGATGTCTTTGCGAGAACTGCTCGATTCGTCTCGACTCGTGAGGAAAAGCCTTAGGCGGCGGGGATAAAAAAAAAACCTGTTTCCTGAGCACTGGGATCCTGCAAGTCGGCCCAAAACGGTCTCTTGCATACTATCCACGGGTCTCACTCTCCGAAGTCGAATCTCGACAAGGAAGGAAACAACCGCTTACGGGTCCTCTCGACTCATAAGAGGGAAAATTCTCTTATAAGATCCTTACGACTTATAAGAGGAAACGCACTTAGGAATCCTCACGATTCCTAAGGAGAAAATACACCTACGAGATCCTCTCGACTCGTAGGAAGAAAAGTCTTTATGAGACCCTCACGGCTCATGAAGTTGAGAAGCCTTAGGTAGCAAGCCTGAACCTGCTTCCTGAGCCATCACTACTCCCTAAGATGTTCAAGACAGAATGCTATATATCGCTTACAGGCTATGCTTATTTAAAGAATGTGCCAGTAACAAAGCAAAAAATAAAAGGAAGGAGGCAAAAGAGTTGTCATTCATACTTGGAAAGTTTTTACATCAATAAAGAAATAAACAACAACATTATTGAAATGTTTACAATGGTATAACCTCGGACCCAGGACATGGGTTGAGGAATTCGAAAGTAACCTTATCTAAAACTTTCCAAGCCTGGCGAACCATCTTGGTGTGCTTTCTTTCGCGAGCACGAGCGTCGAGGTCCCCACTGATGTCCTCCTCCCTCCAATAAGCAGCGAGTATGGCAGACTGTTGGAAGGCCTGGTGTAGGAGATCGACAAGATTGTCTCGCCGTCTCTTCGAGATTAAGTTTATCAGGTACACCGAGTGCACCTTATCCTCGGCGGTATCCAACGCCCTAAGCGGCACACCGGAACAGAATAAGGGAAGCGCTTCCCAGATGGCTCCCACGATAAGCTTCAGGAGAGAGGAACGTCGAGGAAGCAATTGACCGTTGTATGCGTCGAAGCGACTCATGATCTCGGCACACTCGGCATTAGTAAATTCTCGATTTTGGAAACGGCCGAGTCGGTGGATGTCCCCGTAGGAGATAATCTCGTCGAGGTCGTATATGTTGGCGTCCATCACTCCTATAAAAGAAGATCGACAAAAATCAGCAACTCTTAAGAGTTCTGCTATATGATTTAAAAGGAGCAAACCTCCATTAATGAATCAAGAAATTATAAATGAAATCTTTCAGAGAGCAGAACTCTATTGATGGAATCCTAACAGGGTTCTCTTTAGATCCTTTTAGAGCAAAGCTTTGCTAAGTGAAACCCTAAATGGGTTTTCTTTAGATCAGGGATCTATTGAGAGCAAGGCTCTGTCAATGAAAATTAATTTAATTTAATTAAAATTTTTACCTAAAAAGTGTTTTCTAAAGAAATTCAAACTCTTGGGGTTCTTGAAGGCAAAAGGCAAGGCTATGAAGTTTTGAAAGTAAAAATCTTAAAAGATGATGATCATCTGTGGACGACCAAAGGTCCTATTTATAGGCATCAAATGCCCTTTCAACTTCCAAGAGTTGCCGCGACGGTTGGAATTCTGCCACCGCTGCGCTCACGTTTGGAGGGCCACGTAAGCGCAACGGTGGGGGGCATTTGTTTATCCCAATCAGAGAAAAGCTCTGTTCAAATTCCAAGGCGGGAAACGAAGCAACGCTTCTGTTTCCCCCAATCAGAGCAAAGCTCTATTTTGAAAACTAAAGTGAAAATTAAAATTAAAAATAAATGAAGCAACGCTTCAGATCCCCTGCACTGCGCGCAGAACGCCACGTGTCAAAATCAGGCACGCCAGCGCAGGGAGCGCAGCGCCCAAGACAGCGCACTCAATCAGAGCAAGGCTCTATAAAGGAAGCAACGCTTCAGCTGACTTGCGCTCTGCGCTGCGCGGCATGTGTCAGCGCAGTTGCGCTGCGCTCTGCGTTGCGCGACACGTGTCAGCGCAGTTGCGCTGCACGACACGTGTCAAGCGCAGGTGTGTTTGCACCAAACAGAATTAAAATTCCAGTAAGATCTTTCTGATCTTGTTAAAACAAGAAGATTGTCTTCTGTAAAACAGTAGCCCTTGGATCAAAGATCCAACGGTGGGGAAAAATCCCCAAATCACTCAGAGAAAGATCTCTCTAACCAATTTAACAAACTAATTGGCACTATAAAAAGGCCCCTAGACCCCAAGTCTAAAAGATAAAAAAACAGAGACAGAAACACAGAAAACAGAGAGAGAACTCCTCTAAAGAATTTTGAGAAGAACTCAAAAAGAGAAAAAGGTAAACCCTTTGAATAAAGAAGAATTTCTTCTGAAAAGATCATTGATCTAAGAACAAGATCAAGGATCTTCAATAAAAAAAAATAATAATAACAAAGGCATTGCCTTTTTTATGAACCATTGGTTCTGGAATCTTAAAGATTCTTTTCTTGAATCCAAAATTGGATCAAGATATTAAAACAGTGCCTTGCACTTGCAAAATCTGCACTGTTGCGCTCTCGGGTTGGCGCAAACCACCAGAGAGCGCCACGTGTCAGCCCCATAACGATCTGCGCTATGCGCTTCTAAAAATAGAGCATTGCTCTCTGAATTGGCGCAACTTACCAGAGCGTGCTACGTGTCAGCAGCGCAACAGCGCAGCGCACTGGCACAGCGCAATGCGCTTGCGCTCACCAGAGCGTGACACGTGTCACCTCCACATGCGCTTGCGCTCATTGATTGGCGCAAAGCGACTGACAGGCCACGTGGCACTCTGTCAGTTTAATCGATGCTCTGCATTATTTAAAGAAGGGCTGAGCCCAATTACCATGCATTATTTTTTAAAAAGGGCAGAGCCCAAGCAAAGGTCTGTCAGACCAAAAATGATAAAAATAAAGGGACAGAGCCCAAATCAAATAGGCCTTACAGGCCAAAATAAAATGCAGTGCATTATTAAATAGGGGCAAAGCCCTAGCATAGGCCTAATAGGCCAAAGACAAATAAAAACGTTGATCATCTTCAACTGGACTTAGCCCAATTCTGGCCGTAAGTCCTCAAATTAAATTGACTGAGCACGAATGCTCTCCTAAATCAATTTACACCCGGTTCGAGGGTACATCTCCGAACTCCTCTGACATTTGTCGTTGTAATCCTTCAACGACGTGAGAGAGGTGACGGGACCTGACAACCACACATCAATATGGACTTAAGCGTCCTTAAACCAACTCATGGACTCAAGCGTCCTTAAACTCATGGACTTAAGCGTCCTTAAACTCCCGTACTCAAGTGTCCTTAAACTCACGGACTCAAGCGTCCTTAAACCAATGGACCACCATGTCCCTAAACTGGCAATGGACCACCATGTCCCTAAACTGGCAATGGACCACCATGTCCCTAAACTGGCAATGGACCACTATGTCCCTAAACTGGAACAATAGAGCCAGTTGCTCTCTTGTCGGATCCAAACGATCTCGTTAAGTTGATCTTAGTCTGGAGATTAGGCTAACGTATCCTTAACAAACGTTTAAGTTGATCTTAGCCTCAAATATGGCTAACGTGTCCTTAAACTAATATCCGTCCCCAAAATGAGAATGATGGACCACTATGTCCCTAAACTGGAACAATAGAGCCCCCAAATGCTCTTTTGTCGGATCTAAACGATCCCGTTTAAGTTGATCTTAGCCTCAAATATGGCTAACGTATCCTTAAACCTTCAAACAGACTTTAGTCCCAAATTGGACTATAGATCCCCCAATCAACTTTGGTTCAAGGGTACATCTCTGAACTCCTCTGATATCTGTCGTTGTAATCCTTCAACGTCGTCAGAGAGGTGATGGGTCCCGACGGCCATACATGTAATGGACCACTATATCCCTAAACTGGAACAATAGAGCCCTAATGCTCTTTTGTCAGATCTAAACGATCCAGTTAAGTTGATCTTAGTCTCAAACTGAACTAACGTATCCTTAACAAACGTTTAAGTTGATCTTAGCCTCAAATACGGCTAACGTATCCTTAAACCAAAACCCCAAACCCAAATCTAAGAAAATACGGATTTGGACTAATCCACGTCCTACGGGCGACGGCATAACTTAGTCTCCGTATACAATCCACGGGCATCCACAAACAAAACAAACACATACGACACGAAGTGAAATTCTGGAGAAGGAGAAAGTTGTTACCGCGATGCGGTAGCATAATTAACTGCAGGGGCTTACACCTGTAGGAAAAAGCGTCCCCACAATCAAAAACCCCTCAAGTGAGGGGGAATCTGACGAAGTCTGCTACATCGGCCGCATCCGTCTAAACCTCCGATGCACGGTGCCATAAATCAACTTGGCATCTTCGGAGAGGTAGACGGATAAAACCAAATAACATCTGCCCTAAATCTCAGGCTAGACATCCATGTCTTGGCCGCCGTTCGGAGGGGAACAACATCCATGTTGAAAAACATGGTTGAAGAAAATAAGGAGGTAGGTGGAGCATCAGGTGACGATGATCGGTTGTGGTGAAGTTTTCTGGCACTCATAAAAATACGGATACTGAAGCACAATTTCGGCTTATTGATGCAGAGGTAGATGGGAAGAATACGGAGAAAAATAGTGAGAACCAACTCCAGCATGACCCACATATGCTGGCATTAAGGAGATTAGCACATCCACACAATGCAACAGTCAGGTACGTTTGGAAGATATGCTCGCATTTGCTTTAGTCACCAAAAACGGAGATCTCAGTAATTATCAAAAGGCCATTGGGCAAGCAGATAGAGTCGATGGGTTGTTGCGATGACAGAGGATATGAAGTCACTTCGAAAGAATGGCACGTGGAAGCTAATCAAGCTACCAAAGGGAAAAAGGGTTATTGGCTGCAAGTGGATATTCAGGAAAAAAGATGATGAGCAATATAAAAGCAAGGTTAGTTGAGAAGGGTTATACTCAAAAGGAGGGGGTTGACTACAACAAGATTTTATCACCTGGAGTCAAGCATACATCCATTCGAGTTTTCTTGGCACTGGTAGCAGTTCAGAATTTAGAGTTGGAGCAAATGGACGTGAAAACGACCTTTCTACACAGTGAGTTGAAAGAGACTATCTTCATGAGGCAACCTGAAGGATTCGTGGAGCATGGAAAGGAGGATCACGCATGTGAACTCAAGAGTGAAAGGAATTGGTGCTATGTTTTCTTGATTTTTTTGTTATGAATTTCTGCCGCGGTCCGCAATCGTTGCGACCTTAACACCAATCCTTTTCATGTGTATTTGATTTGGCTCTGATACCATAAAAGGGATTGGTTCTAGAGTTGCAACGATTGCGCACCGCGACAGAAATTCATAACAAAAAATCAAGAAAACACAGCACTAATTCCATACACAAAATCAATCAAATACTTTAGTTGCAAACTAAAACTAGAAAACTCAAGAGAAGGGAAAATGGGCTACAACCTTTGCAGCGTATCCGATCGCCTATTGAAAGACTCGTGCTAAGCTCCGAGTCCTCTGGGAACGAGCTTGGATGCCAAGACCCTCACTGTAGATGATCCACTTGAAGGAAACCCGATCAAGCTGCATCTCCACTTCATAAGTGAAAAGACTAGCTTACAAAGTTTGCTAGGGTTGTGAGGCAGGATGATGTTGTAGGAAAAAACTCTCTTTAACTCTTTTCATTTCTTGATCCTCACTTTTAAAATTTCTAGCGAAGGGGAGGAAGATGAAGAAGAACTACAATGGCTCTCATGAAATGTTTTTCCCTTAAGGAAAAATATAAAGGGATGAGAATATATCCCCCCCCCTCTCATTCTCATTCTCCCTTTATCTTGTTGTCAAGTGTAGAGAATGGTTTCCCCACCCTCATCACATGACAAAAAATAATATGTACCAAAAATACATATAAACATTCATGAGAAAAACAAAGAGAGAGAGTATGATAATATGCATCCATACACACACACTTATGTATAATGAGAGAAAAAATATGTATCATATACATAACATATTATGTATCATATACATAATAATACATTAATATCATATACTAATGTGAGAGTAAGAGAGTGTGTATCATATATACAATACTAGGAACCATATCGCATATGTGATTATTAATTCAACGCTTGACTTAATAATTCGGCTAATAAATAGACCAGCTAATATTGGTCAATGTCCGATTAAATCACACGTATCATATACATGTATTCTATCGGATCCCGGACGTTTCCTCATATGCCTGCCACATCATCATTTCGCCTGACCGGAAAAATCTTCTGTGTTGGACTCTAAAGATTCAACAATACGCTGGCAGTGAGTTACTGGATCAAATTCGTAACCACAAGTATGTCAGTGGCACTAGCTGTACGTAACGGCTACCCAGGTATTTGGAGTTCGAAAGGTGTACAAGCAAGCTCATCTGTATCCTGCAGAGCCTATCAGTGACAAATTCCATACAGTTCGATCTCTTCATCAAAGAGTATCGCATATTACGCCTGGGGTTGGAATCTGTCAACCCCCTAATAGCTGAATAATTCATGTAGACATCGAACTCATAATCATCTGAGATACAACTGATAACACTTACCGGTTTATCCTATCTACCCTGGACAGGAATTTCTGATTATAGTTATGTCCTGCACTGCGCGATATCGACTCCCTATACCAAGAGAGACGAATCCCTTCGACCGCTCATTGCCTCCATGTATTTCGGGACTATACCCAACTAAAACCTATTTGCACGACTCCTTTGAGCCGTGATAGGGTGGTAATCAAAGTATAGTGGGAATACACACAAGACACTATGGCGATCTCAGGTCAAGAGACTATCATGTACTATCATCACCAGAGAACTGCTATCTAACATTAGTATAAACCATCTAGGAGTTCTCGGTGAGTCCGTTCAGTGTACTCATTCTCCAATGAGCATATATATACAATCTCGGTGTCAAACACCAATAGATGTGGGACCATCAATCGCCCTGGTTGGGGTCAAGAAAGGTATACACTAGTCTACGAATATTGATGCCCGGTTTCGATACTCACACGACTAGGAACATTTAAAGATGTGCTTATGGACTACCAGGCCCCACTAGTATGATCCCTATTATAATCCTAGTAGTCAAGCAAAGATCCTCTGAGTTTTATTAATATGTATTAGCGATACATAATATCAAGTACAACATATACACACGATGACAAAGTCAAACCAGATAGCATATTATCATATCGAGCAAGAATGTTCTATCCATATAGGTCCTACACAATTACAATAATTGCATTCAAGGCACCTATATCCAACAAAAGGTCTCTATATGGGTTGAAAAAGTCTCCTAGGCAGTGGTATAAGTGCTTCGATTCTTTTATGATTAAGACCAACAATTCTCGATGTGAGTATGACAGCTGCGTGTACTCAAAGCGACTTAAAGATGGTTCGTCGATATATCTACTCCTATATGTCGATGACATGTTAATTGCTGCTAAGAGCATGGCGGAAATAAAGATGCTCAAAGATTTATTGAGTGCAGAATTTGATATGAAGGATTTAGGTGAAGCAAGGAAAATTCTTTGAATGGAGATTTTTCGAGATAGGAAGGCTGGAAGGTTATGGCTATCCTAAAAAAAGTATGTTGAGAAGGTTTTGGAGAGATTCAATATGAAGGACTCAAGACATGTGAGTACTCCTATCGCCGGTCATTTCAAGTTATCCTCCAAGGAGTGTCAGAAATCAGAGGAGAAGGAACAGATGTCTCGGGTATCGTATGCAAACGCGGTAGGATCACTTATGTATGCTATGGTATGCACATGTCTAAATATATCCTATATGGTAAGTATGATTAGTCGGTACATGTCAAATCCAGGAAAGCCCCATTGGAAAGCTGTAAAGTGGATATTTCGATATCTAAAAGAATGTAAGGATCTCGGTTTAGTCTTTCGCAAGTCAGAAGATAAATTGAGCCAGTTGCAGGGATATGTAGATACTGATTATGCCGGTGATCTGAACAAAAGATCAACTAAAAGCTATGAATATACAATTGCAGAATCTCCAGTCAGTTGGAAGTCAACGCTTCTGGATACTGCGATGCTATCAACGATGGAGGCAGAATACACAGCAGCAGTGGAAGCATCGAAGGAAGCCTTATGGTTAAAGGGTTTAGTTAGCGAGTTCGGATTCGAGAAAGGGTCGGTTCCTTTGTTTTGTGATAGTCAAAACGCCATTCACATGGCGAAGAATAAGGTATACCACATTTGAACGAAGCACATCGACGTGCGGTATCACAAGAGAAGGGAGTGGGCCGAACAGGAGATCAATTTGATCAAAATCGATACTAAGGTGGATCCGGCATACATGCTAATGAAGGTTATGCCTATGGAGAAGTTCAAGTCGGTCTTGACTTCTATTCAGGTATTCAAATGTGAGGAAAGCTCGCAACCTCAATAGGAGGGTCGCATCAGTTTCTCAATTCTGACAAAAAAACTGTGACGGTTCATAGTTTCAAGATTTGGAGCTGTGCCGGAAGGGAAACCAAGAAGAACTAAGGAAACCTTAAGGGATAAATGACGAAGGCAACAAATTTTCAAGATGGCTATAAAGACATATAAGCTAAGGTAGAGATTGTTGTGAAGGTGTTCTATATATCATGAGACTGTGCGCAAATCCAGAAAGCATCAGACGTCTAGGACAATGTGTTTCAGACGTCTGATGAATAAGGTTCAAGAAATCCAAAGGAGGTGCAGACGTCTGACTCATTGAGCTTCAGACGTCTGATGACCAAGTTGCGGAATTCCAGAGAGCAGCTAGACGTCTGAGCTCTTAAGCTTCAGACGTATGGCGACTCTCTGGCCAGACGCTTGGATCAGGATCAGACGTTTATCGATGGTTTTTCGTGAAATTCAGGATTCGAGTTTATCTCGAAAATTCAGTTTTGGGAGTGGCAGTTTTATAATTAAGGCGATACTATTATATTTCATATTGTATTTGGGTATAAATAGAATACTAGGGTTAAAGATTAAAATGCTTGCAATCTTGATCATAAGGTTTAAGGGAGGCAAAAAGACGCCTCCATAAAGGATCAAGTAAGCCATTAGAGAGAGCTTTTAGTGAGAAGGTAGATCTTGTTGGAGATCTACAAGGAGAGAGTTTGTAATCTTCTATAAAGTTTTCTCTAAAATTCTAATAAAGTGTTCTCTCCTTTTCCCTGAATCTCTTGTATTGTTATTTGATTTGCGTTGTTTCTAGTTGTTATTCGTTAAAGAAATCTTCGGATCATCAAGTCTTCCGCTGCGCTAGCGTCCCAACAGACGATACTCGTGCATGATCCAGTCGGTCTTGATCTTCTTCTTCCCCTTTTGATCTTGAAATTGAGGGTCGTCTTGTGTCTGACGACAACTTCTTTGGAAGAAGAATCCCCTGCAGCAGCCATCTTCTTCTTGTAGACAGGTTTAGTCATTGAATTTCCATCCCAGAAGCCAACCCCGGCGGAGCGGCTAGCTCTCGTTGCACAACTAAATTTCATCACCCGAGAGTCTTCTTCAGCCGATTCCACCACCTTTTGTTCTTCAGCCGAAGGTACGGCCTTATCTTTGTCATTCAATCGTCCGCCGTCGGGGCTCAAGGTAGACATTTTGTCAGAACATTTGTTCTTCCGCCAAGATCCTAGGATTAAAGGTTTCGGCAGAAAAGTTTATATTTGCCCTCTTGCAGAAGATGGCCGAGGTTTTGCGGATTTTGATCGGCCTTTTGACCGACCTCTATAAAGTGTACTTTTGATTTCGCTCATATATATCGTGTGTCTACTACTAAACAATGGCAGGGGTCCCGCCGGATGTTCCAGAAATGATGTTCGCTATTTCTCTCCTATATATTGGAGTTTAGAGAAAATGATATATATAAGTACCCGCTTCCCAGTGTGCGGGGAAGTAGGCGTGGCGGGCACGCGACGTATTTACTCAGAAGTAAATACGTTAAGCGTATAAGCAATATAAATAAATACACAAGAATGACAAAAGATGTATTATAAACAACAACTTTTATTAATATCCATTCTTTACATTACAACTGATTTGAAAAGTAAATGTACAATGATAAAAGCAATACCTAAACAGTAGCATATGAAATGGAAATAGGTACAAGTAAACTAGAAGTTTATCTGTGCCTCAATCTGCTCCAAGTCCTTCTGGCAGTGCTCGATCTCGAGAGAGTCCGGTCTTCCTGACGAACATTCCAAAGAAAGAAAAAGACAGAAATGTCGTCAGCAAACTAGCGCTCGGTAAGTCCCAAAGATAAGGGTAGAATAGAACAAGTAAAGAATATATGATTGATGATGTGAACAAGTATATGTTTGTTATACTAACGTGGTTGTTTGTAGCTTGGTACAGAATATATCAGTGTATACGAGAGGAGTCCAACTATCCCGTGGACTATGGGAATAGGAAAGTACAAGGTCCCGTCAAAACCCAAGAGACAACGGCAATGGATGTTAATCTAATGTCTTTTAGTGTCCATCATCGTGTCACTTTTAATACATTCCGTATCAATTTACCCCGTTAAAACCCCATAATGTATATTGTATTGATTTGTAGTTATCAGACTTGCCGAGACCATGGATACAAGTTGTTCATGTAAACAGGTTCAGAATGTAAATAAGTAGTCAGGTAATCAATTCAAGATATAGCCATGGTTTGATCAAGTCAAGTTATATTTGCATGTTGATATTGTTCTGGTATTCAGGTTCAGGTATACATGCTATAGTTTGGATTCATGTTGAATTTGATTCATGTTTGGATTGGATTTATGTTTGGATTCAGATTGAGTTAGACTCAGATTGATTTAGACTCAGACTTGAGTCAGACACTTTAAATAAATTTGGATCCTAAATTAAGTTTGGGAGTCATCGGTAATTGCTGCACATGAACGGCAGGATTTGTGTATTTTTCCAAGACAATTACCATTGATAACACCATTAAGTTTTTCTATCTTAAATAGGAAAGCACTCACTTTCTTCGCTCCCCGAGGCTCAAGAGAATTGATCTTGCTTAAACCTATATTTACTAAAGTCCTTAAATGTAATTTTATATAACTCGAGGGGGTTTTATAAAAAATATTTTATATACTTTCAAAATAAATCTCGAGTATTTATTTATCGTATTTAGGGTTTCATGGATATAACTTTTAAGATTTGAGGTATTTTAGTGAATATTAATTTAGCTTGAATAGTTCATGGTATTTAAATGTAAAACTTGTCTTTTGGATAACTTGAGGGTATTTTGGTGAAACTTTTCATTCTTTTATCTCTTTAGAAAACATGGAATTTTATTATATCTTGAAAATATATGGTTTGATAATATTTATATATTTATAAAAAAATTAATTTTATTATTTAAGAGAAATGTCGTTTTTCTTAAAAATCGTATTAAAATCTTTCGAGACCGAATGCTCCGTGGGGAGGTCTGCATCTTTCTCTACTGGCCCAAGATGTACGATAATCCACACCATCCAATAGCGGGTCCCCTAAAAAGGGTTGTAGAGGCATAATCACAAAGAGTTTGAAATACAATTCTAAAGAAAACCAGGTTTTTATAGTTCATGGTATTTTAATGAAAAATTGTAATCGCCACAAAAATATATTTCCAAGAGTATCGTGCTATATAAACATGTGTGTATGTGAGGGGTAGGTCATTATCCCGTGAATTTTTCTAAAGGTATGATTAAGCAAACTAATAAAATATGCTAGATACAAAGTTCATGATATTTAAATATAAAACTCAAATTAAAATTATTTAATATGATGATTTAGGGTGAAAGTTGTTTCTAATTATTAGTTTCATGATTAACCATTAAGGTGTAGAATATGAATGAGCAATGCTTAAGAAAAGATGTATTTTCAAGGGTTTTAGAATCAAATTTCGGTATAACTCAACTTATCGACATGTTTTGAAAAAGATAACTTTTTATGTAGAAAGAGAAGAATGAGGCGGGACTTACTAGCTAATAGAATGAAAATGAGGTAGAAAAAGATGGTGTAGTCTCCATGGTATCGCGGAGTCGCCGGAACTTGCTTGATTCCTTACCGAAAGTTGGTCTTTGGCTGACCCCACTTCTACCCCATCTGTACTTAGAAAAATTTGATAATCTTGGTTAGGGATTTCAGAATGATGAGGAGTTGTATTTATAGTGTGAAATTAGGGTTTTAGAATTGAAAGAATGAATTAAAATGCATTAAAAATTGATTTAAAGATGAAATTGAAGTCTCTGTTTAAATTCAGAGTAAACAAACAGTGCAGGGATAATTGGGGTAGACCAAGAGTCAAGTGTGCAGAGTATGTGGACTATTGGCTACGGGGGGCCTGTCCCTGCCAGCCCTAAGCTACATCTCGTCGGCCAAGTGGTGGAGGGAAGCCGTCGGATGCTTGCCACGTATCCATGTCGCTGTTAATATCAATATGTGCATGTTTGTTTTTCCTGACTGTTCATTTTTGTGTGCAGTGCACGTGTAAACTTTTGGGCTTCCAAAAGATTTAAAAGAAAAATCAGAAAAAATAATATGTGGCTGATGGGATTCAAACACAGAGGCTATGTTACAGCAGTGCAATGTTTTAGCAATGAGCTACAAGTGCTTTCTTACTGTTTTTAAACAAGAATAACTTTTAAATTGTGTTTAGGCTAGCAAACTCATTTCTGTACTTTAGAAAGAAAAATTTTGTACAGAAAATTCTGGGTCGTTACATGTAAGTAGAGGTCGATGTTGTAAGTAGAAACACACAATTGTACAACACGTATCTTCATGTGATTAGGTTTCCTTATGAAGCTTCTATAAATGTCATATGTGATTTACCTTTCTGCCACTATATATACGAATTTGCACTGAATTAAGTAATTATTTTATCAACATTTTATTTTAATTTCTTCACACGTGTTTTGCTTCATTACTGATAGACCCCCTTGCTATAGGAAGTTGATCATTTAATATCCCCTCATTATCATATTAATCGTCTTGATCCCTTATAATTGAACATAATTTTTGAATCCCAATTCTTACCCCTTTTCTCTTTTGCTCTTCAACTTGAACAACTAATCTTTAATTATATTTTATAAACTCAATGATCTTATTTCTCTACTGTTATCTCGCAAAAAAGGGTTAATTTTAAAATTGATTGTAATATGGCTTTTTATTTTTCAGAAAAATAAAAAGAACACCATTGTTTTATGTGTAATACACGTAATGAAATGCCACGCCATTACTAATTTATATGTGTGATGCATGTAACTAAATTACCAAGTAATTATTATTTTACAAGTGCAATACACTTTGATAAATTATAATAAAGAAATTTATCATAAAAACTTCTATAAGTGTGTGTGCAATTGCATGTATCGAAAACGCTAGTATTCTCTAACCATTACTCCAAACCCACTTCAACTACCCTATATATTATTTCTTTTCTTTTAAATTTTGCTTCAATTTTTTTTTCAAAACATGATATTGTTTGACATCTTCTCTCATTTTAGAGTTAATTACTAAATAATACCATAATGTTCACCTACATTATATCTTATTGATTTTCTTACTACACTTATATACTATAAAGTACAAACCGTTAATACTTTGTTCCTTTAAGTAGACCATCAAATCCATCACTATTTTAAACAAAATCCATATGATTTGTACTTTAAAAAATCAATAAGGTGTACAAGTGCAAATTAGTTGAAACATTAGGTATTATTTAGCAATTAACCCCTCATTATATATATATATATAGACATTTTTTAAATATACTCATGTGCAAAAATGTTAGTGAGCTATAACAGTAGAAATAGAGATGAAGGATGATTTTAGAAAAAAGGAATTTATGCTTCTTAATTAAGGAAATGAAATGCCCAACGGTTATAAAGACCGAAAGAGTACTCCAAAATAATTACGACTATTTCCATCAAAAAATTGCAAACCATATTTCACACATTTTGCTTATGTTAAATCTAGTCAAATTTAGTAGTCCAATATTAAGTTACCTGAAATTTTGACTGCACCCCCAATTTTAAATGCTTAATTTTTTCTTTGGACTAAGACACTGGTTACTTTGGTAAGAAGATTTTATATAAAAAAAAAGGAGAATAATCCTCATTACAATGTCCTCATCTTTCACTATCCACTTCATCAATTTCCATATAATTCTAAGAGGGTATCTCAAACTCCAAACACCTAAGAATGCTGGCATCCTTTTTAATTTTTAGAGATATTTCTAAAACTTTATTTTCAAAGCTTAATATTTATACCATATGACATTTATCAAAAGTCTACAAAATCCATTATATAGCAACAATACAAGTTATTACATATTCTGTATGCAGGCTCTACATAACGTGCAACCATATGACATTTTTCTCTTTGATCTTTTCGTGCTTGAGGGCTCTTATATCTATGCCACAATAACATTAGGCTGTTCTCTCTGTTTCTTTGTAAGCTTTGCTTGCTCCTCCAACTCTCATCTATTGCTGTCCTTTTTGTTCTGCTTCCTCCAACCTCCAATTAAAAAACCCTGCAGAGATATCATTCATTATATAATGTACAGCTTGTGTGAGTCGACAAAAGAGAGCTAGTAATTTAAAGGGTAAATTGTCAGAAAAACCTAGCAGTTTTTCCCGCTCTGACAAAAACCCCTGGGCCCAAGGGCGGAGCCAAGGTCGGTCCGGGTTGGACAGCCGCCCTACCCGGACCGGGAAATACCGATAAGGATAGCATATTACATACCTAGCAAATAATAAAGTTTTAACTCTTTAACCATCCTCATTGTGGCCGATTGGAAAAGTCAAGTAACGACTGCATGTATCTTTTCATGTTGTATCGTCCTTATAAGATTCTTATTATATTAAACGATCGCTAACGGTCTTTCAATACTGAAATTTTCATTCAATAAAAATTTTACTGTTGAGTTTTTTTTCCTTCTTTAATAATTTAATTTTTCAACGTATGAATAACTTAATTAATAAAAATAGAAAAATAAAAGGGCATTTTAAAAATAAAAAATTTGGCATGAACAAAAATAATAACTTAGTTAAAATTGGAAGGTAAATTGGAGGTTCTTAACAAAAGGCAAGTCTCTGCTTATCGATGAGAATTATAGGAGTTTCAAGCAATTCTTATATTTTATGTTCTCTATTCAGTATTGCCCTACCTGACTTCAAAAGCTGGCTCCGCCGCTGCCTGAGCCTCGAAGCGGTTGTCAAAAATCTCATGAATTTTTTTCAGTTGTTGAAAAAACCCTGTTTGCCCATGGTGTCTGTATTGTTGCATGCTACATCTAATTATTATGCGATATCTATGACCTATTTAGATCTAGCAGGCAACTATACAGAAACCGCATGAAAATTTTCCGGGAGGAGGGTTTTGACAACCACTTCGAGGTCAGGGGGTTTTTGTCAGTGGAAAAAACTGTCGGGGGTGTTGACAATTTACCCTAATTTAAATAGTATAAATCTGCCACCATTTTCTTATCCTTCTTCATTCATCCATTGATGTCTCTCTGCTACGCACTACATCACCACCTCAATGCTTCTCATCTTGAGCTCAACCACTACTACAAATAAGGGTTGCCCCTACGGATATATGCGTAGGGGCGAAAAATACCCCGTAGGTGCAAAGGCCGCAGGTGCAAGTTGAGGCCCTGAACTTGCCCCTACGGGCAAATTCTTGCCCCTACGGATTTATGTGTAGGTCCTGTTGCCCCTACGGAGTAAGCCGTAGGGTATAAGATTTTATATTATTTACGAGTTTTTTTTTATATTACTTGTACCTACGGATATATCCGTAGGTCCATGTACTACCCCCTACGGATATATGCGTAGGTACCTTTCTGTAGGGGCAAAATATCAGGATTCCTGATATTTGGCCCCTACGGATAACGCCGTAGGGGAGAGGCAGTGGCCCCTACGGATATGTCCGTAGGGGCATTCCCAACCCCCTGGCACTGAGATCAGGGGGGAAATATCAGTTACTGCTGATATTTTGCCCCTACGGATATATCCGTAGGGGCAACATATATACCTACGGATTAATCCGTAGGTACATATTGTCTGTATTTTTTTTTTAAAAATGGGCTGCTTGATTTTTTCCCGCCCTGTGCACAATAATATATACATCAATCAAATCATATATTGCAGTATTCATAATCACATCTCACGCATATATATAATATACAAAAGAAACCCAAAAACTGAATATGATATAAATACAAACCAATATCAATATCGTTTCAAAATGTAGTACAATATGTATGATATAAATAAATACATGTTTCAAAAAATAAGAACCAAAAATCTACTCTAGCTCGGTCCAGCTCCACCTCTGAATAACGATAGAATAACGCGCGCCTGCTCCTCGGTCAATAAACTCTGCAATTCGTCGCGACCGGGAGTCTGAGCGGCATGTGGAGCTGGCGATGTGGTCTGCGCAGCCGCCGTCGAGGTAGTCGCTTGTGGAGTCGCGGCTGCGGGAGTCTGAGTGGGCGGTGGAGCTACAGGAGCTGTCTGCGGAACCGCAGCCGATGTAGTGGCTTGCGGAGCCGCAGCCGAACGAGATGAATGTGGAGGCTCGGCAGATCTACCCTGTCGCGTCTGGACATAACGTGTGTAAGAAGCGTGTAAGAGCTGTGTATTATTCGAATTCGTATTATTATTAAGTTATTTCGAAACCCTGTTTGGATATCTAGTTTGGAAAAGCGTTGTTTATTTTAATTACATATGTATGTATGATTAATCAAACTTAAGTCTAAAACCAAATAAGCTCAAGCTACGTACTAATTATGGATATGTTGATATGTATATAATATGAAATGATATTTTACTATAAAGTAGTATACATACCAGCATCTCCTTCAACTCCTGAACGGTGGCTCTCAAGCTATCCAGTTCCTGATGGACATGTCGGTCACTGGAGACGGAGGAAGTAACCGCCGGGGTAGAGTCTAACCTCATATGGGCCCTGCTAGGGCCCAGTCCCCGGCCTCTCTCCCAACCTCCGTGGTGCCCTCCGTGTGCGGCGTCCAGAACTGGGGTCAGCAGCCTCGGATCGTTCTGTCCGGTAAAATCGATCCCCGAGGCCTGGGCCTGCTCAACCACCCGCTCCTACACCCACATTAAGCAGTAAAGTATAAGTATAAAATTTAAACTTGAACCTTCCAAAACTAAAATTTCAAATTTGGGTAGAAAAAATATTAACACTTACGCAGTACTCCTGGGTAGCGACGTCGGGATATCGAAGCTCGCCCGTGGCGGGATCTGTCGAGGTGCCGTGGACGGCAAGATATGCGGACAGCACGCTCGGTGTACCACCTGACGCCACGGTCCGAGATGTCTGCAATATTAGAAAGTAACTCTTAATATTAGAAATATTAGAGAATAACTCTTAATATTGCAGAATATTAGAGAATAACTCTTAATTTACCGATAACTCCATGGCTCGAGTAATGTTCCTCGAGCCACCTATGTAAGTGGGACGACCCCTCTTCGCCGACTTCCTGTTCTTCGTATTCTGAGCGGCCTGTTTCTGCACAACGCATTAACATTTAGTTTTCTAATTAAGAAACACAAAGAAATAAATTATATCATAAATAATGAATTAAATTTAAAATACATACCTGTTTGCGTTGGGAGTCGAAATAAGCGCACAATAGAGGCCATGTCTCTACGTCGACTCTCGCAAACGCCGGAGTAGATAGGAGGGCCGCTCTCTCTGCCTCAGGGGTCGCCATCCACAGGGAGTAGCAGTCGGCCTTCAGCTCATTCCTGTTGTATCGGACCTTGGCTTGCATGTTCTTCATCAGGCCATTGTACAGAGCATGAAGGTCGAGCACCTTCCCCGGGTGATCAGGGTCGGCTACAGGCTGAAAATCGTAATCCAACTGAAAATACAAAAAAAAACATTGTTATTAGATTGCAAGTGTTAATAATAAATATATTGGATAGATCAAATGAAAATATATATTAATACATACCCGAGCCTGATCAAAGAAGAGGGCGAATGAGCACTGGTGCTGCTCGCCCCACTCAACGTGAAGTGGATAGTTCTTCACGATCCGGCTCTCGTCCCCCAAATACCGGTCGAACCTCTCGGCATGAGGACCGGTATAGCGATATTCAAGGGTAAAAAAAAGGGGGAATACTGCCTCCCTCCTAGCTCTATCAGGCCTCAGCCTATGGGACTGATTCGGGCCTCGAGTCCTCCTCTGGGGATGGGGAGGCCCTGCGTCTGCACGAAATATCAAGACAATCAATAATAAGACAAAGTTGTATTAAGAAATCAAGGTTAAACAAAAATTCAAGTGTGATATATACCTCCGGTGACTAGCGCACGAGCCTGGGCCCGGGCAGCAGCACGAGCGGGACGATAGTTCCTCCGGTGAGGAACAACCGGGGTCCCGGACCCGGACGCGTCCCCTCCAACTATGAAATAAATATCGACGCTAAATTTCCATGAAGTTCATATTTATTCTATAGAGCATATGTAAAATGAATAAATATTTTAAATTTATTCATACTAACCTGCAGACGATGCGGAGGGTATGGAAGCGGCAGGAGTGGCCCCTGTGGAAGGTGTGGACGCACCACCTATAATTAGACAATTAAAAATAGATTATATAAGTAATTGCAAAAAGAATGTGTAGATCAATAATATAACGTTCTAAATCAATATGCATGCACTATAGGATATATAAACATACCCGCAGGTGCGGTGGTGTCACCACCTACAGCTAGACAATAATAAAAATTGCTAAGTAAGAGCAAAAGAAATGTGTGTATTTATGATATAGTATTCTAAATCAATATACATACACTATATGATATATAAACATACCTGGAGGAGCGGGGGTGGCCTCTGTCCCAGATGTAGACGCATCACCAATAACTAGACAATCAAACATTGACAATATAAGTAATTTTGACATAAACATGTATGAATATCTGTAATATTACATTCAAAATGGATATGCGTGCAGTATACCTGGAGGTGTGGCAAAATCCACACGGAAGGAGGCATCCGAAGGGGTCTCCGATCTAGGTGCAAGACCGGCCCTCTGAAGCTCCCTACGGAGCTCTCCGGGCGGCAGAACCGCTCTGCCTCTGCCTCTGCCTCTGCCTCTGCCGCGGCTGGAGCTCCTGCCGCCCTTCGCTGCTCCCGACATCGTCATCAAATCTAGATAAACGGTTCGTGGACGCATTAGACAATCATTAAAAGTATTGACTATATATGATCTAGAGCGTAAAATGTGAAGTAATAATATAACATTACTGATAACCTTTTTCGTTTCGTGGGCGCATCATACATATCTACTTGGATTTCATCGTCGATGTCATTTTTAACCCACGTAACTTCATGATCGGTCGAAGACAACCCGTCCTTCGAAACAGACGGTCGGAGCACTTTAAGCTTTCTCTCTTCTTCGTCCTTATCGCTGTCCTCGTATTCTGGGACATCGTAGACATCTCTGGGTTTCCATCGGCATACAACACTCCACCCCGGATACTTCAAACACTGTGAGTAATATACTTGGAACGCTTGGTTCGGAAAGATAAACGGATCGTCCTGACCGTAAAATCGAAGTGTGTTCACACTGGTCAATCCATATTCATCTTTCCAAGTCCCAAGACTGCTTCTCCACCTATCCGTATCGGTTCACGGATCGTACCAAGTACACTGGAATATATAAAAGGGTTCTGATCGTCCGGGATAGTGGATGCCGAGTATACAATTTAAGTACCCATAGTAAATCACACCGTCCGATCCTACCGTCGCAATCCCACTATTCTGAGTGGTTCTAGATGTTTCTATGTCCTTAACTTCGAATTTGTATCCAAGGACACCAAATCCTTTGTAATATGCAACCTCCATACTAGGAAATTGAGCTAAACATCTTGAATCACTCTCAAATGATGCAGACAAGTTCGGATCGTGGATCTAACAAAACAAATTTTACGACAAAATACATAACGATACAAGTTTAGATTAAAACTGATAGCAATAAAATGTTATTCGAATAACTTACATGCTCTGTAACCCAATCACAAAAATTATCCTGATGGTATTTTTCCAAACGTTCTTCGTTCCAATCAGGATGCCCCTCACGTACCTCGTTAAAATGAGTTCTGTTTTCGACAAGTAATTGTGACATTAATATTATGTCATTTCATACACACACAAACACAGATATAACAATAAATCCAAAAGAACTTACTCTCTAATTTGTTCAAGATATGCGCAATTAAGCAAGATAAACCGGTATATCTTGTTGATAAACATAGTGTCTACCCTCTTATACTCGGCTTTACCATATGGCCCGTCTTGAATTCTTCGTGGTCGGTTAAGCCTTGTCTCAATGTTCTCGTCCAGATAGCGGGAACAAAATGTGGTTGCTTCATCAAGAAGATAACCTTGCATGATAGAACCCTCTGGTTGATTTTTATTGCGTATATACTTCTTAAGAGTGTAGAGGTACCTAATGAGAATATGTTGAATAAATAAATACGGGCATATATGACAACAATAAATTTATAAATTGCGCGAAATGAAAAATTACACGTACCTCTCGACGGGATACATCCATCGATATTGTACTGGTCCGGCTAATTTCGCCTCAGTTGCAAGATGAACCGTCAAGTGTATTATGATATCGAAAAATGATGGTGGGAAAATACGCTCAAACTTGCAAAGTATCAACGCAATAAAATTTTCTAGTTTATCCAGCGTCGCAACCTCCAGTGTTTTAGCATACAACTCCCTGAAAAAACAACATAGGTCGTTGATTACTAGACCAACCGAGTCGGGGAGAGAAGTCCTGAGGGCTAATGGAAGAAGGTGCTCCACGATAACATGGTGATCATGACTTTTCAGCCCATCGATCTTTCCCTTCACAATTTTTATTTTCTTGCTGAATGATCCTGAGAAACCTGTGGGGACTTTCAAATCATGCAACACCTGAAGGAATCTTTTCTTCTCCGGTTGTGACATATGATAAGCGGCATTGGGAAGTACAAACTTGCCCGGTTTACCCGCTACCGGTCTAGGGTGCAATTCACTTCTTATTCCCCACTCTTGTAGATCCATCCGAGCATTCATGTTGTCTTTCAATTTCCCGTCTTTACACAGAAGCAAGTTAAGTATGTGCTCTGATACTCCCTTCTCTATATGCATGACGTCCAGACAATGACGCACTGAATTTGTAGACCAGTATGGAAGCTCAAAGAAAATGCTTAACTTGTTCCAATATTGTGGTTTGACCTGTTTCGTCGGATCCATCCCGAAGGTCACGTTATTGTAACCATCCCATTTAGCAGTCACGTCCTCTCCGGATAATGGGGATGGAGGTCCAAGAAGCTCCTGATGACCATCAAAGTGAACCGTGTTTAACCTATAGGGGTGGTCTGGAGGCAGAAAACGTCGATGGCCGCAATAACAAACCTTCCTGCTAAAATTCAAAATTTTTGATGTTGTGTGTTCATGGCAATGAGGACATGCTTTGTGACCATGTACGGACCAACCTGATAGCATTCCATACGCAGGAAAGTCATTAATTGTCCACATTAAAGCCGCACGCAGTATGAAGGTTGTATTTGTGTTTGAATCATATGTCTCTACACCATCAATGAACAAAGTTTTCAGCTCCTCGATCAGAGGTCGGAGATAGACGTCGATATTGTTCCCCGGTGAGTTTGGTCCGTCGATAAGAAGAGGCATCATAAAGTATGATTGGTCCATAGCCAACCAAAACGACAGATTATAAATTATCATTACAACGGGCCATGTACTTTGACTTCCAGCCATATAGTTGAATGGGCAGAAGCCATCGGTAGCCAGTCCGAGCCGGACATTGCGAGGATCGCTACTGAATATTGCGTGCCTCCTATCGAAATCCTTCCATGCCGGTGAATCTCTTGGATGGCTCATTTTTCCATTTTCGTTTGGAGGAGCACGGTGATGCCAAATCATTGCCTCGGCTGTTTTCTTGCACCTGAATAGCCTCTGTAGCCTCTGTGTTATGGGAAAATATCGTGCTATCTTCACAGGTATATCAGGCTTCTTATCAGAATCTTTCGGCTTATACCTGGCCTCTCCGCATGTTGGACACTCTTTCAAATCTGAATTCTCTTTCCGGTACAACACGCAATTTTTAGGACATGCTTGAATCTTCTCGCACTTTAGACCCAAATCAGACATCATTTTCTGGGCTTCGTACCAGCTTTCGGGCACATTATTTCCCGGAGGCATAGAATCTTTCAAGAACGAAAGAAGTATTGTGAATGACTTGTTGCTCCATCCATTTAGGCACTTAATCTGGAAAAGTTGGACGAACCATGAGAAGGTGGAATACTTTGCATTCTCATAAATTGGTTTCCTAGCATCATTCATGAAATTTTCATATTTATCCGCACGCGGTCCTTGACCGGAAGGAATGTCATCTTCGGTACGAATAGATTCACCTAGGGCAGCCTCTACCATATCCTCCATTTCTTCTGATGGAAATAAATTTCCGTCTCCTGCCGTATTACCGAATTCTTCTTCTTCTCCTGCCGCATTATCGTGTTCTCCTTCTTCTTCTAGCGCAGTACTGCATTCTTCTCCTTCCCCGTGATATTTCCAAGTTGAATAAAGTCTAGCAAACCCATGTTTTACAATATGAAGCTCTGCCAATTCTACCTTCTGCCAGTACTTATTGCCACATCTATCGCACGGACAGAGAATCTTCTCTATTATGATCTTATTATGTGCGCGTGCAAATTCAAGGAAAGCAGCAACTCCTGCGACAAACTTAGGTTGTATACGTTGTTTCCAATCCACATACATCCAGTCCTTAACTCCTTAACTCTGACGTACTCATGGGCCATGTTAGACTGAATAACATATAAATTGTAGGTTATGCTGACTATATTGAGAAATATAAGAACGGGATAGTTACTGACAAAGGAGAAAATCCGTGTATATGCTTTGTGTGTGCGTTTGTCGTTGAAAAGAATAAATTATCGCACGTTATGTTAACCTATAGACGGGGCTAAGTG
This sequence comes from Agapanthus africanus, assembly GCA_030015575.1. Classification (NCBI taxonomy): domain Eukaryota; kingdom Viridiplantae; phylum Streptophyta; class Magnoliopsida; order Asparagales; family Amaryllidaceae; genus Agapanthus; species Agapanthus africanus. The sequence continues at coordinate 102,135,684 of CM057346.1, read as the reverse complement.
GCGCTTTTAGTTTCATATATGAGTATCGATGGGAATATGAAGGTTTCATATTATCATATATTGGTTTTAACCCGAACATCTTGAATCGCTCTCTAATTATGCGTTTGTATGTATGCGTTCCGGCTGTCGGGGGTAGGCTTCTATCCTATTAAGAATGTATAGAGCGAACGCCCATCACTTGTGCTTTCAACCGTTTCGAGTAAATTTCGGCAGCACCTCCCCGCTGTTCTCCGAGTACACTGTAATAGAATAGATAATCATTTCAAAGCTGTGAAACAACGTTGAAATGAACATCTAATCTATCTTTGTACACGGAGAACCAGCGGAAAGGTACCGACGAAATATCTCGAAACGGATGAAAACACAAGTGAATGAAGGCGTTTGCTTTATACATTCTTAACTTGTCCACACGGGACAAATCTATGGGTTACCATACGATTAAATTTTCTCGTCGCGTAGACTATACGACGGTTGTTAGTATCGAGCTATACTGTCCGATATTTAGCAACCTTCGTATAGTTCTAGATCACGACGAGCATCGCACGTATGTTAACCGATAAACGGGGACTAAGTGGCGCTTTTAGTTTCATATATGAGTATCGATGGGAATATGAAGGTTTCATATTATCATCAAGTATCATATATTGGTTTTAACCCGAACATCTCGAATCGCTCTCTAATTATGCGTTTGTTGTGTATTCTTGTTGTATGTGTGTGTTCCGGCTGTCGGGGGTAGGCTTCTATCCCATTAAGAATGTATAGAGCGAACGCCCATCACTTGTGCTTTCAACCGTTTCGAGTAAATTTCGGCAGCACCTCCCCGCTGTTCTCCGAGTACACTGTAATAGAATGGATAATCATTTCAAAGCTGTGAAACAACGTTGAAATGAACATCTAATCTATCTTTGTACACGGAGAACCAGCGGAAAGGTGCCGACGAAATATCTCGAAACGGATGAAAACACAAGTGAATGAAGGCGTTTGCTTTATACATTCTTAACTTGTCCATACAGGACAAATCTATGGGTTACCATACGATTGAATTTTCTCATCGCGTAGACTATACGACGATTGTTAGTATCGAGCTATACTGTCCGATATTTAACAACCTTCGTATAGTTCTAGGTCACGACGAGCATCGCACGTATGTTAACCGATAGACGGGGACTAAGTGGCGCTTTTAGTTTCATATATGAGTATCGATGGAAATATGAAGGTTTCATATTATCATCGAGTATCATATATTGGTTTTAACCCGAACATCTCGAATCGCTTTCTAATTATGCGTTTGTTGTGTATTCTTGTTGTATGTGTGTGTTCCGACTGTCGGGGGTAGGCTTCTATCCCATTAAGAATGTATAGAGCGAACGCCCATCACTTGTGCTTTCAACCGTTTCGAGTAAATTTCGGCAGCACCTCCCGCTGTTCTCCGAGTACACTGTAATAGAATAGATAATCATTTCAAAGCTGTGAAACAACGTTGAAATGAACATCTAATCTATCTTTGTACACGGAGAACCAGCGGAAAGGTACCGACGAAATATCTCGAAACGGATGAAAACACAAGTGAATGAAGGCGTTTGCTTTATACATTCTTAACTTGTCCACACGGGACAAATCTATGGGTTACCATACGATTGAATTTTCTCGTCGCGTAGACTATACGACGGTTGTTAGTATCGAGCTATACTGTCCGATATTTAACAACCTTCGTATAGTTCTAGGTCACGACGAGCATCGCACGTATGTTAATCGATAGACGGGGACTAAGTGGCGCTTTTAGTTTCATATATGAGTATTGATGGGAATATGAAGGTTTCATATTATCATCGAGTATCATATATTGGTTTTAATCTGAATATCTCGAGTCGCTCTCTAATTATGCGTTTGTTGTGCATTCGTGTTGTATGTGTAACATGATTTTAAACCATTGAGATCAAGATTGATAGAACTGATCATCCTACATTGCAATAGCATTCATCAACCAAAAACTATTATTGCAATGGTATTCATCTATAACAATTAACAATTAAAACTACAAATGTAGGATACTAATATCATAAAGCGTTATACGCAACATTGATAGAACTGATAAATAAAAAAACGAAACACAAACCGTATCAAGATTTAACAACTTTGATTATGTCATATACGCGGGCCGATATTTTCATATTAGCCAATAGGCAAAAATAGATTGCGGTCTGGATATGGCATATTGGCAGATGTTACCTATATGCATACATGCATGTTGTCTCCCCATTTTTTCATAAATCAAACCAACTACATACATCAAACTAGTCCATGCCACCAATCGGAAACTCCACTATGTCTTTAAATTATTATTTTTCCAAATAGCATTGAGCTCCTATTGACATTGTCCCATCCAACAAATTTGTTGTGCTTGCCTCGACCTTCATCTAGCTTTCACATGCCATACACATTAGATGAGTAATATAGTTATAAATTATGGTATTTTGTTGTCATCAATCCACCTAACCCTAACCCCAAGTTGCTCTCTGAAAGCACATAGAACCATCCCCCCTAGTCAAGCATAGCTTTTTCTGTGCAATTGTTCTCATTCTTAATTTCTCACATTCATTACTCTCTCATTTTCTTGTCAACAAATTTGTTGTGCAATTGTTCTCATTCTTAATTTCTCACATTCATTACTCTTTCATTTTCTTGTTTCTTTCCAACTCCCCACCACTTAACCCCAGCCCAGTCCCAGCCCCAGCCCCCAGCCCCAGCCCAGCCCAGCCCCAACCTAACCCTAACCCCAGCGCGGCCAGCTAAACCCCAATACCAACCCTAAGGCAAACCCTAACCCCAGCCCCACCCCAGCAGCAGCCGAACCCCAACCCTAACCCTAACCCCGACCGCGACCGCGACCGCGACCCCTGCCGAACCCCAACTCGCGCGCGCAACCCCAGACCCAGCCATGAACCCTAAGCCCAAAATAATCAAAAAATTCTTTAATTTACCTCAAAATTTACTCACCTGAACGGCTGCTGCTGGGGCTGGGGCGACGACCTGAACGGCGGTGGCGACGACCTGAACCGCGGTGGCGACGAGAATGGCGGTGGCGACGAGGAGAACGACGGTGGCGACGACGGCGTGGCGATTTGGGGATTTTTTTCGCGCGCGATCGAGAGAGAGAGAGAGAAAGTGAGCGTAGGCGATCGATCTGTGCTTTTGTTAAATCGATATTTAGTTGCCCCTACGGATATACCGTAGGTCCTTTGTTTGCGGCTCCGTAGGGACAAACACCAAATTAAGAATTAATATTTTTATTCTTGGACGTCTGTGCCCGTAGGGGCAACCTTTTAGCCCTACGGATTAATCCGTAGGGCCAAGTTAAATCTGCCCTTACGGATTCCAATATCCGTAGGGGCAACCCCTATTTTACTAGTGAACATAAGTGACATGGTATGCTCAATGTAGGCAAGTAGTCATGCATGCACGGTTTGCCAAGGTGAGGTTTTGGCTTCATTATTCTTTTTTGTCATCACTGGTTTTGTAATGCGTAGCGGTGAATTATCTTGCTCTTGATGAAGCAGGAAGAAACTAGTTAAGGGATGGTGAGTGTGAGCTCTATATATGATTGGCTCAAGGCCACCAATTTGTGAGAGGAGATGCATCTCATGTGGCCATCGTGAGGCAATTCAAGTTCCTCAATCTTCACAGCTGAAAATGATGGGGCATTTCTCAGGTGCAAGGATCAACTCAAGAGCTGATGAGTACAACTCCAACTACAAGCCCATGAATTGGAAATTTTGGGGGTGAGATATAAAAAAAAAACCCTAATCCATAATATTTTGAACTGAGAGAGAATGTGAGTTGTGATTTTGAATTGTATGTATATAATTAGCTATTTTTGTTATTATCTTTGGATTCTGAGATGAGATAATTAGCTTTAGCTAGACTAATAATATGAGAGTATTTATCTTAATTAAGCCTTCATAAATTGTGAAGTTAATTGATTTCTATTGTATCTCTTGTCTTATATATATATAATAATATATTTGACTTGCCTTCACATAGAGGAAGAAAGAGTATAAAAATAGATAACTCAAGGCATCCTGCAAGAGAACAGTACAAAAATGAGTGTGACGATTGTACGCTCCAATTTAGTTTCCTCCCTTGATTGTTTCTAACAATTATTGTGTCTCATTACTCTTGCAAAAAAAAAAAAAAAAAAATTTGATCGTGGACTTATAAAATAAGGCTTAATAAAGCAGTAGAACAAAGAAAATCAAGAATCAAGAACATGACTCTAAATGGATTCAGTTTACTAAGAGATGAAGTTGATGAGAACCTCAGATTGAAAAAAATGTTAAAGAAAATGGGAAATAGGTAATGTAAATATGACAAATGAAAACATTTACTTATTTAAATAGACACAACCTAAGAACACATACGATCATAAGGTTGAAGACAACCACCATGTTCCTATCAACTCTCCATCGTCAACGAATAACACAGATTCCAACTATGTTTTATTCAAAATAGATTAGCAATCTCCAAAAAATTGGTCCGAACAAAAGACTCGATGCATCTTTACCAAGTCCTTATAACTTTGATTCCCCTTTTTTTCCAAATTGCATGGATCGTCAAGGAAGAAGACAGATGTTTGACACACATAATACTCAAGTGTTTTATAGAACAAGAAAAATTAAAAAGTGACATAGAAATTAAAAGTCGCATGATAATGATAAGTGTACTAAAAACATGTATAGACGCGCTTAAGAGACACACATTCACTGAATAGCATGTGCTATCATGGTTTTATATATTCTCAACCTATAGTTCAATATTTAATCATTAAAAATAAAAAAAATGTGGCGAATGAATAGATCGAGATAAATCAACATGTAAAATACAAGTGATGATAAGACAGTGTATAAATGAGTTAATCTTTGAGCTAATTATCTTAAGAGTTTCGGCATTTGGCTACCCACTAATAAATTCAATGTCATTTTCACGACATTGAAAATCATAGCTAGGCAATGTCAGTAGGAATGCAATGACTGCAGAAGCTATACTGTCCCAAAAAAAAAAACATATGAATACCCTATTGGACTAACAAACATTTATTGAGTGCCACGATCATTTTCATCCACATCACCACTTTTTACATGTGCACTATGTCATTGTCAATTTCATCGGACAATAGGTTTGATAACATTTTTACAAATTTTTAGTTAAGATAACACTCGCTTCGTTTATCATTCCATTTTTGCTTTTGCACACATATTAAGAGGGGATTGAGTTTTCTTCTATCTATGATTATCTAAGATTAAAGAAAATTGTGGCACTAAAAATAAGGGTTAGTTTAGTAATCGTGGCACTAAGCAAACAAAACTCAAGGCAAAAGTAAGTTCTCATTAAAGACTCCGAAGGCTTTTACTCAGCTTCTCAACAAACTCCTTCATCTTCTGATCATTTCAATCAAAAATCGTAGGCTTAGTCTGCTCAGTCTTTTTTTAAGCACTTATTTGGGCTCTATTTGTTCAGCCCCCTTTTTTATGCAAAAATGCTAAGCACTTGTTTGAAGCTCTGGCGTTCACATGGGTATCGTAAGCACACAAAGGCAAAGCACATGATGCATGCTTGTCTCTTACTAGGTCGATCGACAATATCAATTCCAACACCATTGCTGTAACTACTCCAAGGATTATCGTAATTAAATGCAAGAAAGAAATAACAAGAAAGCATAAATTTCAATTCGATTTCAGCTTAATTCTAAACTCTCTGGCAGCTCGAAATTTCAATCCATTTCCAACTTCTTTAGCGAATCCAAAGAAAATCAGGATCGTCAAGATGACACTACTACAAATAAGGGTTGCCCGTACGGATTTATCCGTAGGGGAAAACCACTGCCCCTACGGATATATGCGTAGGGGCGAAAAAATACCCCGTAGGTGCAAAGGTCGCAGGTCCAAGTTGAGGCCCTGAACTTGCCCCTACGGGCAAATTCTTGCCCCTACGGATTTCTGTGTAGGTCCTAGTGTCCCTACGGACGAAACCGTAGGGTAAATTTTTTTATATTATTTACGATTTTTTTTAATATATTAAGTGTACCTACGGATATGTCCGTAGGTCCAAGTTATATACCCTACGGATAACTAGGTACCTATCCGTAGGGGCAAAATATCAGGATTCCTAGTATTTTGCCCCTACGGATATCTTCGTAGGGGAGAGGCTGTAGTCCCTACGGATATGTCCGTAGGGGCACTTCCAACCCCTGGTACTGAGATCAGGGGGCAAATATCAGTTACTGCTGATATTTTGCCCCTACGGATATAGCCGTAGGGGCAACATGTGTGCCTACGGATTAATCCGTAGGTACATATTGTCTGTATTTTTAAAAAAAAAAAGTGCTGCATGATTTTTTCCCGTCCTGTGCACAATAATATATACATCAATCAAATATAAAAATAATCATCACACAACATATATCGCAGTATTCATAATCACATCTCACGCATATAATATACAAAAGAAATCCAAAAACCGAATATGATATAAATATAAACCAATATCGATATCGTTTTAAAATGTAGTACAATATGTATGATATAAATAAATACATGTTTCAAAAAATAAGAACCAAAAAGCTACCCTAGTTCGGTCCAGCTCCACCTCTGAATAACGATAGAATAACGCGCGCCTGCTCCTCGGTCAATAAACTCTGCAATTCGGCACGAGCGGGAGTCTGAGCGGCCTGTGGAGCTGGCGATGTGGTCTGCGCAGCCGCCGTCGAGGTAGTCGCTTGCGGAGCCGCGGCTGCGGGAGTCTGAGTGGGCGGTGGAGCTACAGGAGCTGTCTGCGGAAGCACAGCCGATGTAGTGGCTTGCGGAGCCGCAGCCGAAGGAGATGCATGTGGAGGCTCGGCCGATATACCCTGTCGCGTCTGGACCTAACGTGTGTAATAAGCGTGTAAGAACTGTGTATTATTCGAATTCGTATCATTATTAAGTTATTTCGAAACCCCGTTTGGATATCTAGTTTGTTGTTTATTTTAATTACATCTGTATGTATGATTAATCAAACTTAAGTCTAAAACCAAATAAGCTCAAGCTACGTACTAATTATGGATATGTTGATATCTATATAATATGACATGATATTTTACTATAAAGCAGTATACATACCAGCATCTCCTTCAACTCCTGAACGGTGGCCCTCAAGCTCTCCAGTTCCTGATAGACACGTCGGTCACCGGAGACGGAGGAAGTAACCGCCGGGGTGGAGTCCAACCTCATATGGGCCCTGCTAGGGCCCAGTCCCCGGCCTCTCTCCCAACCTCCGTGGTGCCCTCCGTGTGCGGCGTCCAGAACTGGGGTCAGCAGCCTCGGATCGCTCTGTCCGGTAAAATCGATTCCCGAGGCCTGGGCCTGCTCAACCACCCGCTCCTACACCCACATTAAGCAGTAAAGTATAAGTATAAGATTTAAACTTGAACCTTCCAAAACTAAAATTTCAAATTTGGGTAGAAAAAATATTAACACTTACACAGTACTCCTGGGTAGCGACGTCGGGATATCGAACCTCGCCCATGGTGGGATCTGTCGAGGTGCCGTGGACGGCAAGATATGCGGACAGCACGCTCGGTGTACCACCTGACGCCACGGTCCGAGATGTCTGCAATATTAGAAAGTAACTCTTAATATTAGAAATATTAGAAAATAACTCTTAATATTGTAGAATATCACAAACGTCGGTCTATTGTAATTTACCGATAACTCCATGGCTCGAGTAATGTTCCTCGAGCCACCTGTGTAAGTGGGGCGACCCCTCTTCGCCGACTTCCTGTTCTCTGTATTCTGAGCGGCCTGTTTCTGCACAACGCATTAACATTTAGTTTTCTAATTAAGAAACACAAAAAAATAAATTATATCATAAATAATGAATTACATTTAAAATACATACCTGTTTGCGTTGGGAGTCAAAATAAGCGCACAATAGAGGCCATGTCTCTACGTCGACTCTCGCAAACGCCGGAGTAGATAGGAGGGCCGCTCTCTCTGCCTCGGGGGTCGCCATCCACAGGGAGTAGCAGTCGGTCTTCAGCTCATTCCTGTTGTATCGGACCTTGGCCTGCATGTTCTTCATCAGGCCATTATACAGAGCATGAAGGTCGAGCACCCTCCCCGGGTGATCAGGGTCGGCTACAGGTTGAAAATCGTAATCCAACTGAAAATACAAAAAAACATTGTTATTAGATTGCAAGTGTTAATAATAAATATATTGGATAGATCAAATGAAAAAATATATTAATACATACCCGAGCCTGATCAAAGAAGAGGGCGAATGAGCGCTGGTGCTGCTCGCCCCACTCAACGTGAAGTTGATAGTTCTTCACGAGCCGGCTCTCGTCCCCCAAATACCGGCCGAACCTCTCGGCATGAGAACCGGTATAGCGATAGTCAAGGGTAAAAAAAAGGGGGAATGCTGCCTCCCTCTAGCTCTGTCAGGCCTCTGCCTATGGGACTGATTCGGGCCTCGAGTCCCCCTCTGGGGATGTGGAGGCCCTGCGTCTGCACGAAATATCAAGACAATCAATAATAAGACAAAGTTGTATTAAGAAATCAAGGTTAAACGAAAATTCAAGTGTGATATATACCTCCGGTGACTATCGCACGAGCCTGGGCCCGGGCAGCAGCACGAGCGGGACGATAGTTCCTCCGGTGAGGAACAACCGGGGTCCCGGATGCGGACGCATCCCCTCCAACTAGAAAATAAATATCGACGCTAAATTTCCATGAAGTTCATATTTATTCTATAGAGCATATGTAAAATGAGTAAATATTATAAATTTATTCATACTAACCTGCAGACGATGCGGAGGGTATGGAAGCGGCAGGAGTGGCCCCTGCGGAAGATGTGGACGCACCACCTATAATTAGATAATTAAAAATAAATTATATAAGTAATTGCAAAAAGAATGTGTAGATCAATAATATAACGTTCTAAATCAATATGCATGCACTATAGGATATATAAACATACCCGCAGGTGCGGTGGTGTCACCACCTACTGCTAAACAATAATAAAAATTGCTAAGTAAGAGCAAAATGAATGTGTGTATTTATGATATAGCATTCTAAATCAATATACATACACTATATGATATATAAACATACCTGGAGGAGCGGGGGTGGCCTCTGTCCCAGATATGGACGCATCACCAACAACTAGACAATCAAACATTGACAGTATAAGTAATTTTGACTTAAACAGGCATGAATATCTGTAATATTACATTCAAAATGGATATGCGTGCAGTATACCTGGAGGTGTGGTAAAATCCACATGGAAGGAGGCATCCGAAGGGGTCTCCGATCTAGGTGTAAGATCGGCCTTCTGAAGCTCCCTACGGAGCTCTCCGGACGGCAGAACCGCTCTGCCTCTGCCTCTGCCGCGGCTGGAGCTCCTGCCGCCCCTCGCTGCTCCCGACATCGTCATCAAATCTAGATAAACGGTTCATGGACGCATTAGACAATCATTAAAAGTATTGACTATATATGTATAGAGCGTAAAATGTGAAGTAATAATATAACATTACTGATAACCTTTTTCATTTCGTGGGCGCATCATACATATCTACTTGGATTTCATCGTCGATGTCATTTCTAACCCACGTAACTGCATGATCGGTCGAAGACAACCCGTCCTTCGAAACAGACGGTCGGAGCACTTTAAGCCTTCTCTCTTCTTCGTCCTCATCGCTGTCCTCGTATTCTGGGACATCGTAGACATCTCTGGGTTTCCATCGGCATACAACACTCCACCCCGGATGCTTCAAACACTGTGAATAGTATACTTGGAATGCTTGGTTCTGAAAGAAAACGGATCGTCCTGACCGTAAAATCGAAGTGTGTTCACACTGGTCAATCCAATCCATATTCATCTTTCCAAGTCCCAAGACTGCTTCTCCACCTGTCCGTATCGGTTCGCGGATCGTACCAAGTACACTGGAATATATAAAAGGGTTCTGATCGTCCGGGATAGTGGATGCCGAGTATACAATTTAAGTACCCATAGTAAATCACACCGTCCGATCCTACCGTCGCAATCCCACTATTCTGAGTGGTTCTAGATGTTTCTATGTCCTTAACTTCGAATTTGTATCCAAGGACACCAAATCCTTTGTAATATGCAACCTCCATACTAGGAAATTGAGCTAAACATCTTGAATCACTCTCAAATGATGCAAACAAGTTCGGATCGTGGATCTAACAAAACAAATTTTACGACAAATACATAACGATACAAGTTTAGATTAAAACTGATAGCAATAAAATGTAATTCGAATAACTTACATGCTCTGTAACCCAATCACAAAAATTATCCTGATGGTATTTTTCCAAACGTTCTTCGTTCCAATCAGGATGCCCCTCACGTACCTCGTTAAAATGAGTTCTGTTTTCGACAAATAAATGTGACATTAATATTATGTCATTTCATACACACACAAACACAGATATAACAATTAATCCAAAAGAACTTACTCTCTAATTTGTTCAAGACATGCGCAATTAAGCAAGATAAACCGGTATATCTTGTTGATAAACATAGTGTCTACCCTCTTATACTCGGCTTTACCATATGGCCCGTCTTGAATTCTTCGTGGTCGGTTAAGCCTTGTCTCAATGTTCTCGTCCAGATAGCGGGAACAAAATGTGGTTGCTTCATCAAGAAGATAACCTTGCATGATAGAACCCTCTGGTCGATTTTTATTGCGTATATACTTCTTAAGAGTGTAAAGGTACCTAATGAGAATATGTTGAATAAATAAATACGGGCATACAGGACAACAATAAATTTATAAATTGCGCGAAACGAAAAATTACACGTACCTCTCGACGGGATACATCCATCGATATTGTACCGGTCCGGCTAGCTTCGCCTCAGTTGCAAGATGAACCGTCAAGTGTATTATGATATCGAAGAATGACGGTGGGAAAATACGCTCAAACTTGCAAAGTATCAGCGCAATAGAATTTTCTAGTTTATCCAGCGTCGCAACCTCCAGTGTTTTAGCACACAACTCCCTGAAAAAACAACATAGGTCGTTGATTACTAGACCAACCGAGTCGGGGAGAGAAGTCCTGAGGGCTAATGGAAGAAGGTGCTCCACGATAACATGGTGATCATGACTTTTCAGCCCATCGATCTTGCCCTTCATAATTTTTATTTTCTTACTGAATGATCCTGAGAAACCTGTGGGGACTTTCAAATCATGCAACACCTGCAGGAATCTTTTCTTCTCCGGTTGTGACATATGATAAGCGGCATTGGGAAGTACAAACTTGCCCGGTTTACCCGCTACCGGTTTAGGGTGCAGTTCACTTCTTATTCCCCACTCTTGTAGATCCATCCGAGCATTCATGTTGTCTTTCGATTTCCCGTCTTTACACAGAAGCAAGTTAAGTATGTGCTCTGATACTCCCTTCTCTATATGCATGACTTTCAGACAATGACGCACTGAATTTGTAGACCAGTACGGAAGCTCGAAGAAAATGCTTAATTTGTTCCAATATTGTGGTTTGACCTGTTTCGTCGGATCCATTCCGAAGGTCACGTTATTGTAACCATCCCATTTAGCAGTCATGTCCTCTCCGGACAATGGGGATGGAGGTCCAAGAAGCTCCTGATGACCATCAAAGTGAACCGTGTCTAACCTATAGGGGTGGTCTGGAGGCAGAAAATGTCGATGGCCGCAATAACAAACCTTCCTGCTAAAATTCAAAAATTTTGATGTTGTGTGTTCATGGCAATGAGGACATGCTTTGTGACCATGTACGGACCAACCTGATAGCATTCCATACGCAGGAAAGTCATTAATTGTCCACATTAAAGCCGCACGCAGTATGAAGGTTCTATTTGTGTTTGAATCATATGTCTTTACACCATCAATGAACAAAGTTTTCAGCTCCTCGATCAGAGGTCGGAGATAGACGTCGATATTGTTCCCCGGTGGGTTTGGTCCGTCGATAAGAAGAGGCATCATAAAGTATGATTGGTCCATAGCCAACCAAGGCGACAGATTATAAATTATCATTACAACAGGCCATGTACTGTGACTTCCAGCCATATAGTTGAATGGGCAGAAGCCATCGGTAGCCAGTCCGAGCCGGACATTGCGAGGATCGCTACTGAATATTGCGTGCCTCCTTTCGAAATCCTTCCATGCCGGTGAATCTCTTGGATGGCTCATTTTTCCATTTTCGCTTGGAGGAGCACGGTGATGCCAAATCATTGCCTCGGCTGTTTTCTTGCACCTGAATAGCCTCTGTAGCCTCTGTGTTATGGGAAAGTATCGTGCTATCTTCATAGGTATATCAGGCTTCTTATCAGAATCTTTCGGCTTATACCGGCCTCTCCGCATGTTGGACACTCTTTCAAATCTGAATTCTCTTTCCGGTACAACACGCAATTTTTAGGACATGCTTGAATCTTCTCGCACTTTAGACCCAAAATCAGACATCATCTTCTGGGCTTCGTACCAGCTTTCGGGCACATTATTTTCCGGAGGCATAGAATCTTTCAGGAACGAAAGAAGTATTGTGAATGACTTGTTACTCCATCCATTTAGGCACTTAATCTGGAAAAGTTGGACGAACCATGAGAGGGTGGAATACTTCGCATTCTCATAAATTGGTTTCCTAGCATCATTCATGAAATTTTCATATTTATCCGCACGCGGTCCTTGACCGGAAGGAATGTCATCTTCGGTACGAATAGATTCACCTAGGGCAGCCTCTATCATATCCTCCATTTCTTCTGATGGAAATAAATTTCTGTCTCCTGCCGTATTAACGAATTCTTCTTCTTCTCCTGCCGCATTATCGTGTTCTCCTTCTTCTTCTACCGCAGTACTGCATTCTTCTCCTTCCCCGTGATATTTCCAAGTTGAATAAAGTCTAGTAAACCCATGTTTTACAATATGAAGCTCTGCCAATTCTACCTTCTGCCAGTACTTATTGCCACATCTATCGCACGGACAGAGAATCTTCTCTATTATGATCTTATTATGTGCGCGTGCAAATTCAAGGAAAGCAGCAACTCCTGCGACAAACTTAGGTTGCATACGTTGTTTCCAATCCACATACATCCAGTCCTTAACTCTGACGTACTCATGGGCCATGTTAGACTGAATAACATATAAATTGTAGGTTATGCTGACTATATTGAGAAATATAAGAACGGGATAGTTACTGACAAAGGAGAAAATCCGTGTATATGCTTTGTGTGTGCGTTTGTCGTTGAAAAGAATAAATTATCGCACGTATGTTAACCGATAGACGGGGACTAAGTTGCGCTTTTAGTTTCATATATGAGTATCGATGGGAATATGAAGGTTTCATATTATCATATATTGGTTTTAACCCGAACATCTCGAATCGCTCTATAATTATGCGTTTGTATGTGTGTGTTCCGGCTGTCGGGGGTAGGCTTCTATCCCATTAAGAATGTATAGAGCGAACGCCCATCACTTGTGCTTTCAACCATTTCGAGTAAATTTCGGCAGCACCTCCCCGCTGTTCTCCGAGTACACTGTAATAGAATAGATAATCATTTCAAAGCTGTGAAACAACGTTGAAATGAACATCTAATCTATCTTTGTACACGGAGAACCAGCGGAAAGGTACCGACGAAATATCTCGAAACGGATGAAAACACAAGTGAATGAAGGCGTTTGCTTTATACATTCTTAACTTGTCCACACGGGACAAATCTATGGGTTACCATACGATTGAATTTTCTCGTCGCGTAGACTATACGACGGTTGTTAGTATCGAGCTATACTGTCCGATATTTAACAACCTTCGTATAGTTCTAGGTCACGACAAGCATCGCACGTATGTTAACCGATAGACGGGGACTAAGTGGCGCTTTTAGTTTCATATATGAGTATCGATGGGAATATGACGGTTTCATATTATCATCGAGTATCATATATTGGTTTTAACCCGAACATCTCGAATCGCACTCTAATTATGCGTTTGTTGTGTATTCTTGTTGTATGTGTGTGTTCCGGCTGTCGGGGGTAGGCTTCTATCCCATTAAGAATGTATAGAGCGAACGCCCATCACTTGTGCTTTCAACCGTTTCGAGTAAATTTCGGCAGCACTTCCCCGCTGTTCTCCGAGTACACTGTAATAGAATAGATAATTATTTCAAAGCTGTGAAACAACGTTGAAATGAACATCTAATCTATCTTTGTACACGGAGAACCAGCGGAAAGGTACCGACGAAATATCTCGAAACGGATGAAAACACAAGTGAATGAAGGCGTTTGCTTTATACATTCTTAACTTGTCCACACGGGACAAATCTATGGGTTACCATACGATTGAATTTTCTCGTCGCGTAGACTATACGATGGTTGTTAGTAACGAGCTATACTGTCCGATATTTAATAACCTTCGTATAGTTCTTGGTCACGACGAGCATCGCACGTATGTTAACCGATAGACGGGGACTAAGTGGCGCTTTTAGTTTCATATATGAGTATCGATGGGAATATGAAGGTTTCATATTATCATCGAGTATCATATATTGGTTTTAACCCGAACATCTCGAATCGCTCTCTAATTATGCGTTTGTTGTGTATTCTTGTTGTATGTGTGTGTTCCGGCTGTCGGGGGTAGGCTTCTATCCCATTAAGAATGTATAGAGCGAACGCCCATCACTTGTGCTTTCAACCGTTTCGAGTAAATTTCGGCAGCACCTCCCCGCTGTTCTCCGAGTACACTGTAATAGAATAGATAATCATTTCAAAGCTGTGAAACAACGTTGAAATGAACATCTAATCTATCTTTGTACACGGAGAACCAGCGGAAAGGTACCGACGAAATATCTCGAAACGGATGAAAACACAAGTGAATGAAGGCGTTTGCTTTATACATTCTTAACTTGTCCACACGGGACAAATCTATGGGTTACCATACGATTGAATTTTCTCATCGCGTAGACTATACGACGGTTGTTAGTATCGAGCTATACTGTCCGATATTTAACAACCTTCGTATAGTTCTAGATCACGACGAGCATCGCACGTATGTTAACCGATAGACGGGGACTAAGTGGCGCTTTTAATTTCATATATGAGTATCGATGGGAATATGAAGGTTTCATATTATCATCGAGTATCATATATTGGTTTTAACCTGAATATCTCGAGTCGCTCTCTAATTATGCGTTTGTTGTGCATTCGTGTTGTATGTGTAACATGATTTTAAACCATTGAGATCAAGATTGATAGAACTGATCATCCTACATTGCAATAGCATTCATCAACCAAAAACTATTATTGCAATGGTATTCATCTATAACAATCAACAATTAAAACTACAAATGTAGGATACTGATATTATAAAGCGTTATACGCAACATTGATAGAACTGATAAATAAAAAAACGAAACACAAACCGTATCAAGATTTAACAACTTTGATTATGCCATATACGCGGGCCGATATTTTCATATTAGCCAATAGGCAAAAATAGATTACGGTCTGGATATGGCATATTGGCAGATGTTACCTATATGCATACATGCATGTTGTCTCCCCATTTTTTCCATAAATCAAACCAACTACATACATCAAACTAGTCCATGCCACCAATCGGAAACTCCACTATGTCTTTGAATTATTATTTTTCCAAATAGCATTGAGTTCCTATTGACATTGTTCCATCCAACAAATTTGTTGTGCTTGCCTCGACCTTTATCTAGCTTTCACATGCCATACACATTAGATGAGTAATATAGTTATAAATTATGGTATTTTGTTGTCATCAATCCACCTAACCCTAACCCCAAGTTGCTCTCTGAAAGCACATAGAACCACCCCCCTAGTCAAGTATAGCTTTCTCTGTGCAATTGTTCTCATTCTTAATTTCTCACATTCATTACTCTCTCATTAATTTTCTTGTCAACAAATTTGTTGTGCAATTGTTCTCATTCTTAATTTCTCACATGCATTACTCTTTCATTTTCTTGTTTTTTTCCAACTCCCCACGTGTTAACCCCAACCTAACCCTAGCCTCAGCCCCAGCCCCAGCCCCAGCCCAGCCCAGCCCCAACCTAACCCTAACCCCAGCGCGGCCAGCTAAACCCCAACACCAACCCTAAGGAAAACCCTAACCCCAGCCCCAGCCCCAGCAGCAGCCGAACCCCAACCTCGACCCCGACCCTGACTGCGACCCCTGCCGAACCCCAACTCGCGCGCGCAACCCCAGACCCAGCCATGAACCCTAAGCCCAAAATAATCAAAAAATTCTTTAATTTACCTCAAGATTTACTCACCTGAACGGCGGTGGCGACGACCTGAACGGCGGTGGCGACGAGGAGAACGGCGTGGCGATTTGGGGATTTTTTTCGCGCGCGATCGAGAGAGACAGAAAGAAAGTGAGCGTAGGCGATCGATCTGTGCCTTTATTAAATCGATATTTAGTTGCCCCTACGGATATACCCGTAGGTCCTTTGTTTGCGGCTCCGTAGGGGCAAACACCAAATTAAGAATTAATATTTTTATTCTTGGACGTCTGGGCCCGTAGGGGCAACCTTTTAGCCCTACGGATTAATCTGTAGGGCCAAGTTAAATCCGTCCCTACGGATTCCAATATCCGTAGGGGCAACCCCCTATTTTACTAGTGTGGCAAGTGTCAATACACAAACCTTCGAGAACCAGGCATCCAGAAATAAGCGACTTCAAAACGAAACGGGGACACAAACAAAGCGATAGAGGTGCAATTTTCTCAACGAGCAAGCCGCACAATCTTAGGAAGATCTGCGTAAACAGTCAAATCCTTGACAGGTGAAGACGCAAGAAGGGAATTCATATACCCAATCAGGGAATATCTTGTCTTCGGTCAAAGTGAGCTCAAGCTTCTTCACGTTATGACTAACCACGTATTTCATCCACCTAGCAACATGCTCAGGTTCATGCTCAACACGGTCATACGACCACTTGACGCGGAAGCTCTCCATGTCCAGCATGTCACAGAGCAGTAGCGCCGTATTGACAAAGGTCGGGAAGCTGATGGTTCTTGATGGAGGGTGGAATCTCCTTCAGATGTTGCTTCCCGTTGATCTGCTGATGGCGGTGATGAGTGGCTGAGATTTGATCTGGAGACAGACTCCTGAAGCGTGTGGATCTCAATGGGTTTGAAGTTGTTGAGTCGAGCTACCTGCAAGGAAGTCCCGGGGTGGTTGGACCACCGAGGACCCTCCGACGATCAAGTTAGTGCGGTAATCCGAGCAGAGTAACGGCTTAGTGGATTAGAATTGGCTTATCTTGACTGCGTGAAGGAGGGGTTTAAATAGTGGTGGCAGCAGGTTCAGCAGGCGCGAGAATCACACTGGCAGTTACGCTCCCGACGTCACGCTCGCGCGATGAGCGGGACCTCCCATTAATGGCGAGACAGGCTCGTTAATGGGGGATCGTGGTGGCGTGGAACGTGGGATGTGGCCGGCGGAGATCTCGCGCATGGCGAGATTCACGGGATTGCGGTTACGCCTGCAAGCGGTGCTGTTGGTCGGTTGATGGACCGGGGAAGATGACCTCGGCGGGAGAGCTCGCGGACGAGCGGGAGAGCCGAGGTATCTTGTTTCCGCGGTAGCTCTGGAACGAGTTGTGAGGCCGAGGAGGCCAATTTGTGCTGGGGCTCGGAGGCGAGCCAGATCTCGTCGGTAGGACGGGCATAGGAGTAGTCTGGTCGGCCCCTGTAGGTCCTTTCTCGCGTACTCTGGGACACGTCATCTGCCACGTGTCATGATCTGGGAGATCGCCGATATCGAGCATCATCATTAGCCCCCCACTCTCGTCCCGACCAGCTGACGGGTCGGGTCGAGAGTGGTCTGCCGGGTCACCCGAGGTGGGCTCTCTTCCGAAGATATCGTCGGGCGTGTCCCCGGGCAATCCGTTGTCTTTTTCTGGATGACGCCAGCGAATCAGGGCGAGATCTTCTGCATTAAGGAGGGGCGTCGGATCGTGCACACTTTTGGCGAAGCGGCGGCCCAAGTGTCGAGCGTCGGTTGGCGGACGCGACGTGCCGCAGGCTTCTGGCGTATGATGGGATGCTGTCCAATGTGCACGCGCCAGGTGGAGCGATCTGGGTCGTCGAATGTGAAGGGATGTTTTTGGCGGGAGTCGACGGTCGTCGTTGGATGAGGGCGCCGGAGGCTATAGATAGAGGTGGGGTCCCCTTCAGGGCCCATCTCTCTTCATATTTTCCTCGCTCCTGATCTTGTAAGCTCGGCGTTCTCATCTTAGGTCGGATCTTCTGCTTTCCCGAGGACTTCCCAATCAGGTTAGATGTCTTCTTCTAGGGAGTCTGTAAATGTCGTAGGGGTAAATTCTAGGGATTCTCCCGCGGAGTCGGAGTCTTCCCGGGGGGCGGGGGTCAGATCCCCTCCCCGTGGTTGTGTGTCAGGGGCGGAACCCCTAGTGGAGGTGGCGGAAGCCCCCGGCGTGCCTTCCTTAGTGAGGTACGAGAGAGATCTTACCACCGCTCGGGCCCGCTTCCATATCCCTTCTGGCTATACTCTGCGTTTGGCCGAGGAAGGAGAGAGGGCAGATCAAGTGCGGGGTAAAGAGATTGCCCTGTACCTGGAATCCTTTTAGGCCGGAATGCGCTTGCCCTTCTCTCTCGAGGTCGCTGCGACGCTGTCTTACTTCGGGTTAGCCTCGGGCCAGTTAGTACCGAACTCCTAGAGGATTCTCCTTGGGTTTCTGGTCCGCTTGAAACTGCAGATGGTCCCTTTCGGTCTGTCCATCCTTGCCTCCACTCTCATCTACAAAAGTCATCCCGGCTCTCACGCGGGCGACCCGAGGTGGGTCTATCTCTACTTTAGGAAACGTCGGGGGAGCGCGCCCGGGTCAGGAGTCGTCATCCTGCCTTCTTCCATCCACGACTGGAAGAAGAAGTTTTTCTTCGTCGGGCCGCCAGAAGGTGAGGACTGGCCCGTACCTGTCCAGTGGTCTAGGGATAAGTGCTGGCAGGAAGACCCGTCCAATGACCCCGACGCGGTGAGAGTAGCAGCGTGGGAGCCCATTCCTCGGGCTGATGTGTTGCTTTCTGAGTGGGCCCTTAGTTGGGCCGGGCTCAGCCCTCCCCAGTTCGTCGGTAAATTAATCTTGCATTTATTTTGATTTTTGCTTGTGTTGCTGACCCCATTTTATCTCGTCTTGTGCAGAACCCATGGATTTGAGCTACCTTCGAGCGGCTATGCGCAAGCCGAAGAAGGGGTCGAGGGCTGGAGGGGCCAGCTCTTCCCGTCAGGCGCCGACCCTGGCTTCTCCGGCAGCCGTCCAGCACCAGCGCTCGAGCCCGGATCGGGTCCCGGAGTCCAGCAGGGCGCCGATCCGAAAGAGGGCTCGGGGGAAGGAAGCCCCGGACTCGAAAGCGGAGACCAGTCCGCCGCCGCCGGGTCTCAAGAGGTTCCCCCGTGCAGCCCCGCAGGACCAGGCCTCCCCGATCTTGGTGGACGATGGTGAGCTCTGCTTTGAGGTGCCCTCGGGGCTCTCTATCGCCGACAGCCTTCTGCATGACATGGAGAGGTCGGCCGGAGGCAGGGTCCCCGGGGCAAGTCTGAAGGGGCCACTGGCATCCATCGCCCAAGAGGCCGTGAAGGTTAGTGCTCGTACTTCGCTCATTTCATCTTTCGTGAGACTTGGCAATCCTTCTTCTTTCTGACCCCTTTCTCGTTTCTCCAGGTTCTCCACCACGTCGCCCTTGCTATCCGGATGGAGGAGGAGGAGATAGGCCCGGCGGTCCGAGCCTCGGGCGAGTCCTCCTCGCTGAGGGAGAGTGTCACGCCCCGCTTCCCAAAATACGGAATACGGAAAGCGACGAAGGCCAGCCATGCTACCTACGGTAAGGAAAGATCCTTCCATAGTCACCTAAGGCTGTCTAGATTAACCTGTCAAAAATAAGATCCAATATCGAAAGGAATAATACTGATAATCATGCTGCAATGAAACCACAAGGAATACTAAAAATGGGTCCACTAGATAATTGATGCAATTAAAGATCTGATACAATAGGTTCGAAATAAAATAAGATCCAAAAGAGATACATAAGTCCTAATGTCCCATAAAGGCGCACATACTAAATACTAACAAAAAAAGAAATAAATCTACGGGTTACTGATCTTCGGCAATGTCTTGGTAGCCACTGCGATCCTGCTCATCCTGAAAATCTGTCTCTAAACCTGAGATGGCAAATCTCAGGGATGTCAGAACATCCCAGCAAGTATTCAATGTATAAAGTGTGTGTGTAGTATAATAACATGAATATATGAAAGTAGTGAAGCCCGGTGCGCAAGAAAAACAAATATATAAATAATTAGATGCATTAACACTATGAAACATATATGTAAGAGGTCAAGTCATAACCTAACCGGTCACTAAAAGGTAAACTATTCTATCGTAAGCTCGAGTGTGTACGTCAACCTATGCAGGAGTATTCCTAACCCAAGAGTGATGCCCCAGGGGTTAGGAAACACGTGCCCAACTGTGGAATGAACAAGCGACCGATATAGCCCGGTACGAGCTGTAAACATGAGACCGATATAGCCCGGTACGAGCTGCCGGCATGGGACTCCTGAGATCCTGTTGTACGAACGCATACTCAAACTACCCTAACACCCGCGTATTTATAGCTACTATGGTAATGTCTGGATCACAAATTAAGAATGCAGAAAAGACTGGAACTTATAATATCATGTTAATTGTATAAAAAAGAAACTTGTAAATAGTATAGATTGTGTCATGTCATGTAATTCAGCATTCAAATTAGAGAACTCGTTTTAATATGAGTAGTCTGGAACAATGAGTAGTCATGGCATGTCAAGTATAGTGGTTATAAAATGATAGTGTCCATAAACAAGAATAGCATGTTAAGATTTCTCAAGCATGCCGACAATGATAGTCTCAAGTAAAATATTAAATATAGACGATAGGATATGATAAGGTCAAAAATGTAAACAAGACTCAACATAAATATGCTAGCATCTGTATTTAACATTCGGATTTATTTATTGAAAAGAATAATAAACTGAAATATGGTTTTAAAGGGTTAATATAGTTAAATAGGAATGACAAATTACAGATGCATAAAGCGGATAGTGGTAATAGTATAATTACCAGATAATAGTAAGATAAAATAAATGACAAATTGACTAGTCATCATGTAAGTGCTAATAATAAGTTTTATAATCATATGATAATAGAAAAATATTAATACAAATTATAGTATCAAAATAATTTATATGACTAGGGCACATAGAGTGCAGCGATATTATAAGGAGTGATAATGTAGAAAGTTTAATTTATATATATAAAATATTAAGCCCATAGCGTTTATTGATTAACAGTAATAATGGTATATTTTTATATTTTAGATTAGGATATAAGTGTTGACATTTTGCATGCTAGTGTATACCAATATTGTTGCAACAGAAACATATAATTACTTATAAAACTTTTTATATATTAATCCACATTTACATGTTAAAAGTTATTTTATTACGCTTGCACTTTTACAGTTGTTCACTTGATGAAAGGATTAATAGGTATTCTAGATCCTAGGGTTTTCATCATATGTACAAGTATTATAAGATATATTAATAAAGCGGCAGAATATTACAATTTTATTTAAATATTGTAAGTTAATAATTTAGTTAGAGAATTGCCGATGTTGCATCGACTAAAAAAATAAAAGAGTAAGAGTACTTGCCTCGGAGACAGATAAACACGACGACACGAAGAACAACTCCAAGGTTTGATTACTCGGTTAATTTTGAAGAAGCAGAAAATATTGTGATGGGAAAAAGAGAAGGTTGATTTATATGAGAAGGGAAGAGATGATAATAATTAGGTTGTTATTTATAGGGAAGAGAGATGTTAAAGATTGGAGAGATTATTATAATTGGAGGGAGAAATATTCTGATGAGATGAGATTTGGATTTGATTTTATAAAAGAGAGATATGATGGGTTGTTATATACTTCTATAAGATATTAGAAAAGTTGTATATATACATATTAGTTTGTATATAGTTAGAATACTAGAAAAGTATATGTGTGTGTACGCGCACACACACACACACACATATATTAGTATATGGTGAAAATATATGTAGATATGTATATGGCTATAGGTTAATGAAAATAAATATAATTAGTTATACATATAGGATTTTATAATATCAAACAACTAAAATATATTTTCAGTTAAACTATCATAACAAAATATCTTCAATTATATATATGTATGTATGTATATAGGTTTGTAGAAAAATAATTAAAGAGAGTAGATTTGAGAAAAAGAATCTGCTGAGAAAGATTAGATTAGATTGGAGAGAGAGGGATTTTGTTAGGGAATATATATAGAAAGAGAGCAGGGGTTTGGTGAAATATAGTTAGTGATATAGAAAAATATATGTAGATGGAATAGAATATGGGGAGAAAGAAATCTGTTGGAAAAGATATTTTTTTTGAGAGAGAGAATAGTATTTGTTTTAAAAGAATAAAGTTATCAGGTGAGACATATATGGTGATTGGAGAGAGAAAATTAAGGAGTTAGTTTAGGAAAAATATTTATATGGTTAAAATATTTAACAGCGGCTCTCATGACTTTTCAAAATTAAATATTTTAACCAAATAAATATCGTAAGACAAAATATCTTATAAATAGAATTTAAAAAGGGGTAAAATCTTATGTATATGTATTTTTTTAAAGAAATACCAAATAAAACATCTTTTGTTTAAACTATGATACTAAAATATAAATATGGTTATAAAATAGTGTTAGACAAATAAATATTTAAATACTAATAATATGCATATTTAACAAAACTGAAAAACCATAATTATATGTGTATATCTTGATTAAAAGTATTAAACTCCAAATTATAATAATAAAAATAAAACAAAACCCAATATATCCAAAAGAAAAAGAAACGTATGATCGAACTAGGATGTTACATCTTACCCACCTTACAAAAATTTCGTCCTCGAAATTTTAAGAACGAAAATACAAGATCGCGAACTAATCAAAAGGATCAATGAAAATAGATGGGTATGAAAAATTAAGGATCAAGGAAACAAATGAGGGTATGAAGAGTCACGGTTTTGGCTCGAGAAATCGGCGTGTTCAAGAAAATCAAATCAGTGGAAACAAATTAAATAGAACTCTAAGTTACTCAAACAGAATGACGCAATGTAACCATGCCGTGGTACATGGGTACAATATCGTAATTCTATCTCAGTCGCCCGAATCCTATAATCCGAGTCAAAGAAATATGCAGCATGACACATTGGGGAAAACCTAAACATGTGATTCTAACCTAAAAGGTCGGAAGAACCCAGACTAACCTTTGACGTTAACCTGGCTCTGATAGCAACAAAACCTTGTCACGCCCCGCTTTCCAAAATATGGAATACGGAAAGCGACGAAGGCCAGCCATGCTACCTACGGTAAAGAAAGATCCTTCCATAGTCACCTAAGGCTGTGTAGATTAACTTGTCAAAAACAAGATCCAATATCGAAAGGAATAATACTGATAATCATGCTGTAATGAAACCACAAGAAATACTAAAAATGGGTCCACTAGATAATTGATGCAATTAAAGATCTAATACAATAGGTTCGAAATAAAATAAGATCCAAAAGAGATACATAAGTCCTAATGTCCCATAAGGGCGCACATACTAAATACTAACAAAAATAAGAAATAAATCTACGGGTTACTGATCTTCGGTAATGTCCTGGTAGCCGCTGCGATCCTGCTCATCCTGAAAATCTGTCTCTAAACCTGAGATGGCAAATCTCAGGGATGTCAGAACATCCCAGCAAGTACTCAACGTATAAAGTGTGTGTGTAGTATAATAACATGAATATATGAAAGTAGTGAAGCCCGGTGCACAAGAAAAACAAATATATAAATAATTAAATGCATTAACACTATGAAACATGTATGTAAGAGGTCAAGTCATAACCTAACTGGTCACTAAAAGGTAAACTATTCTATCGTAAGCTCGAGTGTGTACGTCAACCTCTGCAGGAGTATTCCTAACCCAAGAGTGGTGCCCCAGGGGCTAAGAAACACGGGCCCAACCGTGGAATGAACAAGCGACCGATATAGCCCGGTACGAGCTGTAAACATGAGACCGATATAGCCCGGTACGAGCTGTAAACATGAGACCTATATAGCCCGGTACGAGCTGCCGGCATGGGACTCCTGAGATCCTGTTGTACGAACGCACACTCAAATTACCCCAACACCCGCGTATTTATAGCTACTATGGTAATGTCTGGATCAATAATTAAGAATGCTGAAAAGACTGGAACTTATAATATCATGTTAATTGTATAAAAAAGAAACTTGTAAATAGTATAGATTGTGTCATGTCATATAATTCAGCATTCAAATTAGAGAACTCGTTTTAATATGAGTAGTCTGGAACAATGAGTAGTAATGGCATGTCAAATATAGTGGTTATAAAATGGTAGTGTCTATAAACAAGAATAGCATGTTAAGATTTCTCAAGCATACCGACAATGATAGTCTCAAGTAAAATGTTAAATATAGACGATAGGATATGATAAGGTCAAAAATGTAAACAAGACTCAACATAAATATGCAAGTATCTGTATTTAACATTCGGATTTATTTATTGAAAAGAATAATAAACTGAAATATGGTTTTAAAGGGTTAATATAGTTAAATAGGAATGACAAATTACAGATGCATAAAGCGGATAGTGGTAATAGTATAATTACCATATAATAGTAAGATAAAATAAATGACAAATTGACTAGTCATCATGTAAGTGCTAATAAGAAGTTTTATAATCATATGATAATATAAAATATTAATATAAATTATAGTATCAAAATAATTTATATGACTAGGGCACATAGAGTGCAGCGATATTATAACGAGTGATAATGTAGAAAGTTTAATTTATATATATAAAATATTAAGCCCAAAGCGTTTATTGATTAACAGTAATAATGGTATATTTTTATATTTTAGATTAGGATATAAATGTTGACATTTTGCATGCTAGTGTATACCAATATTGTTGCAACAGAAACATATAATTACTTATAAAGCTTTTTATATATTAATCCACATTTACATGTTAAAAGTTATTTTATTACACTTGCACTTTTACAGTTGTTCACTTGATGAAAGGATTAATAGGTATTCTAGATCCTAGGGTTTTCATCATATGTACACGTATTATAAAATATATTAATAAAGCAGCAGAATATTACAATTTTATTTAAATATTGTAAGTTAATAATTTAGTTAGAGAATTGCCGATGTTGTATCGACTAAAAAAAATAAAAGAGTAAGAGTACTTGCCTCGGAGACAGATAAACACGACGACACGAAGAACAACTCCAAGGTTTGATCGCTCGGCTAATTTTGAAGAAGAAGAAAATATTGTGATAGGAAAAAAAGAAGGTTGATTTATATGAGAAGGGGAAAGATGATAATAATTATGTTGTTATTTATAGGGAAGAGAGATGTTAAAAATTGGAGAGATTATTATAATTGGAGAGAGAAATATTCTGATGAGATGAGATTTGGATTTGATTTTATAAAGGAGAGATATGATGGGTTGTTATATACTTCTATAAGATATTAGAAAAGTTTTATATATACATATTAGTTTGTATATAGTTAGAATACTAGAAAAGTATATATATATATATATATATACACACACACACACATATTAGTATATAGTGAAAATATATGTAGATATGTATATGGTTATGGGTTAATGAAAAGAAATATAATTAGTTATACATATAGGATTTTATGATATCAAACAACTAAAATATATTTTGAGTTAAACTATCATAACAAAATATCTTCAATTATATATATGTATGTATGTATATAGGTTTGTAGAAAAATAATTAAAGAGGGTAGATTTGAGAAAGAGAATCTGCTGAGAAAGATTAGATTAGATTGGAGAGAGAGGGATTTTGTTAGGGAATATATATAGAAAGAGAGCAGGGGTTTGGTGAAATATAGTTAGTGATATAGAAAAATATATGTAGATGGAATAGAATATGAGGAGAAAGAAATCTGTTGGAAAAGATATTTGTTTTGAGAGAGAGAATAGTATTTGTTTTAAAAGAATAAAGTTATCAGGTGAGACATATATGGTGATTGGAGAGAGAAAATTGAGGAGTTAGTTTAGGAAAAATATTTATATTGTTAAAAGATTTAACAGCGGCTCTCATGACTTTTCAAAATTAAATATTTTTAACCAAATAAATATCCTAAGACAAAATATCTTATAAATAGAATTTAAAAAGGGATAAAATCTTATGTATATGTATTGTTTAAAGAAATACCAAATAAAATATCTTTTTTTTAAACTATGATACTAAAATATAAATATGGTTATAAAATAGTGTTAGACAAATAAATATTTAAATACTAATAATATGCATATTTAACAAACCTGAAAAACCATAATTATATCTATATATCTTAATTAAAAGTATTAAACTCCAAGTTATAATAATAAAAATAAAACAAAATCCAATATATCCAAAAGAAAAGAAACGTATGATCGAACTAGGATATTACAGAGAGCTCGAGGCGGGCGCTGGAAGCGGCGACGGCGAAGGTCGCCGCTCTCGAGGCCGAGGTGGTGGCTGGGAAGCAGGAGCTAGTGACCGCGAAGCAGGAGGCGGCGGCCGGGAAGGATGAAGTGGCGGCGGCGAAGCGGGAGGCGGCCAGGCTCCGCGAAGCCGCCCAGGCTGCCGAGGCCAAGCTCCAGGACTCCAAGTCGGTCGTCGGCACCATGAAGAAGTCGGTGAGCACCTTCCGGAAGGAGCTGGGGGCGGTGATAGAGGCGGCGAAACGGGCCGACCTCTTGGCATCGAAGGCGGTGGAGAAATTCCAGAAATCGGAAGAATTTTACACCGTCCTAGCCTCGGCCACTACCGCCATCTGGCACGAGGCCCTCGACGCCATCAAGGCTCGGATACCGGAGTTCGCCGACCAGGATCTTCGAGCCAAATATCCTCACGGGGATGAGGAGCAGGGGGAGGACCTCGGGGCTGAGGTTGAGGTGGAGATACCCGGCGAGGGCAACGCCGAGGCCCTTGCTGCGGTCGCTGAGCTTCCCGGGGATGCGCCCGGCCCTGAAGCCTGTGGCCCGTCGTATTTTGTTTATTTTTCTTTTTATTTGTTTCCTCGGGAATTTGGTAGGCCTCGGGGCACTTTGTCAGGCTGGGGAGCCCACAATACCTTGTAAAACTTTAACTTTTGCGAATAAAGATATTTTTCTTGCAGTTCTGTTTGAACACTTGTATCTGCGTGGGACTGCCTTTCTGTTGTGCCGTCTTTTTGTCTAGTGATTACGCGTCGACTTGAGTCTGCTCTCTTGCCAAGTGTTCCAGGGCAGGCGATAAGACTGTATCTCCATGGACCCGAGGTCAAAGTGTATATCGCTAAGACGTTGATAAACTGTATGCCTCTTGTCGAGTTTATGCTCCGTAGTTGTCGGAGTGGCCGTAATTGGCCAACTGAGGATGACCGAGTAGGGTAGTTGCTCGGTGCCTTTTGGCAAGGGCTTTGATCCTCAGCGCGAGAGGGGGCGTGAGAGGCCTGCTGAGGATGGCCGAGCAGGGTAGCTGCTTGGTGCCTCTTGGCGAGGGCTTTGATCCTCAGCGTGAGAGGGGCCGAGAGAGGCCTGCTGAGGATTGCCGAGCAGGGTAGCTGCTCGGTGCCTCTTGGCGAGGGCTTTGATCCTTAATCGTTGGGGGGCCGTGATAGGCTTGCTGAGGATGGCCGAGCAGGGTAGTGTCACGACCCGAAATTGGCACGTGACGACCCTAATACTACGCAACGCCTCCAGACGTAACGCAGTAAAAGAAAGCCAAAACCCAGAAATCTAACCATAAAAATATGGAAAAGATAATAAAAGTTTTTGAAACATTTGAAATCACAACCCAAATTCTTTAAAAGTCCAACTTTATTTCCTTTAAAATTTTGGCAGCACCTCCTTTGTAAAAGCTAGCCCCAAAAATGGGTACAACATAAATATAAAGTAAAGCATCCCAAACGGGAGCAAAATCCACGCCCAACGGCGGAAAACAACACCACAACAGATATACGACGCCGTAGCGAAGAAATAAGAGACAAAAGAAAGGAAACTGTATAAAAGACAACAAATCCAACATAATATACAACATCGTCCTCACCAAGTCTCTAAGTCAATATGAAAATAGTAGATGGAGAGTACAGGCATACAACGAATATACAATACAACGAATAACCACAAAACCCACCTAAGCAAACTGCACACTGTGAGCTGATGCGGTATCCGTAGCAAAAGATGATAGATGAATAGCCAGCCTCGACTATTCTGGGGAACACTCTGTAACACCTGTGGCACAACGGGGGTGAGTTGCCAACTCGTGAATAGTAAATAACATATGCAGGTAATCGCAAGAATGTATGTACAGCATGAATCTAATATATGACAATTGCAGTAATAACAGGTCATGAGTACGAAATAATGGAAAGTACACTAACAAGTACCACCAATATATAAAGCAATAATGATATGACAACAGTATGCAATAATCATGCACTGGGGATATGAGAAAGTAAATGTGCAAGACTTATGAAAGGTACACTCATAGGTACTCCTAATACATGGAACAGTGCACAAGTATATAAAGATGAGGTATGGAGTGAAATATGTCATTTCCACGGAATCCTGATATCGTGGTAGGATCACAATCCAGCAAGACAAATCAAAATCCCAATTCCTCAAATCAGCCCCCAAATTGGCTCTCATATCATCTAAGTGTCACATCGCCTCAACTGCACAATATCAAGTATATCTCGCATATTTATCGAATGTACAACATCAAGTAGATCTCACCTATCTAGTATGTACAATATCAGGTATATCTCACATATATCAAATGTACAACAGCAAGTGGATCTCACATATCTCGTATGTACAATATCAGTATATCTTACATATATCAAATGTACAACAGCAAGTGGATCTCACATATCTCGTATGTACAATATCAGTATATCTCACATATATCAAATGTACAACAGCAAGTGGATCTCACATATCTCGTATGTACAATATCAGTATCCAATCCCAATGAATCTCTTAATTCCCAAATCAAATCTCCAGCACAGTTCTAACATCCTAATATAATGTCATAAATAAATATGATGAGGGCAATACACATATATTAGCGTCCCATTCCACTAATATTGGTGTAAGGGTATATATAACAACGGCTCAATCCCCTGTTATATATACAAAGGAGTAATTAGAAATATCATGAAACCAATGTGCCAAGCCTCGACACAGAAATGCTGATCCATCAGGTGCTGTCTCCATGGCTGGCCCCCCTGATGGGTACGTATCATACGCTATCCCGAGAGCTCGAGTGCCTAGCTCTGACCCTCGCCTCTCGACGTATCCATACGCACATGACTCCCGTCGGTATCCACTCGATAGCCGATGAGTCAATGGTCCTGTCACCGGAAAGTATGGTTCCCCTAAGCCTCATCGCCTAGCACCGCGATGTCGACTCACACAGCGACAACGTTCTTGCTTCAGGGTACCTCCGGGCCCCACCATGTACCCATACACGGATCCCTCCTTTCCTCGCGTAGGGTATATATATCAGCACCGATAAATCTCATGGTGGCTGCTAAAATATCATATCAAGAAAACCGGGTTTTTCAATGTATGCATAATTTCATGAACAACCACGGTTCCCAAATCCAGAAAACATCATGAAAAATCCATATAACAATGCGATAATCCATGAATAAAGTATACGCAACATAAAAACTGTAATGAAAGCGTATAAAAGAAAAGCATAGCATTCACCAGATATAAATGAACACATGAATGGTATAGCAGAAATATAGGTATCTACTTATATGATGATGTGATATACCTATCAGGTATAAGTAAAGTATAAAATGCAAGTACACCTGTAGCTATGTCCTTAGGTGTGTATGTACCTATCACTAATGGTACAATACCCTATAGGTAAACAGATAACTGTATGTCAATGTGATAAGAAATATGAATCAATGTCACAATGTCCCTAACCAAGCAATATAACATCTATAAGTGGTTATGTGTGTGACATGGTAATTATTGACGGTGTGTGTAACATAAAAACAGTGTTAGTGCAACATAAATCGTCAATAATATGTGCAGTGTCCTACTACTACTAGTCCAGGCACACTACAATCTAACTAATAGGGTAAATGCGCAATTCTAAACATGACATAGAATATGCGACAATGTAAATATTTCTAGCCCAGACGCATAACGCCATGCGGGCGATTCGCCTGTAGATGTTAAATCTACTCACCAACGCTCCAAGCTAGGTGAAGCCTACCACCAGTATCCCCTTGTCGTAGCGTCTGAAGTCCCCGCTTGCGAACCTAAAATTTCACAAACACAACACATAAGCTAAATATCCTAAAATGACGAAAAGACAACGAAACGCGACGAAAACACCCGGAAAATTACACTGCGCGCTTAGTGCATCTATCGTGCACGATACCGGCCAAAAGCCTAATTGGGGTCGCTAAACTACAAAACACCAATTCTGGACCCCGATCGTCCCGATCGCGCAACACAACACAAAAATTACGAGGAATACACTGGATATAATCTCGCAACTACCAAAAGAACCCTACGTCGGAAAAACCCCGAAATCTAGTAAGCAACCTATCGCAATATATCGCACTAGATTCAAGATAACACAAATCTAACAATTACAAATACCTTAAAATAGCTTAACTAAGCTATCTAAACCAATCCTATATTTTTAAACTTACTTAATTAAGTTTTAGCAATAATCTAGTAAGCAAAAACCCTTAATTAGACAAAGTAGTAATTAGCAAAAATTAGCCTTTTCTACTAGGTTAAGCTTTTCCAATTCACAAATTAACACTTAAATTAAATATTAAACACTTAAATTAAGCTTTAACCTTAATATTAAACACTTAAATTAAGCTTTAACCTTAACTTGAATTTCTAAAACCATTTCTAGAATTTTGAAACATGAAATTTAAAGCTTAAACTAATATCTAATTAAGCTAGCATAAAGTATTAAGCAACTAAAAAAAAGATTAGAGTTAAGGTTTTATACCTTCAAGAACACTCTTGAATCAAGGATAAAACCAAACATTATCCTCCAAAATCCTCACTAGAATGAAGATCCAAGCAACTTTTGTGAAGAAGAATGAAGGTTTTGGAATTTATTTGAATTTCTATGAATTTATTTGGATTATTCATGATTATTTTGAAGAAAAATGAGAAGAAATGAGATGAGAAACTTCATGGACAGCAAGAGGAAGGATGTGGCCGGCCAAATGATGAAGGATATGATTTTTGGTGAATTATACAATTTTCTAGAAGAAAAAGGGAATAATTGGATAATAAAACAAAGCTTATGTTCACACTACTTTTCTTTTTCTTTATCTTTAAAAAAATAAATCCTTTGACCAAAAAAAATCTAGATATTTAAAAAGAACCTTATAAAATAATTCTAGTGACAAAATTAATTTATTCACAAAATAAAAATTTTCCCGATTTACGTGCACAAAATACCGCTTAAAATAATATTTTATTCGGAAAAAAATCTATCTGAACCAAAACCTCCCAAATACTCCCAAAGTTCGCGCACAAGCTTTATTTTGGCCAAATTAGGTGTCGGTAAGCTTATACGGTCGTTTGATCGAAATCGGGTTAAAACGGGAAAAACCGACAATTTTGCCCTAAAACGGGAAAATTCGCAAAACGATTTCTGAAACGTTACAATCTCCCCCCTTATAAAAATTCGTCCCCGAAATTAAAATTTTCACTAAGCGTACCTTCTAAGAGAGGATTACTAAACTCTCATATCTCGTTCGCAGCCTCCCAAGTGATTACCTCACTATACGGCTACGTCCAAGAAAACCCTTCACAGATGGCAAGACCCTTGACCGAAGTTTCTCCACCCTCCTAGCCATTAACACAATTGGCTGCTGGTGAACGAAAGATCGCGTCCAAACTAAATGGTCTGGTGCTGAATCATGTGAGAAAGGTCATGAAGGTAATTGCAAAGTATCGACACAAGGAATACGGGATGAATACTCAATAATCTGGGCGGAAGTGCCAAATTAAAGGCAACAGAACTAACTCACTTTAAGGATCTGGAAATGAGCTACAATTCTGGGTAAGCTTCCCAAAACTCAACACGTCCTTCATCGGAAAAATCCGTAGGAATACATGATCTCCTACAGCGAACTCGAGCATGCGATCACCATGGTCGGCATAAGACCTCTGTCCGCACAGGACTGTCATCATCCTTACCTGAAACAGCTGGATCATTTCCGAAGTCTCTAGACTAGCTGGGGTCCAAAAATCCTACTATGCAGAGTCAGAAAAACAGACTGGAGATCGACACCACCTAACAAACAAAACTTAAAGGTTGCCAATTGGAATGTCTCCTGATAACAGCTATCAAGAAGTATCCTAACAATGGCGAGTGACGATCCCAACTGCCGCAAACAATTAACACAAACGCACAACAAGACAAACACCTTGAAACGAAACCTGAAATTTCTCTTTACATTCCTGTCCACCCGTAACTATCTCACCAGTCACGTCAATATTGGCGGAACTTGAATGAACATAGAGAGTTGACTGATGTGCTTGCTCTAGGATTTCACGTCTCTACCCGATAACATCAGGTACACAAACGCATTCCTAACTTAGCACAACCTTGTCACAATCACAGACTCCGAATCAAAAGCAAGAACTGATGCAGTTGCTAACTGAATCTTCAACTGCCGAAAACTCTGTACACATGCCTCAGTCCAAAGAAAAGAACCTACTTTCAGGTCTGTACAGTCAACGGTGCAACAATACGCTTAGTAATCCTGTACGAAACGGTGGTAAAAACCTGCTAAGCCCAAAATCAAAGGACCTCCGTCCTGCACACAAGTCCGGGCCTAAGCTGTACGGTCTCGATCTCCCTCGGAACCATACGAAACCGTCACCCGTAACTACAAGACCTAAGAGTCAACACAAACAAGCCTGAAGGAACACTCCGAGAATCTAGAAAACAGCTGGGGCTCTCCCAATTTCTGCAAAACAAATTCTCAAGTGCTGCTCCTGTTCCTCAAGACACAAAGTATAGACCAGAATGTCGTCAAAACACAACAGCAACTGGTCGAGGAACGGCCTGAAGAAATCTGGTGCATCATAACTACAAATGCTGCTAGGGCATTGGCGAGTTCAACGACACCACCAAAACACAAACTGCCCATAGCACGCACAAAAACAGTATTCGGAATGCCACCACTCCGAACCCGCAACAATGATGACCTGATCCCAAACAAACTTAGAAAAAGTCTCGCACTCTGGAGCTGATCGAAGAAATCGTCAAAGCGAGGTAAATGATACCTAACCGCACCGTAAGCCGGTTCAATTAACGATCTATCAATCCACAACCACAATCTGTCGTCTTTCTCCTTGACGAACAGAAATAGGAGCTCCCAAAAGCGAAACACTCGGATGCACAAACCTTCCAACAAACAACTCTGCAGCAGATCCTTAAGCTCCCTGAATTTCTCTAGCTCTCCTGGAATATCGTCGGAAAACTCTCGCACGATAAGTACCCGGTCCAACAATCCCACTGTGGCTCCGGTATCTCGAATGAATGCAAGAATCCACGACATCTCCTCCAAAGCTGACTAGCGAAAAAGGCTGAATTCAAGCTGTGAGAGGCGGCACAACTATCCACCTGCACAACAAGAACTGACTCGCCGGGAAAACAATTCCTGACTGTTTCCACACGGTAGTCCATAGACGCCTAACACGTAGCTAACCAATCCATGTCCAGGAGAACGTCAAATCCAACATCTCTAGAAGGATCCAATGACGGCAAAATCTCTCCACCAATTGGCATACGACTGAAATACGTGTCGCGCAACAAAAGAATCGCTGACAGAAGTTAACACAACAAAACGGCTGATCTAACTAACACGATCCTCGTCCCAACCACGGCACAAAGTGCGAAAAACCAACAAGTACATCAAAGAACATGAACAAGGATACCTGAAAACTCTGCATTGGACGCCTGTGCGTCCGGATGAGTAGAAACAAACTCTCGTGTCTGCCTTCTACCCGGAACTGTCAAAACTCTTCCTCTGCCAGACTGACCCCTCTGAGCGAACCTTCCACGCCCACGACCTCTTAGAACACGACTCTGACGCGGCGCTAA
The DNA here is from genome assembly GCA_030015575.1 of Agapanthus africanus. Lineage (NCBI taxonomy): Eukaryota > Viridiplantae > Streptophyta > Magnoliopsida > Asparagales > Amaryllidaceae > Agapanthus > Agapanthus africanus. The sequence continues at coordinate 102,101,352 of CM057346.1, read as the reverse complement.
GGAACAACCCCTGATGAAGTGGTGAAGGCTCCCACATCGATAGCATCCAATATAACGCTGCTGACCCTCCTGGGGATAAGAGCTGAACGTCTGTCCACGTCCTATGCCTCTGCTGGTCCCGCGATGGTCACGAAATCTATCTCGACGACTAGGCCTCTGTCCCTGGACTGGCACACCTGTACGGGTCCTCCACTGTCCTGGAACTCGCAAAGTCTCTGGAATACGTGTCTCGTCGACTCGGGCTACATCCACTGGTGCTACGTAGGTGACAGACTGCTGCATGCTGATCCCAAGGAACAACTGAGTAACAGGGGTGTCAACCTCCTGTCGCTACGCTCGAATGGCATCAACCAATGATCTCATCGTCTGGCGCAAGTCCTGCATCTCTGTCACAAGCCTAGCGAGCTGATCTGTCGAAGGATGAACCGTCTGCACCTGTGCAACAAAAGTGCCATCCTGGTCAGTGCTCGTCTCACCCGAGCTAACTCTGACCTCGGCCCTCGCTGCACCACTCTGAGTCCCCATAGTCATCGGCGGCAAGGCTATAAATAGAGATAGGATTCGATAAGAACAAGGAAATCGAATCACAAGGATATGAATCATCAAGGAAGGAATTTCAAGCAATTTGTACTTAGGAACTTTAAGCGAAATACTGCATCGTGAGTATGCTGCAGACATACACACACTACGTTACTCCGCTTAGGTTACCTACTCCATCATACCAAGGTCATCCTACACTCCGAAAGATAAAACCGCGCTCTGATACCAACTTTGTCACGACCCGAAATTGGCACGTGACGGCCCTAATACTACGCAACGCCTCCAGACGTAACGCAGTAAAAGAAAGCCAAAACCCAGAAATCTAAACCATAAAAATACGGAAAAGATAATAAAAGTTTTTGAAACATTTGAAATCACAACCCAAATTCTTTAAAAGTCCAACTTTATTTCCTTTAAAATTTTGGCAGCACCTCGTTGGGGGGCCGTGATAGGCTTGCTGAGGATGGCCGAGCAGGGTAGCTTCTCGGTGCCTCTTGGCGAGGGCTTTGATCCTCAGCATGAGAGGGGCCGTTAGAGGCCTGCTGAGGATGGCCGAGCAGGGTAGCTGCTCGGTGCCTCTTAGCGAGGGCTTTGATCCTTAAGGATGCTCGAGCGGGGTTGCCGCTAGGTGCCTCTTGGTGAGGGCTTTGATCCCTGGTGGTGTGCCAGGGACAACCGAGCACAGTTGGTGCTAAGCGGTTGCCTCTTTCGAGCGCTTTTCATCCTTAGTGCGGGAGGGGTGTAGGAGGCCTACTAAGGATGTCCGGGCGGGGTTGCCGCTTTGTGCCTCTTGGCGAGGGCTTTGATCCCTGGTGGGATGCCAGGGATAACCGAGCACGGTTGGTGCTAAGCGGTTGCCTCTTTCGAGGGCTTTTGGGTCCTTAAGGATGGCCGAACAGGGTTGCTGCCCGGTGCTTCTTGGTGAGGGCTTTGATCCCTGGCATCGTGGGGTAGGGAAGCTACCGGCCAGGGATAACCGAGCAGGGTAGCTGCAGGGCTACCTCTTATTGAGGGCTTAGATCCCTGGCGTCATGGGGTAGGGGAGCTACCAGCCAGGGATAGACGAGCAGGGTAGCTACAGGGTTGCCTCTTAGTGAGGGCTTAGATCCCTGGCGTCGTGGGGTAGGGGAGCTACCGACCAGGGATAGCAGAGCAGGGTAGCTGCAGGGCTGCCTCTTAGCGAGGGCTTAAATCCCGGCGTTGTGTGGTAGGGAAGCTACCAGCCAGGGATAGCCGAGCAGGGTAGCTGCAGGGCTACCTCTTGTTGAGGGCTTAGATCCCTGGCGTCGTAGGGTAGGGGAGCTACTGGCCAGGGATAGCCGAGCAGGGTAGCTGCAGGGCTGCCTCTTAGCGAGGGCTTAGATCCCTGACATCGTGGGGTAGGGAAGCTATCGGCCAGGGATAGCCGAGCAGGGTAGCTGCAGGGCTGCCTCTTAGCGAGGGCTTAAATCCCCGGCGTTGTGTGGTAGGGAAGCTACCAGCCAGGGATAGACGAGCAGGGTAGCTACAGGGCTGCCTCTTGTTGAGGGCTTAGCTTCATAAGAAAGGACCGAGCAGTGAAGCTGCTCGATTGTCTCTTGGCGAGGCTCTGTCCGACCTTCCCACGTGAGCACCGAGGAGTGGGACAGCATCGAAGACACGTGTTGTTAGGGCACTGTTGAAGGCAAAGCGCCGGAGTCCCGTCGTTTCGGTTTTGCATGGGAAGGCGCGACGCTTTCCGCGTGGCGCCTGCGTTGCGGGTGAAACTGGCGACTGTTGGGTTCCCACGCGTCGTTGTCTATAAAACGGAGGGAGTAACTGTTTGCTTCCTCCCCACACCCGAAACGCAAAAATGCAGGACTTCCCCTTCACCATCGAAGACATTGTAAGCTTCGAGGATGTCTACCTCTATGACCCGTACTGCACTGAGGACATGGTGCAGTTGGTGATCGGCAGGATCGTGGACCACTTCGGCCGATTGCTTCCCCGGCGGTCCTCCCTCCTTCAGCTGCTGATGTAATCTATCTGGAGGGCGTCGCCGGGGCTTTACAACCCCTTGTCCGAAATGTTGTTCGAGGAGGCCATAGGCAAGCTAAGGTCTCTGAGGCGCTTCGACCCGATCTCCGCAGGCCGGCTAAACCGCTAGGAAGCGCTCGTATGTGAGTGCTACCAGTTGAGGCTCGACGCCGAAGCTCGCGGGGGGATCGGAGGCAGAGGTTAGACGCTGTGAGGGCTCGGCTGGAGGAGATATGCTCAGAGTACCACGAGCAGTGCTCTCTGCACCCCATTCCCTCGCTATTGTAATAATAATTTTTTCTTTTTTGTGTACGGCTGAGGAGCCTATAGTACCTTTCGAATGAATAAGATTCTTTTTCTTTGCTGCAATGCTCTATTGATCCTTTTATTGTATAAACAAAAGATCTTAGGAAGATGGTACATTGCTTTGGAAAGAAAATACATGCTAGTAGATGCTTTTATTCATGCAGCTTGAGCCCCCCATACGTCTGTTGGTATCTGTGATCGGCATGGGGTATCGAGCTTCGGGGGTACCGGACGTATGCCCTGCTAACACTACATTATCTGGCCGATGGTCTGCTCGTCTGGAGGGGGACGCTGTTCCTACTCGCGGTCAGCTTGTCGCTTGTCCCTCGGTATGCTGCGAGGTGCCCCGAACGGATGAGCTCTTCAATATAATCTCGGAGTTGTTTGCAGCTCTCCGTTGAGTGGCCCAGCGACCTATGAAAGCCGTAGTAGGGGCCCCGGGTTCGCTTCGAAGCCGATCGTGGGATCGGGGGGAATTTGAAGAACCCTTCGCCCTTGGCCTCCTCAAGTAGCACTTCCTGGGAGACATTAAGCGGCGTGTACTCCTGGAACTTTGAGGGATTGAGCCTTTGCCGTTCCGGTCCTCTTCTCTCGTCCCTTACCCTCTTTTTCTGGTCAGCTTGCTCTGCTCAGGGGAGGCTTTCATTCACCTCAGACTCGAGCTGGACCTCGCGCTCGGTCCAGGCCTTTACCTCGGCCATGGTCTTAGGTTGCGCCAGTGCAAAAGAGCATAACCGCTCCTTGTGCCTAAGACCAGACCTTAGAGCCATGATGAATGTTTCGTCCTGGTGTTCCGGGACCTCGAGAAGGGCGTTGTAGAAACGGGTGACGTAGGCCTTGAACGTTTCCCTGTCCCCGCTCTTGATCGTGAAGAGGTGGTCGACTGTGCGCTTCTGCCGCCTGTTCCCGACGAAGTGGCCGAGGAATTGTGTGGCCAGCTCGTCAAAGGTTAAGATCGAGCGCGGCTCGAGTCCTCGGAACCAGTCTCGCCCGACACGGATGAGAGTGGCCGGGAAAGCTCGGCACTGGGCAGCATCAGAGTGGTCTTGGAAGCTCATTCCCGCGGTGAACGTGTCCAAGTGGTCCTTCAAGTCAGATTTTCCGTCGAAGAGGGAGACCTTTAGGGGCTTGTTGCAGGAGGAGACGTGGACGGCGAGCAGCTCATCGGTGAACGGTTTCGTGAGCGAGTCGGCGGCGTACTTAGCCCCGTCGCTCGAATGGTGACCTTCCCGATGCAGACTCTCGATCTTCTTCTCTAGGGTGTCGAGTTGGCCATGGTACCCCGACAACTCGGCGTATTCTGATTCCAGGCCCCTGCTGTTGGCGGCCTGCGTCTGGCCTCGGCCGCGGTTTCTCTTAATGAGATTCCTAAAATCTCCGAGTGAGGTGGCCCTTGAGCTGCCTTGACGAGCCCCGTCTGCGCGGCCCCGTCGGTGGAGGGTGTGTCGGTCATGCCTGGTGACAGGCGAGCTGACCGACACTTCCTCAGGAGGGACAGGCGCGCGAAAGACCTCGGGGCGGGGCGCCCTAGCGATGGACCTCGGTGTCGAGCTGTTGGGCGCCCAGTGTTAGTTATATGTATGCCCTAGAGGCCATTACTGTACATGCGATGTATATTGTAGTAGATGCTTGTGCATATATAGGGAAGACTTTCTTACTCGACATGATAGTATGCTATCTGGATGCTCTTTATCGTAACATGTACACTTATTGTCTCTCTATTACATGTTGATAAAGCCCTTAGGATGAGTACTTGACTACCAGGATTATGATACAGATCATACTAGTGGGGACAGGGTAGTCGATAAGTACATCTTTCAAATGTTCCTAGTCGAGGGAGTATCGAGATAGGGCATCGATACTCCAGAGTAGACTAGCGTATGCACTTCTCGACCCATGAGATGGGCGATGGATGATCCCATATCCATTGGTGTTTAACATCAGAGAAGGTATACGGGTGCTCAGTGGAGACTGGGTACACTGAACGGACTCACCGAGAACTCCTAGATGGTATTATACCTATCGTTGGATAGCAGTTCTCTGGTGACACTGGTACATGTTAGTCTGTAGATCCGAGATCGTCATAGAGTCTTGTGTGATTTCCACTGTGCTTTAATTTCCACCTTACCACGGTCAAGAGATCGTGCAAAACGGTGGCTTTTGGGTACAGTCCCGAGTCACATAGAGGCAATGAGCGATAGGAGGGGTTTCGTCTCTCCCGGTATTGGGAGTTGATGTTGCGCTATGCTCGATTGGCCATAACAGGAAATCCCTGGCCAGGGCTGCTAAGATTTACTGGTAAGTGGTACCAGTAGTTTCTTGAACCGTTATGGACCTTGCATCGGCATGACTTATCAGGCTATTGGGGTCTGACGTTATACCACCCCCAGGCTGTGATATACGACATATCAGACTAAGAGACCGGACTGTACGGTAGTGTTACTGGTTGGATTTGCAGGAGTACTAGCAGGCTTGGTTGTTGGTCTTCTGGTCGCTCAATACCCGGGTGGCCGTTACGTTTAGCAGACCACTTGCGGCTTATGGGTATTTGATATGATCATCACCTACTGCCGGCATATTGACGAGTCTTTAGAGTCTGTTCCCTCGTAAAATACAAGGAAAAACCTCAATGGGGCATCACGTGCCCACACGTGATCGGGGGCCACGTGCCGACACGTGATGGCTTCCTGAGAACTCTGAAATAATAAGAATTGAATCCTAACCAAATTAGGTCACGTGTCCATACGTGATGGGCCTTTGAACCTACTGAAAAGAATTAAAGGTTTAATAAAACAATAAGGAAAAACCCCAATGGGGCATCATGTGCCCACACGTGACCAAGGGTCACGTGCTGACACGTGATAATTCCCGAGTTCTTTAAAACAACAGAATTAAATTCTGGTTAAATGCTTAATCAGTGGGTCACGTGCCACCATGTGATGGGGTCTTAAAAATTCTCTTAGTTAAAGGAAAGAAAACCATAAACGGGGCATCACGTGCCCACACGTGACAGGGGGTCACGTGCCAACACGTGATGGGTTTCTAAGATCTCTGAACTAATAGAATTAAATTCTAATTAAATGGTCAATCAGTGGGGTCACGTGCTAACATGTGATAGGCTCTACAACTTTCTGAATTAATAGAATTAAATTCTAATTAAGGGAAATCAAAAACCCTAGTTGGAAAAATATTTCCCTAGATCTTTCCAAACAAAAAGATTGCGCTCTGTAAAGCGGAGCACCGTTGGATTAAAAATCCAATAGTGATTAAAAATCACCAATTTATAGAAAGATTTTATACAAGGAAAGATTTCCCTGAAATTTGCCAGAAATAACAGATAAAATATTTTTTGGATTAAAAATCCAATGGTGAATAAAATTCACTGAGTGATCTAAAAGATCATGTTGGTTACAAAATCAATTAAAATCTTTCAATGAAAGATTGACTAAACAAACTGATTCTTTTCTTTCTCCTATAAATAGGAGCCAAGAAGAGAAGAAAAGGAAAAAAGATACAACAACAACAGAGGAAAAAAAAGAGAATTTAATTCTCCAGAGAGAAAAGAAGATTTCCTCAAAAGAGAAAGAAACCCTAGGTGAGAAAGGGAAAGAGATCATAAGCTCCACAAAAACAAAAAGAGAATTTAATTCTCAAACTAAGAGTTTAACTCTTCTGAATAAGAACTTAGTTCTTCCTCTGGTTGAAGATCTGCAGAAGCAGATCTCCCCATAAGGTGAGAATTTAATTCTCATCGGGGAAATTCTGTCATGCAGATCTAAAATCTAAGGGAGGACCAAAGTTTCAAAGAATTTTATTCTCCCAAAAGCACATAGGAATTTAATTCCTCCAACAAAAATAGGGTTTAACCCTTAATACCAGAGCTTAGTTCTTCTTCATGGTTGAAGATTTGCAGAAGCAAATCTCCCCATAAGTTAAGAATTTAATTCTCATCGAGGAGATTCTGCCATGCATATCCAAAACTTAGAGGGGGAGTTAGGTTTAAAGAATTTAATTCTTCCAAATATATAGGAATTTAATTCCTCTAAATAAATTAGGGTTCAACCCTACAAAAGAATTTAATTCTTAAACAAGGAACTTAAACTTTTCATGCACGTAAAAGCATCAATATCCAACAACCTGACCACGTGTGTCCACGTGACTCCCCTCCTCAGTGATCAAAAGAGAACGAATGAAATTGGGTCACGTACTCCTACGTGACCCTTGGATAAATTCCTCAAAAAAGAGAGAACAAAGCCAAAGCAGAACAGACTTCGGGCGCCCTCACGTGTCCCCACGTGACCCCTGACAAACACCTCTTTAAAAAAGAGAAGATGGAAAGCACTGAAGGATTAAAATCAAATGCATGAGCACCCTCACGTGTCCCCACGTGACCCCTAGCAAATCCTTTTAATATCCAGTGCATGGATGCCCATCATGTGCCCACACGTGACGGCCTTGAAGACTAAAAGTGTTTAACACTTATTCTGAGAATAAAATAAGGGAGGCTTGATCCAATCCTAGGGCGCCTCACGTGCCCACGTGAGCGCTTCACTTTTAGTGTTTAACACTGTTTTAAGCATTTCATCCCTAGTGTTTAACATTATGCATCACGTGGGAACATGTGACCGCCAGATATGTGCTAGTGTTTAACACTATATGCAAAATAGTCTTATCCCAAATCGGCTAAGTCTTCGAGAGGCAAGACTCCCCTTTTGACTGAGCCTCAAATACATTCTTGTCTTCCAAGATTGATCATCTCATATGGTATATGAGTGCTCGGCACTCAATAAAAGATAAAACATGGTCAGAACCCAAAGCCATGCTTAGCATTGCTAAATAATGGGGAGCTGAGCCCAGACAAATGTTCAACAGTCCCAACAAAGGTCCAGCATTTTAAACCTAATTGGACTTAGCCCAAGTTGGCCATAAGTGCTCAATTCAGATTTAATTGAGCCCACATGCTCATACTCTAATTAATTGATCTTAGTCCCAAATTGGACTACAGATTTCCCAATCAACATTGGTTCAAGGGTACATCTCTTCACTCCTTTGATATTTGTCTTTGTAATCCTTCAACGTCTTCAGAGAGGTGACGGGTCCCGATAACCAATCATCCCATGGACTGTGGGGTCCTTAAACTCATGGACTATGATGTCCTTAAACTTTATAGACTATGCCGTCTTTAAACTGTGGACTGTGGGGTCCTTAAACCCATGGACTATGATGTCCTTAACCTTGGACTGTGGGGTCCTTAAACCCATGAACTATAATGTCCTTAACCTCGGACTGTGGGGTTCTTAAACCTATGGACTATGATGTCCTTAACCTTGGACCACCATGTCCTTAAACTGGTAATCGACCGCAATGTCCCTAAGCTAAACAATAGAGCCCGAGTGCTCTTTTGTTGGATCTAAACGATCCCGTTAAGTTGATCTTAGTCTGAAATTGGACTAACGTATCCTTAACATACGTTTAAGTTGATCTTAGTCTCAAATGAGACTAACGTATCCTTAAACCCAACCCCAAACCCAAATCTAAGAAAATACAGATTTGGACTAATCCACGCCCTACGGGCGACAACATAAATTAGTCTCCGTATACAATCCATGGGCAACAAAAAACAAAACAAACACACACGACAAGAAGTGACCATCTGGAGAAGGAGAAAGTGGTTACTGTGATGCGGTAGCGTAATTAACTATAGGGGCTTGCACCTGTAGGGAAGAGCGTCCCCACAATCAAAAACCCCTCAACGAGGGGGAATCTGACGGAGTCTGCTACATCGGCCGCATCCGTCTAAACCTCCGATACATGGTGTCATAAATCAAATTGGCATCTTCGGAGAGGTGGACGGATAGCACCAAATAGCATCTACCCTCAAAATTCAGGCAAGATGAACCTACGCGGTCTCGTCTCTGTGTTCGGCGGAGAACAGATTTTGGCACGCCCGGTGGGACCTTTTCCTCTTTCCACTCCACACTTCGTCTGTCGTGTTTTCCGAACAAGTCGCGGTTTGACATGGTTGCCTTTGGATGTGAACTATTAAGATTTGGTATCTTGCTCCATGCAGAAAAACAGAAGATCAATGGCTTCAAACTGCACTAATTGCAACAACTCCCACTCCGTCCTCGCCGGAGGAGTGACCTACGGGCCTCAAGCGGCCTCCCTTTTTACGATGCCGGTGGAACAAGTGACGAAAGCCACCACAGGGCAATTCTTTGGGACTATGCTGTAGGGTTCCTAGGCACACTTTAGAGGTCTCACAAGGCATCAACCATGCCAATTTCAAAATTTATGAGTGCCGAGAAACCCTAACACGGATCGTCGGCTAGAATTCTAGGCGAAAAACGAATCTAGTTAACAATTTAACTAAAGATCGGAAGCTACAACCTTTGTAGATCCGGATATCCACTTCCTTAGCTCCACGTAGGCGTCCTCTCGCTGTCCTAGTCGGATCTCGGACTCTCGCATCGGCTTCATCGAAGAAATAAGCGGAATAGGTCGTCGGCTTCGTGCCGAAGATGATCTACGTCGAGGTTGCACAAGTTCAAGCTCCAACTTCACCAAGTTGTGAAACTTGTGAAGAAAACACCCAAAACAACTTGGCAAGAGGTAGAGGGTGAAGAAATAGGAGGTGGGTTCACTTTAGAATTGGATTTTACTCACTTTTGAACAAGTTGCCATTGATGGCATCAAGGTTTCTTTCTTGAAGATGAAGATCAAGAAGAAGAAAGAATATGATAAGTGTTTAAAATGAAAAAGAAAACAATACTTATCATATCCTAACTAAGGTTAAGTGTAGAGAATATACCATGGTTACATGAGAGGGTTAGGGTTAAGCATGAAGACAAGAATGGTTGCATAAGTCAAAGCTTCATGAAGCTTCAACTAGAAACAAAAGAAGCCACCATTTTTATCTAAATCATTTCCAAATAAATAAACAAATAAATAAATGAAAAAACAAAACCCTAATCATCTCTTAACCATGGTTTAATCCTTTACACTTAACCAAATGATCAAGTATCATCAAACATGATACAAAGATGTGCACAAAAATATATCACATATACAACATGTACATCAAGTGAGAAAATCCATTTAAAGTGAACCAATACTAGTTAATGCAAAGTAATATATCAAATATATAATTATACATTAAATCATTAAATCAACATTTGATTCAATGATCCGGTCATGTCGCACATAACCGACTAGAATCCAATGTATCGATTTATCGAATCAATGATTCGATAACTAGGTCATATCGAATATAACCAATCGAAACATATATCGCGAGAATGAAATGCGGTATCACATACACGCATTGTTCTCGGTCCTGCACATATCTCATATGCGCTCGTATTTCGTTTCGCTTGAGCCAGGAAAGCTCTGTGTAGGACTCTAAAGACTCGTCAATACGCCGGTAGCAGATGATGATCATATCAAGCATCCACAACCCGCAAGCGGTCTGCTAAACGTAACGGCCATCCGGGTATTGAGCGATCAGAAGATCGACGAGTTAGCCCGCTCACACTCCTGTGAATCCAACCAGTAACACTTACCGTACAGTCCGGTCTGTTCGTCTGATATGTCGCATATCAAGTCTAGGGGTGGTAAACGTCAGACCCCAATAACCGATAAGTCGTGCTGATGTGAGGCTCATAACGGGTCGAGAAACTACTGGTAACACTTACCAGCAAATCTCTGATCAGCCCTGGCCAGGGACTTCCCTGTTACGGCCAATCGAGCACAGCGCAACATCAACCCCCAATACCGGGAGAGACGAAACCCCTCCTATCGCTCATTGCCTCCATGTGACTCGGGACTGTACCCAAAGACCACCGTTTTGCACGCCCTCATGGACGTGGTAAGGTGGAGATCAAAGCACAGTGGGAATCACACAAGACTCTATGACGATCTCGGGTCTACAGACTAACCTGTACAAGTGTCACCTGAGAACTGCCATCTGACGTGAGGTATAATACCATCTGGGAGTTCTCGGCGAGTCCGTCCAGTGTACCCAGTCTCCACTGAGCACCGGTATACCATATCTGATGTCAAACACCAATGGATATGGGATCATCCATCGCCCATCTCATGGGTCGAGAAGCGTCTACGCTAGTCTACACTGGTATATCGATGCCCTGTCTCGATACACCCATGACTAGGGACCTTGAAGGATGTACTTATAGACTACCATGTCCCCACTAGTATGATCTGCATCATAGTCCAGGTAGTCAAGTACACATCCTAAGGGCTTTACCAACATGCAACTATAAGACAGTTTAAAGAGACAAGTGTACATGTTAAGATAAAGAGTAACCAGATAGCATACTATCATATCGAGCAAGAAAGTCATCTCTATATATGTCCAAGCATCCAATATAATATACATCATCTGTACAATACTGGCCTCTAGGGCATACATACAACTAACAATCTCCCACTTGCACTAGGGCCAGCTGCTGTAGTATCACATACCGAGCATCCCGAAGAGTCTCTCAAACTGTATCTGGGGAATGGCCTTCGTGAGTGGATCCGCCGTGTTGTTCTTCGTGTCAACCCTTCTGACCTCGATCTCCCGGCGATCAACTATCTCCCGGATCAGGTGATACCGCCTTAGAATATGCCTGGATCGCTGATGGGACCTGGGTTCCTTGGCCAAAGCCACTGCTCCATTGTTATCGCAATACAAAGGTATTGTATGTTCAATGGATGGAACCACTCCAAGTTCAGTAATGAACTTCTTGATCCAGACAGCCTCTTTGGCAGCATCGTTGGCAGCGATGTATTCAGCCTCCATCGTCGAGTCTGCCACAGTTTCCTGCTTGGAACTCTTCCAGCTAACCGCTCCTCCGTAAAGGGTAAAGACAAATCCCGACTGCGACTTAGAGTCGTCCTTATCACTCTGGAAGCTCGAATCGGTAAAGGACTCCACTTGGAGTTCTCCGTTACCATACACCAAGAGCATCTCTTTAGTCCTTCATAAGTACTTGAGAATGCTCTTCACAGCTGTCCAGTGACTCTCTCCAGGATCAGCTTGATACCTACTCACTACACTTAGTGAGTATGCTACATCGGGTCTGGTACATAGCATCGCATACATGATAGAGCCTACAGCCGAAGCATAGGGTATCCCTTGCATGCGAGCTCTCTCCAAATCAGTCTTGGGAGACATCTCTTTGGAGAGAGTGACTCCAGAGATCGTGGGCAAGTTCCCACGCTTGGAATCTTCCATACTAAACCTTTTTAGTATGGTGTCGATGTACCTGGATTGGGACAATCCCAATATCCTTTTGGATCTATCTCTATAGATCCTAATTCCCAATATGCAGGAGGCATCACCAAGATCTTTCATTGAGAATCTTTGTGATAAGAAGAGTTTGACCGCTTGCAGCATAGGAATATCATTTCCTATCAAGAGTATGTCATCCACGTACAATACGAGGAAGACAACCTTACTCTCTGCCACCTTCTTGTAGATACAAGGTTCATCTGGATTTTTGACGAAATCAAACTCTTTGATAACGACATCAAAGCAGATGTTCCAACTCCGCGATGCTTGCTTTAATCCATAAATGGATTTAAGCAGCTTGCACACCTTCCCGCTGCTCCCACTGTCTACGAAGCCCTCTGGCTGAGTCATGTACACGCACTCTTCTAAATCACCATTTAGAAAGGCGGTCTTAACATCCATTTGCCAGATTTCGTAGTCATGAAAGGCAGCAATGGCAAGCATGATCCGGATGGATTTAAGCATAGTCACTGGAGAAAAGGTCTCGTCATAGTCCACACCTGGTCTTTGACGAAAACCCTTTGCTACAAGTCTAGCTTTGAAAGTCTCCACTTTCCCATCTACACCAAGTTTCTTCTTGAAGATCCACTTGCTCCCAATGGGTTTTACCCCTTCAGGAGCAACGTCCAAAGTCCATACTTTGTTGGTGTACATGGATTCCATCTCGGACCGCATAGCATCCAGCCATTTCACTGAGTCCCTACTCGTGATGGCCTGCTCGAAGCTAGTTGGGTCATCATCATCCATGATGCAATCCTCGCTCCCACCATCCATGAGAAAACCGTAGTATCTCTCAGGTGGGCGAGGAACCCTACTAGATCGGCGGAGAGGCTGAGGTTCATCGGGAGCTACTGAATCCTCTGGTTCAACCAAATCTTCTGTTGTAGTCTGTATTGCTGGAAGCTCTTCCAGTTCTACCTCCTTGCCACTAATCTCCTTTTCAAGAAATTCCTTTTCTAAAAAGGTGGCATGTCGAGAAACAAACACCTTTTGTTCCTCGGTGTGGTAGAAGATATACCCGCGCGAATGTTTGGGATATCCAATAAACTTACACAGAATGGACCTTGCCGCGAGTTTGTCCGGATTTTGCGTTTTTACATAGGCCGGACAACCCCATATCTTAACATAATTAAGACATGGTCTCTTTCCTTTCCATATCTCATATGGAGTGGTCGGCACGGTTTTGGTGGGAACCATATTCAATAGGTCTGCAGCTGTTTCCAGTGCATATCCCCAGAAGGAAATAGGTAACTCAGCTGTGCTCATCATAGAGCGCACCATATCTAATAGGGTGCGGTTCCTCCGTTCTGATACACCGTTGTGCTGTGGTGTATATGGAGGAGTCAGCTGAGAGAGAATCCCATTCTCTTTTAGGAAGTCCAGGAATTCATTGCTTAAGTATTCTCCTCCTCGATCAGATCGCAGGATTTTAATACTTTTTCCGGTTTGGTTCTCAACTTCTTGTTTATATTCCCTAAATTTCTCAAAAGCTTCTGATTTGTGTTTCATTAGGAACACATACCCGAACCTAGAGAGATCGTCAGTGAATGTAATGAAGTATGAAGAACCATCCTTGGCATGTGTAGACATGGGACCGCATACATCACTATGTATAAGTCCCAAGAGTTCGGTAACTCTTTCTCCGTGTCCCGTAAACGGAGTTTTGGTCATCTTGCCTTTGAGACATGACTGGCAAGTGTCATAAGATGAAAATTCAAACGGATTTAAATATCCATCCTTATGCAACTTAGCCAGTCGTATCGCATTGATGTGACCCAGTCTACAATGCCACAAGAAGGATTCGTTCAGTTCTGAACTCTTCCTCTTGTGTGTGTTTGTTATGCTCAGAACTGTTGATTGATTTAGAACATAAATGCCATTGCACAACGTGCCTGATCCAACCAACTTTTGGTTACGGAAAATGTTCATAACATTGTCCTGTAATACAAAATTATATCCCTCTTTACTCAACAAAGAAACCGATATAATGTTGCATATCAGGTTCGGCATGTAATAGCATTCGTTCAGAACCAATGTATTACCAGTTGGTAGTACAAGGTGATATTCCCCGACAGTCTTACCTGCAACAATTGCACCATTTCCAACTCTAATGTCTTTATCACCTTCTCCAAGTTCTTTACCTTTCCTTAGCCCATGTAACTGATTACATATATGGGATCCTGACCCGGTATCTAATACCCAGGACGTAGAGCAAATGGAGAAACAGTTCTCTGTAACGAACACACCCGAAGAAAATGCATCAACATGTACTTTCTTCATTCGGGTGGCATTGGAATCCTGGTATTCCCCTATATCATGTTCATTCCTATAACTCTTATAAGAAAGAACGGAACCAACGTTCCCCAGCACAGCATAACATGCGGGTTCGGTCAATACATCCATATTATTATCTTCATTAGGGCATGAAATGGTCGCTACCTGGAGAGAGAGAGAGAAGAAAACACTTTAGCGTATGCTCGTGCAAGATCAGATTGGTTATTATCTTATCTAATCAGGATGGCTCCCACTGATTTTTATCAAATCTTCCTTCAAACCCTAAAAGGAAAGACTAGCCGGGATTAATTACACACTACAAGTTCGCCAATTTTTCAGCCAGGCCAGTGTCGGTACTTTGAGGGAGGTCCCCCGTGCTTTCGCACGAACCTAATTAATGTAAACCTCGTTTTCCCAGAGGCGTAACCTCGTTGACACTTTTCTAGACACCTACTTGATCGGCTAATTGCAATGTGCAAAACTCTCCCAGGAGTAACTCTTACTCGCAGTGGGTATCGGGATCCAACTATCTCATAGAAGGTATGCAATCTCATTGCAAATTTCAACACTTGAAATTCCCGATAATATTTTGCCCCTAGCGTCCTATGACCTTGACGCAGGCCAACAAACCATAGTGCGCTAGTCAAGTTCAACCCGTCATTTCCTGATTGAATTAAACCCACCCGTACGACCCTTGACGCAGGCCAACAAAGTCGCACGACTACCCTAATCCAATCTGCATCATATGCATAAGCAGATAAATACTAGTTAGCTACCGCACACTACGCCTTGACGCAGGCCAACAAACGTAGCACGAATACTAACTACTACTCATCTGAAATGACGGAGGGCTACGGCAGGTTTTTATGAAAACCTATTGCGTAATGAACTTGATATCGTTGTAGAATCAAAATGAAGTTTTTAAATTGAGTGATTTTGAGGCTTTTCTAGTTTTGCTAAAGGAGTCACTCCCGGTGAAGGGATCTCGGTCCTTTCCTCGTCGAATGAGGTGCGGGATATATCATATATATCGCTGTGCAAAGCAAAAACTCTTAAAAGCAATCAAAAGCAAACCGAGTGTGTAGCATCTGCCAGTTATTGCTAAAGGAGTCACTCCCGGTGAAGGGATCTCGGTCCTTTCCTCATCGAATAAGGTGCAGGATATATCACATATACCGCTATGCAAAGCAAGAACTGTAGCTACCTGTTTTATTTAAAATTTGATTCTACAACATCATTTGGTTTCTTTTCTTTCATTAATCACATTAATGAAGTCCCATCATTTAAATACCTAAACATCACAGATAAATACGACGTACACTTATGCCATCCGCATTCGCCTCGATGCCCCTCGTGCACCGTTAGGTTAGGTAACTAACGACAGAGCAGGGCAGGGCTAGCGCGGGTGTAAAACATAAGTAACGTCTATATAATATATCATATATACTATATATCGTATCCATCACAGAACATCACATGATCACATCACAGATATCGCAGCAGAAGAAACATATGAAATATTGGATATACTAGGACATCCGTGTTTTCAATACGAGCCAGTATAAAACACGGATTCCACGGTCGTGATGAATAGCCAATCCCACACCTCTAGACCCCTACGAGAGCGGCAAGCAACCCTACCAATTCTAGGGTTAGGAGACCCGGACTCGACTCCTCGAGTTGGTCTCCCACTGGACCCTAGAACCCGGTTACTTGTGCTCCCCTCCTGGGTCTATCCTAATGCGGAAAAGTAAATAATATACAAAAGGTGACAACTTCCGCTACCTGGAAGTGCCCCAAATAAAAGAATATTACATACAAGTTTTTACATGAATGAAAATGAAAAACACTCATCTCACATAAAAACCCCCGGCTATTCAAACACGACGATCCAATATAACATATCCAGCAACACATAACAACACATGTCATCAACGTAAGTAAGTATGCATACCCTAATTGTCGTTGACATATAGCAACGAAACCGGCGATATGAACATACTACACTTACGGTCACAGAAAAGAAAGTGTAAAACTACAACAATTGGAATCCGCAACCTCTTTAGACATCACATGCCTAATCAAATGAAATACTTAGACATCACATGCCTAACAGTTATAAACCCTGCATTTTAGTCTCATTATCGAAAACTCTTTTCAACATCAAGTGAGACTAAACGGCTAGATTTATAACATTCATTCAGTTATCTCATAACTGTTTGTGAATTCCAATTATTGTATCCCATTCCAGATAAATAGAAAATGTTAAACTTTCCGATCGAACAGTCGAATACCCAAGTTTTCCCGATACAGCTCAACACATGAAATAAGTCTAACAACATTCAGTTCGTGCCTCAGTACCAACGGTCCAGCCGTAGAAGGGTCAAGCCAACGCCTCACATGTGGCACGCCGTACTGCCCCAAACCCGAAGGTTCAAAGGGCAGTTCAAGACGGTCACATAATCGAGTTAAGGTTTGTTGTCTTCTAGAGGGTCCATCGCGTTACTTGCACTACTTAGAACGTCGTTAAACTACGGAAAAATCCAACACTTGGAAATTTCCCGACAGGGGAAAAGTTGGGTATTTATATCCGGTCGAACTTTTTAACAAATTCAAAAATTATCCGGAAATACACAAAGACGAAGTTTGATAATCCGGTCGAAACACCGAAGCTCTAAAACACACCAGAAAATTCAACTCTTGAATAATTATTAAAAATACCCATAAAACTCAGCTGCAGAAACTATGAATTACTGTGCAGAGGAGGATGGCTGACGTCATTCTTTAGCCGCGGAACCGCCGCCTAAGCTGGCTTAGGCCGCGGTTCCGCCGCGCATTTCACTGTTCATTGAATAAAAATTGCACCGTAATTCTTAGAATTCCCTGCTGAATTTTTTAAGCATTTTTAATATTGAAAAATCCCAGATTTTAGAAAAAGTCCAGAGAGCACTTGGGTTTTAGGGTTTCGGGTTCGTTCGGGTTTCAAACGTCGTCTAGACTTCCCCTAAGGCTCTAGCTAGGCTCTGATACCACTGTAGGGTTCCTAGGCACACTTTAGAGGTCTCACAAGGCATCAACTATGCCAATTTCAAAATTTATGAGTGCCGAGAAACCCTAACACGGATCGTCGGCTAGAATTCTAGGCGAAAAACGAATCTAGTTAACAATTTAACTAAAGATCGGAAGCTACAACCTTTGTAGATCCGGATATCCACTTTCTTAGCTCCACGTAGGCGTCCTCTCGCTGTCCTAGTCGGATCTCGGACTCTCGCATCGGCTTCATCGAAGAAATAAGCGGAATAGGTCGTCGGCTTCGTGCCGAAGATGATCTACGTCGAGATTACACAAGTTCAAGCTCCAACTTCACCAAGTTGTGAAACTTGTGAAGAAAACACCCAAAAAAACTTGGCAAGAGGTAGAGGGTGAAGAAATAGGAGGTGGGTTCACTTTAGAATTGGATTTTACTCACTTTTGAACAAGTTGCCATTGATGGCATCAAGGTTTCTTTCTTGAAGATGAAGATCAAGAAGAAGAAAGAATATGATAAGTGTTTAAAATGAAAAAGAAAACAATACTTATCATATCCTAACTAAGGTTAAGTGTAGAGAATATACCATGGTTACTTGAGAGGGTTAGGGTTAAGCATGAAGACAAGAATGGTTGCATAAGTCAAAGCTTCATGAAGCTTCAACTAGAAACAAAAGAAGCCACCATCTTTATCTAAATCATTTCCAAATAAATAAACAAATAAATAAATGAAAAAACAAAACCCTAATCATCTCTTAACCATGGTTTAATCCTTTACACCTAACCAAATGATCAAGTATCATCAAACATGATACAAAGATGTGCACAAAAATATATCACATATACAACATGTACATCAAGTGAGAAAATCCATTTAAAGTGAACCAATACTAGTTAATGCAAAGTAATATATCAAATATATAATTATACATTAAATCATTAAATCAACATTTGATTCAATGATCCGGTCATGTCGCACATAACCGACTAGAATCCAATGTATCGATTTATCGAATCAATGATTCGATAACTAGGTCATATCGAATATAACCAATCGAAACATATATCGCGAGAATGAAATGCGGTATCACATACACGCATTGTTCTCGGTCCTGCACATATCTCATATGCGCTCGTATTTCGTTTCGCTTGAGCCAGGAAAGCTCTGTGTAGGACTCTAAAGACTCGTCAATACACCGGTAGCAGATGATGATCATATCAAGCATCCACAACCCGCAAGCGGTCTGCTAAACGTAACGGCCATCCGGGTATTGAGCGATCAGAAGATCGACGAGCTAGCCCGCTCACACTCCTGTGAATCCAACCAGTAACACTTACCGTACAGTCCGGTCTGTTCGTCTGATATGTCGCATATCAAGTCTAGGGGTGGTAAACGTCAGACCCCAATAACCAATAAGTCGTGCTGATGTGAGGCTCATAACGGGTCGAGAAACTACTGGTAACACTTACCAGCAAATCTCTGATCAGCCCTGGCCAGGGACTTCCCTGTTACGGCCAATCGAGCACAGCGCAACATCAACCCCCAATACCGGGAGAGACGAAACCCCTCCTATCGCTCATTGCCTCCATGTGACTCGGGACTGTACCCAAAGACCACCGTTTTGCACGCCCTCATGGACGTGGTAAGGTGGAGATCAAAGCACAGTGGGAATCACACAAGACTCTATGACGATCTCGGGTCTACAGACTAACCTGTACAAGTGTCACCTGAGAACTGCCATCTGACGTGAGGTATAATACCATCTGGGAGTTCTCGGCGAGTCCGTCCAGTGTACCCAGTCTCCACTGTGCACCCGTATACCATCTCTGATGTCAAACACCAATGGATATGGGATCATCCATCACCCATCTCATGGGTCGAGAAGCGTATACGCTAGTCTACACTGGTATATCGATGCCCTGTCTCGATACACCCACGACTAGGGACCTTGAAGGATGTACTTATAGACTACTATGTCCCCACTAGTATGATCTGCATCATAGTCCAGGTAGTCAAGTACACATCCTAAGGGCTTTACCAATATGCAACTATAAGACAGTTTAAAGAGACAAGTGTACATGTTAAGATAAAGAGTAACTAGATAGCATACTATCATATCGAGCAAGAAAGTCATCTCTATATATGTCCAAGCATCCAATATAATATACATCATCTGTACAATACTGGCCTCTAGGGCATACATACAACTAACATATGCTCCCACCAATGAGCTTCAGTGCTCCAATGCCATCGCACGAAGCTCTGAAGAAGTCGGTCTTTGATCGGCTTACCACTACCACGGCCCCTCTCAACGGGTCGTCCAAATCCAGTGCCTCAGTTTTCAACAGACTGGGCCAAAGCTCAAATGGGCCCGTGAAGAAGCCCGCGATACCTGAAACAGCCATCCCAAAGCGGATAGCCATTCCTGCTCCTGAAGTCGTCAAATCGGCTTCTCCTGCTAAGGGGTCGGTCTTCACAAGACCGGCAGCTCCCGTTCTAGGGGAAGTCATCAAAACTGCTCCCCCTGTGTGAAAGTCTACTTTCGATAGATTGGCTATCCCTACTCAACGGACGTCAGTTTTCGATAAGCTGGCACCAACAGTAACCCCTCATCAGAGCGGGGGGAACAAAGAAGCTCATCCAACAGCAGAGGTGGTTTCGTCCGCAAGGCATGCTCGACGTCGCCACTGGCACCGAGTGAGGAAAGCTGGAAGCAATTCCCCATCTGGATTTATCCCGCCGGTTCCAATGGTGGAAGTTGACGTTGCTGTTCCAACTGGGAACAGCTCTGAACCACTCAGGAGGGTCCGCAAGAACTCTCCGACTGCCGTGCTAAAAAAATCTCATCCACCTATGGAGAACGCTACAAAGGTGAAGCCAGAGCAGCCCCCTCAGCGGCTGTCCTCTAAAATTCATAAAGTTTGGCGATAGGTCCAAGACTCGGTGATCGATCAAGACTACCCTCGTCGACAGAAAAAGCTGAAAGTTCGGCGAGAAGAGGATCACCATGTTGAGCTACAGAAGGTGTCATCTACTCGGGTGCCCTCTACAACGGCCCCCTCAACTTCGACCGCCCACAAAAAGAGAAAGCCGGAGAAGATTCCCGTGTCTGCGACAAATGTCAAAAGCACTGAGCCTAAACGCCCTAAGTCCGGGGGCATGGTGGTTCATACCGTCTATATGGCATCCGGAAAAGAGGATAACCATATCTCCACAGGTCATCGACCGCTTACGCGATCAGTGAAAAAGGCTCAGGAGCAGCAGCAACAAAAGCTCCAAGAGATGCTAACAGCTATGGTCGCACTCACGGGACCAAAAGCAAGCCCGGAGACATCATCGGAGCAGCGTCGTGAGTAGGAAACATACGCCGAATTCCTTCGGAGAATGATTGAGAAGAAGGACAAAGAGGCTGCGGAACAAGCGGCCAACATAAAACAAATGGCCCTTTTATTCCAAGATATGGTGGGCATGATGATCCAGCCAGACCCTCCAGCCGAAGATCCTCCAGTAATAATTGAAGATGATAGAGGAGAGATATCAAATCCTCTGCCGGCTCTATCAGCAGCCAAGGAGGAGACCATCTCCAAAGCCATACTCGATGATTATATAGCTCAACAAATATGAGCTCATCAAGCGAATGAAGCAAACGGCCAAGTCGTCAGAACTGGGCGACCATATCCAGGATGGTACGATCAGATCAAGTATCCGCCAGGATACACGATTCTTAAGTTTCACGTATATAAGGGGACGGGCAATCCTCATCAACATGTCGCTCAGTTCAGGGCTCTCTGCGGCAATACCGGAGGTGACGACAAATTGTTACTTCGTCAGTTCGCCGGCAGCTTGGCGGAAACGGCCTTTGAGTGGTATTCGGAGCTGCCCAACAACTCCGTCAAAACTTTTACGGAGATGGAATTGTTGTTCACAAAACGTTTCGCGAGTGCTAGCGAACGCACCCCAATCACAGCATTAATTAATGCCAGAGTGAAGCCGGGTGAGACATGGGTCCAGTACGCGATACGATGGCGAAATCTATGGTCGAAGTGCGAGCAGCGTATCGAAGAAGCACCTGCAGTAGGCATGTTCGTAGGTACCCTCGATCCGCAGGCGACCATATCCCAATTCATGATGTTCTTCAAGTTGACCACCTTCCGGGCCTTAGTTGACAAGCTGGCCCAAATGGACCAGATGGGCCATAAGCCGTCCTCGTCGAAAACGGAGCTTCGAAATGAAAGGGGTAAAAGGAAAGCTATCTTCATCGCCAACGCTCAACAACAACTGAGTGGCCCGAGACCGGTTGTTTTCCAAAGCAACAAGCGGCAATCCCTCGATGAGAAGTTGAGACATCCTTACTCGTTTTTCCGGGATAAAACAAGGAAATTGTTTGAACTGGCAATGCGCAATAGGCTCATCACTCTACCGGAGTCAAGACACCCACCACGACCGAACGACATCAACGATCCTAACTACTGCCCCTACCGCCGAGTATTGGGCCATCCGATCGAAGACTGCTACGTCTTCAAAAACTGGGTTGAAGAACAATACCAACAGGGCAAGTTCACGCTATCTGAAAACTGGAAGGTGAATCCGCCACAACAGCACACTCCTAAAAGGGTGGACACACCGGGGGCATCATGCTCTTTTATAGAAGAAGCTACATGGGAGGTTGCTCTTTCAGCCAAGACGAAAAGAATGCTGAAGGATCTTCACACATGCATGGCAATCAGGTGGAAAATCCCGCTAGAGCCTGAGATCATTAAGGGAATGCTAAAACCGCGCCCGACGCTAAGAATTGGTAGCAATGGTCAAAACGCTCAGGCCCAGCCATCAAAGTCTTCAAAGAAGAAGAAGAAGCCCGTGAAGCCTGATGACAAGCGCAGGACTTGCAAAAGTATATTGACGCGCTGGAGGAATACAACCAAAAGGCATGAACCCCGGTCATACTCTGAGAATTTCTCAACCATATCCTGGAGAGCGGAGATAGCGATGATGATGAGGGAGACAACTCGTCACAGGAACCAGAAGATTATGTGGCAAGTTGCCACATGATCTCTCATCCGTCGCTAAATAACAAAGAATCTCACTCGGTATCAGAAGATAATGTAGAGGAGCTGGGGGCAGGATCAATGCCAAAATCCTTGGAACCGTTAGACGAGATGATCGACATGCTACTGAACGAAGCCCGTCAGAAGAGCAAAGCTGATCGAGAACGCCAAATGGCCCTATTCGTAGGGGCCAGGCGTCGGCGTCAAGTTGGAGAAGTCATGATAGGGATGGGTCACAAAACACTCCAACCATATCATATCACTCCCTAAATGGGTGTATTCCACATCAACGTCATGTATCCCGTCACGTAACAAATGCATATGCACACAGGGTAAACAAAGGACCGAAATGTCCCTAAACTAACAATGGACCGCAATGTCCTAAAACTTGCAACTGACCGAGACGTCTATAAACTACTACGGACCGCAGCATCCCAAGGCTGACAAAAAAACGGTATGTCCACAAGTAAAATGGGTACAGATGAAAACCCGAAAGGGCGCCGTGAGTAAAAACAGCAGGACTACCGGCGATGTTTGTGAAAATCCGAAAGGGCGCAGACACGTAAGAAAAAAAATAAAAATAAAAATAAAAAAAACGGTACGTCCATAAGCAAGATGGGCACGGATAAAAACCTAAAAGGGCTCCACGAGTAAAAACAGCAGGGCTGCCGACGAGTTTTGTGGAAACCCAAAAGGGTGCAATCTCGTTAAAAGACACTTGCAAGATCCTCTCGACCTTGTAAGAAGAAAATACCTGCATGAGATCCTTACGACTCACAAGGGAGCAACACACTTAGGAATCCTCACATTCCTAAGGAGAAAACACACTTACGAGATCCTCACAACTCGTAAGGAGAATTCCCCTTTGAGACCCTCACGGCTCATAAGATTCAAAAGCCTTAAGCTACAGGGATCTGAACCTGTTGCCATCACATTTCCCAGAACGCTCTACAAGCGGTTCAATATTGACCCTTGTATACAATCCACGGGCACGAATAAACATTTCCCAAACAGAGTCTCACCCACGACTAGGGATATGCTCACACGGTGAACAACCCTTGTAAGTCCTCTCGACTTATAAGGAGAAAATACTCTTGCAAGATCCTTACGACTTATAAGAGAACACATCACTTAGAGGTCCCCACAACTTTTAAGGAGAACACACACCTATGAGATCCTCACGACTCGTAAGGAGAAACACCTTTATGATACCCTTACGGCTCATGAAGTTAAAAGCCTTAGTCGACAGGATCCTAACCTAGTTGGTTAAGCCACCTTTGTTCGACATCGATAGCGGAAAATGATGATTCGCTCCTGGCAATGTCCCAGTTGTAGCGATGCTGATGCCTTCATCGGTATCAAGTTCCAAGTCCTTTCACGGCAAATGATGATTCACTCCTGGCAATGTCCCAGTGGTAGCGATGCTGATGCCTAAATCGGTATCAAATTCAAAGCCCTCACCACGGCAAATGATGATTCGCTCCTGGCAATATTCCAGTTGCAGCGATGCTGATGCTGAGATTGGCACCAGATTCTAAGTTCCACACTCGCGATAAAAAAATCGGCGAGCCAAAATTGCATATGAAATAGCCAAAATGATGGGGCAACTTGCAACAAAATCAGCAAGTAAAATATATGCATACAAAATAGCCAAAATGATTGGGCAACTCGCAATAAAAAGCATCGAGTAAAAAAAACAAAAACAAAATTAGCCGAAATGATTGGGCACCGCGAAAAATAGCCGAAATGATTGGGCAATCGCGACTTTCGCGATATAAAAAGATGAAATGATAGAGTATCGCGGAAAGAAATAAAAAAAATTATGAAAGAATGAAATTTTTGCCCTACAGATGAGATCACATCAATCCCTGTATACAATCCAGGGGCACAAACGAAAAAAAGGAACCATATTTTCCCACCAGGCTCTGTCAAAAGGAGAGCCAAGTCTCGACGGTTCACAGACAGCCTAGAGACTATCCCGGAACCATGGCAAAGTCTCCTAGTTCCAAATCTCGACGGTTCACAGACAGCCTAGAGATCACCAATGGCGTTTCTCCTTACTCCAGTAAGATGCAGATGCGACGTCAACAAACAACCCCAGGGTCAAAACAACGGAACCATGGCAAAGTCCCCTAGTTCCAAATCTCGACGGTTCACAGACAGCCTAGAGATCACCAATGGCGTTTCTCCTTACTCTAGCAGGATGCAGATGCGACGTCAACAAACAACCCCAGGGTCAAAACAACAGAACCATGGCAAAGTCCCCTAGTTCCAAATCTCGACGGTTCACAGACATCCTAGAGATCACCAACGGCGTTTCTCCTCACTCCAACCAGATGCAGACGTGGCGTCAACAACCGACCTCAGAGTCGCAACGAAGCGGAGCCATGACAAAGTCCCTAGTTCCAAATCTCAATGGCCACATCTACGGCCCGAAGACCAACAACGGTGTGCCTCCTCATTCCAGCAGGACACAGATGCTACACTATCAATCGGAGCCACGACAAAGTCCTCAGTTCCAAGACTCTACGGTTCACAGACAACGTGGAGTCATCCAATGACCCCGTCTCGGAATCAAGTCTGTTCCCCGCCGAAACACGGAGACGCGACCGCGCAGGTCCGTCTTGCCTGAATTTCGGGGCAGATGCAAATTGGTGCTATCCGTCCACCTCTCCGAAGATGCCAAGTTGATTTATGACACCGTGTATCGAAGGTTTAAACGGATGTGGACGATGTAGCGGATTTCGTCAGATTCCCCCTCATTTGAGGAGGTTTTGATTGTGGGGATGCTCTTCCTTACAGGCGCAAGCCCCTGCAGTTAATTACGCTACCGCATCGCGGTAACCACTTTCTCCTTCTCCAGATGGTCACTTCGTGTCGTGGGTGTTTGTTTTGTTTTTGGTTGCTCGAGGATTGTATACGGAGACTAATTTATGTTGTCGCCCGTAGGGCGTGGATTAGTCCAAATCTGTATTTTCTTAGATTTGAGTTCGGGGGTTGGGTTTAAGGATACGTTAGTCTCATTTGAGACTAAGATCAACTTAAACGTTTGTTAAGGATACGTTAGTCTAATTTTAGACTAAGATCAACTTAACGGGATCGTTTAGATCCAACAAGAGAGCATTTTGGTTCTATTGTTTAATTTAGGGACATTGCGGTCGATAATTAGTTTAAGGACATTACGGTCCAATGTCAGTTTAAGGACATCTCGGTCCAATGTCAGTTTAAGGACATCTTGGTCCAATGTTAGTTTAAGGACATCTCGGTCCAAGGTTAAGGACATCATAGTCCATGGGTTTTAAAGGACCCCACAGTCCGAGGTTAAGGACATCATAGTCCATGGGCTTAAGGACCCCGCAGTCCGTAGTTTAAAGACGTCATAGTCTATGAAATGTATGGTTGTCAGGACCCGTCACCTCTCTGAAGACATTGAAGGATTACAACGACATATATCAGAGGGGTCCAGAGATGTACCCTTGAACCAAAGTTGATTGGGAAATCTGTAGTCCAATTTGGGACTAAGATCAATCAATTAGATTATGAGCACATGGGCTCAGTTGAATCTGAATTGAGGACTTATGGCCAACTTGGGCTAAGTCCAATCGAGTTACAATGTTTAATATTTATCTTGGGCTGTTGAGCCTTTATTTGGGCTTGGCCCTGACAGTCTTTTTGTCTTTTATTGAACGCTGAGCGTTCCTCATAGCCCTGGGCTTAGAACAATTTATGTTCTATCAGCGCAACACGTGGTGCTTTTGGCACTTTGCGCCAATCAAAAAGCGCAATGCGCTTCTGCCGAGTAGCGCACATACGAGGGACACGTGTCGTGCTTGGCGCTAAGCGCCAGATAATGGGCGCATTGCGCCAGTTTATGAGCGCAAAGCGCTAGTTTATGAGCGCATTGCGCTATTAGTTCAGTGGCGCACATGTGGATGACACGTGGTGCGCCTGGCGCTGAGCGCCAGCCCATGAGCGTAGTGCACTATTTCAAGAGCGCGAAGCGCTAACTGTTAAGTGGCGCATACGTGAATGGCACGTGGTGCGCCTGGCGCTGAGCGCCAGCCCATGAGTGCAGTGCGCTATTTCAAGAGCGCAAAGCGCTGACTGTTAAGTGGCGCATACGTGAGGGACGCGTGTCACGCTTAGCGTTGAGCGCCAGTCCAAGAGCGCAGAAGCGCAGTTCAAGAGCGCAAATCGCATCTGATCAATTTTATGATTTGAGAAATAAATGCATGTTCTTTTAAAAGAGACTTTGTCTCAAAATCTAAGAACAACAGTTCTTATCTTGTAGGAGATGTTTCCCATCTCTTATGTTGATGAAAGGCTTTGCCTTTATAGATCTATGATCTTTGAGAAAGAAGTAAATTCTTCTTTTATTTTATGATGAGATCTTTTGATCTCTTTGTGAAAGTCTTTTTGTCTTTGTAGATCTATGATCTTTTAAAGAAGTGAATCCTTCTTTTTAAATTAATTACGAGATGATTTCATCTCTCTGTTCATCGCCATTTTTTTACCTTGAAGAAAAATCTTCTTTCTCTGAGAGCTTGGCTCTTCTTTTTGAGATCTCTCAAAGCTTATGGGGGGTTCCTCTCTATGCTTCTGTATATCCCAGACTTGAAGTCTTGGGGCCTTTATATAGGGCAAGCTGATCAGTTCAATCAGTTAAGGAGATCTTTTCTCCAATTGATTTGGGGATTTTCCCATCGTTGGATCTTTGATCCAAGGGCTTCTGATTTACAGAAGGTAATCTTCTTGTTTTTAACAAAGATTGGGAAATCTTCTAAACAGAATTTATTCTGTATTTTTAGTGATTCTTAATCACCATTGGATCATTGATCCAACAGTGCTCTGATTTACAGAGCACAATCTTGTTGTTTGGAAAGATTTTGAGGAATCTTTCCTTAACAGAATTTAATTATGATTGATTAATGATTCATCATTATTATTAGATCTTTGATCTGACGGTGGGAAGCTTTTAGTTCCAGCGTTAGTGCACCCGTGCTCTGCACGTGGTGTGCTGCTTAGAGCGCAGCGCACCTAGCGCTAGAGCAGTGCGCTGCTTAGAGCGCAGTGCACCTAGCGCTAGCGCATCCGTGCTTTGCACGTGGTGCGCTGCTTAGAGCGCAGCGCACCTAGCACTAGCGCACACGTGGTGTGCTGCTTAGAGCGCAGCGCACTTGGTGCTGCATCTGAAGCGTTACTTCATTTCAAAATTTGAATTTTGAACAGAGTTTTGCTCTGATTGGGGGAAACAAATGCCCCCCCACCGTTGCGCTCATGTGGCCCACATGTGAGTGCGGCGGTGGCAACATCTGCGCCCTTAGATCAACTCAGAAATTGAAAAGGCATCTCAGTGCCTATAAATAGGACCCTTGGCCCTTAGGATGATTTCTTTTCATCTTCTTCCTTCTGAGAATTATTATTCTCTTGCAGAGCATAGCTCTTTGGCTTAAGAACTTTCTTAAGGACAGAACTCTGTCAAAATTTTTAGGTAAAGATTAAATCTTTTAAAGAACCTTTTAATAATCTAGGGTTTCACCCATTAACAGAGCTTTGCTCTTCATAGATCTTAGATCTAAAAAATGTTATTAGGGTTTTACCCATTAACAGAGCTTTGCTCTTCATAGATCTTAGATCCGAAGAAAACCTTTTGAGGGTTTCTAGACCCATTAACAAAGGTTTGATCTCTTGAATAATGGAGATTTGTTAATCTCTTATGAAGAACTCACAGAGTTTGTTCATAGATCTTGGAGATCTCAGAATTTAATTCATATAAAAATAGATTTCAATTTTTCTTATTGGTTTTTCCATCATTTTTACAGAGCCAGGCTCTTGAGGAATTTTTATTCCTTCATCATTAGAACTTGACAGGTGTCATTCTGTCACAGAGCACTGCTCTCAAGGGGATATTTACTCCTTAGCCCGAGAGATTTCTCATTAGATGAGAATCAATTGAGAATTTCCTCATTTAATTGACAGTCTCATAAAATGATGAGGCTGTTTTATTAATGATGAACTGTCATCTAGATTTTGTGGGCCCCTTTGGTCCCCTTTTTTACTGTATTACAGTGCGGTACAAATTTTAAAGTACCAAGTGTCAGAATTTAAATTATAGCACTGGCGGTTGACTTTGTTCTTTTTCGCGCAGGTGACGTGTCTTTCGACACTTCCTTTCCATTCGTCCGCTCAGAAGGTCGATTTCCTGAAGCGCCCGTAGACCGAGAGGTTCTTGCGCTGATCAAGGACTATGACCCAGAGCACAAGAATCTTCACCTATGGGGTATATGGTATGATCAAATTATCAGAGGCCGCCGGATCTTTTCTTGTGCGACACCCTCGGAGCCTATCTCTGCGATCCCTTACGCAGATGCACCCCCGATCAATTATACTGTGGAGGAGGTAAATTGGACTTCAAAAGGTCTCCTTCGGCCTTCTATTGCCGCAGTACCCATGCAACCGCCGGTGGCTTTGGACACCCTAGGGCGGCACATATGTCAGGGCGAGTCGCGCTCTTGGGGACAGCCCTACAACATCGGACTAATTCCCTATCATCCGGCCGGATACTTACAGTGGGCTTGATATATCTTATCGGCAAAGAAATCGTAGCTGCTGAAGCTTGGCTTATACCCTGCGATCTACGCTTTCTTGTTCCAGTATTCTGCACCTCCCACATGGTGGATCAAGGCATTTTTAAAGCAGTGGAACATTCCGACCCACACCTTCCTCCTATTGGATCGAGAGGTCTCCATTTCCTTGGAGGAATTTGCCGAGGTCTCTGGTTTACCAGTTAGGGGAGAGCACTATGAGGAGCTGCTTCCTCCGAATGAGTATGTTTTTTCCACCAAATCAGTGGTAATGGGTCTTACCCCAGAAAACGCCATTCAGCACCAGTTCCCAAGTCTGATAAAGGTGTTGAATATGTATGAGAGCCTCTTTCTTGAATCCGGAGGCCGGGGGGTTAGCTTTGCGGACTTCATTGCCCATTTTCTTCGCCCAGAAATTTTGTCGCGACAAGGTGAAAAGTTTGCTAAACTTGATGATCCTTTCGGCTTTGGCTTGGATCGTCGGCCAATATCGGAAGCCGATCAAAAGGATTTCTTTCTTCCCAACGTCACGATCGTCCCCCTATCAGAAATTGCCGCTCCGGGCATTGATGAGGAAGCGTTCTTTCTCGAGTTCCTTGGTTTATGGTTAAGCTGGTTCACGCTTCCTATGCACCCTCACTACATGAGGCCTTCTGTCTTCTACCCTGTGCATCGAATGGTTGCCGGAATACAAGTGGCCATCGGGATTGCCGGATTACCCCACCTATATCACGGCCTCAGCTTGGCAGCGGATACCATTAAACCAGGGGTGCAGCCAGCCAACTTCTCAATGCATTACTTCACCTCATGGCTAGAGTTGCACGTGCTTGGAGTCTTCGGTATCCATAAAAGACCTTCTTTTTACGACAGATGTAAATTCCCTCGGATAATACGGCTGGTCGACGCTTCCATCGTAAGTCCGACACCGTGGGAAGCTAGGGGTTTACTCCTTCGTCCATGCACGGTTGGAGATGGTATGTCTTTCACTGACAAAATCTTGACAGTCGACCAGGAATCTTCAATAGCGGTGCTTCCATTGCAAGACATTTTTAAAGACGGGGCCTCTGTGTTGAAAGCTCGGGAGATTCTTCATTTGTACTCCATCAGGCCGGGCTTTCTCGTATTTAGGCAAAATGATGTAGTGATATTCATGAGATACAATCTGCATCGTTTCACCCGACAGCTGGGCTATAATCAGGGCGTTCCGCTTGAGGCCTTCTTGGCAGAACCCGCTGCTACCGAAGAAGGGATGCGAAGTGCGCTGCATCATTTCATGCGTCTGAACACGTGGTCTAACGTCTTTATTAGTGAACTGAGCTGTGTTCCGGAGGCCCTCAATGTGTATATGGCCTGGTATCAACATTCAATGGGCGCCGTCATCAGGGAGGAGAAGAGATTGCTGTTTGATCGCAAGGGTACCGCTCCGGCCGATAATCCAAATGTTCATCTGAAGCGACGGACCATTGTCCGTCTTCCCTTAAGAGGAGTTGCTGCGGTCGAAGTCCCGCATTATAGGCCCAAACTACCGATACCCCGTGCTCCCGTGGAAGCGGTGACCGTGGCGTCCCCCGAGTCTGGCGTGGATTCAGATATCGGGACTCGTCGTCCCAAGGTGCCCACCAAGCGTAAGCTAGTGCCAGCGGCGACCGGTGCTCGCTGGCAGAAGAGGAAGAAGAAGTCGATTCTCTCTGCCGATGTTCCATTCGGCCAGGAGCCTCATGCTCCTTATAGTGAGAGCTTGGGCGAATATGGGACCAACGAGGGTCTATGCATAGCGCCGGACGATACTGATCTGGAGGCTGCTATTGCAGCTTCTGTGCGATCAGCAAGCCACAAAGCGGGATTGGCCATCCTCGCGCAATCAAGTAAACATCAGCCGTACTTTTTGTCATTGCATTATATTTTTATTATCATGATTTGAATGACACTTTTCCTTCTTTAACAGGCATTTCTACTGAAGAGGCTCTCGTGGCTTCCCTTAAGACCTTTGAGGAGGAGGAGAGGATTCGCGCTTCGCTGGGCGTTGGTATATTTCGGCTCATTGCGCCTTCATTCGCCTTTCTTATAAACAATCTTACTCCTTTTATCATATCGCAGGGACTACAATGCCAATCCCACAGGGTGATGCGGAGATGTTTCCAGGGCTGACTATCGAAGTCCCGGCCTCCTCAGCACTGCCAAAATAGGCTTTACTTATGCGACCGATGACAGATGCCATAACGGCTCCAGAGGTAGCTCTTGGCGTGGACGATGACGTCCCATTGACGGAGGTCTTAAGAAGATCCGCTCTTACGGCCCGGGCGGAAAGGAAGCGTAGAATGCGCGCAGCAAGGGAGTGCAACGCCGCCTTGGCCGCGGGTGCAAGTACGAGCGCTGCTATCCCTGCCCCTACTCCTTCAGAGGATGCTTCGGCCGCCTTGTCTACCGCCCACAGACAGGCGGCACGTGCGTCTCGGGAAGCAGTCGAAAGACCGACCCAAGGTAACGTGACATTGAGTTCTTTCGTCAAAGTTTTAATCTTCAGATTCTCATATGTCCTATCCTGCAGGACCGAGTCTTGATGGGGAAACGGTAGGTGAGATGGCGGTGACCACCGAGCCTGAGGTAGCCACTCTTTCTCAAGAGTCTGGCACTGCCCCAATCGCCATTCTTTCGTCCTGCGGTTCTCTGCTATCTCCTGGCGTCGCGAGTGTTACGACGGCTCTCGTGGAGTCGGGGGATGAGGCTACGGGAGGTGAAACCATTCTGATGGAGGAGGGTGAAGTAATCGCTGTATCCAATGACGCCCTTGTCGCGATCTCGACCGGTGACTCACCAGTTAGATTTTGGGTCATTGCTTTCCTTGTCGTTCTGCAATCCCTTTCAATCTCTCCTGACAGTATTTCTCTCGTTTCTAATGCAGGTGTGGCGAGCGTTGAGGTTGTGCCACCCGAGGAAACATTGCCAATTGCTATTTTGACGGTGGCCGCCCCTTTGCTTTCTTTCGTATCCTCTCAAATACTGGAAGGTACGGATTTGTGACTCATCGGTTTCATTATAGGCAGTATACTTTATGTACTAACATTGCATTATTACATCCTTGCAGGAGTCTTTTTTGATCACCTGTATCAGGTGCTGCACCCACATTTCTCCTTCCAGTCAGAGATTGCCTCATCTAGTGGCGCTGGTAAGCACAGCTTTTAGTTAATGTTTTTTTTCTTTTGTTTTACGGGCAGCCGAATCGTTTCTAATTCTTCTTCGTCTTGACTGCAGCATTACAGATTGAAGGAGGAGATGAAAGAACAGTTGCGCCACCGGTACTCCCGGCCTTGCCGCCTGCCGCAGCCGGTATAGTAAACCGCATTGTTCATGTATCTTCTCTATTTCTTGAACCGTTATTTGACCGTGATTTGCTTTGCAGCTGTGACACCAACTTCAGCTCCGTTCGAGTCTCGAGTCATAATGCCAGCAGGCCCTTTTTCTCGACGTTCCTCTTCAAAAGGTGCTGTGAATAGTCTGCGCATGTTGAGCGATTATATCGAGAAGCTTGACGCGGAGACCCCTGCCCTTGCTGCAGATTTTGCTGCCGAGGTTAATCCTATGCTGGCGACGCTCGTGAACTTTCATAGTGAAGGCGTCGTTGAGTCCTGGGTTAATCACTGCAGACAAATCGAGGCCTGTCTGCATGAGCTCGAATTTGGACGCCCTGCCCCCGAGGTCTTAGCTGTGAATTCCTAACGGGCCGCGTGGGTTGAGCAGAGCACTCCCTACTCCCGCCATCTTGAATAGGAAGCGGCCTTGAGGCGTAAGGAACGCGAGGAGACTTCAAGCGAATCTGTGCAGCTGCATGCTCAGGTTGACACAAATGTTGTACATATGAAAGCTATCTTTGAAAGCCTTCTACGATGTATTTCTGATGGGCTAATGCTGAGGCAGAAGCTCGACCTCATCGAACGAGACGCCCAAAATCGTGAGGTAGCTCAGCGGGTTGTTGACGAGCAACTTTCATCCTATTTGCAGCAACGGGCTCAAGTTGAAGCGGAGTTGGCCGCGGCAGCTGACCGTGAAAAGGAGCTGAGGGGAATGCGCGAGCAACTGATTGGCTTATTAAAAACGCTTCCCTCTCAATAGTTGTTCTTGTACCAATTTGTAAATTTTGAATAATATGTGTCCACCTTTTATTCTTTCATATGATGTATTTTGTACCTAATTGAATTTATGAATAAAAGATACATTTCTTTCGCACTATCTTGTGTCATCTCTTGCTTTCTTCTCTTTTCTTTGTTACCGGCAAGTTACTTTAGTAAGCGTAGCCTGTAGTTGATAGAGAGCATTCCGTCTTGAATTCTTCGAGAGGTAGCGATGGCTTAGGAAGCAGGTTCAGATCTGCCGCCTAAGGCTTTTCAATTTTATGAGCCGTGAGGGTCTCATAAAGACTTTTCTCCCTACAAGTCGTGAGGATCTCGTAGGTGTATTTTCTCCTTAAGAATCATGAGGATTCCTAAGTGTGTTTTCTCTTGGGAGTCGTAAGGATCTTACAAGAGAGTTTTCTTCCTTACGGGCCGAGAGGACCCGTAAGTGATTGATGGGGTTGACATTATCCGCATTTCACGGAGTCAGGGGTTGCTCTGGGCGCTTCCCACGGGGTCAAGATTGACTTTATCCGTGTTCCACAGGACCAGGATTTGCTC
Source organism: Agapanthus africanus (assembly GCA_030015575.1). Taxonomy (NCBI): domain Eukaryota; kingdom Viridiplantae; phylum Streptophyta; class Magnoliopsida; order Asparagales; family Amaryllidaceae; genus Agapanthus; species Agapanthus africanus. The sequence goes on along the minus strand of CM057346.1, from coordinate 102,067,615 downwards.
TGGACGCTTCCCACGGGGTCGGGATTGATATAACCGTGTTCTGCAAGGACCAGGTTCCGCTCTAGACGCTTCCCACGGGGTCAGGCTTGACATAAGCCGTGTTCCACTAGACCAAGATTTGCTCTGGACGCTTCCTACGGGGTCAGGATTGACATAGGCCGAGTTCCGCAAGGACCAGGATCCGCTCTGGACGTTTCCCACGGGGTCAGGGTTGACATAGGCCGCGTTCCACGAAACCAGGATTTGCTCTGGACGCTTCCTATGGGGTCAGGATTGACATAGGCCGTGTTCTGTAAGGACCAGGTTCCGCTCTGGACGCTTCTCACGGGGTCAGGATTGAAATAAGCCGTATTCCATGAAACCAGGATTTGCTCTGGATGCTTCCAACAGGGTCAGGATTGACGTAACCGTGTTCTGCGAGGACCAGGCTCCGCTCTGGACATTTCCCACGGGGTCAGGATTGACATAGGCCGTGTTCCACGAAACCAGGATTTGCTCTGGATGCTTCCCACGGGATCAGGATTGACATAGCCATGTTCTGCGAGGACCAGGATCCACTCTGGACGTTTCCCACGGGGTCAGGATTGACATAGGCCGTGTTCCACGAAACCAGGATTTACTCCGGACGCTTCCCACGGGGTCAGGATTGACATAGGCCGTGTTCCGCAAGGACCAGCTTCCGCTCTGGACGCTTCCTACAGGGTCAGGATTGACATATGTCGTGTTCCATGAAACCAGGATTTGCTCTGGATACTTCCCACGGGGTCAGGATTGATGTAACCGTATTCTGCGAGGACCAGGATCCACTGTGGACATTTCCCACGGGGTCAGGATTGACATAGGCCGTGTTCCACGAAACCAGGATTTGCTCTGGATGGTTCCCATGGGGTCAGGATTGACATAGGCCGTATTCTGCGAGGACAAGGATCCGCTCTGGACGCTTCCCACAGGGTCAGGATTGACATAAGCCGTGTTCCACGAAACCAGGATTTGCTCTGGATGCTTCCCATGGGGTCAGGATTGACGTAACCGTGTTCTGCGAGGACCAGGATCCGCTCTGGACGTTTCCACGGGGTCAGGATTGACATAGGCCGTGTTCTACGAAACCAGGATTTGCTCTGGATACTTCCCACGGGGTCAGGATTGACATAGGCCGTGTTTTGGGAGGACCAGCTCCCTTCTGGATGTTTCCCACGGGGTCAGGATTGACATAGGCCGTGTTCCATGTGACCAGGATTTGCTCTAGACGCTTCCCACTGGTCAGGATTGACATAGGTCGTGTTCCGCAAGGACCAGGATCCGCTCTGGACGTTTCCCACGAGGTCAGGATTGACATAGGCCGTGTTCCACGAAACCGGGATTTGCTCTGGATGCTTCCCACGGGATCAGGATTGACATAGGCCGTGTTCTGCGAGGACCAGGAGGGGTTGACTCTCGGTTGTCTATGCATCGTCGAGTCATGAACTGGGAGCTTTGCCGCGGCTCCGATTTGCTGCTGTTGCCTCTGTTGTAATGAGACGAATGTTGAGATGATCTCCAGGCTTTTTGTGAACCGTCGAGACTTGGCTTTCTTTCGGATGGAGCCTGGGGGGTGGAAGGTATGGTTCCTTCTCTGTTTGTGCCCCTAGATTGTATACAGGGATCGATGTGATCTCACCTGTAGGGAAAAAAGTTTCATTTTATATATTTTTCTTTCCGCGATGCTCTATCATTTCAACTTTTATATCGCGAAAGTCGTGATTGCCCAATCATTTCGGCTATTTTTTCGCGGTGCCCAATCATTTCGGCTATTTGTTTTATTTACTCGCTGCTTTTTATTGCGAGTTGCCCAATCATTTCGGCTATTTTGTATGCATACATTTTTACTTGCTGATTTTGTTGCAAGTTGCCCTATCATTTCGGCTATTTCGTATGCATGTGTGGCTCGCTGGCTTTTCGCTGCAAGCTTGGAATTAGACACCGATTTCGGCATCAGCACCGCTACAACTGGGATATTGCCAGGAGTGAATCATCATTTGCCTCTGTCGATGTCGAACAAAGATGGCTTAGCAAACAGGGTTAAGATCCTATCGACTAAGGCTTTTGACTTCATGAGCCGTAAGGGTCTCATAAAGGTATTTCTCCCTACGAGTCGTGAAGATCTCGTAGGTGCATTTTCTCCTTAGGAATCGTGAGGATTCCCAAGTGTATGGCTTCTTGTAAGTCGCAAGGATCTTACAAGAGTGCTTTCTCCTTATAAGTCGAGAGAACTTACAAGGGTTGTCCACCGTGTAAACATATCCCTAGTCGCGGGTGGGACTTTGTTAGGAAAATGTTCATTCGCGTCCGTGGATTGTATACAAGGGTCGAGATGCTTGTAGGGCAGAATTGGAGGTTATGATGGCTTAAGAACAGGTTCAGATCCCTGTAGCTGAAGACTTTTGAATCTTATGAGCTGTGAGGGTCTCATAAGAGGGTTCTCTTTACGAGTCGTGAGGATCTCGCAAGTATAATTTCTCCTTAGGAATCGTGGGGATCCCTAAGTGTGTTGCTCCCTTGTGAGTCGTAAGGATCTCACGCAGGTGGTTTCACCTCACAAGGTCGAGAGGACCTTGCAAGCGTCTTTTAACGAGATTGCGCCCTTTTGGGTTTTCACAAAACTCGCCGGTAGCCCTGTTGTTTTTACTCACGGAGCCCTTTCGGATTTTTATCCGTGCCCATTTTGCTTAAGGACATACCGTTTTCTTTTTTTTTTTAATTATTTTTTTGTGTCAGCCTTGGGATGTTGCGGTCCGTAGCAGTTTATCGACGTCTCGATCAACAGCCAGTTTTAGGACATAGTAGTCCATCGTTAGTTTAAGGACGTTTCGTCTGACGCCAGTTTTAGGACATAGTGGTCCATTGTTAGTTTAAGGACGTTTCGCTCCGTTGTTAGTTTTAGGACATTTCGGTCCGTTGTTAGTTTTAGGACATTTCGGTCCGTTGTTTAGTTTTAGGACATTTCGGTCCGTTGTTAGTTTTAAGGACATTTCGGTCTATTGTTAGTTTTATGGCATTTCAGTCCGTAGCCGGCTACTACTTATAGAGTTTTGGGCTTAGGAATATAGCGAGCGGACATAGGCGTCATCATCTATCGTTGACCTGGGCCGTGACTCATTAGGCGTAGTATTTTTTCAGGAAGCGGCCGTTTATTGGCCTGAAAGGTCTTCCACCATGCATGTCCATGAGTAGATAGGCTCCACCCTGGTAAACCTTGTCTATGATGTACGGGCCTTCATAGTTCGGCTCGAATTTCCCCCATTTGGCGCGATTGGGGATCATAGGTCTTTTGACCACTAGTACGAGTTCGCCTTGGCGGAATGTTCTCGGCCTAGTCAATCTCTCATATGAGCGCGTCATCTTTGCTTTATAAGCCTCCAGATTTTGTTGCGCCATGAGCCGGGTTTCATCAAAGGCATCAAGCTCCTCAAGCCGAAGGTGAGCATTTTCTTCGTCTGTTACCTCATAGTGAACGGCCACTCGTGGAGAGGGTAACTCTATCTCGAGGGGGAGTACCGCTTCTGTGCCGAATACCAACGCATAGGGCGTTGTGTTTGTGGCAGTTTTGAACGTAGTTCGATATTCCCAGAGAGCTTCATGAAGTCTTTCGTGCCAGTCCCTCTTATTCTTGGACACCGTCTTTTTCACGATCTTCGTCAAGGCCTTGTTGAAAGCTTTAACTAGACCGTTAGCTCGGGGATTATAGGCTGAAGAGTATCTCCAGTCTATGTTATGTTGTTGTGCGAAGCGGCTGATCTTGTGGCTTCTATAGGCTGGCCCGTTATCAGAGATAATCCGTCGCGGAATGCCGAACCGATAAATGACGTGTGTTTTGAAGAAATGGAGGATATTCTCCGTCTTCACTTCCCTCAGCGGTATTGCTTTTGCCCATTTAGAGAAGTAGTCAGTTGTCGCCAAAATGAATCGATGTCCTCTGGACGATACCGGTTCGATGGGCCCGATTATGTCAGTTCCCCACATTTCGAATGGCCAGCTAGCCACCGTCGGGTGTAGCGGATTCGGATGCTGATGGATAAAGTCCCCGTGAATCTGGCACGAGTGGCACTGCTTCGCGTATTTGAGGCAGTCTTGGATCATCGTGGGCCAATAGTAGCCCATCTTTTTTATCTTTAGTTTCATCTTCGGCCCGGCTTGGTGAGAACCGCAGATTCCGTCGTGAGTTCCTTGGACGACTCTCTTTGCCTCTTCAGGTCCCAGGAATCTTAGCCACAGAGAATCAAATGATCTCTTATACAGAGTATCATTGACGAAGGCGAAAGACAGAGCTCGTTTCATGAGCTGATGTCTTGAGGACACATATTCAGGTATTCAACGGGATTTGAAGTAGTTTATAAAGACTTCTCTCCAATCCTCGGCTTTTTCCTGGCCTTTTATCTGTAGGGCCGTTTGCTCGATAGCTCCCTTTTCTTCGGAAGATTCTGGAGATATTTCTGCCGGTGCGAGAACCCGACGGCTTTGCACAATAATCCTTACGTCATTGAGATTCTCGTCGGCCAGTTCTTTAGAGAGCTTGGCTAATGCATCCGCTTTGATGTTTTCCGCTCGCGGTATACTTTCCAGGGCGTAGGAAGGGATTTGAGTCAGCCGTTGCTGCACTCTCTCGCCGTATTTCACCAACTCTGGTTTGCACGTTTGATAGTCGTCGTTTACTTGGCTAACGATCAGTTGGGAGTCTCCGTATATGAGGAGGTTCTCAATTCCCATGTTGACGGCGATCTCAAGACCTGCTATCAAAGCTTCGTATTTGGCTTCATTGTTCGTCCTTGGCTCTGTTAAGGAGAAAGCAAAGCGCATTATCCCTCCTTGTGGAGTCACGAAGATGAGGCCTACCTCTGATTTGATTATGGGGGTGCTTTGTTTGCGCTTCTTCATGGAAGATGCTCCGTCGAAGTAAAGTTCCCATCGGGTATCATTCTCTCTTCTCCTTCCGTCGATCGTGTCAAACGCGTGCTCATCTGGCAGTTCACAGTTCAAGGGAGAATCGGCAGGTATCGGATGCTCAGCGAGGAAGTCAGCGATGGACTGGCCTTTCACTACCTTGAGGGGACGATAAGTTATCGAGAACTCCATCAAGAGCAGGGCTCATTTAGCGAGCCGTCCCAATAATATAGCTTTTGACATCAAATATTTGAAAGGATCCACCTTTGATATGAGATGGACTTCATGTGCCAACGCGTAGTGTCTGAGCTTCGTTATCGCGAAGATCAACGCCAGGCAGTGTTTTTCGATGGGAGAATAATTTCTTTCTGCCCCCAGTAGAACTCGACTCAAATAGTAGAGGGCTCTCTCCTTCCCTTGGTCATTCTCTTTGTAAGTGCACGGCGGCGCCCCGGCCGTCGATCCGACGCTGGAAACGCGGAAACGAAAAACTTTGCGAACTAGGAAACGGCACCACCGCGCACAAAAATCCCGGATCGGGCCATTAACCTAGCTACTAGCAAACTAAAAGATGGGTAGAGAGATATACCAAGCGATCCGTGTCCTTCGGTCTTCGTCTCCACTCCGATCTCCCGCGGAATCTCCGTCCGTCACCTCCTCGTTGGAAAGGGCACCACGTAGCCGGGTTCGTTTACGGGCTCCCACCTCTGGACTGAGGCAACTCGGGCATGAAGTTGGCTAGCCGACGCGTCCAAGGGTACTGTAGGCTAAGTGTGGAGTCTATGTCTCTTTGGGGTTTATGTTGCCATGGATGTGGAGGAATGAAGATAAGGAAAAATGGTGCTTTCATTTTTCCTAGCATGAAATGAGATGAAGAAAAATGCCACCACTCAAAAATGAATCTCTCTCATTCTCTCTACCAAGAATGGCCGGCCTCCTTTGTGGTGGGTGGGAAAAAAAGGAATGAATGAATAACAAGAGGAGAAATATGCAAGATAAAGCTAAGGAAAAATGGTCACCTCAAAGTCTATCATATCTCATCTCATTCTAATCTCATAAATGCATAGGATTAATTCAAAAGGAATCTCATCATGATGAAGCCACAAAATGCAAGAAACCCCTCCAGAATAAGTTATTTGCAAACTTGCAAATAACCCCCTCCATTTAAAAGTCCGGCCGCGAAGGAACAAAGGAAAACCGGCCTGAACGGAATGCAAACTGGCAACCTCAGAAAACTGATCCCGTAATAAATTACAGGAAAACCCCGCGACTGCATATTTGTATTCCCACTGAACACAAATGCAAAGAGACAAAACTACACTGTATAATACTAGGATCCGGCTTAAACCAAAGCCGGCTAGTAAAAACCGTCCGATCACGATCCGTGCAATACCGCACGTATCTGATCGAACCCTGCCATATCTCCATACGGCCTCTACAGCGTTTCGCCCGAAACCTGAGTAACTGTGTGTGGTGGACTCTAAAGACTCGTCAATACTATGGCTGTGGATTTAACCACTAGCACGTCAGAGGTATTAGCCATACGTGACGGGCTACCAGCTATTGACCAAAAGGGACGTCGATGAGCGAACTCATCCTGACACCTTACTGAGCCTGTCAGTGATAATATCTGTACAGTCCGGTCCGTTCGTCTATGAGCATCGCATGGCGGGCCTAAGGGGTTGGTAAAAGTCAGACCCCCTAAAGCAGTACAAGTCGTGTCGGAGAGTAGCCCAGAACACCCTGAGATACTACTGGAATACCTACCAGTAAATCTCCTGTCTTGGCCAAGGACTTTTCATGTACTGACTCTCCTAGACACAGCGCGACCTCACCCCCAATACCGGGAGAGACGAACCCCTGCAGATACGCTCACTGCCTCTATGTGGCTCGGGACTGTACCCAACTAAAACCTGTTTGCACGTCTCCTTTGAGCGTGGTAGGATAGTAATCAAAGCACAGTGGGAACTCACACGAGACAAATGACGATCTCAGGTCGATGAACTAATCTGTACACATGTCACCAGGGAACTGCTATCTGACGTCAGGTATAATACCAACTAGCAGGTTCCCGGCGAGTCCTGTCCAGTATACTCATAACCCAATGAGCACCTGTATACATCTTAGGTGAACCAACTGACACCAGTGGCTTGTGAGACCGGCCACCGCCCCTCGTCGGGGTCTCGACTGTATACCCTAGTCTACTCTGGAGAATCGATGCCCTGTCTCGAAACTCCCGTGACTAGGGACCTTTTAAGGATGTGCTTATAGACTCCAGCTCTCACGTATATGATCGCCCTCATACTGCTGGTAGTCAAGCAAGAATCCTAGGGGCTCTATCAACGTGCAATAGCGACTCGTAAGGTCACCTAAAGCAGTACACGATAATAAAGATAAACCAGATAGCATACTATCATCTTGAATAAGACTGTCCTACCAGGATTAGTCCTCCCTCAATCATTGCAATCACGTGCCTGTGATCCAATAATTGACTCTGAGGGCACTATCTCCAACACTCTTGTGCCCATAATGCGCCTAAAGAACCTTCGAGGGCTGTTGTATACAGGACGTGAGGTTTTCCTTTAACGGGAGCGGCCAGTACTGGCGGATTCTGCAGGTATTGCTTGACTTCGTCCAGTGCGCTTTGGCATTTGCGATCCCAGACGAAAGGAGTCCCTTTCTTCATTAGGTGACCGTAAGTACGACACTTGCCGGAGAGATTGGCTATAAATCGCCGGATATACGCGAGCTTCCCTTGGAGGGACCGCAGTTGCTTGAGAGTTTTTGGCTGAGGCATTTCCATGATCGCCTTGATCTTCGACGGGTCTATCTCGGTGCCTCGATGACGGACGACGAATCCTAGGAACTTTCCCGAGGAAACTCCGAACGCGCATTTGAGAGGGTTCATCTTCAAGTTGTATTTCCGAAGGCGCTGAAACACGATTTTCAGATGCTCTAAATGTTCCTCGTATGATTTGCTTTTAATTACGAGGTCGTCAATATAACATTCGACGATTTCATGTATGGGGTCATCGAAAATCTTCGTCATGGCCCTCTGATAGGTAGCACCGGCATTCTTTAGACCGAAAGGCATCACCTTGTAGCAGAATATGCCCAAAGGGATCCGGAAAGCTGTATGCTTCTGGTCCTCGGGATGCATCTTTATCTGGTTTTATCCTGATGAGTCGTCCATGAAGGAGAAAACTTCATGAGTGGACGTATTATCTATCATTAGCTCGGTGACCTGTACTGGAAAGTCGTCCTTCGGGCAAGCTTTGTTGAGATCCCGGAAGGCTACGCATATGCGCACCGTCCCATTTTTCTTCATCACTGGGACAATGTTGGCGATTCAGTCAGGATACTGAACCTCTTGGATGAAACCGGAGTCGATTAGCTTCTTGACTTCGGCGTTGATGCTCATCTCAAGCTCGAGCCGCATTCTTCTCGGTGCTTGTTTGATCGGCTTGACGTTCGGAGATATCGCCAATTTGTGCACCACAATCTCTGGATCCAATTCGGGCATCTCGGAATAGTTCCATGCGAAGCAATCTTTATACTGCATGAGCACGTATTTAAGCGTAGCCTCCTTTTCCTCAGACAACAGTCGGTCGTGGGTCATTTGCCGTTCCCAAGTCGATTTTTCTGAGGTCATCTACAGTAGTATGTATTCCATCTTCCAGCTCTTTTGGCGCTGGTGGAAATTTTGAGATTAACTCATCTTCATCGTTTTCGAAGCACCGAGAGAGGTCATCTATATTCTCTGGTTCTTCTTCTGATAGTGTTATCACGTGACAGGTGCGGGATCGCTTCCACGACCGATGTTGATCCGGCTCTACTCTCATGGCTTTGGGTTCATGCTTCTGCGGCGGGGTTACCCTCCAACTGCTGGATAAAGCGAACTTGCCTTGCTGATACTAGTCTTCTACCAAGTCTTTGAATGTGAAGCAGTCTTTGAGAGGATGTTCTATCGCTCGGTGATAGGAGCAATAGTATGGATAATGAACCTCACCTGCTTGCTCGGGGTGCTTAAACTCCGGGAGTGTCATCATCTGATGTTTTATGACAAGGTCGAATATCTTTCTTGTCTTGTATTAGGGAAAAGAGTATACTCGGCCCATCTTTTTTACAAGAGACGAATCCAGGCTGCTCGATTCTCGATCGCGGGGCTTCTTGGTCCCGCTTTGTCGCTGTCGAACACTTTTTCCATCCTTAGGTTTATTTCTGCCTCTGCGTTTGGTCTTTTGCATGACGGGTTGACGAGGAAGAGCATTTTCATTTTTCGCAGCCTGCTGAAGGAGGCGTTGCGTTCTGGCTTTCTCGTAGATGGCCATTTCACGATTATGGTCGTCTCGAACCTTTTGACCCGCTTCCCTTATAAGCTTGTCCATTTGTTCTTCGAACGACGAACTTGGCATTTTCATGGCTGGACCTCGTTTTAGTTCAGGGTTAGCAACTTCCTACAGAGCATCTCCTTCCTCATCGAAGTCATGTATGACGTAGCAGTCGGGGAATAGCTCCTGTTTCTTTGATTGAACATATCCAAGCCCGATCGTTTCCATTCTCCCGTTGGGCAACTTTCATTGAGTTCCGGGGACGTTCCAGATCCTGTTATAAAACTGGGCTTGTCGAGCAGTTTGCTTAAGGGGTGCACATTGGCATCTCAAGTGCCTCTTCAATCCTTCTGCGTAGTATCTGGGCAGTCGGATGGGCTGAAGTCTGTAAGTATCGAGTCAGCACCATGCCAGACTTCTTTCTCCACTTTAGTTTCCGTGGATTGATAAAAGAGGATTGCCTTTTCATTTCTTTGCCTGGGAGGGACGTAGAATGTCTGCAGTTCTTCCACACTTTAGGTACCAAGCGCGTCGAGCTCTTTGTAATGCTCTTGCGGAACCATGGCAACTTGCAAACTTTGATCTTCATCAACAAAGGCTTGTATCGATGGCCGAGCAGAGAATACGGCGTTGACCTCATCTTCCGAGTCGCTACCGAAGACCAGAATAGGGGTGGAGGGTCCCGGCTTGTTACATTGAGGCGACCTTGAATAAACTATCTCTTCCTCTTCTTCGGTATCACTCCCGAAGACCGGAATAGTAGTGATAGCTTTGTTCTTGTCCTCTGATATGCGACATCTTTTTGTGTCTTCGAAATCTGGCAGGAAGTACTTGGCATCCTCATATTTGCGGACTTCGTTCACGGAGAATGAGTTCAACTCCCCTGTCACGGTGTATTCGAGACCATCCTTGAAATACTTCATACACTGATATTGTGTAGAAGGGATGATGTACTCGTGTAACCAAGGTCGGCCGAGCAAAGCGTTATAGCAGGTCTTAGCGTCAATGACGTGAAACTTGATGTCCGTGACTAGTAGCCCAAAAGGCAGCGTCAGTATCACAGACCCGAGCGTCCGTGATGACTGGGAGTTAAATCCGGAGATAGTGATCTTATCCCGAGCGAGGTGTTGAACGCTCATGCAGATTTCTTTTAACACTCTTATATTGAGGAGGTTAACGGAGGACCCATTGTCGACCAGGATTTTTCCTATCTTGATATCATGACAGTATCCGGAGACATAAAGGGGACGGTTATGCTCACACGTCCCGAGGAGAAGATCTTCATCGCCGAAAGTGATATCGGCCGTATGCACTTCTTCCAGCTCGTCCTTCATCTTTTCTTCGGCGAGGAAAGCTTGGAACTGTTCGGGCTCTTGTAACGTCTTGATCAGAGAGTCTCTTGCTTCTTTTGATCACAAGAGGGCATCGAGAATACTTAGCTGCGAAGGTAGCTTTCTCAAGTGTGCCAGAACGTTGTAATCCACCTTATTTTTCTTTGGCGGGTCCTTGGCTGTCAGCTCTTTGACGGCTTGATCATTTAGGGCAATGTCCTCAGGGACCTTTTCTTTCCCTTTATCCTTTTTATTCGACCTACTGTTCGCGGGCCCGAGATTCTCTTCGGGTAGCGTGCGGTTGCGTAGCTGAATGTTCTCGCAGCTCTTCGGTCCTTCCTCTTTTCCCGAGGTGGATTCTTTAAAGAGAAGGCCAAGAGTCATTTCTTCATCAGAGTCGCTCCCGAAGGTGAGAACTTGCGATCCCTCAGCATTGACCATATGACAGTTGCCGGCAGTTCTTTTACGCTCCTTGGTCGTATTTCTTTGTTCCCGACGAGTTTTGCGTTTCATTCGCTTGAAATGTTGTCGGTGAGCAACATATCCCTGCCACCAGCTTTTAAAAGCGTTGCACTCTTCGGTGGGGTGCGCAATCCTTCGATAGTATAAGCAGTAGCTAGGATGTATATCCGCTTCATCAGGAGTGTTTCCTTCGGAGGGTGGTAGCTTCATTCCCATCGCTATGGCTTTGGCAAACATTTTCCTCGTCTTGAACCTAATTTTATTTGTGGCGGGTGTACTTTGATCTGGTGGGAGTGTTTCGACCCTTTCGTCCAGTCGTCGGCGTTTGGCCTTTTCAAATATGGCCATCTCGCGCTCTCGATCAACTTTGCTTTTAAGAAGAGCTTCATTTAGGAATGCATCAATTATTTAGTTTGATGGTCCTAGAAGTTCCGGCTCAGGATCGGCTCCCAGTTTCTCTGTGTAAGGGGCTTCTTCATCGTCTATTGACGAGTGAGAGATCACATGGCAGCTTGCCACATAATCTTCGGGCACATCCGACGAGTCTTCTCCATTGTCATCATCTTCGTCCTCAAGGACGTGGCTGAGAAATTCTTGGAGTATGACTGGGGTCCGCACCTTCTGGTTATACTCTTCCAGCGCGTCGATATATTTTTACAGGTCCGTGCGCTCGCTACTAAGCTTCACAGGCTTTTTCGTCGTCTTCTTCTTCTTCGAAGACTTTGACGGCTGGGTGTGAGCGCTTTGACTATCACCACCAGTTTTTGGAGTTGGACGTGGTTTCAGCATCCCATCGATGATCTCGGGTTCCAGTGGATTTTTCCACCTGATCGCCGGGCATGTTTGGAGATCCTTCAGCATTCTTTTCGTCTTGGCTGAAAGAACGACCTCCCATGGAGCTTCTTCTACAAAAGATCGTGATGCCCCCGGTGTGTCCGTCTTTTTGAAAGCATGCGGCTGCGGCGGGCTTACTTTCCAATTCTCGGACAGTGCGAACTTGCCCTGTTGGTATTGGTATTCGATCCAGCCTTTAAAGACGAAGCAATCTTCGATTGGATATCTTACCGCTTGATGGTAGGGGCAATAATTGGGACTATTAGCCTCACCGGGTTGCAATGGGCTTTTTGGATTTGGCAAATTAATGAGCCTGTTGCGCACCGCTAGCTCGAACAATCTCCTCGTTTTGTCCCAGGGAAAAGAATAAGGGCGCTTTATTTTCTCATTATAGTATCGCCGTCTCTCGTCTAGGCAGTCCATTAATTTTGGACCACTGGACTGCTGTTGAGCATTGGCGACGAAGGTCGCTTTCCCTTTCCCTTTTTCATTCCGTGGCTTTGGTTTCGAAGAGGAAGGCCTGTGGCCCATCTGGTCCATTTGGGCCAGCTTATCAATCAAGGACTGGAAAGTGGTCGTGTAACAACCCTAATTTTTATACACTTTTTCCAATACAATTTTTTTTTTTTTTTCAAAATATTTTTTAAAAATCCACAAAGGGGTATTTAAGCCTGAGCACAAGATTTAGGTAATTATTTTTGTTTTTAATTACAAGCTACAAGAATGAAATAACTCCATTTTTAGTGTACAAGAAATTACTTTAAATTTAATGAATACTAGGAGTATTTATTCTTGCTGCTATCAGTTTAAGTAATTAAAAACCACAATAATTACAAGAAGGAGCTTGTAGCTCATTGGTAATACCTTGCACTGCTAAACCAAGCCACCGGAGTTCAAATCCCATGCCCCACATTATTTTTGTATTTATTTTGTTTTATTTTTTTTTGGAAGTCAACGGTAAAAAGGCCATAACTCCCAAAATATGTACTGGACAACAAAAAGTAAAAATACCAAGTTGTTCCTCAGGAAAATCCCCGGCCATGGGACCCTTGACTCGGCCCGACTCGGCGCCTCCGGCCGGCGAATCGGCCGACTCGGTCCGGCCGGCGAATCGGCCGACTCGGTCCGGCCGATCCGGCCGGACTTGGTCGGACGGCCGAGTCACCAACTGAGAAAAGTTGTCTCTTGACTTGGTCAACCCTCTTGCATACTTATTATACCTGGATCGGTTTTGATTTGGCCAATAAATCCCTTTTACTCCTAGGTTTAATGATTTTTAATGAATTTTTAATGTTTTTTTATATTTTCTTTTAATATTTTTAATCCAAACCCTAACCCTAGCCTAGCCCTATATAAAGACCCCTATCCTCTACCATTTCACCTCACCACTCTAAGTCTACTCTCTCAAATTCTCGAGAACTCGGTACGAAGAGCAAGAAGCGAAGCGCTGCCGAAATCGACGACGGATTCCGGCGACCGGATCAGAACCTTCGCGACGCTTTCGACGAATCGGCAACCACCACATCCATTAGCTTCATTAGCTTGTCCAAACCGTAAGTCCCAACCCCTCTATCTCTCTTTTCTATAAGTATAAAAATACGACTTTTTGGAACCCGACGGAAATCGGACAAACCGATTTCCGATTCGGTTTTTCTATAAATTTCCACTTGTCACCTAATACATATTATCTACCCATATTTATGTTGACTATTAATCACCCATAAACCAATTTAATCAAACTTTTTCACATGAAATGATAGCTTCTTTGCAAAACCGTATTCTTTTCATAAAAATACCATGAAGTTCATTTTTCTTAGTTTAATCAATTACCTCACTCCTAAATATGTTTATCTTGATCACAAAACTTGTAGAACTCAATTTGAATGAAATTTCACACATAAAATGATAACGTTTTCGAATACCGTATTCTTGCGCTATAATACCTTTAAGTTTAACATAGCATGTTTTACCTTTAAAACTTCACCAAAACTTAATATAAGTCACGGGGTAATGACCTACCCCTACACACACTCAATATAACCCTAATTGATAAATATCAAAAAATACAGAATACGAAATTACAGGACTTTTCACTAAAATACCCTAATTTTTATAACCTTTATTGTAAGCTTTAAATTGTAAACATTTCTAAGTAAAATCTTTTAATAAAATGAAAGCACGATTGGTCATGGACATCGATCGTTTATCTAAACTGACTTTGTGGTGTCTAGGCTAGGCAAGTGAGCTTGGGTAACTTTAAAAGGCCCGTCTCACGATTCGTGAGCGGATCCCTCCCTCCTCACTTGTACTTACCTGGCCACAATTGGCGGTGAAGAGGCGATTTGAGGCTTCTAATGACTTATCGTTTAGACCTTAGAAATCGGCTAGTTGGTTTAGGAAACCCTAATAACTAAAAATACGGAAAACTATACTTTTTGCAAATAAATACACTATATTAATAAAACCGTTTTCCCAAATGAAAAGTATTTATAAACCTAAGCAAAGCGCCGCTACAACCCACTTTTGGGGAACCTGTTAGGGAAAGTACGGTTCATCGTGCACCCGCAGGCTAGTAGTGCGAGATTCAGACCTCCGCAAGGAGCATTCGGTCTCGAAAGGTTTAAAATACGATATTTAAGGAAAATGAGATTTTTAAAGATAAAATACTCATTTAAAAAGTATTCATGTGTTAATATATATATAATTATCATTTAAACACCTATTTTATCATAATATAAAGTTTCCACATTTTTCTAAAAATTACAAGATTAAAAGTTACATTAAAATACCATGAATTTCAGATAAAACAAATAATACTTTTATTAGGATATATTCACTAGAATAACACAAATAAAATTCACATTCATTATAACAATTAAAGACGAATATTAAATACTTGAGGTGTATTTTGAAAACTATACAAAAGTATTTTTACATAAAAACCCCTCAAGTTTCACAAATTACAATAAGGCCCCTAGCTAATATTGAACTTCAAATTCTTTTCTTTTAGTCTGACTCAGGTTAGAGTCTGACTATTCTTGACTCGAATATGATTCAAGTCAATCTATATGCTTTTATATTCCAATACAATTTGAATACATGAATCCATGAACCCAGTTAACAATATATTCCTTTTTGACTGAATCAAACCATGGATATTCATCCATTATCCTGATATTCCATTTACCTGATTATACAGTTGCAACATGTCTACTGATATCATGGTTTTGGTCAGTCAACCAACTTACATATTCCAATACTACAAGACTGTTAAAACATTACGGGGTTTAAGGGGTAGATTGGTACGGAAGATGTTAAAGGTGGCACGAGGTGGTCAGATTAAGACACCTAACCTGAATCCTGTTGCTGTTGTACCGTGGCATAACGGTTCCTTGTACTTTCCATTTGCCCTGATCTCTAGCATATAGAGATCCCCCTCGTATACACTGGCATCCTTCTGTACCAAGCTACAAACAACAGCGTTACACAATGTTCCATAATATTCAACATTATAATACTTTAGAAAATACTGTTACTCTATCATTCTCATTCTTCGTATTCTTTTGGGACTTACCGAGCGACCTGTTCGCTGACGACATTCTATCTCTTTCTTCTTTGAATGTCGTCAGGTGCGTTGGACCAAGCTGAGATCGAGCCCACCAGTGAAGATTTGGAGCAGTTCCAGGCAGACCCAGAGCTCTAGATAATTGTACCTTGTTCTTTCCAGTTTATTTCATTTTCTGTTATGCCACTGTTTAGGCATTGTTTTTTTTTTCATTCCAGTTGTATTTTCTTTTCCTGCATTGTAAAAAAAATGTTATTAATAAAAGTTGCTGTTATTTCAATATCTTTTGTCTCTTGTGATTATTTTATATTGCTTAGCTACGCTTAGCGTATGTACTTCTAAGTACATACGTAGCGGACCTCGTCGCGTCCACTTCGCCGTACACTGGGAAGCGGGGCGTGACAGGTTTTGTTGGTGGCCCATGCAGGTCAGAGCTGTATGAATCCCTGTCATGCAGTTCTGGTCTGCGTGAACAACCTAAGCAATATAACACAAGAACCAGCAACTAAAACATTCTTTACAATTCATGTTCTTTGAAACTTGCAAATCTCTATTCCTTGAATCTTATCATTTCATGTATTTGATTCTGTCCTAATCCAAATTTTTCTTCAGGATTATGGATTCCCCGAACAACACCAGCACCAACATCAACAACACCCCACCAGCACTACCTCTCACACCAGCTGTTCCCGCACAACCCACTGAGCAGACGATGTTATTTGATGCGATCCGTAGTCTTCTCGAGGGACAACAACAACTTCTGAGCCGTCCCGATAATGATGCACCGGGAGTAAAACAATTCCGGGCTTTGCACCCAAAGCAGTTCTCTGGTAAAGGAAGCCCTCTCGAAGCAGAAGAATGGGCACAAAGCATCGAAGACGATCTGGCAGCAGCCCAAGTGCCAGATAACGCTTGGGTCCGTGTAGCGAAGCTACAGCTCACGGATAATGCTCGCAATTGGTGGAAGGCGGAAGAAACCCGTCTGGCACAGCCGATTGAATGGAAGACATTTCGCGAGAAGTTTGACGCGAAATATTTCCCTGTGACTGCCAGGTTCGCTATGGAGCAGCAGTTTATTCATCTACAGCAAGGATCAATGTGGGAGAAATCGGTAGATGAATACGATGCTGAGTTCACTATGTTGAGCCGGTAAGATATGTCACAATAGTTCAATTTTTAAATATCACATACTACACAGCTAACACAATCTTTAAGCAGATTCGCGGCACACCTGATACCGACGGACGAGATCAGAGCCCGTCGTTTTCAGCAAGGTTTGGACACAGAGATCAAGGCTGCTCTAGCCACAGGAAAGTTTTTGACTCATGAGGAAGCCCTAGAAGCTACCCGCAGTTATGAGGCAGTCATAAAAGAGGGGCAGACCTCAGTCTGTAGGAGTCAAGCGCCCTGCCAACCAGATGGCAGGTGGAGCCACGTCCAGACCACCCTTCGTGCCGAGGCGACCTGGAGTACCAACTCATCGTCCTAGCCCAGCCTTTTGCACTTACTGCAAGAGAACTGGACATATGATGAAGGACTGCCGTCGAGCCAACCGCCTCTGCTTAGTCTGCGGTTCAGCCACTCATGATATTGGATCTTGTCCCCAAAGGCAGAACTCAGTTGCTGCACCCAGGCCAGCAAATACTTATCAGCAGCGACCAGCTCTTCAGGCACCTGCTACCAGACTTGCACTGCCTGCACCACCTAGGGGACCACAAGCTGCACTACCTCCTCGACAGTTCCATCAAGCTCAAAGGAACGTTCAGAGGAATGCTCCTCAGGCCAGGAGAAATGCTCCTCAGGCCAGGAGGATTGTGCCGAAGCGCCAGGCTTTCATGATGTCTGTGGAAGAAGCTGAGGCCACTGGCCAAGTCATTACTGGTAAACTGTCTTTCTCAAACTCAACTTTTAGGTTGGTTACCTACACACTTCCCTATACCTGAACCTATCCCATATACCTTAGGTACAATCCTAGTAGCTTCACTACCTGCACTTGCACTGTTTGATACTGGGGCATCCCACTGCTTTATGTCGCAACGGTTTGTCCGAACCCATGCGATTCCAGTCTCACCGCTTGTATCCAGCTGGAACGTCAATTCTGGAAATGGTGTTCTAAAGGCAACTATGGGATACAGCATGTGTCCAGTCATCGTCTGCAGTCGAGAGTTTTACGCCGACTTCAAAGTACTGGACATACCAAACTTCGATGTGGTTCTAGGAATGGACTGGCTTAGAACCTTTTATGCTACCATCGACTGTCGTCAAAGGAGGGTAGTATTTGAGATTCCAGATCATCCGGTCTTCTATTTCAAGAGTGGAGATCGTACATTGGAGCCAAGTACTTACAAAGCGAAGCCAAAGGAAGCAGTAGTTGCAGCAGCTCATGCAGAGGAAGAATCAAGACCGGAGGTAGTTCGAGAGTTCGACGACATATTCCCTGACGATATATCAGGTTTGCCTCCCGATCGAGCTCTTGAATTCAGTATTGACTTAGTACCAGAAGCACAAACCTGTCACGCCCCGCTTCCCAGTGTACGGCGAAGTGGACGCGACGAGGTCCGCTACGTATGTACTCCGAAGTACATACGCTAAGCGTAGCTAAGCAATATAAAATAATCACAAGAGACAAATGATATTGAAATAACAGCAACTTTTATTAATAACATTCTTTGTACAATGTATGAAAAGAAAATACAACTGGAATGAAAAGCAATGCCTAAACAGTGGCATAACAGAAAATGAAATAAACTGAAAAGAACAAGGTACAGTATCTAGAGCTCTGGGTCTTCCTGGAACTGCTCCAAATCTTCACCGGTGGGCTCGATCTCAGCTTGGTCCAACGCACCTGACGACATTCAAAGAAGAAAGAAATAGAATGTCGTCAGTGAACAGGTCGCTCGGTAAGTCCCAAAGAATAAGAAGAATGAGAATGACAGAGTAACAGTATATATATTTTCTAAAGTGTTATATTGTCGGATATTATGAAACATTGTGTAACGCTGTTGTTTGTAGCTTGGTACAGAAGGATGCCAGTGTATACGAGGGGGATCTCTATATGCTAGAGATCAGGGCAAAAGGAAAGTACAAGGAACCGTTATGCCACGGTACAACAGCAATAGGATTCAGATTAGGTGTCTTAATCTGACCACCTCGTGCCACCTTTAACACCTTCCGTACCAATCTACCCCTTAAACCCCGTAGTGTTTTAACAGTATTGTAGTATTGGAATATGTAAATTGAGTGACTGACCAAAACCATGATATCAGTAAGCATTGTTGTAACTGTATAATCAGGTAAATGGAATATCAGGATAATGGATAAATATCCATGGTTTGATTCAGTCACAAGGAGTATATTGTTAACTGGATTCAGGGTTTCATGTATTCAAATTGGGTCAGAGTATAAAAGAATGTAGGTTGACTTGAATCATATTCGAGTCAGGAATAATCAGACTCTAACCCGAGTCAGACTAAAAGAAAGATAATTTGAAGTCCAATATTAGTTAGGGGCCTTTTTGTAATTTGTAAAACTTGAGAGGGTTTTCTGTAAAAAGTACTTTTGCATAGTTTTCAAAATACACCTCAAGTATTTAATAATCATCTTTATTGTTATAATGAATGTGTATTTTATTTGTGTTATTCTAGTGAATATATCCTAATAAAAGTATTAATTGTTTTATTTGAAATTCATGGTATTTTAACGTAACTTTTAATCTTTTAATTTTAGAAAAAAGTGGAAACTTTAGATTATGATAAAATAGGTATTTAAATGTTAATTATATATATATTAACACATGAATAATTTTATATAAATATTTTATTTAGAGAAAGTCTCATTTTCCTTAAATATCGTATTTTAAACCTTTCGAGACCGAATGCTCCTTGCGGAGGTCTGAATCTCGCACTACTAGCCTGCGGGTGCACGTTGAACCGTACTATCCCTAACAGGTTCCCCAAAAGTGGTTTGTAGCGGCGCTTTGCTTAGGTTTAACAAGTACTTTTCATTTGGGAAAACGGTTTTATAAATATGGGGTATTTAATTGCAAAAAGTATAGTTTTCCGTATTTTAGTTGTTAGGATTTCCTAAGCCAACTAGCCTACTTCTAAGGTCTAAACGATAAGTCATTAGAAGTCTCAAATCGCCTCTTCACCGCCAATTGTGGCCAGGTAAGTACAAGTGAGGAGGGAGGGATCCGCTCACGAATCGTGAAACGGGCCTTTTAAAGTTACCCAAGCTCACTTGCCTAGCCTAGACACCACAAAGTCAGTTTAGATAAACGATCGATATCCATGACTAATCGTGCTTTCATTTTATTAAAATATTTTACTTAGAAATGTTTACAACTTAAAACTTTCAATAAAGGTTATAAAGATTATGGTATTTTAGTGAAAAGTCCTGTAATTTCGTATTCTGTATTTTTTATATTTATCAATTAGGGTTATATTGAGTGTGTGTAGGGGTAGGTTATTACCCCGTGACTTATATTAAGTTTTGGTGAAATTTAAAGCTAAAACATGCTATGTTAAACTTAAAGGTATTATAGCGCAAGAATACGGTATTTTAACGTTATCATTTTATGTGTGAAATTTCATTCAAATTGAGTTCTACAAGTTTTGTGATCAAGATAAACATATTTAGGAGTGAGGTAATTGATTAAACTAAGAAAAATGAACTTCATGGTATTTTTATGAAAAGAATACGGTTTTGCAAAGAAGTTATCATTTCATGTGAAAAAGTTTGATTAAATTGGTTTATGGGTGATTAATAGTCAACATGAATATGGGTAGATAATATGTATTAGGTGACAAGTGGAAATTTATAGAAAAACCGAATCGGAAATCGGCTTGTCCGATTTCCGTCGGGTTCCAAAAAGTCGTATTTTTACCTTAAAGAAAAGGGAGATGGAAGAGGTGGGACTTACGGTTTGGACAAGCTAATGAAGCTAATGGATGTGGTGGTTGCCGATTCGTCGAAAGCGTCGCGAAGGTTCTGATCCGGTCGCCGGAATCCGTCGTCGATTTCGGCAGCGCTTCGCTTCTTGCTCTTCGTACCGAGTTCTCGAGAATTTGAGAGAGTAGACTTAGAGTTGTGAGGGGAAAAGGTAGAGGATAGGGGTCTTTATATAGGGCTAGGCTAGGGTTAGGGTTTGGATTAAAAATATTAAAAGAAAATATAAAAAAAACATTAAAAATTCATTAAAAATCATTAAACCTAGGAGTAAAAGGGATTTATTGGCCAAATCAAAACCGATCCAGGTATAATAAGTATGCAAGAGGGTTGACCAAGTCAAGAGCCAACTTTTCTCAGTTGGTGACTTGGCCGTCCGGCCAGGTCCGGCCGGATCGGCCGGACCGAGTTGGCTGATTCGCCGCCCGGCGGCGCCGAGTCGGGCCGAGTCAAGGGTCCAATGGCCGGGGTTTTTCCTGAGGAATAACTTGGTATTTTTACTTTTTGTTGTCCAGTACATATTTTGGGAGTTATGGCCTTTTTACCGTTGACTTCCAAAAAAAATTAAAACAAAATAAGTACAAAAATAATGTAGGGCATGGGATTTGAACTCCGGTGGCTTGGTTCAGCAGTGCAAGGTATTACCAATGAGCTACAAGCTCCTTCTTGTAATTATTGTGGTTTTTAATTACTTAAACTGATAGCAGTAAGAATAAATACTCCTAGTATACATTAAATTTAAAGTAATTTCTTGTACACTAAAAATGGAGTTATTTCATTCTTGTAGCTTGTAATTAAAAACAAAAATAATTACCTAAATCTTGTGCTCAGGCTTAAATACCCCTTTGTGGATTTTTAAAAAATATTTTGAAAAAAAAAAATTTGTATAGGAAAAATTGTATAAAAATTAGGGTTGTTACATTCTACCCTTCTTATAAAAATTTCGTCCTCGAAATTTATAAAAGGAAAGTGTAACGGTGCAAAGAAGTTTGGTGGTTGTGGTATATATAGTGTATAAATAACAAAGAGATACAAGGGTGAAAAAGGTTTACCGAAGTTACCTTGACCTACAGTCTCGGTTTCTACGGCTTCCAATGTGAAGGTCTGTCGCCGTGGTACATTCCTTCTGGCTGGAGGCACATTCTGCCTTTGGGGCCTATTTCTCTGCCCTCTAGGCATGTCCCTCATTGCCTGTTGGAATTGATGAGTAGGCTGTGCAGGTGGTGGAGCAGGTAGTTCAGGACGAGTTGCAGGAGCCTGGATGGTTGACCGCTTCCCAAAATACGGAATACGAGGGGTAAACAAGGCCAGCCATGCTCCTACGGTCAAGGAAAAGTCCTGCCGTAGTCACACTTCGGCTTCTAGTTTCTCATGGTAAACAGTATATATTGCACAGGTAATGAGAAATGCAGTAACTGAAGGGAATAATATAAAGTCTGACCTGAAGTGGAACAAATGAAGGCAACACGGGAGGGCAAGTAAGGAAGTCCGTGATGCACGTCTAGTTCTGGTCCAGGCTAAAATCTTCTCCTCACACTGAGCATGCATACTCAGGTCGTCAGAGCGACACAAAAGCAATATAATGTATATAATCAAGTAACAGTTCTAACAGTGGTAATAGATATGAATAACAGTAAATCAATGACAGCATGAATATGAATGGGCAGAGATCAATGCAGCGGAAAAATAAAGCAGTATAACAATATGTCACGAATGTCTAGACAGTATAGGATGAATGTAAATGACAGTAACCCTATCAGTCTCTAAGTCTCACTGCACAGGTCAATAAGCCTATCGTCAGTCCAAGTGTGAGAGTCAACCACTCGCGAGTGTCCTCCACCCAAGGATAGAACCCAAGGGCAAGGGACCACGGGCCCAACATGTAACGAGTGTATCACGGTATATATATCACGTACCCTGTAAATCTCCATATAACTCCCTAAATATATAAGCCGGCATGGGACTCCCGAGATTCTGTTGAGCTCACACTTGAAATACCCCACACCCCGTGGTCTACATCAAACGCTAACCATCACCCTAAATACTAATCGATCCGTGACAAGTCTGCGCGAGAACTGGAGGCAGGACCTCCATCAAGCACGTCCCGACTAATACCTAAGATAAATGGCAGTGTCGGATGCCTTATCTGTGACACCCGTGCAAGCGCTTCCATAAGTGTCCCATACCACTTATAGTCACACGTACACGCATCCCACAGACGTCGACAATGTAATAGAAATATAGGGTCGCTGATTGTGCACAAGTACGTATCACTTTTCACTTAATCACGAATGCACGAACACTAACGTACTTGCCACAATCATCACTAGGATCTAACACTAGGTAAATGCACGATGTCACTAGGTTATCACTACAATGATATATGTATGATATGATGCATGAACAGTATAAGAAACGCAACTCAAGTATCATAAAAACAACAGTCTATCACTTGCATGATTTATCATGAAACATAGGTACATAATTTAGCGAAATGATAAACAGGTAGTAATTAATATGTTCAGTTAGCTATCCATAGAGTTTTGTTTCAAGTCAATCGGGTTCCAGGATCATTAGTTATGATTATTTCCTTTTTAAGCGCACGCGGCTGGAAATCCAATTTCAGAATCAGAAGTCCATTTCGCAACGCACTTTGATCCCAGTTGGGATCATAATTTAGCGACGATACAGTTGAAAGAATTCTAGGGTTTTCAGTAAAGTTTTCAACGCAACAAACGGATCTTCAATCGCGTCTGTATGTTAGGAGTTATAATCTGTTTAATATTAACATGTCAAATCTGATTCTGCTGGGACTGTTACGTGTCCCGATCTTCTAAATTACAGATTAAATATCAAACGGTAACGAAACAGGATGAAATTTATTTTGTTGTCTAGCTAACAGATTTTTCTATAATAAACAGCGGAGTTCCGCGACTTACAAGTTAAGGAAATTCTATGGTATCCAATACGAAACAGCAAGCAAAGACTGGAGTCACTCTGGACCGCAGTCCAGAGCCGTACTCCGAACCGAATATCATCACAGTTTAAATACCGAAATGTCTGGAAACTGGTATAAGATTAAAGTTCGTCGAGTTATCTTCAATTCGAGCCCTCGAACGCACCAATCTAATATGTATATGATTTATGATGAATTTAACTATTTTCAGGTGCAACAGAATTTCAGTTTTACGATCAAACTTGGGGGTAGTCATTTTAACTGTTAACAGTCGTATTTTCTAATGAAATTTGCACCCGTTAATCATCTCTACAAGGGCCAATATAATATGTCCAGTTCCGTCAAATACGATAATGATTTTCTATGGGAACAAGCATCGAACAGTTTTGTGACAATATATAACATCAAGCAAACATGGAATATATCTACGATTCTAATTTGTAATATATACGGAATAGCATGAAAGCAAGTAAGAACTTGCCTGGAGATGTTTTGGGGCACACGGCAGCGGCTAATACGCCGACTTGTATCCGTCACGGCAGTAAATCGGTTGGGTTAGAGCTTTAGCGGAGCTTGGGCTCGAGAGCTAGGAGGCTTGACTTGGGCTCTGTGCAATGGCAGTGACGGTTGCGAGCTCAGGCGATGGGGTTCTAGGATGGTGGCTGGTTACCAGAAAGTGTAGCCTTGATTAGTTCACCTTCACAATACCCATCAAACTCCACTGCTGCTAGTTCTTTTTCTTGTACACGAGCATCTTCACTTGGACAACTTGATGCTTGGCCACTCAGAAAAATGTTGGACGCTATTGGAGAGAATCGATACTTGAAAGATCTTGTGGGACACCGAGAGAGGGAAGAGAGAGAATATTTAGAGAGAGGGAGAGACTTAGGGAGAGAGACACAGAGAAGAAATAGAGAGATAGAGAGAGGGAGTGAGAGATTAGAAACAGAGGGGTTAGCGATGGGGGAGAGAGAGAGATGTAGGGTGAGAGAGAGAGTTGAGACAGAGAGAGAGATCGTGAGAGGGAGATTTAGAGAGAGGGGAAAACTGCAGGGAGAGAGAGGAAGTGATCGGAGGTCGGGGGAGTGTGGGGAGCTCGGGAGTTGGGTCGTCGGGTATTGGAGGGAGGTGAGGAAGGCAGGCGAGGCTCGGTGGCTGGGCGAGAGGAGCGGGAATGAGGGGGTGCCGGAAGTGAGGAGGAAGAGATGGTGAGGCGAGGAGGTGCGCGAAGAGAGAGCGAGTGGGTGAACGATGGTGGTGGAGGGCTGTCGTGGCGGTGGTGATGGAGGGAGGTGGCTGGTGGAGACGAGCTCGGTGGATGATGGTGGTGAGGGTTGTAGTGATGGTTAGAGGCGGAGGAAGAGGAGGTGAATGGTGGTCGAAGTCGTCGTCGTTCACGGCGGAGTGATGAAGACCGTGGGGAGCTCGAGAGTGCTGCGGGTTGGGTGGAGGAGAAAACAGAGAGAGAGAGAAAGGAGAGGGAATGATGTAGGGGAAAGAGAAAGGGAGACGAGGCGCGAGGTGCGGTTGAGGGGGCGGGTCGTAGGGAAACGTGCGCGTCGACGTGGGCGCGGGCGAAGGAGGCGGCGGAGGAAACGCGCTCGCGAGCGAGATTGAGGGAAGAGAGCCGTTGGAGGTTAATTTGAAGGAGGAGATGAATAGGGATTGGGCCGGGTCGGGTGTTGGTGAGCGGCTGTAGGGGAGCGGGCCAAACAATTTTAAGAAGGAAAATTGGAGGTTTGGGCTGAGTGAGGCGGGCTGGGCCAGAAAGTTGAGTAAAAGAATTAAAAGGGGAAGGGAACGGGCAGGCCGGGCCAGCTAAAAGAAAGGAATTAAATTAAAGAAGATGGGCTGAAGAAAATAGAGTGGGGCCGGCTTGGGTTATATATAGGAAAATAATTGGGAATAAAAAGGAGTGGGCCGGCCGATAGAAAGAAAAAGAGGAAATAGTGAGGATTGGAGCTGGGCTGAGGCAAGGAGAAAAATTCGTTTATTGATAAAAGAGTTTGGGCTGAGGGTTATAGAAAAAGAAATGGTTTCTTTAGTTTGGTTTGATAGAAATGGGCTGAGTGAAAGAAAAAAGGTGTGTTAGGGTTGAAACTTAGGGTTTTAAAATATAGGGTTAGGATTTAAGATTAATAAAGAAGATGAAGTTTATTAACTGGGGAAAAATGGGTTGGGTTTAATTTGAATAAACGAAATGAGCTGAGTGAAATAAAATATAACTTGGTTTAGAATTTGGGTCTTACAAGAGAGGTTATAATAAATAAATAATCTTCTAAGTAAAAGACATAGATTTATAAATAAGATAAATGGAATTCTATAGTAACAAAATATGGACTTGGTATAAAAAGGGGCCGGATGTTACATCATACCACCCTTACAAAAATTTCGTCCTCGAAATTTAAAGAAATAACAAGTTATAGAACATAAGCGAAAGCCATCACAGTTGCAAACTAGTATATAAGGATTTACTAAAAATCCGCGGACGAAGAAACTTGAAAATATGTATATAAGTAAAAACAACATACGGAAGGGTAGGCCTAATAGGTATAAGGCAGGAACAACTATAAGAGCAATCTACATGTACACGAGAATATGGATGACAATGATGAACAAAAATAATCCAGGCGTATTCAATAGAAACGAAACCCAAACAGGTGTACATACAAGTATATTTAAGGTAGCACGACAGAAAATAAAAATAAGGTACAATCATTTATAATAGTAATCATAGGCACAAAACCCGAAAATAAAACGACAAGAATAAAGTAGTGGAAATCTAGTCGTTAGGTTAAAACTTTTTAGAATAATGCATCGGTCAAACAGTTTCAAATAGCTTAGAAACTCATATAGTGAAAATAAGAAACATGGAACAAAATATACGCAGTTCAAGGTTGCGCTACTAAAAAGAATAATAATAATGCACTTAAAAATACGTAAAACGGGGTAATCAATAACACGTACTTTTGACAAGTGCAAAATACTAAAACTACATTTTAAAATAATAGTGCCCCTAAATATAGTCGGGGTAACACGGAAAAGCATAAGTGTGTCCAAGTTTAGGTAGGGTAGAGATTACAATGGGATGTGGCTGATACAAAAGGTCGAAGGATGACGGCTTTAGGCTGAAAATCAAGGAAATTGGGATCGGGTCAACACAAAAGTAGAGGTGAGCCACAAAGAGCTACAAGGAAACAGTATGGGGAGGATTGAAGGAAGTTCGAACACAGTTGGACGAATTACTGGCGAAAGGATGGATTCGTCCTAGCACTTCAAGTTGGGGAGCACCTGTACTGTTGGTGAAGAAGAAGGAAGGTTCATACAGAATGTGCATCGACTATAGGGCCTTGAACGAAGTTACTATAAAGAACAAGTATCCTCTCCCGCGCATCGACGATTTGTTCGATCAGCTAAGTGGATCTTGTGTCTTCTCTAAACTAGATCTTCGTTCAGGTTATCATCAAGTGAAGGTCAAGGAGGCTGATATTCACAAAACAGCTTTCAGAACTCGCTATGGACATTACGAATTTCTAGTAATGCCATTTGGAGTGACCAATGCACCAGCAATCTTCATGAACCTTATGAACCAAGTTTTCCGGGAGTATTTAGACAGGTTCGTTGTCATCTTCATCGACGACATCCTGGTATATTCTAAGAATCGGAAGGAGCATGCGGAGCACTTACGAATTGTCCTGGAAACACTTCGACAACATAAGCTTTATGCCAAGTACAGCAAGTGCGAGTTTTGGCTAAAACAAGTTGGTTTTCTTGGACACATCGTATCAGGAGAAGGGATTTCTGTAGATCCAGCAAAGGTTTCAGCAGTCAGCGAATGGCCTACACCAAAATCAGTGAAGGATATTCGGAGTTTCTTGGGCTTAGCTGGATATTACAGAAGATTCATTGAAGGCTTTTCGAAGATAGCAACACCCCTGACCAAGCTCACAAGAAAAGATGAAGAATTTGTGTGGTCAGAAGCATGCGAGCAAGCTTTCGTAGAACTCAAGTCAAGACTGACATCTGCACCTATTCTCGTCATACCGGATCAAACCGGAGGATTCGAAGTACATTGTGATGCATCCGGTAAGGGACTAGGATGTGTTCTACATCAGCACGGTAAGGTTGTGGCTTATGCTTCAAGACAACTGAAGACTCATGAGCGCAATTATCCGACGCATGATCTAGAGTTGGCAGCCGTTATTTTTGCTCTCAAGATTTGGCGCCACTACTTACTTGGTGAACGAGTGAACATCTACACAGATCATAAAAGTCTGAAGTACGTGTTTACTCAGAAGGAGTTGAATATGCGGCAGAGAAGATGGTTAGAACTTATGGCGGACTTCGACATCAATTTGCAATATCATCCAGGAAAAGTGAACGTAGTACCTGATGCTCTTAGTCGCCAACCATTATCAATGAATCTCACCGCCCAGTGGAAGCTTCAGCAGGACCTACATCAGATGGAGATTGAACTAGTCATGCCAGGTGATGTTTCAAATTTGATGAATCTACAAATCCAATCAACTATTGTCAATCAGATCAAAGCAGCTCAAGCCAGCGATGCTAAGTTGCAAAAGATCAGAGAACAAGTGGAGAATGGACTCAGAACAGATTTCATCATCCATGAAGATGGATCCTTGAGATACGGCAGTAGATTGTGTGTACCAAAGGGTCCTGTTCGGGAAGAGTTAATGAAAGAAGCTCACAGCTCTCCCTATTCAGTACATCCTGGAGGTACCAAAATGTACAAAGATCTACGTCAGAATTATTGGTGGCATGGAATGAAGCGTGAAGTAGCCAGGAGTGTCGCAAAATGCTTGGTGTGTCAGCAAGTAAAGGCTGAACATCACAGAACAGCTGGACTACTTCAACCGTTACCAATCCCAGAATGGAAGTGGCAGCACATCACGATGGACTTTGTAACTGCTCTTCCCCGCAGCACAAAGGGTAACGATGCGATTTGGGTCATTGTGGATCGACTCACAAAGTCGGCTCACTTCATCCTATTTCGAGTTGGCCAATCAACTGAGACATTAGCGAAGAAGTACATGGAGGTAATAATCTAAATTAAGATTTAAACTCTTCATAACATACTATCTCTGATACCCATGAACTCATACAGGAAATTATGAGACTTCATGGAGTACCGGTCTGCATTGTCTCCGATCGTGACACCAGGTTCCGATCGCAATTTTGGCAAAGTCTGCAAGCTAGCTTGGGAACAAGTCTGAACTTCAGCACGGCTTATCATCCACAAACAGATGGTCAGTCGGAACGAACTATTCAGATCTTGGAGGATATGCTCAGAGCATGTATGCTCGACTTCAAGGGATCTTGGGAAGATCACCTGCATCTTGTGGAGTTTGCGTACAACAACAGCTACCAAGCAAGTATAGGAATGGCACCTTTTGCAGCTTTATATGGAAGGAAGTGTCGATCACCATTAAGTTGGGACGACATCGGAGATAGAGAACTCCTTGGACCAGAGATGATAGTAGCAACCGTTGATGTGGTTCGTACTATCAGGGAAAGAATGCGCATAGCCCAAGATAGACAGAAACACTGGGCAGATGCGAAGAGACGACACTTGGAGTTCCAGCCAGGAGATCATGTATTCCTGAAAATCTCTCCGAACGGCGGAGTGATCAGATTTGGAAGACGGGGGAAGTTGAGTCCAAGATACATTGGACCGTTCGATATACTCGAACGAGTCGGTGAAGTGGCATATCGTTTAGCGCTTCCACCCTCACTGGAAGGAGTGCATAACGTGTTCCACATATCTCAACTCAGAAGGTATGTGAGTGACCCCAGCCATGTACTTGATCATTCCGAACTCACGATACAGCCCGATTTTTCTTGTGAGCAACAACCTGTGGAGATCCTGGACAGAAAAGTGAAGACACTTCGGAACAAAGAAGTTAATTTGGTCCGGGTAATGTGGAGGAAAGACACTCCAGGAGAATCCACGTGGGAAAGGGAAGATGAGATGCGTGCAAGATATCCGCACCTTTTTGTAATCTAGTCCTTAAATAAAAGTTGTAAATTTCGAGGACGAAATTTTTATAAGGAGGGTAGAATGTAACAACCCTAATTTTTATACACTTTTTCCAATACAATTTTTTTTTTTTCAAAATATTTTTTAAAAATCCACAAAGGGGTATTTAAGCCTGAGCACAAGATTTAGGTAATTATTTTTGTTTTTAATTACAAGCTACAAGAATGAAATAACTCCATTTTTAGTGTACAAGAAATTACTTTAAATTTAATGAATACTAGGAGTATTTATTCTTGCTGCTATCAGTTTAAGTAATTAAAAACCACAATAATTACAAGAAGAAGCTTGTAGCTCATTGGTAATACCTTGCACTGCTAAACCAAGCCACCGGAGTTCAAATCCCATGCCCCACATTATTTTTGTATTTATTTTGTTTTATTTTTTTTTGGAAGTCAACGGTAAAAAGGCCATAACTCCCAAAATATGTACTGGACAACAAAAAGTAAAAATACCAAGTTGTTCCTCAGGAAAACCCCCGGCCATGGAACCCTTGACTCGTCCCGACTCGGCGCCTCCGGCCGGCGAATCGGCCGACTCGGTCCGGCCGATCCGGCCGGACTTGGTCGGACGGCCGAGTCACCAACTGAGAAAAGTTGTCTCTTGACTTGGTCAACCCTCTTGCATACTTATTATACCTGGATCGGTTTTGATTTGGCCAATAAATCCCTTTTACTCCTAGGTTTAATGATTTTTAATGAATTTTTAATGTTTTTTTATATTTTCTTTTAATATTTTTAATCCAAACCCTAACCCTAGCCTAGCCCTATATAAAGACCCCTATCCTCTACCATTTCACCTCACCACTCTAAGTCTACTCTCTTAAATTCTCGAGAACTCGGTACGAAGAGCAAGAAGCGAAGCGCTTCCGAAATCGACGACGGATTCCGGCGACCGGATCAGAACCTTCGCGACGCTTTCGACGAATCGGAAACCACCACATCCATTAGCTTCATTAGCTTGTCCAAACCGTAAGTCCCAACCCCTCTATCTCTCTTTTCTATAAGTATAAAAATACGACTTTTTGGAACCCGACGGAAATCGGACAAACCGATTTCCGATTCGGTTTTTCTATAAATTTCCACTTGTCACCTAATACATATTATCTACCCATATTTATGTTGACTATTAATCATCCATAAACCAATTTAATCAAACTTTTTCACATGAAATGATAGCTTCTTTGCAAAACCGTATTCTTTTCATAAAAATACCATGAAGTTCATTTTTCTTAGTTTAATCAATTACCTCACTCCTAAATATGTTTATCTTGATCACAAAACTTGTAGAACTCAATTTGAATGAAATTTCACACATAAAATGATAACGTTTTCGAATACCGTATTCTTGCGCTATAATACCTTTAAGTTTAACATAGCATGTTTTACCTTTAAAACTTCACCAAAACTTAATATAAGTCACGGGGTAATGACCTACCCCTACACACACTCAATATAACCCTAATTGATAAATATCAAAAAATACAGAATACGAAATTACAGGACTTTTCACTAAAATACCCTAATCTTTATAACCTTTATTGTAAGCTTTAAATTGTAAACATTTCTAAGTAAAATCTTTTAATAAAATGAAAGCACGATTGGTCATGGACATCGATCGTTTATCTAAACTGACTTTGTGGTGTCTAGGCTAGGCAAGTGAGCTTGGGTAACTTTAAAAGGCCCGTCTCACGATTCGTGAGCGGATCCCTCCCTCCTCACTTGTACTTACCTGGCCACAATTGGCGGTGAAGAGGCGATTTGAGGCTTCTAATGACTCATCGTTTAGACCTTAGAAATCGGCTAGTTGGTTTAGGAAACCCTAATAACTAAAAATACGGAAAACTATACTTTTTGCAAATAAATACACTATATTAATAAAACCGTTTTCCCAAATGAAAAGTATTTATAAACCTAAGCAAAGCGCCGCTACAACCCACTTTTGGGGAACCTGTTAGGGAAAGTACGGTTCATCGTGCACCCGCAGGCTAGTAGTGCGAGATTCAGACCTTCGCAAGGAGCATTCGGTCTCGAAAGGTTTAAAATACGATATTTAAGGAAAATGAGATTTTTAAAGATAAAATACTCATTTAAAAATTATTCATGTGTTAATATATATATAATTATCATTTAAACACCTATTTTATCATAATATAAAGTTTCCACATTTTTCTAAAAATTACAAGATTAAAAGTTACATTAAAATACCATGAATTTCAGATAAAACAAATAATACTTTTATTAGGATATATTCACTAGAATAACACAAATAAAATTCACATTCATTATAACAATTAAAGACGAATATTAAATACTTGAGGTGTATTTTGAAAACTATACAAAAGTATTTTTACATAAAACCCCCTCAAGTTTCACAAATTACAATAAGGCCCCTAGCTAATATTGAACTTTAAATTCTTTTCTTTTAGTCTGACTCGGGTTAGAGTCTGACTATTCTTGACTCGAATATGATTCAAGTCAATCTATATGCTTTTATATTCCAATACAATTTGAATACATGAATCCATGAACCCAGTTAACAATATATTCCTTTTTGACTGAATCAAACCATGGATATTCATCCATTATCCTGATATTCCATTTACCTGATTATACAGTTGCAACATGTCTACTGATATCATGGTTTTGGTCAGTCAACCAACTTACATATTCCAATACTACAAGACTGTTAAAACATTACGGGGTTTAAGGGGTAGATTGGTACGGAAGATGTTAAAGGTGGCACGAGGTGGTCAGATTAAGACACCTAACCTGAATCCTGTTGCTGTTGTACCGTGGCATAACGGTTCCTTGTACTTTCCATTTGCCCTGATCTCTAGCATATAGAGATCCCCCTCGTATACACTGGCATCCTTCTGTACCAAGCTACAAACAACAGCGTTACACAATGTTCCATAATATTCAACATTATAATACTTTAGAAAATACTGTTACTCTATCATTCTCATTCTTCGTATTCTTTTGGGACTTACCGAGCGACCTGTTCGCTGACGACATTCTATCTCTTTCTTCTTTGAATGTCGTCAGGTGCGTTGGACCAAGCTGAGATCGAGCCCACCAGTGAAGATTTGGAGCAGTTCCAGGCAGACCCAGAGCTCTAGATAATTGTACCTTGTTCTTTCCAGTTTATTTCATTTTCTGTTATGCCACTGTTTAGGCATTGTTTTTTTTTCATTCCAGTTGTATTTTCTTTTCCTGCATTGTAAAAAGAATGTTATTAATAAAAGTTGCTGTTATTTCAATATCTTTTGTCTCTTGTGATTATTTTATATTGCTTAGCTACGCTTAGCGTATGTACTTCTGAGTACATACGTAGCGGACCTCGTCGCGTCCACTTCGCCGTACACTGGGAAGCGGGGCGTGACAGGTCGGCTTGAAAAACATCAGAAATTGTGAGATGGTCGCTTGAGGGTCGAGAGTACCCACAAACATGCCTACTGCAAGCGCTTCTTCGATGCGCTGCTCGCATTTTGACCATAAATTCCGCCACCGTATTGCGTATTGGACCCATGTCTCGCCTGGCTTCACCCTGGTGTTGATTAGTGCGGTAATCGGAGTACGCTCGCTGGCGCTTGCGAACCTTGTGTGAACAGCAGCTCCATTTCTGCAAATGTCTTGACAGAGTCGTTCGGGAGTTCAGAGTACCATTCGAACGCTGTCTCCGACAAGCTGCCGACGAACTGGCGAAGTAGCAGTTTATCGTAACCTCCGGTGTTTCCACATAGAGCCCTGAACTGAGCGACATGCTGGTGGGGATTGCCCGTCCCTTTATATACATGGAATTTAGGGATCGTATATCCCGGCGGGTACCTTATTTGGTCATACCAGCCTGGATAGGGCCGTCCAGTCTTAACAATTTTCCCAGCTGCTTCGTTCGCCTGGTGAACTCGTATCTGCTGAGCGATGTAATCATCCAAAGCGGCCTTGGAGATAGTCTCCTCCCTGGCTGCTGAAAGAGCCGGAGGAGGGTTCGATGTCTCCCCTCTGTCATCTTCAATGATCATCGGGGGGTCTTCAGCTGGAGGTTCCGGCTGTAACATCATCCCGGCCATGTCTTGGAACAAAAGAGCCATTCGTTTTATGTTGGCCGCTTGTTCCGCGGCCTCTTTTTCTTTCCTCTCAAGCATTCTTCGGAGGAAATCAGCATCGGTTTCTTGTTCCTGACGCTGTTCTGAGGTCTCTGGATTTTCTTTCGGCCCAGTGAGTGCGGCCATTGCAGTTAGCATCTCCTGAAGTTTCTGTTGTTGCTGCTCCTGAGCCTTCGTTATCGATCGGGTGAGCGGTCGATGACCCGTAGAAGCATGGCTTTCCTCTTTTCCGAAATCCATATAAACGGTATGTGTTACCATGCCCCCAGACTTGGGGCGTTTAGATTCAGCATCCTTGCGGTTCGCCGCGGTCACAGGGGCTTTCTCCTTCCTCCTTCTCTTGTGAGCGGTTGACGTTGAGGGAGCCGTTGTAGTGGGCACCCAAACAGCTGTTGCCTTTTGTGGCTTGACAGGATGGTTCTTTTCTTGTCGAGCTTTAAGCTTCTTTGATCGGCGAGAGTAGTCCTGGTCAATCACCGATTCCTGGACCTGTCTCCAGAATTTGTAAATTTTGGAGGACAGCCGCTGAGGGGGCTGCTCCAGCTTCGCCTTTGGGGCTTTCTCCATGGGTGGAGGAGATCTTTTCAGTATGGCAATTGGAGAATTCTTGCTTAGCAGTTCAAAGCTGTTCCCAGTTGGAACAGCAGCATCGATCTCCACCGTTGGAGCTGGCGAAGTCAATCCAAAAGGAGAATTGCCCCCAGCCTTCCTTACACTTTGCCAGTAGCGACGTCGAGCGTGTCGAGCCGTTGGGATTGTCTCAGCTATAGGGGTGACTTCCTTATACCCCCTGTTCTGGCCGATGGTTGCTGTTGGTGCCAGCCTATTGAAGACCGATGTCCGTTGAGAAGCAATATCCAATCTGTCAAAGACAAACCTCTGGGTAGGGGAAGCATCTTTGAGGACTTCGCCTGGAGCAGGAGCCGGAACAGTCAGTCTTGTGAAGACCGACCCTTTGGCAGGAGAAGCCGCTTTGACGACTTCGAGAGCAGGAATGGATATCCTTTTTGGGATAACCCTTTCTGGTATCGCGGGCTTGTTCATGGGCCCAAATGAGCTTTGGCCCAGTCTGTCAAAGACTGAGGCGTTGGAGCTGGATGACCCATTGAGAGGGGCCGCAGTAGTGGTAAGTCGATCAAAGACCGACTTCTTTAGGGCTTCCTGCAACGGCAGCGGGGCATTGAAGTTCATGGGTGGGAGCATGGTCCCGAAGAATAGTCCAGTGGTAGCCTGAGTTATTTGCTCCGCCGGCATCTTAAACAGTGAGGCTGCTTGGGGCCCGTAGGTTATACCTCCAGATGAGGCGGAACGGGAGCTGCAGTTGCAGTTGGAGCAGTTAGAGGCCATTTCTTTTTCTGCACGAGAGCAAAACCAAATCTTAGTACCTCGAACCCAAGGGCAACCATATCAAACCGTAATTCGTTCGCAAACACGACACACGAAGTGTGGAGTGGAATGAGGAAAAGGTCCCACCGGGCGTGCCAGAATCTGTTCCCCGCCGAAACACGGAGACACGACCGCGCAGGTCCGTCTTGCCTGAATTTAGGGGCAGATGCTAATTGTTGCTATCCGTCCACCTCTCCGAAGATGCCAAGTTGATTTATGACACCGTGTATTGAAGGTTTAAACGGATGAGGCCGATGTAGCAGACTTCGTCAGATTCCCCCTCATTTGAGGGGTTTTTAATTGTGGGGACGCTCTTCCCTACAAGCGTAAGCCCCTGCAGTTAATTACGCTAACGCATCGCGGTAATCACTTTATCCTTCTCCAGATTGGTCACTTCGTGTCGTGGGTGTTTGTTTTGTTTTTGGTTACCCGTGGATTGTATACGGAGACTAATTTATGTTGTCGCCCGTAGGGTGTGGATTAGTCTAAATCCGTATTTTCTTAGATTTGGGTTTGGGGGTTAGGTTTAAGGATACATTAGTCTCATTTGAGACTAAGATCAACTTAAAAGTTTCTTAAGAATACGTTACTCTAATTTTAGACTAAGGTCAACTTAACGGGATCGTTTAGATCCAACAAGAGAGCATTTAGGCTCTATTGTTTAGTTTAGGGACATTGCGGTCGATAATTAGTTTAAGTACATTACGGTCCAATGTTAGTTTAAGGACATCTCGGTCCAATGTTAGTTTAAGGACATCTTGGTCCAAGGTTAAGGACATCATAGTCCATGGGTTTTAAAGGACCCCACAGTCCGAGGTTAAGGACATCATAGTCCATGGGCTTAAGGAC
The DNA here is from genome assembly GCA_030015575.1 of Agapanthus africanus. Classification (NCBI taxonomy): domain Eukaryota; kingdom Viridiplantae; phylum Streptophyta; class Magnoliopsida; order Asparagales; family Amaryllidaceae; genus Agapanthus; species Agapanthus africanus. The sequence goes on along the minus strand of CM057346.1, from coordinate 102,031,874 downwards.
TCCACAGTCCGTAGTTTAAAGACGTCATAGTCTATGAAATGTATGGTTGTCGGGACCTGTCACCTCTCTGAAGATGTTGAAGAATTACAACGACATATATCAGAGGGGTTCAGAGATGTACCCTTGAACCAAAGTTGATTGGGAAATCTGTAGTCCAATTTGGGACTAAGATCAATCGATTAGATTATGAGCACATGGGCTCAGTTGAATCTGAATTGAGGACTTATGGCCAACTTGGGCTAAGTCCAATTGAGTTACAATCTTTAATATTTATCTTGGGCTGTTGAGCCTTTATTTGGGCTTGGCCCTGACAGTGTTTTTTTCTTTTACTAAACGCTGAGCGTTCCTCATAGCCCTAGGTTTAGAACAATTTATGTTCTATCAGCGCAACACGTGGTGCTCTTGGCGCTTTGCGCCAATCAAAAAGCGAAATGCGCTTCTGCCGAGTAGCGCACATACGAGGGAAACGTGTCGCGCTTAGCGCTAAGCGCCAGATAATGGGCACATTGCGCCAGTTTATGAGCGCAGAGCGCTAGTTTATGAGCGCATTGCGTTATTAGTTCAGTAGCGTACACGTGAATGACACGTGGTGCGCCTGGCGCTGAGCGCCAGCCCATGAGCGCAGTGCGCTATTTCAAGAGGGCGAAGCGCTAACTGTTAAGTGGCGCATACGTGAATGGCACGTAGTGCGTCTGGCGCTGAGCGCCAGCCCATGAGCGCAAAGAGCTAACTGTTAAGTGGCGCATACGTGAGGGACACGTGTCACGCTTGGCGCTGAGCGCCAGTCCAAGAGCGCAGAAGCGCAGTTCAAGAGCGCAAAGCGTATCTGATCAATTTTATGATCTGAGAAATAAATGCATGTTCTTTTAAAAGAGACTTTATCTCAAGATCTAAGAACAACAGTTCTTATCTTGTAGGAGATGTTTCCCATCTCTTGTGTTGATGAAAAGCTTTGCCTTTATAGATCTATGATCTGTAAGAAAGAAGTAAATTCTTCTTTTATTTTATGATGAGATCTTTTGATCTCTTTGTGAAAGACTTTTTTTCTTTGTATATCTATGATCTTTTAAATAAGTGAATCCTTCTTTTTAAATTAATTACGATATGATTTCATCTCTCTGTTCATCACCTTTTTTTTTACCTTGAAGAAAAATCTTCTTTCTCTGATAGCTTGGCTCTTCTTTTTGAGATCTCTTAAAGCTTATGGGGGGTTCCTCTCTATGCTTCTGTATATCCCAGACTTGAAGTCTTAGGGCCTTTATATAGAGCAAGCTGATCAGTTCAATCAGTTAAGGAGATCTTTTCTCCAATTGATTTGGGGATTTTCCCATCGTTAGATCTTTGATCCAAGGGCTTCTGATATACAGAAGGTAATCTTCTTACTTTTAACAAAGATTGGAAAATCTTCTAAACAGAATTTATTCTGTATTTTTAGTGATTCTTAATCACCATTGGATCATTGATCCAACGGTGCTCTGATTTACAGAGCACAATCTTGTTGTTTGGAAAGATTTTGAGGAATCTTTTCTTAACAGAATTTAATTCTGATTGATTAATGATTCATCATTATTATTAGATACTTGATCTGACGGTGGGGAGCTTTTAGTTCCAGCTCTAGCGCACCCGTGCTCTGCACGTGGCGCGCTGCTTAGAGTGCAGCGCACCTAGCGCTAGCGCATCCGTTCTTTGCACGTGGTGCGCTGCTTAGAGCGCAGCGCATCTAGAGCTAGCGCATCCATGCTTTGCACGTGGTGCGCTACTTAGAGCGCAGCGCACCTAGAGCTAGCGTATCCATGCTTTGCACGTGGTGCGCTGCTTAGAGCGCAGCATACCTAGAGCTAGCACACATGTGGTGTGCTGCTTAGAGCGCAGCGCACTTGGCGCTGCATCTGAAGCGTTGCTTCATTTCAAAATTTGAATTTTGAACAGAGCTTTGCTCTGATTGGGGGAAACAAAGTCAACTCAAAAACCTTGATTCAGTGAAATTAGCGTCCTTGACGAGAGCATCTCGATTCGCGTCGACCCGCAAGGAAATCAGTGTCTTTGCAGGAATACCTCGATTCTCAACCCCAAGGAAATCAGTGTCCTTGGTAAAAACCTCGATTCAGGGAAATCAGCGTTCTTTACGAGAGCATCCTGATTCGCATCGACCCGCAGAGAAATTAGTGTCTTTGCAGGAATACCTCGATTCGTTTCGACCCCCAGGGAAATCAGCGTCCTTGGCAAAAACCTCGATTCAGGGAAATCAGCGTCCTTGACGAGAGCATCCCGATTCGCATCGACCCGCAGAGAAATCAGTGTCTTTGCAGGAATACCTCGATTCGTTTCGACCCCTAGGGAAATCAGCGTCCTTGGCAAATACCTCGATTCTGGGAAATCAGCGTCCTTGACGAGATGATCTCGATTCGCATCGACTCGCAGAGAAATCAGTGTCTTTGCAGGAATACCTCGATTCGTTTCGACCCCCAGGGAAATCAGCGTCCTTGGTAAATACCTCGATTCAGGGAAATCAGCGTCCTTGACGAGAGCATCTCGATTCGCATCGACCTGCAGAGAAATCAGTGTCTTTACAGGAACACCTCGATTCGTTTCGAGCCCCAGGGAAATCAACATCCTTTGAAAATACCTCGATTCAAGGAAATCAGCGTCCTTGACGAGATGATCTCGATTCGCGTCGACCCGCAAGGAAATCAGTGTCTTTGCAGGAATACCTCGATTCGTCTCAACTCTGAGGAAATCAGTGTCCTTGGCAATACCTCGATTCAGGGAAATCAGTGTCCTTGACAAGAGCATCTCGATTCGCGTCGACCTGCAGAGAAATCAGCATCTTTGCAGGAATACCTCGATTCGTCTCAACCTCCAGGGAAATCAGTGTCCTTGGCTCAACACCTCGATTCAGGGAAATCAGTGTCCTTGACGAGATGATCTCGATTCGCGTCGACCCGCAAGGATATCAGTGTCTTTGCAGGAATACCTCGATTCGTCTCAACTCCGAGGAAATCAGTGTCCTTGACAATACCTCGATCCAGGGAAATCAGTGTCCTTGACGAGAGCATCTCGATTCGCGTCGACCCGCAGAGAAATCAGCGTCTTTGCAGGAATACCTCGATTTGTCTCATCCTCCGGGGAAATCAGTGTCCTTGGCTCAACATATCGATTCAGGGAAATCAGCGTCCTTGACGAGAGCATCTCGATTCGCGTCGACCCGCAGAGAAATCAGCGTCTTTGCAGGAATACCTTGATTCGTCTCAACTCCAGGGAAATCAGTGTCCTTGGCTCAATATCTCGATTCAGGGAAATCAGTGTCCTTGACGAAAGCATTTCGATTCGCGTCGACCCGCAGAGAAATGAGCGTCTTTGCAGGAATACCTCGATTCGTCTCAACCCCAGGGAAATCAGTGTCCTTGGCTCAACATCTCGATTCAGGGAAATCAGCATCCTTGACGAGAGCATCTCAATTCGCGTCGACCTGCAGAGAAATCAGCGTCTTTGCAGGAATACCTCGATTCGTTTCGACCCTTAGGGAAATCAGCGCCCTTGCGAAAACTTCTCGATTCGTCTCGACCCGTGAGAAAATTAGTGTCCTTGCAAGAACTTCTCGATTCGTCTCAGCTCATAGGGAAAAGCCTTAGGCAATGGGGATAAGGACCTGTTTCCTAAGCACTGGGGCCCTGCAAGTCGGTCTAAGATGGACTCTTGCATACTATTCATGGGCCACACTCTCCAAAGTCGAATCTCGACAAGGAGGGAAACAACCATTTACAAGTCTTCTCGACTTGTAAGTGGGAAAATTCTCTTGTGAGATCCTTACGACTCTCAAGAGAAAATACACACTTAGGAGTCATCACGACTCCTAGGGAGAAAATACACCTACAAGATCCTCTTGACTTGTAGGGAGAAAAAACCTTCTTGAGACCCTTACGGCTCATGAAGATGAAAAAGTCTTAGGCTACAAGGACTTTAAACATGTCCCCTAAGCTGTCAATTCTATTTCCATGCATAACTCTGCACTACTTCACCCATATACATACTTACGTGGGCAAAGTAGTGGGGGGCATTTGTTCCCTCGTAAAATACAAGGAAAAACCCCAATGGGGCATCACGTGCCCACACGTGATCGGGGGTCACGTGCCGACACGTGATGGCTTCCTGAAGACTCTGAAATAATAAGAATTGAATCCTAATCAAATGGGGTCACGTGTCCATACGTGATGGGCCTTTAAACCCACTGAAAAGAATTAAAGTTATAATAAAACAACAAGGAAAAACCCCAATGGGGCATCACGTGCCCACACGTGACCAAGGGTCACGTGCTAACACGTGATAATTCCTGAGTTCTTTAAAACAAAAGAATTAAATTCTGGTTAAATGCTTAATCAGTGGGTCACGTGCCACCACGTGATGGGGTCTTAAAAATTCTTTGAGTTAAAGGAAAGAAAACCCTAAACGGGGCATCACGTGCCCACACGTGACAGGGGGTCACATGCCAACACGTGATGGATTCCTAAGATCTCTGAACTAATAGAATTAAATTCTAATTAAATGGTCAATCAGTGGGTTCACGTGCTAACACGTGATAGGCTCTTAAACCTTCTGAACTAATAGAATTAAATTCTAATTAAGGGAAATCAAAAACCCTAGTTGGAAAAATATTTCCCTAGATCTTTCCAAATAAAAAGACTGCGCTCTGTAAAGCGGAGCACCGTTGGATTAAAAATCCAATGGTGGTTAAAAATCACCAATTTATAGAAAGATTCTATACAAGGAAAGATTTCCCTGAAATTTGCCAGGAATAACAGATAAAATAACTTTTGGATTAAAAATCCAATGGTGAATAAAATTCACTGAGTGATCTAAAAGATCATGTTGGTTACAAAATCAATTAAAATATTTCAATGAAAGATTGACTAAATAAACTGATTCTTTTCTTTCTCCTATAAATAGGAGCCAAGAAGAGAAGAAAAGGAAGAAAGATACAACAACAACAGAGAAAGAAAAGAGAATTTAATTCTCTAGAGAGAAAAGAAGATTTTCTCAGAAGAGAAAGAAACCCTAGGTGAGAAAGGGAAAGAGATCATAAGCTCCACAAAAACAAAAGGAGAATTTAATTCTCAAACTAAGAGTTTAACTCTTCTGAATAAGAACTTAGTTCTTCCTCTAGTTGAAGATCTGCAGAAGCAGATCTCCCCATAAGTTGAGAATTTAATTCTCATCGGGGAGATTCTGTCATGCAGATCTAAAACCTAAGAGAGGACCTAAGTTTCAGAGAATTTTATTCTCCCAAAAGCACATAGGAATTTAATTCCTCCAACAAAAATAGGGTTTAACCCTTAATACTAGAGCTTAGTTCTTCTTCATGGTTGAAAATCTGCAGAAGCAGATCTCCCCATAAGTTGAGAATTTAATTCTCATCGAGAAGATTCTGCCATGCAAATCCAAAACTTAGAGGGAGAGTTGGGTTTAAAGAATTTAATTGTTCCAAATATATAGGAATTTAATTCCTCTAAATAAATTAGGGTTCAACCCTACAAAAGAATTTAATTCTTAAACAAGGGACTTAAACTTTTCATGCACGTAAAAGCATCAGTATCCAACCTGACCACGTGTGTCTACATGACTCCCCTCCTCAGTGATCAAAAGAGAACGAATGAAATTGGGTCACATGCTCCCACGTGACCCTTGGATAAATTCCTTAAAACAGAGAGAACAAAGCCAAGGCAGATCAGACTTCGGGCGCCCTCACGTGTCCCCACGTGACCCCTGACAAACACCTCTTTAAAAAGAGAAGATGGAAAGTACTGAAGGATTAAAATCCAATACATGAGCACCCTCACGTGTCCCCACGTGACACCTAGTAAATCCTTTTAATATCCAATGCATAGATGCCTATCACGTGCCCACACGTGACGGCCTTGAAGACTAAAAGTGTTTAACACTTATTCTGAGAATAAAATAAGGGAGGCTTGACCCAATCCTAGGGAGCCTCACGTGACCCCACATGAGCGCTTCAATTTTAGTGTTTAACACTATTTTAAGCATTTCATCCCTAGTGTTTAATATTATGCATCACGTGGGAACATGTGACCGCCAGATATGTGCTAGTGTTTAACACTATATGCAAAGTAGTCTTATCCCAAATCGGCTAAGTCTTCCAGAGGCAAGACTCCCCTTTTGACTGAGCCTCAAATACATTCTTGTCTTCCAAGATTGATCATCTCATATGGTATATGAGTGCTCAGCACTCAATAAAAGACAAAATATGGTCAGAACCCAAACCCATGCTTAGCATTGCTAAATAATGGGGAGCTGAGCCCAGACAAATGTTCAACAGTCCCAACAAAGGTCCAGTATTTTAAACCTAATTGGACTTAGCCCAAGTTGGCCATAAGTGCTCAATTCAGATTTAATTGAGCCCACATGCTCATAATCTAATTAATTGATCTTAGTCCCAAATTGGACTACAGATTTCCCAATCAACATTGGTTCAAGGGTACATCTCTTCACTCCTTTGATATTTGTCGTTGTAATCCTTCAACGTATTCAGAGAGGTGACGGGTCCCGATAACAAATCATTCCATGGACTGTGGGGTCCTTAAACTCATGGACTATGATGTCCTTAAACTTTATAGACTATGACGTCTTTAAACTGTGGACTATGGGGTCCTTAAACCCATGGACTATGATATCCTTAACCTTTGACTGTGGGGTTCTTAAACCCATGGACTATGATATCCTTAACCTCGGACTGTGGGGTCCTTAAACCCATGGACTATGATGTCCTTAACCTTGGACCATCATGTCCTTAAACTGGTAATCGACTGCAATGTCCCTAAACTAAACAATAGAGCCCGAGTGCTCTTTTGTTGGATCTAAACGATCCCGTTAAGTTGATCTTAGTCTAAAATTGGACTAACGTATCCTTAACATATGTTTAAGTTGATCTTAGTCTCAAATGAGACTAACGTATCCTTAAACCCAACCCCAACCCCAAACCCAAATCTAAGAAAATACGGATTTTGACTAATCCACGCCTTACGGGCGACAACATAAATTAGTCTCCGTATACAATCCATGGGCAACCAAAAACAAAACAAACACACACGACACGAAGTGACCATCTGGAGAAGGAGAAAGTGGTTACCGTGATGCGGTAGCGTAATTAACTGCAGGGGCTTGCGCCTGCAGGGAAGAGTGTCCCCACAATCAAAAACCCCTCAACGAGGGGGAATCTGACGAAGTCTGCTACATCGGCCGCATCCGTCTAAACCTCCAATACACGGTGTCATAAATCAACTTGGCATCTTCGGAGAGGTGGATGGATAGCACCAAATAGCATCTGCCCTCGAAATTCAGGCAAGACGAACCTACGCGGTCTCGTCTCTGTGTTCGGCGGAGAACAGAGTCCTACACAGAGGTTTTCTGGTTCATGCAAAATGGAGTAGGAGCACATATGTGATATGTGCGGGACCGAGATTAATGAGAGTATGTGATACCGTATTCTATTCTTGCGATATGTGATATCGGTCGGGTATATGTGATATAGCCGGGTTATCGGATCAAGTGTTGATTGGATAAATTGATTCATTTGATATTAGTCGGTTATATGTACTATAGCCGGATTATTAAATCAAGAGTTGATTTAATAGTTTAATGTATAATTATATATTTGATATATTAAATTACATTAACTAATATTAGCTCACTTAAGATTTCTTTCTCACTTTTTGATACATTGATATATATGTGATATATATTAATAGTATTCTTTTTGCACAAAATATATATGCGATATATATTGTTGTGTCATGCTAGGTTAAACATGCAACATGCATGTATGAGACTTACGCCATGCTAGGGTTAATGTTAGGGTTAATATTTATTCTTAAGTAATTACAATTAGTGGAGATATTTTGATGGTTGGAAGCTTGGAGAAGTTTCAAGATAACCATTGACTTAGTCCACTCTTTTGTTTTCCTTAAGATATTTATGAACCCAACCATTAACCATACACAATGGTTAACTCTCTACAAGGGTTAGATATATGATATACTCACCCATGGTTGCAATTTTAACCTTAATGGATTCATTCTTTCATCACTTGAGTTTCATCTTCTTCTTCCTCATTTTTAAGCTTTCTAGCTTTTGACAAAGTGATGATAGATTGTGAGAAAACCAAATCTAAAGTGAGCAATATTCCTACTTCATCATCCTCTACTATTAGCCATTTAGTTTAGGGTGTTTGCTTCACTAATCTACACAATTAGTAAAGAGATGGCATGAGCTAGTGTCTCCTCGACGTAGATCATCTTCGGCCTCGAAGACTTCGAAGCAAGCTTGTTCGTTTCTTCATGGGAGTATCTCTAGAGTCCGGACGATCGTGATCGCAGCGAAGGGACTTCTACATGGAGCTATTGAAGTGAAGGACCAGTCTACAAAGGTTGTATTCCTTGTTCACTTAGATGTAAAGTGTTTACGTATTATGTTAAACCTTAATTCTCTAGTTCGATTACTTGGCGGGTTGGTTTAGCACCCCAAAAATTTTAAAGTAGCATGATTGATGCTTGCCAAAACCTTGCTAAGGTGCTAAGCTAACCCTACAGTGGTATCAGAGCCAAGCTAGAGCATTAGGCGTTGCGTAGACGAAGTTTAAAGTCCGATCGAACTCGAAAGCCCGAAATGACCCCCTTTCTGGAAATTTTTCCAATGGTTGGATTTTTCCATGTTAAAAATACTCAGAAAATCATGCAGGGAATTCTATGGACACACCTGAAGAACGAAACCCTAAATCGTCCAAGTGACCGCGGATCCGTGGCCAAAACATGGTTTTGGCGGCAGATCCGCGGCGCCGCTTGAGAGGCTTGGATCGGGCCCTTCAGCTGTTGGTCCGTAGGTACTGGGGCATATTTCTGGGAACTTTTAATTTTTCTTAAGTGTTGAGCTCTCTGGGAATTTTTGGGAATTCATTGTATCGATCGAATTATTTAACTTCGCCTACCTATCTGTGATTATGATACAATATTTGGAATCCGCAAGAATTAGTTATGAGATAATTAGTTTGAATTTTATAAATCTATCCGTTTAGTCTCATTTGATCGGTTGCCACGGGATTTTGATGTTGATCAAAAGTCCGTCGCAATCACGTAGCGTACGCGGATACTCGCCGGGTAAACTTCATAGATAGCTACGCCCCATAGCCCCGACCAAGTGACTGTAGGAGAACCTCGTCGCCAAAAAGCATCCGTTCGGGTGCTCGCGGCCGCGGTGTTCCGCCTTAGTGCACTTTGTCGACGGCATCGGGGGGTGCGGCCATCTACTAAAGTTTCCGACGAGCATTCGATCAGGTTATCTGGAATTTTATTGAATTACCCGACAGGTTATTGGAAAGTGTTTTCAATATCGAGACTAAAATGCGGGGTTTATAATTGTTAGGCATGTGATGTCTAAGGAATTCTTTTGGTTAGGCATGAAATCCAATATATGTGATATATTGGGTTTAAGATGTCTAAGGTGGTTGCGGATTCCAACTGTTATAGTTTTTCACTTTCTTTTCTGCGACCGTAAGTGTAATATGTGGTGTATTGCCGGTTTCGGTGCTATATGTCAACGACAACTGGGATACACATATTTACTTACGGTGATGACATGTGATGTTATGTGTTGCTGTGATATGTTATATTGGATCGTCGTGTTTTGAATAGCCGGGGTTTTTTATGTGAGATGAGAGTTTTTCATTTTCATTCATGTAAAATTCATTGTATATAATATTCTTTTATTGGGGCACTTCCGGGTTGAGGAAGATATCACCATTGTATATTATTTACTTTTCCGCATTAGGATAGACCCAAGGCGGGGAGCATAAGTAACCGGGTTCTAGGGTACAGTGGGAGACCATCTCGAGGAGTCGAGACCGGGTCTCCTAACTCTAGAATTGGTAGGGTTGCTTGCCGCTCTCGTAGGGATCTAGGGATGTGGGTTTGGCTATTCATCATGACCGTGGAATACGTATTTTATATTGGATTAAATTAAAACACGGAATTCCTAGTATATCCGATATTTCATATGTGATTCTTCTGCTGCTGATATTCTGTGATGTGATCATTTTATATGCCTAAGACGAATGCCTATATTATATATATGAGATATAACAAATATTGTTGCTTTCGTTTCTTATATGATGCTTAGGAAGCATATAAGATGGGACTTCATTAATGAGATTAATGAAATAAAATTAAAAGAAACCTAAAGATGTTGTAGAAACTTGTTTAAAAACCGGTAGCTCTAGTTCTTGCTTTGCATAATGGTATTCCTTGTAGAATATCCAGCACCTTATTCGATAAGGAAAGCGCCGAGATCCCTTCACCGAGAGTGACCTCTTTAGCGAAACTAGCAGATACTACAACCCACTCGGTTTGTCTTTTGATTGCTTCTATAGTTTTTGCTTTGTATAGTGGTATTTATGAAATATCCTACACCTTAGTCGATAAGGAAAGAGCCGAGATCCCTTCACCGGGAGTGACCTCTTTAGCGAAACTAGTAAAAGCCTTAAAAACACTCCTTCTTCAAAATCACTCGATTCTACGACGATATCAACTTCATTACGCAAAGGGTTTTCTTAAAAACCTTTCATAGCCCTCCGTCATTTCAGATAAGTATTATTTAGTATTCGTGCTGCGTTTGTTGACCTTGTCAAGGCATAGTGTGCGGTAGCTGATTAGTGCTTATCTGCAAAGCATATGATGCAATTGGATTAGGGTAGTCATGCGGTCTTATTGACCTTGTCAAGGGTCGTGCGGGTGGGTTTAATTCAATCGGAAAATGACGGGTTGAACTTGACTTGCGGTCTATGGTTTGTTGACCTTGTCAAGGTCATAGATCGCTCGGGGCAAAACATTATCGGGAATTTCAAATGTTGAAATTTGCAATGAGATTGCATACCTTCTATGAGATAGTTGGATCCCGATACCTACTGCGAGTAAGAGTTACTCCTGGGAAAGTTTTACACATTACAATTAGCCAATCAAGTAGGTGTCTAGAAAGGTGTTAACGAGATTACGCCCCTGGGAAAACGAGGTTTATTTAATTAGGTCCGTGCGAAAGCACGAGGAACCTCCCTCAAAGTACTGACACTGGCCTGGCCGAAAGTTTGGCGAACTTGTAGGGTGTAATTAATCCCGGCTAGTCTTACCTTTTAGAGTTTGAAGGAAGATTTGACTAAAACAGTGAGAGCCATCCTGATTAGATAAAATAATAACCAATCTAATTTTGCAAGAGCGCACACAGAGTGTTTTTCTTCTCTCTCTCCTGGTAGCGACCATGTCACGCCTTAATCAAGATAAATAATATGGATGTATTGACCGGACCTGCTTATTATACTGAGCTAGGGAACGTTGGTTCCGCTCTATCTTATAACTGTTATAAGTCCGAGTAGGAAATAGGGGAATATCCGGATTCCCATGCCACCTAATTCAAAGAAAGTGCATGTTGATGCATATTCTTCGGGTGTCCTTATTACTGAGAACTATTTTTCAGTATCCTCTACGTCCTGGATATGTGACACCGGATCAGAATCCCGCATATGTAATATGTTACATGTGCTACAGAAAGGTAGAGAACTGGGAATAGGTGATATGTCTCTAAGTGTTAGAGAATGGTGCAATTGTTGCAGCCAAGTCTGTTGGCAGATATCACCTTGTATTAATACATTGATTCTGAATAAATGTTATTACATACCGAACCTGATATACAACATTACATCATGTTCTTTACTAAGTTAAAGAAGGATATAATTCTGTATTGGAGGATAATGTTGTGAACATTTTCCTGAATCAAGAGTTGATTCGATCAGGCACGTTATATAATAGCATATACGTTCTAAATCAAACCACAGTTCAAAGTATATAGAACACAGACAAGAGGAGCAGTTCAGGAATGAACGAATCCTTCTTGAGGCATTGTAGACTAGGTCATATCAATGCGACACGACCAGCTAAGTTACATAAGGATGAATATGAGAATCTATTCGAATTTTCATCTTATGCTACTTACTAGTCTTGTCTCAAAGATAAAATGACCAATACTCCGTTTACTAGAAATAGAGAAAGAGTTACTGAACTCTTGGGACGCATACATGCTGATGTATACGGTCCAATGTCTGCAAATGCCAAGGTTGGTTTTTAAAAGGAGAATGTGATTCTCTCTCACCTTACTCCTTCGTATACACCATAGCACAACGGTGTATCGGAGCATAGGTATCGCACCCTATGAGATATGGTGCGCTCTATGATGAGTATTGATGAGTTACCTATTTCCTTTTCGGTGTTATGCACTTGAGAAGCTGCATACCTATTGAATGGGGTTCCATCCAAATCAGGGCCTATCACTACATATGAGATATGGTATGAGAAGAGACCATGTCTTAAACGAGTTAAGATATGGGGTTGTCCGGCTTATGTTGAAAAGCAAAATCCGGACAAGCTCGAGGCAAGGTCGGTTGTGTAAGTTTGTCGGGATATCCCAAACATGAGTAAGGGAATATCTTCTACCTAACTGAGGAGAAAAAGGTGTTTTGTTTCTCAGCATGCCGCCTTTTTAGAAAAGGAATTTCTTGTGAAGAAATTAAGTGGTCATGAGGTAGAACTGGAAGGAGTTCCAGCTAGACAAACTAACAGCTGATGATTTGGTGAAACCAAAGGATTCAATAGTCTCCAACGAACCTCAGCCTCTCCGCGAACCTGGTGGGGTTCCTCATCCACTTGAGAGATACTACGGTCTTCTCGGTGACAGTGGGAGCAAGGATTGCAGCATAAGATGATGGCCCAACCGGGTTTAGGCAGTTGGAACGTCTGTTTTGATATGATAGTCAAAGAGTTTGACTTCATCAAAATGGTAGATGAACCTTGTATATACAAGATGGTTGTAGAGAGTAAGGTTGTCTTCCACGTATTGTACGTAGATGACATACTCTTGATAGGAAATGGTTTCCTATGCTACACTCGTCAAGCTCCTCTTATCACAAAGATTCTCAATAGAAGATCTGGATGATGCCTGCTACATCTTGTGGATTATGATCTATGGTGATAGATCTATGTCGATGTTGGGAGTGTCCCAAATCCAGGTACATTAACACCATACTAAAAGGGTTTGGTATGGAAGATTCTAAGCGTGGTGGTTCGTCCACTTACTCATGGATCACTCTCTCCAATACTGATTTGGAGAGAGCTCGCATGCAAGGGATACCCTATGCTTTGGCAGTAGGCTCTATCAGAGTGTGCGATATTATGTACCAGACCAGATGTAGATGACTCACTAGGTGTAGTGATCAGGAATCAATCGGATCTTGGGAGAATCACTGGACAGCTGAGGAGGACATTCTTAAGTACTTGAGAAGTACTAAAAGAAAGTTCTTGGTTCCAGCTTCCAGAGTGATAAGTTCGACTGAGAGTTAGTCACAGACATTGTCTTTACCCTCAGTGGAGGGACGGTATGTTGGAAGAGTTCCAAGCTAGATACCATGGCATACTAGACGATAAAGGCTGAATACATTGCTACCAATGATACTGCCAAAGTTGCTGTCTGGACATTTCTTGTTCATGAGATGAACATGGTTCCTACCATTGAGCGTCCAATAAGTGTTATTGTGACAACAATGGAGTTGTGGCTTTGGACTATAAACACCGTTCCCATCAGCGTTCCAGATATAATCTGAAGCAAGTATCACCTGATTAGGGAGATGGTTGATCTCCAAGGGATCGACGTTAGGAGAGTAGACCTAAAGGATAACACAGCGGATCCACTCACAAAGGCTTTACCCTTAGAAAGACTTCTATGGGATGGTTGAGTATGGGATACTACAACCACTGCTATATTGTTGGGTATTGGATACTACAACAGATGGCCCCAGTGCAAGTGGGAGATTGTTAGTTATATGTATTCCCTAGAGGCCATTACTGTACATGCGATGTATATTGTAGTGGATGCTTGGACATATATAGGGAAGACTTTCTTGGTCGACATGATAGTATGCTATCTGGATGCTCTTTATCTTAACATGTACACTTATTGTCTCTCTATTACATGTTGATAAAGCCCTTAGGATGAGCACTTGACTACCAGGATTATGATACAGATCATACTAGTGGGGACAGGGTAGTCGATAAGTACATACTTCAAATGTTCCTAGTCGAGGGAGTATCGAGACAGGGCATCGATACTCCAGAGTAGACTAGCGTATGCGCTTCTCGACCCATGAGATGGGCGATGGATGATCCCATATCCATTGGTGTTTGACATCAGAGAAGGTATACGGATGCTCAGTGGAGACTGGGTACACTGGACGGACTCGTCGAGAACTCCTAGATGGTATTATACCTATCGTCGGATAGCAGTTCTCTGGTGACACTGGTACAGGTTAGTCTGTAGACCCGAGATCTTCATAGAGTCTTGTGTGATTCCCACTGTGCTTTGATTTCCACCTTACCACGGTCAAGAGATCGTGCAAAATGGTGGCTTTTGAGTACAATCTTGAGTCACATGGAGGCAATGAGCGATAGGAGGGGTTTCGTCTCTCCCGGTATTGGGAGTTGATGTTGTGCTATGCTCGATTGGCCATAACAAGAAATCCCTGGCCAGGGTTGCTGAGATTTACTGGTAAGTGTTACCAGAAGTTTCTCGAACCGTTATGGACCTTGCATCGGCATGACTTATCAGGCTATTGGGGTCTGACGTTATACCACCCCCAGGCTGTGATATACGACATATCAAACGAAGAGACCAGACTGTACGGTAGTGTTACTGATTGGATTCGCAGGAGTACTAGCAGGCTTGCTTGTTGATCTTCTGATCGCTCAATATCCGGGTGGCTGTTACGTTTAGCAGACCGCTTGCGGCTTGTGGGTGTTTGATATGATCATCACCTACTGTCGGCGTTTTGACGAGTCTTTAGAGTCCTACACAGAGGTTTCCTGGTTCATGCGAAACGGAGTAGAAGCACATATGTGATATGTGCGGGACCGAGATTAATGCGAGTATGTGATACTGTATTCTATTCTCGCGATATGTGATATCGGTCGGGTATATGTGTTATAGCTAGGTTATCGGATCAAGTGTTGATTCGATAAGTTGATTCATTTGATATTAGTCGGTTATATGTACTATAGCCGAATTATTAAATCAAGAGTTGATTTAATAGCTTAATGTATAATTATATATTTGATATATTAAATTACATTAACTAATATTAGCTCACTTAAGATTTCTTTCTCACTTTTTGATATATTGATATATGTGTGATATATATTAATAGTATTCTTTTTGCATAAAATATATATGTGATATATATTGTTGTGTCATGCTAGGTTAAACATGCAACATGCATGTATGAGACTTACACCATGCTAGGGTTAATGTTAGGGTTAATATTTATTCTTAAGTAATTACAATTAGTGGAGATATTTTGATGGTTGAAAGTTTGGAGAAGTTTCAAGATAACCATTGACTTAGTCCACTCTTTTGATTTCCTTAAGATATTTATCAACCCAACCATTAACCATACACAATGGTCAACTCTCTACAAGGGTTAGATATATGATATACTCATCCATGGTTGCAATTTTAACCTTAATAGATTCATTCTTTCATTACTTGAGTTTCATCTTCTTCTTCCTCATTTTTAAGCTTTCTAGCTTTTGACAAAGTGATGATAGATTGTGAGAAAACCAAATCTAAAGTGAGAAATATTCCTAATTCATCATCCTCTACTATTAGCCATTTAGTTTAGGGTGTTTTCTTCACTAATCTACACAATTAGTGAAGAGATAGCATGAGCTAATGTCTTCTCGACGTAGATCATCTTCGGCCTCGAAGACTTCGAAGCAAGCTTGTTCGTTTCTTCATGGGAGCCTCTCTAGAGTCTGGATGATCATGATCGCAGCGAAGGGACTTCTACATGGAGCTATTGAAGTGAAGGACCGGTCTATAAAGGTTGTATTCTTTGTTCACTTAGATGTAAAGTCTTTACATATTATGTTAAACCTTAATTCTCTAGTTCAATTACTTGGCGGGTTGGTTTAGCACCCCAAAAATTTTAAAGTAGCATGATTGATGCTTGACAAAACCTTGCTAAGGTACTAAGCTAACCCTATATTCAGCGGGTCGCAGAACGTACTGGCCCGGGGGATCTGCGGCAGTGGGAGGCAGCGAGGCGGCGGTCGGTCGTGCCGACGCGGGCTGAATCTTCTCTCCCCCTGCATGGGTCCTGGTCCCGAGGCGGGGGAGCGGTGATCTGGGGATTTTGCCCCACCGTTTGGACGCGGACGAGCGCCTCCACGAAGGATGCGAGTCGGTCTATCCGGCCGGCGAGGGCGTTGATGGAATTCGGAGGAGGAGGTTCGTCTGTGCCTCCGTTGAGAGGGAGGCGGCGGTTGGCGTTTGGATCGTCTTGATGATCGCTCTCCATTGGTGTGAGATCGGGAGGCGAACTTTTGTTTTTGTGGAATCAAAGTGTTCCTACAGACGGCGTCAGCTGATGGAGGGTGGAATCTCCTTCAGATGTTGCTTCCCGTTGATCTGCTGATGGCGGCGATGAGTGGCTGAGATTTGATCTGGAGACAGACTCCTGAAGCGTGTGGATCTCAATGGGTTTGAAGTTGTTGAGCCGAGCTACCTGCAAGGAAGTCCCAGGGTGGTTGGACCACCGAGGACCCTCCGACGATCAAGTTAGTGGGGTAATCCGAGCAGAGTAATGGCTTAGTGGATTAGAATTGGCTTACCTTGACTGCTTGAAGAAGGGGTTTAAATAGTGGTGGTAGCAGGTTCAGCAGGCACGAGAATCACGCCGGTAGTTACGCTCCCGACGTCATGCCCGCGCGATGAGCGGGACCTCCCATTAATGGCGAGATAGGCTCGTTAATAGGGGATCGTGGTGGCGTGGAACGTAGGATGTGGCCGGCGGAGATCTCGCGCATGGCGAGATTCACGGGATGATGGTTACGCCTGCAAGCGATGCTGTTGGTCGGTCGATGGACCGAGGAAGATGACCTCAGTAGGAGATCTCACGGACGAGCGGGAGAGCCGAGGTATCTTGTTTCCGCGGTGGCTCGAGAACGAGCTGTGAGGCCGAGGAGGCCAATTTGTGCTGGGGCTCGGAGGCGAGCCAGATCTCGTCGGTAGGACGGGCATAGGAGTGGTCTGGTCGGCCCCTGTAGGTCCTTTCTCGCGTGCTCTGGGATACGTCATCTGCCACGTGTCATGATCTGGGAGATCGCCGATATCAAGCATCATCAGTTCTCTTCCATTGTCTTTTCCTACAGAGATACGAATAATAGTCTTCCTCATGAAATAACAGGTTCGGCATAGAAGCCCATAAATCCCTCAATCTTTTCGAGAGAATACAAGTGCGTACTACTTCTCTCGTGTCGACATACACGTTGTACAAGATATCATGAAGGTCGCTTGTGTGCTTTACATATGCCGCATCGAAGTGAGGTTGTAACGCCCCAATTTCCGGAATACGGAAATATGGACCGAAACCGCCAATTTTGCTAGACAAGAAGAAATCATCTTGCAATAGTCACACTTAGGCTCTAGCTAAACCTGTACAATAATATCCAAGATATAATACTAATACCATACTGCAAGAATAACGAGTAATATTAAAAATAGAATCACAAGTTGATGATAGATCCAATAGAATATCCATGGAAGATAAAAAATCTGAATAAATGAAATACATGATCCAAAATAAAGTTACATCACTCTTAACATCCCGCGAAGGTGCGCATTCTAATAGCAACTAAAATAAAATAGAAATAAACTTACGAATACTACCGATTTTCGGCAAACTTCTGATAGTCACTCTTATCCTTCTCAGCCAAAAAATTCGTCTCTAAACCTGAGATGGCAAGTCTCAGGCATGTCAGAATATCAAGTCATATCATAACTGATCACTAAAAAGTAATCTATCTTATCATGAGTTCGAGTAGGTACATCAACCTCTGCAGGAGTATTCCTAACCCAAAGTTAGGGTCCCAGGGGCTAGGAAACACGGTCTAAATATGGAATGAACAAGCGACCGTATACAGTCCGGTACGTGCTGTAGGAACAAGCGACCGATATAGCCCGGTACGAGCTGTCGGATGGATTTTATGCTTTATTTAATGGTTTAAAATCTATTTTTCCTTTTTCTTTAGTTCTACATCGCCTAGGCAATAAGGTGTTGCTCTCCTTATATATGAGGATGTGTTTTAGCCTCTTGAAGTAGTTCAAAGGCTAGTGGGCTTGGTCTTTTCCACACACGCGCGCGTGCCGTCCGTTCGTCCCGAGCCCGGTTCGGTTTGTACGTACGCTTATCCTTTTGCACAAAATGATTTTGTTTGGACCCGTTACTGGACCGTTGCAGCAGCCATGGGCTCGTAATTAAGAGTGTACCGTTGGAACTTTAATGCAGGCGTTTCTGCCCGTTGGAGGACAGAGACGTTGGGCCTGCATTAATCTGTGTATTGATGGGCAGTAATGGTCCTGGCTCAGGACCCCTATATAAGGAGCACCTCTTCTCTTTTGTTTAATTGATTACAAAAAAAAGGAAGAGGAAAAACACTGCTCATCTCATCTGCTCTACCCTGCTCATCTCCTCTGCTCTCAGCGAGCTGCTCATCTGCTCTCCCCTGCTCATCTGCTCTACTCTCAGAGAGCTGCTCATCTGCTCTGCATCTGCTCTACTCTCAGAGAGCTGCTCATCTGCTCTGCATCTGCTCTACTCTCAGAGAGCTGCTCATCTGCTCTGCTCTGCTCTCTGCTCATCTCCTCTGCTCTCCACTGTTGTTGCTGCCTCTGTCCAGTTCGGGTTCGGGACACCTTTTTTCTTGTTGAGCGACGAGGGTCAGCGACCGGTTCAACACTTCATCCTACCGCACTTCGGGTGGAGTTCCTGATGGTGGGGCGGTCGTATCTTGGGAACAAATCGTCGGCGAGTCCTGTGCTAGAGGTGGCGAATTCTGTTCTTAGGACGGCGATCATTTGGCGTGCATCCGTCTCAGGCAACTCGGAACCTTGTTCTTCTTATTTTTGCTTATTTGTTTAATAGGGTGCATGCTTAGCAAACATAGTTAAATATTATTCCTTGAAAATTATTAATTTAATTTGATTTTGGTTTTACTAGCAACCTCACCCATCAACTAAGAACAGAATTCCTTCCTATAATCTAATAGGTTGTTAGTTTTTTAACCATGAACCTAAACATGTCTAAGGTTAACCTAGAAGACTTAGTCTCAGCCAGACCCGAAACTTTTGCTGGTCAACACTTCAAGCGTTGGCAAAATCGAATGCAGTACTGGCTGACCACCTTAGGTCTTATTTCTACTATAACTTATGAGCCTACCCCGTCAGAGCCACCGTCTACTATCCCTGCTCTGATTTCTGCCCCACTTCTAGATGCCCCACTGTTCCCCTCCGAATGGCGGCTGAGACATGGGCTGTCTCGCCTGAGATTCGGGTCAGATGCTATTTGGTTTTATCCGTCCACCTCTCCGAAGATGCCAAGCTGATTTATGGCACCGTGTATCGGAGGTTTAGACGGATGCGGCCGATGTAGCAGACTTCATCAGATTCCCCCTCGCTTGAGGGGTTTTTGATTGTGGGGACGCTCTTCCCTGCAGGCGCAAGCCCCTGCAGTTAATTATGCTACCGCATCGCGGTAACAACTTTCTCCTTCTCCAGAATTTCACTTCGTGTCGTGGGTGTTTGTTTTGTTTGTGGTTGCCCGTGGATTGTATACGGAGACTAATTTATGTCGTCGCCCGTAGGACGTGGATTAGTCCAAATCCGTATTTTCTTAGATTTGGGTTTGGGTTTTGGTTTAAGGATACGTTAGCCATATTTGAGGCTAAGATCAACTTAAACGTTTGTTAAGGATACGTTAGCCTAATCTCCAGACTAAGATCAACTTAACGGGATCGTTTAGATCCAACAAGAGAGCAATTGGCTCTATTGTTTAGTTTAATGACATTGCGGTCGATTGAATGTATGGCCGTCGGGACCCGTCACCTCTCTGACGACGTTGAAGGATTACAACGACAGATGTCAGAGGAGTTCAGAGATGTACCCTTGAACCAAAGTTGGTTGGGAGATCTATAGTCCAATTTGGGACTAAGGTTTGTTTGAAGGTTTTAGTTTAAGGATACGTTATCCATATTTGAGGCTAAGATCAACTTAAACGTTTGTTAAGGATACGTTAGTCTAATTTGAGATTAAGATCAACTTAACAGGATCGTTTAGATCCAACATGAGAGCATTTGGGGGCTCTATTGTTCTAGTTTAGGGACATAGTGGTCCATTGCCAGTTTAGGGACATGGTGGTCCAATGTTAGTTTTAAGACGTTGCGGTCAAGATTAAGGACATCATAGTCCGTGAATTTAGGGACTCCACAGTCCGGCGTTAGTTTTAAGACATCACGGTCAAGGTTAAGGACGTCATAGTCCGTTGTTAGTTTTAAGACATCCCGGTCAAGGTTAAGGACATCATAGTCCGTGAGTTTTAAGACCTCACAGTCAAGGTTAAGGACATCATAGTCCGTGAGTTTAAAGACCTCACAGTCAAGGTTAAGGACATCATAGTCCGTGAGTTTTAAGACCTCGCAGTCAAGGTTAAGGACATCATAGTCCGTGAGTTTTAAGAACTCACAGTCAAGGTTAAGGACATCATAGTCCGTGAATTTTAAGACCTCACAGTCAAGGTTAAGGACATCATAGTCCGTGAGCTTAAGGACCCCACAGTCCGATGTTAGTTTGAAGACATCACGGTCAAGGTTAAGGACATCATAGTCCGTGAGCTTAAGGACCCCACAGTCCAATGTTAGTTTTAAGACATCACGGTCGAGGTTAAGGACATCATAGTCCGTTGGCTTAAGGACCCCACAGTCCAATGTTAGTTTTAAGACATCACGGTCGAGGTTAAGGACATCATAGTCCGTGAACTTAAGGACCCCACAGTCCAATATTAGTTTTAAGACATCACGGTCAAGGTTAAGGACATCACAGTCCGTGAAATGTATGGTTGTCGGGACCCATCACCTCTCTGAAGACGTTGAAGGATTACAACGACAAATATCAGAGGCGTTCAGAGATGTACCCTTGAACCAATGAGTTGGTTGAAAGAGCAGATGTGCTCAGTTCAAGATGATTTGAGGACTTATGGCCAGTTTGGGCTAAGTCCAATTATGTTTGAAATATTGGCCCTTTGGGCCATTAGACATTTGTCTGGGTTTAGCCCCTCATCATTCAGCAGTGCTAAACAGAGGTTTGGGGGCTCTGACAACATTTTTTATTTGATTGAGCAGTAGACATTATAGTTCTGATTTTTACTCAATTTTGAATGGGAGGCTTTGCCTCTGGGAAATTAGCCAATTTGGCTAAAAGTAGTATTAAACACTGGAGAACCTCAGTATTGAACATTGGAGATAAACTCTCAAATTAGTGTTAAACACTAAAAGATAATCAGTGTTAAACACTGGAAATAAAGTTGTCAAATTAGTGTTACACACTAGAAAACACCAGTGTTAAATACTGGGTATAAAGTTCTCGAATTAGTGTTAAACACTAAAGAAAGAGGGGTTACGTAGGTACACGTGAGAGCGCCCAAAGGTGGGACCAGATCCCCTTTTATCTCGTTCTGCAATTAAGTGATAAACACTTTTTATTATTTTATTTTGATCATCACGTGTTGACACGTGATGGGGATTTATGCGTTGACACGTGATGGGGATTTATCCCTTCATTTCCTTTGCTTTTTCTTTCTGCGTTTTGGGAGTCACGTGGGAGCACGTGAGGCATTGCCTCAGAGCTGTTTCCTTTTTATTTTTGGGGATCTTTTTAGGGGTCACGTGGGGACACATGACCTAGTTTTATTCCTTCTTTTCTGATCACTGCGGATTGGGGTCACGTGTCATCACGTGACCAATCTTCTTTATGTGCATGGAGATCTTTCAAGTCTCTTTATTTTAAGAATTAAATTCTCTATAGGGTTAAACCCTAATCATGATTTTGGAGGAATTAAATTCCTATTATGAAAGAATTAAATTCTTATATAGGGTTAAACCCTAGTTCTGTCCACCTTGAAGGAATTAAATTCCTATATTTTCAGGAGAATTAAATTCTCACATAGGGCTGAACCCTGGTTTTGTTTTGGGAGAATTAAATTCTCTAAACTCAATTCCCCCTCTAAGTTTTGGATCTGCATGGCAGGATCTCAACCCGATGAGAATTAAATTCTCAACTTATGGGGAGATGTGCTCTTTGCAGATCTTCAACCAGAGGAAGAACTAAGTTCTTTTGTGCAGAAGAGTTAAACTCTTAAATTTTGAGAATTAAATTCTCTGTTTGAAGTTTTAATTCCCTTTCTTTTCTCACCTAGGGTTTTCTTTGTTGAGAATTAAATTCTCCTTTCTTTTCTTCTCTCTTGAGAATTAAATTCTCCTCTCTCTGTTTTTCTCTCCAAAAGGTCCCTCCTTCTCTTCTTTTTTTGGCTTCTATTTATAGGTGAAAGAAAAGAATCAATTTGTTTTGTGAATCTTTCATTGAAAGATTTTAATTGATTTCATAATTAATATGATCCTTTAGATCACACAATGAATTTTATTCACCGTTGGATTCTAAATCCAATGATATTCTGTTTGTTATTTTCGGTGAGATTTAGGGGAAATCTTTCCTTGTCTGAGATTTTTTTCCATAAATTGGTGATTTTTAATCACCCTTGGATCTTTAATCCAACGGTCCCCATAATCCTTTTACATTTGGAAAGATTTAGAAGCTTTTAGAATTTAATTTTATTAAACTGTAATGCTTTCGAAGCCAGTCACGTACTGACACGTGACCCTTGGTCACGTGTGAGCACGTGACCCCCAATTGATTCCTTTTCTCAGCGTTTATTTACGCTTCAGTCTTAACCATCACGCATCAACACGTGACCATTGGTCACGTGTGAGCACGTGATACCTCATTGAGGTAATTTCTTAAGCCATTTATTTTTATTTCTGTTTTAACTATCACGTGTCAACACGTGACCATTGATCACGTGCGAGCACGTGATACCTCATTGAGGTAATTCATGATTTTTAATCAGGGAACAGTGCATAGCATATTTGCTCATAACTTTTGATCCCGGATGAATTATGATGCCCATAATATATCAAATCGAAGGATTTTTTGAGATGCTTTCGATACCATCAGAATTTAACAGTTACTCCTTCGGGAGTTTATCAAAATTCAGGCCGGAAGATACTGGTTTGCATTTCCTTAAGCGTATCGCTGCCACTTGATACCTTGGACTCTTTTGCGTAGAAATTTTTGGCAGGAACAAATGCCCCCCACTACTTTGCCCACGTAAGTATGTACGTGGGTGAAGTAGTGCAAAGTTATGAGTAGCCATGGAATTGAGGGCTTAGGAGACAAGTTTAGGGTCCTTGTAGCCTAAGACTTTTCAACTTTATGAGCCGTGAGGGTCTCACAAAGACTTTTCTCCCTACGAATCGAGAGGATCTCGTAGGTGTATTTTTTCTCCTTAGGAGTCATGAGGACTCCTAAGTGTGTTTTCTCTCATAAGTCGTAAGGATCTTATAAGAGAATTTTCTCTCTTACGAGTCGAGATGACCCGTAAGCGGTTGTTTCTCTCCTTGTCGAGATTCAACTTTGGAGAGTGTGACCCGTGGATAGTATGCAAGAGACCGTTTTAGATCGACTTGAAGGGCCCCAGTGCTTAGGAAACAGGTTTTTTAATCCCCGCTGCCTAAGGCTTTTCCTCACGAGTTGAGACGAATCGAGCATTTCTCGTAAAGACACTAATTTCCTCACGAGTCGAGACGAATCGAGCATTTCTCGCAAAAATGTCCTAACGTCACAGTTAACCTCTGATCTTTATGACAAAGGTCCGTTAGGGTCTGTGGTACTAGGATTTTGGCCGTCGTACCGCCGCGTTGGCTGATGTATTCCTCGATAGGCAGTTTTGCTGTTCGAGTAGCCATGCGACTGTCGTGTTTTTGATCCCTTCGGGGGCTGGACAGGACGTCTTCAAGCAATCCTCCTAGGAAGTTTGACCGTCGGAAGAGCAAGCGTTAGGCATTTTTCCATGCCGCTTTTTACTTGAGATTAAGCTCATTTTGGAGAGCCCCGATGAGTCATAACCACTCCGCGCTGGTGTGGGATGATCTCCAATAGTCCTTCAGGCTTTATATGACTTGCCGTTAAGACCCTGAAGCTAGGAATTTGGCCTTTGCTTCGTTTGCTGGCATTGCGTCCTCTGTATCGAGACGAATGTCACGGTTGTCTCTAGGTTGCTGGTGAACCGTCGAGATTTGGAACTAGGGATTTTGTCGTGGCTCCTTTTGGTGATGTTGCATCTGCTGTATCGAGACGAACGTCGAGGTGGTGACCACTCCGCCCTGGTGCGAGATGATCTCCGATTGTCTTTCAGGCTTTATATGACTTGTCGTTAAGACGTTGAAGTTAGGAATTTGGCCTTCGCTTCGTTTGTTGGCATTGCGTCTGCTGTATCGAGACGAATGTCGTGGTTGTCTCTAGGTTGCTGGTGAACCGTCGAGGTTTGGAACTAGGGATTTTGCCATGGCTCCTTTTGGTGATGTTGCGTCTGCTGTATCGAGACGAACGTCGAGGTGGTGACCACTCAGCCCTGGTGCGAGATGATCTCCGATTGTCTTTCAGGCTTTATATGACTTGTCGTTAAGACGTTGAAGCTAGGAATTTGGCCTTCGCTTCATTTGCTTTGTCATGTGCGAATCATGTTGGAGGAAGAACGCTGTCGTGACATCTCGTCTGCTGTATCGAGACGAACGTCGAGGTGGTGACCACTCCACGCTGGTGTGAGATGATCTCCGATGGTCTTTCAGGCTTTATATGACTTGCCGTTAAGACGTTGAAGCTAGGAATTTGGCCTTCGCTTCGTTTGTTTTGTCGTGTCCGAATCCTGTTGGAGGAAGAACGCTGTTGTGACATCTCGTCTGTTGTATTGAGACGAACGTCGAGGTGGTGACCACTCCGCGCTGGTGTGAGATGATCTACGATGGTCTTTCAGGTTTTATATGAGTTACCGTCAAGACCCTGAAGCTAGGAATTTGGCCTTCGCTTTGTTTGCTTTGTCGCGTCCGAATCCTGTTGGAGGAAGAACGCTATCTTGACATCTCGTCTGTTGTATTGAGACGAACGTCGAGGTGGTGACCACTCCGCGCTGATGTGGGATGATCTCCGATTGTCTTTCCGGTTTTATATGAGTTACCGTCAAGACGTTGAAGCTAAGAATTTGGCCTTCGCTTCGTTTGCTTTGGTGTGTCCTAATCCTGTTGAAGGAAGAACGCTGTTGTTGACATCTCGTCTGGTGTATTGAGACGAACGTCGAGGTGGTGACCACTCTACGCTGGTGTGAGATGATCTCCGATGGTCTTTCAGGTTTTATATGAGTTACCGTCAAGACCCTGACGCTAGGAATTTGGCCTTCGCTTCGTTTGCTTTGTCGCGTCCGGATCCTGTTGAAGGAAGAACGCTGTTGTTGACATCTCGTCTGTTGTATCGAGGCGAATGCTGAGGTGGAGCTGGGATTCTGCCGTCACTCCGTTTTAATGACCATGTGGTCTTTTGTTGACATTGCATCTACATCCTGCTGGACTGTGAAGGAACGCCGTTGTTGACATTGCGCCTGCCGTAACGAGACGAATGCTGAGGTGGAGTTCGGATTTTGCCGTCACTCCGCATTGTTTCGACCATGGGGTCTCTTGTTGACGTTGCATCTACATCCTGCTGGACTATGAAAAAACGCCATTGTTGACATTGCGTCTGCTGTATCGAGACGAATGCTGAGGTGGAGCTGGGATTTTGCCGTCACTCCGCTTGTTTCGACCATGAAGTTTTTTGTTGACGTTGCATCTGCATCCTGATGGACCGCGAAGGAACACCTATAACACTTTGTATTTCCGTTAGAATGTTTTCGTGATAATTAGAAATTGAGCGTGTTATTGTATATGTGTGCATAGGATTATTAGTTATATTTAGTCGTGTTGGCAAATTGGAAAATTTTCCTTTGAAGTGTACACTTGCACACTTAGCCATTTTTGTGACTTAGGGTTTTTGGTGTAACTTGTTAACCATTCTTGTGTTGCATGGTTGTTATTTTTCCCCACCCTTTTATCCAAAACAAAACCCCATTTTATAATTCAAATCCAATAGAAAATGAGCCATGGTGTTAGATATTGAACTTTGACTTTTTTGACCCCTTTTCTTCTCTCTTCTCTCTCTTTCCCTCATTCTGAAATCCAACAGAAATTCAGCAGCAAAACCCTAGCTTTTCTTCACATTTCCCTCTCCTTTTCACTTCTCTTTGATCTCTACACAAATCCTACACAAAAACCACTCTTTTCCTTCACAAAACCTTGGGAAAAATGAGTTTTTGGGGTATTTGGAGGCAAGTCTGCATACTTGAAGGAGGAGCTGGAATTTTTGGTGTTTCATAGGGTCTTTTGAAGGTATAAATCTCACTCCTAGCACCCTATCTCCATAACTTGCATGTTTAGTTTCAAAATATCACCTTTTTGTGCAATTTTAGTGCTATTGAAGGGATTTAGTGTTAATATGTTAAAATTTATGTTGTTGTGGCTTTATTAGCTTGTTAATGAGTTATTAGTGTGGGTTTAGACTTAGGTTTGTTTCAGATTTCATAAAAATACCCTAAAGTTTGATTTTAGTGCAAAAGTGTGGATTTTAACTAGAAATAAGGCTCTGTAGGATCTGCTGCTACCCGAGATATTTCAGAGTGAAATTAGAGATTACTGTAGCGTGTATGGGGGTATAGAGTGCACACACCAAACCTGACAGCCCAATTCCCTACCCAGGCCACCGAAATAAGCATTCTGGCCGCAATTTGCGGCCAGATGGGGGTGTTTTGGGTTGGGGTTTGGGGTGATGGTGTCTGCTGCTATGTGAGTTATTTTAGTATATATAGTTTTACAATATCTTTTCTGTATCAAAATCTGGAGTAGAATACCCTTTTTCCCGTATTTTCAATCTTTCACGACACGCGTGATACGTGTGTATGGGTTTTGGGTTTTTGCGTATCGCGACGCGTCGGAGTGGCTTCAGGCGCGTAATCACACGTTTTAGCGTATCGCGTGCACGCGCGCTTGGTTCACGACACGAGTTACTAGTTCGGCCTTAATGTCGTGTTTGTGTAACTTCAAGCTTATGTATGATGTATTGTGTAATTCTAGGTTCGCAGGCGAGTACGGCGGACGCCGCGCAGAAGGGGAAACAAGTTGTTGGCTATACCTAGCGAGAGACTACGGTGAGTAGATTTAACATCTACGGGGATATCGCCCGCATGGCGTTCTACGTCAGGGCTGATAGGACCTTATAGCTACATTTATATACATTAACTGTTCATGGTTATTATTTAGTGCATACTGCATTCCCTGCTATATGGATATAAACTAGAATTGATAGAACACCGCACCATTACTAACGGTCCATGTTGCACGAGCACTATCCTACATGTTACACACACACCGTTAGTAATTGCCATGACACCCACACTGTAGATATCACATCGGATCATTATATTGTAGCTCATCTATATGTGACTTGACATGATATTCATACTTGATGCATATATCACATCGAATCATTATATTGTAGCTCATCTATATGTGACTTGACATAATATTCATACTTGATGCATATATCACATCGGATCGTTATGTTGTAGCTCATCTTTATGTGACTTAACATGATATTCATATTTGATGCACATATCATATCGGATCATTGACTTGCATATTGGTTTGGATTATATATGATTTCTGGATTTGGAAACCGTGTCTATTTCAAATATGTAATCATTTAAAAACCCGGTTCTCTTGATATGATATTTCGGTGTGTCCACCATGTGTTTCCTCGGTGCTAGAGTGATATATGTGAACCCGAGTCGAGGAGCTGGTTGAGGCCGATTACGGGTACATGGTGGACCCGGTATAGTACCCCGGGGCGAGAACGGTTTCGCTGTGTAGTAGACGGTAAGCCTGGCAGAGGGACTACTACCTACCGGTGATTGGTTGGACCTGACAGTTATCCGGAGGATACTGATCAGAGTCGATAGATGGATGCGGGGTGATCCGTACTGCCGGGGCCGAGGGCCGATACCGCAGACGGAGCCCGTGGGCTGACCCGGACTGACGAGGCCCGATGGATGAGGATTTGCGTGTCGATGCTGGACACGAGTATTTATGATATTTGGGTGCCGATGTTGGGCACTCGGGATTCTCAGAGATTTACAGGATTTGAGGGCCGATGAGAGTGCCGGCGCCTGAGCTATTTGGGGGATCTGGGTGCATTGATGGACACCGATTATATATTCCACGTTGACATTCCGTGTAGATGTTATTTTGCCCATGCTCAGCATTTATTATTGTACCTCATCCTGTAGTTACAGTATCTGATAGAGCACTTGCATGATTATTGCACATACTGCTTATCACATATTGATATCATCTGTTGGCATATGAAAGAGTAGCGCAGTACGTGCATGCTCGCGATTACCCTTATATGTTATCTCTATTCACGAGTTGGCAACTCACCCCCGTTGTGCCAACGCGTTTGCAGGTTGCCCTTCGGAGTAGTCGCGGCAGGCTGCGTTTCGCATCTTTTGACACAGATACCCCCATAGTTGGTGTACTAGCTCTTTTGCTGATAGGTGGTTTTTGTGCGGTATCTGTTTATCTTTCAGTTATGTACATTGTTGTATCTAGTATTCTCCATCTACCATGTATGTATTTGACTTAGAGACAGTGTGAGGACGATGATGTATATTACTTGTATTCTGGTGTCGAGCTCGTTGTGAGCCGGTTGTACTTGCAGTTTATTCTATCTGTGATGTTCCCACTTGTGGATCTTGATCTTCGCTACGGCGTCGTATATTGCTATCTTGGTGATTGTCTACTTAGATTTCTTAACATGTTAGTAAGTGCTTTCATTTAAAACACTCTATACTTTTACTGGTTTGATTTCTGGGTTTTCGGTTCACTTAGTCGCGTTACGCCTGTAGACGTTACATGGTTAAGTGCCGGTCACGGGCCAAACTTTAGGTCGTGACAAAGTTGGTATCAGAGCGTAGGTTTTACCTTTCGGAGTGTAGGATGACCCTGGTATGATGGAGTAGGTAGCTGCAGCAGGGTAGCGTATCGTGTGTATGTTCCGCGGCATACTCACGACACGGTACTCCGCCTACACGACCTTAGGACTTGTTGATTTAAATTCCTTCTTGAGTATATACATTCTTGCGATTCGATTTCCGTATCCTTATCGAATCCTATTGTTCATTTCAGCCATTATGCCGCCAAAGACTACGAGGGCGCAGAGAGCGGCCGCGAGGGCCGAGATTCGAGTTGACTCGTCAGAGACGAGGACTGATCCGGGTAGTACACCGGTTATGCCCGAGCAGGCTGTTCCTGCCGTGACAGATCAGATTGCTATGTTAGGGGCTGGTGTGCAGGAGATACGCCAGACGATGGGATCCAGTATGCAGGAGATGCGCCAGATGATGGGATCTCTAGTTGAGACACTTCGAGCGCAGCGACCAGAGGTAGTTCCACCCGTTGCAGAGACCGCGGTGGTACCCACAGTTCAGGCAGTTGCACCTGCGACTACAGAGGTTATTACAGTATCGCTGTCAGAGTTTATGAGGCTGAAGCCTCCGGTCTTCACAGGCACCGATGTGGCCGAGGACCCACAGTCTTTCATTGATAGGATGGCGCGGATATGTCGTTCACTTAGATGCGCAGATGCGAGATGGGTTGAGTTCGCGAGCTTTCGCCTGGAAGGTCTTGCGCAGAAATGGTGCGAATCAGTCGAGAAGGGTAGAGCAGCAGGTCTTCCTCCTATGACCTGGACAGAGTTCGTGGCGCTATTCCTTGCCCGCTTTCTTCCCCTGAGTGTCAGAGATGCTAGAGCACGCAGGTTCGAGTCCTTACGCCAGACGCCAGAGATGTCAGTGGCAAAGTACGATGTGCTGTTCACCGAGCTATCAGTTTATGCTCTGTATCTAGTGGCTACTGAGGAGTTGCGAGTTAAGAGATTTATCCGAGACTTGCTTACACCACTATTCCTTGCTATCAGCACGCAGCATTACGAGACATACGCAGCAGCAGTAGATGCAGCATTATTAGTTGAGGAGCGCCTTGCTGAGATTTCGGCAGTCCCAGAGCCGAAAAGAGTTCGTGCAGATACGTCAGTGCAGAGACGGCCTTTTCGGCGTCGTGACAGGCACCTTGCAGGTGGCAGTGATTCGAGGCAAGGCCGATTATTTAGCTCCTATCCCCAGGAGGGTCAGCGACCATCATCGGGATGTTACCGTTGCGGGAGTTCTTATCATCGTGTGCGAGATTGTCCTGAGGTACCCCGGAGTGAGGCGGCAGCACCACATGTTACATTACCACCTTCACCATCCCAGACGGCATTGCCGATAGTACCTACTGTTACTCCGCATCAGACGCATGCACAGAGAGGTCGTGGTCGTGGAGGATTTGTTCATAGAGGACAAGGTGACCGAGGCAGAGGGCAGCCAGCGGCCGGCAGGGGACAGTTAGTTGCAGGTGGAGGACAGGCGCGAGTTTTTGCTTTGACGCATCTGGACGCGCAGGCATCCAATGCGGTGGTCTCAGGTATCCTTCCAGTATGTTTGGTTGATGCACACGTGTTATTCGATCCCGGATCCACGCACTCGTACGTATCCACACACTTTGTGCCGAGTTTGAGTAGAGAGTCCGGTTTGCTTGACCAGCCGCTTGTTGTGACTACTCCTGTAGGAGAGTCGTTTGTTGCTAGGCACGTGTTCCGATCCTATACCGTCCGTATTGGCGAGAGAGAGTTGCCTGTCGATTTGATCCTTCTTGAGATGTTGGACTTCGACGTTCTTTTGGGTATGGATTGGTTAGCCGCGTGCTATGCTTATGTTGACTGCCGCGAGAAGATAGTTCGATTTTGTTTTCCCGGCGAGTCGGTTGTTGTTGTGTTGGGAGACCGTGGTGCCACCCCTCACAGTGTGATTTCTTCTGTTCACGCTGGACAGCTTTTGCGGAAGGGATGTCAGGGATTTCTCACCTATGTTTGCGATACTAGAGCTACAGAGGTTCCGATGGATCAGGTTCCGGTTGTTAGCGAGTTCCCTGATGTGTTCCCTGACGAGCTTCCTGGGCTACCGCCCAAGCGTGATATTTCTTTCTGTATTGATTTGGTTCCTGGCGCGGGGCCTATTTCTGTACCGCCTTATCGGATGGCCCCGGCAGAACGTCGAGAATTGAAGGGTCAGTTGCAAGATTTGCTGGATAAGGGACTTATTCGACCCAGTGTTTCTCCTTGGGGTGCTCCAGTCCTGTTTGTCAAGAAGAAGGACGGCAGTATGCGTTTGTGTATCGACTACTGCCAGCTGAACAGGGTGACAGTGCGAAACAGGTATCCTTTGCCACGCATCGACGATTTGTTCGACCAGCTTCAGGGAGCAGGATACTTTTCGAGGATCGATTTGCGATCAGGCTATCATCAGCTGCGGGTTCGACAGGAGGACATTTCTAGGACAGCTTTCCGCACGCGTTACGGCCATTATGAGTTTTTGGTGATGTCGTTCGGACTCACCAACGCGCCAGCAGCATTTATGGACTTGATGAACCGCATTTTCCGGCCGTATCTTGATCTGTTCATCATAGTGTTCATTGACGATATCTTGGTGTATTCTCGAAGTAGAGAGGAGCACGAGCAGCACCTGCGGATTACACTGCAGACCTTGAGAGAGCATCAGCTTTTCGCCAAATTCTCCAAGTGTGCTTTCTGGCTAGACAGCGTAGACTTCTTGGGGCACGTGATTACACGAGATGGCATATGTGTAGACCCGAGGAAGATCGAGGCAGTTCGGAGTTGGCCTAGACCCACGTCAGTGACGGAGGTTCGCAGCTTTCTAGGGCTGGCAGGTTATTACAGGCGATTTGTGCAGGACTTCTCTCGCATTGCTACACCTTTGACCGGGTTGACCCGGAAGGGAGTTCGCTTCGATTGGACGGAGGAGTGTGAGCACAGTTTCCAGCAGCTATGGGCTCTACTGTCTACGACACCAGTGCTATCGTTGCCTTCAGGATCAGGCGGATTTGTGGTCTACTGTGATGCTTCACGAGTGGGGCTAGGGTGCGTTTTGATGCAGCGTGACAGGGTGATCGCGTATGCTTCACGGCAATTAAAGAAATATGAACAGAATTACCCCACTCATGATCTGGAGATGGCTGCAGTGGTCTTTGCACTCAAGATCTGGCGACATTATTTGTATGGAGAGTCGTGCCAGATATTCACTGACCACAAGAGCTTAAAGTATATATTTCAGCAGCGAGATCTGAATCTTAGACAGCACCGATGGATGGAGTTAGTGAAGGACTACGATTGTGAGATCTTGTATCACCCGGGCAGGGCGAATGTAGTGGCGGATGCTTTGAGCAGGAGGCCCGGGGGTAGTCTATCCTGTTTGAGCGCAGTGCAGAGGCAGTCGTCGGCGAATTGGCAGATCTTATGCGACAGCTGGGTACAGTTCGAGTTTACGCCGATCGGAGGACAGATTGCGCATGTTCGTGCACGCCCACAGTTGCTTGACCGTATACATGAGGCACAACACAGTGATGACCGCTGTTCAGAGATCAGGACACAGATGGGACAGGGCAGATTTTCTGAGTTCATGATCGATGATCAGGGGATACTACGATTTGGAGCTAGACTGTGCGTACCAGATGCTGAGGGGTTGCGGCGTGAGATTCTTAAGGAGGCACATCGATCGGTATATAGTGTTCATCCCGGTTCCACCAAGATATACCATGACTTGAGAGATGTTTACTGGTGGGACGGAATGAAGAGAGACATTGCAAATTTTGTGTCGAGATGCCTGACTTGTCAGCAAGTCAAGGCTGAGCACCAGAGGCCCGCGGGAGAGCTACAACCGTTACCCATTCCGGAGTGGAAATGGGAACAGATATCTATGGATTTCATTGTGGGTCTACCCAGGACTAGTCGAGGGTATGACTCCATCTGGATGATCGTGGATCGTTTGACGAATGCGGCTCACTTCCTACCGGTGAAGACGACTTTCGGATTTGCTCAGTATGCCCAGATTTACATTAACGAGATTGTACGACTGCACGGAGTTCCGACATGTATCGTGTCCGATAGAGGCACCCAGTTTACTAGCCGGCTATGGCAGAGGCTTTAGGAGGCTTTGGGCACTCGCTTGAGTTTCAGCACAGCATTCCATCCGCAGACCGACGGACAGTCAGAGCGGACTATTCAGACTCTCGAAAACATGCTCAGAGCATGCGTATTAGACTTCGGAGGTAGCTGGGATCATCATTTGCCCTTAGTAGTAGAGTTCTCCTACAACAACAGCTACCAGGAGACCATTCAGATGGCACCGTTTGAGGCTCTTTATGGGAGGAGATGCAGATCGCCCACCTGTTGGACGGAGCTCAGTGAGAGCAGTATCTTAGGGCCGCAGATTGTGGAAGAGACGACCGCGAAGATCCAGTTGATTCGCGATAGGATGAGAGCATCCCAGAGTAGGCAGAGGTCTTATGCGGACCGTCGTCGGCGCAGACTTGAGTTTTCTGTTGGTGATCATGTTTTCTTGAGGGTCTCCCCAATGAAAGGCATGATGAGGTTTGGAAAGAAGGGGAAGCTTAGTCCCAGATATGTGGGCCCCTTCGAGATCCTCGAGCGTGTTGGTGCGGTTGCGTATCGATTAGCCCTTCCGCCCAGTTTTCCAGACGTGCACCCCGTATTTCATGTTTCGATGCTCCGCAGATATCTTCATGATCCTTCGCATGCGATTCAGCACCCGACGATCCAGCTTGAGCGCGACCTTTCCTATGCAGAGCAGCCGGTGATGATCTTGGATCGACAAGTAAAGAGATTGAGGTCGAAAGAGATACCGTCCGTCAAGGTACTTTGGCGTGGCCAGAGCAGCGAGGAGGTCACTTGGGAGACCGAGAGCGAGATGAGGAAGAGGTATCTCCATCTTTTTGAAGGTGCGTATAGTTAGATTTTTAAATTCGGGGACCGAATTTCTTTAAGGGGGGTAGATTGTAACACTTTTTATTTCCGTTAGAATGTTTTCATGATAATTAGAAATTGAGCATGTTATTGTATATGTGTGCATAGAATTATTAGTTATATTTAGTCGTGTTGGCAAATTGGAAAATTTTCCTTTGTAGTGTACACTTGCACACTTAGCCATTTTTGTGACTTGGGGTTTTTGGTGTAACTTGTTAACCATTCTTGTGTTGCATGGTTGTTATTTTTCCCCACTCTTTTATCCAAAACAAAACCCCATTTTATAATTCAAATCCAATAGAAAATGAGCCATGGTGTTAGGTATTGAACTTTGACTTTTTTGACCCCTTTTCTTCTCTCTTCTCTCTCTTTCCCTCATTCTGAAATCCAGCAGAAATTCAGCAGCAAAACCCTAGCTTTTCTTCACCTTTCCCTCTCCTTTTCACTTCTCTTTGATCTCTACACAAATCCTACACAAAAACCACTCTTTTCCTTCACAAAACCTTGGGAAAAATGAGTTTTTGGGGTGTTTGGAGGCAAGTCTGCATACTTGAAGGAGGAGCTGGAATTTTTGGTGTTTCATAGGGTCTTTTGAAGGTATAAATCTCACTCCTAGCACCCTATCTCCATAACTTGCATGTTTAGTTTCAAAATATCACCTTTTTGTGCAATTTTAGTGCTATTGAAGGGATTTAGTGTTAATATGTTAAAATTTATGTTGTTGTGGCTTTATTAGCTTGTTAATGAGTTATTAGTGTGGGTTTAGACTTAGGTTTGTTTCAGATTTCAGAAAAATACCCTAAAGTTTGATTTTAGTGCAAAAGTGTGGATTTTAACTAGAAATAAGGCTCTGTAGGATCTGCTGCTACCCGAGATATTTCAGAATGAAACTAGAGGTTACTGTAGCATGTATAGGGGGTATAGAGTGCACACACCAAACCTGGGAGCCCAATTCCCTACCCAGGCCGCCGAAATAAGCATTCTGGCCGCAATTTGTGGCCAGATGGGGGCGTTTTGGGTTGGGGTTTGGGGTGATGGTGTCTGCTGCTATGTGAGTTATTTTGGTATAAATAGTTTTACAATATCTTTTCTGTATCAAAATCTGAAGTAGAATACCCTTTTTCCCGTATTTTCAATCTTTCGCGACACGCGTGATACGTGTGTATGGGTTTTGGGTTTTTGCGTATCGCGACGCGTCGGAGTGGCTTCAGGCGCGTAATCACACGTTTTAGCGTATCGCGCACACGCGCGCTTGGTTCACGACACGAGTTACTAGTTCGGCCTTAATGTCGTGTTTGTGTGACTTCAAGCTTATGTATGATGTATTATGTAATTCTAGGTTCACAGGCGAGTACGGCGGACGCCGCACAGAAAGGAAAACAAGTTGTTGGCTATACCTAGCGAGAGACTATGGTGAGTAGATTTAACATCTACGGGGATATCGCCCGCATGGCGTTCTACGTCAGGGCTGATAGGACCTTATAGCTACATTTATATACATTGACTGTTCATGGTTACTATTTAGTGCATACTGCATTTCCTGCTATATGGATATAAACTAGAATTGATAGAACACCGCACCATTACTAACGGTCCATGTTGCACGAGCACTATCCTGCATGTTACACACACACCGTTAGTAATTGCCATGACACTCATACTGTAGATATCACATCGGATCATTATATTGTAGCTCATCTATATGTGACTTAACATGATATTCATACTTGATGCATATATCACATCGGATTGTTATATTGTAGCTCATCTATATGTGACTTGACATGATATTCATACTTGATGCATATATCACATCGGATCGTTATGTTGTAGCTCATCTTTATGTGACTTGACATGATATTCATATTTAATGCACATATCATATCGGATCATTAACTTGCATATTGGTTTGGATTACATGTGATTTCTGGATTTGGGAACCGTGGCTATTTCAAATATGTAATCATTTAAAGACCCGGTTCCTTTGATATGATATTTCGGTGCGTCCACCATGTGTTTCCTCGGTGCTAGAGTGATATATGTGAACCCGAGTCGAGGAGCTGGTTGAGGCCGATTACGGGTACATGGTGGACCCGGTATGGTATCCCGGGGCGAGAACGGTTTCGCTGTGTAGTAGACAGTGAGCCTGGCAGAGGGACTACTACCTACCGGTGATTGGTTGGACCTGACAGTTATCCGGAGGATACTGATCAGAGTCGATAGATGGATGCGGGGTGATCCGTACTGCCGGGGCCGAGGGCCGATACCGCAGACGGAGCCCGTGGGCTGACCCGGACTGACGGGGCCCGATGGATGAGGATTTGCGTGTCGATGCTGGACACGAGTATTTATGATATTTGGGTGCCGATGTTGGGCACTCGGGATTCTTAAAAATTTACAGGATTTGAGGGCCGATGAGAGTGCCGGCGCCTGAGCTATTTAGGGGATCTGGGTGCATTGATGGACACCGATTATATATTCCACGTTGACATTCCGTGTAGATGTTATTTTGCCCATGCTCAACATTTATTAATGTACCTCATCCTGTAGTTACATTATCTGATAGAGCACTTGCATGATTATTGCACATATTGCTTATCACATATTGATATCATCTGTTGGCATATGATAGAGTAGCGCAGTACGTGCATGCTCGCGATTACCCTTATATGTTATCTCTATTCACGAGTTGGCAACTCACTCCCGTTGTGCCACAGTGTTTGCAGGTTGCCCTTCGGAGTAGTCGCGGCAGGCTGTGTTTCGCATCTTTTGACACAGATACCCCCATAGTTGGTGTACTAGCTCTTTTGCTGATAGGTGGGTTTTGTACGGTATCTGTTTATCTTTCAGTTATGTACATTGTTGTATCTAGTATTCTCCATCTACCATGTATGTATTTGACTTAGAGACAGTGTGAGGACGATGATGTATATTACTTGTATTCTGGTGTCGAGCTCATTGTGAGCCGGCTGTACTTGCAGTTTATTCTATCTATGATGTTCCCACTTGTGGATCTTGATCTTCGCTACGACGTCGTATATTGCTATCTTGGTGATTGTCTACTTAGATTTCTTAACATGTTAGTAAGTGCTTTCATTTAAAACACTCTATACTTTTACTGGTTTGATTTCTGGGTTTTCGGTTCACTTAGTCGCGTTACGCCTGTAGACGTTACGTGGTTAAGTGCCGGTCATGGGCCAAACTTTGGGTCGTGACAACACCGTTGTTGACATCTCGTCTGCTGTATCGAGACGAATGCTGAGATGGAACTGGGATTTTGCCATGGCTTCGTTTGATGGTGTAACCTCTGTGTCATGCTGGAATGAGGAGGCCCACCATTGTTGGTCTCCAGGCTGCAGATGTGGCCATTGAGATTTGGAACTAGGGACTTTGCCATGGTTCCGTTTCGTTGCGACTCTGAGGTCGGTTGTTGACGTCACGCCTGCATCTGGTTTAAGTGAGGAGAAACGCCGTTGGTGATCTCTAAGTTGTCGATATTGACGTCGAGACCCTGAAGCTAGGGATCTTCCGTTGGTTCATTTGTTGATATTGTGTCTGCAATATTGCAACAAATGTCGAGGTTGTCTTTAGGTTGTCTATGAACCGTCGAGATTTGGCTTCGCTTTCTGGTGGAGCCTGTTGGGAAGGTATGGTTCCTTCTTTGTTTGTGCCCATGGATTGTATATAGGGATCGATGTGATCTCACATGTAGGGCAAAAAGTTTCATTCTTTCATTTTTTTTATTCTTTCCACGATGCTCTATCATTTCAGCTTTTATATCGCGAAGGTCGCGATTGCCCAATCATTTCGGCTATTTTTCGCGGTGCCCAATCATTTCGGCTGTTTCTTTTTCACTCGCTGCTTTTTATTGCGAGTTGCCCCATCATTTCGGCTATTTTTTTTATTTTTACTCACTGCTTTTTTTTGCGAGTTGCCCCATCATTTCGGCTTTTTTGCATGCATACATTTTTACTTACTGATTTCGTTGCAAGTTGCCCCATCATTTCGGCTATTTCATATGCATTTTTGGCTCGCTGATTTTTTCTTATCGCGAGTGTGAAACTTGGAATCTGATGCCAATCTTAACATCAGCATCGCTACAACTGGAATATTGCCAGGAGCGAATCATCATTTGCCATGAAAGGACTTGAAATTTGATACCGGTTTAGGCATCAGCATCGCTACAACTGGGATATTGCCAGGAGCGAATCATCATTTTCCTCTGTCGATGTTGAACAAAGGTGGCTTAGTAAACAGGGTTAGGATCCTGTCGACTAAGGCTTTTGACTTCATGAGCCGTAAGGGTCTCACAAAGGTGTTTCTTCCTACGAGTCGTGAGGATCTCGTAGGTGCGTTTTTTCCTTAGGAATCGTGAGGATTTCTAAGTGTGTGTTCTCTTATAAGTCGTAAGGATCTTACAAGAGTGTTTTCTCCTTGCAAGTCGAGAGGACCTACAAGGATTGTTCACCATATGGACATATCCTTAGTCACGGATGGGACTGGGTTAGGGAAACGTTTATTCGCGCCCGTGGATTGTATACAAGGGTCAGTATCGAGCTGCTTGTAGGGCAGTATCGGAGGTTGTGGGGGTTGCTTAAGAACAGGTTCATGTCTCTGTAACTTAAGACTTTCAAATCTTATGAGCCATGAGGGTCCTATAAGAGAGTTCTCCTTATGAGTCATGAGGATCTTGTTGGAGGTAGTGCCCTCAGAGTCAATTATTGGATCACAGGTACGTGATTGCAATGATTGAGGGAGGACCTATCCCGGTAGGACAGTCTTACTCGAGATGATAGTATGCTATCTGGTTTACCTTTATCATCGTGTACTGTTTTAGGTGACCTGACACGTCGCTATTACACGTTGATAGAGCCCCTAGGATTCTTGCTTGACCACCAGCAGTATGAGGGCGATCATATAAGTGGGAGCTGGGGGTCTACAAGCATATCCCTAAAAGGTCCCTAGTCGTGGGAGTTTCGAGACCGGGCATCGATATTCCATTAGTAGACTAGTGTATACAGTCGAGACCCCGACGAGGGGCGGTGGCCGGTCTCACAAGCCACTGGTGTCAGTTGGATCACCTAAGATGTATACAGGTGCTCATTGGGTTATGAGTACACCGGACAGGACTCGCCGGGAATATGCTAGTTGGTAATATACCAGACGTCAGATGGCAGTTCCCTGGTGACATGTGTGCAGGTTAGTTCATCGACCTGGGGATCGTCATTTGTCTCGTGTGAGTTCCCACTGTACTTTGATTACTACCCTACCACGGCTCAAAGGAGTCGTGCAAACAGGTTTTAGTTGGGTACAGTCCCGAGCCACATGGAGGCAGTGAGCGTATCTTCAGGGGTTCGTCTCTCCCGGTATTGGGGGTGAGGTCGTGCTGTGTCTAGGAGAGCCATTACACAAAGTCCTTGGCCAAGGCAAGGAGATTTACTGGTAGGTATTCCAGTAGTATCTCAGGGTGTTCTGGGCTACACTCCGACACGACTTGTACCGCTTTTGGGGGTCTGACTTTTACCAACCCCCTAGGCCCGCCATGCGATACTCATAGATGAACGGACCGGACTGCACGGATATTGTCACTGACAGGCTCAGTAGGGTGTCAGGATGAGTTCGCTCATCGACGTCCCTTTTAGTCGATAGCTGGTGGCCCGTCACGTATTGGCTTATACCTCTGACGTGCTAGTGGTTAAATCCACAGCCATAGTATTGACGAGTCTTTAGAGTCCACCACACTTTCAGTTACTCAAGTTTCGGGCGAAACGCTGTAGAGGCCGTATGGAGATATGGCAGGGTCCGATCAGATACGTGCGGTATTGCACGGATCAGGATCGGACGGTTTGTACTAGTAGCCGTATAGGTATATGGCAGGGTTCGATCAGATACGTGCGGTATTGCACGGATCAGGATCGAACGGATTTTACTAGCCGGCTTTGGTTTAAGCCGGTCCTAGTTTAGTACAGTGTAGATTTTGTCTCTTTGCATTTGTATCCGGACGGAATACAGATGCGGGTGTGTATGCACAGTATCGGGGATTTCCTGTAATTTATTACGGGACCAGTTTTCTGGAGTTGCCAGTTTGCATTCCGTTCCGGCCGGTTTTCCTTTGTTCTTTCCCGGCCGGACTTTTCCGATGGAGGGGGTTATTTGCAATTGTGCAAATAACATATTGAGGAGGGGGTTTCTTGCACTTGTCTTGATTATGATATGTTTGAATCTTTCAACCATGA
The DNA here is from genome assembly GCA_030015575.1 of Agapanthus africanus. Taxonomy (NCBI): domain Eukaryota; kingdom Viridiplantae; phylum Streptophyta; class Magnoliopsida; order Asparagales; family Amaryllidaceae; genus Agapanthus; species Agapanthus africanus. The sequence goes on along the minus strand of CM057346.1, from coordinate 101,991,522 downwards.
CTTGCTTTGACTTATGATGAATGAATGGGTATGGTTTGATAAAGGTATAAGCATGGTTCATGTTTGTATATGGTCACCTTTGCTTCACTCCTACACTCACCTCCCTTCTTACTTCATATTTGTTATTCCCTCCACCTTTTTCCAAAAAGTATTGGCCGGCCCTCTTTGATGAGGAGATGATGATGGTTCATTTGTTTTGGTGTTGGAAATTTATCAATCATCTCATTTTTATCATGCCACCAAAACCCTCTCCAAAGTTCATGATTTCCTTCTCCCTCCATGGCAACTTCACCACCCCAAAAGAGACTATGATTCTACACTACACATTCTACAGCATATCTTGGACGCGTCGATTCGCCAGCTTCGCGCCCGAGTTGCCTCGGTATTGAGGTGGGAGCCCGTAAAAGTTACAGGCGATGTGGTGCCCTTTCCGACGAGGAGGAGACGGACGGAGATCCCGCGAGGAGATCGGAGTGGAGATGAAGACCGGAGGACTTGGATCGTCGGTATACATCTCTAACCCGTATTCTAGTTAGCTTAGACTTGTTAATGGTTACGATCCGGAGTTTAGTGCGCGGTGGTGCCGGTTTTGCAAAGTCCGCAAAAATTTAAGTTATTCACCGCTTCCGCATTCCGGCGTCGGATTGACGGCCGGGGCGCCGCCGTGCACTTACAGTGGTATCAGAGCCTCGCCATTAACATAGTCTAGCTTTGTGTAATGTGTTTATCAGTTCCGATCGATCGAATATTCCAAAACTGCATTTTAGTTCGAATCAGTTTCTGTTGAAAATTTTTGGTCTCGAAAAATTTTTCAGGTTGTAAAATATTGATGTACTGGAAAATCTAAGAGTTCTGTAAAAATTTGACGATGTAACTCCACAGTTGGAGCGCGGAAGCGCCGCGAAACCCCACCTCGTGCGGCCCTTCCGCCGCATACTATTCACATCACATCACCAAATTTTTTCAGAGGCCTTCTGGGGTTAAAATTTGGGTTTTGGAATGTTAAAGTTGGGCCAATTATTTCTGTGAGTGCTACAGTTTTCTTTGGGGCCCACTTGTTAATTGTTTGATCAATCGGAAAATTTTAAACACATTTTTCACAGTATTTACATTATATCTGCGACCGTGAATGTCACTCGATCGGTAAATCCGGTCTAACTGCTATAGCCCGGTTAGACGGATTTGCGAACGTGACTTTCACGTTGATGTTCTATGTTTATGCTGTGATGTTGCGGATCGGTCGTGGGGATAGCCTGGATGCAATGCTAGTACAGTTGTGGTGGTATTATGTACATTTGATATTGCGGGACGAGCGTCCGACATGTGGACTGCCGTCACTGCCTGATTGTATTATTCTTTTGGGGCACGACCTGGTTGCGGTCCATGTACCCGGTGTATGTATATTTTACTTTCTGTACTAGGATTGCCCCGCGGAGAGGTGCACGGATAGCCGGGTTCTGGAGGGCAACAAGCCCGCATCTCATGGCATTGAGACGGAGGGGGCTTCACTCTAGGATTGGCGGGCTATTCGCCGCACTCGTAGGGGGTACAGGTTGACCCAGGAGGGGTGCCCAAGTTGCCGGATTCCGTGAAGTGCTGGGTGGTCCATTCACGGCGCTGAAGGGGGCTGCCTCGCTTCAGGTTTTGGCGGGTAACTTGCCGCGCCCGTAGGGGTCTAGGATTTCATTGCACAGGCTATCCACACGACCAGGGGAACGTCGGGTTTCAGCGGCTCTGTGAAACCCGGGGATCCCAGATATCTGTATTGTTTCTGTGATGCTGTTCATTATCTGTGATGTTGCATTCTGTTCACGCCTTGAGCGAAATATAATATATTGGTATATATATTAGTAGATGTTGTATATGTTTTGCATCCGCGCTAGTCCAGTCCCCGCTCTGTCGTTAGTAAGCTAACCTAACGGGTAATGACGGGACCCAGTGGCGAATGCGGATGGCATATACGTACATCAGTATATTTTCGTTCTTTGTGGTGTGATCAATTGATGGGACTGCATTGATTCGGATCAATGCAAGTTAAAAACAAACCTAATCTGATGTTGTTGGAACACTTTTCAAAAAGCTGTTATTGCAAGGACGTTTACTTTTGTTTTGCATCGTGGTATTCATTGGAATATCCTGCTCCTCAGTCGACGAGGCAAGGGCCGAGATCCCTTCACCGGGAGTGACCCCTTGGACAGAAGTTTGCGTCAGGGCATTAACTTCACTATAGCCGATTACTTTTGCTTTGCACCGTGGTATTCAGTTGGAATATCCTGCACCTCATTCTACGGGGAAAGAGCCGAGATCCCTTCACCGGGAGTGACCTCTTTAGTAAAGGTTTTCGTCACTATATTTTCTAAAAAGCTATCAGTTCCTTCAACGATATCAAGTTCATTACGTTAAAGGTTTTCGCCAGAAACCATTCGTAGCCCTCCGTCATTTCAGTTAAATATTCGGTAGTATTCAAGCTATGTATTTTGACCTCACGCCAAGGCATAGTGATTGGTAGCTGCCGGGTATTTATCTGTTGCATAGATAGATGCGTTGGTTTGGGACAGTCGTACTACTATTTTGGCCTACGTCAAGGGTATGTACGGGTGGGTTCAGATTAACCTGGATAATGACGGGCAGAACTTGACATGTGACTTATGATATTTTGACCTCACGCCAAGGTCATAAGAGCATGGGGCAGAAATCACATCGGGAGTTTCAAAAGAACTGAAACTTGCCAGATATGCGCATACCTTCTGGAGTGTGATAGCGTGAGCGGATTCCGTCACGTTATCATGCAATGATAGTTGGATCCCGATTCCCACTGATGAGTTAGTTTACTCCTCGGGTAACCCCGACTAATTCTTCTTTCAGGTTTGGAGGAGAATTTGAGGTACAGTGGGAGGTTTCCAGATTAGATAAATTGGTGACCATTCTGATCTAGGTTAGAGTGCACGCTGAGTGTTTCTTTTCTCTCTCTCTTTGGCAGCGACCATTGACCCGACCCTAAGACTATGACTCAGTGACCATGTTAACCGAACCTTACTTAACACTGGCTTTTGGATTGTCAGAGTTGCGGACCTCATTGCCACTCCTACTTTTACCCTTTTCTCCGGGACACCCCGTATTGCTACGAACGTCCACTTCCATTGGACAAAACCATCGTATGGTTAGATACGAACTCGAAGGAATTCGAGGATGGTTTCCGGTTCTGGAGAAAACGGATAGGATTATTCAGTTGTCTTTTCCTTTTACCCTCTCTCAGGTTACGAGTACTCCTTGGTTTAGGGGTAGTACACCTATTACGCAAATTGGATTGTCTTCTTCCAAACCTTAGGCTGGTGCCGACCGGTAGGGAATGAAGAAAACCAATTAGCATAACGATGGTGTGCAGAAGGTATTAAGTTTAGACAAAGCAAGGGATTAGTAAGAGGGCAAAGTAAATTGCAACAGATATTCACGACCAAACCAAATATTTCGTTACCACTCCCACATCACCTTTGTATTTCTCCAGGACACTCCGTATCACTACGAAGATCCACAGTTTATTTGGATAATCCATCGTATGGTTATATACGAACTCGAAAGGAACTTGTTCCAGTTCGGGGATGGATCCTGGTTCAGGAGAAATAGGAATAAAGTACATTCAGGTGTCTTTTATCTTCACCTTCTCTCGCATTGCGAGTGTTCCTAGGAATGGGACAGTACACCCATTATGCTTATTGGATAGTCTTCTTCCAAACCATAGGCTGGTGCCGAACGGTAGGGAAGGAAGAAAACCATTTGGCCTAAGGGGTGTGCAGAAGGCAAAGACTAAAGACATATGAAGGGATTTGGAGAGGTGGCAAAGAACTATACGGTTACAGTCGTGAATCTGGAAGAGGCATTACTAGGAATACCAAAATACCCCATCGGAACATTTCAATGTTTCAGTTTCACTGTGTAATGTTAAAGAAAAACTGATTTCCCGATTAGATACTTACTCCAGGGTATGTATTTACCAGGTACGATTCTCACATCTTTATGGTTTTACAGATGATGAGTGGGAGTAAGTTATTGGGAATTGGGTGATCATCCTCATTATATCGGGATTCGTTGTAATCGGTGATATTTGAGGAAATCACCTGGGCTGTTTGCCGGTCGGCAAATATCTGGTTTTGAATATCCGCTGTTATGCACCAATTTCAAATTGATATATCTGTACGTCTATTTTCATAGAGTGAGATATACCTTTCTGAAATTATGTCTACGACATTTACCTATATCAGTGGATGGTTAGGTAAGGAGCATTAAACATCGGTGTAATTCTTCTTAACCATAAGTACAGTTTTCAACCTACGACACACAGTGAATGAGTTATCAGACTCAAGGGACTTATACAGAGTATTGTATGTTGTCCAGGGTCCATCAGGACAGAGGGGTTGGTCCTCGTACTATATTCGGTTTACTTATGACTCCTCTAATTTTTAGACAAGTGTTTCGTGGAAACACAGGGTCCGAATTTGGAGAAGTTATATGTATTTGAATAGAGTAGAGAACCAGGTATAGCAAGTATCGGGATTCTTCAAAGAGATTGAAGATGTAGATACTTGTGTATGGTATTCAGTTGATAGTAATGATTAAGAGATCTTGCTTCTCCTTCAGGTTACTCATAATTGGAAGCATTCCTAAGTTAAGTAACACTGATCGGCCTTTTTCCATTTAGTTGACATGCACTGGAGACAGCTGCATGATTTGAATCTGGTTCAATTAAATCAGTGCCTCTGTTTCTATATTGGATATAGAACAGTTCATATCTTAACGATGTTAAGGTACGGGGAGTTGTCCGGTTTATGATTAAAACCAGACACTGGACAACTCAAGGCACGTTTCTGTAATGGCTGTTTGTGGGTTGACCCAGGCTATGACGAGGGTTGATTTTCTACCATCTGGATGAACAATAGCGATATTGTTCTAGACTCGCCACAGTTTTATTAAAAATGGACTTTTTCAGAAAACAGTAGTGGGAGTATGGTAGAACTGGAAGTGATTCCAGAACCACAAACGATTACTGAAGATTTGATAAGGAACCTAAAGATTCAATCTGGATTGACATTCCATTGGCCACTCCGCAGATAAGGTGGGTAACTTCAGGCACCCGAGAGGTACTACGGTAGCCTCAAGGACGGTGACAGGGAAGTTCTTGTTTACCCACAATTGCCATTGCTGTTGTTCCAGGTTACGAGACCCGGCGGGAGGATGAGTATAGCGTCGTTCTAAACTAGTTTTAGAAGTGTACGTCTATATGACTCTGCCAGAGGGTTGTCGTAGTCAGTGGGAGCAGCGGAAGCATTGGTGGACAGGTAGCTTATGTCTATTTATAGACTAAAGCAGAAGTAGCGGAGATAGATCATCTATTTCTGATATGACAGTCATGGGTTTGACTTCATCAGAATAGGGGATGGATCAGTTGAGAAGGTAGTAGGGTGTGATATCCTGGTATTTGGATGATATACACAGAGTAGGAAAAGAAGCTCCTGCACTACGATCGGTTATACTTTGGTCGTCACACAGTTGTTTCTCCACAAAGGAAATGGATTTTATATCAGACATACTGGTTACTAGATCTATGGTTTTAGATCTAGATTTGGGTGGTTTCCCAATCAGGGTACTTGACAGCATTCTAAGAGTATTTAGGATGGACGACTCCTGGCACGGTAGTGTACCTGCAGGTAATGGAGTCACCCTCTCCAAAGGTGTCTTACAGACTAAAGGGGAGAGGGACGTGCATGATTGGAAGATCACTTGCTTAGGCAATTGAGTCAATCATGAGATGTCAAGTACCACACCAGATGTTGTTCTTGCACTAGATGCAACAAGTTGACATTAATCCAATCCTGGAGAAACAGTCGGAAGCAGTTTTAGAACATAAGTAGATGTTCTAGGGATATGATAACGACAGCCTCATTCAGGAGACGGTTATCATTCCAGGCTTCCAAGGTGACATAGACGACAAGGAGGTTGTCAGAGTTATAGTTTTCCCTCTAACGAGGGGCAGTATTTTGGACAGGTGATCCAGGGCAATACTGAGGGAGGCATGGCGCGCAGGATACTGATTAAGTTCAGTTGACGATACAGTCTAAGAAGTTTGGATTTGGAGTTCATTTATGAGCTAGGTCCCATCAGACATCCAGACATATTCTGAGACAGGTATTATTCTTTTCGGGAGATGGCTTTCTCCGCGAACTTGAGATATAGAGAGACATGGAAAGAAACTACAAAGCGGATCCACTCACTGAGGCTATTCCTCGAACGCAATAGTTCCGCAAACGAGCTTTGTGAGACTGACTAGTAGAGGAGTTGGGTGTTCGGTATCACACGGGCTGTGAGTATGCGACATCGCAATAATTAGCCTTGAGTGCAAGTGGGAGATTGTTGGAGGTAGTGCCCTCAGAGTCAATTATTGGATCACAGGTACGTGATTGCAATGATTGAGGGAGGACCTATCCCGGTAGGACAGTCTTACTCGAGATGATAGTATGCTATCTGGTTTACCTTTATCATCGTGTACTGTTTTAGGTGACCTGACACGTCGCTATTACACGTTGATAGAGCCCCTAGGATTCTTGCTTGACCACCAGCAGTATGAGGGCGATCATATAAGTGGGAGCTGGGGGTCTACAAGCATATCCCTAAAAGGTCCCTAGTCGTGGGAGTTTCGAGACCGGGCATCGATATTCCATTAGTAGACTAGTGTATACAGTCGAGACCCCGACGAGGGGCGGTGGCCGGTCTCACAAGCCACTGGTGTCAGTTGGATCACCTAAGATGTATACAGGTGCTCATTGGGTTATGAGTACACCGGACAGGACTCGCCGGGAATATGCTAGTTGGTAATATACCAGACGTCAGATGGCAGTTCCCTGGTGACATGTGTGCAGGTTAGTTCATCGACCTGGGGATCGTCATTTGTCTCGTGTGAGTTCCCACTGTACTTTGATTACTACCCTACCACGGCTCAAAGGAGTCGTGCAAACAGGTTTTAGTTGGGTACAGTCCCGAGCCACATGGAGGCAGTGAGCGTATCTTCAGGGGTTCGTCTCTCCCGGTATTGGGGGTGAGGTCGTGCTGTGTCTAGGAGAGCCATTACACAAAGTCCTTGGCCAAGGCAAGGAGATTTACTGGTAGGTATTCCAGTAGTATCTCAGGGTGTTCTGGGCTACACTCCGACACGACTTGTACCGCTTTTGGGGGTCTGACTTTTACCAACCCCCTAGGCCCGCCATGCGATACTCATAGATGAACGGACCGGACTGCACGGATATTGTCACTGACAGGCTCAGTAGGGTGTCAGGATGAGTTCGCTCATCGACGTCCCTTTTAGTCGATAGCTGGTGGCCCGTCACGTATTGGCTTATACCTCTGACGTGCTAGTGGTTAAATCCACAGCCATAGTATTGACGAGTCTTTAGAGTCCACCACACTTTCAGTTACTCAAGTTTCGGGCGAAACGCTGTAGAGGCCGTATGGAGATATGGCAGGGTCCGATCAGATACGTGCGGTATTGCACGGATCAGGATCGGACGGTTTGTACTAGTAGCCGTATAGGTATATGGCAGGGTTCGATCAGATACGTGCGGTATTGCACGGATCAGGATCGAACGGATTTTACTAGCCGGCTTTGGTTTAAGCCGGTCCTAGTTTAGTACAGTGTAGATTTTGTCTCTTTGCATTTGTATCCGGACGGAATACAGATGCGGGTGTGTATGCACAGTATCGGGGATTTCCTGTAATTTATTACGGGACCAGTTTTCTGGAGTTGCCAGTTTGCATTCCGTTCCGGCCGGTTTTCCTTTGTTCTTTCCCGGCCGGACTTTTCCGATGGAGGGGGTTATTTGCAATTGTGCAAATAACATATTGAGGAGGGGGTTTCTTGCACTTGTCTTGATTATGATATGTTTGAATCTTTCAACCATGACTTGCTTTGACTTATGATGAATGAATGGGTATGGTTTGATAAAGGTATAAGCATGGTTCATGTTTGTATATGGTCACCTTTGCTTCACTCCTACACTCACCTCCCTTCTTACTTCATATTTGTTATTCCCTCCACCTTTTTCCAAAAAGTATTGGCCGGCCCTCTTTGATGAGGAGATGATGATGGTTCATTTGTTTTGGTGTTGGAAATTTATCAATCATCTCATTTTTATCATGCCACCAAAACCCTCTCCAAAGTTCATGATTTCCTTCTCCCTCCATGGCAACTTCACCACCCCAAAAGAGACTATGATTCTACACTACACATTCTACAGCATATCTTGGACGCGTCGATTCGCCAGCTTCGCGCCCGAGTTGCCTCGGTATTGAGGTGGGAGCCCGTAAAAGTTACAGGCGATGTGGTGCCCTTTCCGACGAGGAGGAGACGGACGGAGATCCCGCGAGGAGATCGGAGTGGAGATGAAGACCGGAGGACTTGGATCGTCGGTATACATCTCTAACCCGTATTCTAGTTAGCTTAGACTTGTTAATGGTTACGATCCGGAGTTTAGTGCGCGGTGGTGCCGGTTTTGCAAAGTCCGCAAAAATTTAAGTTATTCACCGCTTCCGCATTCCGGCGTCGGATTGACGGCCGGGGCGCCGCCGTGCACTTACAGATCTCGCAAGTGTAATTTCTTCTTAGGAATCGTGGGGATCCCTAAGTGTGTTGCTCCTTTGTGAGTCGTAAGGATCTCACGCGGGTGGTTTCTCCTCACAAGGTCGTGAGGACCCTGTAAGTGTTTTTAACGAGGTTGCGCCCTTTCGGGTTTTCACAAACACTCGCCAGTAGTCCTGTTGATTTTACTCACGGAGCCCTTTCGGGTTTTCATCCGTGCCCATTTTGCTTATGGACATACCATTTTTTTTATTCTTTTTTTTAAATCACGTCAGCCTGAGGATGCTGCGGTAGTAGTTTAAAGACATTTCGGTCATTTGCAAGTTTTAGGACATTGCGGTCCAATGCCAGTTTTAGGACATAGCGGTCCACCGTTAGTTTAAGGACGTTTCGGTCTGTCGTCGCCGTATTTGAGGCGAATCTCTAGTTTACTGACTTTTCGGTCTATGGGGCTTTCTCTATGACTGAGCATGATGCCCCCGGTGTGTCCACCTTTTTAGGAGCATGAGGCTGTGGCGGGCTCACCTTCCAATCTTCAGACAACGCGAACTTGCCCTGCTGGTGTTGGTCTTCAATCCAGTTTTTGAAGACGTAGCAGTTTTCGATCGGATGGCCCAATACTTGGTGGTAAGGGCAGTAATTAGGATCGTTGACATCATTCAGTTGTAGCTGGTGTTTCGGCTTCGGTAGAGTAATAAGTCTTAATGCGCACCGCTAGCTCAAACAGCGTCCTTGTTTCATCTCGGGGAAATGAGTAAGGACGTTTCAACTTTTCATAGAGGGGCTGCCGCTTGTTGTTTTGGCGAACAACCGGTCTAGGGTCACTTGACTGTTGTTGAGCGTTGGCGACGAAGGTCATTTTTTTCCTTCCCTTTATCCTTTTTGTGTGTAGCGCTCTCCATAGATGGAGGAGATCTTTTTAGCACGACCATCGAAGAGTTCTTGCGTACCCTCCTAAGTGGTTCAAAACTGTTCTCAGTTGGAACAGCAGCATCAATTTCCACTGTTGGAGCCGGCAGAGTCAATCCAGAAGGAGAGTTGCCCCCAACCTTCCTTATTCGGCGCCAGTGGCATATCCCCGGTAGGAGGAGTATTGTCTCCTGAGGGTTTTCAGCGAATTAGACCCACAAAATCTTCTTGGGAGCTTCTTGCGATGGTACAGGAGCGCTGAAGCTCGTTGGCGGGAGCATGGTCCCGAAGAATGGTCCAGTGGTGGCATGAGTTACCTGCTCTACTGGCGTAGTGAAAAGGGAGGCCGCTTGGGGCCCGTAGGTTACTCCTCCAGATGGGACAGAGCGAGAGTTGCTGTTGCAGTTAGTGCAGTTCGAACCCCTGCGTCGACCTTGGTCTTTGGCATGTGCCAGTTGTTTGAGGACCGATTCCGTCGGCAAGGCTGCTACTTGGGGAGCCTGCCTGTGGAAGACAGACGTCCCCTGGGCTTCCTCCATCGGCGTTGAGGCACCGAGGGTGGGAGGTGGGAGCATCGACCCAAAAAGAATCCCGTTGATTTCTTGAAGAGCCGGATTGCAGAGATTTGAGGCTGCAAGTGACCCATACTTGACTCCGCCGGATATGACAGAGCCTGAGTTGCTGGGGTGGGAGCAAATGCCATTCTTCATAGAGATGAAATGCCGGTTTCAATATCCACTTCCCTAAGGGCAACCAAAAACATACACACCGCGATTATTTGATCGCGGGAAAAACACGACACACGAAGTGTGGAGTGGAAAGAGGAAAAAGTCCTACCGGGTGTGCCAGAATCTGTTCCACTCCGAATGGCGGCCGAGAAATGGGCTGTCTCGCCTGAGATTCGGGGCAGATGCTATTTGGTTTTATCCGTCCACCTCTCCGAAGATGCCAAGTTGATTTATGGCACCGTGTATCGGAGGTTTAGACGGATGCGGCCGATGTAGCAGACTTCGTCAGATTCCCCCTCGCTTGAGGGGTTTTTGATTATGGGGATGCTCTTCCCTGCAGGCGCAAGCCCCTCCAGTTAATTATGCTACCGCATCGCGGTAACAACTTTCTCCTTCTCCAGAATTTCACTTCGTGTCGTGGGTGTTTGTTTTGTTTGTGGTCGCCCGTAGGACGTGGATTAGTCCAAATCCGTATTTTCTTAGATTTGGGTTTGGGTTTTGGTTTAAGGATACGTTAGCCATATTTGAGGCTAAGATCAACTTAAACATTTGTTAAGGATACGTTAGCCTAATCTCCAGACTAAGATCAACTTAACGGGATCGTTTAGATCCAACAAGAGAGCAATTGGCTCTATTGTTTAGTTTAATGACATTGCGGTCGATTGAATGTATAGCCGTCGGGACCCGTCACCTCTCTGACGACGTTGAAGGATTACAACGACAGATGTCAGAGGAGTTCAGAGATGTACCCTTGAACCAAAGTTGGTTGGGAGATCTATAGTCCAATTTGGGACTAAGGTTTGTTTGAAGGTTTTAGTTTAAGGATACGTTATCCATATTTGAGGCTAAGATCAACTTAAACGTTTGTTAAGGATACGTTAGTCTAATTTGAGACTAAGATCAACTTAACAGGATCGTTTAGATCCAACAAGAGAGCATTTGGGGGCTCTATTGTTCTAGTTTAGGGACATAGTGGTCCATTGCCAGTTTAGGGACATGGTGGTCCAATATTAGTTTTAAGACGTTGCGGTCAAGGTTAAGGACATCATAGTCCGTGAATTTAGGGACTCCACAGTCCGGCGTTAGTTTTAAGACATCACGGTCAAGGTTAAGGACGTCATAGTCCGTTGTTAGTTTTAAGACATCCCGGTCAAGGTTAAGGACATCATAGTCCATTGTTAGTTTTAAGACATCCCGGTCAAGGTTAAGGACATCATAGTCCGTGAGTTTTAAGACCTCACAGTCAAGGTTAAGGACATCATAGTCCGTGAGTTTAAAGACCTCACAGTCAAGGTTAAGGACATCATAGTCCGTGAGTTTTAAGACCTCACAGTTAAGGTTAAGGACGTCATAGTCCGTGAGTTTTAAGACCTCACAGTCAAGGTTAAGGATATCATAGTCCGTAAGCTTAAGGACCCCACAGTCCGATGTTAGTTTTAAGACATCACGGTCAAGGTTAAGGACATCATAGTCCATGGGCTTAAGGACCCCACAGTCCAATGTTAGTTTTAAGACATCACGGTCGAGGTTAAGGACATCATAGTCCGTGGGGTTAAGGACCCCACAGTCCAATGTTAGTTTTAAGACATCACGGTCAAGGTTAAGGACATCATAGTCCGTGAAATGTATGGTTGTTGGGACCCATCATCTCTCTGAAGACGTTGAAGGATTACAACGACAAATATCAGAGGAGTTCAGAGATGTACCCTTGAACCAATGAGTTGGTTGAAAGAGCAGATGTGCTCAGTTCAAGATGATTTGAGGACTTATGGCCAGTTTGGGCTAAGTCCAATTATGTTTGAAATATTGGCCCTTTGGGCCATTAGACATTTGTCTGGGTTCAGCCCATCATCATTCAGCAGTGCTAAACAGAGGTTTGGGGGCTCTGACAACATTTTGTCTTTGATTGAGCAGTAGACATTATAGTTCTGATTTTTACTCAATTTTGAATGGGAGGCTTTGCCTCTGGGAAATTAGCCAATTTGGCTAAAAGTAGTATTAAACACTGGAGAACCTCAGTATTGAACATTGGAGATAAACTCTCAAATTAGTGTTAAACACTAAAAGATAATCAGTGTTAAACACTGAAAATAAAGTTGTCAAATTAGTGTTACACACTAGAAAACACCAGTGTTAAACACTGGGTATAAAGTTCTCGAATTAGTGTTAAACACTAAAGAAAGAGGGGTTACGTAGGGACACGTGAGAGCGCCCAAAGGTGGGACCAGATCCCCTTTTACCTCGTTCTGCAATTAAGTGATAAACACATTTTATTATTTTATTTTGAGCATCACGTGTTGACACGTGATGGGGATTTATGCGCTGACTGTTAAAGCGTTTGCCAAGGGGTCACGTGTTAACACGTGAGAGCGCCCAAAGCCTTCATTTCCTTTGCTTTTTCTTTCTGCGTTTTGGGAGTCACGTGGGAGCACGTGAGGCATTGCCTCAGAGCTGTTTCCTTTTTATTTTTGGGGATCTTTTTTGGAGTCATGTGAGGACACATAACCTAGTTTTATTCCTTCTTTTCTGATCACTGCGGATTGGGGTCACGTGTCATCACGTGACCAATATTCTTTATTTGCATGGAGATCTTTCAAGTCTCTTTATTTTAAGAATTAAATTCTCTGTAGGGTTAAACCCTAATCATGATTTTGGAGGAATTAAATTCCTATTATGAAAGAATTAAATTCTTATATAGGGTTAAACCCTAGTTCTGTCCACCTTGAAGGAATTAAATTCCTATATTTTCAGGAGAATTAAATTCTCACATAGGGCTGAACCCTAGTTTTGTTTTGGGAGAATTAAATTCTCTAAACTCAATTCCCCCTCTAAGTTTTGGATCTGCATGGCAGGATCTCAACCCGACGAGAATTAAATTCTCAACTTATGGGGAGATGTGCTCTTTGCAGATCTTCAACCAGAGGAAGAACTAAGTTCTTTTGTGCAGAAGAGTTAAACTCTTAGATTTTGAGAATTAAATTCTCTGTTTGAAGTTTTGATTCCCTTTCTTTTCTCACCTAAGATTTTCTTTGTTGAGAATTAAATTCTCCTTTCTTTTCTTCTCTCTTGAGAATTAAATTCTCATCTCTCTGTTTTTCTCTCCAAAAGGTCCCTCCTTCTCTTCTTTTATTGGCTCCTATTTATAAGAGAAAGAAAAGAATCAATTTGTTTTGTGAATCTTTCATTGAAAGATTTTAATTGATTTCATAATTAATATGATCCTTTAGATCACACAATGAATTTTATTCACCGTTGGATTCTAAATCCAAAGATATTCTGTTTGTTATTTTCGGTGAGATTTAGGGGAAATCTTTCCTTGTCTGAGATTTTTTCCATAAATTGGTGATTTTTAATCACCCTTGGATCTTTAATCCAACGGTCCCCATAATCTTTTTCCATTTGGAAAGATTTAGAAGCTTTTAGAATTTAATTTTATTAAACTGTAATGCTTTCGAAGCCAGTCACGTGCTGACACGTGACCCCAATTGAGTCCTTTTCTCAGCGTTTATTTACGCTTCAGTCTTAACCATCACGTGTCAACACGTGGCCATTGGTCACGTGTGAGCACGTGATACCTCATTGAGGTATTTTCTTCAGCCATTTATTTTTATTTCTGTTTTAACTATCACGTGTCAACACGTGACCATTGATCACGTGCGAGCACGTGATACCTCATTGAGGTAATTCCTGATTTTTAATCAGGAAACAGTGCATAGCATATTTGCTCATAACTTTTGATCCCGGATGAATTATGAAGCCCATAATATATCAAATCGAAGGATTTTTCAAGATGCTTTCGATACCATCAGAATTTAACAGTTCCTCTTTCGGGAGTTTATCAAAATACAGGCCGGAAGATACTGGTTCGCATTTCCTTAAGCGTATCGCTGCCACTTGATACCTTAGACTCTTTTGCGCAGAAATTTTTGGCGGGAACACCCACCTCCAACTCCTCCACCACCTCCACCTGGGCCTACACCCTTAGAGATAGACTACCTATGCCATGGTAAAATCCTGTCTACTTTGTCCAATGAACTCTACGACATCTATTGCCAAATCCCAACTTCGAAAGAACTTTGGGAAGCATTAGACTCGAAATTTGGACAAGAAGATGTTGGCCTAGAGATGTATTCCTTTGTGAACTGGTTAAAATTCAAGATGGTAGAGACCAAGACCGTTACAAACCAAATCCTTGAATACCAAAACCTTATCACTAGTGCTAAGATTAAAGGCTACAATCTAGAGGAAAATGTACAAGTAGCTGCCCTCATTGAAATATTACCTTCGTCCAGGGATGACTTTGCTAACAAGCTCCGTCATCGTCAGGGTAACCTTTCTTTGAACTCTCTTATCCAAACTCTTAAAACTAAAGATATTCATAGGGAGAAAAGCAAGACTTCTTCTATCCAAGCGAATGTTGTTGAGGCTAAAATCTTTCATAAGAAGCCTTTCAACAAACTCCAGAAGAACCATAACCATAATCATAACAAGAACTACCATCAACAAAAGAACAAGCCTAACTTTAAGCCTAAACCCCAAAACAATGGCAATCATAAAAGGAACAAAGGTGGAAACTGTTTTGTCTATGGGAGGCCGGGTCACTTAGCTCGGAACTGTAAAGACAGAAAAGATGGACCACCTACCAACCCCCAAGTGAACTCCTTAACTGTGGGGGTGTCACGACCCGCAGGGTACGGAACGTGACTGGCACTTAAGTTTACGAAACGTCTAAAAACGTCCGTAAAATAAGTAAGCCTAAGCCCAGAAAACAAAACCAATTAAACAAAAGAGTGAAGAAAACCCAATCAATTGAAAGCGAGTTTATCAAATAAGTCATGTAAAACCCTTTTTAAAAACAATACCAATTTTTCCGAAAATTTCGGCAGAGTCTCCTTTGTAAATACTGGCCCCCAAAATGGGTACAACAAAATATATATGAATCCAACAAAATAGGGCATCCCCAAGCGGGAGCTAGCTCTTCGCCACAAGGCGGTCACAAATCCCACGCAATATAAAACGACAGCATGCAAAATAATCATAATGAAGCATAAGAAAAACAGCATGTCGACTCAAGTGAGCTCGACCCCAAAATACAGCATAAAAGTCCACAAACCTCACAGTCTCATCTCTAAGTCAATATACAACAATACTGGTAGATACAGTAGATGGAGTGCACTAGATACAAAGAATATACAAGGTGGTACAAAAATAGTAACATAACCCACCTAAGAGCAAAACCTCGAGTCCAGGCAAAGGAGGCAAAAGAACAAGTGCGTCCGCCGATACTGAACTGACGGAGCAGACCTGCAAAAGACTGTGGCACAACGGGGGTGAGTTGCCAACTCGTGAGTAAAAAATAACACCTACAAAGGCTATCGTATGCATGCACACAACCATCCTAGCATTTAAAATACAGGTATGAATGGGTGCACTAGCAAGTGTGTATACAACATCAGTGTACGAATACGTACGCAACATGAATATCTGAGGTCTCAATAGATATATATAAGAAACATTTATCTCTTTTTGTTTTTGAAACTCTTTTAGAATGCCAGCATAATACTCAAGGAATCGACGAGAACCGGTGTCCAGCAACGACACCCAAAAGCTGTCTCAAATCTCATAAATGTATCTCTGGCCTCAGCCGTCCGGCTGACCCATCTCAAATATCAATATCTCATCATCTAGCGGCCACGGTCGGTATCCTCTGGATATCCGCCGTCCCAAACAGTCACCGGTAGGTAATCCGTCCCCTGCCAGGCTCAACGTCAACACCACATTCCTCTTGCCCCGGGGTACCTTACCGGGCCCACCATGTACCCGTGCCGGTTCCTCCACTCCTCGACACGGATTTCCAAAACCACAGCAAACTCATGGTGGACGACACTTACATCACTAGAAAACCGCAATTTACATATTTTTTAAAAAATATAATAAGTTTAGAAATTTTGCGGCTTTCCCCCGAAATCCAGCAATATCATAAAATCTCAAGAAATTCTCATAAGTGCATATATCAGTGATAATGAATGCATATGGTATCAATAATCAAGTTGCGATGTGTGATTAATGGATTACGCATGAACAATTAATATGATGAAGTACATGCACATGAATAGCAATCCTACGGTTTCATTTTAAGGAATTAAAGGCAATAGCACAAGTTTAAGTATCAATTAGTAAAAGGTTTAAATTTAAAGGTTATCTAGTGTGGTGGCATGGCAATTACCAGGGTGTGTGTGTAAGCATGAATAGTGCTCGTGCTGCATATAAAAACCCTGGCAATGGTGCAGGTGTCCTATAAAATGGTTTCGTATAGGTATGTCAATATAATGCATGGATGCAGCAAATAGTCAAATAAGTATTTCACCCCTAATTACTAACATCACTAAGGATCTTGTAAGTTACTAAAACTATCGGGCGGCTTGCGCCATCCAATGATAGTCCCCCGTAGATGTTACATCTACTCACCGGAATCCCTGGCTAGCTGTGTCCAATCACCGCTTTCCCCTTTCGCGCCGCGTCTGACGTCTCCGCGACCGAACCTGGAATTTACATCAATACCAACATAAGGTTACTTATCAAGAACGACGCAAAACCCAACGAAACTACTAATGTTCGCTAGCTATGTACAACGTGCATAAAGTGCGCGGAACACACGCGAAATTCGCAAAAACTGCCAAAAAAACGCTGATTTGGTCGCCCGGCAAAACTAAAACCCGACTACCCAAAAATCCGCACTCACGCATCCTAAACGTCATAGGAGATGCTAAAAATATCCCCAAGGTATCACAAATAAATCACCAAATAATTTTAGTAAAAACCTAGTAAGCACAAACTAGCAATTTTGGTGCAAAAATCGAAACTTAGCGCTACGGTTATCACAATCCAACCACACAACAAGTAATCTACAAACACTATAATTACAACACATTAGCAAAGATTCAAAACCTATTTTCCATAAACAACCATTACTTTGAATTATAAAACCTAGCAATTCTTAATCCAAACTATATATGAAAACCTTAAATTAACACTAATTTATAACTCAATTAGCAAGTTAACCTTCTAGATTAGGTTAGCAAAACAACTAGATAACAAATTAGATTTAATCAACTAAATAATGGTTTCTAAACCCTAATTCAACTCATTTATCATGCTTCACAACTCACAATCCATACACAACCCTCTTCTAGATTTTGGTAAATTAGCAAACTTAATGCAATTTCACCCAAGTTTAACATAGATTAGGTTAATAGGAAGCCGCTTAAGCAAGGTAACCATAAAGATTAGTTAAGTAACAACTAGATTAACTACAAAACAATTAAATTAACTATCATGGCTTCAAAAATCCTAATTAAATTTTTCAACCATAACCTAAGAAAAACTAGATTAAAACTACACTAAATTAACACTACAACAATCTAACTTAAGAAACTTAATCAAAAGAATTTAATTAACAAGAGATTATACCTCACTAGAGATCTAGCAAGAATAGATTTGCTTCAAATGATGGCCTCAAGCATCAAGATCCAAGCTAGGGAGGTGAAGGAAAAGAAAGATGAAGGATGGGTCTAATTTGTAAGCTTAAAGTTGCAATTTTTTTGAATTTAACTTGAAGAATTTTGAAGAAATGAAAAGAAAAGAGATGAAGAGGGGGGGAGTGCAGGCTTCGGCCTGATTAGGAGGTGAGGGGAGGGGTGTGGGTGTGTGGGAAAGGTCAAGAGTCAACTCCCCAAAAGTCAATACACCATACCTCATCAACTATATTTAAAATAAATTCATAAACAACCCCATTTCAACACAAGAAAGGAAACCAAAATGAGGCCAGAAATTTCTGGACCTGATCAAGGTGGGGCTGTCCTAGGGCTGAGGGAAGAGAGAGAGGGGTTTTACAAAAGAAATTTTATGCAAAAAGACCCCCTACAAGTCAAAAATTGCAAGTTTTAGCTTAAAATTCAATAAATTCGTTTCCTATCATAAAAATTAGTAAAAATTCAAAATAAAATACTAAAAATTTATGTTACCACTAGATTTTAATTATCATAATTTTAAAGATTAAAATTAGCCCGGAAAAATTTGTATTTATCGCTAATTTAATGTATTTTTTTACCGGCTTAAAATAATATTAAAAAATTGAAAAATAGGGAAAAAATTTTAAACGACCAGAATTTCATAAGTAACTCATTAGCTACTAAAAACAAGCAATTACCTATCCATTTTAGGTATAATTAGCCCTAAACTGCAAAATAACGAGAAAGACGGTTTTCGGAAAAATACCGAATTTTCACCGAATTTCAGGAAAACACCAAAACGACTTTTCAAGACGCTACAATCTTCCCCCCCTTAAAGAAATTCGGTCCCCGAATTTAAAATATAGCTACGCGTACCTTCGAAGAGATGGGGATATTTCTTCCTCATCTCGCCCTCGGTCTCCCAGGTAACCTCCTCGCTGCTCGGGCTACGCCAAAGGACCTTGACGGTTGGTATAATCTTCGACCTCAACTTCTTCACCTGCCGATCCAGGATGGCCACCGGCTGCTCTGCAAAAGAAAGGTCGCGCTCTAGCTGGACTGTCGGATGCTGAATCGCATGCGAAGGGTCGTGAAGGTACTTGCGGAGCATCGAAACATGGAAGACGGGGTGAACATCGGGAAAGCTGGGTGGAAGGGCCAAACGATATGCAACTGCGCCGACACGCTCGAGGATCTCGAAGGGACCTACGAATCTAGGGCTAAGCTTCCCCTTTCGCCCAAAACGCATCACGCCCTTCATCGGAGAGACTTTCAGAAAAACATGGTCGCCAACTGCGAACTCTAATCTGCGACGGCGCCTGTCTGCATAGGATTTCTGCCTGCTCTGAGCCGCTCTCATCCGGTCTCGGATCAACTGTATCTTCGCTGTCGTCTCCTCAACAAGCTGCGGCCCCAAAATGCTGCTCTCGCTGAGCTCTGTCCAACAAACGGGCGATCTGCATCTCCTCCCATACAATGCCTCGAAAGGTGCCATCTGAATAGTATCCTGGAAGCTGTTGTTGTAGGAGAACTCCACTAGAGGTAAATGACGATCCCAGCTACCACCAAAATCTAAAACGCACGCTCTGAGCATGTCCTCGAGAGTCTGAATGGTCCGCTCTGACTGTCCGTCTGTCTGCGGGTGAAACGCTGTGCTGAAGCTCAAACGAGTGCACAAAGCCTCCTGAAGTCTCTGCCAAAGTCGGCTGGTGAACTGGGTGCCTCGATCTGACACGATACAAGTCGGTACGCCATGCAACCGCACGATCTCGTCGATGTAGAGCTGAGCATACTGAGCGAAGCTGAAAGTGGTCTTCACTGGTAGGAAGTGAGCCGCTTTCGTCAATCTATCCACGATCACCCAGATGGAGTCGTACCCTCGACTGGTCCTGGGTAGACCCACAACGAAGTCCATCGAAATCTGTTCCTATTTCCACTCTGGAATGGGTAACGGCTGTAGCTCTCCTGCGGGCCTCTGGTGCTCGGCCTTGACTTGCTGACAAGTCAGGCATCTCGAAACGAACTCCGCAATGTCCCTCTTCATCCCGTCCCACCAGTAGGTCTCTCTCATATCATGGTACATCTTGGTGGAACCGGGGTGGACACTATACACTGATCGGTGTGCCTCCTCAAGAATGTCGCGCCGCAATCCATCAGCATCTGGTACACACAGTCTAGATCCATATCGTAAAATCCCCCGATCGTCAACCACGAACTCGGAAAATCTGCCCTGTCCCATCTGTGCCATGATCTCTGAGCAACGGTCGTCACTGCGCTGTGCCTCATATACACGGTCAAGCAACTGTGGGCGTGCACGAACATGCGCGAGCTGTCCCCCTGTCTGAGTGAACTCGAACTCAACTCGGCTGTCACATAACATCTGCCAATCTGCTGACGACTGCCTCTGCACTGCGCGCAAAAAGGATAGACTACCCCCGGGCCTCCTACTCAACGCATCTGCCACCACATTTGCCTTGCCGGGGTGATATAAGATCTCGCAGTCGTAGTCTTTCACCAACTCCATCCAACGACGCTGTCTGAGGTTCAGGTCTCGCTGCTGAAATATGTACTTTAAGCTCTTGTGATCGGTGAATATCTGACACGACTCGCCGTATAGGTAATGTCGCCAAATCTTCAGTGCAAAGACCACTGCAGCCATCTCCAAATCATGAGTGGGGTAGTTCTGTTCGTGCTTCTTCAACTGCCGAGAAGCATAAGCGATCACCCGGCCATGCTGCATCAATACGCATCCTAATCCCACTCGCGAAGCATCACAGTAGACAACAAATCCGCCTGATCCCGAAGGCAAAGATAATACCGGCGCCGTAGTCAAACAAGTCCGTAGCTGCTGAAAACTGCGCTCGCACTCCTCTGTCCAAACGAAAGGAACTCCCTTCCGGGTCAAACCGGTCAACGGTGCAGCTATACGGGAGAAGTCCTGAACAAAACGCCTGTAGTAGCCCGCCAAGCCTAGAAAACTACGGATCTCAGTAACCGATGTAGGTCGGGGCCACTGCTGAACAGCCTCAATCTTCTTCGGGTCCACACAAATCCCGTCTTTCGTAACCACGTGACCCAAGAATCCGACGCTGTCCAGCCAGAAAGCACACTTGGAGAACTTTGCGAACAGCTGGTGCTCCCTCAGAGTCTGTAACGTAATCCGCAAGTGCTGCTCGTGCTCCTCTCTGCTCCGGGAGTACACCAAGATATCGTCGATAAACACGATGATGAACAAGTCAAGATACGGCCTGAATGTACGGTTCATCAAATCCATAAATGCTGCTGGGGCGTTGGTGAGTCCGAACGACATCACCAAAAACTCGTAGTGGCCGTAGCGCGTGCAGAAAGCTGTCCTCGGTATATCCTCCTGTCGAACTCGCAGCTGATGGTATCCTGATCGCAAGTCGATCCTCGAAAAATACCTTCACCCTGAAGCTGGTCGAACAAATCATCAATGCGCGGCAACGGATATCTGTTCCGAACGGTAACTTTGTTCAGCTGGCGGTAGTCGATACATAAGCGCAAACTTCCATCCTTCTTCTTGACAAACAGGACCGGAGCACCCCACGGAGAAACACTCGGTCGAATAAGCCCCTTATCTAACAAATCCTGCAACTGATCCTTCAGCTCTCGAAGCTCTGCCGGGGCCATCCGATAAGGCGGTATAGAAATAGGCCCCGAGCCGGGAATCAAATCAATGCAGAACTCAACATCGCGCTCAGGCGGTAGCCCAGGTAGCTCATCAGGGAAAACATCAGGGAACTCACAAACTACCGGGACCCGGTCTAACGGAACCTCTGCAGCTCGAGTATCACAAATACACGCTAAGAATCCCTGACATCCCTTCCGCAAGAGCTGACCAGCGCGAAGAGACGAAATTAAGCTGGGAAGGGCGACACTGCGGTCTCCCTGAATAACAAGGACTGGCTCTCCCGGAAAGCTAAATCTGACTGCCTTCTCACGGCAGTCCACCGAAGCATAACAAGTGGCCAGCCAGTCCATGCCCAGAAGCACATCAAAGTCCAACATATCGAGGAGTATCAAATCAACTGATGAATCCCTCTCCCCGATACGAACGGAACACAAACGAAATACAAAACGAGCGACAAACGACTCGCCTACCGGAGTAACAACAACAAGCGGATGATCTAACGACGACGACTCACGGCCCAACATCGGTGCAAAGTGTGTAGAGACGTACGAATGTGTGGAACCTGGGTCAAATAATACCCGTGCGTCGAAAGAACAAACTGGCAAGGTACCTGTCACAACGGCATTGGATGCCTGTGCATCCTGCGGTGTCAAAGCAAAAACTCGGGCCTGTCCTCCACCGATAGCGGGCTGACCTCGACCTCGGCCTCTGCCTCCTCGTCCTCTCTGAATAGGACCGCCGCGTCCACGGCCTCTCGGTGCACCTAACTGGCGTGGAGCATCGCCTGGGGTAGGAAGTAGGGCTCTCTGAGGAGGGGGGGTGATGGTGGTAGGGTCACATGCGGAACTGTCGCGGCTCCCTGTCGTCTCTCCGGACAGTCTCTGACAAGATGGTGCAAACTCCCGCACCCAAAACACCCTGGAGACGGCTGCTGCCCCTGGAGATAAGAACCATATAACTGTCCCCGCCCAAATCCTCTGCCAGGCCTATCTCTCGGAAAGAATCTGGCGCGCTGCCTCTGAGACGGTACATCGGTGCGAATCCTCTTCGGCCCAGAAACGGCCGAAGTCCGTGATATGCGTGCCTCCATCCGCAATGTCGTATCCATAGCAGCTGAATAAGTGTCGTAGTGCTGGGCGCCAATGGCAAGATATAGCTGGGCATCAAGTCCCTGTACGAACCTCTTCACCATCTTCTCCTCGGTATCCACCAAATACTGAGCATATCGGGATAACTGTGTAAACTGGATGTCATACTCAGACACCGTCATCCCAGGTGTCTTGACTAAGGCCTCGAAGCTATGAGCTCTGGCGTCACGAACGCTCTCTGGAAGGAAACGGGCTAGAAAGACCGCTGTAAACTCGTCCCAAGTCATAGGCGGTAGACCTGCAGCTCGACCTCTCAAGACTGACTCCCACCATGTCTGTGCGAGACCCTCCAGTCGGAAACTCGCAAGCTCTACCCATCGATCATCCGAACATCTCAGCGAACGGCAGATCCTGGATAAACTGTCAAGGAACGTCTGTGGGTCCTCCGCTGCCTCGGTGCCGGTGAATACTGGAGGTCTCAGCCTCATGAAATCCTGTAGTGAAACCGGGATGGTCACGGTGGTAGTAGTAGGAGCAGGTATCATGGTCGTCTGTGATGTAGTAGGTACGTCATCCGGCCTCGGTGTACGACTGGCTGCAACTAGGGATCCTACCATCTGACGTAGCTCCTGCATGCCTCCCATCATCTGTCGCAACTCCTCCATACCAGTCTCGAGCCTATCCATACGGCCTGGGGAAGGTGGATCGGTCTGTCCCTGCAGCGTAGGCATACCACCCTGCTCAGTCCTAGTCTCGGACGAGCCAGCTCGAATCTCGTCTCTGGCGGCAGCCCTCTGTGCCCTCGTAGCCTTCGGCGGCATAGTGGCTGTTACAGGAAAACGGATAGTAAGAACAGTGCAATAGGATCATAGGATACACGGAATTGAAGAAGGAATTTTCAAGCAAGTATATCCTAAAGTCACTTAGGCGGAGTACCGTATCGTAAGTATGCCGCGGACATACACACGCTACGTTACCCTACTTAAGTCACTTACTCCATCTACCAAGGGTCATCCTACACTCAAAAAGGTAAAACCTATCGCTCTGATACCAACTTTGTCACGACCCACAGGGTACGGAACGTGACTGGCACTTAAGTTTACGAAACGTCTAAAGACGTCCGTAAAATAAGTAAGCCAAAGCCCAGAAAACAAAACCAATTAAACAAAAGAGTGAAGAAAACCCAATCAATTGAAAGCGAGTTTATCAAATAAGTCATGTAAAACCCTTTTTAAAAACAATACCAATTTTTCCGAAAATTTCGGCAGAGTCTCCTTTGTAAATACTGGCCCCCAAAATGGGTACAACAAAATATATATGAATCCAACAAAATAGGGCATCCCCAAGCGGGAGCTAGCTCTTCGCCACAAGGCGGTCACAAATCCCACGCAATATAAAACGACAGCATGCAAAATAATCATAATGAAGCATAAGAAAAACAGCATGTCGACTCAAGTGGGCTCGACCCCAAAATACAGCATAAAAGTCCACAAACCTCACAGTCTCATCTCTAAGTCAATATACAACAATACTGGTAGATACAGTAGATGGAGTGCACTAGATACAAAGAATATATAAGGTGGTACAAAAATAGTAACATAACCCACCTAAGAGAAAAACCTCGAGTCCAGGCAAAGGAGGCAAAAGAACAAGTGCGCCCGCCGCTACTGAACTGACGGAGCGGACCTGCAAAAGACTGTGGCACAACGGGGGTGAGTTGCCAACTCGTGAGTAAAAAATAACACCTACAAAGGCTATCGTATGCATGCACACAAGCATCCTAGCATTTAAAATACAGGTATGAATGGGTGCACTAGCAGGTGTGTATACAACATCAGTGTACGAATACGTACGCAACATGAATATCTGAGATCTCAATAGATATATATAAGAAAGATTTATCTCTTTTTGTTTTTGAAACTCTTTTAGAATGCCAGCATAATACTCAAGGAATCGACGAGAACCGGTGTCCAGCAACGACACCCAAAAGCTGTCTCAAATCTCATAAATGTATCTCTGGCCTCAGCCGTCCGGCTGACCCATCTCAAATATCAATATCTCATCATCTAGCGGCCACGGTCGGTATCCTCTGGATATCCGCCGTCCCAAACAGTCACCGGTAGGTAATCCGTCCCTTGCCAGGCTCAACGTCAACACCACATTCCTCTTGCCCCGGGGTACCTTACCGGGCCCACCATGTACCCGTGCCGGTTCCTCCACTCCTCGACACGGATTTCCAAAACCACAGCAAACTCATGGTGGACGACACTTACATCACTAGAAAACCGCAATTTACATATTTTTTAAAAAATATAATAAGTTTAGAAATTTTGCGGCTTTCCCCCGAAATCCAGCAATATCATAAAATCTCAAGAAATTCTCATAAGTGCATATATCAGTGATAATGAATGCATATGGTATCAATAATCAAGTTGCGATGTGTGATTAATGGATTACGCATGAACAATTAATATGATGAAGTACATGCACATGAATAGCAATCCTACGGTTTCATTTTAAGGAATTAAAGGCAATAGCACAAGTTTAAGTATCAATTAGTAAAAGGTTTAAATTTAAAGGTTATCTAGTGTGGTGGCATGGCAATTACCAGGGTGTGTGTGTAAGCATGAATAGTGCTCGTGCTGCATATAAAAACCCTGGCAATGGTGCATGTGTCCTATAAAATGGTTTCGTATAGGTATGTCAATATAATGCATGGATGCAGCAAATAGTCAAATAAGTATTTCACCCCTAATTACTAACATCACTAAGGATCTTGTAAGTTACTAAAACTATCGGGCGGCTTGCGCCATCCAACGATAGTCCCCCGTAGATGTTACATCTACTCACCGGAATCCCTGGCTAGCTGTGTCCAATCACCGCTTTCCCCTTTCGCGCCGCGTCTGACGTCTCCGCGACCGAACCTGGAATTTACATCAATACCAACATAAGGTTACTTATCAAGAACGACGCAAAACCCAACGAAACTACTAATGTTCGCTAGCTAGGTACAACGTGCATAAAGTGCGCGGAACACACGCGAAATTCGCAAAAACTGCCAAAAAAACGCCGATTTGGTCGCCCGGCAAAACTAAAACCCGACTACCCAAAAATCCGCACTCACGCATCCTAAACGTCATAGGAGATGCTAAAAATATCCCCAAGGTATCACAAATAAATCACCAAATAATTTTAGTAAAAACCTAGTAAGCACAAACTAGCAATTTTGGTGCAAAAATCGAAACTTAGCGCTACGGTTATCACAATCCAACCACACAACAAGCAATCTACAAACACTATAATTACAACACATTAGCAAAGATTCAAAACCTATTTTCCATAAACAACCATTACTTTGAATTATAAAACCTAGCAATTCTTAATCCAAACTATATATGAAAACCTTAAATTAACACTAATTTATAACTCAATTAGCAAGTTAACCTTCTAGATTAGGTTAGCAAAACAACTAGATAACAAATTAGATTTAATCAACTAAATAATGGTTTCTAAACCCTAATTCAACTCATTTATCATGCTTCACAACTCACAATCCATACACAACCCTCTTCTAGATTTTGGTAAATTAGCAAACTTAATGCAATTTCACTCAAGTTTAACATAGATTAGGTTAATAGGAAGCCGCTTAAGCAAGGTAACCATAAAGATTAGTTAAGTAACAACTAGATTAACTACAAAACAATTAAATTAACTATCATGGCTTCAAAAATCCTAATTAAATTTTTCAACCATAACCTAAGAAAAACTAGATTAGAACTACACTAAATTAACACTACAACAATCTAACTTAAGAAACTTAATCAAAAGAATTTAATTAACAAGAGATTATACCTCACTAGAGATCTAGCAAGAATAGATTTGCTTCAAATGATGGCCTCAAGCATCAAGATCCAAGCTAGGGAGGTGAAGGAAAAGAAAGATGAAGGATGGGTTTAATTTGTAAGCTTAAAGTTGCAATTTTTTTGAATTTAACTTGAAGAATTTTGAAGAAATGAAAAGAAAAGAGATGAAGAGGGGGGGAGTGCAGGTTTGGGCCAGATTAGGAGGTGAGGGGAGGGGTGTGAGTGTGTGGGAAAGGTCAAGAGTCAACTCCCCAAAAGTCAATACACCATACCTCATCAACTATATTTAAAATAAATTCATAAACAACCCCATTTCAACACAAGAAAGGAAACCAAAATGAGGCCAGAAATTTCTGGACCTGGTCAAGGTGGGGCTGTCCTAGGGCTGAGGGAAGAGAGAGGGGGGTTTTACAAAAGAAATTTTATGCAAAAAGACCCCCTACAAGTCAAAAATTGCAAGTTTTAGCTTAAAATTCAATAAATTCGTTTCCTATCATAAAAATTAGTAAAAATTCAAAATAAAATACTAAAAATTTATGTTACCACTAGATTTTAATTATCATAATTTTAAAGATTAAAATTAGCCCGGAAAAATTTGTATTTATCGCTAATTTAATGTATTTTCTTACCGGCTTAAAATAATATAAAAAAATTGAAAAATAGGGAAAAAATTTTAAACGACCAGAATTTCATAAGTAACTCATTAGCTACTAAAAACAAGCAATTACCTATCCATTTTAGGTATAATTAGCCCTAAACTGCAAAATAACGAGAAAGACGGTTTTCGGAAAAATACCGAATTTTCACCGAATTTCAGGAAAACACCAAAACGACTTTTCAAGACGCTACAGGGGGTCTCATCAACCGTAAACACCGACAGGTCTGGCTTAATAACTCAAAACCCTGAAGTTAATACGCTAAGTCTAACGACCGACTGGTGGTTAGATTCGGCTGCAAATGCCCATGTATGTTATGACCGATCCTTGTTCTCTTCATATCAGGTCGATACAGGACGGTGTGTGACATGGGCAGATGCGAGCGCTGCAAGGATTGAAGGATATGGACGTATGGACTTGAAGTTTACTTCAGGAAAAGTGATATCCCTTCAAAATGTGCAGCATGTGCCGAACTTTAGGAAGAATCTTATTAGTGGAATAGTATTGATGAGACTAGGCTATAAGCTTGTATTAGAATCCAATAAAGTTGTAATCACAAAGTTTGGATCCTATGTAGGAAAAGGCTTTGTTTATGGTAGAGACTTGTTAAAACTTTGTATTGTTGATTCATCTTTAAATAAAATTGTTGCATCTAGTTCTGTTTCAACAACTGTTCTTACTTCTGAATGTTGTGACATGTGGCATGCTCGTCCAGGACATGTAAACAAGATTACCATGCGTAGAATGATGAACTTAGAATTAATTCCAAAAACTCAAATAGACACAACCAAGCGGTGTGAGGTTTGTGTTCAGGCAAAACTGCCTAAACAACCTTTCAAATCGCTTGATAGTCAAACTGAGTTATTAGAATTAATCCATACCGATGTATGTGACATGAATGGAACTTTAACTAGAGATGGTATGCGATACTTTGTAACTTTTGTAGATGACTTTTCTAAATATTGTTTCATCTTCCTCATGAAAACTAAAGATGAACAATTTGAGAAATTTAAAATCTATAAGAACCTAGTTGAGAAACAAACCAACAAGTTCATAAAAAGAATTAAGTCAGATCGAGGCGGTGAATACACCTAAACTGAACTTAAGAGATTTCGTGAAGAACATGGTTTGATTCATCAAACAACTGCTCCTTACAACCCTCCGTCCAATGGAGTAGCTGAAAGGAAAAACCGGACTTTAGTTGACATGATAAACTCTCTTCTTGCTGAATCTCGTCTTCCCTATAGAATATGGGGGGATGAATTACTTAATGCAAACCACATTCTAAATGGAATTCCTTATAAACATACCGATAAGACACCGTTTGAACTTTGGTTTAGTAAAAAGCCCAAGTTGCAACACTTAAAAGTGTGGGGGTCACTTGCCAAGGTGAAGGTTCCTAAATTCAAGAGAAAGAAATTAGGACCTAAAACCGTTGACTGTGTCTTTATTGGTCCTGTAAAAAACTCTAATGCCAATAGGTTCCTTGTAGTTAAGTCCGACTTTAGTGATGTTAGAGTTAACACTATAATTGAAGATAGACCCGTAGATGCTGTCTATTTTGAACAAGTGTTTCCTTTTAAAGATAAAGTAAATAAAACGACTGCTGAAAGTTCATCGACTATTGAGCCTTTTATCTCTCCTTCGATTCCACATGAAATCATGCTAATTTAGATGACAACTTAGAACACATCTTAGATGTGGAACCTAGAAGAAGCAAAAGACCTAGAATAGAAAAGAACTTTGGTAATGACTTTATCTCCTACCTTGTTGAGGAAGATCCTGCAACGTATAAGGATGCCATGATCTCAATAGATGCTAGTTTTTGGAAAGAAGCTATCAATAATGAATTTGAATCTATTATGCAAAACCATACTGTAGGGTTACTAGGCACTCTCACAAGGTTCTACAAGGCATCAACCATGCCCGATTTAAATTTTAGACGTGCCGAACAACCCTAACCAAGATCTTAAACTGGAGATTAGGCGAAACAAAGCAAGTAAACAACTTTACTTTTAAGAGTTTTGGATTACAACCTTTGTAGTCCGGTCCTTCACTTCTAAAGCTCCGTGTTGAGGTCCCTTCACTGCGATCATCGAGTATCCGAACTCTAGAGAGGCTCCACAAAAGAAAGATGCAAGTTTGCTTCCGATCTTCGATAACAAAGATGATCTACCTTGAAGAAACTCAAACCCAAGCTCTTGCTTTGCTAATCAAGTATTAGCAAAGCAAACACCCTAATCTAAGTGGCTAGAATAGATGAGGATGATGAAGTAGGAATTTAGCTCTCATTTATTTTCTTAATCTCACTCATTTTCATCACTAAACTCAAAGCTAGAAAGCTTTGCAAGGAGGAAGAAGAAGATGAATTACTTTTGTGATGAATAATGAATTGTAGTGAGGTTAGAAATACAACCATGGATTAAGTATGATAACTTAACCCATGTAGAGACTTAACCATGGTGAAGGGTTGGGTTGGGTTAACAAAAATCAACCAAAATATCTTGAGAAAATATCTTTAGTTAAAAACAAAAGCAAAGTTTCTAGAAGCTTCTAGAAAAGATTAACCCAAATCAAACCCTAATCATGTTTAATCTACACAAAACATGTTGCATTTATAACCCTAACTTGTTACAATATTATATATCACATATACAATATTTATTGTATAAAAATAAAATAATACAATTAACATATATCACATATATATCAATGTATTACCCGAGTGAGAAAAGGAATCTTTTAGTGAGCTTATATTAGTTAATGTAATTTAATATATCAAATATATAATTATACATTAAATTATCGAACTCTTGATCCGATAATCCGGCTATTTCATAAATAACCGACTAATATAATCTGTATCAGTTCATCGAATCAACACTTGATCCGATGACCCGGCTATATCACATATACCCGGCCGATATCTCATATCGCGAGAATCTAATACGGTATCGCATACACGCATCATTCTCAGTCCCGCACATATCACATATGTGCTCCTACTCCGTTTTGCCTGAGCCAGGAAACCTCTGTGTAGAACTCTAAAGAATCATCAATACGCCGGCAGTAGGTGATGATCATATCAAACACCCACAAGCTGCAAGTGGTCAGCTAAATGTAACAGCCACCCAGGTATTGACCAATCAGAAGATTAACAAGCAAGCCTGTACATTCTCCCGTGAATCCAACCAGTAACACTCCCGTACAGTCCGGTCTCTTCGTCTGATATGTCGTATATCTCGCCTAGGGGTGGTAAACGTCAGACCCCAGTAGCTTGATAAGTCGTGTCGATATGAGGTCCATAACAGTTCGAGAAACTACTGATAACACTTACCAGTAAATCTCAGCAACCCTGGCCAGGGATTTCCAGTTATAGCCAATCGAACACAGCGCAACATCAACTCCCTATACCGGGAGAGACGAAACCCCTCCTATCGCTCATTGCCTCCATGTGATTCGAGACTGTACCCAAAAGCCACCTTTTTGCATGCCCTCTTGGACGTGGTATGATGGAAATCAAAACACAGTGGGAATCACACAAGACTCTATGACGATCTCAGGTCTACAGACTAACCTGTATAAGTGTCACCAGAGAACTGCCATCTGACGTGATGTATAATACAATCTGGGAGTTCTCGGCGAGTCCATCCAGTGTACCCAGTCACTACTGAGCACCCGTATACCTTCTCTGATATCAAACACCAATGGATATGGGATCATCCATCGCCCATCATATGGGTCAAGAAGCGCATACGCTAGTCTACTCTGGTATATCGATGCCCTGTCTCAATACACCTATGACTAGGAACATTTAAAGGATGTACTTGGCGACTACTCTGTCCCCACTAGTATGATCCGCATCATAGTCCTGGTAGTCAAGTACTCATCCTAAGGGCTTTATCAACATGTGACATAGAGACAATCAGAGTACATGTTAAGATGAAGAGTAACCAGATAGCATACTATCATGTCGAGCAAGAAAGTCCTCCCTATATATGTCCAAGTGTCCACTACGATATACAATGTATGTACAGTAATGGCCTATAGGGCATACATATAACTAACAATCTCTCACTTGCACTAGGGCCATCTGTTGTAGTATCTCATACACAACAATCAACTGTGGTTGATGTATCTCATACTCAACCATCCCATAAAAGTCTCTTCTGGGAAATAGGCCTTTGTGAGTGGATCCGCGCTGTTGTCCTCTGTGTCTACTCTCCTAACCTTGATCTCCCTGGAGATCAACCATCTCCATGATCAGGCGATACTGCCTAAGAATATGTCTGGATCTCGGATGGGACAGGGGTTCCTTGGCATAAGCCACAACTCCATTGTCACACAATGGCAGGAACGAAGTTCATCTCATGAACTTATATATATCCAGACTGCCTCTTTGGTAGCATCCTTGGTAACGATGTATCTTACCTTTAATCGTCTAGTAAGTCACGGTATCTAGCTTGGAACTCTTCCAACATACCGTCCCTCCACTGAGGGTAAAGACAATGCCTGCGACTGACATTCAGTCGTCCTTATCACCCTGGAACCTTTCCAGTGATTCTCCCCAGGATCGATTGATACCATCTCACTACAACTAGTGAGATTCCTAACATCCAATTAGATCTATCTCATAAATCCATAACTCAGGATTTAGGAGGTATCTCCTTGATCCTACAGAGAATCTTTGAGATAAGCGGATATTGACCGAGCGTAGCATAGGAAACACCTTCCCTATCAAGAGTATGTCATCTACGTACTATACGAGGATCACCACCATACTCCCTACTACCTTTTTGTATATACAAGGTTATCTACCATTTTGATGAAGTCAAACTCTTTGACTACTACATCAAAACAGACGTTCCAACTCCGCGATGCCTGATTTATCACATAAAACATCTTGCACACGTTTCCGCTGCTCCCACTGTCTACGAAGCCCTCTGGCTGTGTACTTATAGACGCTCTCTTCCAAATCAATATTTTAGAAAAGCAGTCATGACACCCAACCGCCAGATATCGTAGTCATGGTATGTAGCCGTGGCAAGTAGGATCTGGATGGACTTAAGCATAGCTTTGAAAGTCTCAACTTTTCCATGTACACCAAGTAATCTTCTCAAGATATACTTGCTTCTGATGGGGATTTAACCCTTCAGATAAAGCAACCAAAGTCCATACTTTGTTGGTGTATAAGGATTCTATCTCAGATCGCTAAGCATCCAGCCATTCTTACAGAGTCCCACTCCTGATGGCCAGCTCGAAACTAGTTGGGTCATCATCTCATGATGTAATCCTCGCTCCCACTGTCATAGAGAAAACCGAAGTATCTCTCAGGTGGGTGAGGAACCCTACTAGATCGGCGGAGAGGCTGAGGTTCGTTGGAAACTATTGAATCCTTTGGTTCTACTAAATCATCAGCTACAGTTTGTATAGCTGGAACGCTTTCCAGTTCTACCTCATGACCAATAATTTCTTCACAAGAAATTCCCTTTCACAAAGGTGGCATGCTGAGAAACAAAACATCTTTTGTTCCTCGGTTTGATAGAAGATATTCCCTTGCGAATGCTTGGGATATCCAACAAACTTCCACAGAACTAACTTTGCCTCGAGCTTGTCCGGATTTTGCTTTTAGACATAGGCCGGACAACTCCAAATCTTAACTTACTTAAGATATGGGCTCTTCCCATTCCATATCACATATGAAGTGGTAGGCAACTGATTTGATTGGAACCATATTCAATAGGTATGCAGCTTCACAAGTGCATAACTCCCAAAAGGAAATAGGAAACTCAGTAGTACTCATCATAGAGTGCACCATATCAAATAGGGTGTGATTGCTCCGCCCCGATACACCGACGTGCTGTGGTGTATACAGAGGAGTAATGCTGAGAGAGAATCTCATTCTCCTTTAGAATAGTCCAGGAATCCCGTGCTCAAGTATTCTCCTCATTGATCTCATCAAAGGACATAATACTTATACCCGTTTTTGGTTCTCTACTTCTAACTTATATTCTGTGATTATCTCAAAAGTTTCGGACTTGTGTTTCAACAGTAACATATGTCTGAATCTTGAGAGATCATCAATGAATGTAATGAAGTACAAAGAACCGGTCCTGGCATGTGTAGACAGGGGACCTTCATACATCAGCATGTATCAATCCCAAGAGTTCACTAACTCTTTCTCTGTTTCCAATAAACGGAGTTGTGGTCATCTTATCTCTGTGACATGACCGACAAGTTTCACAAGATGTAAATTCAAACTAATTTAAATATGCATCTATATGTAACTTCAGCTAGTCGGGTCGCATTGATATGACCTAGTCTACAATGCCTCAAAAAGGATTCGTTCATTTCTGAACTCTTCCTCTTGTGTGTGTTCTGTACGTTAAGAACTGTGGTTTGATTTAGAACGACTATGCTTTTAGATAAGGTGCCTGAACCGATCAACTCTTGATCCAGGAAATGTTCAAAACATTATCCAACAATACAAAATTATATCCTTCTTTACTAATAAAGAGACTGATATGATGTTGTATATCAGGTTCGGTATCTAATAACATTCGTTCAGAATCAATGTATTCTGGTAATACAGGGTGATAACTGCCAACAGACTTGGCTGCAGCACTTGCACCGTTTCTATCTCATGAAACTTATCACCCGTTCTCAGTTCTCTACCTATCTGTAGCCCATGTAACAAATTACATATATGGGATCCTGATCTGGTATCAAATACCCAGGACGTAAAGGATACTGAGAAACAGTTCTCGGTAATGAACACACCCGAAAAAGATGCATCAGTATGCACTTTCTTCGTTTGGGTGGCACGGGAATTCTGCTAATCCCCTATTTTCTGCTCTGTCTTATAACAATTATAAGTTGGAGCAGGACCAACGTTCCCTAGCGCAGTATAACAAGCAGGTTCGGTCAATACATCCATATTATTATCTTGATTAAGGCGTGACAAGGTCGCTACCTAGAGAGAGATAGAAGAAAACACTCAGCGTATGCTCTTGCAAGATTTAGATTGGTTATTAATATATCTAATCAGGATGTCTCCCACTGTTTTATTCAAATCTTCTTTCAAACCCTAAAACGAAAGACTAGCCGGGATTAATTACACTCTACAAGTTCGCCAATCTTTCAGCCAGGCCAGTGCCGGTACTTTGAGGGAGGTTCCCTGCGCTTTTGCACGGACCTAATTAAAATAAACCTCGTTTTCCCAGTGGCATAACCCCGTTGACACCTTTCTAGACACTTACTTGATCGGCTAATTGTAATGTGTACAACTCTCCCAGGAGTAACTCTTACTCGCAGCGGGTATCGGGATCCAACTATCTCATAGAAGGTATGCAATCTCATTGCAAATTTCAACTCTTGAAATTCCCGATAATATTTTACCCCAATCGATCTATGACCTTGACTAAGTCAACAAACCATAGACCGCAAGTAAAGTTCAACCCTTCATTTCCCGATTGAATTAAACCCACCCGCACGACCCTTGACTAAGTCAACAAGGCCGCACGACTACCCTAATCCAATCGCATCATATGCTTTGTAGATAAGCACTAATCAGCTACCGCACATTACGCCTTGACTAAGTCAACAAACGCAGCACGAATACTAAAGACTACTTATCTGAAATGACGGAGGGCTACGACAGGTTTTTAAGAAAACCCTTTGCATAATGAACTTTATATCGTCGTAGAATCGAGTGATTTTAAATAGAATGTTTTTGGGGCTTTTACTAGTTTTGCTAAAGAGGTCACTCCCGATGAAGGGATCTCGGCTATTTCCTCATCGAATAAGGTGCAGTATATTTCACAAATACCGCTGTGTAAAGCAAGAACTATCGAAGCAATAAAAAGACAAACCGAGTTTGTAGCATCTGCTAGTTTCGCTAAAGAGGTCACTCCCGGTAAAGAGATCTCGGCTCTTTCCTTATCGAATAAGGTGCTGGATATTCTACAAGGAATACCGCTATGCAAAGCAAGAACTAGAGCTACCAGTTTTTAAACAAGTTTCTACAACATCTTTAGGTTTCATTTATTTCATTAATCTCATTAATGAAGTCCTATTTTAATTATGCTTCACAAGCATCAGATATGAAACGAAATCAACAATATATAATATATATCACATATATATAATATAAACATTCATCTCAGGCAGTAATATGATCTCATCACAGAACATTGCAGCAGAAGATAACATATGAAATATTGGATATACTAGGATTTCCGTGTTTCATGCGAGCCTGTATAAAACGCGGATTCCACGGTCGCAATGAATAACCAAACCCACATCCCTAGACCCCTACGAAAGCGGCAAGCAACACTGTCAATTCAAGGGTTAGAAGACCCGGTCTCGACTCCTCGAGATGGTCTCCCAGTGGACCCTAGAACCCGGTTACTTATGCTCCCCGCCTTGGGTCTACCTAATGCGGAAAAGTAAATAATATACAATGGTGACATCATCCTCAGCCCAGAAGTGCCCCAATAAAAGAATATTACATACAATGAATTTTACATGAATGAAAAAGAAAAACTCTCATCTCACATAAAACCCCCGGCTATTCAAAACGCGACGATCCAATATAACATATCACAGCAACACATAATATCTCATATCAACAACGTAAGCAAGCATGCGTATCCCGATTGTCGTTGATGTATAGCAACGAAGCCGGCGATACACCACATACTATGTTTACGGTCACAAAAAAGAAAGTGTAAAACTACAACAGTTGGAATCCGCAACCACCTTAGACATCGCATGCCTAACCAAATGAATTCCTTAGACATCTCATGCCTAACAATTATAAATCCCGCACTTTAGTCTCAATATCGAAAACACTTTTCAATATCTAGTCGGACAATTCAATAAGATTCCCAATTACCTGATCGAATGCTCGTCGAAAACTTTATTAGATGGCCGCACCCCCCGATGCCGTCGACGAAGTGCACTAAGGCGGAACACCGCTGTTGCGAGCACCCGAACGGATGCTTTTGGCGACGAGGTTCTCCTACAGTCACTTGGTCGGGGCTATGGGGCGTGGCTGTCTATTAAGTTTACCCGGCGAGTATCCGCGTACGCTACGTGATTGCGACGGACTTTTGATCGCATCAAAATCCCGTGGCAACCGATCATCTGAGACTGAACTGCTAGATTTATAACATTCAAATTAGTTATATCATAACTACTTGTAGATTCCAAATATTTTATCACAATCCAGATAAATAGATAATGTTAAACTTTCCGATCGAATAAACAAACACCCAAAATTTCCCAAATGGCTCAACACTTGAGCGGAGTTTAAAAGTATCCATCACATGCCACAGTACCAATGGTCCAGCCGTAGAAGGGTCAAACCAACGCCTCACATGTGGCAACGCCGTACTGCCCCAAACCCTAAGGTTTAGAGGTGGTTCAGATGGTCACATAATCGAGTTAAGGTTTGTGTTCTTCTAGAGGGTCCACCGCGTTACTTGCACGACTATGAATGTTCTTTAATTAAGGAAAAACTCCAACACTTGGAAATTTTCCGGCAGGGGAAAAAGTGAGTTATTGATATCCGTTCGAACTTTTTAACACGTTCTAAAATTACCCGGAAAAAGTTAAACGAAGTTAAATTATCCGATCGAATCAACGAATACGAAAGATCTCCAGAAAACTCAACACTTGAGTAAAATTAAAAATTCCCAGAATCAAGAAAAAGTACTTAAGAATCATACCTTGAAGTACGAGCCCCTGACTCCTTATTATGGCCGCGGAACCGCCGCCAAACCCATGGTTTGGTTGCGGTTCCGCGCTCCAATGATGGAGTTGGAGTATCGTACTTCACAGTAATTCTTAGATTTTCCTGCTTATTTTTCTGGGTATTTTTAATATGAAAAAATCAACATTTTTTAAAAATTTCCAGAGAAGGGGTTCGTGTCGGGGTTTCGGAGTTCGATCGGACTTTAAACTTCGCATAGACTTCGCCTAAAGCTCTACCTTATCTCTGATACCACTGCAGAGTTACTAGGTACTCTCACAAGGTTCTACAAGGCATCAACCATGCCCGATTTAAATTTTAGACGTGCCGAACAACCCTAACGAAGATCTTAAACTGGAGATTAGGCGAAACAAAGCAAGTAAACAACTTTACTTCTAAGAGTTTTGGATTACAACCTTTGTAGTCCGGTCCTTCACTTCTAAAGCTCCGTGTTGAGGTCCCTTCACTGCGATCATCGAGTATCCGAACTCTAGAGAGGCTCCACAAAAGAAAGATGCAAGCTTGCTTCCGATCTTCGATAACAAAGATGATCTACCTTGAAGAAACTCAAATCCAAGCTCTTGCTTTGCTAATCAAGTATTAGCAAAGCAAACACCCTAATCTAAGTGGCTAGAATAGATGAGGATGATGAAGTAGGAATTTAGCTCTCATTTATTTTCTTAATATCACTCATTTTCATCACTAAACTCAAAGCTAGCTTTGCAAGGAGGAAGAAGAAGATGAATTACTTTTGTGATGAATAATGAATTGTAGTGAGGTTAGAAATGCAACCATGGATTAAGTATAATAACTTAACCCATGTAGAGACTTAACCATGGTGAAGGGTTGGGTTGGGTTAACAAAAATCAACCAAAATATCTTGAGAAAATATCTTTAGTTAAAAACAAAAGAAAAGCTTCTAGAAAAGATTAACCCAAATCAAACCCTAATCATGTTTAATCTCCACAAAACATGTTGCATTTATAACCCTAACTTGTTACAATATTATATATCACATATACAATATTTATTGTAACAAAATAAAATAATACAATTAACATATATCACATATATATCAATGTATTACCCGAGTGAGAAAAAGAATCTTTTAATGAGCTTATATTAGTTAATGTAATTTAATATATCAAATATATAATTATACATTAAATTATCGAATCAACTCTTGATCCGATAATCCGGCTATTTCACAAATAACCGACTAATATAATCTGTATCAGTTCATCGAATCAACACTTGATCCGATGACCCGGTTATATCACATATACCCGGCCGATATCTCATATCGCGAGAATCTAATACGGTATCGCATACACGCATCATTCTCGGTCCCACACATATCACATATGTGCTCCTACTCCGTTTTGCCTGAGCCAGGAAACCTCTGTGTAGGACTCTAAAGAATCGTCAATACGCCGGCAGTAGGTGATGATCATATCAAACACCCACAAGCTGCAAGCGGTCAGCTAAACGTAACAGCCACCCAGGTATTGACCAATCAGAAGATCAACAAGCAAGCCTGTATATTCTCCCGTGAATCCAACCAGTAACACTCCCGTACAGTCCGGTCTTTTCGTCTGATATGTCGCATATCTCGTCTAGGGGTGGTAAATGTCAGACCACAGTAGCTTGATAAGTCGTGTCGATATGAGGTCCATAACAGTTCGAGAAACTACTGATAACACTTACCAGTAAATCTCAGCAACCCTGGCCAGGGATTTTCAGTTATAGCCAATCGAACACAGCGCAACATCAACTCCCTATACTGGGAGAGACGAAACCCTTCCTATCGCTCATTGCCTCCATGTGATTCGAGACTGTACCCAAAAGCCACTTTTTTGCACGCCCTCTTGGACGTGGTATGATGGAAATCAAAGCACAGTGGGAATCACACAAGACTCTATGACGATCTCGGGTCTACAGACTAACCTGTACAAGTGTCACCAGAGAACTGCCATCTGACGTGAGGTATAATACAATCTGGGAGTTCTCGGCGAGTCCGTCCAGTGCACCAGTCTCCACTAAGCACCCGTATACCTTCTCTGATGTCAAACACCAATAGATATGGGATCCTCCATCGCCCATCATATGGGTCAAGAAGCGCATACGCTAGTCTACTCTGGTATATCGATGCCCTGTCTCGATACACCTACGACTATGAACATTTAAAGGATGTACTTGGCGACTACGCTGTCCCCATTAGTATGATCCGCATCATAGTCCTGGTAGTCAAGTACTCATCCTAAGGGCTTTATCAACATGTGACATAGAGACAATCAGAGTACATGTTAAGATAAAGAGTAACCAGATAGCATACTATCATGTCGAACAAGAAAGTCCTCCCTATATATGTCCAAGCATCCACTACAATATACATTGTATGTACAGTTATGGCCTCTAGGGCATACATATAACTAACACATACTTGGATCCTTACAGACTTAGCTCCTGGCTGTACTCCAATTGGTTGTAAGTGGATTTTTAAGAAGAAACTTAAAGTAGATGGTACAATAGATAAGTTTAACGCGCATTTGGTAGCTAAAGGTTTTAGTCAAAAGAAAGATGTAGATTACTTTGACACCTTCTCACCTGTTACCAAAGGTGTTTCCATTAGGATGCTTGTTGCCTTAGTAGCCATTTACAACCTAGAGATACATCAAACGGATGTTAAGACAGCTTTCTTGAACGGTGATCTCGATGAGGAGATTTACATGGTTCAACCTGAAGGGTATGTGGTACC
The DNA here is from genome assembly GCA_030015575.1 of Agapanthus africanus. Lineage (NCBI taxonomy): Eukaryota > Viridiplantae > Streptophyta > Magnoliopsida > Asparagales > Amaryllidaceae > Agapanthus > Agapanthus africanus. The sequence continues at coordinate 101,951,980 of CM057346.1, read as the reverse complement.
TGGTCAGGAAAATAAGGTTTGTAGGCTTGTGAAGTCTTTGTATGGACTTAAGCAAGCACCTAAACAGTGGAACCAGAAGTTTGATAGAGTAATTAAATCTTATGGATTTAGTTCTAATGAATCTGATAAATGTGTGTACTCTAAAGTTGTAGGAGATGCATGCATAATCCTTTGCCTCTATGTTGATGACATTCTGCTATTCGGTTCAAACCTTAATATCATATCAGACACCAAGAAGTTCTTAACTAGCCAGTTTGATATGAAAGACTTAGGAGTAGCTGATGTCATTTTAGGGTTTAAACTCATTAGAAACAATAATGGAATTACTTTTTCACAATCCCATTATGTTGAATCTATATTGAAGAAATTTGGGTACTTTGACTGTACACCAGTTTCTACTCCATATGATCCTCTGTTTCACTTGAGATCCTACTCTGGTCCACCTGTAAACCAATCTTTATATGCTCAGATATTTGGTAATTTGTTGTATCTAGCTAATGGTTCTAGACCTGATTTATCTTATGCTGTAGGTAGATTGAGTAAATACACAAGTAACACTAATGCTGATCACTGGAAAGCTCTAATAAAGGCATTTCGATACCTAAAGGGTACTTTGCATGTTGCACTACACTACACCTCTTTTCGTTCCACCATGGAAGGTTATACTGATGCTAACTGGATCTCTGATTCAGATGAAACTAAATCAACTAGTGGCTATATGTTCTTGCTAGGAGGAGGTGTTGTTTCTTGCAAGTCTACCGAGCAAACAGTCATAGCTAGATCAATTATGGAAGCAGAGTTAATTGCTTTAGACTTAGCTAGTTTGCAAGCTGAATGGCTTAGACTGTTTTTACTTGATATTCCTTTAACTGTTAAGCCATTACCTGCTTTATCTATACATTGTGATTGTAAAGCTGCTATTGATAAGGCCAGACAATCTAAGAGTGATACTGGCAAACGGCACTTGAGAATCCGTTTAGAGGATATCAAAGACCGGATCGCACGCGGTGTGATCTCACTTGATTTTGTGAAATCAGTGAATAACTTGGCAGATCCTCTGACCAAGGGGCTAGGAAGACAACTAGTCCAATCCTCATCGAGGGGGATGGGTCTGTTGCCCACCACTTAGACACCGTAGTGGATACCCTACCATTCCAAGTGGAGATCGCATGAAGTTTGGTTCAAAGGGACAACGAGCTACTTGCGTGTCTACTTGGAGCACTGACTTTTTAGGAGTATATCTCCAAGACCCTCCCTATGTTGACAGTGCTCCTGACTGAAATGGTTAAGGAAGAGCCATTGCTCTGAATATGTTCAAGGCCTTTATGGCAGGGTGTAGGTCCATTCAGTGCACCCTTGGAGAACGTTACTATGTGAGTGTGTTCCTGGGGCCGGGACTATGTGAATTGCGGGCATTCACTAGAGCACTCATGAGACAAGATCAGTGCATGGCCGAGACGCGCTAGCCGACTTATGAACCTGGTCTCGTACCCTATATTTGGCTATGTGGCATGTGGAAGTTCGGTTCAAAGGGTCTGGTTCAAGACCTAATTCACCACGTCCCTTTCGAATGGAAATGTGTCATACTAGGTGAGGTTCAAGGCAAAACACCACCTCATTGATATGCTCAGTATTATGTCGCTCAATGTGTCCTTTTGTATTTCAACTACACTGAGTTTTTAAACCATGTGGGGGATGATGGATTTTATGCTTTATTTAATGGTTTAAAATCTATTTTTCCTTTTTCTTTAGTCCCACATCGCCTAGGCAATAAGGTGTTGCTGTCCTTATATATGAGGATGCGTTTTAGCCTCTTGAAGTAGTTCAAGGGCTAGTGGGCTTGGGCTTTTCCACACACGCGCGCGCGCCGTCCGTTCGTCCCGAGCCCGGTTCGGTTCGTACGTACGCTTATCCTTTTGCACAAAATGATTTTGTTTGGACCCGTTACTGGACCGTTGCAGCAGCCATAGGCTCATAATTAAGAGTGTACCGTTGGAACTTTAATGCAGGCGATTCTGCCCGTTGGAGGACAGAGACATTGGGCCTGCATTAATCAGTGTATTGATGGGCAGTAATGGGCCTGGCTCAGGACTCCTATATAAGGAGCACATCTTCTCTTTTGTTTAATTGATTACAAAAAAAAGGAAGAGGAAAAACACTGCTCGTCTCCTCTGCTCTCCCCTGCTCATCTCCTCTGCTCTCAGCGAGCTGCTCATCTGCTCTCCCCTGCTCATCTGCTCTGCTCTCAGAGAGCTGCTCATCTGCTCTGCTCTGCTCTCAGAGAGCTGCTCATCTGCTCTGCTCTGCTCTCTGCTCATCTCCTCTGCTCTCCACTATTGCTGCTGCCTCTGTCTAGTTCGGGTTCGGGCCACCTTTTTTCTTGTTGAGCGATGAGGGTCAACGACCGGTTCGACACTTCATCCTACTGCACTTCGGGTGGAGTCCCTGTTGGTGGGGCGGTCGTATCTTGGGAACAGATCGTCGGAAAGTCCTGTGCTAGAGGCGGCGAATTCTGTTCTTAGGACAGCGATCATTTGGCGTGCTTCCGTCCCAGGCAACTTGACGCGACCTGGATCGCGCCAAGATGTTGCCTTCCGACGATCAGCTGATAGCGGTGATTGACGGCTGAGATTGGATCTGGAGGTTGGCTCCTAAAGCGTGTGGATCTCAATGGGTTTGAGGTTGGTTTTCACCGAGCTGCCTGCAAGGAAGTCCCGGGGTGGTTGTACCATCGAGGACCCTCCAACGATCAAGTTAGAGAGGAAATCTGAGCAGAGTAACGGCTTAGTGGAGTAAAAATGGCTTACTTGAACCGTCTGGAAGAGGGGTTTAAATAGCGGTGGCAGCAGGCAGGGCAGGCGCGAAGATCACGCCGGCCGTTACGCTCCCGACGTCACGCCCGCGTGATGAGCGGGATCTCTTATTAATGGCGCGACAGGCTCGTTAATGGAGGATCGTGATGGCGTGGGACGTGGGATGTGGCCGGCGGATATCTCGCGCATGTCGAGATTCACAAGATGGCGGTTGCGCCTGTGAGCGGTGCCGTTGGTCGGTCGATGAGACCGAGGAAGATGACCTCGGCGGGAGAGCTCGCGAACGAGTGGTAGAGCTGAGGTATTTTGGTTCTGCGGTAGCCCGGAGACGAGCTGAGAGGCCGACGAGGCCAAATACGCAGGACGGCTCGGAGGCGAGCCGGATCGTCAAAAAAGCTCAAGCCTGTAATAGTTCGGAGTAGAGCAAAGGGACAGTTGGCTTGGCTACTGAGGTGCTCGGGGGCAAGGAGTGGGGTGCAACCTCGGAGACAGGGTTTGAGGGAAGCCCCTACTGTAGCATGCCAGTTCCCCCTCCGTGGCCCTCAGGGGCCTAACTGGCTTACGCATGTGACATGTCATCTGCCACGTATCATGATCTAAGGAATCTACGTTATTGAGCATCATCATTAGCCCCCCCTCTCGTTCCGATCTATTTGTGGGTCAGGTCGAGAGTGGACCGCTTGGTTCTTTCTGTGCGGCTTGGCGTTTGTAATTCCTCGTGGTGGATTGTTCGGGGACGACACGGCGTTCTTGCTGTCGTGCATCAAGTATGAGTTGAACGAAGGACGAGTGTGGGAAGGTCGGTATCCTCCTTTTGCCGGAGTTGAGGCGCTGATCGCCCGTTGAGTATGAGTTTATTCGGCAGGTCTTGGATCCGTGTCTTTATAGGGTAGGAAGCTACCCGCTGGGGATGTGCCGAGCAGGAAGAAACTCGGCGGCCTCGCAATGAGGGCTTCAGATCCTCAGCGTATAATGGGCAGGAGGCTGCCCGCTGGGGATGCGCCGAGTAGGAAGAAACTCGGCGGCCTCGCGATGAGGGCTTCAGATCCTCGGCGTCTGATTGGCAGGAGGATACCCGCTGAGGATGCGCCGAGCAGGAAGGAACTCGGCGGCCTCACGATGAGGGCTTCAGATCCTCAGCGTCTGATGGGAAGGAGGCTGCCCGCTGGGGATGCGTCGAGCAGGAAGAAACTCGACGGCCTCACGATGAGGGCTTCAAATCCTCAGCACGGGAGGTGCCGTAATATGCCTACTAAGGACGGGCCGAGCAGGGTTGCTGCCCGGTGCCTCTTGGCGAGGGCTTTGATCCCTGGCGTCGTAGGGTAGGGAGCTACCAGCCGGGGATAACCGAGTAAGGGCGGGCCCGGTTGCCTCTTGCGAGGGCTTTGATCCTTAACGCAGGAGGGGCCGTAAGAGGCCTGCTAAGGATGGGCCGAGCAGGGTAGCTGCTCGGTGGCCTCTTAGCGAGTGCTTTGATCCTTGGCGTCGGTGGGTAGTGAACTACCAGCCATGGATGACCGAGCAGGGTAGCTGCTCAGTTGCCTCTTGGCGAGGGCTTTGATCCTTAAGGATGGCCGAGCAGGGTTGCTGCCCGGTGCCTCTTGGTAAGGGCTTCGATCCCTGGTGTTGTGGGGGTAGTAAACTACCAGCCAGGGATAGCCGAGCAGGGAAGCCGCTCGGCTGCCTCTTGGTGAAGGCTTTGATCCTTAGCACGGGAGGGGCCGTAAGGGGCCTACTGAGGATGGTGCCGAGCAGGGTAGCTGCTCGGTGCCTCTTGGCAAAGGCTTGGATCCCTGGCATCGTGGGGTAGGGAGCTACCAGCCACGGACAACCGAGCAAGGGCGGGCCCGGTTTCCTCTTGAGAGGGCTTTGGATCCTTAGCGTGGGAGGGGCCGTAAGTGGCCTACTAAGGATAGGCCGAGCAGGGTTACTACCCGGTGCCTCTTAGCGAGGGCTTCGATCCTTAAGGATGAGCCAGGCAGGGTTGCTGCCCGGTGCCTCTTGGCGAGGGCTTTGATCCCTGGTTTGTTGGGGGTAGGAAGCTACCAGCCAGGGATAACAGAGCAAAGGCGGGCCCGGTTGCCTCTTGCGAGGGCTTTTGATCCTTAGCGCCGGAGGGTCCATAAGTGGCCTACTAAGGATGGATCAAGCAGGGTTACTGCCCGGTGCCTCTTGGCGAGGGCTTTTGGTCCTTAAGGATGGCCGAGAAGGGTTGCTGCCCGGTGCCTCTTGGCGAGGGCTTCGATCCCTGGCGTTGTGGGGTAGGGAGCTACCAGCCAGAGATAGCCGAGCAGGTTAGCCTCTCGGCTGCCTCTTGGTAAGGGCTTTGATCCCTAGCGTTGTGGTAGGGAGCTATCAGCCAGGGATAGCTGAGCAGGGTAGCCGCTCGGCTGCCTCTTGGTGAGGGCTTTGCTCCGTGGCGTTGTGGGGTAGGGAAGCTACCTGCCATGGGGAGCCGCTCGGCTGCCTCTTGGTGAGGGCTTTGATCCTTTGTGTTGTGGGGTAGGGTAGCTACCAGCCAGGGATAGCCGAGCAGGGGAGCCGCTCGGCTGCCTCTTGGTGAGGGCTTTGATCCCTGGCGTTGTAGGGTAGGGAGCTACCAGCCAGGGATAGCCGAGCAGGGTAGCCGCTTGGCTACCTCTTGGTGAGGGCTTTGATCCCTGGTGTTGTGGTAAGGAGCTACCAGCCAAGGATAGCTGAGCAGGGTAGCCGCTCGGCTGCCTCTTGGTGAGGGCTTTGATCCCTGGCGTTGTGGTAGGGAGCTACCTGCTAGGGATAGCCGAGCAGGGTAGTCGCTCGGCTGCCTCTTAGTGAGGGCTTTGATCCCTAGCATTGTGGTAGGGAGCTACCAGCCAGGGATAGCCGAGCAAGGTAGCCGCTCGGCTGCCTCTTGGTGAGGGCTTTGGTCCCTGGCGTTGTGGTAGGGAGCTATCAGCCAGGGATAGCCGAGCATGGTAGTCGCTCGGCTGCCTCTTGTTGAGGGATTTGATCCCTGGCTTTGTGGGGTAGGGGAGCTACCAGCCAGGGACACCCGAGCAGGGGAGCCGCTCGGCTGCCTCTTGGTGAGGGCTTAGTTCTTTGGCGTAAGACCTCGGAGTCAAGATATGCGGTGCCACCGGGTCATTGAATATGTTGGCCTGGGAGATCTGCGGCCGTGGGAGGCAGCGAGGCGGTGGTCGGAAATGCCGATGCGAGCAGAGTCTTCTTTCCCTCTGTAGGGGTCCCGGTCCCGAGGCGGGGGAGTGGCGACCTGGGGAGCCTGTCCCGCCGTTTAGACATGGACGAGCGCATCCACCATGGACGCGAGTCGATCTATCCGGAAGGCTAGGGCGTTGATGGTGTTCGGAGGAGGAGATTCGTCCGCGCACCCGTTGTGGGGGAGGCGGCAGTTAGTACTTGGATCGTCGCGATGATCGCTCACCCTTAGGTTGAGATCGGAAGACGAACTTTTGTTTTTGTGGAATCAAGTTTTACCACAGACGGCGCAAGCTAATGGGACCTGGATCGCGCCAAGATGTTACCTTCCGACGATCAGCTGATGGCGGCGATTGACAGCTGAGATTGGATCTGGAGGCTGGCTCCTGAAGCGTGTGGATCTCAATGGGTTTGATGTTGGTTTTCGCCGAGCTACCTGCAAGGAAGTCCTGGGGAAGTTGTGTTGGAGATAGTGCCCTCAGAGTCAATTATTGGATCACAGGCACGTGATTGCAATGATTGAGGGAGGACCTATCCCGGTAGGACAGTCTTACTCGAGATGATAGTATGCTATCTGGTTTATCTTTATCATCGTGTACTGCTTTAGGTGACCTGACATGTCGCTATTACACGTTGATAGAGCCCCTAGGATTCTTGCTTGACTGCCAGCAGTATGATGGCGATCATATACGTGGGAGCTGGTAGTCTATAAGCACATCCTTAAAAGGTCCCTAGTCGTAGGAGTTTCGAGACAGGGCATCGACACTCCATTAGTAGACTAGTGTATACAGTCGAGACCCCGACGAGGGGCGGTGGCCGGTCTCACAAGCCACTGGTGTCAGTTGGTTCACCTAAGATGTATACAGGTGCTCATTGGGTTATGAGTACACCGGACAGGACTCGCCGGGAACCTGCTAGTTGGGATTATACCAGACGTCAGATAGCAGTTCCCTGGTGACATGTGTACAGGTTAGTTCATCGACCTGAGATCGTCATTTGTCTCGTGTGAGTTCCCACTGTGCTTTGATTACTACCCTACCACGGCCCAAAGGAGTCGTGCAAACAGGTTTTAGTTGGGTACAGTCCCGAGCCACATGGAGGCAGTGAGCGGATCTTCAGGGGTTCGTCTCTCCCGGTATTGGGGGTGAGGTCGCGCTGTGTCTAGGAGAGCCATTACGCAAAGCCCTCGGCCGAGGCAGGAGATTTACTGGTAGGTATTCCAGTAGTATCTCAGGGCGTTCTGGGCTACGCTCCGACACGACTTGTACCGCCTTTGGGGGTCTGACTTTTACCAACCCCCTAGGCCCGACATGCGATCCTCATAGACGAACGGACCGGACTGTACGGATATTGTCACTGACAGGCTCAGTAGGGTGTCAGGATGAGTTCGCTCATCGACGTCCCTTTTGGTCAATAGCTGGTGGCCCGTTACGTATTGGCTTATACCTCTGACGTGCTAGTGGTTAAATCCACAGCCATTGTATTGACGAGTCTTTAGAGTCCACCACACTTTCAGTTACTCAAGCTTTCGGGCGAAACGCTGTAGAGGCCGTATGGAGATATGGCAGGGTCCGATCAGATACGTGTGGTATTGCACGGATCAGGATCGAACGGATTTTACTAGCCGGCTTTGGTTTAAGCCGGATCCTAGTTTAGTACAGTGTAGATTTTGTCTCATTGCATTTGTATCCGGTCGGAACACAGATGCGGGTGTGTATGCACAGTGTCGGGGTTTTCCTGTAATTTATTATGGGACCAGTTTTCTGGAGTTGCCAGTTTGCATTCTGTCCCGGCCGGTTTTCCTTTGTTCTTTTCCGGCCGGACTTTTCCGATGGAGGGTGTTATTTGCAAGTTTGCAAATAACATTTTGTGGAGGGTTTATTTGTAAGATGATTTATTATGATAGCATCTTTAGATACCATTCTTTTCCTTCATCATTTCTTGCTTTATGAAGATTAGAAATGAGATGAAAGTTGATGTGAATTTGTTATGATGATGTTTGGATATGGTCACCCTCTCTCTTTTCCTACACTCACCTCCCTCTTGCTTTCATATTCTTTCCTCCACCATTCTATTATGAGAGGTTTTTCATTTTTGGAGAGAAGAAGAAGATGAGAGCTTCATCTTGAGAGTTTCATTCTTGATCTCTTTTCATGTTAAGAAAAATGCAAGCACCATTTTTCTTATCTTGTTTCCTCCATCATCTTCAAATGGCAACAAACCCAAATGAGACATAGCTTCAACCCTACACATTCTACAGCAAATCTTGGACGCGTCGGCTAGCCTACTTCGCGCCCGAGTTGCCTCGGTATTGAGGTGGGAGCCCGTAAAAGATACAGGCGATGTGGTGCCCTTCCGGGGAGGAGGCGACGACCGGAGTTTCCGCAGGAGATCGGGACGGCGAGGAGAAGACCGGAGGACTCGGATCATTCGGTATACTTCTCTTCCTTTCTCTTGATAGCTAGTATAGGTTAATGGTTAATGATCTGGGTTTTCATTGTCCGCGGTAGCGCCGGTTTCCAAGTAAGGAAAAATTTTGATTCCGCAATTTGGCGTCGGATAGACGGCCGGGGCGCTGCCGTGGCGCAACATGGTATCAGAGCCACGCCATTAACCTTACCTAGCTTGTTCTAATGTGTTTTGCATTTCCGATCGACCGAAATCCCAAAAACCACATTTTCCTTTGCATCAGTTTTCTGTTGGAATTTTTTGGTGTCAAAAAATTTTTCAGGTTGTAGAAAACTGATGTACATGATATTATAAGACCACTGTAAAAATTCGACAATTTCAGTCGACTTCTTTAGCGCGGAACCGCGGCCAAACCCCCCATTGGGCCGCGGTTCCGCCGCACTCTGGAGTCTTCACTGGGTCAAAATTTTACAGTGGGCTTTTGGGCTAATTTTGTGGGTTTTGGAATATTAATTTTAGGCCCAGGTTTTCTGTAACTGCTACAGTATTGGTTGGGGGCCCACTTGTTAATTGTTTGATCGATCGGATATTTTAAACACATTATTTCACAGTATTTACATTATATCTGCGACCGTGAATGTCACTTGATCGGTAAATCCCGTCTAACTGCTATAGCCCGGTTAGACGGATTTGCGAACGTGACTTTCACGTTGGTGTTCTATGTTTATGCTGTGTTGTTGCGGATCGGTCGTGGGGGATAGCCTGGATGCAATGCTAGTACTTTTTTGTTTTATATGTACATTTGATATTGCGGGGCGAGCGTCCGACATGTGGACTGCCGTCACTGCCTGTTTGTATTATTCTTTTGGGGCACGACCTGGTTGCGGTCGATGTACCCGGTGTATGTATATTTTACTTTCTGTACTAGGTTTGCCCCGCGGTGGGGTGCACGGATAGCCAGGTTCTGGAGGGCTACAAGCCCGCATCTCATGGCATTGGGACGGAGGGGGCTTCACTCTAGGATTGGCGGGCTATTCGCCGCATTCGTAGGGGGTACAGGTTGACCCAGGAGGGGTGCCCAAGTTACCGGATTCCGTGAAGTGCTGGGTGGTCCATTCACGGTGCTGAAGGGGGCTGCCTCGCTTCAGGTTTTGGCGGGTGACTTGCCGCACCCGTAGGGGTCTAGGATTTCATTGCACAGGCTATCCACACGACCAGGGGAACGTCGGGTTTCAGCAGCGGCTCTGTGAAACCCGAGGCTTCCAGATATCTGTTTTGTTCTGTGATGTTGTACATTTCTGTGATGTTGCATTTTATTCACGCCTTGAGCGAAATACTATATATTGGTATATATATTAGTAGATGTTGTATGTGTTTTTCATCCGCGCTAGTCCAGTCCCCGCTCTGCCGTTAGTTAGCTAACCTAACGGGTGATGACGGGACCCAGTGGCGAATGCGGATGGTATATACGTACGTCAGTATATTTTCGTTCTTTGTGGTGTGATCAATTGATGGGACTGCATTGATTCGGATCAATGCAAGATAAACAAACCTATTCTGATGTTGTTGGAACATTTTTCAAAAAGCTGTTATTGCAAGGACGTTCACTTTTGTTTTGCATCGTGGTATTCATTTGGAATATCCTGCTCCTCAGTCGACGAGGCAAGGGCCGAGATCCCTTCACCGGGAGTGACCCCTTGGACAGAAGTTTGCGTCAGGGCATTAACTTCACTATAACCGATTACTTTTGCTTTGCATCGTGGTATTCAGTTGGAATATCCTGCACCTCATTCTACGGGGAAAGAGCCGAGATCCCTTCACAGGGAGTGACCTCTTTAGCGAAGGTTTTCGTCACTATATTTTTATAAAAGGCTATGAAGTTCCTTCAACGATATCAAGTTCATTACGTTAAAAGTTTTTCGCCAAAAACTAGACGTAGCCCTCCGTCATTTCTTACAAGTATTACTTAGTATTCGTGATGCGTTTGTTGACTGTGTCAAGACGTGGTGTGCGGTAGCTGAGTAGTGTTTGTTTGCAGCATATTAATGGGATTGGTTAGGACAGTCGTGCGGCCTTGTTGACTGTGTCAAGGGCTCGTACGGGTGGGTTTAATGCAATCCAGGATAATGACGGGTTGAACTTGACTAGGACTCTTTGATTTGTTGACTGTGTCAAGGTCACTTGGGTCCTAGGGGTAAAACTTTCATCGGGAGTTTCAAAAGAACTGAAACTTGCCAGGCATGCACATACCTTCTGGAGTGTGATACCGTGAGCGGATTCCGTCACGTTATCATGCGATGATAGTTGGATCCCGATTCCCACTGATGAGTTGGTTTACTCCTCGGGTGACCCCGACTAATTCTTCTTTCAGGTTTGGAGGAGAATTTGAGGTACAGTGGGAGGTTTCCAGATTAGATAAAGTGATAACCATTCTGATCTAGGTTAGAGTGCACGCTAAGTGTTTCTTTTCTCTCTCTCTTTGGCAGCGACCATTGACCCGACCCTGGACTATGACTCAATGACCAAGTTGACCGAACCTTCTTAACACTGGCTTTTGGATTGTCTGAGTTGCAGACCTCATTGCCACTCCTATTTTTACCCTTTTCTCCAGGACACCCCGTATTACTACGAACGTCCACTTCCATTGGACAAAACCATCGTATGGTAATATACGAACTCGAAGGACTTCGAGGATGGTTTCCGGTTCTGGAGAAAACGAATAGGACTATTCAGTTGTCTTTTCTTTTCACCTTCTCTCAGGTTGCGAGTACTCCTTGGTTTAGGAGATAGTATACCTATTACGCAAATTGGATAGTCTTCTTCCAAACCTTAGGCTGGTGCCGAACGGTGAGGAATGAAGAAAACCAATTAGCATAACGATGGTGTGCAGAAGGTATTAAGTTAAGACAAAGCAAGGGATTAGTAGGAGGGCAAAGTAAATTGCGACTGATATTCACGACCAAACCAAGTATTTCTTCGCCAATTCTAAATCACCTTTGTATTTCTCCAGGACACTCCGTATCACTACGAAGATCCACAGTTTATTGGATACTCCATCGTATGGTTATATACGAACTCGAAAGGAACTTGTTCCAGTTCGGGGATGGATTCTGGTTCAGGAGAAATAGGAATAAAGTACATTCAGGTGTCTTTTATCTTCACCTTCTTTCGCATTGCGAGTGTTCCTAGGATTGGGACAGTACACCCTTTATGCTTTTTGGATAGTCCTCTTCCAAACCATAGGCTGGTGCCGAACGGTAGGGAAGGAAGAAAACCATTTGGCCTAAGGGGGTGTACAGAAGGTAATGACCAAAGACATAGAAAGGGATTTAGAAAGATGGCAAAGAATTACAAGGTTACAGTTGTGAATCTGGATAATGGAAGAGGCATTACTAGGAATACCAGGATACCCCGACGAAACATTTCAATGTTTCAGTTTCACTGTGTGATGTTAAAAGAAAACTGATTTCCCGATTAGACACTTGCTCCAGGGTATGTATTTACCAGGTTGGATTCTCACATCTGTATGGTTTTACAGATGCTGAGTGGGAGTAAGTTATTGGGAATTAGGTGACCATCCTCATTATATCGGGATTCGTTGTAATTGGTGATATTTGAGGAAGCCACCTGGATTGTTTGCCGGTCGGCAAATATTTAGTTTTGAATATCCGCTGTTGTGCACCAATTTCAAATTGATATATCTGTACGTCTATTTTCATAGAGTGAGATATACCTTTTGATATTATGTCGATGACATTTACCTATATCAGTGGATGGTTAGGTAAGGAGTATTGAACAGCGGTGTAATTCTTCTTAACCATAAGTACAGTTTTCAACCTACGACACACAGTGAAAGAGTTGTTAGACTCAGCGGACTTATACAGAGTATTGTATGTTGTCCAGTGTCCATTAGGACAGAGGGGTTGGTCCTCTTACTATATTCTGTTTACTTTTAACTTCTCTAGTTCTTAGACATGTGTTTCGTAGAAACACAGGGTCTAAGTTTTGAGGAGTTATAGGTATTTGAATAGAGTAGAGAACCAGGTGTAGCAAGTATCGGGATTCTTCAAAGTGATCGAAGATGTAGATACTTGTGTATGGTGTTCAGTTGATAGTAATGATTAAGAGAACTAGCTTCTCTTTCAGGTTACTCATAATTGGAAACATTCCTAAGTTGAGTAACGCTGATCGGCCTCCTTTCATTTAGTTGACATGCACTGGAGACAGCTGCATGATTTGAATCTGGTTCAATTAAATCAGTGCCTCTGTTTCTATATTGGATATAGAACAGTTCATATCTTGACATTGTTAAGGTACGGGGAGTTGTCCGGCTTATGCTTAAAACCAGACACTGGACAACTCAAGGCACGTTTCTGTAATGGCTGTTTGTGGGTTGACCCAGGCTATGACGAGGGTTGACTTTCTACCATCTGGCAGATCAATAGAAATATTATTCTAGAACTCGCCACAGTTTTATTAAAAATGGATTTTTTTTTCAGCAAACAGTAGTGGGAGTATGGTAGAACTGGAAGTAATTCCAGAACCACAAACGATTACTGAAGATTTGATAAGGAACCTAAAGATTCAATCTGATTTGACATTCCATTGGCCACTCCGCAGATAAGGTGGGTAACTTCAGGCACCCGAGAGGTACTCCGGTAGCCTCAAGGACGGTGACAGGAAAGTTCTTGTTTACCCACACTTGCCATTGTTGTTGTTCCAGGCTGCGAGACCCGGCAGGAGGATGAGTATAGCGTCGTTCTAAACTAGCTTTAGAAGTGCACGTCTATATGACTCTGCCAGAGGGTTGTCGTAGTCAGTGGGAGCAGCGGAAGCATTGGTGGACATCAGGCTTATGTCTATTTATAGACTAAAGCAGATATAGCGGAGATAGATCATCTATTTCTGATGTGACAGTCATAGGTTTGACGTCATCAGAATAGGGGATGGATCTGTTGAGAAGGTAGTAGGAAGTGATATTCCTATACTACGATCGGTTATACTTTGGTTGTCACACAGTAGTTTCTCCACACAGGGCTTGGATATTATATCAGACATTCTGGTTACTAGATCTATGGTTTTAGATCTAAATTTGGGTGGTTTCCCAATCTGGGTACCTTGACAGCATTCTATGAGTATTTAGAATGGACGACTCCTGGCACGGTAGTGTACCTGCAGGTGATGGAGTCACCCTCTCTAAAGGTGTCTTACAGACTAAAGTGGGGAGGGATACGCATGATTGACAGATCACTTGCTTAGGCAATTGAGTCAATCATGAGATGTCAAGTACCACACCAGATGTTGTTCTTGCACTAGATGCAATAAGTTGACATTGATCCAATCCTGGAGAAACAGTCGGAAGCAGTTTTAGAACATAAGTGGATGTTCTAGGAATATGATAACGACAGCCTCATTTGGGAGACAGTTATCATTCCAGGCTTCCAAGGTGACATGGACGACAAGGAGGTTGTCAGAGTTATAGTTTTTCCCTCTGACGAGGGGCAGTATTTTGGACAGGTGATCCAAGGCAATACTGAGGGAGGCATGGCGCAGGATACTGATTAAGTTCAGTTGACGATACAGTCTAAGAAGTTTGGATTTGGAGTTCATTTATGAGCTAGGTCCCATCAGACATCCAGACATTCTAAGACAGGTATTGCTCATTTCGGGAGATGGCTTTCTCCGCGAACTTGAGATATAGAGAGACATAGAAAGAAACATCACAGCGGATCCACTCACTGAGGCTGTTCCTCGAACGCAATAGTTTCGCAAACGAGCTTTGTGAGACTGACTAGTAGAGGAGTTGGGTGTTCGGTATCACACGGGCTGTGAGTATACGGCATCGCAATAATTAGCCTTGAGTGCAAGTGGGAGATTGTTGGAGATAGTGCCCTCAGAGTCAATTATTGGATCACAGGCACGTGATTGCAATGATTGAGGGAGGACCTATCCCGGTAGGACAGTCTTACTCGAGATGATAGTATGCTATCTGGTTTATCTTTATCATCGTGTACTGCTTTAGGTGACCTGACATGTCGCTATTACACGTTGATAGAGCCCCTAGGATTCTTGCTTGACTGCCAGCAGTATGATGGCGATCATATACGTGGGAGCTGGTAGTCTATAAGCACATCCTTAAAAGGTCCCTAGTCATAGGAGTTTCGAGACAGGGCATCGACACTCCATTAGTAGACTAGTGTATACAGTCGAGACCCCGACGAGGGGCGGTGGCCGGTCTCACAAGCCACTGGTGTCAGTTGGTTCACCTAAGATGTATACAGGTGCTCATTGGGTTATGAGTACACCGGACAGGACTCGCCGGGAACCTGCTAGTTGGGATTATACCAGACGTCAGATAGCAGTTCCCTGGTGACATGTGTACAGGTTAGTTCATCGACCTGAGATCGTCATTTGTCTCGTGTGAGTTCCCACTGTGCTTTGATTACTACCCTACCACGGCCCAAAGGAGTCGTGCAAACAGGTTTTAGTTGGGTACAGTCCCGAGCCACATGGAGGCAGTGAGCGGATCTTCAGGGGTTCGTCTCTCCCGGTATTGGGGGTGAGGTCGCGCTGTGTCTAGGAGAGCCATTACGCAAAGCCCTCGGCCGAGGCAGGAGATTTACTGGTAGGTATTCCAGTAGTATCTCAGGGCGTTCTGGGCTACGCTCCGACACGACTTGTACCGCCTTTAGGGGTCTGACTTTTACCAACCCCTAGGCCCGATATGTGATCCTCATAGACGAACGGACCGGACTGTACGGATATTGTCACTGACAGGCTCAGTAGGGTGTCAGGATGAGTTCGCTCATCGACGTCCCTTTTGGTCAATAGCTGGTGGCCCGTTACGTATTGGCTTATACCTCTGACGTGCTAGTGGTTAAATCCACAGCCATTGTATTGACGAGTCTTTAGAGTCCACCACACTTTCAGTTACTCAAGCTTTCGGGCGAAACGCTGTAGAGGCCGTATGGAGATATGGCAGGGTCCGATCAGATACGTGCGGTATTGCACGGATCAGGATCGAACGGATTTTACTAGCCGGCTTTGGTTTAAGCCGGATCCTAGTTTAGTACAGTGTAGATTTTGTCTCATTGCATTTGTATCCGGTCGGAACACAGATGCGGGTGTGTATGCACAGTGTCGGGGTTTTCCTGTAATTTATTACGGGACCAGTTTTCTGGAGTTGCCAGTTTGCATTCTGTCCCGGCCGGTTTTCCTTTGTTCTTTTCCGGCCGGACTTTTTCGATGGAGGGTGTTATTTGCAAGTTTGCAAATAACATTTTGTGGAGGGTTTATTTGTAAGATGATTTATTATGATAGCATCTTTAGATACCATTCTTTTCCTTCATCATTTCTTGCTTTATGAAGATTAGAAATGAGATGAAAGTTGATGTGAATTTGTTATGATGATGTTTGGATATGGTCACCCTCTCTCTTTTCCTACACTCACCTCCCTCTTGCTTTCATATTCTTTCCTCCACCATTCTATTATGAGAGGTTTTTCATTTTTGGAGAGAAGAAGAAGATGAGAGCTTCATCTTGAGAGTTTCATTCTTGATCTCTTTTCATGTAAAGAAAAATGCAAGCACCATTTTTCTTATCTTGTTTCCTCCATCATCTTCAAATGGCAACAAACCCAAATGAGACATAGCTTCAACCCTACACATTCTACAGCAAATCTTGGACGCGTCGGCTAGCCTACTTCGCGCCCGAGTTGTCTCGGTATTGAGGTGGGAGCCCGTAAAAGATACAGGCGATGTGGTGCCCTTCCGGCGAGGAGGCGACGACCGGAGTTTCCGCAGGAGATCGGGACGGCGAGGAGAAGACCGGAGGACTCGGATCATTCGGTATACTTCTCTTCCTTTCTCTTGATAGCTAGTATAGGTTAATGGTTAACGATCCGGGTTTTCATTGTCCGCGGTAGCGCCGGTTTCCAAGTAAGGAAAAATTTTGATTCCGCAATTTGGCCTCGGATAGACGGCCGGGGCGCTGCCGTGGCGCAACAAGTTGTACTACCGAGGACCCTCCGATGATCAAGTTAGAGAGGAAATCCGAGCAGAGTAACGGCTTAGTGGAGTCAAAATGGCTTACTTGAACCGTCTGGAAGAGGGGTTTAAATAGCGGTGGCAGCAGGCAGGATAGGCACGAGGATCACGCTAGCCGTTACGCTCCCGACATCACGCCCGCGTGATGAGCGGGATCTCCCATTAATGGCGAGACAGGCTCGTTAATGGAGGATCGTGATGGCGTAGGATGTGGGATGTGGCCGGCGGATATCTCGCGTATGTCGAGATTCGCAGGATGGCGGTTGCGCCTGTGAGCGGTGCCATTGGTCAGTCGATGAGACCGAGGAAGATGACCTCGGCGGGAGAGCTCGCGGACGAGCGGGAGAGCCGAGGTATCTTGGTTCTGTGATAGCCCGGAGACGAGCTGAAAGGCCGAGGAGGCCAAATGCGCAGGACGGCTCGGAGGCGAGCCGGATGGTCGAAGAAGCTCGGGCCTGTGATAGCTCGGTGTAGAGCGAAGGGACAGTTAGCTTGGCTACTGAGGTGCTCGGGGGCAAGGAGTGGCGTGCAATCTCGGAGACAGGGCTTGAGGGAAGCCCCAGTTCCCCTCCGAACGGCGGCCAAGACAGGGACGTCTTGCCTGAGATTCGGGGCAGATGCTATTTGGTTTTATCCGTCCACCTCTCCGAAGATGCCAAGTTGATTTATGGCGCCATGTATCGGAGGTTTAAACGGATGCGGCCGATGTAGCAGACTTCGTCAGATTCCCCCTCGCTTGAGTGATTTTTGATTGTGGGGACGCTCTTCCCTGCAGGCGCAAGCCCCTGCAGTTAATTACGCTACCGCGTCGCGGTAACAAGTTTCTCCTTCTACAGCTGGTCACTTCGTGTCGTGGGTGTTTGTTTTGTTTGTGGTTGCCCGTGGATTGTATACGGAGACTAATTTATATCGTCGCCCGTAGGATGTGGATTAGTCCAAATCCGTATTTTCTTAGATTTGGGGTTTAGGGTTTTGGTTTAAGGACACGTTAGCCATATTTTAGGCTAAGATCAACTTAAACGTTTGTTAAGAATACGTTAGTCTAATTTGAGACTAAGATCAACTTAACAGGATCGTTTAGATCCAACAAAAGAGCATTTGGACTCTATTGTTCCAGTTTAGGGACATAGTGGTCCGTTGAATGTATGGCCGTCGGGACCTATCACCTCTCTGACGACGTTGAAGGATTACAACGACAGATGTCAGAGGAGTTCAGAGATGTACCCTTGAGCCAAAGTTGGTTGGGAGATCTATAGTCCAATTTGGGACTAAAGTCTCTTTTGAAAGTATTGGTTTAACGATGCGTTAGCCATATTTGAGGCTAAGATCAACTTAAATGTTTGTTAAGGATACGTTAGTCTAATTTGAGACTAAGATCAACTTAACGGGATCGTTTAGATCCGACAAAAGAGCATTTGGGCTCTATTGTTCCAGTTTAGGGACATAGTGGTCCATGACCAGTTTAAGGACATGGTGGTCCAATACCAGTTTAAGGACATAGTGGTCCATAAAATGTATGGCTGTCGGGACCCATCACCTCTCTGAAGTCGTTGAAGGATTACAACGACAAATATCAGAGGAGTTCAGAGATGTACCCTTGAACCAATGAGTTGGTTGAAAGAGCAGATGTGCTCAGTTCAAGATGACTTGAGGACTTATGTCCAGTTTGGGCTAAGTCCAGTATTTTTTGAAATATTGGCCCTCTGTTGGTCCATTGAAGGAGAGGCTTTGCCTCTAGAAACTTAGCCAATTGGGCTAAAGCTAGTGTTAAACACTAAAGACCAACAGTGTTGAACACTGGGAATAAAATTAGCAAGTTAGTGTTAAACACTAAAAGATAATCAGTGTTAAACAATAGCAACAGGGCTTTCAAATTAGTGTTAAACACTAAAACAAATCAGTATTAAACACTGCAAACAGAGATTTCAAATTAGTGTTAAACACTAAGGCAAATCAGTGTTAAACACTGGAAATAGAGTCTTCAGATTAGTGTTAAACACTAAGGAGAGAGGGGTCACGTGTGGACACGTGAGAGCGCCCTGATTTCCCTTATTTTATTCTGCAGATCAGTGTTTAACTCTTTTAATTCTGACGGCCATCACGTGTGAGCACGTGATGGAGGCCCCCGCTCTGGTCTGTTAGAATGCTCAATAGGGGTCACGTGGTGACACGTGAGGACGCCCTAAATGTGGAGCCAGATCTCCTTTGTTTTATCCTCAAATCTGCGAATAAGTGTTAAACACTTTTCATCTTTATGTTAGAGCATCACGTGTTGGCACGTGATGGGGATTTATGCATCGATAATTACAGCACTTGCTGAGGGGTCACGTAGGGACACGTGAGAGCGCCCAAAGCTTCTTTTCTTTTGTTTTTTCTTTCTGCATTTTGGGAGTCACGTGGGAGCACGTGAGGCATTGCCTCAAAGCTTCTTTTCTTCAGGGATCTTTTCAAGGGTCACGTGGGGGCACGTGACCCTAGTTCTTTTCATGAACAGAGATCTTTTAAGTCTTCTTATTTTAAGAATTGAATTCTCTGTAGGGTTAAACCCTAATTATGATTTTGGAGGAATTAAATTCCTATTGTGAAAGAATTAAATTCTTATTTAGGATAAAACCCTGATTTCTTTTTAAAGGAATTAAATTTCCAGATATGTAAAAGAATTAAATTCTTGATTAGGGTTAAACCCTAGTTTTGTTTTAGGAGAATTAAATTCTCAAAACTCAATTCCCCTTCTAAGCTTAGGATCTGCATGGCAGGATCTCGACCCGATGAGAATTAAATTTTCAACTTATGGGGAGATGTGCTCTGTGCAGATCTTCAACCAGAAGAAGAACTAAGTTCTTCATTTGCAGAAGAGTTAAGCTCTTAAATTTTGAGAATTGAATTCTCTTTTTGAAGTTGATCTTTTTCCCTTTTCTCACCTAGGGTTTTCTTTGTTGAGAATTAAATTCTCCTTTCTTTTCTTCCCTCTTGAGAATTAAATTCTCCTCTCTCTGTTTTTCTCTCCAAAAGGTCCCCCTTCTCTTCTTGGCTCCTATTTATAGGA
This sequence comes from Agapanthus africanus, assembly GCA_030015575.1. Lineage (NCBI taxonomy): Eukaryota > Viridiplantae > Streptophyta > Magnoliopsida > Asparagales > Amaryllidaceae > Agapanthus > Agapanthus africanus. The sequence continues at coordinate 101,932,472 of CM057346.1, read as the reverse complement.
GAAAGAAAAGAATCAATTTGTTTAGCAAATCTCTCATTGAAAGATTTGATTTGTTTTCATCATTAATATGATCCTTTAGATCATTCAGTGAATTTTATTCACCGTTGGATTTTAAATCCAAAGGTATTCTGTTTGTTATTTCCGGTGGGATTTAGGGGAAATCTTTCCTTGTCTAGGATTTTTCCATAAATTGGTGATATTTAATCACCCTTGGAGCTTTAATCCAACGGTCCCCATAATCCTTTTCCATTTGGAAAGATTTAGAAGCTTTTAGAATTTAATTCTATTAACTGTAAGGCTTTCGAAGCCAGTCACGTGCTGATACGTGACCCTTGGTCACGTGTGAGCACGTGACCCCCAATTGAGTCCTTTTCTCAGCGTTTATTTACGCTTCAGTTTTAACCATCACGTGTCAATACGTGACCATTGGTCACGTGTGAGCACGTGATACCTCGTTGAGGTAACTTCTGATTTTTAATCAAGGAACAGATTTTAGAATTTAATTCTATTCATTATTTTAGAGGCCTTAAGAGCCCATCACGTGTTTGCACGTGATCCATGGTCACGTGTGAGCATGTGATGCCCCATTGGGGTCTTTTCTGAGTTTTTATTATATCTTTTAACTCCTCCAACGGGTTCTTAAAGGTCCATCACGTGCGGACACGTGATGCCACATAACTTTTGATCCCGGATGAATTATGAGGCCCATAATATATCAAATCGAAGGGTTTTTCGAGATGCTTCCAATACCATCAGAATTTAATAGTTTCTCTTTCGAGAGTTTATCAAAATACCGGCCGGAAGATACTGGTTCGCATTTCCTTAAGCGTATCACTGCCATTTGATACCTTGGACTCCTTTGCGCAGAAATTTTTGGCGGGAACAAATGCCCCTACTACTTTGCCCACGTAAGTATGTGCATGGGTGAAGTAGTGCAGAGTTATGCATGGCATATGACCAGTTTGGATTGGTATATAACTTTCAGGATCTTGATCTGGAAAGATAACGAGCGGACACAAGCGTCGTCATTTATCATTGACTCAAATCTTGACTCTTAAGAGATATAGTTCCAAACCCTTAACTCCATGAGCCGCACCCTTCTATCTCTTTATGTCTTACTCTAGCGTGAAGTAGTTTATATGCTCATGAGTAAGTTCTCCATTTCAGTGGCATGTAGTTTTGGCAAGTGTGACTCATAGATGGTCCATCTTGACTTATTTGCAGGGCAGTGATGGCTTAGGAGACAGGGATAGGATCTGCCACCTAAGACTTTTCAACTTTACGAGCCATGAGGGTCTCATAAAGATTTTTCTCCCTACGAGTCGTGAGGATCTCGTAGGTGTATCTTTTCCTTAGGAGTCGTGAGGATTCCTAAGTGTGTTTTCTCTTATAAGTCATAAGGATCCTATAAGAGAGTTTTCCCTCTTACGAGTCGAGAGGACCCGTAAGCAGTTGTTTCCCTCCTCGTCGAGATTCGACTTTGGAGAGTGAGACCCATGGATAGTATTCAAGTGACCATTTTGGGCCGACTTGCAGGGTCTCAGTGCTTAGGAAACAGGTTTTTTAATATCTACTGCCTAAGGCTTTATCTCACGAGTCGAGACGAATCAAGAAGTTCTCGCAAAGACATCAATTTCCTCACGAGTTGAAACGGATCGAGCAGATCTCGCAAGCATATCCTAACGTCACAGTTAACCTCTTCTCTTTATGACAGAAGTCCGTTAGGGTCTGTGGTACTATGGTTTTGCCCGTCGTACCGTCGCATTGGCTGATGTATCCCTCGATAGGCAATCGTGCTGTTCGAGTAGCCCTGCGACTGCCATGTCTCTGATCTTTTCGGGGGCTGGACAAGACGTCTTCAAGCAATCCTCCTAGGCAGTTTGACCCTCGGAAGAGCAAGCGTTAGGAATTTTGTCATGCCGCTTTTTACTTGAGGTTAGGCTCATTTTGGAGAGCCCCGATGAGTCATAACCACTCCGCGCTGGTGTGAGATGATCTCCGATAGTCTTTCAGGCTTTATATGACTTGCCGTTAAGACCCTGAAGCTAGGAATTTGGCCTTTGCTTCGTTTGCTAGCATTGCGTCCTCTGTATCGAGACGAATGTCGCGGTTGTCTCTAGGTTGCTGGTGAACTGTCGAGGTTTGGAACCAGGGATTTTGCTGTGACTCCTTTTGGTGATGTTGCATCTGCTGTGTCGAGACGAACGTCGAGGTGGTGACCACTCTGCACTGGTGCGAGATAATCTCCGATTGTCTTTTAGGCTTTATATGACTTGCCGTTAAGACCATGAAGCTAGGAATTTGGCCTTTGCTTCGTTTGCTGGCATCGCGTCTGCTGTATCGAGACAAATGTCGCGGTTGTCTCTAGGTTGCTGGTGAACCGTCGAGGTTTGGAACTAGGGATTTTGCCATGGCTCCTTTTGGTGATGTTGCGTCTGCTGTGTCGAGACGAACGTCGAGGTGGTGACCACTCAGCACTGGTTCGAGATGATCTCCGATTGTCTTTCAGGCTTTATATGACTTGCCGTTAAGACCCTGAAGCTAGGAATTTGGCCTCTGCTTCATCTGCTTTGGTGTGTCCGGATCCTGTTGGAGGAAGGACGCTGTAGTGACATCTCGTCTGCTGTATCGAGACGAATGTCGAGGTGGTGACCATTCCGCGCTGGTGCGAGATGATCTCCGATTGTCTTTCAAGCTTTATATGACTTGTCGTCAAGACCCTGAAGCTAGGAATTTGGCCTTTGCTTCATTTGCTTTGGCGTTGCGTCTGCTGTGTCGAGACGAACGTCGAGGTGGTGACCGCTCCGCGCTGGTGCGAGATGATCTCCGATTGTCTTTCAGGCTTTATATGACTTGCCGTCAAGACCCTGAAGCTAGGAATTGGCCTTTTTCTTCATTTGCTTTGGCGCGTCCGAATCCTGTCGGAGGAAGAACGCTGGGGTGACATCTCATCTGCCGTATCGAGATGAACGTCGAGGTGGTGACCACTCCGCACTGGTGCAAGATGATCTCCGACGGTCTTTCAGGCTTTATATGACTTGCCGTTAAGACCCTGAAGCTAGGAATTTGGCCTTCGCTTCGTTTGCTTTGTCACGTCCGAATCCTATTGGAGGAAGAACGTTAGGGTGACATCTCATCTGCTGTATCGAGACGAACATCGAGGTGGTGACCACTCCGCACTGGTGCAAGATGATCTCCGACGGTCTTTCAGGCTTTATATGACTTGCCGTTAAGACGTTGAAGCTAGGAATTTAGCCTTTGCTTCGTTTGCTTTGTCACGTCCGAATCCTGTTGGAGGAACGAAGCTGCAGTGACATCTCGTCTGCTGTATCGAGACAAACGTCGAGGTGGTGACCACTCCGCACTGGTGCAAGATGATCTCCGACTGTCTTTCAGGCTTTATATGACTTGCCGTTAAGACCCTGAAGCTAGGAATTTGGCCTTCGCTTCGTTTGCTTTGGTGTGTCCGAATCCTGTTGGAGGAAGGAGGCTGCAGTGACATCTCGTCTGCTGTATCGAGACGAATGTCGAGGTGGTCTCTAGGTTGTCCGGGAACCATCGAGATTTAGAACTAGGGATTTTGCCATGGCTCCGTTTGTTTTGACCGTGAGGTCTTTCGTTGGCGTTGCATCTGCATCCTGCTGGACTGCGGAGGAACGTCGTTGTCGATATTGCGTCTGTTGTATCGAGACGAATGCTGAGGTGGAGCTGGGATTTTGCCGTCACTCCGCTTTGTTTGGACCATGGGGTCTTTTGCTGACGTTGCATCTGCATCTTGCTGGACTGCAAAGGAACGCCGTTGTTGACATTGCGTCTGCTGTATCGAGATGAATGCTGAGGTGAAGCTGGGATTTTGCCGTTGCTTCGCTTTGTTTCGACCGTGAGGTCTTTTGTTGACGTTGTATCTGCATCCTGCTGGACTGTGGAGGAACACCATTGTTGACATCTCGTCTGCTGTATCGAGACGAATGCTGAGATGGTCTCTAGGTTGTCTGTGAACCGTCGAGATTTGGAACTAAGGACTATGCCGTGGCTCCGTTTGATGGTGTAGTATCTATGTCCTGCTGGAATGAAGAGGCACACCGTTGTTGGTCTCCGAGCTGTAGATATGGCCATTGAGATTTAGAACTAGGGACTTTGCCATGGTTCCGTTTCGTTGCAACTTTGAGGTCGGTTGTTGACGTCGCGTCTGCATTTGATTGGAGTGAGGAGAAACGCCGTTGGTGATCTCTAAATTGTCGATGTTGACGTCGAGATCCTGAAGCTAGGGATCTTCTTTTGCTTCATTTGTCAACATTGTGTCTGCAATATTGCGACAAATGTCGAGGTTGTCTCTAGATTGTCTATGAACCGTCGAGATTCGGCTTCGCTTTCTGATGGAGCCTGTTGGGAAGGTATGGTTCCCTCTTTGTTTGTGCCCCTGGATTGTATACAGGGATCGATGCGATCTCACCTGTAGGGCAAAAAGTTTCATTCTTTCAATTTTTTTTATTCTTTCCGTGATACTCTATCATTTCAGCTTTTATATCGCGAAGGTCGCAATTGCCCAATCATTTCGGCTATTTTTCGCGGTACCCAATCATTTCGGCTGTTTCTTTTTCACTCGCTACTTTTTATTGCGAGTTGCCCCATCATTTCGGCTATTTTTTTATTTTACTCGCTGCTTTTTATTGCGAGTTGCCCTATCATTTCGGCTGTTTTTTTTGTTTTTTTGTACTCGTTGTTTTTTATTGCGAGTTGCCCCATCATTTCGGCTATTTTTTTTATTTTACTCGATGCTTTTTATTGCGAGTGTGGAACTTGAAATCTGATGCCAATCTTAGCATCAGCATCGCTTACGACTGGAATATTGCCAGGAGCGAATCATCATTTGTCATGAAAGGACTTGGAATTTGATACTGTTTTAGGCATCAGCATCGCTACAACTGGGATATTGCCAGGAGCGAATCATCATTTGCCTCTGTCGATGTTGAACAAAGGTGGCTTAGTAAACAGGGTTAGGATCCTGTCAACTAAGGCTTTTGACTTCATGAGCCGTAAGGGTCTCACAAAGGTATTTCTCCCTACAAGTCGTGAGGATCTTGTAGGTGTATTTTCTCCTTAGGAATCGTGAGGATTCCTAAGTGCATGTTCCCTGTAAGTCGTAAGGATCTTACAAAAGGGGTTTTCTCCTTATAAGTCGAGAGGACTTACAAGGGTTGTTCATCATGCGAACATATCCTCAGTCACGGATGGGACTTGGTTAGGGAAATGTTTATTCGCGCCCGTGGATTGTATACAAGGGTCGGTATTGGACCACTTGTAGGGCAATATCGAAGGTTGTAGGGGTTGCTTAAGCACAGGTTTAGGCCTCTGTAATTTAAGACTTTCAAATCTTATGAGCCGTGAGGGTCCCATATGAGAGTTCTCCTTATGAGTCGTGAGGATCTCGCAAGTGTATTTTCTCCTTAGGAATCGTGGGGATCCCTAAGTGTGTTTCTCCCTTATGAGTCGTAAGGATCTCACGCGGGTGGTTTCTCCTTACAAGGTCGAGAGGACCCTGTAAGTGTCTTTTAACGAGGTTGCACTCTTTCGGGTTTTCACAAACACTCGCCGGTAATCCTGCTGTTTTTACTCACGGAGCCCTTTCGGGTTTTCATCCGTGCCCATTTTGCTTATGGACATACTGTTTTCTCTTCTTCTTCTTTTTTTTATTCTTTTTATTCTCTCTCTTTTTTTTTACGAGGTCGCGCCCTTTCGGGTTTTCATGAACACTCGCCGGCAGCCCTGCTGTTTTTACTCACGGAGCCCTTTCGGGTTTTCATCCGTGCCCATTTTGCTTATGGACATACCGTTTATTATATATTTTTTTTATCTATTTTTTTTAATCTCGTCAGCCTAAGGATGCTGCGGTAGTAGTTTAAAGACGTTTCGGTCGTTTGCAAGTTTTAGGACATTGTGTTCCATCATTAGTTTAAGGACGTTTCGGTCCGCCGTCGCTGTATTTGAGGCGAATCTCTAGTTTACTAATTTTTCGGTCTATGGGGCTTCTTTCCCTATGAATGAGCATGATGCCCCAGGCATATCTATCTTTTTAGGAGCATGAGGCAGTGGCGGGCTCACCTTCCAGTTCTCGGATAACGCGAAATTGCCCTGTTGGTATTGATCTTCAACCTAGTTTTTGAAGACGAAGCAATCTTCGATTGGATGGCTTACTGCTTGATGGTAAGGGCAGTAATTAGGATTATTGAGATCGCCTGGCTGCAACAAACGTTTTGGACTCGGCAAATTGATGAGTCTGTTGCGCACTGCCAGATCGAACAGTTTCCTTGTTTTATTCTGAGGAAACGAGTAAGGACGCCCCAGTCTCTCCTCGAGGGATGGGCATGGACGCACATTGTTTTGACGGACAACCAGCTTCAAGTTGCTCGGTTGTTGTTGAGCGTTGGCGACGAAGGTTGTTTTCCCTTTGCCCTTTTCATTCCAAGGCTCTGTTTTTGAAGAGGAAGGCCTATGGCCCATCTGGTCCATTTGGGCCAGCTTGTCAATCAAGGTCTGGAAAGTAGTTGGCTTGAAGAACATCATGAATTGCGATATGGTTGCTTGCGGATCAAGAGTGCCCACGAACATGCCTACCGCAGGTGCTTCTTCAATGCGTTGTTCGCACTTTGACCATAAGTTTCGCCACCGTGTTGCGTATTAGACCCAGGTTTCGCCGGGCCTTATCCTGGCATTAATCAGTGCTGTTATCGGGGTGCGTTCACTAGCACTAGCGAATCTTTGTGTAAACAGTAGCTCCATCTCCGCAAACGTCTTGACAGAGTCATTTGGAAGTTCAGAATACCATTCGAATACTGTCTCTGACAAGCTGCCGACGAATTGGCGAAGCAACAGTTTGTCGTCGCCTCCAGTGTTACCGCATAAGGCCCTGAATTGAGCGACATGCTAATGTAGATTCCCTGTCCCCTTATATACGTGGAACTTAGGGATCGTATATCCCGGAGGGTAACTGATTTGGTCATACCAGCTTGGATAAGGTCGTTCGGTTCTAACAATTTGCGCAGCCGCTTCATTCGCCTGATGAGCCCGTATTTGCTGAGCTATATAATCATCCAGGGCGGCCTTGGAGATAGTTTCCTCCTTGGCTGTTGAAAGAGCCGGAAGAGGATTAGATGTCTCCCCTCTATCATCTTCGACCGTGATTGGAGGGTCGTCAGCTGGAGGGTCTGGCTGTAACATCATCCCTACCATATCTTGGAAGAGGAGCGCCATTTGTTTTATGTTAGCCGCCTGCTCTGCGGCTTCTTTGTACTTATTTTCGAGGACTCTGCGTAAGAAATCAGCATTAGTCTCTTGTTCGTGACGCTGTTCTGATGACGTCTCTGAGCTTTCTTTTGGCCCAGTAAGTGTGGCCATTGCAGTCATCATTTCCTGAAGCTTCTGTTGTTGCTCCTGGGCTTTTGTCACGGATCGAGTGAGCGGTCGGTGACCCATCGAAACACGGCATTCCTCTTTTCCGGAAGCCATATAAACAGTATGCACCACCACGCCCCCAGACTTGGGGCATTTAGATTCAGTATCTTTGCGGTTTGCCAAAGACATAGGGATATTCTCTGGCCTCCTTCTTCTGTGAGCGGTCGAAGTTGAGGGGGCCGTTGTAGTGGGCACCTAAGTAGCTGTTGCTTTTTCTGGCCTGACAGAGTAGTCTTTCTCCTGCCGAACCTTCATCTTTTTCTGTCGGCGGAGATAGTCTTGATCAATCACCGACACCTGGACCTGTCGCCAGACCTTGTAAATTTTAGAGGACAGCCGTTGAGGTGGCTGCTCCAGCTTCTTCTCTGGAGTATTCTCCACAGGTGAAGGAGTTTTCTTCAGCAATGCAGTAGGAGAGTTTCTGCGCACTTTATTGAGCAGTTCAAAGCTGTTCTCAGTTGGAACAACGTCCTCGATCTCCACTGTCGGAGCTGGCAGAGTCATCCCAGAGGGGGAGTTGCCCCCAGCCTTCCTCACATGGCGCCAGTGGCGACGTCGAGCGTGTCTTGTGGATGGAGTTGTTTCAGCTATAAGGGTGACTTCGTCATGCCCCCTGCTTTGAAGAGAGACTGTTATTGGTGCTATCCTGTCAAAGACTGACACCCGTTGAGAAGCAATATCTAATCTGTCAAAGACAGACCTCTGGGCAGCTTTGATGACCTCGCCTGGAGCAGCAACCGGAATGGCCAGCCTTGTAAAAACTGACTTCTTAGAAGGAGGAGCCTTTCCAATGATTTCGTCCGCTTGAGCCGGGATGGCTATCCGCTTTGGGATGGCAGCTTCGGGTATCGCGGGCTTGTAGACGTTCTGGCCCAGTCTGTTGAAAACTGAGGTATTGAAGTTGGGCGACCCGTTGAGAGGGGTCGCGGCAGTGGTAAGCCGATCAAAGACCGACTTCTTTGGGGCTTCTTGCAACTTCATTGTGGCATTGAAGCTCAACGGTGGGAGCAGGGTCCCGAAGAATAGTCCAGCGGTGGCTTGAGTTACCTGCTCCACTGGCATTTTGAAAAGGGAGGCCGCTTGGGGCCCATAAGTCACTCCTCCAATAAAGACGGAGCGAGAGTTGCAGTTGCAGGCAGTGCAGTTTGAAGCCATTGATCTTCTGTTTTCTGCACGGAGCAAGACACCGAATCTTAGTACCTCGAATCCACAGGCAACCACAGTAAACCGCGATTCGTTCGCGAAGATGACACATGAAGTGTGGAGTGGAAAGAGGAAAAGGTCCCACCGGGCGTGCCAGAATCTGTTCCCCTCCGAACGGCGGCCAAGACAGGGACGTCTTGCCTGAGATTCAGGGCAGATGCTATTTGGTTTTATCCGTCCACCTCTCCGAAGATGCCAAGTTGATTTATGGAGCCATGTATCGGAGGTTTAAACGGATGCGGCCGATGTAGCAGACTTCGTCAGAATCCCCCTCGCATGAGGGGTTTTTGATTGTGGGGACGCTCTTCCCTGCAGGCGCAAGCCCCTGCAGTTAATTACGCTACCGCGTCGCGGTAACAACTTTCTCCTTCTCCAGCTGGTCATTTCGTGTCGTGGGTGTTTGTTTTGTTTGTGGTTGCCCGTAGATTGTATATGGAGACTAATTTATATCGTCGCCCGTAGGACGTGGATTAGTCCAAATCCGTATTTTCTTAGATTTAGGGTTTGGGGTTTTGGTTTAAGGACACGTTAGCCATATTTTAGGCTAAGAACAACTTAAACGTTTGTTAAGGATACGTTAGTCTAATTTGAGACTAAGATCAACTTAACAAGATCGTTTAGATCCAACAAAAAAGCATTTGGACTCTATTGTTCCAGTTTAGGGACATAGTGGTCCGTTGAATGTATGGCCGTCGGAATCCATCACCTCTCTGACGATGTTGAAGGATTACAACGACAGATGTCAGAGGAGTTCAGAGATGTACCCTTGAACCAAAGTTGGTTGGGAGATCTATAGTCCAATTTGGGACTAAAGTCTGTTTTGAAAGTTTTGGTTTAAGGATGCGTTAGCCATATTTGAGGCTAAGATCAACTTAAACGTTTGTTAAGGATACGTCAGTCTAATTTGAGACTAAGATCAACTTAACAGGATCGTTTAGATCCGACAAAAGAGCATTTGGGCTCTATTGTTCCAGTTTAGGGACATAGTGGTCCATGACCAGTTTAAGGACATGGTGGTCCATTACCAGTTTAAGGACATAGTGGTCCAATACCAGTTTAAGGACATAGTGGTTCAATACCAGTTTAAGGACATAGTGGTCCATAAAATGTATGGCTGTCGGGACCCATCACCTCTCTGAAGTCATTGAAGGATTACAACGACAAATATCAGAGGAGTTCAGAGATGTACCCTTGAACCAATGACTTGGTTGAAAGAGCAGATGTGCTCAGTTCAAGATGACTTGAGGACTTATGTCCAGTTTGGGCTAAGTCCAGTTATGTTTGAAATATTGGCCCTCTGTTGGTCCATTGAAGGAGAGGCTTTGCCTCTAGAAACTTAGCCAATTGGGCTAAAACTAGTGTTAAATACTAAAGACCAACAGTGTTGAACACTGGGAATAAGATTAGCAAGTTAGTGTTAAACACTAAAAGATAATCAGTGTTAAACAATAGCAACAGGGCTTTCAAATTAGTGTTAAACACTAAAGCAAATCAGTATTAAACACTGCAAACAGAGATTTCAAATTAGTGTTAAACACTAAAGCAAATCAGTGTTAAACACTGGAAATAGAGTCTTCAGATTAGTGTTAAACACTAAGGAGAGAGGGGTCACGTGTGGACACGTGAGAGCGCCCTGATTTCCCTTATTTTATTCTGCAGATCAGTGTTTAACTCTTTTAATTCTGATGGCCATCACGTGTGAGCACGTGATGGAGGACCCCGCTCTGGTCTGTTAGAATGCTCAATAGAGGTCACGTGGTGACACGTGAGGGCGCCCTAAATGTGGAGCCAGATCTCCTTTGTTTTATCCTCAAATCTGCGAATAAGTGTTAAACACTTTTCATCTTTATTTTAGAGCATCACGTGTTGGCATGTGATGGGGATTTATGCATCGATAATTACAGCACTTGCTGAGGGGTCACGTGGGGACACGTGAGAGCGCCCAAAGCTTCTTTTCTTTTGTTTTTTCTTTCTGCATTTTGGGAATCACGTGGGAGCACGTGAGGCATTGCTTCAAAGCTTCTTTTCTTCAGGGATCTTTTCAAGGGGCACGTGGGGGCACGTGACCCTAGTTCTTTTCATGAACAGAGATCTTTTAAGTCTCCTTATTTTAAGAATTGAATTCTCTGTAGGGTTAAACCCTAATTATGATTTTGGAGGAATTAAATTCCTATTGTGAAAGAATTAAATTCTTATTTAGGATAAAACCCTGATTTCTTTTTAAAGGAATTAAATTCCCAGATATGTAAAAGAATTAAATTCTTGATTAGGGTTAAACCCTAGTTTTGTTTTAGGAGAATTAAATTCTCAAAACTCAATTCCCCTTCTAAGCTTAGGATCTGCATGGCAGGATCTCGACCCGATGAGAATTAAATTCTCAACTTATGGGGAGATGTGCTCTGTGCAGATCTTCAACCAGAAGAAGAACTAAGTTCTTTATTTGCAGAAGAGTTAAGCTCTTAAATTTTGAGAATTGAATTCTCTTTTTGAAGTTGATCTTTTTCCTTTTTCTCATCTAGGGTTTTCTTTGTTGAGAATTAAATTCTCTTTTCTTTTCTTCCCTCTTGAGAATTAAATTCTCCTCTCTCTGTTTTTCTCTCAAAAAGGTCCCCCCTTCTCTTCTTGGCTCCTATTTATAGGAGAAAGAAAAGAATCAATTTGTTTAACAAATCTCTCATTGAAAGATTTGATTTGTTTTCATCATTAATATGATCCTTTAGATCATTCAGTGAATTTTATTCACCGTTGGATTTTAAATCCAAAGATATTCTGTTTGTTATTTCCGGTGAGATTTAGGAGAAATCTTTCCTTGTCTAGGATTTTTCCATAAATTGGTGATATTTAATCACCCTTGGATCTTTAATCCAACGGTCCCCATAATCCTTTTCCATTTGGAAAGATTTAGAAGCTTTTAGAATTTAATTCTATTAACTGTAAGGCTTTCGAAGCCAGTCACGTGCTGACACGTGACCCTTGGTCACGTGTGAGCACGTGACCCCCAATTGAGTCCTTTTCTCAGCGTTTATTTACGCTTCAGTTTTAACCATCACGTGTCAACACGTGACCATTGGTCACGTGTGAGCACGTGATACCTCATTGAGGTAACTTCTGATTTTTAATCAGGGAACAGATTTTAGAATTTAATTCTATTCATTATTTTAGAGGCCTTAAGAGCCCATCACGTGTCTGCACGTGACCCATGGTCACATGTGAGCACGTGATGTCCCATTGGGGTCTTTTCTGAGTTTTTATTATATCTTTTAACTCCTCCAGCGGGTTCTTAAAGGTCCATCACGTGTGGACACGTGATGCCTTATAACTTTTGATCCCGGATGAATTATGAGGCCCATAATATATCAAATCGAAGGGTTTTTCGAGATGCTTCCAATACCATCAGAATTTAATAGTTCCTCCTTCGGGAGTTTATCAAAATACAGGCCGGAAGATACTGGTTCACATTTCCTTAAGCGTATCTGTAACCCTTCGAAAATCGTTTAGGCAGTTTTTCGGTAATCGGCAAATTTTTCGGCTTTTTCCGTAAAAAGTCAAAATAGGTATTTTTCATTGTAGAACTAATTATACAAAATTTAGATAAGATATTACTATAATTTTGTCACTAAAATGTCACTTATAATTTTCTAGTTAAATAAAAAAAAAATCGTAATTAATTATTTTTTTATTATTTTAAGCCTTTTTAAATACATTAAATTAGGTATAAATACAAATTTAATTAGGTAAATTTCATAATTAGGAATATTTATAAGCTAAAATATGGTGTTAATAAAATTATACCATGACTTGCAAACTTTTGGTTTTAGGGTTGGAAATTTAATGGAAAAATGGTGTAAAATGAGGGGTTTTTTTGAAAATTGTTGACATGAAAGCATTAAATGACAACATGGAGTGATGTTGGACCTAGAAACTTCTCCAAATTTCCTCACAACTCCCTCCCTTACCTGCAGCCGACCCCTTGCTGCTGGAAATCCCCTCACTTCTCATTTCTTTTTGCTTCATTTTCATTCAAAAATCCATAAAAAATCAACAAATTCATTAACCCATTCAAACCAAAACCCTAATCCACTCTCTCTTCAACCCAAATTAGTTCAAAAACTTGATGAATGGAGGCTTCTTGGTGACTTGATCAAGCAAGGGTTCAAACTTGTGAGGTGAAGATTCTAATCTTTTTGTTAACTTGTAGTTTAAATATGCTAGAATTGAAATTTGAAGTATTAGTTTAGTAGTAAATGTTTGTGTAGGAAAATCAAGAGAAGGATTTGATTTTAAAAATTAGGGTTTGTAGCATGGTGGTTGGATTAAGTTAGGGATGGTTATCTAGGTGATTGGAGTGGTTAATAGTGTAGTGTTATGCTCGCTAAATCGACAAAATTGCGATGTTTGTATCGAATCGGTAAGCAAATTGCTTACTAGATTTTTACAAAAATTAGAATGCGATCAAATTGTGTTATGTTAGCGATATAATTAGCTTCATATAGGACTATTAGAGTGTGCGAACGCGGGGTTTTGTCTAGTCGGGTTTTAGTTTTGTCGATTTCCCCGAAATGACGATTCTAGTTAAGGGTTAGCGATTTTCGTGCGTTTTCCCGCGCACCGAGTGCATGCTATGATTAATTCGAGAGCGTTGATAATTGTATTTTGTGACTTGCGTCGTTTTAGGTTTTGTAATCTTATGCTTGGTATTGTGCAAATATAGGATCGGTCGGGGAAACGTCGGACACGGCGCGTAAAGGCAAGGCGGTGGTCGGATCGGATTAGCGGAGATTTCAGGTGAGTAGATGTATTCATCTATGGGGGAATCGTCTGGATGGCGCGATGCGCCCCCTAGTTAGGATTACCCTATTTCTGGCAATATTTATATTGTTAGTTAGCTTACCCCTTCATTTACACAGCATACCTTATAGTTAATAGTATGCTAGATTGCATGGATATTCATATGCACATATGCGATAACACTTCGTAGGACACGAACACCATTACCATTGGCATCTGTTGCACGCGCACTATTCATGTGACACACACGCCTTTGGTAATTGCCATGCCACGTGCACTATAGAACCTGTTTATCTTAATATCGTCACCTGCATTCATACCTGATATATGAAATTGCATCGCATGCATATACCTCGCATCATCATCATATTTACATGGATTTCTAGCCAAAACTCACATCATATATATTCATAGACATTTATCATATATATAACATGTGGACATTATGATTTTCTTGATGATTTCAGTTTTCCTGCGATTTCTGGATTTTTGGGGAAAACCGCAAGAATTTAACAAAAGCTTATATTTATCATTTTTAAAACAAAGTTGCGGTTTTCTCGTGAGGTATGTGTCGTCCACCATGAGTTTTCATGTTTTCTGTTGGATTTCGAGACCCGATTCGAGGAGTGGATGAACCGTCTCGGGTACATGGTGGGCCCGGTATGGTACCTCGGGGCAAGAAGATCGAGTTGTAGACGATGAGCCTGGCAGGGGAAGACTACCTACCGGTGATGTCTGGCGCGGCGGATATCCGGAGGATACCGACCGTTGTCGTGAGATTTATGATATGGGCCGATCCGGACTGACGGAGCCCGATATTGAGACAGATATGATTCCTATTTGGTGTCGATGCTTGACACGGGTTTTCAGATGATTTCTTGATGGTATTTAGCTATTATACAGATATTCATGTTCTAAAGTTAAGAATTCAATACCCTTAGCATTTAAAACACTTAAAGACTTAATAATGACATTGCATACCTGTGCATGCATACTAGAGATATTATATCACATATGGACATGCATGTTGTGGTGCATTGCGTGCATTCTTACGATTGCCTTATTAGATATTATATTTACTCACGAGCTGGTAACTCACCCCCGTTGTGCCACAGTGTCTTGCAGGTCGGACTCATCAGTCTTGTAGCGGCGGCTATCTTATTATCAGCTCCTTTTGCGCAGACTCGCGACATCGCCCGTAGGTGGGTTGCGAGCACACTTTATTTCTTTTGCTTTATCATTGTATCTAGTATTCTCCATCTACCACTTTATATTGTATATGCGACCTAGTGATGAGACTGAGAGATTTGTATATTGTGGTTTCTTTTGAGTCGAGCTCACTTGAGCCGGCGTTGTGTTTCTGATATTTTGCGTTTCTTTATGCTCTTTTCTTGATATTACTATTATATTGCATGTGGTTGTGATCCGCCTTGGGCGAAGAGCTAGCTCCCGCTTGGGGATGCCATTTTTATGATTACAGGTTTATTATCTTGTTGTACCCATTTTGGGGGATAGAAAATACAGGGGAGACTCTGCCGAAATTTTCAGAAATTTATGATGTTTTTAAAAAGGGATTCTTTGCAACTTAATTGATTTGAAAAATCGTTTTCATTAAAGGTTTTCATTCACTCTCTTTTGATTTTGGTTTAGATTTTTCTGGGCTTTGGCTGACTTAGGTTACGGTACGCCTTTAGACGTCTCGTAATCTAAGTGCCAGTCACGTTCCGTACTTTCGGGTCGTGACAAAGTTAGTATCAGAGCGTAGGTTTTACCTTTCTGAGTGTAGGACGACCTTGGTAGATGGAGTAGGTGACTTAAGCAGAGTGGCGTACCGTGGGTATGATCCGCGGCATACTTACGATACGGTACTCCGCCTAAGTAACCTTAGGACATAATTGCTTGTATTTCCTTTCTTGATCCCTTGCATTCCTTGATTCAATTGCAATGTCCTTATCAGTCCTGTTTCTTATTCCAGCTTCGATGCCGCCAAAGACTACGAGAGCTCAGCGGGCTGCCGCTAGGGATGAGATTCGGGCGGGCCCGTCTGAGGCGAGGATCGAGCGGGATGATACGCCTACCCCTCAGGGTCATACTGATCCGCCTTATCCAGACCGTATTGCCAGATTAGAGGCCGGCATGTAAGAGTTGCGGCAGATGATGGGATCTTTAGTTGAGTCCAGTCGGGCACAGAGATCCGAGGACGTTCCTTCCACCGCACAGACCACGATCGTACCTGCTGCACAGATGGTCACTCCTGCTACTACTACGGAGACTATCCCTGTTTCACTACAGGAGTTCATGAGATTGAGACCTCCAGCTTTTACCGGTACAGATGCGACAGAGGACCCACAGGCATTTCTTGATAGGATGGCTCGGATTTGCCGTTCGTTGAGGTGTTCTGATGATAGATTGGTGGAGTTTGCGAGTTTTCGTCTGGAGGGTCTTGCCCAGACATGGTACGACTCAGTAGAGAGAGGACGAGCTGCAGGTCTGCCTTCTATGACCTGGGATGAGTTTACATCTGCATTTCTTGCCCGTTTTCTTCCGGAGAGTGTCCGAGATGCTCGAGCCCGTAGTTTTGAGTCTTTGCGCAAAACTCCTGGGATGACAGTGTCGGAGTATGATATACAGTTTACCCAGTTGTCTCGATATGCTCCGTACCTAGTCGACACAGAAGAGAAGAGAATAAAGAGGTTTGTGCGAGGGCTTGATACACAGCTATTCCTTGCCATCGGCACCCAGCACTTTGATACATACGCAGCCGCGATGGACGCAGCCTTACTTTTGGAGGAGCGTATTTCTGAGACTCCGGTCGTTTCTGGGCCGAAGAGGATCCGTACTGATACGCCAGCTCAGCGGCAGATGGGCAGACACCGCGATAGATTATTTCCGGGAGATGGTGGAGGCAGACGATTGAGACAAGGTCAGTTATTTGATTCATATCCACAGACCCAGCAGTCGTCTCCAGGATGTTTTCGGTGTGGGAGTCAGTACCACCGTGTCAGAGACTGTACCCATGGGACGCCAGGGCACGGCGACAGTCCCGCATGTGACTTTACCACCCTCACCACCTTCTCAGAGAGCTTTACTTCCTACTCCTGACGATGCTCCACACCAGCCAGATGCTTCTAGAGGCCGTGGGCGTGGCGGTCCAGTTCCGAGAGGGCGAGGCGACAGGGGCAGAGGCAGAGGCCGAGGTAGAGGCAGAGGACAGCCGGCTATTAGTGGTGGACAGGCCCGAGTGTTCGCGTTGACTCCTCAGGATGCACAGGCATCCAATGCCGTCGTGACAGGTACTCTGCCAATATATTCTTTTGATGCACGGGTATTATTTGATCCAGGCTCGACACATTCCTATGTATCCACGTATTTTGCACCGAGGTTGGGCCGAGAGTCTTCTCCGTTAGATCAGCCGCTTGTCGTTATTACCCCGGTAGGCGAGTCTTTTATTGCCCGTTTTTTGTACCGATCGTGTTCCGTTCGTATCGGGGAGAGAGATTCTTCAGTTGATTTGATTCTCCTCGATATGCTAGACTTTGACGTTCTTCTTGGTATGGACTGGCTAGCCACCTGTTATGCATCCGTGGACTGCCGTGAGAAAGCAGTCAGATTCAGTTTTCCTGGTGAGCCGGTTCTTATTATTCAGGGCGATCGTAGTGCTACCCTTCCCAGCTTGATTTCTTCTCTTCGCGCTGGTCAGCTCTTAAGGAAAGGGTGTTAGGGATTCTTAGCCTATGTTTGTGATACTAGTTCCACAGAGGTTCCGTTGGACCAGGTTCCTGTTGTGAGAGAGTTCCCTGATGTATTTCCCGACGAGCTGCCTGGTCTGCCACCAGAGCGCGAGATTGAGTTCTGTATTGACTTGATCCCTGGCACGGGGCCTATCTCTATACCGCCTTATCGGATGGCCCCGGCAGAGCTGAGAGAGCTGAAGGATCAGTTACAGGACTTGCTGGACAAAGGGCTTATCAGACCGAGTGTGTCACCTTGGGGTGCTCCCGTCTTGTTTGTTAAGAAGAAGGACGGAAGTATGCGTTTATGCATTGATTATCGTCAGCTGAACCGGGTTACTATGCGGAACAGGTATCCCCTACCCCGCATTGATGACTTATTTGATCAGCTCCAGGGTGCAGGGTTCTTCTCGAAGGTTGATTTACGGTCAGGTTATCACCAGTTGCGGGTTCGGAAGGAGGATATTCCGAAGACCGCTTTTCGTACTCGATATGGTCATTACGAGTTCTTGGTGATGTCGTTTGGGCTCACCAATGCCCCGGCAGCATTTATGGATTTGATGAACCGCGTATTCAGGCCGTATCTCGACCAGTTCATCATTGTGTTCGTTGACGACATCTTGGTTTATTCTCGGAGCCGGGAGGAACATGAGCAGCACTTACGTATCACATTGCAGACTTTGAGGGAGCATCAGCTGTTCGCCAAATTTTCCAAGTGCGCATTCTGGTTAGACAGTGTCGATTTCTTGGGTCATGTGGTGACGAGAGACGGTATTTGTGTGGACCCGAAGAAGATCGAGGCAGTTCAGCGTTGGCCTAGACCAGTATCAGTTACAGAGGTTCGCAGCTTTCTAGGTCTGGCCGCTATTATCGAGGTTTTGTCCAGGATTTCTCCCGCATTGCTGCACCTTTGACCGGGTTGACCCGGAAGGGGGTTCCTTTTGATTGGACCCAGGCATGTGAGGATAGTTTCCAGCAGTTGAAGACTCGTCTGACTACTGCACCAGTGTTAGCTTTGCCTTCAGGATCAGGCGGGTTCGTGGTATATTGTGATGCTTCTAGAGTGGGGCTGGGATGTGTGTTGATGCAGCACGACAGAGTTATCGCGTATGCTTCTCGGCAGCTGAGGAAACACGAGCAGAACTACCCCACCCATGATTTAGAGATGGCTGCAGTGGTATTTGCACTTAAGATCTGGAGACATTACCTATACGGTGAGTCGTGCCAGATATTCACTGACCACAAGAGTTTGAAGTATATCTTCCAGCAGCGAGATCTGAACCTGAGACAGCGCCGTTGGATGGAGTTGGTGAAGGATTATGACTGCGAGATTCTATACCATCCGGGCAAGGCGAATGTGGTGGCAGATGCTTTGAGTAGGAGGCCCGGAGGTAGCTTATCTTGTTTGAGCGCAGTACAGATGCAGTCGACGGCGGATTGGAAGGTTTTATGTGATAGCAGAGTGCAGTTCGAGTTTACTCCTACAGGGGGACAGCTGGCCCATTTCAGAGCACGCCCACAGTTACTTGACCGTATCCGCGAGGCACAGTCCGGCGATGCCCGCATTTTAGAGATTATTGAGCAGATTCGGCAGGGCAGAGTTTCCGAGTTCGTGATTGATGATCAGGGGATACTTCGATTTGGGACTCGACTGTGCGTGCCAGATTCAGAGGGACTGAGGCGTGATATTCTCGAGGAGGCACATAGATCAGTATATAGTGTGCATCCAGGTTCCACCAAGATGTACCGTGATTTGAGAGAGGTTTACTGGTGGGACGGGATGAAGAAGGATATTACAGACTTTGTGTCGAGATGCCTGACTTGTCAGCAAGTCAAGGCCGAGCACCAGAGGCCAGCCGGCGAGTTACAGCCTTTGCCCATCCCTGAGTGGAAGTGGGAGCAGGTCTCCATGGACTTCGTTGTAGGTCTACCCAGGACCAGTTGAGGGTACGACTCTATATGGGTGATTGTTGATCGACTGACGAAAGCGGCTCACTTCCTGCCAGTGAAGACCACTTTTGGATTTTCTCAGTACGCCCAGGTTTATATTGATGAGATAGTGCGACTTCATGGTGTTCCGACTTGCATCGTGTCCGACCGTGGCACCCAGTTTACCAGCCGATTGTGGCAGAAACTACAGGAAGCTTTGGGCACCCGATTGAGTTTTAGCACAGCCTTTCATCCTCAGACTGACGGTCAGTCGGAGCGTACTATTCAGACTCTTGAGGACATGCTCAGAGCTTGTGTTTTAGATTTCGGTGGTAGCTGGGATCGTCATTTGCCTTTGATCGAGTTTTCCTACAATAATAGCTTCCAGGAGACGATTCAGATGGCACCTTTCGAGGCTTTATATGGGAGGAGATGTCAATCGCCTGTATGTTGGACAGAGCTCAGGGAGAGCAGTATTTTAGGGCCGCAGATCGTACAGGAGATGACCGAGAAGATACAGCTGATTCGGGACAGGATGAGAGTGGCACAGAGCAGGCAGAAATCATATGCTGACAGGCGCCGTCGCCGACTCGAGTTCGCTGTTGGCGATCATGTTTTCCTGAAGGTCTCTCCGATGAAAGGTGTGATGAGATTTGGGCGGAAAGGGAAAATGAGTCCTAGATATGTTGGTCCTTTCGAGATCCTAGAGCGTGTTGGTCCAGTCGCTTATCGGTTAGCTCTTCCGCCCAGCTTCCCCGATGTTCACCCCGTATTCCATGTCTCGATGCTCCGCAAGTACCTTCATGATCCTTCCCAGGCGATTCAGCACCAGACGATCCAGCTAGAGCGTGATCTTTCTTTCACCGAGCAGCCGGTGGTCATTTTGGATCGGCAGGTGAAGAAATTAAGGTCGAAGGTTATACCGTCCGTCAAGGTCCTTTGGCGTGGCCCGAACAGCGAGGAGGTCACCTGGGAGACCGAGGTCGAGATGAGGAAGAGATATCCCCATCTTTTTGAAGGTACGCGTAGTTAAATTCTAAATTCGGGGACCGAATTTCTTTAAGGGGGGAAGATTGTAACCCTTCGAAAATCGTTTAGGCAGTTTTTCGGTAATCGGCTAATTTTTCGGCTTTTTCCGTAAAAAGTCAAAATAGATATTTTTCATTGTAGAACTAATTATACAAAATTTAGATAAGATATTACTATAATTTTGTCACTAAAATGTCACTTATAATTTTCTAGTTAAATAAAAAAAAATCGTAATTAATTATTTTTTTATTATTTTAAGCCTTTTTAAATACATTAAATTAGGGATAAATACAAATTTAATAAGGTAAATTTCATAATTAGGAATCTTTATAAGCTAAAATATGGTGTTAATAAAATTATACCATGACTTGCAAACTTTTGGTTTTAGGGTTGGAAATTTAATGGAAAAATGGTGTAAAATGAGGTTTTTTTTGTAAATTGTTGACATGAAAGCATTAAATGACAACATGGAGTGATGTTGGACCTAGAAACTTCTCCAAATTTCCCCACAACTCCCTCCCTTACCTGCAGCTGACCCCTTGCTGCTGGAAATCCCCTCACTTCTCATTTCTTTTTGCTTCATTTTCATGCAAAAATCCATAAAAAATCAACAAATTCATTAACCCATTCAAACCAAAACCCTAATCCACTCTCTCTTCAACCCAAATTAGTTCAAAAACTTGATGAATGGAGGCTTCTTGGTGACTTGATCAAGCAAGGGTTCAAGCTTGTGAGGTGAAGATTCTAATCTTTTTGTTAACTTGTAGTTTAAATATGCTAGAATTGAAATTTGAAGTATTAGTTTAGTAGTAAATGTTTGTGTAGGAAAATCAAGAGAAGGATTTGATTTTAAAAATTAGGGTTTGTAGCATGGTGGTTGGATTAAGTTATGGATGGTTATCTAGGTGATTGGAGTGGTTAATAGTGTAGTGTTATGCTCGCTAAATCGACAAAATTGCGATGTTTGTATCGAATCGGTAAGCAAATTGCTTACTAGATTTTTACAAAAAATTAGAATGCGATCAAATTGTGTTATGTTAGCGATATAATTAGCTTCGTATAGGACTATTAGAGTGCGCGAACGCGGGGTTTTGTCTAGTCGGGTTTTAGTTTTGTCGATTTCCCCGAAATGACGATTCTAGTTAAGGGTTAGCGATTTTCGTGCGTTTTCCCGCGCACCGAGTGCATGCTATGATTAATTCGAGAGCGTTGATAATTGTATTTTGTGACTTGCGTCGTTTTAGGTTTTTTAATCTTATGCTTGGTATTGTGCAAATATAGGATCGGTCGGGGAAACGTCGGACACGGCGCGTAAAGGCAAGGCGGTGGTCGGATCGGATTAGCGGAGATTTCAGGTGAGTAGATGTATTTATCTATGGGGGAATTGTCTGGATGGCGCGATGCGCCCCCTAGTTAGGATTACCCTATTTCTGGCAATATTTATATTGTTAGTTAGCTTACCCCTTCATTTACACAGCATACCTTATAGTTAATAGTATGCTAGATTGCATGGATATTCATATGCACATATGCGATAACACTTCGTAGGACACGAACACCATTACCATTGGCATCTGTTGCATGCGCACTATTCATGTGACACACACGCCTTTGGTAATTGCCATGCCACGTGCACTATAGAACCTGTTTATCTTAATATCGTCACCTGCATTCATACCTGATATATGAAATTGCATCACATGCATATACCTCGCATCATCATCATATTTACATGGATTTCTAGCCAAAACTCACATCATATACATTGATATCATAGACATTTATCATATATATAACATGTGGACATTATGATTTTCTTGAGGATTTCAGTTTTCCTGCGATTTCTGGATTTTTGGGGAAAACCGCAAGAATTTAACAAAAGCTTATATTTATCATTTTTAAAACAAAGTTGCGGTTTTCTCGTGAGGTATGTGTCGTCCACCATGAGTTTTCATGTTTTCTGTTGGATTTCGAGACCCGATTCGAGGAGTGGATGAACCGTCTCGGGTACATGGTGGGCCCGGTATGGTACCCCGGGGCAAGAAGATCGAGTTGTAGACGATGAGCCTGGCAGGGGAAGACTACCTACCGATGATGTCTGGCGCGGCGGATATCCGGAGGATACCGACCGTTGTCGTGAGATTTATGATATGGGCCGATCCGGACTGACGGAGCCCGATATTGAGACAGATATGATTCCTATTTGGTGTCGATGCTTGACACGGGTTTTCAGATGATTTCTTGATGGTATTTAGCTATTATACAGATATTCATGTTCTAAAGTTAAGAATTCAATACCCTTAGCATTTAAAACACTTAAAGACTTAATAATGACATTGCATACCTGTGCATGCATACTAGAGATATTATATCACATATGGACATGCATGTTGTGGTGCATTGCGTGCATTCTTACGATTGCCTTATTAGATGTTATATTTACTCACGAGCTGGTAACTTACCCCCGTTGTGCCACAGTGTCTTGCAGGTCGGACTCATCAGTCTTGTAGCGGCGGCTATCTTATTATCAGCTCCTTTTGCGCAGACTCGCGACATCGCCCGTAGATGGGTTGCGAGCACACTTTATTTCTTTTGCTTTATCATTGTATCTAGTATTCTCCATCTACCACTTTATATTGTATATGCGACCTAGTGATGAGACTGAGAGATTTGTATATTGTGGTTTCTTTTGAGTCGAGCTCACTTGAGCCGGCGTTGTGTTTCTGATATTTTGCGTTTCTTTATGCTCTTTTCTTGATATTACTATTATATTGCATGTGGTTGTGATCCGCCTTGGGCGAAGAGCTAGCTCCCGCTTGGGGATGCCATTTTTATGATTACAGGTTTATTATCTTGTTGTACCCATTTTGGGGGATAGAAAATACAGGGGAGACTCTGCCGAAATTTTCAGAAATTTATGATGTTTTTAAAAAGGGATTCTTTGCAACTTAATTGATTTGAAAAATCGTTTTCATTAAAGGTTTTCATTCACTCTCTTTTGATTTTGGTTTAGATTTTTCTGGGCTTTGGCTGACTCAGGTTACGGTACGCTTTTAGACGTCTCGTAATCTAAGTGCCAGTCACGTTCCGTACTTTCGGGTCGTGACAGTATCGCTGCCATTTGATACCTTGGACTCCTTTGCGCAGAAATTTTTGGCGGGAACAGCCCCCACTGTAGCACGCTGGTTCTCCCTCCGTGTCCCTCGGAGGCCTAACTGGCTTACGCATGTGACACATCATCCGCCACGTGTCATGATCTAAGGAATCTACGTTATTGAGCATCATCATAACTCGGAACCTTGTTCTTCTTATTTTTGCTTATTTGTTTAATAGGATGCATGCTTAGCAAACATAGTTAAATATTATTCCTTGAAAATTATTAATTTAATTTGTTTTTGGTTTTAGTAGCAACCCCACCCTACACTGCCGGTAATGGGACTCCTGAGATCTTATTGAACGAGCGCACACTCAAACTATCCCAACACCCCGCGTATTTATAACTAATATGGCAGTGAACTCGACCACTAAATAAAATGTTGGCTGGACTGAAACTTGTAATATCATTTTAAAAGTATGGAATAGAAGCCTGTAAACAGGAATAAATGATGTCTTGGCATGTAATTCAACATTCTAACTAGTGATCTCGTGTATATTAATGATACGAAATGAAATACGTTAATGAGTATAGATTATGAAAATATTAGAACTGAGTAGGATATTGTTATATAATTTAAATGACACCATAGTTAAAGAACAACATAGTTAAGAGCCAGCTAGTGTGTATTATTCACTATTACGTGGTAACATATATTAAAGATCATAAAAATAAAGCAGATTAATTCACTAATTAATATTGCATAAATTAGGTGAATATATTAACATACAATAAAGTGTTAAAAATAATATCCCATCTATACTATTATGTTAACTATATTATAAATATACTAATTATATTTTCCTAATCACTGAATGGCTAATATATATATATATATATATATATATATATATATATATATATATATATATATATATATAAATTAGAGAAAGCTTAACAAACTTTCAAAATTTATTTGTATTTAATTATATTTCCTTATAAATTCATGCTTAATCAATTACTGTCAACATTACTTTTAAATACGTTAACTTACAAATGCATTATTAAGTTGCGTTCTAACACAGTTTTATTCAAACAATGTATGTTAAGGATATATTTAAAGAATCGCTGATATTGCATCGACCAAGAAATAAATAGCAAGAATACTTACCTTGGAGACGGATCAAACACGACGATTCTATGCAAAACTCTGTAACAACTTAGCACTATCGTACATTATTTAGTGATATTAAATAATGCCTTGGGTTTTCTTTTAATTATTATTTTTTGGATTGTGATTGGTGTTTGGATGGTATGCGTGATTATCATGTTTATACCCGACCCGCTTATGTGAAATCCGTTCTGGGTTGATATGTAGATAGAGTATATTTTTATTGATAATTATCTATCGAAAATAAATTTATATAAATCTCAAATAATAGATATACAATATTTAAACTGGAATATATTTTGTAGCCATACATTATGATTCTACAATTTGGGTATTATAGATAATTAATACCTAACCATTAATTGCTTGTGTGTTATTATCCTATTTAAATATCCCTATGATATTTTATTAACGGTTATCTATTACGTGTAAATACATATACATCCTAAAATATTATGTATGAAATATTTGATTAGAATATTTTTCGTAGCCTTTATATTATGGTTTCAGTGGGCTGTTAAGATAATTTGTACGTATAAGCGTGTGTGGCCATTTACACCATGTCGATAAGATAACAATGACAATAATCTAACATAAATCACTCATAATGACCTAATTATAATATATCAGTCATCCTCCACTAAAGATCAAAAAATCACAAACCACAACAGCGACAATTATAAATTTCAAAGGGACAAATCGAATCAAATGGAGAGAGAAAAAGGGAGAGAGGAACTTACTCTCGATCAGGATGACAGAATTTCATTGAGGCATTTCGTCGAACACCTCCGGGCGAAATTTTGAAACGTCGACGGATTGAAGATCTGGAGGCATGGAAATGATCGTTATGCTCACGTGAATTCGAGCCTGGCCTTAGATCCTTGGTTCTCTGTCCGGAACGCATCGAAGAGACGAACGAAAGTCGGGCGTTGATTGGATGTTGATGGTTTTGGTGTTATTGGTGGTGCTGCAGCTGTTGTTGCGGTTGACGAAGACGATGGGGTATTGTTGTGCTTGGCCAAGGAGATGGTCGGCCAAAGGGAAGCCACGGGGGAGGTTGGTGGTGATGGGTTTGGCCAGAGAGAGAGAGTGAAGGAAAGAGGAGAGTGATTGTGTATGTGTGAGAAGAAGAGGGATATATATATATATATAAGATAAAGAATTGATGAGATCAAAATGAGAGAGGGGGAGTTGGGAGGTGAAGAGGGATCGGTTGTCGGGAGGTGAAGGGGAAAGGCTTTGTTTAAAGAATGAATGAATGATTGAGAAGAAGTGGGCTTTGTCTGCACAATTAAAAATGAGAAGAAGGAAGAAGGAAGAAAAGAACGAAAGAAATAGAAATTGGGAGGAGAAGTTGTGGGTTGCAGGGAAGAATTAACAGAAAAGTAGTTTTGGGCTTGGGATTGGGTTATGTTTAGATAAAAAGGAAAATGAGTAATTTGTTTTGGTTTAAAAATAAATGGGTGTGGGTTAGAGTTTGGGTTAAAAATTTTGGGTATTGGAAAAAAAATTCTTAGGAAAATAGAAAAATGGAATTTGGGCTTTTTCGAAAATAATAGGATAGGAAAATAGTTGGAGTGATTAAATAGAAATAAATAGTATATTTGTTAGAAAATAAAATACAACATAATATATTTCATAGAAAATAGATGAGACGGAAAATACCAAATACAATTAAATACCGTATTTTATTAAAGAAGGATGATCGAAGATATAGGAATTTAGGGTTGTTACATGCAACTGCCTAGAATTTATAGGCAAGTGCCTAGATCCATGCAACTAATTAGAAATTACAGGTAAGTTGTTAGAAACTGCAGGCAAGTGCTTAAAAGCTACAGGTAACTTTATTAGAAGTTACAACACAACCAAATGGTTAGAAATTAAAGGCAAGTGCATAGAAGTTACATACGTTGCCTGTAACTTGTAAGCAGTTGCCTGTAATTTCTAACCACTTGTCTGTAACTTTCTAATTAGTTGCATGTAACTTCATATCACAGCATTGGCCAACTTCGGTTATATAAAATAGATAATATCAACAAAAATATCATTTGTATCACAACACTGGCCACTATTGGCAATTTTAAAGTAAATACGTTAATAGTTTTTTATATTTATTAAACAAACCGGTAACATATAAGCAGCTTGTCGTTCTCACTCAAAACAAGTAATAATATCGGTGAATATCAGCCAAATTCAAATAAATGAATACATGTACGAATAACAAAGAGTCCAAATTTCGGCCAAACAAAAACTGAAACAATATTAAGTCATTTCTTACTCGTTCACCAATATAATTTGTGCACCTCCGTTTTCGCACAAACATTCTTCCAATGTGTCGCTTGTGCCTTCACATTGTCCTTCTCATCCGGCTTCTCAACAAATCGTTTCTCTAGAATCTGCACCAATGAAGCCCTCAATATGTTATAATCAAGTTATTAGAGATTACATGCAACATATTAGAAGTTATAGGAAACTCACTATATGTTGTTGGATATAGTGCCCTCAGAGTCAATTATTGGATCACAGGCACGTGATTGCAATGATTGAGGGAGGACCTATGCCGGTAGGACAGTCTTACTTGAGATGATAGTATGCTATCTGGTTTACCTTTATCATCGTGTACTGCTTCAGGTGACCTTACAGGTCACTATTGCGCGTTGATAGAGCCCTTAAGATTCTTCCTTGACTACAAGCAGTATGATGGCGATCATATACGTGAGAGCTGGGGTCTATAAGCACATCCTTAAAAGGTCCCTAGACGTGGGAGTTTCGAGACTGGGCATCGATACTCCATTAGTAGACTAGTGTATACAGTCGAGACCCCGACGAGGGGCGGTGGCCGGTCTCACAAACCATTGGTGTCAGTTGGTTCACCTAAGATGTATACAGGTGCTCATTGGGTTATGAGTACACAGGACAGGACTCGCCGGGAACATGCTAGTTGGTATTATACCTGACGTCAGATAGCAGTTCCCTGATGAAATGTGTACAGGTTAGTTCATCGACCTGAGATCGTCATTTGTCTCGTGTGAGTTCCCACTGTGCTTTGATTACTACCCTACCACGGCTCAAAGGAGTTGTGCAAACAGGTTTTAGTTTGGTACAGTCCCGAGCCACATGGAGACAGTGAGCGGATCGGCAGGGGTTTCGTCTCTCCCGGTATTGGGGGTGAGATCGCGCTGTGTCTAGGAGAGCCATTACACGAAGTCCTTGGCCAAGGCAGGAGATTTACTGGTAGGTATTCCAGTAGTATCTCAGGGTGTTCTGGGCTACACTCCGACACGACTTGTACCGCTTTTAGGGGTCTAACTTTTACCAACCCCCTAGGCCCGACATGCGATGCTCATAGACGAACGGACCGGACTGTACGGATATTATCACTGACAGGCTCAGTAGGGTGTCAGGATAAGTTCGCTCATCGACCTCCCTTTTGGTCAATACCTGGTAGCCCGTTACGTACAGCTAGTACCTCTGACGTGCCAGTGATTAAATCCACAGCCAAAGTATTGACGAGTCTTTAGAGTCCCCCACAGACAGTTTTCAAGTTTCGGGCGAAACGTTGTAGAGGCCGTATGATATATGGCAGGGTCTGATCATATATGAACAGTAGTGCATGGATCATGATCGGGCGGATCATACTAGTGGGCTTTGGTTTAAGCCGAATCCTAGTATTAGATTTGTTGGATTACTTTAGTCTCATCGCATTCGCATTCAGTCGGAATGCGGATGCAGGTATGTGTTAGTTGTATGTATGCCCTAGAGGCCAGTATTGTACAGATGATGTATATTATATTGGATGCTTGGACATATATAGAGATGACTTTCTTGCTCGATATGATAGTATGCTATCTGGTTACTCTTTATCTTAACATGTACACTTGTCTCTTTAAACTGTCTTACAGTTACATGTTGATAAAGCCCTTAGGATGTGTACTTGACTACCTGGACTATGATGCAGATCATACTAGTGGGGACATGGTAGTCCATAAGTACATCCTTCATGGTCCCTAGTCGTGGGTGTATCGAGACGGGGCATCGATATACCAGTGTAGACTAGCGTATACGCTTCTCGACCCATGAGATGGGCGATGGATGATCCCATATCCATTGGTGTTTGACATCAGAGATGGTATACGGGTGCTCAGTGGAGACTGGGTACACTGGACGGACTCGCCGAGAACTCCCAGATGGTATTATACCTCACGTCAGATGGCAGTTCTCAGGTGACACTTGTACAGGTTAGTCTGTAGACCCGAGATCGTCATAGAGTCTTGTGTGATTCCCACTGTGCTTTGATCTCCACCTTACCACGTCCATGAGGGCGTGCAAAACGGTGGTCTTTGGGTACAGTCCCGAGTCACATGGAGGCAATGAGCGATAGGAGGGGTTTCGTCTCTCCCGGTATTGGGGGTTGATGTTGCGCTATGCTCGATTGGCCGTAACAGAGAAGTCCCTGGCCAGGGCTGATCAGAGATTTGCTGGTAAGAGTTACCAGTAGTTTCTCGACCCGTTATGAGCCTCATATCGGCACGACTTATCGGTTATTGGGGTCTGACGTTTACCACCCCTAGACTTGATATGCGACATATCAGACGAACAGACCGGACTGTACGGTAAGTGTTACTGGTTGGATTCACAGGAGTTTGAGCGGGCTAGCTCGTCGATCTTCTGATCGCTCAATACCCGGATGGCCGTTACGTTTAGCAGACCGCTTGCGGCTTGTGGGTGCTTGATATGATCATCATCTGCTACCGGTGTATTGACGAGTCTTTAGAGTCCTACACAGAGATTTCCTGGCTCAAGCGAAACGAAATAGGAGCGCATATGAGATATGTGCAGGACCGAGAATAATGCGTTTATGTGATACCGTATTTCATTCTCGCGATGGATGTATCGATTGGTTATATTCGATATAACCTAGATATCGAATCAAGGATTGATTCGATAAGCCGATACATAGGATACTAGTCGGTTATATGCGATATGACCAGATCGTTAAATCAAGTGTTGATTTAATGATTTAATGTATAATTATATATTTGATATATTACTTTGCATTAACTAGTATTGGTTCACTTTATATGCATTTTCTCACTTGATGTGCAAGAAGTATATGTGATATACTTTTGTGCACATTCTTGTATCATGTTTAATGATACTTGATAATGTGGTTAAGTGTAAAGGATTAAACCATGGTTAAATGATGATTAGGGTTTTGGTTTTTCATTTATTTATTTGTTTATTTATTTGGAAAGGATTTAGTTAAGAATGGTGGCTTATTTTGTTTCTATGTTGAAGCTTCTTGAAGCTTTGACAAAGTCCACCATCCTTATCTCATCCTTAACCCTAACCATTCCAACTAACCTTAGTTTAATCTCTACACTTGACCATGGTCAAGATATGATAAGTATTCATATTAGTTTCATTTTTAAAATGGAAGACTTATCATATTCTTTCTTCTTCTCCTTCTTCTTCTTCAAGAAAAGCTTAAGGTCCATCAATGGCAACTTGAGCTAAAGTGAGAGAAATCCAATTCTAAAGTGAACCCACCTCCTATTTCTTCACTCTATACCTCTTGCCAAGTTGTTTTGGGTGTTTTCTTCACAAGTTTCACAACTTTGTGAAGTCGGAGCTTGAACTTGTGATGCCTCGACGTAGATCGTCTTTGACACGAAGCCGACGACCTAGCTCGCCCGTTTCTCCGATGAAGACGACGATTGAGTTCGGGATTCATGATGGACAGCGAGAGGACACCCACGTGGAGCTAAGGAAGTGGAGAACCGGATCTACAAAGGTTGTAGTCTCTCTCCTTTAGTTAAAGTGTTAACTAGTTTCGTGTTTCGCCTAAATTTCTAGTTAACAATCCGTATTAGGGTTTCTCGGCACCCATAAAATTTGAAATTGGCATGGTTGATGCCTTGTGAGACTTCATTAGAGTGCCTAGGAACCCTACAGTGGTATCAGAGCCTAGCTAGAGCCTTAGGCGAAGTCTAGACGGAATTTGAAGTCCGATCGAACCCGAAACCGCATTTTTCCACGCTCTCTGGACTTTTTCTAAAAACTGGGATTTTTCCAAGTTAAAAATACGCAGAAAACTCAGCAAGAAATTCTAAGAATTACGGCACAAAATTCAAGTCATGAACAGTGCAACCTGCGGCGGAACCGCGGCATAAGCCTCCTTAGGCGGCGGTTCCGCGGTAGGATGATGACGTCAGCACTTCTACTTTGCGCAGTAATTAATTATTTCAGAAGCTGAGTTTTATGGGTATTTTTAATATTTATTCCAGAGTTTTATTTTCTGGGGTGTTTTGGGGTTTTGATGTTTCGACCGGATTATCAAATTTCGTCTTTGTGTATTTCTGGATGACTTTAGAATATGTTAAAAAGTTCGACCGGATATAAATACCCAACTTTTCCCCTGTCGGGAAATTTCCAAGTGTTGGATTTTTCCGTAGTTTAACGACGTTCTAAGTAGTGCAAGTAACGCGATGGACCCTCTAGAAGACAACAAACCTTAACTCGATTATGTGACCGTCTTGAACTGCCCTTTGAACCTTCGGGTTTGGGGCAGTACGGCGTGCCACATGTGAGGCGTTGGCTTGACCCTTCTACGGCTGGACCGTTGGTACTGAGGCACGAACTGAATGTTGTTAGACTTATTTCATGTGTTGAGCTGTATCGGGAAAACTTGGGTATTCGACTGTTCGATCGGAAAGTTTAACATTTTCTGTTTATCTGGAAAGTGATACAATAATTGGAATTCACAAACAGTTATGAGATAACTGAATGAATGTTATAAATCTAGCAATTTAGTCCCACATGATATTGAAAAGAGTTTTCGATAATGAGACTAAAATGCGGGATTTATATCTGTTAGGCATGTGATGTCTAAGTATTTCATTTGATTAGGCATGCGATGTCTAAAGAAGTTGCGGATTCCAACTGTTGTAGTTTTACACTTTCTTTTCTGTGACCGTAAGTGTAGTATGTTCATATCGCCGGTTTCGTTGCTATACGTCAACGAAAATTGGGGTATGCATACTTACTTACGTTGATGACATGTGATGTTATGTGTTGCTGGATATGTTATATTGGATCGTCGTGTTTGAATAGCCGGGGTTTTTTTTTATGTGAGATGAGTGTTTTTCATTTTCATTCATGTAAAAACTTGTATGTAATATTCTTTTTATTTGGGGCACTTCCAGGTTGCGGAAGTTGTCACCTTTTGTATATTATTTACTTTTCCGCATTAGGATAGACCCAAGGAGGGGAGCACAAGTAACCGGGTTCTGGGGTCCAGTGGGAGACCAACTCGAGGAGTCGAGTCCGGGTCTCCTAACCCTAGAATTGGCAGGGTTGCTTGCCGCTCTCGTAGGGGTCTAGGGGTGTGGGATTGGCTATTCATCACGACCGTGGAATCCGTGTTTTATACTGGCTCGTATTGAAAACACGGACGTCCTAGTATATCCAATGTTTCATATGTTTCTTCTGCTGCGATATCTGTGATGCGATCATGTGATGTTCTTTGATAGATACTTTATATAGTATATATGATATATTATATAGACGTTACTTATGTTTTGCACCCGCACTAGCCCTGCCCTGCTCTGTCGTTAGTTACCTAACCTAACGGTGCACGAGGGGACATCGAGGCGAATGCGGATGGCATAAGTGTACGTCATATCTATCTGTGATGTTTAGGTATTTAAATGATGGGGCTTCATTAATGTGATTAATGAAAGAAAAGAAACCTAAGATGTTGTAGAATCAAATTTTAAACAAAACAGGTAGCTACAGTTCTTGCTTTGCATAGCGGTATATATGATATACCCTGCACCTTATTCGATGAGGAAAGGACCGAGATCCCTTCACCGGGAGTGACTCCTTTAGCAGTAACTGGCAGATGCTACACACTCGGTTTGCTTTTGATTGTTTTTGAGTTTTGCTTTGCACAGTGATATATATGATATATCCCGCACCTCATTCGACGAGGAAAGGGCCGACGATCCCTTCACCGGGTGTGACCCCTTTAGCAAAACTAGAAAAGCCTCAAAATCACTCCATTTTAAAAACTTCATTTGATTCTACGACGATATCAAGTTCATTACGCTCATGGTTTTCAGAAAAACCTGCGTAGCCCTCCGTCATTTCAGATAAGTACTAATTAGTATTCGTGCTACGGTAGTTTGGCCTCCGTCAAGGCGTAGTGTACGGTAGCTAACTAGTGCTTATCTGCTAGCATATGATGCGATTGGATTAGGGTATTCGTACGGCTTTGTTTGGCCTCCGTCAAGGGTCGTGCGGGTGGGTTTAATTCAATCAGGAAATGACGGGTTGAACTTGACTAGCGGACTATGGGTTGTTTGGCCTCCGTCAAGGTCATAGAACGCTAGGGGCAAAATATTATCGGGAATTTCAAGTGTTGAAATTTGCAATGAGATTGCATACTTTCTATGAGATAGTTGGATCCCGATACCCACTGCGAGTAAGAGTTACTCCTGGGAGAGTTTTACACATTGCAATTAGCTGATCAAGTAGGTGTCTAGAAAGGTGTCAACGGGGTTACGCCTCTGGGAAAACGAGGTTTACATTAATTAGGTTCGTGCGAAAGCACGGGGGACCTCCCTCAAAGTACCGACACTGGCCTGGCTGAAAGATTGGCGAACTTATAGTGTGTAATTAATCCCGGCTAATCTTTCCTTTTAGGGTTTGAAGGAAGATTTGATAAAAAGCAGTGGGAGCCATCCTGATTAGATAAGATAATAACCAATCTGATCATGCACGAGCATACGCTAAAGTGTTTTCTTCTCTCTCTCTCCACATAGCGACCATTTCATGCCCTAATGAAGATAATAATATGGATGTATTGACCGAACCCGCATGTTATACTGTGCAGGGGAACGTTGAACCCGTTCTATCTTATAAGTGTTATAAGAATGAACAGGAAACAGGAGAATATCTGGATTCTCACACCACCCAAAAGGAGAACATGCATGTTGATGCATCATCTTCGGGTGTGTTTGTCATTGAGAACTGTTTCTCAGTTCACCCTACGTCCTGGGTATTAGATACCGGATCAGAATCCCACATATGTAAGATGTTACATGGGCTGAGGAAAGGTAGAGAACTGGGAAAAGGTGATCATTCCATTCAAGTAGGGAATGGGACAAATGTTGCAGCCAAAGCAGTTGGCGAATATCACCTTGTATTACCAAGTGGTGATACACTGATTCTAAATGAATGCTATTATATACCGAACATGATGTGCAACATTATATCAGTTTCTTTATTAAGTAAAGAAGGATATAATTTTGTAGTAAAGGATAATGTTATGAACATATTCCTAGATCAAAAGTTGATTGCATCAGGCTCGTTACATAATGGCATATTCATTCTAAATCAAAATACAGTCCTCAATTTACAAAACACACACAAGAGGAAGAGTTCTGAACTGAACGAATCCTTCTTGTGGCATTGTAGACTGGGTCACATCAATGCGACACGACTAGCTAAGTTGCATAAGGATGGATATTTAAATCCGTTTGAATTTTCATCTTATGACACTTGCCAGTCATGTCTCAAAGGCAAGATGACCAAAACTCCGTTTACAGGACACGGAGAAAGAGTTACCGAACTCTTGGGACTAATACATAGTGATGTATGCGGTCCCATGTCTACACATGCCAGGGATGGTTCTTCGTACTTCATTACATTCACTGACGATCTCTCTAGATTCGGATATGTGTTCCTGATGAAACACAAATCAGAAGCTTTTGAGAAATTTAGAGAATATAAACAAGAAGTAGAGAACCAAACGGGCAAAAGTATTAATATCCTTCGATCTGATCGAGGAGGAGAATACTTAAGTAACGAATTCAGAGATTATCTAAAAGAGAATGTGATTCTCTCTCAGCTTACTCCTCCTTATACACCACAGCATAACGGTGTATCGGAGCGGAGAAATCGCACCCTATTAGATATGGTGCGCTCTATGATGAGTACAGCTGAGTTACCTATTTCCTTCTGGGGATATGCACTGGAGACTGCTGCATACCTACTGAATAGAGTTCCGACCAAATCAGTGCCTACCACTCCATATGAGATATGGAATGGCAAGAGACCATGTCTTAATTTTATTCAGATATGGGGTTGTCCGGCCTATGTTAAAACACAAAATCCGGACAAGCTCGAGGCAAGGTCTGTTCTATGTAAGTTTGTTGGATATCCCAAACATTCGCGAGGGTATATCTTCTACCACTCCGAGGAACAAAAAGTGTTTGTTTCTCGACATGCCACTTTCTTAGAAAAAAGTTTTCTTATGAAACAGACAAGTGGCATTGAGGTAGAACTGGAAGAGGTTCCAGCAACACAAACTATAACAGAAGACTTGGTAGAACCAGAGAATTCAGTAGAACTCGACGAACCCCAGCCTCTCCGCCGATCTAGTAGGGTTTCTCGTCCACCTGAGAGATACTATGGTTTTCTCATTGACGGTGGAAGCGAGGATTGCATCATGGAGGATGATTACCCAACTAGCTTCGAGCAGGCCATCACGAGTAGGGACTCAGTGAAATGGCTGGATGCTATGCGGTCCGAGATGGATTCCATGTACACCAACAAAGTATGGACTTTGGAAGTTGCTCCTGAAGGGGTAAAACCCATTGGGAGCAAGTGGATCTTCAAGAAAAAACTTGGTGTAGATGGGAAAGTGGAGACTTTCAAAGCTAGACTTGTAGCAAAGGGTTTTCGTCAAAGACCAGGTGTGGACTATGACGAGACCTTTTCTCCAGTGGCTATGCTCAAATCCATCCGGATCATGCTTGCCATCGCTGCATATCATGACTACGAAATCTGGCAAATGGATGTTAAGACCGCCTTTCTAAATGGTGATTTAGAAGAGTGCGTGTACATGACTCAGCCAGAGGGCTTCGTAGACAGTGGGAGCAGCGGGAAGGTGTGCAAGCTGCTTAAATCCATTTATGGATTAAAGCAAGCATCGCGGAGTTGGAACATCTGCTTTGACGTCGTTATCAAAGAGTTTGATTTCGTCAAAAATCCAGATGAACCTTGTATCTACAAGAAGGTGGCAAAGAGTAAAGTTGTCTTCCTCGTATTGTACGTGGACGACATACTCTTGATAGGAAATGATATTCCTATGCTGCAATCGGTCAAGCTCTTCTTATCACAAAGATTCTCAATGAAAGATCTTGGTGATGCCTCCTGTATATTGGGAATTAGGATCTATAGAGATAGATCCAAACGGATATTGGGATTGTCCCAATCCAGGTACATTGACACCATACTAAAGAGGTTTAGTATGGAAGAATCCAAGCGTGGGAATTTGCCCACGATCTCTGGACTCACTCTCTCCAAAGAGATGTCTCCCAAGACTGATTTGGAGAGAGCGCGCATGCAAGGGATACCCTATGCTTCGGCAGTAGGCTCTATCATGTATGCGATGCTATGTACCAGACCCGATGTTGCATACTCACTAAGTAAAGTAAGTCGGTATCAAGCAGATCCTGGAGAGAGTCACTGGACAGCTGTGAAGAACATTCTCAAGTACTTGCGAAGGACTAGAGATATGTTCTTGGTGTATGGTAACGGAGAACTCCAAGTAGAGTCCTTTACCGATTCGAGCTTCCAGAGTGATAAGGACGACTCTAAGTCGCAGTCGGGTTTTGTCTTTACCCTTTACGGAGGGGCGGTTAGCTGGAAGAGTTCCAAGCAGGAAACCGTGGCAGACTCGACGATGGAGGCTGAATACATCGCTGCCAACGATACTGCCAAAGAGGCTGTCTGGATCAAGAAGTTCATTACAGAACTTAGAGTGGTTCCATCCATTGAGCATCCAATACCTTTGTATTGCGATAACAATGGAGTGGTGGCTTTGGCCAAGGAACCCAGGTCCCATCAGCGGTCCAGGCATATTCTGAGGCGGTATCACCTGATCCGGGAGATAGTTGATCGCCGGGAGATCGAGGTCAGGAGGGTTGACACGAAGAACAACACGGCGGATCCACTCACGAAGGCCATTCCCCAGATACAGTTTGAGAGACTCTTCGGGATGCTCGGTATGCGATACTACAGCAGCTGGCCTTAGTGCAAGTGGGAGATTGTTAGTTGTATGTATGCCCTAGAGGCCAGTATTGTACAGATGATGTATATTATATTGGATGTTTGGACATATATAGAGATGACTTTCTTGCTCGATATGATAGTATGCTATCTGGTTACTCTTTATCTTAACATGTACACTTGTCTCTTTAAACTGTCTTACAGTTACATGTTGATAAAGCCCTTAGGATGTGTACTTGACTACCTAGACTATGATGCAGATCATACTAGTGGGGACATGGTAGTCCATAAGTACATCCTTCATGGTCCCTAGTCGTGGGTGTATCGAGACGGGGCATCGATATACCAGTGTAGACTAGCGTATACGCTTCTCGACCCATGAGATAGGCGATGGATGATCCCATATCCATTGGTGTTTGACATCAGAGATGGTATACGGGTGCTCAGTGGAGACTTGGTACACTGGACGGACTCGCCGAGAACTCCCAGATGGTATTATACCTCACGTCAGATGGCAGTTCTCAGGTGACACTTGTACAGGTTAGTCTGTAGACCCGAGATCGTCATAGAGTCTTGTGTGATTCCCACTGTGCTTTGATCTCCACCTTACCACGTCCATGAGGGCGTGCAAAACGGTGGTCTTTGGGTACAGTCCCGAGTCACATGGAGGCAATGAGCGATAGGAGGGGTTTCGTCTCTCCCGGTATTGGGGGTTGATGTTGCGCTGTGCTCGATTGGCCGTAACAGGGAAGTCCCTGGCCAGGGCTGATCAGAGATTTGCTGGTAAGAGTTACCAGTAGTTTCTCGACCCGTTATGAGCCTCATATCGGCACGACTTATCGGTTATTGGGGTCTGACGTTTACCACCCCTAGACTTGATATGCGACATATCAGACGAACAGACCGGACTGTACGGTAAGTGTTACTGGTTGGATTCACAGGAGTGTGAGCGGGCTAACTCGTCGATCTTCTGATCGCTCAATACCCGGATGGCCGTTACGTTTAGCAGACCGCTTGCGGCTTGTGGGTGCTTGATATGATCATCATCTGCTACCGGCGTATTGACGAGTCTTTAGAGTCCTACACAGAGGTTTCCTGGCTCAAGCGAAACGAAATAGGAGCGCATATGAGATATGTGCAGGACCGAGAATAATGCGTGTATGTGATACCGTATTTCATTCTCGCGATGGATGTATCGATTGGTTATATTCGATATAACCTAGATATCGAATCAAGGATTGATTCGATAAGCCGATACATAGGATACTAGTCGGTTATATGCGATATGACCGGATCGTTAAATCAAGTGTTGATTTAATGATTTAATGTATAATTATATATTTGATATATTACTTTGCATTAACTAGTATTGGTTCACTTTATATGCATTTTCTCACTTGATGTGCAAGAAGTATATGTGATATACTTTTGTGCACATTCTTGTATCATGTTTGATGATACTTGATAATGTGGTTAAGTGTAAAGGATTAAACCATGGTTAAATGATGATTAGGGTTTTGGTTTTTCATTTATTTATTTGTTTATTTATTTGGAAAGGATTTAGTTAAGAATGGTGGCTTATTTTGTTTCTATGTTGAAGCTTCTTGAAGCTTTGACAAAGTCCACCATCCTTATCTCATCCTTAACCCTAACCATTCCAACTAACCTTAGTTTAATCTCTACACTTGACCATGGTCAAGATATGATAAGTATTCATATTAGTTTCATTTTTAAAATGGAAGACTTATCATATTCTTTCTTCTTCTCCTTCTTCTTCTTCAAGAAAAGCTTAAGGTCCATCAATGGCAACTTGAGCTAAAGTGAGAGAAATCCAATTCTAAAGTGAACCCACCTCCTATTTCTTCACCCTCTACCTCTTGCCAAGTTGTTTTGGGTGTTTTCTTCACAAGTTTCACAACTTTGTGAAGTCGGAGCTTGAACTTGTGATGCCTCGACGTAGATCGTCTTTGACACGAAGCCGACGACCTAACTCGCCCGTTTCTCCGATAAAGCCGACGATTGAGTTCGGGATTCATGATGGACAGCGAGAGGACACCCACGTGGAGCTAAGGAAGTGGAGAACCGGATCTACAAAGGTTGTAGTCTCTCTCCTTTAGTTAAAGTGTTAACTAGTTTCGTGTTTCGCCTAAATTTCTAGTTAACGATCCGTATTAGGGTTTCTCGGCACCCATAAAATTTGAAATTGGCATGGTTGATGCCTTGTGAGACTTCATTAGAGTGCCTAGGAACCCTACAGTATGTATATACAGGTGAGGGGTATCCTTGTAATCCGTCACGAGTTTACTTTAGATGTTGCCGTATCTTTTTATTGTTGTAAACATATGGGTTAATGTTTACAAATGGAAATTTTGAGCTAGAAATCATCATTTTGTGCATTTAATGTGACATAGACTTCATTAGTGACTCATGGTCTCTTTTATTGTGCATATGTCACATTATGTGATAGATTAGTGTGTTGAAATGAGAGGATGAGAGAGAAGGGCAGCCATAAAGTTATGGGTTGGCTCTTGTATTATTGGATATACTCTCACTCTCTCATTTTGATATACAACACAAAAGAAAAAGGCTTGTGCTTCTTCTTCTTGCTCTAGCTCACAACCTCCATTAATGGCATCATCTCTAACCTCCATCCATGCAATGGATGCAAGAGACAAAGTTGTCACACACATTCTCTAGTTCGCCTTGGACACGTCGGCTAGCGAACTTCGTGCCCGAGTTGCTTCGGATGAAGCGGGAGCCCGTAAAAAGACTCGAAGATGTGGTGCCCTTTCCGACGAGAAGACCGGAGATAGGAGATGCCGCGAGGAGCTTGGGATGGTGGCCAAGACCAAAGGACATGGATCGATCGGTATAGCTTTTCCAACCCTTCTCTTGTTAGCTAGTTGTAGGTTAATGGTTCGATCCGGATTTAAAGTATACGATAGCGCCGATTTCTTAGTTTAGAAAAAGTTTTCGTTTCCGCATTTTGGCCTCGGACAGACGGCCGGGGCGCTACCGTAGACTTACATGGTATCAGAGCCACGCCATTAACCTTTACTAGCTTGCTCTAGCGTGTTTAGAACTTCGATCGAACGAAATTTCCAAAACCGCGATTCTAATTAGTGCAGTTTCTGTCAAAAAATTTTTGTCGTCTAAAAATTTTTTTGAGTACGTCAGAAAATCATGCAGGCATTTCTAAGACCACTGCAGAAAATTGGTAGACTGAGCCCACTGTAGCGCCGCGGAACCGCGTCATGACCCTAGTTTTGGCCGCGGTTCCGCCGCACTACTGTAGCTTCAGTCCACCATTTTTCCTACAGTGGTCTCTGACTTGGAAATGGGGTTTCTGGTATTTTTTGTTTGGGCCCAGATTTGTTTGAGTACTGGGAATTGTGCTTGGGGCCCACTTCGGGAAATTTTATCGATCGAAAATTTTAAACATGTTAGTTCACAGTATTTACATTATATCTGCGACCGTGAATGTTATTTGATCAGTAAATCTTGTCTAATTGCTATAGCCCTTTTAGACAGATTTGCGAACGTGACATTCACGTTGATGTTCTGTGTTGTGCTGTGATGTTGCGGATTTGTCATGGTGGATAGCCTGGATGCAATGTTAGTATAGTTTGGTTGTATTTATACATTTGATATTGTGGGGTGAGCGTCCGACATGTGGACTGCCATCACTGCCTGTTTGTATATTATTCTTTTGGGGAACGACCGGGCTGAGGTCGATGTACCCGTTGTATATATTTTTACTTTCTGTACTAGGATTACCCCGCGGAGGGGTGCACGGATAGCCGGGTTCTAGAGAGCAACGGGCCCGCATCTCATGGCTTTGAGACGGAGGGGGCTTCACTCTAGAATTGGCGGACTATTTGCCGCACTCGTAGGGGGTATAGGTTGACCCAAGGAGGGGTGCTCAAGTTACCGGATTCCATGAAATGCTGGGTGGTCCATTCACTTTGTTGAAGGGGGCTGCCTCGCTTCAGGTTTTGACGGGTAACTTGCCGCGCCCGTAGGGGTCTAGGATTTCATTGCACAGGCTATCCACACGGCCAGGGGAACGTCGGGTTTCGGTAGAGGCTCTATGAAACCCGGGGATCCCAGATTATCTATATTGTTCTGTGATGCTTATTACATTTATGTGATGTTGCATTTTATCACGCCATGAGCGAATATTATATATTGATATATATATACTAGTAGATGTTGTATATATTTTACACCCGCGCTAGTCCAGTCCCCGCTTTGTCGTTAGTTAAGTAACCTAACGGGTGATGACGGGACCCAGTGGCGAATGCGGATGGTATATACGTACATCGTATTTTCGTTCTTTATTGGTGTGATCAATTGATGGAACTGCATTGATTCGGATCAATGCAAGCTAAACAAACCTATTCTGATGTTGTTGGAACATTTTTTTTAAAAGCTGTTGTTGCAAGGACATTGTCTTTTGTTTTGCACAGTGGTATTCGGTTATTAATATTCAGCACCTCAGTCGACAAGGCAAGGGCCGAGATCCCTTCACCGGGAGTGACCCTTTGGACAGAAGTTTGTGTCAGGGTAATAACTTCACTATAGCTGATTACTTTTTGCTTTGCATCATAGTATTCAGTTGGAATATCCTGCACCTCATTCTACGGGGAAAGAGCCGAGATCCCTTCACCGGGAGTGACCTCTTTAGCAAAGGTTTTCACCACTATATTTTATAAAAAGCTATCCGGTTCCTTCAACGATATCAAGTTCATTACGTTAAAGGTTTTTCGCCAAAAACCATTCGTAGCCCTCCGTCATTTCAGAAAGGTAGCACTTAGTATTCATGCTATGTATGTTGGCCTTCGTCAAGGCATAGTGTATGGTAGCTATTTGTTACTTTTCTGCTGCATAGATAGATACGTTGGTTTGGGACAGTCGTACTACTATTTTGGCCTTCGTCAAGGGTATGTACGGGTGGGTTCAAATTAACCTGGATAATGACGGGTAGAACTTGACATGTGACTTATGATATGTTGGCCTTCATCAAGGTCATAAGAGCATGGGGTAAAAATCACATCGGGAGTTTCTAAAGAAACTGAAACTTGCCAGATATGCACATACCTTCTGGAGTGTGATAACGTGAGTGGATTCCATC
Source organism: Agapanthus africanus (assembly GCA_030015575.1). Taxonomy (NCBI): domain Eukaryota; kingdom Viridiplantae; phylum Streptophyta; class Magnoliopsida; order Asparagales; family Amaryllidaceae; genus Agapanthus; species Agapanthus africanus. The sequence continues at coordinate 101,890,863 of CM057346.1, read as the reverse complement.
ACGTTATCATGCGATGATAGTTGGATCCCGATTCCTACTGATGAGTTGGTTTACTCCTCGGGTGATCCCGACTAATTCTTCTTTCAGGTTTGGAGGAGAATTTGACGTTACAGTAGGAGGTTTCCTGATTAGATAAATTGATAACCATTCTGATCTAGGTTAGAGTGCACGCTGAGTGTTTCTTTTCTCTCTCTCTTTGGCAGCGACCATGACCCGACCCTTGACTATGACTCAGTGACCAAGTTGACTGAATCTTCTTAAAACACTGGATTTTGGATTGTCGGAGTTGCATACCTCATTGCCACTCCTACTTTACCCATTTTCTCCAGAACACCCCGTATTACTACGAACATCCACTTCCATTGGATAAAACCATCGTATGGTTATATACGAACTTGAAGGAACTTGTTCCAGATTCGAGGATGGTTTTCGGTTCTGGAGAAAATGAATAGGACTATTCAGTTGTCTTTTCCTTTTACCTTCTCTCAGGTTGCGAGTGCTCCTTGGATTAGGACAGTATACCTATTACGCTTATTGGATAGTCTTCATCCAAACCATAAGCAGGTGCCAAACGGTGGGGAATGAAGAAAACCAATTAACCTAACGAAGGTGTACAGAAGGTATTAAGTAAAGACAAATAAAGGGATTGGTAAGAGGGCAAAGTAAATTGCGACTGCTATTCACGACCAAACCAAGTATTTCATCGCCACTCCTACTTCACCTTTGTATTTCTCCGGAACACCCCGTATCACTACGAAGATCCACAGCTTATTGGATACTCCATCGTATGGTTATATACGAACTTGAAAGGACTTGTTCCAGTTCGGGGATGGATTCTGGTTCAGGAGAAATAGGAATAAGGTTTTAATTCAGTTGTATTTTATCTTTACCTTCTCTCGCGTTGCGAGTGCTCCTAAGATTAGGGGAGTACACCCATTATGCTTATTGGATAGTCTTCTTCCAAACCATAGGCTGGTGTCGAACGGTGGGGAAGGAAGAAAACCATTTAGCCTAAAGGGGTGTACAGAAGGTAATGACTAAAGACATATAAAGGGATTTGGAGAGATGGCAAAGAAATATACGGTTATAGTTGTGAATCTGATAATGGAAAAGGCATTACTAGGAATACCCGGATACCCCTTCGAAACATTTACATGTTTCAGTTTCGCTGTGTATTGTTAAAAGAAAACAGATTTCCCAATTAGCCCTTGCTCCAAGGTATGTATTTACCAGGTTTGATTCTCACATCTGTATGGTTTTACAGATGATGGGTGGGAGCAAGTTATTGGGAATTGGGTGATCATCCTCGTTATATCGGGATTCATTGTAATTGGTGATATTATAGGAAATCGCCTGGGTTGTTTGCCGGACGGCAAATATTTGGTTTTGAATATCCGTTGTTATGCACCAATTTCAAATTGATATATCTGTACGTTTATTTTTATAAAGTGAGATATAACTTTTTGAAATTATGTCTATAACATTTACCTATATCAGTGGATGGTTAGGTAAGGAGCATTAAACAGCGGTGTAATTCTTCTTAACCATAAGTATAGTTTTCAACCTACGACACACAGGGAATGAGTTATTAGACTCAAGGGACTTATACAGAGTATTGTATGTTGTCCAGTGTCCATTAGGACAGAGGGGTTGGTACTCGTACTATATTCTATTTACTTATGACTTCTCTAGTTCTTAGACATGTATTTCGTAGAAATGCAAGGTCTAAATTTTGAGAAGTTATAGGTATAAGAATAAAGTAGAGAACCAGGTGTTGCAAGTATCAGGATTATTCAAGGTGATCGAAGATATAGATACTTGTGTATGGTATTCAGTTAATAGTAATGATTAAGAGAACTTGCTTCTCTTTCAGGTTACTCATAATTGGAAGCACTCCTAAGTTGAGTAATGTTATCGGCCTCTCTCCATTTAGTTGACATGCACTGGAGACAGCTGCATGATTTGAATCTGGTTCCAATTAAATCGGTGCCTCTGTTCCTATATTGGATATAGAATAGTTCATATCTTAACGATGTTAAGGTACGGGGAGTTGTCCGGTTTATGCTTAAAACCAAACTCTGGATAACTCAAGGCACATTTCTGTAATGGCTGTTTGTGGGTTGACCCGGGCTATGACGAGGGTTGATTTTCTACCATCTGGAAGATCAATAGTGATATTGTTCTTGACTCGCCACAGTTTTAATAAAAATGGATTTTTTCAGAAAACGGAAGTGGGAGTATGGTAGAACTGGAAGTGATTCCAAAACCGCAAACGATTACTGAATATTTGATAAGAACCTAAAGATTCAATCTGGTTTGACATTCCATTGGCAACTCCGCAGATATGGTGGGTAACTTCAGGCACTCGAGAGGTACTTCGGTATGCTCAAAGACGGTGACAAGGAGGTTCTTGTTTACCCAGACTTGCCATTGCTGTTGTTCCAGACTGTGAGACCCGGCAGGAAGATGAGTATAGTGTCATTCTAAACTAGCTTTAGAAGTGGACGTGTATATGACTCTGCCAGAGGGTTGTCGTAGTCAGTGGGAGCAGCGGAAGCATAGTGGACAAGTAGCTAATGTCTATTTATGGACTAAAGCAGATATAGCGAAGATAGATCATCTATTTCTAATGTGACAGTCATAGGTTTGACTTCATCAGAACAGGAGATGGATCTGTTAAGAAGGCAGTAGGGTGTGATGTCCTGGTATTTGAATGACATACACAGAGTAGGAAGTGAAATTCCTATACTACAATCGGCTGTACTTTGGTTGTCACACAGTGGTTTCTCCACATAGGATAAAGATATAATATCAGACATTCTGGTTACTAGATCTATGGTTTTAGATCTAGATTTGGGTAGTTTCCCAATCAGGGTACTTAGACAGCATTCTAAAGGTGTTTTAGAATGGACGACTCCTGGCACGGTAGTGTACCTGCGGGTGATGGAGTCACCCTCTCTAAAGGTGTCTTACAGACTAAAGGGGAGAGGGATGCGCATGATTGGCAGATCATTTGCTTAAGCAATTGAGTCAATCATGAGATGTCAAGTACCACACCAGATGTTGTTTTTGCAGTAGATGCAATAAGTTGATATTGATCCTATCTTGGAGAAACATTCGGAAGCAGTTTTAGAACATAAGTGGATGTTCTAGGGATATGATAACGACAGCCTCTATCGGGGGACGGTTATCATTCCAGGCTTCCAAAGTGACCTGGATGACAGAATGACTGTCAGAGTTATAGTTTTCCCTCTGACGAGGGGCAGTATTTTAGACAGGTGGTCCAAGCGGATACTGAGGGAGGCATGGCGCAAGATACTGATTAAGTTTAGTTGACGATACAGTCTAAGAAGTTTGGATTTGGAGTTCATTTATGAACTAGGTCCCATCAGATATCCAGACACATTCTAAGACAGGTATTGCTCTTTTCGGGAGATAGCTTTCTTTGCGAACTTGAGATAAAGAGAGACATAGAAAGAAACATTAGGGCGGATCCACTCACTGAGGCTATTCCTCGAACGCAATAGTTTCGCAAACGGACTTTGTGAGACTGATTAGTAGAGGAGTTGGGTGTTCGGTATCATACGGGCTGTGAGTATGCGACACCGCAATAATTAGCCTTGAGTGCAAATGGGAGATTGTTGGATATAGTGCCCTCAGAGTCAATTATTGGATCACAGGCACGTGATTGCAATGATTGAGGGAAGACCTATGCCGGTAGGACAGTCTTACTCAAGATGATAGTATGCTATCTGGTTTACCTTTATCATCGTGTACTGCTTCAGGTGACCTTACAGGTCACTATTGCGTGTTGATAGAGCCCTTAGAATTCTTGCTTGACTACCAGCAGTATGATGGCGATCATATACGTGGGAGCTGGGATCTATAAGCACATCCTTAAAAAGTCCCTAGTCGTGGGAGTTTCGAGACTGGGCATCGATACTCCATTAGTAGACTGGTGTATACAGTCGAGACCCCGATGAGGGGCGGTGGCCGGTCTCACAAGCCATTGGTGTCAGTTGGTTCACCTAAGATATATACAAGTGCTCATTGGGTTATGAGTACACAGGACAGGACTCGCCGGGAACATGCTAGTTGGTATTATACCTGACGTCAGATAGCAGTTCCCTGGTGACATGTGTACAGGTTAGTTCATCGACCTGAGATCGTCATTTGTCTCGTGTGAGTTCCCACTGTACTTTGATTACTACCCTACCACGGCTCAAAGGAGTCGTGCAAACAGGTTTTAGTTGGGTACAGTCCCGAGCCACATGGAGACAGTGAGCGGATCGGCAGGGGTTTCGTCTCTCCCGATATTGGGGGTGAGATCGCACTGTGTCTAGGAGAGCCATTACACGAAGTCCTTGGTCAAGGCAGGAGATTTACTGGTAGGTATTTCAGTAGTATCTCAGGGTGTTCTGGGCTACACTCCGACACGACTTGTACCGCTTTTGGGGGTCTGACTTTCACCAACCCCCTAGGCCCGACATGCGATGCTCATAGACGAACGAACCGGACTGTACGGATATTGTCACTGATAGGCTCAGTAGGGTGTCAGGATGAGTTCGCTCATCGACCTCCCTTTTAGTCAATACCTGGTAGCCCGTTATATACAGCTAGTACCTCTGACGTGCCAGTGGTTAAATCCACAGCCAAAGTATTGACGAGTCTTTAGAGTCCCCCACAGACAATTTTCAAGTTTCGGACGAAACGTTGTAGAGGCCGTATGATATATGGCAGGGTCCGATCATATACGTGCAGTAGTGCACGAATCATGATCGGGTGGATCATACTAGTGGGCTTTGGTTTAAGCCGGATTCTAGTATTAGATTTGTTGGATTACTTTAGTCTCATCGCATTCGCATTCAGTCGGAATGCGGATGCAGGTATGTATATACAGGTGAGGGGTATCCTTGTGATCCGTCATGAGTTTACTTTAGATGTTGCCGTATCTTTTTATTGTTGTAAACATTTGGCTTAATGTTTACAAATGGAAATTATGAGCTAGAAATCATCGTTTTGTGCATTTAATGTGACATAGACTTCATTAGTGACTCATGGTCTCTTTTATTGTGCATATGTCACATTATGTGATAGATTAGTGTGTTGAAATGAGAGGATGAGAGAGAAGGGCAGCCATAAGGTTGTGGGTTGGCTCTTGTATTATTGGATATACTCTCACTCTCTCATTTTGATATACAACACAAAAGAAAAAGGCTTGTGCTTCTTCTTCTTGCTCTAGCTCACAACCTCCATTAATGGTATCATCTCTAACCTCTATCCATGCAATGGATGCAAGAGACAAAGTTGTCACACACATTCTCTACTTCGCCTTGGACACGTCGGCTAGTGAACTTCGTGTCCGAGTTGGTTCGGATGAAGCGGGAGCCCGTAAAAAGACTCGAAGATGTGGTGCCCTTTCCGACGAGAAGATCGGAGATGCTACGAGGAGCTTGGGATGGTGGCCAAGACCGAAGGACACGGATCGATCGGTATAGCTTTTCCAACCCTTCTCTTGTTAGCTAGTTGTAGGTTAATGGTTCGATCCGGATTTAAAGTATACGATAGCGCCGGTTTCTTAGTTTAGAAAAAGTTTTCGTTTCCACAATTTGGCCTCGGACAGACGGCCGGGGCGCTACCGTAGACTTACATATGTTACTGGTTTGTCTAATGGAAAGCATGGATGGAAATTACTTCTATACCATGCAAACCCTTCCATTTACCAAAAACTTCACCAGATGGAACCACGAATGTCTCTCTCTTTTGAACTTCCTCCTCCAAAATTGTGCTTTCTGAGTACAATTATCTCTCTTTTTCTTGCATGTATTCAATTTGATATCTTCCATTTTCCCTTTGTACCTCCAAAAGTGCAGCAAATTTCCTGTAAAGGTTTACTCTCATGGTTCCTCTTGTCTTGGCATGTGTCATCAGAGGTTAAAGACCCCTGTACCAATCTATAACTTCCAGTCCATCATAGCAACCGGGATATTGTTCTTCATTATTTGATCATCTTGCTTCATTTCTAAGCAGTTACATGCAATTGGTTAGAAGTTACAGACATCTGCTTACAAGTTACAAGCAAGTTCTTACAAGTTACAGGCAACTGTTTAAAAGTCAGAAGCAAGTGGTTAGATATTACAAGTAAGTGATTAGATGTTAACATATTATTACTTACATCCATGTAGATATTACAAGCAACTTATTTAATATTACAGACAAATCTTCTTAGATATTAGCGAAATGCAACTGCTTAGAAATTACATGTAACTGTTTAGAAGTTTCATGCAACTTTTTTAGAAGTTACAGGAAACTGGTTAGAAGTTTCAGATAACTGCTTATAAACTACAAGCAAGTTGTTAGAAGTTTCAGATAACTGCTTACAAGTTACAAGCAAGTTGTCAGAAATTACAGGCAACTAAGTATCAGACGTCCGGTTACAAGTACTAGCGTCTGGCTGTCAATTTCCAGAGGAATATTTTGAACTGGAGACGTCTGGTTACAATTTTTCTTGTAACTTCTAATTAGTTGCATGTAACATTTAGGCACTTGCCTGTAACTTCTACGATGTTGCCTGTAACAATAAGCATTTGTGCTAAAATGAAATCCAAGGAGAACTTTATTCCATACAAAAATTAAGAAAATTCTGATGCAATTAGCAAAAGCATGGACTCTAATTCCACTTAATTTTAGATAAATTCCAACATGGTTCCAATTTGCTCAATTTGACTATACAACTAAATACCAAACTTAGTGATCAATTTCAACTATAACCATTTGATCAAAAACCCATTAAAATTTAAAACTAAACATAACAACAACATCTGAATCCAATTTCAAAATCCCTTTTATAACTAAAATAAACCCTAATCTCCAAAATCTTTAAGAACCCATTTCAAGTTATCAATAAAATTTCAATAATTAACCAAAATCCAAATAAATTAATCAAGGTACTACCTTTTGCAACCCATCTCCTTAAGCCCTGAAGGAATTAGTCACAATCGAGAGACGCAGAGCATGGAATCGAACGAATCCTGAAGAGAATTCGCCATTGCCAATCCTACGGTTTGAGCTTCTATGAATTCTCCGAGCTTGAGAAAAGAAAAAAATCGAACAAAGAAAGGGGTTTGCTTTTTTCTTGGTTCTTGGCTGGGGAGGCGAGGTTGCGATAACGATGGCAAAGCCCGCAACGACGACGACGAGAGGTGAGTTGAGTTCTTTGAATGCGATGGGAGGAAGAGCTTACCTTTGCGATGACGATGACGACGGCAGCGACGACGACGAAGAAATTTGGACACGGTGAATTTGAGGATGAGGGTGTTTCCGAGAGCAAGAGAGAGAAAAGAGAAGAAATTTGGACACGGTGAATTTGAGGAGGGGTATTTTCGTCCATCCACCAAAATAAAATACCCAGGCCTTGGGCCAGGAGTTTTCAGACAAACTTTTTGAACGGTAGGCCTTTTCTCTCCATTTTGAAAATACCAGGGACTTTTTGAGCCCTTTTTCTTAGGTCGAGGGCTTTTTGACAATTTACCCTAAAATAAAATAAATTCCTTGATGGTTGGCCCATTTAGATAATTCTACCCATTAAATATTAATCATTTCAGTCCAAAAGCAAATGAAACTTTTGGAATCTGGGCCGAATGAAATGAAGAGCTAGGGTTCGGCCCATCCAAGATCAGCTTGAGCTCTAAGTAGCCGGTGGCTATAAAAGTACACTAAGGAACACAAGGAGCAGGGACTGCCAAATCCACTCTCGAAGAAACTCTTTGATGGAGCTCCTTTTCGGGCCTCCGTCAGATGTTGTCTTCCGTTGATCTCGCGGTGAACTTAGCTGATTATTCTTCGTTGCGTGTGGGTCTCAATGGGTTTTTGGAGGAAGAGGTGAGGTGAGGAAGTTGTTGCCGAGTACCTATAAAGAAGTCCCGGGGTGGTTTGGTACCACCAAGGACCCTCCGACGCTCAAGTTAGTGATGAGATCCGAGCAGAGTAATGGCACAAAAGTGTAAAAAATGGCTTACTTGACCCCTCTGTGATGGGGGTTTATATAGCAGTGGTGGCATGCAGCAGCAGGCGCGAGAATCTCGCCGGCAGTTACGCTCCCGACGTCACGCCCGCGTAAAGAGTGGATCGCCCGTTAATGGGGATTGTGATGGCGTGGAACGTGGGATATTGCCGGCGGAGAATCTACGCATGGCGAGATTTGCGGTGCGGCGGTTACGCCTGTGAGTGGTGGAGTTGGTCGGTCGAAGGGACCGAGGAAGATGGTCTCGGCGGGAGAGCTCGGGAACGAGCGAGAGGGCCGAAGTATCTTGGTCCTGCGGTAGCTCGGAGGCGAGCTGAAAGACCGAGGAGGCCAATTTGCAAGGGCCCTGAGGTGAGCCAGCTTTGTGCTTGTAGGTCGGGCCTGATCGGCCCTTGTGGGCCCTCTCTTCTGAGTTCTGGGACACGTCATCTGCCACGTGTCCTGATCTGAAAGGTCGCCAATATTAAGCATCATCATTAGCCCCCCACTCTTGTCCCGACCAGCTAGTGGGTCGGGTCAAGAGTGGACTGCCGGGCCGTCTGGGGTAAGCTCCCTCCTAAGGTTTCGTCGGGACGCGTCCCCGGGCTGTCAGCTGTCTTTTCTGCCAGCTTATCGGGGCGAGATCTCTGCATTTAAGGAAGGTGCGCCGGTTCGAGCGTCCTGCCACTGAAGTGACGGTCCACGTGTCGAGCGCCGGTTGGCCGACGCGACGTGTGCAGACCTGTGGACTGATGGGGCACAGCCCAGTGTGGGCATGACATGTGGAGCGATCTGTCGTCGAGTTGATTTCGATCACTTGCCGAGTGTGCCAAGCGCTGCTGAGAAGGAGGCATCTCCATGGTCCCGAAGTCGAGGGGGGATTACTCAGACTTGGATAGACCTGATGTCTCTTGTTGGGGATTCGGATCCGCCGCATGTGATGGGCTCAGTGGCCTCGTTATGAGGGCTACAAACCCGCAGCGTCTGTTGAGCAGAAGGGTGCCTGCTGGGGATGACCGAGTAGGGAAGCTTCTCGATTGTTCTTGGCGAGGGTCTTGACCCCTGGCGTTGCGAGTAGGGAAGCTACCGGCCAGGGATAGTCGAGTCTGGAAAGACTTTGATCCTTGTCTTTGTTGGGTAGGAAGCTACCCGCTGGGATGCGCCGAGTAGGAAGGGGCTCGGCGGCCTCGCGAAGAGGGCTTCAGACCATCAGCGTCTGATGGGCAGGAGGACGCCCGCTGGGGATGCGCCGAGCAGGAAGGAACTCGGTGGCCTCATGATGAGGGCTTCAGACCATCAGCATCTGATGGGCAGGAGGATGCCCGCTGGGATGCGCCGAGCAGGAAGGAACTCGACGACCTCACGATGAGGGCTTGAGATCCTCAGCATCTGATGGGCAGGAGGATGCCCGCTGGGGATGCGCCGAGCAGGAAGGAACTCGGCGGCCTCACGATGAGGGCTTCAGACCATCAGCATCTGTTGGGCAGGAGGATGCCCGCTGGGGATGCGCCGAGCAGGAAGGAACTCGACGGCCTCGCGATGAGGGCTTCAGACCATCAGCATCTGATGGGCAGGAAGATGCCCGCTGGGGATGCGCCGAGCAGGAAGGAACTCGACGGCCTCGCGATGAGGGCTTCAGACCATCAGCGTCTGATGGGCAGGAGGATGCCCGCTGGGAATGCGCCGAGCAGGAAGGAACTCGGCGGCTTCGTGATGAGAACTTCAGACCATCGGCGTCTGTTGGGCAGGAGGATGCCCGCCGGGGATGCACCGAGCAGGAAGGAACTCGACGGCCTCGTGATGAGGGCTTCAGACCATCAGCGTCTGATGGGCAGGAGGATGCCCGCTGGGATGCACCGAGCAGAAGGAACTCGACGGCCTCGCAATGAGGGCTTCAGACCATCGGCGTCGAAGGGGACATGGGAGGCCTGCTAAGGATGGCCGGGCAGTGAAGCTGCGCAGTTTCCTCTTGGCGAAGGCTTTGATCTCTGGCGTCGTGGGTAGGCAACTACCAGCCTGGGATGACCTAGTGGGGTAGCGCTCGGATGCCTCTTGCGAGGGCTTCGATCCCTGGCGTCATGGGCAGGGAGCTACTAGCCGGAGATGACCGAGCAGGGCAGCTGCTCGGTTGCCTCTTGCGAGGGCTTTTGATCCTTCAGGACGGGGACCGAGCAGGGTTGCTACCCAGTGCCTCTTGGCGAGGACTTTGATCCATGTCGGTTGTGGTAGGAAGCTACCAGCCGGGGATAGCCGAGCAAGGACCCGACTGCCTCTGGGAGGACTTTGGTTCTTGGCGCAGGAAGAGCTATAGGGCTGTAAGAAGCCTACCAAGAACCCTTGGCCGAGCAGGGTTACTGCCCGGTGCCTCTTGGCGAGGGATTTTGTCCTGAAGGATAGCCGAGCGAGGGATCCTTGGACTCGACTGCCTCTGGGAGGGCTTTCTGACCCCTGGCGTTGCGATAGGGAAGCTATCCGCCAGGGATAGCCGAGCGAGGGATCCTCGGGCCCGACTGCCTCTGGGAGGACTTTCTGATCCCTGGCGTTGCGGTAGGGAAGCTACCCGCCAGGGATAGCCGAGCGAGGGATCCTCGGGCTCGACTGCCTCTGGGAGGACTTTCTGATCCCTGGCGTTGCGGTAGGGAAGCTACCCGTCAGGGATAGCCGAGCGAGGGATCCTCGGGCTCGACTGCCTCTGGGAGGACTTTCTGATCCCTGGCGTTGCGGTAGGGAAGCTACCCGCCAGGGATAGCCGAGCGAGGGATCCTCAGGCTCGACTGCCTCTGGGAGGACTTTCTAATCCCTGGCGTTGCAGTAGGGAAGCTACCCGCCAAGGATAGCCGAGCGAGGGATTCTCGGGCTCGACTGCCTCTGGAAGGACTTCCCGATCCCTGGCGTTGCGGTAGGGAAGCTACCCGCCAAGGATAGCCGAGCAAAGTAGTTGCTGGGCTGCCTCTTGGTGAGGGCTTAGATCCTTGGACGAGGTGGCCCTCGAGCCGCCGTGGCGAGCCCCCTCTGTGCGACCCCGTCAAGGGAGAGTGTGTCGGTCTATTCGTCCGGCGAGGGCGTTGATGACGGTCGCCGGAGGAGCTTCACCCGTGCCTCCAGTGAGGGGCAGGATGCGGCTGGTATCTGGATCTTCACGGTGATCGCTTGCCATGGGGATGGAGATCGGAAGGCCAACTTTGTTTTTTTGTGGAGTTTCGGTTCGCACAGACGGCGCCAACTGATGGAGCTCCTTTTCGGGCCTCCGTCAGATGTTGTCTTCCGTTGATCTCGCGGTGAACTTAGCTGATTATCCTTCGTTGCGTGTGAGTCTCAATGGGTTTTTTGAGGAAGATGTGAGGTGAGGAAGTTGTTGCCGAGTACCTGCAAAGAAGTCCCGGGGTGGTTTGGTACCACCAAGGACCCTCCGACGCTCAAGTTAGTGATGAGATCCGTGTAGAGTAACGGCATAAAAGTGTAAAAATGGCTTACCTAACCCCTCTGTGATGGGGGTTTATATAGCGGTGATGGCATGCAGCAGCAGGCGCGAGAATATCGCCGGCAGTTACGCTCCCGACGTCACGCCCGCGTAAAGAGCGGATCGCCCGTTAATGGGGATCGTGATGGCGTGGAACGTGGGATGTTGCCGGCGGAGAATCTGCGCATGGCGAGATTTGCGGAGCGGCGGTTACGCCTGTGAGTGGTGGAGTTGGTCGGTCGGAGGGACCGAGGAAGATGGTCTCAGCAGGAGAGCTCGGGAACGAGCGAGAGGGCCGAGGTATCTTGGTCCTGCGGTAGCTCGGAGGCGAGCTGAGAGACCGAGGAGGTCAATTTGCAAGGGTCCTGAGGTGAGCCAGCTTTGTGCTTGTAGGTCGGGCCTGATCGGCCCCTGTGGGCCCTCTCTTCTGAATTCTGGGACACGTCATCTGCCGCGTGTCCTGATCTAAAAGGTCGCCAATATTGAGCATCATCACTCTTGAATAACTAACCTTAGCTCTAGTATTAGATCCCCTCCGACTCTTACAGCCGCGGGTATGATAGGTAGTTGATCATCAACGGTCGCCTTATCTGAGATCGAGAAGATTTGCCCTCCTCAGCAAGTAATGCCTCTTTCATTCTCAATCTACTCATCGAGCTACGAGATGAGACGATCCTCAGTCCCGACGCTTACAGCTTCACAATAGTTGCCTACGCTTGTGCAAAGAATATCTTAATCAAACGATGGAAAAAAATAATTATTTTGGTATCTCTGAAGCTTTCTATATATATATATATATATATATATATATATATATATATATATATATATATATATATATATATATATCTTCCCATCAACCGTCAAGATTATCTGAAGTCCTAACCTGATATGTAGGGGAGGGATATTGTAACTGAACAAAGCGAAATTTAAAAATATCACATGGTATCATAAAATATATGCATATGCATGCTATTCCTCTGTTGTTTTCTCCATTTTGGCGAGGGAAGGGAAGTAAAATAAATAAAAAAATTGTATGGGGGGAAGAGGAGGAAGAGAGGCCGACGTGGACAAAGGAAGAATATATAAAACATGCACGCACAATCATATCCTATCGATACATGTAAAGTTAAGGTCATACTCGTCTATTTATTGCAGGTCGTAGGTTCGGAGACCGCTAGTGAACGATGCTGCTGAGAACGAAGATGGTAATGACGAGTTCTGAACCTGAGAGTACGTGTTATTAGATAGGGAGAGTGAGAGAGAAGATGATTGTGGTATATTCAGATACGATGTGTAGTTTAATGAAGAGAGGATGTGTGTGGTTTTTTTTCCATGCTAGTTTAATTTATGTATTGCACTTGTGTTTATTATATCTTGCTCATTTTACGATTATTGATTATTATCTATATAGCCGCAATTTCAATTGATTTTGAATGCTAGGCATATACTTGTGGCAGAAAATTTCGGATTTACTTTGGAAACAAGTGTTATGGATGAATTACATATATATATTTTGCCCTTTTCTTTTCGCGCTTGACATTCATTTGGAATAAATGGTTAGAGCTGATGATCACTTTCGGTGGTTAAATTCTTCTTTGTTTGTTAGCTGAACCTGGTAGGCTGCTTGAGTTTTCCAAAACCTCTCTGTAGTTAAAACTCATTATGAAAACCTCCCGAACCTCATTTTCTTACACTGGAACCCTTTTATGGTTATTTATGATATGAATTGAGTAGATTAACCTTTTTTCTTAATATAAATATGGATCCTCCGGATACAATGAAGGTAAACTAGACCGTTAACGCCACTTAACCGGCAGTTTGCGCTGATTAGGATAGCCAGATTTTACTTTTGGGGATTTGGAGAAGAAGCCCTCAATTTGGAATTGAATCCAAATTTAAACAAAAATGAGCTTATATAATGAGATTAGACGTGCATAGTTTCCGTGTCAAGTGGTCAGAGGAGGCTGATAAGCACGGATCAGAGCATGTTACGATGTGGATGCAGTATGCGATCCTTCATAATGTCAAGAAGCTACAGCTCGATTTGTCGGAAGAGGAAACGTTCCCTGATGATTTTTATGAATTCTCTCCTTTGCATCTTCACTTGCCCAACTCTAGAGGATTTGTCGTTGGGGGGGGTGTATACACACGTCTTCCTGAGATTGTACGGCTTGGCCGTTTGCATAAATTGGACCATCATCACCCTTCTTTTAATTCTGTCCCCTTAAAGTCTCTTATTCATTGATGCCTGGTTCTTGAAGATTTGAGCTTTTACTCTTGCCACCTTGACGATCCTGATATTTCTTCAGATTCGCTGAAGAAGTTAGATATAGAAGAATGTGTGATCGGTGGGTCTCGAATTCGGATTTCTGCTCCTAGTCTACAATCATTGTATTTAAAGGAAAATGATATTAATGTAGCGGTCTTACTGGAGGACATACCATCTCTGGTCGAAGCAACTTTACATAACATACTCGAGTTCGTTAGGCCAATGAGTGCGGTATGTGTATCAGCCCGAGTTCTTCTCCCTCTGTAATTTACAAGGATATGTCAAGAGAAAAGCTGTCACGTCTTCAGACCTTTCGCAATCTGAAGAAACATATGTTTTATGCGGGGAGCATGCTTGAGAATTTCCCAGCAGTAGCACACTTCCTAGATCGTTTGCCTAATCTGGAAGCGCTTACACTATACAAGGCAAAAACCACGGTTTTATTATTTCAATTTCTTCATTACTGTAGAGTAGCCCTGTTTTTAAATTCTCTATTACTAGAAGATATTATATCCAAGTGAATACAAGACTCATTTCACTTTTGTTTGGAACAGTATGACACAGATTATAACATCACCACCACGGCTTTGAAGAAATTGCTTGTTTGCCCTCACTTCAACATACACATTATATCCCAATGCAGCAGGGAGAATGATAAAAATAATAAAATCTTAAAGTTGATGACCGAGTTTTTCAATAGCAAATGTGGTTGTTTTGAAGGGGCATTCTAAATCCTCATGGTATGATTTCAAACTTGTCACATTGCTAGAATCCTGAAGCTTTTTGTATGTAGAATAGTTATTTATCTTCTTTATTTCATTTTTCTGGATCCATTTAAATCGATAATTGCTATGACATACTTTGTGTAATTCATGATTTTGACTGCTGTGAGGTGCTTACTGCCAGAGTACTATTTGATACATCGTATTGAAGCAATGTGCAGTACATTGTGGTTTTATTATTATTATTATTTGATGCTATTTTTCGATTTGGTTTCTCTTTTATGTAAGCTTTCTCGCATAAATCTTTTATGTAAGCTTTCTCATTTTACATATTCTTTTCACAGCTACTTAACATATTTATGAGCTCATCTTTTCTTGAGATATTCATGTGTGAGTATAGCCCTTCTTTCTATAGAAAGTGATGATGGGAGCATCGGCAAGAAACTGCTCGACACAAAAGCTTACTGTATTAGGACTTGGTATCACCTTTCCATTTCAACCTACTATATCTGAACATTCTGCTGCTTTATGTGCGAGTATCACTCAGTCGGAGCCTAGTTATAGCACATAATTGTTCATCGAATCTGTAAACTTATCTGTGCAATATACATGTAGAAATTAGGCTCGTCTCATCCTACACTTCTACCATGGAGCAATATCTCTGTCTCTCACATACACTAAATAGACTCCGTGCCAAATACTTCACTACTTTAACCTCGTTTAATATCATTTTGTTTAATTTTTTATCACTTTTTGAAAACTTCTAGGACATTTCTCAGTCACATATCCGATACCTTAAACCCTTTTTTCATATATACATTTTGAAAAATGCTTTAGTTTAGTTTATGTATGATGATTAATGTTAAGTGGGAATATTACATTAAAACTAGACATTTTAGAGAATGTAACGATTTAAGTATATGTTTTCAAAACATGTATTCTTTTAACGCCTAATTTGAGAAAATTAAATAGCTAAGACTTTATCATTGTTACCTAAAGTTCATTTACTGTTAGTTTCTTCAATCATCTCGCAGACTTATTCAACACTAAAATTTCACATTAAAGGAGAATTCACCCTTCTCTACATTACAAATCTGGGATAACTGTCTCACGTCAACTAATTTGATACTTTCAATTGATAGTAAGTTGCTCATCAATAAGCAGGCTACTAAATTAATATATTACTCATAATTTAATCTTGAGTATTTTCTTAAATATAACAATATTCCAAGGGCTACAAATCTTGAGTACAAATACTTTAAGTATAACTACTTATTATTTCTTTTTCTTATTCTTTTTGAGATACCCTGCACAGCTGCAGATAGCCTTCTAGTTTCTTATCAAACGGTAATATGTCAAGGACTTGGTTTATGGACATTTTTCACTAATCTTACTGATGATGCTCAATATTGGCGGTCTCCAAGATCTGGACACGTGGCAGATGACGTGACCCAAAACTCAGAAGGAAGGGCCACATGGGCCGACCAGACAACCCCTGTACCCGACCCACAAGCACAATCTGGCCCTCCTCGGGGCCCTCTGCCAGTTGGCCTCCTCGACCCCCCCAGCTTGTCTCGAGCTGCCACAGGACCAGGACTCCTCGGCCCTCTTGCTCATCTCCGAGCTCCCTAGCCGAGGCCGTCTTCCTCGGTCCCTCTGACCAGATCCACCGCTCACAGGCTTAACCGCTGCTCCGCGAATCTCGCCATGCGCGGATTCTCCGCCAGCAACATCCTACGTTCCACGCCTCCGCGATCCCCATTAATGGGCGATCCGCTCTCTACGCGGGCATGACGTCAGGAGCGTAACTGCTGGCGAGATTCTCGCGCCTGCTGCTGCGTACCATCACCGCTATATAAACCCCTATCACAGAAGGGTCAAGTAAGCCATTTTTTATTCCTTTGAGCCGTTACTCTGCCCGGATCTAGCACTAACTTGATCGTCGGAGGGTCCTTGGTGGTACCAAACCACCCCGGGACTTCTTTGCAGGTCTTCGGCGCTAAAACCCCTCAAATCACCAATTTCACCAAAACCCATTGAGATCCACACGCAACAGAAGATCATCACCAAAATCCACCGGGAGATCAATTGAAGACAACATTTGACGGAGACCCGAAAAGGACCTCCATCAGTTGGCGCCGTCTGTAGGAACCCAAACTCCACAAAAACAAAGTTGGCATTCCGATCTCTGCCCGCATGGCGAGCAACCATCCTGAAGATCCCGGTACCAGCCGTCGCCCATCGAAGGCATGGATGAGCCTCCTCCAGCGACCATCATCAATGCCCTCTCCAGCCGGATAGAACGGCTACAGTCCCTCGTGGAGGCACTCGTCCGCGTCCAAGTGGCAGGGCATGGGCCCCAGATCGCCGCTCCACCGCCTCCAGAAGGCTCTGCCCCCGTCGGGACGGCTGACCACCAGCAGGACACGACTCCTAGCCACAGATCTCTCGCGTCGGCACTCCCTGAGGCCTGCTGGGCGCCCTACGGCTCCACACCAAGGTCCGCCGCCATAACGCCTCGCCTCGAGCCTCCTCACGACCCTTATCCCCCTGAAGAGATGTTAATCACCTCGCCTATCCACAGGCATGGTCGACACCACCCTCCTCGGCGGGGCCGCACTGAAAGGGTTCACGTCGACGGCTCGAGAGACACCTCACCCAGGGATCTGAGGCACCTCATCGAGAGGAACCGGGGCCGCTCCCAGACGCAGGTCACCCGCAGCGGAGGCCAGGGATCCCAAGGCACCGATTCCTCGGGATATCACGGTCGGCTCAACGCCCTCGAGAAGAAAATCGAGGGCATGCGCCGGGAGGCTCACCTCTCAAGCGACGGGGCTAAGTACGCCTCCGATTCGCTCACAAAGCCGTTCACCGAGGAATTGCTCACCGTCCACGTCTCCTCGGGTAACAAGCCCCCAAAGGTCTCTCTGTTCAACGGGAAAACCGACCCGAAAGACCATTTGGACGCTTTCACAGCGGGGATGAGCTTCCAGGACCACTCCGACGCCGTCCAGTGCAGGGCCTTTCCGGCCACCCTCATCCGCGCAGGTCAGGACTGTTTCCGGGGGCTCGAGCCCCGCTCAATCTCAACCTTCGACGAGCTGACTACTCAGTTTCTCGGCCATTTCGTTGGGAACCGTCGACAGAAGCGCACGGTCGACTACCTCTTCACGGTCAAGAGTGGGAACAAGGAAACGTTCAAGGCCTACATTACCCGTTTCTATAACGCCCTTCTCGAGATGCCCGAGCACCGGGACGAGACCGTCATCACGGCGCTTAGATCTGATCTGAGGCTCAAGGAGTGGTTATGCTCCTTCGCGTTGGCGCAACCTAAGACCATGGCCGAGGTCAAGGCATGGACCGAGGGCGAGGTTCAGCTGGAATCCGAGGTGAACGCTAACCTCTCCTGAGCAGAACGATCTAACCAGAAGAAGAGGGCTCGGGAGGAGAGGTCGGAGCGTCAGCAGCCCTACCACCTGAAGTTCCAGGAGTATACCCCCCTCAACGTCTCCCTCGCAGTATTGCTGGAGGAGGCCCAGAACGAGGGTGTTTCCCCCAATCAGAGCAAAGCTCTGTTTGAATTTCAAAATTCAAAAATTCGAAGCAACACTTCAAATTCCTTGCGCTGCGCGCAACGCGCCACGTGTTAAAAGCTGATACGTCAGCGCAGCGTCCAAGGCAGCGCGCCCAATCAGAGCAAGGCTCTATTTAAAATAAAATTAAAGGAAGTAACGCTTCAGTTGCGCAAGCGCTGCGCTGCGAGACACGTGTCAGCGCAGATGCGCTGCGCTGTGCGCTCCGCGACACGTGTCAGAGCAGATGTGCAAGCGCACGTGTCAGCGCAGTCGCGCAAGCACAGTTACGCTGCGCCGTGCGCTGCGCGACACGTGTCACGCGCTGGGGCATTTGCGCCAAACAGAATTAAAATTTTAAAGAAATCTTTCTGTTTTTATTAAAACAAGAAAATTTTCTTCTGTAAGACAGGAGCCCTTGGATCAAAGATCCAACGGTGGGGAAAATTTCCCAAATCACTCAGAGAAAGATCTCTTTAACAAATTTAACAAATTTATGGGCACTATATAAAGGCCCCTAGACCCCAAATCAAAGGCATCAATATTGTGAGAAATCAAGAGCTTCAAACAGAGAGAATTCTGAAGAAATTTCAAGAACAAAAAAGGTAAAAAACCTTTAAGATAGAAGAATTTCTTCTAATAGATCATTGATCTAAGAACAAGATCAATGATCTTCAATAAAAAACAAAAAAAATAATAGTGCTTTGCACTTATGAACCATTGGTTCTCTGAGATCAAGAAAAAACAAGAAACACTTGTTTTCTTTGATCTAAATTGGATCAAGAAATCAAACGGTGCTTTGCACTTCTTTTATGAACCATTGGTTCTCTGAGATCAAGAAAAAACAAGAAACACTTGTTTTCTTTGATCTAAATTGGATCAAGAAATCAAACAGTGCTTTGCACTTCTTTTATGAACCATTGGTTCTGGAATCTAGAAGATTCTCAAGTTGATAGTGTCTTGCACCTGCAAAACTGCACTGTTGCGCTCTTGGGTGGGCGCAAGCCACCAGAGAGCGCCACGTGTCAGCTCCAGAACAACTTGCGCTATGCGCTTTTGAAATAGAGCCTTACTCTCTGAAATTGGCGCAACTCACTAGAGCACGCCACGTGTCAGCAGCGCAAGCGCAGCGCACTACGCCTGCATGACACGTGTCGTCACCACAAGCACTTGCGCTCAGTGATTGGCGCAAAGCGCCTGACAAATGCAGTGCATTTCTTTTACTAAAGGGGCCAGGCCCAAATCAGAAAGGCCTAGTAGGCCAAATTAAATTGCAATGCAATAAAAAAGGGCAGGGCCCAAACAAAATTGATGCTCTGCATCATTTATAAAAGGGCAGAGCCCAAACAAAATAAGAAATGCAGTGCATTATTAAACAGGGGCAAAGCCCTAGCACAGGCCTAATAGGCCAAAGACAAATAAGATGTTAAATATTTCTAAACTGGACTTAGCCCAATCACGGCCGTAAGTCCTCAAATTAAATTGACTGAGCACAGCTGCTCTCTTAAATCAATTTACATCCGGTTCGAGGGTACATCTCCGAACTTCTCTAACTCCTATCGTTGTAATCCTTCAACGACGTCAGAGAGGTGACGGGTCCCGACAACCACACATCAAACACGGACTGTGGGGTTCTTAAACTTATGGACTTATGTGTCTTTAAACCAAGACACGGACTGTGGGGTCCTTAAACCCGCAGACTTATGCGTCCTTAAACTAACGGACTAATGCGTCCTTAAACACACCCATATGGACTGTGGGGTCCTTAAACCCATGGACTTATGCGTCCTTAAACTACCAATGGACCGCAATGTCCTTAAACTACCAATAGACCGCAATGTCCCTAAACTACCAATGGACCGCAATGTCCCTAAACTGGAACAATAAAGCCCCCAAACGCTCTTTTGTTGGATCTAAACGATCCCGTTTAAGTTGATCTTAGCCTCAAATATGGCTAACGTATTCTTAAACATTCAAACAGACTTTAGTCCCAAATTGGACTATAAGACCCCCAATCAACTTTGGTTCAAGGGTACATCTCCGAACTCCTCTGACACATGTCGTTGTAATCCTTCAACGTCGTCAGAGAGGTGACGGGTCCCAACGGCCATATATTAAATGGACCACCATGTCTCTAAACTGGAAATGGATCTAGACGATCCCGTTAAGTAGATCTTAGTCTGGAAATTAGACTAACGTATCCTTAACAAACGTTTAAGTTGATCTTAGCCTCAAATATGGCTAACGTATCCTTAAACCAAAACCCAAAACCCAAATCTAAGAAAGTACGGATTTGGACTAATCCACGTCCTACGGGTGACGAAATAAATAGTCTCCGTATACAATCCACGGGCAACCACAAACAAAACAAACACCCACGACACGACGTGAAATTATAGAGAAGGAGAAAGTTGTTACCGCGATGCGGTAGCGTAATTAACTGCAGGGGCTTGCGCCTGCAGGGAAGAGCATCCCCATAATCAAAAACCCCTCAAGCGAGGGGGAATCTAACGAAGTCTGCTACATCGGCCGCATCCGTCTAAACCTCCGATACACGGTGCCATAAATCAACTTGGCATCTTCAGAGAGGTGGACGGATAAAACCGAATAGCATTTGCCTCAAATCTCAGGCAAGACGTCCTCACGTCGCGGCCGCCGTTCGGAGGGGAACAGATTCTGGCATGCCCGGTGGGACCTTTTCCTCTTTCCACTCCACACTTCGTGTGTCGTGTTCGCGAACAAATCGTAGTTTGCTGTGGTTGCTTGTGGATTCGAGGTACTAAGATTTGGTGTCTTGCTCCGTGCAGAAAACAGAAGATCAATGGCTTCAAACTGCACTACCTGCAACTGCAATTCTCGCTCCGTCCCTGCTAGAGGAGTGACTTATGGGCCCCGAGCGGCCTCCCTTTTCAAGATACCAGTGGAGCAGGTAACTCAAGCCACCACTGGACTATTCTTCGGGACCATGCTCCCACCGATGAGATTCAATGCCCTAATGCCGTTGCAAGAAGCCCCAAAAAAGTCGGTCTTCAATCGACTTACCACTGCTGCGGCCCCTCTCAACGGGTCGTCCAACTTCAATACCTCAGTTTTCAACAGACTGGGCCAGAACGTCTACAAGCCCGCGATACCTGAAGTTGCCATCCCAAAGCGGATAGCCATCCTGGCTCAAACAGACGAAATCATTGGAAAGGCTTCTCCTGCCAAGAAGTCAGTTTTTACAAGGATGGCCATTCCGGTTTCTGCTCCAGACGAGGTCCTCAAAGCTGCTTTCCCTGCCCAGAGCTCTGTCTTTGACAGATTAGACATTGCTTCTCAACGGGTGTCAGTCTTTGACAGGCTAGCACCAATAACAGTCTCTCTTCAAAGCAGGGGGTACGATGAAGTCACCCTTATAGCTGAAACAACTCCATCCGCACGACACGCTCGACGTCGCCACTGGCGCCGAGTAAGGAAGGCTGGGGGCAACTCTCCTTCTGGACTGACTCCGCCGACTCCAACGGTGGAAATTGATGCTTCTGTTCCAACTGGGAACAGCTTTGAACCACTTAGGAAGGTCCGCAAGAACTCTCCGACCGCTGTGCTAAAAAGATCCCCTCCACCTATGGAGAGCGCTACAAAGGTGAAGCTGGAGCAGCCCCCTCAACGACTGTCCTCTAAAATTTACAAGGTCTGGCGTCAAGTCCAAGACTCCGTAATGGATCAAGACTATCTCCGTCGACAGAAAAAGATGAAGGTTCGGCAGGAGAAGGACTACTCTGTCAAGCCAGAAAAAGCAACAGTTGGCTGGGTGCCCACTGCAACGGCTCCCTCAACGTCAATCACTCAGAAGAAAAGGAGGCCGCAAAGAGCCCCTGTGAACATGGCGAAGCTTAAAAGCGCTGAACACTAACGCCCCAAGTCTGGGGGCATGGTGGTGCATACTGTTTATATGGCTTCCGGAAAGGAGGAAAGCCGCGCTTTGACGGGTCACCGACCGCTCACCCGATCCGTGACGAAGGCTCAAGAACAGCAGCAGAAGCTTCAGGAGATGATGAATGCAATGGCTGCACTTACCGGGCTAAAAGAAAGCTCGGAGTTGTCATCAGAACAACGTCACGAACAAGAGACTGACGCTGACTTCCTGCGTAAAGTCCTCGAAAAGAAGGACAAAGAAGCCGCAGAACAAGCGGCTAACATAAAACAAATGGCACTCCTTTTCTAAGACATGGTAGAGATGATGTTACAGCCGGACACTCCAGCTGAAGACCCTCCAGTCATTGTCGGAAATGACGGAGGGGAAACATCTGATCCTCCTCCGGCCCTTTCAACAGCAAAAGAAGAAACCATTTCCAAGGCCGCACTGGATGACTATATAGCTCAGCAAATACGAGCTCATCAGGCGAATGAAGCGACTGGGCAAATTGTTAGAACTGGACGACCCTACCCGGGCTGGTATGACCAAATCAGTTACCCGCCGGGATATACGATCCCAAAGTTCCACGTATATAAAGGGACAGGGAATCCGCATCAGCATGTCGCTCAATTCAGGGTCTTATGCGGCAATACTGGAGGCGATGACAAATTGTTGCTTCGCCAATTCGTTAGCAGCTTAGCAGAAACAGCCTTTGAATGGTATTCAGAGCTACCTAATGACTCTGTCAAAACATTTGCGGAGATGGAGCTACTGTTTACACAAAGATTCGCGAGTGCTAGTGAACGCACCCCGATAACAGCACCGATAAATGCCAGGATAAGACCAGGCGAAACGTGGGTCCAATACGCAACACGATGGCGGAACCTATGGTCGAAATGCAAACAATGCATAGAAGAGGCACCTGCGGTAGGCATGTTCGTGGGCACTCTCGATCCGCAAGAGACCATCTCGCAATTCATGATGTTCTTCAGGCCGACCACCTTCCAGGCCTTGATCGACAAATTAGCCCAAATGGACCAGATGGGCCATGGACCGTCTCCTCCAAAACCAGACTCTTGAAACGAGAAAGGAAAAGGGAAAGTGATCGTCATTGCCAATGCTCAATAGCAGCCGAGCAACTCAAAGCCGGTTGTTCGCCAAAACAACGTGCGTCCACGCCCATCCCTCGAGGAGAGACTAAGACGTCCTTACTCGTTTCCTCAGAATAAAACGAGAAGACTGTTTGAGCTGGCAGTGCGCAACAGACTCATTAATCTGCCGAGTCCAAAACGTCTGTCGCAGCCAGGCGATCTCAATAATCCCAATTATTGCCCTTACCACCAAACGGTAAGTCACCCGATCGAGGATTGTTTCGTCTTTAAGGGATGGATCGAGGATCAGTACCTACAAGGCAAGTTTACGCTGTCTGAAAACTGGAAGGTAAACCCACCACAGCCGCACACTCCAAAGAAGACGGACACGATGGGGACAGCTTGTTCTTTTGTTGAGGATGGAAACGATAGAGAAGACTCATCAGATGAATCCGAAGACTGCGTAGCGAGTTGTCATGTGATCTCTCACTCATCGACGGATGATAAAGAGGCTCTTTGCGCCGAGAAACCGAGAGCAGACCCTGAACCAGAAATTCCGCGGCCGTCATACGAGTTGATCGATGCCTTCTTGAATGAGATTCGTCTGAAAGTTAAAGCCAATCAAGAGCGTGAGATGGCCATACTGGAAGGAGCCAAACACCGACGACTGGACCAAAGAGTCGAGGCATTTCCGTCAAATCAAAAGTAATCCGCTGCGGATAAAAACAAATTCAAAACAATGAAAATGTTCGCCAAAGCCCTATCAGTAGGAATGAAGCTACCACCCTCTGAAGAAAATACTCTCGATGGAGTAGAGATGCATCCTAACTTCTGCTTATATCATCAGAGGATCATACATCCTACCGAAGACTGCGGCTCCTTTAAGTGTTGGTGGCAAGGGTATGTCGTTCAAAAGCAACACTTCAACAGGACAAAGTGTGAAGCTCGTAGACATCGGAAAAATGCGATAGATGAGTACAAAAGAGCCGCCGCCGACTGTCATATAGCCGACTCCAAAGAATCGCAAATTATCACCTTTGGAAGCGACTCTGAGGAAGAAGTTGCCCTCAACCCTCTCCTCAAGAAATCCATTTCAAAAATGAAAGAATTGAGGAGTTGCGAGAACATTCAGCCGAGCAATCGTCCGCTACTCGAAAGGAATCTCGGCCCCGCGGAGAAAGGATCGAGCAAAAAGGATAAAGGAAAGGAGAAAATAGCCCTCGTAGCCAATACTCAACAGCAATCGAGTAGCCCTAGACCGGTTGTTTGTCGAAACAACAAGCGGCAACCCCTCCAGGAAAAGTTGAAACGTCCTTACTCGTTTCCGCAAAATAAAACAAGGGGACTGTTCGAGCTGGCAGTGCGCGATAGACTCATCAATCTGCTGAGTCCAAAACGTCCGTTGCGGCCAGGAGATGTTAACGCTCTCAATTATTGCCCTTACCACCAAACGGTAGGTCACCTGATCGAGGATTACTACATCTTCAAGAACTGGGTTGAAGACCAATACCAACAGGGCAAGTTCGTCATCTCCGAAAGCTGGAGGGTGAACCCGCCACAACCGCACGCTCCGAGAAAGATGGATACGCTGGGGGTATCATGCTCATTCGTAGGGAAAGCCCTATAGACCGAAAAGTCAGTAAACTAGAGATTCGCCTCAAATACGGCGACGACGGACTGAAACGTCCTTAAACTAATGGTGGACCGAAACGTCCTTAAACTAATGAAGGATCGAAACATCTTTAAACTACTACCGCAGCATCCTTAGGCTGATGAGATGAATAAAAAAAAGAGAGAGAATAAAAAGAAAAAACGGTATGTCCATAAGCAAAATGGGCATGGATGAAAACCCGAAAGGGCTCCGTGAGTAAAAACAGCAGGGCTACCGGCGAGTGTTTGTGAAAACCCGAAAGGGCGCGACCTCGTAGAAAAAAAGAAGAAGAAAATAAAAAGAATAAAAAACGGTATGTCCATAAGCAAAATGGGCACGGATGAAAACCCGAAAGGGCTCCGTGAGTAAAAACAGCAGGGCTACCGGCGAGTGTTTGTGATAACCTGAAAGGGCGCAACCTCGTTAAAAAAGCACTTACAGGGTCCTCTCGACCTTGTAAGGAGAAACCACCCGCGTGAGATCCTTCCGACTCAAAAGGGAGCAACACACTTAGGGATCCCCATGATTCCTAAGGAGAAAATACACATGCGAGATCCTCACGACTCGTAGGGAGAACTCTCTTATAGGATCCTCACGACTCATAAGATTTGAAAGTCATAAGTTACAGAGACCTAAACCTGTACTTAAGCAAACCCCACAACTTTCGATATTGCCCTACAAGTGGCTCAATACTGACCCTTGTATACAATCCACGGGCGCGAATAAACATTTCCCTAACCAAGTCTCATCCGTGACTGGGGATATGTACGTATGATGAACAACCCTTGTAGGTCCTCTCGATTTACAAGGAGAAAATCCTCTTGTAGAATCCTTACGACTTATAGAGGAACATACACTTAGGAATCCTCACGATTCCTAAGGAGAAAATAAATACACCTACAAGATCCTCACGACTTGTAGGGAGAAATACCTTTGTGAGACCCTTACGGCTCATGAAGTCAAAAGCCTTAGCCGACAGGACCTTAACCCCGTTCGCTAAGCCACCTTTGTTCGACATCAACGGAGGCAAATGATGATTCGCTCCTGGAAATATCCCAGTTGTAGCGGTGCTGATGCCGAAATCGGTGTCTAATTCCAGGCTTACGGCGAAAAGCCAGCAAGCCGCACATGCATGCAAAATAGCCGAAATAATTGGGCAACTCGCAATAAAAAGCAACGAGTAAAAATAAAATAAATAGCCAAAATGATTGGGCACCGCGAAAATAGCCGAAATGATTGGGCAATCGCGACCTTCGCGATATAAAGCTAAAATGATAGAGCATCGCGGAAATAAAATAATAATACAAAAGAAAAATGAATGAAACTTTTGCCCTACAGATGAGATCACATTGATCCCTGTATACAATCCAGGGGCACAAACAAAGAAGAAACCATACCTTCCCAACAGGCTTCATCAGAAAGCGAAGCCAAATCTTGACGGTTCATAGACAACCTAGAGACAATCTCGATATTTGTCGAAATATTATAGACACAATGTCAACAAACGGAGCAAAAAGAAGATCCCTAGCTTCAGGGTCTCGACGTCGATATCGACAACTTAGAGATCACCAAAGGCGTTTCTCCTTATTCCAACCAGATGCAGATACAACGCCAACAAAAGACCTCGTGGTCGAAATAAAGCAAAGCTACGGCAAAATCCCAGCTTCATCTCAACAATCGTCTCGTTACAGTAGGCGCAATGTCAACAACGGTGTTCTTTAGCAGTCCAGCAGCATGTATATGCAACGTCAACAAAGGACCCTATGGTCGGTAAAGCGGAGTGACGGTAAAATCCCAGCTCCACCTCAGCATTCGTCTCGTTACAGCAGACGCAATGTCAACAACAGTGTCCCTCCTCCAACAGGACTCGGACATGACAGAACAAACGAAGCGAAGGCTAAATTCCTGGCTTTAAGGTCTTAACGGCGAGTCATATAAAGCCTGAAAGACAACTGGAGATCATCCCTACACCAGTGCGGAATGGTCACCAATTCGACGTTCGTCTCGACACAGCAGACGCAACATCATCAAACAAACGGAGCCACGGCAAAATCCCAGCTCCACCGTGACGTTCGTCTCAATACAGCAGACGAGGTGTCACCCCAGCGTTCTTCCTCCAGCAGGGTTCAGACGCGAAATCAAACAAACGGAGCCACGGCAAAATCCCTAGTTCCCACCGCGACATTCGTCTCGATACAGCAGACGCGATGCCAGCAAACGAAGTAAAGGCCAAATTCCTGGCTTCAGGGTCTTGACGGCAACTCACATAAAACCTGAAAGACTATCGGAGATCATCCCACACCAGCGCGGAGTGGTTATGATTCATTGGGGCTCTCCAAAATGAGCATAACCTCAAGTAAAAAGCGGCATGGCAAATTCCTAACGCTTGCTCTTCCGACGGTCAAACTGCCTAGGAAGATTGCTTGAAGACGTCTTGTCCACAGCCCCCGAAGGGATCAGAGACACGGCAGTCGCAGGGCTACTCGAACAACATGATTGCCTATCGAGGAATATATCAGCCGATGCGACGGTACGACGGCCAAAACCCTAAGTACCACAGACCCTAACGGACTTCTGTCGTAAAGAACAGAGGTTAACTGTGACGTTAGGATGTTCTTACGAGAAATGTTCGATTCGTCTCGACTTGTGAAGAAATTGATGTCTTTGCGAGAACTGCTCGATGCGGCTCGACTCGTAAGATAAAGCCTTAGGCAGTAAGGATTAAAAAACTTGTTCCCTAAGTATTGGGACCCTACAAGTTGGCCCAAAACGGCCTCTTACATACTATCCACGGGTCTCACTCTCCAAACTCGAATCTCGACGAGGAGGGAAACAACCGCTTACGCGTCCTCTCGACTCGTAAGAGGGAAAAATTCTCTTATCGACTTATAAGAGAAAACGCACTTAGGAGTCCTCACGATTCCTAAGGAGAAAATCCACCTACGAGACCCTCTCGATCCATAGGGAGAAAAGTCTCTATGAGACCCTCACGGCTCATAGAATTGAAAAGTCTTAGGCGGCAAATCTGAACCTGCGGCCTAAGCCATCGCTATCTCTGGGCAAAAACTAAGATGCTTACTCTATTATCTGCCAATTACGTTTATCAAGACAGCATGCTGATAATAAGAGAAGGGAGGAAGCAAAAGAGCATACAAGACATTGCAGAAAAAAAATGTGTATCTTTATTTATTAATTCAATCAAGTACAAGGTGAATCATACAAAAGAATAAAGAATGGATACATGTTATTTGAAAAAGAATTTTTTTTACAAGTATACGGATACAAGGAGAACTACTGGGAAGGAAGTGTCTTGCATAGCTCTATCAGTTGATCGCACACTTCCATCCATGCCTTTTCCTGAACGGCCACCACCGCCAGTTCTGCCTCCACCTGAGCCTTTTGCTGCAAGAGAGATGCAAGCTGCTCCCCAACGGCCTGCTGAGCTGCTTCACGGCCTTGGGCATTACGCTCGGCAGCGTTAAGTTTCTGCTTTAAGTTCAGCCCATTTGAGATACGCTCCAGAAGGCCCTCGAAGACAGCCTTCATCTCGGCAGCGTTCGCCTCAACTTCAGCACGTAGGCGAACAGTTTCGCTTGAAGACTCCTGACACTCCTTCAGCCTTAAAGCTGCTTCTTGTTCCAAATGGCGGAAATGGGAAGTGCTTTGCTCGAGCCATACTGCCCGTTGAGTACTCATGGCCAAAACCTCAAGGGCAGGACGCATCGACTCCAGCTGATGCAGGCGAGCCTCAATCTCCCTGCAGTGATTAACCCAAGACGCAACGATGCCCTCGTCATGGAAATTTATGAGTATCACCAGCATGGGGTTAACCATCGTGGAAAAATCTGCAGCAGACGTGGGAGTCTCGACGTCGAGCTCCTCAATGTAGTCGCTCACCATGCGCAGACTATTCACGGCACCCTTTGAAGACGGACGTCTCAGGAAGGAGCCTGCTGGCATTATAATGTAAGACTCAAAAGGCGCCGAGACCGGAATGACGGATGAAAAGACAAAATGCGATTAGATGACAGTTCAAGAAATATGAAAAAAGTCATTGATGAGACAGTCTACTATACCAGTTGAAGCAGGTGGCAAGGCCGGAAGGACCGGTGGCGCGACCGATCTTTCGTCTCCCCCTTCGATTTGTAGCACTGCAGTCAGGACGAGAAAAAGTTAGAAATAATTCCATCACTGAAAAAGAAAGATATCAGTCGGAAACTATACTCACCAGCGACACTAGAGGGAGAAGCGAGTTCAGATGGGAAGGAGAAGTGTGGGAGCAACACTTGATAAAGATGGTCAAAAAGCACTCCTGAAAAGACACAACAGTACGACTTTAGTACATAAATTATGCGTCTGAAACATAAGACTAATATGTTGCAAACCCATACCTTCCAACATCTTCGATGGTATAAGGGAGGGCTGAGAGGTGACCACCGCCAAGGCAGTATTTGACGGCGCTCCCTCGAGCAATGGAGCATCGGCACTGGCCGCACCTGCGTTAAAACAAGGATAAACCTGTCAGGAAAGATTGCAAGATAAAAAAAGGACAGTAATCAGAAATTTACCCGATGAACCGCCGGCCGAAACGGAGGCGTCTCCCTCCTCCATCGATACGAGTCCACCTCCCATGGCCTCATCACCAGACTCGACAGGGGCTGTCGTCGTACTCGCCCGGCCAGGAGACGGCGGAAGACCGTAGACAGGGAGAGCAATGATGGGCGCATTGCCGGACTCTTGAGAAAGAGCGACTGGCTTTTCCCCAAGAGTCGTACCCGTCTCACCCGCTACTTCTTCGGGCTCGGCGGTCGCTATTGTCTCACCCGCCGTCATCATAGGGTTGGCGGTCTCAGGCGCCTCGTCCGTCGCTGCCTCGGGCTCAATCATGGCGGTCGTCTCATTTTCCGCCACCTCGGGCTCGGCATCAACGACCCTTTCCGGTATAGTTTCCTCGGCCCCTACTTCGGGTTCAGCAACTTCGGCAACGTCGCCCGCCGTCGGCTCGGCTTCGGCCGGTGCCTCTCTCTCCGTCCCCTTAGGTTCGACGGTTTCCGCCTCCCCTTCGGTTGGACTTGGCCCTGCAAGATAGGATATATAAGAACCAATAGGTTGACAATTCTTACAACGAAATCTTGAAAGGTACATTACCTGAAATGGACTTATCATTAGCTTCCCGAACTGCACGCGCCACCTGTCTGCGTGCGGTAGATAGACCGGCCGGAAGCTCTTCAGAAGGAGAAGCAGAGAGAATAATGATGCTTGGGCCCGCTCCCGTGGCCAAAGCAGCCCTGCGCGCTTTCGCCTCGCGCCTCAACCGCTTCCTCTCCTTCCGGGCAATTGAGACGGACCTCACCAGAGCCTCTTTCATTGAGGCGTCCTCGTCCGTGAACAGGGATGCCTCTAAATTCTTCAAGGCATCCCTCGCCGACTTATCGAGTCGAGGCTCTCGCAGCAGTCCCGACGAGACTAGGACTTCAGTAACAGGCCCGGGGAGAGTCCCCGCATCAACTGGTGTAGCCCCTGCAAAGAAACAAAGGAAGAAGATTAGGTTGACCATCAGAAAAGATAACAAAATTTTTTAAAGGTGAGACGTACCAACGCCCATTAAAGCGCGCTTCTCCTCCTCCTCCTGGAAGGTTTTTAAAGAGGAAGCAATGGCTTCTTCGGTAGTGGCACCTGTTGAAAAATGGGGAAAAATATTAGTCAAAAATAATGATAAGAAAATGCGATAAAATGACAAAGAAAGCAGCTAATGGTTACCTGACTCAGCGAGTTTATTCAACATCGCTTCGAGCCTCGCTGATCGCTTAGAAGCTGCAATAGCGGCCGCCAAATCGGTGTCTGCGGGGTCTACCGAGAAGCCCTTATTGCTACCATATTCGCTTATTTCTTCGGTAAGAGGGGCCTCAGGCTCTAAACCGAGGATTGCGTCGAGGGAGAGGAGCGACTTCTTCTTCTTTTGCCCGCCAGCTCTGGATGCACCCGGGGCTGATTTGCGCTTGGTAGGCACTTTGGGGCGGCGGGTCCTGATATCCGCGCCTGCGCCAAATTCCGGTGATACCACATTTACCGCCTCCACTAGAGCACGGGGGACTGGTGGCGTATCCACAGTATCGCGAAGCGGCAATCCGCGCGGAGGGCTCAACACGCGCGGAGGTCCAACTCCAGCACCTTTCAATGGAGGAATGACCGGGGTCCTCGGCTTCAGGGGAGCCTTGCGATCGCCGCCGGGAGGCGCACCCTTGCGGTCGACCAGCATGTGCTTTTCCATCTGGACGACAGGACCCATAGCATGCGCGTACCAAGCTATGTACACGTTGAGGACCTTGGGGACGCAGCTCGGCTCGCTGATGAAGAAATAGGAACCCGTGTTAAGCCGTATGAAATGGTGCATTGCGTTCTTTATTCCCTCTCGGCTAACCACGGGCTTTTCCAAGAAAGCTTACATCGGGATCCCTTGGTTGTAGCTCGATTGCTGAGCAAACCGGTGAGGGTTATACCTCATAAAGAGTGCTGTCTCATTCTTCCTAAACACCAGGTAGCCCGACCGAATGGAGTAGAGATGGAGGATTTCCCGAGCCTTCAATATGGAAGCCCCGTCTTTAAAATCATCGCGTAGCGACACTACCGACTTGGTGGTCTCTGAGCCTATTGTTATGACCTTATCCAAGAAGGAAACCTTCGCTCCGACCAGGTGTGGACGAAGGAGTAGCCCCCCTAGCCTCCCGCGGAGGTGCAACTACGATCGAAGCCCCGACCAACCGTATGACCCACGGGAGTCTGCATTTCTCAAAAAAGAGGGAATCTTATGGGCGCCGAACACCCCGTGCACATGCATTTCCATCCAAGAAGTGAAGTAGTGCATCGGGAAGTTAGCGGGTTGCACCCCAGGCTCACTAGCGTCCGCCGCTACACTAAGTCCATTATAAAGATAAGCCAGCCCGGCGATTCCTACTGACAACTGCAAACCAGCCACCATCCGATGCGCTGGGTAGAAAACAGATGGCCGCATATGGCGCGGGTGCATGGGCAGCGCAAAGCTGCACAGCCACAAGCCCAGGAACCCTACAAAAAAGGGCTCCTCATCCATGCCTGGGACGGCAATTTCTGAAAAAGGGACGACGGCGGCACAGGGGAGATAAAAGTCTTTGTGGTCATCCTCCGATGTGGGTCGGCGATCCAAACCGAATCCAAAAAGGTCGTCGAGCTGGGCAAACTTCTCGCTCCGCTCCGATAGGAACTCCGGTTGAATGAAGCGGGCAATAAAATCTGCGAAACTGACGCCCCGGACGTCCGATTCCAGATAGAGTCCTTCATAGATCTCCAACACCTTCACCAAGCCCGGGAACTAGTGTTGAATAGCGTTCTCCGGTGTCAGGTCAAACACCGGCGGCTTGGTGGCAAAGACGTATTCATCAGGAGGAAGCAGCTCCTCGTAAGGCTCCCTCCTCATCGGCAGACCCGAGATTTCAGCAAACTCCTCCAAGGAGATAGAGACTTCCCGGTCCGTCATCAGGAAGGTGTGGGTGGGGATGTTCCATTGCTCGATAAAAGCCTTAATCCACCACGTTAGAGGAGAAGGATACTCAAAGAGCGAGACGTAAATGGCCGAGTACAAACCAATCCTCATCAGATGAGTCCTCTTCGCTGATAGGATATACCGGGCCCATTGCAAATATCCGGCAGGCGGTCGTGGGATCAATCCAATGTTATAGGCCTGTCCCCAAGGGCGTGCTTCACCCTGACAGATTCGCCTCCCTAAAATATCTATTGCCGGCGGCGGCTGCACGGGGATAGCACCAATCGCAGGCTGAAGGAGGTCATCCGAATTCCAATTTTTGACCTCCACGGCATACTTCACCGGGGGTTCATCTGCGTAGGGGAGTGAAGATGTTGGCTCGGACGGCGTGGCGGAACTGAAACTTCGGCGACCCTGAATAATCTCATTATACCACCTACCCCACAAGTGAAGGCTTTTGTGCTCGGGATCATGATCCTTGATGAGAGCGAGCACCACTCGGTCCACCGGTGCCTGGGGAAACCCTCCCTCCGAGCGAACAAACGGAAAAGACAAATTGGCAGACATGTCTCCTGCGAAGGGACAAAAATTAACCGTCAATGTTGTACTTCCAACGCTTGGCGTTTTAAAAAAATTCTTTTTCACCACATTGCAATGCAATGGGTAGGGGACCAAAAGGGGACCCCACAAAATATGGATGACAGTGTATCATTTAATAAGACAACCCCATCAAAAGATTCCCAAGAAAATGTTCTCATTAATGGGAAATCCCTAGAGACAAGGAGAAAATCTCCTCTTTCAGAGCAAAGCTCTGTCACAGAGTGACACTTGTCAAACTCTGGTCTCAGGGTATGCATGCACATGTATGCAATGTCAATACTAAATTTTTAAGTGTTTTAAATGCTATGATTCTGCATTCTTAACTTTAGAAAAAAAGAATATCTACATAATAGCTAAATACCATCAAGAAATCATCTGAAACCCGTGTCAAGTATCGACACCAAATATGAAAACACATCTGTCTCAATGTCTCACTGTATCAATGTCTCAATATATCGGGCTCCGTCAGTCCGGATCGGCCCATATCATCAAATCTCACGACAACGGTCGGTATCCTCCGGATATCCGCCGCGCCAGACATCACCGGTAGGTAGTCTTCCCCTGCCAGGCTCATCGTCTACAACTCGATCTTCTTGCCCCGGGGTACCATACCGGGCCCACCATGTACCCGAGACGGTTCATCCACTCCTCGAATCGGGTCTCGAAATCCAACAGAAAACATGAAAACTCATGGTGGACGACACATACATCGCAAGAAAACCGCAACTTTGTTTTAAAAAAATGATAAATGTAAGCTTTTGTTAAATTCTTGCGGTTTTCCCCCAAAATCCAGAAATCGCAGCAATACTGAAATCCTCAAGAAAATCATAATACCCAACATGTTGTATATGATAAATGTCTATGATATCAAGGTATGCGATATGATTTGTGGCTAGAAATCTATGTAAGTATGATGATGATGCGAGGTATATACATGCTATGCGATTTCATATATCATGTATGATGCAATTGGTGACACTAAGCTAAACAGGTTTTATGGTGCTCGTGGCATGGCAATTACCAAAGGCGTGTGTGTCACATGAATAGTGCGCATGCAACAGGAGCCAATGGTAATGGTGTTCGTGTCCTACGAAGTGATATCGCACATGTGTATATGAATATCCATGCAATCTAGCAGACGATTAGCTATAAGGGTATGCAATGTGAATGAGGGGGGTTTAGCTAACTAACAATGAAAATCTTGCAAGAAATAAGGTAATTCTAACTAGGGGTGCCTCGCGCCATCCAGACGATTCCCCCATAGATGAATACATCTACTCACCTGAAAGTCTCGCTAATCCGATCCAACCACCGCCTTGCCTTTGCGCGCCGCGTCTGATGTTTCCGCAACCGATCCTAGAATTGCATAACACACAAAATAAGATTACAGATTCCTAAAATGACGCAACTCACAATATAAAAAGATCGACGCTCTCGAATTAATCACAACGTGCACTCGGTGCGCGGAAAACGCACGAAAATCGCTAAAACCTGAACCAAAATCGTCATTTCGGTGCAACTGTCAAAACTAAAACCCGACTAGATAAAACCCCGCATTCGCGCACACTAATAAACATATGAGATGCTAATTATATCACTAATATAACTCAATTAGATCACCTCCTAAAAATATAGAAAAACTAGTAAGCATTGACATAGAAATATCGATGCAATTGTCGCGGTTTAATGGTGTAGTGATCGCTACATCGCACAAACAACCATTCTAACCAACTAGATAACCACTATCCTAACTTAAACCCACTCATCCTACAACAAACCCTAATTAGGGCATCAACACCTCTCTTGAATTTTCAAAAACCAACCATTACAATGAAATTAACACTTTAAAATACTAATTTAGCTTATTTAAACTACAAATTTAACAACTAGTTTAGGATTTATACCTTACAAGTGAACCCTAACTTGCACTTGACCTTGAAAGATGCCTCATTTCACCTTGTTTTAAAGCAAATTAGGGTTGGAAAGAGGTGGAATAGGATTATGGTTTGAATTTGTGAAGAAATGTGTTGATTTTTGTTGATTTTATCATTATTTTTGAAGCAAGAAATGAGGGGGGAAAGGGGGGCTGCTGGAGTAAAGCTCGGCCAGAGCTAAAGAGGGGAGGAGAATGAGGAGAAGTGTGGAAAATTTTACACAAAATGTCATTCACAAGCTCATTTAATGCTCTCACATCAAATTTTACACAAAAACCCTCATTTTAATTCATTTTTGATTAAATTTTTAAACCATAGAACTACAATCTTGCAAAGTCTTGATAAAATTTTATTAACACTAAATTTTAGTTTATAATGTTTCCTAAGTGTGTAATTTACCTAATTAAATTTGTATTTATCACTAATTTAATGTATTTTTAAAAGCTTAAAATAATATTAAAAATAATTAATTACGGAAATTTTTTTAATTAACTAGAAAATTTTAAGTCACATTTTAGTGACCAATTTATAGTAATATCTTATCTAAATTTTGTATAATTAGGTTTATAGTGAAAAATACCTATTTTGACTTTTTACGGAAAAAGCTGCTAATTTAGCCGATTACCGAAAAACTGCCTAAACGATTTTCGAAACGTTACAATCTTCCCCCCTTAAAGAAATTCGGTCTCCGAATTTAGAATTTAACTACACGTACCTTCAAAAAGATGGGGATATCTCTTCCTCATCTCGACCTCGGTCTCCCAGGCGACCTCCTCGTTGTTCGGGCCACGCCAAAGGACCTTGACGGACGGTATAACCTTCGACCTCAATTTCTTCACCTGCCGATCCAAAATGACCACCGACTGCTCGGTGAATGAAAAACCACGCTCTAGCTGGATCGTCTGGTGCTGAATCGCATGGGAAGGATCATGAAGGTACTTGCGGAGCATCGAAACATGGAATACGGGGTGAACATCGGGGAAGCTGGGCGGAAGAGCTAACCGATAAGCGACTGGACCAACACGCTCTAGGATCTCGAAGGGACCAACATATCTAGGACTCAGCTTCCCTTTCCGCCCAAATCTCATCACACCCTTCATCGGAGAGACCTTCAGGAAAACATGATCGCCAACAGCGAACTCGAGTCGGCGACGGCGTCTGTCAGCATATGATTTCTGCCTACTCTGTGTCGTTCTCATCCTGTCCCGAATCAGCAGTATCTTGTCGGTCGTCTCCTGTACGATCTGCGGGCCCAAAATACTGCTCTCCCTAAACTCTGTCCAGCACACAGACGATCGACATCTCCTCCCATATAAAGCCTCGAAAGGTGCCATCTGAATCGTCTCCTGAAAGCTATTATTGTAGGAGAACTCGATCAAAGGCAAATGACGATCCCAGCTACCACCGAAATCTAAAACACAAGCTCTGAGCATGTCCTCAAGAGTCTGAATAGTACGCTCCGACTGACCGTCAGTCTGCGGGTGAAAGGCTGTGCTAAAACTCAATCGGGTGCCCAAAGCTTCCTGAAGTTTCTGCCATAATCGGCTGGTAAACTGGGTGCCCCGGTCGGACACGATGCAAGTCGGAACGCCGTGCAGTCGCACGATCTCATCAATATAAACCTGGGCGTACTGAGAAAATCCAAAAATGGTCTTCACTGGCAGGAAGTGAGCCACTTTCGTCAGTCGATCCACAATCACCCAAATAGAGTCATACCCTCGACTGGTCCTGGGTAGACCCACAATGAAGTCCATGGAGACCTGTTCCCACTTCCACTCAGAGATGGGCAAAGGCTGTAACTCGCCGGCTGGCCTCTGGTGCTCGGCCTTGACTTGCTGACAAGTCAGGCATCTCGACACAAAGTCTGTAACATCCTTCTTCATCCCGTCCCACCAGTAAATCTCTCTCAAATCACGGTACATCTTGGCGGAACCTGGATGAACACTGTATACTGATCTATGTGCCTCCTCAAGGATATCACGCCTCAGTCCCTCAGAATCTGGTACACACAGTCGAGTCCCAAATCGAAGTATCCCCTGATCATCAATCATGAACTCAGAAACTCTGCCCTGCCGAATCTGCTCAATAATCTCTAAAATACGGGCATCGCCGGACTGTGCCTCGCGGATACGATCAAGTAACTGTGGGCGTGCTCTGAAATGGGCCAGCTGTCCCCCTGTAGGAGTAAAATTGAACTGCACTCTGTTGTCATATAAAACCTGCCAATCCGCGTCGACTGCATCTGTACTGCGCTCAAATAAGATAGACTACCTCTGGGCCTCCTGCTCAAAGCATCTGCCACCACATTCGCCTTACCCGGATGGTATAAAATCTCACAGTCATAATCTTTCACCAACTCCATCCAACGACGCTGTCTCAGATTCAGATCTCGCTGCTGAAAGATATACTTCAAACTCTTGTGGTCAGTGAATATCTGGCACGACTCACCGTATAGGTAATGTCTCCAGATCTTAAGTGCAAATACCACTGCAGCCATCTCTAAATCATGAGTGGGGTAGTTCTGTTCGTGTTTCCTCAGCTGCCGAGAAGCATACGCGATAACTCTGTCGTGCTGCATCAATACACAGCCCAGCCCTACTTGAGAAGCATCATAATATACCACGAACCCGCCTGATCCTGAAGGCAATGCTAACACTGGTGCAGTAGTCAGACGAGTCTTCAACTGCTGGAAACTATCCTCACATGCCTGGGTCCAATCAAAAGGGACCCCCTTCCGGGTCAACCCGGTCAGCGGTGCAGCAATACGGGAGAAATCCTGGACAAAACGTCGATAATAGCCGGCCAGACCCAGAAAGCTGCGAACCTCTGTAACTGATACCGGTCTAGGCCAACGCTGAACTGCCTCGATCTTCTTCGGGCCCACACAAATACCATCTCTCGTCACCACATGACCCAAGAAGTCGACACTGTCTAACCAGAATGCGTACATGGAAAATTTGGCGAACAGCTGATGCTCCCTCAAAATCTGCAATGTGATACGTAAGTGCTGCTCATGCTCCTCCCGGCTCCGAGAATAAACCAAGATGTCGTCAATGAACACAATGATGAACTGATCGAGATACGGCCTAAATACACGGTTCATCAAGTCCATAAATGCTGCCGGGGCATTGGTGAGCCCGAACGACATCACCAAGAACTCATAATGACCATATCGAGTATGGAAAGCGGTCTTCGGAATATCCTCCTTCCAAACCCGCAACTGGTGATAACCTGACCGTAAATCAACCTTCGAGAAAAACCCTGCACCCTGGAGCTGATCGAACAAGTCATCAATGCGGGGTAGGGGATATCTGTTCCGCACAGTAACCCGGTTCAGCTGACGATAATCAATGCATAAGCGCATACTTCCGTCCTTCTTCTTAACAAACAGGACGAGAGCACCCCAAGGTGACACACTCGGTCGGATAAGTCCTTTGTCCAGCAAGTCCTGTAACTGATCC
The DNA here is from genome assembly GCA_030015575.1 of Agapanthus africanus. Lineage (NCBI taxonomy): Eukaryota > Viridiplantae > Streptophyta > Magnoliopsida > Asparagales > Amaryllidaceae > Agapanthus > Agapanthus africanus. The sequence continues at coordinate 101,852,684 of CM057346.1, read as the reverse complement.
TTCAGCTCTCTCAGCTCCGCCGGGGCCATCCGATAAGGCGGTATTGAGATAGGCCCCATGCCGGGGATCAGGTCGATGCAGAACTCAATCTCGCGCTCTGATGGCAGACCAGGCAGCTCGTCAGGGAATATATCAGGAAACTCTCTCACAACAGGGACCCGGTCCAATGGAACCTCTGTAGAGCTAGTATCATAAACATAGGCTAAGAATCCCTGACACCCTTTCCTTAAGAGCTGACCAACGCGAAGAGAAGAAATCAAGCTGGGAAGGGTAGCGCTACGATCTCCCTGAATAACAAGAACCGGCTCACCAGGAAAACTGAATCCGACTGCTTTCTCACGGCAGTCCACGGATGCATAACAGGTGGCTAGCCAGTCCATACCAAGAAGAACGTCGAAGTCTAGCATATCGAGAAGAATCAAATCAACTGGAGAATCTCTCTCCCCGATACGACCGGAACATGATCGGTACACAACATGGGCAACAAACGACTCGCCTACCGGTGTAATAACGACAAGCGGCTGATCTAACGGAGAAGACTCTCGGCCCAACCTCGGTGCAAAGTACGTTGATACATAGGAATGTGTGGAGCCTGGATCAAATAATACCCGTGCATCAAAAGAACATACTGACAGAGTACCTGTCATGACGGCATTGGATGCCTGTGCATCCTGAGGAGTCAACGCGAAGACTCGGGCCTGTCCACCACTAGTAGCTGGCTGTCCTCTGCCTCTACCTCGGCCTCTGCCTCTGCCTCTGTTGCCTCGTCCTCTCTGAACCGGACTGCCACGCCCATGACCTCTAGGAGCATCTGGCTGGCGTGGAGCATCATCAGGAGTAGGAAGTAGAGCTCTCTGAGGAGGTGGTGAGGGTGGTAAGGTCATATGCGGGACTGTCGCCGTGCCCTGGCGCCCCATGGTACAGTCTCTGACACGGTGGTACCGACTCCCACACCGAAAACATCCTGGCGACGACTGCTGGGTCTGTGGATATGAACCAAATAACTGACCTCGTCTCAATCCTCTGCCTCCACCATCTCCCAGAAATAATCTATCGCGGTGTCTACCCATCTGCCGCTGAGCTGGCGTATCAGTACGAATCCTCTTCGGCCCAGAAATGACCGGAGTCTCAGAAATACGCTCCTCCAAAAGTAAGGCTGCGTCCATCGCGGCTGCGTATGTATCAAAGTGCTGGGTGCCAATGGCAAGGAATAGCTGTATATCAAGCCCTCGCACAAACCTCTTTATTCTCTTCTCTTCCGTGTCTACTAGGTACGGAGCATATCGAGACAACTGGGTAAACTGTATATCATACTCCGACACCGTCATCCCAGGAGTCTTGCGCAGAGACTCAAAACTACGGGCTCGAGCATCTCGGACACTCTCCGGAAGAAAACGGGCAAGAAACGCAGCTGTAAACTCATCCCAGGTCATAGAAGGTAGACCTGCAGCTCGGCCTCTCTCTACTGAATTGTACCATGTCTGGGCAAGACCCTCCAGACGAAAACTCGCGAACTCCACCAATCTATCATCAGAACACCTCAACGAACGGCAAATCCGAGCCATCCTATTAAGAAATGCCTGTGGGTGCTCTGTCGCATCCGTACCGGTAAAAGCTGGAGGTCTCAATCTCATAAACTCCTGTAGTGAAACAGGGATAGTCGCAGTAGCAGCAGGAGTGACCATCTGTGCAGCGGGTATAATCGTGGTCTGTGCGGTGGAAGGAACGTCCTCGGACCTCTGTGCCCGACTGGACTCAATTAAAGATCCCATCATCTGTCGCAACTCTTGCATGTCGGCCTATAATCTGGCAATATGGTCTGGATAAGGTGGATCAATATGACCTTGAGGGGTAGGCGTATCATCCCGCTCGATCCTCGTCTCAGATGAGCCCGCTCTAATCTCGTCCCTAGCGACAGCCCGCTGAGCTCTCGTAGTCTTTGGCGGCATCGACGCTGGAATAAGAAACAGGACCGATAAGAACATTGCAATTGAATCAAGGAATGCAAGAAATCAAGAAGGGAAATACAAGCAATTATGTCCTAAGGTCACTTGGGCGGAGTACCGTATCGTAAATATGCCGCGGATCATACCTACGCTACGCCACTCTGCTTAAGTCACCTACTCCGTCTACCAAGGTCGTCCTACACTCAGAAAGGTAAAACCTACGCTCTGATACCAACTTTGTCACGACCCGAAAGTACGGAATGTGACTAGCACTTAGATTACGAGACGTCTAATGGCGTAACGTAACCTAAGTCAGCCAAAGCCCAGAAAAATCTAAACCAAAATCAAAAGAGTGAAGAAAACCTTTCATGAAAACGATTTTGAAATCAATTAAGTTGCATTGAACCCCTTTTTTAAAAACATCAAAAATTTCCGAAAATTTCGGCAAAGTCTCCTTTGTAAATTCTATCCCCCAAAATGGGTACAACAAGATATATAACCTGTAATCACAAAATGACATCCCCAAGCGGGAGCTAGCTCTTCGCCCAAGGCGGATCACAACCACACGCAATATATATATGTAATCTCAAGAAAAGAGCATAAAGAAATGCAAAACACAAGAAAACACAACGTCGACTCAAGTGAGCTCGACCAAAAGAAACCACATATACGCAAATCTCTCAGTCTCATCACTAGGTCGCATATACACATAAGAAGTGGTAGATGGAGAATACTGGATACAAAAAGAGATAATAGGGCTCTCGCAACCCACCTACGAGCAATATCGCGAGTCTGAGCAAAAGAAGTCACTAATAAGATACGCCACCGCTGCTAGGCTGATGAGTCCGACCTGCAAGACACTGTGGCACAACGGGGGTGAATTGCCAGCTCGTGAGTAGAATATAACATCTAGTAAGGCTATCGTAAGAATGTACGCAAATGCGTCACAACATGTATGTCCAGATGTGATGTAATACCTCTAGTATGCATGCACATGTATGCAATGTCAATACTAAATCTTTAAGTGTTTTAAATGCTATGATTCCGCATTCTTAACTTTAGAAAAAAGAATATCTACATAATAGCTAAACCATCAAGAAATCATCTGAAACCTGTGTCAAGTATCGACACCAAATATGAAAACACATCTGTCTCAATGTCTCACTGTATCAATGTCTCAATACATCGGGCTCCGTCAGTCCGGATCGGCCCATATCATCAAATCTTACGACAACGGTCGGTATCCTCTGGATATCCGCCGCGCCAGAAATCACCGGTAGGTAGTCTTCCCCTGCCAGGCTCATCGTCTACAACTCGATCTTCTTGCCCCGGGGTACCATACCGGGCCCACCATGTACCCGAGACGGTTCATCCACTCCTCGAATCGGGTCTCGAAATCCAACAGAAAACATGAAAACTCATGGTGGACGACACATACATCGCGAGAAAACCGCAACTTTGTTTTAAACAAATGATAAATGTAAGCTTTTGTTAAATTCTTGCGGTTTTCCCCCAAAATCCAGAAATCGCAGCAATACTGAAATCCTCAAGAAAATCATAATACCCAACATGTTGTATATGATAAATGTCTATGATATCAAGGTATGCGATGTGATTTGTGGCTAGAAATCTATGTAAGTATGATGATGATCCGAGGTATATACATGCTATGCGATTTCATATATCATGTATGATGCAATTGGTGACACTAAGCCAAACAGGTTCTATGGTGCTCGTGGCATGGCAATTACCAAAGGCGTGTGTGTCACATGAATAATGCGCATGCAACAGGAGCCAATGGTAATGGTGCTCGTGTCCTACGAAGTGATATCGCACATGTGTATATGAATATCCATGCAATCTAGCAGACGATTAGCTATGAGGGTATGCAATGTGAATGAGGGGGGTTTAGCTAACTAACAATGAAAATCTTGCAAGAAATAAGGTAATTCTAACTAGGGGCACCTCAAGCCATCCAGACGATTCCCCCATAGATGAATACATCTACTCACCTGAAAGTCTCGCTAATCCGATCCAACCACCGCCTTGCCTTTGCGCGCCGCGTCTGATGTTTCCGCAACCGATCCTAGAATTGCATAATACACAAAATAAGATTACAGATTCCTGAAATGACGCAACTCACAATATGAAAAGATCGACGCTCTCGAATTAATCACAACGTGCACTCGGTGCGCGGAAAACGCACGAAAATCGCTAAAACCTTAACCAAAATCGTCATTTCGGTGCAACCGCCAAAACTAAAACCCGACTAGACAAAATCCCGCATTCGCGCACACTAATAGACGTATGAGATGCTAATTATATCGCTAATATAACGCAATTAGATCACCTCCTAAAAATATAGAAAAACTAGTAAGCATTGACATAGAAATATCGATGCAATTGTCGCGGTTTAACAGTGTAGCGATCGCTACATCGCACAAACAACCATTCTAACCAACTAGATAACCACTACCCTAACTTAAACCCACTTATCCTACAACAAACCCTAATTAGGGCATCAACACCTCTCTTGAATTTTCAAAAACCAACCATTACAATGAAATTAACACTTTAAAATACTAATTTAGCTTATTTAAACTACAAATTTAACAACTAGTTTAGGATTTATACCTTACAAGTGAACCCTAACTTGCACTTGACCTTGAAAGATGCCTCATTTCACCTTGTTTTAAAGCAAATTAGGGTTGGAAAGAGTTGGAATATGATTATGGTTTGAATTTGTGAAGAAATGTGTTGATTTTGTGGATTTTTGTTGATTTTATCATGATTCTTGAAGCAAGAAATGAGGGGGAAAAGGGGGGCTGCTGGAGTAAAGCTCGGCCAGAGCTAAAGAGGGGAGGAGAATGAGGAGAAGTGTGGAAAATTCTACACAAAATGTCATTCACAAGCTCATTAATGCTCTCACATCAAATTTTACACAAAAACCCTCATTTTAATTCATTTTTGATTAAATTTTTAAACCATAGAACTACAATCTTGCAAAGTCTTGATAAAATTTTATTAACACTAAATTTTAGTTTATAATGTTTCCTAAGTGTGTAATTTACCTAATTAAATTTGTATTTATCACTAATTTAATGTATTTTTAAAAGCTTAAAATAATATTAAAAATAATTAATTACGGAAAAAATTTTAATTAACTAGAAAATTTTAAGTGACATTTTAGTGACCAATTTATAGTAATATCTTATCTAAATTTTGTATAATTAGGTCTATAGTGAAAAATACCTATTTTGACTTTTTACGGAAAAAGCTGCTAATTTAGCCGATTACCGAAAAACTGCCTAAACGATTTTCGAAGCGTTACACTTGCGCTCAGTGATTGGCGCAAATCGCCTGACAAATGCAGTGTATTTCTTTTACTAAAGGGGCCAGGCCCAAATCAGAAAGGCCTAGTAGGCCAAATTAAATTGCAATGCAATAAAAAGGGCAGAGCCCAAACAAAATTGATGCTCTGCATCATTTATAAAAGGGCAGAGCCTGAACAAAATAAGAAATGCAGTGCATTATTAAACAGGGGCAAAGCCCTAGCACAGACCTAATAGGCCAAAGACAAATAAGATGTTAAACATTTCTAAACTGGACTTAGCCTAATCACGGCCGTAAGTCCTCAAATTAAATTGACTGAGCACAGCTGCTCTCTTAAATCAATTTACATCCGGTTCGAGGGTACATCTCCGAACTTCTCTGACTCCTATCGTTGTAATCCTTCAACGACGTCAGAGAGGTGACGGGTGCCAACAACCACACATCAACACGGACCGTGGGGTCCTTAAACTCATGGACTTATGCGTCCTTAAACCAAGATACAGACTGTGGGGTCCTTAAACCCGCGGACTTATGCGTCCTTAAACTAACGGACTAATGCGTCCTTAAACTAACGGACTAATGCGTCCTTAAACACACCCATATGGACTGTGGGGTCCTTAAACCCATGGATTTATGCGTCCTTAAAGTATCAATGGACCGCAATGTCCTTAAACTACCAATGGACCGCAATGTCCCTAAACTACTTATGGACCACTATGTCCCTAAACTGGAACAATAGAGCCCCCAAACGCTCTTTTGTTGGATCTAAACGATCCCGTTTAAGTTGATCTTAGCCTCAAATATGGCTAACGTATCCTTAAACATTCAAACAGACTTTAGTCCTAAATTGGACTATAAGACCCCCAATCAACTTTGGTTCAAGGGTACATCTCCGAACTCCTCTGACACATGTCGTTGTAATCCTTCAACGTCGTCAGAGAGGTGACGGGTCCCGACGGCCATATATTAAATGGACCACCATGTCCCTAAACTGGAAATGGATCTAGACGATCCCGTTAAGTAGATCTTAGTCTGGAAATTAGACTAACGTATCCTTAACAAACGTTTAAATTGATCTTAGCCTCAAATATGGCTAACGTATCCTTAAACCAAAACCCAAAACCCAAATCTAAGAAAATACGGATTTGGACTAATCCACGTCCTATGGGTGACGAAATAAATAGTCTCCGTATACAATCCACGGGCAACCACAAACAAAACAAACACCCACGACACGAAGTGAAATTCTGGAGATGGAGAAAGTTGTTACCGCGATGCAGTAGCGTAATTAACTGCAGGGGCTTGCGCCTGCAGGGACGAGCATCCCCACAATCAAAAACCCCTCAAGCGAGGGGGAATCTGACGAAGTCTGCTACATCGGCCGCATCCGTCTAAACCTCCGATACACGGTGCCATAAATCAACTTGGCATCTTCAGAGAGGTGGACGGATAAAACCAAATAGCATCTGCCCCGAATCTCAGGCAAGACGTCCTCACGTCGTGGCCGTCGTTCGGAAGGGAACAGAGGGGTTCTTCAAGTTCCCTCCGATCCCGCGTCAGGCTGTGAAGCGAACCCGGGGCCCTTACTGCGCTTTCCACCGGACACTGGACCATGCCACGGAGGATTGCAAGCAACTCAGGGACTACATCGAAGAGCTCATCCGATCGGGACACCTCGCCGCATACTTGAGGGAAAAATGGCAGGTCGACCGTGAGCAGGAGCAGCTTCGCCCTCCCGCCGACCTGACCATCGGTCAGATCATGCTCGTTTCGGTGGACGGCCAGCACGGAACTCAGGGAGCCCTGTACCCTGTGCCAAGCACGGAGGCCCACAGTCCTCCGAGGAGCACGGGCCAAGCCAATAAAATCATTTACTAGCTTGTACCTTTCCTTTAGGGTAATGTAAACTCTTCCTAGGATCTATTGTTAATTTAATAAAGATCAATGGAACATTGCGAAAAAGAAAGAAAAACCTTGTTTATTCAAAAGGTATTATGGGCTCCTCAGCCATACACGCAAAAAGAAAAGGAAATTACAACAGTGGGGGAAGGGGGTGCAGCGAGCACTCCTCGTGGTACTCGGTAAAGATCTCCGCCAGCCGGGGCCTCGCGAGGTCCAACCTCTGCCCCCAGTTCCCCCCGCCCGCATCGATCCCAAGCCTCAGCTCGTAGCATTCGCGGACAAGCGCCTCTGAGCGGGCCAGCCGGTTCCCGGAGATCAGGCCGAAGCGCCTCAGAGACCGCAACTTGCCCACGGCCTCGTCATAGAGCTGCTCGGACAAGGGGTTGTAAAGTCCCGGCGATGCCCTCCAGATGGAGTACATCAGCAGCTGCAGCAGGGAGGAGCGTCGGGGGAGCAGCCGGCCGAAATGGTCCTCGATGCTCCCGTAGACCAGCTACACCGTGTCCTCGGTGCAGTTCTGGTCGTAAAGGTACACGTCTTCGAAGTGGTTGATGTCGGGGATGGTAAACGGGAAGTCTTGCATTTTCGACGACCTGTTTATGAAAGATAGAAGGACCAGTACTCCTTCAGCCTTATATAGCCCACTGCGCAGCTCAACAGTCGCCCGCTTTCACCTAAAAAGTCGCTGCCACGCGGCGGTCATCAAGCTTTCTTTGGTGGAATCGAAGCGACGCGCCCCTAGCGCTTCGCCTCCCTCCGCATTCAATGCACATGCTACGCGCACTGTCGCCGCGACCGTTCTTATTCCCCATGTCTACAGCTGGATGGTCGGGCTACACCTCGTGAAGAATTAGCCAAAGCAGCTACCCTGCTCGGCTATACCTGGCCGGTAGCTTCCCTACTCGCAACGCTAGGATACAAAGCCCTTACCAAGAGGCAACCCAGCAGCTGCCTTGCTCGGTCACCCCCGGCGGGTAGCTTCCTTACCGCAACGCTGGGGATCAGAAAGTGCTCCCAGAGGCAGTCGAGCCCAACCGTCGCTCGGCTATCCCTGGCGGGTAGCTTCCCTACCGCAACGCCAGGGATCAGAAAGCTCTCCCAGAGGAAGTCGAGCCCGAAGATCTCTCGCTCGGCTATCCTTCAGGACAAAAACCCTCGCCAAGAGGCACCGAGCAGTAACCCTGCCCGGCCAAGGGTCCTTGGTAGGCTTCTTACATCCTCTCCCGCGCTAAAGACCAAAGTCCTCCCAGAGGCAGTCGAGTCCTTGCTCGGCTATCCCCAGCTGGTAGCTTCCTACCACAACCGACAGGGATCAAAGTCCTCGCCAAGAGGCACTGGGCGGTAACCCCACTCGGTCCCCGTCCTGAAAGATCAAAGCCCTCGCAAGAGGCAACCGAGCAGCTGCCCTGCTCGGTCAACTCCGGCAGGTAGCTCCCTACCCGCGACGCCAGGGATCAAAGCCCTTATAAGAGGTACCCAAGCGGCTACCCCGCTCGTTCATCCCAAGCTGGTAGTTGCCTACCCACGACGCCAGAGGTCAAAGCCCTCGCCAAGAGGCAACCGCGCAGCATCACTGCCCGGTCTTCCTTAGTGGGCTTCTTACAGCCCCTCCAACGCTAAGGATCAAAGCCCTCGCAAGAGGCAATCGAGCAGCTACCCTGCTCGGTCGTCCCTGGCGGGTAGCTCCCCCACCGCAACGACAGGGATCAGAAAACCCTCCCAGAGGCAGTCGAGCCTGAGGATCCCTCGCTCGGCTATCCGTCAGGACAAAAGCTCTCGCCAAGAGGCACCGGGCAAAAAACCTACCCGGCCAAGGGTCCTTAGCAGGCTTCAACCGAAGTCCTCGGCAAGAGGCGTCGGGCGGTAACCCCGCTCAATCCCCGTCCTGAAGGATCAGAGCCCTCGCAAGAGGCAACCGAGTAGATACCCTGCTCGGTCATCCCCGGCTGGTGGTCGATGCTCGCATTGCCAGAAGTCAAAAGATGGAACCCCCATGGGGCCACAGGGCAGCCTCCCACTCACGCTCGGCATAAATACGGCGAACAGCGCTCTGCCCGTCACCCGCAGAGGGTCCGAGACCCTAGTGAGGGGCATCAAGTCTATCTAAGTCTAAACGATCTCCCCTCTACTTCAGGGCCTATGGGGATACCTCCTCGACAGCGCTTGGCATGCTCGTCGGCAAGTGATGATCGAAATCAACTCGACGGACAATCGCTAGACAGATGGCCAACCTGACATGAAAACACAACGGTGCGAGCAGAGATATCTTACGAGCATTCTTCACAAACAGATGGTAGAGCGTGATTCGATGAAACCGAAGAAAAATTTTATTAGTACCAAAGACAAAGGTTTTACAAAGGGTATTTTTTGGGGCTCCCCAGCCTTACAAAATTCCAAAAACAAAGAAATAAAAGGAGGAAGACGGGGGCTCTAAACCTCGGGGCCAGGTACAACCTCGAGGTCCTCGACATCCACCACATGACGCGCGGGGTCCTCGGCGGTTTCCTCGCCAGGAACCTCTTCCCCCTGCTCATAGGCGTCCGCGAGGGGGAACTCGGCCCGGAGATCTCCGTCGGCGAACTCCGGCATCCGGGCCTTAACGGCATCGAGGGCGTCGTGCGAGATGCGGGTCGTAGCTACGGCCAGGTCATCATAGAAGTCCTTCTACTTCTTATAGCTCTCCACCGCTCTCAGTTCGGCCGACTTGGCCGCCTCGGCCGCTGCCCCAAGCTCCTTCCAGAGGGTCTTCACCATCCTCTTCAGGTTGCCGGCGAGCACCTGGGCATCCTCGATCTTGACCTCAGCAATCACGGCAGCCTCGCGGTGCCGAGCTACCTCCCGTTTCCCGGCCTCCACCTCGCCTTCCAAGGCGGCAACCCTCGCTGTCACCGCCTCCAGCTCCCGCCTGGAGCTCTCTTCCAGCGAGGCGAGCCGGCCCGCAGCCTCCAGCGCCGGGGCTACCACATCGGCTTCCATACGCAAGGCAAGGGCCACGTGCTGGAGAAGCTGGGAGATACGAAAGAGATCAGAAAGACGAAGGAGGCACCGAATCTCACAATGAACCAAACACTTACCTGCACGGACTCCTGGGCGATGGACGCCAGCTGAGCCCTGAAGGTTCCCCCGGGAACTATACCCCCGGCCGAGGACTCTATCTCATGCAGGAGGCTATCCGCAACGGACAGCCCCGATGGCACCGCGAACCGGAGGCCCCCTTCCTCCACCACGATCGGTGAGGACTAGCCCCGGGAAGATCTCTGGGAGCTCCTCTTGAGCGGCTCCGAGGGAGAGCCAATCTCCTCTTCTGAGTCCGGGTCCTCCAGAACCAGGGCCCGCTTCCGGCCCGACACTCTACTGGGACCTGGGGCGGGATCCGCCCCCGAACGCTCACGGGACACCACCACCGGAGCAGTAGGAGCTGGGGCGGGCTTTGCGCGAGAAGAGCTGGCGCCCCCAGCCTTCGTAACCTTCCTCGGCTGGCGCATGGAGGATTTAAGCGAGTCGAAGTCCATGGATCCTGCACAAAGCAAATACCTAACAAGTCAGCAACACGAGCAAAACACAAGCCAAAAGCTAGCCTAACTTACAGACGAACTCAACAGGGCTGAGCCCGGCCCAGCTCAGGACCCTCTCAGACAGCAGCACGTCGGGTCGGGGGATGGGCTCCCATAACTCCACTCTCACTGCGGCGGGGTCATCGGACTGGTTCCCCGGCAAACATTTCTCCATCAACCACTTGGTAGGCACAGGCCAGTCCTCGCCCTCGGGAGGGGAAACAAAGAAAAATTTCTTCTTCCAATCATGAATAGAAGAGGGCAAGGCCACAACCCCGGTCCCGGCGGCGCCCCCGGCCGCTTTCTGAAAGAGAGATAGACCCATCTCGGGTCGCCCGCTCGACCACCGGGTGACTTTTAAAGACGAGAGAAGAATCGAGAAGGGAGAGGCTGAAGGGGACCGCCTGTAACTTTAGGCGGATCAAGAACCCGAGAAGGATCCTCCACGAGTTCAGCACTAACTGGCCGGGAGCCAGACCGAAAAAATTCAGCACGGCGACAACCTCGGGAGAGAAGGGCAGGCGCATTCCACCCCAAAAAGCTTCCAAATACAGGGCGATTTCCCTGCCCCGTACTTGATCCGCCCTCTCTCCCTCCTTGGCCAGTCGGAGCGTGTAACACGAGGGAATGTGGAAGCGAGCCCGAGCATTCGCGAGCTCGTTCTCATGCATCACCCAACACGAGGAGCCGGGGGCCGCATCTGCCGCCACCTCCCTGGGGGCTGCCCCCGTCGCACGATCCCGAGGAAAGGATCTGACCCCTGCTCCCCGGGGGGACTCGAACACAACTAAAGGGTCCCTAGAACCTACTCCTACAGCATCTACTGACTTTACAAAGGAAGACATCTATCCTTGAAGAAGGGAATCTTCGGGAGTCGAAAGCGGGAGGAAGAAGACGAGCGCCGAGCAACCAGGCCTTGGAAGAGGGAAACATGAAGGAGTAGGGACCCAAAGACGGGCCCCACCCCTGTTTATTGCTACAAGCGGCCCATCCAACGACGCCCGTCATCTCCCGCCGAAATGACTCCTCGCGTCCAGCGGCTCCGATCGCTCCACGTGTCGATCTGCGCTGGACCACGTCCCATCAGACGCTGCAGGCCTGCATACGTCGCGTCGGCCAATCGACGCTTGACACGTGGACCGTCGCGTCGGCCAATCGACGCTTGACACGTGGACCGTCGCTTCGGTGGCAGAGTGTACGAACTGGCGCACCTTCCTTAAATGCGGAGATCTCGCCCCGATTCACTAGCAGAAAAGACAACTGACAGCCCGAGAACTTGTCCCGACAAAGCCTTAGGAAGGAGCTCACCTCGAGAGGCCTAGCAGTCCACTCCTGACCCAACCCGCTAGCTGGTCGGGACAAGAGTGGGGGGCTAATGATGATACTCGATATTGGCGGTCTCCAAGATCTGGACACGTGGCAGATGACGTGACCCAAAACTCAGAAGGAAGGGCCACAGGGGCCGACCAGACAACCCATGTACCTGACCCACAAGCACAAGCTGGCCCTCCTCGAGGCCCTCTGCAAGTTGGCATCCTCGACCCTTCCCGGCTCGTCCCGAGCTGCCACAGGACCAGGACTCCTTGACCCTCTTGCTCATCTCCGAGCTCCCTAGCCGAGGCTGTCTTCCTCGGTCCCTCTGACCAGATCCACCGCTCACAAGCGTAACCGCCGCTCCGTGAATCTCGTCATGCGCGGATTCTCCGCCAGCAACATCCCACGTTCCACGCCTCCGCGATCCCCATTAATGGGCGATCCGCTCTCTACGCGGGCGTGACGTCGGGAGCGTAACTGCTGGCGAGATTCTCGCGCCTGCTGCTGCGTGCCATCACCGCTATATAAACCCCTATCACAGAGGGGTCAAGTAAGCCATTTTTTATTTCTCTGAGCCGTTACTCTGCCCGGATCTAGCACTAACTTGATCGTCGGAGGGTCCTCGGTGGTACCAAACCACCCCGGGACTTCTTTGCAGGTATTCGGCGCTAAAACCCCTCAAATCACCAATTTCACCAAAACCCATTGAGATCCACACTCAACAGAAGATCATCACCAAAATCCACCGGGAGATCAACGGAAGACAACATCTGACGGAGACCCGGAAAGCACCTCCATGTTTCCTCCCCCACCCCAAGGAAAAAATTTGGTTGCATGCTGCCTGATATTTTACTTTGTTTCTATCACATCGAACCCTGGCCATGTCATAAAAAATTATCAAAGTATTTGAAGTATCTAGTCAGTTTTATGGGAATGTTCCATCACAGAACAGCGCCCCCCCCCCGCACCCCCCCAACCCCCAAAAAAAAAGCGAACTATTGATCCATGCAAGATTCGAGTCGTCTATATTGTGACGTTAATCTCCATGCCTTAAAACCTGTGTATGAAGATTAAGTGATATAAAGATTTTTAACATGCATCAAATAGGTGAAGATTGAAGTCATTCAATATAGAGCACAAATTTCATTGAGGGCACGGGTTTGAGGGTTTAACATACTTGGTTTCAGGGGCGAACCCACTTGAGGGCATGGCCCCACCCTGTTTTGAAAAATAAACACTATGTATATGTATATATATTGATGTATACATTTATCATTATATAGATACAAATAAAAATATAAAGATGAGGGTGTACTGGTGGTCTTAGACGCTAGCCTTAAGCTTTGGTCTTTGAGAGAGGCGTTGGTTCAACTCTCACTTAAGAAAAGATAATATAGTAGTTTTTCCCTATTCTAATTTTACAAATTTATCAGTGTCATATATATATATATATATATATATATATATATATGTATATATATATAGAATAATGGAGAAAAGAGTTGAACAAGCTCCACCAATTTTATGTGATTCCACAACTTTTTCACCGTTGATTTAGCAATGTAAAAAGTTCTATTGTCGGTAAACCGTTAATTTTGAATCCACTAAATCAACGGTGAAAAAGTTGTGGAATCACATGAAATTTGGTGTACGCACATCTTAGATGATAACGATGATGATGATGGGTGCCGATCGTCAGAAGAAATGGTGGAGGTTGTATTTTTTCCACGCCATAGGAGGAAATCCCCTCCTATGGCCTCTTTCCTCCATTAATCTCATATATATATTCAAAAAATATTTTAAAGCCGCTTTTTGTGTCACATGGAAATACAATATGCATGCAATTACTCAAAAAAATTCGGCTACCGAACCCCTATGTTCGGGCACGGGGCCTTTACAACGATAACTATTTTGGTCTCACCCTTGATAAAATATTGGATCCGCCACTACTTGGTTTTAAGCCATGTAGGTCAGCTTGAATGGAGCTTATTATCCGAATCATGTATTGATCAAATGTTTTCCAAATTGGTGTGCTACGGACCATGAAACGCTCGGTTTCCATTTGGGTTGTAGGTGTAACCAACTCGCTATTAAGGATATAGCAGAAAGAAATAATAAAAAAAGAGCTCCAGTATAAAGATCTTCATTGGTGCGTAATCCGATTGTATACCACCACTGATAAACACCGGAATAAGCGATATTCACTGGGCCGATAGCACCCCCTCGAGTAAAGGCATCTACAGCTGGTTGACCAAAATGAGGATCCCAAATTCGTATGATTTTGTGATCTATCATCTGCATATTTACGAATGGTCAGTACATATTTATGCCTATTCGACATCCTAGAATTTTGTTAGAACCAATGACTGTCATAGTAGCTCCTTGTATTATTATATGTGAGCGTAAACAATTTACGACCATGCTTGCTTAACTTTGCTGAATCAATTCACTTCTGATAATTTTGCTTTTTGGGACATGAACAAGTTTTGTAAACATATTTTCTAGTAGAAAGGTCAAATGAGGAAGAAAATGGTGCTAGGGCACATATCTCGTTGCCAGTCCCTTATAAACCTAGAATCCTGGGTTTCATAAATGCACCAAGTCCTAAGGACTGTGATAAAATTATTGTTAATAAAGCAAAAGGCTTTGAATTAGGTCTAAACACCATGCGATTAGGCTATTTGGTATTTGGTATTTCGTAAATTGCTGATATGATATGCAGTAATGAAATTCCATCAATTTCATCCGTAACGATAGTGATTAAATTATGTATTTCCATAATGTTTGACGACATAGATGGTATTTGAATCTTATTTCAATTCCATCGAAACTAAAATCGAAATTCCGATTCCTTGAATTTTGGAATTTAATTCCTTTCGATGGTATTTGTAGGAATTTAAGTGGGCGATTCCACCAGCAAAGCACACGATATCCGATAATGAGAAGCTGGGTTTCTTTAACATACTTAAACAAGAGTACCGGATACAAATTCTGCGAACATCAGTAAATGCGTAAACTTGAAAAAGAAAACCTTTGTCGGCCTGAAAAGTCACGATTGTCATGTGATCATGTAGCAATTGATGCCCATTGCTGTTAGGGTGTTACCAGATAACGACATTGTATCAGTTGTGACTGATTTGTGTCATTTCTTCAGAAAGTTACGCTCCAAATATTACTCAGCAAATGATTGTAGAACCTTGGAGAATAAAATACTTCGCATACTTTGTAGAATGGAGATACTGTTTTCGCCTTCTATTTTCACCGTAATGTTGCATCTCATGGTTCACCTTGCTCAAGAGGCACGTTTAGATAGTCCCGTGAACTGTTGGATATAGTGCCCTCAGAGTCAATTATTGGATCGCAGGCACGTGATTGCAATGATTGAGAGATGACCTATACCGGTAGGACAGTCTTACTCGAGAGCTTTGTATACTATCTGGTTTGTCTTTATCATCGTGTACATACTTTAGGTGACATTGTAGTTCACTATTACACGTTGATAGAGAATAGTATGCTACCATGGTTTGTCTTTATCAGTCGTTTACAGCTTTAGGTGACATGTTCGCTATTACACGTTGATAGAGCCCCTAGGATTCTTGCTTGACTGCCAGCAGTATGATGGCGATCATATACGTGGAAGCTGGGGTTTATAAGCACATCCTTAAAGTGGTCCCTAGTCGTGGGAGTTTTCGAGACAGGGCATCGATACTCCGGAGTAGACTAGTGTATACAGTCGAGACCCCGATGAGGGGCGGTGGCCGGTCTCATAAACCATTGGTGTTAGTTGGATCACCTAAGATGTATACAGGTGCTCATTGGGTTATGAGTACACCGGACAGGACTCGCTGGGAACATGCTAGTTGGTATTATACCTGACGTCAGATAGCAGTTCTCTGGTGATGTGTGTACAGGTTAGTTCATCGACCTGAGATCGTCATTTGTCTCGTGTGAGTTCCCACTGTGCTTTGATTACTACCCTACCACGGCTCAAAGGATGCGTGCAAACATGTTTTATTTGGGTACAGTCCCGAGCCATATGGAGGCAGTGAGCGGATCGGCAGGGGTTTCGTCTCTCCCGATATTGGGGGTGAGATCGCGCTGTGTCTAGGAGAGCCATTACACAAAGTTCTTGGCCAAGGCAGGAGATTTACTGGTAGGTATTCCAGTAGTATCTCAGGGTGTTCTGGGCTACACTCCGATACGACTTGTACCGTCTTTGGGGGTCTGACTTTTACCAACCCCTTAGGCCCGCCATGCGATGCTCATAGACGAACGGACCGGACTGTACGGATATTGTCACTGACAGGCTCAGTAGGGTGTCAGGATGAGTTCGCTCATCGACTTCCCTTTTGGTCAATACCTGGTAGCCCGTTACGTACGGCTAATACCTCTGACGTGCTAGTGGTTAAATCCACAGTCAAAGTATTGACGAGTCTTTAGAGTCCCCCATAGACAGTTTCTCAAGTTTCGGGCGAAACGTTGTAGAGGCCGTATGATATATGGCAGGGTTCGATCTTATACGTACGGTATTGCACGGATCTTGATCGGGCGGATCATACTAGTGGGCTTTGGTTTAAGCCAGATCCTAATATTAGATTTGTTGGATTACTTTAGTCTCATCGTATTCGCATTTAGTCAGAATGCGGATGCATATATGTATATACAGGTGAGGGGTATCCTTGTGATCCGTCGCGAGTTTACTTTAGATGTTGCCGTATCTTTTTGTTGTGGCAAACATTTGGATTAATGTTTGCATTTGGAAATAATGAGCTAGAATTTCATCATGAGATGCATTAAATGTGACATGGACATATATTATGACCCATGGTCTCTTTTTTGTGAAAAATGTCACATTAGTGGATTGATTTGTGCCTTGATTTGATGAAGAGAGAGGGGGGCTGCCATGACATATAGTTTGGTTTTGTATTTTTGAAACTAACTCTCTCATTTTCATCATAAGAACAACAAAAGAAAAGAAACCTCTTCTTCTTCTTCCTCTAGCTCATTATCTCCAAAAATGGCAACATCTCAAACCTCCATCCAAATCAATGGATGCAAGAGACAAAGTGATCACAAACATTCTCTACATCACCTTGGACACGTCGGCTAGCACTTCGTGCCCGAGTTGCTTCGGATGAAGCGGGAGCCCGTAAAAAGACTCGTAGATGTGATGCCCTTTCTGACGAGGAGATCGAGACCGGAGATGCCGCGAGGAGCTTGGGATGGTGGCCGAAGACTGAAAGACACGGATCGATCGGTATAGCTTTCTATCCCTTCTCTAGATAGCTAATAGTAGGTTAATGGTTCGATCCGGGTTTTAAGCATACGATAGCGTCGGTTTTCTAGTTTGAAAAAGTTTTCGTTTCCGTATTTTGGCCTCGTACAGACGGTCGGGGCGCTACCGTAGACTTACATGGTATCAGAGCCATGCCATTAACCTTTACTAGCTTGCTCTAACGTGTTTAGAACTTCGATCGAACGAAAATTCCGAAACCGAGATTCCAAGTCATGAACTTTCTGTCGAATTTTTTTTGTGCTCGAAAAATTATTTTGTGTATTGCAGAAATTCGTGCAGGGTTTTTTAAGAGAACTGAGAAAATTTGGTAGGTTGATTTCACTGTAGTGCGGCGGATCCGCGGCCGTATCCACGTTTTGGCCGCGGATCCGCTGCCGTACTGTAGCCACAGTGCACGAAATTTCTTCAGTTGGTCTCTTACTTGGAAAAAGGTTTTTGGTAATTTTATTTTGGGCCCAGATTTATTTGAGTACTGGGTATTGTGCTTGGGGCCCACTTCGGGAGTTTTTGTCGATCGAAAATTTTAAACATGTTAGTTCACAGTATTTACATCATATCTGCGACCGTGAATGTCATTTGATCGGTAAATCCTGTCAAATTGCTATAGTTCTTTTAGACGGATTTGCGAACGTGACATTCACGTTGATGTTTTATATTGTGCTGTGATGTTGCGGATTTTTCGTGGTGGATAGCCTCGATGCAATGTTAGTACAGTTTGGTTGTATATGTACATTTGATATTACGGGGCGAGCGTCCGACATGTGGACTGCCGTTACTGCCTGTTTGTATATTATTCTTTTGGGGCACGACCGGGCTGAGGTCGATGTACCCGTTGTATATTTTACTTTCTGTACTAGGATTACCCCGCGGAAGGTGCACGGGTAGCCGGGTTCTAGAGGGCAACGGGTCCGCATCTCATGGTTTTGAGACGGAGGGGGCTTTACTCTAGAATTGGCGGGCTATTCGCCGCACTCGTAGAGGGTACAGGTTGACCTAAGGATGGGTGCTCAAGTTACTGGATTCCGTGAAGTGCTGAGTGGTCCATTCACGTTGTTGAAGGGGACTGCCTAGTTTCAGGTTTTGGCGGGTAACTTGCCGCGCCCGTAGGGGTCTAGGATTTCATTGCACAAGCTATCCACACGACCAGGGGAACGTCGGGTTTCAGTAGCGGCTCTATGAAACCCGGGGATCCCAGATATCTGTATTGTTCTGTGATGCTTATTACATTTCTGTGATGTTGCATTTTATCACGCTTTGAGCGATTATTATATATTGATATATATACTAGTAGATGTTGTATATGTTTTGCATCCGCGCTAGTCCAATCCCCGCTCTGTCGTTAGTTAAGCAACCTAACGGGTGATGACGGGACCCAGTGGTGAATGCGGATGGCATATACGTACATCGTATTTTCGTTCTTTTGTGGCGTGATCAATTGATGGGACTACGTTGATTCGGATCAATACAAGCTAAACAAATATATTCTGATGTTGTTGGAACAATTTTCAAAAAGCTGTTATTGCAAGGACGTTCTCTTTTGTTTTGCACAGTGGTATTCGGTTATGAATATCCAGCACCTCAGTCGACGAGGCAAGGGCCGAGATCCCTTCATCGGGAGTGACCCCTTGGACAGAAGTTTGCGTCAGGATAATAACTTCACTATAGTCGATTACTTTTTGCTCTGCATCGTGGTATTCAGTTAGAATATCCTACACCTCATTCTCCGGGGAAATAGCCGAGATCCCTTCACCGGGAGTGACCTCTTTAGCAAAGGGTTTTCGCCACTATATTTTTATAAAAAGCTATCCGGTTCCTTCAACGATATCAAGTTCATTACGTTAAAGGTTTTTCGCCAAAAACCATTCGTAGCCCTCCGTCATTTCAGACGGGTAGCACTTAGTATTCATGCTATGTTTGTTGGCCAAAGTGAAGGCATAGTGTATGGTAGCTATTTGTTACTTTTCTGTTGCATAGATAGATGCGTTGGTTTGGGACAGTCGTACTGCCTTGTTGGCCAAAGTCAAGGGTAGGTACGGGTGGGTTCAAATTAACCTGGACAATGACGGGTAGAACTTGACATGCGACTTATGATTTGTTGACCTTCGTCAAGGTCATAAGAGCATGGGGTAAAAATCACATCGGGAGTTTCTAAAGAAACTGAAACTTGCCATATATGCACATACCTTCTGGAGTGTGATAACGTGAGTGGATTCCATCACGTTATCATGCGATGATAGTTGAATCCCGATTCCCACTGATGAGTTGGTTTACTCCTCAGGTGATCCCGACTAATTCTTCTTTCAGGTTTGGAGGAGAATTTGAGGTTACAGTGGGAGGTTTCCTGATTAGATAAAGTGATAACCATTTTGATCTAGGTTAGAGTGCACGCTGAGTGTTTCTTTTCTCTCTCTCTTTGGCAGCGACCATGACCCGACCCTTGACTATGACTCAGTGATCAAGTTGACCGAACCTTCTTAAAACACTGGCTTTTGGATTGTCTGAGTTGCATACCTCATTGCCACTCTTACTTTTACCCTTTTCTCCAGGACACCCCGTATTACTACGAACGTCCACTTCCATTGGATAAAACCATCGTATGGTTATATACGAACTCGAAGGAATTTGTTCCAGATTCGAGGATGGTTTCTGGTTCTGGATAAAACGAATAGGACTATTCAGTTGTCTTTTCTTTTTACCTTCTCTCAGGTTGCGAGTGCTCCTTGGATTAGAGGATAGTACACCTGTTACGCTTATTGGATAGTTTTCTTCCAAACCTTAGGCTGGTGCCGAACGATAGGGAATGAAGAAAGCCGATTAGTCTAAGTATGGTGTACAGAAGGTATTAAGTAAAGACAAATAAAGGGATTAAAAAGAGAGCAAAGTAAATTGTGACTGCTATTCACAACCAAACCAAGTATTTCATCGCCACTCCTACTTCACCTTTGTATTTCTTCAGAACACTCCGTATCACTACGAAGATCCACAGTTATTTGGATATTCCATCGTATGGTTATATACGAACTCGAAAGGAACTTGTTTCAGTTCGGGGATGGATTCTGGTTCATGAGAAATAGGAAGAAGGTTTATTCGGTTGTCTTTTATCTTCACCTTCTCTCGCATTGCGAGTGCTCCTAAGATTAGGACAGTACACCTGTTATGCTTATTGGATAGTCTTCTTCCAAACCATAGGCTGGTGCCGAACGGTAGGGAAGGAAGAAAACCATTTAAGCCTAAAGGGGGTGTACAGAAGGTAATGACTAGAGACATATAAAGGGATTTGGAGAGATAGCAAAGAAATATACGGTTACAGTTGTGAATCTGATAATAGAATATGCATTACTAGGAATACCCGGATACCCTTTCGAAACATTTACATGTTTCAGTTTCACTGTGTACTGTTAAAAGAAAACTGATTTCCTAATTAGTCCTTGCTCCAGGGTATGTATTTACCAGGTATAATTCTCACATATGTATGGTTTTACAGATGATGAGTGGGGGTAAGTTATTGGGAATTAGTTGATCATCCTCATTATATCGGAATTCGTTGTAATTGGTGATATTTGAGGAAATCGCCTGGGTTATTTGCCAGACGGCAAATATTTGGTTTTGAATATCCGTTGTTATGCACCAATTTCAAATTGATATATATGTACATTTATTTTTATAAAGTGAGATATAATTTTTTGAAATTATGTCCATGACTTTTACCTATATCAGTTGATGGTTAGGTAAGGAGCATTAAACAGCGGTGTAATTCTTCATAACCATAGTACAGTTTTCAACCTGCGACGCACAGGGAATGAGTTATTAGACTCAAGGGACTTATACAGAGTATTGTATGTTGTCCAGTGTCCATTAGGACAGAGGGGTAGGTCCTCGTACTATATTCTGTTTACTTGTGACTTCTCTAGTTCTTAGACATGTGTTTCGTAGAAATATAAGGTCCAAATTTTGAGAAGTTATAGGTATATGAATAAAGTAGAGAACCAGATGTTGCAAGTATCGGGATTCTTCAAGGTGATCGAAGATGTAGATACTTGTGTATAGTATTCAGTTGATAGTAATGGCTTTGAGAAACTTGTTTCTTTTTCAGGTTACTCATATCTGGATGCATTCCTAAGTTGAGTAATGCCGATTGGCCTCTCTCCATTTAGTTGACATGTACTGGAGACAGCTGTATGATTTGAATCTGGTTCCAATTAAATCAGTGCCTCTGTTTCTATATTGGATATAGAACGGTTCATATCTTAACGATGTTAAGGTACGGAGAGTTGTCCGTCTTATGCTTAAAACCAGACTCTGGATAACTCAAGGCACGTTTCCGTAATGGCTGTTTGTGGGTTGACCCGGGCTATGACGAAGGTTGACTTTCTACCATCTGGAAGATCAATAGTGATATTGTTTTAGACTCGCCACAGTTTTAATAAAAATGGATTTTTTTCCAGAAAATAGTAGTGGGAGTATGGTAGAACTGGAAGTGATTCCAGAACCACAAACGATTACTGAAAATTTGATAAGAACCTAAAAATTCAATCTGGTTTGACATTCCATTGGCCACTCCGCAGATATGGTGGGTAACCTCAGGCACTCGAGAAATACTTCGGTATGCTCAAAAACGGTGACAAGGAGGTTCTTGTTTACCCAGACTTGACACTACTGTTGTTCCAGGCTATGAGACCCGGCAGGAGGATGAGTATAGCGTCGTTCTGAAATGGCTTTAGAAGTGCACGTGTATATTATTCTGCCAGAGAGTTGTCGTAGTTAGTGGGAGAAGCGGAAGCACTGGTGGACAAGTAGCTTATGTCTATTTATGGACTAAAGCAGATATAGTGGAGATAGATCATTTATTTCTGATGTGACAGTCATAAGTTTGACTTCATCAGAATAGGGGATGGATTTGTTAAGAAGGTAGTAGGGTGTGATGTCCTGGTATTTGGATGACATACACAGAGTAGGAAGTGAAATTCCTATACTACGGTCGGTTATACTTTGGTTATCACACGGTGGTTTCTCCACAAAGAATATAGATATAATATCAGACATTCTGGTTACTAGATCTATGGTTTTAGATCTAGATTTAGGTAGTTTCCCAATCTGGATATTTAGACAGCATTCTAAAGGTATTTTAGAATGGACGACTCCTGCCACTGTAGTGTACCTGCAGGTGATGGAGTCACCCTCTCTAAAGGTGTCTTACAGACTAAAGGGGAGAGGGATGTGCATGATTAGCAAATCACTTGCTTAGGCGATTGAGTCAATCATGAGATGTCAAGTATCACACCAGATGTTGTTTTTGCACGAGCTGCAATAAGTTGATATTGATCCAATCCTGGAAAAACGTTCGGAAGCATTTTTAGAACATAAGTGGATGTTCTAGGGATATGATAACAACAGTCTCTTTTTGGAGACGGTTATCATTCCAGGCTTCCTAGGTGACCTGGATGACAGAGTGACTGTCAGAGTTATAGTTTTCCCTCTGACGAGGGACAGTAGTTTGGATAGGTGGTCCAAGCAGATACTGAGGGAGGTGTGGCGCAGGACACTGATTAAGTTCAGTTGACGATACAGTCTATGAAGTTTGGATTTGGAGTTCATTGATGAGCCAGGTCCCATCAGATATCCAGACACATTCTAAGACAGGTATTGCTCATTTCGGGAGATGGTTTTCTCCGCGAACTTGAGATAAAGAGAGACATAGAAAGAAACATCAGGGCGGATCCACTCACTGAGGCTATTCCTCGAACACAATAGTTTCGCAAACGGGTTTTGTGAGACTGATTAGTAGAGGAGTTGGGTGTTCGATATCACACGGGCTGTGAGTATGCGACATCGCAATAATTAGCCTTGAGTGCAAGTGGGAGATTGTTGGATATAGTGCCCTCAGAGTTAATTATTAGATCGCAGGCACGTAATTGCAATGGTTGAGGGAGGACCTATACTGGTAGGACAGTCTTACCCGAGAGGTTTGTATACTATCTGGTTTGTCTTTATCATCGTGTACATACTTTAGGTGACATTGTAGTTCACTATTACACATTGATAGAGAATAGTTGCTACCATGGTTTGTCTTTATCAGTCGTGTATACCTTTAGGTGACATGTTCACTATTACACGTTGATAGAGCCCCTAGGATTCTTGCTTGACTGCCAGCAGTATGATGGCGATCATATACATGGGAGCTGGGGTCTATAAGCACATCCTTAAAGTGGTCCCTAGTGTTTACCCCAATCAGAGCAAAGCTCTGTTCAAATTCCAAGGAAATGAAGCAACGCTTCTGATTCCCCCAATCAGAGCAAAGCTCTACTTTGAAAATTTAAATTTTAATAAATGAAGTAATGCTTCAGATTCAGCGTGCTGCGCGCAACGCGCCACGTGCCAGGCGCAGATACATCAGTGCAGCTCCCAAGGCAGCGCACCCAATCAGAGCAAAGCTCTGTTTAAAGCAAAATTAAAGGAAGCAACGCTTCAGTTGCGCAAGCACTGCGCTGCGCGACACGTGTCAGCGCAGATGCGCTAGCGCAGTTGCGCTGCGCGACACGTGTCAGCGCAGATGCGCTTACGCTGTTGCGCTGCGCTGCTTGACACGTGTCACGCGCTGGGGCATTTGCGCCAAACAGAATTAAGATTTTAAAGAAATCTTTCTGTTCTTTTTAAAACAAGAAGATTTTCTTCTATAAAACAGAAGCCCTTTGATCAAAGATCCAACGGTGGGGAAAATTCCCCAAATCACTCAGAGAAAGATCTCTTTAACAAATTTAACTAATTTATGGACACTATAAAAAGGACCCTAGACCTCAATTCAAAGGGAGGAACATTTGGTGATAAATCAAAATTTTCAAATAGAGAGAACTCTGAAGAAATTTCAAGAAGAAGAAAGGTAAAAGACCTTTTAGATAGAAAAATTTCTTCTAATAGATCATTGATCTAAGAACAAGATCAATGATTTTTAATAAAAAACAAAATAAAAATAGTGCTTTGCACTTATGAACCATTGGTTCTCTAAGATCAAGAAAAATAAGAAACACTTGTTTTCTTTGATCTAAATTAGATCAAGAGACCAAGCAGTGCTTTGCACTTCTTTTATGAACTATTGGTTCTGGAATCTAAAAGATTCTCAAGTTAACAGTGCTTTGCACTTGAAAAATTGCATTGTTGCGCTCCTGTGTTGGCACAAGCCACCAGGGAGCGCCACGTATCAGCAGCGCAACAGCGCAGCGCACTGACACAGCGCAATGCGCTGTCGCGCTTGCGCTCCTCAGAACGTGACAGTGTCAGCAGCGCAGCGCACTGGCACAGTGCACTGCTCTTGCATGACACGTGTCCTCACCACAAGCGCTTGTGCTTTTTGATTGGCGCAAAGCGCCTGACAAATGCAATGCATTTCTTTTGCTAAAGGGCCAGGCCCAAGTCAAAAAGACCTAACAGGCCAAAATAAATTGCAAAGCAATAAAAAGGGCAGAGCCCAAGTAAAATTGATGCTCTGCATCATTTATAAATGGGCAGAGCCCAAAACAAATTGATGCTCTGCATTCTTTATGGGCAGAGCCCAAATAAAAATAAAAAGTAATGCAATGCATTATTTAAATGTGGGCAAAGCCCTAGCACAGGTCTAATAGACCAAAAATAAATAAAAGCGTTGAATATTTTTCAACTGGACTTAGCCCAATCATGGCCGTAAGTTCTCAAATTAAATTGACTGAGCAAGATTGCTCTCCTAAATCAATTTACCTCCGGTTCGATGGTACATCTCCGAACTCCTCTGACACCTGTCGTTATAATCCTTCAACGACGTCAGAGAGGTGACGGGTCCCAACGACCACATATGAATATGGACTGCGGGGTCCTTAAACTCGTGGACCGAAACGTCATTAAACTAATATCGGACCGAAATGTCCTTAAACTAATATTGGACCGAAACGTCCTTAAATTAATATCGGACCGAAACATTCTTAAACTAATATTGGACCGAAACGTCCTTAAACTAATGATGGACCACCACGTCCCTAAACTGGCGATGGACCGAAACGTCCTTAAACTAATATCGGACCGAAACGTCCTTAAACTAATATCGGACCGAAACGTCCTTAAACTAATGGTGAACCACTACGTCCCTAAACTGGAACATGGACCACCACGTCCCTAAACTGAAACAATAGAGCCTCCAAATGCTCTTTTGTCGGATCTAAACGGTCCCTTTTAAGTTGATCTTAGCCCCAAACACGGCTAACGTATCCTTAAACATTTAAATGGACTATAAAACTCCAAATTGACTTTGGTTCAAGGGTACATCTCTGAACTCCTCTGACACCTATCGTTTAATCCTTCAACGACGTCAGAGAGGTGATGAGTCCTGACGGCCATATATTAAACGGATCACCACGTTAAGTTGATCTTAGTCTCAAACATGACTAACGTATCCTTAACGAACGTTTAAGTCGATCTTAGCCTAAATACGGCTAACGTATCCTTAAACGAAAAACACCAAGCCCAAATCTAAGTAAATATGGATTTGGACTAATCCACGTCCTGCGGGCGACGGCATTACTCAGTCTCCGTATACAATCCACGGGCAACCACAAACAAAACAAACACACACGACACGAAATGAAATTCTGGAGAAGGAGAAAGTGGCTACCGCGATGCGGTAGCGTAATTAACTGCAGGGGCTTGCGCCTGCAGGGAAGAGCGTCCCCACAATCAAAAACCCCTCTAGCGAGGGGGAATCTGACAAAGTCTGCTACATCGGCCGCATCCGTCTAAACTTCTGATACACGGTGCCATAAATCAACTTGGCATCTTCGGAGAGGTGGACGGATAAAACCAAATAGCATCTGTCCCGAATCTCAGGCAAGACGTCCTCACGTCGTCGACCGCCATTCGGAGGGGAACAGATTCTGGCACGCCCGGTGGGACCTTTTCCTCTTTCCACTCCACACTTCATGTGTCGTCTTCGCGGACCAATTGTTGGATATAGTGCCCTCAAAGTCAATTATTGGATCGCAGGCACGTGATTGCAATGATTGCGGAGGACCTATACCGGTAGGACAGTCTTACTTGAGATGATAGTATGCTATCTGGTTTGTCTTTATCAGTCGCGTACAGTTTCAGGTGACTGATCACTGTTACACTTTGATAGAGCCCTTAGGATCTTGCTTTACTATCTACAGTATGATGGCGATCATATACGTGAGAGTTGGGTGGTTTATACGCATATCCTTAATTGTGGTCCCTAGTCATGGGAGTTTCGAGACAGGGCATCGATACTCCGGAGTAGACTAATGTATACAGTCGAGACCCCGACGAGGGGCGGTGGCCGGTCTCACAAGCCACTGGTGTCAGTTGGATCACCTAAGATGTATACAGGTGCTCATTGGGTTATGAGTACACCGGACAGGACTCGCCGGGAATCTGCTAGTTGGTATTATACTTATCGTCAGATAGCAGTTCCCTGGTGACATGTGTACAGGTTAGTTCATCGACCTGAGGTTGTCATTTGTCTCGTGTGAGTTCCTACTGTGCTTTGATTTCTACCCTACCACGGCTCAAAGGAGTCGTGCAAACAGGTAGTTTTTGGGTACAGTCCCGAGCCATATGGAGGCACGTGAGCGGATCGGCAGGGGATTCGTCTCTCCCAGTATTGGGGGTGAGATCGTGCTGTGTCTAGGAGAGCCATTACACAAAGCCCACGGCCGTGGCAGGAGATTTACTGGTAGGTACTCCAGTAGTATATCAGGGTGTTTTTGGGCTACACTCCGACACGACTTATACTGCTTTTGGGGGTCTGACGTTACCAGCCCCCTAGGCAGATATGCGATACTCATAGACGAATGGACCGGACTGTATATACATTGTCACTGTTAGGCTCAGTAGGGTTTCCGGATGAGTTCGCTCATCGGCCTTCCTTGAGGTCAGTCCATGGGCAGCCGTTACGCATAGCTAGTGCCGCTGACAGTTTGTGGTTAAACCCACTGCCAGGGTACTGACGAGTCATTAGAGTCCCCCACAGACAGTTTCCCAAGTTCGGACGAAACGTTGTAGAGGCCGTACGGTTTTATGGCAGGGTTCGGAGAATGCACGTGCGTTTACGCACGTGTCATATTTCGGGCAGATAATACTGGTGGGCTTTGGTTTAAGCCGGATCCGAGTATTATACTGTGTAGATATAATATCTTTGTCTCAGTTGCATTTGTATTCGGTCGTAATACAAATGCGGGTATGTTTATACTGTTACGGGGTTATCCTGAAATTCGTTTCGGGATCACTTTTGGAAGTTGCCAGTTTTCAGTTTTCTATCTGCCGTATTTAACATTTGGTTAAATACGGATTTATCTTTTCTTGAGATGAGTGTGGAAGTTTCTAGAAGATCTAGAAGGTGGTGACTAGGTTAGAGTGGTGTTATTGTTTCATTGGTTGCATTTAATGGTTCAATTAATGCAAGATGACTAGGTTAGTGATTTATCTCTTTGTGTTCACACTAGATATTTATCCTTGTGGTTATCTTCCCCTCTCCTACACTCACCCCCCTACCTCTATATGATGGCCGGCCCCTCCCCTCTCTCTCACTCACTTGATGATTATGGTTGCTAGGAAAAAAAGATATAGTTTTGGATGTATGGAAATTAACATATTCATATCTCATTTTCATATCGATCCAAAAGGCAACTTCATTAACCGTTCGTCCATAGCCCTGAACGTAACGAGACAAAGTATTCTACTCATTCTCTACATCAATCTTGGTCGTCTCTTTTAGCAAACTTGACGACCGAGTTGCCTTGAGTCAGAGGCGGAAGCCCGTTTAAAGAATCGTTGACGTGGTGCCACCTGGACGAGGAGATCAGAGATCGACGAGATCGGAGCAGCCGCAACGGAGCGTGGGATGATGGTTAAAGAACGAAGGACTCGGATCGTTCGGTATAACCTTTCTACTCTCTTTACAGTTTGTTAGTTTAGCAATAATGGCAGATCCGGGTTATAGTATACGATAGCGGCAGTTAAAAAGTTTTTGTTCCGCAATTGGCGTCTGTAGACGGCCGGGGCGCTACCGTAGACTTACAGTGGTATCAGAGCCTCACCATTTTGCTTTACTAACTTGTGCTAACGCGTTTAAAATATCGATCGGACCGAATATCAAAAACTGCAAAATTTCCATTCACAGTTTTTGTCGATTTTAAATCAAGTCCTAAAATTATTTTACATATCACAGAAAGTTGTGTATGGTTTTATAAGCTCTCTGTAGAAATTTGGTCACGTGACCTCACCATACCACCGTGGATCCGCGGTCAAACCTAGGGTTTGACCGCGCATCCGCGGCCAATCAGTGAGATCAGTGGTCCAATTTTCTACAGTGGATTCTTCTCTGCAAATTGGGGGTTTTGGTATATATCTTTTGGGCCCATATTTTGTTACTATGCAGCAGATGTTCATGGGGCCCACTTCGCGATATTTAGTCGATCGAAATTTAAACATGTTAGTTTACAGTGCTTACATTATATCTCCGACCGTGAATGTCATTTGATCGGTAAACCGTGTCTGATTGCTATAGTTCTTTTAGACGGGTTTGCGAACGTGACATTCACGTTGATGTTCTGTGTTGTGCTGTGATGTTGCGGATTTGTCGTGGTGGAAAGCAGTGTGCAATGATAGTGCAGTTTGGATTTATTTGTACATTTGATATTATGGGGTGAGCGTCCAACATGTGGACTGCCGTCACTGCCTGTTGTATAATATTCTTTTGGGGCACGACCGGGTCGAGATCGATGTACCCATTGTACATATTTTTCATTTCTGTACTAGTTTTACCCCGCGACGGAGTGCACGGATAGCCTGGTTCTGGAGGGCAACGGGTCCGCATCTCATGGCTTTGAGAGGCAGAGGGGCCTCACTCTAAAATTGGCAGACTATTCGCCGCACTCGTAGGGGGTACAGGTTGACCCAAGGAGGGGTGCTCAAGCTACCGGATTCCGTGAAGTGCAGGGTGGTCCATTCACTTTGCAGTAGGGGGCTGCCTCACCTCAGGTTTTTGGCGGGTAACTTGCCGCACCAGTAGGGGTCTAGGTTTCATTGCACAGGCTATCCACATGACCAGGGGAACGTCGGGTTTCAGCAGCGGCTCTGTGAAACTCGGGGATCCCAGATTATCTATATTGTTCTGTGATGCTTATTACTTTTCTGTAATGTTGCATATTATCACGCCTGGAGCGATTATCGTATATTGGTATATATACTATTAGATGTTGTATATGTTTTGCACCCGCGCTAGTTCAGTCCCCGCTCTGTCGTTAGTTAAGTAACCTAACGGGTGATGACGGGACCCAGTGACGAATGCGGATGGCATATACGTACATTTTATTTTCGTTCTTTTCTGGTGTGATTGATTGATGGGACTGCGTTGATTCTGATCAATGTAAAGGAAAGCAAACCTATTTGGTAGTTATTGGAACAAATTTAAAAAGTGTTATTACAAAGACGTTTCCTTTTGTTTTGCATAGCGGTATTCGGTTGGAATATCCTGCACCTCATTCGACGGGGCAAGGGCCAATATCCCTTCATCGGGACTGACCCCTTGGGCAGAAGTTTGCGTCAGGGTAATAACTTCACTATAGTCGATTACAAGTTGCTTTGCATCGCGGTATTCAGTTGAATATCCTGCACCTCAATCCACGAGGAAAGAGCCGAGATCCCTTCACCGGGAGTGACCTCTTTAGCAAAGGTTTTCGCCACTATATTTTTATAAAAAGCTATCAGGTTCCTTCAGCGATATCAAGTTCACTACGTTAAAGGTTTTTCGCCAAAAATCAGCCGTAGCCCTCCGTCATTTCTTTTGGGTATTCAGTAGTATTCAAGCTATGCATTTTAGCCAAAGTTAAGGCATAGTGTTTGGTAGCTGCTGGGTATTCATTTGTTGCATAGATAGATGAGTTGGTTTGGGACAGTCGTTCTGCCGATTGGCCAAAGTCAGGGGCATGTGCGGGTGGGTTCAAATTGACAAGATAGTGACGGGTAGAACTTAGCATGTGACTTATGACATTTTGACCAAAGCCAAGGTCATAAGAGCATGGGGCAAAAATCATATCGGGAGTTTCTAAAGAAACTGAAACTTGCCAAGTATGCGCATACCTTCTGGAGTGTGAGTAACGTGGATGCATTCCGTCACGTTATCATGCGATGAGAGTTGGATCCCGATTCCCACTGATGAGTTGGTTTACTCTTCGGGTGATCCCGATTGATTCTTCTTTCAGGTTTGGAGGAGAATTTGACAGCACAGTGGGAGATTTCCTGATTAGATAAAGTGATAACCATTTTGATCTAGATTAGAGTGCACGCAGAGTGTTTCTTTTCTCTCTCTCTTTGGTAGCAACCTTTGACCGACCCTAGACTATGACTCAGTGACCAAGTTGACCGAACCTTCTTAAAATACTGGCTTTTGGATTGTCTGAAGTTGCATAAGTCATTGCCACTCCTTCTTTTACCCTTTGAATTTCTCAGAACACCCGTATTACTACGGACATCCACTTCCATTGGATAGATCCATCGTATGGTTATATACGAACTCGAAGGGACTTCTTCAAGGCTGGATCCAGGTTCAGGAGAAATAGAATTGGTTTATTTAGTTGTCTTTTATTATCACCTTCTCTCAGGTTACGAGAGCTCCTTGGTTTAGGAGAGTACACCTATTACGCTTATTGGATAGTCTTCTTCCAAACCATAGGCAGGTGCCGAAAGGTAGGGAATGAAGAAAACCAATTAGCCTAAATAGGGTGTGCAGAAGGTAATATGTAAAGACAAAATAAAGGGATTAGAAAGAGGGCAAAGTAAATTGCGACTGTTATCATTCACGACCAAATCACGTACTTCATCGCCACTCCTATTTCACCTTTAAAAAGGAATAAGGTATTATTCAGTTGTCTTTTATCATCACCTTCTCTCAAGATGTGAGTACTCCTTGGTTTAGGAGGGTACACCTATTATGCTTACTGGATAGTCTTCTTCCAAACCATAGACTGGTGTCGAACGGTGGGGAAGGAAGAAAACCATTTAGCCTAACGATGGTGTACAGAAGGAAATGAATAAAGACAAATAAAGGGATTTGGAGAGATGACAAAGAATTATACGGTTACAGTCTTGAATTGGATTATGGAGGAGGTATTACTAGGAATACCAAGATACCCCTACAAAACATTTTCATGTTTCAGTGCATTGTTAAAGCAAAACTGTTTTCCCGATTAGATACTTACTCCAGGGTATGTATTTACCAGGTTTCATTCTCATATCTGTATGGGTTTACAGATGATGAGTGGGAGTAAGTTATTGGGAATTAAGTAATTATCCTCATTATATCGGAATTCGTTGTAATTGGTGATATTTGAGGAAATCGCCTGGGTACAGTTTTCAACCTACAACGCACAAGTTTTTGAGTCATTAAAACTCAGCGGACTTATACAGAGTATTGTATGTTGTCTAGTGTCCATCAGGACAAAGGGGTAGGTCCTCGTACTATGTTCTGTTTACTTATGACTTCTCTAGTTTTTAGACAAGTGTTTTGTAGAAATACAAGGTCTAAGTTTTGAGAAGTTGTGGGTATAAGAATAAAGTAGAGAACCAGGTATCACAAGTATCGGGATTCTTCAAAGAGATCGAAGATGCAGATTCTTGTGATTGGTATTCAGATGATAGTAATGGTTTTGAAAAACTTGTTTCTCTTTCAGGTTACTCATAATTGGATGGATTCCTAAGTTGAGTAAAGCTGATTAGCCTATTTCCATTTAAGTTGATATGCACTGGAGACAGCTGCATGATTAGAATCTGGTTCCAATTAAATAAGTGCCAAAGTTTCTATATTGGATATAGAATGGTTCATATCTTAACGATGTTAAGGTACGGGGAGTTGTCCAGCTTATGCTTAAAACCAGACTCTGGATAACTCAGGGCACGTTTCTGTAATGGCTGTTTGTGGGTTGACCCTGGCTATGACGATGGTTGACTTTCTACCATTTGGAAAATCAATAGTGATATTGTTCTAGACTCGCCACAGTTTTAGTAAAATGGATTTTTTTCAGAAAACAGTAGTGGGAGTATGGTAGAACTGGAAGTGATTCCAGAACCGCAAACGATTACGGAAAATTTAATAGGACCTAAAGATTCAATCAGGTTTGACATTCCATTAGCCACTCCGCAGATATGGTGGGTAACCTTAGACATCCGAGAGGTACTCCGGTAGCTTCAAGGACGGTGACAGGGAGGTTCTTGATTATCCAGACTTGACACTACTGTTGTTCCAGGCTATGAGACCCGGTAGGAGGGTTGTTGTGGTCAGTGGGAGCAGCGGAAGCATAGTAGGCAAGTAACTTATGTCTATTTATAGACTAGAGCAGTTATAGCGGAGATAAATCATCTAGTTTTGATGTGACAGTCACAGGTTTGACTTCATCAGAATAGAGGATGGATCTGTTAAGAAGGTAGTAGGGTGTGATGTCATGGTATTTGGATGACATACACAGAGTAGGAAGTAAAATTCCTATACTACGATCGGTTGTACTGTGGTCGTCACACAGTTGTTTCTCCAGATAGGATATGGATATAATATTTGACATTCTGATTTCTAGATCTATGGTTTTAGATCTAGATTTGGGTAGTTTCCCAATGTGGATACTATGACAGTATTCTGATCGTATTTGGAATAGATGACTCCTGGCATGGTGGTGTACCTGCACGTGATGGAGTCACCCTCTCTAAAGGTGTCTTACAGACTAAAGGGGAGAGGGATGGGCATGATTGGTAGATCACTTACTTAGGCAACTGAGTCAATCATGAGATGTCAAGTACCACACCAGATGTTGTTTTTGCACTAAATGCGATAAGTTTGTATTAATCCAATCCTGGAGAAACATAAGGAAGCAGTTTTTAGAACATAAGTGCATGTTCTACGGATTTCATGACGGCAGCCTCCTTCGGGAGACGATTATCATTCCAGGCTTCAAAGGTGACATGGATGACAGAGAGATTGTCAGAGTTATAGTTTTCCCTCTAACGAGGGACAGTATTATGGACAGGTGGTCCAAGAGAATACTGTGGGAGGCATAGTGCTGGATACTGATTATGTTCAGTTATCAATACAGTCTAAGAAGTTTGGATTTGGAGTTCATTTATGAACTGGGTCCCATCAGATATCCAGACATATTCTAAGACAGGTATTACTCGATTCGGGAGATGGCTTTCTCCGCGAACTTGAGATTAAGAGAGATATAGAAAGAAACATCGGGGCGGATCCACTCACTGAGGCTATTTCTCGAACACAATAGTTTTACGAACGAGCTTTGTAAAACTGATTAGTAGAGGAGTTGGGTGTTCGGTTTCACACGGGCTGTGAGTAGTCGACATCGCAATAATTAGCCTTAAGTGCAAGTGGGAGATTATTGGATATAGTGCCCTCAAAGTCAATTATTGGATCGCAGGTATGTGATTGCAATGATTGCGGAGGACCTATACCGGTAGGACAGTCTTACTCGAGATGATAGTATGCTATCTGGTTTGTTTTTATTAGTCGTGTACATTTTCAGATGACTGATCACTGTTACACTTTGATAGAGCCTTTAGGATCTTGCTTTACTACCTATAGTATGATGGCGATCATATACGTGAGAGTTGGGTGGTTTATACGCATATCCTTAATTATGGTCCCTAGTTGTGGGAGTTTCGAGACAGGACATCGATACTCCGGAGTAGACTGGTTTATACAGTCGAGACCCCGACGAGGGGCGGTGGCCGGTCTCACAAGCCACTGGTGTCAGTTGGATCACCTAAGATGTATGCAGGTGCTCATTAGGTTATGAGTACACCGGACAGGACTCGCCGCGAATCTGCTAGTTGGTATTATACTTATCGTCAGATAGCAGTTCCCTGGTGACATGTGTACAGGTTAGTTCATCGACCTGAGGTCGTCATTTGTCCCGTGTGAGTTCCCACTGTGCTTTGATTTCTACCCTACCACGGCTCAAAGGAGTCGTGCAAACAGGTAGTTTTTGGGTACAGTCCCGAGCCACATGGAGGCACGTGAGCGGATCGACAGGGGATTCGTCTCTCCCAGTATTGGAGATGAGATCGTGCTGTGTCTAGGAGAGCCATTACACAAAGCCCACGGCCGTGGCAGGAGATTTGCTGGTAGGTACTCCAGTAGTATCTCAGAGTGTTTTTGGGCTACACTCCGACACGACTTATACTGCTTTTGGGGGTCTGACGTTATCAGCCCCCTAGGCAGATATGCGATACTCATAGACGAACGGACCGGACTGTATATACATTGTCACTGTTAGGCTCAGTAGGGTTTCCGGATGAGTTCGCTCATCGGCCTCCCTTGAAGTCAGTCCATGGGCAGCCGTTACGCATAGCTAGTGCCGCTGACGGTTTGTGGTTAAACCCGCTGCCAGGGTACTGACGAGTCATTAGAGTCCCCCACAGACAGTTTCCCAAGTTCGGGCGAAACGTTGTAGAGGCCGTACGGTTTTATGGCAGGGTTCGGAGAATGCACGTGCGTTTACGCACGTGTCATATTTCGGGCAGATGATACTGGTGGTCTTTGGTTTAAGCCGGATCCGAGTATTATACTGTGTAGATATAATATCTTTGTCTCAGTTGCATTTGTATTCGGTCATAATACAAATGCGGGTATGTTTATACTGTTACGGGGTTATCCTGAAATTCGTTTCGGGATCACTTTTTGAAGTTACCATTTTTCAGTTTTCTATCAGCCGTATTTAACATTTGGTTAAATACGGATTTATCTTTTCTTGAGATGAGTGTGGAAGTTTCTAGAAGCATCTAGAAGGTGGTGACTAGGTTAGAGTGGTGTTATTGTTTCATTGGTTGCATTTAATGGTTCAATTAATGCAAGGTGACTAGGTTAGTGATTCATCTCTTTGTGTTCACACTAGATATTTATCCTTGTGGTTACCTTCCCCTCTCCTACACTCACCCCCCCACCTCTATATGATGGCCGGCCCTTCCTCTCTCTCACTCACTCACTTGATGATTATGGTTGCTAGGAAAAAAAGATATAGTTTTGGATGTATGGAAATTAACATATTCATATCTTATTTTCATATCGATCCAAAAGGCAACTTCATTAACCGTTCGTCCATAACCTTGAACGTAACGAGACAAAGTATTCTACTCATTCTCTATATCAATCTTGGTCGTCTCGGATCGTTCGGTATAACCTTTCTACTCTCTTTACAGTTTGTTAGTTTAGCAATAATGGCAGATCCGGGTTATAGTATACGATAGCGCCAGTTAAAAAGTTTTTGTTCCGCAATTGGCGTCTGTAGACGGCCGGGGCGCTACCGTAGACTTACACCAATCGCAGTTTGTTAACGGTTGCCTCTGAATTTCAAGTTACTAAGATTTGGTCTTTTACCTGGCGCAGAACTCAAGCATCAATGGCCTCTAACTGCACCAACTGCTCGAAGTGTCACTGCAACGGACGCTCTACCTCATCTGGAGGTGTAGCATATGGGGCCCAAGCGGCCTCCTTCCTTGCCCTGCCGGTAGAACAGGTGACCCAGGCCACCACCGGCCTATTTTTCGGGACCATGGTCCCACCTGCAAGCTTCTCTATGCCAAGACTTGCACCAGAAGTGAACAAGAAGTCGGTCTTCGACCGGCTCACTGCTACGACGGCCCCAGCCAACGGGTCGTCCATTACTAAGCTAACAGCCTCTGTCTTTGCGAGGCTGGATCAAAACTCTGAGGGGTCTGCCAAGAAGCCTGTGAATCCCAAGGTGGCTGTCCCAAGGAAGGCAATAACCGCTGCTTCAGAAGTCGTCAAGGCGGCTTCTCCCGTCAACGAGTCGGTCTTTTCAAGACTGACGATTCCTGCTGCTGCCCCTGCTCGAGGATCTGTCTTCGACAGGTTGAATATTACCCCTCAAAGGACAACTTCAGTCTTTAAGAGGTTAACACCAGCGGCGCCTCATTCGGGCAGGGGGCAAAAATAAGCTGTCTCTATCTCCGAGCCAGTCCCAACAGCTCGTCATGCTCGACGTCGCCATTGGCGACGAGTAAGGAAGGCAGGGGGCAACTCCTCCTTAGGGCTAACTCCACCTGCTCCAGTGGTGGAAGTCAATGCTGCTGTTCCAACTGGGAACAGCTTCGAACTGCTCAGGAGGGTACGTAAGAACTCCCCAACCGCTACACTGAAAAGATTTCCTCCACCTGCGGAGAGAGTTCCGGAAATAAAGCAGGAACAGCCCCCTCAACGGTTGTCCTCAAAAATTTATAAAGTTTGGCGGAGGGTTCAAGACTCCGTAATTGACCCAGAGCATTCTCGTCAACAGAAAAAGGCGAAGGTGCAAGAAGAAAAGAAACGTCCGGACAAGCAGCAGAGGACGACCACCGCCTGGGTGCCCACTACAACGGCCCCTTCAACTTCGACGGCCCACAAAAGAAGAAGGCCGGAGAAAACCCCTGCACCCGCGGCACATGCCAAAGGTGGTGAACCCAAACGCCCTAGGTCTGGGGGCATGGTAGTTCATACCGTCTATATGGCGTCTGGTAAAGAGGACAGCCGCATATCAACAGGTCATAGACCGCTCACGCGATCGATGACCAAAGCGCAGGAGCAGCAGCAAAAGCTCCAGGAGATGATGAACGCGATGGCCGCACTCACTGGGCCAAAAGAAACCCCTGAAACGTCCTCGGATGAACGCCAGGAACAAGAAACCGACGCCGAATTCCTTCGTCGAATATTGGAGAAAAAGGATAAAGAGGTTGCTCAACAAGCAGCCAACATAAAGCGTATGAGCCTCATGTTCCAAGACATGGTGGGGATGATGATCCAACAAGATTCTCCGGCCGAAGATCCCCCGATCGTCCTTGAAGACGATAGGGGAGAAACGTCGAATCCTACACCGGCTCTGTCAACAGCCAAGGAGGAGGCAATCTCCAAGGCCGACCTGGACGAATATATAGCTCAGCAGATCCGGATTCATCAAGCGACTAAAGCAGCGGGCCAGGTCATAAAAACGGGGCGACCGTATCCGGGCTGGTACGACCAGATCAAATACCCGTCAGGTTATACGATACCAAAATTCTATGTGTATAAGGGGACTGGCAATCCCCACCAGCATATTGCCCAGTTCAGGGCGCTTTGCGGCAACACCGGCGGGGATGATAAATTGTTGCTTCGCCAATTCGTTGGTAGCTTGTCAGATACAGCGTTTGAGTGGTATTCCGAGCTCCCGAACGACTCTATCAAGACCTTTGCTGAGATGGAGCTGTTGTTTACCCAACGTTTCGCGAGTGCCAGCGAGGGTACCCCAATAACGGCACTGATTAACGCCAGGGTAAAGCCAGGCGAGACATGGGTCTAATATGCTATACGGTGGCGTAATTTATGGTCAAAATGCGAGCAGCGCATAGAAGAAGCTCCCGCAGTGGGAATGTTTGTAGGAACCCTCGATCCGCAAGCAACCATCTCGCAATTTATGATGTTCTTCAAGCCGACCACCTTCCAGGCGTTAATCGACAAGCTGGCGCAAATGGATCAAATGGGCCATAAACCCCCTCTTCCGAAGCCGAACTCCCGAAATGACAAGGGGAAGGGAAAACCGATCATTGTTGCTAATGCTCAGCAACAGCTGAGCAACCCGAAACCAGTCGTTCGCTAAAATAATATGCGCCCGTACGTAGCCCTTGAGGAGAGGATGGGACGTCCTTACTCGTTTCCCCGAGATAAAACGAAAAGGTTATTCGAGCTGGCATTGCGCAACCGACTTATAAATCTGCCGGATCCAAAACGTCCGTCGCAACCAAGTGATGTCAATGAGCCCAACTACTGTCCT
Source organism: Agapanthus africanus (assembly GCA_030015575.1). Taxonomy (NCBI): domain Eukaryota; kingdom Viridiplantae; phylum Streptophyta; class Magnoliopsida; order Asparagales; family Amaryllidaceae; genus Agapanthus; species Agapanthus africanus. The sequence goes on along the minus strand of CM057346.1, from coordinate 101,814,505 downwards.
TATCATAGAGTACTGGGTCATCCGATCGAGGATTGCTACGTCTTCAAAAATTGGCTTGAAGACCAGTACCGACAGGGCAAGTTCGCATTGTCCGACAAATGGAAGGCGAATCCATCGCAGCCCCACACCTCTAAAGGAATGAATACGCCGGGGGCAACATGCTCTGTCGTTGAAGAAGCTCCCTGGGAGGTTGTATTATCAGCTAAGACAAAGAGAATGCTAAATGATCTTCAAACATGCCCAGCGATCAAGTGGAAGAACCCGTTGGAGCCGCAGATCATTGAAGGGATGTTGAAACCTCGTCCAACTCAAAAGATCGATGGAGGTGGCCCAAGCATTCATAACCAGCCATCGAAGTCTTCAAAGAAGAAGAAAAAGAAGTCAAAGAAGCCCGTGAAGCCTGGCGACAAGCGCACGGACTTGCAAAAACAAATTGACGCGCTGGAGGAATACAACCAGAAGGCACGGACTCCCATTACATTCCAAGAGTTCCTCAACCACGTCTTTCAAGAGGAAGATGAGGGAGATAGTTCGTCGGATGAATCCGAGGAATATGTGGCGAGCTGTCATATGATTTCCCATTTGCTCACGAACGATGAGGAGACTCCTTGTACTGAAAAGCTGGGGGCAGATCCTGAACCAAAAATTTCGGAGCCATCGAATGAAGTAATTGACGCATTCCTTAATGAAGCTCTCTTAAAAAGCAAAGCTGATCGGGAGCACGAGGCGATCATATTTGAAAGGGCCAAGCGCCAGCGCCTTGACGAAAAGATTGAGATACTCCCGTTGGAGCAAAGTACACCCACTGCGGATAAAATCAAATTCAAGATGAGGAAGAGGTTTGCTAAAGCCGTGTCAATGGGTATGAAACTACCATCCTCTGAGGGAAGCATTACTGGTAAAGCGGAAATGCACCCCTCCTATTGCTTGTATCATCGGAAGATTTCGCACCCCACTGAAGAGTGCAAAGCTTTCGATAGATGGTGGCAAGGATATGTTGCTCACCGGCAGCATTTTAAGCGGGAAAAGCGCAAGACCCGCCGAGAGAAGAACGGTACGACCGAAGGGCTTAACAGAACTACCGGCAATTGTCGCATGGTCAATGCCGGAGGATCACAAGTGCTCATATTTGGGAGCGATTCCGACGAGGAGCTGACTCTTAGCCCCCTCTTTAAAGAGTCTACTTCGGGAAAAGAAGAAGAGCCGAAGATTTGTGAGAATATCCGGCTGCGTAATCGCAAGCTGCCCGAAAAGAATCTTGGACCCCCAAACAAAAAAGATAAAGGGAAAGAGAAGGTCTCTGAGGACATCGCCCTAGATGACCAAGTTGAAGAGGAGCTAATCGCCAAAGACCCGCCGAAGAGAAATAAGGTGGATTACAACGTCTTAGCGCATCTGAGGAAGCTACCCTCGCAGCTCAGCATTCTTGACGCCCTTTTACTATCAAAGGAGGCGAGAGATTCGTTAATTAAGGAACTACAGGACCCGGAGCAGTTCCAAGCTTTCCTGGCCGAAGAAAAGATGAAGGATGAATTGGAGGAAGTGCACACGGCAGATGTCACTTTTGATGATGAAGACCTTCTTCTTGGGACGTGCGAACACAATCGCCCTCTCTACGTCTCAGGATATTGCCATGATATAAAGATAGGCAAAATCCTGATTGATAACGGATCGTTTGTTAATCTCCTTAACGTGCGGGTGTTGAAGGAAATCTGTATGAGCGTCCAGCACCTTGCTCGGGACAAGATCACCATCTCCGAGTTCGACTCCCAATCATCAAAGACTCTTGGATCTGTGATACTGACGCTACGCTTTGGGCTGCTCGTCACAGACATTAAATTCCACGTCATAGATGCCAAGACATGCTACAACGCTCTGCTCGGCCGACCATGGTTACACGAGTACAACATCATCCCTTCTACACAGCATCAGTGTATGAAATATTTTAGGGATGGTCTCGAGTATACCGTGACGGGAGAACTGAATCCGTTTTCCGTGAACGAAGTTCGTAAATACGAAGATGCCAAATACTTCTTACCGAGTTTTGAAGACACGGAAAGATGTCACAAGCCGGAGAACAAAACTAACGCCGCCATCCCTGTCCTCGGCAGTGATACCGAGGAGGAGAAGGAGATAGTTTATTCGGGTCCACCCCAATACACCAAGCCGGGACCATCCGCTCCTACGTTGATCTTTGGTAGCGATTCGTAAAATGAAGTCCATGCTATATTCTCTGCTCGGCCTTCAATACGAACGTCCGTTGACGAAGAGTAAAGTCTACAAGTCGCCATGGTGCCATTTAAACACCGTAAAGAATTAGATGCACTTGATATTTACAATGTAGAAGAGCTGCAAACGTTCTATATCCCTCCCAGGCGAGAAGGCGAAAAAACAATTCTATTCTACCGCTCTGAAGAAACCAGAGTGGAGAAAGAAATCTGGCATGGCGCGGATCCTACGCTTGACAGGCTTCAGCCCATTCGCCTCCCCAGATATTATACAGAAGGTTTGAAGAGGCTGTTGAAGCGCCAAGGGATACCCTTCAAACAGACCGTTAGAAGGGCCAAATTCTATGACAGGGTCTGGAACGTCCCCGGAACTCAGCACAAGCTGCCCAATGGGAGGATGGAGACAATCGGGCTCGGATACATTGGCTCCAAGAAACGAGAGTTGCTCCGCGACTGTTACGTCGTGCATGACTTCAATAAAGAAGCAGGTGCTCAACGGGAGGACACTAATCCTGAACCAGAAAAAGTTCCTGATGCAAAAGTGCCCAGTCCGTCGTTCGAAGAACAAATGGACAGGCTTATAAGAGAAGCTGGTCAAAAAGTCCAAGATGATCACAATCGTGAAATGGCAATCTACGAGAAAGCCAAAACGCAACGCCTCTTTCAACAGGCCGTCAAAGATGAAAGTGCCGCCCCCTGTCAACCTGTTATAAAAAAGGCTCGACGCAGAGGCAGAAACAAATCGAAAGGCTAAAAAGGCGCTCAACAGCAACAAAGCGGGGCTAAGAATCTACGCAAACAGGAGTCGAGCGTTATTGATCTATCCTTCATGAAGAAAATGGGTCGAGCGTACTCATTTCCTCGGGACAAGACGAAGAGGATACTTGATCTTGCTCTAAAACATCAAATGCTTACACCGCCGGAGTCCAAGAACCCCAAACAAGCAGGCGAAGTCTCTGACCCAAATTATTGCTCTTACCATTGAGTGATAGGGCACCCTCTCGAAGATTGCTTCACCTTCAAGAATTGGGTTGAAGATCAGTATCAGCTTGGCAAATTCGCTCTGTCTGACAACTGGAGGGTAGCGCCGCCACAGAAGCACGAACCCAAAGCCACGAGAACAGAACCAACTCCACATTGGGATTGGAAGCGGATTCGTACTTGTCACATGATAACAATATTAAAAGAAGAGCCTGAGAACATGGACAGCCTTCCCTGGTGCTTCGAAAACAGCAATGATGGGGTGATCTCAGAATTTCCGCCAGCTCCGAAAGAACTGGAAGATGGAATACATACTACCGCAGATAACCTCAAGAAAATTGAGTTGGGGACGCTAAACGACCCGCGACCAATATTTGTCAGCGAGCTGCTATCTGAAAAAAGGGTGGCTGCGTTAAAAGACGTCCTTGTACAGCATAAAGATTGCTTCGCATGGAACTATTCCGAAATGCCGGGACTAGATCCAGAAGTTGCTGTGAACAAATTGGCGATATCCCCAGACGTCAAGCCAGTCAAACAGGCACCAAGAAGAATGCGGCTCGAGCTTGAGATGAGTATCAATGCCGAAGTCAAGAAGCTGATCGACTCTGGCTTTATCCAGGAGGTTCAATATCCTGAATGGATCGCCAACATCGTCCCGGTGATGAAGAAAAATGGGACGATGCGCATATGCATGGACTTTCGGGATCTTAATAAAGCCTGCCCGAAGGATCACCGAACTGATGATAGACAATATATCCACTCATGAGGTTTTCTCCTTCATGGACGGTTCATCAGGGTATAATCAGATAAAGATGCATCCCGAAGACCAGAAGCATACTGCTTTTCGGACCCCTTTGGGAATATTTTGTTACAAGGTAATGCCCTTCGGTCTAAAGAACGCCGGTGCCACCTATCAGAGGGCCACGACGAAGATCTTCGATGACCTTATACATGAAATCGTCTAATGTTATATCGACGACCTCGTGGTCAAGAGCAAATCATACGAGGAACATCTTGAGTATCTAAAGACTGTATTTCGACGCCTTCGACAATACAACTTGAAGATGAACCCTCTTAAGTGTGCATTCGGAGTTTCTTCGGGCAAATTCCTGGGATTCATCGTCCGACACCGAGGTATTGAGATAGATCCGTCCAAGATCAAGGCGATTGTGGAAATGCCTTCGCCAAGAAATCTTAAGCAGTTGCGGTCTCTCTAAGGAAAGCTTGCATATATTCGGCGATTTATAGCCAACCTCTCTGGCAAGTGCCGCCCTTACAGTCACCTGATGAAGAAGGGAACCCCGTTTGTCTGGGATCAAAAATGCCAGGGCGTGCTAGACGAAATTAAACAGTACCTGCAGAACCCGCCAGTGTTGGCTGCTCCGGTCAAGGGAAAGCCCCTCATTCTTTATACAACCGCCCTCGAAGGTTCTTTAGGCGCATTATGGGCGTAAGAGAATGACCAGGGGAAAGAAAGAGCACTCTACTATTTAAGTCGAGTTCTTCTGGGGGCAGAAAGCAACTACTCCCCCATTGAAAAACACTGCCTGGCATTGATCTTCGCGATAACAAAGCTCAGGCACTACGCATTGGCACATGAAGTCCGTCTCATCTCGAAGGTGGACCCTCTTAAATATTTAATGTCAAAGGCCATATTGACGGGGCGACTCGCTAAATGGGCTCTGCTCTTGATGGAGTTCTCGATAACGTATCAACCTCTCAAAGCAGTGAAAGGCCAGGCCATTGCCGACTTCCTCGCTGAGCACCCGATACCTGCCGACTCTCCTCTGAATTGCGAGTTGCTAGACGAACATGCGTTTGACACTATCGATGGGAACGATACCCGATGGGAGCTTTATTTCGATGGAGCATCTTCCGTAAAAAAGCGCAGACAAAACACTCCCGTAGTCAAATCGGGGGTAGGCCTTATCTTCGTAACTCCACAAGGAGGCATAATGCGCTTCGCTTTCTCCTTAACAGAGCCGAGGGTGAATAACGAAGCCGAATATGAAGCCTTGATAGCAGGTCTCGAGATCGCCATCGACATGGGAATTGAAAACCTCCTCATATACAGAGATTCTCAACTGGTCGTTAGTCAAGTGAACGGCGACTACTAAACGTGCAAACCAGAATTAGTGAAGTCCGGTGAAAAGATGCAACAGCTGTTGACCCAAATTCCCTCCTATACTTTGGAAAGCATACCACGCACGGAAAACGGCAAAGCAGACGCGTTGGCCAAGCTTGCTAAAGAACTGGCTGACGAGAATCTCGATGACGTAAGAATCGTGGTACAAAGCCGTCGGGTGCTCGCCCCAGCAGAAATATCTCCGGAATCACCCGAAGAGAAGGAAGCGACTGAGCAGACGACCTTACAAATAAAAGAACGAGGAAAGGCTGAGGACTGGAGGGAAGTTTTCGTAGACTACTTTAAGTCCCATCGAATGCCCGAAGATGCGTCCACAAGACATCAGCTCATGAAACGAGCTCTGTCTTTCGCCTTCGTCAATGATACTCTATACAAGAGGTCGTTTGATTCTCTATGGCTGAGATGCCTAGGACCTGACGAAGCGAAAAGAGTCATTCAGGAAGTTCATGACGGACTCTGTGGTTCTCATCAAGCGGGCCCGAAGATGAAGTTGAAGATCAAACGGATGGGTTACTACTGGCCCACGATGATTCAGGACTGCCTCGAATATGCGAAGCAATGCCACTCATGCCAAATCCATGGGGACTTCATCCACCAACATCCAAATCCATTACATCCAACGGTGGCTAGCCGGCCGTTCGAGATGTGGGGAACTGACATAGTCGACACCATCTAACCAGCATCGTCTAGAGAATATCGTTTTATCCTTGCGACGACTGATTACTTCTCCAAATGGGCAGAAGCAGTACCGTTGAGGGAAGTGAAGACGGAGAATATCCTCAATTTCTTCAAGACACACGTCATATATCAGTTTGGAACGCCAAGAAGGATCATCTCCGATAACGGGCCAGCCTACAGAAGCCACAAGATCAGTCGCTTCGCACAGCAGCATAATATAGACTAAAGATATTCTTCAGTTTACAATCCGCGAGCTAATGGTCTAGCCGAGGCCTTCAACAAGACCCTGACGAAGATCATGAAAAAGACGGTGTCCCGAAATAAGAGAGACTGGCACGAGAGACTGCAAGAAGCTCTCTGGGCGTATCGAACTACGTTCAAGACAGCCACGAACACAACGCCGTACGCGTTGGTATTCGGGACGGAAGCAGTACTCCCTCTCGAGATAGAGCTACCCTCTCTACGAGTGGCAGCCCACTATGAGTTGACGAACGAAGAAAATGCTAACCTTCGGCTTGAGGAGCTTGATGCCCTTGAAGAAACGCGGCTCATGGCGCAACAAAATCTGGAAGCTTATAAAGCAAAGATGACGCGCTCATATGAAAGATTGACCCTACCGAGGACATTCCGCTAAGACGAGCTCGTGCTAGTAGTCAAAAGGCCTATGATCCCCAATCGCGCCAAGCGGGGAAAATTCGAGCCAAACTATGAGGGCCCGTACATCATAGATAAGGTCTATCAGGGTAGGGCCTATCTACTCATGGACATGCACGGTGAAAGGCCTTTCAGGCCAATAAACGGTCTCTTTCTAAAGAAATACTACGCTTAGTGAGCCACAGCCTAGGTCAATGATAGATGACGACGACTATGTCCGCTCGCTACTTCCTATGCTCAAGATTTACAAGCAGTAGCCAGCCTTCTTAATGACGAACCGAAACGTCCTTAAACTAATACCGCAGCATCCTTGGGCTGACGAGATGAATAAAAAATAAATAAATAAAGAAAAATATAATGAATAGAAACGGTATGTCCATAAGCAAAAAGGGCACGGATGAAAACCCGAAAGGGCTCCGTGAGTAAAAATAGCAGGGCTACCGGCGTGTGTTCGTGAAAACCCGAAAGGGCGCGACCTCGTAAAAAAAAAGAAAATAAAATAAAAAGAATAAAACAAACAGTATGTCCATAAGCAAAATGGGCACGGATGAAAACCCGAAAGGGCTCCGTGAGTAAAAACAGCAGGACTACCGGCGAGTGTTTGTGAAAAGCCGAAAGGGCGCAACCTCGTTAAAAGACACTTATAGGGTCCTCTCGACCTTGTAAGGAGAAACCACCCGTGTGAGATCCTTACGACTCATAACGGAGCAATACACTTGGGGATCCCCACGATTCCTAAGGAGAAAATACACTTGCGAGATTCTCACGACTCGTAAGGAGAACTCTCTTATGAGACCCTCACGGCTCATAAGATTTGAAAGTCTTAAGTTACAGAGACCTAAACCTGTGCTTAAGCAACCCCCACAACTTCCAATATTGCCCTATAAGTAGTCCAATACTGGCCCTTGTATACAATCCACGGACGCGAATAAATATTTCCCTAACCAAGTTTCATCTGTGATTGAGAATATGTGCGTATGATGAACAACCCTTGTAGGTCCTCTCGATTTACAAGGAGAAAACCCTCCTGTAGGATCCTTACGACTTACAGAGGAACAAACACTTAGGAATCCTCACAATTCCTAAGGAGAAAATACACCTACAAGATCCTCACGACTTGTAGGGAGAAATAACTTTGTGAGACCCTTACGGCTCATGAAGTCAAAAGCCTTAATCGACAGGATCCTAACCCTGGTCTTTAAGCCACCTTTGTTCGACATCGACAGAGGCAGATGATGATTCACTCCTGGTAATATCCCAGTTGTAGCGGTGCTGATGCCGAAATCGATGTCTAATTTCAGGTTTACGGCGAAAAGCCAGTAGGCCGCACATGCATATGAAATAGCCGAAATGATGGGGCAGCTTGCAATAAAAAGCAGCAAGTAAAAACATATGCACACGAAATAGCCGAAATGATTGGGCAACTCGCAATAAAAAGCAGCGAGTAAAAATAAAATGAACAGCCGAAATGATTGGGCACCGCGAAAAATAGCCGAAATGATTGGGCAATCGTGACCTTCGCGATATAAAAGCTGAAATGATAGAGCATCGCGGAAATAAAACAAAAAAAAGAAATGATAAAACTTTGGCCCTACAGTTGAGATAACATCGATCCCTGTATACAATCTAAGGGCGCAAACAAAGAGGGAACCATACTCTCCCAACAGGCTCCGCCAAAAAAAAACGAGGCCAAATCCTTCGGCTCGAGGAAACAAGTGTCCTTGACGAAGAAAATCCTGATTCACATCGACTCGCAGAGCAACCAGTGTCTCCGTGGGAAATTCTCGATTCGTTTCAACACCAAGGAAACAAATAATCCTTGGCAAATACCTCAACTCAGGGAAACAAACATCCTTGACGAGAGCTTCCTGATTCGCATCAACTCGCAGAGCAACCAGTGTCTCCATGGGAAATTCTCGATTCGTTTCAACACCAAGGAAACAAATAATCCTTGGCAAATACCTCAACTCAGGGAAACAAACATCCTTGACGAAAGCTTCCTGATTCACATCGACTCGCAGAGCAACCAGTGTCTCTGTGGGAAATTCTCGATTCGTTTCAACACCAAGGAAACAAATAATCCTTGGCAAATACCTCAACTCAGGGAAACAAACATCCTTGATGAGAGCCTCCTGATTCGCATCGACTCGCAGAGCAACCAGTGTCTCCATGGAAAATTCTCGATTCGTTTCAACACCAAGGAAACAAATAATCCTTGGCAAATACCTCAACTCAGGGAAACAAACATCCTTGACGAGAGCCTCCTGACTCGCATCGACTCGCAGAGAAACCAATGTCTCCGTGGGAAATTCTCGATTCGTTTCAACACCAGGGAAACAAATAATCTCTGGCAAATACCTCAACTCAGGGAAACTAGCGTCCTTGACGAGAGCCTCCTGATTCGCGTCGGCTCGTAGAGAAATCAGTGTCTCCGCGGGAAATTCCCGATTCATCTCAACTTGCAAGATGAAGCCTCAGGCGGCAGGGATTAAAAAACTTGCTTCCTGAAAAATGGGACCCTGCAAGTTGGTCTAAACGGTCTCTTGCATACTATTCACGGGTCTCACTCTCCAAAGTCGAGTTTCGACAAGGAGGGAAACAACCGCTTACGGGTCCTCTCGACTCGTAAGAGGGAAAAATTCTCTTATAGGATCCTTACGACTTATAAGAGAAAACACACGATTCCTAAGGAGAAAACCCACCTACGAGATCCTCTCGATCCGTAGGGAGAAAAATCTTTACGAGACCCTCACGGCTCATGGAGTTGAAAAGTCTCAGGCAGCGGATCTGAACCTGCGACCTAAGCCATCGTTATCTCTTGGAGAAATCTAGATGCTTACTCTATTATCTGTTTATCAAGACAGCCTACTGATAATAAGAGGAAGGAGAAAGCGACAAAAGAACATCCGATTTACAAGCGTTCGAGACACACTCGTTCATGCATAGGCAAAAGACTCAGAACGAAAAATAAGACAAGCTGAGATAAAGTTTTTCCATTAATATTGCAATTCTTACAATCATAAAGCAATAAACAAGAAATATTATTACAATGGAATAACCTCAGATCCAGGGCACGGATTGAGGAAGTCAAAAGTAAGGCCATCCAGAGTTCTTCTGGCCTTTCTGATTATTCTTGTGCGCAGCCTCTCGCGCTCCTGTGTGTCAAGATCCTCAGCAAGCCCCCCCAGCCTTCGATAAGCAGCGACTATCGTCGTCTGCTGGAAAATTTGATGCAGGATGTCGATGAGGCTATCCCGCCGTTTCTTCGAGATCAGCCCCGAAAGATACACTGAATACACCTTGTCTTCGGCATCATCCAGCGCATTGAGCGGTAGGGCCTCCTGGAACCCCAGGAGTGCTCTCCAAATTGCTCCCAGCATGACTTTCAAGAGAGCAGAGCGGCGGGGGAGCAGCCAACCGACACGCGCGTTCAGACGACCCATGACCTCCGCACATTGGACATCCGTAAACTCCTGGTCTTGTTGACGGCCCTGTACACAGATATCCTCGTATGTGATGAACTCATGCAGACTGTATAGACGCACCGCCATAATGCCTGAAGGAAACATTATTGGAAGATTAGCAATTATAAAAAGAGAGTTAAAACTCCTCGAGAACAATGCTCTGCAAACAGGAGTGACTGTCAAAATCCTAATAAGGGGAATTTGAAGAAATCCCCCGAGAACTCTGAGATCCTCACTGTTTAAAAGATGATGTAATCCATTAAATACAAAACTCCATTTTTAATTTTCATTATCCATATTCAAACTCTTAAGAGTTCATCATTTTTTTTTAGATCAAAGAGATCTGTGTTTTGCCAAAGATGCAAAGTTCTATTCATGGATTAAGAAACCCTGAAACAGATTCTTGAGAGCAAAGCTCTATTAATTAAAATTAATTTAATTCAAGATTAATTCTTACCTAAAAAGTTTCTTTTAAAGAAAATCTAACTCAGGGGGTTCTTGAAGGCAGGAGCAAAGCTCTGAAGTTTTTTGAAAGTAAAAATCTTAAAGATGATAATCATCTGTGAAGCACCAAAGGTCCTATTTATAGGCATCAAGTGCCCTTTCAACTTCCAAAAGTAGCCGCAACGGTTAGAATTCTGCCACCGTTGCGCTCGCGTTTGGGGCTACGCAAGCGCAACGGTGGGGGGGCATTTGTTTATCCCAATCAGAGCAAAGCTCTGTTCAAATTCCAAGGAAATGAAGCAACGCTTCTGATTCCCCCAATCAGAGCAAAGCCCTACTTTGAAAATTTAAATTTTAATAAATGAAGTAACGCTTCAGATTCAGCGCGCTGCGCGCAACGCGCCACGTGTCAGACGCAGATACATCAACGCAGCGCCCAAGACAGCGCACCCAATCAGAGCAAAGCTCTGTTTAAAGCAAAATTAAAGGAAGCAACGCTTCAGTTGCGCAAGCGCTGCGCTGCGCGACACGTGTCAGCGCAGATGCGCTAGCGCAGTTGCGCTGCGCTTTGCGCTGCGCGACACGTGTCATCACAGTTGCGCTGCGCTGTGCGCTGCTTGACACGTGTCACGTGCTGGGGCATTTGCGCTAAACAGAATTAAGATTTTAAAGAAATCTTTCTGTTCTTGTTAAAAAAAGAAGATTTTCTTCTGTAAAACAGAAGCTCTTGGATCAAAGATCCAACGGTGGGGAAAATTCCCCAAATCACTCAGAGAAAGATCTCTTTAACAAATTTAACTAATTTATGAGCACTATAAAAAGGACCCTAGACCTCAATTCAAAAGGAGGAACATTTGGTGAGAAATCAAAAATTTCAAACAGAGAGAACTCTGAAAAAATTTCAAGAAGAAGAAAGGTAAAAGACCTTTTAGATAGAAAAATTTTTTCTAATAGATCATTGATCTAAGAACAAGATCAATGATCTTTAATAAAAAAACAAAATAAAAATAGTGCTTTGCACTTATGAACCATTGGTTCTCTAAGATCAAGAAAAATAAGAAACACTTGTTTTCTTTGATCTAAATTAGATCAAGAGACCAAACAGTGCTTTGTACTTCTTTTATGAACCATTGATTCTGGAATCTAAAAGATTCTCAAGTTAACAGTGCTTTGCACTTGAAAAATTGCACTGTTGCGCTCCTGTATTGGCGCAAGCCACCAGGGAGCGCCACATGTCAGCAGCGCAACAGCGCAGCGCACTGACACAGCGCACTACGCTGTCGCGCTTGCGCTCCTCAGAACGTGACACGTGTCAGCAGCGCAGCAGCGCAGCGCACTGGCGCACTGCGCTTGCATGACACGTGTCCTCACCACAAGCGCTTGGGCTTTTTGATTGGCGCAAAGCGCCTAACAAATGCAATGCATTTCTTTTGCTAAAGGGCCAGGCCCAAGTCAAAAAGAACTAACAGGCCAAAATAAATTGCAAAGCAATAAAAAGGGCAGAGCCCATGTAAAATTGATACTCTGCATCATTTATAAATGGGCAGAGCCCAAAACAAATTGATGCTCTGCATCCTTTATGGGCAGAGCCCAAATAAAAATAAAAAGTAATGCAATGCATTATTTAAATGTGGGCAAAGCCCTAGCACAGGTCTAATAGACCAAAAATAAATAAAAGCGTTGAATATTTTTCAACTGGACTTAGCCCAATCATGGCCGTAAGTCCTCAAATTAAATTGACTGAGCAAGATTGCTCTTCTAAATCAATTTACCTCCGGTTCGAGGGTGCATCTCCAAACTCCTCTGACACCTGTCGTTGTAATCCTTCAACGACGTCAGAGAGGTGACGGGTCCCGACGACCACATATGAATATGGACTGCGGGGTCCTTAAACTCGTGGACCGAAATGTCCTTAAACTAATATCGGACCGAAATGTCCTTAAACTAATATTGGACCGAAATGTCCTTAAACTAATATCGGACCGAAACGTTCTTAAACTAATATCGGACCGAAACGTCCTTAAACTAATGATGGACCACCACGTCCCTAAACTGGCGATGGACCGAAACGTCCCTAAACTAATATTGGACCGAAACGTCCTTAAACTAATATCGGACCGAAACGTCCTTAAACTAATATCGGACCGAAACGTCCTTAAACTAATATCGGACCGAAACGTCCTTAAACTAATGGTGGACCACTACGTCCTTAAACTGGAACATGGACCACTACGTCCCTAAACTGGAACAATATAGCCTCCAAATGCTCTTTTGCCGGATCTAAACGGTCCCTTTTAAGTTGATCTTAGCCCCAAACACGGCTAACGTATCCTTAAACATTTAAATGGACTATAAAACTCCAAATTGACTTTGGTTCAAGGGTACATCTCTGAACTCCTCTGACACCTATCGTTGTAATCTTTCAACGACGTCAGAGAGGTGATGAGTCCTGACGGCCATATATTAAACGGATCACCACGTTAAGTTGATCTTAGTCTCAAACAGGACTAACGTATCCTTAACGAACGTTTAAGTCGATCTTAGCCTAAATACGGCTAACGTATCCTTAAACGAAAAACACCAAGCCCAAATCTAAGTAAATACGGATTTGGACTAATCCACGTCCTACGGGCGACGGCATTACTCAGTCTCCGTATACAATTCACGGGCAACCACAAACAAAACAAACACACACGACACGAAGTGAAATTCTAGAGAAGGAGAAAGTGGCTACCGCGATGCGGTAGCGTAATTAACTGTAGGGGCTTGCGCCTGCAAGGAAGAGCGTCCCCACAATCAAAAACCCCTCTGGCGAGGGGGAATCTGACGAAGTCTGCTACATCGGCCGCATCCGTCTAAACCTCCGATACCCGGTGCCATAAATCAACTTAGCATCTTCGAAGAGGTGGACGGATAAAACCAAATAGCATCTGCCCTGAATCTCAAGCAAGACGTCCTCACGTCGTCGGCCGCCATTTGGAGGGGAACACCTAGTCATGGGAGTTTTCGAGACAGGGCATCGATACTCCGGAGTAGACTAGTATATACAGTCGAGACCCCGACGAGGGGCGGTGGCCGGTCTCACAAGTCATTGGTGTCAGTTGGATCACCTAAGATGTATACAGGTGCTCATTGGGTTATGAGTACACCGGACATGACTCGCCGGGAACATGCTAGTTGGTATTATACCTGACGTCAGATAGCAGTTCCCTGGTGACATGTGTACAGGTTAGTTCATCGACCTGAGATCGTCATTTGTCTCATGTGAGTTCCCACTGTGCTTTGATTACTACCCTACTACGGCTCAAAGGAGTCGTGCAAACAGGTTTTAGTTGGGTACAGTCCCGAGCCACATGGAGGCAGTGAGTGGATCGGCAGGGGTTTCTTCTCTCCCGGTATTGGGGGTGAGATCGCGCTGTGTCTAGGAGAGCCATTACACAAAGTCCTTGGCCAAGGCAGGAGATTAACTGGTAGGTATTCCAGTAGTATCTCAGGGTGTTCTGGGCTACACTCCGACACGACTTGTACCGCTTTTGGGGGTCTGACTTTTACCAACCCCCTAGGCCCGCCATGCGATGCTCATAGACGAATGGACCGGACTGTACGGATATTATCACTGACAGGCTCAGTAGGGTGTCAGGATGAGTTCGCTCATCGACCTCCTTTTTGGTCAATACCTGGTAGTCCGTCACGTACGGCTAATACCTCTGACGTGCTAGTGGTCAAATCCACAGCCAAAGTATTGACGAGTCTTTAGAGTCCCGTACAGACAGTTTCTCAAGTTTCGGACGAAACGTTGTAGAGGCCGTATGATATATGGCAGGGTTCGATCTTATACGTGCGGTATTGCACGGATCTTGATCGGGCGGATCATACTAGTAGGCTTTGGTTTAAGCCGGATTCTAGTATTAGATTTGTTGGATTACTTTAGTCTCATCGTATTCACATTCAGTCGGAATGCAGATGCAGGTATGTATATACAGGTGAGGGGTATCCTTGTGATCCGTCACGAGTTTACTTTAGATGTTGCCGTATCTGTTTGTTGTGGCAAACATTTGGATTAATGTTTGCATTTGGAAATAATGAGCTAGAATTTCATCATGAGATGCATTAAATGTGACATGGACATATATTATGACTCATGGTCTCTTTTTTGTGAAAAATGTCACATTAGTGGATTGATTTGTGTCTTGATTTGATGAAGAGAGAGGGGGCTGCCATGACATATAGTTTGGTTTTGTATTTTTGAAACTAACTCTCTCATTTTCATCATAAGAACAACAAAAGAAAAGAAACCTCTTCTTCTTCCTCTAGCTCATTATCTCAAAAAATGGAAACATCTCTAACCTCCATCCAAATCAATGGATGCAAGAGACAAACTGATCACAAACATTCTCTACATCACCTTGGACACGTCGGCTAGCACACTTCGTGCCCGAGTTGCTTTGGGTGAAGCGGGAGCCCGTAAAAAGACTCGTAGATGTGGTGCCCTTTCCGACGAGGAGATCGAGACCGGAGATGCCGCGAGGAGCTTGGGATGGTGGCCGAAGACCGAAGGACACGGATCGATCGGTATAGCTTTCTATCCCTTCTCTAGATAGCTAGTAGTAGGTTAATGGTTCGATCCGGATTTTAAGCATACGATAGCGCCGGTTTTCTAGTTTGAAAAAGTTTTCGTTTCCGTATTTTGCCCTCGTACAGACGGTCGGGGCGCTACCGTAGACTTACATGAACTATCGGTGGATATATCCGTTCGAGAGGTAAAACTTACTCGATAACACTTTACTGTTCATAATAAATCGAATATTTATAATAAAGCGAATTGAATTTGTTTGCATCCGTCAGGTTCATGTACAAAATAAAACGGTATAGTCGTAACAGGAGTCGACCTAAAGAGTCGATCGCTGAAGGGTTTCTCGCGGAGGAATATATGACGTTTTGTTCTATATACCTAGAAGGTGTTGAGACTGCATTTAACAGGCCGGGACGTGATAAGGACATAGTCGTCAATAGACCCGTAATATCCGTTTTCTAGGCCGGTCACGCTCCGCTTCCCAAAAAAATGTAAAAGCAGGCCCGCGACGTATTTATTTCAAGAAAGTCATTTTCTGAACCAAATACGCTAAGTGTTTATAAGCAATATAAGAATGACAAGAAATGACAAGTGAATAAAACCCAACAATTATTTTATTACAGTCAAATTCCACAAGTTTCAAACTAATTACAAGAAGTCTGAACAAGAAACATAAACATAAAAACCTAAACCTGTGGCTTACTGAAAAGAAAAAGCTAAAATAAAAAAGAACAAGTGACATACTGAAACTGCAAACTGGAAAGAAAACTAAGGAACGACTTCAGAAGTGAACTGGTCATAATGTTCAGCAGTAGGTTCCACCTCCTCAGTCTCTAGATTATTTGACGAACATTCCAAATAAACAAAAGATGGATGGAATGCCCGTCAGCGAACTTTCGCTTGGTAAGTCCCCAAAAAAGATAGAAATATAAATGTGATAAAAGTCACCATGTAAGTAGCATATGAATTTCTAATGTGGTTATGAGTGCCAATTAAATCTAGCAACTATATACACATAGCAAGGTACCATGAGTATGACAATATATATATAAACATACCAATGTAACATGGGCATGTCAAAAAAGTATAGCATGATCGTGTAGTGTAAGTATAGTGAGTATGTAACAAGTGAAAATGCTGAACATGTAATGAATAGCAATGCGTCCAAAAGATGCCAGTGTGAATGTCAACCAATCTCAAGTGTTGGTGAAAATGGTGTAAACGCAGCGGAAGGAAAAATTAAAAATATTCCTTTAACACCAATTAGGGTTTATAAATTAGGTTATTTATTAATGAAATCAATTAACCCTTAATTGATTAGAAAGGATAACACCTTTGCGCAATTCGGATTTGCGTATCGTTCGCTATGCTAGCGATTCCTTCTCCAATCAAGATGACTTGATTACACCTTGAAAATCTCCTTACTTTCTTCCACACGAATCTCCAAGATCAATGAACTCTAATTAATTAGTTGGCCGATCTAATTAATTAGAGAGAATTATAATTAAAGAAGGCGAATTAAAAATCGAATTTTTAATTTATTTCTCCTAATAAATTTCGGCTAAAAGAGAAGAGGGGATGGCCGAAAACTTTTAGGAGGATGATGAGAGAATTGAGTAGGGTTATGGTTTGTATTAAATAGAAGCCTATATATAGGGATATAGTTTTCTAATAAACCCCTCACAATTAATTAATTTATTTAACTTCTTAAACAAACTAATTAGTTGTAACTTAATGCATGCTGGGCTTTTGTAATTTTTGGCCCATACATATACATTACATATGTATATGTCACACATAATATTTCCTGCACATTAAATGCGCATGAATATTATTTTATATATATGTATATATATTATATAAATAATATAATTAATACATATATATAGGCATGTATTATTTTCCCGGCTAATATCATATATTAACTTGAGTCGTACGCCAAATCGCATATGACAATCTTACCCTTATTTAATTAAATATCAATAGTATATCAAATATATTTATTTAATTAAATCCTTTCGTATATCAAACATATATTATATCTTCTATAGTTTATACTTCCATGTTTGGTAAGTAGGAGTTTACCTATGTGTGACTTCGGAGGCTCGACGTTTATTCAGCAGTGGATAATTAATTCGAACAATTCGAACTAATTGCGTGAACAGTCAAATTCATAAGTTTATAGGGACGATAGCTACATATTTAAACTACCTGGGTAAACTGTCGATGACTGGAATGGAATAGGAAAATGCTATACAAGAAAATCAATACCTATCAGTGGCAACTACCGTACGGTCCGGTCTCTTCGTTTACTTATGCTCCTTATTTGGTCTATGGCTTGGTAATGCTGTCAAATCCTAATAACTCAAATAAATATTGTGTTGATATTATCACGTAACCTTGAGATCAAATTGATAACCACTTATCATTTGATCTCTAGTAACTTGGTCAGAGATTTTAAGTCACTGATATATCACACACTGCAGAACACTGTACCGGAGAAACGAATCCCATGTTAACTCCTCACAATCTTCACATGTATTCGATCGTACTCAAT
Organism: Agapanthus africanus; assembly: GCA_030015575.1. NCBI lineage: Eukaryota > Viridiplantae > Streptophyta > Magnoliopsida > Asparagales > Amaryllidaceae > Agapanthus > Agapanthus africanus. The sequence goes on along the minus strand of CM057346.1, from coordinate 101,796,780 downwards.
TACTACCGTTATACACGGTACCAATGGATATGTGATTTGGTAATAACTAAAATAATTTCTAGCACACGTAAGGTACTATGGCGAATCTCAGGTCTGAAGACTAAATCGTACCAGTTGTCACTATATGAATTTCCATCTGACAGTTATGTATAAATACCAACTGGAAATTCAAAATGAGTCGTTCGGTGTACTTATCATCTATAAGCACCTGCATACGATACTCTGATGTCACCACACCAGATGACTATGAGAATAGTCATTATTCTCTCTGATGAGTAAATATAATATACACTAGTTTTCTAGAGTATCTATGTCCCGTATCACTCTCCTATGACTAGGAACATTTAAGAATATACTTATCGATTAATCGGGTTTCACTATTGTTATCTACATCACAATCCTATAGTTTAGTATTATTCTACGGACTTGATTAGTAATCAATAATAAACAGAGTAATAAAATATATACTAATAAAGAAAAAAACCAAATAGCATACTATTATTACGAACGAGAAAGTTTTATAAATGTAGGTAACAATTACAACTAGTTGCCTTTAAGCGCACCTACATCTAACAACTCCACTTGTACTTGGGGCCAATTATTGTAGTATCGCATACACAACATCTCAACGAGTCTCTCGAACTGCGGTTGAGAAAGAGTTTTAGTGAATGGATCCGCTATATTATCTTTCGTATCTACTCTCAAAACTGGAGTCAGTAAAAGCCTCATTCTTAAGGTCACCTTTACCGAATATAAGGTACGTCTCCTTAGTATTTCTCAAATACTTGAGTATAGCCTTACCAGCAATCCAGTGTTGTTCTCCAGGATTAGACTGATATTGACTTACCGCACCAAGTGTGTAAGCCACATCAGGTCTAGTACATAACATCGTATACATGATAGACCCAACTGCCGAAACAAATAGTGTCTTATCCATGCGTTTCTCTCCTCATCTGTCTTGGGAGATATATCCTTGGAGAGAGATACACCATGCCTAGCAGGTACATTACCATGCTTGGTCATCTTGGTATGTTCCATACTGAACCTCTTCATTATGTCATATACGACCTTGACAACTAGCCAACAAGTCATCATACACTATAGAAAGTGGTCAAAACTCTTTTGTTGCTCACATTCGTGACTTTCGATTATAGTTTTTACTCCTAAAATTATTATAAGTTTGACAACAAGCCAACCCTAACTCATAATAATTTAATCAAGCCGTACCCACACATTTCTTGAGTAGCTAGATCAATAATGTGACCCTTGGCAACTCGCCAACAATAAAGCCCCATTATTGATTCACCTACTCTACATCACATGTATTAGCAACCAAATATCATTCAAATATCATACGCTGTTGCTTGACAACTCGCCAACAACCATTACATGATTATCGGATATTCTATTTGATTGAAATGGTGGAGGGTAATGTATAGTATTGAAAAATACTTTTAACATTTTTAACTTGATTTAAATTGAAAAACGTTTTTAGAAAAACTTTATTCTTGAGTTATTACCGACTCCTCTATTTCTTGTAAAAGAATTGTTTTTCAATTTTCAAGTTGTTTGTTGAACTTAATAATCAAATTATTAATTGTCTTATCGTTTTTCTAAGTTAAAACCTTTTTAGCTGTTTTTATGATCGTTTTAGAAAAACTTATTTTTAATAAAATTTTGTTTTTGAAAAATGTGTAATGAAAATAAAACAACTTTTAAAAGCATTATAGACATGCACATCTATAAGAACAATTTCTAAGGTATTACAGGAATATACATCATAAATAAAAGGGCTTATACTGGAATGGATTAGACGGGTGTGATATATCGTGTTTTGATTCGAGCGATAGAATTAAAACACGATAATTCACTTTAGGGTTTTACATCAAATGTAAATAAACTAATAATAAAAAAGAAAGGTCTTGAGCCATTTGAACGCTCCATTGAACTCCTTCAATCACGTCTTGCTCATGCCTTAAATCTTTGCCCTTATAAACCTCACAAACTAGTGCGTACAATAAATCGAGGCACGCATGCCCTATTTAGTTAAACCATTACCAAGTGACTCGCATGCCACTATAAATAATTACAACACAAATTCCAAAGGGTTTGTCCAATTCCATTCCAATATACTAATCTAACCATCGTATATCACATACATAAAAAAAACATTGCAGGCATATGATCACATCACAATCATAATTTATTATATCACATATAATAATTTGCGCACGGGCTATATATATATAGAGAGAGAGAGAGAGACTATATTATATTAAATAGTTGCTGTAATTAGAAATAAAAATATTTAATTATCTTTAATAACAACTTACAAAGAGAGCTAAATAGATTATGCTGTATGTTAATAACTTAACATGTGTGCATTTATGTGTCTTAATAAAACAGAAAAGATTTTAAAACATATTTTTAACGAACTCTAACAAACTTAAAATATATTTTAAAATAGATTTTTATCAAACTCCAACAAACTTGGAATATATTTGAAAAATAGATTTTCAACAAACTTCAACAAAGTTGGGATATATTTGAAAATAGATTTTCAACAAACTCCAACAAACTTGGAATTTAAATTTAAATAACCTCCAAAAAAAAACCAACAAACTCCAGATTTTGTTTTATTTATTTATTTTTAAAATATTGGCCGGTCCATTGATAGGATATGGCCGAAAATTGCTGGTGAGAAAAATCTTTTTTTTCATTCCTGTTTTTAAAATTTCCAAAATTTTTAAACATAAACAATTTGAAAGGTGAAATTTATAATACCATTAAAAACATCTAATGTATCAAATCAAATCCTATTAAATTTTATACAGTTTTGTCATATACATTCAATAATATTCTAACGCTTAGAACATATTGATTAATCCTAATTATAACAACAATAATATATAAAACTGTACATACATAATTAATATATGCAGTTCTCAAGAATGAATTAAGATAAAATTAATTAAATTAATTTATAAACCTTTGCTCTAATACCATGTTGGTGAAAATGGTGTAAACGCAGCGGAATGAAAAATTAAAATTTTTCCATTAACACCAATTAAAGTTTATAAATTAGGTTAATTATTAATAAAATCAATTAACCCTTAATTGATTCAAAAAGATAACGCCTTTGCGTAAATTCGGATTTACGTAACGACTAATTAGGCCTATACATGTAGGTCACAATTACAACTAATTGTCTCTAAGGGCACCTACATCTAACATCAAGAGTGTTTTCGAATTCAAGGATAGGGCCCCAGGAGTAAGGAGCTACGGGTCCTAATCAAAATGTGTTAGTAACGGGACTTCAACCATTGTTGAGCTATTCCAAACTCAAGAGTAGGGCCTTAGAAACTTGGAAACACGGACCTTCATGATAGAATGCTTGTGTTAGTAGACATGGATTCATGAACTAGGGAGACTCCTGAGAGATTTCGATGGATTCACACTTAAACTACCAACACTCTGTGTATATTAGTCTATGATTAATGTTACGAGTCTTGATCGAGTCTATGAATACAAAAGGTGATACAATATCAAGATTGAGTTCATGTAGTCATGTGGCATGTCTTTTGTATTCATAGTTCGAGTCAAGTTGGTTTCAGGTATACTTGTTGAGTTCATATATACATGTCAAGTTTCAAAAAAAGTTCAGGTTCAAATTCGTGTTCAAGTCACGTTGAAATTTAAGTTTAAGTTCGAGTTCAAATTAGATTAGAATTCAAATCAATTTATAATTCGAGTTCAAGTTCTAATCATATCTTATTAAAAGATTTATCTTTTGAAGATTTTAAGTTTGGGAATAATCAGACATCCGCTGCACATGGACTGTAAAATTTGTGTCTTTTTTCAAAGACGATTGCCATCGATAATTTTTTTTAATTTGCAGTCTTATCTAATCTGGATAGGCAGGCACTCACTTTCTCCGGCTCCCCGAGGCCTAAAGATTTGGTACCGCTAAACCCATTATTAATCTAAGATCTTTAAATATTTATTCAAGTTGTTTATTATATGTATTTGCATGTTTGCATTTCTCGAGAGGGTTTTATGTAAAATGTTTTAAAAATAAACCTAGAGGGTATTTTTTTTTGGATAAAAACATGTTAATTAAAATATCAAGAGTTTTTATAAACATGTATTTTAGATTTAATGGTATTTTAGTGATAAAACCTAGCTTTTAAAAGTTTATGATATTTTTATGAAAAATCTATCTTTTGGAAACTTGAGGATATTTTCTTAAAATCTTTAATCTTTTTATTTTAGAGTATTTTATTTCAAATAACTTTACAAGTTTGCTTTGTTTAATTTACATATTAAATTATTTAGTTAAATATCATTGAAATGGTTTAAGTTTTAGGAAAAAACCGTATTTTCATTTTCTTTGAGAACGCGCTCCGTGAAGAGCTCTGATCTTACCCACTATATCCAAGATGTGCGATAATCCGAAATATCTTTTAAAATGGCTCCTCTAACGAGGGTTGTGTGGGCATAATTGCCAAGGGAACAAATTTATAGATTAAAATTCCCTTTCTATATCTTGAGGGTATTTAAGTGCAAATCGATTCTTTAGGAAAAACGCTACGAGTTTATAACCGTGCTATGATCCAAAAGTGTACGTGTGGAGTAAGTCGTTACCCCATGCGTTCACCATAATATTTTGATAATAAACTACCACAAGTAATATATGAATATGGCCTTTATTAGCTATAGTGTTTTATTTCAATTCTAGATGCTACAATTGTCATATCAAATATTGTTTAACAATAACCCGATCGAGTCAAGTACGATTATCATGTGATCAAAAGTGTAATAGGTAACATGTCTCAAAAACATAAATTAGTAATAATAGTAGTATAGTGAAATGCAACATAGAATGTAAGGGTGTGTGCAAAAAGTGTCGGGCACGGACAATATGCATAGTCAAAACAAGAGCAAGAGTTAAAATCAAAAGGCAAGGGTCAAGAGCAAGAGAAGGCATACAAGAAGGAGATACAATGATAGAGAAGAGATAGATAGGGACTTACTCGTTCTGCTCGTACTTGTACGAGAGAGGAATTGAAAAGAAGTAACTTCGGTTTGAAGAACCGAGACCACTAACACGAAGAAGGTTCGATCCGGTGTTGTTTCGACGTTCGATGAAAGGAAACTTGATGATTGGTTGTTGAGAGATCCTTAGATGACTTGGGAGCTTCGTAGAGAAAGGAAGGTGATTGTTGAGAGATCCTAATATGTACCCAATTTGTTCAAATGACTTTCCTAATACGAAATTTTAACCAAATTTTTTTATAAATTATTTTAAAATAAAATTAGGGTTTAGCTAACTTTCTAGACACTCACAGTGGTGATGACGAAGACGAAGACGAAGATGAAGGTGATTGTCCGTCCGTGAATTTCCACCTGAAGCTACACGAGCGAGAAAATGTAAGATCAAGAGATGATAGAGAGAGGAGGGATCGAGAGAGCTTGAGTGAGACAGAGAGATGAGAGAGAGATAGAGGGAGGGAGATGAGAGGAGGTAGGGAGACCAAAGAGGGAGAGATCGCCGGGAGGGAGGAAGAGGGTCTCGAGGGGGAGAGAGAGATATCAAGAGAGAGGGAGAGAGCAGAGAGAGATCGAGAAAGAGAGGGAGAGAGCAGAGAGTACCTGAGAGAGAGAGAGTGAGCGAACGAGAAAGAGAGAATAATGAGGAATGAGAAAAGCAAATAGATTGTATCTATTTAAGTACGGCAATGGGGTGCACTTTGAAAGTGCGCTCCATTATTTTTCACTAAAATATATGGACGCACTTTCAAAGTGCGCCCAGTACATTTGTATGGGACTCAGTTTGAAACTGTGTTCAGTACAATTATAAGGGGCGTATTTTAAAAGTGCGTCCCATACATTTGTAATGGGCGCAGTTTGAAACTGCGCCCCTTAAAAAAAATTCTATTAACGTCAGCGCCAGCACGTCTATATGGCGCCTATGAAGCAAAAAGTTGCATGTTTTTTTAATATGTTTTGAAAGTGGTTTGTTTTAAAAAATATTATTTTAATATGGTTTAATAAAAAAAATTGTCCAATATTATTTTCAAATTAGTTTAAATAAATTAAAATCTAACAGGGTATACAATGACACGATTGCTATTGGAATCATACATATATAGTAGTGTAATGATTAAAAAAAATGCCAAAACTATAATTAACATAACATCCTTTTTGAGTTTGATAACTAAATTACGAATACATTCATGCCAAAGCTATGACTTGGCATAACATCCCTTTTGCATGATTTGCATGACATTGATACAAGGATTATATTAAATGAGTTGATATGTGTACCTTTCTTTAAGAATTTGATTTGATACCTTTCTTAGCATCATTTAGTTCCATTATCCCTAAATTACATATGAAAAATCTTTTAGTTACTAAAGAAAGAGATCATGATATGATATTAGAGAAAACCAAATGATTTTTATATTAGAACTATGTTGCTGTAGTGGTAAGTTTTCCAACACTTTTCATTAACATATGGCCTGTATTGTTTGGGAGTTGTAGGGTTTTTGAAACATTTCTTTATTTCTGTACTCTCGGTTAATTGCCTTCCAAAAGTTATCCGAAATTATGGGGGTATATAATAAACTTTAACTTATCATTTAGGTTCCATGATCTAGAATATAGCTTTTCAGGCTAACATTGTGCTGCCCGAGCTCTACTGTATTTTCAAATTCATTATTTTTGGCATGAATATAATTGCTAAAGATTTCATATATTTTTTAACTTAACTTTTCACTCTTCAATACCCAGTTTAATGAAGCATTCATGCCAATTTTGCAGTGGCTTTGAATGAAGATGAAAAAGATCCAAGCATTTGGATGCTGGATTTTTATATATAGTCCAGGAACACAACTAAATTTATTTTCATCCAGGTGCGAGATATCATTGGACGCATGACAACGCTCAATTTCATGGTCTTAAAAAGGGAATGACGAACAAGGAAAAAACCGGTTGGATCATGTAAGAGTATGGTCTTCATTATCTGGATCTGTTTATGCCGCCTCCATTATCTGTATCGGAACAATTTGTACGCGTAATTACTTCAATGAAAAATATCAGCGAGGAATATCGGATATCGTTGATTGTGGCGTTGTCGATCCTTCATCCATTTTCGGTTCGAATACCGATTTTCTCATCCCTATCACTTGTTCGTCAATTACTACTCTGTCCTAAACACCGGATGCTATTGATCACTTACCCAGTTTTATGAGAACTAGATTTGTTTGATCATATAGCAGATTATTATTTGTAAAATGCTAAATTGCATAAATGTATCCATCAACTTTCACGTTTTTTACGATTAATACCATAAAATTTAATAGTTGGATATAGATACCATAAACTATATATTTTTTTTACATAACTACTATATGACGTTAACTTTTGTGTCTTAATGGATCATTACACCTCTCGAAATTTGATGGGTACAACTAAAATGGTAAAATGGGGAAAATAAGTCAAATATTCATGATGTGGGTCAAATACAACGTTTGAGGACGAAAGAAAAGTTGATGGTATTTAACTGTAATCGGGAGTGATGGTTCGTGTTACTTGTTTATAATTAAATTAGTTAATGATATCGGTAGCAAAAAACATGAAAGTTGATGGTACTTGTGTGCAATTTAGCCTTTGTAAATTGATCATAAACATTGTTTATAAGCCATGGTTCGATTAATACTTATTTTTTCTTCTGCTATTGGGATAGCTATTAGCTGTCGTCAAAAGGTGTATAATGTAACTTATTCTCTAATCGATAATTTTTTCCCTAGTTTGTATTAGCTTTATAAATAGTCTTTGGACATAACTGGTCCGGTTTATCTTGTTTTAGATGGTTTTTCATTCTTCTTTCTGTGAGTTATTGGTTGCTTTCAATTTTCGAAGATATTTCTACCCGATTTTTATATATAGTCAACTTATCAAAATTTATTCGAAAGCGTAGCTGGGGCTATGACTTCATTTTAAATATGACGATGATTGACACATATGCATGCACCATAAACTGGCTTGTTTACTACAGGTTGAGCTAAGCATTTGCTAAGAGAAGCCAAAGATATAATCATAAGCAAGCTCAATTCAAAAGAGAGGTATTTGTTCATATTTTGAAAATTATATTTAGCTTTACATATGCGCTTTATAAAATTTGACTCTCCCTTTCTCAACAGATTACTGTCAAACATACAAAATCTCAAAAGGCCTGGATGCGAGTGTTCATGAGATAGATGGCTATCTTGATAACGCCATCGATGGAAAACTTCTATTAAATCATCACTATTCGAAAAAAATTGTTGTTTGACATCTTTAGGAATCGAGTGTTGCTGAATATTTCTTGTTCATAAACGCTACAATTTCATTTTGCATGGCGGAAAGCCTATCATCCTACATAGGATCATTACCAAATTGATGATCTTTTTTTTTTGTCATCATTAATCAACTATCCACAGCCTCGGATAGAAACTAAGACTTTTGTTTGTGTGCGTGCGCAATCGCAATAGTTTACTAGTATACATATCAATGAAAAACAATCAACCGTGGACCGATCCTTCGAAAAAAATTTAAGCACGTCAAAGTAGTATCACCCACAAATTCAAAGAAAAAAGAGTAAGTTTCTTAATTGGCTAACACCTTTGTTAAAAGCTCAAGTATTATTCAATAATCAAACGGGCTTGAAATTGATGAAAACTACCGTGGAGCACAGAAATGGTCATCGTGCTGATTGAGAAATGGTCATCGAGTTGTGTCAGTGAGTGAGAGAGAAAGAAATTAATATCATCACTATTTTAAAGCTGAAAGGGTGGAGTTAATCAAATCGAAATTGTCAATATTTTGTCAAAAAAAAATTCAATTTGATTGGACATGGAAATAAAAATTCTCATGATTTAATAGAAAATAGAATGTGATGATGCTCGATATCGGTGATCTCCCAGATCAGGACACGTGGCAGATGACGTGTCCCAGGGCTTACAAGAAAGGACCTACAGTGGCCGACCAGACCACTCATGTGCCCGTCCTACAAGCAAACGCTGGCTCACCTCCGAGCCCCCAGCACAATTGGCCTCCTCGGCCTCACAGCTCGTCTCCGAGCTATCACAGGCCTGAGCCTCCTCGGCCCTCTCGGCTCGCCTCCGGGCTCGAGCAGAACCAAGATATCTCGGCTCTCCCGCTCCTCCGCGAGCTCTCCCACCGAGGTCATCTTCCTCGGTCTCATCGACCGACCAACAGCATCGCCTGCAAGCGTAACCGCCATCCCGCAAATCTCGCCATGCGCGAGATCTTCGCCGGCCGTATCCCACGTTCCACGCCACCATGATCCCCCATTAACGAGCCTGTCTCGCCATTATTGGGAGGTCCCGTTCATCACGCGGGCGTGACGTCGGGAGCGTAACGGCCGGCATGATTCTCGTGCCTGCCTCGCCTGCTGCCACCGCTATATAAACCCCTCTCCCAGACGATCGAGGTAAGCAATTTTTACTCCACTAAGCCGTTGTTTACCCCAATCAGAGCAAAGCTCTGTTCAAATTCTAAGGCGGGAAACGAAGCAACGCTTCTATTTCCCCCAATCAGAGCAAAACTCTGTTTAAAATTCAAACTTTAATAAAGTAAGCAACGGTTCAGCTGACATGCGCTCTGCGCTGCGCGACACGTGGCAGCGCAGTTGCGCTACACTCTGCGCTGCGCGACACGTGTCAAGCGCAGGTGCGCTTGCGCCAACTGTGTCAGCACTAAAACAGGAAAAATTCTGAAAGATCTTTCTGATCTTATTAAAACAAGAAGATTGTCTTCTGTAAAGCAGAAGTCCTTAGAGTAAAGATCCAACGGTGGGGAAAAATCCCTAAATCACTCAGGGAAAGATCTCTTTAACTGATTTAACAAACTAATTGGCACTATATAAAGGCCTCTAGACCCCAAGTCTAAGAAGAGATCAAGACAGAGAGAAAAACAGAGAATTCCTCTAAAGAATTTTGAGAAGAGCTCAAAGAAAGAAAAAGGTAAAAATCTTTGAATAAAAGAAGAGTTTCTTCTAAAAAGATCATTGAACAAGATCAAAGATCTTCAATAAAAAAATATATATAATAATAATAACGAAGGCATTGCCTTTTGATGAACCACTGGTTCTGGAATCTTAAAAGATTCTTTTCTTGAATCCAAAATTGGATCAAGATATTAAAACAGTGCCTTGCACCTGTAAATCTGCACTGTTGCGCTCTTGTGTTGGCGCAAGCCACCAGAGAGCACCACGTGTCAGCTTCAGAACAGCTTGCGCTATGCGCTTTTAAAATAAAACACTGCTCTCTTAAATTGGCGCAACTCATCAGAGCGCGCCACGTGTCAGCAGCGCAACAGCGCAGTGCACTGCGTTTGCGCTCACCAGAGCATGACACGTGTCACCTCCACATGCGCTTGCGCTCATTAATTGGCGCAAAGCGCCTGACAAGTCACATGGCGCTCTGTCAGAAGGGACAGAGCCCAATTAAAAAGGCCTAACAGGCCTAATAAAAAATGCAATGCATTATTAAAAAGGGGCAGGGCCCAAATAAAGGTCTATCAGACCAAAATAAAATGCTCTGGGCCTAAAAGGCCAGAGAAAATGCATTGCATTATTAAACAAGGGCAGAGCCCTAGTAAAGGCCTAACAGGCCAAATGAAAATAAAATGTTGAACATTTCAATTGGACTTAGCCCAATTCTGGCCGTAAGTCCTCAAATTAAATTGACTGAGCATGTGCTCTCTTAAATCAATTTACACCCGGTTCGAGGGTACATCTCCGAACTCCTCTGACATCCGTCGTTGTAATCCTTCAACGTCGTCAGAGAGGTGACGGGTCCCGACAACCACACATCGATACGGACTGTGGGGTCCTTAAACTCACGGACTTAAGCGTCCTTAAACTCCCGGACTCAAGCGTCCTTAAACTCCCGGACTCAAACGTTCTTAAACCAACTCCCGGACTCAAGCGTCCTTAAACTCCCAGACTTAAGCGTCCTTAAACCAGCTCATGGACTTAAGCGTCCTTAAACTCCCGAACTCAAGCGTCCTTAAACTCCCGGACTTAAGCGTCTTTAAACCAGCTCATGGACTTAAGCGTCCTTAAACTCCCGGACTCAAGCGTCCTTAAACTAAAAGACCTCCACGTCCCTAAACTGGCAAAGGACCATTACGTCCCTAAATTGGAACAATAGAGCCCCCAAATGCTCTTTTGTCGGATCTAAACGATCCCGTTTAAGTTGATCTTAGCCTCAAATATGGCTAACGTATCCTTACACCTTCAAACAGACTTTAGTCCTGAATTGGACTATAGATCCCCCAATCAACTTTGGTTCAAGGGTACATCTCTGAACTCCTCTAACATCTGTCGTTGTAATCCTTCAACGTCGTCAGAGAGGTGACGGGTCCCGACGGCCATACATGCATTGGACCACTACGTCCCTAAACTGGAACAATAGAGCCCAAATGCTCTTTTGTCGGATTCAAATGATCCCGTTAAGTTGATCTTAGTCTCAAACTGGACTAACGTATCCTTAACGAACGTTTAAGTTGATTTTAGCCTCAAACACGGCTAACGTATCCTTAAACTAAAACCCCAAATCCAAATCTAAGTAAATACGGATTTGGACTAATCCACGTCCTACGGGCGACGACATAAATTAGTCTCCGTATACAATCCACAGGCAACCATAAACAAAACAAACACACACGACACGAAGTGAAATTCTGGAGAAGGAGAAAGTTGTTACCATGATGCGGTGGCGTAATTAGCTGCAGGGGCTTGCGCCTGCAGGGAAGAGCGTCCCCACAATCAAAAACCCCTCAAGCGAGGGGGAATCTGATGAAGTCTGCTACATCGGCCGCATCCGTCCAAACCTCCGATACACGGTGACATAAATCAACTTGGCATCTTCGGAGAGGTGGACGGATAAAACCAAATAGCATCTGCCCCGAATCACAGGCAAGACGCCCATGTCTTGGCCGCCGTTCGGAGGGGAACAGATTCTGGCACGCCCGGTGGGACCTTTTCCTCTTTCCACTCCACACTTCGTGTGTTGTGTTCGCGAACGAATCGCGGTTTGCTGTGGTTGCCTGTGGATTCGAGGTACTAAGATTTGGTGTCTTGCTCCGTGTAGAAAAAAGAAGATCAATGGCTTCAAACTGCACTGCCTGCAACTGCAACTCTCGCTCCGTCCTTGCGGGAAGAGTGACTTATGGGCCCCAAGCGGCCTCCCTTTTCAAGATGCCAGTTTAACAAGTAACTCAAGACACCACTGGATTATTCTTCGGGACCATGCTCCCACCGTTGAGCTTCAATGCCACAATGACGTTGCAAGAAGCCCCAAAAAAGTCTCTCTTTGATCGACTTACCACTGCCGCGGCCCCTCTCAACGGGTCGCCCAACTTCAATGCTTCAGTTTTCAACAGACTGAGCCAGAACACCTGCAAACCCGCGATACCCGAAGCTGCCATTCCGGCTCAGGCGGACGAGATCATTGGAAAGGCTCCTCCTTCCAAGAAGTCAGTTTTTACAAGGCTGGCCATTCCGGTTGCTACTCCAGGTGAGGTCCTCAAAGCTGCTTCCCCTGCCCAGAGGTCTGTCTTTGACAGATTAGACATTGCTTCTCAACGGGTGTCAGTCTTTGACAGGCTAGCACCAATAACAGTCTCTCCTCAAAGCAGGGGGCACGACAAAGTCACCCTTATAGCTGAAACAACTCCATCCGCAAGACACGCTCGACGTCGCTACTGGTGCCGAGTGAGGAAAGTTGGGGGCAACTCTCCTCCTGGGATAACTCCGCCAGCTCCAATGGTGGAAGTTGATACTGCTGTTCTGACCGGGAATAGTTTTGATCTGCTCAACAAGGTGCGCAGAAACTCTCCTACTGCGGTGCTGAAGAGGAATCCTTCACCTGTGGAGAATACTCCCGAGAAGAAGCTGGAGCAGCCCCCTCAACGGCTGTCCTCTAAAATTTACAAGGTCTGGCGACAAGTCCAGGAGTCGGTGATGGATCAAGGCTATCTCCGCCAACAGAAAAAGATGAAGGTTCGGCAGGAGAAGGACTACTCTGTCAGGCCAGAAAAAGCAACAGCTGACTGGGTGCCCACCGCAACGGCTCCCTCAACGTCAATCACTCAAAGGAAAAGGAGGCCGCAAAAACCCCCTGTGAACATGGCGAAGCGTAAAAGCGCTGGACACAAACGCCCCAAGTCTGGGGGCATGGTGGTGCACATTGTTTATATGGCTGTCGGAAAGGAGGAAAGCCGTGCTTCTACGGGCCACCGACCACTCACCCGATCCATTACCAGAGCCCAGGAGCAGCAACAAAAGCTTCAGGAAATGATGGCTACAATGGCCGCACTTACCGGGCCAAAAGGAAGCTCGGAGGCGTCATCAGAACAGCGTCACGAACAAGAAACTGACACTGACTTCTTATACAGAGTCCTCGAAAAGAGAGATAGAGAAGCAGCAGAACAAGCTGCCAATATAAAACAAATGGCGCTTCTCTTTCAAGACATGGTCGGGATGATGATACAGCCGGATCCCCCAACCGAAGATCCTCCAGTAATGGTTGAAAATGACAGAGGAGAAACATCGAATTCTCTGCCGGCTCTTTCAGCAGCCAAGGAGGAAACAATCTCTAAGGCCGTACTGGATGATTATATTGCCCAACAAATCCGGGTACACCAGGCAAATGAAAGCAGGATCAAGATAAGGAAACGATTCGCCAAAGCTATATTAATGGGGATGAGGCTGCCCTCTTTCAGAGAAAATTCTCCCGGTAGTATACATCTTGATGAAGCGGACGTGCATCCTAACTTCTGGTTATATCATCAGAAAATCGCACATCCTACTGAAGACTGCAACTCCTTTAAGTGTTGGTGGCAAGGGTACACCGCTCAAAAGCAACACTTCAACAGGACAAAGCGTGAAGCTCGTAGACATCAGAAAAATGCGACAGATGAGCGCAAAAGAGCCGCCGCCGACTGTCACATAGCCGACACCAAGGGATCGCAAGTTATCACCTTGGGAAGCGACTCTGACGAAGAAGCCGCCCTCAACCCTCTCCTCAAGGAATCCATTTCAAAAACGAAAGAATTGAGAGAGTTGCGAGAACATTCAGCCATGCAATCGCACGCTACCCGAAAAAAATCTCGGCCCTACAAACAAAGGATCGAGCAAAAAGGATAAAAGGAAGGGAAAAACAACCCTCGTAGCCAACACTCAACAGCAATCGAGTGGCCCTAAGTCAGTTGTTCGCCAAAACAATGTGCGACCACGCCCATCCCTCGAAGAGAGGTTGAAACGTCCTTACTCATTTCCCCAAGATGAAACAAGAAGACTGTTCGAACTAGCAGTGCGCAACAGCCTTATTACTCTACCGGAGCCGAAACAACAGCTACAACTGAATGATGTCAACAATCCTAATTACTGCCCTTACCACCAAGTATTGGGCCATCCGATCGAAAACTGCTACGTCTTCAAAAACTGGGTTGAAGAGCAACACCAACAGGGCAAGTTTGCGCTGTCTGAAGACTGGAAGGTGAGCCCGCCACAGCCTCATGCTCCTAAAAAGGTGGACACGCCGGGGGCATCATGCTCAGTCATAGAGAAAGCCCCATAGACCGAAAAGTCAATAAACTAGAGATTCGCCTCAAATACGGCGACGGTGGACCGAAACGTCCTTAAACTAACGATGGGCCATTACGTCCTAAAACTAGCCGACGACCGAAACGTCTTTAAACTACTACCGCAGCATCCTCAGGCTGACGAAAAAAATAAAATAAAATAAAATAAAAAAAAGAACGGTATGTCCATTAGCAAAAGGGGCACGGATGAAAACCCGAAAGGGCTCCGTGAGTAAAAACAGCAGGGCTACCGGCGAGTGTTCGTGAAAACCCGGAAGGACGCGACCTCGTAAAAAAAAAGAATAACAATAAAAAAAGAATTAAAAAAAATAAATAAATAAAAAGAACGGTATGTCCATAAGCAAAGTGGGCACGGATGAAAACCCGAAAGGGCTCCGTGAGTAAAAACAGCAGGGTTACCGGCGAGTGTTTGTGAAAACCCGAAAGGGCGCAACCTCGTTAAGAGACACTTGCAGGGTCCTCTTGACCTTGTAGGGAGAAACCACCTGCGTGAGATCCTTACGACTCACAAGGGAGCAACACACTTAGGGATCCCCATGATTCCTAAAGAGAAATTACACTTGCGAGATCCTCACGACCCGTAAGGAGAACTCTCTTATTGGACCCTCACGGCTCATAAGATTTGAAAGTCTTAAGTTACAGAGACCTGAACCTGTTCTTAAGCAACTCCCACAACCTCCGATATTGCCCTACAAGCGGCTCAATACTGACCCTTGTATACAATCCACGGGTGCGAATAAACATTTCCCTAACCAAGTCCCCACCCGTGATTGGGGATATGTCCATACGGTGAACAACCCTTGTAAGTCCTCTCGACTTATAAGGAGAAAACCCTTTTGTAAGATCCTTACGACTTACAGGGGAACATACACTTAGGAATCCTCACGATCCCTAAGGAGAAAACACACCTACGAGATCCTCACGATTTATAGGGAGAAATACCTTTGTGAGGCCCTTACGGCTCATGAAGTCAAAAGCCTTAGTCGATGGGATCCTAACCCTGTTCGCTAAGCCACCTTTGTTCAACATCGACAGAAGCAGATGATGATTCGCTCCTGGCAATATCCCAGTTGTAGCGATGCTGATGCCTAAACCGGTATCAAATTCCAAGCCTTTTAATGGCAAATGATGATTCGCTCCTGGCAATATTCCAGTTGTAGCGATGCTGATGCTATGATTGGCGTCAAGATTCCAAGTTCTACACTCGCGATAAAAAATCAGCAAGCCAAAAATGCATATGCAAAATTGCCGAAATGATTGGGCAGCTCGCAATAAAAAGCAGTGAGTAAAAATAAAATAAATAGCCGAAATGATTGGGCAACTCGCAATAAAAAGCAGCGAGTAAAAACAGAATAAATAGCCGAAATGATTGGGCAACTCGCAATAAAAAGCAGCGAGTAAAAACAAAATAAATAGCCGAAAAGATTGGGCGCCGCGAAAAATAGCCGAAATGATGGGGCAATCGCGACCTTCGCGATATAAAAGCTGAAATGATAGAGCATCGCGGAAAGAAATAAAATGAAAAATATATATAATGAAATTTATGCCCTACAGGTGATATCACATCAATCCCTGTATACAATCCAGGGGTGTAAACAAAGAAGGAAACACATCTTTCCTCCCCATGCTCCATCAGGAAATGGAGCAAAGTCTTGACGGTAACTCATATAAAACCTGAAAGACAATCGGAGATTATCTTGCACCAGTGCGGAGTGGTCACCACCTTGACGTTCGTCTCAATACAACAGACGAGATGTCACGACGGCGTTCTTCCTCCAACAGGATTCGGACATGACAAAGCAAGTGAAGCGAATGCCAAATTCCTAGCTTCAGGGTCTTGACGGTAACTCATGTAAAACCTGAAAGATCATCGGAGATCATCTCACACCATCATGGAGTGGTCACCACCTCGACATTCGTCTCGATACAGCAGACGGGATGTCACCTCAGCGTTCTTCCTCCAACAGGATTCAGACGCGACAAAGCAAACGAAGCAAAGGCCAAATTCCTAGCTTCAGGGTCTTAACGGCAAGTCATATAAAGCTTAAAAGACGATCGGGGATCATCTTGCACCAGTGCGGAATGGTCACCACCTCGACGTTCGTCTCGATACAGCCGACGAGATGTCACCCCAGCGTTCTTCCTCCAACAGGATTCAGACGCGACAATCAAACAGCGGAGCCACAGCAAAGTCCCTAATTCCAAACCTCGACGGTTCACCAACAACCTAGAGACAACCGCGACATTCGTCTCGATACAGCAGACGCAATGCCAGCAAACGAAGCAAAGGCCAAATTCCTAGCTTTAGGCTCTTGACGGCAAGTTATATAAAGCCTGAAAGACTATCGGAGATCATCCCACACCAGCGCGGAGTGGTTATGACTCATCGGGGCTCTCCAAAATAACCCTAACCTTAAGTAAAAAGCGGCATGGCAAAATTCCTAATGCTTGCTCTTCCGACGGTCAAACTGCCTAGGAGGATTGTTTGAAGACGTCTTGTCCAACCCCTAAAGGGATCAGAGACATGGCAGTCGCAAGGCTACTCGAACAGCAAGATTGCATATCGAGAAATATATCAGCCAACGCGACGGTACGACGGCCAAAACCCTAAGTACCACAGACCCTAACGGACCTCTGTTGTAAAGAGCAGAGGTTAACTGTGACGTTAGGATATGCTTGCGAGAACTGCTCGATTCGTCTCGACTCGTGAAGAAATTGATGTCTTTGCGAGAACTTCTCGATTCGTCTCGACTCGTGAGATAAAGCCTTAGGCAGTAGGGATTAAAAAACCTGTTTCCTAAGCACTGGGACCCTGCAAGTCGGCTCAAAACGGTCTCTTGCATACTATCCACGGATCACACTCTCCAAAGTCGAATCTCGACAACGAGGGAAACAACCGCTTACGGGTTCTCTCGACTCGTAAGAGGGAAAATTCTCTTATAGGATCCTTACAAGTTATAAGAGAAAACGCACTTAGGAATCCTCACGATTCCTAAGGAGAAAATACACCTACGAGATCCTCTCGATCCGTAGGGAGAAAAGTCTTTGTGAGACCCTCACGGCTCAAAAAGTTGAAAAGCCTTAGGCAGCAGATTTGAACGTGCTTCCTAAGCCATCATTACTCCCAAGGTGTTCAAGACAGTATGTTCTATATCGATTAGAGGCTGCGCTTGCTTAAGGAACATGCCAACAGTAACAAAGCAGAAAATAAAAGGAAGGAGGCAAAGGATTTGTCATTCATACTCGAGAAATTCTTACATCAATAGAAACAATAAACAAAAACAACTTTATTGAAATGTTTACAACGGTATAACCTCGGACCCAGGACATGGATTGAGGAACTCAAAAGTAACCTTATCTAAGACTTTCCAAGCCTGGCGAACCATCCTAGTGTGCTTTCTTTCGCGAGCACGAGCGTCGGGGTCCCCACTGATGTCCTCCTCCCCCCAATAAGCAGCGAGTATGGCGGACTGTTGGAAGGCCTGGTGCAGAAGATCGACAAGATTGTCTCGCTGTCTCTTCGAAATTAAGTTCATCAGGTACACCGAGTGCACCTTATCCTCGGCGGCATCCAACGCCCTAAGCGGCATACCGGTACAGAATAAGGGAAGTGCTTTCCAGATGGCTCCCACGATAAGCTTCAGGAGAGAGGAACGTCGGGGAAGCAGTTGACCGTTATATGCGTCGAAGCGGCTCATGATTTCGGCACACTCCGCGTGTGTGAACTCTCGGTTTTGAGAACGGCCGAGTCGGGGGATATCCCTGTAAGAGATGATCTCGTCGAGATCGTACATGTGGGCGTCCATCACTCCTATAAAAGAAAATCGACAAAATTAGCAACTCTTAAGAGTTTTGCTATATGATTTAAAAGGAGCAAAGCTCTATTAATGAATCAAGAAGTTATAAATAAAATCCTTTCAGAAGAATAGAACTTTATTAATGGAACTCTAATAGAGTTCCCCTTAGTTCTTTTTAGACCCCTTTAGAGCAAAGCTCTGCTAAGTGAAACCCTAAATGGGTCTTCTTTAGATCAGGGATCTATTGAGAGTAAGGCTTTTAAAATTGATTTAATTTAATCCAAATTAATTTTTACCTAAAGATTCTCTAGAATCCGAACTCTGAAAAATGCTTAAACAAGAGAGCAAGGCTCTGAACAAAATTCTTATGAAGAGATGAAAATCATCTAAGGGACCAAAGGTCCTATTTATAGGCATTGAAGAGCCGTTTCAACTTCCAAGGGATGGCGCGACGGTTGGAATTTAGCCACCGCTGCGCTCACGTTTGGGGCCATGTAAGCGCAACGGTGGGGGAGCATTTGTTTACCCCAATCAGAGCAAAACTCTGTTCAAATTCCAAGGCGGGAAACGAAGCAACGCTTCTGTTTCCCCCAATCAGAGCAAAGCTCTGTTTAAAATTCAAACTTTAATAAAGGAAGCAACGCTTCAGCTGACCTGCGCTCTGCGCTGCGCGACACGTGGCAGCGCAGTTGCGCTGCGCGACACGTGTCAAGCGCAGGTGCGCTTGCGCCAACTGTGCCAGCACTAAAACAGGAAAAATTCTGAAAGATCTTTCTGATCTTATTAAAATAAGAAAATTGTCTTCTGTAAAGCAGAAGCTCTTGGAGCAAAAATCCAACGGTGGGGAAAAATCCCTAAATCACTCAGGGAAAGATCTTTTTAACTGATTTAACAAACTAATTGGCACTATATAAAGACCTCTAGACCCCAAGTCTAAGAAGAGATCAAGACAGAAAGAAAAACAGAGAATTCCTCTAAAGAATTTTGAGAAGAGCTCAAAGAAAGAAAAAGGTAAAAACCTTTGAATAAAAGAAGAGTTTCTTCTAAAAAGATCATTGAACAAGATCAAAGATCTACAATAAAAAATATATATATAATAATAATAACAAAGGCATTGCCTTTTGATGAACCACTGGTTCTGGAATCTTAAAAGATTCTTTTCTTGAATCCAAAATTGGATCAAGATATTAAAACAGTGCCTTGCACCTGTAAATCTGCACTGTTGCGCTCTTGGGTTGGCGCAAACCACCAGAGAGCGCCACGTGTCAGCTCCAGAACAGCTTGTGCTATGCGCTTTTAAAATAGAGCACTGTTCTCTTAAATTGGCGCAACTCATCAGAGCGCGCCACGTGTCAGCAGCGCAACAGCGCAGCGTACTGCGCTTGCGCTCACCAGAGCGTGACACATGTCACCTCCACATGCGCCTGCGCTCATTAATTGGCGCAAAGCGCCTGATAAGTCACATGGCGCTCTGTCAGAAGGGACAGAGCCCAATTAAAAAGGCCTAACAGGCCTAATAAAAAATGCAATGTATTATTAAAAGGGGCAGGGCCCAAATAAAGGTCTATCAGACCAAAATAAAATGCTCTGGGCCTAAAAGGCCAGAGAAAATGCACTGCATTATTAAACAAGGGCAGAGCCCTAGTAAAGGCCTAACAGGCCAAATGAAAATAAAATGTTGAACATTTCAATTGGACTTAGCCCAATTCTGGCCGTAAGTCCTCAAATTAAATTGACTGAACATGTGCTCTCTTAAATCAATTTACACCCGGTACGAGGGTACATCTCCGAACTCCTCTGACATCCGTCGTTGTAATTCTTCAACGTCGTCAGAGAGGTGACGGGTCCCGACAACCACACATCGATACGGACTGTGGGGTCCTTAAACTCACGGACTTAAGCGTCCTTAAACTCCTAGACTTAAGCGTTCTTAAACTCCCGGACTCAAGCGTCCTTAAACTCCCGGACTCAAGCGTCCTTAAACCAACTCCCGGACTCAAGCGTCCTTAAACTCCCGGACTTAAGTGTCCTTAAACCAGCTCATGGACTTAAGTGTCCTTAAACTCCCGGACTCAAGCGTCCTTAAACTCCCGGACTTAAGCGTCCTTAAACCAACTCATGGACTTAAGCGTCCTTAAACTCCCGGACTTAAGCGTCCTTAAACCAGCTCATGGACTTAAGCGTCCTTAAACTCCCGGACTCAAGCGTCCTTAAACTAAAAGACCTCCGCGTCCCTAAACTGGCAATGGACCACTACGTCCCTAAACTGGAACAATAGAGCCCCCAAATGCTCTTTTGTTGGATCTAAACGATCCCGTTTAAGTTGATCTTAGCCTCAAATATGGCTAACGTATCCTTAAACCTTCAAACAGACTTTAGTTCTAAATTGGACTATAGATCCCCCAATCAACTTTGGTTCAAGGGTACATCTCTGAACTCCTCTGACATCCGTCGTTGTAATCCTTCAACGTCGTCAGAGAGGTGACGGGTCCCGATGGCCATACATGCATTGGACCACTACGTCCCTAAACTGGAACAATAGAGCCCAAATGCTCTTTTGTCGGATCCAAATGATCCCGTTAAGTTGATCTTAGTCTCAAACTGGACTAACGTATCCTTAACGAACGTTTAAGTTGATCTTAGCCTTAAACACGGCTAACGTATCCTTAAACTAAAACCCCAAACCCAAATCTAAGTAAATACGTATTTAGACTAATCCACGTCCTACAGGCGACGACATAAATTAGTCTTCGTATACAATCCACGGGCAACCACAAACAAAACAAACACACACGACACGAAGTGAAATTCTGGAGAAGGAGAAAGTTGTTACCGCGATGCGGTGGCGTAATTAACTGCAGAGGCTTGCGCCTGCAGGGAAGAGCGTCCCCACAATCAAAAACCCCTCAAGCGAGGGGGAATCTGACGACGTATGCTACATCGGCCGCATCCGTCCAAACCTCCGATACACGGTGCCATAAATCAACTTGGCATCTTCGGAGCGGTGGACGGATAAAACCAAATAGCATCTGCCCCGAATCATAGGCAAGACGTCCATGTCTTGGCCGCCGTTCGGAAGGGAACAGCCGTTACTCTGCTCGATCTCTAGTCTAACTTGATCGTCGGAGGGTCCTCGGTGGTACAACCACCCCATGACTTCCTTGCAAGTAACTCGGCAACCATAACCTCAACCCATTGAGATCCACACGCTTCAGGAGCGACAGCCTCCAGATCAAATCTCAGCCACCCATCGCTGCCATCAGCAGATCAAGGGAAGGCAAAATCTGAAGGAGATTTCAGCCTCCATCAGCTGGCGCCGTCTGTGGGAACAAGTTCTTGATTCCACAAAAACAAAAGTTCGCCTTCAGATCTTAATCTAATGGCGAGCGATCATCATGATGATCCATGCACCAGCCACCGCCTCCCCCTCAACGGAGGCGCGGATGAACCTCCTCCGCCGAATGCCATCAATGTCCTCACCGACCGGATAGACCTACTCGTGTCCATCGTGTAAGCGCTCATCCGCGTCGGGGAAAGATCACCATGCTGCCGCTCCCCCACCTCGGGACCAGGACCCCTACATGGGGAAAGAAGACTCCATCCGCGTAGGCACTGCCAACCGCCGCCTCATCATTTCCGTCAACCGCGGTTTCCTCCGGCCGACGTATTAAAAAACCCGGTAGGCACCGCTAAGTTCGGCTCCGAGGTCTTACGCTAAAGAGTTTCGTCCCGAGTCTCGTCGCACCCCTGTCCCTCTCGAGGCGGTAGCGGTCAGCTTGCCTGTTTACAAGCACGACCGGCACCTCCTTCCTCGACGGGGTCGCGCACGCGAGATTCCCCACGGCAGCTCAAAAACAACCACACCGGGTGGCGTAAGGAACCTCACCGAAAGAAACCAAGGCTCGTCGAAAATCGTGGTTATTACGGTCGGGGGTACGTCGGGTACATACGAGACTCAGCGCCCTGCCCTAGCCGCGGGGGCCGACAGCCGACCGACAAAGAGGTCAAGGGAGACCGAACCGATCACTTTTGATGATGGAGACTTTCACGGCATATCTTTGCCTCACAACGACCGCCTGGTGATTACGGCTCGAGTCCATCAATACGAGGTACACAGGATCCTGGTCGACTCGGGAAGCTCGGCAGACATTCTCTTCCATGACTGCTTCCTATGCATGGAGCTTGCCTCGGCAGACCTGAGGCCGACTTCCCACGTCCTCTCAGGATTCACCAACCACTCCATCCCGGCGGAAGGGGTAATCACTCTACAGTTCAACGCCAGGGATCTAAGCCCTCACCAAGAGGCAGCCCAGCAGCTACCCTACTCGGCTATCCCTGGCTGGTAGCTTCCCTACCACACAACGCCAGGGATCAAAGCCTGTCACGCCCCGCTTCCCAGTATACGGCGAAGTGGACGCGACGAGGTCCGCTACGTATGTACTCAGAAGTACATACGCTAAGCGTAGCTAAGCAATATAAAATAATCACAAGAGACAAATGATATTGAAATAACAGCAACTTTTATTAACAACATTCTTTGTACAATGCATGAAATGAAAATACAACTGAAATGAAAAGCAATGCCTAAACAGTGGCATAACAGAAAATGAAATAAACTGGAAAGAACAAGGTACAATATCTATAGCTCTGGGTCTTCCTGGAACTGCTCCAAATCTTCACCGGTGGGCTCGATCTCAGCTTGGTCCAACGCACCTGACGACATTCAAAGAAGAAGGAAATAGAATGTCGTCAGCGAACAGGTCGCTCGGTAAGTCCCAAAGAGTAAGAAGAATGAGAATGACAGAGTAACAGTATTTTCTAAAGTATTACAATGTTGAATATTATGGAATATTGAGTTAACGCTGTTGTTTGTAGTTTGGTACAGAAGAATGCCAGTGTATACGAGGGGGAGCTCTATATGCTAGAGATCAGGGCAAATGGAAAGTACAAGGAACCGTTATGCCACGGTACAACAGCAATAGGATTCAGGTTAGGTGTCTTAATCTGACCACCTCGTGCCACCTTTAACACCTTCCGTACCAATCTACCCCTTTAAACCCCGTAGTGTTTTAACAGTAATGTGGTATTGGAATATGTAAGTTGAGTGACTGACCAAAACCATGATATCAGTAAACATGTTGCAACTGTGTAATCAGGTAAATGGAATATCAGGATAAAGGATGAATATCCATGGTTTGATTCAGTCAAAATGAATATATTGTTAACTGAATTCCAGGATTCATGTATTCAAATTGTATTGGAATATAAAAGAATATAGATTGACTTGAATCATATTCAAGTCAGAAATTAGTCAGACTCTAACCCGAGTCAGACTAAAAGAAAGATAAATTTGAAGTTCAATATTAGTTAGGGGCCTTATTGTAATTTGTGAAACTTGAGGGGGTTTTATGTAAAAATACTTTTGTATAGTTTTCAAAATACACCTCAAGTATTTAATATTCGTCTTTAATTGTTATAATGAATGTGAATTTTATTTGTGTTATTCTAGTGAATATATCCTAATAAAGTATTATTTGTTTTATCTGAAATTCATGGTATTTTAGTGTAACTTTTAATCTTGTAACTTTTAGAAAAATATGGAAACTTTATATTATGATAAAATAGGTGTTTAAATGATAATTATATATATATTAACACATGAATAATTTTTAAATGAGTATTTTATCTTTAAAAATCTCATTTTCCTTAAATATCGTATTTTAAACCTTTCGAGACCGAATGCTCCTTGCGGAGGTCTGAATCTCGCACTACTAGCCTGCGGGTGCACGATGAACCGTACTTTCCCTAACAGGTTCCCCAAAAGTGGGTTGTAGCGGCGCTTTGCTTAGGTTTATAAATACTTTTCATTTGGGAAAACGGTTTTATTAATATAGTGTATTTATTTGCAACAAGTATAGTTTTCCGTATTTTTAGTTATTAGGGTTTCCTAAACCAACTAGCCAATTTCTAAGGTCTAAATGATGAGTCATTAGAAGCCTCAAATCGCCTCTTCGCCGCCAATTGTGGCCAGGTAAGTAC
Organism: Agapanthus africanus; assembly: GCA_030015575.1. Taxonomy (NCBI): domain Eukaryota; kingdom Viridiplantae; phylum Streptophyta; class Magnoliopsida; order Asparagales; family Amaryllidaceae; genus Agapanthus; species Agapanthus africanus. Next base: position 101,772,268 of record CM057346.1, on the reverse strand, counting down.
AAGTGAGGAGGGAGGGATCCGCTCACGAATCGTGAGACGGGCCTTTTAAAGTTACCCAAGCTCACTTGCCTAGCCTAGACACCACAAAGTCAGTTTAGATAAACGATCGATGTCCATGACCAATCGTGCTTTCATTTTATTAAAAGATTTTACTTAGAAATATTTACAATTTAAAGCTTACAATAAAGGTTATAAAGATTAGGGTATTTTAGTGAAAAGTCCTGTAATTTCGTATTCTGTATTTTTTGATATTTATCAATTAGGGTTATATTGAGTGTGTGTAGGGGTAGGTCATTACCCCGTGACTTATATTAAGTTTTGGTGAAGTTTTAAAGGTAAAACATGCTATGTTAAACTTAAAGGTATTATAGCGCAAGAATACGGTATTCGAAAACGTTGTCATTTTATGTGTGAAATTTCATTCAAATTGAGTTCTACAAGTTTTGTGATCAAGATAAACATATTTAGGAGTGAGGTAATTGATTAAACTAAGAAAAATGAACTTCATGGTATTTTTATGAAAAGAATACGGTTTTGCAAAGAAGCAATCATTTCATGTGAAAAAGTTTGATTAAATTGGTTTATGGGTGATTAATAGTCAACATAAATATGGGTAGATAATATGTATTAGGTGACAAGTGGAAATTTATAGAAAAACCGAATCGGAAATCGGTTTGTCCGATTTCCGTCGGGTTCCAAAAAGTCGTATTTTTATACTTATAGAAAAGAGAGATAGAGGGGTTGGGACTTACGGTTTGGACAAGCTAATGAGGCTAATGGATGTGGTGGTTGCCGATTCGTCGAAAGCGTCGCGAAGGTTCTGATCCGGTCGCCGGAATCCGTCGTCGATTTCGGCAGCGCTTCGCTTCTTGCTCTTCGTACCGAGTTCTCGAGAATTTGAGAGAGTAGACTTAGAGTGGTGAGGTGAAATGGTAGAGGATAGGGGTCTTTATATAGGGCTAGGCTAGGGTTAGGGTTTGGATTAAAAATATTAAAAGAAAATATAAAAAACATTAAAAATTCATTAAAAATCATTAAACCTATGAGTAAAAGGGATTTATTGGCCAAATCAAAACCGATCCAGGTATAATAAGTATGCAAGAGGGTTGACCAAGTCAAGAGACAACTTTTCTCAGTTGGTGACTCGGCCGTCCGGCCAAGTCCGGCCGGATCGGCCGGACCGAGTCGGCCGATTCGCCGGCCGGCGGCGCCGAGTCGGGCCGAGTCAAGCGTCCCATGGCCGGGGGTTTTCCTGAGGAACAACTTGGTATTTTTACTTTTTGTTGTCCAGTACATATTTTGGGAGTTATGGCCTTTTTACCGTTGACTTCCAAAAAAAAAATAAAACAAAATAAATACAAAAATAATGTGGGGCATGGGATTTGAACTCCGGTGGCTTTGTTCAGCAATGCAAGGTATTACCAATGAGCTACAAGCTCCTTCTTGTAATTATTGTGGTTTTTAATTACTTAAACTGATAGCAGCAAGAATAAATACTCCTAGTATTCATTAAATTTAAAGTAATTTCTTGTACACTAAAAATGGAGTTATTTCATTCTTGTAGCTTGTAATTAAAAACAAAAATAATTATCTAAATCTTGTGCTCAGGCTTAAATACCCCTTTGTGGATTTTTAAAAAATATTTTGAAAAAAATTGTATAGGAAAAAGTGTATAAAAATTAGGGTTGTTACATTCTACCCTCCTTATAAAAATTTCGTCCTCGAAATTTACAACTTTTATTTAAGGACTAGATTACAAAAAGGTGCGGATATCTTGCACGCATCTCATCTTCCCTTTCCCACGTGGATTCTCCTGGAGTGTCTTTCCTCCACATTACCCGGACCAAATTAACTTCTTTGTTCCGAAGTGTCTTCACTTTCCTGTCCAGGATCTCCACAGGTTGTTGCTCACAAGACAAATCAGGCTGTATCGTGAGCTTGGAATGATCTAGTATATGGCTGGGGTCACTCACATACCTTCTGAGTTCGGATATATGGAATACGTTATGCACTCCTTCCAATGAGGGTGGGAGCGCTAAACGATATGCCACTTCACCGACTCGTTCGAGTATATCGAATGGTCCAATGTATCTTGGACTCAACTTTCCCCGTCTTCCAAATCTGATCACTCCGCGGTTCGGAGAGATTTTCAGGAATACATGATCTCCTGGCTGGAACTCCAAGTGTCGTCTCTTCGCATCTGCCCAGTGTTTCTGTCTATCTTGGGCTATGCGCATTCTTTCCCTGATAGTACGAACCACATCAACGGTTGCTACTATCATCTCTGGTCCAAGGAGTTCTCTATCTCCGATGTCGTCCCAACTTAATGGCGATCGACACTTCCTTCCATATAAAGCTGCAAAAGGTGCCATTCCTATGCTTGCTTGGTAGCTGTTGTTGTACGCAAACTCCACAAGATGCAGGTGATCTTCCCAAGATCCCTTGAAGTCGAGCATACATGCTCTGAGCATATCCTCCAAGATCTGAATAGTTCATTCCGACTGACCATCTGTTTGTGGATGATAAGCCGTGCTGAAGTTCAGACTTGTTCCCAAGCTAGCTTGCAGACTTTGCCAAAATTGCGATCGGAACCTGGTGTCACGATCGGAGACAATGCAGACCGGTACTCCATGAAGTCTCACAATTTCCTGTATGAGTTCATGGGTATCAGAGATAGTACGTTATGAAGAGTTTAAATCTTAATTTAGATTATTACCTCCATGTACTTCTTCGCTAATGTCTCAGTTGATTGGCCAACTCGAAATGGGATGAAGTGAGCCGACTTTGTGAGTCGATCCACAATGACCCAAATCGCATCATTACCCTTTGTGCTGCGAGGAAGAGCAGTTACAAAGTCCATCGTGATGTGCTGCCACTTCCATTCTGGGATTGGTAACGGTTGAAGTAGTCCAGCTGTCCTGTGATGTTTAGCCTTTACTTGCTGACACACCAAGCATTTTGCGACACTCCTGGCTACTTCACGCTTCATTCCATGCCACCAATAATTCTGACGTAGATCTTTGTACATTTTGGTACCTCCAGGATGTACTGAATAGGGAGAGCTGTGAGCTTCTTTCATTAACTCTTCCCGAACAGGACCCTTTGGTACACACAATCTGCTGCCGTATCTCAAAGATCCGTCTTCATGGATGATGAAATCTGTTCTGAGTCCATTCTCCACTTGTTCTCTGATCTTTTGCAACTTAGCATCGCTGGTTTGAGCTGCTTTGATCTGATTGACAATATTTGATTGAACTTGCAGATTCATCAAATTTGAAACATCACCTGGCATGACTAGTTCGATCTCCATCTGATGTAGATTCTGCTGAAGCTTTCACTGAGCGGTGAGATTCATTGCTAATGGTTGGCGACTAAGAGCATCAGGTACTACGTTCACCTTTCCTGGATGATATTGCAAATTGATGTCAAAGTCCGCCATAAGTTCTAACCATCTTCTCTGCCGCATATTCAACTCCTTCTGAGTAAACACATACTTCAGACTCTTATGATCTGTGTAGATGTTCACTCGTTCACCAAGTAAGTAGTGGCGCCAAATTTTGAGAGCAAAAATAACCGCTGCCAACTCTAGATCATGCGTCGGATAATTGCGCTCATGAGTCTTCAGTTGTCTTGAAGCATAAGCCACAACCTTACCGTGATGATGTAGAACACATCCTAGTCCCTTACCGGATGCATCACAATGTACTTCAAATCCTCCAGATTGATCCGGTATGACGAGAATAGGTGCAGATGTCAGTCTTGACTTGAGTTCTACGAAAGCTTGCTCGCATGCTTCTGACCACACAAATTCTTCATCTTTACGTGTGAGCTTGGTCAGGGGTGTTGCTATCTTCGAAAAGCCTTCAATGAATCTTCTGTAATATCCAGCTAAACCCAAGAAACTCCGAATATCCTTCACTGATTTTGGTGTAGGCCATTCGCTGACTGCTGAAACTTTTGCTGGATCCACAGAAATCCCTTCTCCTGATACGATGTGTCCAAGAAAACCAACTTGTTGTAGCCAAAACTCGCACTTACTGTACTTGGCATAAAGCTGATGTTGACGAAGAGTTTCTAGGACAATTCGTAAGTGCTCCGCATGCTCTTTCCGGTTCTTTGAATATACCAGGATGTCGTCGATGAAAATGACAACGAACCTGTCTAAATACTCCCGGAAGACTTGGTTCATAAGATTCATGAAGATTGCTGGTGCATTGGTCACTCCAAATGGCATTACTAGAAATTCGTAATGTCCATAGCGAGTTCTGAAAGCTGTTTTGTGAATATCAGCCTCCTTGACCTTCACTTGATGATAACCTGAACGAAGATCTAGTTTAGAGAAGACACAAGATCCACTTAGCTGATCGAACAAATCGTCGATGCGCGGGAGAGGATACTTGTTCTTTATAGTAACTTCGTTCAAGGCCCTATAGTCGATGCACATTCTGTATGAACCTTCCTTCTTCTTCACCAACAGTACAGGTGCTCCCCAACTTGAAGTGCTGAGACGAATCCATCCTTTCGCCAGTAATTCGTCCAACTGTGTTCGAACTTCCTTCAATCCTTCCGGACTTAGTCTATACGGTGCTTTGATCACTGGTTGTGCTCCTGGTACTAAGTCAATACTGAATTCAAGAGCTCGATCGGGAGGCAAACCTGATATATCGTCAGGGAATACGTCGTCGAACTCTCGAACTACCTCCGGTCTTGATTCTTCCTCTGCATGAGCTGCTGCAACTACTGCTTCTTTTGGCTTCGCTTTGTAAGTACTTGGCTCCAATGTACGATCTCCACTCTTGAAATAGAAGACCGGATGATCTGGAATCTCAAATACTACCCTCCTTTGACGACAGTCGATGGTAGCATAAAAGGTTCCAAGCCAGTCCATTCCTAAAACCACATCGAAGTTTGGTATGTCCAGTACCTTGAAGTCAGCGTAAAACTCTCGACTGCAGACGATTACTGGACACATGCTGTATCCCATAGTTGCCTTTAGAACACCATTCCCAGAACTGACGTTCCAGCTGGATACAAGCGGTGAGACTGAAATCGCATGGGTTTGGACAAACCGTTGCGACATAAAGCAGTGGGATGCTCCAGTATCAAACAGTGCAAGTGTAGGTAGTGAAGCTACTAGGATTGTACCTAAGGTATATGGGATATGTTTTAGGTATAGGGAAAGTGTGTAGGTAAACAAGACTAAAAGATGAGTTTTTTTTTTTTTGAGAAAGGAAGTTTACCAGTAATGACTTGGCCAGTGGCCTCAGCTTCTTCCACAGACATCATGAAAGCCTGGCGCTTCGGCACAATCCTCCTGGCCTGAGGAGCATTTCTCCTGGCCTGAGGAGCATTCCTCTGAACGTTCCTTTGAGCTTGATGGAACTGTCGAGGAGGTAGTGCAGCTTGTGGTCCCCTAGGTGGTGCAGGCAGTGCAAGTCTGGTAGCAGGTGCCTGAAGAGCTGGTCGCTGCTGATAAGTATTTGCTGGCCTGGGTGCAGCAACTGAGTTCTGCCTTTGGGGACAAGATCCAATATCATGAGTGGCTGAACCGCAGACTAAGTAGAGGCGGTTGGCTCGACGGCAGTCCTTCATCATATGTCCAGTTCTCTTGCAGTAAGTGCAAAAGGATGGGCTAGGACGATGAGTTGGTACTCCAGGTCGCCTCGGCACGAAGGGTGGTCTGGACGTGGCTCCACCTGCCATCTGGTTGGCAGGACGTTTGACTCCTACAGACTGAGGTCTGCCCCTCTCTTTTATGACTGCCTCATAACTGCGGCCAGCTTCCAGGGCTTCCTCATGAGTCAAAAACTTTCCTGTCGCTAGAGCGGCCTTAATCTCTGTGTCCAAACCTTGCTGAAAACGACGGGCTCTGATCTCGTCCGTCGGTATCAGGTGTGCCGCGAATCTGTTTAAAGATTGTGTTAGCTGTGTGATATGTGATATTTTAAAAATTGAACTATTGTGACATATCTTACCGGCTCAATATAGTGAACTCAGCATCGTATTCATCTACCGATTTCTCCCACATTGATCCTTGCTGTAGATGAATAAACTGCTGCTCCATAGCGAACCTGGCAGTCACAGGGAAATATTTCGCGTCAAGCTTTTCGCGGAATGTCTTCCATTCAATCGGCTGTGCCAGACGGGTCTCTTCTGCCTTCCACCAATTGCGAGCGTTATCCGTGAGCTGTAGCTTCGCTACACGGACCCAAGCATGGTCTGGCACTTGAGCTGCTGCCAGATCGTCTTCGATGCTTTGTGCCCATTCTTCTGCTTCGAGAGGGCTTCCTTTACCAGAGAACTGCTTTGGGTGCAAAGCCCGGAATTGTTTTACTCCCGGTGCATCGTTATCAGGACGGCTCAGAAGTTGTTGCTGTCCCTCGAGAAGACTACGGATCGCATCAAATAACATCGTCTGCTCAGTGGGTGGTGTGGGAACAGCTGGTGTGAGAGGTAGTGCTGGTGGGGTGTTGTTGATGTTGGTGCTGGTGTTGTTCGGGGAATCCATAATCCTGAAGAAAAATTTGGATTAGGACAGAATCAAATACATGAAATGATAAGATTCAAGGAATAGAGATTTGCAAGTTTCAAAGAACATGAATTGTAAAGAATGTTTTTGTTGCTGGTTCTTGTGTTATATTGCTTAGGTTGTTCACGCAGACCAGAACTGCATGACAGGGATTCATACAGCTCTGACCTGCATGGGCCACCAACAAAACCTGTCACGCCCCGCTTCCCAGTGTACGGCGAAGTGGACGCGACGAGGTCCGCTACGTATGTACTCAGAAGTACATACGCTAAGCGTAGCTAAGCAATATAAAATAATCACAAGAGACAAATGATATTGAAATAACAGCAACTTTTATTAATAACATTCTTTGTACAATGCATGAAATGAAAATACAACTGAAATGAAAAGCAATGCCTAAACAGTGGCATAACAGAAAATGAAATAAACTGGAAAGAACAAGGTACAATATCTATAGCTCTGGGTCTTCCTGGAACTGCTCCAAATCTTCACCGGTGGGCTCGATCTCAGCTTGGTCCAACGCACCTGACGACATTCAAAGAAGAAGGAAATAGAATGTCGTCAGCGAACAGGTCGCTCGGTAAGTCCCAAAGAGTAAGAAGAATGAGAATGACAGAGTAACAGTATTTTCTAAAGTATTACAATGTTGAATATTATGGAATATTGAGTTAACGCTGTTGTTTGTAGTTTGGTACAGAAGAATGCCAGTGTATACGAGGGGGAGCTCTATATGCTAGAGATCAGGGCAAATGGAAAGTACAAGGAACCGTTATGCCACGGTACAACAGCAATAGGATTCAGGTTAGGTGTCTTAATCTGACCACCTCGTGCCACCTTTAACACCTTCCGTACCAATCTACCTTTTTAAACCCCGTAGTGTTTTAACAGTAATGTGGTATTGGAATATGTAAGTTGAGTGACTGACCAAAACCATGATATCAGTAAACATGTTGCAACTGTGTAATCAGGTAAATGGAATATCAGGATAAAGGATGAATATCCATGGTTTGATTCAGTCAAAATGAATATATTGTTAACTGAATTCCAGGATTCATGTATTCAAATTGTATTGGAATATAAAAGAATATAGATTGACTTGAATCATATTCAAGTCAGAAATTAGTCAGACTCTAACCCGAGTCAGACTAAAAGAAAGATAAATTTGAAGTTCAATATTAGTTAGGGGCCTTATTATAATTTGTGAAACTTGAGGGGGTTTTATGTAAAAATACTTTTGTATAGTTTTCAAAATACACCTCAAGTATTTAATATTCGTCTTTAATTGTTATAATGAATGTGAATTTTATTTGTGTTATTCTAGTGAATATATCCTAATAAAGTATTATTTGTTTTATCTGAAATTCATGGTATTTTAGTGTAACTTTTAATCTTGTAACTTTTAGAAAAATGTGGAAACTTTATATTATGATAAAATAGGTGTTTAAATGATAATTATATATATATTAACACATGAATAATTTTTAAATGAGTATTTTATCTTTAAAAATCTCATTTTCCTTAAATATCGTATTTTAAACCTTTCGAGACCGAATGCTCCTTGCGGAGGTCTGAATCTCGCACTACTAGCCTGCGGGTGCACGATGAACCGTACTTTCCCTAACAGGTTCCCCAAAAGTGGGTTGTAGCGGCGCTTTGCTTAGGTTTATAAATACTTTTCATTTGGGAAAACGGTTTTATTGATATAGTGTATTTATTTGCAACAAGTATAGTTTTCCGTATTTTTAGTTATTAGGGTTTCCTAAACCAACTAGCCGATTTCTAAGGTCTAAATGATGAGTCATTAGAAGCCTCAAATCGCCTCTTCACCGCCAATTGTGGCCAGGTAAGTACAAGTGAGGAGGGAGGGATCCGCTCACGAATCGTGAGACGGGCCTTTTAAAGTTAACCAAGCTCACTTGCCTAGCCTAGACACCACAAAGTCAGTTTAGATAAACGATCGATGTCCATGACCAATCGTGCTTTCATTTTATTAAAAGATTTTACTTAGAAATGTTTACAATTTAAAGCTTACAATAAAGGTTATAAAGATTAGGGTATTTTAGTGAAAAGTCCTGTAATTTCGTATTCTGTATTTTTTGATATTTATCAATTAGGGTTATATTGAGTGTGTGTAGGGGTAGGTCATTACCCTGTGACTTATATTAAGTTTTGGTGAAGTTTTAAAGGTAAAACATGCTATGTTAAACTTAAAGGTATTATAGCGCAAGAATACGGTATTCGAAAACGTTGTCATTTTATATGTGAAATTTCATTCAAATTGAGTTCTACAAGTTTTGTGATCAAGATAAACATATTTAGGAGTGAGGTAATTGATTAAACTAAGAAAAATGAACTTCATGGTATTTTTATGAAAAGAATACGGTTTTGCAAAGAAGCTATCATTAAATGTGAAAAAGTTTGATTAAATTGGTTTATGGGTGATTAATAGTCAACATAAATATGGGTAGATAATATGTATTAGGTGACAAGTGGAAATTTATAGAAAAACCGAATCGGAAATTGGTTTGTCCGATTTCCGTCGGGTTCCAAAAAGTCGTATTTTTATACTTATAGAAAAGAGAGATAGAGGGGTTGGGACTTACGGTTTGGACAAGCTAATGAGGCTAATGGATGTGGTGGTTGCCGATTCGTCGAAAGCGTCGCGAAGGTTCTGATCCGGTCGCCGGAATCCGTCGTCGATTTCGGCAGCGCTTCGCTTCTTGCTCTTCGTACCGAGTTCTCGAGAATTTGAGAGAGTAGACTTAGAGTGGTGAGGTGAAATGGTAGAGGATAGGGGTCTTTATATAGGGCTAGGCTAGGGTTAGGGTTTGGATTAAAAATATTAAAAGAAAATATAAAAAACATTAAAAATTCATTAAAAATCATTAAACCTATGAGTAAAAGGGATTTATTGGCCAAATCAAAACCGATCCAGGTATAATAAGTATGCAAGAGGGTTGACCAAGTCAAGAGACAACTTTTCTCAGTTGGTGACTCGGCCGTCCGGCCGGATCGGCCGGACCGAGTCGGCCGATTCGCCGGCCGGCGGCGCCGAGTCGGGCCGAGTCAAGCGTCCCATGGCCGGGGGTTTTCCTGAGGAACAACTTGGTATTTTTACTTTTTGTTGTCCAGTACATATTTTGGGAGTTATGGCCTTTTTACCGTTGACTTCCAAAAAAAAAATAAAACAAAATAAATACAAAAATAATGTGGGGCATGGGATTTGAACTCCAGTGGCTTTGTTCAGCAATGCAAGGTATTACCAATGAGCTACAAGCTCCTTCTTGTAATTATTGTGGTTTTTAATTACTTAAACTGATAGCAGCAAGAATAAATACTCCTAGTATTCATTAAATTTAAAATAATTTCTTATACACTAAAAATGGAGTTATTTCATTCTTGTAGCTTGTAATTAAAAACAAAAATAATTACCTAAATCTTGTGCTCAGGCTTAAATACCCCTTTGTGGATTTTTAAAAAATATTTTGAAAAAAATTGTATAGGAAAAAGTGTATAAAAATTAGGGTTGTTACAAAGCCCTCGCATAGAGGCACCCGAGTGGCTACCCTGCTCGGCTACCCCTGGCCGGTAGCTTGCCTACCTCACAACGCCAGGGATCTAAGCCCTCACCAAGAAGCAACCAAGCAGCTTCACTGCTTAGTTCATCCTTGGCAGGCCTCTCACGGCCCCTCCAGCGCTAAGGATCAAAGCCCTCACGAGTGGCAGCCCAGCAGCTACCCTGCTCGGCTATCCATGGCCGATAGCTCGCCTACCCCACAACGCCAGGGATCTAAGCCCTCGCCAAGAGGCAACCAAGCAGCTTCACTGCTTGGTTCATCCTTGGCAGGCCTTCCACGGCCCCTCCAGCGCCAAGGACCAAAGCCCTCATGAAGAGGCAGCCCTGCGGCTACCCTGCTCGGCTATCCCTGGCTGGTAGCTTCCCTACCACACAACGCCAGGGATCAAAGCCCTCGCCAAGAGGCACCGGGCAGCAACCCTGTTCGGCCATCCTTAAGGACAAAAAGCCCTCGCCAAGAGGCACCGGGCAGTAACCCTGCTCGGCCATCCTTAGTAGGCCACTTACGGCCCCTCCCGCACTAAGGATGAAAAGCCCTCGCAAGAGGCAACCGAACCCGCCCTTGTTCGGTTATCCCTGCCTGGTAGCTCCCTACCCCAACAAACCAGGGATTAAAGTCCTCCCAGAGGCAACCGGACCCGCCCTTGTTCGGTTATCCCTGGCTAGTAGCTCCCTGTTCTCCTCCGAAACACAGAGACGCGACCGCGTAGGTCCGTCTTGCCTGGATTTGGGGGCAGATGCTAATTGGTGCTATCCGTCCACCTCTCCGAAGATTCCAAGTTGATTTATGACACCATGTATCGAAGGTTTAAACGGATGTGGCCGATATAGCAGACTTCATCAGATTCCCCCTCATTGAGGGATTTTTGATTGTGGGGACGCTCTTCCCTGCAGGCGCAAGCCCCTGCAGTTAATTACGCTACCGCATCGCGGTAACCACTTTCTCCTTCTCCAGATGGTCACTTCGTGTCGTGTGTGTTTGTTTTATTTTTGGTTGCCCGTGGATTGTATACGGAGACTAATTTATATTATCGCCCGTAGGGCGTGGATTAGTCCAAATCCATATCTTCTTAGATTTGGGTTTGGGGTTGGGTTTAAGGATACGTTAGTCTCATTTGGGACTAAGATCAACTTAAACGTTTGTTAAGGATACGTTAGTCTAATTTTAGACTAAGATCAACTTAACGGGATCATTTAGATTCAACAAGAGAGCATTCGGGCTCTATTGTTTTAGTTTAGGGACTTTGCGGTCGATCACCAGTTTAAGGACATGGTGATCCATCGTTAGTTTAAGGACGTCTCGGTCCAAGGTTAAGGACCTCATAGTCCATGGGTTTATGGACCCCAGAGTCCAGGTTAAGGACATCATATTCCATGGGCTTAAGGACCCCATAGTCCGAGGTTAAGGACATCATAGTCCATGGGCTTAAGGACCCCACAGTCCAAGATTAAGGACATCATAGTCCATGGGCTTAAGGACCCCACAGTCCAAGATTAAGGACATCATAGTCCATGGGCTTAAGGACCCCACAGTCCGAGATTAAGGACATCATAGTCCATGGGATGATTGGTTATCGGGACCCATCACCTCTCTGAAGACGTTGAAGGATTACAATGACAAATATCAGATGCGTGAAGAGATGTACCCTCGAACCAAAGTTGATTGGGAGATTTGTAGTCCAATTTGGGACTAAGATCAATTAATTAGATTATGAGCACATGGGCTCAGTTAAATCTGAATTGAGGACTTATGGCCAACTTGGGCTAAGTCCAATTAGGTTTGAAATGTTGGACCTTTGTTTGGACCGTTGAACATTTGTCTGGATTCAACCCCCCCATTATTTAACAATGCTAAACAGGGGTTTGGGGGCTCTGACAACATTTTGTCTTTGGCTGAGCACTGACCATTCATTATAGCTCTAGATTTTAAGGTTCAGTTGAAGGGGAGATCTGCCTCTGGAAGACTTAGCTAATTTGAGCTAAGCTTGGTTTTAAAATAGTGTTAAACACTAGAGGATATTTGGCGATCACGTGTTCCTACGTGATGTGCTTAAAACAGTGTTAAACACTAGGGACAAAACACTCAAAATAGTGTTAATACTAAAAATGAGGTGGTCATGTGGGGTCACGTGAGGCGCCAGAGAATTGGGCCAGACTTCCTTTATTTTTCTCTGAAGATCTGCCAATAAGTGTTAAACACTTAGCCTATAGAATCATCACGTGTGGACACGTGACAATGCCTCTGCGTTGGGCATCAATTCCTCTGTCTTCCCCTATTTTATTCTTTTGAAAAGGGTGTTTGTCAGGGGTCACATGGGGACACGTGAGGTGCCCTAAATTAGTACTGCCTTTGGCTTTGTTCTCTTTTATTTTGAAGGTCACGTGGGAGCACGTGAGGCATTGTCTCTGGGCTAATTCCTTCTTATTTTGAGGAGTCCATTAAAGGGTCACGTGGAGGCACGTGAGCATGCCTTATTCATTCCTTTTTATTCATTGGGATGAAGGGTCACGTGTTACCACGTGATCACGTTGGATACTTAATCTTTACATGCCTGGAGAGCTTCAAGTCTCTTGTTTTAAGAATTAAATTCTTTTGTAAGGTTAAACCCTAGTTTCATTTAGAGGAATTAAATTCCTGTGTATTTGGAAGAATTAAATTCTTATGTAGGGTTAAACCCTAGTTTCATTTGGAGGAATTAAATTCCTATGAATTTGGAAGAATTAAATTCTTTAAACTTAATTCTCCCTCTAAGTTTTGGATCTACATGGCAGAATCTCCCCGATGAGAATTAAATTCTCAACTTGTGGGGAGATCTGCTTCTGCAGATCTTCAACCAAAAGAAGAACTAAGTTCTTATTCAGAAGAGTTAAACTCTTAAATTGAGAATTAAATTCTCTTTTGTTTTATGGAGCTTAGATCCCTTTTCCCTTTCTCACCTAGGGTTTCTTTCTCTTCTGAAGAAATCTTCTTTTCTCTCTGGAGAATTAAATTCTTTTCTTTTTTCTCTCTGTTGTTGTCTCTCTCCGAAAAAAAATCGGATCCCCTCTCTTCTCTTCTTGGCTCCTATTTATAGGAGAAAGAAAAGAATCGGTTTGTTTAGTCAATCTTTCATTGAAAGATTTTAATTGATTTTGTAACCAACATGATCTTTTAGACCACTCGGTGAATTTTACTCACCATTGGATTTTCAATCCAAAAGATATTCTGTTTGTTATTCTTGGTGAATTTCAGGGAAATCTTTCCTTGTATAGAATTTTTCTATAAATTGGTGATTTTTAATCACCATTGGATTTTTAATCCAACGATGCTCCACTTTACAGAGCACAATCTTTTTTGTTTGGAAAGATTTAGAGAAATATTTTTCTAGTTAGGGTTCTCGATTCCCTCTTAATTAGAATTTAATTCTATTAGTTCAGAAGGATTAAGAGCCTATCACGTGTTGGCACGTGACCTCCCTGATTAAACATTTTAACCAGAATTTAATTCTGCTGTTTTAAAGAACTAAGGAATCATCACGTGTCAGCACGTCACCCTTGGTCACGTGTAGACACGTGATGCCTCGTTGGGATCTTTCCTCGTTATTTTATTATACTTTTAATTCTTTTCAGTGGGTTTAAAGGCCCATCACGTGTGGGCACGTGACTCCTGTTGATTAGAATTCAATTCTATTATAGCAGAGTCCCCAGGAAACCATCACGTGTCAGCACGTGACCCTTGGTCACGTGTGAGCACGTGATGCCCCATTGGGTTTTTTCCTGATATTTTTATGAGGGAATAAATGCCCCCACAGTGTTGTTCTCACGTGTTTGCACGTGAGTGCAACGCTGTCATCTTTTGTGGCCGTTGGATCTGCCTAGGGAAGGAGGTAGATGAACCGTTTCCCATCACATCCTATAAATGCAGGGGTCCCTTCAGAAGCGCCTCCACTTTTTCCATCTTCTTCCTTGCTCGTTTTCTTTTGAGAATTTAATTCTCTCTCTCAGAGCTTAGTTCTCTGTTAAAAAAACTTTTCAGAGTTTAACTCTGTTCCAAGAAAGAATCCTTTTTTCAGGTAATGGTTTTGAACAGCCGAAGAACTTTTTGCAGAAATTTTCTTTGGATTTTAAATCCACATCAAGAGTTTCTCCCTTTAACAAGAACCCATCTTTCTAACCTTTAGGAGTGCACAATCTCTGGGTAGCAAACCCCATTGTTAGGCATTTTTCTGATTTTAGGGGTTTGATGACGGCCTTTGTTTCTCTCTGGAATTTAATTCCATTTCCAAGAGCTTAGTTCTGCCAATTTTCTGGGAATTTAACTTCTCTATTCAAAAGGAATTTAATTCCTGTAAAGAACTCAGTTCTTCACAGAGAACTTCTTGGGATTTTCTTACTCTGAGTTGGTCTTTGCAAAAATGCTTCCAGAGAGACCCTTCATGATTTGCATAGAGTTCTTGCCGTGGGTTTCCTCCTTGGAGGATGTATAGAGTTGTTTGCAATCCACTGTTCATTTATTGAGAATCTTCCTTTTATTCCCATAATGATTACCCTGCCTCATCATTAGTGTAAATCCCCGTTTCCATCTTAATAAAAGTTTCCTATTTTCTAAATTCCAGTGATTTTCTTTCTTTTCCCTCGTATATTTTGTAGGAGGGTGGTTGCTTGAATTCCAATATTTATATTTTTCCCAAACCCTAAAAGTCAAAACCCAAGATTTAAAATCAAACCTAAATTAAACAAAAACCAAAATTTTACCAATAAAATCCTAACCCAAAATATTTAAAACCCTCAGCCCAAATCTTTTCTTTTCAAACACATAAATCTAAACTCCTCGCCTGTTTCCTCACCTCAACCCACTCAAAAGAATTAAGTTAAAATGGAAAATCATTTAATCTAAATCCCCGGCCCGTTCTAACCTAAGCCCATACAAAAGAAAACTAAAAGAATTTAATTAATAAAAACCCTTCCTAAGCCCAACCCACTTCTTCAGCCCGCTTCTTCAACACCCGACCCGCTCCTGTTCATCTTCCCCCTCAAACGGCTCTTTCCTTTCCCCTGCACCATTCGGCCACCCCTTCCTCTTGACGCCGGCGAGGCCCCAACCGACCAGGAACGCCTCATCGATCTTCTACATCCTCAGCATCGCAATCATCACTCCAAAATCCAGAACCCGAGCCCCACTTCTCTCTCTCTTCAAAATATACAAAACCACACACACCCCGACACCCACTGCAGCCGATCGCCGGAGCGACGCCGTCGACCGTCGTCGATCCCAGTGCACTTGCAGAGGACCACTGAGCACCCCTCATACCTCCAGTGACCGTGCAACAACTCCGGGCAACTCCGACACAAATTCCGTATCGCGAGCCAAGCTCGCGCAAATCGTTTCATGACGTACACCGCGCGTTCGTGACGCCGCTGCTGCCATGCAACCCCGAGACGTTTCCAGGCAAGTGTTTTACTTGATACATGCTAATATAATTGTGATACAAACTTAAATCATTTAGTTTATAATTTATCGATTCCCGATATATTATGTGACCTATGTGTTCGATGCTAGACCCCAATGAAAATAATTGCTTAATTTGACGGAAATAGATGTTTTCTGTTGGCCTATATAGAGACGAATATCGTGTATAAATCTCACTGGAAAATACGACTGTTAATGACTAAAATTGATACCCCCAAATATACCGTTAAAACTAGAAATTCCCTGTATCTGAAAATGGTTAAAATTACTGTAAATTTTGTACATAATATAATGATGCGTTCGAGGGCTTAAATCGAAGCCGAATCGACGAACTTTAACCCTATATAAACTTATAATGTTTTCTGTACAGTAATTGCGATGATATTGTGATCGGAGTGCGACTCTGGACTGCAGTCCAGAGCGACTCTGATTACTGTGTACTGTCCCAAAATGTGTGTCGCTTTGTTTTCTGAATTCGTATGTTACGGAACTCTGTAGTGGATTAAAGATGAATCTCTTATCTAAACAAAACAAGTGGTTTCATTCCGTTTCATTGCCGTTTGCTATTTAAATTGTAAATAAAAGGGCAGAACATATAGATGTCCAGAACAGATTCAGAAGTGACACACTGATGTTAAACTGTGTATAACTTTCGACGTACATACGCGATTGAGGATCCGTCTATTGAGTTGAATACTCTATTAAAAACCCTAGATTTTATTCAACTGTAGTATTGCTAAATTCTGAACCCAACTGGGTGCAATTCGTGTCGCGAAACGGACGTTCAGTTCTGAAACTGAATTTCCAGCCGCGAGCACCTAAAATGAAACAGCTGTATCTTGAATACTGGAAACCCGATTGAACTGAAACTAATTTTGATGAATTGATGACTGAGTGTTCTATTTATCGTACTTGTATCATTTTGTTGAATTCTAAACATATGAATTTATGAAATTTTTGTAAGTTAATGACATGCATATTGATTCATAACACACTTAGCTTAATGATGGCATACATACATATATCATACCCCATTTTCCATATACTTAGTGTTAGTGCGTGTTAGAGTCAGTGGACATTGCATTATCGTGCGTGATTGATGTTGGTTTAGAAGTGACAAGTACACCAAAGAGAAGTGAATATTCGTGACAGTGATTGATACAGTGAATAGTGATAAAACCGTGCCTTTGGTATACTTGTACACGACTAAATCAAGATTATAAATAGTGTAAACCTGGGGATAAAGGGGAAATCGAAGTGGAAAGAGAATCGCATTTAGCGGGACCGTGTTTTAGAGGATGATCATTCGAACATCGATATATATATAATAGGTAGGATCTAGCGATCCGGCTGACAGGGTTATGTCCCGGGCATGTGGGTCGTTTTCTCGGGTATGTACGAGACTCCTGTTAAACATGATCCTCCTTCCACTATGCGATTTCAAACATGACCTAGAGACCGATAGGGACACAGATCATATTCTGCATCATATAGTGACACAGTGATTACTTGCATTGTACTTTCACTAGTATTATCTCTTTTACATGTTTCATCTTATTATAATAATATTGTTATCGTGTCACTCTGACGACCTGAGTATGCATGCTCAGATTCCGTGGAAGAACCAGCGCAGGAGACAGATCTACCTTTCGAGTTCATGGAGATATAGTCTGGTGTACTTTCTTCCTTTACTGCTTTCCATAAAAGTGATCGTGAGATTGAACTCGGTTAGTAATTGTTCTTGTTATCTGTAATTTGTGAACAATGGATTTTAATGTAATAAATTAGTGATGTGTTTCCTTTACTACTGTGCTTTATTTACTGATTACCATGTAATCCTAGAAGCCGAAGTGTGACTACGGCGGGATGATTCCTTGACCGTAGGAGCATGGCTGGCCTAGTCATCCCTTGTTTTCCGTATTTTGGGAAGCGGGGCGTGACATGGTTTAGTTGGTATCAGAGCCAGGTTTAGTATCAAGGGATAACATTAATTATACTGTATTACATGTTTCTTGTTTCACTACTTTTGATTTTCATCCTTGAATCTGATCTTATCCTTTGAATCTTTCAGTGATATGACGTCCCCGAACGACCCCTCCTTGGACTCCAGCACTCAGGACCGCACGGAAAGAATACTTAGTGCACTGACCTCTCTCGCGGAAGCTCAGGAAAGGAAGACAGATTTACTCGCTGAAGGACTCAGGGAGATTGCCGCCGCAGGAGGACCCTCCGCACTCATTACCGCCCCCGAGGGAGCTACTCCACCAGCTTATCATGCTAGGGCTGGTACCGTATCCGACTTCCGACGGTTACATCCAGCTGCATTCACAGGGCTAGCTGAACCCCTTGAGGCCGAGCAATGGCTGGTGAACATGGAGAACTTACTAACAGCCGCCAGGGTTCCAGAGGAAGATAGGGTGGACGTGATAAAGATACAATTGGAAGATGAAGCCCGTACATGGTGGTCGGTGGAAGAAAGCAGGCTAGACGGACCGATTGAATGGACTAAATTTAAGGAATGTTTCCTAGATCATTATTTCCCTTCCACAGCCAAGGCAGAAATAGAGGAAAGATTTATTCTTTTGAAGCAGAATGGACGCCCAGTGGACGTATATGCGGCAGAGTTCAACCGTCTGAGCCGCTTTGCTCCATACATGGTCGACTCAGAGGCCACCAGGGCCATACGCTTCCTTCAGGGGTTAGATTTCGAGTTGCAGCAGTTGATTGCATCGTTGGATTTGCAGACTTTCGCACAGGTACTCAACGCGGCGAGAGTTCAGGAGCAATTGATTAACAAGTTCAGGAGACCTCCAGTCGTTCCAGCACGTACCCACGCGCCTTCTCGAGGAGCCATACCGGTTCACAGGCCAGGAACGACACAAATGAAGCGCCCGTTCGTACCACATCATCGCCCCCAGAGACAGGGCGTAGTTTGCGGCTATTGCGGTAGAGGTAGGCATACCCAGAAAGACTGTCGCTGTGCCAAGGGACAGTGCTTGATTTGCGGATCCAGTCAGCACAAGATTAGCGGTTGCTCTGAGCGAGCAGAGATACAGGGAGGTTCTGGACCGCCACAGCAGAGGCCGCAGGAGCAGAGGCAACCCTTTACAGGTCGCGGTCAGGGACGGGCTTTCACTTTGACCGCCGAGCAGGCAGAGGCGTCAGGAGACGTTGTTACAGGTACTCTACTCGTACATTCCTTGCCAACTAGAGTACTATTTGATTCGGGAGCATCGCATTGTTTCTTGTCTGAGCATTTCACCGATACACACTCAATACCACATGAACCACTAACCAAGGGATGGGAAATTCATACGAGTAATGGCATTATAATATCTAGGCGAGAATGTAGATTGTGCCCGGTTGTAGTGTGTGGCAGGGAATTCTATGCGAATTTCCTTCTGATTGGGACAGGCAGTTACGACGCAATTCTCGGGATGGATTGGATGAGCACTTTCCATGCAGTTATCGATTGCCATGCGAGGAATGTGATCTTCCGCATTCCCAATCACCCGGAGTTTATTTTCGAGGGCGGAAGCAAATCTTTGGAGCCAGCCAAGTACAGAGCCAAGCCCAAGGAGCTGACAGCGATGGAGATTGATAAGAGCCCAGTCCCAGAAATTGTTCGGGACTTCCGGACATATTTCCTGAAGATCTACCAGGTCTACCACCTCCTCGAATCTTGGAGTTCTCGATCGATTTGACTCCAGGTACAGCCCCAGTATCCAGAGCCCCATACAGAATGGCACCAGTTGAGTTGGCGGAATTGAAGAAGCAGGTTGAAGAACTATTGGAGAAGGGATTTATTCGGCCAAGCGCTTCACCGTGGGGTGCACCAGTTCTGTTAGTAAAGAAGAAAGATGGATCGCTGCGAATGTGTATAGATTATCGGGAGCTGAACAAGGTCACAATAAAGAACAAGTACCCAATCCCGCGCATTGACGACTTATTCGATCAACTAAGTGGAGCCAAGGTGTTCTCGAAGTTGGACCTCCGTTCTGAATATCATCAAATCAGAGTAGCAGCCGAGGATGCATGCAAGACGGCTTTCAGGACCCGATACGGACATTACGAGTTCCTTGTGATGCCGTTCGGTGTTACCAATGCCCCAGCAATATTTATGGACTTGATGAACAGGGTGTTCGCAAAGTACTTGGACACGTTTGTCATTGTGTTTATCGACGACATACTTGTCTACTCGAAGACCCGGGAAGAGCACGCTGAACATTTGCACACGGTCCTACAAATTCTTCGGGAAGAGAAGCTGTATGCGAAGCTAAGCAAGTGTGAATTCTGGCTCGACAAGGTTCAGTTTTTGGGACATATCGTTTCGGGCGAAGGCATCTCGGTGGACCCGGCAAAGATAGAGTCTGTCAGAGATTGGCCAACGCCGAAGTCAGTGGTCGAGATCAGGAGTTTTCTGGGATTGGAAGGTTATTATCGGAGATTCGTCCAAGATTTCTCAAGAATCGCTGAACCATTGACGAGGCTGACACGGAAAGACATACCGTTTACATGGACAGCGGAGTGCACTCAGCCATTTGACACACTGAAGCAGAAGTTGACCACGGCGCCTATTCTTACAGTACCAAATGATTCAGGTGGTTTAGTGATACACAACGATGCCTCAGGGAAGGGTTTAGGTTGTGTTCTAATGCAGCACGGCCGAGTGGTTGCTTACGCCTCTCGACAACTGAGAAACCACGAGAAGAACTACCCTACGCATGACTTGGAGTTAGTTGCAGTAGTCTTTGCGTTGAAGATTTGGAGGCACTATCTATTGGGTAAGAAAGTGGAGGTGTACACAGATCACAAAAGTTTGAAGTATGTTTTCACTCAGAAAGAACTAAACATGAGGCAGCGCCGATGGCTAGAGCTGATGGCAGATTATGACTTGGACCTTCAGTATCACCCGGGGAAGGTGAATGTTGTACCAGATGCGCTCAGTCGCAAGCCAGCGGTCATGATGTTGACCAATCAGAGGAGCATTATTGAGGACTTTCAGAGACTCGAACTTGAAGTCGTTACGCCGAACGCACTCAGTCAACTTTGGCAACTACAGGTGCAATCTTCTCTGGTGGATCACATCAAGATCGCACAAGCGGATGATCCTCGATTGCAAAAGTTCAGAGAGCAAGTGGAAGCCGGACTAAGAACGGACTTGATTATACATGAAGATGGCTCTCTGAGATTTGGTAGCAGACTCTGCGTACCCAAGGGAGATGTTCGAGAAGAAGTATTGGCTGAAGCACACAGTTCAGCTTATTCTGTGCATCCAGGAGGTACAAAAATGTATCAGGACCTAAAGCAGCATTTTTGGTGGAACGGGATGAAGCGGGAAATTGCGAGGTTCGTATCCAGGTGTTTGGTTTGTCAGCAGGTGAAGGCAGAGCATCAGAGGACAGCAGGATTGTTACAACCACTGCCGATACCTGAATGGAAATGGGAGCACATTACCATGGATTTTGTGACGGCCTTACCACGGAGCCCTAGGGGCAATAACGTCATTTGGGTTATCGTCGATCGCCTCACGAAAGCTGCACACTTCCTACCTTTCCGAGTGGGACAGTCAACAGAATCACTGGCAGAAAGATATATGCAAGAGATTGTACGACTTCACGGTGTTCCAGTCAGTATTGTGTCAGACCGGGACACCAGATTCTTGTCACACTTTTGGAAGAGCTTACAGGAGAGTTTGGGAACCCGCCTTAAATTCAGCACAGCCTATCACCCACAGACGGATGGACAATCCGAGCGTACGATTCAGACACCTGATGATATGTTGAGAGCCTGTATGTTGGACTTTCAGGGTTCCTGAGAGGACCATCTACATCTAGTCGAGTTCTCTTATAACAATAGTTATCAGGCTAGTATTCAGATAGCTCCTTTTGAAGCACTATACGGGCGGAAGTGTCGATCCCCAGTATGTTGGGATGATGTGGGAGAACGAAGATTACTGGGCCCCAAACTCATTGTTCAGACAGTCGACAAGGTCCAAATGATCAGACAGTGTATTAAGACGGCTCAGGATCGACAGAAGAGTTGGGCAGATACCAGCAGGAGGGCACTAGAATTCGAAGTTGGAGATCATGTGTTCTTGAAGATTTCCCCTACTCGTGGAGTTATCAGGTTCGGAGGCCGGGGAAAGCTTAGTCCTCGTTTTATCGGACCTTTTGAGGTGCTAGAGCGAGTAGGAGAGGTGGCCTATCGACTTGCCTTGCCTCCATCGCTAGCTGGTGTGTACAATACCTTCCACGTGTCACAGTTGCGGCGTTATGTTCGGGATGAGAGCCATGTCCTGGACCATCCGGAGCTAGTTTTGGGTACCGATCTATCGTACGAGGAGCAGCCTAATACCATCCTCGACCGCAAAGAGAAAGTGCTGAAGAATAAGATCATTCCTTTAGTCCGAGTGTCTTGGGGCGGTCGCTTCCCAGAAGAATCCACCTGGGAGCAGGAGGAAGATATCCGTGATCGTTATCCACATCTCTTTGTTTAGTACAGTGTTTCCTTGTATCCTTGTTAAATTTCGAGGACGAAATTTTTGTAAGGGGGGTATGATGTAAATCCCCGTTTCCATCTTAATAAAAGTTTCCTATTTTCTAAATTACAGTGATTTCCTTTCTTTTCCCTCGTATATTTTGTAGAAGGGTGGTTGCTTGAATTCCAATATTTATATTTTTCCCAAACCCTAAAAGTCAAAACCCAAGATTTAAAATCAAACCTAAATTAAACAAAAACCAAAATTTTACCAATAAAATCCTAACCCAAAATATTTAAAACCCTCAGCCCAAATCTTTTCTTTTCAAACACATAAATCTAAACTCCTCGGCCCGTTTCCTCACCTCAGCCCACTCAAAAGAATTAAGTTAAAATGGAAAATCATTTAATCTAAATCCCCGGCCCGTTCTAACCTAAGCCCACACAAAAGAAAACTAAAAGAATTTAATTAATAAAAACCCTTCCCAAGCCCAGCCCACTTCTTCAGCCCGCCTCTTCAACACCCGACCCGACCCGCTCCTGTTCATCTTCCCCCTCCAACGGCTCTTTCCTTTCCCCGCACGCGATCCTATTTCTCCGCCGCGCCTCACGCCTATGCCCACGCCCCCGCTCTTGCGACGTTACACCCACGACACGCTCCTCTCGTCTCCATTATCTCCTTCACACTCGCTCTCCCCCCGTTTTTCCAAATCCCTCATCCCTCTCCCTCTCGAAACCCACATCGACCCAATGTCACTCGACCCCTCCTCCGACGACAACCCCCTCGGCGATCCCTCATTCATCCTCCTTCGCTCTCTTCTCTCCACAACTCACCCCACCGAGCTCCCTACACCTTCAGCTGCCGCCAAGAACCCCTGCACACCCGAGTTCCCCTGCACCATTCGGCCACCCCTTCCACTTGACACCAGCGAGCCCCCAACCGACCAAGAACGCCTCATCGATCTTCTACAACCTTAGCATCGCAATCATCACTCCAAAATCCAGAACCCGAGCCCCACTTCTCTCTCTCTTCAAAATACACAAAACCACACACACCCCGACACCCACTGCAGCCGATCGCCGGAGCGACGCCGTCGACCGTCGTCGACCCCAGTGCACTCGCAGAGGACCACTAAGCACCCCTCATACCTCCAGTGACCGCGCAACGACTCCGGGCAACTCCGACACAAATTCCGTATCGCGAGCCAAGCTCGCGCAAATCGTTTCACGACGTACACCGGGCGTTCGTGACGCCGCTGCTGCCGTGCAACCCCGAGACGTTTCCAGGCAAGTGTTTTACTTGATACATGCTAATATAATTGTGATACAAACTTAAATCATTTAGTTTATAATTTACCGATTCTCGATATATTATGTGACCTATGTGTTCAATGCTAGACCCCAATGAAAATAATTGCTTAATTTGACGGAAATAGATGTTTTCTGTTGGCCCATATAGAGACGAATATCGTGTATAAATCTCACTGGAAAATACGACTGTTAGTGACTAAAATTGATACCCCCAAATATACCGTTAAAACTAGAAATTCCCTGTATCTGAAAATGGTTAAAATTACTGTAAATTTTGTACATACTATAATGATGCGTTCGAGGGCTTAAATCGAAGCCGACTCGACGAACTTTAACCCTATGTAAACTTATAATGTTTTCTGTACAGTAACTGCGATGATATTGTGATCGGAGTGCGACTCTGGACTGCAGTCCAGAGCGACTCTGATTACTGTGTACTGTCCCAAAATGTGTGTCGCTTTGTTTCCTGAATTCGTATGTTACGGAACTCTACAGTGGATTAAAGATGAATCTCTTAGCTAAACAAAACAAGTGGTTTCATTCCGTTTCATTGCCGTTTGCTATTTAAATTGTAAATAAAAGGGCAGAACGTATAGCTGTCCAGAACAGATTCAGAAGTGACACACTGATGTTAAACTGTGTATAACTTCGACGTACAGACGCGATTGAGGATCCGTCTATTGCGTTGAATACTCTATTGAAAACCCTAAATTTTATTCAACTGTAGCATTGCTAAATTCTGAACCCAACTAGGTGCAATTGGTGTCGCGAAACGGACGTTCAGTTCTGAAACTGAATTTCCAGCCGCGAGCACCTAAAATGAAACAGCTGTATCTTGAATACTGGAAACCCGATTGAACTGAAACTAATTTTGATGAATTTCTGACTGAGTGTTCTATTAATCGTACTTGTATCATTTTGTTGAATTCTAAACATATGAATTTATGAAATTTTTGTAAGTTAATGACATGCATATTGATTCATAACACACTTAGCTTAATGATGGCATATATACATATATCATACCCCATTTGCCATATACTTAGTGTTAGTGCGTGTTAGAGTCAGTGGACATTGCATTATCGTGTGTGATTGATGTTGGTTTATAAGTGACAAGTACACCAAAGAGAAGTGAATATTCGTGACAGTGATTGATACAGTGAATAGTGATAAAACCGTGCCATTGGTACACTTGTACACGACTAAATCAAGATTATAAATAGTGTAAACCTGAGGATAAAGGGGAAATCGAAGTGGAAAGAGAATCGTATTTAGCGGGACCGTGTTTTAGAGGATGATCATTCGAGCAGCGATATATATATAATAGGCAGGATATAACGATCCGGCTGACAGGGTTATGTCCCGGGCATGTGGGCCGTTGTCTCGGGTATGTACGAGACTCCTGTTAAACATGATCCTCCTTCCACTATGCGATTTCAAACATGACCTAGAGACCGATAGGGACACAGATCATATTCTGCATCATATAGTGACATAGTGATTACTCGTATTGTACTTTCACTAGTATTACCTCTTTTACATGTTTCATCTTATTATAATAATATCGTTATCGTGTCGCTCTGACGACCTGAGTATGCATGCTCAGATTCCGTGGAAGAACCAGCGCAGGAGACAGATCTACCTTTCGAGTTCACGGAGATATAGTCTGGTGTACTTTCTTCCTTTACTGCTTTCCATAAAAGTGATCGTAAGATTGAACTCGGTTAGTAATTGTTCTTGTTATCTGTAATTTGTGAACAATGGATTTTAATGTAATAAATTAGTGATGTGTTTCCTTTACTACTGTGCTTTATTTACTGATTACCATGTAATGCTAGAAGCCGAAGTGTGACTACGGAGGGATGATTTCTTGACCGTAGGAGCATGGCTGGCCTAGTCATCCCTCGTTTTCCGTATTTTGGGAAGCAGGGCATGACAATTAGTGAGCCGTCATTTTGATTTTGTGGGGCCCCTGTGTTTTGTAACCAATGGTCCCATAAAATAAATTGTTTATCATTTTCTTCCACTGTCCTTTTTTAATATATATATATATACATACATACACAAATATATATACACGTGTAGGCTTCATTAATAGTTTCCTTTCATCTGTTTCAGGAACAATGGGTTCTCTTCCGTACTTCCCTTTCGCCCGCTCGGAGGCTGCCTTTCCTCAGTCACCGTCTGATGAAGAGGTGATGGAGATGATTAGAGCTCACGACCCTAATTGCACCAACTTGCTTTTATGGGGGACCTGGTACGGTCATATCATCCGTGGTCGCCACAGCTTTCTTTCTGAGATACCAACAGAGCCTACCTACCCATTTTTGCCGATGGAGCGTCCACGGACCGCCTTTGCTGTGGAGATGTTGAACTGGACTCCTACGGGACGGCTCGAGCTGTCAACAACTGGGATTCCAAACCACCCTATGCCAGCTATAGACATCTTAGGGCGTCGTATCTGCCAAGGTGAAGCCCAGCACTCGGGGCAGGTTTACAAAATAGGGCTTACTCCTTGACAACCCACGGGTTACTTTCTCTGGGCTCGTTGTATCCTGTCTGCCCATCGTGCGACTGCAGAGGGTCGGGCTCTATCAGGCGGTGTACGCGTCTCTCTTCCACTATCAGTCCCCCCATGTCTGGTGGGTTAAGGCTTTCTTAAATCAATGGAATATTCCCACTAACACCTTCTTGTTAGGGGACCGCGAAGTTTCAATTTCTCGGAAGAGTTTCGCGAGATCTCGGGATTGCCGATCAGAGGGACGCTCTATGAAGAACTGCTACCTCCTGATGAGTATGTTTTCGAAACTGAGCTTGCTATGCGTGACGGCCTGTCGACTGAAAATGCCGTCCGCCACAAGCACCCAAGTCTAATCAAGACTCTGGGCATTTTTGAGAAGCTATTCACAGAGTCAAAGGAGCAGGGCGTCACTTTCAAAAGCTTTATCGCCTGCTTCCTTCTCGGAGACGTTCTATCAAAGACGAATCCGAAGTTTGCGAGTATCAACGACCCCTTCGGGTTCGGTTTAAATAAGCTACCGGCTAAAGAAGAGTATTTGCCGCAATTCTACATTCCAATCCTAGCGGCTGTACCTTTTGAGTCGATCGCAGCTCCTGGCATAGATGAAGAGACTTTCTTCATGGGTTTTATCAGTGTTTGGCTCAGCTGGTTCGTCATTCCAACGCACCGTCGATTCATGAGAGCTTCATTCATTTACCCTGCTCATCGCATCGCTGGAGGGACACGACTAGCCGTGGGCATTGCGGGGCTAGCGCATCTGTATCATGGGCTAAGCGCTGCAGCCAATACTTCAACCCCAGGCATGAACATAGTGAGTTTCTCTCTTCATTACTTTACGTCATGGATTGAGATGCACGTGTTAGGGGCATTTGCTGCGCATCAGAGACCCAGCTTTTATGATGCCTACACTTTTCCGCGGCTTAGGAGGTTGGCGGACGCCTCTGCTCCTGATCCGACTCAGTCCGGAGCTATTCGTGTGCTGCTTAGTCCCTATGCCAATGCGGGTGGGATGGTATTCAACGATCAAGTTCTCTCTGCTTCTTCAGGACCGATTCAACAGCTTTGTGACTCGTCGAAAGAGGGAGCACCCTCCCTGAAGCCCAAGAAAGCCATGCACTTATATTCGATCAGACCGGGTTATCGGTATTTCGTCAAAACGGTGCAGCCCTTTTTATGCGGTACAACCCACACCGCTTTGCTCGGCAACTGGGATATAACCAAGGTGTCCCTTTTGAGGCGTTTACAATGGAGCCCAGCCCGTCGTCGGAAGTTGTTCGTGACGCCGCTCACCACTTCATGCGGCTGAACACCGGCTCTCGCTTCGTGATTCCCGAGGCTGACTACATTCCTCGATGTGTGGGGGCTTTCACGGGCTGGTACCTCCACCGAGCCAATCCTATTATTGTTGAGGAGAGGAGGATGCTCCTTGGATATAGGATTCCCACTCCGATCCAGGCTACGGGAGTCCCGCCGCGACCGCGGGCAGTGGTTCGCCCTCCCATGAGAGATGCTGGTGTTGTGCTTATTCCTGAGACAGCGGAAGTGGATCTAACTCCCACAGCTGGTATGCCGTCGCGCACTAGAGCTCAAGCAAGGGCCAATAAGGCGCCAGTAGTAGTATCATCAGCTGCAGCGTCAGCAATGGCAGTGTCGTCATCGGTAGCACCACCGAGTGAGGATATTGAAGGCGAAGTGGGTCAACGCCGCACCAAAGCACCAAGGGGAAAGAAGCGATCGTCTTCTGGTATTAGTTCTGGGTCCAAGAGACGAAGGAAGACGGTCACCAATCTGCTCGACTTTTTAGTGGAATCCGAGCTCATTCTTCAGGATGAGCCAATAGCCATGCAAGAGCCGGATGGTGGTCTTCTTTTTCCCGGTTCATCTGCCAAGGAAGCCGCGCAATTGGCTGAGGCTATAAGACGCTCCCAGGATGAAGCTGAGAATGTAAGGGTCCCGAAGAGGCCTTATCCCGCCGTCATCTTCTACGAAGTCCCTCCATCGGTACGGCGAACATTTATAGGTCCTTTGGAAGAGGGAGGCGAGAGAGCCCTTAAGCAGCCTATCTCGGCCGACGCCGAAGATGTGCTGTCGTTGTGGACTGGTGGCCACGAGTCTACCCTCGCACCCCGCCGAGCACGCATCCTTGAGAAGGACCACCGGCTTGAAAAAGCCATACTAGAGGCTCCTTTGCGCATTGGTATACTCATATATCTTTTTTGTAATATTTTGCACTGCTTATATATATATATATATCCTTATCTTCACGAAAACTTTGCAGGGACTTCGGCAATGGCAGAGGATCTGAGTTCGAGTCGCGCCTTGATTATGGACTCTACAAATATCCCCGATGAGACACTAGTAAGTGTGGAGGGGGTCGATACAACTGTTGTTCCTGCCACGGAGCTCCCCTCGGTGACTCCCGTTCCCCAGGTGCTTGCTCCCCCGGAAAAGGCCTTTTCATTGGCCGCGGATTCAATGGATCTTTCTGGGGACGGCCCGGAGACTATGGGACAGGTGATCGAGGCCACCGTCCTTTCATTGGAGCCTGCAGCGATGGCCACTGCTCCTCAATCGGAAGTTATTATACCGGCCCATGTCCTCGATGAGATGCCCGGAGGCATGGAGGAAGCCGCCGAAGCTGCTATCCCTCCAGTCCAGAGTGGGAGGAGCATCGAAGGTATTCTTCTATCTTTAATTTTAATGATCTCTTCATTATCTGAACCTTTCTGTCTTTTCAGAGCTATGAGGATTGGCGGCGTCCATCGTGGACTTGTCCCCCAAGAAGTCTTTTCAGCGTCTGTTAGAGATGGCCGCTCCGCAGGCGATATCCCCTCAACGCATCGTCCTCTCTTCCGGGCAAGGTTAGTGTCATTTGCCTCCTCCTCACTGTATTATTATTATTTCATATAATAACACTGATGTCTTCTACAGTTCTGGAAGCTGATGACGAAGTTGGGATTCTTGACGGGCCTGGGGAGCCTTCAGACCTTTCTTGCATGACTGTGCGTAAGGAAAGTTTCGACACTTTTCCACCTGCTCTTTGTTTGCGAGTCTCGCTGATTTCTTTTTATGAATCTTAACAGCTTTGCCAGTTCTTACCACGCTGGAATCTCGCATCGTCATGCCACCCGGCCCCTATGCTCTACGTGCCTCGGAATGGATGGCAAAGCTAAGCCTTCATTCTTTATCGGCTTTAATTGAAGACCTTCGTGCTAGCAGCCTGATCACGGCCGAAGCATTTGCCGCCGAAGCCAACGGTTCTCTTCCCTTTCTTGCTACTTACCATAGTGAAACATTGGTGCAAGTCTGGGTTGAGTTCTGTCGTCAGGTGGAGGCTTGCTTGCATAGTCTTGAATGTACATGCCTTCCTTCAGAGGTTGTGGCTGCAAAGGCGAGCTTACGGGGGATGATTGAGCGGTGCGCTGCGAATATGCTGTCATGCGAGAAGAGGCTTAGCCGAAAGTTTTTGGAGAGAGAGTTGGCTTCCAAAGCGCTGAGGGAATTTCAAGCTAATCTTACGGCCAAGACCACTCAGGCGTATGAACTTTGGCGGGTGCTTCAAGAAGCTATCAGGGAAGTGGTAACCATTGATAGAGCCGTCATTTTTACTCGCGAAATGGTCGAAGCTCATAAGGTTACAGAAAAGGAGCTTGAAAGTCGGCTTGCCTCGTATCAGGCCCAACGGGCTCAAGCGGAGGCCCGTCTCTTGGCGATAATGAATCATGAAGCCGAGGCCCAGCGGAAAAAAGGATGAACTGGTAAATCTATTAAATCGTCCGCCAGCTTGAAGAATTGTATATATTTTTTCTATTCTTCTTTTGTACATACTCCTGAATGAGAGTATATTTTTTTTATTCTTTCATAAATTGTACTTTGTATTCATCTTGATTCATGAATAAAAGACATATTTTTCTTCATGATGGTGTGTCCCTTTTAGTAAATGCATTTTGTGGATAATCTATTTCGATCTCCTTATAGGACAGCGATGGCTTAGGAGTCAGGTTCAGATCTGCCTCCTAAGGCTTTTCAACTTTATAAGCCGTGAGGGTCACATAAAGAATTTTCTCCCTACAGGTCGAGAGGATCCCGTAGGTGTATTTTTTCCTTAGGAATAATGAGGATTCTTAAGCGTGCTTTCTCTTGAGAGTCGTAAGGATCTCACAAGAGAACTTTCCCTCTTACAAGTCGAGAGAACTCGTAAGTGGTTGTTTCTCTCGTTGTCGAGATTCGACTTTGGAGAGTGTGGCCCGTGAATAGTATGCAAGAGTCCATTTTGGACCGACTTGCAGGGCGCCAGTGCTTAGGAAACATGTCCTTATCCCCATTGCCTAAGGCTTTTCCTCACGAGTCGAGACGAATCGAGAAGTTCTTGCAAGAATGTCCTAACATCACAGTTAACCTCTACTCTTTACGACAGAGGTCCATTAAGGTTTGTGGTACTAGGGTTTTGCCTGTCGTACCGTTGCGTTGATTGATGTATCCCTCGATAGGCAATCTTGCTGTTCGGGTAGCCTTGCGACTGTCGTGTCTCCGATCCCTTCGGGGGCTGGACAAGACGTCTTCAAGCAATCTTCCTAGGCAGTTTTGACCGTCGGAAGAGCAAGCGTTAGGAATTTTGTCATGCCGCTTTTTACTTGAGGTTAGGCTCAGTTTGAGGAGCCCCGATGAGTCATAACCACTCCGCGCTGGTGTGGGATAATCTCCGATAGTCTTTCAGGTTTTATATAAGTTGCCGTCAAGACCGTGAAGCTAGGAATTTGGCCTTTGCTTCGTTTGCTTTAGCGTGTCCGAATCCTGTTGGAAGAAGAATGCTGTAGTAACATCTCGTCTGCTGTATCGAGACGAACGTCGAGGTGGTGACCACTCCACGCTGGTGTGGGATGATCTCCGATAGTCTTTCAGGTTTTATATGAGTTGCCCTCAAGACCCTGAAGCTAGGAATTTGGCCTTTGCTTCGTTTGCTTTAGCATGTCCGAATCCTGTTGGAGGAAGGACGCTGTAGTGACATCTCGTCTTCTGTATCGAGACGAACGTCGAGGTGGTGACCATTCCGCACTGGTGTGGGATGATCTCCGATAGTCTTTCAGGTTTTATATGAGTTGCCGTCAAGACCTGAAGCTAGGAATTTAGCCTTTGTTTCGTTTGCTTCGGCCTGTCCGAATCCTGTTGGAGGAAGAATGCTGTAGTGACATCTCGTCTGTTGTATCAAGACGAACGTCGAGGTGGTGACCACTCCGCGCTGGTGTGGGATGATCTTCGATAGTCTTTCAGGTTTTATATGAGTTGCCGTCAAGACCCTGAAGCTAGGAATTTGGCCTTTGCTTCGTTTGCTTTGGCGTGTCCGAATCCTGTTGGAGGAAAGACGATGTAGTGACATCTCGTCCGCTGTATCGAGACGAACGTCGAGGTGGTGACCACTCCGCGCTGGTGTGGGATGATCTCCGTTAGTCTTTCAGGTTTTATATGAGTTGTCGTCAAGACCCTGAAGCTAGGAATTTGGCCTTCGCTTCGTTTGCTTTAGCGTGTCCGAATCCTGTTGGAGGAAGAACGCTGGGGTGACATCGCGTCTGCTGTAACGAGACGAATACTGAGGTGGAGCTGGGATTTTGCCATCACTCCGCTTTGTTACGACCATGAGATCTTTCATTGACGTTGTATCTGCATCCTGCTGGACTGCGAAGGAACGTCGTTGTTGACATTGCGTTTGGTGTAACGAGACGAATGCTGAGGTAGAGATGGGATTTTGCCGTCACTTCACTTTGCTGACGCTGCGTCTGCTGTAATGAGACGAATGTCACGGTGGTGACCACTCCGCGCTGGTGTGGGACGATCTCCGATAGTCTCTAGGTTGTTGGTGAATCGTCGAGATTTGGAACTAGGGACTTTGCTATGGCTCCGATTGATTGTGTAGCATCTGTGTCCTGCTGGAATGAGGAGGCACACCATTGTTGGTCTTTGGGCCATAGATGTGGCCATTGAGATTTGGAACTAGGGACTTTGTCATGGCTCCGCTTCGTTGCAACTCTGAGGTCGGTTGTTGACGTCACGTCTGCATCTGGTTGGAGTGAGGAGAAACGCCGTTGGTGATCTCTAGGCTGTCTGTGAACCGTCGAGATTTGGAACTAAGGGACTTTCCCATGGTTCCGTTGTTTTGACCCTGGGGTCGTTTGTTGACGTTGCGTCTGTATCCGATTGGAGGGAGGAAGAACGCTGGTGTTGATCTCTAAGTTGTCGATGTTGACGTCGAGACCCTGAAGCCAGGGATCTTCTTTCGCTTCGTTTGTTGACATTGTGTCTGCAATATTGTGACGAATGTCGAGATTGTCTCTAGGTTGTCTATGAACCGTCGAGATTTGGCTTCACTTCGACGAATCCTGATGGGACGATATGGTTCCCTTCTTGTCTGTGCCCATGGATTGTATATAGGGGTCAAAGTGACCTCACCTGCAGGGCAAAAAGTTTCATTCTTTCATTTTTTTAATTCTTTCTGCGATGCTCTATCATTTCAGCTTTTTATATCGCGAAAATCGCGATTGCCCAATCATTTCGGTTATTTTTCGCGGTGCCTAATTATTTTGGCTATTTTTCTTTTTACTCGCTACTTTTTATTGCCAGTTGCCCAATCATTTCGGCTGTTTTTGTTTGCATACATTTTTACTTGCTGATTTCATTGCAAGTTGCCCCATCATTTCGGCTATTTCGTATGCATTTTTGGCTCGCTGATTTTTTATCGCGAGTGTGGAACTTGGAATTTGGTGCCAATCTCAGCATCAGCATCGCTGCGACTGGAATATTACCAGGAGCAAATCATCATTTGCCATGAAAGGACTTGGAATTTGATACCGATTTAGGCATCGGCATCGCTACAACTGGGATATTGGCAGGAGCGAGTCATCATTTGCCTCTGTCGATATCGAACAAAGGTGGCTTAACAAACAGTGTTAGGATCCCGTCGACTAAGGCTTTTGACATCATGAGCCGTAACGGTCTCATAAGGGTGTTTCTCCTTACGAGTCGTGAGGATCTCGTAGGTGCGTTTTCTCTTTAAGAATCGTGAGGATCCTAAGTGTGTGTTCTCTTATAAGTCGTAAGGATCTTACAAGAGTGTTTTCTCCTTGCAAGTCGAGAGGACCTACAAGTGTTTGTTCACCGTGTGAGCGTATCCCTAGTCGCTGGTGGGACTCTGTTAGGGAAATGTTCATTCGTGCCCGTGGATTGTATACAAGGGTCAACATTGAAACGCTTGTAGGGAAGTCTATGGGTTGTGATGGCTTAAGAACAGGTTCAGATCCCTGTAGTTTAAGGCTTTTGAATCCTATGAGCCGCGAGGGTCTCAAATAGGAATTCTCCCTACGAGTCGTGAGGATCTCGTAAGTGTAATTTCTCCTTAAGAATCGTGGGGATCCCTAAGTGTGTTGCTCCCTTGTGAGTCATAAGAATCTCACGCAGGTAGTTTCTCCTTACAGGGTTGAGAGGACCTTGCAAGTGTCTTTTAACGAGACTGCGCCCTTTCGGATTTTCTCAAACTCGCCGGTAGTCCTGATGTTTTTACTCACAGAGCTCTTTCGGGTTTTCATCTGTGCCCATTTTGCTTGTGGACATACCGTTTTTTTACAAGTCTACGCCCTTTCGGGTTTTCACAAACATCGCCGGTAGTCCTGCTATTTTTACTCACGGCGCCCTTTCGGGTTTTTATCCGTGCCCATTTCGCTAGACGAGGAACGTGTCTATAAAAGCAGTACTGTGCAAATACAAGTGTCTACCAACAAAAGGAAGTACAAGCACAAAGCACAAACACTGCTACGAAAACAAAAAATCTTTATTCAAAGGGCCAAGAGTCTTTACAAGGGTATTATGGGCTCCCCAGCCTTACGAAAATGCCCGAAGGCCTACAAAATATCCGAGGCAACAAAAAGAAGAAAAAAAGCATGAAGACAAAGGGCTTCAGGCCTCAGGGCCGGGCGCGATACCGATGAGCTCGACGTCCACCACAACTGGGGATGCGTCCGTCACAGCAGCCTCGGCATCGCCCTCGCTGAGAGTCCCTTCCCCGACAGTGCTCCCGGGGGCATCCCCCCTGCTCGTCATCCCCGCGGGGATATTCTTCCCGGAGCTCTTCATCAGCAAACTCCGGCACCCGGGCCTTGACGGCGTCAAGAGCCTCGTGCCAGATGAGGGTGGTGGCCGAGGCAAGGACGGTGTAGAACTGCTCCGACTTCTGGAAATTCTCCACCGCCTCCGCCGCCCTAAGGTCGGCCCTCTTCGCTTCCTCTACCGCAGCCCTTAGTTCCTTTCAGAGGGTGCTCACTGACTTCTTCATGGTGCCGATGAGCACTTCAGAGCCCTGAAGCTTGGCCTCGGCGGCCTAGGCGGCCTCGCTTAACCTGGCCACCTCATGCTTCGAGGCCGCCACCTCCTGCTTCGCCGCCGCCTCCTGCTTTGCAGCCGCCGCCTCCTGCTTTGCAGCCGCCGCCTCCTGCCTCCCGACAGCCACCTCGTCCTCGAGGGCAGCGACCCTCGCCATCGCCGTCTCCAGCTCCCGCTTTGAGCTCTCCCCCAGCGAGAAGAAATCACCAGCGGCTCGCATCGCCGAGGCTATCTCTTCCTCCTCCTCCATCCGGGCGACGATAGTGACGTGCTGGAGGATCTAAAGAAATCAGAGGGGGGTCAGAAAGAAAAAGGGGCACCAAATCTCCCAGACAATGAGATGATATACGAGCGCTAACCTACAGGGCCTCTTGGGCGATGGACGCCATCTGCGCCTTCAGCATCCCCCCAGGGACCCGGCCCCCGGCCGACCTCTCAATGTCGTGCAGCAAGCTGTCAGCGACGGAGAGCCCCGAAGGCACCTCAAAGCGGAGCTCCCCCTCGTCCACCAAGATCGGAGAGGCCGGGGTCCGCTGAACTATTGGGGGGAACCTCTTAAGAGATGACGGCGGAGAGCTCATCTCCGCCTCCGAAGTTCGGGCGTCCTCTCCCCGAGCCCTTTTTCTGCTCGGCGCCTGGCTGGGCTCCGAGGCACGATCCGCACTTGAGCGCTAGGGTGGGACGGCCGCTGGGGGAGCCGGAACCGGCGTCTGACGAGATGAACCGGCCCCTCCAGCCTTCGACCCTTTCTTCGGCTTGCGCATGGCTGCTCGGAGGATGTCCGCGTCCATGGTTTCTGCACAAGACAAGATATAATGGAGTCAGTGAGACAAACAGAAACAGAAACAAATACAAGCTTAACTTACCGACGAACTGGGCGAGGCTGAGCCCGGCCCAACTGAGGGTCCTCTCAGAAAGCAGATGTAATACCCGGTTCTTTTGCGCGCCAATATCCGTATTTATATAAATTGTTGCTTATAAAGTTTGTTTATTTATATTTAAAATTATTTTAGTTAGTTTAAAACCCTATCCCTAATTTAAACTAAAATCCTTTTTACTCACTTCTCTTCCTTTTTCCCTATTTCTAAGCCCCAGCCCAAAACTATACATATACATATATTTATCCCCAGCCCAACCCAAGAACAAAATAATTTAAACCAAAGGATTACCAAGCCAGCCCAACACCCCATTTTCTTTCCCCTACAAAATAAATTCCCTTTTACCAATAAAACCCAGCCCAACTCAGCCCCAACAAATAAATCCCTCCCCCGGCCCAAACTCCCTTAATCGACCTAGCTTCTAACTCCACTCCTCACCCGCACCCAACAGAACCCGACCCGACCCGCTTCTTTTAACCCCTCTTCTTCCCCACGTCCAACCCACGTCCCCGAGCTTCCCACCTCGCGCCCACGTCGCCCTAGATCGCGCCGTTGCCCAGCGTCCCCGCGACCCCGACCACGTCCGCATGCCCCCTCAAACATCTCCTCGTCTCAACTCCTCTCTCCCTCTCAATCTCAACTCCTCCTCTTCTCTCTCTACAGAAAACCCGGCCTCGAACCCCTCACCCCCGATGACGACGCCGCCGCCGACGACGATTCTCCTCGTCCCCCTTTCTCCTCTCTCGCTCTCACTCTCATGCTCACTCCTCTCTTTCCTCAGAAAAACCCACCATCTCCAAACCGCCACCACCGACCCTCGACTCCCCTCGGCCACCACCTGCACGCTCCTCGCCGGCGAGCCCCCACTGCACCTGAACCACCTCGTCGACACCCCTACGTCATCAGCATCATCACCATCACTACAAACCCGAGCCCCACTACCTCTCTCTCTCCCTCTCCAAAACACCAAGCTCCAAACCTACATACGACCCCCGCTGTGCCATTGCCGGAGCGACCACCGCCGACCACCATCGACCACAGCACCCTCACAGAGATCCATAGCACCACACTCTGTTTCCAGCGAACGCGAGACATCTTCGGGCAACTCCGACGACGAACCCGAAACGCGAGCCGAGGCCGTGAATCCAAACCACGCCGTTCATAGCGTGTTCGTGCCGCTGCCGCTTCCGTGCATCGCCAAAGCGTCTCCAGGCAAGTACCCTACTTGCTACATGCTAGATTATTTCCGTTACAAACCAAAATACCATTAATTCCGTGTTTATGATTCGTGAAACTTATAAGACATAAGTGTTTGATGCAAGATCCAAATTAAAACCTTTCTTTTAACTAACGGAACTCGATTGCATATGCTGGCCCGTGTGTCAATGAACATCGTGGTGAAATTTGACTGAAAAATGTGATTGTTACTGGCTTAAACGAACACCCCCAATTACACCAGTAAAAACTGGGAATTTCCCGCATCTGAAATTTGTTAAAATCATAATTAATTGTGTACACATTGAAATGATGCGTTCGAGGGCTAAAATCGAAGCCGACTCGACGACCTATAACCCTATGCAAGTTCTTAATTGTTTCTATATTTAAATTATGACGAGAATTGGTTCGGAGAGCGGCTCTGGACTGCAGTCCAGAGCAGCTCCGGCTGTTGGTTTCTATCTCGTAATGCTCACTACCTTGTTGACTGAACTTGTATGTTGCGGAACCCTACACTTCATTTAAGATGAATCTGTTAGCTAAATAACTCAAGTGATTTCACCCCTTTTTATCGTCGTTTACTATTTAAAATGCAATTTAAAAGAACAGGGCGCATAGCAGTCCCAAACAGAAACAGAATTGATATACTAGTGTTGAATAGTGCATAACTTCTGACGTACAGACGCGATTGAGACTCCGTCTATTGCATTGGAAACCTTATTGAAAAACCTATATTTCATTCAACTGTAGCGTCGCTAAATTCTGATCTCAACTGGGATTAAAATGCGTTACAAAACGGACTTCCGATTCTAAAACCGGATTTCCAGCAGTGAACGCTTAAAATGAAATGGCCATATCTAGTGATCCTGAAACCCGATTGACGTGAAACCAAATTTGATGGATAGATAATCAAACATACTACTTATCCCCTGTTCATTGTTTCGCTAAATTTTGCATGTATGGTTTATAATAAATTATGCAAGTGGTAGGACACTGAGTGAGGACATCTTAATCATGCCTGAATTATCGTATTTCTCATCACATTATATACATGTCATTGCATTGGTAACCTAGTGATCATGTGCATTACCCGGTGTTAGGTTTTAGTGTTTGATTGTGGCAAGTACGTTAGTGTTTAAGTATGAATGGATGAGTGAAAGTGACACGTACTTGTA
The DNA here is from genome assembly GCA_030015575.1 of Agapanthus africanus. Taxonomy (NCBI): domain Eukaryota; kingdom Viridiplantae; phylum Streptophyta; class Magnoliopsida; order Asparagales; family Amaryllidaceae; genus Agapanthus; species Agapanthus africanus. The sequence continues at coordinate 101,734,766 of CM057346.1, read as the reverse complement.
CACAATCAGTGGACCATATTGATTTATTGCATTGTCGACGTCTGTGGGACGTGTATAAGTGTGACTATAATTGGTATGGGACAATTATGGAAGCACTTGTATGGGTGTCACAGGTAAGGCACCAAACACTGTCCATTTATCTTGGGCATCAGTCGGGACGTGCTTGATGGAGATCCTGTCTCCAGTTCTCGCGCAGACTTGTCATGGACCGACCGGTATTTGAGTTTATGGTTGGCGTTTGATGTAGGCTACGGGGTGTGGGATAGTTTGAGTATGAGTTCAACAGAATCTCGGGAGTCCCATGCCGGCACATATGGAGATATATGGAGATATACAGGGATATCACTGATTATTAGCGAGTGACTCGGGCCCGTGTTCCCTTGTCCTTAGGTCCTACCCTTGGATGGGGGATACTCACGAGTGGTTGACTCTCACACTTGGACTGACGATAGGCTTAGTGAGCTGTACAGTGAGACTTAGAGACTGATAGGGATAGTGACATTGACATGCATTGCTTACCGATTCAACATCCCTGCCATGCTGTTTACTGCTCTACTGCTTGCCTGCTCTATTAGATACCTGCATTGGCTACTTCCTGGTTCACATATTCACTGTTATTACACGAGTTACTATTTATACCCATATATATTGCTACTGTGTCGCTCTGACGACCTGATTATGCATGCTCAGAGTGAGAAGTGGATCTAGCCTGGACCAGGACCTGACGTACCTCGACAATATCGCGGACATCTTGATCAGCGACTCAGAGCTATACTTCATTGATCTCCACCTGGTTAGTTCTTTTGATTTAGTTACTGCGTTTCTCATTACCTGTGCATTGTTTACTGATTACCACGTAAAACTAGAAGCCGAAGTGTGACTACGGTAGGATATTTCCTTAACCGTAGGAGCATGGCTGGCCTTGTCAACCCCTCGTATTCCGTATTTTGGGAAGCGGGGCGTGACAGCAGCACATCAGCCCGAGGAATAGGCTCCTACGCTGCTACTCTCGCCGCGTCGGGGTCATTGGACGGATTTCCCTGCCAGCACCTATCCTTAGACCACTGGACGGGTACGGGCCAGTCCTCACCCTTTGGCGGCCCGACGAAGAAAAACTTCTTCTTCCTATCATGGATGGAAGAAGGCAGGACGAAAACTCCTGACCCGGCTACACTCCCCCGCTGCTTCCTAAAGGAGAGGTAAACCCACCTCGGGTCGCCCGCGTGAGTTCCGGGGTGACTTTTGTAAATAAGGGAGGAGGTAAGGATGGACAGACTAAAGGGGATCATCTGCAACTTCAACCGGACCAGGAACCCAAGGAGAATCCTCTAGGAGTTCGGCACTAGCTGGCCCGGGGCTAGCCCAAAGTAGTTTATCGCAGCTACAACCTCGGGAGAGAAAGGCAGGCGCATTCCGGCCCAAAGGGCTTCCAGGTACAAGGCGATCTCTCTACCTCTCACCTGATCTGCCCTCTCTCCTTCCTCGGCCAATCGTAGCGTGCAGCCGGAGGGAATATGGAAACGAGCCCGAGCGGTGACAAGCTCGTCCTCATATCTTACTGAGGACGACGCACCAAGGGCGTCCGCCGCCACCGCTCCAGGAACCGCCCCAAATGCGCGACCCCGGGAAGAGGATCTGACCCCAACTTCCCGAAGGGGCTCCAACCAGGGAGAAGAATCCCTAGTATATACCCCTATGACATCTGCCAACTTCTCAAAACAAGACATCTAACCTGATGGGAGGGAATCCACGAGAAGAGAAAACGCTGAGATCCGACCTAAAGGGGAGAGCGCCGAGCTAACGAGACTCAGAATGAGGGAAGTGGGAAGAGAGAGAGACCCCGAATCAGGTCTCCCCTCGATTTATACAGCCGGCGTCCTCATCCAGCGGCGACGGTCGACTCCTGCTAAAACGATTTAGTACACTCGAAGGCCACGATCGCCCCATCTGTCGCAAGCGCATTGGCAGCATCCTATCGGACACCAGAAGCATGCGGCACGTCACATCAGCCAACCGGCACTCAACACGTGGCCTGTCGCTTCAGCAAAAGGGCACACGATCCGGCGCACCCTCTTTAATGCAAAAGATCTCGCCCTAATTCGCTGACCTCATCCAGAAAAGATAACCAATTGCCCAGAGACTCACCCGACGATATCTTCGGAAAGGAGCTCACCTCGGGTGATCCGGCAAACCACTCTCGACCTGACCCGTCAACTGGCCGGGATAAGAGTGGGGGGCTAATGATGATGCTCGATATCGGTGTTCTCCCAGATCAGGATACGTGGCAGATGACGTGTCCCAGGGCTCACAAGAAAGGACCTACAGTGGCCGACCAGACCACTCCTATGCCCATCCTACAAGCAAACGTTGGCTCACCTCCGAGCCCCCAGCACAATTGGCCTCCTCGGCCTCACAGCTCGTCTCCGAGCTATCACAGGCCCGAGCCTTCTCGGCCCTCTCAGCTCGCCTCCGGGCTCGAGCAGAACCAAGATACCTCGGCTCTCCCGCTCCTCCACGAGCTCTCCCGCCGAGGTCATCTTTCTCGGTCTCATCGACCGACCAACAGCACCGCCTGCGGGCGTAACCGCCATCCCGTGAATCTCGCCATGCGTGAGATCTCCGCCGACTGCATCCCATGTTCCACGCCACCACGATCCCCTATTAACGAACCCGTCTCGCCATTAATGGGAGGTCCCGCTCATCACGTGGACGTGACGTCGGGAGCGTAACGGCCGGCGTGATTCTTGCACCTGCCTCGCCTGCTGCCACCGCTATATAAACCCCTCTCCTAGATGATCGAGGTAGGCCATTTTAACTCCACTAAACCGTTACTCTGCTCGGATCTCTAGTCTAACTTGATCGTCGGAGGGTCCTCGGTGGTACAACCACCTCGGGACTTCCTTGCAGGTAACTCGGCAACGTCAACTCATTGAGATCCATATGCTTCAGGAGCGACAGCCTCCAGATCAAATCTCAACAACCCATCGCCGCCATTAGCAGATCAAGGGAAGGCAAAATCTGAAGGAGATTTGAGCCTCCATCAGAATGCAAAAGATGCATCATTAACTAAAACCCAAAATCTTTGGGTATGAATAAAAAAACGATAAATTCAAATCTTATCTAGTCAAAAAGGACCTATATTAATGATAATTGATAAAGACGTATTTTCCTGACTAATATTTATAACAATCTTTGTATTAAACTCAAAACGATATATAGTGAGGAAAAAAATCGGTGGAAAAAGAATAAAACAATTGCAAATAACTTGCACCTACAAAATCCTCTCCTTTCTGCCCCAATTCTAGCCCTAAACCTCACAAAATCCCCAATTTTTAACTTGTAGGAAGAGAAAAATCTTTCTAGGGTTCCGACTCGAGAGTTGAAGGAGGAGGAGGAGAAAGGATGGATGTGATCAAGACGCAGCAGATCTCGTCTCGCCCAATCGAGAAGGTAGTGGTTCACCCTCTCGTTCTCCTCAGCATCGTCGACAACTACAATCGCGTCGCTCGCGACTCCCGCAAGCGCGTCATCGGCGTTCTCCTCGGCAGCTCCTTCAAGGGCACCATCGACGTCTCCAACAGCTACGCCGGTACTGTTTCTCTTCTGATTTTTGATTTTCTTTGCAACTGGGATCTGTATAATTTTGATTTATCTTGTGATTAGAGGGGAAAGTTATCAATTTTTGTTGCGAAACTTTGATTGAGTGTTAAGATGGAGAGTTGTCCTTGCGTAAATTGTATAAAATTATATCTTTTCTTGTTAATAAGAATCTAGGGTAGAGAAAAATATAGTTCCATCGATAGTAGATACTTATTATAGAAAAATTAGGTTCATTTGGGGTGAAAGTATGCTTTGAAGCTGAAAAGATGGAGATCTGTACTCTATAGGTATTGATGACAGCCATGTTGACATTTCGGAAGCGTTTGGAGATGAAAGGTGATGCATTGATTTCTTCCTTACAGAATTATAAAGCATAACATAATATGTACCGGAGAAACACTTAATAATCTGCTTATGAGAGTTCCCGTTTGAATAATTTGTAGGAATAGAATACCTTATGTTGTTAAAATTAAAGTTCGACATTGTGGCTGAGAAAGAGGGAGATGCTTATAGTAAGGTGTTTAGAATCAGTTAACAGAGCCTAGGATAGAAAAGAAAATGATCCCATCAATGTTGTCATAGAAGTTGTAGGCATCATAGGAAAATCAGCCTCATTGAGGTGAAGTATGTTTTTCAATCGAAAAGATAAGAGATCTGTACACTATACACTATATAGAAATATCTGATATCTACATTGAGATTTGGGAGTTTTTCGATATGAGGGTGGTGCATGGATAAGTTACGTAATAAAATCATACAGAATATCGTTTATTGAATACTGGAGAAGTACTCTAGAATTTGTCTATGAGAAGATAGTGGATATTGCTTTCCTAATTTTAGGGCTGAACAAACTATTGAGCCACATGTTGGAGCTTTGGCAAATCCAGCTTTTATGAGCATCCCTGTAGGTGTTATACTTGGGTAATATGTATTTGGCTCTTGTGAGAATTGTAATGAACTCATACGAAGGTAATGTACAAGATACCGCAGAAGGCAAAGCTGTTTCTCCCTCTCGCATTAAGGACATCTACAGTCTTAACATCTTGACCCATTTTTTCTAAGGTCTCCTAAGCAACCACTTGAGTCAATTGAGTGTTCTAGATTGTTGGTCTAAGGGTCTTTTTGCATCATTGGTATATAAACATAACATACCACACATCTCTAGTATTATACTGAAACTATGGGGTAGTCAAAAAATCCCCTTCTCTTTAATAAAATAATACAAAATAAAGGAGAATAATCCTCATGGATTTGTATATTTACAACATTGCCAGGTCATCTCCTACAAACACATGATTTTACCTTTATACCCTCAACCAAAAAGTGTTGGTCCAGCATGGAAATAGGAGTTGCTTTGCACCGAGAGAAAAACCTAAACTTTTCATATATGAAGCCTTGCTAAAGTTGTTTTACAATTTGTGTTTTAATTAATATGCAAAATTCTAAGATTGGTAGATTTTACATGCATTTTGTTTGCCAACTAAATGGGTTCTTATATTATTCATAAAAGAAATTTATTACAGCATCTTTTAAATAAATTTTATTTTCTTTCGTTAGGCTTTGATTGCTGCTTCTATAAACACCAAATTATTTTAGGACGTCAAATAATGGTAAATTAATATCTACGTTCTTTAAGAACCTTGCATATACCTATAATATAGTGTACAAATTGATATAAGTTTATAAATAATAACGTGATTTATATAAATCATATTTTCAATTCACATTCAAACACGTGCTAAAATTCTGTTCACATTTTACTTGCCAACTCCATAATTCAATGTCTCAGAAACTTCAGGGTTAAAATAGGACAGTTCTTCGTATACATAATCTCTCAACTTCATCCCAAAAGTTATCCGGACTATTGGGATTTAGACCAAGTATTGAGTTATTATTAAGGAGTGTGTCCAACTAACTCGGCCCAGCCATTCTCAATTTCTACAAACGAATTTGTATCACTGAAAGTTTCGCTTATCCAGTTGTCGCACTGCTTCTGAATATAACTGGCATATGCGAATGAATTGGAGAATTGCAGTTTGTCAAAGGAGCCGGTGTGGCTAGTAATTTGCGCACACAATTGTATTATCTATGTCTTCCTTCTGTTGTTTTTTAACTATCATAGAGACATACAGTTAAAGGGTGTTATCATAAGGATAGGCAAGTAAGCAAGTCATATTAAGACTAGAAGACCTACATTTGCCATTTGTAGTCATTAAGCAAGTGGAGTGTGTTGAGGCTCTTCAAGCCCTCGGCGAACTGTTCAGTATTCAATATCAAATACCGGGTGGAGTTCTCCTTACCGTGTTAGTGAAAAAACTGCTACTCCCATTTTGTAACCCAATGTTCTATTCCGATGTCAGGGAAGGGCATCTGATTCCGCCGAGCCGATCCCTAGCTAGTCAAGTGGTCATCCTACCTTCCACTGCACCATATCTCTAACATTTTCTTTCTTCCGTGTTACTTCATTGTCATACTTTCATGTGACAAGAATAATCCAAAACTACTGTTTTTGGTTCACGTAATGAATTAGATTGTATTGGAAGATATTAAGGCTTCTTAGAAAAGAAAATAGATTCTGTGATATAGAATTAACTATTAGCTGTGGTATCAAGCTAGGCATTGTGCTATTGCACGAGCTCTATTGTCTTCACAAGTTCATTCTTTTTGTCACATGAATATAACACCTATTTTTTTAACTTTACTTTTCACTCTTAGTCTTTAGTTTACTGATTTCTTATTGCTGATTTTACAGTGCCTTTTGAAGAAGATGAGAAAGATCCAACCATCTGGTTCCTAGACCACAATTACCATGAGTCAATGTTTTCCATGTTCAAACGAATAAATGGTACACTTCATTTTTCCCTTATTATTAACTATTGAAGGCCACAATTTTTTAATTAAATGCTCACAGTAAGTTCATATTCGATTCAGCGAAGGAACATGTTGTTGGTTGGTATAGCACTGGTCCCAAGCTCCGTGAGAATGATTTAGATGTGCATGCATTGTTTACGGAGTAGGTTTGGGTACATCTGGCTTTACATTTGCTGTATAAATACAATTTTGATATTCTTATCAGGTATGAGCTAGACGTCTTGAAGATGTTGTTTTCCACTGAATTGATGCCAAACACAGTTGCGGGCATTCATTCACTATTTAGTAGGACTAAAATGTAATTGATTCCAGACACAAGTTCATTCATTCTTAAGCTTTTCTGTTCTATTAGCTGTCAAAAGGGGTCAATTTAACTAATTCTAATTGGTAATTCTTTCCCTAGTTTACATTAGTTTCGTTTCTCATATGATCGATACTTTTTCTTCTTTTTCAAATTATATACAGATAGTATCTGGGTAGGTGTTTGGAGTAAATTGAGCTCTTCTGGAAGAAGATTGTCATGCTCATTATACTGTTTAGTTTCTTCATATTGATTATTCACTTTTATAATAAAATTATTGGTTTACAGTATCATCGTTTAGTTTGTTTTGTCGATTATATGAATTAGCATTGGGTGTCAATGAGCACTTCTGATATTGCAGCTATGTTCCGAATCCTGTATTGGTCATTATCGATGTCCAACCCAAAGAGCTTGGTATACCTACTAAAGCATACTATGCTGTTGAAGAGGTCAAAGAGGTAAGCCGTACTATTAAGATTCTAATTTTTCAGGTTATCACATCTCAGTAGCAGGTTAGTAATTTTAATCGATGATTTGGCTGTGATTGCAGAATGCCACTCAGAAGAGTCAGAAAGTGTTTGTGCACGTGCCTTCAGAAATTGCTGCTCATGAAGTTGAAGAGATAGGTATGTCTACGTTTATGTCGTTCTGCTGTGTGAGATATTGGTTGCTTTTCGAAGATACTTTGACAGTCTTCGTCCCTATGTATTGTTTTTGTATCAAAATTTAAGTATAGCTGAGGCTATGGATCCATCTTGTATAATTATTGACATATATTCACCATGAACCGGTTTGTTTTATACAGGAGTCGAGCATTTGCTGAGAGATGTCAAGGATACAACCATCAGTACGATCGCTACAGAGGTATCTTGTTTTATCTTAAAAATTATATTGATCACTAATGCAATCATTTTAAATATGCTTTTTGTAACCTTGACTTTCTCTTTCTCAATAGGTCACTGGTAAACTTGCAGCGTTAAAAGGTCTGGATGCAAGGCTATGTGAGATACGCAGCTATCTTGATCATGTCATTGATGGAAAGCTTCCATTAAATCATGAGATTTTGTATCACTTGCAAGTAAGTGATTTGTATTTTGCTTTCCCTGCTATTTTTTCTCATTGTTCCCTTTTAGTTTGTAATGATCGTAAGCTTTGAATTAATTGTAATGCTTATATCAACATGTTGATTTATTGCTACATATACTGACCATATTGTAAACTTGTGTCCCAATCTAATTGTATGGAGACATTTTCTGCAGAAATGACCTGTCTTTCTTTACATTTTTACTATTACCTATTAGGATAGCTCACTAATTGGTTTACATACAGACTTCGTAATGTATTTATCTAATTAAATGGTTTGCTATAATAGGTCTTCAAACATGACTCCTGATTCCAGGATTGACTGTGTTATTTATTTCTTGACTATGCTTGTATGCTAAATTTTATTTTAGTTCGATATTGAATTTTTTAAAACTAATTACGTCTGCGTTGGATTTATGCAATAGTTGAACTACATAGAAGGGGTTCTTGCAATTTTTATTTCCTGTTTGGATTTATGCCCAATCGTCTTTGTTTTCTGAGCCTGAGCCTTTTCACCTATTTTTCTTACAGGATGTGTTCAATTTACTTCCAAATCTTAACGTGAACGAACTAATCAAGGCTTTCTCAGGTAATGTGCCAACAATCATGTTAAGAATTATATGTTCTTTTTTGCTCTCATTACATGATCATAATTATCTAAAGCTCTCTTCATATATATGCAGTGAAAACAAATGATATGATGCTGGTGATTTACCTTTCTTCTCTGATCCGGAGTGTCATTGCACTTCACAACTTGATAAATAATAAAGTAATTTCCTTATGCTCTCCTTATCAAGTCCGTATTTTCATAATTTTAAATTTAATTGAAAGCAAAATTTGGCTTTATTGGTAAACTTGATGTTTTTGCATATTTTGTCCCAATGCTTTTTAAATTGGCTAAATTCATATTCACCTCCTCTATCTGTTCTAATTCTTTTAATTTTCTTATTAAATTGATTTTTTACCTCATTTTTATATTTCACAATCATTTCAAAAGCTGCTTCTTTTGATCTCAGTAAATATAATTTTGTAAATCTCGAAAAATCATTAACAAAAGTAATATAAAGCTTTTTACCACCTCTAGTCATGGTATTTTTCAAATCATCCAAATCACTATGAATTAAACTCAAATCCGATTCTCTATGCAAAACAGGAACACAAGTCTTTTTCGTTATTTTTGAGACTACGCATATCTCACATTTATCATGATCGAAACAAGAAATATTATGCAACAAACCAATATTGTTCATTTTCTTAATATAAGAAAAATTCACATGTCCTAACTTACCATGCCACAAATTAATAGAACCAACAATATAAGCAGAAGAGGACGATCCATTATTATTCATTATCTCAAGTACTTTCAAAACAAATAAACCTCGACTACAATAACCCTTACCCACAAACACATTATATAACCATGCAAATCTTTTAAATAGTGAGCCCTTTGGGTTAGACTGGGCCACCGACTTCGATACTTGATTTTATAGGCGCGCAATCAAATTTGACGGTCTCTATTGAGGGGAATATAGTGGGCTGTTGATTTTGATTTGGTGATAAAGGGTGATTTGATAAGTGCACTCATGCATTGAATTTTACCAATAGGGAGGATCCAATTGTGCAACAGGTTTTATGTTTTCTTATGTACTTTTGTTTCGTTGATACTTATTTGCACTTTTGTGTGTTCCCAGGTGCTAAACAAGGAACACGAGAAAGCCGAGGATGCCAAGCCCATGGCTGTACCTGCTACAGTATGAGTTAGGCGCAATGGCCCAATTTTTGTATCGCGATCTCTCGGGGTTTTGAGCATCCGGTCATTTATGAGCACATATAGTTGCTATAGATTTTAGTTTGTTCCTTGACCTTGCGATACCTGTTAACCGAGAATTTATACCTGTTAAACTGATACTTTTTCTATTTTTAGCCTTCTATTCTCGTCCGACCTATTGCTGATTCATGTGTGTTCAAGTTATTTTTAGGTAAGCGCAGGCCGTGTTCAGTACATTTTATTTAAACAAGAAAGTATGTTATTATTATTTATATTGCCAAACGACTCATTCGTATGGATTAGAGTTCCAAAAAGTTAATGACAGTTGAATGATTCAAGAACCTGTCCAGTTTGGCTATATATTGAGAGTTGAAATATAATTTTTATTATTTTTGACAAATATACTTGCTCTTGTTATTCCTATCTTATATTTCAACATGTTATAGTAATGCTAAATGGCACCTTGGTATCCAATATTCTATCAGTGCAGCACTTAAAACACTGGTAGTTAGGTGTTACATTTTAATGTCTAATTATTAGGGCACTTTATTTTTGGACAAATGCACTTGCAGAAATAGAATTCTTGGTATTTATATGACAAATGTTAAAGTTTAGGCCACTTTAATTTTCGCCATCACCTTCCCTGTTCAAACAGATGTTACTGATCGGTCAAATTCATCTTATTACATCCCAATAAGATCTTCCTGACACCGTTTAACTCGGATTTCTCATTCATCTTATTACATCCCAATAAGATCTTCCTGACATCGTTTAACTCGGATTTACATTTGCCCTGAATGAAAGCAAGCAACATGAAAATTTATTAGAAATGGAAGTTTGTAATGCATGTGCTTTTGAAATTGTTTCCATATGTTGATATGGCTTTGTCCCTAAATGCGGATTTACATTTGCCCTGAATGAAAGCAAGCAACATGAAAATTTATTAGAAATGGAAGTTTGTAATGCATTTGCTTTTGAAATTGTTTCCATATGTTGATATGGCTTTGTCCCTAAATGCGTGCGTTTTTTTTTAGTCTTTTAGTCCATTGTTTTGCGTTTTTCATTTGCTTTTGCATACCCTAGCGGCGCATACGGGAGGGGGAGGGGATCAATATCGAGACATTGGAGAATTTAGATCAAACTTGTGAATCGCGTTGTCAAAGTCGGATAATTCAGATCTAAAGGCACCACTAAGATGCCAATGTTGTTGATATTAGACTTGTTCTCCAAGTGTTGAGTGATGGAACCTGCACACATAGAAATTGCGCCCTTTCTCTCTCTTTCTCTATCGTGGGAGTACCATAACCCGCACACATAGAAATTGCGCCCTTTCTCTCTCTTTCTCTATCGTGCTCCGGGCGATATCATGCCTCTACGAATCTAAACTGAAAATAACTGTGCTACTGTCTCTAATATGGCATCTTCAACCAAGGACACCTTATGTGCGCTCATCTGATATATGAGATTGTTAACCTTCTCTTGCCGATACTTGATTGCGATGTTAATCAAGTAACCCACATCAGAATTTTTATACCAAATTAAGCCAGGGTATACTCGAGGACACTCCTCAACGATATCAGGAATACCGAATTCTGCCGCTGTGGTGATTGCTTCTCCTAATACAATCCATACAATCTGATGTTTCTTCTTCAAAATGATTTTCGAGCACATGCTCGTGATCAGTTCTCGTGTTTGTATATGCTTCAACTTTAGCTCGAGCATATGCTTGGTAAATGGTGCAGCTGCTTTGATTATATAATAGTGTTAGAAAAATTGAACCTTTTTTTTATGAACCCGCCCGTAAGCCTAACCCATGCATACATCACACCCACACATAGCTCACACATAGCACGCACACTCCTTGATGTTTCTTCTTCAATATATTTGTAGAGTTAAATGTCCTTGAGAACATAATTTCCCGAGAATGGCTTAATAAATCAAAATTAATCATTTTTTGGATGATCGATACCGTTCATCTTGATCTCCACGGCCTAATGTGTTTGTACACCGATTATCATGCGGTTTCGATACTTTCTATCCTTGTATTAGATGGTTGCAAAATTAACAGTTTTTCGTCTACATAATATTTTACATCTCTAGATCAATGGTCAAAGAGTATTGAAACCATATGAAAATCGGTATACACATTCATTAGGCCATGAAGATCAAGCTGAATGGTGCCGATTATCCAAAACGATATTGATTTTGATTTGTTAAGACCTTCTTGGGAAACTTTTCCGGAGAATGTTCTCGGGGTCATTTATTGTATTGGGGATTTAAGAAGCAAAGCAAAAAAAATTTCACCAAAGAAAATGAGTAGCGATAGCATACCGAATTTGAAGAAGTAGTTGCATTATCACTTCTCTTATGTGTTTTAACACCTTGAATCTCTTCGATGGACTTGCCAAAAGCTTCCTTTGGCTTTATAGAAATGCCTTGACAATGAGAGAGAGAGAGAGAGAGAGAGAGAGAGGGAATTCGTTGATGTAAAGACATTGGATGTTAGAGTATAGAAAAATTATAAATTTTGTGTTGAACTCTCAATAATGAGTATTTAGTTCCCTTAATCGGTAATGTCTGAACTCATAAGAGGCCAAACTTTCAAACGCACAGTCAATCCGCAGTATATTTCTTAGGCCCGGCCATCATGAGCTACATGCTCAAAAAAAAAATGTAGTAAAATTCATGGCAATCAGAGAGTCCTAGTCCATCCATCAAGTTATGAACTTTTCATGTATCGAAAAAATTGCTCAATTTTTTAATCCACTGAATATGTGTGTAGAGGACTCATAATCTCGTGTTTTCTCATACATATGGCTTTAAGTGCACATAGATCACGATGATCGGTCGGATCGGTAAAATACACGGCAGATTATATGTTTGAGAGTTTGGACCCAAAATAAGAAATCGTTGAAATAATAAACTTGATTAATTGAGTGTTGTTGGGAATTTTAAGAGCCGGAAATTCCAAGAGTCGTATGCTTTAAATATTGTTGTTAGAAATTTCAAGAGTTATATGGTTTAATTGGTTTTGTTATGAACCTTATATGAGATGAAGAGTCAAGGTGAAAGGTCATGTAACCACTGTATATAAGTGAGTTAAGTAATGAGAAATGCAAACCTAACAGAAAGATATATTAATACAAAATTTACTTTCTCTCGCCCATTTTCTCCACTTTAATATCTTTTACCATTTAATTGTTATCAAAGTGGTATCAGAGCATGGTTGAGAAGATGAATGCTAATAGCAATTTTGCGTTCGTCACTCCTCGTCTCACGAAGAAAAATTATGAGAGTTAGCGTATCCAAATGAAGGTGCCGTTGAGATCCATAGATTGTTGGTATATTGTGAGTGGATATAATAGGCCTCAAGACGAGACCGTATTGACGGCGGCCCAAAAAGATTCCATTCATGAATGAGCAAGAAAAACAGTACAGCTCTCTACTTTATTTATCAAGGACTTGATGAGTCGGCATTCGAGAAAATTTCCAATGCGACGAGTTCGAAACAAGGGCGGGAGAAACTTCAAAACTCTTACAAAGGGGTGGAGAAGGTGAAGAAGGTTCGGCTTCAAACACTTCGAAAAGAGTTCAAAGATCTAGAGATGGAGGACAGTGAAATAGTTTCAGACTATTTCACAAGAGTTTTGGCCATTGTGAATCAATTTCGAAGAAACGGCGAGAAGATTGAAGATGTTCATGTAGTGGAAAATATACATCGGTCACTTTCTTTTAAGTTTGATTTATATCATGTGTGCTATTGAAGAGTCCAAATATTTGGACACAATGACAATCTCATGGGTTTCTTAAATGCCCATGAGAAGAGATTTGATAAGAGGCAAGAGCTGGTGGAAAAAGCTCTTCAAGCAAAACTTAATTTGAAGAATTCTCGAGAAGATTCGAAAGAAAGGAGACATGGTGGTCGAGGCCGTGGAGAAGCTCAAGATCGAGGTCGAGGTCGAGGCCAAGGTCGAGGCCGTGGTCGAGGAGGCTATGGTCGAGAAGATCATAAGAATTTTGAAGAAAAAGATTGAAATCAAAGATTCAATGGAGGTTGGGGTCAAGAAAGATTCAATGGTGGCCGAGGTAAATCTTAAATTAAATGTTTTAGTTGAAACAAGTATGATCATTATGCTTCCAATTGTTGGAGTCCTAGCTAAGTCGAGGAAAAAGAAAACTATGCCGAGAAAGAAGATGAGGAAGATAATGTTCTTCTTCTAGCACTTAAAGAAGATGAAGATAAAGAAGATGTGTAGTATCTCGATACCGGCGTTAGCAATTACGTGTGTGGAAAAAGAAGCATATTTGTCGATATGGATGAATCAGTGAATTGCTAAGTAACTTTCAAAGATTTGTCGAAAGTTCTAGTGAAGGGCAGAGGTAAAATTCTTATTCGCCTCAAAAATGGAAAAAATCAATTTATTTCAAATGTTTATTATGTGCCAAAAATGAAAAGCAATATCTTAAGTTTAGAGCAACTCTTAGAAAAGAGCGACAATGTTCATATGAAAGATCATAGCCTTCTTCTTAAAGATCAAAATAATAGATTAATTTTAAATATACAAATGTCGAAAAATCGAATGTTCATCCTTAACCTTCAAAGTGAAAATGTGAAATGCTTGAAGATGAACATCAATGATCCATCATGGCCGTGGCACTTGAGATTCGGGCATCTCAATTTTGATAGTCTTCAAACATTGGCAAAACAACAAATGGTGAGAGGACTGCTTTTTATTGACCATTCAAAATAACTTTGTGAAGGATGTCTTGTTGGAAAGCATCGCCGAGCTAGCTTCCCTAAAGAAGCTTCATTTCATGCATCAAAACCACTTCAACTTGTGCATACGGATGTGTGTGGGCCGATCACACCTACCTCATTCGGTGAGAACAAATATTTTCTTACTTTTATCGATAACTTTAGTTGAAATACTTGGGTGTATTTTCTGAAAAATAAGTCCGATGTATTTAATATATTTAAGAGATTTAAAGCTAATGTAGAAAAAGAAAGAGGTTATTATGTTAAGGCTATCAGGTCCGATCGAGTGGGTGAGTTCACTTCGAAAGATTTCGAAGCATATTGTGAACAACATGGCATTCGGCACCTCCTCACAGCTCCTTACCCGCCTCAACAAAATGGAGATGACGAGAGAAAGAACAGAACAATTCTGAAAATAATAGGAAGATGCCTAAGATATTTTGGGCTGAAGCTGTTGCCTGTGCCACCTACATCCTGAACCGGTGCCCTACTCATGTCCTCTACAATATCACTTCACAAGAAGTTTGGACCGGTTACAAGCCTGATGTGAGCCACTTCAAAGTGTTTGGAAGTATTGTTTATACTCATATTCCTGATCAGAAGAGAAAGAAGTTGGATGATAGAAGCGTTCCATATGTATTCGTTGGTTATGATTCAAGAACCAAATGATACAAATTATATGATACTTGCAGCAAGAAGCTTGTCATTAGTCGAGATGTGCATTTTGATGAGGAAAAATCATGGGAATGGAGCAAGGGAGAAATTTGTAGCAGCTCGATCAATATTATGGATGAAGAAGCTGAGATTTCAAAAGAAATTCAAGCACATACTCCATCGCCACCATCAACACCCCACTCTCCAGTATCATCCTCTTCCTCAACCTCATCAAGCTCACCTCTAAGAAAAATGAGATCTTTAGAAGAATTTTATGAGGTAACATAAAATTTTATGATTTAACATTGTTTTGTTTATTTTCCAATTGTGAACTTTTAGATTTTGAGGAAGCTATTCGAGATAAAAGATGGAAAGCAGCGATGGATGAAAAAATCAAAACAATTAAGAAGAATGGCACGTGGGAACTTACAACACTTCCATAATGAAAAAGGCAATTGGCATAAAGTGGGTATTTAAAGAGAAAAAGAACGAGAAGGGCGAAATCAAAAGGCATAAAGCAAGATTGGTGGCAAAAGGCTACAAACAAAAGGCTGTAATTAATTATGATGAGGTATTCTCTTCTGTTGCTCGACTTGAAATTATTCGTTTGATCATATCTTTAGCTGCACAAAACAATCGGTACATATTTCAATTAGATGTGAAGTCGGTATTTTTGAATGGTATTCTTAAAGAAGAGGTTTATGTTGATCAACCCCTTGATTATGTGAAAGAGGACTGTGAATTCAAAGTGTTGAAGTTGAAGAAGGCACTTTACGGCTTAAAGCAAGCACTGAGGGCTTGGAACAGTAAAATTTTCAAGCTAATAATTTTGTAAAATGTCCTTACGAACATGCTCTATACACTAAGATGACTGAAAATGGAGATTTTTTTGTTGTGTACTTGTATATGGATAATCTTATCTTTACAGGTAACAATCCACATATGTTTGGAAAGTTCAAGAACTCTATGGTTCAGGAATTCGATATGATGGATATTGGGCCCATGTCTTATTATCTTGGTATCAAGGTGAGGCAAAGTAGTGATAGTATTTTCATCACCCAAGAAGGCTATGCGAAGTCAATTCTTGAGAAGTTCAATATGGAGAAAAGCAACTCAGTCAACACACCAGTCGAGTGTGGCATCAAGTTGTCGAAGTTTGATGGTGGAAGCAAAATTGATCCGACATATTTCAAAAGGTTGGTCGGAAGTCTTTGTTACTTGAGTTGCACGAGGCCGGATATTCTTCATGGTGTTGGGCTCGTTAGTAGATAAATGAAAGATCCAAACACTTCACACTTGTTAGCGGCAAAGAGGATTCTCCGATACATCAAAGGTACAACAAATTATGGTTTGATGTTTTCAAATTATGACAGTTTTGAACTTGTTGCATACACCGATAGCGATTGAAGTGGAGATATTGATGATCGAAAGAGTACAGCCGGTTATACTTTCTTGATGGGTGACACCGCAATCACTTGGTCTTCGAAAAAGCAACCAATAGTTACCCTCTCGACTTGTGAAGCCGAGTATGTTGCTGCATCGTCGGGAATTTTCCATGCATTGTGGCTGAGAAGCTTGCTTAAAGACCTACAGTTTGCCCAAACGAAACCAACGAAGATTTATGTCGGTAATAAGTTAGCAATTGCACTTGCGAAAAATCCAGTGTTTCATGAAAAAAGCAAGCATATAGACACTCGCTATTATTTCATCTGAGAGCATGTGAAGAATAAAGATGTCGAGTTGAATTATGTGAAATCTCAAGACCAAGTCGCTGACATATTTACGAAGCTATTGAAGTTTGAAACATTCTCATTATTACGAAGTAAGCTCAGGATGATGAATCAAGATTAAGGGAGAATTTTAAGAGTTGGAAATTCCAAGAGTCATATACTTTAAATATTGTTGTTAGGAATTTCAAGAGTCATATGATTTAATTGTTGTTATGAACCATATGTATGATGAAGAGTCAAGGTAAAGGGTCATGTAACCGCTATATATGAGTGGGTTAAGAAATGGGAAATGTAAGCCAAACAGAAAGAAATATTAATACAAAATTTACTTTAATTTCTTTCATCCATATTCTCCACTCAAATATCTTTTGCCATTTAATTGTTATCAGAAATGGTATCCAATCTCATAGGAGAATTTGTTTCCTCAAACGAAGGATTCTCCGGTGTGTGTGGAGCGTGTGCGCGCGCGTGTGAGAGAGAGAGAGAGAGAGAGAGAGAGAGATGTCACATCTAAAAATGCAGCAAAAACCATAGGTTCCATCCGCTCCGAAAAGACGGAGTTTTTGTGGATAAGATTTGCAAGGCAGTCTTGCCATTCCTATCCCTCTCAGCAATTAGGTGAGGATAGTTTGTCACCAGATACAAGGCCACATCTGTACCTCAAAGGATTCAATTTTAGTAGGATTGAGATCCTCTCGAATTCTTATTCATGATTTTTAAGGCTTTCTGTTGAAATTTATTATAAATTCAGAGCCCGAAATCAAGAGCCCGAAAGTGAATACATACAGTGCACGTATTGGGGATTTAAATTAATAATTAATTTAAATTCCAATATTATCTCTAACAATACCTAGTACTATATCTACTCATATCTATTAACCTATATATATGAGAATAATGGAGGAAAGATGCGGAGGGAATTTCCTCTTATGGCGTCGAAAAAATACCTTCTTTTATTTTTTTTCGACGATCGGCACTCACTATCTTCATCGTTATCATCTAAGCTAGATGTGGGTACACCAAATTTCATGTGATTCTACAACTTTTTCACCGTTGATTTAGCAATGTAAAAAGTTATATTGTCGGTAAACCTTTAATTTTGAACCCATTAGATCAACAGTGAAAAAGTTGTAGAATCACATGAAATTTGGTATACCCACATCTTAGATGATAACGATGAAGATGGTGAGTGCCGATCGTCGGAAAAAATGAGGGATTGTGTATTTTTTCGATGCCATAGGAGAAAATTCCTTTCTATGGCCTCCTTCCTCCGCTATTCTTTGTATTTGGGCAATGATCGGAGAGAGCGTTCTCGTTGTAATTCTTTCTTAATAACGGAAGTTTTCGTTCGGGTAAATCTTGTGTTTGTTGTTTGGTGTGCTTTTGATAACTTACGTTGTTTTGGTAGATTGTCCGGTAAATATTTTTCAAGTAGTTTGTTTATACGCGATCCCGATAGATAATTTTTCTGTTTCGACTCTTGATATGTTCCGTGACTCCTCAGAAAAAAACCGCTGACAACACTTTCAACATAATATCCATGGATGACTAGCTAACCAACAATTAATTAATTATATATTAATGTTACCTTAGAAGTCAGCATGCATCAACGACAAGGGTGAGGGTGAGATCGAAGATGGGCGGCCGCACAGCCCTTGTAAGGTGGGGTCCCATCCTCCCCGACCTCATCCCTGGTGACCTCCAGCAGGTACGTACCACACCAACTCCCTGCGGGCGGGCAAACCATGCCGCCAATTTCAGCAAGGGTTCTGGACCTGACCTGGGGCTGGCAGGTCCGGGTCTTTGGCCACAATGAGCTCGGCAGCCCTCTTATTTCCCGCCTTGGCAGCATAATGGAGGGCGTTGTTTCCGCCATATACAGCTGCAGGTCCTCGCGGTTGCTACCGGCGGCAATGTGGAGTGGGGTTTCACAGTAGTAGGTGATCTGAGCGGTGGCTGCTCCCGGGTTGGCCTTGAAGAGAGGCGTCTGCTGCAGCTTCCAGTCGTCCTCTATTGCGGCCTTGTATAGTGGGATGTAGCCCATCACGCAGCAAGTCATAGTTGCCGTCTGCGATTTCGCAACAAGAAGCTGACTTAGTTGAAATCTAGCTAGCTGCTCATCAAAGTCAACGCCAATGATGTAAGGAAAAAGGGAGTGATGCTAGTACACGTATAGTACGAGGAGGAGTTCATTGAAACAAGAATTTGATGGTACGTGTGATTAAGTTTAGGGTCTAGGCCGTGCGTAGCTGCTGTTGGTTTGGTTAATTTTTAATTTTTTTTCCCGAAAATGATGATGCTCTATATCGGCGATCTCCCAGATCAGGACATGTGGCAGATGAAGTGTCCCAGAACTCAGAAGAAATGGCCCACAGGGGCCGACCAGACCATCCCTGTACCCAACCTACAAGCACAAACTGGCTCTCCTCAGAGCCCCTGCAAATTGGCCTCCTCGGCCTCTCAGCTCGCTCCAAGCTACCACAGGACCAAGATGCCTCGGCCCTCCCGCTCGTTCCCGAGCTCTCCCACCGAGGCCATCTTCCTCGATTCCTCCGACCGACCAACTCCACCACTCACAGGCGTAACCGCCGCTCCGCAAATCTCGCCATGCGCGGATTCTCCGCCGGCAACATCCCACGTTCCATGCCATCACGATCCCCGTTAACGGGCGATCCGCTTATAACGCGGGCGTGACGTCGGGAGCGTAACTGCCGGCGAGATTCTCACGCCTGCTACTGTGTGCCGCCGCCACTATATAAACTCCCATCACAGAGGGGTCAAGTAAGCTTTTTTCACCCCACTTAGCCGTTACTCTGCTCGGATCTTGTGCTAACTTGATCGTCGGAGGGTCCTCGGTGGTACCAAACCATTCCGGGACTTCCTTGCAGGTACTCGGCACAAACTCCTCAAAACCACCAATCTCCTCAAAACTCACTGAGACTCACACGCAACAGGACCTCAGGAGAGTGATCTATTGCAAGCCAGTTCGTGTTTTTTAAAAACCGAAACTCTCGGTTTACAACATATTTTAATGATCCGATCCGTTCAACTTGACCATCCTACCATTAAATCTATGTGTAAAAAAAATCAAAGAATTTGAGGACCTCCAACATATGCATCGGATGACTTCAAGTTATGTTGCAATATCGAATTACTTTTA
This sequence comes from Agapanthus africanus, assembly GCA_030015575.1. NCBI lineage: Eukaryota > Viridiplantae > Streptophyta > Magnoliopsida > Asparagales > Amaryllidaceae > Agapanthus > Agapanthus africanus. The sequence continues at coordinate 101,714,843 of CM057346.1, read as the reverse complement.
TTTTTGCACTCATTCGAATTTATGGGTTAGAGATCTTCAACCCCTTTGATTTTTTATACGCATAGACTTAAAGATATGTTGATCAACTTGAACGGATCGGATCATTAAAATATATCGCAGAGGGTTCCCGTTTTTAATGAAATGTGAACCGGTTTGCCATAGATCACTCTCCTTCTTAGCAATGTGTATGAAATGAGTTTCTTTAGCAACCTTCATGGTTCTGTAGGTTAATGGTTCTATAGGTTAAGGGAAACTCTTTGAACGGGGCTTTAATCATAAATAAATAGCTTTAAATATTTGTGTTCGGCTTGAACTGTATATGAAACAAGAGAATAATGGATGACAGAGGATTCACAAGAAAAACTCTTCTATAACATTGAAAAAAGTCAATAGGCACATCATTTTTTTCCACCATCAACGTCCACCATCATTACTGAAAATATTTTATAAATTTTAAATTTATCCAGGGGCGGCGTCAGGAATTCGTTCTTGGAGGAACCAAGTGTATTGCTGAAAAAATATTTTTAACAAGAAAATATTTTATAAATTAAATATTTGAGAATTATTTATTGAAAGAGTCAAGAAAAATCAATATTTACATCTTATCTCATATAAAAATAGCAAAATGATTAGAATTCAAATTCACTTATGATAAAAGCATCGCTTTTGTAGTTTATAAGTGATGATGAAAAAATAGTGTTAGCTATCAAATGTGATAAGTGTCGATTAATTAATTCTAGCATAATAAATGAGCAACTCTTATTTGTTGATTTTGTTATAACAATACAAATTATCATACTAGGAAAAACTACATATAGCAAATGGTTTGAGTCGGTATTGCTATAGTTTGGGAGGATATCATGCTTTCCTATTTTGGATGATCTAAAATAGTAAATGATTAATAAAAATAGTTTAGCTCATATTATGCCTTTTAAAATCTAGTCAAATAAATCCATATAAAACTCATTTGCTTGATTGAAGTTTGAGCATAACATCAAATATAGTAATATATATTATTCAAGGTATGAAAACGTTAATGTTAATGTGGAGTGAAAAACAAATAAATTTGAAAAAAATACACTATAAGGAATCAAACTTAATACCTCCAAAAACTAAATCTCATGCATTTACCATTATTCTGAACCATACGAATAGTAATTTAGTATAACAATAACATTGTTGTATATATTAACAATGTATAGCTATATAGGTTCTATAATGTTTTTCGAAATCTCTGCCGGTACCTGGGCCCCAACCTATCCCCTTTAGCTCCGTCCCCGCCTTTATTCGTTTAAGAAGTAGATGAACCAGATTTCATAAAATTCTATTTGATTTCTTGGGTTTTCTGCGATGTGACTACAGATAATTGTATAATCATAAATTTTTCTAGATACGCTACTAGTTGTCTTGTAGGTTGCTTCAGCAGTAAACAGAGAGAAATTTCAAAAATAACTAAATAATAAACAAATTGAAGCATAGGACAGAAAGTTGAATCACAAATTACGCATAAGTGACATTTTCAAGTTGATGATACTCATAAGTGAGAATTTTCCAGATCATGACACGTGGTAGATGACATGTCCGGGGCTCACGGGACAAGAGCAAACACGATACATTGAAGACATTCCCCGGGCCTTCGTCCCGAGAATTGAAGGCCCTGAGGATTGACCCGACCTTCGATTGCCTCTCAGAACATTCCTATGCTCGCCTTACAAATAACCATCGGCTCGTCTCTGAGCCCTCTTACACGCTGAACTTCCTCAACCCTCCCAGCTCGCCTCCGAGTTATTACAGAACCGATCTTCCTCGGCCTCCCGCTCGACTCCGAGTCTCCCGCCGAGCTAAGCCTCTCCGGTTCTACCGAACAACCAAGAACGCAGAGCCCAAGCGTCTCTGTCACGGCTCCGCATATCTCGATAGAAGCGAGATATCCGCCACCCAACATCCCGCATTCCACGCCGTCGTATCCCCCATTAACGAGTGTATCTCATCATTAATGGGAGAATCCCGTCATTCACGCAGGCGTAACGTCAGAGGCGTGTTCTCCGCCGAAAGACGCGATCGGGACGTTGAGACGTCCGGCCTGAATTTTGGGGGCGGATGCTATTTGGTTTTATCCGTCCACCTTTCCGAAAATTCCAAGTTGATTTATGGCATCATGTATCAAAGGTTTAGACGGATGCGACCGATATAGCAGATTTCGTCAGATTCCCGCTCATTGTGAAGGGTTTTTTTTATTGTGGGGACGCTCTTCCCTACAAGCGCAAGCCCCTGCAGTTAATTACGCTACCGCATCGCGATAACCATTTTCTCCTTCTCCAGATGGTCAATTCGTGTCGTGTATGTTTGTTTTGTTTTTTGGTTGCCCGTGGATTGTATACGGAGACAAATTTATGTTGTCGCCCGTAGGGTGTGGATTAGTCCAAATCCGTATTTTCTTAGATTTGGGTTTGTGTTGGGTTTAAGGATCGTTAATCTCATTTGAGACTATGATCAACTTAAACGTTTGTTAAGTATACGTTAGTCTAATTTTAGACTAAGATCTACTTAACAGAATCATTTAAATCCAACAAAAGAGCATTTGGATTCTATTGTTTTAGTTTAGAGACGTTGCGGTCTATTGGGTTTGAGGATCGTTAATTTTATTTGAGACTAAGATCAACTTAAACGTTTGTTAAGGATACGTTAGCCTAATTTTAGACTAAGATCTACTTAACAGGATCATTTAGATCCAACAAAAGAGCATTTGTGCCCTATTGTTTCAGTTTAGAGACGTTGCGGTCCATTGGGTTTAAGGACATCATAGTCCGTGACAGTTTAAAAACGTCATAGTCTGTAAAGTTTAAAGATATCATAGTCTATGAGTTTAAGGACCTCACAGTCCCTAAAATTTAAGGACATCATAGTCCATGAGTTTAAGGACCTCACAGTCCGTAAAGTTAAAGGACATCATAGTCCAGTTTAAAAACGTCATAGTCTGTGTGGTTCTGGTTCAATCGTTTGAGGATGCACCAAAAGTTATTGGTTATTGGGACGCTCCATCTTTCCGAAGACGTCGAGGAATTACAACGACGTATATCAGAGGTATGAAGAGATATACCCTTGAACCAATATTGGTTGGAAGATCTGTAGTCAAGTTTAGGACTAAAATCAGTTAAAAAGATTTATGAGCATATAGGCTCAATTAATCTAAATGAGGGATCCGTGGCCAATTTGGGCTCGGCCCACTCAGTTAAAATGTTGGACATTTAATTAAGATCAGTCCTTTTTCATTTAACAATACCGAGCAATGCTTTGGGTTCTGACAACATTTTTGTCTTTTGTTGAGTGTTGAGCTCTCATTATTGCTCTGGGGTTATATGTAAATGTAATACCCAGTCCCTATATATAATTAGCGTATTTTAATAAATAAGTCTCCAGATATTTCCCCAAAATTTTCTACAAATTTTCCGTATTTTTCCAGAATTTAATCCAGACTTATTCCAACTTAAATATATATATGTGTATAACTTTTATTTAAACTAGTTTATTAAACTCTTAACCTAAAACTAAAATCCTATTACTATTTCTTTTCCCCATTTTCTTATTCCTAACCCAGCCCAAAACCCTAACTCTCCTTTTCCTTTTATTTCTCCCGAGCTGGCCCAACTTCCCCCAATTTTTCTCCTCCATTTTCTTGCCGCCCAAACCCGGCCCACTCCCCAACCCTACCTGCTTCACCCTCTTTCTCTCCTCACTTCTTTCCCGCTTCTTCTTCTCCTTTGCTCTGCGTCCCCGCCTCTCGCGCATCCCCACGACCTCTCCCCACTTCGCCAACGGCCCCCGCGATACCTGCGCCCACTCCCCGAGATCGCCGCGCCGCCTCCCTCGCCCCTTTCTCCTCACGTTCCCTTTCTCTTTCTCTCATTTCTCACATCTCTCTCTCATTCTCAAACTCCTTCTCTCTACCTCACCCATCGCCGGCGTATCTCACCCCCGACGAGACCCACAGCACCCCCAGGATGCCACCTCCTCGCTACTGATCTCAACACACCATCTTCTTCTCCCTCTCCTCACTAACCCGACTCCAACTCCACCCATTGCTGAGGCCACCGCCATCAACGCCGATGAGGAAGGACTGTTACCACCTCTCAATCTCACCCATTGCCTCATCTCTCCCCCTCGTCACCATTACTTTGCAGCCCTGCTCACCGCGAGATCCTCACCGCCGACCACCCCCGACGCCGAGCCCTCGTCCGCGCCCCTCCAAGCAGAAGGAAACCCCGCCTGCAGGCCACCTCGCCGGCGCCTCCGTCGACCTCACGTCGTCACCACCAAGCTCCCTCTCTCTCACACAAGCAACATCTCTTTCCCTCTCTCTCCCTCAGCAACATCTCTCTCTCTCTCTCCCCCTCAGCAACCTCAGCAACATCCCTCTCTCTCTCAGCAACATCTCTCTCTCTCTCTCTCCCTCAGCAACCTCAGCAACATCTCCCTCTCTCCCCCTCAGCAACATCTCCCTCTCTCTCTCTCTCACAGCAACATTTCCCTCTCTCAGCTCTTCTTCAAAAAGAACCATAGACCAAACCTAACCCAATCTCACAGTTGAGCCCCCGGTATTTCGTCGAATACTTACATCGATCGCTATTGCCGCTATTTCGTTCACCGACGTTGCTATCAAATCTGTGGCCTCGATCCCTTAAGCCGTCATCGTCATCAACACGCTATCCATCGCAATGCCAGCGCACGCCCGTCGCACCCACCGAGCCATCGAGGCCAAGAATCAAGATCCGACAAGGCTAAACCTGTGCCGTGTCCGTGACGCGATCGTGCCGTTGCCACTGCCGTACCGTCGTCGACACGTCTTCAGGCAAGTTTAATTGCTTCATACTAACTTTATATATTACAATTCAAGTTACCAATGATTTCCGCATATACTTTTCATGTGAATCGTTATAATTCAAGTGTTCGATGCAAAACCCGAATGGAAGACCCCGTTAAATTGACGGCAACAAATAATATGTGATGGCCCGAGTTATAATGAATGTCCCTTAAGACTTTGGTTACGATACGATGTCGTTTGCTCACGTAAAATGATATCCCGATTTCTGTCGTAAAACCTGAAAACTTTCGTACATGCTAAACCGTAAATTTATAATAAATTGTGTATAAACCGGATTTTAGTGTTCGATGGCTCGTATCGAAGATAAATGTTTAACCTACCGTATTCTATAGTTGATCGCTGAATTTTAACAAACTATGATAGAGATAATTGCGGAGGATTACGATTCTGGATTGCAGTCCAGAACGGAAATCCCAGTTAACCCCTGTTTATAAACACCTGTATATTCCTGTTCAAATATGAGAATGCGCGGAATCATATATCCTTACGTATAAAATTGAGTTAGCTTTCTTACTCCACTGGTCTCCCTGGATTCGTCAACTGTTTGATATTTTAAACCCATTTTATAGTGTCAATATGTTCTGCTGAATTCTGCAGCGACAGATTTGACACATTGAACCTAACATGATCATAACTTGCTGTGGATATAGGATATTACTGATCCGCCAATTGCGGTGGAAACCTAACTGATAAACCTATGCATTGTTCAACTATAGCGTCGCCTAATTGCGATCCTAACTGGGATTAAATTGTGTTATGAAACGGACTTCCGATTCTGAAACCGGATTTCCAGCAGTGAACACTTAAATTGAAATGGCCATATCTAGCGATCCTGAAACCCGATTATCATGAAATTTTTTTTGATGGATAGATAGTTAAACATACAGCGTACCCCCTTTACATTGTTTCTCTAAATTCTGCATGTATGATCTATGATAAATTATACAAGGGGTAGGATACCGACTGATGATATCTTAATCATATCACAATTATTGTATTCCCATCATATCATATAGATGTCATTGTATTGGTAACCTAGTGATTATGTGCATTACCTAGTGTAGGTATTAGTGGTCTGATTGTGGTAAGTACGCTAGTGTTTAAGCATGATTGAATAAGTGAAAGTGACACGTATTTGTACACAATCAGCGGACCCTATTGATATATTGCATTGTCGACGTCTACGGGACGTGTATAAGTGTAATTATAATTGGTATATGATGATTATGGAAGCACTTATATGGGTGTCATAGATAAGGCACCAAACACTGTCCATTTATCTTGGGTATCAATCGAGATATGCTTGATGGAGATCATGTCTCCAGCTCTCGCGTAGACTTGTCATGGACCCACTGGTATTTGAGTTTATGGTTGGCGTTTGATGTAGACCACGGGGTGTGGGATAGTTTGAGTGTGAGTTCAACAGAATCTCGGGAGTCCCATTGCCGGCACATACAGCTATTCTGGAGATATATGGGGATATTACTGATTATTAGCGAGCGACTCGGACCCGTGTTCCCTTGTCCTTGGGTCCTACCCTTGGGTGGGGGATACTCACGAGTGGTTGACTCGCACACTTGGACTAACGATAGGCTTAGTGACCTGTATAGTGAGACTTAGAGACTGATAGGGTTAGTGACATTGACATGCATTGCTTACTGATTCAACATACCTGCCATACTGTTTACTGCTTTACTGTTTACCTGCTTTATTAGCTACCTGCATTGGTTACTTCACTTTTACGTCATCATTCCATGATTACTGTTTCATATTCATTATTATTGCACGAGTTCACATTTATATATATATATATGTATTGCTATCGTGTCTCTCTGACGACCTGAGTATGCATGCTCAGAGTGAGAGATGGATCTAGCTTGGACCAGGACCTGACGTACCTCGAGGACATCGCGGACATCTTGATCAGCGACCCAGAGCTATACTCTCTTGAGCTCCATCTGGTTAGTTCTTTTGATTTAGTTACTGCATTTCTCATTACCTGTGCATTGATTACTGATTACCATGTAAAGCTAGAAGCCGAAGTGTGACTACGGAGGGATATTTCCTCGACCGTAGGAGCATGGCTGGCCTTGTCAACCCCTCGTATTCCGTATTTTGGGAAGCGGGGCGTGACATGGTTTTTTTGGTATCAAAGCCAGGTTTTGCTTCGATTGGGATTGCAGTTACCGTGTAGGGCTTGACAATCTAAGACATCCTTCGGTCTAGATTGTAAACTTGTCATTCTTGATCTTGATTCACATAGTGTATTCTGCTATACATATTGATCCATTCGCTAGAGTTTTGGGTGACTTAGTAGAGTTACGTGATTGTAATTATGAACTGCAGCATAGTTAAAATACTGTACTCTGTTTGAGTGACCTGGAGTTCTACATTTGATTTCCACTCGTTTGAATTTCACCTCACCCGATATTCTTGTTTCCTTGCTTAATCTACACTGTATTTTGATTCTTATAGCTTGCACCTTATGCCGTCCTAAAATTGTTGTTTCAGGACTATGTCTTCCAACGACTCTTTTTCTATCCCCACTCCCCAGAATCAGACCGTCGAGATTTTGAATGTACTGCAAGGTTTGAAGGAAGCCCAGGAGCGAATGAACGACCTGTTAGCTGCAGGATTAAGAGGGCAGATGACTCAGGCACCAGAGGAAGTCTCCACTCGTAACGGAATCCCTGTTAAACAAGGAAAAGAGGTGAAGATGTAGCGCCCACTTGTTCCCCAGCAACGGAAGCAGCGGCAGACTCAACGTTGTGGATACTGCAAGAAGCCAGGACACTTTCAGAGAGACTGTCGCAGCGCCAAAGTGTAGGGTTACTAGGCACTCTTACAAGGGTCTATAAGGCATCAACCATGCCCGATTTAAAATTTAGACGTGCCGAACAACCCAAAGCGAGGATCTTTGCTAGATTATTTAAACATGCAAGTAAACATCTTTACAACTAAGAGAGAGGGATTACAACCTTTGTAGTCCGCTCCTTCGCTTCATAAGCTCCGAGTAGAAGTCCTTTTGCCGCGATCCATGATCTCCTGGACTCAAGAGAGGCTCCACAACCCGAATGATCCATACTTGCTTGTAGTCTTCCTTTTCAAAGATGGTCTACCTTGAGGTTTCTTTAACTCAAGTTCTCACTCACTAATGAGGTGAACACCCTAATCTAATTGACTAGATTAGATGAGGATGATGAAGTAAGATTTATGCTCTCTTTTAATATCAAATTCTCACACTAATCAATCACAAAATAAAAACCTAGAAAGCTTTTGTGAGCTCAAGGAAGAAGAAGAAGAATGAATGAATTCCTTTTGTGATGAATAACGAAATTGTAATCATAATTACAAATGCAACCATGGTTGATAAAGGAAAGGGCTAACCATTGTAGAGAGTTAACTAGGGTTAAGGGTGTGGGTTGGGTTAGGAAATATCTCACAAAATATCAACACATAATATCTTTGTAAGAAACAAAAGAAAAGCTTCTAGAAGTTTCATGAAAGAACTAACCCAAATCAAACCCTAACCATGTTTAATCTCCACTAATCATGTTGCATTAGTAATTATAATATGTTACAATATTATATATCACATATATAATATATTTTTGTAACAAAAGAAAATAACACAATTAACATATATCGCATATATATCAATGTATTATCCGGTGAGAAAATGAAATGATAAAGCTAGCCAATATTAGATAATGTAATGCAATATATCATATATATAATTATACATTAAACTATCGAATCAACACTTGATCCGACAATCCGGCAATATCGCATATAACCTACTAATATATCATGTACCGATTCATCGAATCAACACTTGATCCGATGACCCGGCTGATATCAAATATCGCCGGCCGATATCATATATTGCGAGAATAAAATACGGTATCTCATATCATATTATTCTCGATCCCGCACATATCACATATGTGCTCCTACTCCGTTTTGCCTGAGTTAAGAAACCTATGTGTAGGACTCTAAAGAATCGTCAATACGCCGGCAGTAGGTGATGATCATATCAAACACCCACAAGCTCCAAGCGGTCAGCTAAACGTAACAGCCACCCAGGTATTAAGCGATCAGAAGATCAACAAGCAAGCCTGTACATTCTCCTGTGAATCCAATCAGTAACACTACCGTACAGTCCGGTCTCTTCGTCTGATATGTTTCATATCTAGTCTAGGGGTGGTATACGTCAGACCCCAGTAACCGATAAGTCGTGTCGATGTGAGGCTCATAACAGGTCGAGAACCTACTGATAACACTTACCAGTAGTACTCAATATCAGCCCTGGCCAGGGACTTCCAGTTATAGCCAATCGAACACAGCACAACATCAACTCCCTATACCGGGATAGACGAATCCCCTCCTATCACTTATTGCCTCCATGTGATTCGGGACTGTACCCAAAAGCCACCGTTTTGCATGCCCTCTTGGACGTGGTAAGGTGGAAATCAAAGCACAGTGGGAATCACACAAGACTGTATGACGATCTCGGGTCTACAGACTAACCTGTACCAGTGTCACCAGAGAACTGCCATCTGACGTGAGGTATAATACCATCTGGGAGTTCTCGGCGAGTCCGTTCAGTGTACCCAGTCTCCACTGAGCACCCGTACACCATCTTCGATGTCATACACCGATGGATATGGGATCATCCATCGCCCATCATATGGGTCAAGATGCGTATACGCTAGTCTACTCTGGTGTATCGATGCCCTGTATCGATACACCCTTGACTAGGAACAGTTATAGGATGTACTCGTCGACTACCATGGCCCCACTAGTATGATCTCATCATAGTCCCAGTAGTCAAGTACATATCCTAAGGGCTTTAACAATATGTGAGAGCAAGACAGTAAACTAATATAAGTCAACATGTTAAGATAAAGTGAAACCAAATAGCATACTATCATGACGAGCAAGAAAATCATCTCTATATATATCCAAGCATCCACTATAATATACATCATACGTACAACAATGGCCTCTAGGGCATATATATAGCTAACACAAATGACAGTGCCTAATTTGCGGATCCAGCGAACATCTTGTCAATGGTTGCCCTAAAAGGAAGGAACTACAAGGAGGAGATTCGTCTACACTCTCCACTCCTGCGAAGTGATGGTTATCTCGTAGTTCGAGCTTCGAGGATAGTACGGACCCAGCGCAGGATTCAACTCGCGTGACGAGAATGCAGCGGTCTAGATATCAAAGAAGAATTATCACCTTTCTGCTTTCAATAAAAATGTTGTCACTCTTTTATAAATATTTCTTTTCGTTTGAGATCTTGTATCCGCTGAACTTTTAGTTGAATTCTGAATTGTGATGTATGTATCGTTCCCTTGCCTCTCACTTTACTTATACTATTTATTGCATCAGTATTCTAATTTCTGATTTTCAGTCCTTACCTACCGTATATTTTCCTTGTGCTCCGTATCCTTAGTTGTTTTCTTGGTGTGTTCCACTGCCTAATCATGACTCTTTCTTTTCATGCCATGGCCCACCCTGGAGCAGCGCCGCATCTAGATGAGGACACACAGTTATGCGTTTCCTTAGACCGCATGCTGGTGAGTTCGGATGACGAGATCAACAGCCCACAGGTGATTTTCGGAAATAGCGATTCCGAGGACGAGGGAGTCGCAGCCCCAAAAGTTGACATGATCAGTGATTCTGACGGGGAGAGAGAAAACCTTGAAGAGGACCCAATAGAGGAAGATTCCGAGGAGGACCCGATAGAAGAAAATCCAGGAGAGAAAAACCTTGAGGAGAATCCAGTGGAAGAAAATCCTATAGAAGAAGATCCAGAAGAAGAGAATTACGTGGAAGCAGACCTCGATGAAGAAGCTCCAGCCGAGGAAGGAGGACCAGAGGGATAAGACCCCATGGCAGAAGTACCTCCAGTGGCAATCCCTGCGAGGCGATATGGAAATGGACGCCCCTATCTGAGCGCGCGAACCTACCGTAACCTACTGAACTTCCACAACCGCGACTGACGTGATTTAGCTTTTGTCTCCTCTAGCCAAATAAATCTATGTATAACTTATGGCCACTCTTTATCTTTCGTGAGTACCTTGTTTGAAATTTTCTGGAATGATAATAAAATTGCTGAGTTCGCTAATTTTTTGATTTTTTATTCGCATGATGCATTTACCGTTTTCCTCCCCAATAAATTTCTTCCCTCCTGAGATTTATGACTGTTCACCCTTACACCCTGTGCTGACCCGACCCCAGTCTCTTCGACATTCAGTTTTAAGTACTATAGTCCGACCTTTTGAGTGGGCCATACTCTATTGTAATCCCTACCCTGGCCAGCCCTATACATTTTTGTGCTATCTCCTATTACCATAATTACATTCCATGACATCGTATTCGAAATTTAGCTTCCGCTACCTTGTGTTTACAAAGATTGCGTGTTATTAGCTACTCCCGTTTTACCCATCTTAAATGCCTTACTATTCTTCACCTTCTCAATAGCGCAAACATATATCACGCATATTATTTTGTTCTATGTCTCTTATTTTCACCATGCGGGTTTTCTAAGTTATTTTAAAATTGTTTGATCGATACATTATTCTAAAATGTTTTAACCTATCGGCAAATCCTCACTATTTTATTATTGTTACATTATTTTCCCGGGTATTGTGCTTATAGTTTGCTATTATAAATGGTTATGCCTTATACTTATTATTTTAGCTGCCCTATTTTTGATATACGTATGTATGTATATATTTAGGATTCTGATTTTATCTAGCTGCTTCTACGTAGATCACTATATAGTAGTATTTGATTCTGTGGTTTTTTCGCATATTATTTATATCTTATCGTTTATTTTAAAATTCGAGAACGAAATTTTTGTAAGGGTGGTATGATATAATACCCAGTCCCTATATATAATTAGTGTATTTTAATAAATAAGTCTCCAGATATTTCCCCAAAATTTTCTTCAAATTTTCCGTATTTTTCCAGAATTTAATCCAGACTTATTCCAACTTAAATATATATATGTGCATAACTTTTATTTAAACTAGTTTATTAAACTCTTAACCTAAAACTAAAATGCTATTACTATTTCTTTTCCCCATTTTCCTATTCCTAACCCAGCCCAAAACCCTAACTCTCCTTTTCCTTTTATTTCTCCCGAGCCGGCCTAACTTCCCCCTATTTTTCTCCTCCATTTTCTTGCTGCCCAAACCCATCCCACTCCCCAACCCTACCCGCTTCACCCTCTTTCTCTCCCCACTTCTTTCCCGCTTCTTCTTCTCCTTTGCCCTGCGTCCCCGCCTCTCGCGCATCCCCACGACCTCTCCCCACTTCGCCAACGGCCCCCGCGAGACCTGCGCCCACTCCCCGAGATCGCCGCGCCACCTTCCTCTCCCCTTTGTCCTCACGTTCCCCCTCTCTTTCTCTCGTTTCTCACATCTCTCTCTCATTCTCAAACTCCTTCTCTCTACCTCACCCATCACCGGCGTCTCTCACCCTCGACGAGACCCACAGCATCCCCAGGATGCCACCTCCTCGCTACTGATCTCAACACACCATCTTCTTCTCCCTCTCCTCACTAACCCGACTCCAACTCCACCCATTGCTGAGGCCACCGCCATCAACGCCGATGAGGAAGGACCGTTACCACCTCTCAATCTCACCCACTGCCTCATCTCTCCCCCTCGTCACCATTACTTTGCGGCCCTGCTCACCGCGAGATCCTCACCGCCAACCACCCCCGACGCTGAGCCCTCGTCCGCGCCCCTCCAAGCCACAGGAAACCCCACCTGCAGGCCACCTCGCCGGCGCCTCCGTCGACCTCATGTCGTCACCACCAAGCTCCCTCTCTCTCACAAGAAACATCTCTTTCCCTCTCTCTCCCTCAGCAACATCTCTCTCTCTCCCCCTCAGCAACCTCAGCAACATCCCCCTCTCTCTCCCTCAGCAACCTCAGCAACATCTCCCTCTCTCTCCCACAGCAACATCTCCCCCCCTCTCTCACAGCAACATCTCCCTCTCTCAGCTCTTCTTCAAAAAGAACCATAGACCAAACCTAACCCAATCTCACAGTCGAGCCCCCGGCATTTCGTCGAACACTTACATTGATCGCTATTGCCGCTATTTTGGTCACCGACGTCGCCATCAAATCTTTGGCCTCGATCCCTTAAGCCGTCATCGTCATCAACACGCTATCCATCGCAACGCCAGCGCACGCCCGTCGCACCCACCGAGCCATCGATGCCAGGAATCAAGATCCGACAAGGCTAAACCTGTGCCATGTTCATGACGCGATCGTGCCGTTGCCGCTACCGTACCATCGTCGATACGTTTTCAGACAAGTTTAATACTTGCTTCATGCTAACTTTATATATTACAATTCAAGTTACCAATGATTTCCGCATATACTTTTCATGTGAATCGTTATAATTCAAGTGTTCGATGCAAAACCCGAATGGAAGACCCCGTTAAATTAAATACAACAAATAACATGTGATTGCCCGAGTTATAATGAATGTCCCTTAAGACTTTGGTTACGATACGATGTCGTTTGCTCACGTAAAATGATGTCCCGATTCTGTCGTAAAACCTGAAAACTTCCATACATGCTAAACCGTAAAATTTATAATAAATTGTGTATAAACCGGAGTTTAGTGTTCGATGGCTCGTATCGAAGATAACTGTTTAACCTATCATATTCTATAGTTTATCTCTGAATTTTAACAAACTATGATAGAGATAATTGCGGAGAATTACGATTCTGGACTGCAGTCCAGAATGAAAATCCCAGTTAACCCCTGTTTATAAACCCCTGTATATTCCTGTTAAAATATGAGAATGCGCGGAACCATATATCCTTACATAGAAAATTGAGTTATCTTTCTTACTCCACTAGTCTCCCTGGATTCCTCAACCGTTTGATATTTTAAACCCATTTTATAGTGTCAATATGTTCTGCTGAATTCTGCAGCGACAGATTTGACACATTGAACCTAACAATGATCATAACTTCCTGTGGATATAGGATATTACTGATCCGCCAATTGCGGTGGAAACCTAACTGATAACTCTAAGAATTGTTCAACTATAGAATCGCCTAATTGCGATCCCAACTGGGATTAAATTGTTTTACGAAACGGACTTCCGATTCTGAAACCGGATTTCCAGCAGTGAACACTTAAATTGAAATGGCCATATCTAGCGATCCTGAAACCTGATTATCATGAAACCAATTTTTATTGATAGATAGTTAAACATAAAGCGTACCCCCTTTACATTGTTTCGCTAAATTCTGCATGTATGATCTATGATAAATTACACAAGGGGTAGGATACCGACCGATGGTATCTTAATCATATCACAATTATTGTATTCCCATCATATCATATAGATGTCATTGCATTGGTAATCTAGTGATAATGTGCATTACCCAGTGTAGGTATTAGTGGTCTGATTGTGGCAAGTACGCTAGTGTTTAAGCATGATTGAATAAGTGGAAGTGACACGTACTTGTACACAATCAGCGGGCCCTATTGATATATTGCATTGTCGACGTCTATGGGACATGTATAAGTGTAACTATAATTGGTATGGGACGATTATGGAAGCAATTATATAGGTGCCATAGATAAGGCATCAAACACTGTCCATTTATCTTGAGTATCAATCGAGACATGCTTGATGGAGATCCTGTCTCCAGCTCTCGCGTAGACATGTCATGGACCGACTGGTATTTGAGTTTATGGTTGGCGTTTGATGTAGACCACGGGGTGTGGGGCAGTTTGAGTGTGAGTTCAACAAAATCTCGGGAGTCCCATTGCCAGCACATACATCGATTCTGGAGATATATAGGGATATTACTGATTATTAGCGAGCGACTCGGGCCCGTGTTCCCTTGTCCTTGGGTCCTACCCTTAGGCGGGGGATACTCACGAGCGGTTGACTCTCACACTTGGACTAACGATAGGCTTAGTGACCTGTACAGTGAGACTTAGAGACTGATAGGGTTAGTGACATTGACATGCATTGCTTACTGATTCAACATACCTGCTATACTGTTTACTGCTTTACTGTTTACCTGCTTTATTAGCTACCTGCATTAGCCACTTCACGTTTACGTCATCATTCCATGATTACTGTTTCATATTCATTATTATTGCACGAGTTCACATTTGTATATATATATATGTATTGCTATCGTGTCGCTCTGACGACTTGAGTATGCATGCTCAGAGTGAGAGGTGGATCTAGCTTGGACCAGGACCTGACGTACCTCGAGGACATCGCGGACATCTTGATCAGCGACCCAGAGCTATACTCTCTTGAGCTCCATCTGGTTAGTTCTTTTGATTTAGTTACTGCATTTCTCATTACCTGTGCATTGATTACTGATTACCACGTAAAGCTAGAAGCCGAAGTGTGACTACGAAGGGATATTTCCTCGACCGTAGGAGCATGGCTGGCTTTGTCAACCCCTCGTATTCCGTATTTTGGGAAGTGGGGCGTGACAGTAAAGAACAGTTTATATTCCCTTAGCGCACACGTGAGGAGCCCGTGGTGCGCTTGGCGCTGAGCGCCAGATTTAGAGCGCTAAGGCACTTCCTGTGGGATAGCGCACACGTGAGTAGCACGTGGCGCGTTTGGCACTGAGCGCCAGACTTGGAGCGCTGATGCGCTTCTTATGAAGTAGCGCATACGTGAGGAGCACGTAGCGCGCTTGGCGCTGAGCGCCAGTCAATGAGTGCAGAGCGCTTTTTATGAAATAGCACACACGTGAGGAGCACGTGACGCGCTTGGCGCTGAGCGCCAGACAATGAGTGCAGAGCGCTCTTTATAAAATAGCGCACACGTAAGGAACACGTGGTGCGCTTTATGCTGAGCGCCAGTCAATGAGTGCAGAGCACTCCTTGTGAAATAGCGCACACGTGAGGAGCACGTGGTGCTTGGCGCTGAGCGCCAACCTTGAAGCGCTGGGCGCTTTTTTAAATTGGAGCGCTAGGAGCGCTGTGGTGCTGTGCGCCAGTCTTGGAGCGCTGAGGCGCTTCTTTAAATTGGGGCGCTGCGGCGCTGTGCGCCAGTCTTGGAAGGCGCTTCTTTTTAATTGGAGCGCTAAGGCTCTTTTTAGGAAACTTTGATCAGTTCTGTGTTCTGAGAATTAAATTCTCGTTCATAGGAGGCTTTGTCTCATAGATCTAAGAACTACGTTCTTAATTTAATAGGAGATTTTACAATCTCTTCTGTTTTTGTGAAATACTTTGTCTTTATCTTATAGATATGTGATCTATCGAGAACTAAGTTCTTCTCCCTCCCTTTTTATGATGAGGTGCTATGATCTCTTTTATGAAAGAACTCTGTCTTATAGATCTATGATCTTAGAAAAAGAACCGAGTTCTTCTTCTCTTATGAGATGATTTTATCTCTCTGTTTTATTTACCTTGAAGAAATTCTTCTTCTTCCGAGAGCTTGCTCTTCTCTTTGAAATTTCTCACAGTTTAGGGGGGGGGTTTCTCTATGCAAGACTTGAAGTCTTAGGTCCTTTATATAGGAGAGGCTGATTTGTTGAATCAGTTAAGGAGATCTTTTCTCTAATTAATTTGGGAATGTTTCCAACCGTTGGATCTTTGATCCGAGGGCTTCTGTTTTACAGAAGATAGTTTTCTTGTTATTAATAAGATTGGGAAAATATCTTTCTATACAGAATTTGTTCTATACCTTGGTGATTTTTAATCACCATTGGATCATTGATCCAACGGTGCTTTGATTTACAGAGCACAATCTTTCCTGTTTGGAAAGATTCTGAGGAGTATTTCCTTAACGGAATTTTATTATGAATTTTGATGATTTATCATCTTTGTTGGATCTTTGATCCAACGGTGGAGAACATTTAGTTCTCGCGTTTGGCGCTCTCGTGCTTTGCACGTGAGCGCTGCTTCAGAGTCTTTGACTCTTTAGCGCTGGCGCTCAGCTCTTTCGTGCTTTGCACGTGAGGCGCTGGCGCTCAGCGCTCTCGTGCTTTGCACGTTAGGCGCTGCCTCAGAGTCTTTGACTCATGGCGCTGGCGCTCAGCGCTTTCGTTTTTTACACGTGAGGCGCCGCCTCAGAGTCTTTGACTCTTTGGCGCTGGTGCTCAGCGCTCTCATGCTTTGCACGTGAGGCGCTGCCTCATAGTCTTTGACTCATGGCGCTGGCGCTCAGCGCTCTCGTGCTTTGCACGTGAGGCGCTGCCTCAGAGTCTTCGACTCTTTAGCGCTGGCGCTCAGCGCTCTCGTGTTTTGCACATGAGGCGCTGCCTCATTACTGAAGGTGTGTCATGACCCAAAATAGCACGTGACTGGCCCTCGAATCATATGAAGTCTATAGGACCTCATATAATTCAAGTAAGCCAAAAGCCCAGAAATCTAAAACCATTTTAAATAATAAATGGAAGAAAACTAGTTTTAAAGAAGTGAAGAAAACATGTTTTAAAAACAAGGTTTTTAAATAAGTAAACTGAATATGCATTTTTAAATCCTCAATGTCTTTTTTGAAAATTTCGACAGAGTTTCCTTGGTAAATACTGGCCCCAAACGGGATACAACAAGAATAATATATGCATAATGATAAAAGGCATCCCCAAGAGGGAGCTAGCTCTTCGTCAATCGACGGTCACAACCACGCAAGCAATATAGTATACAACGCCAAAGGGCGAGGATCAAAACTCAAAAGGAAACTCAAATCAACAAGAAAACCATAATACCACAACACGCGACTCTAAGGTTGAAATAATAAACAACTGGTTTTCTAAGTCTGAATAAATATACAAGTTTGGTTGATGGAATTTCTAGATATAACAATGAAAATAAATAAGTATAATGGTGGTCACGATGCGAGTGAACCCACCTACCAAAGCAATCACCCATAAAGGAAGCAGTGTGCCAGAAAGCCGCAATGAAACCTGTACGGCAAAACCTGCAAGAAACTGTGGCACAACGGGGGTGAGTTGCCAACTCGTGAGTAGAAAACATCACAGAGCATAAATCGTATGTATGACTCAATCCTAGGTCAATACGATCAGTAATAATATATCCTCAATATGATAAAGTATGAAGCAAGATAAGGCGACAAGGGTAAACATCTATACATCAATGTAATACCAAGTGCTCGTCTCAGTGCCTCAGGTAGCAACATATCATATATATGAGGTATAATCAATGTAATCAGTGTCAACTATATTATGAAGTCTATGAGTATATGGATATCATCCAACTATGTAATCAATGTCTGTATGCATGTGGATCTCGTCCACGTGTCAACCAATGACATAACAACATCATTCAAGTAAAAGTCATAAAAGTTTATGCATGAAAGTATGAGGATATAAATCAACATGTGTCCCTCGCGACATATCAAAATCATGGAACCTGAGTGTCTAGCATCGACACTCGAAAACATCATGAAACCTGTGCCCAGCATCGGCATGTAAATCCTCATATATATAGGGCTCTGTCAGTCCGGATCGGCCCACGGGCTCCGTCAGTCCGGATCGGCCCGTATCATCTCTCGACTCCGGTCGGTATCCTCCGGATATCCGCCGAGCCCAAATACTATCACCGGTAGGTAGTAGTCCCTCTGGCAGGCTCATCGTCATCCACACGAAATCTCTCTCTCGCCCCGGGATACCATACCGGGTCCACCATGTACCCGCAATCGGCCTCATCCGCCTCCTCGAATCGGGTTTCACATGTCTCTCTCAGAACCGAGAAAACACATGGTGGACGCACTGAAATATCATATCAAAAGAAACCGGGTTTTTAAAACAGTACATGCTTTCTTTTGAAATCGCCACGGTTCTCAAATCCAGAAATCTCATGAAAACAGCATATCTCAATGCGTAATATCATAAAGCATGATGTATGCGACATATAACAGAAATGTAAGCATATCAGTATATCATGCAACATAAAGCAGTAATATGCACACATCGAGAGAAACCGCTCTTTTAAATGAATCCGGTTTTAAAATATATCTTGCGGTTCCCAAATCTCAAAATTAAGACAGAATCATCTATATATGTGCAAATACGTATGTATGCAAGTATGGGTGTACAATATGTGTGTACGCCAGTATGGATATACAAGTAGTCATATCCTGATGCAACAATCTTACTGTGTAGTGATATGGCAATTATCGATGATGAAGTGTGTGAGCCGGCAAGTAGGTGTAGGTGGAACATACGCATCATCGATAATGGTGCCGGTGTCCTGACAGCATGGTTTTAATATAACATAAACACATTTACACATGCAATGCGATGCGAATAGAAAGAATATGTGGAAATCGAATAGTAACGCAACAGTGAAGAATCTACTTCAATATATACATATCATACACTTTTGCCATTTGAAATAAGACGAATCGGGTTTTTTAGAAAAATAAGGGCTACGGTGTTTTTAAGAAAAGATGCGTCTTTTGAAAATATCCGTAGAATCCCTTTGCCTGTCTTTAAAATACTCACGATTCGTTAGTTTTGAAATAGGTATGATTCGGGTCTAGTCTAACATCTACTAAGTAAACTACGGATTTAACCAACAAGCTAATCGAAAGGGTATGGAAACCACCTAATTCTGAGTCTCTCTCTCTCTCTCTCTATATATATATATATATATAATAGTCGGTGATCCCGCCTCAATAGTATCATATACGATACACTATACCATATGACGTCCTCGAGTCAAGAGTGTGGATCTATCATCAATATAAAGCTCGTACGTAAATCCGTCGTACGGCATCCCAAATCTGGGTATGGGTCGAATCTCACATTTATCTCATCAATTATCTGGTATCCTTATCATCATATCTCATGAACTGGGATACTGATCTAAGTCTAGTACAAACCGATACCATCTATATAGATATATGCGCGTGTATGAAAACACGCCTAAAGGCCCGCTAAAATCTCATGTCGTATCCCATCATACGAACCACATAACCGATCTCATGGCACCATGCCCAAACTCATCGACTCATCTCTAAATATCATCCACTATCCTCATCATCCATGTGTAGGTATACGTGTATATATACGTCGTCCCATACCTAGGGGTGTGTGTGTGTGTGTGTGTGTGTGTGTGTGTATACACGTATCCTCATATACACACAAGTATAACAAAGTAAGCATGTGTGTGCGTGTGGGTGTAAACCTATTCTAGGGTTCGCAACTAAGAAGCTATACTAGTTCACTTCTAATAACCTTAATCTAACCATAAACACATAACCAAAACTTGATAATCATCCATGTATCATAAACCACATATATATCCATTTATATATATCATAACTATACTACGAACTGCGGGGGTGCTATACGCCATCCACCCGACTTCCCCCGTAGATATAATCTACTCACATTGCATCTTGCGTGTCGATGTCGATGTCGCCATCATCTTTTTCATCGTATGAAATCCACGTGAAGGTACCTACATAGATAACACAATCGCAAATGCATATTAAAACCACATCGGAAAACCAAAACGACACGCTAAGGCCTATAGGTTAGAACCTATAGACTACGCCTTCAAAACTACCAAATAACACTCAATTTCGACGTACAAACGACAAGTGATCGAATACGTCACAAATCACAAAACTCCAGAATATATACGCAAAACAAAACCCCGAATCAAACAGCGACTATTGAAAAATAGTCACAGATTTCACCCTAGGTCAAATTGGTCAATTTTGCATATGCCAAAGGTCCAGTTTACAAGAGATGGAACTGCAGACTAAACACGAACCACAATGTTCCAGGTCTGGCCGCAAATTGCGGCCAGATGGAATAAATCTGCGTCCAGGTTGAAGAATTAGGGGCTAGGGTTTTGGATATAGGGTCTAGGTTGCCTGCTGATCTCCCTGTGTTTGCAAAATAATTTTCAGAGGCTCTGGGTGTTAGAAGATTTAAAAATACACTCACAGAATCCACAATTTTCCAATATCAGGTTTTCTAAATCCGTAATCCGGGGTTCTAGTCCCTGGTTTAGGTCTGAATTCTAGCACTAGGGGGCTGTGTGGCCTCTACTGAGCTCAATTACACATCACAACTCAAAATTTCCATAAACCCTAATTAGAATTTTCAAAGTTCACCCAAACGACACAATATCGGTTCTAATCTAACATGGAGGTAAAAGAAATGGAAATACTAGGCTAAAGGTTGAGAGAATATCTCATTTGGCAACCAAGAATTTTCTTGAGTTGCCCCAAGTGTCCAAAATGCAAGCTTTCTTGGTCCATGGTGTAGCTAGTGAGCTTGTGCATCATTTTATTGAAATGGGGATGGGGTTCTGATGTGGGGTTGAGGGTGTTTTACATGGTTGAAGAGGAGGTGGAGGAGGTGCTGCCATGGAGTTAAGGGAGAGAGACAGAGATGAAGAAAATGAGGCGGAGACAAAAGGGTAAGGTCCTCTCTTGACCCCTCACACCTCTAACTAGCCCATGCCTCTTTCTTTAATGTTTTCTTTTATTTTCTTTGCTCCTCAATAGTAAACCCAAAGCAACTAACCATACACCAAATATCATGTAGGAAAATGTAACAAGTGTGAAAAAAATGACATGTGCACAAAACACGCTTAAAGTCCGATTAGCGATTTTTTTTCGCGATTAGCACTAAATTAGCGTATAATTAATCATAAAAACTTATAATTTGCATAATTCATATAAAACACCCCCTTTTTAGTAATTTCCATAATTTTCCAAATTTTTTCCCAATTTATCGATATTTAATTATACCACCTTATTAAAATATTCAATATAATATTATTTAATTATAAAAATCCCCAAAATAATATTTTATTTTTTTGAAATGTTACAAGGTGTCTTTTCACCTTCCTTCTCTACTTTTCCTGAGTCAAGCTTCTCTTTCCCAGAGCTTGGAAATAGTTCCATCGTGCACAGCATTTTCTATGCCTAGATTTAAATCTCCCTTCATAATCTGAAGCAATGCTTCTTTTCTCTCTCATTTTCAGAGAATCATTTTAGCAGAGAAGAGCTATTGCTTGTAATCACCCACATGCTCGCCGTCAGCCATGGGAGATGCTTATTGAGGAAATTGTTCCTCGTTTTGCTGCGCGCTTGGTGAACCCTACTCTTACAGATGACCAATGCGACACGGTGCTGCACGAGCTCTTGACTCTATAGGATCTCCTCTCCCCATCGGCTCCATTTGGCTCCGGATGGTTTTCTTGTCTGTGATCAATGATATTCCCCTTCCTCCGGCGGAGATGACTCCGGCAATGCTCGACGCCGCGGAAGACAAGATCGAGTGCTTCCACGAGGCACTTTTGATCACCACAGCTCTGAGGGATCGCTCTGTCCGGCTGCTAAGCCAGATACGGGCCCAGCGGGTCATCATGTCTGCCTTTGCTGATGGGTGCTGTGCTGACCGATGGGTAGCTACTCTTCGTGAAGATCGCCGCTTTGTCATGGTGGAGAAGGCAGAGAGGGAGTTAGATAATTTTATCCATAGTTTTGTGAATCCTTATACTTTCGATCCCATGTTCGGCGATCTATTTCCTGTAGAATAAAAAGTTCAATTAAATGCTTTGTTTTTGTCGTTGAACATCTGTTCTTCCTCTGATGTGTGCATGTGCGTATATGAATGAGCCTGGTTTCACACATATCTGTAAACGAAACTTTAGCCGGCATAAACAGGAACTAATAGCTCTTGGCCGAAGATTTTGGCGGGAACAGGGCGTAACCGACGGTGAAGATCTCGCGCCATGTCGCTCCAAGCGACCACTATAAAAACCCCTCTCAGATGACTCAGGTAAGGCAATTTCAATCCAACAAGCCGCTACTCTACCATAAAGTTCCTGTGGAACAACGTAATCTCTCGATTCGGGATCCTAAGATGCATCAATACCGACCATGGGACGAATTTCGAAAACGACAAAGTCAAAGAGTTCTGCAACGAATACCACATACTAATGAAGTTTGCCACGGTCGCGCATCCTCAATACAACGGAAAGACCAAAGTTGCTAACTGAGACGTCATCCGAGGTCTTCAAGCTCATTTGGAAGGAAGGCGGGGCAGCTGGGTCGAGGAACTACCGCGGGTACTGTGGGCCTTACGCACATCGAAGAAAATGCCCACGGGACAGACCCCCTTCAGCTTCTGCTACAGTACCGAGGCAATGGTTCCAGCGAAGATCGGACTGCCCAGTTACAGAGTCGAACACTTCGATGACGAAGCCAACACCTCGGCGATCCGGACCAATTTGGACATCTTGCTAGAGAAGCGGGACCGAGCACAGATCAAAGCGGCCGCTTCCCAACAACAAACTACTCGTTACTACAATGCGCGAGTTAAGCATCGCGCCTTCAAGACGGGAGATTTAGTCTTAAGGCAGAACGAATTCGTAAATCAAGGAAAACTGCACAAGTTCTCCCCGAAGTGGGACGACCCTTTCCTCGTCTCCGAAGTATTGCCTGGTAGAGCCTATCGCTTACAAAATGCCGGGGGATGCAAGTTTCTTCGGCCCTACAACGCTGAAAAATCAAACCATACAAATGAATGTATTTTCTTCTTTTCAAAGTATATACTTTTTCTTAAGTCTCCGGAATTAGAAGAGACTTCTTCGATATATTTTCTTCTTCCTCGGATTCCAGATCCTTAGATTCGTTTTGAGAAAATATATAAAAGTGCTAAAGGATAAAAGAAAACAAAGCACATTGGAAAAGAAGAATTTTATTCATTAAGAGGTATTATAGGCTCCTCAGCAGATGTGACCATACCAGCACTAAAGTACTGGATCCCATCAGAACTCTGCAGTTAAGCGTGCTTGGAAGAGAGTAGTACTAGGATGGGTGACCTGCTGGGAAGTCCTCGTGTTGCATCCCCAACTGATGGAGGCCTGGATCTCCTTCAGATGGTGTCCTTCGTCGATCTGTCGCGAGCGTTGGTGAAGTGCTGAGATTGGTGTTGATGGTTGTCTTCTTGAGCATGCGGATCTCAATGGGTTGATTTCGAGGTGAAGCCGAGCTACCTGCAAAGAAATCCCGGGATGGTTGCACCACTGTGGACCTTCCAACGATCAAGCTAGCCAAGGAATTTGAGCAGAGTAGCGGCTTGTTGGATTGAAATTGCCTTACCTGGGTCGTCTGAGAGAGGGGTTTTTATAGCGGTCGCTTGGAGCGAGATGGCATGAGATCTTCACCGTTGGTTACGCCCCTGATGTTACGCCTGCGTGAATAACGGGATCCCCCCATTAATGACGAGATACGCTCATTAATGGGGAGATACGGTGGCGTGGAAGCGGGATGTTGGATGGCGGATATCTTACTTCTGGCGAAATACGCGGAGCCGCGGCGGAGGCGCTTGGGCTCTGTGTTTTTGGCTGCTCGGTAGAACCGGGGAGACTTAGCTCGGTGGGAGGCTCGGAGTCGAAAGGGAGGCCGAGGAAGCTCGGTTTTGTGATAGCTCGGAGGAGAGCAGGGAGGGCAGAGGAAGCTCAGCGTGTAAGAGGGCTCGGAGACGAGCCGATGGTTATTCGTAAGGCGAGCATAAGAGTGTGTTCTGGGAGGCCATCGAAGGTCGGGTCAATCCTCGGGACGAAGGCCCGGGGGATGCCTTCAATATATCGTGTTTGCTCCTATCCCGTGAGCCCCAGGACACGTCATCTACCATGTGTCATGATCTGGGAAATTCCCACTTATGACTATCATCATTAGCCACCCACTCTCGTCCCGACCTATTTATGGGTCGGGTCGAGAGTGGTCTGATCGGTTTTCTTGGCACAGACTGTTACCAAAAATCTATCGGCGTGGATTTCCGGGGCGACTCGGTGTAGGGCAGTTGCGTCGTTTGGATTTATGAGCCTGCGTGGCATATCCCGGGCGCTTGGATCTTCGCGCGCATCTTTGATGACATCAGCGGATCAGGGAAATGATCGTGCTTTAAAGAGGGGGCGCCGATTTGCTCGCACGTCTATTGAGGTGCAGGCCACATGTCCGACGCGGATTGGGGGATGCGACAGGCTATCATTGTCACCTGCGGCCGAAGGGACGTCTCCAATGGTTGTTCGACACGTGAGGCTTCGATGGCTGGTAGACGCGACACTTCGTTTTGGTGGGAAATGATCGGGGCCATCGGATGCATCCCGTCGAGTTGTATAAATAGGAGGGGAACCCCTAGGGTTAACACTTCCACCTCTATTTTCCTTCGTTGCGAGAGATTGCTTGGCGCTCCTCCTTCTTTTCAGATCAGATCTCCAGTGCCTTTCCTCGGTGAAACCTTCCTTTTGAATCAGGTTAGATGTCTTCCTCTGGGGAGTCGGTAGAAGTTGTTAGGGTCGAGTCCATGGTGTCTTCTCCTGCCACTTCGGTTACCCCATCTGTGTCGGGTTCCCCCTTAGAGTCAGGGCTGCCCGCGTCTGTTCCCCTCCGAAACACGGAGACGCGACCGCGTAGGTCCGTCTTGCCTGAATTTCGGGGCAGATGCTAATTGGTGCTATCCGTACACCTCTCCGAAAATGCCAAGTTGATTTATGGCACCATGTATCGAAGGTTTAAATGGACGCGGCCGATGTAGCAGACTTCGTCAGATTCCCCCTCGTTTGAGGGGTTTTTGATTGTGGGGACGCTTTTCCCTGCAGGCGCAAGCCCCTGCAGTTAATTACGCTACCGCATCGCGGTAACAACTTTCTCCTTCTCCAGATGGTCACTTCGTGTCGTGGGTGTTTGTTTTGTGTTTGGTTGCCCGTGGATTGTATACGGAGACTAATTTATGTTGTCGCCCGTAGGGCATGGACTAGTTCAAATCCGTATCTTCTTAGATTTGGGTTTGGGGATTGGGTTTAAGGATACGTTAGCCTCATTTGAGACTAAGATCAACTTAAACGTTTGTTAAGGATACGTTAGTCTCATTTTAGACTAAGATCAACTTAACGGGATCGTTTAGATCCAACAAGAGAGCATTTGGACTCTATTGTTTAGTTTAGGGACATTGCGGTCGATTAGTTTAAGGACATTACAGTCCAATGTTAGTTTAAGGACATCTCGGTCCAATGTTAGTTTAAAGACATCACGGTCAAGGTTAAGGACCTCATAGTCCATGAGTTTAAGAACCCCACAGTCCAATGTTAGTTTAAAGACATCACAGTCGAAGTTAAGGACATCATAGTCCATGAGTTTAAAGACCCCACAGTCCAATGTTAGTTTAAAGACATCACGGTCGAGGTTAAGGACATCATAGTCCATGAGTTTAAGGACCCCACAGTCCATGGAATGTTTGATTGTCGGGACCCGTCACCTCTCTGAAGACATTGAAGAATTACAACGACAAATCTCAGAGGAGTGAAGAGATGTACCCTTGAACCAAAGTTGATTGGGGATCTGTAGTCCAATTTGGAACTAAGATCAATTAATTAGATTATGAGCACATTGGCTCAGTTAAATCTGAATTGAGAACTTATGGCCAACTTGGGCTAAGTCCAATTAAGTTTGAAATATTAGCCCTTTATTAGACCATTAGACATTTGTTTGGGTTCAGCCCCCTATCATTTAGCAATGCTAAACAAGAGTTTGAGGGCTCTGATAACATTTTTGCCTTTGTTGTTCTGAGTTTTACTCAACTTTGAGATTTAGTTAATGAGAGGTTTTTTGCCTCTGGAAACTTAGCCAATTTGGCTAAAAATAGTGTTAAACACTAGAGGACAACAATGTTAAACACTGAAAATGAAATGCTCAAACTAGTGTTAAACACTAGAGGACAAAAGTGTTAAACACTGGAAATAAAACTCTCAAATTAGTGTTAAACACTAGAGAGGAAGGGGTCACGTGGGGACACGTGAGGGCACCCAAAGGTGGGACCAAATCTCCTTTACTTTATTCTGCAAATAAGTGTTAAACACTTTTGATCTTTTGGCCATCACATGTTGGCACGTGATGGATATTTGTGCGTTGATTATTAAAGTATTTATTAGGGGTCACGTGGTAACACGTGAGAGCGCCCAAAGCCAACATTGCTTTTGCTTTTATTCTCTTTATTTTGGAGGTCACGTGGGAGCACGTGAGGCATTGCCTCAAAGCTTTTTCTTCTCATTTTTGGGGGATCTGTTTAGGGGTCACGTGGGGACACGTGACCTAGTTCTTTACATGCATGGAGATCTTTCAAGTCTCTTTATTTTTAAGAATTAAATTCTTTGTAGGGTTAAACCCTAATTTCGTTTTTAAAGGAATTAAATTCCTGTGCATATGGAAGAATTAAATTCTTATGGAGGGTGAAACCCTAATTTTATTTAGGAGGAATTAAATTCCTGTGAATTTGAGAGAATTAAATTCTCAAGTGGGGTTAAACCCTAGTTTTGTCTGTCTTGGAGGAATTAAATTCCTTATAAATTTAAGAGAATTAAATTCTCATATAGGGTTAAACCCTGGTTTTATCTTGAAGGAATTAAATTCCTGTGAGTTTGGGAGAATTAAATTCTTATATAGGTTTAAACCTTAGTTTTATCTTGGAGGAATTAAATTCCTGTGCGTTTGGGAGAATTAAATTCTCATATAGGGTTAAACCCTAGTTTTATCTTTGGGAGAATTAAATTCTCTAAACTCAATTCTCCCTCTAAGTTTTGGATCTGCATGGCAGAATCTTGCCGATGAAAATTAAATTCTCAACCTGTGGAGAGATTTGCTTTTACAGATCTTCAACCAGAGGAAGAACTAAGTTCTTTTTTTTTGCAGAAGAGTTAAACTCTTAGATTGAGAATTAAATTCTCTTTTTGTTTTATGAAAGCTTTGATCCCTTTCCCCTTTCTCACTTAGGGTTTCTTTTCTTGAGAATTGAATTCTCCTTTTTTTTCTGTCTGCTATTTGCCTTTAGAAAGTTTCAAGATCCCAAAATTCTATCTATCACTTCTCTTCTTAGCTCCTATTTATAGGAGAAGGGAAAGAATCAATTTGTTTAGTAAATCTTCTATTGAAAGATTTTGTTTGTTTTTCATAACTAATATGACCTTTTAGATCATTCAGTGAATTTTATTCACTATTGGATTTTTAATCCAAAAGATATTCTGTTTGTTATTTTTGGTGAAACTTAGGGAAATCTTTCCTTGTATAAAATCTTTCCATAAATTGGTGATTTTTAATTACCATTGGATTTTTAATCCAACGGTGCTCCACTTTACAGAGCATAGTCCTCTTTTGTTTGGAAAGATTTAAAGAAACACATTCCTAGCTAGGGTCTTTGATTTCCCTTAATTAGACTTTAATTCTATTAACTCGTAAGACTTTTAAAGCCTATCACGTGTTGGCACGTGACCCTCCCTCATTCAGAATTTAATTCTGTCTTTTGATTGGGCTGAAAGACCATCACGTGTCAACACGTGACCCCTGGTCACGTGTGAGCACGTGACGCCCTATTGGGGTCTTTCCTCAGCCGTTTGTTTACACTTTTGCTTGATTTTAGAGTTTAACTATCACGTGTCAACACGTGACCCTTGGTCACGTGTGAGCACGTGATACCTCATTGAGGTAATTCCTGATTTTTAATCAGGGAACAAATGCCCCCACAGCGTTGCTCTCACGTGTCTGCACTTGAGTGCAACGCTGTCACTTTTGTGACCGTTGGATCTGTCTAGGGAATAGAGGAGATGAAACGTTTCCCATCACATCCTATAAATGCCAGCGTCCCTTCAGAAGCGCCTCCACTTTGCTCATCTTCTTCCTTGCTAACTTTTTCCTTTTGAGAATTTAATTCTCTTTTCTCAGAGCTTAGTTCTCTGTTTCGAAAATTTCCACAGTTTAACTCTGTTGAAAGATTCTCTTTTTCTCAGGTAATAATCTTGAACGGCTGAAGAACTTTTGCAGAAATTTTCGCTGGATTTTAAATCCATACCAAGGGTTTTTCCCTTTAACAAGAACCCATTTTTTAAAAGTTGTTTGAAAAGAAAACCACTCAATCCTTAAACAACAGACCTTGTTAGGGTTTCTCTGATCTTGAAGGATCAATGGCGACGCTTGTCTTTTCTGTGGAATTTAATTCCACCTCAAAGAGCTTTGGCTCTGAAAAAATGTTTCTGGGAATTTAATTCCCCTTTTCAAAAGGAATTTATTTCCTATGAAGAACTTAGTTCTTCCCAGAGAACTTTTTGGGGTTTTCTTACCCTGAGTTGTTTCTTTGCAACCAAGAAGAAGAGGTTTGCAGTGGTGTTTTCTGGGAATTTAATTCCCTTGCTCTGCTTGATTTGTTGCAGAGTCCAAGATGGATTTCTTTTTGGGGAATGTGTAGGGTCATTTGAAATCCATTGTTCTTTTATTGAGAATCTTCCTTTTGTCTCATAGTAATTGCTTTGCCCCATCATTAGCAAGCCGCCATCTTGATTTTGTGGGACCCATGTGTTTTGTAACCAATGGTCCCATAAAATGAGTCCCCTGTTGCTTTCTTCCACTGTCTTTTCATATATGCCTTTATAAACACGTGTTAGCTTTCCTTAACAGTTTCCCCTTCTTTTATTTCAGGTGCAATGACTTCTGTTCCATACTTTCCTTTCACTCGCTCGGAGGCCGCTTTTCCTCAATCGCCATCTGACGAGGAAGTGATGGCGATGATCAGGGCTTATGACCCGAATCACACCAATTAGCTTTTATGGGGGACTTGTTACGGTCACATCATCCGCGGTCGCCGAAGTTTTCTTTGCGAGATACCGACGGAGCCTACCTATCCATTCCTGCCGATGGATCCTCCACAAACTGCCTCTGCTGTGGAAATACCGAATTGGACCCCTATGGGACGGCTTGAGCCTTCAACAACTGGTATTCCGAACCATCCGGTACCGGCTATAGATATTTTGGGGCGCCGCATTTGTCAGGGCGAAGCCCAGCCATGGGGGCAGATTTACAAGATAGGGCTTACCTCTCGACACCCCACGGGCTACCTTCTTTGGGCTTGTTACATCCTGTCCGCCCATCGCGCGCGACTGCAGAGGGTTGGACTCTATCAGGCGATATATGCATCCCTCTTCCACTACCAATCTCCTCATGTCTGGTGGGTTAAGGCCTTCTTGAACTAATAGAATCTTCCCACCAATACCTTCCTTCTAGGGGACCACGAAGTTTCGATTTCCTAGGAAGAATTTCGCGAGATCTTGGGGCCCCCGGTCAGGGGGACACTTTATGAAGAATTGCTGCCTCCCGATGAGTATGTCTTCGAAACTGAGCCTGCAACGCTTGACGGCTTGTCTACCGAGAACGTCGTCCGCCACAAGCGCCCGAGTTTGATCAAGACCCTGGGTATTTTTGACAAACTGTTCACAGAGTCAGAGGAGTAGGGCGTCACTTTTAAAAGTTTTATCGCTTGCTTCCTTCGCGAGAGTGTCCTATCGAAAACGGCTCCGAAGTTCGCGAACATCCATGACCCCTTTGGGTTTGGTTTAAACAGGAGGCCGACTAAGGAAGAGAACTTGCCGCAGTATTACATTCCTATCATGTTGGCGGTATCTTTCGGGTCGATTGTAGCTCCTGGTATGGATGAGGAGACTTTCTTTGTGGGCTTCATCAGCGTTTGGCTTAGCTGGTTCGTCATTCCCATACATCGCCGTTTCATGAGAGCCTCGGTCATTTACCCTGCTCATCGCATTGTTGAGGGAATACGACTAGCATTAGGCATTCCAGCGCTAGCGCATCTTTATCATGGGTTAGGCGCCGCGGCTAATACCTCGACTCCAGGTATTGATGTGGTAAATTTCTTTCTTCATTGCTTCACATCTTGGATTGAGATGCACGTGTTGGGGGCCTTTTCTGCGCACCAGAGACCCAAATTTTATGACGCCTACACTTTTCCGCGACTCATGTGGCTGGTGGACGCTTCTGCTCCTGACCCGACTCAGTCTGGGGCTATTCATGTGTTGATCGCTCCCTATGCTAATACGGGGGGAATGGTATTCATTGATCGGGCCCTATCTTCTTCTTCATGTCCGATTCAACAACTCTGCGACTTGTTGAAAGAGGAGGTACCTTCTCTGAAGCCCAGGGAAGCCATGCACCTGTACGCGATTAGACTAGGTTATCTGGTATTTCGTCAGAACAGTGCGGCCTTTTTTATGCGGTATAACCCACACCGCTTTGCCCGGCAACTTGGATATGATCAGGGCGTCCCCTTCGAGGCATTTACAGTTGCGCCCAGCCCATCACCTGAAGCTGTTCGTAACGCTGCTCATCACTTTGTGAGGCTGAACACTGGTTCTCGCTTCATGATTCCTAAAGCTGACTATATTCCCCGATGTGTGGGGTCCTTCACTGACTGGTACCTTCATCGGGTCATTCCAATTATTGCTGAGGAGAAGAGGGGGCCTCTTGGATACAGCGCTCCCATTCCGATTCAAGCCACGTGAGTTCGCCGCAACCGCGTGCCCCGGTTTGCTTTCCCCTGAGGGACACCAGTGTCACGCTTATTCCGGAGGCGGCGGAAGTGGACTTCACTCCCACAGCTGGTATGCCACTGCGTACTCGGGCTCAATCGAGGGCTAATTGGGTGCCGGTAGCAGTATCATCGTCCGCAGCATCGACAATGGCCGTGTCGTCATCGGTAGCACCGCCAAGCGAGGGCATTGAAAGTGAAGTGGGTCAGCGTCGTGCCAAAGTTCCACGGGGGAGGAAACGATCGTCTTCGGCGGTTGGTTCTGGGTCCAAGAGGTGGAGGAAGACGGCTACCAATCTGCTCGACTCTTTAATAGAGTCTGAGCCTATTCTTCAGGATGAACCGTTGTCTATGCAAGAATCGGATGGTGGCCTACTTTTCCCGAGTTCATCTGCCGAGGAAGCCGCACAATTGGCTGAGGCTATAAGACGTTCGCAAGATGAATCGGAGAATGTAAGGATTCCGAAGAAGCCCTACCCTGCCGTCATCTTTTACGAAGACCCTCAGTGGATACGGCGACGATTCATAGGCCCTTTAGAAGAATGGGGCGAAAGGGCCCTTAAACAGGCTGTTTCGGCCGACGCCGAGGACGCGCTTTCACTGTGGACCGGTAGCCACGAGTCCACCCTCGGACCTCGGCGAGCACACCTCCTTAGGAAGGAGCGTCGGCTTGAACAAGCCATACTAGAAGCTCCCTTGCGCATCGGTATGTTCATGTATTTCTTTGTAATATTTCATATTGCTTGCGTACATATATACGTATCCTTATCCTTGTACAAACTTTGCAGGGACTTCGGCGGCGGCGGAGGCTCTGGGTCGCGCTTTGATCATAGATTCTGCTGAAATCCCAGTGAAACACCAATCAGTGTGGAGGGGGTCGATGCAACTGTTGCTCTTGCGATAGAGTCTCCCTCGATGGTTCTCGCTCCCAAAGCACTTGCTCCCTCGGGGGAGGCATCTTTGTCGGTCGCCGCTCCAATGGATCTTCCTGAGGGCGACCCGGAGACTATGGTACAGGTAGTCGAGGCTACCGTCCTTTCGTTAGAGCCTGCAGTGGCAACCGCCACTCCTCGCTCAGAAGCCGCTATACTAGTCCGCGTCCCCGATGATGTGCCCGAGGTCACGAAGGAGGCCGCTGAAGCTGCTATCCCTCCAGCTCAGAATTGGTGGAGCGTCGAAGGTAACCTTCTATATTTTAAATTAGTAATCTTTCAATTATCTGAACCCTTCTGTCTTTTCAGAATTGCGCGGATTGGCGGCATCTATTGCTGATCTGTCTCCCAGGCAGTCTTTTCAGCGCCTGTTAGAGATGGCTGCTCCGCAAGCGATATCTCCTCAGCGCATCGTCCTCTCTTCTGGGAAAGGTTAGTGTTGTTTACCCTCTTTTCACAGCATTATTATTATTTCATACAATGACATTGATGTCTTTCACAGTTCTGGAGGCCGACGACGAGATTGAGATTCTTGAAGGACCTAGGGAGCCTTCAGATCCTTCTTGCATGACTGTAGGTAAGTAAAGTCCCAACGATGTTCCATTTGTTCTTTTGCTTACACGTTTAGCTGACTGTTTATAAATCTGAATAGCTCTGCCAGTTCTTACCGCGCTGGAGTCACGCATCGCCATGCCACCCTGCCCCTATGCCCTGCGAGCCTCGGAACGGATGGCCAAGTTAAGCTTCGACTCCCTGTCATCCCTAATTGAGGACCTTCGCACTGGCAGTCTAATCACGGCCAAACCGTTTGCTGCTGAAGCTAACGGCTCTCTTCCCTTTCTTGCCACCTACCATAGTGAAACAGTGGTGCAAGTCTGGGTTAAGTTTTGTCGGTAGGTAGAGACTTGCTTGCATGTTCTTGAATGCACACGCCTTCCTTCAGAGGTTGTGGCCGCGAAGGCGAGTTTACAGGGGCTGATTAAACGGTGTGCTGCGAACATGATTTCGTGTGAGAAAAGGCTCAGCCGCAAGTTTTCGGAGAGGGAGCTGGCTTCTAAAGCGGTGAGGGAGCTTCAAGCCAACCTTACGGCCAAGGCCACTAAAACATACGAACTTTGGCGAGTGCTCCAAGAGGCCATCAAGGAGGTGGTAGCCATTGATAAGGCCGTCGTATTCACTCGTAAAATGGTTGAGGCCCATAAGGCTACTGAAAAAGAGCTTGAAGGCCGGCTTGCCTCATACCAGGCCCAACAGGCTCAAGTGGAGGCCCGTCTCCTGACGATACTGAACCATGAAGGCGAGGCCCAGTGAAAGAGGGACGACTGGACAATCTATTAAATCGCCCGCCGACTTGAAGAATTGTATATGTATTTTTTTATTCTTCTTTTGTACATATTCCTGAATGAGAGTACATTTTTTTTCTTTCACGAATTGTACTTTGTATTCATTTTGATTCATGAATAAAAGATAATTTTTTTTCACGATGGTGTGTCCCTTTTAGCAAGTGTATTCTGCAGATAGTCTATTTCGATTTCTTTGCAGGACAATGATGGCTTAGGATTCAGGGTTAAGATCTGCCTCCTAAGACTTTTCAGCTTTACGAGCCGTGAGGGTCTCATAAAGAATTTTCTCCCTACAGGTCAAGAGGATCCCGTAGGTGTAATTTCTCCTTAAGAATCATGAGGATTCCTAAGTGTGTTCTCTCTTGAAAGTATTAAGGATCTCACAAGAGAATTTTCTCCCTTACGAGTCATGAGGACTCGCAAGTGATGGGTGAGGTTACCTTTATCCACATTTCACGGAGTTAGGAATTGCTCTGGATGCTTTCCACGGGGTCATAGCCGTGTTCTGCGAGGACCAGGAATTTGCTCTGGACGTTTCCCACGGGGTCAAGATTGACATAAGCTGCATTCCACGTGACCAGAAGTTTGCATTGGATGCTTCCTACGGGGTCATTGCCATGTTCTGCGAGGACCAGGCTCCGCTCTGGATGCTTCAAATGGGGTCATTGCCGTGCTCTGCGAGGACCATGATCCGCTCTGGACGTTTCCCACGGGGTCAGGGTTGACATAATCCGTGTTCCACGTGACCAGGAATTTTTCTCTGGATGCTTCCCATGGGGTCATTGCCGTGTTCTGCAAGGACCAGGCTCCACTCTGGATGCTTCACACGGGGTCATTACCGTGCTCTGTGAGGACTAGGATCCGCTCTGGACGTTTCCCACGGGGTCAGGATTGACATAATCCGCGTTCCACGTGACCAAGAATTTTGCTCTGGATGCTTCCCACGGGGTCATTGCCGTGTTCTGCGAGGACCAGGCTCCGCTCTAGATGCTTCACACGGGGTCATTACTGTGCTCTGTGAGGACCAAGATCCGCTCTGGACGTTTCCCATGTGGTCAGGATTGAGATAATCCGCGTTCCACGTGACCAGGAATTTTTCTCTGGATGCTTCCCACGGGGTCATTGCCGTATTCTGCGAGGACCAGGCTCCGCTCTGGATGCTTCACACGGGGTCATTACCGTGCTCTGTGAGGACCAGGATCCTCTCTGGACGTTTCCCACAGGGTAAGGATTGACATAATCCGCGTTCCACATGACCAGGAATTTTTTTCTGGATGCTTCCCACGGGGTCATTGCCGTGTTCTGCGAGGACCAGGCTCCGCTCTGGATGCTTCACACGGGGTCATTACCGTGCTCTGTGAGGACCAGGATCCGATCTGAACGTTTCCCACGGGGTCAGGATTGACATAATCCGCGTTCCACGTGACCAGGAATTTTGCTCTGGATGCTTCCCACGGGGTCATTGCCGTGTTCTGCGAGGACCAGGCTCCGCTCTGGATGCTTCACATGGGGTCATTACCGTGCTCTGCGAGGACCAGGATCCGCTCTGGACGTTTCTCACGGGGTCAGGATTGACATAA
Organism: Agapanthus africanus; assembly: GCA_030015575.1. NCBI lineage: Eukaryota > Viridiplantae > Streptophyta > Magnoliopsida > Asparagales > Amaryllidaceae > Agapanthus > Agapanthus africanus. Next base: position 101,679,723 of record CM057346.1, on the reverse strand, counting down.
TCCGCGTTCCACGTGACCAGGAATTTTGCTCTGGATGCTTCCCACGGGGTCATTGCCGTGTTCTGCGAGGACCATGCTCCGCTCTGGATGCTTCACACGGGGTCATTACCTTCACACGGGATTACCGTGCTCTGCGAGGACCAGGATCCGCTCTGGACGTTTCCTACGGGGTCAGGATTGACATAATCCGCGTTCTACGTGACCAGGAATTTTGCTCTGGATGCTTCCCACGGAGTCATTGTCGTGTTCTGCGAGGACCAGGCTCCACTCTGGATGCTTCACACGGGGTCCTTACCGTGCTCTGCGAGGACCAGGATCCGCTCTGGACGTTTCCCACGGAGTCAGGATTGACATAATCCGCGTTCCACGTGACCAGGAATTTTGCTCTGGATGCTTCCCACGGGATCATTGTCATGTTCTGCGAGGACCAGGCTCCGCTCTGTATGCTTCACACAGGGTCATTACCGTGCTCTGCGAGGACCAGGATCCGCTCTAGACGTTTCCCACGGGGTCAGGATTGACATAATCCGCGTTCCACGTGACCAGCAATTTTGCTCTGGATGCTTTCCACGGGGTCATTGCCGTGTTCTGCGAGGACCAGGCTCCGCTCTGGATGCTTCACACGGGGTCATTACCGTGCTCTGCGAGGACCAGGATCCGCTCTGGACATTTCCTACGGGGTCAGGATTGACATAATCCGCGTTCCACATGACCAAGAATTTTGCTCTGGATGCTTCCTACGGGGTCATTGCCGTGTTCTGCGAGGACCAGGCTCCGCTCTGGATGCTTCACACGAGGTCATTACCGTGCTCTGCGAGGACCAGGATCCGCTCTGGACGTTTCCCACGGGGTCAGGATTGACATAATCCGCGTTCCACGTGATCAGGAATTTTGCTCTGGATGCTTCCCACGGGGTCATTGCCATGTTCTGCGAGGACCAGGCTCCGCTCTGGATGCTTCACACAGGGTCATTACCGTGCTCTGCGAGGACCAGGATCCGCTCTGGACGTTTCCCACGGGGTCGGGATTGACTTAAGCCGCGTTCCACATGACCAGGAATGATTGACTTCATCCGTATTTCACGGAGTCGGGATTTGACTCTCGGTCATCTGTGCACCGCCGAGTCATGGAACTAGGAGTTGCCGCTGTTCCGCTTTGGTTGATATTGTGTCCGTTGCAATGAGACGAATGTTGAGATGATCTCCAGGCTATCTGTGAACCGTTGAGATTTGGCTTCTTCTTTTGATGAAGCCTGGGGAGGAACGGTGTGGTTCCTTCTTTATTGCGCCCCTAGATTGTATACAGGGATTGATGTGATATCACCTGTGGGGCAAAAATTTCATTTATTTTTTTATTTCATTCTGCGATGCTCTATCATTTCAGCTTTTATATCGTGAAGGTTGCGATTGCCCAATCATTTCGGCTATTTTTCGCGGTGCCCAATCATTTCGGCTATTTATTTTATTTTTACTCGCTGCTTTTTATTGCGAGTTGCCCCATAATTTCGGCTATTTCGTATGCATGTGTGGCTCGCTAGCTTTTTTTTTTGCTGCAAGCTTGGAATTAGACACTGATTTCGGCATCAGCACCGCTACAACTGGGATATTGCCAGGAGCGAATCATCATTTGCCTCTGTCGATGACGAACAAAGGTGGCTTAGTAAACAGGGTTAAGATCATGTCGACTAAGGCTTTTGACTTCATGAGCCGTAAGGGTCTCATAAAGGTATTTCTCCCTATAAGTCGTGAGGATCTCGTAGGTGTAATTTCTCCTTAGGAGTCGTGAGGATTCCTAAGTGCATGATTTCTTATAAGTCGTAAGGATCTTACAAGAGTATTTTCTCCTTATAAGTCGAGAGGACTTACAAGGGCTGTTCACTGCGCCAACATATCCCTAATCACGAATGGGACTTTGTTAGGGAAATGTTCATTCGCGCCCGTGGATTGTATACAAGGGTCAGCATTGAGCCGCTAGTAGGGCAGTATTGGAGGTTGTGGTGGCTGCTTAAGAACAGGTTCAGATCCCTATAACTTAAGACTTTTGAATCTTATGAGCCGTGAGGGTCTCATAAGAGGATTCTCCTTATGAGTCGTGAGGATCTTGCAAGTGTAATTTCTCCTTAGGAATTGTGAGGATCCCTAAGTGTGTTGCTCCCTTGTGAGTCGTAAGGATCTCACGCGGGTGGTTTCTCCTTACAAAGTCGAGAGGACCTTGCAAGTGTTTTTGAATGAGATTGCGCCCTTTCGGTTTTCACAAAACTCGCCGGTAGTCATGCTGTTTTTACTCACGGAGCCCTCTTGGGTTTTCATCTGTGCCCTTTTCGCTTATGGACATACCGTTTTTTCTTTTTCTTTCTTTTTTTTTATTCTTTTCCCTTTTTTTTGTGTCAGCTTTGGGATACTGCAGTCTACAGTAGTTTATCGACGTCTCGGTCAACAGCTAGTTTTAGGACATAGTGGTCCATCGTTAGTTTAAGGACGTTTCGGTCCGTTGTTAGTTTAAGGACGTTTCGGTCCGTTGTTAGTTTTAGGGACGGTTCGGTCCGTCGTTAGTTTAAGAACGTTTAGGTCCATTGTTAGTTTAAAGACGTTTCGGTCCGTTATTAGTTTTAGGACATTTCGGTCCGTTGTTAGTTTAAGGACATTTCAGTCCGAAAACCGGCTATTACTTATAGAGTTTGGGCTTAGGAAGATAGCGAGCGGACATAGTCGTCGTCATCTATCATTGACATAGGCCGTGACTCGTCAAGCGTAGTACTTTTTCAGGAAGCGACCATTTATTGGCCTGAAAGGTCTTTCACCATGCATGTCCATGATTAGATAGGCCCCACCCTGGTAGACCTTGTCTATGATATACGGGCCTTTATAATTTGGCTCGAATTTTCCCCGCTTGGCACGGTTGGGGATCATAGGTCTTTTGACCACTAGCACGAGTTCGCCTTGGCGGAATGTCCTCGGCCTAGTCAATCTTTCATATGAGCGCGTCATCTTTGCTTTATAAGCCTCCAGATTCTGTTGCGATATGAGCCGGGTTTCATCAAGGGCATCGAGCTCCTCAAGCCGAAGGTGAGCATTCTCTTCGTCCGTTAGCTCATGGTGAACTGTCACTCGTAAAGAGGGTGGCTCTATCTCGAGGGGGAGTACCGCCTCTGTACCGAATACCAATGCGTACGGCGTTGTGTTCATGGCCGTTTTAAACGTAGTTCGATACGCCCAGAGAGCTTCATGCAGTCTCTCATGCCAGTCCTTTTTATTTCGAGACACCATCTTTTTCACGATCTTCGTCAAGGTCTTGTTGAAAGCCTCAGCTAGACCATTAGCTCGGGGATTATAGACTGAGAAGTATCTCTAGTCTATGTTGTGCTGTTGTACGAAGCGGCTGATCTTATGACTTCTGTAGGCTAGCCCGTTATCGGAGATGATCCGTCTCGGAGTTCCAAACCGATAAATGACGTGCGTCTTGAAGAAATGGAGGATATTCTCCGTCTTCACTTCCCTCAGCGGTACTGCTTCGGCCCATTTGGAGAAGTAATCAGTTGTCGCCAAAATGAATCGATGTCCTCTGGACAATGTTGGTTCAATGGGGCCGATTATGTCAGTTCCCCATATTTCAAACGGCCAGCTAGCCACCGTCGGATGTAGTAGATTTGGATGCTGGTTGATGAAGTCCCCATGGATCTGGCACGAGTGGCATTGCTTCGCATACTCGATGCGGTCCTGGATCATCGTGGGCCAATAGTAGCCCATCCTTTTGATTTTCAGATTCATCTTCGGGCCGGCTTGGTGAGAACCGCAGAGTCCGTCGTGAGTTTCTTGGATGACTCTTTTTGCTTCTTCAGGTCCCAGGCATCTTAACCACAGAGAATCAAATGACCTCTTGTACAGAGTATCATTGACGAAGGCGAAAGATAGGGCTCGCTTTATGAGCTGATGTTTTGAGGACGCATCTTCGGGTGTTTGACGGGATTTGAAGTAGTCTATATAGACTTCCCTCCAATCCATAACCTTTTCCTGGTCTTTTATTTGCAGGGCCGTTTGCTTGGTTGTCCCCTTTTCTTCGGACGACTCTGGAGATATTTCTGTTGGTGCAAGAACCCTACGGCTTTGTACCACGATTCTTATGTCATCGAGGTTCTCGTCGGCCAAATCTTTAGCAAGCTTGGCCAATGCATCCGTTTTGCTATTTTCCGCACGCGGTATGCTTTCCAGGCTGTAGGAAGGGATTTGAGTCAGTAGTTGCTGTACTCTCTCGCCGTACTTCACCAACTCTGGCTTGCACGTTTGGTAGTCACCGTTTATTTGACTAACGACCAGTTGGGAGTCTCCGTATATGAGGAGGTTTTCAATTCTCATGTCGATAGCGATCTCAAGACCTGCTATCAAAGCTTTATATTTGGCTTTGTTGTTTGTCCTCGGCTCTGTTAAGGAGAAGGCAAAGCGCATTATCCCTTCTTGTGGAGTCACGAAGATGAGGCCTACCCCTGATTTGATTATGGGGGTGCTTTGTTTGCGCTTCTTCATGGAAGATGCTCCATCGAAATAAAGTTCCCACCGGATATCACTACCGTCGATCGTGTCAAACGCATGTTCGTCTGGCAGTTCGCAATTCAAAGGAGAATCGGCTGGTATCGGATGCTCAGCGAGGAAGTCGGCGATGGCCTGACCTTTCACTGCCTTGAGAGGCCGATAAGTTATCGAGAACTCCATCAAGAGCAAGGCCCACTTACCGAGTCGTCCTGTTAATATGGCTTTTGACATCAAATATTTGAGGGGATCCACCTTTGATATGAGATGGACCTCATGTGCCAACGCATAGTTCCTGAGCTTCGTTATCGCGAAGATCAATGCCAAGCAATGGTTTTCGATGGGAGAATAATTGCTTTCTGCCCCCAGTAGAACTCGACTCAAATAGTAGAGGGCTCTCTCCTTCCCTTGATCGTTCTCTTGTGCCCATAACGCGCCTAAGGAACCTTCAAGGGCGGTTGTATACAGAATGAGAGGTTTTTCTTTAGTGGGAGCGGCCAGTACTGGCGGATTCTGCAGGTATTGCTTGATTTCGTCCAGTGCGTTTTGGCATTTGCGATCCCAGACGAAAGGGGTTCCTTTTTTCATCAAGTGACTGTAGGGACGGCACTTGCCTGAGAGATTGGCTATAAATCGTCGGATATACGCGAGCTTCCCTTCGAGAGACCGCAATTGCTTGAGAGTCCTTGGCGGGGGTATTTCCATAATCGCCTTGATCTTTGACGGATCTATCTCGATGCCTCGGTGTCGGACGATGAATCCTAGGAACTTGCCCGAGGAAACTTCAAACGCGCATTTGAGAGGGTTCATGTTCAAGTTGTATTGCCGAAGGCGTTGAAACACGATTCTTAGATGCTCTAAATGTTCCTCGTATGATTTGCTTTTCACCGTGAGGTCGTCGATATAGTACTCGACGATTTCATGCATGAGGTCATCAAAGATCTTCGCCATGGCCCTCTGATAGGTGGCACCGGCGTTCTTTAGACCGAAAGGCATCAGCTTGTAGCAGAATATACCCAAAGGGGTCCGGAAAGCGGCGTGCTTCTGGTCCTCGGGATGCATCTTTATCTAATTGTATCCTGACGATCCGTCCATGAAGGAGAAGACTTCGTGAGTGGACGTATTATCTATCATCAACTCAGTGACTGGTACTGGAAAGTTATCCTTCAGGAAGGCTTTATTGAGATCCCGAAAGTCCACACATATGCGCACCGTTCCATTTTTCTTCATCACCGGGACGATGTTCGCGATCCAGTCAGGGTACTGAACCTCTTGGATGAAGCCAAAGTCGATTAGCTTTTTGACCTCGGCGTTGACGCTCATCTCAAGCTTGAGCCGCATTCTTCTCGGTGCTTGTTTGATTGGCTTAGCGTCCGGAGATATTGCCAATTTATGGACAGCAATCTCTGGAGCTAGTCCTGGTATCTTGGAATAGTTCCATGCGAAGCAATCTTTATGTTGCATGAGCACGTCCCTTAGTGTATCCACCCTTTCTTCAGACAGCAACTCACTGACGAATGTCGGCCGCGGGTCGCTTGTCGTCCCCAAATCAATTTTCTTGAGGTTATCTACAGTAGTATGTATTCTATCTTCCAGCTCTTTTGGCGCCGGTGGAAACTCTGAGATCACCTCGCCATCATCGTTTTCGTAGAACCAGGAGAGGTCATCCATATTCTCGGTCTCTTCTTTTGATAGCGTTATCGCGTGACATGTACGAGATCGCTTCCAAGACCGATGTTGATCTAGTTCTACTCTCGTAATACGCGTGGCTTTCGGTTCATGCTTCTGTGGCGGGCTTACCCTCCAACTGCTGGATAGCGCGAACCTGCCCTATTGATATTGGTCTTCGACCCAGTTCTTGAAGGTGAAGCGGTCTTCGAGGGGATGCCCTATTGCTCGGTGATAAGAGCAATAGTCTGGGTGGGAGACCTCGCTCGCTTGCTCGGGGTGCTTGGACTCCGGAAGTGTAATCATTTGATATTTTATGGCAAGATCAAGTATCTTCCGTGTTTTGTTCTGAGGAAAAGAGTATGCTCGACCCATCTTCTTTATAAGAGACGAATCCGGATTGCTCGATTCCCGATCGCGTGGCTTCTTGGTCCCGCTTTGTCGCTCTCGAACGTTTTTCCCGCTCTTTGATTTATTTTTGCCTCTGCGTCGGGCCTTTTGTATGACGGGTTGATAAGGAAGAGCATTGTCATTCTCCGCGGCCCGTTGAAAGAGGCGCTGTGTCCTGACTTTTTCGTAAATGGCCATCTCGCGGTTATGGTCATCCCGGATCTTTTGACCCGCTTCCCTTACTGGCTTGTCCATTCGTTCTTCAAACGACGGACTTCGCATTTTGATGACAGGACCTTGTTTTGGTTCAGAATCGGCCTCTCTTAATAGAATGTCTCCTTCTTCATCGAAATCATGTATGACGTAGCTGCCATGGACTCGCTCCCGTTTTCTGGATTGCACATATCCAAGCCCGATCGTTTCCATTCTCCCGTTGGGCAACTTGCGCTGAGTTCCAGGGACATCCCAAATCCTGTTGTAGAATCGAGCTTGTCGAGTAGTCTGTCTGAAGGGTACCCCTTAGTGCTTCAATAGCCTTTTCAAGCCTTCCATATAATATCTAGGCAGACGGATGGGCTGGAGTCTGTCTAGCGTAGAATCGGCGCCGTGCCAGATTTCTTTATCCACTTTAGTTTCCCCGGATCGGTAGAATAGGATTGCTTCTTCACCTTTTCTCCTGGGAGGGATGTAAAATGTTTGCAGTTCTTGCACACCATAAGCTTCAAGTGCATCGAGATCTTTATAATGTTCTTGTGGAACCATGGTAATTTGCAAACTCTGATTATCGCCAGCGAAGGCTTGTATTGACGGCCGAGCGGAAAATATAGCGTTAACCTCTTCTTCCGAGTCGCTGCCGAAGATCAACGTAGGGGCGGACGGTCCCGAGTTGTTGCATTGGGGCAGCCCCGAATAAACTATCTCTTCTTCCTCCTCGGTATCACTCCTGAAGACTGGAATAGTGGTGATAGCTTTGTTCTTCGGTTTGTGACATCTTTCCGTGTCCTCAAAATCTGGTAAGAAGTATTTTGCATTTTCGTACTTTCGGACTTCGTTCACGGAGAATGGGTTTAACTCCCCCGTCACAGTGTACTCAAGATCATCCTTGAAATACTTCATACACTGATGTTGTGTAGAAGGGATAATGTTGTACTCGTGTAACCAAGGTCTGCCGAGCAAAGCATTGTAGCATGTCTTGGTGTCAATGACGTGAAATTTAATATCCATGACAAGTAGCCCGAAGCGCAGCGTCAGTATCACAGACCCGAGAGTCCGTGATGACTGGGAATCGAAACCGGAGATGATGATTTTATCACGAGCGAGGTGCTGAACGCTCATGCAGATTTCCTTCAACACTCGCACGTTGAGGAGGTTGACGGAAGACCCATTGTCAATCAGGATTTTGCCTATCTTGATATCGTGACAGTATCCGGAGACATAAAGGGGACGGTTGTGCTCGCACGTCCCAAGGAGGAGATCTTCATCGCCGAAGGTGATATCGGATGTGTGCACTTCTTCTAGCTCGTCCTTCATCTTTTCTTTGGCGAGGAAAGCTTGAAATTACTCTGGCTCTTGTAGCGTCTTGATCAATGAATCTCTCGCCTCTTTGGATAGCATAAGGGCGTCAAGAATGCTGAGCTGCGAGAGTAGCTTCCTCAAGTGTGCCAGAACGTTGTAGTCCACCTTACTTTTCTTTGGCGGGTCCTTGGCAGTCAGCTCTTTGATGACTTGGTCATCTAGGGCGATATCCTCAGAGACTTTTTCTTTTCCCTTATCTTTTCTATTCGTAGGTCCAAGATTCTTTTCGGGCAGCGTACGATTGCGCAGCTGAATATTTTCACAGGTCTTCGGTTCTTCCTCTTTTCCTGAGGTGGATTCTTTGAAGAGAGGGCCAAGAGTCATTTCTTCATCAGAGTCTCTCCCGAAGGTGAGAACTTGTGATCCTCCGGTGTTAACCATGCAACAGTTGCCGGTAGTTCTTCTAAGCTCATCGGTCGTACTTCTTCGCTCCCGACGAGTTTTGCGTTTCATCCGCTTAAAATGCCGCCGGTGAGCAACATATCCCTGCCACCATCTTTTAAAAGCGTTGCACTCTTCGGTGGGGTGCGCAATCTTTCGATGATATAAGCAGTAGCTAGGATGCATTTCTGCTTCACCAAGAATGTTTCCTTCGGAGGGTGGCAGCTTCATTCCCATTGATATGGCTTTGGCGAACCTTTTCCTCGTCTTGAACCTGCTTTTATTCGCGACGGATGTGTTTTGATTTGGCGGGAGCGTCGCAACCCTTTCGTCCAGTCGCCGGCGTCTGGCCTTTTCAAATATGGCCATCTCGCGCTCTCGAGCAGCTTTGCTTTTAAGAAGAGCTTCATTCAAGAATGCATCAATCATTTCGTCTGATGGACCTAGAAGTTCCAGCTCAGGACCTGTCCCCAGTTTCTCTGTGTAAGGAGCTTCTTCATTGTTTATCGACGAGTGAGAGATCCCATGGCAACTTGCTACGTAATCTTCATATTCATCCGATGAGTCTTCTCCATCATCTCCGTCTTTAAGGACGTGACTAAGAAATTCTTGGAGTGTGATTGGAGTCCGTACCTTCTGATTATACTCTTCCAACGCGTCAATTTGCTTTTGCAGGTCCGTGTGCTTGTCACCAGGCTTCACGGGCTTTTTGGTATTCTTTTTCTTCTTTGAAGATTTTGACGGCTGGGCGTGAGTGTTTTGAATATTGCCACAAATTTTTGGAATTGGGCACGGTTTCAGCATTCCTTTGATAATCTGGGGTTCCAACGGATTCTTCCACCTGATCGCCGGGCATGTCTGGAGATCGTTCAGCATTCTTTTAGTTTTGGCAGAAAGAGCGACCTCCCATGGAGCTTCTTCAACAAAAGAGCACGATGCCCCCGGTATGTCCGTCTTCTTTGGAGTGTGCGGTTGTGGTGGGCTTACTTTCCACTTCTCAGACAGCGCAAACTTGCTTTGTTGGTATTGGTCCTCGATCCATCTCTTAAAGACGAAGCAATTTTCAATCGGATGGCTTACCGTTTGGTGGTAAGGGAAATAATTGGGACTATTAGCCTCGCCGGGTTGCAGTGGTCGCTTGGGATTTGGCAGATTGATGAGCATGTTGCGCATTGCCAGTTCGAACAGTCTCTTCGTTTTGTCCCGTGGGAACGAGTAAGGATGCTTCATTTTCTCATTATAGTAGCGCCGTCTCTCTTCCAATTGATCCGTTAGTTTTGGGGCACCGGGCTGCTGTTAGGTATTCGCAACGAAGGTGGCTTTCCCTTTACCCTTTTCGTTCCACGGCTCCGGCTTCGGAGGAGACGGTCTATGACCCATCTGGTCCATCTGGGCTAGCTTGTCGATTAAGGCTTGGAACGTGGTCGGTTTAAAGAACATCATGAATTGTGAAATAGTTGCATGAGGGTCTAGGGTGCCCACGAACATGTCCACCGCCGGTGCTTCTTCGATGCGTTGTTCGCATTTCGACCACAGATTCCGCCATCGGATTGCGTATTGAACCCACGTCTCACCTGGCTTCACCCTGGCATTGATCAATGCCGTTATTGGGGTGCGTTCACTAGCACTCGCGAATCGCTGGGTGAATAAAAACTCCATTTCTGTGAAAGTCTTGATGGAGTCGTTTGGAAGTTCGGAGTACCACTCAAATGCCGTCTCCGACAAGCTGCCGACGAATTGGCGGAGCAAAAGCTTATCATCACCCCCGGTGTTGCCGCAAAGAGCCCTGAACTGAGCGACATGTTGATGGTGATTCCTGTCCCCTTGTACACATGGAATTTAGGGATTGTGTATCCCGGCGGGTACTTTATTTGGTCATACCAGCCTGGATACGGTCGCCCAGTTTTAACGACTTGGTCGGCCGCTTCATTCGCCTGGTGAGCTCGTATTTGCTGAGCAATATAGTCATCCAGAGCGGCCTTGGAAATAGTTTCCTCTTTGGCTGCTGAAAGAGCCGGAGGAGGGTTCGATGTCTCTCCTCTGTCATCTTCAATAATGATCGGAGGGTCTTCAGCTGGAGGATCCGGCTGTAACATCATCCCGACCATATCTTGGAAGAGAAGCGCCATTCGTTTTATGTTGGCAGCTTGTTCTGCAGCTTCTCTGTCCTTCTTTTCGAGGAATCTGCGTAGGAAGTCAGCATCGGTTTCCTGTTCGTGACGCTGCTCCGATGACGACTCCGGGCTTTCTTTTGGCCTGATGAGTGCGGCCATTTGCGTCAGCATTTCCTGAAGCTTCTGTTGCTGCACCTGGGCTTTCGTTACAGATCGGGTGAGCGGTCAGTGATCTGTAGAAGCGCGGCTTTCCTCTTTTCCGGAAGCCATATAAACAGTATGTATCGTTATGCTCCCAGACTTGGGACGTTTGGGCTTAGCGTCTTTGCGATTTGCCGTAGTCACAGGGGCTTTCTCTGGCCTCCTTCTCTTTTGAGCAGTTGACGTTGAGGGGGCCGTTGCAGCGGGCGCCTAGGTGGTTGTCGTCCTTTGTGGCTTGCCAGGACGGTTCTATCCCTGCTGGACCTTCAGCTTCTTCTGTCGATGGGGATAGTCTTGATCAATCACCGACTTTTGGACCCGTCGCCAGACTTTGTAAACTTTGGAGGACAGCCGTTGAGGGGGCTGATCCGGCTTTATTTCTGTAACATTCTTCACCGGTGGAGGAGATCTTTTCAGTACGGCGGTAGGAGAGTTCCTGCGCACCTTGTTCAACAGTTTAAAGCTGTTCCCGGTTGGAACAGCAGCATTGACTTCCACCGTTGGGGCTGGTGGAGTTAACCCAGAGGGGGAGTTGCCCCCAGCCTTCCTTACTCGGCGCCAGTGGCGACGTCGAGCGTGTCGAGCTGTTGTGATTGTTTCAGCTTGAGGGGTGACTTCGTCATGTCCCCTGTTCAGGTGAGGCGCTGCTGGTACCAGCCTCTTGAAGACCGACGTTCATTGAGCAGCAGTGTCTAATCTATCAAAGACAGACTTTTGAGCAGGAACGGGAGCCGGAGTGGGAGCCGGAACAGTCAGTCGTGTGAAGACCGGCCCTTTGGCAGGAGAAGCCGTCTTGACGACTTCGGGAGCAGGGATGGCTATCCTTTTCGGAATAGCCTTTTCTTGAATTGCAGGCTTCATCATGGGCCCACAGGAACTTTGGCCCAATCTGGCAAAGACCGAGGCGCTGGAGCTGGACGACCCGTTGAGAGGGGCCGCAGTAGTTGTAAGCCGATCAAAGACCGACTTCTTGGGAGCTTCTTGTATTGGTATAGGAGCGCTGAAGCTCGTTGGCGGGAGCATGGTCCCGAAAAACAATCCAGTGGTGGCCTGAGTGACCTGTTCCACCGGCATCGTGAACATGGAGGTCGCTTGGGGCCCGTAAGCTATGCCTCCAGATGAGGCGGAACGTGAGTTGCAATTGTAGCTGGAACACTTTGCGCAGGTGGATGCCATTGATCCTTCGCTTTCTGCACCAAGCAAAATGCCAAATCTTAGTACCTCGAACCCAAGGGCAACCATTAGCAAACCGTGATTCGTTCACGAACACGACACACGAAGTGTCGAGTGGAAAGAGGAAAAGGTCCCACCGGGCGTGCCAGAATCTGTTCCCCTCCGAAACACGGAGACGCGACCGCGTAGGTCCGTCTTGCCTGAATTTCGGGGTAGATGCTAATTGGTGCTATCCGTCCACCTCTCCGAAGATGCCAAGTTGATTTATGGCACCATGTATCGAAGGTTTAAACGGACGCGGCCGATGTAGCAGACTTCATCAGATTCCCCTTCGTTTGAGGGGTTTTTGATTGTAGGGACGCTCTTCCCTGCAGGCGCAAGCCTCTGCAGTTAATTACGCTACCGCATCGCGGTAACAACTTTCTCCTTCTCCAGATGGTCACTTCGTATCGTGGGTGTTTGTTTTGTGTTTGGTTGCCCATGGATTGTATACGGAGACTAATTTATGTTGTCGCCCGTAGGGCGTGGACTAGTCCAAATCCGTATCTTCTTAGATTTGGGTTTGGGGATTGGGTTTAAGGATACGTTAGCCTCATTTGAGACTAAGATTAACTTAAACGTTTGTTAAGGATACGTTAGTCTCATTTTAGACTAAGATCAACTTAATGGGATCATTTAGATCCAACAAGAGAGCATTTGGACTCTATTGTTTAGTTTAGGGATATTGCGGTCGATTAGTTTAAGTACATTACGGTCCAATATTAGTTTAAGGACATCTTGGTCCAATGTTAGTTTAAAGACATCATGGTCGAGGTTAAGGACATCATAGTCCAAGAGTTTAAGGACCCCACAGTCTAATGTTAGTTTAAAGACATCACGGTCGAGGCAAGACGCCCTCACGTCGTCTCGGATGCGGCCGATGTAGCAGACTTCGTCAGATTCCCCCTCGCTAGAGGGGTTTTTGATTGTGGGGACGCTCTTCCCTGCAGGCGCAAGCCCCTGCAGTTAATTACGCTACCGCATCGCGGCAGCCACTTTCTCCTTCTCCAGAATTTCACTTCGTGTCGTGTGTGTTTATTTTGTTTGTGGTTGCCCGTGGATTGTATACGGGGACTGAATAATGCCGTCGCCCGTAGGACGTGGATTAGTCCAAATCCGTATTTACTTAGATTTGGGTTTGGTGTTTTTAGTTTAAGGATACGTTAGCCGTATTGAGGCTAAGATCAACTTAAACGTTCGTTAAGGATACGTTAGTCCTGTTTGAGACTAAGATCAACTTAACGTGGTGATCTATTTATTATATGGCCGTCGGGACTCGTCACCTCTTTGACGTCGTTGAAGGATTACAACGATAGGTGTCAGAGGAGTTCAAAGATGTACCCTTGAACCAAAGTCGATTTGGAGTTTTATAGTCCATTTGAATGTTTAAGGATACGTTAGCCGTGTTTAGGACTAAGATCAACTTAAACGGAACCGTTTAGATCCGGCAAAAGAGCATTTGGAGGCTCTATTGTTCCAGTTTAGGGACGTGGTGGTCCATCATTAGTTTAAGGACGTTTCGGTCCGATATTAGTTTAGGGACGTTTCGGTCCAACATTAGTTTAGGGACGTTTCGGTCCACGAGTTTAAGGACCCCGCATTCCATACCGATATGTGGTCATTGGGACCCGTCACCTCTCTGACGTCGTTGAAGGATTACAACGATAGGTGTCAGAGGAGTTCGGAGATGTACCCTCGAACCGGTTGTAAATTGATTTAGGAGAGCAATCTTGCTCAGTCAATTTAATTTGAGGACTTACGGCCATGATTGGGCTAAGTCCAATTGAAAAATGTGCGACACTTTTATTTGTTTTTGGCCTGTACTAGGGCTTGGCTCATTTTTAAATAATGCATTGCATTATTTTCTATTTTTGGTTGGGCTCTGCCCATAAAGGATGCAGAGCATCAATTTATTTTGGGCTCTGCTCATTTATGAATGATGCAGAGCATCAATTTTACCTGGGCTCTGCCCTTTTATAAAAGATGCAGAGCATCAATTTTATCTGGGCTCTGCCCATTTATTACTTTGCAATTTAATTAGGCCTATTAGGTCTTTTTGATTTGGGCCTGGCACTTTAGGAAATGCATTGCATTTGTCAGGCGCTTTGCGCCAATCAGAGAGCGCAAGCGCTTGTGGTGTTAACACGTGTCACGCAAGCGCAGTGCGCTGCGCCAATACGCTGCGCTTGCGCTGCTGACATGTAGCGCGCTCTGGTGAGTTGCGCCAATTTCAGAGAGCAAGGCTCTATTTCAAAAGTGCATAGCGCAGATGGTTCAGATGCTGACACGTGACGCTCTCTGGTGGCTTGCACCAATCCAGGAGCGCAACAGCGCAGATTGCAAGTGCAAGGCACTATAATTTAAGAATCTTTTAGAACCAATGGTTCATGACAAAGTGCAAAGCACTGTTTGTTTTCTTTGATCTAATTAGAATCAAAGAAAATAAGTATTTCTTGTTTTTCTTGTTTTAAAGAACCAGTGGTTCATAAGAAGTGCAAAGCACTGTTTATTATGTGAAAATCATTGATCTTGTTCTTAGATCAATGATCTATTAGATGAAATTTCTTCTATTTTATGAAGGTTTTTTTTTTACCTTTTTCTTGAAATTTCTTCAGAGTTTTCTCTATTTGAAGTTCTTGATTTCTCCCCAATGTTGATCCCTTTGAATTGAGGTCTAGGGTCCTTTTTATAGTGCCCATAAATTAGTTAAATTTATTAAAGAGATCTTTCTGAGTGATTTAGGGAATTTTCCCCACCGTTGGATCTTTGATCCAAGGGCTTCTGTTTTACAGAAGAAAATCTTCTTGTTTTAATAAGAACAGAAAGATTTCTTTAAAATCTTAATTCTATTTGGCGCAAATGCCCCAGCATGTGACACGTGTCAAGCAGCGCACAGCGCAGCGCAACTGCGCTAGCGCATCTGCGTTGACACGTGTCGCGCAGCGCGAAGCGCAACTGCGCTAGCGCATCTGCGCTGACACGTGTCGTGCAGCGCGAAACGCAGCGCAACTGCGCTAGCGCATCTGCGCTGACTCGTGTCGCGCAGCGCAACTGCGCTAGCGCATCTGCGCTGACACGTGTCGCGCAGCGCAGTGCTTGCGCAACTGAAGCGTTGCTTCCTTTAATTTTGCTTTAAATAGAGCTTTACTCTGATTGGGCGCGCTGCCTTGGGCGCTTTGCTAACACATCAACTTCTGACACGTGGCATCCTGCTCACAGCGCAGAGCATCTGAAGCGTTGCTTCATTTATTAAAATTTAGATTTTCAAGGTAGAGCTTTGCTCTGGTTGGGAGAATCGGAAGCGTTGCTTCACCTGAGATATCTTTTCATCACCTTTTTTTTAAGTCAAACTTGTATTTCCCAAAATTTTGATTTCCCGGGTTTTGGAAATAATTCCACTGTGCACAGAATTTTCTGTGCTTGGTCTATATATATAACTCAAGGCCGACCCTTTTCTTATCTCATCTTCAGAGAATTTCTTCGATCATGGCTTGCAACCGCCCTCATGCCTGCCGACAACCATGGGAAATGCCGATTCGGGACATCGTTCCCCGTTTTGCTGCGCGCCTGGTGGACTCTTCTCTTACGGACGAGCAATGCGATGCTGCAATGTACGAGCTTTTGACTCGTGTGGGGTCTCCTCTCCCCCCGCACTCCATTTGGCTTCGGATGATCCTTGCCTCGGTGCTCGCCGATATTCCCCCTCCTCCAGCAGAGATGTCCTCGGCAGTGCTTGATGCCGCCGAGGATAAGATCGGGTGCTTTTTCGAAGCCACTTGATCACCAAAGCCCTGAGGGACTGCTCTTTCCACTTGTTGAGCCAGATACGGGCTCGCCGGGTTGTCATCGCCACCTTTTCTGACGAATGTGGCGATGATCGTTGGATGTCTACCTCTCGGGAGGATCACCGCTTCAACGTGGTGGCGAAGACAGTAAGGGAACTGGGGAATCTTCTTCTTATCTTTGCGAACCCTTGTCTTTCCGATCCCATATTTGGTGATCTTTTTTAAATGTAATAATAATAATAATGAACAAGTATTTTTCTTTTTAATCAAGTACTTCATTATCTGTTAAGGGTTCTTTTATTTTAGTTCTCTGTTGTGCTTGTGCATCGTATAATTTAATTTGCTATTATTAAGTGCATGTGATTCTTGCAAGGATAAATTGCCTTTGGTGTTTATTCTCTTTTATGAAGCGGTGCTTTACTTTTCAGTCTTAGAAATAGAGTTTCGTTCTAATTGGGGGGAAACAAATGCCCCCCCACCGTTGCACTTGCATGTTTCCAAATGCAAGCGCAACGGTGGCAGAATTCCAACCCCTATGGCAACCTTTGGAAGTTGAAAGGGCACTTGATACTTATAAATAGGACCTTTGGTCCTTCACAGATGATTGTCATCTTTTAAGATTTTTACTTTCAGAACTTCAGTGCCTCGCTCTTGCCTTCAAGAACTCCAAGAGTTAGAATTTCTTTCGCAAGCACCGTTTTTTAGGTAAAATTTTTAATTAAATTAGATCAATTTTTTATTGACAGAGCCTTGCTCTCAATAGATCCCTGATCTAAAGAAAACCCATTTTAGGGATTGTAAGAACCCTTTGCAATATGAATGGAAAATTTCTATTTCAGCTTGTCTTATTTCTCGTTCTGAATCTTTTGCTCATGCATGGATGAGCGTGTCCTGAATCCTTGATCCAACGCTAATCAGATGTTCTTTCTGTCACTCTCTTTTTTGCTATTATTATCAGCGTGTTGTCTTGATGAATATAATTGACAGATAATATAGCAAGCGTCTTGATTTCCTCAAGAAATAGCGATGGCTTAGGCCGCAGGTTCAGATCTGCCGCCTAAGACTTTTCAACTCTATGAGCCGTGAGGGTCTCATAGGGACTTTTCTCCCTACGGATCGAGAGAATCTCGTAGGTGGGTTTTCTCCTTAGGAATCGTGAGGATTCCTAAGTGTGTTTTCTCTTATAAGTCCTAAGGATCCTATAAGAGAATTTTTCCCTCTTACGAGTCGAGAGGACCCGTAAGCGGTTGTTTCCCTCCTTGTCGAAACTCGACTTTGGAGAGTGAGACCCGTGAATAGTATGCAAGAGACCGTTTTAGACCGACTTGCAGGGTCCCATTGTTCAGGAAGCAAGTTTTTTAATCCGTGCTGCCTGAGGCTTCATCTTGCAAGTTGAGACGAATCGGGAATTTTCCGTGGAGACACTGGTTTCTCTGCTAGCCGACGCGAATCAGGAGGCTCTCGTCAAGGACGCTGGTTTCCCTGAGTTGAGGTATTTGCCAAAGATTATTTGTTTCCCTGGTGTTGAAACGAATCGAGAATTTCCCACGGAGACACTAGTTGCTCTGCGAGTCGATGCGAATCAGGAGGCTTTCGTCAAGGATGTTTGTTTCCCTGAGTTGAGGTATTTGCCAAGAATTATTTGTTTCCTTGGTGTTGAAACGAATCGAGAATTTCCCACGGAGACACTGGTTGCTCTGCGAGTCGATGCGAATCGGGAGGCTCTCGTCAAGGATGTTTGTTTCCCTGAGTTGAGGTATTTGCCAAGGATTATTTATTTCCTTGGTGTTGAAACGAATCGAGAATTTCCCACGGAGACACTGGTTCCTCTGCGAGTCGATGCGAATCGGGAGGCTCTCGTCAAGGATGTTTGTTTCCCTGAGTTGAGGTATTTGCCAAGGATTATTTATTTCCTTGGTGTTGAAACGAATCGAGAATTTCCCACGGAGACACTGGTTGCTCTGCGAGTCGACGCGAATCAGAAGGCTCTCGTCAAGGATGTTTGTTTCCCTGAGTTGAGGTATTGCCAAGGATTATTTGTTTCCTTGGTGTTGAAACGAATCGAGAATTTCCCACGGAGACACTAGTTGCTCTGCGAGTCGATGCGAATCAGGAGGCTCTCGTCAAGGATGTTTGTTTCCCTGAGTTGAGGTATTTGCCAAGGATTATTTGTTTCCTTGGTGTTGAAACGAATCGAGAATTTCCCACGGAGACACTGGTTGCTCTGCGAGTCGATGCGAATCGGGAGGCTCTCATCAAGGATGTTTGTTTCCCTGAGTTGAGGTATTTGCCAAGGATTATTTGTTTCCTTGGTGTTGAAACGAATCGAGAATTTCCCACGGAGACACTGGTTGCTCTGCGAGTCGACGCGAATCAAAAGGCTCTCGTCAAGGATGTTTGTTTCCCTGAGTTGAGGTATTTGCCAAGGATTATTTGTTTCCTTGGTGTTGAAACGAATCGAGAATTTCCCACGGAGACACTGGTTGCTCTGCGAGTCGATGCGAATCAGGAGGCTCTCATCAAGGATGTTTGTTTCCCTGAGTTGAGGTATTTGCCAAGGATTATTTGTTTCCTTGGTGTTGAAACGAATCGAGAATTTCCCACGGAGACACTGGTTGCTCTGCGAGTCGATGCGAATCAGGAGGCTCTCGTCAAGGATTTTTGTTTCCCTGAGTTGAGGTATTTTCCAAGGATTATTTGTTTCCTTGGTGTTGAAACGAACCGTCGAGGTTTGGCTTCGTTTTCTGGCGGAGCCTGTTGGGAAAGTATGGTTCCCTCTTCGTTTACACCCTTGGATTGTATACAGGGATCGATGTGATCTCAACTGTAGGGCCAAAGTTTTATCATTTCTTTTTTTTGTTTCATTTCCGCGATGCTCTATCATTTCAGCTTTTATATCGCGAAGGTCGCGATTGCCCAATCATTTCGGCTATTTTTCGCGGTGCCCAATCATTTCGGCTGTTTATTTTATTTTTACTCGCTGCTTTTTATTGCGAGTTGCCCAATCATTTCGGCTATTTTTTTATTTTTACTTGCTGCTTTTTATTGCGAGTTGTCCAATCATTTCGGCTATTTTTCATGCATACATTTTCACTTGCTGCTTTTTATTGCAAGTTGCCCCATCATTTCGGCTATTTCATATGCATGTGCGGCCTACTGGCTTTTCGCCGTAAACCTGAAATTAGACACCGATTTCGGCATCAGCACCGCTACAACTGGGATATTACCAGGAGCGAATCATCATTTGCCTCTGTCGATGTTGAACAAGGGTGGCTTAGCGAACAGGGTTAAGGTCCTGTCGACTAAGGCTTTTGACTTCATGAGCCGTAAGGGTCTCACAAAGGTATTTCTCCCTGCAAGTCGTGAGGATCTTGTAGGTGTATTTTGTCCTTAGGAATCGTGAGGATTCCTAAGTGTTTGTTCCTCTGTAAGTCGTAAGGATCCTACAGGAAGATTTTCTCCTTGTAAGTCGAGAGGACTTATAAGGGTTGTTTGTCATGCGAACATATCCCCAGTCTCAGATGGGACTTGATTAGGGAAATGTTTATTCGCGCCCGTGGATTGTATACAAGGGCCAGTATTGAGCCACCTGTAAGGCAGTATCAGAAGTTGTGGGGGTTGCTTAAGCACAGGTTTAGGTCTCTGTAACTTAAGACTTTCAAATCTTATGAGCCGTGAGGGTCTCATAAGAGAATTCTCCTTACGAGTCGTGAGGATCTCGCAAGTGTATTTTCTCCTTAGGAATCGTGGGGATCCCTAAGTGTGTTGCTCCCTTGTGAGTCGTAAGGATCTCATGCAGGTGGTTTCTCCTTACAAGGTCAAGAGGACCCTATAAGTGTCTTTTAACGAGGTTGCGCCCTTTCGGGTTTTCACAAACACTCGCCGGTAGTCCTGCTGTTTTTACTCACGGAGCCCTTTCGGGTTTTCATCCATGCCCGTTTTGCTTATGGACATACCGTTTTTTTATATATTTTTTTATTTATTCTCTCTTTTTTTTTACGAGGTCACGCTCTTTCGGGTTTTCATGAACACTCGCCGGTAGCCCTGCTGTTTTTACTCACGAAGCCCTTTCGGGTTTTCATCCGTGCCTTTTTTTGCTTATGGACATACCGTTTTTATTTTATTTTATTTTCTTCTCTCCTTTTTTTTTACGAGGTCGCGCCCTTTAGGGTTTTCACGAACACTCGCCGGTAGCCCTGCTGTTTTTACTCACGGAGCCCTTTCGGGTTTTCATCCGTGCCCTTTTTTGCTTATGGACATACCGTTTTTACTTATTATATTTTTCTTCTTTTTTTTTTGTCAGCCTATGGATGCTGCGGTAGTAGTTTCCTCAGATGCGCTAAGACGTTGTAATCCACCTTATTCTTTTTCGGCGGGTCTTTGGCAGTTAGCTCTTCCATGACTTGGTCATCTAGGGCGATGTCCTCAGAGACCTTTTATTTCCCTTTATCTTTCTTGTTTGGGGGTCCGAGATTCTTTTCGGGCAACGTGCGATTACGCAGCCGGATATTTTCATAAATCTTCGGTTCTTCTTCTTTTCCCGAAGTGGACTCTTTAAAGAGGGGGCTAAGAGCCAGCTCCTCGTCGGAATCGCTCCTAAATGTGAGTACCTGTGATCCCCCGGCGTTAACCATGCTACAATTGCCGGTGGTTCTATTAAACCCTTCGGTCGTACCGTTTTGCTCTCGGCGGGTCTTGCGCTTTTCCCGCTTAAACTGCTGCCGGTGAGCAACATATCCTTGCCACCATCCATCGAAAGCTTTGCACTCTTTAGTGGGGTGCGAAATCTTCCGGTGATACAAGCAATAGGAGAGGTGCATTTCCGCTTCACCAGTAACATTTCCCTCGGAGGATGGTAGTTTCATACCCATTGACATGGCTTTAGCAAACCTCTTCCTCATCTTGAATTTGATTTTATCCGCAATGGGTGTGCTTTGCTCCAGCGGGAGTCTCTCAATTCTTTCGTCAAGGCGCTGGCGTTTGGCCCTTTCGAATATAACCGCCTCGCGCTCCCGATCAGCTTTGCTTTTTAAGAGAGCTTCATTGAGGAATGCATCGATTACTTCATTTGATGGCCCCAGAATTTTTGGTTCAGGATCTGCTCCCAGCTTTTCAGTACAAGGAGTCTTCTCATCGTTCGTGAGCGAATGGGAAATCACATGACAGCTCACCACGTATTCTTCAGATTCATCAGATGAACTTTCTCCCTCATCTTCCTCTTGAAAGACGTGATTGAGGAATTCTTGGAACGTAATGGGAGTCCATGCTTTCTGGTTGTATTCCTCCAGCGCGTCAATTTGTTTTTGCAAGTCCGTGCGCTTGTCGCCAGGCTTCACGGGCTTCTTTGATTTCTTTTTCTTCTTCTTTGAAGATTTCGACGGCTGGTTATGAATACTTGGGCCACTTCCATCGATCTTTTGAGTTGGACGAGGCTTCAACATCCCTTCAATGATCTGCGGCTCCAACGGGTTCTTCCACTTGATCGCTGCGCATGTTTGAAGATCATTTAGCATCCTCTTTGTCTTGGCTGATAATACAACCTCCCAAGGAGCTTCTTCAACGACAGAGCATGTTGCCCCCGGCGTATTCATTCCCTTAGAGGTGTGGGGGGCACGATGGATTCACCTTCCATTTGTCGGACAATGCAAACTTGCCCTGTCGGTACTGGTCTTCAAGCCAATTCTTGAAGACGTAGCAATCCTCGATCGGGTGACCCAGTACTCGATGATAAGGACAGTAGTTGGGCTCATTGACATCACTTGGTTGCGACGGACGTTTTGGATCCGGCAGATTTATGAGTCGGTTACGCAACGCCAGCTCGAATAACCTTCTCGTTTTATCTCGGGGAAACGAGTAAGGACGTCCCATCCTCTCCTCAAGGGCTACGTATGGGCGCATATTATTTTGACGAACGACCGGCTTCGGGTTGTTCGGCTGTTGCTGAGCATTAGCGACAACGATCGTTTTCCCCTTTCCCTTCTCATTTCGGGAGTCCGGCTTTGGAAGAGGAGGTTTATGGGCCATTTGATCCATTTGCGCCAGCTTGTCGATTAGTGCCTGGAAGGTGGTCGGCTTGAAGAACATCATAAATTGCGAGATGGTTGCTTGTGGATCGAGGGTTCCCACAAACATTCCTACTGCATGAGCTTCTTCTATGCGCTGCTCGCATTTTGACCATAAATTCCGCCACCGTATAGCATACTGGACCCATGTCTCGCCCGGATTTACCCTGGCATTGATCAATGCCGTTATCGGGGTACGCTTGCTGGCACTCGCGAAACGCTGGGTAAACAGCAGTTCCATCTCAGCAAAGGTCTTGATAGAGTCGTTCGGGAGCTCGGAATACCACTCGAACACTGTATCTGACAAGCTACCAACGAACTGGCGGAGCAACAATTTATCATCACCGCCAGTGTTGCCGCAAAGCACCCTGAACTGGGCGACATACTGGTGGGGATTGCCAGTCCCCTTATACACATGGAATTTTGGTATCGTATAACCTGGCGGGTATTTGATCTGGTCGTACCAGCCCGGATACGGTCGTCCTGTTTTTACGACTTGACCGGCTGCTTCCGTCGCTTGGTGGACCCGGATCTGCTGAGCTATATATTCGTCCAGGTCGGCTTTAGAGATTGCCTCCTCCTTGGCTGTTGACAGAGCCGGAGGAGGATTCGACATTTCTCCCCTATCATCTTCAAGGATGATCGGGGGATCTTCAGCTGGTGGATCTTGTTGAATCATCATACCCACCATGTCCTGGAACAGGAGGGCCATTTTCTTTATGCTGGCTGCTTGTTCTGCAGCTTCTTTATCCTTCTTCTCCAATATGCGACGAAGGAACTCAGCGTCAGTTTCCTGTTCCTGACGTTCATCCGAAGACGTCTCAAGGGTTTCTTTTGGCCCAGTGAGTGCGGCCATTACGTTCATCATCTCCTGGAGTTTTTGCTGTTGCTCTTGAGCCTTGGTCACTGACCGTGTAAGCGGTCTATGACCCGTGGATGCGCGGCTATCCTCCTTTCCCGATGCCATGTATACTGTATGAACTATTATGCCCCCAGTCTTAGGGCGTTTAGGTTCACCACCTTTGGCACTTGTCGTGGGTGCGGGGATTTTCTCCGGCCTCCTTCTTTTGTGGGCCGTTGAAGTGGAAGGGGCCGTCGCAGTGGGCACCCTAGCGATTGTTGTCCTCCGTTGTTTAATGGGACGGTCCTTTTCTTCTTGCACCTTCGCCTTTTTCTGTTGACGAGAGCGATCTGGGTCAATTACAGAGTCTTGAACTCTCCGCCAAACTTTATAAATTTTTGAGGACAGCCGTTGAGGGGGCTGCTCTTGCTTCATTTCCGGAACTCTCTCCGTAGGTGGAGGAGATCTTTTTAATGTAGCGGTTGGAGAGTTCTTACGTACCCTCCTCAACAGTTCAAAGCTGTTTCCAGTTGGAACAGCAGCGTTGACTTCCACCACTGGAGCCGGTGGAGTTAGCCCTGAGGGGGAGTTGCCCCTGCCTTCCTCACTCGTTGCCAATGGCGACGTCGAGCATGACGAGCCGTTGGGACTGGCTCTGAGATAGAGACAGCTTCTTTTTGCCCCCTGTCTGAATGAGGCGCCGCTGGTGTTAACCTCTTAAAGACTGAGGTTGTCCTTTGAGGGATGATATTCAACCTGTCGAAGACAGATCCTTGAGCAGGGGCAGGAGCAGGAATAATCAATCTTGAAAAGACTGAATCCTTGACAGGGGAAGCCGCCTTGACGACTTCTGGAGCAGCGGTCATTGCCTTCCTTGGGACAGCCACCTTAGAGTTCATGGGCTTCTTAGCGGGCCCCTCAGAGTTCTGATTCAGCCTGGCGACGACAGAGGCTGTTGGTTTGGTAGTGGACGACCCGTTGACAGGGGCCGTCGTAGCAGTGAGCCGGTCGAAGACTAACTTCTTGTTCGATCCTGGTGCAGGTATTGGCATAGAGAAGCTTGCAGGTGGGATCATGGTCCCGAAAAACAGGCTGGTGGTGGCCTGGGTCACCTGTTCTACTGGCAGAGCGAGGAAGGAGGCCGCTTGAGGCCCATATGCTACACCTCCAGGTGAGGTGGAGCGTCCGTTGCAGTGGCACTTCGAGCAGTTCGTGCAGTTAGAGACCATTGATGCTTGAGTTCTGCGTCAGGGAAAAGACCAAATCTTAGTAACTTGAAATCCAAAGGCAACCATTAACAAACCGCGATTGGTTCGCGAAGACGACACACGAAGTGTGGAGTGGAAAGAGGAAAAGGTCCCACCGGGCGTGCCAGAATCTGTTCCCCTCCGAATGGCGACCGAGACGACGTGAGGGCGTCTTGGCTGAGATTCGGGGCAGATGCTATATGGTTTTATCCGTCCACCTCTCCGAAAATGCCAAGTTGATTTATGACACCGTGTATCGGAGGTTTAGACGGATGCGGCCGATGTAGCAAACTTCGTCAGATTCCCCCTCGCTAGAGGGGTTTTTGATTGTGGGGAAGCTCTTCCCTGCAGGCGCAAGCCCCTGCAGTTAATTACGCTACTGCCTCGTGGCAGCCACTTTCTCCTTCTCCAGAATTTCACTTCGTGTCGTGTGTGTTTATTTTGTTTGTGGTTGCCCGTGGATTGTATACGGAGACTGAATAATGCCGTCGCCCGTAAGACGTGGATTAGTCCAAATCCGTATTTACTTAGATTTGGGTTTGGTGTTTTTAGTTTAAGGATACGTTAGCCGTATTGAGGCTAAGATCAACTTAAACGTTCGTTAAGGATACGTTAGTCATGTTTGAGACTAAGATCAACTTAACGTGGTGATCTATTTATTATATGGCCGTCGGGACTCGTCACCTCTCTGACGTCGTTGAAGGATTACAACGATAGGTGTCAAAGGAGTTCAAAGATGTACCCTTGAACCAAAGTCGATTTGGAGTTTTATAGTCCATTTGAATGTTTAAGGATACGTTAGCCATGTTTAGGGCTAAGATCAACTTAAACGGAACCGTTTAGATCCGGCAAAAAAGCATTTGGAGGCTCTATTGTTCCAGTTTAGGAACGTGGTGGTCCATGTTCCAGTTTAAGGACGTGGTGGTCCATCATTAGTTTAAGGACGTTTCGGTCCAATATTAGTTTAAGAACGTTTCGGTCCGATATTAGTTTAGGGACGTCTCGGTCCAATATTAGTTTAAGGACGTCTCGGTCCAATATTAGTTTAAGGACGTTTCGGTCCAACATTAGTTTAGGGACGTTTCGGTCCAATATTAGTTTAAGGACGTTTCGGTCCACGAGTTTAAGGACCCCGCAGTCCATACCGATGTGTGGTCGTTGGGACCCGTCACCTCTCTGACGTCGTTGAAGGATTACAACGATAGGTGTCAGAGGAGTCCGGAGATGTACCCTCGAACCGGTTGTAAATTGATTTAGGAGAGCAATCTTACTCAGTCAATTTAATTTGAGGACTTACGGCCATGATTGGGTTAAGTCCAATTGAAAAATGTTCGACACTTTTATTTGTTTTTGGCATGTACTAGGGCTTGGCTCATTTTTAAATAATGCATTGCATTATTTTCTATTTTTGGTTGGGCTCTGCCCATAAAGGATGCAGAGCATCAATTTATTTTGGGCTCTACTCATTTATGAATGATGCAGAGCATCAATTTTACCTGGGCTCTGCCCTTTTATAAAAGATGCAGAGCATCAATTTTACCTGGGCACTGCCCATTTATTACTTTGCAATTTAATTAGGCCTATTAGGTCTTTTTGATTTGGGCTTGGCCCTTTAGGAAATCCATTGCATTAGTCAGGCGCTTTGCGCCAATCAGAGAGCGTAAGCGCTTGTGGTGTTGACACGTGTCACGCAAGCGCAGTGCGCTGCGCCAATGCGCTGTGCTTGCGCTGCTGACACGTGGCGCGCTCTGGTGAGTTGCGCCAATTCCAGAGAGCAAGGCTCTATTTCAAAAGCACATAGCGCAGATGGTTCAGATGCTGACACGTGGCGCTCTCTGGTGGCTTGCGCCAATCCAGGAGCGCAACAGTGCAGTTTGCAAGTGCAAGGCACTATAATTTGAGAATCTTTTAGAACCAATGGTTCATGACAAAGTGCAAAGCACTGTTTGTTTTCTTTGATCTAATTAGAATCAAAGAAAACAAGTATATCTTGTTTTTCTTGTTTTAAAGAACCAGTGGTTCATAAGAAGTGCAAAGCACTGTTTATTATGTGAAGATCATTGATCTTGTTCTTAGATCAATGATCTATTAGAAGAAATTTCTTCTATTTTATGAAGGTTTTTTTTTTTACCTTTTTCTTGAAATTTCTTCAGAGCTTTCTCTGTTTGAAGTTCTTGATTTCTCCCCAATGTTGATCCTTTTGAATTGAGGTCTAGGGTCCTTTTAATAGTGCCCATAAATTAGTTAAATTTGTTAAAGAGATCTTTCTGAGTGATTTGGGGAATTTTCCCCACCGTTGGATCTTTGATTCAAGGGCTTCTGTTTTACAGAAGAAAATCTTCTTATTTTAACAAGAACAGAAAGATTTCTTTAAAATCTTAATTCTGTTTGGCGCAAATGTCCCAGCATGTGACACGTGTCAAGCAGCGCACAGCGCAGCGTAACTGCGCTAGCGCATCTGCGCTGATACGTGTCGC
Source organism: Agapanthus africanus (assembly GCA_030015575.1). Lineage (NCBI taxonomy): Eukaryota > Viridiplantae > Streptophyta > Magnoliopsida > Asparagales > Amaryllidaceae > Agapanthus > Agapanthus africanus. The sequence goes on along the minus strand of CM057346.1, from coordinate 101,653,247 downwards.
GCAGCGCATCTGCGCTGACATGTGTCGCGCAGCGCAGTGCTTGCGCAACTGAAGCGTTGCTTCCTTTAATTTTGCTTTAAATAGAGCTTTACTCTAATTGGGCGCGCTGCCTTGGGCGCTTTGCTGACACATCAACTTCTGACACGTGGCATCCTGCGCACAGCGCAGAGCATCTGAAGCATTGCTTCATTTATTAAAATTTAGATTTTCAAGGTAGAGCTTTGCTCTTGTTGGGGGAATCGGAAGCGTTGCTTCACCTGAGATATCTTTTCATCTCCTTTTTTTTAAGTCAAACTTGTATTTCCCAAAATTTTGATTTCCCGGGTTTTGGAAATAATTCCACTGTGCACAGAATTTTCTGTGCTTGGTCTATATATATAACTCAAGGCCGAGCCTTTTCTTCTCTCATCTTCAGAGAACTTCTTCGATCATGGCTTGCAACCGCCCTCATGCCTGTCGACAACCATGGGAAGTGCCGATTCGGGACATCGTTCCCCGTTTTGCTGCGCGCCTGGTGGACTCTTCTCTTACGGACGAGCAATGCGATGCTGCAATGTACGAGCTTTTGACTCGTGTGGCGTCTCCTCTCCCCCCGCACTCCATTTGGCTTCGGATGATCCTTGCCTCGGTGCTCGCCGATATTCCCCCTCCTCCAGCAGAGATGTCCTCGGCAGTGCTTGATGCCGCCGAGGATAAGATCGAGTGCTTTTTCGAAGCGCACTTGATCACCAAAGCCCTGAGGGACTGCTCTTTCCACTTGCTGAGCCAGATACGGGCTCGCCGGGTTGTCATCGCCACCTTTTCTGACGAATGTGGCGATGATTGTTGGATGTCTACCTCTCGGGAGGATCGCCGGTTCAACGTGGTGGAGAAGACAGAAAGGGAACTGGGGAATCTTCTTCTTATCTTTGCGAACCCTTGTCTTTCCGATCCCATATTTGGTGATCATTTTTAAATGTAATAATAATAATAATGAACAAGTATTTTTCTTTTTAATCAAGTACTTCATTATCTGTTAAGGGTTCTTTTATTTTAGTTCTCTGTTGTGCTTGTGCATCGTATAATTTAATTTGCTATTATTAAGTGCATGTGATTCTTGCAAGGATAAATTGCCTTTGGTGTTTATTCTCTTTTATGAAGCGGTGCTTTACTTTTCAGTCTTAGAAATAGAGTTTCGTTCTAATTGGGGGGAAACTGTTAGTGCATATGCCCTAGAGGCCATTACTGTATCATACTAGTTTGTATATTACTTGATGGAAGCTTGGGATATTCACAGTTGTATATACAATCTTGCTCGAAATGGTAGTATGCTACTTGGTTTGTCTCTGCTTTAATATGTGCATGTGTTTCTTTTAGCATATTGCTGATATACATATTAGTAGAGCCCTTAGGATCTTTGCTTGATTACCAGCGTTGTGATGGCGCTCACACTCGAGGGAGCTGGGTGATCTATAAGCACATCCTTACACAGGTCCCTAGTCGTTGGACTATCGAGACAGGGCATCGATACTCCGGAGTAGACTAGCGTATGCGCTTCTCATCCCAGCGTGGGAGACGGTCTGTCCCACAGCCGTCGGTACGTCGTACTTGAGATAGTATGCGGGTGCTCGTTAGGTTACGAGTACACTGGACAGGACTCGTCGGGGACTGTTGGTTGGTATTATACCTATCGTCAGTTATCAGTTCCCAGGTGACATGAGTACAGCTTAGTCCGCTGACTTGACACTGTCACTTCGCCTCGAGTGTGTTCCCACTGCACTTTGATTACTACCCTACCACGGCTCAAAGGAGTCGTGCAAACAGGTAGTTTTTGGGTGCAGTCCCGAAGCACTTGGAGGCAGTGACGGTTAGATAGGATTCGTCTCTCCCGGTATTGGGGGTTGACATCGCGCTGTGTCCAGGAGAGCCATTACACGAGTAGTCCCTGGCCAGGGCAAGCGAGATATACCGGTAGGTTTCCAGTGTTATCTCAGGGTGTTCTGGGCTACACTCCGACACGACTTGTACCGCTATTAGGGGACTGACGTTCACTGCCCCCTAGGCCCGCCATGCGATGTATCAGACGAACAGACCGGACTGTACGGAGATTGTCACATACAGGCTCAGTAGGAGTTCGGATGGGGTTCACCTCGTCAGTCTTCTTATCGACATCTACCTGGGGACCGTTACGTACAGCTAGTGCCGCTTGCGGTCTGTGGTTAAACCCACTGCCAGCGTAGTGTCGAGTCTTTAGAGTCCCACACAGAGAGCTATTCGCCTTTAGGCAAAATGAGTAGAGGTCGCATGGTTTTGCGACAGGGTTCGTTCACATTCACGCACTTGTGCACGTTTGCTGTCCGGACAGTTTATACTAGCGGGCTTTGTTTAAACCGGATCCTAATATATGATTTGGGATTGGTTTTTCTCATTGTATTCGTGTTCCTCGGATCACGAATACGGGTGCGTATGCACAGTTGCTTGAGACTGAGGGAGAGGACTTTAATTAGGGTTAATGACTATTGTCATTTTATTAACCCTAATGCTTATGTGTGTATTATTGTTAATTGATATTAGTTTAATAATTGTGCATGGTTATGGTTGTTGACCATTTGACCCACCTTGACTTGTTGACCTTGTTGACACTTTGACCATCATCATTTCATTTGGAAGATACTCTTTGATCCTTGCAATTTGCATTAAAAGTGAAATGATAATGGTCATGTCTTGATTTAGCCATGACAATTATCTCACTAATTATCTAATTACAATAATTCACATATATGTGAGAATGGCTCATATTATTTTCTAATTCTATCATATCCTTTCTCTCTCTTGTTCTTCCTCTCCCTCAAGCTCTCTCCCTCTCATGTGTTGAGAAACACTTGAGCTTGAGAAAAACCCTCTCTTGATCATCTTTACTCTCATCTAGGGTTCAAGGACTAGCACTTCTTGCACCTTAGTTACTTCTGGCTTGGAGTTGAAGCCAAAGGTTGAGGCTTTCGGGTAGATCTTTCTTCGACGTGAGAAGACGACCAACGTGACCTCCTTCCACCACTCCAAGGAGCAAGGAGAGAAGGACTTAAAGCCCAAGGTATAACCTTTCTAGCACTTAGCTAGTTACTAGTTAGCTTTAGCAAGTTTTTGTTTAGCAAAGATCCTTCTAGCTATAGTCCATGTTGCCTAAGCTCATAAAAATCCGATTTTTATTCTGTTATCCGCCTCCCCGCAAGCACCGGGATGGGCAACGTGGACTTACAGTGGTATCAGAGCCTAACTAAATATAAACTAGCTAGGTAGTGAAGTGTGTCGAAGTTCGAAACGGAAAAATCGAAAAACCAAAACATCAAAACCCTAGTTTTCTGTTAAAATTTTTTCTGGTCAAAACAAAATTTGTTATACTCCAAAAATCATCTCAGGGTTTTGTAAAGATAGCTACCAAAAACGATCAGGTGAATCGACCAACGTGCCGCAGTTCCGCGGCAATAGCAAGCTATTGCCGCGCAACCGCGGCCGTCTTGGCTCTTCACTTGGTCGAGTTTGGTGCAGTGTATCTCTGGCTTGGTTTTAGGATTTTTGAGATGGTTTATATGTGCCCAGATTTTCCAAAATAGAAATTTATTTTTTGGGGCCTATAAATCCGTATTTTTTTCGAACTTCAATACACTTTGACTATAAGGGTTATATCTGTGATGTTTGGATGTATTGAACGTCGGCTAATCGCTATATGTCGATTAGTCGGGGTTATACATATCTGTGATCTGTGATTGATACTGGTTTGTGTATATGAATGGGTTGGATTGTCGCGGATGAATAGCCGGGGTGGATATGAGATGAGTGTTGCTTTTTCTTTCATTCATTGTAATATGTAAATTGATGTAATATTATTATTTGTTTGGCCGCACAACCGGGTCGGGGTTGTAGCCGTCATTGTATAATTCTTTTTACTGTTTTTGCTCCTAGGATAGACCCATGGAGGGGGTGCACAAACTACCGGGTATCTCGAAGTGCCGAGTGGCCTACTCACGGTGGTGAGGGAGGTTGCTTCGCTTCGGGTACTTAGCGGGTAGTTTGCCGCACCCGTAGGGGTCTTGGGTGGGGTATTGGCTATTCACCGCGACCGTGTAATCCGCTTTTCGTTGCAGGCTCGAACGGATTGCGGATTCCTAGTATATCCAATGTATTCATCTATGATCTGTAATGTCTATCATTGCTATATATTTATATATGATAACTATTTAGGCGTTGCTTATGTTTTACAGCCGCGCTAGCCCAGCCCCCGCTCTGTCGTTAGTTAAGTACCTAACGGGTGATGACGGGGCCCCGTGGCGAATGCGAATGGCATAAGCGTACATCATATTTTGGTTGTTTTCTGCAATGGTAGGATTAAATGATGAGACGCATTAAAAGAACTAATGCAAGAAAATAAACCAAGTAAAAGTCGATTGGAACACTTTGAAAACCACTCGGTTCTTTTCAAAACTAAACTTTTAAACGCGGAGCTTGAACCACTCCTTTTAAAAGCTATCTCGTTCCATCGATTAGATCAAGTTCACTACGTTCACGGTTTCGCCAAAACCATTCGTAGCCCTCCGTCATTCCACATGAATGGTCAAAAAGTATTCAAGCTATGTATTTTAGCCAAAGTCAAGGCATAGTGATTGGTAGCTATTGGGTATTCATGTGCAGCATAGATAGATGCGTTGGTTTGGGACAGTCGTGCTGCCATTTTGGCCAAAGTCAAGGGTAGATACGGGTGGGTCCAAATTAACCAGGAGAATGACGGGTAGAACTTGACATGTGACTTATGATATTTTGGCCAAAGTCAAGGTCATAAGAGCATGGGGCAAAAATCCACATCGGGAGTTTCATAAGTACTGAAACTTGCTAGCGTTGCATACCATTTGGAGTGTGATGATTCTGGTAGGATTCCTTCGGTTTTATCATGCGATGATATTTGGATCCCGATCCTACTGTGAGTATATGCTACTCCTCGGGAAAACTCTCACTTAACGATCAATGCTATAAACTTAGTAGGTGTCTAAAAAGGTGTTAGCGGGGCTACGCCCACAGGGAAAAGAGGTTACTTAATTAAGGAACTTCACGAAAGCGTTGGAAAACCTCCCTCGAAGTACCGACACTGGCTTGGCTGAACGGTTAAGCAAGTATTGTACGGTGAGATTGATCCTGACTAATCCTTTCTTTACGGTTTGAGAAGGGATTCGAGAGACAGTGGGAGTCATCCAGTTTAGACAAATTAAAAACCACTCTAAACTTGCAAGAGCATCATGCTAAAGTGTTTCTTTTCTCTCTCCTAATTGCAGCGACCATTCAACATGACCGGACTTAAGTTATTACTAGATAAAAACATATTGACAGGGCCAAACTACAAAGATTGGCTCAGGAATGTCAAGATGGCAATCACTTATGACAAGTTGGGGTATTTCCTTACCACCAAAGCTCCCCCTGTCCCAGGTCCCAAAACCAGTGTCGTAGATAGGGAAATCTACAAGACCTGGGAAGTGGATTGCGCGAAGGCCAGATGCCTCGTACTTGCCTCGATGGACAATGAATATCAGAGGAGGCACGAGAATATGGACCTTGAGTCCATATTTCTTCATACAAAAGAACTGTATGGAGAGCAGTCTCGTATCGCAAGATACGAAGTGTCGAAAAAGTTGTTTTCGGCAAGGTTGGCCGTCGGATCATCGGTAGCGGAACACGTGCTTAAGATGATTGGCTACATTGAGGAGCTCGCGGACCTTGGGACCACGTTGGAGAATGAACTCTATACTGATTTGATTCTCCAGTCCCTTCCTTCCACTTACGCCCAGTTTATTCTTAACTTCAACATGCAAGGAAAGGAGGTTGAACTTTCCGAGCTTCTGAACATGTTGAGGAGTGCTGAGGGCACCCTACAGAAGGGTAGGGAGACATCCACTTTGTTTGTAGGAGGATCTTCCTCTTCTAGGTCCAGGGCGAAAGCCAAGGGCAAGAAGAAGAAAGCCCCCGCCAAACCAAGAGGCGGTGTCGGTAAAGTGGATACGAAGGGAAAAGGAAAAGCAACAAAGGTAGCGGGAAAGCTGGTGGGGAAGGAAGAATGCTTCTATTGTCACAAAAGTGGTCACTGGAAACAGGATTGCAAGGCTTGGAAAGCCAGAACACAGGATTTGAAGCGAGTTGCAGCTTCAGCTTCAGGTGTGTATGTTATTGAAAACTGTCTATCAATAAACTCTACGTCCTGGGTATTGGATACCGGATCAGGATCTCATATCTGTAATTCTTTGCAGGCGTTGAGAAAGCGTAGAGTTTTGAAGGCAGGTGACATGACCCTCAGAGTTGCAAACGGTGCTAGCATGGATGCTGAGGCCGTGGGGGACTATCACCTGGGATTGTCGGATGGACACTTTTTGGTTTTACGTAGTTGTTATTATGTACCAAATGCAACCTGTAATATCATTTCTGTATCTTTATTATCTAAAGAAGGTTATGAATTTGCATTTGTAAGTAATGTAGTGAACATTCACCTTAATCAAGTTTTGATTGGGTCAGGTACATTGAACAACGGTATATACGTATTAAACCAACCACAGATTTTCAATGTCCAGAATACACACAAAAGAAAGTCTCCAAAAATCGATAAAACTTTCTTATGGCATTGTAGACTGGGTCACATCAATGAGAGAAGGTTGACTAAGTTACATGCAGAAGGATATTTGGATTCGTTCGAATATCAATCGTATGCAACTTGTCAATCCTGTCTCAAGGGAAAGATGACAAAGACTCCGTTCACTGGACACGGAGTAAGAGCGAGCGAGCTCTTGGGACTCATACACAGCGACGTGTGCGGTCCAATGTCTACACATGCGCGAAGCGGTTATTCTTACTTCATTACTTTTACGGATGACTTTTCAAGGTACGGTTATGTCTTCTTAATGAAACATAAATCCGAGGCTTTTGAAAAATTCCAGGAATATAAGAATGAAGTAGAAAAACAAACAGGCAAAAGTATCAAGGCACTGAGATCTGATTGAGGTGGTGAATACTTGAGTGCCGAGTTCCTGGGTTACTTAAAAGAGAATGGAATTCTCTCTCAGCTTACTCCTCCATACACTCCGCAACATAACGGTGTATCGGAGAGACGGAACCGAACCCTATTGGATATGGTACGGTCCATGATGAGTAATGCTGAGTTGCCGCGATCGTTCTGGGGATATGCGCTAGAATCAGCTGCATACCTTTTGAACCGAGTTCCAACTAAGACTGTGCCTACTACACCATATCAGATGTGGTGTGGGAAGAGACCCTATCTTAATCACATTAAGACATGGGGATGTCCAGCTTTTGTAAAAAAGCAGCATGTGGAAAAGCTCGAGGCACGCTCAGTACAGTGCAAGTTTGTGGGATATCCAAAAAGCTCCAAGGGATATTACTTCTATTGCGAAGAGGAACAAAAAGTCCTTGTTTTTCGCCATGCCCACTTTCTAGAACACCAGTTCATTGAAAAAGAATTAAGTGGGAGCGCAATAGAACTGGAAGAAATTCCAGAACCACGAGCTATTACTGAAAGCTTGGTTGAACCAGAGGGTTCGAAAGATCAGGACATTCCCACGCCACTCCGCAGGAGTAGTAGGCAGTCTCATCTGCCCGAGAGATACTACGGTTTTCTCATTGACGGGGATAGAGAGGATTGCATCATAGACTTTGATGAGCCTACTAGCTTCCAGCAAGCCATTCAGAGCGTCGACTCGGTAAAATGGCTGGATGCAATGCGGACCGAAATGGAGTCCATGTACACCAACAAAGTATGGACGTTGGACATTGCTCCAGATGGGGTAAAACCCGTAGGATGCAACTGGATCTTCAAAAGGAAGATTGGTGTATATAGACAGGTTGAGACCTATAAAGCTAGACTGGTAGCAAAGGGTTTTCGTCAGCGACCTGGTTTGGACTATGACGAAACTTTTTCTCCAGTAGCTATGCTGAAATCCATTCGGATCCTTCTTGCCATTGCTGCCTTCCACGATTATGAGATTTGGCAGATGGACGTAAAGACAGCTTTTCTAAATGGACATTTAGAGGAGTCTGTCTATATGGATCAGCCAGAGGGTTTCATTCAGAGTGGGAGCAGCGGAAAGGTATGCAAGTTGCTTAAGTCCATTTATGGACTAAAGCAGGCATCGCGGAGTTGGAACATGTTTTGATGAGCCGGTCAAGGAATTTGGCTTTATCAAAAATCCAGATGAACCATGCATCTATTGTAGATTTGTAGCGAGAACTGTGGTATTCCTCGTTTTATACGTGGATGACATTCTCTTAATAGGAAATGACATTCCTATGCTACAATCTGTCAAGGGGTTCTTGTCACACAGGTTCTCCATGAAAGACCTGGGTGATGCCTCATACATTCTGGGTATCCGGATCTACCGTGACAGATCCAAGAGGATATTAGGACTTTCACAGTCCAGGTACATCGACACCATACTGAAGAGATTCAGTATGGAAGATTCCAAGCGCGGTAATCTACCGGCTTGTCACGGGATCACCCTCTCCAAAGAGATATCTCCCAAGACTGATTTGGAGAGGGATCGCATGTCTATTATACCCTACGCTTCTGCGGTAGGCTCTATAATGTATGCGATGTTGTGTACCAGACCGGATGTGGCTTATGCACTGAGTGTGGTAAGCAGGTATCAGTCTAACCCTGGGGAGAAACATTGGATAGCAGTAAAGAACATTCTCAAGTACCTGAGAAGGACTAAGGAGATGTTCTTGGTGTATGGCGGAAAAGACCTGCAGATTGAGGCCTTTGCTGACTCCAGCTTCCAGAGTGACAAGGATGATTCCAAGTCCATGTCGGGTTTTGTCTTTACCCTCAATGGAGGGGCGGTGTGTTGGAAGAGCTCCAAACAGGAAACCGTTGCTGACTCGACTATGGAAGCGGAATACATCGCTGCATCTGATGCCGCAAAAGAAGCTGTCTGGATGAGGAAGTTCTTGAGAGAACTTCAGGTGGTTCCGTCCATTGTTGACCCAATACCTCTGTATTGCGACAACAACGGGGCTATAGCTTTAGCGAAGGAACCCAGGTCCCATCAGAAATCCAGACACATCTTAAGGCGGTATCACCTGATCAGGGAGATCATAGATCGCCAGGAGATCGAGGTCCGGAGAGTTGCATCAGAGGATAACACTGCAGATCCATTCACCAAGGCCTTGCCCCAGACTCAGTTCGAGCGGCTGATCGAGATGATAGGTCTTCGATACGCCAGTACATGGCCTTAGTGCAAGTGGGAGATTGTTAGTGTATATGCCCTAGAGGCCATTACTGTATCATACTAGTTTGTATATTACTTGATGGAAGCTTGGGATATTCACAGTTGTATATACAATCTTGCTTGAAATGGTAGTATGCTACTTGGTTTGTCTCTGCTTTAATATGTGCATGTGTTTCTTTTAGCATATTGCTGATATACATATTAGTAGAGCCCTTAGGATCTTTGCTTGATTACCAGCGTTGTGATGGCGCTCACACTCGTGGGAGCTGGGTGATCTATAAGCACATCCTTACACAGGTCCCTAGTCGTTGGACTATCGAGACAGGGCATCGATACTCCGGAGTAGACTAGCGTATGCGCTTCTCATCCCAGCGTGGGAGACGGTCTGTCCCACAGCCGTCGGTACGTCGTACTTGAGATAGTATGCGGGTGCTCGTTAGGTTACGAGTACACTGGACAGGACTCGTCGGGGACTGTTGGTTGGTATTATACCTATCGTCAGTTATCAGTTCCCAGGTGACATGAGTACAGCTTAGTCCGCTGACTTGACACTGTCACTTCGCCTCGAGTGTGTTCCCACTGCACTTTGATTACTACCCTACCACGGCTCAAAGGAGTCGTGCAAACAGGTAGTTTTTGGGTGCAGTCCCGAAGCACTTGGAGGCAGTGACGGTTAGATAGGATTCGTCTCTCCCGGTATTGGGGGTTGACATCGCGCTGTGTCCAGGAGAGCCATTACACGAGTAGTCCCTGGCCAGGGCAAGCGAGATATACCGGTAGGTTTCCAGTGTTATCTCAGGGTGTTCTGGGCTACACTCCGACACGACTTGTACCGCTATTAGGGGACTGACGTTCACCGCCCCCTAGGCCCGCCATGCGATGTATCAGACGAACAGACCGGACTGTACGGAGATTGTCACATACAGGCTCAGTAGGAGTTCGGATGGGGTTCACCTCGTCAGTCTTCTTATCGACATCTACCTGGGGACCGTTACATACAGCTAGTGCCGCTTGCGGTCTGTGGTTAAACCCACTGCCAGCGTAGTGTCGAGTCTTTAGAGTCCCACACAGAGAGCTATTCGCCTTTAGGCAAAATGAGTAGAGGTCACATGGTTTTGCGACAGGGTTCGTTCACATTCGCGCACTTGTGCACGTTTGCTGTCCGGACGGTTTATACTAGCGGGCTTTGGTTTAAGCCGGATCCTAGTATATGATTTGGGATTGGTTTTTCTCATTGTATTCGTGTTCCTCGGATCACGAATACGGGTGCGTATGCACAGTTGCTTGAGACTGAGGGAGAGGACTTTGATTAGGGTTAATGACTATTGTCATTTTATTAACCCTAATGCTTATGTGAGTATTATTGTTAATTGATATTAGTTTAATAATTGTGCATGGTTATGGTTGTTGACCATTTGACCCACCTTGACTTGTTGACCTTGTTGACACTTTGACCATCATCATTTCATTTGGAAGATGCTCTTTGATCCTTGCAATTTGCATTAAAAGTGAAATGATAATGGTCATGTCTTGATTTAGCCATGATAATTATCTCACTAATTATCTAATTACAATAATTCACATATATGTGAGAATGGCTCATATTATTTTCTAATTCTATCATATCCTTTCTCTCTCTTGTTCTTCCTCTCCCTCAAGCTCTTTCCCTCTCATGTGTTGAGAAACACTTGAGCTTGAGAAAAACCCTCTCTTGATCATCTTTACTCTCATCTAGAGTTCAAGGACTAGCACTTCTTGCACCCTAGTTACTTCTAGCTTGGAGTTGAAGCCAAAGGTTGAGGCTTTCGGGTGGATCTTTCTTCAACATGAGAAGACGACCAAGGTGACCTCCTTCCACCACTCCAAGGAGCAAGGAGAGAAGGACTTAAAGCCCAAGGTATAACCTTTCTAGCACTTAGCTAGTTACTAGTTAGCTTTAGCAAGTTTTTGTTTAGCAAAGATCCTTCTAGCTATAGTCCATGTTGCCTAAGCTCATAAAAATCCGATTTTTATTCCGTTATCCGCCTCCCCGCAAGCACCGGGATGGGCAACGTGGACTTACAGAAACAAAGTCCAATTAAGTTTGAAATATTTTCCCTTTATTAGATCATTAGACATTTGTCTGGGTTCAGCCCCCCATCATTTAGCAATGCTAAACAAGAGTTTGAGGGCTCTGATAACATTTTTGTCTTTGTAGTTCTGAGTTTTACTCAACTTTGAGATTTAGTTAAATGAGAGGTTTTTTGCCTCTGGAAACTTAGCCAATTTGGCTAAAAATAGTGTTAAACACTAGAGGACAACAGTGTTAAACACTGGAAATGAAATGCTCAAACTAGTGTTAAGCACTAGAGGACAACAGTGTTAAACACTGGAAATAAAACTCTCAAATTAATGTCAAACACTAGAGAGGAAGGGGTCACGTGGGGACACGTGAGGGCACCCAAAGGTGGGACCAGATCTCCTTTACTTTATTCTGCAAATAAGTGCTAAACACTTTTGATCTTTTGGCCATCACGTGTTGGCACGTGATGGATATTTGTGCGTTGATTATTAAAGCATTTATTAGGGGTCACGTGGTAACACGTGAGAGCGCCCAATGCCAACATTGCCTTTGCTTTTATTCTCTTTGTTTTGGGGGTCACGTGGGAGCACGTGAGGCATTGCCTCAAAGCTTTTTCTTCTCATTTTTGGGGGATCTGTTTAGGGGTCACGTGGGGACACGTGACCTAGTTCTTTACATGCATTGAGATTTTTCAAGTCTCTTTATTTTTAAGAATTAAATTCTTTGTAGGGTTAAACCCTAATTTCGTTTTTAAAGGAATTAAATTCCTATGCATATGGAAGAATTAAATTCTTATGGAGGGTGAAACCCTAATTTCATTTAAGAGGAATTAAATTCCTGTGAATTTGAGAGAATTAAATTCTCAAGTGGGGTTAAACCCTAGTTTTGTCTGTCTTGGAGGAATTAAATTCCTTATAAATTTAAGAGAATTAAATTCTCATATAGGGTTAAACCCTGGTTTTATCTTGAAGGAATTAAATTCCTGTGAGTTTGGGAGAATTAAATTCTCATATAGGGTTAAACCCTAGTTTTATCTTGGAGGAATTAAATTTCTGTGAGTTTGGGAGAATTAAATTCTCATATAGGGTTAAACCCTAGTTTTATCTTTGGGAGAATTAAATTCTCTAAACTCAATTCTCCCTCTAAGTTTTGGATCTGCATGGCAGAATCTCCCCGATGAGAATTAAATTCTCAACCTGTGGGGAGATTTGTTTCTGCAGATCTTCAACCAGAGGAAGAACTAAGTTTGTTTTTTTTGCAGAAGAGTTAAACTCTTAGATTGAGAATTAAATTCTCTTTTTGTTTTATGAAAGCTTTGATCCCTTTCCCCTTTCTCACCTAGGGTTTCTTTTCTTGAGAATTGAATTTTCCTTTCTTTTCTCTCTGCTATTTGCCTTTAGAAAGTTTCAAGATCCCAAAATTCTACCTATCACTTCTTTTCTTAGCTCCTATTTATAGGAGAATGGAAAGAATCAATTTGTTTAGTAAATCTTTTAAAGATTTTGTTTGTTTTTCATAACTAATATGATTTTTTAGATCATTCAGTGAATTTTATTCACCATTGGATTTTTAATCCAAAAGATATTCTGTTTGTTATTTTTTGTGAAACTTAGGGAAATCTTTCCTTGTATAAAATCTTTCCATAAATTGGTGTTTTTTAATCACCATTGGATTTTTAATCCAACGGTACTCCACTTTACAGAGCATAGTCCTCTTTTGTTTGGAAAGACTTAAAGAAACACTTTCCCAGTTAAGGTCTTTAATTTTCCTTAATTAGAATTTAATTCTATTAACTCGTAAGGCTTTTAAAGCCTATCACATGTTGGCACGTGACCCTCCCTCATTCAGAATTTAATTCTGTCTTTTGACTGGGCTGAAGGACCATCACGTGTCAACATGTGACCCCTGGTCACGTGTGAGCATGTGACGCCCTATTAGGGTCTTTCCTCAACCGTTTGTTTACACTTTTGCTTGATTTTAGAGTTTAACTATCACGTGTCAACACGTGACCCTTGGTCACGTGTGAGCACGTGATACCTCATTAAGGTAATTCCTGATTTTTAATCAGGGAACAGCGTCGCTCGTCGCCGGCGACTGCAAGGGCCTCTAAGGTACGCATCGGGAACGCCCGTGATACGCCCTACATCTTGAGGGATGTGGGCGAGCTTGCCGAGATTCGGGCTCGTTTCCATATCACCTCTAACTATTCGCTCCGTTTAGCTTGGGAGGGAGAACGGGCGGATCAGATGCAGGGCAAGGAGATTGCTCTGTATTTGGAAGCTTTCTGGGCAGGAATGCGTCTGCCCTTCTGAACCGAAGTATGCGGGGTGCTTCGTTGTTTCCAACTTGCCCCGGGCCAACTTGCGCCGAACTCGTGGAGAATTCTCGTCGGGTTTCTGGTCCGGTTGAAACTTGAGAATATCCCCTTCAGCTTGACCCTTCTCACTTCCTTCCTCTGCTACAAGAATCATCCCGGCACGAGCAAGAGCGAGCCGAGCCGGGTGTATTTTTCCTTTAAAAATCGTAAGGGTAGGGTGGTCGGGTTGGGAGTGGTGTTGGATATATGTATGACCTAGAGGCCATTATATGATAGTGGATGTGTCGGTATTTGTATATATATATATATTCAGGGGGCATTCTTTCTCGACATGATAGTATGCTATCTGATTATACTTTATCTTGACATGTTCAATTGATCTTGCATATTACTTATTTGGTACATGTTGATAAAGCCCTTAAGATATTTGCTTGACTACTGGGATTATAATGTGGATCATACTAATGGGACATGTGTAGTTTATAAGCATATCATTGAAATGTTCCTAGTCGGGTGTATCAAGACAGGGCATTGATATTCCAGAGTAGACTAGCGTTTACCATTCTTGTCCCATATGATGGGCGATGAATGATCCCATATCCATCTGGTGTGCTGACACCAAAGATTGTATACGGGTGCTCAGTGGAGACTGGGTACACTGAACGGACTCGCCGAGAACTCCTATGTGGTATTATATCTCATGCCGGATAGCAGTTCTCAGGTAACACTGGTACAGGTTAATCTGTAGACCCAAGATCTTCATAAAGTCTTGTGTGTCCTCCCACTGTACTTTGATCTCCACCCTACCATGACTCTACTGAGTCGTGCAAACAGGTGGATTTTGGGTACAGTCCCGAGGCATATGGAAGAAATAAGCAATAGGAGGGGTTTCGTCTCTCCCGGTATTGGGGGTTGATGTTATGATATGCTCGATTGGCTATAACAGGAAGTCCCTGGCCAGGGCTGCTGAGATTTACTGATAAGTGTTATCAGTAGTTTCTCGATCTGTTATGAGCCATACACCGGCATGACTTATTGAGTTATTGGTGTCGACGATTCCATCCCTAGACTCGATATGCAGCATATCTGGCGAAGAGACCAGACTGTATGGTAAGTGTTGCCAGTTGGCTCAACGGGAGTTTTGACAGGTTCACTTGTTTTTCTTATAATCGCTCAATACTAGGGTGGCCGTTATGTTTAGTTGACCGCTTGCGGCTTGTGGATGTTTGATATGATCATCACCTACTACCGGCGTATTGACGAGTCTCAGAGTCCCACACAGGAGTTTCCTAGCTCAGGCGAAACGATGTGGTGTGCATATGAGATATGCGCGGGAGCTCGATTAAATGCGTATATATGATACCGTATTTTAATCGGGCGTTTTTCTATTGGTCGGGTCGTATGTGATATGACCGGTTTATTAAATCAAGTATTGATTTAATATTGATTTTTATCTCATTTATTTAAACCTTTTCTATTAGGATGTGTGCATGTATGCATATACACATGTTGATGTGAATGCACACATACATGCATACATGTATGTCATGGTTGTTGATATATTGGAGATGGCAATGCAAGACTCACATAGTAGATATATATGTATATATATTTTCATTATTGAGAAAAAGAAATGATTAAATCATGGTTGATTTTTCTTCATCACTATTCTTTACTTGACCAAAGTATGACCATGGTTTAATTTCCTTTGTTCTTTAACTCACAAATGAAAATATCTAGATATTTATCAACCATGGTTGTATGTGAGTGTGACTCATATACATATATTTTCTTTCTCATTTTATTAAAGATATTATCATTATCACAAATGAGCTCAAGCTAGCCATCTTCATCTTCTTCCTTTCTCATGCTCTCTTGAGTTTTCCATTGAGTGAAGAAAAGAAAAGGAAAGGGTTTTTAAGTGAGAATACAAACCACATCACTATTCTACACTTGTCTAGCCCATTAGTGTAGATTGATTGCTCCACTTCTTCAAAGATCAAGTGAAGCTTTTGAGCAAAGAGACTTTGGGTGGATCGTCGTGGACTTGGAAGGATTCAAGCGAGCCGGTTCAAACTCTAGGAGATCCAAGGAGTCACCAAAGGAGATCTACAAAGGCTGTATTTCTCCTCACTTAGTGTTAGACACTAGTTTGTATGTGATACTACAAGTTGTTACCCTAACTTTCTAGTTCGATTCATGGTTAGAATTGTTTAGCACCCCCTAAATTTTTGTTATAGCATGTGTGATGCAACCCTAACCCTAGGCATGGTGCTAAAGAATCCCTACAGTGGTATCAGAACCAAACTAGAAATTTAGAAGATGTTAAATATTACGAAACCGAAAAAACTCTGAAAAATACGGATTTCTGGAACCCTGAATATTGCTCTCTATCGATTTTTAAATGGTCTGTAAAAATTATTTTAGCAACTGTAGAAGATTGTATGTGATACATGTAGAACACAGAAGAAATTTGAGGCCATTCCACCGGATTTCACCCGAGCACTTGCTCAGTAAAACCGAGCAGGCCGGCCCCAGTTCCCCCAAATCACCTCGATTTTCTCCTGTGCTCTAGTCTGTAGATTTTGGGGTTTCAGGTATTGTTTGTTTAGCCTAAAATTTCATGTGATGTTTATTTTTCTTAGGGGCTAAATCGGAGTGTTTCGTAGTCGTATATTTTAACATTTAATGGTAACCTTGACAATATTTAATAGTTCGAACGAACTTCAAACCCCATATCAAGACCCCTCGCTGAAATTTTCCAAGTATTGGAATTTCCCAAGTTGAACATATTCGGAAGATCGTGCAAGTATCCCTATGGACCCTCTAGAAGAACGTAACCCTAACTCGATCCAATGACCATGGAACCACGGCTAAACCTTAGGGTTTGCCGTAGTCCTGTGGCGCCATAGGTGAGGCAAGGGTTGACCCTTCTATGGCTAGTCCATAGACACTGTGGCACGTTTTTGGGTATTTTAACTTTGCTCAAGTGTTGAGCTCTCGGGGTAATTTGTGGGTGTTTGTTGATTCGATCGAAATATTTAACATCGTCTAGATATATGTGAAAGTGATGATTGCAAGTGTTGATGTTTTTCACTTTCTTTTTTGCGACCGTAAGTGTAGTATGTGGTGTATCGCCGATTTCATTGCTATACATCAACGACAATCGGGGTACGCATACTTACTTACGTTGATGACATGTGATGTTATATGTTGCTGAGATATGATGTGCATGATCGTCGCGATTGAATAGCCGAGGGTTTTATGTGAGATGAGAGTTTTTATTTTTATTCATGTAAAATTAATTGTATGTAATATTCTTTTATTTGGGGCACTTCCGGGTTGAGAATGATGTCACCATTGTTGTATATTATTTACTTTTCCGCATTAGAATAGACCCAAGGAGGGGAGCACAAGTGACCGGGTTCTAAGGTTCAGTGGGAAGCCATCTCGAGGAGTCGAGACCGGGTCTCCTAAAGTCTAGAATTGGTAGGGTCACTTGCCGCTCTCGTAGGGGTATAGGGGTGTGGGCTTGGCTATTCATCGCGACCGTGAAATCCGTATTTTCTATTGTTGGCTAAATACAAAATACAGACCTCCTAGAATATCCTATATTTTCATATGTGCTTCTGCTGTTGATATTCTGTGATATAATCACTTTATATGCTGAGACAAATGGTATTATATATATGATATATAATAAACGTAGCTTATGTTTTACATCCGCGCTAGTCCCGCCCCGCTATGCCGTTAGTTAAGTAACCTAACGGTGCATAACGGGACATTGTGGCGAATACGGATGGCATAAGCGTACGTTCTATTTTCGTTTCTTTTCTGTGATGGCTTAAGGACTTAAATGATAGGATTGCATTAATGAGATTAATGTAAAGAAAAATGAACCTAAAAGATGATGTAGAATCGGATTTGAAACCCACTCGGCTTTTTTTTAATGAAAAAGCAAGTTTTCAAAATGCGGAGCTTAAGCCACTCCTTTTAAAACCATTAGATTCTAAAACGATATCAAGTTTAAAACGTTAAAAGTTTTCTTAAAAACTATTCGTAACCCTCCGTCATTTTAGGAAGTAGAGTACTTAGTATTCATGCTACGTATGTTGACTTTAGCCAAGGCGTAGTGTACGGTAACTAAGTGATATCTTCCTACACAGCATATGATGCGATTAATTGGGACAGTCACATGATTATGTTGACTATAGCTAATGACAGGTAGAACTTGACTAGTGCTTATGATATGTTGACCATAGCCAAGGTCATAAGTGCTAGTGGTAAAAACCATATCGGGAGTTTCAAGAGTTGAAATTTGCAATGAGATTGCATACCTTCTATGTGATGGTAGGATCCCGATCCCACTATGAGCAAAAGTTGCTTCCGGGAGAGTTTTACACTTTACAATTAGCTAACCCATTAGGTGTCTAGAAAAGTGTCAACGGGGCTACACCTATATGAAAACGAGGTTTATTCTAATTAGAACCGTGCGATAGCATGGGGAACCTCCCTCAAAGTACCGGCACTGGCTTGACTGAACGGTTAGCGAAGTTGTAGAATGTAATTAATCCCGGCTAATTTTATTTTTAAAGGTTTTAAGGAAAATTTGATAAAAGCAGTGGGAGACATCGATTAGATAAGATAATAACCAATCTGATCTTTGCAAGAGCTTTCGCTGAGTGTATTCTTTTCTCTCTCCTAATGGAAGATAACCATGACTGGACTTAAGCTACTGTTAGAGAAAAATAAGCTAAATGGACAGAACTATAAAGACCGGCTGAGGAATATTAACATTGCTCTCACATATGATAAAGTATCATATGTCCTCACTGCCTCAGCCCCACCTACCCCAGGCCCTGAATCTTCTGTTGCGGATAAGGAAATCCGCAAAACGTGGGATATTGACTTTGCTACTGCCAAATGCCTCGCACTTGCATCGATGGACAATACACATCAAAAGCAGCACGAGCAGATGGATGTTCAATCCATCTTTCTCCATACAAAAGAGTTGTATGGGGAGCAATCTCAGACCCTGAGATATGAAGCATCTCGAAAGTTGTTTTAGATGCGAATGGCTCCTGGCACACCAGTAGGCGATCATGTTTTGAAGATGATTGCTCTTATTGAAGAGCTTGAGGACCTTGGATGGACCATGGATAACGAACAGTATACTGATATTGTTCTTCAGTCTCTTCCTCCTGCCTTTTCTCAATTCATAGTCAACTTCAACATGCATAACATAAAGAAGTCACTACCCGAACTTCTCAATATGTTGAGAAGTGCGGAAAGCACGCTTAAAGCGAAGTCTCCCACTCTGATTGTTGGACAATCTTCCTCTTCCGTCCCAAAAGCCAAGGCCAAGGGAAGAAATAAGAAGAAATCCACCAAACCGAGAGGTGGAATCAAGAAGGCACCAGGAAGAGACAAATCCAAGGTTGAGAAGTCAGGAAAAGGAGAATGTTTTCACTGCAAGAAGATGGGACACTAGAAGCGGAACTGTACTGAGTACCTTGATCTCAAGAAAAAGAAGCATGGTGATACTTCAGCTTCAGGTGTGTTCGTAACTGAAAACTGTTTTTCTATAAACTCTGCTTCTTGGCTATTGGATACCGGTTCGGGTTCTCATATCTGCAATTATGTGCAGACGTTAAGAAATAGCAGAGTTTTGAAGACCGGTGATCATACTCTCCGAGTTGGAAATGGTTCCAATGTACATGCAGTTTCAGTAGGAGAGTATCACCTAGGGTTGCCGTCGGGTTGTATATTGGTTTTGAACCCATGTTATTTTATAACAAGCATGGTTTGTAATATTATATCCGTTTCCTTGTTAGACAATGAAGGATATCATTTTGTATTGCAGTATAATGTTATGAACATTAAACTGAATTAAGAGTTGATTGGTTGTGGTACACTAAATAACGAGATATACGTCCTTAATCAACACATAGTTTTCAACATACAACACACAAATAAAAGAAAATTTTCAGATATAAATGAACCTTTTCTTTGGCATTGTAGATTTGGTCATATTAATGAAACAAGACTAAACAAGCTTCATAAAAATGGATATTTAAATCCTTTTGAGTATACTTGCCAGTTTTGTATCAAAGGAAAAATGACCAAAACTCCGTTTACTGGACACGGAGAAAGAGCTACTGAGCTCTTGGGCCTCATACATAGTGATGTATGTGGGCCAGTGTCTACACATGCGAGAGGCGGTTTTTCTTACTTCATAATTTTACTGATGATTTCTCAAGATTCGGTCATGTGTTTTTACTAAAGCATAAGTCTGAAGCTTTCGAGAAATTCAAGGAGTACAAACTTGAAGTAGAGAAACAAACAGGAATGAGAATCAAAATACTTCGATCAGATCGAGGTGGAGAGAAGTCGAGACTTCTCTGTCTATCCCTGTCAACCTGAATATGCACCAGATGAAGACCGCTCCAGTAAAAAGGTTCCTAATTGCCTGATCGGATCTCACGACGGGATGTATACTCAGCGTACGATATCGGTAAATGTCGCGATGCATACACGGCATACAGAACTGAACCAGGCAAAGCAAGAAAGTGACCACGCTGGCTGGGGACGTCTACTGGGTTGCCCGAATCGTCGGCGACAAGCACGGCTCCGGCGATCACCGGAAAATGGAAATCAAGAAAAGAAGAAGAAGAAAGGAGAAGAAGAAGAAGAGAAGAAGAAAGAAAGGGAACTGGGGTTTAGTGTTCTAGGTTTTGGGGTCAGAGACGATGAGGCACAGGTGACAGCGAGGTCTCAGGCAATGAGGGGGTGCCGGAAATGGGTGTGGCTGTGGTGAGGTGCAGGGGTTGCATCGGGCTTGTTTGTCGGGGGTGTGCAGGGAAAGCTCGGGGTTGGCTTGGGGTGTTGGTGTGGAGATGGAGGAGGTGCTGGTGACGAGGGGAGGCCGACGAGGATGGTCGGCGGTGACGAGGACTGCAGGCGAGGTCGGGTTCGAAGATCGGGTTCTTGGGTTGTTGCGGTGGGTGTGCAGTGAAGGAGCTCGGGGAGGTGGTTGCAGGGGAATGGAGAGGAGAGAGGTGATAGTGATGGGGTGATGCTGATGGGGTGATCGGAGCTCCGACGATGAGGGTGCGGCGATGGTGCCGAGGGTTGCTTGGTGGGGTTCATCGCGGTTTGCGACTGGTTGCAGGGGATGCTCTGGAGTTGGCTCGTCGGGTTGGAGAGAGGGGACGAGACGAGGTCGAGGGTGGAGGAGGGTTCGCCGACTAGTGGCTGAGAGCGACAACGACGACGAGGAGTTGGGTTTCTTAGGCTCTCCATGGGTATTGGGTTCGGGGTTGCAGGTTCGTCAGGAACGGAGGGGAAGGTGATGTGGTGGAGGCGAGGTTGGAGGGAGTCGGGGAGATGGGGATGCCAGCGGTGAGGGGACAGTGGCGAGCGCGACGCGCCTGCACGGGCGTGGGCGCGAGAAAGCGAGAACGGGGAGAAGGAGGTAAGATTAGAGAAGAGGGAGGTGAGAATAGTGGGTGAAGGGTGACGGGATCGTGGGGGATGAATATATAGAGAAGAGAGTATGTGGGGGTAAAAATAGGATAGGAAATTTATATATGTGTATATTTATAAGAGAGAGAGATTGACGGAAAGATTAGTGGGAGAGATTTGAGGTGGGCTTGGTGAGCCGTAAATAAAGAAAAGAGGGAGAGAGAAGCATGCGAGATTGTATGAGATTAGGATTTTAAGAATATATACACATTGAAAACAGTTTAGGAATATAATATTAGTTAAATTTGAGTTTTCTGACTAATACAAGCTTATTCCAAAATACGTCCGGGTCGGGTCTAAAAATCTAGTTTTAAAATACGAATAATATACGTATCAACCAAAACCAAAATAGGATATCCGGGTAACGAAAATGCATACCCCCAAGAACGGATACACGTAGCGTGCACGTAGTTATCCAAACGAATCCGTTTCATTGACCGGGACAAGAAAATGATGTACGGATGCTACAACAGGGTTAGGGGTATGATATAGGCCATGCTGGATATTTGTAAAATATTTTATTTGACTTTAAATGTTATATTGAAAATGCAGATACCAGATATAATGCAGTTTTACAACATGAAAGTGCACGGATTCTCAAAACTAGCCGGGATAAATTATAAACAGGAATCAAGACGGGTTTCCAGTAAGCGGGTCGGGTCGGGTGTAAATACAGATACCGATTATACTGTTCGTACCCATAACAATAATAAATCAAGAAATAGCCATAAATAAAAAATACCCATAACAGAATTGGCATAAATGAACTAAGGTGTTACAAAAAGTGCTTAGCACTATAAATTCAAAGTGCTTAAGCGCTTAGCACTGATAGGGCAATGCCCAAGTCTGAGTGCCTCACATGATACCCACGTGAGCGCCAGAGCAAAATTTGGATATTATATCCATATTCAAAAGACTAAGTGCTTAACACTGTTGGATGATGAATGAGCCCAAAATTGGCCAAGTCTCTGAAATTTTCTTGAACCCATATTGTTCATTGTAGCCGACTCTATACACTCTGTTGATGATCTTAACAAAATTTAATAATCCTTAACAATATTTCTAAGTTGATCTTAGTCTTATATAAAACTAACATATTCTTAGTTAAAATAAATGAGCCCATATGCTCACATATAATTAAGTTCATCTTAATCTAAAATTAGATTAACGGTCCTTGAATAAAATAAAATATCCTTTGAACCAACGGAACATATGACCCAGATTCAACCCCAAATTTAATATACGGATTTGGACTAATCTGTGCTATACATACGACGACATAAACTAGTCTCCGTATACAATTCACGGACAACCCCAAAATAAACAACATAACATGATACGAAGTGACCTACGGAGCAGGAAAAAGTGGTTATCGCAAAGCGATAATATAATTAACTGTAGGGGCTTACGTCTGCAGGGAAGAGCGTCCCCGCAATAAAAAAAACCCCTCAAAGAGGGGAAATCTGATGAAGTTACACTACAATGGTCGCATTTTTCCAAACCTCCAATATATTGTGCCATAAATCAACTTGGAATCTTCGGAGAGGTGGATGGATATGTCCAAATAGCATATGCCCCCGTATTCAGGCTAGACGTCCTCCGCGTCTCAGTCCAGTCTTCGGCGATAAACATTCACCACCAACTCAATTCAATTGAATTCAATTCAAATTCAATTACAAATCCATTCAAATAATCGTAATTTACATCTTCTTGAAACGAAACAAAGAGTTTTCAACTTACGTTCGATACTGCAGATGGAGTGAGCTCGAAGAAGTATGAGTCTTGCTGAGAGAGAGAAATCGATAAAAACATTTATTAAAGATGGTCTGCAATCTCCATCTTCAGTAAACGTATTTATCGCTTTCTCTCTCTCTCAGCAAGACTTATACTTCCTCGAGCTCACTCCATCTCTAGCTCATTGGGCGGCGGCGCCGTCGGGGGCTGGAGGATAGTCAAGGAAATTGAGAAGGTGCTACAGTGTTATCAATAGACAAGTATTAGTACACAATATTTACGATAACTATATGAAAATTGTATTGAAAAGAAGGATTATCAATTAAACTTATATCTGGAATTTCCCTTCCTTGAATTATTAATCTCTGGATCAGGAGTTTCCTCACCTCAATATCAACGTGGACTTCTGCTGCAGTCAAACTCTTTTGTGAACCCGAAGCCGACTCGATTTCAGATGCAGAAATAGTCGAGAAGAAGCATGCTCGATCACTCGCGGAAGTATGAGGAGAGCCTCCTAGATAGTGTATCGGAGTGCACGGAGAGGCAGATGGGGGCACGGGTGCCGCAGGGGGTGCGGGCTCCTGAATGAATATCCCTTGGCGTACATGAGGAGGATGCAACTCCGGACCATGATGGGTGTGATATACAATAGGTGAAATGCCTTGGCCGCCCATGTGAACTCTCTGGTGCTGGTCCGGATTGTGTCGCTGAAGACATTCTCGTTGATCACATGAAGCTCCTCGTCTGTAGGTTCTCGACCATTCTCCTCAACAAATGCAATCACCCGCTGCTCGATATCACTTTTCATCTGTTGCTGCAAGAAATTGCAGTATGAACCAAGTTAAGTCAATTATTGAAAAAGAAATTAAGTAATTTAAACAACGACAAGAAATCGTGTAAGAGCATACTTACATAATACGCAGTCACTTCTTGTAAGCTGGGGCAACTGGAGTCACGCACAATCCCCATATGATAAAGATCCACATGACTAGACATTTCTCCTATCTGTCTCGCCTGCCATTTAGAAAAAAATTTGATTTAGATCAAGTTTAGAAAGTTGACAAATTCAGAATATTTGATTTGTTCTTACATGAGCAACTCCATATTAGAAGGAGTTCATCCTTCCACCCGACCAATGATCAGCGTTGCGATTCTGCAGTACTGATCCTCGCTCGCTCCTCGCTTGTCATTTTGAAAAAATTTCAGCGGCACCTCTTCGCTGTTCTCTAAGTACACTGCAATAGAAGGGATAATAATCATTTCAATACTGAATATCAACACTGAAATAATCATCCCCTCTATATTTATACACGGAGAACCAACGAAAAGATGTCGACGAAACTAATCTCGAAACGAATAAAGGCACAAATGCAAGGTGTGCTTGCGTTATAAATTCTTAACTTTATCCATATTGGACAAATCTATCGGTTATGGCACGACCAGTTTTATCATCATATAAACTACATGACGGTTGCTAGAAACAAATGATTAAACGCTTCGTTTTGACAACCATCACGTAGTTTTATATCACGATGGAGACCATTGCATATATAACTGATAGACGCGGTCTAACATGCGTTTTGTTTTCTGAATATGAGATCCTCAATGACAACATGTAAATTTCATGTTATCGTCGAGTTTCGTATACTTAGTATAAGATTTTCGTGTTATTTTGAATTTCAAAGTTCAATTCATATGGTTTTTAAAGTTTTTCATTGCAAATTAGGGTTTTTGTTTCAAATTATTGTTTTGGGTTCAAATCAAGCTTAGGATTGAAATTCACCTTTTTAATTATAAACCTATCAACTTATTCAAATTAACACTTGGTATAGTATCTTCGTATTATTTTAATGTAATGATGTGAAGTGCACTTTCTTTTTTTTGGCATCATCCAAGAGGAACCAATGAGACATGCTGAAGATTAACTTAGGGTTTGCAACAAACGATTACACACACATACTCTCTCTCACACACACACACATACTCACATGCAAACTCTCACACACACACACACACACACACTTGCATACACATCACACACATGCACACACTTACATACACACACACTCCTACATACACACATACACACACAAGACTTGCTCTCTCACACACACACAAACATATTGATCACAAATACCATATCGAAATAAAAATTAACTTGATCTCTTATATCGAAATAAAAGTGTGTGTGAGAGTGAGAGATAGTCGTATACCTTGATCAACAGCAACGGAAAGGACGAGGGCCGATCTGCGTCGAGGAGGCGGTGGCGGCGGCGGATCTACGACAACAGAAGACGACGACGAGGACGGCGACAAGAAGCTCTCTCGGCCGAGGGGAGCACTTCAACGAGGAAGGATGTGTGGTGGAGTTGAGGGAGGATGCCGCAGGGTGGCGGGGGTCGATGTTGAGGGAGGATGCAGCGGTAAGGGAGGGGTCGGCGGAGGAGGGGGTGTTAAGGAGGAGGTCGGCGCAGGAGGGGCGACAGGAGAGGAAGGGGCGACTGCTGGTAGGGGCGGATGCTTTTAGAGTGGGAGAGGGTCTCTAGCTATTGGAGGAAGGCGAGGGGCACCAGGATCAGATTGATGGAGAATAGGGAGCTCCAATGGTCGGCGATAGGAGGATCTAGGGGTTTTTTGGATGGGAAATGACGGGAGAGATCGACCTGAGGCCCCCTTTAATTTATTGGGTTATTTCATCGGGTACTAGCCGATGGAATAACCCAATAAAATTATTAAATAATTTGTCACATGGTGTTTGTCTCTTGAGTAAGTTTTGGCAGGATTTCAAACCCGTTAGGTTATGCATTTTTTTAATAAAAAGGATTTTTGTGTAAAAGTATATGTCATGTGCCTCTATTTGATTGGATGCAACATAACTAGTCACATGATGAGTTATTATGCAGTAACCACCATAAAATTTCTCGTATTAGGGGAGAGGGAGGGGGCGCGGGTTATCTTTTAGCAAACGTAAATCCAACAATACTTCTTTTTCCCTCTTTTTTGGGAACCGGAGATTAACAGTAATTATTAATATATCTAGCCGCTCTTAAGGCCCGTTTAGATAAACGAAAGTACTAGAAGCGTCAGAAGTAATCTTAAAGTTACTTCTAAAAAAAGTTCATGGAAGTAGTAACTTCTATCTAAGTAATACTACTAAAGTAATAAATACAATTATTTTATGCAAACTTTTAACTAAAAGGCATGAAATAGAATGGAAGAAACTTGAAACTAATTAATGCTATGAATAAAATATTACTTTCTTCCTCTTTTCTTGCGCTCCATGCCACTTTCAATCCCAAGAGCCCATAAAGAGAAATCTTGAAGTAGAGACTCCATATAAGATACACATCAGCATATGGAACTAACTTCAAATACTAATTCTTGTCAAAAGAAACACTTGAAGTATCGGAAGTAAACCTACTTCCAGTATTTCCATTCTATTTCATGCCAAACAAATAAGCCCTTATGTCCACCCCCAATTCTCTCCTGAATCTCCCAATTCTACTCCTCTTTCCCGACAACCGATGAATTGATGATCGGAAGAAGAAGAGGTATTAAACTCTGGCGATCATTCATCACTCTGGGAAATTGACGGCCAGCATTTGCTAGCTCTCCAACGATGCGTGATGGTCGATGGTCGGGTAACTCCGGCAAGGTCCGAAAGTTGCAGCCTCGCCGGAGTTCCCCCATCTTGTCTAATCTAGCTTCGATCAACATCCTCTTCTTCGAACTTCATTTCAACGCAGCTTATCTCAGGGAGTCCATCTTCTCGATCTTATCCGGTAAGTTTTTTTCTTTCTTTTTTTGGGTTACTTTCTAAATAATACCTAATGTTTCATCTACTTTGCACTTATATACCTTATTGATTTTTTCGCTACACTTAGATATGTGGAGTACAAACCGTATTGATTTTGTTTAAAATAGCGATGGATTTGATGGTCAATCGAAGAGAGCAAAATATTAACGGTTTGTACTTAAGAGTGTATAAGTGCAGCGAAAATATCAATAAGATATATAAGTCCAAAATTGATGCAACATTGACGTATTATTTATCAATTAACCCCTTTTTCCCTAGAAAAATAGAAAGAGAGGAAGACTGTTAGGGTTTTCGCTAGGCATGCAAAGAAGAAAAGCAAGAATCACAACACTAATATTTAACGTGGTGACCAACGGTCTACATCCACGAGGCAAACATGAGAATCTCTCCGTTAATGATAAAAAATAACGGTATATTTTATATTCTCTCTTATATCGCTCATATTTCAACGCTCATACAAACACAAAGACTACTCTTAGTAAATCCCTTCACCTTCAAGTATGGATAACTACTCTTCGCCTTCTCCTTCGCCTTCGTCTCTTCATACAAACACAAAGACTACTCTTCTGGTGAATCCCTCACCCTTCATTTTTGCCTTCATTTCCTCTTTCACTTTCTCTTCCTCATGTTTGGTCTCTTTTCTCTGATGAGACCCTTCTCTATTTATAGAACGCAATAATAGAACTCCTACTCCAATTAGGATCTCATCAAATTTCTAAAAGAATCTCTAACAAATCTCTTCGCAAATCTTCAAATAACTTTTCAAACAAACTTTCCTAAAATACGCTCCTGAAAGATCTCTTATAAATCTTCCAACAACTATTCAAATAAATCTCCAATTTACACAAACTTTCCAAACTATACCAGAACTCGTCGACAAACGTCTAAAACACAAATTCTCAGACGTCTGCCTACGCTCTAAATTTCTGAATTCTTCTTCTTCAGACATCTAAAGTTTTATGGCTCAGACGTCTGACACCTAAAACTGTTGAATACTAGTCAATTTTGTAAAAATCTCCACCTTGACTTGTATTCAACTGGCTGTCTTCTATCTTCTCTCTTCAACACCTTACGGCCGCTTCTTCTTTTCTTTTTCTTCAAAGCTCCACCTTGACTTGAACTTCCTCCATGCCATCTTCTGATCTCCACAACCAGCTTGGATACCAATTTGTTAGGGTTTTGGCTAGGAATGCAAGGAAGACGAGCAAGAATAAGAACATGCAATACCAATATTTAACATGGTTCGACCAACGGCGTACATCCATGGGGGTAAACACGAGAATCTCTTCATTAATGATCAAGAATAAAGAGTATATTTTATATTCTCTCTCATATTGCTCATATCTCAACACTCATACAAACACAAAAACTACTCTTGGTAAATCTCTCCACCTTCAACTATGAATGACTACTCTTCGCCTTCGTCTTCGTCTCTTCATACAAACAAAAAGACTACTCTTCTGGTGAATCTCCCTATCACGATCGGAAAACGGAACGTGACCGGCACTTAAATCATGCGACGGCTAAAGACGTTGACACAATCCAAGTAAGCAAAAACTCAGAATCTAAACCATATGTAAAAGAAGTAATAGAGGTGAAGTTTTGGAAAAGGTTATTGAAATTAAATAAAGTTTGGTTTGAAAACAATTGAAGTACCTTTAAAAATCCGGCAGCACCTCCTTTGTAAATTCTGAACAAAACCCTGTACAATAATAAATATAAAGGCATCCATACACGAGAGGTAGCTCAATGCCCATAGGCGGAGTCACAAACCACGCAGTTAATATACTGCATAAATAAAAGCTCATAGTCGACTCTACCCGAGTTCGACCCAAAAGAATAGGCATAAGTCTTGACTTGATCTAAATCATACAACATAATAATGGTAGATGGAGTGATACTAGATACAAAAGAAATGTAAACAAGAGGCGGTTACTGAACACTCCGTAACCCACCTAGCAAAGTGCGATCACTCCCTAAAAGATAAGTGTGCCGACAAGGCCGCTAACTATCCCAAGCGGTCGGTTCTGCAATGAGCTAAGGCACAACGGGGTTGAGTTGCCAACTCGTGAATAGAATAAAGCATTACAAGATAAATATATGTATGATATACATGTAATTGAATGTAAGTGCATCATAAACGAATCATGAAAATAGAATCGAAATCATCAATGAATCATCATAAATCCTGTGTCAATCATCGACACATGAAATCCAAATATGTTAGGCGTCGTCTCTTGGACCGGCCCTCTTTCCAATCTCAATATAACTCCAGTCAGTATCCTCCGGATATCCGCCGTGTTTCAATACTATCACCGGTATCAAATAATCTCTCTAGGCTCCCCGTATCTATCCTCACGGACTTCCTGCCCTTCGGTTATCATACCGGGTCCACCATTTATCCGTACCAGTTCTCTCCTACCTAAGTATCGAATATTTCACAACCATAAATCCATAGAAAACTAATGGTGGACGTCCAAATCATCATTCAAGAGAAAACCGTAATTTTGTAAACATACACAAGTTTTATAAATCAAGAGGCGGTTTCTCAAATTCAATAGAAAATATAAATCTATAATACCAACAATGAATGATTCATCTTTGCAATAGTTGGCAATTAAAATACACAAGTATACAAGACAATGGCATTCGAACAATGAAACATGATAAGTAGCAATTAGTACTAACATAGAAGTAATTGTAATACGAATAAAACATGGCAGTTTCTATGGTGTCATGGTAATACTAATGATGTGTAGTGTAGCATGCGCATCTGTGATTGTGCAATATGGCAATCATTAGTGGTTGTGGAGTGTTCTATAAATGTGTTCATATAAGCATGTCAATTGGAATACAAAACATTGCATTATAATCGTAGTGTAGAAGCATGAGCTTAAAATCGATATGAAGTTTTATAAAGTTTTTGGGTCGTCAAGGGTGTTCTATGCCATCCTCTCGATTTCCCCTCGTAAATGATAATCTACTCACTAAAAAGTGACTCGCTCTAGTCGGAGCCCACAACCGTATTTCCTTTTCTTACCGCGTCGGAAGTTTCTGTGATCGACCCCATATAGAATTAATAACGAAATCAAATAAGGATCTGAACCGTAATCAATATAAACGAGCTAAGCGTACATAGATTAAAACATATGATTAACGTGTGGTAAGGTGTCCTAACTATGTAGAACTACCCCCCAGAATCGTCGTTTAAACATAAAAAGATTGAATCGAAAATTAGAAATCTATTCTACAAGCTAAAAAACAAAACAGCCATAAAAATGAACAGCGGACGTCTGGTAAAGGACACCTCAGAAGTCTGACTAACAACCCAAAACCAACTAGAGACTTAAAGACAGACGTCTGATCAATGGACAAACGTCTGAAACTTTGGATGCCAGACGTCTGAAGAACAACTTAAATCCATCCAGAAACTTGGGACCAGACGTCTGAGCAAAAGACGTTTGATACCTTGGAGCACCGACGTCTGCAGAAGAAATCTGCAATACGAAATTCTTGAAATTGGAAAATACTTTAAAATCTTATAATTCAAAACTCTTGCATCAAAATACGCTCAACTTTCCTAAAACAAGTTGAGAATACTACTCCAACACACCACCAAAACACATACCCATATTAAAAACCCATTTTTGAAGGATTAAAACTATAAAAAAGATGATTTTTAGCTTAAAACTATATTTTTTATGGCAAGTGTTGAAAAACCCAAGTTAAGGTGGAATCTTTACCTCTTTTTGGATCCAAAAAAGTGGCCTAAAGCTTGGATGGAGGCCACTACAATGTTGGTGATGGCTTCAAATGAAGAAAATATTGAGAGGAGCCATGGTTTGGATGTTGAGAAGACTTAGAGGATGAGGGCGAAGGTGGAGGGAGTTTTGGAGAGGAGAAAGAAGAATAAGAAAATGAAGATGATAAAAAGAGAGATGGAGAAAATGCGGAGGAATGGTGCTGGGGCTCTCCCATGCTTCTCTCCTTACAATTATTTTAATCCTAGCCTATCACTCTTTCCCGAAATCCCTTTATATGTTTCCCTCTCTCTCTGACCAAAATATTTTCAAAACAACAATTGAAAATGTTAATTCCTTGTCATGGTACCTAAGTGCTAATTAATAAGGAAAATCTTAGTTTTAATGTAGTAATTAGTGTGTGTGTGTGTGTGTGTTTTAAATGCCAATTTAAGGAAACCCATTTAATTAAATGTTAACATACTTAAAAGTTCATTTTATCATTAACAAAATTTTAAACTATATCTTAAAACTTTCGAAATATTACACTCTCACCCTTCAACTTCGCCTTCGTCTCCTCTTTCGCTTTCTCTTCCTCATGTTTGGCCTCTTTTCACTGATAAGACCCTTCTCTATTTATAGCACGCAATAATAGAATTCCTACTCACATTAGGATCTCATCAAATCTTCAAAAGAATCTCTAACAAATCTTTTCACAAATCTTCAAATAACTTTTCAAACAAACTTTCCTAGAATACGCTCCTGAAATATTTCTTATAAATCTTCCAACAACTCTTCAAATAAATCTACAATTTACCAAACTTCACAAACTTCACAAACTACGTCAGAACTCGTCAACAAACATCTGAAGCACAAATGCTCAGACATTTACCTACATTTTGGATTTCTGAATTCTTCTTCAGACGTCTGAAACTTTATAGCTCAGATGTCTGACGCCCAAAACTGTTGAATACTAGTCAATTTTGTAACAAAGACCGACCAGATGACAGTTTTTGGGAATTAACGAAAAAATTAGTAAAATGGTGTTGGAAAAAAAGTATTTAGCAATATGGCGTTGGGAGCATGATTAGTGAGTTTTAGTATAATTTAACTAAAACCACACTTTTAAGCTACACTCACAAGTTTTGAGCACTTGCAAGTTTAAAACTTGCAAGTATTTAAAACCGCACTTTTAAAGTACGGTTTTAATTAATTTCTGCTAAATCGGCTTAATCACGCTCCAACACCATTTTGCTAAAAAAAAATTAAAAACCGCAAATTCCCCAAAAAAATGTCCCCGACCAGATCCTGTCGTACAGTTATGAAGTACATGTTTGTTTTTTGGGTAAATTGTCAAAAAAAGAATCTGCCGTCAAAATCCTAAGCCTCGAAACGGTAGTGAAACTCCTTTAGAAATTTTTTCTAAATTATCTACGTAGCAGCATGTTATATCTAATCAATTGATACAAACTATTTAGATATCGCAAGAAACAGTTTAGATATCACTGGCTACTGGTTAGATATCGCTGGCTACTGGTTAGATATCGTAGGAAACTCGATATAGCAGGCAACTACTATAGAGCTTAGACATCCATACTGAAAAGTTGATTAAAAACGACTGGTATGAGTCCATACAACGCTGTGGCATATAGGCCTAGATTGTATTTTCATATACAATGCTCGTTGACATCCATACTATATGCTCGCGGGGTAAAATATTTTCATATACGAAAATGATTGTTTTAATAAATTTTTAATCAACTTTTTCAAATACTTTGGGTCTCTTAACTCTGAAGTGTTCATATGAATTGTTTATCAATTCGGCCATCATGAACCTCAACAAGCACCAATTAAGGGAACTAAAAGCAAGCTTTTGGCAAGTCCATCAAAAAGATTCAACATGGCAAAATGCAGAATAGAAGTGAAGGCAAGGACGCCCATGTTCTCAGCGTCTTCAAATTGGGTAGCTATCGCTTCTCATTTTCTTTGATCGGTTAAAAGATTTATGCTTTGATTCTTAAAACATCGATCATAGCTAGCATAGCGAAAGCATAAAAAAATTGTATTTTTTTTTTACCTCTTGTTTCCTTTCTGTTGTTCATATTCTGATTTATGATGTAGGATGCTGCAAAATGAATGAAGTCTTCTGGGGTGCTATTCAGCACTTGGGTATAAACTATAAACCATTTCCATCAGACTATCTATTGAGTTCTTCAATCTTTTTCTTTCTTTTCTTTTTCTAACATGTATGGTTATGGGTACAAATACGGCAGCACCATTCATCAAGCATATATATTCGTGAGCTAAAGCTGAAGCATATGCAGACACGAGAACTGCTGATCACTAGCATGTGCTCGAAAAACGTTTTGGAGAAGGATAATGAGATTGCATGGAGGCGTATTTTTCCGTTAGTCCTTAAGTTATTCTCTAATATTATTGTTCGAATAACAACAAGCACATAGACATTGAAGTTAAAGAATTTTTTTATAATTTTGCCTAAAACACCTATAAGCGAGATATGGTGCAGTGACCATACATAAATGTGTAGGAAGTTGAAGAATCCGCACGTCATTCACCCAAAGAAGATAGAATAACACCAAGGATCAGGTTTACCGATCGAGGAACATGCCGATTTGGTCAAAGAAGGAGAAATATGGATGAAAGATACAGCAACGTCATCTACTGTTGTCGCAGCTTTGACCATGGCGGTAGCTAGCATTTGCTGCTGCTTTTACTGTCCCGGAAGGAAATCAGAGCGATGGTACACCATTGTACTTGAAAGAGAGAATCTTCATGGTATTTGCGATATCGGATGCTATATATAGCATTGTTTTCTGCTTCTACTTCAGTGCTAATGTTCTTGGCGATACTCACTTTTCGATATGCTGAAGAGGACTTCATCCGTGTGTTGCCCAAGAGGTTGATTGTTGGACTTCTCTCGCTTTTCATTTCAATAGCAAGCACATTAATGATAGCATTTGGTGTGATGCTGGCCTTTATGCTTCGCCGTGAAATTAAGTGGATTGTTGTTCCTGTAACTTTGCTTGCTACTCTTCCAGTTACCTTCTTCGCATTTTTGCAATTTCCTCTGCTTTTAGAAATTGTCACTTCGACATAAGGATGCAGTATTTTTCACCAACAGAACAAATTATTGCTTCCTTAGAAATTATATAATGATTTCCTTTACTTCTTGAAGGCATGAAAATAATGGAACATCTTATTACTTGTTATTGTTGATTAGGTTCCTATCTATAGAGATAAATTTAAGTTTAGTTGCTTTTTATAACGTATCGGTGTGCCTAGCTCTGTTGGCCTGGCTAAAGTCTCGTGGATTTGTGGTTGGTGTGTTCGCGTCCCTTTGGCAACAATTTTTTCATTGTTTCTTGAGTATTAGGACCATCTACCAAAAGAAAATATCCCTGTAACATATGATTTAAGCATATTTTATAAATTTTATTTTTTATTTTTTTTAGTTAAACGAAAACTAAAAACCCTCGTGTTTCATTAATGGAGTTTTAACGAAATGACAAGAAAGAAAAAAACAGGACATGAGTACAAAACTGGGGAACAAACCCCTACAACCAAGACTCTGAAATTGGGGAACAAACCCCTACAGCCAAATCCAAGATCACGGAACAATCCCCGTGCAGTCCTACTAGTGAAATCCATGTCTCATCCGAGAACCCTAAGGCGTGTAAGCCCGTAAGAGACGAGCAAAGTCAAAATCATGCCCTAGCATACCCCGCTTGTCTACGTCAATGCATCCCGCTGCCCTCCTCCCTCTGCCTCATCCTGAGCTACTGGTCAGGTGTCACTCTCAGTGTCCGCCCTCCCTTGAATGCGGACTCTTGCCCTCTTCCGCATGCTCTCTGAAGCTGCTCGTGATCAGAAAAGAGTTACCATGTCAATCCAGCAGTTACCAATCCCATTAAAAGTTTTATATTTGTTATTAAATATTTTATAAAATTTATTGACCATCTACCATTGTTTCTTTCATACTGTGCATGTCAATCATATGTAATACACCATACCTTTTGCTTCTTATATATTCATTTTGTTCCTTTCTTAATTTATCATTTATAACTTTTTATAAAACTGTAGAGCTATGAATTCTAGTATAAGCATAATACATAATTATAAACTCTAATTAATAGTCATAATTTGAAGGGCAAATTGTCAAAAAAAAATAAACACAAGCAATTTTTTCCGTTGTCAAAAACCCTGGCCTCGAATCGATGCGGTAGTCAAAAACACCCTGGAAATTTTTCCTGCGGTATCTACATCATAGCCCGCTATATATATCTAACAAACTCATACAAACTATTTAGATATCACGGGAAATGGTTTATACATCACAGACAACTGGTTAGATATCGCTGGCTACTGCTTAAATGTAAATCCCCAGTTTCATGTATATTTTCCGTATATTTATTTATTATATTTTTCCAGATTTTTTTCCTATTATTTTTCCACTTTTTTTATATATTTTTATTTATTTTAATTATAATTTTTCCTAATCTAACCCAAACCTTAAACTACCCAAACCCCAGCCCGGACCCGAACCCGACCCGACCCGACCCGCTCCCACTTCCTCCCTCTCTCTTCTCTCTTTTCCTTCACTCTTTTCTTTTTCTTTCTCCTCCTCTTTTCCCGCCTCCCCCGCGCTCGTCCCATCGTTCCCCCTCCCCACGTCAACCTCGCCCCAACGGCTATCCCTGAGACCCACTCCCCTTAACAACCCGCGACCCCTTCTCATTCGCCAACCGCCCGCGACACCCACTCCCCCCTCGATGCCGCAACTGCTCCCCGAGATCCCGGCCTCCTCCTAACCACTGACCCCCATGCACTCCTCCAAGATCTCCACTTCTCCTCCACTCAACCCAATCACCAAGCTCACTGCCTCCAACTCCGACAACCCTCCTCGTCCTTGACGAACACTACCACCCTGCAACCCCACTCTCACACCATCACCACCGCCCTTCTCGACTTCTCCATGAACCCACAAACTCCTCTGCTACAAATCCTCGAGCTCCTCCACGACCGCCGCTGCCCTCGTCTCCGACCAGCCGTGACCATCTCCCTCACTACCTCCAACACCGGCGGGACCTCGTCTCCAACCTCAACCATCCCCTCCCTCCACCTCCGACCGTGTGGACACACTCGCTGCCCTTTTCCGTCTCCGAGCCCGAGCACCATGCCCCACCTCGAGCTCCTCAACAACTCGCATCCTCGACCTCGTGATCACCTTCGCCGCCGCCATGACGACCACCCACCCGAGCCCTCGTTGCCGTGCCATCCATTACCGTCGTCGTTGCTAACATCGCCATAGCCGAGCCCAAGCTTGTTATTGCTGTCGATGTTGCTGATATCTTGTTGGTTGCTGCCCGTATGTGCGACGTGCCCGTGCCACGCTCATCGTCATTGTTGTACCACCATCGCCAAAGGCAAGTGAAATCTCTATTCACTTGTTTAACATGCTATAATAAAGTATTAGCTAAAGAAATTATATTATAACAAGATATATAAATAAATATAATTGGATCGGAACCTATACTTGAATTTTGTGTAGCGAATCATCATGCCGTTTTACTTGAGTAGAGCCCGACTAGGGCTTATTACTGTATTAGTAACACGTATAAATTAAGTGGTTAACATCTAATTTAGTTTGTTAGAAGAAACGTTAGTTTCGATCGATGGCCGAATGTTTATCTTAGGTGTTCGATGCGAGCTTCATGCGAAAACAAAATCTAAAATAGCAGAACTCATGATATTTAGGCCCTAACATTGTTAACAAATATTCTGTAGAAAGTTGGTGGCAAATCGATATCGTTTTCACACATATGGTGACGCCTTAGCTTCTATACCGAAACTCGCGTTTTACCGAACACTTGACTCCGTTAAATTCATAATTAATTCCAGAAAAATACAATCTCAGCATGCCTGGGTTCATTGCGAAGGGTACTGCATAATCTTTAACACGACATGTAGGTTTACTGTTAAATATATCCTCTTAACATCGAAAACAAAGAACTTACCTGACCTTGGACTGCAGTCCAGAACAGGAACTTGCCCCTTGACATGCTTTTATACACCTAAAATCTTAATGTTTAATTGTGATAGTGTGCGGATCCAATTACCGCTGCGTAGAATATTGTTTTAACTTTCCAATGATACTGGTTTCACTAAATTCCAATATCATTTGGTATTTAAATCATATTTTAAACGGATGACATGTACGGCAGATTTCTGTCAATTCAGTTTGCACCCTTCATCAGTAATCTGATCATAACTCCTAAACCAAGATGACTATTGTTAATCCGTCTGATGTGTTGGAAATATAACAGATAAATCTAAATATTATCTAACTATATTATTGCCTACTTATCATCCCAACATGGAGTAAAACGTGTTACGAAACGGACTTTCAGTTCAGAAATTGGTTTTCCAATAGTAAACACTTAAAATGGAATGACCATAACTAGCAAACACGAAACCAATTTTTCAGTACAAATAATTAAATGTACTACCTACTCCTTTTATATCGTTTTGCTTAATTATGCACATGTGATTTCTCTAATCCAACCGACACCGGTTGCTCATATGTATTCAGTAGTGCATTTATTATATCCCCATCATGTTGCATGAATGTCATACCCTTGTAAATAGTGTTCATTGCATCGATATCTTAGTGACCGTGTTACATTACCAAGTGATAAATATTAGTGATTGGATTGTGGCAAGTATGTTAGTGTAAAAGAGTGATTGAATAGTGAAAGTAACACGTGCTTGTACACAATCAGCGGAACCAATTAGTTATTGCATTGTCGACGCCTATGGGACATATATAAGTGTAACTATAACTGGTATGGGACGGTTATGGAAGTACTTATATTAATGTCATAGGTAAGACATCGAGCACTGTCCATTTATCTTGGATACCAGTCAAGACATACTTGATGAAGACCTTGTCTCCAGTTCTCGCGTAGACTTATCATGGAGTGACTAGTATTTGGATTCATGGTCGGTGTTTGATGTAAACCGCGGGGCGTGGGGTAGTTTGAGTGTGAGTTCGATAAACGGAATCTCAGGAGTCCCACTGCCGATATATGTAGTGATTTCGGGAGTTGTATGGATGGTATTTCTGATTCTTAGTGAGCGTGCCGTGTTTCCTTGCCCCTGGGGCTTACCCTTGGGTTGGGGATACTTCTGCAGTGGTTGACGCTCACACTTGGACTGACGATAAGTTTAGTGACCCGGACATTGAGACTTAGAGACTGATTGCTTTAGTGATATGGACATTGCATTGATTACTGATCTGATACACCTACGTTATCGTTACATGTACCGGTTATTTCATGCTCGCATCATTATTCTATACTTACTGCTTTATGTTTATCATCGTTGCACATTATATATGTATATATATTGCTATTGTGTCGCTCTGACGACCCGAGTATGCATGCTCAGAGTGAAAAATGGATTTAGCTCGGATCAGGACCTTCATTGCCTCAAGGATTCTGCGGATATCTAGATTAGCGACGTCAGCACTATTCTTTCTCTTGACTCTATCTGGTTAGTTTTATATCGGTTTTGGTGACTGCATTTCTCATTACCTGTGCAATGATTACTGATTACCTCGCAATGTTAGAAGCCGAAGTGTGACTACGGCAGAACATTTTCTTGACCGTAGGAGTATGGCTGGCCTTATCACCTCTCGTATTCCGTATTTTGGGAAGTGGGGCGTGACATTAAATATCGCAAGGAACAGTTTAGATATTACACACAACTGCTTAGATATCGCTGGCTACAGCTTAAATATCGCAGAAAACTAGATATAGCAGACAGCTATTAAATATCATAGGTAAGGGGTTTCTTGACAGCTAAAAACTTTTTTAGGTGGGTTTTGACTATTGTTTCGAGGCTTAGGGGTTTTTGACAACCGCAAAAAGTGTTTGGTTTTTTTTTTTGACAATTTACCCTAATTTAAATCTAATTAGCTCACTTCTATCGATATACAATATATTCTTAAAACCTACTGATTAGAGAAGAAGAAATTTTTAGACAGTTGAACTTTAATTTTTGGCTAGTTTAGTATACTTAATTTGAAAAAATATAACTATGTAAATGCCTTATTGACTTTTCAGGAGATTTGCAATTAATTTTTTGAACGCATGCTCCTAATAGAGGCACATGTACTTGACCCCCATGGAAAATTTTCTGGCTTCGTCCCTGATTATTTATGTATCTCTTTTTTCAGTATGCTCTATCTCTCTGAATAGAGCATTATGATATTAATAAAATTACCAGGTTCGCATTTTCTAGAGAGCATTATCTGGTATGAAAGATAGGGATGGGAGAAATTGTATCTTCTTCTTTTCTTTCCTTTTCAAATATTGAGATGTGTGGGAATTGAAAGAAGATTTGAGAAGTAATTAGGGTTTCTATGAGAAAAGATCACAGAAGGTGAGAGGAAGAGAAAGAGATAGAGATAGCATGAGAGAGAAGGAGAGGGAGATTTTTTTTTTCTCGAGTTTTTAAAAGTTCTTTGACTGTAACATATAAAAAGAGCATAACGGGTAATTTTGCATTTGATGTTACTTCCATTAGTCATCAAATGGCAAGTGTCAAAGATAGGTATTTATGTGCAACTCCCAGAAACTTCGATATTTATGTGTCAAACACGTGAAACCTTGCAATTTAGCCTCTGCGGTATGACTACATATAATTGTATAATCATAGATTTCGCTAGATACAGTACTAGCTAGTAGTTAAGGTCAACATACATAAAAAAGAGAGAAATTTCAAAAATAAATAAATAAATAAACAAATTAAAGCATGTTATAGAAAATTAAAAGTCACAAATTACATATAAGCATCATTTTCAAGTCAAAGTCTTAAGCAAGCAGATAAACCTTTGAAGCAAGTTTAAGCATTTCACCAATGTTTCTTCAAAACTGAAATAGGTGAGATTAAATTTTCTTTGTGAGGAGTAACATTCTGACCATAAGATTTCTGCGAATGGCACGGCCTCATGAACAGGTTTTTCTTAAGATCGTAACGATCAAACCTGTCACCCATATGCCAAAACATTATCCCATCCTTAATAATCACCGGATGCATGTTATAGGCCACATTTTTGTCTTCAATCTAACGCACATTGGTCCGATGCTTTTTCCATATAGAACTGCGGTAGTCCTCCAGAACCCATGAATTCTTACGCTTAATTTTTTTAACCGGAGATCTAGATGAAGAAAAGATGCATAGATGCCCGTCAAAGTTTAACAAATGGTTATTATTCGAATGGCTAGCAGAGCCCGGTGGTAGCATGATTACACTGAATGTTTCGCTCTCGATATCGAAAGAAACAATTTTTGGATTGAAAGAATGAGTCAACCAATGTATGGCTCCATTCACAGCAATAGGTATACGATTATGCGGTATGTGATTAGGCCAGCCTTGAACGTTTCTCCCGGAGCGGGACCGAAAATCAAAGATTTCACACTCGGTTTTTCCTTTACATCCGCGGAACGAGTCGCACAACCTTATATTCTTCTGTAGAGATGTTATGCCCCAACACCACACTCCTAGCGTGTCTATATTTGGCTGCCGGAAGAAATAGCGCTTCCATGATGCTTGGGTTCACCACATAAATTATAAATTTAGTAAATATGCGAACCAAACCGTTGCAAGAATTTGATGCACACTAGTAGAAAAAGCGAGTATTAGGGACGGGGTATGTTTATTTATATACGGTCGCTAAAGAAATATTAGCGACCATATATATCAAACGGTCTCTAATGTTCGGTCGCCGATATATAGGCGACCGTATGTTTAGTATTAGCGACCGTTCATAACAGTTGCTAATACCCTCTGATATTTTAGCCGTGAGGCTCCCCACTCTCTCCCATTCTTTTCCAAATCAACCAGCGAAAAAAAATTCAGAGCCCAATTTTCTCTCTTCCTCCTTCTAAATCCATCCAAATTCTTCCTCAAATCCTCATAATTTTCCTTAAATTTTATTTTTAATTTGTTGTTGTTGCCGCTCTGCGGCTGCTTGAGATCGCCACGCCTTCTCACGCGACAACATTCCAAGGTTTGGGTTTTTCTCCCTCCAATTAATATTTACTTTTAATTAAATCGTGGAATTATGATGTTATGTTATGAAATATGTCATGATTTTGAGCGTTGATGGGTTTTAGAATTGAAAAACGTTGAGAAATTTGATAAATTCAAATAGAATTGAAGAAAGTTGTGGTTGATGGGTTCTTAGAATTGAAAAAAGTTGACAAATTGAAATAGAAATCTGATAATTTAGGGTTAGAATTGAAAATGGATTATAGGGTAATTGAGGGCAATTTGGAGGTTAATTGTTAGATGAATTTTGAAAAGGGCTCGATGAATTTACTTATTAGATGAATTTAGGGTAAGATGAATTATAGGAAATTGTTAGATGAATTTAGGGTAAGATGGATTATAGGTGTTTGTGTGTGAGTGTACGAGTGTGTGTGCATGCGGGCGCGTTTGTGCGCGCGCATGTGTGTGTTTGTGTGTATGTGTGAGTATGTACGTGCGCGTACGTATGAAAGGGAGTATATGTGAGTGTGTGAGCGAGTGTATGTGTGAGTGTGTGAGTGTGCGTGCACGTATATGTGAGTGTGAGTATTTATATATGTTTCACAAATTCATCCTAACTTTTAGTTTATGTTTTGTGAATTGAATGATTCAAA
Organism: Agapanthus africanus; assembly: GCA_030015575.1. Taxonomy (NCBI): domain Eukaryota; kingdom Viridiplantae; phylum Streptophyta; class Magnoliopsida; order Asparagales; family Amaryllidaceae; genus Agapanthus; species Agapanthus africanus. The sequence continues at coordinate 101,612,072 of CM057346.1, read as the reverse complement.
ATCTTGTTGTCGTATATGATTTATTGCTTAGCTTTTTAAATTGTAGCATAATTTATAAATCAAATCAAAATGAAAAATAAATCCTTTAATACAAGTTGAACTATACTAGATGCGTAAATGAGAAACAAAATCAAACTCATTAAGAAAACTTAACACTAATTAAGATATAACATTAATTACAATAATTAAGAAATCTTAATTAAGACCAGATATTAATGAACCGAGATCCTAATTAAAAACGATTAAATAGAAAGTTAAGAGAAACCTTAAAATTTTGATTAGAAACTTAAGTAGGGTTTTATTTTTCATTTAATTAGTAAGTTTAAAATCAAAAGGTTTTAAACTTGTTTAGAATCGACCTATAATTTCTCGTCTGACAGCTGTGTGTATGTGTGTGGGTGTGGGTGTGTGTCTGTGTGTGATAATGTGTGCGCGCGCGCACACACATACACACACATCACACATACACAAATACTTGTATGTGTGTTTCTGTGTTTGTACACACACATGTGTGCGCGCGCGCGCGCGCACATACATTAACATACACATACGTAAACAAGTGAACAAATAGCAATAATTTAGGGCATTTTAGTGTAATTAGTAAAATTGAGCCAATTTATCGATTTCTTACTCATTTGCAATACCCCCGGTTTATTATTGACATCTAGTTAGTAGATATCTTACCACAAATAAACCAAGCAGCCATTTCAGTCTCTTTTCCCCTATCATCTCATTTTTCATATCGAAAAGATGGATAGAGAGTGGGAAACAATGCACAACACTCGTCGATGTTCAATGAATACTTTACCAAATTGGAATTAAGATGAAAGTATATCATCGAGCGTCGGCTAGTGATGTGCCTTATGTCTCACCTCTATCCATCTTTTTGATGTGAAAAAGGAGTGGATAGATAAAGAGAGACTGGGATGGTTGCTTGTTTATTCGTGACAAGAGATTTACTGGCTAGTTTGTTTTGTGTCTTATGTCTCACTCTCTATCCAGCATCGAAAGAAATATGGAGTCTACTTGCAGTATAGGATAATCGACCAAGGAACTTGTGTTTGAAAGGTAATATTTGCTTGATGTAGACCATCTTTTGTTAACATTGTTTATATCATAATATTATTTGTACAATCTAATTTGATTTATAGAACTATTGGTGACTCTAAAGATACTGTTGTATACAATTATGTTCATTCAGAGCTTAACCAATCAAGAGAAGAAAGTGTTATATGTAAGATAATCCCTGCTTTATATACAGTTTTCATATAATTATCGAGAATATGTATTGTGTACTAATACTTGTCTATTGATAACACTGTAGTACATGCTCGAGATGAAGTCGGATGAGGATGAAGTTCTGGTGGTGATGACAGCGGTGGGACGTTATTGAGGTACGCATATACATGTGTTAATTAGTGTAGCTAGCAGTTTTGTTTAATTTCGAAGATTTTGATTTCAGTTCATATGTATTTATTTATTTATTTGGATTTGCAGGGTTCACATGGTTGAGTGAGCTAAGATTGCGCCCGCGTGCGATTTAGAGGATTTTTCGTATTGTTGGACATATAGAGTATGTAATGTATTATTTGTATTCAAAACAATATTGTTTATGTGTGGATTTGGAGAGAGTTTCGTATTGTTCAACATATTGTATTATTTATTACGATTTTAGTTCTATATGTGTTGATTGAGTTGTTGAAATTGTTGAATATGTATTGGTTTGTGATCGAAACACTATTGGTTTGTGATATATCGTATTTATATATTTGTTTATGATCGAAACGCTTTTTTGCATAATTTATTGTGATTAATTGTATTATTGTATAGGATTTTTGATTTTCTGTAAAAAAAAATCAAAATAAATGGGTATTAGCGACCGTTCAAGCTACAGGAACGGTCGCTAATACCAACATTAGCGACAGCCGTTTGATATCAGAAAACAATTAAGATAGTTGGGTTGTCCACGTATAAGCTTATTGGCGACCGTTAGTGACGGTCGCTAATGTTACATTAGCGACCGTTCATAAACGGCCTCTAATATAACTATCAGCGATCAACTTTTCTGCGACCGTGTATTAGCGACCGTTTGAATTTAAACGATCGCTAATACTCTTTAGCGACCGGAAACTATATATTAGAGACCGTATAGTACGGTCTCTAATATATACAGTATCCTGTAATGGCATGAAAAGCATCCATTTTGTTGAGGAGGCCAGTCATATCAAACTTTTGAACCCCGTTGTCATAATAATGTATGCATAACTCAGGTCCATAATACCGAGGCACTGCTAAGATGCCAATGTCGCCGATATTAGGCTTGTTCCCCGAGTTCTGGGCAATAAAGTAATGTTCTTGCGTGAAGGAATACCATAACTTGCACACGCACTTCACTCTCAAAACAGATTTTGCATGGAGTCGTCCCAATATCTCAGTAGTAACTTCAAGGGGCAAAGAAATTGCATCCTTTCTCTCTCTTTCTCTGTCGTCTTCTGGACGGTATGACGCATCTACGAATTTAAAATGAAAATTACATGGCAAAATGATTAAAAAAGAGAAGATCATTAGTGATGGTGCGTCTTTCTGGCACAAATGCTTGTTTTCATCATTAACTTAAGCTGTGGATACAGACGGGAATATATATATATATATATATATATATATATATATATATATGGGAGTGATCTATTGCAAACCGGTCCGCGTTTTTTTAAAAACGGGTCGATGCATAGGTTAGAGGTCTTAGAATTCTTTGATTTTTCATACACATACTTTTGAGGGTATCAATTTGAACGGCTCAAATCGTTAAAATACGCCGTAGACCGAGAGTTCCCGTTTTTAAAATACACGGACCGGTTTGCAATGGAGCACGCCGCTGTATATATATATACAGCGGCGTGCTCCATTGCAAACCGGTCCGCGTTTTAAAAACGGGAACTCTCGGTCTACGGCGTATTTTAACGATTTGAGCCGTTCAAGTTGATCGCCCTAATTTCGAGTCTATGTGTATGAAAAATCAAAAGATTTGAAGACCTCTTATCTATGCATGAGATGAAGTTTATGTTGCTATATCAAAAGACGTTCATTTTTGCACCCATCGATACATAGGTCAGAGGTCTTCAAATCCTTTAATTTTTTATACACATACATTTGAAGGTAGGATGATCAACTGAACGGCTCGGACGTCAAAACATGCCGTAGATCAAGAGTTCCCGTTTTTAAAAAATGCGGACTGGTTTGCACTGGAGCACTCCCTATATATATATATATATATATATATATATATATATATATATATATATATGATTCTATTTATGTCAGAATTTAAATATCATTAAGGCCAATATTATAAAAAGGACATGTAAAATTGATACCACATCAGGTTCTACAACAATACTGCAGACAATAATTTCAAGAAGTGTAAACTAAAAGCATTTAAGTTCATATAGGAATTTAGTTTCGCATTCGAATAATGATGAAGTAAATAGGTAATTGAGCGTGTGATCCGGTAATAATTGGGAAACCTTGCAACAAAAGTGGCTCAGCCTATCATTATCGATGCCGCACAAAGCACGTGCTAGTTCTCCCATCCATTTGATCGACGCTCAATGCATGAATCGATTATACGCCTGATAACCAAACTACGCAAAGCACAAAAGTAGAATTTTATATGTGTGCAGTGTGCGTGTGTTGGAAAACCTCGTAAGTTATGGGAGAAGAACTACTCTAGGTCTTTGTGAAGGGGATACTATATGAAGAAAACCCTGTTCAGTTCGAATTATCGTGCCTATCCAAATTGCAACTCTTTCTAGACCTAAATAATGTTCGACTCATAATTCGACACGGAATACAAATGTGCCTAGTTCAAATTATGTAAATATGTAGCTCTCATACTCAAATCAAATGCTACCTTGTCCAAATCACTAGCTTCATGCTCTTGGCTAGTCGGCTGCACAGCCTAATAGCCATCAGGATATCCTTCCGGATAACATGCCGATCTCTCTTGTCAAAGACTGCCGAGATCCCGTCTTCGCATATTGAGAAGAGGCAATCGTTGAAATCATTCAAGATTGTTCGACGTGTAGAACTCTTACTGATTCATACATGGGTGATTTCGTTTTGGAAAGTCGATACAGATGACATAGATCGTCACTCAGTTCAGTAGAAGAAAACTAGGTAGCTCAACCCTTCTCGCAAGCAAGCAGATGCAGTAGAGGCCATCACAATTACAGCCAGAGAGTCTAGAACACATCCTCATTTCGGATGAAGTTTTGATCTACCTGAAATTAGCGATGGCTTCACCACTGTGGATAGGATAATTAGTAATTACTTCTCCCTGCTTTCTAGCATGATAATATATGAAAACGAATCCGTCGAAAATCGGTATTATGGCGGTGCATGCAAGTTTGCGGTATCTCTATGCGCTTTTTCTCAACCCAAAAAAAAAATTTGAAGGGATGTCCTGGCATATTGCTAAACTTTCAATCATTCAAGTTTAGCGAGAAAGATAATTTCACGTACGATTTAGACATAAGACGGACGATGAATGTAGCATTGGTTGCAAAGGTGGTTACCGATTAGCCTGGCCAAAAGCTGCCCTCCACAGCTCTGCCTTAAAGGTAGCCATTTAAATTAATGCAATTAAACAGCTTAAGCATTTAAATCAAATTTTAAAAGACACGCTTGCTTTGAGCAAAGCAAGCATTCAGGCTTTGCCGTATATTTTTATAGACACAAAATCTTCACCTGCCACATGAGATTTATATTATTTATTCTAAAAATAGTTATGATTATACGATTAAGTTTCAACATCATACTCGTGGAGTCCAGTAAGGTTTATTGATAGCGTCGTCAGAAATAAGTTCAGTTTGAGTTGTATATATAGGTTTGTTAATTTATATATATGAACAGGATTAAAAACTGTCCAAGCTCTGATTTCTCATCTATTAAATGTATACACATAAAATGATATAAATACTACATTTTTTACCAAATGTTATATAACAGGAAAATTTGCAGACGGGGGCAGATTTTCAGATTTCATATCATAGAAAGGTCAGATTTCCTTTAAAAATGATTGTTTGGATGGCATTTTAAGGGTAAATCCAGAGGGAATGGAAAAATACCTCACATAGGTCCATTCTACGACAACAATAAGCCTCATGTATATGAATCCTTCTCTTCCGTTTCGCTATATTATTAAGGCATGTCTTCTCGGACAGATTAACCCAAATAGGTCCATTCTATGCGGTAATTTTTTTTTAAAGCTAAGACCTAATTTTTTTTTCCAAAACTTTTCACTCTCTTTATAGCTTTTAAAACCGTGTTCCTCTGTTTCTCTTTATTTCAAAAAAAACAAAAATATTTTAACTCGATCATGCATTAAATATATCCTTATCCCAATTCCTTGTGATTTCCAGGATTTATTTATCCAAAATGAAATCCCTAAAACTATTTTCCAAACTTTCCAAAAGTGGCCAAATCTTGAGGAAGCTTTGCAAATATGGTGCAATAAAGTATAGAATAATTCTAACAATTAAGTAAAAAAAAATTTAAAAAACAAGTATGAGCAGTCCAGTTGCATGCTACGGGCACCGTTTCATGCTAATAAACCAGTTGAGAGGTTACTCACGATTCAGCCAGATAAAAATATATAAATAAATAATGCAAAAAAAAAAAAAAATTGCTTGATTGATTGTAAGTGAGGTATATACCTGAGGTTGAGAAAAGTTGCATTCTTGTATACAAAAATTTGGAGTATGGAGGTAGTAGGGATCCACGAAACAACAGAAGGGAAAGCAAGGAGTTCCATGGCCGTGCATTTGCATCTATTAATTTTAGGGTTTGTTTTTGGGGCTCATGAGAAATGGAATAATGTTGTTGATCCCATGATCATGAACTAGGGTTTTAGGGGGTATAAGATAGGGTTTAGATTTATTTTCCTTGGTCTAGACATTTTGGCATGTTGATTTAGGCCATTTTATTATTCGTAAATTGTAGGAAATATTGCTGGATATCCTTTCCCATTAAAAAAAACTGGTATTTAGCATGTGCATTGCCCGTTGCACAAAGATTTAAGAATTTTTTTAAAGAATTAGTTAAAACAATATTGATTTTAAAGATTTTTGGCATGATTTTTATTTTGTAAAAATTTAATAAATTGGCTATCTTAAATGATTATCAAAAATCGTCATTATCTTAACTAAAATTAAAAATCGTCATTATCTTAACTAAAAATATCTAAGACAATTATCAAACAAAAAATTAAAGTGATTTAAACTAAAAAAAAAAACTAACAAATCTTTTTTTTCTGTATGCTATTAATTTGAATATATGCATTGCACGTGTCATAATAAGTTGACACGTTATCATTGTTTAGATGGAGGTAAATTAATGGAGTTTCTTTTGCACGTGCTCCGTACACCCATCTTTTTCAGTAGAGATATTTTTCCAATACCCTTGAGATTTTTCTTTTTGAAAGATTTGATTATTTATTATTATTATTATTGAGAAGTTGGGAAATCTATTAATTAATAATTAATTGGTTTGTCATGAGCTCTGCTGGCAACTTTCACGGTTTTGTAAGTTTAGGAAAACTCTTTGAAAGTGGCATTCTAAATAAATTGTTTTAAATACATGTGTGCAGCTTCAACTGTATATAAAAGAATAAATCCTGTTAAGCAGAAAAAAATTATATTATATTTTAACTAAATACTATAATTTACAGGGTAAATTATTAAAAAGCCCACGACCAACTTCCAGCACTCAAAAAACCCTTGATATTCTCAAAATAATTGGGAAGCCACTGATACAAAAGTTCATCGGGAAAAACCTTAGCAGTATTTCATTTAGGCCATGTAGATGCAATTACAAAAATACCTGTCACTTCCCAGACTATTCATCTTTCTCCTTCTCCTCTTCCTCCCCTCCTCCAAAAAAAACCTATGCTCCTTCTTCTTCATCCGCGGCTCCTTCTCTCTTCTTCGCTCAAACATTGGCTCCGCCGCTCCTCCTCCCTCCGCCGCTCTAAGATGGTTTCCGCTGAGAAGAAGGTTAGTGTAACACCTTAGAATGTGTTTTGTAGCTAAGTATATTTTAATGTGTGGTTTTTAATAAAAAGTTTACCAAATTTAGTTTTAAATATTTTATCCTAATTATTGAGTATTTTATTAGAATTTTGTTAGGCACACACACACTTGTGCATGATAACTAGGGTTGTTTTTGGGGTTAAACATGATTAGCAACCATGGTTAACTAACCATTTCTCCCTAATCTAGTTTTAATATTTGTTTAAGTGTCATGGTTGTTATTTTAAAATGAAAATGAATTTGGAAAAAGGTTTTTAAATTGTTTTTATTGGGTTGACCTTGGTGAGAGAGAGAGAGGGTGCATGATGGGCATCATAGCCTTGGCCATGCCTCATTTAATGAAGTGAGAGAGAATGAGAAGGGGGGTTTGTTTGTGTTCTCTCATTTCACTCTTTACTCTCATCCTCTCACTCTCATTCTCACACACACACACACACACTCACCTGAACCCAGCAGCAGCAGCTTCGGCTCCAGCAGCAGAAGGCAACAGCAGCAGCAGCAGCCATCAGCACCATCATCATCATCTTCAGCAGCAGCATCAGTAGCAGCAGACAGCAACAGCATCAGCAACTGTAGCAGCAGCAGCCCCAGCACTTGCAGCAGCTCCTCTCACTTCTTCTCCTGCTTCTTGAGATCCTTTTGGGTATATTTCTAAACCCTTTTCCCTAGTTTGCTTAGTTGTGTGTTAGTTTAGCTTCGGTGTGCGATTATTGCTAGTTTAGTGCTAATTAAGGTAATTTGTGTGGAATTTTGGTTGGAATGTGTTGGAATTGGTTAACCTAGCCCATTTTAGTGTTGTTAGGCCACCTCAACTGAGATTCAACCCAGGTTTCACAGAAATACCATAAGGTTTGTGTTTTGTGCAAATTGGTGAATTTAAGCGATATTTGTGATTTCTGTGATCTGCTTGTAACCCGATGCCTTCAGGTTAAAATTGAGAAGACTGGAACATGCTACCTAGGTCTAGAGCACACCACATGAACACGAGCCCCTACCCCCATTTTCTGGCCGCCAATTAATTCCATCTGGCCGTAATTTGCGGCCAGGAAAGGGTTCTGGGTGTTGGGGTTTTGTGGAGGGTAGTCTGCAGTGTTTTATAGTGTTTTGGTATGTCTAGTTTTGTAATATCTTACCTGTAGGAAAATCTGAGGTCATATATCGCTTTTGATGTCCGTTGTGTTTGCGCGATACGCGCGATACGTGAGTGGGTTCTGTGATCCAGCGTATCGCGGCGTGTCGCGATGGTTTTAGACGCGTGCACACACGATTCAGCGTATCGTGCACACGCGCGTTTAGTTCGCGACGCGAGTTTCTCGTTTTGGCTCGATATCGCGTTTCGCGGGATATTTGGCTTATATGTGATTTCCATGTCTTATTTGCAGGTTTGCAGACAGAGACTACGGACACGGCTACAGGGGGAGCAGATGGTAGGATTCACCTAGCGTGGGGCGTAGGTGAGTAGATTTAACATCTACAGGGGAATCGCCCGCATGGCGTTATGCGTCTGGGCTAGGATTCAAATACCTGTCGCGCATTCTACGTCATTGTTAGAATTACGCCTTTACTTTATTTCCTTGATATAGTTATACTATGACTAGCAGCCGTAGGACACTGCACACATTATTGACGGTTCATGTTGCACGAGCACGGATTGTATGCTACACACACACCGTCAATAATTGCCATGTCACACACAACCCCTTATAGATTCTATTGCCTATCATAGATGACATTACCCTACGTATATACCTATAGAGTATCGTACCATTAGTGATAGGTACACTTACCCTTTACGATACATCTACAGGTATACCCTACTCATATTTTCTTATACCCAGGGGGGTATACGACATCAGTTCTTATAGGTAGATACCTACATTGCTACACCCGTATGTTACACACATATTCTGTTGCAGTTACATATTTATCTTTACTGATGTTACTTAGCTGTACCTTATTGGTTTTGCATACATCTGGTTTCAGCTACATATTCTCATTTATATGCTCGCATTTCAGATATATCGCATATGTTTATTTCTGGATTTGGGAACCGCGGGAGTTCATGAAATTATGCATATATTGAAAAACCCGGTTTCCTTGATATGATATTTGCGCGTCCACCATGAGTTTTATCGGTGCTGATTATATACTCCATACGAGGTGTGGTTGCCGTATGAGAGTACATGGTGGGGCCCGGTATGGTTCCTTTCGGCAAGAAGATCGATGGGTTTGCCGATTGAGCCTGGAGGCGGGCGAGTACCTACCGGTGATTGGTTGGACCTGGCAGTTGTCCGGAGGATACTGGCCAGAGTCGAGAGTGGATGCGGGATGATCTGTACTGCCGGGGCCGAGGGCCGACACCGCAGACGGACCCCGTGGGCCGATCCGGACTGACGGAGCCCGATATACGAGGATTTCTGTGTCGATGCTTGGCACACTGTTTTCATGATATTTCTTTTAAACACCTTTTGTATATATAACAGGGGATTTAGCCGTTGTTATATATACCTTTACACCAATATTAGTGGAGTGGGACGCTAATATATGTGTATTGCCCCCATCTTATTTATTTCTGCATATATATATATACCTGTAGGATGTTAGGCCTTACTTAAGATTTGACTTGGGATAGTAGGTGATTCATTGAGAGTGGATATTGGATATGAAAGAGATGGATGATTTGTACCTTCGAGATATAAGAGATCTATTCGATATTGTACTTGAGGTGATGTGAGATCTAGGTGATGTGAGAGCCCGGTTTAGGGGCCGATTTGACGATTTGGGATGTGAGTGTCATGATGGATTGTGATCCTACCACGATGTCAGGTTTCCGTGGGAATGACATATTCCACCCTATACCTCACCCTTGTCTACCTTATGCACAGATTCATATATTGGTAGTACCTGTTAGTATACCCTTATGATAGTTGCATATCTACTTTCACATATCCCTATTGCATGGTTATTGCATATTATTGTCATGTTATTACTGCTTCACATATGGATTGTACCTGTTACTGTACTTCCCTTATTTCAGCATTTGCATGACATGTTATTACTGTAATCGCATATCTTAGATTCATGCTGTACGTACATTCCTGCGATTACCTGCATATGTTATCTTCTATTCACGAGTTGGCAACTCACCCCCGTTGTGCCACAGGTGTTTCAGGTTGTTCCCCAGAGTAGTCGAGGCAGGCTATTCTTCTATTCAGCTATCCAGCTATCACCTTTTGCTACAGATACCGCATCAGCTCATAGTACCATTTTGCTTAGGTGGGTTAGATGTTTATCTGTATTTCATATTGTATATTTGTTGTATTTTGTACTCTCCATCTACTATTGTATTATTGACTTAGAAACTTGGTGAGGACGTTAGTGTGTATTCTTGTGTATTTGATGTCTTTTATATACAGCTTTATCTCTATTGTCTTTCATTTCTTCGCTACGGCGTCGTATACTTGTGATGAGTTTGTTTTCCGCCTTTGGGCTGCGTTTTACAAAAAGGGGGTGTTGCTAAAATTTTAAAGAAAGAAAGTAGACCTTTTTAAAGAATTTGGGTTGCGATTTCAAATATTTCAAAAACTTATATTATCTTTTTCCGTATTCTCATGGTTTAGATTTCTGGGTTTGGCTTTCTTTTACTACGTGGCTTCTTTAGGCGTTGCGTAGTATTAGGGCCGTCACGGGCCAATTTTGGGTCGTGACAAAGTTGGTATCAGAGCGTTAGGTTTTACCTTTCGGAGTGTAGGATGACCTTAGTATGATGGAGTAGGTAGCTTAAGCAAAGTAACGTACTGTGTGTATGTCTGCAGCATACCCACGATGCGGTACTTCGCATTAAGTAACCTAAGTACAATTTGCTTGAAATTCCTTCCTTGATGATTCCTATCCTTAAGATTCGATTTCCTTATTCTCATCGAATCTTATATCTATTAATAGCCTTGCCGCCGATGACTATGGGGACTCAGAGTGATGCAGCGAGGGCCGAGGTCAGAGTTGGCTCGGGTGAGACGAGTACTGACCAGGATGGCACTCTAGTTGCACAGGTGCAGAAGGATCAGCCTACGATCTATACTATGGATGGACTTTTGGCAGAGATGCAGGAGCTCCGCCAGACGATGCGTTCCTTAGTTGATGTCATTCGGGAGCTACGACAGGAGGTTGTCACCCCTGTTACTCAGCTGTCCCTTACGATCAGCATGCAGCAGTCCGTCACCTACATAGCACCAGTGGTTGCAGCTCCAGTTGATGAGGCGCATATTCCAGAGGCTCAGAGAGTTCCAGGACAGTGGAGGACTCATACCAGTGTATCAGCCCAAAGACAGAGGTTTGGTCGTCGGGACAGATTTCGTGGCCGTCGCGGGAGTAGCAGAGGCTTAGGACGAGGACAGTCGTTCAGCTCTCATCCCCAGGATGGTCAGCAGTCAGCGCGTGGATGCTTTCGATGCGGAAGCCTTCAGCACTTCGTCGGGGATTGTTCCTTAGCACCTCGTCATGATCGTTTTCAGAGAGGCCGTGGATGTGGAAGATTCTCTCAGATGAGTCAGTCTACCAGAAGAGTTCATCCAGCTGCGAGTAGAGGACAGACACAGGAGTTCGCTTCTACTCATCAGGACGCACAGACGTCCAATGCAGAGTTTTCAGGTATCTTTTATTTATATGTTCTTTTGATGTATTTGTCTGTTTCTTGCTTGTACCGTGGTTGGGTAGATTAGTCGTAGTTGTTTCAATTTCTGTCAGCGATTCTTTTGTTGTGCCACACGTATTTCAATTGTGTGCCAATCGGATAGGAGATAGAGATTCGTCCGTCGTTTTGATCCTTCTAGAGATGTTGGATTTGACGTTCTCCTGGGCACAGATTGGTTAATTACGTGCTAGGCGTCTGTGGACTACCGTGAGGAAACAGTCAGGTTGTTTTTCCGGCAGGTCAGTTCTTGTTGTGCAGGTGGATAGTTGTGCCGCCCCTCACAGCTTGAATTCAGCCTTTTTCGCTAGTCGGCTTCTGAGGAGATGTCATGGATTCTTGGCGTTCATTAGTGATACCGGAGCCACAGTGGGATTGTTGGACCGGGTTCCTTTCCTGCGAGAGTTTTTCCGACGTTGTTCCGGATGAGCCGGCAAAGCATGGGAGCTAAAGGATCAGCTGCAGAGTTGTGGTTAGGGGAGTTTTGTGCGTCGGAGTGTTTCGCTTTTGGAAGCTCCTATTTCTGTTTGTCAAGGAGGAAGACGGCAGTTTAGGGTTGCGTATCGACGGATCGTTAATTGAACCGGCTTACGGTGCAGATAGGTATCCCTTACCTCACATTGACGATTTCTTCGATCAGCTCCAGAGCGCGAGACATTTTTCTAAGTTTTCTTGGGATCAGGTGATCATTATTGCAGGTTCGGAGTGGTGGCATTCCGAAGACTGCCTTGTGCGTGCTACGGGCTTTGTATGTTTTGTGAGTCGTTGGATTCACTGTTGCCCTAGCAGCATTCGTAGATATGATGAACCAGATTTCTTCAGGCCGTTCCTCGACCAGTTTTTGTTGTGTTATTTATGATATTCTGGTCTATCTAAGGTGTCTTGAGGAACAGAAGCAGCACTTGAGGATTTGTTATGCAGATACTGGGCGAGCACCAGCAGCTTGCTAAATTCTCGGAATGTTTCTTCAGGCTTGTTTTGTGTTGACTCCTAGGTCTTGTAGTCACGGGAGACGGTTTCGTATGGTTCCGAGGGAGATCATGACCGTACAGCTTAGGTCCAGATATGTGTGCAGGACGGAGGTCCGCAGATTTTGGGCTTAGCAGGTTTTTACCGCCGTTTCACGCAGGATTGCTAGAGTAGTGCTGCACCGACGACTGAATGGACAGGAAGGGAGATTTCGGTTCTGTGGACTGAGGCATGTGTACGGAGTTTTCGGCAGTCGGAGATTCTGTTAACAACTGCGTCAGCTCTTTCTTTGCTTTCGGTTCGGGCAACTTGTTGTTTAACTGTAATGTTTCGTGAGTGGGCTCGAGTGTGTACTGGTGTGATACTACAGAGTCATCGCTTTTGCTTCCCTACATTTAGAGAATGTACGAGAAGGATATTCCACTCATGATCTGGAGATGGCCACGGTGGTTTTGCGTTGGAAATTTAGGGACACTACTTGCTTGAGAGTCGTGTCAGATTTTCCACGGACCACTAGAGCTTAATGAACATCTTCCTGCAGCGGATTTTGATTGTTGTGATAGTCTTCTGCAGATTTACAGTTCTTGTGTGATCGTTGAGTACAGTTTAAGTTCGTCTCTACGGAGGGGACAGTTTGCTCATGTCCGCGCCCGACCACTTTCCTTAAATCGTTTTCGTGAGACACTGCCCGCCGATACTCGATCGTCAGTGATACTTGAGCATACTCGGCTGGGTAATGATTCGGAGACCTTAATTTGTGACAATGATGTGCTAAGTTAGGGACGCGTTTGTGTACCTGGTTTCATCGGGTAGAGACGTGAAATCCTAAGGCATGCACATCTGTCAACTCTCTAGATGCATTCAAGTTCCGCCAACAGTGACGTGACTTGTGAGATAGTTACGGGTGGATAGGGATGTAAAGAGATGTTTCAGGTTTCGTTTCGAGGTGTCTATCTTGTTGTGTGCTTGGGTCGAGTATCTGAGGCCGGCTGGAGAATTGCAATCTTTTACCGTTCCGAAGCAGGGATGGGAGCAGATCTTCATGAATTCCGCTATGGTTTCTACCAAGTTTAGTTAGGGTGTGACTCCAATCGGATTCTTGTCGTCCGATTATACTCAGTTTGCTCAGTTGTTTTATTAAAGTTGTGTGTTTGTTGGATTGTTGTCAGGTTGGGGATCGTCACTCGCCATCGTTAGGGTTCTCCTTCGATAGCCGTTATCAGGAGACACTCCAATTGGCCATCCTTAGGCTTAGGGGTTAGGTCGTGTCGATCACCAGTCTGTTATTCTTCTGACTCCGCGTAAGTAGGACTTTGGACCCCAGCTAGTCTAGAGACTTCGGAGATAGTCCAGTTGCGTTAGGTCAGGATGGGAATTGTCCATTTCGAACTGAGGTCTTATGACGACTGTGTTGGTCATAGACTCGAGTTCGCAGGGACAGATCATGTATTCCTATGGACTTCCGATGAATGATGTGTTGGATTTTGGGAAGCTTGTCCCAGGATTTAGGTCCTTCTGAGATCCTATAAACGAGTTAGCTTCGTTGCCTTAAATTGGCACTTCCGTCCAGATTATTAGATTTTCACCCCGTATTCCTTGTGATGATACTCTACGATTACCTTCTTGACCTTTATCACATGATTTAGCACCAGACCATGTAGCTTGACGCGATCTTTTGTGCACCAGCAGCCAATTGTGTTAATGGCTCAGCGGGTGGAGGAACATCGGTCAAGGGTCTTGCTATCTGTGGAGGGTTTTCCTTGGACGTAGCCGTATAGTGAGGTAATCACTTGGGAGGCTGCGAGCGAGATTTGAGGATTTTAATCTTCTCTTTGAAGGCATGCGTAGAAGTATATTTTTAAATTCGGGGACGAATTTCTTTTAAGGGGGGAGATTGTAACACCTTAGAATGTGTTTTGTAGCTAAGTATATTTTAATGTGTGGTTTTTAATAAAAAGTTTACCAAATTTAGTTTTAAATATTTTATCCTAATTATTGAGTATTTTATTAGAATTTTGTTAGGCACACACACACTTGTGCATGATAACTAGGGTTGTTTTTGGGGTTAAACATGATTAGCAACCATGGTTAACTAACCATTTCTCTCTAATCTAGTTTTAATATTTGTTTAAGTGTTATGGTTGTTATTTTAAAATGAAAATGAATTTGGAAAAAGGTTTTTAAATTGTTTTTATTGGGTTGACCTTGGTGAGAGAGAGAGAGGGTGCATGATGGGCATCATGGCGTTGGCCATGCCTCATTTAATGAAGTGAGAGAGAGTGAGAAGGGGGGTTTGTTTGTGTTCTCTCATTTCACTCTTTACTCTCATCCTCTCACTCTCATTCTCACACACACACACACACACACACTCACCTGAACCCAGCAGCAGCAGCTTCGGCTCCAGCAGCAGAAGGCAACAGCAGCAGCAGCAGCCATCAGCATCATCATCATCATCTTCAGCAGCAGCATCAATAGCAGCAGACAGCAACAGCATCAGCAGCTGTAGCAGCAGCAGCCCCAGCACTTGCAGCAGCTCCTCTCACTTCTTCTCCTGCTTCTTGAGATCCTTTTGGGTATATTTCTAAACCCTTTTCCCTAGTTTGCTTAGTTGTGTGTTAGTTTAGCTTCGGTGTGCGATTATTGCTAGTTTAGTGCTAATTAAGGTAATTTGTGTGGAATTTTGGTTGGAATGTGTTGGAATTGGTTAACCTAGCCCATTTTAGTGTTGTTAGAACACCTCAACTGAGATTCAACCCAGGTTTCACAGAAATACCATAAGGTTTGTGTTTTGTGCAAATTGGTGAATTTAAGCGATATTTGTGATTTCTGTGATCTGCTTGTGACCCGATGCCTTCAGGTTAAAATTGAGAAGACTGGAACATGCTACCTAGGTCTAGAGCACACCACATGAACACGAGCCCCTACCCCCATTTTCTGGCCGCCAATTAATTCCATCTGGCCGCAATTTGCGGCCAGAAAAGGGTTCTGGGTGTTGGGGTTTTGTGGAGGGTAGTCTGCAGTGTTTTGTAGTGTTTTGGTATGTCTAGTTTTGTAATATCTTACCTGTAGGAAAATCTGGGGTCATATATAGCTTTTGATGTCCGTTGTGTTTGCGCGATACGCGCGATACGTAAGTGGGTTCTGTGATCCAGCGTATCGCGGCGTGTCGCGATGGTTTTAGACGCGTGCACACACGATTCAGCGTATCGTGCACACGCGCGTTTAGTTCGCGACGCGAGTTTCTCGTTTTGGTTCGATATCTCGTTTCGCGGGATATTTGGCTTATATGTGATTTCCATGTCTTATTTGCAGGTTTGCAGACAGAGACTACGGACACAGCTACAGGGGGAGCAGATGTAAGGATTCACCTAGCGTGGGGCGTAGGTGAGTAGATTTAACATCTACAGGGGAATCGCCCGCATGGCGTTATGCGTCTGGGCTAGGATTCAAATACCTGTCGCGCATTCTACTTCATTGTTAGAATTGCGCCTTTACTTTATTTCCTTGATATAGTTATACTATGACTAGCAGCCGTAGGACACTGCACACATTATTGACGGTTCATGTTGCACGAGCACGGATTGTATGCTACACACACACCGTCAATAATTGCCATGTCACACACAACCCCTTATAGATTTATTGCTTATCACAGATGACATTA
The DNA here is from genome assembly GCA_030015575.1 of Agapanthus africanus. NCBI lineage: Eukaryota > Viridiplantae > Streptophyta > Magnoliopsida > Asparagales > Amaryllidaceae > Agapanthus > Agapanthus africanus. Next base: position 101,595,664 of record CM057346.1, on the reverse strand, counting down.
CCCTACGTATATACCTATAGAGTATCGTACCATTAGTGATAGGTACACTTACCCTTTACGATACATCTACAGGTATACCCTACTCATATTTTCTTATACCCAGGGGGGTATACGACATCAGTTCTTATAGGTAGATACCTACATTGCTACACCCGTATGTTACACACATATTCTGTTGCAGTTACATATTTACCTTTACTGATGTTACTTAGCTGTACCTTATTGGTTTTGCATACATCTGGTTTCAGCTACATATTCTCATTTATATGCTCGCATTTCAGATATATCGCATATGTTTATTTCTGGATTTGGGAACCGCGGGAGTTCATGAAATTATGCATACATTGAAAAACCCGGTTTCCTTGATATGATATTTGCGCGTCCACCATGAGTTTTATCGGTGCTGATTATATACTCCATACGAGGTGTGGTTGCCGTATGAGAGTACATGGTGGGGCCCGGTATGGTTCCCCTCGGCAAGAAGATCGATGGGTTTGCCGATTGAGCCTGGAGGCGGGCGAGTACCTACCGGTGATTGGTTGGACCTGGCAGTTGTCCGGAGGATACTGGCCAGAGTCGAGAGATGGATGCGGGATGATCTGTACTGCCGGGGCCGAGGGCCGACACCGCAGACGGACCCGTGGGCCGATCCGGACTGACGGAGCCCGATATACGAGGATTTCTGTGTCGATGCTTGGCACACTGTTTTCATGATATTTCTTTTAAACACCTTTTGTATATATAACAGGGGATTTAGCCGTTGTTATATATACCTTTACACCAATATTAGTGGAGTGGGACGCTAATATATGTGTATTGCCCCCATCTTATTTATTTCTGCATATATATATATATATATATACTTGTAGGATGTTAGGCCTTACTTAAGATTTGACTTGGGATAGTAGGTGATTCATTGAGAGTGGATATTGGATATGAAAGAGATGGATGATTTGTACCTTCGAGATATAAGAGATCTATTCGATATTGTACTTGAGGTGATGTGAGATCTAGGTGATGTGAGAGCCCAGTTTGGGGGCCGATTTGACGATTTGGGATGTGAGTGTCATGATGGATTGTGATCCTACCACGATATCAGGTTTCCGTGGGAATGACATATTCCACCCTATACCTCACCCTTGTCTACCTTATGCACAGATTCATATATTGGTAGTACCTGTTAGTATACCCTTATGATAGTTGCATATCTACTTTCACATATCCCTATTGCATGGTTATTGCATATTATTGTCATGTTATTACTACTTCACATATGGATTGTACCTGTTACTGTACTTCCCTTATTTCAGCATTTGCATGACATGTTATTACTGTAATCGCATATCTTAGATTCATGCTGTACGTACATTCCTGCGATTACCTGCATATGTTATCTTCTATTCACGAGTTGGCAACTCACCCCCGTTGTGCCACAGGTGTTTCAGGTTGTTCCCCAGAGTAGTCGAGGCAGGCTATTCTTCTATTCAGCTATCCAGCTATCACCTTTTGCTACAGATACCGCATCAGCTCATAGTACCATTTTGCTTAGGTGGGTTAGATGTTTATCTGTATTTCATATTGTATATTTGTTGTATTTTGTACTCTCCATCTACTATTGTATTATTGACTTAGAAACTTGGTGAGGACGTTAGTGTGTATTCTTGTGTATTTGATGTCTTTTATATACAGCTTTATCTCTATTGTCTTTCATTTCTTCGCTACGGCGTCGTATACTTGTGATGAGTTTGTTTTCCGTCTTTGGGCTGCGTTTTACAAAAAGGGGGTGTTGCTAAAATTTTAAAGAAAGAAAGTAGACCTTTTTAAAGAATTTGGGTTACGATTTCAAATGTTTCAAAAACTTATATTATCTTTTTCCGTATTCTCATGGTTTAGATTTCTGGGTTTGGCTTTCTTTTACTACGTGGCGTCTTTAGGCGTTGCGTAGTATTAGGGCCGTCACGGGCCAATTTTGGGTCGTGACAGTTAGATATTACAGGCAACTACTTAAACACATGCAAACGCTTAGATATTACAGGCAACTACATAAACACATGCGACTGCTGAGATATTACATGCAAATATTTAGATATTACAGAAAACTGCTTAGATACATGCAACTGCTTAGATATCACATACAAATGGTTCTTGGCAACAAACGATCCTAAGTTCATGCGCACCCTTGAATATTTAATCTTTATCTTGAATTGCGTCGACAGTTGTAGGGATATTATTTTGCATCAACTGCTTGTCTTGCCTTATACCGATGGTAAGCTTGATTTCAAGTCATAATCTCGGTCATATGTTATTGCTGGATAGAAGATGATGATGCGTGTTGAATGTTACATACGAAAGTTATATGTTTAGATATCTCATGAAAGTTAAATGTTTGAATGTTACATGAAATAGCCAGATATATTGCAGGCGGGTGCTTAGATATTACAAGCAACCAGTTAGATATTACATGGACGTAGACAGATGTTTTAAAGGCAAATGCTTAGATATTGCTTGAAACTACATGATAGTAGACCTAAATGATTAGGTCTAAAATAATGAGATTTCAAAACAAATAACAACTAAATAAAGGATCAAAACCGTTTAGAGGATCAAATATGCTCGTAGGATCAAACTTGTTTCTAATAATTTGAGAATCATCAAGAGAACGTTGCATATTTATTACTCTTTCTTGCTCAAAACTTGGTGGATGGAAACCATATTTTTACAACAGGTACTGATTATATTATCTCCATATTTCTCGAATTTATATGAAATCATTAATTTATCATCCAACCATGCAGTAGCCTCGGGAACAGTCAAATACATCATCTTGACCAATGAATCCACTCACAGAACATATCAAGTTTGGATCATAATGAGTGTAGATACTGGGTTGTTGTGAAAAGTAATGAATGAACAAGAGAGTAAATGCAAGCAAATGGAATAAAAGAGAGGAAATAATTGAGGAAATGAAGGATAGTAATCAGGATCCTTGGAGGAATGGGAAAGAAGTACTTTTGGTGGGAAAGAGAAGTTGATAGGATTATTTAATGCTTAGATTTTTAAAATTAGACTAAAAAATGATAGATATTGCAAGCAAGTCTCTGGATATTACAAACAAGTCTACAGATATTATAAGCAAAAGCACATGGACGGGATCATTTTTGGGATATACAAAATTATAAGTAGGGAAAGGTACACCAATGGGTTTTAAATGGGCCTAGGGGTTTTCTAACAAGATTAAAAAAACCTAGAGGTTTTTAGACAAGCTGGAAGTAGGCCGGGGTGTTTTAACAAATTATGAGCATCACAGAGAAGTATGGGTATTATAGAGAAAAATAAATAGACACTTTTAAACACGTAACGTAGATTATCGAATTTTGTACAGACCAAAGAAAATTCATATAAAAAACAGAGACAACACTTGCATGTACTTCAATCCAACTAGCCTCTGATGAATGTGAGGGTTACTTCGATAGGTCCTACAAGCATCTTGCATAAAAAAAATTTAAAAAAATAATAATTTCCAGCATCTGAATAAAATAAAATAAAATAAAATAAATCAAACCCTAAATAGAAAAAGAAAAAGAAAAAGAAAAAAATGGCGATGCTCGGCGGCGGTGCCGCCCCCTCCGGCGAGGTCGAGGCGGGGTTCGCGAAGCTCCAAGGCGAGGACTTCGAGTACTACATGCAGACCTACTCCATCATCCTCGGCCGCAACAGCAAGAAGTCCGCCGTCGACGTCGACCTCTCCTCCCTCGGCGGCGGAATGAACATCTCCCGCCACCACGCCCGCATCTTCTACGACTTCCACCGCCGACGCTTCGCCCTCGACGTCATCGGCAAGAACGGCTGCCTCGTCGAGGGCGTCCTCCACCTCCCCGGAAACCCCCCGGTCAAGCTGGACTCGCAGGACCTGCTGCAGATTGGGGACAAAAAGTTCTACTTTTTGCTGCCGACGAGGTCCATCTTCGCCACCGCTGCTACGGCCGTGCCAGCGCAGCCCCTGCCGCAGCCGCAGCCTAGGGTTTATCCCCCCAAGGCAAGGATGAGGACGATGAGGTACGAGGAGGAAGAAGAGGAGGAGGAGGAGGAGGATGAGGAGATGCATTATGGGGGGAAGCCTGCGGCGGCATCGCGGGTTTTAGGTCAGTATGATTGCATTTCTTAGTAATCGCAAATAGGGTTATTGATGCTTGAGTAAAGTTAGGGTTTTGAGAGTGTCATCCCATCTCTAATCTCAATTTGGGGGATTTGGATGCTGGATTAGAGTTAGCGTTTTGAGAGAGAAAATTGTGTGGTATTTTGGGGTTGGTTATGGGGCCTGGATCAGCTCCAAAGTTGATTGATGAATGGAGGATAGAAATTAACTTTGGATATGTGTTTTTCTTCACCCACTTCTAAGTCTTTGCTTTTTATGCATGCCTGGATCGTATTAGAGATTCAATAAGGATGCGGAATATGCATTTGAATGAGCAAATATGTATTGTCATACTTTTGAGATGGGGAAGACCTAATCCTACCACTTGACCAATATGCTGTATGGAATGAGGGCGCTTCTGGTTCAGAGAAATATGCAGAAGAGAAATATTGTGAGCAATACCTCGTCAAGTCTTTTCAATTGATTCAGATATAATGATTTCTAAGTTTCTGAGTAACCGTATTAGGAAGAAATTAGAAAGGCTATGGGTTTTGTAGGGTGGGTGAGGAGGTCAGGAAACATTTGGATGGGTAGAGAGCAGAATAACAAAAGGAAACCGTTCTTCCTTGGGCGATTAACGTTTCTTTTATGATTAAGCATGTCTGACCTTGTGAATTAATTGTAAAAGTTCACTTCATATAAGATTGATGTGGGACTTTTGCATTCCCTTTGACCAGTTTTTCTTTACCATTAGAAATTGCTTAATGAATACTTAGAAAATTCTGAACACGTTGCAAATTCTAAACATGCTAGATGTTGCTTATGTAGCCACTATGATCCAGCAATAATATGGTTTTACCATATAATTAATTAAACAAATTAGTTGTGTGTCCATAAAAATATAAGATACTCATAGAGATTGCTAGCGTATTGGTACTCATAAAAGAAGGTTGATCAACTACGTGCATGCACGCATTGAGGAGGGGAAATCGACGCTTGCTGCAACTTCGTTGGTCTCTAATGCTGTTTAGCATCCAATCGCCTTTTCAGTCCTTGTATTCGAGAATATTGTTGTAATCCATCTGCAAGAAAAAATGTCTTTTATGTAAACAATAAAAAATTCAAAATTAGGATATAAAAACAGAGAAGATTGGAAAAGAAAATGGGGGAGAGAAAGGTAAGTTAACTTAATTACCTTTGGGGATAAGCAGAACTCTTATAATAAGCTTGTTGCAAAGAAAAAATATAAAGAAACCTAAACTGGCATTTTTAGTAGCTTCTTCATAGAAAAAATACTTGCTTGCAGCTTTAGAGATGGTAAGAGGTATAGGAAGAAAAACCTCAAAAGAGAAAAGAGTGCAGTTTTGGGTCTTCAAATCTGAGAAACTAAAAGAGGAAGAAGAGATTGGCGCAAGTATAGACAAATGATAGTGACATTGGAACTCACCACTCTACTGCACTAAAGCTTTTTTGGTTTTGGGGAGAATACAATCAAATCTTCTTGCTGCATGTTGATTACAGGTTGTTTTGACCCTAGAATCACAAAAGTTGAATCCTGCAGGGCATCATTGACTTTTGAGATTTAAATGTTAAGAGCTATACGTACTTTTTCTATGAAGAATCTACCAAAAAATGGGAATTTTGACTTCTTTATATTTTCTTCTTTGCAACAAAGTGGCCATAAGAGTTCTGCTTATCTCTAAAAGTAATTTAGTTGAATCATCTTTCTCTTTCCATCTTCTTCTCCAACCTTCTCCTTTTTTCTATACATAATTTTGAAGATTTATTGTTTACATAAAAGACCTATTTTTTTCTTATATATAGATTATAACAATATTCTCGAATCTAAGGACTGGAGAGTTGATTGGGAGGTAAAGGACATTAGAGACCAATGATGCTGTAATAACTGCCAATTTTCCCTCTTTAATGCATACATGCACGTGGTTGATCAGCATTCTTTATGAGTACTGCTAAGCTAGTAATCTTTATAAGCATCTTATATTTTTATTGATACAAAAATTAATTTGTTTAATTAATTATATGGTAAAACCATATTGTTGCTGGATTATAGTGGCCACAAAAGCAACATTTAGCATGTTCAAAATTTGCAACATGGATAAATCAGATTGTACCTTTTGCTGGCGAGGTCCATCTTCGCCGCCGCAGGCGGCGTCGAAAGCAGCCGCAGCCTATGATTTACCCGCCGAAGGCAAGGATGAGGTACGAGGAGGAAGAAGTGGAGGACGAAGAAGAAAAGGAGAAGATGAATTATGGGGGGAAGCCTCTAGCAGCAACGGGGGTTTTAGGTTAGCATGATTACATTTCCTAGTAATCGCAATTAGGGTTTTTGATGCTCGAGCAAAGTTAGGGTTTTGAGGGTAGCATCCCATTTGTTATCTCAATTTGGGGTTTTGATGCTTGATTAGAGTTAGGGGTTTGAGAGAGAAAATGGTTAGATATCCAAAGTTGATTGATAATTTAGGGGTGGAGGATAGTGGTTAACTTTAGGGATGTGTTGTTCTTCATTGATGATTGTTAAGTCTTTGTTTTTTATGTTTGCCTGGATTGTATAAGAGATTCAATAATATGCATTTGAATGAGTGTATTGCCAAACTTTTGAGATGGGGAAGACCTCATCCTAACACTTGGGCAATGGGCTATATGTATGAGGGGTGAAGGTTCTGGTTCGGAGAAATCGGCAGAAGATGAATATTGCGAGTTATCTCTTTTCAAGTCTTTTTAATTAATTCAAATATAATGGTTTCTAGGTTTTCGAGTTAATGTATTAGGAAGATATTAGAAAGTGTATGGGTTCTGTTGGGTCAGTGGGGAGGTCAAAGTAACAAAAGAAAGCTGTCCTACCTTGGATGATTAAAGTTTCTTTACGACAAACATGTCTGACCATTAGAAACTGTTTAGTGAATAATTAGAAAACCATTGAACTTCTTTTTAGGTGTGGGGAGTTTAATAAGGGGGTTATTTTGATATGATTTGGGACTTAAACGGAACTATAGCTTACAGGGTTGGATGTGAGTAGTATTATGTAATCATGCTTGTTTATAGCTTGTCGGATGCCATCATTACCATCACAGTAGGGTCAGATATGAGGCAAGGATTTGACGAAGTTTTACGACCACTTGTTATCCTGATTTTTAACCCTCTTAATTAGTGCCAAGTTCCTAAGCAAACAATGTAAAGAAGAGGTAAATGGACAGCATATTGGCATTTCTGGAACTAGGCCTACTCACTACCTGATAGATTTGAAAAAAATCTTTTGTACGAAAATTGAAAGTGTATTGGACATTCCTGGAAATAAGCCAAACCTTTTGAGTTCCACTGCTCATTCACATATATTCACTTAATATGTATTTACATGGGGACACATATATTCGCACAAAATTTAAACTGGACTTGGTTATTTATTATTAGAGAAATGAATTATTATTTGCAGAAAAGTAATGCCATTAATATGAGTTAAACTGTGGAGACAGAGCTTATCTCTTATCCATTCCATTCCCACCAAGCCTGTTGTCAAAATCCTAGATCTCTGTGTTTCAGTATATATAATATTTGCATTGTCCTCCATATTAAAGAATTCATATTTTAAAAAAAAATTAGTCATTTTTCTTAAAAATTAGTCATTTTTCTTCTATTTTAGTCATGATGTTGGAATAAGTTTTAAATTTAAATTTCCCAGTTTAGCGGCTTTATGATAACATGGTGACATATTCCATGTTCACAGAAAAAAGGCCAGACCCAAGATCAAGGGTTGACAGGGAAGCAGATAATCACCAACTCTTGCAGTTAGAAGAAAAAGATGTTGTCTCATCTGTAGCTACTGTGCTGTCGGATCTATGTGGCCCAGGTGAATGGATGCCTATGGCAAAGCTTCATGCAGAGGTTTGTTGAGAATTTGAGATGGTTATACTTTAGATGCCTTCTTCGATATGATATTTATCTATCATCAAACTATACCTTTATTCTAATAAATTATCTTTACAATGGCTAGTAAGCTAATCTTTGGTATCTGCACCTTGTGTAAAGCTATCGATTGGTTTTCTATGCTGAAGCACTCACAGGTTTAGAGGTTTAGAGGCAGCAGCAAACCAAAAACCAATTTTACCGGTGATAGAATTTTATTGGTTAAACTTATTCTAGGTGGAAAGATCCTTAATGTTATTAGTGCTTATGCACCACAGATAGGTCTTGATGACGCTAGTAAGCGTCTATTTTGGAAGGATTTAGACAAGATGGTGCAAAGTATATCTAGTGGAGAGAAGTTATTTATTGGTGGTGATCTTAATGGGCATGTAGGTACTAGTCGTAGTGGGTTTGATACTATCCATGGAGGTTTTGGTTTTGGACAAAGGAATGAAGTAGGTGACTCGATTCTAGATTTTGTCTTATCTTATGACTTGATCTTAGCAAACACCTGGTTTAGAAAAAGAGAGTCCCGCCTTATCACTTTTAGGAGCGGATCAATTGCTAGTCAAATAGACTTTTTTCTGACGAGAAAAATAGATAGAGGTTGTTGTATCGACTGTAAGGTAGTGCTAGGTGAGAGTGTAACAACTCAACATAAACTTTTAATTCTAAATTTTCGATTTAGAAGAGGACCTAGGAAGATTAGACGTAAAGTAGAGCCTAGAATTAAATGGTGGCAATTGAAAGAAGGTAAGAAAAAGGCTTTTATAGATCGGGTAGTCCAAGAATCGGATTGGCAGTCGGAAGATGATTCAGACAGAACATGGAACAAAATAGCTAGTTGTATCAAGAAGATAGCTAGATATCTACTTGGTGAGTTAAGAGGTGGTGCTCCACCATCTAAAGACACATTATAGTGGAATGAAGAAGTAAATGCTGCTATTAAAATTAAAAGGGATTCTTATAAAGATTTGAAGAAAAGTAGAGATGTGGAGAGATTTGAGAAGTATAAAATGGCTAAAAAGAAAGTTAAGAAAGCTGTTCGGGAAGCTAAATCTAAGAACTATAAGGTGTACGAGAAATTAGACACTAAAGATGCTGAAAATGATATATACCGGATTGCTCGGATGCGGGAAAGGAAGACTGGAGATTTATACGCGGTGAAGTGTGTCAAAAATGAAAATCAGAAGGTTTTAGTTCGAGATGAGGATATCAAGGAAAGATGGAGAGATTATTTTGACAAATTGTTCAATGAGAGCTTTACTAAGAATTTGGATGGACTTGTCATTCAATCTCAAGATATAAACCATGATTTCATGCGTAAAATAAGACTATCTGAGATTAAAAAAACTTTGAACAGAATGAGTTTAAGAAAAGCGGTTGGTCCTGACGGGATTCCTATCGAGATTTGGAGATACTTAGGAGAAATAGGTGTTAAATGGCTGACAGATCTGTTTAATAAGATTTGGCAGACAAAAAAGATACCAAATGAATGGAAGAAAAGTATCTTTGTACCTATCTACAAGAACAAGGGTGACATTTAAAGTTGCTCAAACTACCATAAAATAAAACTTATGTGTCACACTGAAATTTTGGGAGAGAGATTGAACACAGGCTAACAAAGGATATTAAAATAACAGAGAACCAGTTTGAGTTCATGCCTGAACGATCGACGGCAGAGGCTATTCATTTGCTTCGTCAACTTGTCGAGCGTTTTCGAAAGAAGAGAAGAGATTTGCATATGATATTTATTGATTTAGAAAAAGCGTACGACAAGATACTTAGAGAGGTATTATAGGGGACAATGATGAAGAAGGGGGTCCCCGTCAAGTATATTGACATAAAAGGATATGTACGATCGAGTAGTGGCAAATGTCAGATCTTGCGGCGGCTTAACGTGTGATTTTCCGATTACAATTGGTTTACATTAAGGATCTGCATTAAGTCCATTCCTGTTTACCATCGTGATGGATGAGCTTACCAGAACTATCCAAGATGAGGTAGCTTGGTGTATGCTATTCGCTGATGATATTGTTCTAGTAAATGAGACGAAAGCAGGGGTTAATGCCAAATTGGAATTATGGAGGCAAATATTAGAATCTCGGGGGTTCAGATTGAGCGGGTCCAAGACAGCATATATGCATTGCAAATTTAGTAACCAGAGAAGTCAAAACCATATTGGTATAACATTGGAAGGGCAAGAGATATCACCGAGCGACCAGTTTAGATATCTAGCTTTCATCATCCAAAAGAATGGGAAGATCGATAGTGATGTTAATTAAAGGATCCAAACTGGTTGGTTGAAATGGAGGAGTGCAACAGAGATTTTGTGTGATCGTAACTTTTCGTTAAAATTGAAATGGAAGTTTTATCGGAGCACTATTCGGCCTGCCTTATTATATGGTACAGAATGCTGGGCTCCTAAGAAGCATCATACACAGAAGATGCACGCAGCGGAGATGCGTATGCTTCGTTGGATGTGCGGTAACACTAGAAAAGATAAGGTGCGAAATGAGGATATTCGTGCAAAAGTTGGTGTAGCACCTGTGGAGGAGAAAATACGGAAAAACCGGCTAAGATGGTTTGGTCATGTGCGACGCAGACCTATGGAAGCACCGGTTCGACGAATGGATACTCTCGATATGGGCAATGGTAAAAGGGCAAAAGGGAGACCGATGAAAACATGGATGGAGGTGATACGAAACGATATGGTTGCCAAAGGACTCAATGAAAGTATATTGTTCGATAGGAGTGAGTGGAGGCGGAGGATTCATGTGCTGGACCCGTCGTGATTCTCAGGTGCATGTAGCCTACCCCATATGCTTGGGATAAAAGGCTCAGTTGTTGTTGTAGCAAACCAAAAACCAATGCAAACTTGATTTATGTATATTAGAGCGGTTTCCAACCTTTCCCCCTTTCCATGTGATTGGTATTAAGTTTTGACTAGTTGCAAGAATTTGTGTTAGACCATCTACTGATTCGTCCTTCTTAGCAATGTAGTTTGATATTGTGCTCTGAATTTTAACCATATGTGCATGTTCACACTCCCAGACAGAATAAAAATGAATGCACACATATAAATTATGCATGTAGATATATCAAGTCATTTATAAGTTAGCTATGAAATGCGATCAAAAGTGATGAAACACGTAGTGAAAATAGCAGGAAATTTGACTGCAATATGGAATTTTGAACAGAATTTATGTTGTTGAGGGCTTGAGGCCTTTATAAATGTCTTGGCCAAGAAGCATATTAGACACTATTGTAATGTTAAATCAACAACTGGCCACACATGGCAACTGCAATTTTCCTTTAATTCAGTAAACATTAGAGGTTTTATTGTTATGCACTGGGATGCCTGGTGTTATAATGTAGAGAAAAAATGGCCCCTTTTAGGCCTCAATAATATACTTATGATGAAATATTTGCTATCTAGAAATCCCACATAAATTTTTATTTTAAGGACTTTGGTGAATAGGCTTAAAGATGAATATAACTTCAGTTTATGTAAATTTTTTAGATTTATGTTGATCCTCAGGTTCATTTGGTTTTATGGTCAATTAAAATGATCTAAAGTCTCACGCAGCAGGAACATGTTCAATTCAGAAACCTTTGAGGTATATTAAAAGGTTACATGCTAGATCATGCTTTGTAACATGATATAACCCTACAAGGAGTGTATACAGCTTATGATCTTGTAACATAGATTACTTTTAGGTTTAAGCGTTAAGGTTGTTTGTTGTACATTGTTATCCTTAAATCATCAGCCTAGTTGTTGTTCTTTTAAATAGTAAAGTGGTAAACGTTGGATTGGTAGCAGTGTAGCACTAGATTTCAAATAATTAAAAGGTACCGAGTTTGCACCTTATCACTGGCATTATGAAATTGGTTCTTTAGCCTCATTTGGTTCTGTCCTTCCACTCGAGCTGGCATGAATAAGAGGATATAGATAGAGCTTATTATGAGCAAAAATAACTACAAGTAGAGAAAGGATCAAAAGTGTGGAAGAGCAAATATATACTGAATCTCGTATAGTAGTCACCATGAAAGATCTCAAACTCCATATAAATTTTTAAAAAATTGCTAGCCTAGGCAATATATGTGTTTTGCACAACTGGTCTGTGGATTTGATTTGTGGTAAAATATGCTAGTTATATGTTGTATTCTGACAGTTTATAGTTTATTTACAAGTGTAGGCATAGAAATGTTCTTGTGGATGATTTGAAGCCAAATCTTGTGGATGCAAAGTCACTGATGTGATTTTTGAACCAAAAGATTTACTCGGTTGATTTTTGTTATGAATATATAATTAGTTATTAGATATATAATTAGTTGTTAGATATTAGCTATTATGTTTAGTCCTACTTCGGCTATTATTGCAGAGGTGGTCGGTGACCCTCTCTATATATTTGTATGTAGAGACTCATAATTTCTTAAACCAATAAAATTCTCTTAAACGAGCCCCAACAAGAATTGAGAAAGAAAAAAAACCTTAATTTCCCAAACCCAAGCCCTAACCCTAATTTCCCCCTCCCCATCCGCTGCCACCGCTCCAGCCCCGTAGAATCCATCTCCATCACCTTCGATCCCCTCTTCCCGGCCTTCGATAGCCCTCACAATCCCTCGACAGCCTTCGGACCCCCTCCAGCCCTGCTCCCCCTCCAGCCCCCCTTGACATCCCATTCGTGACAAGGTGACAGATAAGCTTGTTGCACTCCAACATGTTTCCTCTTCGGTTCAACTAGCAGATATCCTTACCAAACCTTTTCCTCGATCGGTTTTCGCTCGTCAACTGTCCAAGCTTGGCATGATTAACATCTACGCTCCAGCTTGCGGGAGTGCTATGAATATATAATTAGTTATTAGATATATAATTAGTTGTTAGATATTAGCTATTATGTTTAGTCTCACATTGGCTATTATTGTAGAGGTGGTCTATGACCCTCTATATATGTTTGTATGTAAAAACTCATAATTTCTTAAGCCAATAATATCTTCTCTTGATTCTTTTTAATTTTGAATCTACAATATACAGGTTGTCTGATATAAAGACTAAAATGTTTAAAAAGTTTTTTCAGTATCCATCCTGCTCCAAAAATAAACATCTACCATGAAAGATGTATGGCTTTACATCCTCAGACATTTCTATTTTTCGTGTACATGTGTTCCAAGGCATGCATAGCATACGATGATCAGTAGTTTACAGTTTGGAACGTCATTTTTGCATTATTTGTAAAGCGAAGAGAGTCCTTCTAGAAGCATCCAGGCCTCTCCCTTCTTTGCAATCTTGCTTCCTGCTCACTATGTCTGTGCATTACTGCATTGTGTTACAAGGTATTTGAGGTGTACTCCCCAAGGCACATTGCACCGTGGAGTGCAAGCCTAGCTCCAGACTAGTGGTGTGGTTTGGGGTGGGGGGAGGGGGGGACAACACCTAGACTAGGTGGGTGCCCTAATGTGCCTTGCGTGTTCTTTGGGCAGGGCATGAGGTGTTTCGAGGCATTACATTGTATTAATTCTGGGATTTACATGAACCCTAATACTCAATAATTGAAAAAAGAGAAGCAGCACTGCAATGCCTATGGTTTTTCTTTCCCTGTGCTCTTTCTTCAAATAACTTAATAGAACTCCACTAAGAAGATTCCATCATCACCATCAGCTTATCTTGACGATTCTACTGCCAGGTTGAGTTTGGCTATCCCGACGCCATTGTCTTTGTCTCTGATGTGTGATTAATCGTTAAGCATTTGACCTGCTTCGCTTCTTCAACACCTGACCTGCTTCGCTTCTTCAACACCGTCTAGTAAAAGATCAAGATCAAGACCAGGACCTAGGAAAGAAAATATTTTGATAAACATCGAAGGATACACCTAGCAAAGTTTTACTAGAGGCAAGCTTTATTTCATTTTTCTTTTTCATTTTTTTCATTTTTCTTGCAGTGTTTTCTATTTTCCGTTTTTCTTTTTGCTTGCTTTTTTCCAGTTCTTACCACCTTCCTTCGTTTCCCTTTTCTCTTTCTTCTACTTCTTTCTTCTGCTACACCTTCTTTCTGCTACTGCATCTTCTACTTCCTCCTGCCACATCTTCTCGTCTTTGCTTAGAGCTCTGATGTTTCTTATTCTTTATTGCTGCATGCTTCTTCGACTACTTGCTTTACTTTTGGTGTTGGTGTTTGTGCTGCTTCTACTTTAGCTTCTTCTATTATCAGCAGTCGTTGCTATTTTATACCTATTAAATTGTTATCTGGAATGGTTATGAGCGGATTCAGAAAGCATTCATTGGAATAGGGGAGAGTTAAATATGAGTCTCAAAAGTAAATTGTTACCGATTATTTTAAAAATATTAAATAAAACCGTACCCCTCACTTCACTCAGACACATACTTTCAATTTCCCCTTAACTACACGATTATGTATATGTTTTATAGATACATATGTAATACATGCAGAATATGCTATATTTCGCTCTTGCTTTTATCTTGTGCTGTAGAGTTGAATGTTTCCTATAGCAAATACATTATCATTTCCTCCACTACCATCATAGTCCTGAAAAATTGGAGGATGCCAACCAATCATTTAGGATTATGGCAAACTCCACTCTTGTTATAGTTTTTTCAACCAAGGATTTGGCACTAATAAGGTTAATATCAGTTCGGCTGTGGGTCGAAAATTTGTCAAATCTTTAATGGAGTTCTTTCCTTCATGCTGCTGCTGCTGCATGTTTGTCTGTGGCATGTGTGCATTCTTTCTGGATGCATGTGTGAGGATATTCTATGATGCCAGCGCGCGCGCACGTGTGTTGTAGTATCATTTTTTTATTTGCAGTGTAGATTTTGCACATCTTCTGTGTTGGCATTCGTAGCAAAACGATAAATGCACGTGAAGATTTTCATGAATTTTGTATGATATCAGAAACGACGTGGTCCACGCTACCAAAAGTGGGGTGATTGAAGTGAAGAAACGCCTAGCTTTAAAATTGAAAAGAAGATTCTAATACTGGGAAATTAAGAAACAACATGTCAAAAAATATAAAAAGAGAGCGTAGTATCAATAAGAATGTTTAGATGGATGTATCAAGTTCATGAAAATGATAGGCGTCACATACTCGAACGATGCATCAACTTCACGTGAGTTGACACAACCACATACATCGAAACCATTTATTTAAGTACCTAAATTTCAATTTTCTTTTTCGAGGTTTGCTTTAATTTCTTGATAGAAAAATATTATTCTTCCTCCAGCATGTTAAAATCACTTAAACTCCCCATTGTCTGCCCTCCATATGTGAAGACACTTTATATTTACCAATTTATTTTTGACATTTAAACATTTTTCTGACTGATGCCCCCGCCCCCCCATGTATTTCTGTGACCTCAGCTAGTTGAACAGTATGGGAAAGTGTGGCATCATGGCAGAGTGAGAAGATACCTAACATCAGAGGAGTGGCCACAGAGCGAGAGCAAAGGAAGACCATGGTTTGGGCTTTTGATGCTGCTCAGAAAATACCCAGAGCACTTTGTTATCAATACGCGCTCCAAGGGGAGGGTCACGTCCGAATTCGTCTCCTTGGTCTCTCTGCTCTCCTAGCTTCCTAATTTACTACTATATCTTCATATCAAAATCAAAATGTACTTGTTTCTTCTTTTTGTTTTAGTGTTAGCGCATGCTTCTCAATTATATGTACATTAGTGGTTGTGGTGGTGGGGGTGGTAATTTGCCGAAATCTGTTTTTCTTCTTGTTGTTGTACCAGTATTTCCTCATATGTTATATAAACGTGAAATGAGACCGGTGTAGTGAAATTCTGGCAATGTATTTGGGTTTTAACGACTTATTTATGGGGCTTGTGTGTGCAGAACTCTGTATGTTTTATTTCATGCATGCGTCTTGTAGCACTCAAGTTGTCGCTGATCAGTGTCTCTCTCTTTTAAGGTTATATTCCTTCTGCTGACTGCTCCTTTTATTCATAGAGTTTTATGGTTGTCGAAAATTGCCAAAAGAACCATATAGGCCTTAAAATGTTTTCTTTGGTATGTAACCAATCTTTGGTTTTCTGCTCCATCCAGGCTCTGAAGCACGAAAGATCCATGAGCTACAATGATATATCAGAAGTTAACGTGCTATCTGAAGCCAATTGAAGGAAGACCACACATTTATCTGATGATGGTCTTCAAAATAGAGCTTTTCATCAGATGCACTGCATACATCGAACAGCAAGAAGAGAAGCAACATCCCTCCGCCCCTGTGAATCTCTAGGGCACATTACCTTACAGAATTGATACAGATACAGCTATGAGTGAATATTTCAGTTGCCTTGTTTTTACAGCCAGTCTTTCAAATTCGGTCCAACTCCTAAAAACTTTAGTGCCTCGTATATTTTGCTCGCGGTGACAAATCAAGCAGGTTTGCTATAATTTTCAGAAGAACAGTCACCCATTCACTGTTTCAGTCATCTTGAGCTCGATCCTTGGTTTCGGAAAGCCTTCATAAGTTGCAGGGAATTCATGCATCATCATGAGCCAAAAATGAAAATTGTTTATATACTGCAATATTATCGGAGGCCTTTCTGCTTTATAAAACCTGTACCAAATCAAGCATTATGTTTTCGCCTTGTCTGCTGTATAAAACCTGTACCACTGAATTATATATTTTACATTTTCTCCTTTTCTTTTCAGTTTTAATGAAGGGATGCTTGTCTGGTGAAAACTAATGCATTAATTTTAATTTTTGCTCATAGATATTCTTAACATTTCGCATTGGCGCTACAAGCCACTGTTATAAACTTCTGATGATAAGGCAGTTCAATTCTGATTATAGTTTTAGATTGTGATGGATTGCATGAATTATAGAAGAAAAATGTGATTTCATTCCAAACAAGGGGAAAAAAACTAGCGAAGCTAATCTGAATTATAACTTTTGATTTGGTTCAATTTATAGTGGTAAGTTCTAGGAACATGGCACTTGGTACATTGGTAAAAAAGAAAAGATGAACCGAAAGGTCCATACTCAAATTTTGCAAGTTACATAAAAGACGAAAGTGTGCAGATTCCTATTATTTTATAGAGATTCCAGAAAGTTGACTCATTTGATAAAATAAGAGCGTCTTTTGATATACAGCTAATATAAATTCATATCATCTATCAGCCTTTTATTGATGATTGAAAGGAGACTACAGTGATTCAAAAGAAAGCCGTACCGACATGTCATTGAAAAAGTTAGAAAAATGGGTATAAACATACATGTATGAAAAAGACTTAACTTGCTAAATTGTGTTAGCGGCTTGGGTTTTACTACAAGAATGAGGCCCTTAACTCATGGATCTAGTTAACTACACCCCCACCTTGCTCTAGTTAGTCTTCCCTCAGCTCATATGATCTTCATCCCTACACTTTTGTGGGACCCACATGGAGATTTTGTCCATAAATGTTATTTACAAGTGATACATATGAGTATTAAGCAGAGAAGACAAATTATACCCATGCATTGTTGCTGCCATCTTGAGCTTTATTCCTGTTTTGAGAACTAAACTATCTATCATTACTACAGTAAGGGATTGCCTCTACAGATATTGAAATCCGTAGGGACAACTCGTTTTTGCCCTTACGGATTAATCCGTGGGGCCATCGATTTGTCATTACGGTATCCTACGGATTAATTAAAAAAAATTAAAATGTAATCTTTTATTTGCCCCTACGGACCCGCAAAAGAAGAACCTACGGATTAATCCGTAGGGGTAACGAAGGGTTATTTATAAAAAAAATAAAGTCCAGAAATTACCTCATCGTTCCCAAAATTTCCTCCTCCCCCGCGATCGATCTCGCGCGCGTGCCTCCTCGTCACCACACCCGTGCGAGCTCGTCGTCGACAGCAGAATCCCCGCCACCACACTTTTTATCCGCCGGCAAAACAACTGCTGAGGTAAGCTAATTTCAATTTTGAACTTATAATTATACTTTTATTTGTGTTATTGTTGATTTTAGGGTTAGGGTTAGGATTACTACCAGGGCTTAAAGTTAGGGTTCGGTGTAGGGTTTGGGCTAGGGCTAGGGCTAATTAGGTAGGGTTAGGGTTAAGGTTCGGTCTAGGGTTAGAATTAAGGTTAGGGTTCGGTTTAGGGTTAGGGTTAATTAGGTAGGGTTAGGGTTAGTTTGGATTAATTAGGTAAAATAGGGTTGGTGATGATTAGGGCTAGGGTTAGGATTAATTAGATCAATTAGGGTTGGGGTTTGGGTGATGATTAGTGTTAGGTTAATTTTGGTTAGGGTTTGAGCTAGGGTTAATTTGGGTTAATTAGGTAAAATACTGTGTATTTGTGTTAGGGTGTTGATTATGGTTAATTTGGGTTAATTTTGGGTTAATTAGGGATAATTTGAGTTAGGGTGTTGATTAGGATTAATTTGGGTTAATTTTGGGTTAATTAGGGTAATTTGAGTTAGGGTGATAATTAGGGTTAATTTGGGTTATTAGGTTAATTTGGGTTAATTAGGGTTAGGGTTTAGGATGCACTAGTTTGGATACTCGATAATAACGTAAACGTACAATTTTACTGTAAACGCAAGAAAAATTTATCCTAAACTAAAAACTTCGAACCCTTAATAACGACATGTAAACGTAAAACCTATTCATGTTAAATGTTCAAGTTAAAACCAATATATGATACTCGGTGATAATACGAAACTTTCATATTCTCATCGATGCTCATATATGAAAATCAAAGCGCGGCTTAGTTCCCATCTATCGGTTAATATACGTTCGATATTCGTCGTGACATAGAACTATACGAAAGTTGTTAAATATCGGACGGTATAGTTCGGTACTAACAACCGTCGTGTAGTCTATGTGACGAGAAGATTCAATCGTATGATAACCGATAGATTTGTCCAATGTGGACAAGTTAGGGATGTATAAAGCAAACACCTAAATTCACTTGTGTTTTCATTCATTTCGAGTTATTTCGTCGGTACTTTTCCGCTAGTTCTCTGTGTACAAAGATAAATTAAATGTTCATTTCAACGTTGTTTCATAGCATTGAAATGGTTATCTATTTTATTACAGTGTACTCAGAGAACAGTGGGGAGGTGCTGCCGAAATTTACTCAAAACGGATGAAATCACAAGCGAATTAGTGTCTGCTTTATACATTCTTAATGGGATAGAAGTCTTACCTCCGACAGCTGAAACACACACATACAACACGAATACACAACAAACTCACACACAAAGTACATACACACTCACAACCATATATTTAAGCAAAATCATAAATTGAAACACACATACACAGAATACAACTCATACTTGGGTATCTTCAAATCTAACTTTGTTTATAGATAATTTATTCTCTTCAACGACAAACTTGCCGCTATGGACTTTCTTCTTTGTCAGTAACCATCGCGTTCATAGATTTCTCAATATAATCACCATAACTTACAATTTATATGTTATACAGTCTAACATGGCCCATGAGTACATCAGAGTTAAGGACTGGATGTACGTGGATTGGCAACAACGCATGCAATCTAAGTTTGTCGCAGGAGTAGCTGCTTTTATTGAATTTGCACGCGCACATAATAAGATCGTGTTAAAGATGATTTTCTGCTCGTGCGATAGATGTGGGAATAAGTTCTGGCAGAAGATAGAAATCGTAGAGCTTCACATCGTTAAACATGTTTTTACTAGACTTTATACAACTTGGCTATATCATGGGAAATGACAGGAAGAAGATGGTAATGCGGCAGAAGAAGAAAGAAAGACAGTAATGCGGCAGAAAGAGAAGAACACGATAACTTCTTTTCAGGAGAAGAAATGAAGGATATGGTAGAGACTGCTCTAGGTGATAGTATTCCTACTGAAGATGACATTCCTTCCGGTCAAGGACCGCGTGCGGATAAGTATGAAAAGTTCATGAATGATACTAGAAGACCAATTTATGAGAATGCAAAGTATTCAACTCTATCATGGTTCATCTAACTTTTCCAGATTAAGTGCCTAAATAGATAGAGCAAAAAGTCATTCACGATACTTCTGAAGTTCCTGAAAGATTCCATGTCCCCGGGAAATAACGTGCCCGACAGCTAGTACGAAGTCCAGAAGATGATGTCTGATTTGGGTCTGATATGTGAGAAGATTCATGCATGTTTTAAACATTGCGTGTTGTACCGAAATGAGAATTCAGATTTGAAACAGTGTCCCATATGCGGAGAAGCCAGGTATAAGCCGAAAGAATCTGATAAGAAGCCTGATATACCTGTCAAGGTAGCATGATACTTTCCCATAACACAGAGACTGCAGAGGCTATTCAGGTGCAAGAAAATAGCCGAGACAATGATTTGGCATCACCGTGCTACTCCAAGTGAACATGGAAAAATGAGTCATCCAATAGATTCACCGGCATGGAAGGATTTCGATAGGAGGCACGAAATATTCAGTAGTGATCCTCGCAATGTCAGACTCGGACTCGCTAGTGATGGTTTCTGCCCATTCAATTATATGGCTGGAAGCCACAGCATATGGCCCGTTTTAATGATAGTTTATAATCTGTCGCCTTGGTTGGCTATGGATCAATCCTACTTTATGATGCAACTTCTTAAGACCAAACTCACTGGGGAAACAATATCGACGTCTATCTCCGACATCTGATCGATGAGTTAAAATCTTTATTCATTGATGGTGTAGAGATTTACGATGCAAACGCAGATACAACCTTCACACTGCGTGCTGGTTTAATGTTGATAATTAATGACTTTCCTGCATATGGAATGCTATCAGGTTGGTCCGTACATGGTCACAAAGCATACCCCTATTGTCATCAATATACAACATCGAAATGGTTGAATTTTAGCAGGAAGGTTTGTTATTGCGGCCATCGGCGTTTCCTGCCACTAGACCATCCCTACAGATTAAACGCTGCTTAATTTAATGGTAATCATGAACTTCTTGGGCTTCCAGCCTCATTATCCGGAGGACGTGACTGCTAAGTGGGATGGTTACAATAATGTGACATTCGAGATAGATCCCGCAAAACAGATCAAACCACCCTACTGGAACAAGTTAAGTATTTTCTACGAGCTTCCATACTGGTCAACAAATTTAGTGCGTCATTGTCTGGACGTCATGCACATAGAGAACGGAGTATCCGAGCACGTACTCAACTTGCTTCTTTATAAAGACAGAAAATCGAAAGACAACCTCCGTGATCGGATGGATTTTCAGGACCGGGAAATTAGAAGTGAATTGCATCCTAAACCGATAGCGGGTAAACCAGGCAAGTTTGTACTTCCCAATGCCGTGTATCATATGTCACAACTGGAGAAGAAAATATTTCTGCAGGTGCTGCATGATTTGAAAGTTCCCACAGGTTTCTGAGGATCATTTAGCAAGAAGATAAAAATTATGAAAGGCAAGATCGATGGGCTGAAAAGTCATGATCACCATGTTATTACGGAGCACCTTCTTCCATTAGCCCTCAGGACTTCTCTTCCCGAATTGGTTGGTCTAGTAATCAATGACCTTTGTTGCTTTTTTAGAGAATTGTGTGCTAAAACCCTGGATGTGACGCTGGAGAATCTAGAAAATTCTATTGTATCGATACTTTGCAAACTTGAGCGTATTTTTCCACCGTCATTCTTCGATATCATAATACAGCTAACGATTCATCTTGCAACCGAGGCTAAGTTAGCCGGACCGATACAATATTGATAGATGTATCCCGTCGAAAGGTACACGGAATTTTTCGTTTCACGCAATTTGTAAAATTATTGTTGTCCTATATGTCCGTACTTATTTATTTAACATATTTTTCTTTAGGCACCTCTACACTCTAAAAAAGTATATACGCAATAGAAATCGACCAGAGGGTTCTATCATGCAAGATTATCTTCTAGATGAAATAACCACATTTTGTTCCCGCTATCTGAACGAGAACATTGAGACGAAGCTTATGTTAGTTATGTGTATGCCCTAGAGGCCATTATTGTACATATGATATATATTATAGTGGATACTTGGACATATATAGAGAGGACTTTCTTACTCGACATGATAGTATGCTATCTGGTTGCTCTTTGTCTTAACATGTAGACTTGTATTGTGATACTGTCTTACTCTCACATGTTGATAAAGCCCTTAGGATGTGTACTTGACTACTAGGAATATGATGGAGATCATACTAGTGGGGCCAGGGTAGTCCACAAGTACATCCTTTAAATGTTCCTAGTCGAGGGTGTATCGAGACAGGGTATCGATATTCCAGAGTAGACTAACGTATACGCTTCTTGACCAATATGATGGACGATGGATGATCCCACATCCATTGGTGTTTGACATCAAAGATGGTATACGGGTGCTCAGCAGCTCAGTAGAGACTGGGTACACTGAACGAACTCACCGAGAACTCCTAGTTGGTATTGTACCTATCGTCAGATAGCAGTTCTCTGGTGACACTGGTACATGTTAGTCTGTAGACCCGAGATCGTCATAGAGTCTTGTGTAATTCCCACTGTGCTTTGATTTCCACCTTACCACATTCAAGAGAACGTGCAAAACGGTGGCTTTTAGGTATAGTCCCGAGTCACATGTAGGCAATGAGCGATAGGAGGGGATTCGTCTCTCCCGGTATTGGGGTTTGATGTTGCGCTGTGCTCGATTGGCTATAACAGGAAGTCCCTGGCCAGGGCTGATACAGAGATCTACTGATAAGTGTTATCAGTAGTTTCTCGACCCGTTATAAGCCTCACATCGGCACGACTTATCGGTTACTGGGGTCTGACGTTTACCACCCCTAGACTGAATATGCGACATATCAGACGAAGAGACTGGACTGTACGGTAGTGTTACTGATAGGCTTTACAGGAGTATGAGCAGGCTTACTTGTTGATCTTCTGATCGCTCAATACCCGGGTAGCCGTTACGTCCAGCTAGTACCGCTGACGGCTTATGGGTGCTTGATATGATCATCACCTAATGCCGGCGTGTTGATGAGTCTTTAGAGTCCTACACAGAGGTTTACTGGCTCAGGCAAAACGAACTAGGAGCATATATGTGATATGTACGGGACCGAGATTAATACGTGTATGTGATACCGTATTCTATTCTCGCGATATGTGATATCGGACGGTTATATGTGATATAGCCGGGTTATCGAATTAAGTGTTGATTCGATAAGTTGATACATATGATATTAGTCGGTTATATATGATATGGCCGGATTATTGAATCAAGTATTTATTTAATAATTTAATGTATAATTATATATTTGATATATTAATTTACATTAACTAATATTAGCTCACTTGTGCATTTCTTTTCTCATATGTGCACATTTAATATATATGTTATATATATTAATTGTGTACACTTAATATATATATAATATATATTATTTTGTCATGCTTGATTATACATGCAATATGGGTGTATGAGACTCACACCATGCTCATTATAATGCAATGTTTATTTATTTAAAGTAAATAAAAAATTAGATGGAAATTTGTTCATGGTTGAAGTTTGTAGAAGCTTATGGAACCATTGACTTAGTCCACTAATTTTGTTTTACTTAAGATATTTATTAACCCAACCAATATAATTAGCCATGGTTACGTCTCTACAAGGATTAATATGAGATATTATCTCACCCATGATTGCTATTCTCACACATAACATTCTCTCTTCATCTTCTTCATCAACAAGAGAGCGCTCTCTAGCTTTTGAGTAGGTAAGAAAAATTAGTGAGAAAAAGATTTCTAAATCAAGAGGTAGCTTGGGTTGGTGTCTCCTCGACATAGATCATCTTCGGCCTCGAAGACTTCGTGCAAGCTTATTCCTTTCATCTTGTGAAGCCATTCTAGAGTCCGAAAGATCACTACTTGGAGCGAAGGGACTACTACACGGAGCTATTGAAGTGAATGACCGGTCTACAAAAGTTGTATTCCATATTCACTTAAATGTAAAGTAGTTTACATGTTGTATTGTCTAATTCTCTAGTTAAGATTCTAGGGTTAGGGTTGTTTAGCATGGCAAATTTTTGAAAATGGCATGGACGATACCTCCTGAAATCTTACTGTCGTGCTAGGTAACCCTACAGTGGTATCAGAGTCAAGTTAGAGAATTAGACGATATTTGTTAGATTACGAAAGCGAAACTACTCCGAAACTTGAAACAATGAAATCTAGTTTCTGTCGATTCTTTAAATAGCTTCTAATTTTTTTTTAAGCAACTGCAGAATGTTATATGAGATATAACATGAACACTGAAAAAATACGAACCCATTTCGTCGGTTTTGACCCGGTGACATTCCCAGAATTTCCGAGCTGGCCGGCCCCCTATGGTCTGTTTTGGTTCGTATTCGTTTGGTGATCTGGTTTCTGGGTTTTCATGTTTCAGGTGTTTCTTGTTTTTGCTGAAATTGCATGAGATGTTAATTTTCTGAAAAGGCAATTCGGAGTGTTTCGTAGTCGTAATTCTAACATTGTTTCGGGTTATTTAGATGGCGTTAAAAAGTTCGAACGAATATCAAATACCCAGTTTAACCCTCGCTGGAAATTTTCCAAAAGTTGGATTTTTCCAAGTTAAAGACATTCAAAAATCATGCAAGTAATGTGATGGACCCTATAGCAGAACGAAACCCTAACTCGATTCTATGACCGTAAGAACCGCCACCAAACCCTAGGGTTTGCGGTAGTTCCGCGGCGCCATAGGTGAGGCAAGGGTTGGCCCTTCTACGGTTGGTTCATAGGTACTGTGGTATGTTCTGAGTATTTTTAAACTGTGCTCAAGTGTTGAGCTCTTTGGGAAATTTTGGGTGTTTGTTGATTCGATCGAAATTTTTAATATCGTCTAGCTATCTGTGGAATGTGATACAATATTTGGAATTCATATAGTTAGGCATGAAATCCGAAGTATGTGATTTTTCGGGTTTATAATGTCTAAGGTGATTGTGGATTCCAAATGTTGTAGTTTGACATTTTCTTTTCTGCGACCGTAAGTGTAATATGTGGTGTATCGCCAGTTTCGTTGCTATATGTCAACGAAAATTGGGATACGCATATTTACTTACGTTGATAACATGTGATGTTATGTGTTGCTGGGATATGTTATATTGGATTATCGTGTTTTGAATAGCCGGGTTTTTTTTTATGTGAGATGAGAGTTTTTCATTTTCATTCATGTAAAAACTTGTATGTAATATTCTTTTTTTGAGGCACTTTCGGGTTGAGGATGATGTCACCATTGTTGTATATTATTTACTTTTCCGCATTAGGATAGACCCAAGGTGGGGAGCACAAGTAACCGGGTTCTAGAGTCCAGTGGGAGACCATCTCGAGGAGTTGAGACCAGGTCTCTTAACTCTAGAATTGGCAGGGTTGCTTGCAGCTCTCGTAGGGTCTAGGGATGTGGGTTTGGATATTCATCGCGACCGTGGAATCCATGTTTTATACTGGCTTAATTTAAAACACGGAATTCCTAGTATATCCAATATTTCATATGTTATCTTTTGCTGCTGATATTATGTGATGTGATCACTTTGTATGCTTGAGATGAATGCTTTATTATTATATATATGATATATAATAAACGTTACTTTTGTTTTGCACCCGCGGTAGTCCCGCCCCGCTATGCCGTTAGTTAAGTAACCTAACGGTGCATAACGAAATACTGTGGCGAATGCGGATGGCATAAACGTACGTTGTATTTTTGTTTCTTCTGTGATACTTAGGAAGCATAATTGATGGGGCTTCATTAATGAGATTAATGAAAAAGAAAGAAACCTAAAAAGATGTTGTAGAATCAAATTTTCAAAAAGGGTAGCTCTAGTTTTTGCTTTGCATAGCGGTATTCCTTGTAGAATATCCAACGCCTTATTCGATAAGGAAAGAGCCGAGATCCCTTCACCGGGAGTGGCCTCTTTAGCAAAAGCTAGCAGATGCTACAACCCACTCGATTTGTCTTTTGATTGCTTCTTTAGTTCTTGCTTTGTATAGTGGTATTTGTGAAATATCCTGCACCTTATTCGATAAAGAAAGAGCTGAGATCTCTTCACCGGGAGTGATCTCTTTAGCGAAACTAGCAAAAACCTCAAAAACACTCATTTTCAAAATCACTCGATTCTGCAACGATATTAAGTTCATTACGCAAAAAGGTTTTCTTAAAAACCTGTCGTAGCCCTCCGTCATTTCAGATAAGTACTACTTAGTATTCGTGTTGCGTTTGTTGACTATGTTAAGGCGTAGTATGCGGTAACTAATTAGTGTTTAGCTGCTAAACCATGAGATGCGATTGTATTAGGGTAGTCGTACGACTTTGTTGACTATGTTAAGGGTCGTACGGGTGGGTTTAATTCAATCAGGAAATGACGGTTGAACTTGACTAGCGCTTATGATTTGTTGACTATGTTAAGGTCATAAGTTGCTAGGGGTAAAATATTATCGGGAATTTCAGGTGTTGAAATTTGTAATGAGATTGCATACCTTCTATGAGATAGTTGGATCCCGATACCCACTATGAGTAAGAGTTACTCCTGCGAGAGTTTACACATCACAATTAGCCGATCAAGTAGGTGTCTAGAAAGGTGTTAACAGGATTACGCCCGTGGGAAAATGAGGTTTATTCTAATTAGGTCCGTGCGAAAACACGGGGAACCTCCCTCAAAGTATCGACACTGGCCTGGCTGAAAGCTTGGCGAACTTGTAAGGTGTAATTAATCCCGACTAGTCTTACCTTTTAGGGTTTGAAGGAAGATTTGATAAAAACAGTGGGAGCCATCTTGATTAGATAAGATAATAACCAATCTAATCTTGCAAGAGCGTACGGTAAGTGTTTTCTTCTCTCTCTCTCTCCAGGTAGCGACCATATCAGCCTTAATCAAGATAATAATATGGATGTATTGACCGAACCCACTTGTTATACTGAGCAGAGAAACGTTGGTTCCGCTCCAACTTATAATTGTTATAAGTCCGAGCAGGGAATAAGGGCATATCCGGATTCCCACGCCACCCAAATGAAGAATAAGCATGTTGATGCATCTTCTTTGGGTGTGTTAGTTACCGAGAACCGTTTCTCAGTACACTCTACGTCCTAGGTATTAGATACCGGATCGGGATCCCATATATGTAATATTTTGCATGGGCTAAGGAAAGGTAGAGAACTAGGAATGGATGATCATTCCGTAAGAGTAGGGAATGGTGCAAATGTTGCAGCCAAAGCAGTTGGCGAATATCATCTTGTATTACCAAATGGTAATACATTGATTCTGAACGAATGCTATTACATACCGAACCTGATATGCAATCTTATATTAGTTTCTTTATTAAGTAAAGAAGGATATAATTTTATAGTACAGGATAATGTTATGAACATTTTTCTGAATCAAAAGTTGATTGGATCAGGCTCGTTAAATAATGGCATATACGTTCTAAATCAAACCACAGTTCTTAATGTACAAAACGCACACAAGTGGAAGAGTTCAGAAATGAACGAATCCTTCTTGTGGAATTGTAAACTAGGTCATATCAATGCGACACGACTAGCTAAGTTACATAAGGATGGATATTTGAATCCGTTCGAATTATCATCTTATGAAACTTGTCAGTCAAGTCTCAAAGGAAATATGACCAAAACTCCGTTTACTGGACATGGAGAAAGAGTTATGGAACTCTTGGGACTGATACATAGTGATGTATGCGATCTCATGTCTACACATGCCAGGAATGGTTCCTCGTACTTCATTACATTCACTGACAATCTCTCAAGATACAGACATGTGTTCTGTTGAAACACAAATATGAAGCTTTTGAGAAATTCAAAGAATATAAGCATGAATTCGAGAACCAGACGGGTAAAATTATTAAAATCCTTCGATCTGATCGGGGAGGATAATACTTGAGCAATGAGTTCCTGGACTATTTAAAAGAGAATGGGATTCTCTCTTTCAGCTTACTCCTCCGTATACACCACAGCACAACGGTGTATCGGAACGGAGGAACCGCACCCTATTAGATATGGTGCGCTCTATGATGAGCACCGCTGAGTTACCTATTTCCTTTTAGGGTTATGCGCTTGAGACACCAGCATACCTATTGAATCAAGTCCCATATAAATCTGTACCTTCCACACCATATGAGATATGGAATGGGAAGAGACCATATCTTAAACGAGTTAAGATATGGGGTTGTCCGGCCTATGTCAAAAGGCAAAATCCGGAAAAACTCGAGGCACGATCAGTTCTTTGCAAGTTTGTGGGATATCTAAAGAATTCACAAGGATATATTTTCTACCACGCTGAGGAACAAAATGTGTTTGTTTCTCAATACATCACCTTTTTAGAAAAGGAATTTCTTGTAAAAGAAATTAGTGGCAAAGAGGTAGAACTGGAAGAAGTTCCAGCCACACAGACTGCAATGGATGATTTAGTGGAACCAGAGGATTTAATAGCTCTCAACAAACCTCAGCCTTTCCGCCAATCTAGTAGGGTTCCTCATCCACCTGAGAGATACTACGGTTTTCTCATTGATGGTGGGAGCGAGGATTGCATCATGGAAGATGATGACCCAACTAGCTTCGAGCAGGCCATCATAAGTGGGGACTCTGTGAAATGGCTGAATGCAATGCGATCTGAGATGGAATCCATGTACACCAACAAAGTATGGACTTTGGAAGTTGCTCCTGAAGGGGTAAAACCCATTGGGAGCAAATGGATTTTTAAGAAGAAACTTGGTGTAGATGGAAAAGTTGAGACTTTCAAAGCTAGACTTGATGCAAAAGGTTTTCGTCAATGACCAGGTGTGGATTATGATGAAACCTTTTCTCCAGTGGCTATGCTTAAGTCTATCCGGATCCTACTTGCCATTGTTGTATACCATGACTACGAAATCTGGTAAATGGATGTTAAGACCGCCTTTCTAAATGATGATTTAGAAGAGAGCGTGTACATGACACAGCCAGAGGGCTTCGTGGACAGTGGGAGCAGCGGAAAGGTGTGCAAGCTGCTTAAATCTATCTACGGGTTAAAGCAGGCATCGTGGAGTTGGAACATCTGTTTTGATGTGGTAGTCAAAGAGTTTGACTTCATCAAAAACGTAGATGAACCTTGTATATACAAGAAGGTGGCAGAGAGTAAGGTTGTCTTCCTCGTATTATACGTGGATGACATACTCTTGATAGGAAATTATATTCCTATACTGCACTCGGTCAAGCTTTTCTTATCACAAAGATTCTCAATGAAAAATCTAGGTGATGCCTCCTACATCTTGGGGATTAAGGTCTATAGAGATAGATCTAAACGGATACTGGGATTGTCCCAATCCAGGTATATTGACACCATACTAAAAGGGTTTGGTATGGAAGATTCCAAGCGTGGGAATTTACCCACGATCTCAGGACTCACTCTCTCCAAAGAGATGTTTCCCAAGACTGATTTGGAGAGAGCTCACATGCAAGGGATACCCTATGCTTCAGCAGTAGGCTCTATCATGTACGCGATGTTATGTACCAGACCCGATGTAGCATACTCATTAAGTGTAATGAGTAGGTAACAAGCAGATCCTGGAGAGAATCACTGGACAGCTGTGAAGAACATTCTTAAGTACTTGAGAAGGACTAAAGAGATGTTCTTGGTGTATGGTAACGGTGAACTCCAAGTGGAATCCTTTACCGATTCGAGCTTCCAGAGTGATAAGGACGACTCTAAGTCGGTCTCGGGATTTGTCTTTACCCTCAATAGAGGGGCGGATTGTTGGAAGAGTTCCAAGCAGGAAACCGTGGCAGACTCGACGATGGAGGCTGAATACATCGCTGCCAACGATGCTGCCAAAGAGGCTGTCTGGATGAAGAAGTTCATAACCGAACTTGGTGTGGTTCCATCCATCGAGCATCCAATACCTTTGTATTGTGATAACAATGGAGCAGTGGCTTTGGCCAAGGAACCCAGGTCCCATCAGCGATCCAGGCATATTCTGAGGTGGTATCACCTGATCCGGGAGATAGTTGATCGCCGGGAGATCGAAGTTAGGAGAATTGACATGAAGAACAGCACAGCGAATCCACCCGCGAAAGCCATACCCCAGATACAATTTGTGAGACTCTTCGGAATGTTGGGTATGAGATACTACAACAACTGGCCTTAGTGCAAGTGGGAGATTGTTAGTTATGTATATGCCTTAGAGGCCATTATTGTACATATGATGTATATTATAGTGGATGCTTGAACATATATAGAGAGGACTTTCTTGCTCGACATGATAGTATGCTATCTGGTTGCTCTTTGTCTTAACATGTAGACTTGTATTGTGATATTGTCTTGCTCTCACATGTTGATAAAGCCCTTAGGATGTGTACTTGACTACCAGGACTATGATGGAGATCATACTAGTGGGGCTAGGGTAGTGCACAAGTACATCCTTTAAATGTTCCTAGTCAATGGTGTATCGAGACAGGGCATCGATATTCCAGAGTAGACTAGCGTATACGCTTCTTGACCCATATGATAGGCGATGGACGATCCCACATCCATTGGTGTTTGACATCAAAGATGGTAAAGGGGTGCTCAGTGGAGACTGGGTACATTGAACAGACTTTCCGAGAACTCCTAGTTGGTATTATACCTATCGTCAGATAGCAGTTCTCTGGTGACACTGGTACAGGTCAGTCTGTAGACCCGAGATCGTCATAGAGTCTTGTGTGATTCCCACTATGCTTTGATTTATTCCTTACCACGTTCAAGAGAACGTGCAAAACGGTGGCTTTTGGGTACAGTCTCAAGTCACATGGAGGCAATAAGTGATAGGAGGGAATTCATCTTTCCCGGTATTGAGGGTTGATATTGCGCTGTGCTCGATTGGCTAAAACATGAAGTCCCTGGCCAGGGCTGATACGGAGATCTACTGATAAGTGTTATCAGTAGTTTCTCGACCCGTTATGAGCCTCACATCAGCACGACTTATCGGTTACTGGGTTCTGACGCTTACCACCCCTAGACTGGATATGCGACATATCAGACGAAAAGACCGGACTGTACTGTAGTGTTACTGACAGGCTTTACAGGAGTATGAGCAGGCTTGCTTGTTGATTTTCTGATTGCTCAATACCTGGGTAGCCGTTACGTCTAGCTAGTACCGCTGACGGCTTGTGGGTGCTTGATATGATCATCACCTAATGCCGGCGTATTGATGAGTCTTTAGAGTCCTACACAGAGCTTTACTGGCTCAGGCAAAATGAACTAGGAGCACATATGTGATATGTGCAGGACCGAGATTAACATGTGTATGTGATACCGTATTCTATTCTCGCGATATGTGATATCGGACGGTTATATGTGATATAGCCGGGTTATCGAATCAAGTGTTGATTCGATTAGTTGATACATATGATATTAGTCGGTTATATGTGATATGGCCAGATTATTGAATCAAGTGTTGATTTAATACTTTAATGTATAATTATATATTTGATATATTAATTTACATTAACTAATATTAGCTCACTTGTGCATTTCTTTTTCTCACATGTGCACACTTAATATATATGTGATATATATTAATTGTGTACACTTAATATATGTGCGATATATATTTTTTTTTCATGCTTGATTATACTTGCAACATGGGTGTATAAGACTCACACCATGCTCATTATAATGTAGGGTTTATTTATTTAAAGTAAATCAAAAATTAGATGTAAATTTGTTCATGGTTGAAACTTGTAGAAACTTATGGAACCATTGACTTAGTCCATCAATTTTGTTTTACTTAAAATATTTATTAACCCAACCATTCTAATTTGCCATGGTTATATCTCTACAAGGGTTAATATGAGATATTATCTCGCCCATGATTGCTATTCTCACACATAACATTCTCTCTTCATCTTCTTCATTAACAAGAGAGAGCTCTCTAGCTTTTGAGGAGGTGAGCAAAATTAGTGAGAAAAAGATTTCTAAATGAAGAGGTAGCTTGGGTTGGTGTCTTCTCGACGTAGATCATCTTTGGTCTCGAAGACTTCGTGCAAGCTTATTCCTTTCATCTTGTGGAGCCATTCTAGAGTCCAGAAGATCACTACTTGAAGCGAAGGGACTACTATACGGAGCTATTGAAGTGAAGGACCGGTCTACAAAGGTTGTATTCCATATTCACTTAGATGTAAAGTAGTTTACATGTTGTATTGTCTAATTCTCTAGTTAATATTCTAGGGTTAGGGTTGTTTAGCATGGCAAGTTTTTGAAAATGGCATGGACGATACCTCCCGAAATCTTTCTGTCGTGCTAGGTAACCCTACAGCTTAACCGACCTCAGAGAATTCAGGACGGGTCATATGGTAAAGCGTCCTATAAGAGAGTAGACACTGTGTTTATCAACAGGATATATCGGTTTATCCTCTTCAATAGCGTATGTCTTGAAGAAATTAGAGAGTAAGTTTTTTTGGATTAATTGTTATATTTGTGTTTGTTTGTGTATGAAATGATATAATATTAATGTCATAATTTATTTTTGAGAACGGAATTCATATTAATGAGGCATGTGAGGGGCATTCTGATTGGAATGATGAATGATTGGAAAAATATCATCAGGATAATTTTTGCAATTGAGTTGCAGATCATGTAAGTTGTTTGAATAATATGTTATTACTACCAGTCTTAATCTAAACATATATCGTTATGTATTTGTCGTAAAATTTATTTTGTCAGATCCACGATCCGAACTTGTTTGCATCATTAGAGAGAGATTCAAGATGTTTAGTTCAGTTTCCTATTATGGAGGTTGCATATTATAAAAGATTCGGTGTCTGTAACACCCGAGCCCAATAATACTATTTCTGTTACTGGTTGAGTGTTTGACATTGCTCATTTCATTTATCTTGCTTGTTTGGTTCTTATTGCAAAATTTTAACCGGCTAAGTCATTCTGCATATAACAAATTTTAGCACCTAAAATAAAATTGAAAATATTCTTCTTGGCCTACTTGACACCCTTAGCCTCGTGGTAGCGTCCGTGCATTGTATTCTCGTCCCGTTCAGTAAAACGGGCAAGTTTGGATGGCTACGTGCACGCACGTGTGTCCGTTTTGAGAGTATGCTTTTTAATCATAAAACATTTCATTTTAAAATTTGGAACCCGCTTAAAATCCTATTATTTGAATTTCGAATTTTTAGACCCAACCCGGACGCAATTTGGAAATGTTTTATTTGGCGCCAAAATCCCAAATTTTAATATTATTAAAACCATCGCATATATTTTTTCTAACTAATCTGATATCTTACTGTTCATTACCTATCTTTTAAATCTTTAAGTTAACCATATAATATTTTTACAATCTTTTATATCCTTCTCAATTTATTCTCTCAGCCAATCACAACCTCCCCTTTAACCCTGTGGGCCCCACTTTCTCTCTCTCTCTCTCCACTTTTTCTCTCCCTCCCTCATATATTCTCTCGTACTTCTCTTTATCATTCTTTCTCTTCTTGCTTCATGTTTCGTTTCTCATTTCTTTTAACTGTTCTTTTGTTACCGGAATTCCGTCGTGCCGGTGACGTTTCTCGACGTTCCAGCGAGATACCCCGACCCGTGTGGTTCCTTTGTTCGTCGTTTGGGTTCATTCCGTGAACCGTGCGCCGTCGCGAGTTTTCCCCGCCGACGGTTAACGTTCCGTTTTCCCGATTCGCGACCCATCGAGGCAAGTTAATCTTGCTACATGCTATATACTTTTATAATTTTCATTTTATAATATTATACATTTGAAAATCTTATAGTTTACATATGAAATGTCGTTGAAAAATCGGATATGACAAATCTGAAATTTACTGTACACCTTATCTTATAAAATTCATTATAAATCATAGAAAAATCATTAGGATACGTTCTTTAGTTCGTTACGAAGCTAATTCAGAATACTATAACTCTATGAAATATTTACTTGCAAAATAAATTGTTTAATTAACGTAAAATGCAAATGAACACGTCTCTAAACTGCTGTCCAGGGAAATTCCAGCAGCAAACTTTCAACTTTGAATATTCATAACTTTTTGTAGGGATAACCTGAGATGCTTATACTTATAAAACTGAAAACCTTATTGAATTATCTTTGTTTTGGTATAAGATACGTCTCTTTTGGAGAACATTTGTTATTTTTAAGCTATTTTACAAATTAGGGTGACGCTAAATTTCTGAACGGAACCTTCTTGTGCATGGTTAATCAATACATCTTTTATAGTTACTAATCGCTTTGAATATGCTATCCATATTAATATTATTATATCACATATTGTTTAGTTGTACATCCCACATTACCATTTTATAGTTTTATAACTTTTCGGATACCCGTTTGCATCCATCGCATTTAAGATACATATAATTGCATCCATAGATCACATCACTACATAATAATGTGATATTAACACTCCATGTTTAATAAATTGTATCCTAATTAATATTGGAACTATAAATGTAACCCTAATCGATAACTGTGCATCCATATCCTTGAAATTATATCTATTGGCATATCATATTACATGTTCCAGTTATTGTTCTGATAGTACTCATGCTTGTTTATTTATACACATGTTTATGTTAGTTTGATTATGAGCACCCACATGACATCTTGTGCTTCCTGACATGACCTGTTACACTTCCTACTTGACATGACATGGTACCGTACACTCTTGACATGACATGACACCTTTATACATTACCTGGTTGACCTGATGTACCATGGCTTTACCTGTTACCTGATCTCATGCCTAATGCCAACAAACCTGACCATTCCTGCTGTCTATCCAGACAGACCCACTCTTACCGGATTTTGTGTTGGCATTAGTCCTTGACTACTGAATACCTGACCTGACATACATAGCTTGGGGGTATGGGGAAATCAAAGGTGAAACCGACTTGTAACTCAACAGTTCGATACATTGATCTGATCAGTCTTACGGGCTTGGCCAGCTCCGGAGTGTTGATGCTGACATCACTCGTCCATCCTACTACCTTTTACTGCTTAGCGGCACGTCTCGGATTCAGCCCCGAGGGTTTTGACCGTGGTCCCGGGCACGCACGGGATACTATTGAGTTACATCGACGATTCATCAATTGATTTCAAAGACTATAGAGTAGAAAACCTGATAGGACAGTTTAGTCACCATTGCACATTACCCTGTTTGTTATTTCTTAGTACTGCTTTATTCATGTTCATATTTGCATTGCTTATCACCATGTTTATACTATATACTTGATGTCATGACGCGCTGACGTCTGGGTTTTGCATGGCCCAGATTCTTTACCACTGTCGCCGACCGTGCAGGAGTACTTCAGCCAGCAGGCTGATTTGAGTTCTATAGTGGTTAGTTTGTTTATTGCATTTTATTTCCAGGTGCGATCCCGCATTATGGGACGTACCTTTCTATTATTGTATTGGATCATTTGCTTCCGCACTTATTTTTCATTGACTCTTATTATTATGGATTTGGACATGTGTTAGATAGTTTATTTATCTTGTTCTTGATATCTCTACAGCCGTAATGTGACTGTGGATGGATACTTCCTACCCACAGGTAGCATGGTTGGCTATGTCACGTGCCCAATCTTGCGTACTCTGGGAAGCGGGGCGTGACAGTGTCCTTAGATACAAATTTGAAGTTAAGGATACAGAAACATCTCAAACTAGAATAGTGGGATTGCGACGGTAGGATCGAATAGTGTGATTTATTATGGATACTTAAATTGTATACTTAGCATCCAATACCCTGAATGATCAGAACCATTTTATATATTTCAGTGTACTTGGTAGGATACACGAACCGATACGGATAAGTGGAGAAACAATCTCGGGACTTGAAAAGATGAATATGGATTGACTAGTGTGAACACACTTCAATTTTACGGTCAGGACGATCCATCTATCTTTCCAAACCAAGCGTTCCAAATATATTATTCATAGTGCTTGAAGCATCCGGGATGGAGTGTCATATGCCGTTGAAAACCCAGGGATGTTTACGATGTCCCAGAATTCGAGGATCGTATGGAGGAAAATGATGAAGATGAAGAGGAGAGAAGACTTAGAGTGTTCCGACCGTCTGTTTCAAAAGACGGGTTGTCTTCGGCTGATCTTGAAATTACGTGGGTCAGAAATGATATCGATGATGAAATCCAAGTAGATATGTCTAGTGCGTCCACGAAACGAAAAAGATTATCAGTAATGTTATATTATTACTTCATATTTCTACGATCTATACACATATTGCATGCATATGTAATGATTGTACTCTTATATAGGTTTGATGACTTCCACCGGAGCAGCGAAGGGCGGCAGGAGCACCGGCCACAACAGAGGCAGAGACAGAGGCAGAGTGGTTCTGCCGCCCGGAGAGCTGCGTAGGGAGCTTCATAGGGCCAGTCTTGCACCCCGATCGGTATCCCCTTCCGATGACTCCTTCTATGTGGACTTTGCCACACCTCCAGGTATATTACATGCATATTCATTTTGAATGCAATATTATAGATATACATGCATATTTATTTCAAAATCACTTATATAGTCAATGTTTAATTGTCTAGCTGTTGGTGGTGCGTCCACATCAGAGCCAGAGGCCACCACCGCACATGCTGGTATGTTTATATATCCTATAGTGCATGCATATTGATTTAGAATGTTATATCATAAATATACACACATTCTTGTTGCTCTAACTTAGATAATCATTTTTTGATTGTCTAGCTGTGGGTGGTGCCTCCACATCTCGGGCAGGCCCCCACCGGATCCGCGGGTTTATTTATATATCTTATATTGCATGCATATTGATTTATAATGTTATATTATTGATCTACACATTCATTTTGCAATTACTTATATAATCTATTTTTAATTGTCTTATTATATGTGGTACGTCAACATCTGGCGCAGAGGCCACTCCTGCCACTTCCGTACCCTCCGCTTAGTCTGTAGGTTAGTTTGAATAAATAAAAAATATTTATTCATTTTACATATCCTCTAAGAATAAACATGAACTCCATATAATTTTATCGTCAATGTTTATTTTCTAGTTGGAGGGGACGCGTCCACGTCCGGGTCACCGGCTGTTCCTCACCGAAGGAACTATCGTCCCGCTCGTGCTGTTGCCCGGGCCCAGGCTCGTGCTGCTGTCGCCGGAGGTATATATCGCACTTCAATTTTCGTTAATCCTTGATTTCTTAATACCATTTTGTCTTAATATTCCTTGTCTTGATATTTCTTATAGATGCGGGACAGCCCCATCCCGAGAGGGGGACTCGAGGGACGAATCAGTCTCACAGGATGATGCCCGACAGAGCTAGGAGGAGGCACCATTCCCCCACTTCTTTACCCCCGAATATCGCTATACCGGCGATTATGCCGAGAGGGGGGATGAAAGTCGCATCCTAAATAAGTATCCACTTCACGTTGAGTGGGGCGATCAGTACCGACGCTTGTTCATATCAGATTTTTGCATTATTATATCACCCATTCTTAATTACACTGTATATAAGTAGGTACTTTTGATCCATGTCTGCTAAATAGTTGCAGATTATATGTTCTCAGCTCGTTACAGTGAAATTTATGCAAAGTCGCTACAAATGTAGGCCTATGACCAATAACAGATGAATACTGATCTGCATGATGCCGCATACCAGTTCAAGCGGAGATCAAGGCAAAAGTCCACATCATTCTGCACTGTTGGAAATCTGGAAGGAAATAGAAGAAATTCTGAGAAACCAAGTAAAGAAAACAGAAGATAAAAGCAACACAGAGAAACCCTGAAGAGATGGGCCCAAGAACCCACCAAATGGCCGCGGAACCGCGGCCAAACAGGCCTTTCTGCCGCGGTTCCGCGGCCGTACAATGCTCGTGTCGGTGGGGTGTCGGTGCTTTGACTCGGTCTTTGGGTTGTTTTGTAATTTCATGTATGAATCAGAATGTAAACTTAGGGTTTTTCCTATCTATAAATAGAAGGGCTCAAAACCAAATAAAGTGTGCCTCTTTTTGGTATGCCTCTTTGGAGGATGCCTCTTTTTAATTCTAGATTTAAATTTTAAATTCCCTTGTAATCGTTGAGAGGTCATCAATAAAGTAAATGTATTTTTATTTTTATCTCGCATTCTTTTATTAACTGCAATTTAATTTCTGCAATTTTTTATCTGTCTTTTATTATCTGCAATTTAGGTCATTAAAATAAAATTATAAAAATGAATTTTATTGTAACTTTCCTAATGAGTGAGTAATTCCCCGCTTGTTAGGGTTAGGATAGGGAAGGTTTGAGAGAAAAAAATCTCTCTCACTCCTTTCTTTGCCCATATAATTTTTATAAAAGGACTCCAGTTAATTCAAGCTCACACCGCTCACTACGGCACCATATCTTAAATGATAGCGGTGATTCCCTAATTAGACCGGCTGTGGTTGAATTAACTGGAACTTAGGACTAAGAGTTAAGAAAGGACGGACAAGGAGCAAAAGGAAGAAACTAAGTTTCTTCCTAATCGTGCTAATCCCTTTTGTTGACTATTACCCTAACACCTATATTCTTAACTAGGGCATTAAAAGCAGTGAGTAGAATCCCTATTTCGAACTAACCTAATTCTAACCCTAGCAAGCCTTTAAATCAATTTAATCTCATTCTTAGATCTTAAAACAACACCTACCAAAAATAGGACTTAACTCGTAATAACTTAAAGAAAAGAACATCTTTTTCCCGTGGACCGACTCGTACTCAACCGGCTAGCTACCAAACGACACCGTCTTGATTGCGGTATTCTTTAATTTTAAACACACACACATACAAAACCCCTATCAATCAAATGATGCCGTTGCCGGGGAGACGGCAGTCTCTTTCTTTGTGTAATTTCGGGTTAATAAAAAAAATTTAAAAATTATAAAAATTGAAAAAATTTAAAACAAAAACAAAAATAAAAATCATCTTGTTACTTTTGATTGGTTTTTGTGCGAGTTGTGCAGGAAAGGAAGACGGACTGATTCAGATCAGGAGCAACTCAGTGAACAAATCCAGAAACAGGGGATCTAAACAAAAAGAGAAGAACCAATTCACCACAGGGAACAAATTTGACGACGTCAACCTTCAGAAGAGCCGCAGCACAAGTGCACGTTTGACTGCGGAACCGCGGTCAACTGCTGACGTCAGCACCCCATATTCTCTGTGAGTATCTTTTTTCTTCTCTCCCACCCCCTGAACTCCACTGAAATTTTTTCCTGCAGGATTATTTGCACAGCAACCTCTTTCTCTTATCCAATGAATTGTTTTTGTGCAGGATTCTTTGTGCTGCTAAATAAAAAAAAATTTGCAAGTGTTTTAGATTTTTGGTATGTTAACTGTTTTGCATAATTAATACGAACTTTTAAGGGGCTATAACACCAATTCAGATTGGGTGGGGATTTTATTACCCTTCGTAAGACCCCAAAAATCACTAAAAAACATATGCATCACCTTTGAGTTAATAAAAAAAAAATATCTAGACTCAGCCAATTAAGAACTGTCGCGCTCATTAAGACAGAAGAAGGTTGTGGGCAATCGGTCGTTTATCTAAACCTGACTTTGTGGTGTCTAGACTAGACAAGTGAGAAAGGTAACTTTAAAAGGCCCGTCTCACGGTGATTCGTGAGTAGAACCCTCCTTTTTTTATTTGTGCTTACTTGGCCACAATTGGCGGTAAAGAGGCGATTTGAGAGATATCTCACAACTTGTCACTTTGGAACAATTAGGAGCAGTCTAGTTGACTTAGCAGACCCTAGCTCTAGATTTGATTGTGCATGTTTAAACTGTGGTTGTTTGAAATTGTGCCGTGGTTCCGTACAAATTTTTGCAAAACTCTTTCTAAAAAAAACACTTTCAAAAATTTCAATACTCCAAAAACAAACAATTTTTTTAAAAAAATAAAAATTAAAAAAAATAAAAATAAAAAATAAAAAAATTCACATTCTTTTCCTTTCTCTCATCATATCATGGGTACCCCACCTCGCAAAACTCTTGCCGAACTTTGGTACCCTCAACCAATCATTACTTCCTACGCTTCTTGTTTTGGTCGAATTTTGAACGACCCCTCCATGCCCAAAATTTCTTTGAAAGATCGAATAGACGCATCTAGGACAACCAGTTGGACTCCGCAATCCACCTTATATCAACCATTTCAACCTTCACCACCTTATTATGTTGATACTCCTTTTTCGAGTCCTATTGTAACTCCGAAACCCATGCCTATTGCTGAACATATTGAACAATCTCGTAAACGATCTTGCACTCCTTTCACCACTGCGAATTCTTTGGATCAACAATTCCATTCACCTTCTTATCCAAATATTGATCCTACTCCTGTCCAACCATTCAATTCCTACCAGTCCTACCCGACTTTTGCATCTTCCCTAGACATTACTTCTACACAGCCATTTGGGAGTTTCACGTATCCAAACAACTTTGAATGTTTTACTGAAACCCCGTCACAACCCATGTCTAGTCTGGAACAGTCGTTGCAAGACTTTATGGTAGCATCATGCCAACAGATGAGGGATTTGAATGCGTCCATGGCCGTCCTTAAACAACCTAGTGACCCGGTAGCTAGTTTCCAACTAGCTCCAAATTGTCCAATGTATGATGAGGCGGTTGGACGGATTGAGAATTTGAGTGGAGAGAGTGAGCTGTGCACCCTTCCAAATCAAACCTACCCATCCTCAATTGAATCCCACAACTCCGGTTTTGAATGTCTATCAAGTATCCCAAATGATTCACCGGTTGAAAATAGAACTTTTAATGAGTTGTGCGACTTTGTAGTGTTTGATTTACCTGATTGTGAAGGGTCCCTTTCGAGTGAAAGTATCACCAATCCTTTTGACATTTACACCTCCACTCTAGAACCTGAATTGATTAATATCCATACTTTTGATGAGGTGTCTGAAAAAATTGATTTTCACTTGATTGAGGATATCGACGCTGAGAATATTTCGGATGATGAACCTACAGATTTGGATGAGTTTCTCTCTCCAATTCATCATCCCGGGTCATTAACTTTTTTTCCCGAACTTCATATGCGTCTGGATTTTGATGATATATGCATGGATGGGATAACTTTTGAAGGGAATTTTGAGGATAGTATTGAGGATGAACCAGTTGCTTGATGAGTCGGATTTTCCAATTCATCCCGTCCCTTCCACTGACTGTGTACACCCTCCTGAACCTTTAACTGTTACCTTTCATAAATCACTCCCCTTCATCCTTTCCATCATTCTGACCGCGCAAGAAACCGTATTACTTTCATTTTTTATGTCTGGTTTACTAAGTTCGACGTACCCATGTTTTCTCACGAATCTTGAGGGATATGATCTCATTTCTCCGTGGGTTGATAGATTAGCACAATCGCTTTTTACACATCGGTCATTACAAATTATGCTAATTTATACACTCCATCTCCACCCTCAAGTTCGTATTCAACTCCTTTCTCCCACTTTCTCAGGTTCCTCTTCTATTCTTCCTATAATTTCAGTGAGTGTTGATGAATTACAATCCGATAATTCAAGTTTGATCATTCCATAAAGCCAACTTGATTTGGATACTTTTGAAAATGAGGTAGATGAGTTTTTCGAGTCTCCTACCTCCATAATTTTTGACAAATCAAGTATGATAAATTCCGGCACAAAACTTACTTACAGCAAAATGTTCAATTACATCGATGAGAGTTTTGAAGAACTTTTTGCTGACGAAGTTGCATTCCTAAACAACATGGATTTTGTGATAAATCAACCTCCAGCTATAGAAGTTGAACCACCACCATTTCTTCTTATAAAATACGAGAATGCCAATATTCCACTCATTTTTGATCATTCACATTCTCGTTTTTATTTATCATCACCTCTTATCTCCTCACATTCACGTTCCCGCAAACCCTTTCTATACCACCATTTATCTCTTCCCCACTTCTTCTTGGCTCTATATAACATGTTCTTCCACCAACCTATACGTTACATTGATAAATTCTTCAAATGGTTGGTGTTGACTTTTGGTCTTTGCAAACCTTGGTATTGACTTTGAACCCCCTCTTTAAAAGCTTAACATTGTTTAACTCAAGTTTGGGGACGGGGTTTATAATTTGGCTCTTGAAAACAATTTTTTCTAACTCAAAGTGGTGAGCCAAAAATAAGTTTGGGGGAGATTTTCACAATCATATTTCATGCCCCCGTTAATAAATTTTTTCTCCCAAATTTACAGGTTTCTGAGATTTAACAGATGGCAACAGTGGAAACACTGTTTCACTTAAGTTTTGGGGGGACATTTTTGTGTATATATATTTTGTTTTTCTTTTTCTGTTAATAAAAAATTAAAAAAAATTAAATAAACAAACAGGGGAGTACCAGCAATTTTGACCCTCTTGGTGTAGCCTGACAGTGAGGGCACTGTCAAGTTTAAGTTGGGGGGTGTACTCGGTAAGGTTTCTTCCTTCGCATTCATATGTATATTTTTGCATTTGCATACTTATTTTAAAACCTATAAAAATCAAAATTGAAAAAAAAATTGAAAATTTCAATTTTGGCCATATTTGACTTAAGTTCAACATGGTAGTTGACTAGTTAGGAAAAACTAGATCCTAAACCTGGTAAATTAAACACCCTAAAAATAACCTTTATTAAAATTTAACTGTAGAAAATATACTCTTTATAGTTTATTTAGAAATAGGTAAATTTTGAGTTCAGTTCTTGGGCTAAGTCGAAATAAGGGAACAGTATTGAAAGCTCTATTTGAAGTATATATCTGAAAAATAATTTTGAACCTTGAGTCCAAATTCTGAAAATATATATCCTATTATACGCACTAACACGCATCTTGAAAGTTGAGATAGTAGAGAATACCTTGAAATGCTCTTGTCTAAAATTCTTAGTATGAAAGAAAATAAAATAAAAGTATAAGTGGTGAATAAAGAGATAAAAAAATGAACACTGATTTTGTAATTACTTAAGGCAGCAAAAATAAAAAATATAGCGAGGGTGCTTTATCACCTAGTGCCTTAGACCAACTGGTTTGGGAGTCACTGCTAAGCCTTAGGTATTGCAAGACGAGAAATTATGCCTAAATGCGCAAGCACCTTTTGTAATCGGTAGTTTAGTACCTCAAGAAGTATTAACGGTCGCATGAAAGATGTATGAGCAATTTCATCTAAAATTCACCAACTAAAAATATTTTGGAAGATGGACAAGAGTATGATAGCTTGAATTGAATTTCCAAGTGTAGTGGTGATAATTACACACACGTAGGGGTATATAATTAAAGTTTGGAGGAGAGATATGAATAAAAGATAGGGCTTATATCTTCAGTAGAGATGATAAAAATTCTTGAGTTAAGATTGCACCTTAGAAGGAAACCTTAGAGATGCTGAAAGCTTTATAAACTGGCAAAACATATATGCTCTTAAGTTAAATGAAAATGAAGCGTGAAAAATACGGGTTGATGATTTCTAAGTTGAAGATAATAGAATTTCTTGCTAGAATACCGAATTGAAGAATGAGAGTCAACGGCCAAATTGATCGGATTTTGTGGGTAGTATCCGCTGAAAACCCTCAGGAGACAACACTCCTCCTACTAGGGACACCTAGAGGTTTAACGGCTTGTTGCACGAGCTCAGTGCAATCGTGTTCCCTGTGAAAGTGAGGTTAGGATTTTTCAAGAATAAAATTGGTTTTGCTCGGGATGAGCAAAAGATAAGTTTGGGAGTATTTGTTCATATCAGATTTTTGTATTATTATATCACCCATTCTTAATCACATTGCATATAAGTAGGTACTTTTGATCCATGTCTGCTAAATAGTTGCAGGTTACAGGTTCTCTGCTCGTTACAGTGAAATTCATGCAAAGTCGCTACAAATGTGGGCCTACGACCAATAACAGATGAATACTGATCCGCATGATGCTGCATACCAGTTCAAGCGGAGATCAGGGCAAAAGTCCACATCATTCTGCACTGCTGGAAATCTGGAAGGAAATAGAAGAAATTCTGAGAAACCAAGTAAAGAAAACAGAAGATAAAAGTAACACAGAGAAATCCTGAAGAGATGGGCCCAAGAACCCACCAAATGGCCGCGGAACCGTGGCCAAATAGGCCTTTCTGCCGCGGTTCCGTGGCCGTACAATGCACGTGTCAGTGGGGTGTCGGTGTTTTGACTCGGTCTTTG
Source organism: Agapanthus africanus (assembly GCA_030015575.1). Lineage (NCBI taxonomy): Eukaryota > Viridiplantae > Streptophyta > Magnoliopsida > Asparagales > Amaryllidaceae > Agapanthus > Agapanthus africanus. Next base: position 101,551,458 of record CM057346.1, on the reverse strand, counting down.
GGGTTGTTTTGTAATTTCATGTATGGATCAGAATATAAACCTAGGTTTTTTCCTATCTATAAATAGGAGGGCTCAAAACCAAATAAAGTGTGCCTATTTTTGGTACGCCTCTTTGAAGGATGCCTTTTTTTAATTCTAGATTTAAATTTTAAATTCCATTGTAATCGTTGAGAGGTCATCAATAAAGTAAAGGTATTTTTATTTTTATCTCGCATTCTTTTATTATCTGCAATTTAATTTCTGCAATTTTTTATCTGTCTTTTATTATCAGTAATTTAGGTCATTAAAATAAAATTATAAAAATGAATTTTATTGTAACTTTCCTAATGAGTGAGTAATTTCTCGCTTGTTAGGGTTAGGATAGGGAAGGTTTGAGAGAAGAAAATCTCTCTCACTCCTTTCTTTACCCATATAATTTTTATAAAAGGACTCCAGTTAATTCAACCTCACACGGCTCACTATGGCACCCTATCCTAAATGATAGTGGTGATTTCCTAGTTAGACCGGTTGTGGTTGAATTAACTGGAGGTTAGGACTAAGAGTTAAGAAAGGACGGACAAGAACCAAAAGGAAGAAACTAAGTTTCTTCCCAGTCGTGCTAATCCCCTTTGTTAACTATTACCCTAACACCTATATTCTTAACTAGGGCATTAAAAGCAGTGAGTAGAATTCCTACTTCGAACTAACCTAATCCTAACCCTAGCAAGCCTTTAAATCAATTTAATCTCATTCTTAGATCTTAAAACAACACCTATCAAAAATAAGACTTAACTCGTAAGAACTTAAAGAAAATAACACCTTTTCTCTGTGGACCGACTCGTACTCAACCGGCTAGCTACCAAGCGACACCGTCTTGATTGCGTTATTCTTTAATTTAAAACGCACGCAAAAACGTGAACAATCAACGCTCATTTGCCCTCTTCTGGGATCAGGCTCGGGTATTAATATATATTTTCATCTGACTTATCCAATATATTTATTATTATTTAACACTTGCAATTTAAATACATTATTTTTTTGTATTTGCAGTTGGATTACGACTTTCAGCCTATACCCGACCCTGATCACCCACATCAATCTTCACGCTCTGTACCAGGGCCTAATGAAGAACATGCAATCAAAGGTTCGATACAATAGGAACGAGCTGAAGATCGACACCTATTCTTTGTGGATGGCGACCCCCGAGGCAAAGAGAACGGCTCTTCTACGTACTCCAGCCTTTGTGAGAGTCGATGTAGATACATGGCCTCTCTTGTGCCAATATTTCGACTCTCAGTGCAAACATGTTTGTAATTTAAATTTAATTCATTGTTCAGTATATATTTTATTTTTTTGTGTTGCTTAATTAGAAAACTAAATCTAAATGTGTCGCGCAGAAACAAGCCGATCAAAATAAAGAGAATATGAAGTCGGCGTAGAGGGGTCGCCCCACTTATACAGGAGGCTTGAGAAACATTACTCGTGCCATAGAGATATCGGTAAATTACAATACATCTATTTTGATATAATGTAATATTAAGAGTTATTTTATAATATATGTAAATTTTTGGCGAATTGCAGAGAGCTCAGACCCTGGCTCAGGGTGGTACACCGAGCGTGCTGACCGCGTATCTTGCCGTCCACGACTCCTCGACAGATCCCGCCACGGGCGAGCTTCGATTCCCCGACACTGCTACCAAGGAGTACTGCGTAAGTGTTGATATTTATTCTAACATGTTTGAAAATTTTGTTTTGAAAAGTTCAAATTTAAATGATATACTTATATTTTAATGGTTAATGTGGGTGTAGGAACGGGTGGTGGAGCAGACAGAAGTATCGGGGATCGATTTTACTGGACAGACCGATCCGATGCTACTAATCCCAGTCCTAGACGCCGCACACGGAGGGCACCACGGAGGTTGGGAGAGAGGCCGGAAACTGGGACCTAACAGGGCCCATATGAGGTTGGACTCCACTCCGGCGATTACTTCCCCTACCCTCCGTGAGCGACGTCTAGAGCATGATGTTGCCATCTTGAAGACCACCGTCGAAGAGTTGATAGAGATGTTGGTACGTTTTGCTACTTAATAGTAAAATATTATATCACATTATAGATAGTAACATATGCAATATTAGTAGCCTGAGCTTATTTGGTTGTAAACTTAGTTTTGATTAATCATACTTACATAAAACTATCTAATTAAAAGAAACTACGGTTTTCCAAAGTAGATACCCAAACGAGGCCTAAGTTTCTAAGTATTCTTACTCGTTTATTACACACAAAATTTAACAGATGCGACAGGCTGTTTCGGCTGCGGCTCCACATGCATCTCTTTCGGCTGCGGCTCTGCAAGCCACTACCTCGGCTGCGGTTGCGCAGACCACTCCTGCAGCTCCACAACCCGCTCAGACTCCCGTACAGTCCGCTCCTTCATTGGTCGAGTTTTTGACGACTCAGGGCTGCACCGAGGAGCAGATGTGCCAAATTATGACGTTTATCAGAGGTGGAGGAGCTGGACCGAGCTGGGGTAGCTTTTTTTTATATTTTTGAGAATGTATGTACTTGATACATATTGTATATATTTTGGACGATTTTGGTGGTTGTTTGATTGTTCACGATGATTTAGATTGATATCGTATTCTGTTTCTTTACTTCTTTTATATATTATGCGTAAGATACTGATTATGAATATTTCTATATTTGGTTATATGATGTATATATTATTATGTACAGAACAGAGAAAAAACAGTAGCCCCCTTTTTAAAAAAAACTGATATTTTGTCCCTACGGATTAATCCGTAGGGATATCGATTGCACCTACGGATTAATCCGTGGGTGCAATATTTGCCCCTACACGGTTATCCGTAGGGGAAAAATATTAGGATACGTGATATTTTATTTATATGGACTCGGTAACAGGGGGTTCAACTTGCCCCTACGAATTTATCCGTAGGGACATTTATATGGACCTACAAAAATATCCGTAGGGATAAGTATCAGGACCAATGAATAAATCCATAGGGGCAAATATTTTATTTTATAAAACAATAAATTAAATAAATAATTTGTCCCTACAGAGTAACCCGTAGGGATTTTTGCCCCTATGGAGTAAAGCGTAGGGGCAATTATTACTCCGTAGGGGCATATTCAGGACGAAGACTTGCACCTGCGGTCTTTGCCCCTACGGGGGAATTTTATGGCCCTACGGATTAATCCGTAGGGGCAGTGGTTTGCCCCTACGGCTAAATCCGTAGGGGCAACCCATTATTGTAGTAGTGTATGTCGGTAACTTTGCAAGAAAATTGGAGCTCAAATGAAATTTGTTTATGTACATTGTAAGTTTTAAGAGGTTAGACTTGTAGAATTGTATAAGGGGTTCATTAAGTGTTTCAAATTATCAATGGTTGATTTGTGTAAAATATATCATGAGCTCAACAAATTAATCTCAACAAATCAATCTTGTAAGGAAATGCTAGGCCAAATGCATTGCATCATTGCATGATGATTGGATCCAATATCCATGCTTGAATTGAATGTTTCAAATTAAGCACCATATTAACACCTTGTGTGCAGTACAAAATACATGCAATGAATCGAATATCTTTCATTCCTTTTCTTTTTCAATTTTTTAATGAAGGGATACTACAAAAGGATTAAGCTTATTACACTAATTTCCCTTAGAGGACAAACAGCTGACATTAGACAGGCTTTTGTGTTGAGGTCTGGTGGAAAAATGCATTCAAATTTTGTTCTTGCTCATTGAGGTTCTTCAATATTAACATTTGGATCTCTACAAGACACTTTTATAAGTTTTTATGATAATGTTCTAACTTATATTATGATGTTTATATGATATAATCTTCGGTTAGCTGATTAATCACTTGAACTCTTGACTGGTCTTGCATATGATGGATTGCATGAACTATAGAAGAGAGAGGTGATTTCATATGAAGAAAAAAAATTATGATCAAGCGAACCTAATCTGATATGATTTTTCATTCAATGTTTAGTGGAAATTCAAAGAACATGTACTTTAGTGTAATCCTATGAAAGAAAAGATTGATGGAAAAAGGATCATGTTCAGATTATATGCAACGCATACCAAAGACGAAATGTACGGATTTGCATAAAATGATGCCTCTAAAAAGTTGGACATAATAAATAAAAGAAGATTGTCTTTTCATATCCAGCTGTTACTCTAATTGTTATCTATTGTTTGATTCGAAAAAAAGTGGGACCGACTCGTGTCATCCCAAAGGGTACAAAAATGGGTATGAACATGGATACATGTAAAGGATTTACCTTACTAAATTATTTTAATGTGGGTTCCACGATACCAATAGCCAAGTTGGATTGGTTTTTAACCACAAGAGTGCCCTTAATTCATGAGTATAGTTAAGGTACACCCACCATCTTACTCTAGTTAGTCTTAACCATAACTCCTCTTGTTTGCATCTCTACCCTTTTGTGGGACCCACATGGAGATTTTTTCCCCCACTAACACGATTATATTACTCGAAAAAAAACCTAAATATAATTTAATTTATGTTATTATTGGTCAATAAAAACACTATAAATGTATATTAGTCCAATTTATTGCACATTTATATGATTATTTTTTCTATTATTATTAACTACTGAAATGCGTTATTTGTAAATTAAGAATATACGTGTGTTTATTTGTAAAAAAATTATTATCATATATTTCTTCATTTATAATTAATATAATTAGGAAAAATATATGCATATCATATTTAAATAAAATATCAATGAGTTATTCATATTAAAATATGTATACCATATCAAATATTCCTATCCAATATTCTTAAAATATCATATCATTTAAGTGGTTAGAATAATATCTCAAATAAAATAAGTGTTACTAACAATATGATTTGAGATATTGTGCGGGTGTTATACTAGATCAACTCAGGTCTGAACTATGAGTAAGACATCCACAACAAATCGGATTACAAAACCAAATCTGCCGAATATTAGGAGCAAATCGAAGAATCTAGCAACGGCGGAGATTAAGAGTAATATTTTCAGAATCTTTTTATCAGAAGGATCTCCAAATATCAAGAAGAAAAGCCATGAAAAAATTGGAAGCCCAAATCCACCAAAAGGTGGCGGATCCGCGGTCAAATAGGAGTATAGGCGGCGGTTCCGCGGTCTGATGGCAGCCATAGAATCTGAAATTTCAGGGTCATGATCGTAATTTCTCATACTTCAATATGACATCTAGAGTTTTAATTTCAGAGACTATAAAAAGGACCAAGAGCTGTCTATCAAAACCATTCAACATTCAATTCAAAATTTCAATTCAAGAGAGAGATCTCTAGCGAGCAATTAGGTTTTTTGTAATTTACTTTTTCAGAGAGAAATTTTGTAATTTAATTGTTGATCAATAAAAGTAGTTCTTTGTTTTAATTCTTTTCGCATTTACTTTCCGCACTTTATTTTCCACATTTACTTTCTGCATTTTTAATTTTAATTATGGGTTCCGTATTCCTCCATTTTTCTTCTACTACGCTAATATTCATGAGCGAGTAAATTCTTACTTATTAGGATTTGTAGGATATGATAAAATAATGGATGAAAATATCAATTGAATTCTTTTTAAAATTTTAATTTTTATAAACTTTAGTAAAATGAATATTAACCCTCTTAACGGGCGTGCTATCATTTCATTATAAACACGACCACGATTCGAGATTCATTAATAATCGTTTTATTAAGGACTCAAGACGAATAGAGATCAATGGAAGGACAATGATCAGTAGTGGGAAACCCTAATTCCTTCTAAAAACCCTAATCCACATTCATTGCTATTTCTCTAGTGTTAAATAATTAAAAGATAAAAATAATTAATTTTAAAACTCTCTCCATTAACTAATAAATCCTATAAACCCTATAAGCCTTTTCTTATAAATTTTCAAACCTTCCTAGTAATAAATGACAACAATCCCACCTTTCTTCTATCAACTCGTCTAAAACAAGAAAAGCAGTTCATCGTTTCTCTGTGAACGACCCGTACTCATCGTGGCTAGCTATTTGCGACACCGTCTTGCGACACTATCTTGATTGCGGTTATTTACAACACATATATACAACAACTTTTCGCACCAATCAAATGGCGTCGTTGCCGGGAAAACAGTCGTAATTATTGTTCTTATTATTCGGGTTGATTTCTAATAAAAATCAGAAATATAAAATAAAAGAGAACCAAAAACGCATTTTGTGTTTTTAATGATTCGTGTACGAGTTTTGCAAGAAAATCTGGAGTAATTGGAGCAAGCCAACAGAGATTCAAGGACTTTCAACTTGGACTAAAGGAGCATTGGAGTGCTCTGAAGAAGTTTGAAAAGAAGAACTCATTAAACGGCGGCGGAACCGCGGCCAGAAAATGGTTTTGGCGGCGGAAGCGCGGCCAAAGTGAGGAGTTGGGCCCCCAAATCTCTCTGGTATTCTCCTATTGTCTTCCTCTCTTCTCTAAAACTCCAATAAACTGTTTTTACCTGCAGGATTCTTTGCAAACAGTGCCGTAAAAAATCTTTTTGCGTGTTTTTTATTTTGGTTTGTTTTGCATAGTTAAACCGGATATTAAGGGGCAATAAACTCAAATTCAGATTAAGTGGAGATTTCATCATCCTTTTTAGGCCCCACAAATCACAAAAGAGTGTATTATTGTCCCCGTCAAAAAAAATTCTGCGCAAAAAAGTCCAAGGTATCAAATAGCAGCAATACGCTTAAGAAAATGCAAACCAGTATTTTCCGCAAAAATCCGAATGAGAATCAAGTAAAATATGGGGGCATCGAAAGCGTCTCGAAAAATCCTTCGATTTGATATATTACGGGCCTCATTGCTCTTCCGGAATCAAAAGTTATGAGCAAATGTGCTATGCACGTATAGTCTAAGTAATGCTCTACTATATGGGGGATACTTTTTTAGTCCCACATCGAGAAAAAGAGAAATCTCTTCTCTACGACTCCCATATAAATAAGAGAGGATATTTCTTAGAAAAAAGAGAATTCAATCCTCAAAGGAGCTTAGTTCTCCAAGTTAGGGTTTTAGCTGCCCCCATAATGCGCATATGCGCAAGCGCCATGTGCGCCACGTGCGCACCACTTGCAATGCACGTGCGCTCGCCGTGCGAGGATTCAATCCTCAAAGGAGCTTAGTTCTCCAAGTTAGGACCTTAGCTGCCCCCTATAATGCGCCATGTGCGCCACGTGCAACGCACGTGCGTCCGCCGTGCGAGAATTTAATCCTCAAAGGAGCTTAGTTCACCAAGCTAGAGCCTTAGCTGCCTCCCATGATGCACATATACGCAAGCGCCACGTGCGACGCACGTGCGCCAAGTGCGCAACGCGTGCGACGCACGTGCCCGAACGCAAAGAAGCCTTTTTCAGCAGTTAGGAGTTTAAGCTCCAACCTGTTCTTCCCCCTAATGAGTGGAACATGGTTCAAAGGGTACATCCCTCCACACCTTCAATATATGGCGTTGTAATCCCTTAGCGTCGTCGGAGAGGTGGTGGGTCCCAATAACTAATGATCCATCTTTCCAAATATAGAGGACGAGACCACCCCACAAGCTTCTGTAAAAAAAATATACAGAAGGCTCCCAAAAACTCCCACAAAATAAAAGAGACTTTAATTCTTAAACAAGATCTTCTTCCTCAAAACCCTAGGTAAAGAAAATATTGAGATCAAAACATATCCTTTACCTATTCTATATAAGGGTTTAACCCTTCTCAAAGAACTTAGTTCTTTCTATGGACCTGAGATCCGCAAGACAAATCTCCACAAGTTGAGAATTTAATTCTCATCGGGAAAATCTTGTTCTTGAGAATCAAAGATTCAGAAAAGAACAAATTTGAAAAGAAAAAAGATGGAGTTTCTTTAAATCAAGAACTTATTTCTTTAAAGTACCCGATCCAAGATCTTCAAAAATAGTGATCTTGGTGATCTTTAATGGTTAAAACACTATTAAAAGATATTTAACCTCTCGGAGAAGATGGAGTTCATAATACTCCAAGAACTTAGTTCCTTCAAATCAAAAACTTAGTTTTTTAAAGAACCCGATCCAAGATCTTCAAAAATAGTGATCTTGGTGATTTTTAATGGTCAAAACACCATTAAAAAAGGTTTAACCTCTCGGAGAAGATGGAGTTCATAATACTTCAAGAACTTAGTTCCTTCAAATCAGGAACTTAGTTCTTTAAAGAATCCGATCAAAGATCTTCAAAATAGTGATCTTTAATGGTTAAAACACCATTAAAAGAGATTTAACCTCTCGGAGAAGATGGAGTTCATAATACTCCAGGAACTTAGTTCCTTCAAATCAAGAACTCCGTTCTTTAAAGAACCCGATTCAAGATCCTCAAAATAATGATATCGGTGATCATTAATGGTCAAAATACCATCAACAGAGATTTAAGTTCTCTAGAAATATCAGCAGAGATTAAATCTCCAAAAGAACTCAGCGCGTCACGTAAAAAGCACGTGAGCGTTCAAGGCCAAGTTGTATAGCGCCTCATGTGAAACACACGTGAGCGCCGGGAAAAGTTACTGCTTAGCACTATTAGAGCGCCTCACGCAAAACACACGTGAGCGCTACAAAAGCTAGTGCTTAGCACTATTATAGCGCCTCACGTGATATACACATGAGCGCTATAGACAACTGAGTGCTTAGCACTACTGGGTGTTACAAAAACCCAATCTTAGCCCAAATTGGCTAAGCAAATATTTATGATATCCAAATTGATATCCAAACTGATTTCAGTCTCAAATATGACTAATGATCTTTCATCGATGATATCCAAAATGATATTCATCCCATATCTTCTAAGTTAATCTTACTCTCAAATATGACAAATGATTCTTAGATGATCCACTATGATCTTTTTCCTTAAATACGGGATTCTGTTTAAGGGTACATCTCTTCACACCTCTGATATATGCATTGTAATTCCTCAACGTCTCAGAGAGGTGGCGGGTCCCGATGACGAACAACTTCTCTTAATGCACTTCCAAATTTACGTGCATGCCTCAAATCGGATCGTGCCCCAAATTGGGCACATTCCATATCAACATCGTTCACTTCGTCATGTAACAAATACACGCGCGTGCAAGTTGAATGATGGACCGAAATGTCCCTAAACTAAATATTCGCCCCCAATACGGCGATAATGAACTGAAATGTTCTTAAACTAAATATTCGCCTCAAACATGGCAACCCAATCCTAGCTCAAATTGGCTAAGCTTATGTTTGTGATATCCAAATTGATATCCAAACCGATCTTCATTCATATCACCTAAGTTAATCATAGTCTCAAATATGACTAACGATTCTTAGGTCCATCACAATTTTTTCCCTCAAATACGGGATTCGGTTTAAGGGTACATCTCTTCACACCTCTGATATATGTCGTTGTAATTCCTCAACGTCTTCAGAGAGGAGGCGAGTCCCGACGACCAACAGCTTCTGTTGATGCACTTCCAAATTGACGTGCACGCCTCAAATTGGATCGTACCCCAAATTGGGCACATTCCATATCAACATCGCTCACTTCGTCACGTAAAAAATACACGTGTGCGCAAGTTGAATGATGGACCGCGACGTCCTTAAACCAATATGTTTCTCCCTGCGGACTGTCTCCATAATGACTACCGTATACTATCCATGGGCTATTCATATATGATCTAATGATCAGTTGAGCCAATATACTCACTGTTTCTAAATTGATCTTAGTCCCAAATATGACTAACGATCCTTAGATCAAACCCAAATATCCCGTGAACTGATGGACTTCATTTATATTAGATCTGTGTTCTAACTTCATCCCCGTTGGCAAACCAAGCTACCAACATGGACCCCTACAAGAAAATCCTTGACCCAAACCAAATCTTAAATATATGGATTTGGACTAGTCCACACCCTACGGGCGACGACAGAAATTAGTGTTCGTATACAATCCACGGGCAACCAAAACAAACAAAAACACACACGACACGAAGTGAACTTCCGGAGAAGGAGAAAGTGGTTATCGCGATGCGGTAACGTAATTAACTGCAGGGGCTTGCACCTGCAGGGAAGAGCGTCCACACAATCAAAAACCCCTCACAAAATGATGGGAAATCTGACGAAGTCATGCTACAACGGCTGCATCCGTCCAAACCTCCGATATACGGTGCTATAAATCAACTTGGCATCTTCGGAGAGGTGGACGGATAAATCCAAATAGCATCTAACCCCAAATTCAGGCAAGATGATCCATCCCAGTTCATCTCTGTTTCCGGCGGTAAACAGATTCTGGCACGCTCGGTGGGACCTCTTCCTCTTTCCACTCCACATTTCGTGTGTCGTGTTTTTCCACGATCAAATAATCACGGTATAAATGTTTGTAGTTGCCTTTGGGTGATGGGATACTGAAATTGGCGTTTCGTCTCTACCCTAGAACAGCGTTTGCTTCCACTCACCGAAACTCAGGCTCTGTCATATCTGGTAGAGTCAAGTATGAGTCACTTGCAGCCTCAAATTTCTGCAATCCGGTTCTTCAAGAAATCAATGGGCTCCTATTTGGGTCTATGCTCCCACCTCCCACCCTCGGTACCTTAACGCCGAAAGAGGAATCCCAGAAGAAGTATGTTTTCCACAGGCTGACTCCTCAAGTTTCTGCTTTGCCGACGGAATCGATCTCCAAACAACTGGTACCTTCCAAAGGCCATGGTCGACGCAGGGAGCAGAATATTCAAGCTCTCAAAGAAAACAGGGGGCAGGCTCAACAAAATTCTGAGGCTAATCAAATTCCGGCCGTAAGAAACGATCGACGTCGATATCGGCATCGTACAAAACAAGTTGGGGCAGTTCTCCATCAGCGTTGGCTCCACCTGCTTCAACTCTGATGATGAATGTTACTGTTCCAACCGGTAACAGCTTCAAACTGCTGCGAAGGGCCAGACAAAATTCTCCCACTGCAATATTGAAGAAATCTTCGCAGCCCGTGGAGATCTCACAAGAGCAGAAACCGGTTCGTTCTCTAAAAGAACTTTCCTCATCTATATATAAGGTATGAAAGCAGGTGAAGGACTCAGTCGCCAACCGTGGCACTTCCCCTAAACGTTAGCCAAATTCTGACAGATCCCCTTTCAAATACAAGGGGACTCATCCCAAGACGGTTCCTGATACAACGGTTCCTCCAAAAACCAAAGCGGCTTTTCACAAAAAAGAGATGCCTAATAAAATCTAAATGCTCGAGGCAAACTTCAAAGGTCAAAACTCCAATCACCTCAAGCCTGGGGGCATGATAGTTCATACAGTCCACATGGTGAACTCCAAAGACAAAGTTCATGCTTCTAATAGTCACGGACCGCATACTCGATCCTTGATAAAGACTTAACTGCAACATGAAAAGCTGCAGGTGATACTTGCTCAGGCGGCGGCACTCCCTAATCCACCGTCTAAGGAAAATCCCGAAGATGCGCCTGGAGAAAGAATATAGCAAGAGTCGGATATTGACTTCCTAAAGCGCGCTCTCAAAAATAGAGGTGAAGAAGTGGCAGAAATGTCCGTTAAAATGAACCAGATGGCCCTTCTGATCCAGAATATGGCTGGAATGATGGTTTAATCGGAACCACTGGCAGATGAACCGTCGGTAGACGCTCTTAAAGACAACGGTGACATTTCAAATCTTCTGCAAGTCTCATCAACGGCCGAAGAGGAAATGATTCCAAATGCAAAGCTGGACGAATATATCGCTCAGCAAATCAAAGCTCATTATGTCAATGAAGCTGCAAATAGGTCAATAAAGATTGGTCGACCATATCCGGCCTGGTATGATCAAATACAGTACCCGCCAGAGTACACACTTCCAACGTTCCTCATGTACAAAGGAACTGGGAATCCTCGCTAGCACATTGCGCAATTTAAATCCATGTGCGGCAATACCGGAGGAAATGATATGCTCCTCCTCCGACAGTTCGTCAGTAGTCTGGCGGGCATCGCCTTCGAATGGTATGCAGAACTCCCAAATGATTCCATGAAGACCTTCGATGAGATGGATATGCTCTTCCGTCAGAAATTCTCTAGTGAGAATGAACACACTACCATAGCGACATTGGTCAATGAAACAGTTGGACTGAATGAAACCTGAGTTCAATATGTTACCCGATGGCGAACGCTGGTCAAAATGCGAGCAACGCATCGACGAAGCTGTAGCCGTGGGAATATTCATAACCACCCTTGACTTAAATTAAAAGGTGTTTCTATTTATGGCCCTCTTCAAGCCGACGACCTTCCAAGTGCTCATGGGTAAAATGACTCGATTGGATTAGATAGGCAAGACCCTTCATTATCCGATAAAGATAAATGAAAAGCGGAGGCAATGTGGCGTTTGTCTCCAACGCTCAACAAAAAATGAGCGGCTCTGAAACAACCTGTTGCCAAAATAGCAACGGCGTGGGGTACTCACTCCCTCCGAAATATACACATGGGACATATTTCTCACTGGCGGAAGAACCTCTACATGGGTTGGTCCTTTCTTCTCAAACAACAGAAAGGATATCAAAGGACTTACAAGCGGTGCAATTAAGTAGAATATCCCACTTGAACCAAAAAAACATGGGAAGGATGTGAAATCAATGTCCCACTCTGAATCAGACGATGAGGGGAAAACCCCCAAGTCAAATTCATTCTTTCGAGGAAGAGGAAGACTCGGCAGAAGGAATGACGTGATATCTTGTTCTTTCGTCTATAAAGAAGATACTCTATCAGTATCGAAAAGCGACATTGATAAGCAGGGGACAGGTACCGTGTAAAATACTCGGTATTTTCCGCAAGACAACCCGATGGGCACGATGATAGATGAAGCAGTCCAAGTAGGTGAAGATAGTCTAAGGCATGAAGTGTCCATGCAGCAGCGCCTCAGCAAACAAGAGTTGGAAAGGATGGTTATGCAACTCTCCGACCGAATTACAATGGACCGAAATGTCCTTAAACTAACAATGGACTGAAAACGTCCTTAAACTAACAATGGACCGAAACGTTCTTAAACTAATATTCGTCCCCAAAACGGGAATGTAGGACCGGGAAGTTTTTAAACTAATTACCCGCCTCAAACATGGCGATTGTTCCCTTATAAAAAAGGAGAGAGAAAAGAAAAGAAAGAGAGAAAAAGTGATGGGAAAATTTCCTACTAGTAGAGCATCATGTGCTCACATGTGAGCGCCTAGATATAAAGATTATAGACGCCGCGCTTAACAATTGACAGGCTGAAATTGAGCCTCACGTGCAAACACGTGAGCATCTATATACAAAGTATATAGGCGCCATATTAAAACAAATAGCAGGCCAGAGAAGATCACGTGTTAACATGTGATGCCCTATTAGGCTGTTGCGTATAAACAAACAAGTTTAACTTAGTAGGGATGACGTGCTACACGTGAGTGGTCCTAAACACCTTCCAAGCTGATAGAATTAAATCCTAAATAAAGGGATTAAAACCCTATTTGGAAAATATTTCCTTAAATCTTTCTAAATAAGAAAGATTACTCTCTGTAAAACAGAGTACCGTTGGATTAAAAAATCCAATGGTGATTAAAAATCACTTATCTACAGAAAAAATTATGTATGGGAAAATATTTCCCTAATCTTGTTAAAAACAAGAAAAATATCTTCCGTAAAATAAAAGTCCTTGGATCAAAGATCCAACGGTGGATAAAATCCCCGAATTAATTAAGATCTCTCAATGAGATATTTCTTTAACTAAATCAACAAACTTGCTTCTACTATATAAAAGACCCAAGACTTCAAGTCTTATATAGAAGAGACCCCCCCATAAGCTTTGAGAAAGAAAAGAGAAAAGAGAAAAGAGAATTCAATTCTCTAGAGGAAGAAAATCCCCTTATAAACAAAAATCCTAGGTAAGAAGAGAGTACGGAGATTATTTTCTCTCCAAGGGTTTAACCCTTCAAAAAAAGAACTTAGTTCTTGCTCTGGTTGAGGTTTGCAGAAGCAGATCTCCCCACAAGTTGAGAATTTAATTCTCATCGGGGAGATCCTGTTATGCAGATTCAAAACTTAGGGGAAAGAACTAAGTTCGAAGAATTTAATTCATCCAAAAGTATACAGGAATTTAATTCCTCTGATAAAACTAGGGTTTAACCCTGCAAAAGAATTTAATTCTTATAAAGAAAAGGGCCTGAAATTCTCAAAGCTCAGATCAAAATTTCCATACATATAAAAGAACAGACTGGTGATTCATTAGCGTTCAACGCTATATAACAAAGGCTCACGTGTTCCCACGTGAGTGCCTCTGAGGAACAAAAAGGAAGGACTGAGATCGAATCACGTGCTCCCACGTGACCCCAAAATAGCTGCTTGACACTTATATAGAAAAGGGGAAAATTCCAAAGACAGCGCTCATATTTTGAGCACCTCACGTGTTCGCACGTGAGCATCATATGAGTTAAATGCTTAGCACTTATAAAGGGAAGAGGAAATAAATCCAAAGAGGTAGTGTCCAACTTTGGGGCGCCTCACGTTCTCACACATGAGGGCCATAGGAATCAAGTGTTTAACACTTGTATCTATAGACGGGGATTCGAACCCAAGGGCACAGTGCCAACTTTCAAGTGCTTCACGTGCCACACGCGAGCGCTCCAAATTTCAGTGTTTAACATTGCTGTAGAGACTCACGTGAGAGCATGTGAGCACCGAGCATATATTAGTGTTTAACACTATAAGAAACCAACTCCAGCCCCAAATTGGCTAAGTCTTCCTGAGATTTAAAATATTTTGGATCTCCAAATAGACAGAGTCTCTATGCCTATGACTTCCCAAACTAATTGACCAAAACGATGTCCATCACACATCTCCTAAGTTAATCCTAGTCTCCCGAAAATGACTAATGATTTTTAGATGGTCCACCATGATCTCTCTCCTCAATTTGGAATTTGGTTCAAGGGTACATCTCTCCACACCTCTGATATATGTCGTTGTAATTCTTCAACGTCTTCAGAGAGGTGGAGGGTCCCGACAACCAACAACTCTTGGTGCACCCCCAAAACGATGAGCACATCCCAACGGACCGTAACGTCCTTAAACTACAACGGACCGCAACGTCCTTAAACTAGCTACAGACCGCAACGTACTTAAACTACAACGGACCGCAATGTCCTTAAACCAGCTATGGACCAAAACGTCCTTAAACTAAAGCAATAGAGCCCAAATGCTCTTTTGTTGGGTCTGAATGATCCCAAAACCCCGTTGAGTATATCTTAGTCTAAAATTAGACTAACGTATCCTCAATAAACATTTAAGTTGATCTTAATCTCAAATGAGATTAACGATCCTTAAATCAACACAAACCCAAATCTAAGAATATACGTATTTGGACTAATCCACGCCCTACGGGCGACAACATAAATTAGTCTCCGTATACAATCCACAGGCAACCGAAAATAAAACAAATAAACACGACATGAAGCGACCTTCTGGAGCAGGAGAATGTGGTTACCGTGATGCGGTAACGTAATTAACTGCAGGGGCTTGCGCCTGCAGGGAAGAGCATCCCTACAATCAAAAACCCCTCACAACGAGGGGGAATCTGACGAAGTCTGCTACAACGGCCGCATCCATCCAAACCTCCGATATACGGTGCCATAAATCAACTTGGCATCTTCGGAGAGGTGGACGGATAAACCCAAATAGCATCTTCCCCCAAATTCAGGCAAGACGACCTACACGGTTCCGTTTCCCGTTTTCAGCGGTAAACAGATTCTGGCACATCCGGTGGGGCCTTTTCCTCTTTCCACTCCACACTTCGTGTGTCGTGTTCGTGAACGAATCTCGGTTTAATATGGTTTCCCCTGGATTCAAGATACTAAGATTTGGTGTCTTGCTCCTATGCAGAAGAGGAGAAATCAATGGCTTCTAACTGCACCTGCAACAGCAACTCCTGCTCCATCCCCGCCGGAGGAGTGACTTATGGGCCCTAAGTGGCCTCCATCTTTGCAATACCAGTGCAACAGGTGACTCAAGCCACCACTGGAGTGTTCTTTGGGACCATGATCCCGCCAGTAAGCTTCAGCACCCCAATGCCATCACAGGAAGCTCTAAAGAAGTTGGTCTTTGATCGACTTGCAACCATCATGGCCCCTCTCAACGGGTCGTCCAAGTCTGCCACCTCAGTCTTCGACAGACTGAGCCAAAGCTCCAGTGGGCCTGCAAAGAGGCCTGCAATACCTGAAGGGGTTATCCCGAAGCGAATAGCCATTCCATTTCCGGCAGATGAAGTCGTCAGAGGGGATTCTCCTGCTAAAGGATCGGTCTTTGCAAGATTGGCCGTTCCGACTCCTGCTACTGGTGAAGTCGTCAAAAATGCTTCCCCTGTCAAAAAGTCGGCCTTCACAAGATTGACCATCCTCTCTCAACGGACGTCGGTATTCAACAGGCTGACACCAACGGCGGCCTCTCATCAAAGCGGGGGGCATGACGAAGCCGCTCCCACGACAGAGTTGGTTCCGTCTGCACGACATGCTCGACATCGCCACTGGCGCCGAGTGAGGAAAGCTGGGGGCAGTTCCCCCTCTGGACTTACCCCACCAGCTCCAATGGTGGAAATTGACGCTGTTGTTCCAACTGGGAACAGCTTCGAGCTGCTTAGGAGGGTGAGTAAGAACTCTCCAACTACTATACTAAAGAAGTCTCCTCCGCCTGTTGAAAACACAACGCAGGCAAAGTCGGAATAGCCTCCTCAGTGGTTGTCCTCCAAGATCCTCAGGGTGTGGCGGAGAGTCTAAGACTCTGTAATTGGCAAAGACTGCTCTCGCCGGCTGAAGAAAATGAAGGCTCGGCAAGAGGAAGACCAACCCTCCATCGTATCACGGAAGGTATCGTCTGCATGGGTGCCTACTGCAACGGTCCCCTCAACTTCGACCCCATAAGAGGAGAAGGCCGGAGAAGATCCCCATGCCTGCGGTAAATTTCAAAGGAAGTGGACCCAAACGCCCCAAGTCTGGGGGCATTGTTGTACACACGGTGTACATGGCTTCCGGGAAATAGGAAAGCCGTACTTCAACGGGTCATCGACCACTCACACGGTCTGTGGCAAAAGCTCAAGAGCAGCAGAAAAAGCTCTAAGAAATGCTAATGAAAATGTCAACACTCACTGGGCAAAAAGAAAGTACGGAAGCATCGTCTGAACAACGCCGGGAGAAGGAGACTGATACGAAGTTCTTGCGAAGGGGTGCTGGAAAGGAAGGATAAGGAGGCCGTGGAACAAGCTGCTAATATAAAGCAGATGACGCTCCTGTTCCAAGATATGGTTGGGATGATGATCCAGCCAGACCCTCCAGCCAAAGATCCACCAATAATCATTAAAGACGACAGAGGGGAGACATCAAACCCTCTTCTGGCTCTATCAGCAGCCAGGGAGGAGATGATCTCCAAAGATGCCCTTGACGACTACATAGCTACGAGCTCATCAGGAAAGCAAAGCGGTTGGCCAAGTCGTCAGAACTAGACGACCTTATCCAGGCTGGTATGATCAAATCAAGTACCCGCCGGGATATACAATCCCTAAATTCCACGTGTATAATGGGACAGGCAATACCCATCAGCACTCCACTCAATTCAGAGCTCTATGCGAAAATACTGGATGCAACGACAAACTGCTGCTTCGCCAGTTCATCGGCAGCTTGGCGGAGACAGCATTTGAATGGTACTCGGAGCTTCCGAATGACTTCATCAAAACATTTACAGAAATGGAGCTACTGTTCACGCAGCGTTTTGCAAGTGCAAGCGAGCGCATCCCGATCACCGCATTAATCAATGCCAGGGTGAAGCCGGGAGAAACCTGGGTTCAATACGCAATTCGGTGGTGAAACCTATGGTAAAAATGCGAACAACGCATAGAAGAAGATCCTGCCGTGGGTATGTTCGTAGGGACCCTTGATCCTCAGGCGACTATATCCCAATTTATGATGTTCTTCAAGCCGACCACCTTCCAGGCCTTGATTGACAAGCTGGCCCAAATGGACCAGATGGGCCATAGGCCGTCCTCTTCAAAAACGGATCTCCAGAATGAAAAGGGCAAAGGGAAAGTGACCTTCGTTGCCAACGCTCAACAACAACCGAGTGACTCGAAACCAGTTGCTCGCCAAAGTAACCAACCACGATCCCTCGAAGAGAAGTTGAGACGTCCTTACTCGTTTTCCCGAGATAAGACGAGGAGACTATTCGAACTGGCAGTGCGCAATAGGCTCATCACTCTGCCGGATCGGAGACGCCCACTGCGGCCTGGTGATGTCAACAGTTCCAACTACTGCCCCTACCACAGAGTAATAGGCCACCCAATCGAAGATTGCCACGTCTTCAAAAACTGGGTTGAGGACCAGTACCAGTAAGGCAAATTCGCGCTATCTGAAAACTGGAAGGTAAACCCGCCACAACAGCACGCTCTTAAAAAGGTGGATACGCCGGGGGCATCGTGCTCATTTGTAGAGGAAGCACCGTGGGAAGTTGTCCTTTCGGTAAAAACTAAAAGAATGCTGAAGGATCTTCAAGCATATCCGGCAATCAGGTGGAAAAGACCGCTGGAGCCCGAGATCATTGACGGGATGCTGAAACCGCGCCCAACACGGAAAGTTGGTAGCGATGGGCAAAACACCCAGGTCAGGCCTTCAAAATCTTCGAAGAAAAAGAAGAAGCCCAGGAAGCCCGTGCAGTTCGACGACAATCGTACGGATCTGTAAAAATACATCGACGCACTGGAGGAATACAACCAAAAGGCACGGACCCCATCCACACTTGAAGAGTTCCTCAAGCATATTCTTAAGAACGGAGACAGTGACATTGACGAGGGAGACGGCTTAGAACCCGAGGATTATGCAGCGAGTTGCCACATGATCTCTCACCTGTCACTAAAAGACGAAGAAGCTCCCTTGGTGTCAGAAAGAAACGCAGAGGAACTGGGGGCAGGACCGGCATCAAAATCTCTGGAACCGTCAGACGACCTGATCGATAAACTGCTGAACGAAGCCCTTCAAAAAAGCAAAGCTGGCGGAGAGTGTGAAACGGCCATATACGAAAAGGTCAAGCGTCGGCGTCAGGACGAAGAAGCTGCGGTGAGGAAGAGTCACAAGGTACTCCAACCAGATTGAAGCACACCAGCGGCAGACAAAAGCAAGTTTAAGATGGGGAAACGGTTCGCTAAAGCCCTGTCAATGGGGATTAAGCTGCCACCTGTCAAAGGAAATGCTCCCGAGAGTACGTGCCTCGATGAAGTGGATGTACACCCAAACTACTGTTTATACCATCAGAGGATCACACGCCCCACCGAAGAGTGCAGCGCCTTCAAGAAGTGGTGGTAGGGATACGTGTCCCACCGACAACATTTCAAGAGGATGAAGCGTGAAGCTCGTCGACAGTGAAAAAATGTGACAGATGAGCGTGGAAAAATGACTGGCAGCTGTTATATGGTTAATACCGGTTCGACAAAAGGGAAAACCCAAGTTCTCTCATTCGGAAGCAATTCTGAGGAAGAAATAACCCTCAGCCCTCTCTTCAAGGAATCCACCTCTGGAAAAGAAGAAGAGGTGAAGAACCGTGAGAACATTCAGCTGCGTAACCTTACGTTGCCTGAGAAGGACCTCGGGCTTACAAACAAAGGTTCGAGCAAAAGAGACAAGGGGAAGGAAAAAGTCCCTGAGGAAATTGCCCTCGATGATAGATTCGTTAAAGAGCTCGCAGCCAAAGAACCGCCTAAGAAAAACAAGGTGGATTACAATGTTCTGGAACATCTGAGGAAGATACCCTTACAACTGAGCATACTGGATCCTCTCCTCCTGTCCAAAGAGGCACAAGATTCTCTAATCAAGGCGCTGCAAGAGCCTGATCAGTTCCAAGCTTTCTTTGAGGAAGAAAAGATGAAGGACGAGCTGGCAGAGGTTCATACAGCTGACATCATATTCGGCGATGAAGATCTCCTCCTCGGAACGTGCGAGCACAACCGTCCTTTATATGTCACCGCGTACTGCCATGACATCAAGATAGGGAAGATTCTGATCGATAATGGGTCTTCCGTCAACCTTCTCAACGTGAAGGTGCTAAAGGATATCTGCATGAACGTTCAGCACTTGGGCCGGGACAAAATTACTATCTCTGGATTCGACTCGCAGTCATCATGGACGCATGGGTCCGTAATACTGACACTACATTTCGGGATGCTCGTCACTGACATCAAGTTTCATGCCATCGACATCAAGACTTGCTACAACGCTCTACTCGGCAGGCCTTGGTTACATGAGTACAATATCATCCTTTCTACACAACATCAGTATATGAAGTACTTCAAAGACAGCCTCGAGTACACAGTTACAGGGGAGCTAAACCCATTCTCAGTAAATGAAGTTCGCAAATATGAAGTGTCAAGTACTTCCTACCAGACTTCGAGGACACAGAAAAATGTCGTAAACCGGAGAATAAACAAAAAGCCGTCGCTGCCATCCCGATCTTTGGGAGTGATACCGAGGAGGATGAAGAGATATTTTATTCGGGGCCGCTCCAATGCAACAGACTCGGACCATCTACCCATATTTTGGTCTTCGGCAGTGACTCTGAAGACGAGGTCAACGCAGTATTCTCTGTTCTTCCATCAATACAAACCTTCATTGGAGTTGATCAGAGTTTGCAAATCACCATGGTTCCGCAGCAGCATTATGGGGAAGTTGATGCGCTCGATAGATACGGCGTGCAAGAGCTGTAGACCATCTACGTTCCTCCTACGCGAAGAAATGAAAAGGCGATCCTCTTCTATCAATCCACGGAGATCAAAGTGGAGAAAGAAGACTGGCATGGTGTCGATCTTGCGCTTGACAGGCTTCAACCAATCCGGCTGCCCAGATACTACGCAGAGGGATTGAAGAGGCTATTAAGATGCCAAGGTATACCCTTTAAACAAACCGCTCGACGAGCCTAGTTCTACAACAAGATTTGGGACGTTCCTAGGACTCAGCGAAAGATGCCCAACGGGAGGATGGAGACGATCAGGCTTGGATACGTTCAGTCCAAGAAACGGGAGCGATTTCATGGTTGCCATGTCATAAATAACTCCGGTGGAGAAGCGAATGCATTTCCAGATAGCGCTGACATCGAAACAGAGCGAGCTCCCGTCGTGAGAATACCAAGCCCAACATTCAAAGAACAAAATTGACAAGCTAATAAGGGAAGCAGGTCAAAAGGTTCGGGATGACCACAGCCGTGAAATGGCCATTTACGAGAAAGCCAGGACGCAACGTCTCATTCAGCAGTCTACGGAAAGAGAAGACGATGATGCCCTTCATCCCCAGCCTGCTGTGCGCTCTCGTGGCAAGGAAAAAGTCCGATGCAGAGGCAACAACAAGATCAAGAATGGGAATGACTTTCAAAGACAGCAAAGCGGATTCAAGAAGTCACGCAATCGAGAAAAAGTCAGCTGGAACCTGTCTTTTATGAAGAAGATGGGTCGAGAGTACTCGTTCCCCTAAGGCAAAACAAGAAAAATATTCGAACTTATCATGAAGCATCAAATGCTGACGCTCCCGGAATCTTGATACCCTGAACAGA
This sequence comes from Agapanthus africanus, assembly GCA_030015575.1. Lineage (NCBI taxonomy): Eukaryota > Viridiplantae > Streptophyta > Magnoliopsida > Asparagales > Amaryllidaceae > Agapanthus > Agapanthus africanus. Next base: position 101,529,870 of record CM057346.1, on the reverse strand, counting down.
TAAATGAGCTCCATCACTCGGATTATTGCTCCTACCACCGAGTAATAGGACATCCGCTTGAAGACTGCTTCACCTTCAAAGACTAGGTTGAAGACCAGTATCAGCAAAGCAGGTTTGCTTTATCCGACAGTTGAAGGGTAGCCCCACCACGAAAGCATGAGCCAAAAGCGACCTACATTGCGAGGGTAAGTCCAGATCAACATCGAGCTTGGAAACGAGCTCGTACCTGTCACATGATAACACTGTCGAAAGAGGGAGAGCATGAGAATGTGGACGACCTCTCCCAGTGCTTCACAAATGAAGATAAGGATGAAGTGATCTCAGAATTTCCACCAGCGCTAAAAGAGCTGGAAGATGGGATACACACCACAGCAGACAACCTGAAAAAAATCGACTTGTGGACAGAAAGCGAGCCAATGCCAACGTTCGTCAGTGAGATGCTGTTTGAAAAACAGGTGGCCACGCTAAAGAGCGTACTTATGAAATATAAAGACTGTTTCGCATGGAATTATTCCGAGATGCCGAGACTAGATCCAGAAATAGCTGTGTATAGACTGGCTATATCGTCGGACGTCAAGCCAGTCAAACAGGCGCCAAAAAGAATGCGGCTCAAACTCGAGATGAGCATCAATGCCGAAGTCAAGAAGCTAATTGACTCTAGCTTCATCCAAGAAGTTCAATACCCCGACTGGATCGCCAACATTGTCCCAGTGATGAAGAAAAATGGGATGGTGCGCATCTGCGTAGACTTCCAGGACCTTAACTAAGCTTGTCCGAAGGATGACTTCCCAGTACATGTTACATGATCGATAACACATCCACTCATGAGGTCTTCTCCTTCATGGATGGATCTTCAGGCTACAATCAAATAAAAATGCATCCTGAAGACCAAAAGCACACCGCTTTCCGGACTCCGCTGGGCATATTCTGCTATAGGGTGATGCCCTTCGGTCTGAAGAATGCAAGCGCCACTTATCAGAGGGCTATGACGAAGATCTTCGATGACCTCATACATGAGATTATCGAATGTTATATCGACGACCTCGTGATGAAAATAAAATCGTATGAGGAGCACTGGGAGCATTTGAAAATAGTGTTCCAGCGTCTTCGGAAATATAATCTGAAGATGAACCCCCTGAAATGTGCATTTGGAGTCTCCTCAGGAAAATTCCTAGGATTCATCGTACGACACCGAGGCATCGATGTAGACCCATCAAAGATCAAGACGATTATGGAAATGCCCTCGCCAAGAACTCTTAAGCAACTTCGGTCTCTCCAAGGGCCATCTAATGAAGAAAGGGACCCCGTTCATTTGGGATCGTAAATGCCAAAGTGCACTGGACGAAATCAAGTAATACCTACAGAACCCGCAAGTACTGACCGCTCCGGTCAAGGGAAAGCCTCTCATCCTGTACACAACAGCCCTTGAAGGTTCTTTAGGCGCACTATAGGCACAGGAGAACGACTAGGGGAAGGAGAGAGCTCTCTATTATTTAAGACCAGTCCTTCCGGGGGCAGAGAATAACTACTCCCCCATCGAAACCTATTGCCTGGCACCGATCTTCGTGATAACGAAGCTTCGACATTATGCCTTGGCACATGAGGTCCATCTCATATCAAAGGTGGATCCTCTCAAGTATTTGATGTCAAGAGCCATACTAACGGGAAGGCTTTCCAAATGGGCCCTCCTCTTGATGGAGTTCTCGATAATATATCAGCCCCTCAAGGCAGTAAAGGGCCAGGCTATCGCCGACTTTCTTGCTGAGCATCCGATACCAGCCAAATCTCCCTTAAATTGCGAATTGCCAGATGAACACGCGTTCGACGCAATCGACAGAGAGGAGGAAGGAAATAATGCTCGATGGGAACTCTACTTCGATGGAGCATCTTCCATGAAGAAGTGAAAGCAAAACACCCCCATAATCATAGCTGGGGTAGGCCTTATCTTTGTGACTCCACAAGGAGGGATAATGCGTTTCGCCCTTTCATTGACAAAGCCAAGAACAAACAACGAAGCGGAATATGAAGCTTCGATAGCAGGTCTTGAGATCGCTGTCGACATGGGGATCAAAAACCTTCTCATATATGGAGACTCCCAGCTGATCGTTAGCCAAGTAAATGGAGACTATCAGACATGTAAGCCAGAGTTGGTAAAATATAGTGAAAGGGTGCAGCAACTGCTGACTCAAATCCCATCCTACGTCCTGGAAAGTATACCGCGGGAGGAAAATAGCAAGGCGTATGCATTAGCCAAACTCGCTAAAGAACCGGCTGATGAAAATCTTGATGACGTAAGGATCATTGTGCAAAGCCGCCGGATTCTCGTGCCAGAAGAAATATCTCTGGAGTCGTCTGAAAGAAAAGAAGTGACCAGACAAGAGGTCCTCCAAATAGAAGACGAAGAAAGGGTCAAGGACCGGAGGGAAGTCTTTATAGACTACTTCAAATCCCATCGAACATCCGAAGACGTGTCGTCAAGACATCAGCTCATGAAGCGAGCCCTATCTTTCGCCTTCGTCAATGATACTCTATATAAGAGATCGTTCAACAGTTTGTGGCTAAGGTGCCTGGGACCGAAAGAAGTAAGGAGAGTCGTCTAAGAAACTCATGACGGACTCTGCGGTTCTCATCAAGTCGGGCCAAAGATGAAGCTGAAGATCAAAAGAATGGGTTACTGTTGGCCCACAATGATTTATGACTGCCTCAAATATGCGAAGCAGTGTCACTCGTTCCAGATTCACGAGGACTTCATCCACCAACATCCAAATCCGCTACACCCAACACTGGCTAGCTGGCCGTTCGAAATGTGGGGAACCGATATAATCGAGCCCATCGAACCGGTATCTTCCAAGGGACATCGGTTCATATTGGCAACAACCGATTACTTCTCTAAGTGGGCAGAGGCAGTACTGCTAAAAGAGGTGAAGATGGAGAACATTCTCCATTTTTTCAGGACACATGTCATCTACCGATTCGGCACTCCACGATGAATCATCTCGGATAATGGACCGGCCTACAAAAGCCATAAGATCAGCCGCTTCGCACAGCAGCATAATATAGATTGGAAATACTCTTCGGTCTATAATCCCCGAGCTAACGGTCTAGCTGAGGCTTTCAACAAGACCTTAACGAAGATCATAAAGAAAACAGTGTCCAGAAACAAAAAGGACTGGCATGAGAGACTGCATGAAGCTCTCTGGGCGTTTCGAACCACGTTCAAAACGTCCACGAATACAACGCCATTCGTGTTGGTATTCGACACGGAAGCGGTACTCCCCTTAGAGATAGAGCTACCCTCTCTACGAGTAGCAGTTCGATACGAGCTGACGGATGAAGAAAATGCCCATCTTCGGCTTGAGGAGCTCGATGAAACCCGTCTCATGGCACAGCAAAACCTGGAAGCTTACAAAGCAAGGATGACACGCTCATATGAAAGACTGACCAAGTCGAGAACATTCCGCCAAGGAGAGCTCGTGCTAGTCGTAAAAAGACCTATGATCCCCAACCGTGCAAACCGGGGGAAATTCGAACAAACTACGAGGGTCCGTACATCATAGACAAGGTCTACCAAGGTGGGGCCTACTTGCTTATGAATATGCATGGCGAAAGACCCTTCCGACCAATAAATGGCCGGTTCCGTAAGAAATACTACGCTTGACGAGTCACGGGTTAGGTTAATGATAGATGACGATGCTCGTGTCCGCTCGCTTTCTTCCTGAGTCCAAACTCTATAAGTAGTAGCCGGAAAAACTTTGCCCCTAAACTAACAACGGACCGAGATGTACCTAAACTAACAACGGACCGAGATGTCCCTAAACTAAATACGTAGCCTCAAGCATGGCGATAAGGGAATTCAAGTCCGCAAGTCCTAGCGGCAAGGACTGCAACTCAAATTCCGCTGGCTACACAGCTACCCCGGTGGCGAAGTCCCCCTTAAGTGCTATTGGCAAACAGAGGGGTAAAAAAACAGTACGTCCGCAAGTGAAATGGGCATGGATGAAAACCCGAAAGTGCGCCATAAGTAAAAACAGCAGGGGTACCGACGAGCTTGTGAGAACCTGAAAGGGCGCAATCTCGTTGTAAAAATAAAAAAAAAAAAAAACGGTACGTCCATAAGCGAAATGGGAACGGATGAAAACCCGATAGGGCTTCGTGAGTAAAAACAGCAGGGCTACTAGCGAGTTTGTGAAAACCCGAAAGGGCGCAATCTCGTTAAAATAGAAACACCTGCAAGATCCTCTCAACCTTGTGTGGAGAAAACACCTGTGTGAGATCGTTACGATTCACAAGGGAGAAATACACTAAGGGATCCCCACGATTCCTAAGGAGAAATTACACTTACGAGATCCTCACGACTCGTAAGGAGAATTTCCCCTATGAGACCCTCACGACTCATAGGATTCAAAAGCCTTAAGATACAGGGACCTGAACCTTTTCTTAAGCCATCACACTCCCCAAGTTGCCCTACAGACGGTCAATATTGGCTCTTGTATACAATCCACGAGCACAAATAAATGCTCCCTCACCTAGTTCCACCAATGGCGCGAAATTTCCCTATTTGGTGAACAACACTTGCAGGTCCTCTCGACGTGCAAGGGGAAAATACTCTTGTGAGATCCTTACGACTTACAAGAGAAGATGTCACTTAGGAATCCTCACGATTCCTAAGGAGAAAATACACCTGCGGGATCCTCCGACTCGTAGGGAGAAAATACATTTATGAGACCCTTATGGCTCATAAAGTCAAAAAGCCTTAGTCGACAGGATCCTAACCCTGTTTGCTAAGCCACCTTTGTACAAATCGACAAAGGCAAATGATGATCCGCTCCTGACAATATCCCAGTTGTAGCGATACTGATGCCTAAATCGGTATCAAATTCCAAGTCCTTTCACAGCAAATGATGATTCGCTCCTGGCAATATTCCAGTTGCAGCGATGCTGATGCTAAGATTGGTATCAGATCTCGAGTTCCATACTCGCAATAAAAATCAGCGAGCAAAAAAATATGCATATGAAATAGTCGAAATGACGGGGAAACTCGCAATAAAAAAAACAACGAGTAAAAAGAAAGATAGACGAAATGATTAGGCACCGCGATAAAAAGCCGAAATGATTGGGCAATCGTGACTTTCGCGATATAAAAGCTGAAATGATAGAGCATCGCGGAAAGAAACAAAAAAAAATGAAACTTTTGTCCTGCAGGTGACTCCACATTGACCCCTGTATACACTCCATGGGCACAAACGAAAAGGGAACCACATTTTCCCACCAGGCTTCATCAGAAGGAGAGACATGTTTCGACGGCAACATCTATAGCCTAGAGATCAACAACGACGTTTCTTCTCACTCCAGCAGGATGCAGACGCTACATCAACAAAACAGAGCCATGGCAAAGTCCCTAGTTCCAAATCTCGACGGTTCACAGACAACCTAGTGACAACCTCAACATTCGTCGCAATATAGCATAAAAAATGTCAACAAACGAAGCGAAGGAAGATCCCTAGCTTCAGGATCTTGACGGCAACATCTACAGCCTAGAGATCAACAACGGCGTTCATCCTCACTCCAGCAGGATGCAGATGCAATATCAACAATCGACCCTAGGGTCAAAACAATGGAGCCATGGCAAAGTCCCTAGTTCCAAGACTTGATGGGTCACAGACAACCGAGAGACAACCTCGACATTCGTCGCAATATTGAAGACACAGTGTCAACAAACGAAGCAAAGGAAGATCCCTAGCTTCAGGGTCTTGACGGCAACTCAAATAAAACCTGAAAGACTATCGGAGATCATCCCACTCCAGCGCGGAGTGGTTATAACTCATCGGGGCTCCCAAATTGAGCCTAACCTCAAGTAAAAAGCGACATGGAAAATCCCTAACACTTGCTCTTCCGACGGTAATATGACCTGGGATATTACTTGAAGACGTCATGTCCAGCCTCCGAAGGGATCAGGGGCACGACAGTCGTGGGGCTACTCGAATAACAAGATTGCATATCGGGGAATACATCAGCCAACGCGACTGTACGACGGACAAAAACCCTAGTACCACAGACCCTAACGGACTTCTATCAGCAGAGGTTAACTGTGACGTTAGGACATTCTTGCGAGAACTTCTCGATTCGTCTCGACTTATAGGGAAAACAATGTTCCTGCGAGAACTTCTCGACTCGTCTCGACTCGTAAGGAAAGAATCTTAGGCAACTGGGATATCAACCTGTTTCCTAAGCACTGGGGCCCTGCAAGTAGGTCCAAGATGGACTATTGTATACTATCCACGGGCCACACTCTCCAAAGTCGAATATCGACAAGGAGGGAAAAAACCACTTACGAGTCCTCTCTACTTGTAAAGGGGAAAATTCTCTTGTGAGATCCTTATAACTCTCAAGAGAAAACGCACATAGGAGATCCTCACGATTTCTAAGGAGAAAATACACTTGCGAGATCCTCTCGACTCGTAGGGAGAAAAGGTCTTTATGAGACCCTCACGGCTCATAAAGTTGAAAAGTCTTAGGCGGCAGATCCGAACCTGTTTCCTAAGCCATTGCTGCCCTACAAGGAGGTCAAGATGGACTATCTACGGGCCACATTTGCCAGAGTTATATGCCAATATGAAATAAAACATGTGTTTTATTCATGAATTCAAGTGAATACAAGATACATTTCATAAATGAATCAAAATGAATACAAAATACTCTTATTCATGGGTGAATACAAAAAAAGAGGAAGAAGGAGAATATACAGGGACAAAAAAATGTTTCAAGTCGGCGGACGATTCAACAGGCCAGCCAGTTCGTTAGTCTTCCGCTGAACCTCGGCTTCAAGCTCCGTTATTGCTGCAAGGCGGGTCCCCACCTGAGTCTGCTAAGTATTATACGAAGCAAACTAACCCTCAAGCTCCCTTTCGGCGACTTTATGAGCTTCAACCATCTCACGGGTAAAGATAACAACTTTGTCAAAAGCTACCACCTCTGTGATAGCTTCTTGAAGCACATGCCAAATTTCGTACGCACGAGTGGTCTTGGCAGTAAGTTGAGCTTAAAGTTCCCCCAAAGCATTCAAAGCTAACTCCCTCTCTGAAAACTTCCGGTTGAGCCGCTTCTCGCACGACTGCGGATTGGCTGTGCACCGTTCAATCCATCCCCGTAGACTTGATTTCACGGTCAAGATGTCGGAGGGAAGGCGGCTGCATTCAAGCCCGTGTAGGCAGACTTCCACTCGGCGACAAAACTCAACCCAGACGCGTACCAATGCTTCATCATGATAGGTGGCGAGAACGGACAAGGAAGCATTGGCCTTGACAGCAAATTTTTCGGCTGTAACACCTTAGAATGTGTTTTGTAGCTAATTATATTTTAATATATGGTTTTTAATAAAAAGTTTACCAAATTAAGTTTTTAATATTTTATCCTATTTAATGTGTATTTTATTAGAATTTATTAGGCGCACACACACTTGTGCATGTTAGCTAGGGTGTTAATTTGGGGTTTAACCATCTCTTAATCTAGTTTTAGGCTTTGTTTAAGTGTTTTGGGTTGTTAGGGGTGTTATGGTTGTTATTAGGAAATGAAAAATGATTTTTCTTATTTAAAAAAGGGTTTTATTTTATTTGGTTGAATGGTTGACTTGAGAGAGAGAGAAGCATGGTGCTACATGGCCCAAGCCATGCTTCTTTAAATGAAGAAAGAGAAAGAGAATGGGAGGGGGTTTTGTGTGTTCCCTCATTTCTCACTCATTCTCTCATTTCTCTCTCTCACACACACACACACTCACCTGCAGAGAGCAGCAGCAGCCCCAGAAGCAGCTTCAGCAGCAGCAGCAGCAGCAGACATCACCATCATCAGCAGCAGCAGCAACAGCAGGCAGCAACAGCAGCAACAGGGGCTCCAGCAACTTGCAGCAGCTCCTTCCACTTCTTCACCTGCCTTCTAGGGTTCATTAGGGTATACTTCTTGAACCCCATTTCGTGGTTTGCTTAGGTTGTGCATCGATTAGCTTCGATTAGTGTTAATTAGCTAGTTTAGTGCTAATTATGATGTTTTGTGTGGACTTTTGGATAATTGATGATTGTGTTAGATAACCTAGCTTATTTTAGTGTTAATAGGGTTACTTCAACTGAGAAATAGCCCAGATTACACTAAAATACCATAGGGTTTGCTTTTGTGCTAAATTGTCGTTTTTATATGATATTTTGGGTATCTGTGATCTGCTTTTGACCCGGTGCCTTCAGGTTAAATTTGAGAATACTGGAGCATGCTCACTAGGTCTAGATACCACTACCAGAACACGAGCCCCTCATTCAAAATCCTGGCCGCAGATTTATTGAGTTTGGCCGCAATTTGCGGCCAAGTAGGGGACTTGGGTGTTGGGTTTTGTGTAGGGCTCTCTTCTGTGTTGTCTAGGGCTTTGGCATGTCTAGTTTTGTAATATTTTACCTGTAGGAAAATCTGGGACTATATATCGTATTTGATGTTCGTTGTGTTTGCGCGATACGCGCGATACGTGAGAGGGTTCTGTGATCCAGCGTATCGCGGCGTGTCACGATGGTTTTAGACGCATACACACACGTTTCAGCGTATCGTGCACACGCGCGTTTAGTTCGCGACGCGAGTTTCTCGTTTTGGTTCGATATCGCGTTTCGCGGAATATTTGGCTTATATATGATTTCCATGTCTTATTTTCAGGGTTGCAAGCAGGGACTACGGACACTGCTACAGGGGGGAGCAGATGGTAGGATTCACCTAGCGTGGAGTGTAGGTGGGTAGATTTAACATCTACAGGGGAATCGCCCGCATGGCGTTATGCGTCTGGGCTAGCATTCAAATACCTGTCGCATATTTTACGTCATTGTTAGAATTGCGCCTTTACTGTATTTCCTTGATATAGTGGTACTGTGACTAGCAGCCGTAGGACACTGCACACATTATTGACGGTTCATGTTGTACGAGCACGGATTGTACGCTACACACACACCGTCAATAATTGCCATGTCATACACTAACCATTATAGATTCTATTGCTTATCACGCATGGCATCTAGCTTATCGGTATACCTATAGTGTATCATACCTTTAGTGATAGGTACATATACACCTTGCGATACAGCTACAGGTATACCTTGCACATATTTTAGTTATACCGGGGGGGATATCCTACATATTTTACTTATACCCAGGGGGGTATACGACATCAGTTCTTATAGGTAGATACATATACATTGCTACACCTGTATGTTACACACATATTCAGTTGCAGTTAAATATTTACCTTTACTGATGTTACGTAGCTGTACCCTATTGGTTTCGCATACATCTGGTTTCAGCTACATATTCTCATTTATATGCTCGCATTTCAGATATATCGTATATGTTTATTCCTGGATTGCGCATTATTGTTTGGATTTTACATGATATTTTCTGGATTTGGGAACCGCGGGAGTTCATGAAATTATGCATACATTGAAAAACCCGGTTTTCTTGATATGATATTTGCGCATCCACCATGGGTTTTATCGGTGCTGATTATTTATACCCCATGCGAGGAGGCGTAGAGGCCGCATGAGGGTACATGGTGGGGCCCGGAGGTACCCCGGGGCGAGAACGGATCGCTGGATTTATTAGACGGTGAGCCTGTCAAGGGAACCATACCGTCCGGTGATATTACCTTTTACTCGGCGGTTATCTTGGGGATACCGACCGGAGTCTTGTACGTATGCATACGTGAAAGGCGAGGGTCAGAGCTAGGCACTCATGCTTTCAGGATAGCGTATGATACGTACCTATCAGGATTTCTGTGTCGATGCTTGGCACATTGTTTTCATGATATTTCTTTTAATACCTTTGTATATATAACAGGGGATTAGCCGTTGTTATATATACCCTTACACCAATATTAGTGGAATGGGACACTAATATATGTGTATTGCCCCCATCATATTTATTTCTGTAAATATATATACCTTAGGATGTTAGAAACTTACTTGAGATTCGACTTGGGATATATGTGATTCATTGAGATTGGATAATGGATATGAAAGAGATTGTTGATTTGTACATTCGAGGTATAGAGGATTACTCGATATGTACATTGAGGTGATGTGAGACTTATATGATGTGAGAGCCCAATTTGGGGGCTGATTTGAGGATTTGGGATTTTGAGTGTCTTGATGGATTGTGATCCTACCACGATGTCAGGTTTCCATGGAAATGACATATTCCACCCTATACCTCACACTTATCTATTTTATGCACAGATTCATATATTGGTAGTACCTGTTAGTGTACTCTTATGATAGTTGCATATTTACATTCTCATATCCCTATTGCATGGTTATTGCATATTATTGTCATGTTACTGTTGCTTCACATATTGATTGTACATGCTAGTGTACTTACCTTTATTCAGCATTTGCATGACATGTTACTACTGTAATCGCATATCTTAGATTCATGCTGTACGTGCATTCCTGCGATTACCTGCATATGTTATCTACTATTCACGAGTTGGCAACTCACCCCTGTTGTGCCACAGGTGTTTCAGGTTGTTCCCCAGAGTAGTCGAGGCAGGCTATTCAGCGTTTCAGCTATCATCTTTTGCTACAGATACCGCATCAGCTCACAGTACTATTTTGCTTAGGTGGGTTTTGGTGGTCATCTGTATTTTGTATTGTACATTCGTTGTATCTTGTACTCTCCATCTATTATTATGTTGTTGACTTAGAGACTTGGTAAGGACGTTACTGTATATTATTTGTGGGTTTGTTGTCTTTTCTATACAGCTTTCTCTCTATTATTTTCTTTTCCGTATTTATATGGTTTAGATTTCTGGGTTTTGGCTTTCTTTTACTATGCTACGTCTTTAGGCGTTGCGTAGTATTAGGGCTGTCACAGGTCAATTTTTAGGTCGTGACAAAGTTGGTATCAGAGCGCTTGGTTTTACCTTTCGGAGTGTAGGATGACCTTAGTATGATGGAGTATGTAGCTTAAGCAGAGTAACGTAGTGTGTGTATGTCTGCAGCATACCCACGGTGCGGTACTTTGCATTAAGTGACCTAAGTACAAATTGTTAGAAATTCCTTCCTTGATGATTCCTATCCTTGAGATTCGATTCCTTATTCTCATCGAATCTTATATCTATTTATAGCCTTGCCGCCGATGACTATGGGGACTCAGAGTGATGCAGCGAGGGCCGAGCTCAGAGTTGGCTCGGGTGAGACGAGTACTGACCAGGATGGCACTCTAGTTGCACAGGTGCAGACGGATCAGCCTATGACCTATACTATTGATGGACTTTTGGTAGAGATGCAGGACTTCCGCCAGACTATGAGTTCATTGGTTGATGTCGTTCGGGAGCTACGACAGGAGGTTGTTACCCATGTTACTCAGTTGTCACTTGCGATCAGTATGCAGCAGTCCGTCACCTACACGGCACCAGTGGTTGCAGCTCCAGTTGACGAGGCGCATATTCCAGAGGCTCAGAGAGTTCCAGGACAGTGGAGGACTCATACCAGTGTACCAGCCCAAAGACAGAGGTTTGGTCATCGAGACAGATTCCATGGCCGTCGCGGGAGTAGCAGAGGCTTAGGGCGAGGACAGTCGTTCAGCTCTCATCCCAGGATGGTCGGCAGTCAGCGCGTGGATGTTTTCGATGCGGAAGCCTTCAGCACTTCGTCAGGGATTGTTCCTCAGCACGGCGTCAGGATCGTACTCAGAGAGGCCGTGGACGTGGAAGATTTGCTCAGAGAGCTCAGTCTACCAGAGGAGTTCATCCAGCTGCGAGTAGAGGGCAGACACAGGAGTTTGCTTCTACTCATCGGGACGCGCAGACGTCCAATGCAGAGTTTTCAGGTATCCTTAATTCGCTGGTTCTTTTGGTGTATCCGTTTGTTTTTCATGCTTGTACCGTGGTTGGGTAGATTAGTCGTAGTTGTTGTTTTAATTTCTGTCAGCGATTCTTTTATTGTGCGACATGTATTTCAGTTGTGTGCCAATCGGATAGGAGATAGAGATTCGTCCGTCGTTTGATCCTTCTAGAGATGTTGGATTTGACGTTCTCCTGGGCACGGATTGGTTGATTACGTGCTAGGCGTCTGTGGACTACCGTGAGGAAACAAGTTAGGTTTTGTTTTTCCCGGCAAGTCAGTTCTTGTTGTGCAGATGGATAGTTGTGTCGCCTCTCACAGCTTGAATTCAGCCTTTTTCGCTAGTCGGCTACTGAGGAGATGTCGTGGATTCTTGGCGTTCATTCGTGATACCGGAGCCACAGTGGGATTGTTGGACCGAGTTTCTTTCGTGCGAGAGTTTTTCCGACGTTGTTCCGGATAAGCCGGCGAAGCTTGGGAACTAAAGGATCAGCTGCAGAGTTTTGGTTGGGGAGTTTTGTGCGTCTGAGTGTTTCGCTTTTGGAAGCTCCTATTTCTGTTCGTCAGGGAGGAAGACGGCAGTTTGAGGTTGTGTATCGACGGATCGTCAATTGAACCGGCTTACGGTGCGGATAGGTATCCTTCACCTCGCCGTGACAATTTCTTCAATCAGCTCCAGAGTGCGAGACATTTTCTAAGTTTGTTCGGGATCAGGTCATCATTATTGCGGATTCGGGGTGATGGCATTCCGAGGACTGCCTTATGCGTGCTATGGGCTTTGGGTGTTTTTGTGAGTCGTTGGATTCATTGATGCCCTAGCAGCATTCGTAGATGTGATGAACCAGATTTCTTCAGGCCGTTCCTCGACCAGTTTCTATTGTGTTATTTACGACATTCTGGTCTATCTAATGTGTCTTGGGGGACAGTAGTAGCACTTGAGGATTTGTTATGCAGATACTGGGAGAGTACCAGCAGTTTGCTAGATTCTCGGAGTGTTTCTTCAGGCTTGTTTTGTTGACTCCTAGGTCTTGTAGTCACGGGAGACGGTTTCGTATGGTTCCGAGGGAGATCGTGGCCGTACAGCTTAGGTCCAGACTTGTGTGCAGGACGGAGATCCGAAGTCTGTTGGGCTTAGCAGGTTTTACCGCCGTTTCGTGCAGGATTGCTAGAATAGTGCTGCACTATCGACTGAATGGACCGGAAGGGAGGTTTCTTTTCTTGGGACCGAGGCATGTGTACAGAGCTTTCGGCAGTTGAAGATTCTGTTAACAACTGCATTAGTCCTTTCTTTGCTTTTGGTTCGGGCGACCTTGTTGTTAACTGTAATGTTTCTTGAGTGGGCTCGATGGTCTACTGAGGTGACACTATAGAGTTATCTCTTTTGCTTCCCTACATTTGGAGGAAGTACGAGAAGGATATTCCACTCATGATCTGGAGATGGCCGCGGTGGTTTTGCGTTGGAGATTTGGGGGCACTACTTGTTTGAGAGTCGTATCAGATTTTCCATGGACCACTAGAGCTTAATGAACATCTTCCTGCAGCGGATTTTGATTGTTGTGTAAGTCTTCTGCAGATTTACAGTTTTTGTGTGATCGTTGAGTATAGCTTAAGTTCGTCTCTACGGAGGGGACAGCTTGCTCATGTCCGCGCCCGACCACTTTCCTTAAATCGTTTTCGCGAGACACTGCCCGCGGATACTCGTTCGTCAGTGATACTTGAGCATACTCGGCTGGGTAATGATTCGGAGACCTTGAATTGTGACAATGGTGTGCTAAGTTAGGGACGCGTTTGAGTACCTGATATCATCGGGTAGAGACGTGTAATCCTAGAACATGCACATATGTCAACTCTCTATATGCATTCAAGTTCCACCAACATTTAACGTGACTTGTGAGACAGTTACGGGTGGACAGAGATGTAAAGAGAAGTTTTAGGTTTCGTTTCAAAGTGTCTGTCTTGTTGTGTGCTTGGGTCGAGCATCTGAGGCCGACTGGAGAGTTACAATCTTTTACCGTTCCGAAGTAGGAGTGGGAGCAGATCTCCACGAATTTCGTTATGGTTTCTACCCAAGTTTGGTCAAGGTGTGACTCCATTCGGATTCTTGTCGTCCGGTTTTACTCAACGTGCTCAGTTGTTTCTTGTTAAGTTGTGTGTTTGTATTGTTTGTTGTCAGCAGTTGGGGATCGTCACTCGCCATCGTTAGGGTTCTCCTTCGAAGCTGTTATCAGGAGACACTCCAAATGGCCACCTTTAAGTTTAGGGGTTAGGTTATGACGATCACCAGTCTGTTGTTTTTCTGACTCTGCGTAAGTAGGATTTTGGACCCCAGCTAGTCTAGAGATTTCGGAGATGGTCCAGCTGTGTTAGGTCAGGATGGGAATTGTCCATTGCGAACTGAGGTCTTATGCCGACTGTGTTAGCCATAGACTCGAGTTCGCAGGGACAGATCATGTATTCCTACGGACTTTCCGATGAATGACGTGTTGGATTTTGGGAAGCTTGTCCCAGGATTTAGGTCTTTCTGAGATCCTATAAGCGAGTTAGTTTCGTTGCCTTTAAATTGGCACTTCCGCCCAGATTATTGGATTTTCACCCCGTATTCCTTGTGATGATACTCTACAATTACCTTCTTGACCTTTCTCACATGATTTAGCACCAGACCATTTAGCTTAGACGCGATCTTTAGTTCACCAGCAGCCGATTGTGTTAATGGCTCAGCAGGTGGAGGAACATCGGTCAAGGGTCTTGCTATCTGTGGAAGGTTTCCTTGGACGTAGCCGTATAGTGAGGTAATCACTTGGGAGGCTGCGAGCGAGATTTGAGGATTTTAATCTTCTCTTTGAAGGTACGCGTATCGGTATATTTTTAAAATTCGGGGATGAATTTCTTTTAAGGGGGGAGATTGTAACACCTTAGAATGTGTTTTGTAGCTAATTATATTTTAATATATGGTTTTTAATAAAAATTTTACCAAATTAAGTTTTTAATATTTTATCCTATTTAATATGTATTTTATTAGAATTTTGTTAGGCGCACACACACTTGTGCATGTTAGCTAGGGTGTTAATTTGGGGTTTAACCATCTCTTAATCTAGTTTAGGCTATGTTTAAGTGTTTTGGGTTGTTAGGTGTGTTATGGTTGTTATTAGGAAATGAAAAATGATTTTTCTTATTTAAAAAGGGTTTTATTTTATTTGGTTGAATGGTTGACTTGAGAGAGAGAAGCATGGTGCTACATGGCCCAAGCCATGCTTCTTTAAATGAAGAAAGAGAAAGAGAATGGGAGGGGGTTTTGTGTGTTCCCTCATTCCTCACTCATTCTCTCATTTCTCACACACACACACACACACACACACACACACACACTCACCTGCAGAGACCAGCAGCAGCCCCAGAAGCAGCTTCAGCAACAGTAGCAGCAACAGACATCACCATCATCATCATCAGCAGCAACAGCAGGCAGCAACAGCAGCAACATGGGCTCCAGCAACTTGCAGCAGCTCCTTCCACTTCTTCACCTGCCTTCTAGGGTTCATTAGGGTATACTTCTTGAACCCCATTTCGTGGTTTGCTTAGGTTGTGCATCGATTAGCTTCGATTAGTGTTAATTAGCTAGTTTAGTGCTAATTATGATGTTTTGTGTGGACTTTTGGATAATTGATGATTGTGTTAGATAACCTAGCCTATTTTAGTGTTAATAGGGTCACTTCAACTGAGAAATAGCCCAGATTACACTAAAATACCATAGGGTTTGCTTTTGTGCTAAATTGTCGTTTTTATACGATATTTTGGGTATCTGTGATCTGCTTTTGACCCGGTGCCTTCAGGTTAAATTTGAGAATACTGGAGCATGCTCACTAGGTCTAGATACCACTACCAGAACACGAGCCCCTCATTCAAAATCCTGGCCGCAGATTTATTGAGTTTGGCCGCAATTTGCGGCCAAGTAGGGGACTTGGGTGTTGGGGTTTTGTGTAGGGCTCTCTTCTGTGTTGTCTAGGGCTTTGGCATGTCTAGTTTTGTAATATTTTACCTGTAGGAAAATCTGGGACTATATATCGTATTTGATGTTCGTTGTGTTTGCGCGATACGCGCGATACGTGAGAGGGTTCTGTGATCCAGCGTATCGCGGCGTGTCACGATGGTTTTAGACGCATACACACACGTTTCAGCGTATCGTGCACACACGCGTTTAGTTCGCGACGCGAGTTTCTCGTTTTGGTTCGATATCGCGTTTCGCGGAATATTTGGCTTATATATGATTTCCATGTCTTATTTGCAGGGTTGCAGGCAGGGACTACGGACACTGCTACAGAGAGGAGCAGATGGTAGGATTCACCTAGCGTGGAGTGTAGGTGAGTAGGTTTAACATCTACAGGGGAATCGCCTGCATGGCGTTATGCGTCTGGGCTAGCATTCAAATACCTGTCGCATATTCTACGTCATTGTTAGAATTGCGCCTTTACTGTATTTCCTTGATATAGTGGTACTGTGACTAGCAGCCGTAGGACACTGCACACATTATTGACGGTTCATGTTGCACGAGCACGGATTGTACGCTACACACACACCGTCAATAATTGCCATGTCACACACTAACCATTATAGATTCTATTACTTATCACGCATGACATCTAGCTTATCGGTATACCTATAGTGTATCATACCTTTAGTGATAGGTACATATACACCTTGCGATACAGCTACAGGTATACCTTGCACATATTTTAGTTATACCGGGGGGGATATCCTATATATTTTACTTATACCCAAGGGGTATACGACATCAGTTCTTATAGGTAGATACATATACATTGCTACACCTGTATGTTACACACATATTCAGTTGCAGTTACATATTTAGCTTTACTGATGTTACGTAGCTGTACCCTATTGGTTTCGCATACATCTGGTTTTAGCTACATATTCTCATTTATATGCTCTTATTTCAGATATATCGTATATGTTTATTCCTGGATTGCGCATTATTGTTTGGATTTTACATGATGTTTTCTGGATTTGGGAACCGCGGGAGTTCATGAAATTATGCATACATTGAAAAACCCGGTTTCCTTGATATGATATTTGTGCATCCACCATGGGTTTTATCGGTGCTGATTATTTATACCCCATGCGAGGAGGCGTAGAGGCCGTATGAGGGTACATGGTGGGGCCCGGAGGTACCCCGGGGCGAGAACGGATCGCTGGATTTGTTAGACGGTGAGCCTGTCAGGGGAACCATACCGTCCGGTAATATTACCTTTTACTCGGCGGTTATTTTGGGGATACTGACCGGAGTCTTGTACGTATGCATACGTGAAAGGCGAGGGTCAGAGCTAGGCACTCGTGCTTTCGGGATAGCGTATGATACGTATCTATCAGGATTTCTGTATCGATGCTTGGCACATTGTTTTCATGATATTTCTTTTAATACCTTTGTATATATAATAGGGGATTAGCCGTTGTTATATATACCCTTACACCAATATTAGTGGAATGGGATGCTAATATATGTGTATTACCCCTATCATATTTATTTCTGTAAATATATATATACCTTAGGATGTTAGAAACTTACTTGAGATTCGACTTGGGATATATGTGATTCATTGAGATTGGATAATGGATATGAAAGAGATTGTTGATTTGTACATTCGAGGTATAGAGGATTACTCGATATTGTGCATTGAGGTGATGTGAGACTTATATGATGTGAGAGCCCAATTTGGGGGTTGATTTGAGGATTTGGGATTTTGAGTGTCTTGATGGATTGTGATCCTACCACGATGTCAGGTTTCCGTGGAAATGACATATTCCACCCTATACCTCACACTTATCTATTTTATGCACAGATTCATATATTGGTAGTACCTGTTAGTGTACTCTTATGATAGTTGCATATTTACATTCTCATATCCCTATTGCATGGTTATTGCATATTATTGTCATGTTACTGTTGCTTCACATATTAATTGTACCTGCTAGTGTACTTACCTTTATTCAGCATTTGTATGACATGTTACTACTGTAATCGCATATCTTAGATTCATGCTGTACGTGCATTCCTGCGATTACCTGCATATGTTATCTACTATTCACGAGTTGGCAACTCACCCCCGTTGTGCCACAGGTGTTTCAGGTTGTTCCCCAGAGTAGTCGAGGCAGGCTATTCAGCGTTTCAGCTATCATCTTTTGCTACAGATACCGCATCAGCTCATAGTACTATTTTGCTTAGGTGGGTTTTGGTGGTCATCTGTATTTTGTATTGTACATTCGTTGTATGTTGTACTCTCCATCTATTATTATGTTGTTGACTTAGAGACTTGGTGAGGACGTTACTGTATATTATTTGTGGGGTTTTTGTCTTTTCTATACAGCTTTCTCTCTATTATTTTCTTTTCCGTATTTATATGGTTTAGATTTCTGGGTTTTGGCTTTCTTTTACTGCGCTACGTCTTTAGGCGTTGCGTAGTATTAGGGCCGTCACGAGCCAATTTTTGGGTCGTGACATCGGCCGTGACAGAGGTAACAGCGCGAAGGTCTTCGATGAGAGCCGTCAGGGAGTAGATGCTTTGTCTCGCCATCCTTTCAGACGCACGCCGGGCATAAGGACCCGGTGGCATGAAGATCCGAGATTCTAGCAGAGTTAGGGTTGGCAGAGCTGTCAAGATTTGTTAACAGTCGGTGAGATTCATAAACATGGAATAGACAAAGCAATGCCAAAGATAAAACCTCACTTTCCCACAGTCATGCAATGGGGGTTTGAATGATCCCCAGGCTCATCAAGGATCTCAACTTCGTCATCAGCTTCCAGAACTGTGGAGACCATGTTAGCATCATAAGAAAAAAAGGTGATAATAAAAAAAAAAGGGGTCAAAGGACACCGGCCTTGCCTAGAAGAAAGGACTATGCTTTGCGGGGGTATCGTTTGTGGGGCAGCCATATCAAGTAGATGCTAGAAGGTCTTCCTGGGAGATAGATCCACGATAGAAGCCGCCAGTTCCCGCAATTCTGAAGGAAAAAAGAGTTCAGATAACGGAGAGATCATTAAAACAAAATGTAGGAGATTACCTTCGATGCTTCGCCCGCCTTGAACTGGAGGGATAGTAGCTTCAGCAGCCTCCTCCATACCATTAGGTACAGCACTAGAGACATTTGTCGGCATGGCGACTTCCAATTCAAAAACAACAGCAGCCACTCCAGGATCTGAGGAGGCAATAGCGGTCTTAGCGATCCTTTCTACAATCTCCAGGACACTACCAAAGAGATCCACTGGATCTACGGCTGGTAAGGTCACCTCTGTGGAATGTACAGATGCTAAAAGGACGGAAGCTACCACCGGGAGCTCCAAGATAGGACTAACGGCTTCGACAAACTCTTCTACACTCTTTGGTGCGTCACTAGAGATGTCCATAGGGTTCGTAACCGGTGGGGTCACCTCTACTAGAGGAATAGATACCGAAGGAATAGAAGCTACCACCGGAAGCTCCACAGCAGGAATAGCGGATGTAATGATCTCCTCTACACCTGTCGGTGTGTCACGGGAGACATTTGTAGAGTCCACAGTTATAGCCCGATCTGGATTCAAATACTTTTTCGCCGCTGAAGTCCCTGCGAAGTTTTCACAAAAATGAGAAGACATAAAAATAATACAGACTATTCGCTGAAAGAAGGACATGAGAAAGACACATACCAATGCGCCAAGGAGCTTGAAGTATGGCTTTCTCCAGACGTTTTTCCTTTCTTGCTAAGTGCGCTCGCCGAGGTTCAAGTGCAGATGAATGACTGCCTGTCTTTAATGCAAGCTCGTCTTCGGAGGCGATCGTTATGGGCTGTTTGAGGGCCCGTTCTTCTTCCATTAGCAAAGGACCCATATGTACCCGCCGTAATGACGGATCAACGTCATAGAAGATAACCGGAGGGTAGGGCTTTTTCGGGATGTGCACATTCTCGGTCTCATCCTGTGAGCGCCTTAAAGCCTCAGCCAATTGCACGGCTTCCTCGACGGACGAGCCAGGATAAATAAGACCGGCGTTAAATTCCTCCATAGCTATCGGTTCGTCCTGAATGAACGGCTCGGACTCAAGAAAGGTGTCAGGTAAGCCGGCGACCGATCTCTTCCTCCTCTTAGAACTTGTGCTAGCACCAACCAAAGAACGCTTCCTTCCTCTCGAGGCTTTGGCGCGACGTTGACCAAACTCGCCTCCGGTATTCCCCTTTGGCGATACCACCGTTGATGACACCGCCATTAATGATGCCACCACTGATGACACTACCGTTGGCGCCTTATTGGATGCCTTTGCTTGGGCTCTAGTGCGCACTGGCATACCAGCAGTGCGAGGAGTATTATGTTTCTGCAGCCTTGGGGATAAGTACCACACTGCTATCCTTAAAGTAGGGTGAACCACTGTCTGCGGTTGCAACGGAACGCCAGTGGAAGCTGGAGCTCTACATTCGAAGAGTACCCGCTTCTCCTCGGCAATGACAGGACCGACCCGATGACGATACCAACCCGTAAAAGACCCCACACACCTTGAAAGGTAGTCGAACTCAGGGATCATGAAACAGGAGCCGGTGTTCAGCGGCATAAAATGATGGATGACGTCATGAGTGACTTCCAGAGATGGAGTGGGCTCAACTAAGAACGCCTCGAAAGGGACACCCTTGTTATAACCTAATTGCTGGTCAAAGCGGTGCGGGTTATACCGTATAAAAAGAGACATGTTATTCTGACGGAATACTAAGTAGCCTACCTTAATTGAGTATAGGTGTATAATCTCTTTTGGCTTTAAAGATGGCGCTCCCTCTTTTGATAGATCAAAAAGCTGTTGAACGGGCCCCGCAGGAGCAGAGAGGACTCGGTCACTAAACACCATCCCGCCCTCGTTTGAATATGGGTTGAGCAACACGCGGAGGGCCCCTAGCTGAGTCGGATCGGGAGCAGAAGCATCCACCAACCTCATAACCTGTGGGAAGGTATAGGAGTCATAGAAATCTGGCCGCCGATGTGCTACAAATACTCCCAGTACATGTATCTCGATCCACGACGTGAAGTAGTGGAGGGAGAAATTCACAACATCCGCACCTGGGGTCGAAGTTTTGGCCGCAATGCTTAATCCATGATATAGGTGCGACAATCCCTCAATACCAACGGCCAATCGTGCCCCTTCAGCTACGCGATGAGCGGGGTAGAAGACGGAAGCTCTCATGAAGCGTTGATATGTCGGAATGGCGAACCAACTAAGCCAAAGGCTGATAAAGCCGACGAAGAAGGTCTCTTCATCCATGCCAGGGGCCGCAATCACATCGAAGGACACAGCCGACAAGATCGGAATATAAAACTGCGGCAAGTCTTCTTCTTTGTCCGGCAGTTTATTCAGCCCAAACCCAAAAGGGTCGTCAATGTTCGCAAACTTTGGAGCCTTTTTGGATAAAGCGTCTTCACGGATAAAGAAGACAATGAATCTCTCAAAGGTGACGCCCTGCCCCTCTGACGTCACGAACAGTTTCTCAAAAATACCCAGAACCTTGATTAGACTGGGGTACTTATGGCGGACGGCGTTTTCAGTCATCAAGCCGTCAAGCATAGCCGGCATGGTCGCGAACACATACTTATCGGGAGGCAGCAGCTTTTCATAATGCTCTCTCCTGATTGGCAGTCCATAAATCTCGCGAAACTCTTCGAGTGAAATAGAGACCTCGCGATCCCTTGGCAAGAAGGTGTTGGTGTAAAGATTCCATTAGTTCAGAAAAGCTTTAACCCACCAGACGTTAGGGGCCTGGTAATGAAAAAGAGACGCGTATACTGCTTGATATAGCCCAACCTTCTACAACCGTGCACGGTGGGCAGAAAGAACATATCGAGCCCAGGGAAGATAGCCTGCTGGGTGGCGAGAGGTAAGCCCTACCTTATAAACTTGTCCCCAGGGTTGGACTTCACCTTGACAGATGCAGCGCCCCAAGATATCTATAGCCGGCAAGGGCTGGTTAGGTATCCCGGTTGTTGACGGCTCAAGCCGGCCTGTAGGAGTCTAATTAGATGCCTCCACCGCATAAACGGTCTGCGGACGCTCTATCAGCGATATTGGATGGAGGGGCTCTGTTGACACCTCACAGGTAAAGCTGTGGCGGCCCCGGATGATGTGACCATACCAAACTCCCCATAAGAGCAAACTAGTACAGTCTCTGTCATGGGCCCTGATCATCGCCATAGCTTCCTCATCCGACAGCGATTGTGGAAAAGCGGCGTCTGAGCGAGTAAAGGGAAAGTAGGGAAGAGAAACCATTGTTCCTGAAATAAGGGAAAGAAAACCGTTAATGAAACCTATATATATATATATGTATGTATGTATGTATGTATGTATGTATAACAACATGAGGAAACGACAGGAAGTTTGTTCCATGCGACCACTGATTGCAAAACTAATGGACCCCAAAAAATCAACATGATGGCTCACCAATGATGAGACAGGATAACCATTGTGAGAATCAAAAAAGATTCTCATTAAGCAGATACTGGAGTTTAAACAACTCTTGACATCCTCATAGAAAAAACAAATTCTGATTAAAATACCCAACAAATTCAAATTTGTGCAAATAAGGGTAAAACCCTATGAAAATATTCTCAAGAACACCAAGGAATGAAATTCCCGAAGGGCCCTCTTGATCTTTCAGAGCTAAACTCTTCGGTGAGAAATTAAATTCCTTTTAAGTGGTGGAATTAAATTCCAGAAACCCCATGATGGGGAAACGAAAGATAGAAATAAAATGCCATGAATCCTCAAAGATCGGAGGAGAAATGCCCAATCTTCGAAGACATTGGGTTTACTACTCAAAGATTACGTCTTTTGAATCTCTAAGAGATGGGTTTCAGAAGGGAGCTAAGCCCTTATGGTGGGTTTAAAATAAAAAAAAGTTTCTTTGTCATTCAAGATCTTTACCTAAAGGGTTCTTTCTGACAGAGTTTAACTCTGAAATTTCAATGGGCAGAGAACTAAGCTCTGAGAAGGAGAATTAAATTCTCGAAGAAGACAAGGAAAGAAGAAGATGAAAGAACAGTGGCTTCCTAAAGACAAGACCCTTGCATTTATAAGATGTGATAGGGAGCGGTTTATCTTCCCATTCCCCTAGGCAATCCAACGGCTGTAAGGATGGTATCGTTATACTGAGAACAACGCTGTAGGGGCATTTGTTCCTTTATAAAAAAAAGAGAGAGAAAAGAAAAGAAAAGAAAGAGAAAAAGCGGTGGGAAAATTTTCCACTAGCAGAGCATCACGTGCTCACACGTGAGCGCCTAGATACAAAGATTATAGGCGCCGCGCTTAACAATTGACAGGCTGAAATTGAGCCTCACGTGCAAACACATGAGCATCTATATACAAAGTATATAGGCGCCATATTAAAACAAATAGCAGGCCAGAGAAGATCATATGTTAGCACGTGATGCCCTATTAGGCCGTTGCGTATAAACAAACAAGTTTAACTTAGGGGGGGTCACGTGCTACAAGTCAGTGGTCCTAAACACCTTCCAAGCTGATAGAATTAAATTCTAAATAAAGGGATTAAAACCTTATTTGGAAAATATTTCCTTAAATCTTTCTAAAAAAGAAAGATTACTCTCTGTAAAACAGAGTACTGTTGGATTAAAAAATCCAATGGTGATTAAAAATCACTTATCTACAGAAAAAATTCTGTATGGGAAAATATTTCCCTAATCTTGTTAAAAACAAGAAAAATATCTTCTGTAAAACAGAAGTTCTTGGATCAAAGATCCAACGGTGGATAAAATCCCCGAATCAATTAAGATCTCTCAATGAGAGATTTCTTTAACTAAATCAACAAACTTGCTTCTACTATATAAAGGATCCAAGACTTCAAGTCTTATATAAAAGAGACCTCCCATAAGCTTTGAGAAAGAAAAAAGAAAAGAGAAAAGAAAATTCAATTCTCTAGTAGAAGAAAATCACCTTCTTAAACAAAAATCCTAAGTAAGAAGAGAGTACAGAGATTATTTTCTTTCTAAGGGTTTAACCTTTGAAAAAAAGAACTTAGTTCTTCCTCTGGTTGAGGTCTGTAGAAGCAGATCTCCCCACAAATTGAGAATTTAATTCTCATCGGGGAGATCCTGT
Source organism: Agapanthus africanus (assembly GCA_030015575.1). NCBI lineage: Eukaryota > Viridiplantae > Streptophyta > Magnoliopsida > Asparagales > Amaryllidaceae > Agapanthus > Agapanthus africanus. The sequence continues at coordinate 101,505,881 of CM057346.1, read as the reverse complement.
TATGCAAATTCAAAATTTAGGGGAAAGAACTAAGTTCGAAAAATTTAATTCTTTCAAAAGTATACAAGAATTTAATTCCTCTGATAAAACTAGGGTTTAACCCTGCAAAAGAATTTAATTCTTATAAAGAAAAGGGCCTGAAATTCTCAAAGCTCAGATCAAAATTTCCATACATATAAAAGAACAGACTGGTGATTCATTAGCGTTCAACGCTATATAACAAAGGCTCACGTGTTCCCACGTGAGCGCCTTTGAGGAACAAAAAGGAAGGACTGAGATCGAATCACGTGCTCCCACGTGACCTTCAAACAGCTGCTTGACACTTAAATGGAAAAGGGGAAAATTCCAAAGACAACGCTCACATTTTGAACACCTCACGTGTTCGCACGTGAGCATCATATGAGCTAAATGCTTAGCACTTATAAAGGGAAGAGGGAATAAATCCAAAGAGGCAGTGCCCAACTTTGGGGCGCCTCACGTGCTCACACGTGAGGGCTATAGGAATCAAGTATTTAACACTTGTATATATAGATGGGGATTCGAACACAAGGGCACAGTGCCAACTTTCAAGTGCCTCACGTGAGCGCCCCAAATTTCAGTGTTTAACACTGCTGTAGAGACTCACATGAGAGCACGTGAGCACCGAGCACATATTAGTGTTTAACACTATAAGAAACCAACTCCAGCCCTAAATTGGCTAAGTCTTCCTGAGATTAAAATATTTTGGATCTCCAAATAGACAGTCTCCATGCCTATTGTTTACCGCCGAAAACTGGGAAGACAAACGTCTTGCCTGAATTTGGGGGCAGATGCTATTTGGATTTATCCTTCCACCTCTCCGAAGATGCCAAGTTGATTTATGACACCGTGTATCAGAGGTTTGGATGGATACGGCCTTTGTAGCAGACTTCGTCAGATTACCCCTCATTTGCGAGGGGTTTTTTAATTGTGGGGACGCTCTTCTCTGCAGTCACAAGCCCCTGCAGTTAATTACGTTACCGCATCACGATAATCATTTTCTCCTGCCCCAAAAGTTCACTTCGTGTCGTGTGTGTTTTTGTTTGTTTGGGTTGCCCGTGGATTGTATACGGAGACTAATTTATGTTATCGCCCATAGGGCGGGATTAGTCCAAATCCGTATATTCTTAGATTTGGGTTTGGTTCGATTTAAGGATCGTTAATCTCGTTCGAGATTAAGATCAACTTAAATGTTTGTTAAGGATACGTTAGCCCAATTTTGAGACTAAGATCTACTTAACAAGGTTTTAGGATCATTCAGATCCAATAAAAGAGCATTTGAGCTCTATTGTTTTAGCTTAAAGACGTTTTCGGTCCATAGCTAGTTTAAGGACGTTGCGGTCCGTTGTTAGTTTAAGGACGTTACGGTCCGTTGTTAGTTTAAGGATGCTGCGGTCCGCTGTGGGATGTGCCCGTCAATTTGGGAGTGTACCAAAGAGTTGTTGGTTATCGGGACCCACCACCTCTCTGAAAACGCTGAAGAATTACAATGACATGTATCAGAGGTGTGAGGAGATGTACCCTTGAACCAATGAATATTCGTCAGAAGATCGGCAGTCTTGTTTGGGACTAAGACCAATTTGGAAAATAAAGAGCACATGACTCGATTGATTAGGAGCCTGGCTAACTTGGGCTCAGCCTAGTCAGTCTTTGTCATTTCATTTTGAGTAAAGTGTTAAACACTTTCTTAGGCTCAATCCCCTTTCTATGCAAACAATGCTTCGTATTTATATGGGTTCTGATGCTCACACTTTACTTTACTTTTCCCCCTTTTTTCTTTTGTTTTTATGGAGTGTTAAACACTTTTTATGGCGCCCTCATGCGGAGCACGTGAGGCGCCTGGCGCTGAGCGCCAATCACTGAGTACTAGGTAATCCTTATTGAGCAGCGCCCATGTGAGGGACACGTGAGGCGCTTGGCGCTGAGCGCCAACCATTGAGTGCTAAGCACTCTTTATTGAGCAATGCCCACGTGAGGGACACGTGAGGCGCTTGGCGTTGAGCGCCAACCATTAAGTGCTAAGTACTCTTTATTGAGCAGCGCCCATGTGAGGGACACGTGAGGCGCTTGGCGCTAGGTTTTCTTTGGGTGTTCTATTCTGAAGAGTTCAATTCTCTATTCTTTTCTGAATCTTTGATCCCCAAGAAAAAAAATCATCCCCATGAGAATTAAATTCTCATTGGTGGGAGACTTGTCTCATGGATCTCAGATCCAGGGAAAGAACAATGTTCTTTTATGAGAGTTAAACCCTTGGATATGCAGATGAGATGCTCCGATCTCTATTTTTTTATTTACCTCGAAGAAAGGTATTCTTCTTTCTTTCTTCGTAAAGATTTCTTCTCGCTTGCTCTAAAGCTTATGGGGGGTTTCTCTCTCCAAGACTTGAAGTCTTGGGTCCTTTATATAGTAGAGGCACATCTGTTGATTTAGTTAAAGAAATCTCTCGTTGAGAGATCCTGATTGATTTGGGGATTTTATCCATCGTTGGATCTTTGATCCAAGGACTTCTGTTTTACAGAAGATATTTTTCTTATTTTTAACAAGATTAGGGAAATATTTTCCCATACATAATTTTTCTGTATATATGGGTAATTTTTAATCACCATTGGATTTTTAATCTAACGGCACTCTGTTTTACAGAGAGTAATCTTTCTTGTTTTAGAAAGATTTGAGAAATATTTCCTCAACAGAATTTAATTCTGTACTCTGATGATTTATCATCTCCGTTGGATCTTTGATCCAACGGCTCTGTTTAACAGAGAGATTTGGTTCTGGCGCTAGCACCCTCGTGCGAGGCACGTGAGGTGCTGCCTTAGAGTTTTTAACTCTTAGCATCGGCGCCCTCGTGTGAGGCACGTGAGGCGCTGCCTCAGAGTTTTTTTAACTCTCGGCGCTGGCGCTCTCGTGCAAGGCACGTGAGGCACTGCTTCAGAGTTTTTTTTAACTCTCGGTGCTGGCGCCCTCGTGCAAGGCACGTGAGGCGCTGTCTTAGTGTTTTCAACTCTTGGCGCTGGCTTTCAAATTTTGAATAGAGCTTTGCTCTTTTATTGGGGAAATAAATGCCCCCCACCATTGCGCTCACGTAGCTCACACGTGAGTGCAGCAGTGACAGCTTTTCCACCGTTGGATTTTCTTAGAAGTTGAATCGAATTTCTGTGCCTATAAGTAGGGCCTTTGGCTCTTGAGATAACTGTTGTTCATCTTCTCTTGTTCTTCTTTTTTCTGAGAATTTAATTCTCCTTTCAGAGATTAGATCTCTGCCCAAAGAAATCCCTTCTAGAGTTAGAACTCTGCCCAAAAATTTGGTAAGGATCATAATCGAACCCCTTAATAGAGCTTTGCTCTTCTTAATCGTAGATCTTAAAATGCATTTTATGGTTTCTTAACCCATTAATCATAGCTTTGCTCATTTTCCATGAAGAACTCATAGAGTTTGTTTTGCAGATCTTAAAGATCTTAGGATTTTACCCTGTTAAAAAGCTTTGCTTTTGAGGGTTCTGTTAAATTACCCCATCGTCTTTACAGAGCATAGCTCTTTTAGAAATTTGTTGGGGAATTTTATTCCCTCTTAATTAGAGTTGACAGATATGAAATCTGTTTGCAGAGCACAGCTCTCGAGGGGAGTTTAACTCCTTAGCACAATGAAGTTTCTCATTAAATGAGAATTCTCGTAGGATTTCATTCTTAATGAGTTACTGCTCCATCAATGATGGGACATCGCTTTGATTTTGTGGGTCCCCCTTTGTCCCTTTTTTTGCATTACAGTGTGGTACCATTTTTAAGTACCAAGTTTCAGAATTCAGAACATAGCGTTGATAACTAACCCTCATTTCTTTTCGTATAGGTACTATGGCTCTTAACCCTTCCTTCCCTTTTGTACGTTCAGAGAGCGCCTTCATCGACGTGCCCGTGGATCGGGAAGTCTTCGCGCTTATTAAAGATCACGACCCGGAGCAGAAGTCTCTTAACTTGTAGGGATCGTGGTATAATCAGATCATTCGGGGTCGGCGCAATTTTTCTTGGGCGGCACCCTCAGAGCCTATTTTAGCAATTCATTACGCCGATTCGCCTCAAGTGAATTATGCTGTAGAAGAGGTCAACTGGACTTCGGAGGGTCGCTTTCAGCCTTCTATAGCATCAATATCGGTACAGCCGCTGATGGCTCTGGATATTTTAGGGCGACGCGTATGTCAAGCGGAGTCGTGCCCTCAGGGACAAGTATACATGATAGGTTTGACTCCTCGCCATTCAGCCGGATACTTACAATGGGCTCGATACATCCTTTCGGCCAAGAATTCGCTGCTGCTAAAGCTCGGGTTCTATCCTGCAATTTATACATCTCTTTTTCAATATCCCACGCCTCATGTATGGTGGGTCAAGGATTTCCTGGAACAGTGAAATATCCCGACCCACACATTTCTTCTATCAGATCGGGAAGTTTCAATTTCCTTGGAGGAGTTTGCAGAAATTTCGGGCCCGCCCGTCAGAGGGGAGCATTACGAAGAGATACTTCTCCCTGATGAGTACATCTTTGCCACCAAATCAGTGGTAATGGGCCTCACCACGGAGAATGCCGTTCAACATCGCTTCCCAAGCCTAATCAAGGTGTTGAATATTTATGTGAGTCTGTTTCTAGAGTTTGGAGGGCATGGAGTCAGCTTCATAGATTTCATCGCCCGCTTTCTTCGCCCAGAAGTCTTGTCAAAACAAGCTGCGAAATTCTCCAAGCTTGACAACCTGTTTGGTTTCGGTTTGGATAGCCAGCTGACGGTGGAAGCGGATTTAAGAAATTTCTTCATTCCAGATACCCCGGTCGTCCCTTTTGCAGAGCTCGCTGCTTCAGACGTCGATGAAGAGACGTTCGTCCTGGGGTTCATCGGCATGTGGTTGAGCTGGTTTGTGCTTCCAACGCATCCTCGTTACATGAGGCCGTCTGTCTTTTATCCCGCCCATCGCATGGTTGCAGGGACGCATGTGGCCGTTGGGATAGCGGGGCTGGCTCATCTATACCATGGCCTGAGCTTAGCGGCAGACACTACTCAGCCGGGGGTAAAGCCCGTACATCTCCCGTTGCATTACTTCACGTCGTGGATCAAGATGCATGTGCTAGGTGCTTTCGGAGTCCACAAACGACCTCGTTTCTACGACAGCTACAACTTTCCCCGTGTCATGATTCTAGTTGACGCTTCTGCATTAGATCCGTCGCAGCGAGAGGCTCGACGTTTGGTCCTTCGCCCGCGTATGGTCGGGGATAGTATGACTTTTGTCGATAGAGTCTTAACTATCGGCAAGGAATCTACCAAGGTAGTGCAACCGCTGCATGATACTTTCAAAGACGGGGTTCCTACATTGAAGGCTCGGGAGATCCTGCACTTGTATTCAATTAGGCCAGGATTTTTACTGTTCAGGGAAAACGCTTTGGCACTGTTCATGAGGTATAACCCGCACTGTTTCGCTCAACATTCGGGTTACAATCAGGGTGTTCCCCATGAGGCATTCTTAGCCGAGCTGGTTGTTACGGAAGAGGGTATTCGCAGCGCGCTGCACCACTTTATGCGACTAAATATGGGGTCCAACTTTCTCATCGGCGAGCCGAGCTACGTGCCGAAAGCTTCGAACGCTTATGTGGCGTGGTACCAGCATGCGACGGGTGCTGTCATCCGGGAAGAGAGGCGGCTATTACTTGATCATAAGGATGTTGTCCCAGCTGGTAATCCAGCAGTTCTTTTGAAGCGACGGACCGCTGTTCGTCCCTGTTATGACCCGGAATGGCACGTGACTGGCACTTGAATCATATGAAGTCTATAGGACCCCATCTAATTCAAGTAAGCCAAAAACCCAAAAATCTAAACCATTTTTAAAGAAAGTGTTTTGTTAAAATAAGCCGAATTTGCGTTTTTAAAACATCAAGTCTTTTCTGAAAATTTCGGCTGAGTTTCCTTGGTAAATACTGGCCCCAAAAGGGTACAACATGAATAATATATGCATGAATGATAAAAGGCATCCCCAAGAGTGAGCTAGCTCTTCGTCAATTGACGGTCACAACCACGCAAGCAATAAAATATACAACGCCAAAGTGCGAGGATCAAAACTCAAAGGATACCTAAAATCATCAATAAAACCACAAATAATATAAGCGCGACTCTACGGTCGAAAGAATATACACTGGTCTCTAAGTCGAATAAATAATACAATCCGGTTGATGGAGTTACTAGATACAACTGAAATAACTAAAATGTACAATGGTGGTCACGATGCAAGTGAACCCATCTACCAAAGCAATCACCCGGAAGGAACAGTGTGCCAGCAAAGCCGCAACGAACCTGTACGGCAAAACCTGCAAGAAACTGTGGCACAACGGTGGTGAGTTGCCAACTCGTGAGTAGAAAACATCACTGAGCAGAAATCGTATGTATGACTCAATCCTAGATCAATACGATCATAAATATATATCCTCAATATAACAATATAAAATCTGAAGCATCTAAAATGACGAGGTAATCATCTAACATTAGTGTGATACCAAGTGCTCGTGTCAATGCCCCAGGTAATAACATGTCATATCTATGATGTATGAATGCATGAAAACAGAATACATCTAAATGAGAAACTGTTTTCTTATCTCAGAGAGATTTCTGTATAAAGCGAAATATCATCAATGAAATCAACAGAAATCAGTGTCTAGCATCGACACAAAATATACGTATTTCTCCATCTTGATATCTGAGGCTCCGGCAACCAGACTGGCCCGTAACATCATATCTCAAAACCTCAGGCTCCGGCAATCCGGACTGGCCTATACTCCGATCGGTATCTTCCGGATATCCGTCGAGTCAAAAAAAAATCACCGGTCGGTAGTGCTCCCCTGCCGGGCTCAACGCCATCATCTGCGACCTTCTCGCCTCAGGGTACCGTACCGGGTCCACCATGCACCCACAGACGGTTCCTCCTCCTCCTCAAATCGGGTGTATGATATCGCTCAAGAGCCGAGAAAACTCATGATGGACGTATCTCAAATCATATCAGAAGAAAACCACAATTTTCTATCTTTTGAAAATGATAATCAGTTTATAAATCTTTGCGGTTTCTCCAAATCCAGAAATCTCATGGAAATTTGAAATCCAAATCTCAAGAGTAATTAAACAATGAATTCTAAACTATTGGGCTCCGGCAATCCGGACTGGCCCTAAAAATAATGCATGACAATGAATATATAAATATGCAAGAAACATCACAGTAATAAATGGAATATCTAAAGTAACACAGTAATGGCATATCGAAACTATCAGCTAACAAGCGATATCAATAAAGTAATATTCTCTAAAGTGTACGTGACATGGAAATTACCGATGATGATGTGTGTGAGCCAACAAGCAAGTGTACGTGGAACATACGCATCATCGGCAATGGTGCTGGTGTCCTGACAGCATGGTTTCATATCAATAAGGTACACATTAAGCATGCAATGCGATGATAACAACATGAATATGCAGAAAAAGAAATAATAAACGCAGCATAAGGAATATGCAATGATATAAATGAGTCATACAGTTTTGACATTGAAATAATACGAATCGTGGTGTTTAGAAAATAGGGTTACGGTGTTTTTAAGAAAAGGCACGTCCTTTGAAATATCCGTAGAATCCCTTAGCCTGTCTTTAAAATACTCATGATTCGTTAGTTTTGAAATAGGTATGACTCGAGTCTAGTCTAACATCTACCGGTAAACTATAGGACTAAACTAACAGGCTAATCGAAAGGGTAAGGAAAACCACCTAAGTCTGAGTCGATACACACACACACACACATAATAGTCGGTGATCCCGCCTCAATAGTATCACGTACGATACAATATATCATATGACATCCTCGAGTCAAGAGTGCAGATCTAACATCATAATTATAGCTCGTACGGTAAACCCATCGTACGGCATCCCAAATCTGGGTACTGGTCAAATATCACACTTATCTCATTAATCATCTGGTATCCTTATCATCACATATCGTGAACTGGGGTACTGATCTAAGTCTAGTACAATACTGATACCATCTACATATATATGTGCGTGTGTATGAAAACACATCGCCTACGGACCCGCTATAACCTCATGTCGTATCTCATAATACGAACCATGTCTCATCACCGATCTCATGGCATCATGCCCAAACACATCGACTCATCTCCAAATACCATGTACTATCCTCATCATCCATGTATATGTATACGTATACACACACACACATACATAGTCCCATACCTATGTGTGTATATATATACATATCCCCATATACGCATAAGTAATAAAATGTATGCTAGTGTGTGCGTGTGCGTGTATGCAAATCGTAAATCTAGGGTTTCACGACTAAGAAGCTAAACTAAGTTACTTCTAATTACACTAACTAACCCATGAACATATAACCTATCTTGATAATCATAGTCTCACGATACACAACTTATACACACACACACACACACACACACACACACACACACACACACACACACACGTATTCATATAATACTCTACGAAACCGCGAGGGTGCTATACGCTATCCACCCGACTTCTCCCATAGATATATATCTACTCACTTTGATTTTTGCTTGCCGAAGTCGATGTCGTCACGCCCTTGCTCATTGTCCCGAAGCTCATGCTGAGGTACCTACATATGTACACAATCGCAAATGCGTATTAAAATCAAGGCGGAAAACCAAAACAGCACACGTTTCGCTCATAGGTTAAAACCTATAGCTTCACGTGCAAAACCCGACCAATAACCCTAGTCGTTGACGTTCAAACGCCACACGACGGAAACACAATTTCCAATACCAAATCCAAATTCAGTAAAAGCCGAAAAACGAAATCAGAAACTTTGAAAACTTGCTCCAGATTTTTCTCAAGTGACATTTGGGACATTTTGCATATAGGGGAGGTCTAATTACCAGATACTGGAGCCATGAACCCAACATGAGTCCCTGACCTGGCCACAATTTGCGGCTAGAACTAAGTTAATTGCGGCCATGGTGTTGTTGTTGGGGCTCGGGTCTCTATGGTAGCATCCTAGGTGCCTGCTTGTCTCACTGTGTTTGCTAAAATATTTTCAGGTGTCTCGGGTCATAGCAGATGTCAATATACTATCACAAATTCCAGAAATTCCAATGTCGGCAGATTTCCAAGTTCGTGACTTGGGGTTCTAATTTCTGGTTTTGTCCAGAATTTAACACTAAAGGGGTTGTAAGGTCTCTACTAACCTTAATTACCCTATCTCAATTCAAAATTTCTTCAAAACCCTAACTTGGAATTTTCAAAGTTCACTAAACCTTAACATATCGATTCTAAACTAAACATAGGAGCTAATGGAATGAAATGCAATACTAATGGTATAGAAATTACCTCATTTGGCAACTCAGGAAATTTCTTGATGTAACCCTTCGAAAATCGTTTAGGCAGTTTTTCGGTAATCGGCTAAATTAACAGTCTTTTCCGTAAAAAGTCAAAATAGGTATTTTTCATTATAGACCTAATTATACAAAATTTAGAGAAGATATTACTATAAATTGGTCACTAAAATGTCACTTAAAATTTTCTAGTTAATTAAACAACTTTCCTTAATTAATTATTTTTAATATTATTTTAAGCTTTTAAAAATACCTTTAATTAGTGATAAATACAAATTTAATTGGGTAAATTACATAATTAGGAACCATTATAAACTAAAATTAAGTGTAACAAAAATTTTAGCAAAACATTTCAAGTTTAATAGTTTATGGTAAAAGGGGGTTGAAAAACGGAAAGAAAAAGGGGTTTTTTTTTGAAAAGTTTTGATGTAACATGCATTAATTGACCTTAGATGATATTTTTTTGTGGAAATTTCCACACAATTCTCTCATTTCATGCCCTCCCACAACTTGGCCGAGCCACCCTCCAACAGCCCCCATTTTTCCCCATTTTCTTTCTTCAAAAAATTCATGAAAAAGTGCAAAAAATCCACCGAAATCAACAAATTTCTTCACAAATTCAAACCATAATCCTATTCCACCTCTTTCCAAACCCTAATTTGTTTAAAACAAGATGAAAGAAGACATCTTTGGAGGCTAATTGCAAGAGGTTCAAAGATTGGGAGGTATAACTCTAATCTAAATGTTTAATTTGTAGTGTAAGGTGCTAAACTAGAATTCTAAAAGTGTTAATTTAGTTATAATTTATTGTCTAGGAAATTCTAGAAAGGGTTTTAAAATGAAGTTAGGGTTTTATTAATTAAGAGGGGTTATAATAAGTAGTTTAAAAGTTTTAGAAGTGGAAAATCTTGTATGGTTGATATATTGTAAATTGTTCATTCAAAATTGTTTAAATTAAGCAATTTTGCTAACTAGATTTTTATAAATTATATATATTGGTGTGTTAAAATTCTAATTAAGGTTTTTATCTTTATATTGTGGTTTTAATGAGAATATTAACATATTAAATGAATGAAATACCTAATCTAATTATTAGTTTCAAATTGTTAGTTAATATAATGTGATAAATATGCTATTTCGGTAAACTAGCTAGGTTTTAAAAATTAATTTAAAATGTAGTATTAAAAATATAATTAGGGCTTTAGCTCATTATTAAGGTTTCATGGAGTGGTTTAACACTTTAATATATGCAAAATCAAGTTTAGTAGTGGAATTGTAAATTCTTGCTTAACAAGTGTTAATTTTGGCTAATTTGCAAACTAGAAATTGTAAATTAAGACAAAATGGTGTGAGAAAAATATGATAATGGTTTCTATAATATAGTTATGTTATTTAATGAATATTATGACCATTAGTTTCTTTTAAATATCAAGTTTTGAAGTAAAACGGTAAATTGGCATTTTCGGGTTTTACGAAATCGGACGATTTGATCGATTATTAGGGTTTCAATGAATTAAATCGTGCTTTATATTATAAGTAATGAGTTTTAAAACTACGAGTTGTTTGTTGGTGTTTTATCTCGATCAATCGGCATTTGTACGCCGATATCGAGCGATATTTGGTTCTTTGCATGAGCGGGTCATAGGTTTTAACCTATGCGCGTTTCGTGCGTCGTTTTGGTTTTATCCGTGATTCAGTTTACGATATTATATATGTTTGTATATAGGTACCCCTCGCGTGGAATTCGGACGAGAAAGAAGAGGAGGGCGACATCGTCTTCGGCAGACAAGAACCAGGTGAGTAGATCTATATCTACGGGGGAAGTCGGGTGGATGGCGTTTAGCACCCCCGCAAACGTAGAATATGAATAGTACTTATTGTCATTAGGAAACCTGACGTGACCTTAGAATTTCGGTGAGTAGGACCCTAGAAATGACCCTAGGTTGGACTAGATTGATTTAGAAAGACCTTACCCGAGGATGAATATCTTGGAGGAGATTTCGTAGGTTTTAGGTAGTTACGCACACACGCATACACTGAGACTCGATGTAGTGTATACGTGTATGTGTACATATATATAGGACTAGGTGTAGGTATATATATATATATATACACACACACACACACACACAATACGTATATGTGATACAAGGATGTGATATGATACACGGGGATGAAACAATATAACTGGGCTGATGCCGTGATTCTTGGCTATGGTCGTGTTATGATGTTAGCGGATCATTAGGAAATGAGTTAATGAATAGGTATACATAGATAATAAAGGGTGGTGATGATATTGAGGTATATCGGACTCTAAAATAACATCCGGACCGTAACATGTGATGGAAATTCTGATATGATATATGTGTGACTTGATTACGACATCATACAGGTGTGACTTGATTTCGATATCATATATGCGTGACTTGATTACGATATCATATAGGTGTGATTTGATTACGATATGATATAAGTGTGACTTAATCACAATATGACATGATATTTCTGAGGATAAATTAACGATGTACATTTATGTTTGCAATGATATATGATTAATGTATGCATTTACAGTACAGTACCTTGATCATGACATGATTTGATGATGATATTATATGAATGATGGGACACGTAGGTGATACTTGACCCGTACCCCGATATTGGGATGCCGTACGATGGATTATACCGTACGAGGCATAGATGTGATGATTGATCCGCACTCTTGTTTCGAGGAAATCGTACTACGTACGTGACGCTATTGAGGCTGGATCGCCGACTATTAGAGATATGGACTCAGACTTTAGGTGTACTCCTATTTCTTATCGACTAGTTTCTTAGGTTTAGTTCCTTAGGAGGTTAGATGGACACTAGTTTAGGTTCGAGTCATATAGTGGTAGTGGTACTTGTATATCGCAGATGAGTGGTTATTACACATCCGTCTTTACATTCATACCGTAATCATAATGTGCATGTTCATACATATGTTTCTATAATCAGCATAAAACTTTGCCTGTTAGGACACCAGCACCATTACCGATGATGCACATATTCCACGCACACTTATTTGCCGGCTCACACACATCATCATCGGTAATTGCTATGTCACGTACACTTTAGATCATGTTGTCTTTTATTGATAGAATCAGCTAAAAGCTAGATCGATATACCATTATGATTACTCTCAGATGTTAGTCTAGACATGGCATTTATTACTTAGACATTCATGCATTCATATTTTCATGTTATCATACAGTATTATGGGGCATATGCCGACACTTATCATATACTTACTCATGATTTTTGGGATTTTGGATTTATACGAGATTTCTGGATTTTTGGGGAAAACCGCAAGAATACATAAAAAATTCTCTCTCTCTCTCTCTCCTCCTCTCTTTTTAAAACATAAGATGCGGTTTTCTCGTGATGTATGTGTCGTCCACCATGAGATTTCATGTTTTCTGTTGGATTTCGAGACCCGATAAGAGGAGTGGATGAACCGTCTCGGGTACATGGTGGGCCCGGTATGGTACCCCGAGGCAAGAAGATCGAGTTGTAGACGATGAGCCTGGCAGGGGAGGACTACCTACCGGTGATGTCTGGCACGGCGGATATCCGTAGGATACCGACCGTTGTCGTGGGATTTGATGATATGGGCCGATCCGGACTGACGGAGCCCGAGATATTGAGACTATGAGACATTGAGATTATGAGGTATTGAGACTTGAGATTTACGTGTTTTGTGTCGATGCTTGACACGGATTTCCATGGATTTCATCGTTGATATTTCAGATTTCTATGCACATTTTACCATGATAAAAGCTAAAGATTTCTTATACAGATATATCTAGATTTCAGGATTTGTTATTGTACATTCATGGTGCATGCATACTCATTCACATGACATGGTACTATATGAGGCACCGACACGAGCACGGAGCATTTGCACTTACACGTAGTTTATTATCCTGTCTTTACTCGATGATTAGCAGTATATTAGTATATTATTATGACCTAGGATAGCGTCGTGCATTCGATTTCTTTTCGCAGATATCTTCTACTCATGAGTTGGCAACTCACCCCCGTTGTGCCAAATTTTATTATAGGTTCGATGTACAGGTTTTCCTGACAGCTTGCTGGCATATCTTTTCATTCAGGGTGATTTGCACGGTAGGTTGGTTCACTTGTATCTGGACCTCCATTGTACTTTTATTATTTTTTTTGTATCTAGAAAGCTCCATCAACCAAACTTGTATTACTTGATAGTTTACTGAACCATTTATTTGTTTCGACCTTAGAGTCGCGCTTGTATTATTATGATATCTGGTGGTTTTGTTTTCTTTGAGTTCTGAACCTCGCCCTTTGGCGTTGTATACTTTTGTGCATTGGTGTGGTTGTTTCCGCCTGTTGGCATAGAGCTAGCTCCCGTTTGGGGATGCTTTTTATTGTTTATATGTATTTATACTTGTTTGTACCCGTTTGGGGCCTGTTTTTACAAATGAGACTTTGTCGAAATTTTTGAGAAAATTGGATGATGCTTTTAAACTTGTTTTCTTCATGTTTTCCTTTACTTCTTCTTCTTCTTTTATGGTTTAGATTTTTAGGCTTCGGCTTACTTAGGTTACGTTCCGCCTCTAGACGCTTCGTAATCTAAGTGCCGGTCACGTTCCGTACTTTCGGGTCGTGACAAAGTTGGTATCAGAGCGCTAGGTTTAACCTTGTATAAGTCTAGGGTGACCCTTGGTTGATGGAGTAGGCGACTTAGGTAGAGTGACGTACCGTGGGTATGATCCGCGGCATACTTACGATACGCTACTCTTCTTAAGTAGCCTTAGGATGTACATTTGTTTGCACCGCATTTCATTCGTTCTTTTGATCTATCTTCGTCGATATCGGATGATGTTTCTGTTACCACGGTCGCACGGGCAGAGGGAGCTGCGGCTCGAATGCGATAACTCTTAGGGTATCATTTATTCTTGAGGATTGAAGCATTGTTTAGCGTGCGGACGAAGGGTATTCACATGCCGTCCAGACGATGTTAAAGGATTCGAACGATTGTCAGAAACCCATTTTTCCCAAGTTTAAGGTATTCGGAAGAATATGCAGGTATTTTTATGGACCCTCTAGAAGAATGAAATCCTAACTCGACATAATGACCACGAGAACGCCCTTGAACCATAGAGTTTATGGCAGTTCCGCGGTGCCATTAGTGAGGCTTGGGTTTGCCCTTCTACGGCTGGACCATCGATGCTGGGGTATGTACCGGATATTTTTAAACTGTACTTGAGTGTTAAGCTCTCGGGGAATATGGGATTTTGATGAATCGATCGAAAAGTTTAATGTAGTCCGGATATCAGGTGAAGGGATAGATTACGTGGGAGACTCTAGATATGAGTATTGCCGTTGGTAGCGCAGTCAGCACAGCTACGAAGAGATGAGTTCGAAGCAGTCGACACTAGAGAAAAGGGGGAAAGAGGCGCACATTGACGATAGTGTTTACGATTGTGATTTGGTGATTTGAATTTCATATTTCCGTTGATTGGATTTTGGCATTTTGAGGATTTTGTTCTACGATTGGTATTTCTTATGTGTACATTCATTACATTCTATTCGTGTTTCATATATCAGTTGTATTGATGTTGTTTTGCACATACCTAGTGCACTTGATTTGGTTTTATACATTTTGAGATATTGATTTGATTTCGTGCATGGTTACACATGATTTTGACATATGCTTCGACCTAGTTCTTATGCATTTTCGTACTTTGATTTCGATTATGATATTCGGTGTATGATTTCGTGCACCATATGCACCTGATTGAGATTCTTGCGCACACTTGGCGCATTTGATGCGATTTTGTGCACACCAGATGCACTAAATCGGGGTTTTGTGCAGATTAGATGCACCTGATATTAGAGTCGTGCATGCCCGTTGCACTTGACAGATGTTTTTTTAGTGCACACCTGTTGCACTCAGTTTTGTTTTTGTGCGTATTCGTGGCATCTGTATTTGGTTTCGATTTCAGCGTGCACCGGACGCACATGATATCTTTATGACGTGATTGGGATTGATTTTAGTTTGAGCAGTATGTTTTTATAATCATTACTATTTGATTTAATAACCAAGCGGGACGTATATGTTAAATAAAAGATATAAATATGTATAGCTATTTTTTTAAAAAAAAAATAAACGTCCGCTATTTGTGCCGTGACACGTGTATTGCACGGCGATTCTCAAAAAAGGGTTTTTGCGTGTTTCATTATTAAGATGTTTAGCCGATTTTACTACGATGCGTACTATATCTAAGTTATAGTTTTGATATATATTATGTTGGTTTTCGTATTGGGTTTTGGATATTTTATTTTCACCATAACTCCAATGATTGCGTTATGCTTGACGGAGTTGATTCTAGTTATGTATTGATGATTTCGGAGCCCCGACGATTTGAGTGTTTTGGCTGAATGTTTTAGTAATTGGAGGGGAGTTTTAATTTAAATTCGGGAACCGAATTTCTTAAAGGGGGGAAGATTGTAACGCTTCGAAAATCGTTTAGGCAGTTTTTCGGTAATCGGCTAAATTAGCAGTCTTTTCCGTAAAAAGTCAAAATAGGTATTTTTCATTATAGACCTAATTATACAAAATTTAGATCAGATATTACTATAAATTGATCACTAAAATGTCACTTAAAATTTTCTAGTTAATTAAAAAAATTTCCTTAATTAATTGTTTTTAATATTATTTTAAGCTTTTAAAAATACCTTTAATTAGTGATAAATACAAATTTAATTGGGTAAATTACATAATTAGGAACCATTATAAACTAAAATTAAGTGTAACAAAAATTTTAGCAAAACATTTCAAGTTTAATAGTTTATGGTAAAAGGGGGTTGAAAAACGGAAAGAAAAAGGGATTTTTTTGAAAAGTTTTGATGTAACATGCATTAATTGACCTTAGATGATATTTTTTTGTGGAAATTTCCACACAATTCTCTCATTTCATCCCCTCCCACAACTTGGCCGAGCCACCCTCCAACAGCCCCCATTTTCCCCCATTTTCTTTCTTCAAATAATTCATGAAAAAGTGCAAAAAATCCACCGAAATCAACAAATTTCTTTACAAATTCAAACCATAATCCTATTCCACCTCTTTCCAAACCCTAATTTGTTTAAAACAAGGTGAAAGAAGACATCTTTGGAGGCTAATTGCAAGAGGTTCAAAGATTGGGAGGTATAACTCGAATCTAAATGTTTAATTTGTAGTGTAAGGTGCTAAACTAGAATTCTAAAAGTGTTAATTTAGTTATAATTTATTGTCTAGGAAATTCTAGAGAGGGTTTTAAAATGAAGTTAGGGTTTTATTAAGTAAGAGGGGTTATAATAAGTAGTTTAAAATTTTTAGAAGTGGAAAATCTTGTATGGTTGATATATTGTAAATTGTTCATTCAAAATTGTTTAAATTACGCAATTTTGCTAACTAGATTTTTATAAATTATATATATTAGTGTGTTAAAATTCTAATTAAGGTTTTTATCATTATATTGTGGTTTTAATGAGAATATTAACATGTTAAATGAATGAAAGACCTAATCTAATTATTAGTTTCAAATTGTTAGTTAATATAATGTGATAAACATGCTATTTCGGTAAACTAGCTAGGTTTTAAAAATTAATTTAAAATATAGTATTAAAAATCTAATTAGGGCTTTAGCTCATTATTAAGATTTCATGGAGTGGTTTAACACTTTAATATATGAAAAATCAAGTTTAGTAGTGGAATTGTAAATTCTTGCTTAACAAGTGTTAATTTTGGCTAATTTGCAAACTAGAAATTGTAAATTAAGACAAAATGGTGTGAGAAAAATATGATAATGGTTTCTATAATCTAGTTATGTTATTTAATGAATATTTTGACCATTAGTTTCTTTTAAACATCAAGTTTTGAAGTAAAACGGTAAATTGGCATTTTCGGGTTTTACGAAATCGGACGATTTGATCGATTATTAGGGTTTCGATGAATTAAATCGTGTTTTATATTATAAGTAATGAGTTTTAAAACTATGAGTTGTTTGTTGGTGTTTTATCTCGATCAATCGGCGTTTGTACGCCGATATCGAGCGATATTTGGTTCTTTGCATGAGCGGGTCATAGGTTTTAACCTATGCGCGTTTCGTGCGTCGTTTTGGTTTTATCCATGATTCAGTTTACGATATTATATATGTTTGCATATAGGTACCCCTCACGTGGACTTCGGACGACGAAGAAGAGGAGGGCGACATCGTCTTCGGCAGACAAGGACCAGGTGAGTAGATGTATATCTACGGGGGAAGTCGGGTGGATGGCGTTTCGCACCCCCGCAAACGTAGAATAGGAATAGTACTTATTGTCATTAGGAAACCTGACGTGACCTTAGAATTTCGGTTAGTATGACCCTAGAAATGACCCTAGGTTGGACTAGATTGATTTAGAAAGACCTTACCCGAGGATGAATATCTTGGAGGAGATTTCGTAGGTTTTAGGTAGTTACGCACACACGCACACACTGAGACTCGATGTGGTGTATACGTGTATGTGTATATATATATAGGACTAGGTGTAGGTATATATATATATACACACACACAATACGTTTATGTGATACAAGGATGTGATATGATACACGGGGATGAAACAATATAACCGGGGTGATGCCGTGATTCTTGGCTACGGTCGTGTTATGATGTTAGCGGATCATTAGGAAATGGGTTAATGAATAGGTATACATAGATAATAAAGGGTGGTGATGATATTGAGGTACATGGGACTCTAAAATAGCACCCGGATCGTAACATGTGATGGAAATTCTGATATGATATATGTGTGACTTGATTACGACATCATACATGTGTGACTTGATTTTGATATCATATATGCGTGACTTGATTACGATATCATATAGGTGTGATTTGATTACGATATGATATAAGTGTGACTTAATCACAATATGACATGATATTTCTGAGGATAAATTAACGATGTACATTTATGTTTGCAATGATATATGATTGATGTATGCATTTACAGTACAGTACCTTGATCATGACATGATTTGATGATGATATTATACGAATGATGGGACACGTAGGTGATACTTGACCCGTACCCCGATATTGGGATGCCGTACGATGGATTATACCGTACGAGGCATAGATGTGATGATTGATCCGCACTCTTTTTTCGGGGAAATCGTACTACGTACGTGACGCTATTGAGGCTGGATCGCCGCCTATTAGAGATATGGACTCAGACTTTAGGTGTACTCCTATTTCTTATCGACTAGTTTCTTAGGTTTAGTTCCTTAGGAGGTTAGATGGACACTAGTTTAGGTTCGAGTCATATAATGGTAGTGGTACTTGTATATCGCAGATGAGTGGTTATTACACATCCGTCTTTACATTCATACCGTAATCATAATGTGCATGTTCATACATATGTTTCTATAATCAGCATAAAATTTTGCCTGTTAGGACACCAGCACCATTACCGATGATGCGCATATTCCACGCACACTTATTTGCCGGCTCACACACATCATCATCGGTAATTGCTATGTCACGTACACTTTAGATCATGTTGTCTTTTATTGATAGAATCAGCTAAAAGCTAGATCGATATACCATTATGATTACTCTCAGATGTTAGCCTAGACATGGCATTTATTACTTAGATATTCATGCATTCATATTTTCATCTTATCATACAGTATTATGGGGCATATGCCGACACTTATCATATACTTACTCATGATTTTTGGGATCTTGGATTTATACGAGATTTCTGGGTTTTTGGGAAAAACCGCAAGAATACATAAAAACTTCTCTCTCTCTCTCCTCCTCTCTTTTTAAAACATAAGATGCGGTTTTCTCGTGATGTATATGTCTTCCACCATGAGATTTCATGTTTTCTGTTGGATTTCTAGACCCGATAAGTGGAGTGGATGAACCGTCTCGGGTACATGGTGGGCCCGGTATGGTATCCCAGGGCAAGAAGATCGAGTTGTAGACGATGAGCCTGACAGGGGAGGACTACCTACCGGTGATGTCTGGCACGGCGGATATCCGGAGGATACCGACCGTTGTCGTGGGATTTGATGATATGGGCCGATCCGGACTGACGAAGCCCGAGATATTGAGACTATGAGACATTGAGATTATGAGGTATTGAGACTTGAGATTTACGTGTTTTGTGTCGACGCTTGACACGGATTTCCATGGATTTCATCGTTGATATTTCAGATTTCTATGCACATTTTACCATGATAAAAGCTAAAGATTTCTTATACAGATATATCTAGATTTCAGGATTTGTTATTGTACATTCATGGTGCATGCATACTCATTCACATGACATGGTACTATATGAGGCACTGACACGAGCATGGAGCATTTGCACTTACACGTAGTTTATTATCCTGTCTTTACTCGATGATTAGTAGTATATTAGTATATTATTATGACCTAGGATAGTATCGTACATTCGATTTATTTTCGCAGATATCTTCTACTCACGAGTTGGCAACTCACCCCCGTTGTGCCAAATTTTATTACAGGTTCGATGTACAGGTTTTCCTGACAGCTTGCTGGCACATCTTTTCATTCAGGGTGATTTGCACGGTAGGTTGGTTCACTTGTATCTAGACCGCCATTGTACTTTTATTATTTCTTTTGTATCTAGAAAGCTCCATCAACCAAACTTGTATTACTTGATAGTTTACTGAACCATTTATTTGTTTCGACCTTAGAGTCGCGCTTGTATTATTATGATATCTGGTGGTTTTGTTTTCTTTGAGTTCTGAACCTCGCCTTTTGGAGTTGTATACTTTTGTGCATTGGTGTGGTTGTTTCCGCCTGTTGGCGTAGAGCTAGCTTCCGTTTGGGGATGCTTTTTATTGTTTATATGTATTTATACTTGTTTGTACCCGTTTGGGGCCTGTTTTTACAAAGGAGACTCTGTCGAAACTTTTGAGAAAATTGGATGATGCTTTTAAACTTGTTTTCTTCATGTTTTCCTTTACTTCTTCTTCTTCTTCTTTTATGGTTTAGATTTCTGGGCTTCGGCTTACTTAGGTTACGTTCCGCCTCTAGACGCTTCGTAATCTAAGTGCCGGTCACGTTCCGTACTTTCGGATTGTGACACTTGAGTTGTCCCAAGTCTCCAAAATCCTAGCTTTCTTGGTTCAAAATGCTTGTAGTGAGGTTGTACACATTTTTTGTGAAATGGAGATGAACTTTTAATGTTGTTTTGGGGTTGTTTTGAGGTAGTGAAGGTGGTGGAGGAGAGGGGGCAGCCAAGTGAAGAAGGAGGAGAGAAGTGGTGAAGATGATGAATGAAGAGGGAAAGAGCCATGACTAAGGCTGACCCCTCACCCTCTCTCTCTCTTGCCCATACCCTCTTGTCTCCCCCTGCCTCATTGTTTATTCATTCCTTTTTCTTTTTCTTTTCTTTTCTTCTCTTTTGAAATAAAACCATGCATGAAAAGAAGAAAGAAACCATGGTAGAAAAATGTAGAAAATATGAAAAAAGACATGGTGCATGTCATGTGCACAAAACTAGCTTAATGCACGATTAGCGATATTTAATCGCGATTAGCATTAAAATAGAGTATAATTAATCATAAAAATTTATAATTTGCTTAAAACATATAAAACACAGTCATTTCCGAAATTCCTATAATTTTCTAAATATTTTCCAATTTATCGGTATTTAATTATACCGCAATAATAAAACATTCATTATAATCATTATTTAATTATATAATTTACCAAAAATAATATTTTATTTTTCTGAAATATTACGGTCCCTCCTTTAGAGAAGTCGCTACGGTTGTGTTCCCGCGCGTCTTCCCCGAGAAGCCTCCACCCCGTGTTCCCGTAGAGGCGATAGCTGTAGCGTCCCCGGAATCTTGCGCTGGTACGGAAATTGGGACTCGTTGCCCGAAAATGCTCGTCAAGCGCAAGCTCTTGTCATTGGCCATCGGTGTCCGTTCGCAGAAAAAGAAGAAGGCGCTATTTTCTGTCGATGTCATATTTGGTCAGGAGCCACATGCTCCCTACAGCAAGGGCTTGGGCGAATACGGTACCAATGAGGACGTCTGCGACCGACACTGATCTTCAGGCTGCCTTAGCAGCTTCCGAGCGCTGGCTCGCGAGGAAGCCGCGTTGATCGCTATCGCGAACTCAGGTATACTTCAATTGTTTTCTTCTGCGTCTATCCCTTTCTTGTTATTATGCTTTTTTTAACGCTCTCTTCTTCAACAGGTATTTCTGCCGAAGAGGCACTCGCGGCTTCCCTCAAGACGTTCGAGGAGGAAGAGAGGCTCCGAGCTTCTTTGGGTCTTGGTATAAGTTGCTTCATTACACCTTTATTCTTTTCATTCTTGCTCTGACCCTCCCTTTTACTTTATTGCAGGGACTACTTCAACTCAGGTTATTCCAAGTGCAGTGCCGATCTTAAGTGGCGATGCGGCAAATCTTCTAGAGCCAGCTACTATGACCATGGCCATCCCAAAGTTACCGCAGGAGGCTTTGCTGAAGCGACCGGTGATGGATACCGGAGCGGCTCCAAAGGCAGAGCTCGGTTCGGACGACGATGTTCCCCTGTCGGAAGTTTTAAGGAGGTCGTCTCTCACTGCCCAGACCGAAAGGAAGCGCGGGAATCACTTGGCGTTGGAACGCGATGCCGTTTTGGCCATAGGTGCAGGCTCAAGCAGTATTCCGCTTGATGATACTCCTTCGGCGGATGTTCCCTCTGCCCTGTCTACCGACCGTAGACAGGTTGCACGCGCGGCTCAGAAAGAAACTGAAAAGCTGGTCTAAGGTAACGTAACGCCCAGTATTTTATTAGAATTTGGTCCACAAATTCTGACATGCTCATTTTCTTTCACGCAGGGCCAAGCCCTGGCGACGGTATGGCAGGTGAAACGTTGACGATTACAGAGCCCGAAATGGCTACTCTTTCTCGAGAGTCTGGGACTGTCCAGACCGCTAATCTTTCTCCCTGTGGCTCCTTGGTGTCAGCGGGCGTCGCAAATGTTACGACGGCCCTCATCGAGTCAGGGGATGAATCTATGGGCGCGGAATCTATTCCTCCGAGAGAGAGTGAAGAAGTCGTTACACCTGGTGACGCCTCCGTCGCGGTTTTGGTCGATGATCCATTAGGTAGTCCTTGGATTATTGTTTTCGAGTTTTTCAATCATGTTCA
Organism: Agapanthus africanus; assembly: GCA_030015575.1. Lineage (NCBI taxonomy): Eukaryota > Viridiplantae > Streptophyta > Magnoliopsida > Asparagales > Amaryllidaceae > Agapanthus > Agapanthus africanus. The sequence continues at coordinate 101,483,235 of CM057346.1, read as the reverse complement.
TCCCTTCTGATGATATCTCATTTGTCTTGAGCATAGGCGCGATGAACCCTGAGGCTATGCCGTCTGAGGAAGTGTTGCTGGTCGCTGCTCTGACGGCGTTGTCCCCTCGCCTTCTTCTATGCCCCCTCAAATCTTGGAAGGTATGGGTTTCTCACTTATTTGTTTCATTATGGGTACCATCCTCCTTGTATTGATAGTATATTATCGCAACTCTACAGGAGTCCTTTTCGACCATCTATACCAGGTGTTGAACCCGCATTTCTCCTTTCAGTCGGAAATCGTTTCACCTTCTGGTATTGGTTAGTATATTCTTCAGCTAACGTCTCCCCCTTATTTTATGAATAGACGTATAGTTGATAAGTCTTCTTCATATTGATCATATCCTCACGGGTCAGAGGAGGAGACGAAAGAATAGCCGTGCCTCCGGTACTCCCCATCCTGCCGCCTGTCGCAGCCGGTATAATAGACTCCATCCATCGTGTATTTTCTTTATCTCCCGAATCGATATTTGACCATAATTCATTTTGCAGCAATTGCATCGGCTCTAGCTCCTTTCGAGTCTCGCATTCCAATGCCCGCAGGGCCCTTCACTAAACACATATCTTCCAAGGGAGCTGCAAATAGCCGGCGAATGTTGAGCGAATTTTTCAAAGATCTGAATGCCGAGGCCCTCACTTCTGCTACGGATTTTGCCGTTGAAGTCAATCCAATGCTGGCGACACTCGTGAACTTCCATGATGAAGATCTCGTCGGATCTTGGGTTGATTACTGCAGAAAGATCGAGACTTGCCTGCATGAGGTTGAGTTCAAGCATCTCTCTCCTGAGGTGTTGGATTTGAACTCTCGGCGGTCTGCATGGGTCGAGCGTAGTGTTCCTTTCATTCGCCAATTTGAACAAGAAGTGACCCTAAGACGAAAGGAACATGAAACGGCTTCGAGCGAATCTGTACGATTGCGCACCAAGGTTGAAGCGAATGCTGCGCGGTTAAAAGCTGTTTTCGACAACCTCCAGCGATGTATCTCGGATGGGCTGACGCTGAGGCAGACGCTTGACCTCACCGAACGGGTCATGCAGGACTGCGAAGCTGCCCTGCTAGAAACCGATGAAAAGCTTTCGTCCTGTTTGCGGCAATGGACTTATGTTGAAGCGGAATTGGCCGCGGTAGATGACCATGAGAAAGGATTGAGAGGAGCACGCGAGCGGCTTGCCGATTTGCTGAAGACGCATCCTCCTTAATAACCGTCTTTGTACCTTTTTTGTACCGACTGTAAACTTGTGATTCATGAATAACATATATTCATTCTGATCCCTTTATGAAATGTATCTTGTATTCGCTTGAATTCATGAATAAAAGACATATTTTATTTCATATTGGCATGTAACTTTTAGCAAACGTGTGGCATGTAAATAGTCCATCTTGCCCTCCTTGTAGGGCAGCGATGGCTTAGGAAACAGGTTCGGATCTGCCGCCTAAGACTTTTCAACTTTACGAGCAGTGAGGGTCTCATAAAGACTTTTCTCCCTACGAGTTGAGAGGATCTCGTAGGTGTATTTTCTCCTTAGGGGTCGTGAGGATTATTAAGTATGTTTTCTCTTGAGAGTCGTAAGGATCTCATAAGAGAATTTTCCCCTTTACAAGTCGAGAAGACTCGTAAGTGGTTTTTTCCCTCCTTGTCAATATTCGACTTGGGAGAGTGTGGCCTGTGGATAGTATACAATAGTCCATCTTGGACCTACTTGCAGTGCCCCAGTGCTTAGGAAACAGGTTGATATCCCCGTTGCCTAAGGCTTTTCCTTACGAGTCGAGACGAGTCGAGAAGTTCTCGCAGGAACATTGTTTTCCCTACGAGTCGAGACGAATCGAGAAGTTCTCGCAAGGATGTCCTAACGTTATAGTTAACCTCTACTGATAGAAGTCCGTTAGGGTCTGTGGTACTAAGGCTTTTATCCGTCGTACCGTCGTGTTGGCCGATGTATTCCCCGATACGCAATCTTGCTGTTCGAGTGGCCCCACGACTGTCGTGTCTCTGATCCCTTCGGGGGCTGGACAAGATGTCTTCAAGTAATCATCTAGGTGATATTACCGTCGGAAGAGCAAGCGTTAGGGATATTCCATTCTGCTTTTTACTTGAGGTTAAGCTCAGTTTGGGAGCCTCGATGAGTCATGACCACTCTGAGCTGGTGTGGGATGATCTCCGATAGACTTTCAGGTCTCATTTGAGTTGCCGTCAAGACCCTGAAGCTAGGGATCTGTTAGTTATACGTATGCCCTAGAGGCCATTACTGTACATACGATGTATATTTAATGGATGCTTGGACATATGTAGGGAGGACTTTCTTGCTCGACATGATAGTATGCTATCTGGTTATACTTTATCTTAACATGTACTCTGATTGTCTCTATATTACATGTTGATAAAACTCTTAGGATATGTACTCGACTACTGGGACTATGATGAGATCATACTAGTGGGGCCACGGTAGTCGACGAGTACATCCTATAACTGTTCCTAGTCGAGGGTGTATCGAGACAGGGAATCGATACACCAGAGTAGACTAGCGTATACGCATCTTGACCCATATGATGGGCGATGGATGATCCCATATCCATCGGTGTTTGACATCAAGGATGGTGTACGGGTGTTCAGTGGAGACTGGGTACACTGGACGGACTCGCCGAGAACTCCCAGATGCTATTATACCTCACGTCAGATGGCAGTTCTCCGGTGACACTGGTACAGAGTAGTCTGTTGACCTGAGATCGTCATAGAGTCTTGTGTGATTCCCACTGTGCTTTGATTTCCATCATACCACGTCCAAGAGGGCATGCAAAAAGGTGGCTTTTGGGTACAGTCCCGAATCACATGGAGGCAATGAGCGATAGGAGGGGATTCGTCTCTCCCGGTATAGGGAGTTGATGTTGTGCTGTGTTCGATTGGCTATAACCGGAAATCCCTGGCCAGGGTTGCTGAGATCTACTGGTAAGTGTTATCAGTAGTTTCTCAAACTGTTATAGACCTCATATCGACACGACTTATCGAGCTACTGGGGTCTGACGTTTACCACCCCTAGGTGAGATATGCGACATATCAGACGACGAGACCGGACTGTACGGTAGTGTTACTGATTGGATTCGCAGGAGTACTAGCGGGCTTACTTGTTGATCTTCTGATCGCTCAATACCCGGGTGGCCGTTACGTTTAGCAGACCGCTTGCGGCTTGTGGGTGATTGATATGATCACCACCTACTGCCGGCGTATTGACGAGTCTTTAGAGTCTCACACAGGGGTTTCCTGGCTCAAGCGAAATGGAGTAGGAGCACATATGTGATATGTGTGGGACCGAGATTAATACGATATGAGATACCGTATTCTATTCTCGCGATTTGTAACATTGATTGGTTGTATGCGATATAGCCGGGTTATCGGATCAAGTGTTGATTCGATAAGTTGTTACACATGATATTAGTCGGTTATAGCCGGATTATTAAATCAAGAGTTGATTTAATAATTTAATGTATAATTATATATTTGATATATTACATTACATTAACTAGTATTAGCTCACTTAAGATTTATTTTCTCACTTGATTATGCATAAGTGTATATGTGATATATATTTGTGTACATATGATTGTATCATGCTTGATGATACATCAAAGATGGGTGTATGAGTCTTATATCAAGATTAGGATAAAGATTAGGGTTTTGTTTATATCTTAAGAATTACAAAAGAGAAAGACTTTGTCAAAGTTCTCAAGTTTTCATGAAGCTTGTGGAAATATTGACAAAGTCAACTCTTTTGTCATTCTTAAGGATATTTAGTTAACCCAACCCTTAATCTAATGCTTTGGTTAATTCTCTACATGAGTTAAGCATGATAGCTTAACTCACCCATGGTTACATTATTGATAGGATAATAATTCATATGATGAGATTATTCTTTCTTCTTCTTCTTCTTCATCAAGCTCCATGAAAAGCTTACTAGCTCCAATGGTGCCATGAGAAAAAATGTGAGAAAATCAATTCTAAAGTGAGCCTACCTCCTACTTCTTCATCCTTTACCACTTGCCATGTAGTAGAGTGTGTTCTCTTCACAAAGTTCATGACCTAGTGAAGGAATAGGTTGAGTTAGTGTCTCTCCGACGTAGATCATCTTCGGCCTCGAAGTCATCGAAGCAAGAACGTTCGTTCTTCTTGTGGAGCTTCTCTAGAGTCCGGAGTTCACGATCGCAGCGAAGGGGACATCTACACGGAGCTATTTAAGTGAAGGACTGGATCTACAAAGGTTGTAATCCCTCTCACTTAGTGTTAAACTGTTTAACATGTTAGTTTTCGTCTAAACTCTAGTTTAAAGATCCGGCTTTGGGTTGTTCGGCACGGCTAAAATTTTAATCGGGCATGGTTGATACCTCGTAGACGCTTGTGCGCGTGCCTAGCAACCCTACAGGATCTTCCTTTGCTTCATTTGTTGACATTGCGTCTGCAATATTGCGATGAATGTCGAGGTTGTCTCTGGGTTGTTTGTTAACCATTGAGTCTTGGAACTAGGGACTTTGTCATGGCTCCGTTTGTCGATGTCACGTATGCATCCTGTTGGAGTGAGAAGAAACATCATTGTTGATCTCTGGGCTGTCTGTGAACCATCGAGACTTGGAACTAGGGACTTTGCCATGGCTACGTTTCGTTGACATTACATCTGTATCTGTTGCATTGGCCGATGCATTCCCTTATACGCAATCTTGCTGTTCGAGTGTCCTTGCGACTGTCATGTCTCTGATCCTTTCGGGGACTGGACAAGATATCTTCAAGTAATCTTCCAGGTAATATTATCGTCCGAAGAGCAAGCGTTAGGGATATTCCATGCCGCTTTTTTTTTACTTAAGGTTAGGCTCAGTTTGGGAGCCCCAATGAGTCATGACCACTCCGAGCTGGTTGGGATGATCTCCGATTGTCTTTCAGGTCTCATTTGAGTTGCCATCAAGACCCTGAAGCTAGGGATCTTCCTTTGCTTCGTTTGTTAACATTGCGTCTGCAATATTGCGACGAATGTTAAAGTTATCTCTGGGTTGTTTGTGAACCGTCGAGTCTTGGAACTGTTGGGATACCTACAACGGCAGCAAGGTTTCGGGAGTCATCGTCCATGCTAATTTCAAATTTTTGCCGTTCTAAATAACCCTAGCCATGAATCTTTAACTAGAGAATCAAACTAAATTTCATGTTAACAACTTAACATCTAAGAGTTAGGGATTACAACCTTTGTAGTCCATTCCTTTGCTTCATAAGCTCCGAGTTGAGGTCATTTCGCTGCGATCATCAAGCTCCCAGACTCTATAGAGGCCCATGAGGTGAATGAGACATCCTTGCTTGAAGACTTCATAATCCAAGATGATCTACCTTGAGGAATAACAAACCCAAGCTCTCACTTCATTAATGAGGTATTAGTGAAGCAAACACCCTAATCTAAGTGGCTAGAATAGATGAGGATGATGAAGTAGGAATTTTTCTCTCTTTAGTTTTCTTTTTCTCTTAATCATTCATCACAAAATAAAAGGCTAGAAAGCTTTTTGTGAGGAGGAAGAAGAAGATCAAGTGTGATGAATGAATAATGAATTATTGTGTGAGGTTAGAAATGCAACCAAGGGTTAAGCATGGCATGCTTAACCCTTGTAGAGACTTAACCATGAGTTAGGGTTAGGGTTGGGTTAATAAATATCTTAGAAATATCCAAAGGGGCGGACTTAGTCAAAGCATCATGAAGCTTCTTCAAAACTCATCCATGACTTAATCCATACAATTTGAATTACCAAAATAAATATAAATCCAACCATAAACCCAAGCATGGTTTAATCTCACAAACCCTAGTTGCATTTGTAACCTAGCATGTTACAATATTATATATTACATATATAATATTTAATATAACAAAAGAAAATAATACAATTAACATATATCACATATATATCAATGTATCATCAAGTGAGAAAAAGAATCATTTAAGTGAGCTTATATTAGTTAATGTAATGTAATATATCACATATATAATTATACATTAAATTATTAAATCAACACTTGATTTAATAACCCGGTTATATTACATATAACCGACTAATATAATATGTATCTTTTTATCGAATCAACACTTGATCCGATAACCCGGCTATATCACATATACTCGGCCGATATCACATATCGCGAGAATAGAATACGGTATCTCATATCGTATTAATCTCGGTCCCGCACATATCGCATATGTGCTCCTACTCCGTTTCGCCTGAGCCCGGAAACCTCTATGTAGGACTCCAAAGACTCGTCAATACGCCGACAGGAGGTGATGATCATATCAAACACCCACAAGCTGCAAGCGGTTAGCTAAACGTAACAGCTATCCGGGTATTGAGCGATCAGAAGATCAACAAGTAAGCCTGCACACACTCCTATGAATCCAATCAGTAACACTCCCGTACAGTCCGGTCTCTTCGTCTGATATGTCGCATATCCAGTCTGGGGTGGTAAACGTCAGACCCTAGTAACTGATAAGTCGTGTCGATGTGAAGCTCATAACGGGTCGAGAAACTACTGATAACACTTACCGGTAGCACTCCATATCAGCCCTGGCCAGGGACTTCCAGTTATAGCCAATCGAACACAGCACAACATCAACCCCCAATACCGGGAGAGACAAAACCCCTCCTATCGCTCATTGCCTCCATGTGATTCGGGACTGTACCCAAAAGCCACTGTTTTGCACGTTCTCATGAACGTGGTAAGGTAGAAATCAAAGCACAGTGGAAATCACACAAGACTCTATGACGATCTCAGGTCTACAGACTAACCTGTACCAGTGTCACCAGAGAACTACTATCTGACGGTATATATAATACCATCTAGGAGTTCTCGATGAATCCGTTCAGTGTACCTTTTTCGCCCAATCAGAGCAAAGCTCTGTTAAAATTCAAAATTCAAAATTTTGAAGCAACGCTTCAAATCTCGGGAGCAACGCGCCACATGTCAGGCGCTGATATGTCAGCGCAGCGTCCAAGAAGGCGCGCCCAATCAGAGCAAAGATCTATTTTTATGAAGCAACGCTTCAGTTGCGCTGCGCTCTGCGCTGCGCGACACGTGTCAGCGCAGATGTGCTGGCGCAGTTGCGCTGCGCTCTGCGCTGCGCGACACGTGTCAGCGCAGTTGCGCTGCGCCGTGCGCTGCGCAACACGTGTCACGCGCTGGGGCATCTGCGCCAAACAGAATTAAATTTCTAAGAAATCTTTTCTGTTCTTGTTAAAACAAGAAGATTTTCTTCTGCAAAGCAGAAGCCCTTGGATCAAAGATCCAACGGTGGGGAAAATTCCCCAAATCACTCAGAGAAAGATCTCTTTAACGAATTTAACTAATTTATGGGCACTATAAAATGGACCCTAGGCCTCAATTAAAAGGGAAGAAGATCTTTAAAAAAAAAGAGAAGAGAACTCTTGAGAATTCCTCAAGAACAACAAAAGGTAAAAAAACCTTTAGGAAAAAGAGAAAATTCTCTTATGGACAGATTATGGATCTAAGAACAAGATCAATAATTTTTAAATAAAAAGAAAAATAAGTAATAATAGTGCTTTGCACTTTTTTATGAACCTCTGGTTCCTGAAACAAAAAAGAAAAATTTATTTTCTTTGATCTAAATTAGATCAAGAAATTAAATAGTGCTCTGCACTCCTGTTCTTGAATCTAAAAGATTCTTAGTGCTTTGCACTTCCAAACTGCGCTGTTGCGCTCTTGAGAGAGCGCCATGTGTCAGCTATAAAACAACTTGCGCTCTTGAAATAGAGCTTTGCTATCTGGAATTGGCGCAACTCACCAGAGCGCGCCACGTGTCAGCAGCGCAACAGCGCAGCGCATTAGCGCAGCGCACTGCGCTGTTGCGCTTGCGCTCACCAGAGCATGACACGTGTCATCATCATATGAGCTTGCGCTCATTACTTAGCGCAAAGCGCCAGACAAATGCACTGTATTGCTTACAAAAGGGCCAAGCCCAATTAAAGAAGGCCTAACGGGCCTAATAAAATGCAACGTATTACTTTAAAAAAAAAGGGGCAGAGCCCAAACTAAAACAGATGCGCTGCATCATAAGGAAGGGGACAGAGCCCAAACCAAAAAGGCCTAGCAGGCCAGAATAAAATGCAGTGCATTATTAAATATGGACAAAGCCCTAGCACAGGCCTAATAGGCCAAAGATCAAGAAAAATCTTGAATATTCTCAATGGGACTTAGCTCGATCATGGCCGTAAGTCCCCAAACTAAATTGACTGAGCAAAAATGCTCTCCTAAATCAATTTACGACCGGTTCAAGGGTACATCTCTGAACTCCTTTGACACATGTCATTGTAATCCTTCAACGACGTCAGAGAGGTGACGGGTCCCGATAACCACATATCAATATCGGACCGAGACGTCCTTAAACTAATATCGGACCGAGACGTCCTTAAACTAATATCGGACCGAGACGTCCTTAAACTAATATCGGACCGTGTCCTTAAACTAATATCGGATCGAGACGTCCTTAAACTAATATCGGACCGAAACGTCCTTAAACTAATGTCGGACCGAAACGTCCTTAAACTAATAGCGGACTACCACGTCCCTAAACTGGAATATAGACCACCACGTCACTAAACTGGAGTGCGGACCACCACGTCCTTAAACTGGAATACGGACCACCACGTCCCTAAACTGGAATGCGGACCACCATGTCCCTAAACTGGAATATGGACCGCAATGTCCTTAAACTACCTATGGACCACTACGTCCCTAAACTGGAACAATAGAGCCTCCAAATGCTCTTTTGCTGGATCTAAACGATCCCGTTTAAGTTGATCTTAGCTCCCAAACACGGCTAACGTATCCTTAAACATTCAAACGGACTATAAAACTCCAAATCAACCTTGGTTCAAGGGTACATCTCTGAACTCCTCTGACATCTGCCGTTGTAATCCTTCAACGACGTTAGAGAGGTGACGAGTCCCGATGGCCAGATATTAAATGGATTATCACGTTAAGTTGATCTTAGTCTCAAACAGGACTATCGTATCCTTAACGAACGTTTAAGTTGATCTTAGCCGCAACGCTGCTAATGTATCCTTAAACTAAAAACACCAAACCCAAATCTAAATAAATACGGATTTGGACTAATCCACGTCCTACGGGCGACGGCATTACTCAGCCTCCGTATACAATCCACGGGCAACCACAAACAAAACAAACACACACGACACGAAGTGAAATTCTGGAGAAGGAGAAAGTTGTTACCGCGATGCGGTAGCGTAATTAACTGCAGGGGCTTGCGCCTGCAGGGAAGAGCGTCCCCACAATCAAAAACCCCTCAAGTGAGGGGGAATCTGACGAAGTCTGCTACATCGGCCGCAGCCGTCTAAACCTCCGATACACGGTGCCATAAATCAACTTGGCATCTTCGGAGAGGTGGACGGATAAAACCAAATAGCATCTGCCCCGAATCTCAGCGTCAGGACATCGCGGTCCTGTGCGCCGTCCTTCGGAGGGGAACAAATTCTGGCACGCCCGGTGGGACCTTTTCCTTTTTCCACTCCACACTTCGTGTGTCGTCCTCGCGAACCAATCGCGGTTTGTTAAATGGTTGACTTCGGATTTCAAGTTACTAAGATTTGGTCTTTTTCCTGGCGCAGAACTCAAGATTCAATGGCCTCTAACTGCACCAATTGCTCGAAATGCCACTGCAGTGGACGCTCCACCTCCCCCGGAGGTATAGCATTTGGGCCCCAAGCGGCTTCCTTCCTCACTCTGCCAGTAGACCAGGTGACCCAAGCCACCACTGGTCTGTTCTTCGGGACCATGATCCCACCTACAAGCTTCCCTATGCCAATACCTGCACTGGAAGTGAACAAAAAGTCGGTCTTCGACCGGCTCATTGCTACGACGGCCCCTGTCAACGGGTCGCTCACTACCGAACCGACAGCCTCTGTTTTCACCAGGCTAAATCAGAACTCTAAATTGGTTGTCCCGAGGAAGGCGATAACTGTTGCTCCGGAAGTCATCAAGGCAGCTTCCCCTGCCAAAGAGTCAGTCTTTTCAAGGCTGACGATTCTTGCTCCCCCCTACTCTAGGGTCTGTCTTCGACAGGTTGAATATCACTCCTCAAAAGACAACCTCAGTCTTTAAGAGGTTAAAACCGGCGACGCCTCATTCAAACAGGGAGCAAAAAGAAGATGTCTCAATCTCCGAGCCAGTCCCAACGGCTCGTCATGCTCGACGTCGCCATTGGCAACGAGTGAGGAAGGCAGGGGGCAACTCTCCCTCAGGGCTAACTCCACCGGCTCCAGTGGTGGAAGTCAACGCTGCTGTTCCAACTGGGAACAGCTTTGAGCTGCTGAGAAGGGTACGGAAGAACTCTCCAACCGCTACATTGAAGAGATCTCCTCCACCTGCGGAGAGAGCTCCAGAAACGAAGCAAGAACATCCCCTCAACGGCTGTCCTCAAAAATATACAAGGTTTGGCGTAGAGTTCAAGACTCCGTGATTGACCCGGACCACTTTCATCGCCAGAAAAAGGCAAAGGTGGAAAAAGACAAAAACCGCCCTATTAAACAACAGGGGGCAACAATTGCTAGGATGCCTACTTCAACGGTCCACAAAAGAAGGAGGCCAGAGAAAACTCCCGTGACAATGGCAAAGTCTAAAAGCGGTGAACCTAAACGCCCCAAGTCAGGGGGCATAACAGTTCATACGGTTTATATGGCTTCTGGAAAGGAGGAAAGCCGCACTTCTACGGGTCACCGACCGCTCACCCGATCAGTGACCAAGGCTCAGGAGCAGCAACAAAAGCTCCAGGAGATGATGAATGCTATGGCCGTGCTTACAGAGCCAAAAGAAAACCCTGAAGCGTCCTTAGATGAGCGCCGAGACGAAGAGACCGACGCCGAGTTCCTTCGCCGAATATTGGAAAAGAAGGACAAAGAGGCTGCTGAACAAGCGGCCAACATACAGCGTATGGGCCTCCTCTTCCAGGACATGATAGGGATGATGATACAACAAGATCCCCCGAATGAAGAACCTCCGATCGTCCTTGGAGACGATAGGGGAGAGACATCGAATCCTCAGCCTATTCTATCAACGGCTAAAGAGGATACAATCTCTAAAACTGATCTGAACGAATACATAGCCCAGCAAATAAGGGTTCATCATGCGGCCGAAGCAGCCGGCCACGTCGTAAAAACGGGGCGGCCATATCCAGGCTGGTATGACCAAATCAAGTACCCGCCGGGTTACACAATTCCCAAGTTCCATGTTTACAAGGGGACCGGCAATCCCCATCAGCATGTTGCCCAGTTCAGGGCGCTTTGCGGTAACACCGGCGGCGATGACAAGCTTTTGCTCCGCCAGTTCGTTGGAAGTCTATCAGATATGGCGTTCAAGTGGTACTCTGAACTCCCTAATGATTCTATTAAAACCTTCGCGGAAATGGAGCTGCTGTTTACCCAACGCTTTGCAAGTGCCAGTGAACGTACCCCGATGACGGCACTGATTAACGCTAGGGTAAAACCCGGCGAGACATGGGTTCAGTACGCTATACGGTGGCGTAATCTATGGTCGAAGTGTGAGCAGCGCATAGAAGAAGCCCCTGCGGTGGGAATGTTTGTTGGAACCCTTGATCCACAAGCAACCATCTCACAGTTTATGATGTTCTTCAAGCCGACTACCTTCCAGGCTTTGATTGACAAACTAGCGCAGATGGACCAGATGGGCCATAAACCCCCTCTCCCAAAGCCGGACTCCTGAAATGACAAAGGAAAGGGAAAAGTGAACGTTGTCGCTAATGCTCAACAACAACCGAACGACTCGAAGCCGGTTGCTCGTACAAACAATACGCGCCCGTACGTACCCCTTGAGGATAGGATGGGACGTCCTTATTCCTTCTCCCGCGATAAAACGAAGAGGTTATTCGAGCTGGCGTTGCGCAACAGACTCATAAATCTGCCGGATCCAAAATGTCCGTTGAAACCAAGTGACGTCAACGAGCCCAACTACTGTCCTTATCGTCGAGTACTAGGCCACCCAATCGAAGATTGCTACGTTTTCAAGAATTGGCTTGAAAACCAATACCGACAGGGCAAGTTCGCGTTATCTGACAAATGGAAGGTGAATCCCCCGCAGCCTCACACCTCTAAGGGGACGAATACGTCGGGGGCAACATGCTCCGTCATTGAAGAAGCTCCTTGGGAGGTCGTATTATCAGCCAAGACAAAGAGGATGCTAAACGATCTTCAGACATGTCCAGCGGTCAAGTGGAAGAACCCATTGGAGCCACAAATTATGGAGGGAATGCTAAAACCTTGTCCGATTCAAAAGATTGGTGAAAGTGGCCCAAACACTCATAACCAGCCGTCAAAATCTTCGAAAAAGAAGAAGAAGAAATCTAAGAAGCCCGTGAAGCCTGGCGACAAGCGCACGGACTTACAAAAGCAAATTGACGCGCTGGAGGAATACAATCAGAGGGCACGAACCCCCATTACATTCCAAGAGTTCCTCAGCCATGTCTTTCAAGAAGAGGATGAGGGAGAAAGTTCATCAGATGAATCCGAGGAATATGTGGTGAGCTGTCATATGATTTCCCATTCGATCACGAATGATGAGGAGATTCCTTGCACCGAAAAGCTGGGGGCAGATCCTGAACCAAAAGTTCTGGGGCCATCAGATGAAGTAATTGACGCACTCCTTAATGAAGCTCGGTTGAAAAGTAAAGCTGATCGGGAGCACGAGGCGGCTATATTTGAAAGGGCCAAGCACCAGCGACTTGATGAAGGAGCTGAGACGATCCCGCTGGAGCAAAACACCTCCGCTACCGACAAAAGCCAACTCAGGATGAGGAAAAAGTTCGCTAAAGCCATATCAATGGGCATGAAGCTACCATCCTCTGAAGGAAACATCGCCGGTGAAGTGGAAACGCACCCCTCGTATTGCTTATATCATCAGAGGATTTCGCACCCCACTCAAGAGTGCAAAGCTTTCGATAGATGGTGGCAAGGATACGTTGCTCATCGACAACGCTTTAAGCGGGAAAAACGTAAAATTCGTCGGGAGCAGAGAAATACGACCGAAGGGCTTAAAAGAACTGCTGGCGATTGTCGCATGGTTAACACCGGTGGATCACAAGTGCCTACATTCGGGAGTGATTCTGATGAAGAGCTAGAACTTGCCCCTCTCTTTAAAGAGTCCGCTTCAAGAAAAGAAGAAGAACCGAAGGTCTGCGAAAATATCCGGCTGCGGAATCGGACGCTGCCTGAAAAGAACCTCGGACCCTTGAACAGAAAAGATAAAGGGAAAGAAAAGGTCTCTGAAGATATCATCTTAGATGACCAAGCAGAGGAAGAGTTAAACGCCAAGAACCCACCGAAGAGAAATAAGGTAGACTACAACGTTCTGGCGCATCTGAGGAAGCTGCCCTCACAGCTCAGCATTCTTGACGCCCTTTTGCTATCAAAAGAGGCGAGAGATTCGTTGATTAAGGCGCTCCAAGACCCGGAACAATTCCAAGTATGCCTGGCCGAGGAAAAGATGAAGGATGAATTAGAGGAAGTGCACACGGCTGATGTTACTTTTGGTGATGAAGACCTTCTACTTGGGACGTGCGAACACAATCGCCCTCTCTATGTCTCGGGATACTACCATGATATAAGGATAGGGAAAATCCTGGTCGATAACGGGTCGTCTGTTAACCTACTCAACGTGCGGGTGTTGAAGGAAATCTGCATGAGCATCCAGCACCTTGCTCGGGACAAGATCACCATCTCCGGGTTCGACTCCCAATCGTCAAAGACTCTTGGATCTGTGATACTGACGCTACGCTTCGGGCTACTCGTCACGGACATTAAGTTCCACGTCATAGACGCCAAGACATGCTACAACGCTTTGCTCGGCCGACCATGGTTACACGAGTACAACATCATCTCTTCTACACAACATCAGTGTATGAAGTATTTTAAGGATGGTTTTGAGTATACCGTGACGGGAGAACTGAACCCGTTCTCTGTGAACGAGGTCCGCAAATACGAAGATGCCAAATACTTCTTGCCGGATTTCGAAGACACGGAGAAGTGTCACAAGCCGAAAAATAAAACTAACGCCACCATCCCTGTCTTCGGCAGTAATACCGAGGAGGAAGAGGAGATCGTTTATTCGGGTCCGCCCTAACATAACAAGCCAGGACCGTCCACTCCTACATTGGTCTTTGGTAGTGATTCGGAGGATGAGGTCCATGTCGTATTCTCTGCTCGACCTTCAATACAAGCTTCCGCTGACGAAGAGCAAAGTCTGCAAGTCGCCATAGTGCCGCCTAAACATCATAAAGAACTGGACGCACTTAATATCTATAGTGTAGAAGAGCTGCAGACATTCTATATCCCTCCCAGGCGAGAAAACGAGAAGGCAATCCTATTCTACCGTTCTGAAGAAAACAAGGTGGAAAAAGAAGTTTGGCATGGCGCAGATCCCACGCTCGACAGGCTTCAGCCTATCCGTCTTCCCAGATATTATACAGAAGGTTTGAAGAAGCTGCTGAAACGCCAGGGGATATCCTTCAAACAGACCGTTAGAGAGTCCAAATTCTATGACAGGGTCTGGAACATTCCCGGGATCCAACGCAAACTGCCTAACGGGAGAATGGAAACAAGAGGGCTTGGATACATCCGTTCAAAGAAACGAGAGTTACTACCCGGCTGCTACGTCGTATATGACCTTGATGAAGAAGCGGATGCTCAATGGGAGGATGCTAATCCTAAGCCAGTGAAAGTTCCAGATGCAAAAGAGCCCAGTCCGTCGTTCAAGGAACAAATGGACAGACTTGTAAAGAAAGCTGGTCAAAAGGTCCGAGACGATCACAACCGTGAGACGGCCATCTACGAGAAAGCCAAGACGCAACGCCTTCTCCAACAGGCCATAAAGGATGAAAATGCCGCTCCTTGTCAACCCGTTATAAAGAAGGCTCAGCTCAAAAGCAGAAATAAATCGAAAGGCCAAAAAGGCACTCAACAACAACAAATCAGGGCTGAGAAGCCACGCAAACGGGAGTCGAGCGTTATTGATCTATCCCTTATGAAGAAAATGAGGCGAGCATACTCGTTTCCTCGGGACAAGACGAAGAAAATACTTGATCTCGCCCTGCAACATCAAATGCTTACATTGCCGGAGTCTAAACACCCTGAACAAGCAGGCGAAGCCTCACACCCGGACTATTGCTCTTACCATCGAGTAGTAGGTCATCCTCTTGAAGATTGCTTCACCTTCAAGAATTGGGTCGAAGATCAATATCAGCTTTGTAAATTCGCTCTGTCCAACAACTGGAGGGTAGCACCACCACAAAAGCACGAGCCTAAGGCCATGAAAGAAAAACCAGTTCCACATTGGGATTGGAAGCGAATTCGTACCTGTCACATGATAACAATACTACAAGAAGAATCCGAGAACATGGACAGCCTTCCCTGGTGCCTCAAAAACAGCAATGATGAGGTGATCTCAGAATTTCCCCCAGCTCCGAAAGAACTGGAGGATGGAATACATACCACTGCAGATAACCTCAAGAAAATTGAGTTGGGGACGATAAACAATCCGCGACCGACATTCGTCAGCGAGCTGCTGTCTGAAGAGAGGGTGGCTGCGTTAAAAGATGTCCTTGTACAGCATAAAGATTGCTTCGCATGGAACTATTCCGAGATGCCGGGACTAGATCTAGAAGTTGCTGTACATAGACTGGCGATATCCTCGGGTGTCAAGCCAGTCAAACAAGCGCCGAGAAGAATGCGGCTTGAGCTCGAGATGAGCATCAACACTGAAGTCAAAAAGCTGATAGACTCCGGCTTTATCCAGGAGGTTCAATACCCTGAATGGATTGCTAATATCGTCCCAGTGATGAAGAAAAATGGGACGGTGCGCATATGCGTGGACTTTCGGGATCTCAACAAAGCCTGCCCGAAGGATGATTTCCCAATACCAGTCACCGAACTGATGATAGACAATACGTCCATGCATGAGATTTTCTCATTCATGGACGGCTCATCAGGATATAATCAAATAAAAATGCATCCTGAAGACCAGAAACATACGGCTTTCCGGACTCCTTTGGGAATATTCTGTTACAAGGTGATGCCCTTCGGTTTAAAGAACGCCGGTGCCACCTACCAAAGGGCCATGACGAAGATCTTCGATGACCTTATACACGAAATCGTCGAATGCTATGTCGACGACCTCGTTGTTAAAAGCAAATCATATGAGGAACATCTCGAGCATCTGAAGACCGTATTTCAACGTCTTCGGCAATACAACTTGAAGATGAATCCGCTCAAGTGTGCATTCGGAGTTTCCTCAGGAAAATTCCTGGGATTCATTGTTCGACACCGGGGTATCGAAATAGATCCGTCCAAGATCAAGGCAATCATGGAAATGCCTCCGCCAAGGACTCTCAAACAGCTGCGGTCTCTCCAAGGGAAGCTCGCGTACATACGGCGATTTATAGCCAACCTCTCAGGAAATTGCCGTCCTTACAGCCACCTGATGAAGAAGGGAACCCCGTTCGTCTGGGATCAAAAGTGCCAAAGCGCACTAGACGAGATTAAACAGTACCTGCAAAACCCTCCAGTGTTGGCCGCTCCGGTTAAGGGAAAGCCTCTCATTCTTTATACAGCCGCCCTCGAAGGTTCTTTAGGCGCATTATGGGCACAAGAGAACGATCAAGGGAAAGAAAGAGCACTCTACTACTTAAGTCGAGTTCTACTGGGGGCAGAAAGCAACTACTCCCCCATTGAAAAACACTGCTTAGCGTTGATCTTCGCGATAACAAAGCTCAGGCACTATGCGTTGGCGCATGAGGTCCGCCTCATTTCGAAGGTGGACCCTCTTAAATACCTAATGTCAAAGGCCATATTGACGGGACGACTCGCTAAATGGGCCCTGCTCTTAATGGAGTTCTCGATAACGTACCGACCTCTCAAGGCAGTGAAAGGCCAGGCCATCGCCGACTTCCTTGCTGAGCACCCGATACCTGCCGATTCTCCCCTAAAGTGCGATTTGCCAGACGAACATGCGTTTGACGCAGTCGACGGTGGTGATATCCGTTGGGAGCTTTATTTCGATGGAGCATCTTCCATGAAAAAGCACAGACAAAGTACGCCAATGATCAAATCGGGAGTAGGCCTTATCTTCGTGACCCCACAAGGAGGAATAATGCGCTTCGCTTTCTCCTTAACAGAACCGAGAACGAATAATGAAGCTGAATATGAAGCTTTGATAGCAGGTCTCGAGATTGCCATTGACATGGGAATTGAAAGCCTCCTCATATATGGGGACTCCCAGCTAGTCGTCAGTCAAGTGAACGGCGATTACCAAACATGCAAACCGGAATTGGTAAAATACGGGGAAAAGGTGCAACAACTGCTGACCCAAATTCCCTCCTATACTTTAGAAAGTATACCACGCGCAGAAAATAGCAAAGCGGACGCGTTAGCTAAGCTTGCTAAAGAACTGGCTGACGAGAACCTCGATGAGGTTAGAATCATGGTGCAAAGTCGTCGGGTGCTCGCCCCCGCAGAAATACCTCCGGGATCACCCGAAGAAAAGAGAGTGACTGAACAAGCGACCTTCCAAATAAAAGACCATGAGAAGGTTGAGGATTGGAGGGAGGTCTTTATAGACTACTTCAAATCCCACCAAATGCCCGAAGATGCGTCCGCACGACACCAGCTCATGAAACAAGCTTTGTCTTTCGCCTTCGTCAATGATACTCTATACAAGAGGTCATTCGATTCTCTGTGGCTGAGGTGCTTAGGACCGGACGAAGTGGAAAGAGTTGTTCAAGAAGTTCATGACGGAATCTGCGGTTCTCACCAAGCAGGCCCAAAGATGACGTTAAAGATCAAACGGATGGGCTACTACTGGCCCACGATGATTCAAGACTGCCTCGAATATGCGAAACAATGTCACTCATGCCAAATTCATGGGGACTTCATCCATCAGCATCCCAATCCACTACATCCAACGGTGGCTAGCTGGCCATTCGAAATGTGGGGGACTGATATAGTCGGCCCCATCGAACCAGCATCGTCTAAAGGACATCGTTTCATCCTAGCGACGACTGACTACTTCTCTAAGTGGGCAGAAGCAGTACCATTGAGAGAAGTGAAGACGGAGAATATCCTCCATTTCTTCAAAACGCACGTCATATATCGGTTTGGAACTCCGAGGCGGATCATCTCCGATAACGGGCCAGCCTACCGAAGTCATAAAATCAACCGCTTCGCACAGCAGCATAACATAGACTGGAGATATTCCTCAGTCTATAATCCACGAGCTAACGGTCTCGCTGAGGCCTTCAACAAGACCTTGACGAAAATTATAAAGAAAACAGTGTCCCGAAATAAGAAAGACTGGCATGAGAGACCGCAAGAAGCTCTTTGGGCGTATCGAACCACGCTCAAGACAGCCACAAACACAACGCCATACGCGTTGGTGTTCGGTACGGAAGCAGTACTCCCTCTCGAGATAGAGTTACCCTCTCTACGAGTGGCAGTTCACCATGAGCTAACGGACGAAGAAAATGCTCACCTTCGGCTTGAGGAGCTTGACGCCCTTGATGAAACTAGGCTCATAGCGCAACAAAATCTGGAAGCTTATAAAGCAAAGATGATGCGCTCATACGAAAGATTGACCCGACCGAGGACATTCCACCAAGGCGAACTCGTGCTAGTGGTCAAAAGGCCTATGATCCCCAATCGCGCCAAGCGGGGAAAATTCGAGCCAAACTATGAAGGCCCGTACATCATAGATAAAGTTTACCAGGGTGGGGCCTATCTACTCATGGACATGCACGGTGAAAGGCCTTTCAGGCCGATAAACGGTCGCTTCCTGAAGAAATACTACGCTTAATGAGCCACAGCCTAGGTCAATGATAGATGACGACGACCATGTCCGCTCGCTATCTTCCTAAGCTCAAGTTTTATAAGCAGTAGCCAACCTCTCAATGTTGGACCGAAATGTCCTTAAACTAATAGCGGACCGAAATGTCCTTAAACTAATAGCAGACCGAAATGTCTTTAAACTACTACCGCAGCATCTTTTAGGCTGGCGAGATAAAAAAAAACATATAAAAATAAAATAAAAAAAAACGGTATGTCCATAAGCAAAATGGCACGGATGAAAACCCGAAAGGGCTCCGTGAGTAAAAAACAGCAGGGCTACCGGCGAGTGTTCGTGAAAACCCGAAAGGGCGCGACCTCGTAAAAAAAAAATAAAAAAAAATAAAAAGAATATAAAAAAAAACGGCATGTCCATAAGCAAAACGGGCACGGATGAAAACCCGAGAGGGCTCCGTGAGTAAAAACAGCAGGTCTACCGGCGAGTGTTTGTGAAAACCCGAAAGGGCGCAACCTCGTTAAGAAACACTTGTAGGGTCCTCTCGACCCTATAAGGAGAAACCACCCGCGTGAGATCCTTACGATTCACAATGGAAAACACTTAGGAATCCCCACGATTCCTAAGGAGAAAATACACTTACGAGATCCTCACGACTCGTAAGGAGAACGCTCTTATGGGACCCTCACGGCTCGTAAGATTTGAAAGTCTTAAGTTACAGAGATCTAAACCTGTGCTTAAGCAACCCCCACAACTTTCGATATTGCCCTACAAGTGGCTCAGCACTGACCCTTGTATACAATCCACGGGCGCGAATAAACATTTCCCTAACTAAGTCCCATCTGAGACTAGGGATATGTCCACACGGTAAACAACCCTTGTAAATCCTCTCGACTTACAAGGAGAAAGCCCTCCTGTAGGATCCTTACGACTTACAGAGGAACAAAACACTTAGGAACCCTCACGATTCCTAAGGAGAAAATACACCTACAAGATCCTCACGACTTGTACGGAGAAATACCTTTGTGAGACCCTTACGGCTCATGAAGTCAAAAGCCTTAGTCGACAGGACCTTAACCCTGGTCGCTAAGCCTCCTTTGTTCGACAACAACAGAAGCAAATGATGATTCGCTCCTGGCAATATCCCAGTTGTAGCGGTGCTGATGCCAAAATCGGTGTCCAAGTTCAGGTTTACGGCGAAAAGCCAATAGGCCGCACATGCATATGAAATAGCCGAAATGATAGGGCAACTTGCAATAAAAAGCAGCAAGTAAAATGTATGCGTGCGAAATAGCCGAAATGATTGGGCAACTCGCAATAAAAAGCAGCGAGTAAAAATAAAATAAACAGACGAAATGATTGGGCACCGCGAAAAATAGCCGAAATGATTGGGCAATCGCGACCTTCACGATATAAAAGCTGAAATGATAGAGCATCGTGGAAAGAATAAAAAAAAATGAAAGAATGAAACTTTTTGCCCTACAGTTAAGATCACATCGATCCCTGTATACAATCCAAGGGCATAAACAAAGAGGGAACCATACCCTCCCAACAAATTCCTCGACTCACGGATACAAACACTCCTTGACGAGAGCCTCCTGATCCGCGTCGATCCGCAGAGCCACCAGCGCCTCCGTGGAAATCCTCGACTCGTTTCAAACCCCAAGGAAACAAATAATCCTTGGCGCTTGGGAAACAAATAATCCCTAGCAAACTCCTCGACTCACGGATACAAACACTCCTTGACGAGAGCCTCCTGATCCGCGTCGATCCGCAGAGCCACCAGCGCCTCCGTGGAAATCCTCGACTCGTTTCAAACCCCAAGAAAACAAATAATCCTTGGCACTTGGGAAACAAATAATCCCTAGCAAACTCCTCGACTCACGGATACAAACACTCCTTGATGAGAGCCTCCTGATCCGCGTCGATCCGCAGAGCCACCAGCGCCTCCGTGGAAATCCTCGACTCGTTTCAAACCCCAAGGAAACAAATAATCCTTGGCGCTTGGGAAACAAATAATCCCTAGCAAACTCCTCGACTCACGGATACAAACACTCCTTGACAAGAGCCTCCTGATCCGCGTCGACCCGTAGAGCCACCAGTGCCCCCGTGGGAATTCTCGACTCGTTTCAAACCCCAAGGAAACAAATAATCCTTGGCGCCTGGGAAACAAATAATCCCTAGCAAACTCCTCGACTCACGGATACAAACACTCCTTGACGAGAGCCTCCTGATCCGCGTCGACCCGCAGAGCCACCAGTGCCCCCGTGGGAATTCTCGACTCGTTTCAAACCCCAAGGAAACAAATAATCCTTGGCGCTTGGGAAACAAATAATCCCTAGCAAACTCCTCGACTCACGGATACAAACACTCCGTGACGAGAGCTTCTTAACTCATATCAACTCGCAGAGCCACCACCCTCTTCGCAAGCAAATCCCCGATTCGTCTCAATTTGTAAGAAGAAGTCTCAGACAGCAAGGATTGAAAAGCTTGCTTCTTGAGCAATGGGGCCCTGCAAGTCAATCCAAACTGGTCTCACTCTCCGAAGTCGAATTTCGACGAGAAGGGAAACAACCGCTTATGAATCCTCTCGACTCGTAAGAGGGAAAATTCTCTTATAGGATCCTTACGACTTATAAGAGAAAACCACACTTAGGAATCCTCACGATTCCTAAGGAGAAAATCCGCCTATGAGATCCTCTCGATCCGTAGGGAGAAAAGCCTCTATGAGACCCTCACGGCTCATAGAGTTGAAAAATCTTAGGCAGCAGACCAGAACCTGCGGCCTAAGCCATCGCTATTTCCTAAGGAAGTCGGAATACTCGTTTTAGACATCCATCAACCATGGTTATTAAGACAGCCTGCTGACAATAAAAAAAAAAGAAGATGACAGAAAGAATATCCGGTCTACATTTGATCTGGCGTGCGTGACGCATTCATTTATGCATGGGCAGAAGACTCAGGACGAGAAATAAGACAAGCTGAAATAGAAAAGGGAAGGGTTTCCATTCATACTGTTAAAAAAATTTCTTTTACAAGCATAAGAATAATGAATAAGAAACATTATTCAAATTATTACAACGGTATAACCTCAGATCCGGGGCACGAATTGAGGAAATCAAAAGTAAGGCCATCCAGAGTTCTTCTGGCCTTTCTAATTATTCTTATGCGTAGTCTTTCTCGCTCCTCTGTATCGAGATCATCGGCGAGCCCTCCTGGCCTTTGATAAGCAGCAACTATCGTCGTCTGCTGGAAGACTTGGTGTAGGATGTCAATAAGGCTGTTCCGTCGTTTCTTTGAAATCAACCCTGTCAGGTACACTGAATGCACCTTGTCTTCGGCATCATCCAGCGCGTTGAGCGGTAAGGCCTCATGAAGACCCGGAAGTGCTCTCCATATGGCTCCCAACACGACTTTCAAAAGGGCCGAACGACGAGGCAACAGCCAACCACCGCTTGCGTTCAGACGACCCATGACTTCTGCACATTCAGCGTCTGTAAACTCCTGTTTTTGTTGACGACCCTGAGCGCAGATATCGTCGTAGGTAATAAACTCGTGCAAACTGTATAGATGCACCGCCGCCATTATGCCTGGAGGAAATATTACAGGAAGATCAGCAATAGAAAAACAATAATATACGTAGAGGACTAAATTCCTAGAGAGCAAAACTATGTTCAAGGATAAAGTCCCCTGGATGAAAGCTCTGCTGGTTAAGATTAATCTAAGAATCGATTTTACCTAAAGTTTTCCTAAAAACTTTAAAAAAAAGAAAAAAGGAGGAGCAAGGCACCGGAGTTCTTGAAGGCAAGAACAAAGCTCTGAGGTCTTCGAAAATAGAAATCTGAAAGATGATAAATATCTGGGGGGGACGAAAGGTCCTATTTATAGGCATCAAGTGCCTCTTCGACTTCCAAGAGTTGTCACGGCAGTTTACCCTAATCGGAGCGAAATTCTGTTCAAATTCCGAGGCGGGAGATGAAGCAACGCTTCGTCTTCCCCGTGCTCTAACTTGAAAATTAATTTAATAAAGAGATGCTTCAGATTATTTGCGCTATGCAATACGCCACGTGTCTGACGCAGACGCATCAGCGCAACGCCCAAAGTAGCGCACCCAATCAGAGCAAAGCTCTATTTCAAGCAAAATTAAAGGAAGCAACGCTTCAGCGGCGTATGCGCCGTGCGCTGCGTGACACGTGTCAGCGCAGATGCGCTAGCGCAGTTGCGCTGCACTGTGCTCTGTGCGACACGTGTCATACCCTGGAGCATTTGCGCTAAACAAAATTAAGGCTCTGAAGAAATCTTTTCTGTTCTTGTTAAAACAAGAAGATTTTCTTCTGTAAAACAGAAGCCCTTGGATCAAAGATCCGACGGTGGGGGAAATTCCGCCAAATCATTCAGAAAAGGGGATTTCTTCAACAAATTGGACTTGCTTCTTAATTTGCTAGATGAAACCTCAGGCAGCAGAGGTGGGAAAACTTGCTTCCTGAACGATGGGACCCTACAAGTCGATCTAAAATGGTCTCTTGCATACTATACATGGGTCTCACTCTCCAAAGTCGAGTTTCGATAAGGAGGGAAACAACCGCTTACGGGTTCTCTCGACTCGTAAGAGGGAAAAATTCTCTTGTAGGATCCCTACGACTTATAAGAGAAAACCACACTTAGGAATCCCCACGATTCCTAGGGAGAAAACCCACCTACGAGATCCTCTCGATCCGTAGGGAGAAAAGTCTCTATGAGACCCTCACGGCTTATAGAGTTGAAAAGTCTTAGGCAGCAGATCTGAACCTGCGACCTAAGCCATCACTATTTCCTAAGAGGGTCAGGATACTCGTTCTGAGCATCCGTCAACCATGATTACTAAGGTGACATACTGGTAATGAAAGAAAGAGAAGACGGAGAAAATGACACATTACAAAAAAAGGGGTGTATCTTTTATTCATAAACTTGATTGGGTACATGATACATTATGTCAAAGAATGAAAAAGTATATATATACATTCTTTTATCTACAATTACAAACGATACAAAGGGGGATAGCTACTGAGGAGGAAGTGTCTTTAGTAAATCCACAAGTTGCTCTCGCACTTCCTTCAGCGCCTCCTCCTGAGCGGCTGCCGCGGCCACCTCCGCTTCCATCTGGGCTCGCTGCTGCAAGAAAGATGAAAGTTGCTCCTCCGCCGCCTTCTGGGCTGCTTCCTGGCTGGGTGCAGCTCGCTCGACAACATCAAGGTGTTGCCTCAATGATAACCCTTCAGAAAGACATTGCAGAAGGCCCTCAAAGACAACCTTTAGCCGTGCGGCGTTGGCCTCCACCCGAGCATGCAGTTGGGCAGACCTGCTCGAAGTCTCACCTCGCTCCTTACATCTTGAAATGACTTCTTGTTCGAGGTGATGCAAGTAAGGAGCACTTTGCTCAATCCACGCTGTTCTTTGATTACTGGCAGCCAAGGCCTCGGGAGCGGGACGCAGCGACTCCAACCGATGCAGGCGGGCCTCGATCTCCCTGCAATGGTTAACCCAAGATGCGATGATACCCTCGTCGTGAAAGTTCACGAGTATCACCAGCATCGGGTTAACCGCTATAGCAAAATCCGCAGCAGGGGTAGGGGTCTCGACGTCAAGCTCCTCAATGTAATCGCTCAGCATACGTAAGCTGTTTGCGGCGCCTTTCGAAGATGGACGTCTCAGGTAAGGACCTGCTGGCATTATGATGCGAGATTCAAAGGGCGCCGAGACCGGAACGACAGCTGAAGAGAAACAGGATGTGATCAGATAACAGTTCTGAAAATAAAAAAGGAAGACTTTATCAATGTGATAGTCGCTGTACCAGCTGAGGCAGGTGGCAGAACCGGAAGAGTCGGCAACGCAGCTGATCTCTTATCCCCTCCTTCAATCTGTAGCACTGCAGTTGAGATGAGAAAAAGAGGTTAGAGGTAATTCCATCAATAAAAAAAAAGGGAGGAAGGATGTCAACGGAAATCATACTCACCAACGCCACCAGACGAAGAAGCAAGCTCGGATGGGAAAGAAAAGTGTGGGAGCAACATCTGATATACATGATCAAAAAGTACTCCTGAAAAGACACAACAGCACGACTTTAGTACATGCACTATACATCTGAAAGATAAGACTAATAAGTTGCAAACCCATACCTTCCAACATCTTAAACGGTATGAGAGAGGGTTGGGAGGTAACCACCGCCAAAGCAGTCGTTGAAGGCGCTCCTTCAAGCAGTGGGGCATCGGCGCTGGCTGCACCTGCGTTACAAGAAAAGTGAACTTGTCAGAAAGGATTGTAAAATAAGAAAGACAGTAACCTAAAGTTTACCTGAGGAGCTCCCGGCTGAAACAGAAGCGACTACCTCCTCTATCGACATAAGGCCACCGCCCGTAGCCTCATCACCCGACTCGATGGGGACCGTCGTCATGCTAGCGCGACCAAGAGACGGCAGGAGATCGTAAGCAGGGAGGGCAATAATTGGAGCGTTGCCGGATTCTTGGAAGGAAGCGGCTGACTCTTCCCCAAGAGTCGTACCCATCTCGCCCGCAACTTCTTCGAGCTCCGCCGTCTCCATCGGCTCATCCACTGTCACCACGAGGTCGCCGGCCTCAAGTGCCTCGTCCACCACCAGCCTCGGTTCAGTTATAATGATCATATCATCTGCCGCCACTTCAGGTTCGGCATCAATGACCTTCTCGGCGGTAGGCCCCTCGACCTCCACTTCAGGCTCCAAAGCCACAGCGACATTGCCCACCGTCGGCTCGAGTTCGGCAGGTACCGCCTCCTCTGCTTCTTTGGGATCAACGGTTTCCGCCTCCCCCTCGATCGGACTCGGCCCTGCAAGATAAGGGATATAAGGACCAATGACATTAAAAACCCTTATAACAAAAACTCTGAGAGAAATATTACCTGAAGCGGATTTACCGTTTGCGCTCCGAACTGCGCGCGCCACCTCTCTGCGGGCAGTGGATAAGGCAACAGGGGCCTCTTCAGATGGAGTATCAGCACGAGGGGCGGTGCCTCCCGTAGCCAAGGCAGCTCGGCGCGCCTTCGACTCACGCCTTTGCCGCTTCCTTTCCTCCCAGGCTGTCTCGATGGATCTTAGTGACGCCTCATTCAAGGCGTCGTCATCCTCGTTCAGGGATGCCTCCAGAGCCTTTAAGGCATCCTTCATCGGCTCTTCAAGACGAACCTCCTGCGGTGGCCCAGAGGAAGCGGGAACATCGGCAGCTGGTAAAACATCTGCGTCGCTTGGTGGGAACGGCATTGAGGTTTCTGCAATAAAAAGAGAAAGGTTAGATCGACCATAACACGAGCGGGATGGAGACTTGATGGATTAAAACTTACTAAGGCCCATAGACGCTCTAAGACGTTCCTCCTCCTGGAAAGTCTTCAAAGAAGCGGCGATGGCTTCTTCATCAGTGATGCCTGTCGAAAGGAAAGAAAGAAAAGCGTTAGTCAAAGGCAATGAAGAGGATATGTTGCAATAAAGAAAAGGCGACTAATAGTTACCTGATTGCGCAAGCTTGGCCAGCCACGCGTCACGCTTTGCCAACCACGCCGAAGTTTCGAGGGCGGCTTCCAAGTTTGTATCGTCCGGCAGCGGCATCACTAATCTTTCGTTCGTCCCGTATTCGATCAGGCCCTCGGCATAGGGAGCATGGGGTTCCTGACCGAACACGACGTCCGCAGCAAAGAGCGACTTCTTTTTCTTTTGCCCTCCGACCCTAGGCTCACGAGGGATCGACTTCCGTTTAGCAGCTACTTTGGGACGACGGGTCCCGATGTCCGCACCCATGCCAGACTCCGGCGAGGGTACAACCACTGTCTCCGTCAGAGCACGGGGCGCTGCAGGTGCATCTGCGACATCAGGGAGCGACAAGTCACATGGAGGGCTTCGCGCACGCGATGGTCCGGTTCTGACCTCTTTTAAAGGGGCAACTACTGGGGTCCTTGGGACCAAAGGAGCGTTGCGATCGGTACCTGGAGGCACACCTTTACGATCGACCAACACTCGCCTTTCCTCCTTTATAACTGCTCCTGTTGCATGATTGTACCAGTCTTTGTACACATTGAGGAGTCTCGGAGCATAAGCCGGCGCATTGACAAAAAAATGAGAGCTCGTATTCAGGCGCATGAAATGGTGCAGTGCGTTCTCTATCCCTTCTTCAGTGGCAGTAGGTTCCAACAAGAAGGCTTCCAAGGGGACCCCTTGATCGTAGCCCAGTTGTTGGGCAAAACGATGCGGGTTATACCTCATAAAAATTGCCACACCATCCTGCCTAAAGACTAAGAAACCCGGTCTAATGGAATATAAGTGAAGGGTCTCCCGAGCCGTCAAAACTGAGGCTCCATCTTTAAAGACATCTTGTAATGGCCGCGTCACAGTGGTAGACACCTTTCCAATGGTCAATACCTTATCGACAAAGGACATACCGGCTCCAACGGTGTGAGGGCGAAGGAGTAAGCCCCTGGCGTTCCACGGTGATGGGGTTACAATTGATGCGCCGATCAGCTGTATAATGCGGGGAAAACCACACTTGTCAAAGAACGAGGGCCTTTTGTGCATGCCAAAGACACCCGCTGTGTGTAGCTCGAGCCACGATGCAAAGTAATGCATCGGGAAAACAACATGCAGTACCCCGGGCTCATTAGCATCCGCTGCTCGACTGAGGCCACGGTATAAGTGCGCCAAGCCAGCAATCCCAACAGCTACCTTTACCCCGATGACCATCCGGTGAGCTGGGTAAAAGACAGAGGGTCGCATCCGATGAGAGTGCATTGGGATTGCAAACCAGCTCAGCCACAATCCAAGAAATCCCAAGAAAAAGGCCTCCTCATCCATTCCAGGGGCCGCAATTTCTGCAAATGACATAGTAGGGAAGTCCGGAAGAAAAAAACCCTTTTGATCTATATCCTTCTCCGGTAGGTTGTCCACACCTAGACCGAAGGGGTCATCCAGGGTGGCGAACTTGGCAGCCTCCGATGAAATGACGCTTGGACGAAGGAAACGAGCAATGAAGTCCTCAAAATTAACTCCCCGACCCCCATGTTCGACGAAGAGGGACTCATATATGTTCAACACTTTAATCAAGCTCGGGAATTGATGTTGAACGACATTCTCTGGTGTGACCCCCTTACCATCGGCCTAGCACCAAAGACGTACACATCTGTCGGGAGCAGCTCCTCATAATGTTCCCCCATCACTGGTAAGCCAGATACCTCCGCAAACTCCTCCAAGGAGATTGACACTTCCCGATCCATGGCAAGGAAAGTGTGGGTAGGAATATTCCATTGCTCCAAGAAGGCTTTGAACCACCAGGTGGGGAGCGTGGGATACTGGAAAAGAGAGACGTAGACCGCGGTGTACAGTCCTAATCTTATCAACTGCGACTTCTTCGTCGACAGGATGTACCGGGCCCACGGCAGATAACCAATCGGGTGGCGGGGGATCAGACCAAGGTTATAAGATTGCCCCCAAGGTCGTGCTTCACCCTGACAGATACGGCGCCCTAGGATGTCCAAAACCATAGGACGCTGAACCGGTATCGCATCTATAGCAGGATGTAGAAAACCCTTCGATGTCCAATCCACCAACTCCACGGCATACTGCACCAAGGGTGGGGTAGCATAGTGAATCGCCGTGATGGGCTCAGACGGCACTGCGCATGTGAAGCTGCATCGACCCATAATAATCTGGTTATACCAAGACCCCCAAAGGTGGAGTTTCTTGTACTCCGGGTCATATTCTCTAATCATGGTCAGGACTTCACGGTCCAAGGGTGTCTCAGGAAATCCCCCCTCCGAGCGGACGAACGGGAATGAAGTGTCTAGAGACATGATCACTGCAAAAAGAACAATTTAGCCGTTAGTATTGTAATTCCAACGTTTGGAGTCTAAAAAAAAGAAAATGCATTAGTCAAATTAAAATTAATTAATTACACCGCACCACAGTGCAGTGAGTAGGAGACCAAAGAGGGACCCACAAAATCTAAATGACAATACGTCAGTTAATAAGACAATCTCATCATTGGATGAGATTGTCAGTTGGCCCCAGGAAAACATGCCCATTTAAAAAAAAGGGGGGGAAGAATTCCTAGAGACAAGGAGAAAATCTCCTCTTTCAGAGCAAAGCTCTGTCACAGAATGACACTTGTCAAATTCTGGTCTCAATGGAATAAAATTCCTTAAAAAGAGCATAGCTCTGTGATAATAATGAAAAAAAAATCCATCAGAAGATCTTAATACTTAAAATTTTTCTTTTAAAAATTTTTGGGACCTTGAAAAACCCATGAAAACTTATGATAAGTTCTTCACTTGGCAGATCTAAAAGATCCACACTTGATTTATGAGTAAAGCTCTGTTCATGGGTTAAAACCCATGAATAAGATCCCTGTAGATCTATAAGTTTTGAGAGCAAAGCTTTGTTTATGAAACCCCAATGGGGATCCCTTTGGATCGAAAGATCTGTGAGAGCAAAGCTCTTTGGTTAAGATTAAGTTAAATTAATTTGATTTAAATTAATTTTTACCTAAAGTTTCTGACTTTAGAAATGAGCAAAGCTCTGAAGTTCTTGAGTGAGAGCAAAGCTCTGGAAAATAAAAATCTTAAAACGGTAAGATTTTTCTAAGGGCCAGAGGTCCTATTTATAAGGCGCTTGCGCCCCTTAAGCTCACCCCTTGATCCGACGATCAAGAGTTTGCCACCGCTGCACTCACGTGTGCGCCACTTGAGCGCAACGGTGGGGGGGGGGCATTTGTTTCGCCCAATCAGAGCAAAGCTCTGTTAAAATTCAAAATTCAAAATTTTGAAGCAACGCTTCAAATCTCGGGCGCAACGCTCCACATGTCAGGCGCTGATATGTCAGCGCAGCGCCCAAGAAGGCGCGCCCAATCAGAGCAAACCTCTATTTTTATGAAGCAATGCTTCAGTTGCGCTGCGCTCTGCGCTGCGCGACACGTGTCAGCGCAGATGCGCTGGCGCAGTTGCGCTGCGCTCTGCGCTGCGCGACACGTGTCAGCGCAGTTGCGCTGGCGCAGTTGCGCTGCGCAGTGCGCTGCCCGACACGTGTCACGCGCTGGGGCATCTGCGCCAAACAGAATTAAATTTCCAAGAAATCTTTTCTGTTCTTGTTAAAACAAGAAGATTTTCTTCTGCAAAGCAGAAGCCCTTGGATCAAAGATCCAACGGTAGGGAAAATTCCCCAAATCACTCAGAGAAAGATCTCTTTAACGAATTTAACTAATTTATGGGCACTATAAAATGGACCCTAGGCCTCAATTAAAAGGGAAGAAGATCTTTAAAAAAAAAAGAGAAGAGAACTCTTGAGAATTCCTCAAGAACAACAAAAGGTAAAAAAACCTTTAGGAAAAAGAGAAAATTCTCTTATGGACAGATTATGGATCTAAGAACAAGATCAATAATTTTTAAATAAAAAGAAAAATAAGTAATAATAGTGCTTTGCACTTTTTTATGAACCTCTGGTTCCTGAAACAAAAAAGAAAAATTTATTTTCTTTGATCTAAATTAGATCAAGAAATTAAATAGTGCTCTGCACTCCTGTTCTTGAATCTAAAAGATTCAAACTGCGCTGTTGCGCTCTTGAGAGAGCGCCATGTGTCAGCTATAAAACAACTTTCGCTCTTGAAATAGAGCTTTGCTCTCTGGAATTGGCGCAACTCACCAGAGCGCGCCACGTGTCAGCAGCGCAACAGCGCACTGCGCTGTTGCGCTTGCGCTCACCAGAGCATGACACGTGTCGTCATCATATGAGCTTGCGCTCATTACTTAGCGCAAAGCGCCAGACAAATGCACTGTATTGCTTACAAAAGGGCCAAGCCCAATTAAAGAAGGCCTAACGGGCCTAATAAAATGCAACGTATTACTTTAAAAAAAGGGGCAGAGCCCAAACTAAAACAGATGCGCTGCATCATAAGGAAGGGGACAGAGCCCAAACCAAAAAGGCCTAGCAGGCCAGAATAAAATGCAGTGCATTATTAAATATGGGCAAAGCCCTAGCACAGGCCTAATAGGCCAAAGATCAAGAAAAATCTTGAATATTCTCAATGGGACTTAGCTCGATCATGGCCGTAAGTCCCCAAACTAAATTGACTGAGCAAAAATGCTCTCCTAAATCAATTTACGACCGGTTCAAGGGTACATCTCTGAACTCCTTTGACACATGTCGTTGTAATCCTTCAACGACATCAGAGAGGTGACGGGTCCCGATAACCACATATCAATATCGGACCGAGACGTTCTTAAACTAATATCGGACCGAGACGTCCTTAAACTAATATCGGACCGAGACGTCCTTAAACTAATATCGGACCGAGACGTCCTTAAACTAATATCGGACCGAAACGTCCTTAAACTAATGTTGGACCGAAACGTCCTTAAACTAATAGCGGACTACCACGTCCCTAAACTGGAATATAGACCACCACGTCCCTAAACTGGAGTGCGGACCACCACGTCCCTAAACTGGAATACGGACCACCACGTCCCTAAACTGGAATGCGGACCACCATGTCCCTAAACTGGAATATGGACCGCAATGTCCTTAAACTACCTATGGACCACTACGTCCCTAAACTGGAACAATAGAGCCTCCAAATGCTCTTTTGCTGGATCTAAACGATCCCGTTTAAGTTGATCTTAGCCTCCAAACACGGCTAACGTATCCTTAAACATTCAAACGGACTATAAAACTCCAAATCAACCTTGGTTCAAGGGTACATCTCTGAACTCCTCTGACATCTGCCGTTGTAATCCTTCAACGACGTTAGAGAGGTGACGAGTCCCGATGGCCAGATATTAAATGGATTATCACGTTAAGTTGATCTTAGTCTCAAACAGGACTATCGTATCCTTAACGAACGTTTAAGTTGATCTTAGCCGCAACGCGGCTAACGTATCCTTAAACTAAAAACACCAAACCCAAATCTAAATAAATACGGATTTGGACTAATCCACGTCCTACGGGCGACGGCATTACTCAGCCTCCGTATACAATCCATGGGCAACCACAAACAAAACAAACACACACGACACGAAGTGAAATTCTGGAGAAGGAGAAAGTTGTTACCGAGATGCGGTAGCGCAATTAACTGCAGGGGCTTGCGCCTGCAGGGAAGAGCGTCCCCACAATCAAAAACCCCTCAAGTGACGGGGAATCTGACGAAGTCTGCTACATCGGCCGCAGCCGTCTAAACCTCCGATACACGGTGCCATAAATCAACTTGGCATCTTCGGAGAGGTGGACGGATAAAACCAAATAGCATCTGCCCCGAATCTCAGCGTCAGGACATCGCGGTCCTGTGCGCCGTCCTTCGGAGGGGAACAGTACCCAGTCACCACTGAGCACCCGTACACCATCTTTGATGTCAAACACCAATGGATATGGGATCATCCATCGCCCATCATATGGGTCTAGATGCGTATACGCTAGTCCATTCTGGAGTATCGATGCCCTGTCTCGATACACCCTCGACTAGGAACAGTTATAGGATGTACTCTTGGACTATCCTGGCCCCACTATTATGATTTGCATCATAGTCCTAGTAGTCAAGTACATATCCTAAAAGCTTTATCAACATGTGAGAGCAAGACAGTAAACCAATACAAGTCAACATGTTTAGACAATGTGAAACCAGATAGCATACTATCATATCGAGCAAGAAAGTCCTCTCTATATATATCCAAGTATCCACTATAATATACATCATATATACAACAATATCCTCTAGGGCATATACATAACTAACAATCTCCCACTTGCACTAAGGCCAGCTGTTGTAGTACCTCATACCCAACATTCCGAAGAGTCTCTCAAATTGTATCTGAGGTATGGCCTTCGTGAGTGGATCCGCAGTGTTGTCATTCATGTCAACTCTTCTGACCTCGATCTCGCGGCGATCAACTATCTCCCGGATCAGGTGATACCGCCTCAGAATATGCCTGGATCTCTGATAGGACCTGGGTTCCTTGGCCAAAGCCACAGATCCATTGTTATCACAATACAAAGGTATTGGATGCACAATGGATGGAACCACACCAAGTTCAGTGATGAACTTCTTCATCCAGACAGCCTTTTTGGCAGCATCGTTGGCAGCGATGTATTCAGCCTCCATCGTCGAGTCTGCCACGGTTTCCTGTTTGGAACTCTTCCAACACACCGCCCCTCCATTGAGGGTAAAGACAAATACCGAGTGCGATTTAGAGTCATCCTTATCACTTTAGAAGCTCGAATCGGTAAAGGACTCCTCCTGGAGTTTTCCGTTACCATACACCAAGAACATCTCCTTAGTGATTCTCAAGTACTTGAGAATGTTCTTCACAGCTGTCCAGTGATTCTTTCCTGGATTTGCTTGATATCTACTCACTACACTTAGTGAGTATGCTACATCGGGTCTGGTACATAGCATCGCGTACATGATAGAGCCTACTGCCGAAGCATAGGGTATCCCTTGTAAGTGCACGGCGGCGCCTCGGCCGTCGATCCGACGTCGGAATGCGGAAACGAAAAACTTTGCGAAACTTGCAAACCGGCACCACCGCGCACTTTTAACCCGGATCGGGCCATTAACCTAGCTACTAGCAAACAACAAGATGGGTAGAGAAGTATACCAAGCGATCCGTGTCCTTCGGTCTTCGTCTCCACTCCGATCTCCTGCGGAATCTCCGTACATCACCTCCTCGTCGGAAAGGGCACCACGTAGCCGATTTCTTTTACGGGCTCCCACCTCTGGACCGAGGCAACTCGGGCGTGAAGTTGGCTAGCCGACACGTCCAAGAAGTGCTGTAGACTAGTGTAGAATCTATGTCTCTTTGGGTTTTCAAGTTGTCTTGATGGAGGAAAGAATAATGTTTGGAGAGAGGTGTGGGATTATTGTAGCAAGCATAGAAAAAGAGATGAATGATTTTCTCACTTTACTCAAAGAAGTCTCTCTCTCTCCCACCTCAAATATGTGGCCGGCCCCTCATCAAAAAAAATTGGTGGAGGGAAAAAAGCAAGTGGAGAAAAAGAATGATAATGAGAAAAAGAAAATGTCACACCCATTTCTAATCTCATCACATCTAAATCCAATCTCAAAAAGCAAAGGAAAAGACCAATAAAGAATCTCATCATGATGAAGCCACAAATATGCAAGAAACCCCTCCACAATAAGTTATTTACAAACTTGCAAATAACCCCCTCCATCAGAAAGTCCGGCCGCGAAAGAACAAAGAAAAACCGGCCGGAACGGAATGCAAACTGGCAACTTCAGAAAACTGATCCCGTAATAAATTACAGGAAAACCCCACGACTGCATATACATGCCCGCATTTGTATTCCCACTGAACACAAATGCAAAGAGACAAAACTACACTGTCAAATACTAGGATCCGGCTTAAACCAAAACCGGCTAGTAAAATCCGTCCGATCACGATCCGTGCAATACCGCACGTATCTGATCGAACCCTGCCATATCTCCATACGGCCTCTACAGTGTTTCGCCCGAAACTGGAGAAACTGGTATGTGGGGGACTCTAAAGACTCGTCAATACTTTGGTTGTGGATTTAACCACTAGCACGTCAGAGGTATTAGCCTATACGTAACGGGCTACCAGGTATTGACCAAAAGGGACGTCGATGAGAGAACTCATCCTGACACCCTACTGAGCCTGTCAGTGACAATATCCGTACAGTCCGGTCCGTTCGTCTATGAGCATCGCATGGCGGGCCTAGGGGTTGGTAAAAGTCAGACCCCCAAAAACGGTACAAGTCGTGTCGGAGTGTAGCCCAGAACACCCTGAGATACTGCTGGAATACCTACCAGCAAATCTCCTGCCTTGGCCAAGGACTTTTCATGTTCTGGCTCTCCTAGACACAGCGCGACCTCACCCCCAATATCGGGAGAGACGAACCCCTGCAGATCCGCTCACTGCCTCCATGTGGCTCGGGAATGTACCCAACTAAAACCTGTTTGCACGTCTCCTTTGAGCGTGGTAGGGTAGTAATCAAAGCACAGTGGGAACTCAAACGAGACAAATGACGATCTCAGGTCGATGAACTAACCTGTACACATGTCACCTGGGAACTGCTATCTGACGTCAGGTATAATACCAACTAGCAGGTTCCCGACGAGTCCTGTCCGGTGTACTCATAACCCAATAAGCACCTGTATACATCTTAGGTGAACCAACTGACACCAGTGGCTTGTGAGACCGGCCACCGCCCCTCGTCGGGGTCTCGACTGTATACACTAGTCTACTCTGGAGTATCGATGCCCTGTCTCGAAACTCCCACGACTAGGGACCTTTTAAGGATGTGCTTATAGACTCCAGCTCCCACGTATATGATCGCTCTCATACTGCTGGTAGTCAAGCAAGAATCCTAGGGGCTCTATCAACGTGTAATAGCGACTCGTAAGGTCACCTAAAGTAGTATACGATGATAAAGATAAACCAGATAGCATACTATTATCTTGAGTAAGACTGTCCTACCGGTATAGGTCCTCCCTCAATCATTGCAATCACGTGCCTGTGATCCAATAATTGACTCTGAGGGCACTATATCCAACATCCCTTGCATGCGAGCTCTCTCCAAATCAGTCTTAGGAGACATCTCTTTAGAGAGAGTGAGTCCAGAGATCGTGGGTTGGTTCCCACGCTTGGATTATTCCATACTAAACCTCTTTAGTATGGTGTCAATGTACCTGGATTGGGACAATCCCAGTA
Organism: Agapanthus africanus; assembly: GCA_030015575.1. NCBI lineage: Eukaryota > Viridiplantae > Streptophyta > Magnoliopsida > Asparagales > Amaryllidaceae > Agapanthus > Agapanthus africanus. The sequence continues at coordinate 101,447,589 of CM057346.1, read as the reverse complement.
TCCTCTTAGATCTATCTCTATAGATCTTAATCCCCAAAATGCAGGAGGCATCACCTAGATTTCATTGAGAATCTATGTGATAAGAAGAGCTTGACCGAGTGCAGCATAGGAACATCATTTCCTATCAAGAGTATGTCATCCACGTACAATACGAGGAAGACAACCTTACTCTCTGCCACCTTCTTGTAAATACAAGGTTCATCTACGTTCTTGATGAAGTCAAACTCTTTGACTATAACATCAAAACAGATGTTCCAACTCCGCGATGCCTGCTTTAACCCGTAGATGGATTTAAGCAGCTTGCACACCTTACCGCTGCTCCCACTGTCTATAAAGCCCTCTAGCTGAGTCATGTACACGCACTCCTCTAAATCACCATTTAGAAAGGCGGTCTTAACATCCATTTGCCAGATTTCTTAGTCATGGTATGCAACAATGGCAAGTAGGATCCGGATGGACTTAAGCATAGACACTAGAGAAAAGGTTTCGTCATAATCCACACTTGGCCGTTGACGAAAACCCTTTGCAACAAGTCTAGCTTTGAAAGTCTCAACTTTTCCATCTACACCAAGTTTCTTCTTAAAGATCCATTTGCTCCCAAAGGGTTTTACCCCTTCAGGAGCAACTTCCAAAGGCCATACTTTGTTGGTGTACATGGATTCCATCTCAGATCGCATTGCATCCAGCCACTTCTTCGAGTCACCACTCATGATGGCCTGCTCGAAGCTAGTCGGGTCATCATCTTCCCTGATGCAATCCTCGCTCCCACCATCAATGAGAAAACCGTAGTATCTCTCAGGTGGATGAGGAACCCTACTAGATCGGCGAAGCGGCTGAAGTTCGTCGGGAACTACTGAATTCTCTGGTTCTACCAAATCTTCTGTCGTAGCTTGTATTGCTGGAACCTCTTCCAGTTCTACCTCCTTGCCACTAATTTCTTTTTCAAGAAATTTCTTTTCTAAAAAGGTGGCATGTCGAGAAACGAACACCTTTTGTTCCTCGGTGTGGTAGAAGATATACTCTCGCGAATATTTGGGATATCCAATAAACTTACACAGAAAAGGCCTTGCCCCGAGTTTGTCCGGATTCTGTGTTTTCATATATGCCGGACAACCCCATATCTTAACATAATTAAGATATGGTCTCTTTCCTTTTCATATCTCATATGGAGTGGTTGGCACAGATTTGGTGGGAACCATATTCAATAGGTCTGCAGCTGTCTCCAGTGCATATCCCCGAAAGGAAATAGCAACTCAGCTGTGCTCATCATAGAACGCACCATATCTAATAGGGTGTGATTCCTCCACTCCGATACACCGTTGTGCTGTGGTGTATAAGGAGGAGTAAGTTGAGAGAGAATCCCATTCTCTTTTAGATAGTCCAGGAACTCATTGCTCAAGTATTCTCCTCCTCGATCAGATCGAAGGATCTTAATACTTTTACCCGTTTTGTTCTCGACTTCGTTCTTATATTCTCTGAATTTCTCAAAATCTTCAGACTTGTGTTTCAGTAGGAACACATGTCTGTATCTTGAGAGATCGTCAGTGAATGTAATGAAGTACGAAGAATCATTCCTGGCATATGTAGATATGGGACCACATACATCACTATGTATCAGTCCCAAGAGTTCCGTAACTCTTTCTCCGTGTCTACTAAACGGAGTTTTGGTCATCCTTCCTTTGAGACATGACTGGCAAGTGTCATAAGATGAAAATTCGAATGGATTCAAATATCCATCCTTATGTAACTTAGCTAGTCGTGTCGCATTGATATAACCTAGTCTATAATGCCACAAGAAGGATTCGTTCATTTCTGAACTCTTCCTCTTGTGTGTGTTCTATACATTAAGAACCGTGGTTTGATTCAGAATATATATGCCATTATTTAACGAGCCTGGTCCAATCAACTTTTAATCTAGGAAGATGTTCATAACATTATCCTGTACTACAAAATTACATCATTCTTTACTCAATAAAGAAACAGATATAATATTGCATATCAGGGTCGGAATGTAATAGCATTCGTTCAGAATCAATGTATTAACATTTGGTAATACAAGGTGATATTCCCTAACTGCTTTGGCTGCAACATTTGCACCATTCCCTAATCTTATGGAATGATCACCCTCTCCCAGTCCCCTACCTTTTCGTAGCCCATGTAACATATTACATATGTGGGATCCCGATCCGGTATCTAATACCCAGGACGTAGAGTGAACTGAGAAACAGTTCTCGATAACAAACACACCCGAAGAAGATGCATCAACATGCTTGTTCTTCATTTGGGCGGCGTGGGATTCCGGATATTCCCCTATTTCCTGTTCTGTCTTATAACAATTATAAGAAAGAACGGAATCAATGTTCCCCTGCTCAGTATAATAAGCAGGTTCGGTCAATACAACCATATTATTATCTTGATTAAGGCCTGACATGGTCGCTACCTGGAGAGAGAGAGAAGGAAACACTTTAGCGTATGCTCTTGCAAGATTAGATTGGTTATTATCTTATCTAATCAGGATGGCTCCCACTGTTTTCATCAAATCTTCCTTCAAACCCTAAAAAGTAAAACTAGCCGGGATTAGTTACACTTTACAAGTTCGCTAATCTTTCGGCCAGGCCAATGTTGATACTTTGAGGGAGGTTCCCCGTGCTTGCGCAATGACCTAATTAAAGTAAACCTCATTTTCCCTGAGGCATAACCCCGTTAACACCTACTTAATTAGCTAATTGTCATGTGTAAAACTCTCCCGGGAGTAACTCTTACTCGCAGTGGGTATCAGGATCCAACTATCTCATAGAAGGTATGCAATCTCATTGCAAATTTCAACACTTGAAATTACCGATAATTCTTTTTCCCCTAGCAACTTATTATCTTAATATAGTCAACAAATCATAATTGCTAGCTAAGTTCAACCCGCCATTTCCCGATTGAATTAAACTCACCCGTACGACCCTTAACATAGTCAACAAAGTCGTACGACTACCCTAATCCAATTGAATCTCATGCTTTAGCAGATAAACACTAATTAGATACCGCACACTACGTCTTAACATAGTCAACAAATGTAGCACGAATACTAAGTAGGACTTATCTGAAATGACGGAGGGCTACGTCAGGTTTTTCAGAAAACCTTTTGCGTAATGAATTTGATATCGTTGTAGAAACAAGTGATTTTGAAAAAGGAGTGTTTTTGAGGCTTTTACTAGTTTCGCTAAAGAGGTCACTCCCGGTGAAGGGATCTCGGCACTTTCCTTATCGAATAAGGTGTGGGATATTTCAAAAATACCGCTGAGCAAAGCAAGAACTATAGAAGCAATCAAAAACAAAACCGAGTGAGTTGTAGCATCTGCTAGTTTCGCTAAAGAGGTCACTCCCGGTGAAGGGATCTCGGTTCTTTCCTTATCGAATAAGGTGCTGGATATTCTACAACGAATACCGCTATGCAAAGCAAAAACTAGAGTTACCATTTTTATAAATTTGATTCTATAACATCTTTTAGGTTTCTTTTATTTCATTAATCTCATTAATGAATTCCCATAATTTATGCTTCCTTAAGTATCACAGAAGAAACGAAAATACAACATACGCTTATGCCATCCGCATTCGCCACAGTATCCCGTTATGCACCGTTAGGTTACTTAACTAACGGCATACCGGGGCGGGACTAGCACGGGTGAAAAACATAAGCAACATTTATTATATATCATATATACAATAATAAAGCATTCATCTCACGCATATAAAATGATCACATCACAGTATATCAGCAGCAGAAGAAACATATGAAATATTGGATATACTAGGAGGTCCGTGTTTAATTTGAGCCTGTATAAAACACGGATTCCACGGTCGCGATGAATAGCCAAACCCACATCCCTAGACCCCTACGAGAGCGGCAAACAACCCTACCAATTCTAGGGTTATGAGACCCGGTCTCGACTCCTCGAGACGGCCTCCCACTGGACCCTAGAACCCGGTTGCTTGTGCTCTCCTTCTTGGGTCTATCCTAATGCGGAAAAGTAAATAATATACAATGGTGACATTATCCTCAATCCGGAAGTGCCCCAATAAAAGAATATTATATACAATGAATTTTACATGAATAAAAATAAAAACCCTCATCTCACATAAAGCCCCCAGCTATTCATAACACGACGATCCAATATAACATATCACAGCAACACATAACATCACATGTCATCAACGTAAGTAAATATGCGTATCTCAATTGGCGTTGATGTATAGCAACGAAACCGGCGATACACCACATATTACACTTACGGTCGCAGAAAAGAAAGTGAAAAACTACAACATTTGGAATCCACAATCTCTTTAGACATCGTAAACCCAAAATATCACATCTTACGGATTTCATGCCTAACTATATGAATTCCACATATTGTATCACATTATAGAAAAAGCTAGACGACGTTAAACATTCCGATCTAATCAACAAACACCCAAAAATTCCTAAAATCTCAACACTTGAGCGTAGTTTAAAAATACTCAGTACATGCCACAGTACCAATGAACCAGCCGTAAAAGGGCCAACCAATGCCTCACATGTGGCACCGCTGAACTACCACAAACCCTACGCTTTAGTGGTGGTTCTGACGGTCACATAATCGAGTTAAGGTTTCGTTCTTCTAGAGGGTCCACCGAATCACTTGCACGACATTTGAATGTTCTTTAACTAAAGAAAGATCCAACACTTGAAAATTTTCCGGCAATGGTGAAAGTGGGTATTTGATATCCTATCGAACTTTTAACACCGTCTAAAATAACCGAAACAAAACCTAGAGTTACGAATACGAAACATTCTGAATTGCCTTTGCTAAAAGATAACATCATATGCAAAATTAGTAAAAACAAACAACACCTAAAGTACCAAAACCCAGAGCCTTAAACACTGTAAAAATTTAAACACTGAACAGCCCGATCTGGCCGGTTTTGGTACTGATGGGCTCGGCCATTTTCCGAGGGAATGGGGTGAATTTTTTACAGTGTTCATTATGTATCTCATACATCATTTTGCAACTGTTTAAAAAAAATTGACATTTGAAAAATTTCGACAGAAACTAGGGTAAGTATTTGGGTGTTTCGGAGTTGTTTCGGTTTCGTAATCCTACACTAATCCATCTAATTCTCTAGCTAGGCTCTGATACCACTGTTGGGATACCTACAACGGCAACAAGGTTTCGGGAGTCATCATCCAAGCCAATTTCAAATCTTTGCCATTCTAGATAAGCCTAGCCATGAATCTTTAACTAGAGAATCAAACTAAACTTCATGTTAACAACTTAACATTTAAGAGTTAGGGATTACAACCTTTGTAGTCTATTCATTCGCTTCATAAGCTCCGAGTTGAGGTCCCTTCGCTGCGATCATCAAGCTCCCGGACTCTATAGAGGCTCCATGAGGTGAATGAGACATCCTTGCTTGAAAACTTCACAATCCAAGATGATCTACCTTGAGGAATAACAAACCCAAGCTCTCACTTCACTAATGAGGTATTAGTGAAGCAAACACCCTAATCTAAGTGGCTAGAATAGATGAGGGTGATGAAGTAGGAATTTTTCTCTCTTTAGTTTTCTTTTTCTCTTAATCATTCATCACAAAATAAATGGCTAGAAAGCTTTTTATGAGGAGGAGGAAGAAGTTCAAGTGTGATGAATGAATAATGCATTATTGTGTGAGGTTAGAAATGCAACCAAAGATTAAACATGGCATGTTTAACCCTTGTAGAGACTTAACCATGAGTTAGGGTTAGGGTTGGGTTAATAAATATCTTAGAAATATCCAAAGGGGTGGACTTAGTCAAAGCATCATGAAGCTTCTTCAAAACTCATCCATGACTTAATCCATACAATTTGAATTACCAAAATAAATATAAATCCAACCATAAACCCAAGCATGGTTTAATCTCACAAACCCTATTTGCATTTTTAACCTATCATGTTACAATATTATATATCACATATATAATATTTAATGTAACAAAGGAAAATAATACAATTAACATATATCACATATATATCAATGTATCATCAAGTGAGAAAAAGAATCATTTAAATGAGCTTATATTAGTTAATGTAATGTAATATATCACATATATAATTATACATTAAATTATTAAATCAACACTTGATTTAATAACCCGGCTATATTACATATAACCGACTAATATAATATGTATCTTTTTATCGAATCAACACTTGATCCAATAACCCGGCTATATCACATATACTCGGCCGATATCACATATCGCGAGAATAGAATACGGTATCTCATATCGTATTAATCTCGGTCCCGCACATATCGCATATATACTCCTACTCCGTTTCGCCTGAGCCCGGAAACCTCTGTGTGGGACTCTAAAGACTAGTCAATACGCCAGCAGTAGGTGATGATCATATCAAACACCCATAAGATGCAAGCGGTCAGCTAAACGTAACAGCCACCCGGGTATTGAGCGATCAGAAGATCAACAAGCAAGCCTGCACACACTCCTGTGAATCCAATCAGTAACACTCATGTACAGTCTGGTCTCTTCGTCTGATATGTTGCATATCAAGTCTACGAGTGGTTAATGTCAGACCCCAGTAACCGATAAGTCGTGTCGATGTGAAGCTCATAAAGGGTCGAGAAACTACTGATAACACTTACCAGTAGCATTCCATATCAGCCCTGGCCAGGGACTTCCAGTTATAGCCAATCGAACACAGCACAACATCAACCCCCAATACCGGGAGAGACGAAACCCCTCCTATCACTCATTTCCTCCATGTGATTCGGAACTGTACCCAAAAGCCACCGTTTGCACGTTCTCATGAACGTGGTAAGGTGGAAATCAAAGCACGGTAGGAATCACATAAGACTCTATGACGATCTCGGGTCTACAGTCTAACCTTTACCAGTGTCACCAGAGAACTGCTATCTGATGATAGGCATAATACCATCTAGGAGTTCTCGGCGAGTCCGTTCACTGTACCCAGTCACCACTGAGCACTCATACACCTGTTCGCCGCCGGAAGACGCGGCCGGGACGTTGGGACGTCGGGGCCTGAATTTGGGGGGGGGGGGCAGATCTATTTGGTTTTATCCGTCCGCCTCTCTGAAGATGCCAAGTTGATTTATGGCACCGTGTATCAAAGGTTTAGACGGATGCAGCTGTTGTAGCAGACTTTATCAGATTCCCCATCATTTTAGGGGTTTTTGATTGTGGGGATGCTCTTCCCTGCAGGCGCAAGCCCCTGCTAATTACGCTACCGCATCGCGGTAACAACTTTCTCCTTCTCCAGATGGTCACTTCGTGTCGTGGGTGTTTGTTTTGTTTTTGGTTGCCCAGATTGTATACAGAGACTAATTTATGTTGTCGCCCGTAGGGTGTGGATTAGTCCAAATCCGTATTTTCTTAGATTTGGGTTTGGGTTTGGTTTAAGAATCGTTAATCTCATTTGAGACTAAGATCAACTTAAACGTTTGTTAAATATACGTTAGTCTAATTTTTAGACTAAGAGTTACTTAACAGTTCGTTAAGAATACGTTAGTCTAATTTTAGAGTAAGATCTACTTAATATGATCATTTAGATCCAACAAAAGAGCATTTGGGCTCTATTGTTTTAGTTTAGGGACTTTGCGGTCCATGGAGTTTAAGGACCCCACAGTCCAAGGTTAAGGACATCATAGTCCATGGGTTTAAGGACCCCACAGTGCGAGGTTAAAGACATCATAGTCCATGGGTTTAAGGACCCCACAGTCCATGGGATGTCTGGTTGTCGGGACCCGTCACCTCTCTGAAAACGTTGAAGGATTACAACGACACATATCAGAGGAGTGAAGAGATGTACCCTTAAACCAATTTTGGTTGCGAGATCTATAGTCCAATTTGGGACTAAGATCAAAAATTTATGAGCATATGGGCTCAATTAATCTGAATGAGGGGTTTATGGCCAACTTGGGCTCGGCCCAGTCAATTAAAATGTTGAACATTTGACAATGCTGAGCATTGATTTGGGCTTTGACAGCTTTCTTGTCTTTTATTGAGTGTTAAGCACTCATCATAGCTCTGAGGCTTTATTTATAGAACAGTTTATGTTCTCTTAGCGCACATGTGAGGAGCACGTAGTGCGCTTGGCGCTGTGTGTCAGTTAATGAGCACAAAGCACTTCTGTTTAGTATCGTACACGTGAGGAGCACGTGGCGCGCTTGGCGCTGTGCGCCAGACAATGAGCGCAGAGCGCTTCTTGTGAAATAGCACACACGTGAGGAGCACGTGGTGCGCTTGGCGCTGTACGCTAGCCAATGAGTGCAGAGAGTTTCTTGTTAAATAGCGCACACGTGAGGAGCACGTGGCGCGCTTGGCGCTGTGCGCCAGACAATGAGCGCAGAGCGCTTCTTGCAATTTGGAGCGCTAAGGTTCTGCAGCGCTGTGCGCTAGTTTAGGAGCGCCGAGGCGCTTCTTTTAATTGGAGCGCTAGGTCTCTTTTTAGGCAGCTTTGCGCTCTAAGAATTAAATTCTCTCTTATAAGAGACTTTGTCTCATAGATCTAAGAACAAAGTTCTTATTTTATAGGAGATGTTTCAATCTCTTATGTTTTTGGTGAAAGGTTTTGCTTTTATGGATCTGTGATCTTAAGAGAATTGAATTATTCTCCCCCTTTTTATAATGAGATATTATGATCTCTTTTGTGAAAGATAGTTTTCTTATAGATCTATGATCTAACATAAGAACTGAGCTCTTTTTCTGATGAGATGCTTTAATATCTTTATTTTACCTTGAAGAAATTCTTTTTTTGCCGAGAGCTTGCTCTTCTCTCTAAAATTTCTCAAAGTTTGGGGGGGGGAGGTCCTCTCTGTATATAAGACTTGAAGTCTTGGGTCGTTTATACAGTGGAAGCTGATTTGTTCAATCAGTTGAAGAGATCTTTTCTCTAATTGATTTGGGGATATTTCCCACCGTTGGATCTTTGATCCTAGGGCTTCTGTTTTACAGAAGGCAATCTTCTTGTTTTTAACGAAATTAGGAAAAAAATTTCCCATACAGAATTTATTCTGTACTATTGTGATTTTTAATCACCATTGGATCATTGATCCAACGGTGCTTTGATTTACAGAGCACAATCTTTCTCATTTGGAAAGATTCCGAAGAGTATTTCCTTAACAGAATTTTATTCTGATAATTTGATGATTTATCATCTTCGTTGGATCTTTAATCCAACGGTGGAGAACATTTAGTTCTAGCGCTTAGCGCTCTTGGCGCTAACTCACTCGTGCATTGCACGTGAGCGCTGCCTTAGAGCGCTGGCGCTCTTGGCGCAGGCGCTTTCATGAAGCGCTGCTTCATTTCAAATTTCAAAATTTGGATAGATCTTTGCTCTGATTGGGGGAAACAAATGCCCCCCCACCGTTGTGCTCACGTGCCTCATACGTGAGTGCAACGATGGCAACATCTCCACCATTAGATCAACTTAGAAGTTGAAATGGCTCTCGGTGCCTATAAATAGGGCCTTTGGCCCTTGAGATAACCTCTGTTCATCTTCTTTCTTGTTTTTCTGAGAATTAATTCTTTTTCAGAGCATAGCTCTTTTCCTTAAGAAATTTCTTAAGAGTCAAAATTCTGTCCAACTTTGGTAAGAATTAAACTTACTAATAGAGCTTTGCTCTCCTTAGATCATAAATCTTAAAAAAAATATTTTTAGGGTTTTACCTATTAACAGAGCCATGCTCATCTTTAGATCATAGATCTTCAAGATATAACTTTTTCTTAGGGTGATTTCAGCCCATGGATTTGAACACTGCTCGTGAAGAACTCTGAGAGTTTGTTCATAGATCTTGAAGATCTTGAAGTTTTTAGTAAAAGCTTTGCTTTTAGGGTTCTTGATGGATTATTCCATCTTTCTCGCAGAGCATGGCTCTTAGAATTCTCGGGGGAATTTTTTATTCCCCTCATAATTGATTTTGACAGGTGTCACTCTTGTCTGCAGAGAATTGTTCTCGAGGAGTTTAACTCCTTGACCCGAGGAGTCTCTCATTAAATGAGAATCCATTTTTAGGACTTCTCTTTTATTTACACAAATTTAAATTTGTTAAGTGTCATAACTAGAACTTGTTTTCCCATGAGGATATCAAGAGTTGTTTAAATCCTCGTGTCTGTTTTAATAAGGATTTTCTTGATCAATCTGTCTACTAAACTCTCACTGATTTTCCTTTTCAGACGTTATGGCCGCTCATTTGTATGATCTCGACGAGATTATTTCTTATGGAAACATTCACGCACTAGGCCTCTGCCAGAACCAGGAGTTTACAAACGCTCAATGCGCTGAAATCATGCATCGCTTTGATGAATACAATGGTTAACTGCTTCCTCGTCGTTCCGCTCTTTTGAAGCTCATTATGAGAGCGATCTGGGAAGCGCTTCCTTTATTCTATGATGGCATGCCGCTTAAAGCATTGGATGAGGCCGAAGATAAGGTATACTCGGTGTATCTGATGGGCCTAATCTCAAAGAAAAGACGGGACAATCTTGTTGATATTCTGCATCAAGCTTTTCAACAGGCGTCGATACCCGTTGCCTATCGAAAGGGCGGAGGACATCAGTGAGGACCCCGACGCTTGTGATCGTGAGAGAAAGCATACAAGAATAGTCAGAGAGGCCCAAAACATTTTAGATGGATTTACTTTTGAATTTCTCAATCCATGTCCTGGATTTGATGTCTTGTCATTGTAATCATTTTAATGATGTTTTTGTTTACCGTTTTCATTACTTTAAGAATTTTCTGAAGTATGAATAGACAATTTTTGTTTCCGTGTGTTTATTTTATGCATTAAACCTTTTTTTTGCACATACATAATTGGGTATGCTTTAAACGCTTAACTGGATGCGAATCAAATTTTCTTCTTACTGTCATTCATAGTATGTGGTTAATGTCCGTAGGCTATGCCTTTTCATTTTGATTTGACGCAGAGCAGTTTACGCACTCTTGAGTAGTATCTCCATTTCTCTGGCATGTAATTTTAGCAAATGTGGTCTGTAAACGGTCCATCTTAGCTTCTATATAGGGTAGCGATGGCTTAGGAAACAGGTTCAGGTCTGCTGCCCAAGGCTTTTCAACATTATGAGCCGTGAGGGTCTCATAAAGACTTTTCTCCCTACGAGTCGAGAGGATCTCGTAGGTTTATTTTCTCCTTAGGAATCGTGAGGATTCCTAAGTGCGTGTTTTCTTTCGAGAGTCGTAAGGATCTCACGAGAGAATTTTCTTCCTTACAAGTCGAAAGGACTCGTAAGTGATTGATGAGTTGACTTGTTCCCAAGTCGAAGCATTGCTTTGACGGGGAGGTCAAGTCAAGGGTTGACTTTTGCCGTTTCCCACGGTGTCAGGATTGACTTTCGCCGTGTTCTACGGGGTCGAGGGTTGACTTTTGCCGTTTTTCATGATGTCAGGATTGACTTTCGCCGTGTTCTACGGGGTCGGGGTTGACTTTCGCCGTTTACGGTGTCAGGGTTGACATTCGCCGTTTACGGTGTCAGGATTGACTTTAGCCGTTTATGGTATCAGGATTGACTTTAGCCATACGGTGTCAGGATTGACTTTAGTCATGCGGGGTCAGGATTGATTTTAGCCATACGGGGTCAGGATTGACTTTAGCCATATGGGGTCAGGATTGACTCCCGGTTGTCTGTGCACCGCCGAGTCATGGAACTGGGAACTTTACCGCGGCTCCGTTTTACTGACGTTGCATCTGTTGTAATGAGACGAATGTCGAGGTAGTCTCTAGTTTGTCTGTGAACCGTCGAGATTTGGAACTAGGGACTTTTCTATAGCTCCACTTGATTGTCACGTCCGAATCCTGCTGGAATGAGGAGGAACGCTGTTGTGGGTCTCCAGACTGTAGATGTGGCCGTCGAGACTTGGAACTATGGACTTTGTCATGGCTCCGAGATTGATTGTCGCATCCGAATCCTGCTGGAATGAGGAGGAATGTTGTTGTGGGTCTCCAAGCTGTAGATGTGGCCATCGAGACTTGGAACTATGGACTTTGCCGTGGCTCCAAGATTGATTGTCGCGTTCGAATCCTGCTGGAATGAATAGGAACGCCGTTATGGGTCTCCAGGCTATAGATGTAGCCGTCGAGACTTGGAACTATGGACTCTGCCGTGGCTCCATTTTGCGAACGTCGTATATTCCTGCAGAGACACTGATTTCTCTGCGGGTGGATGCAAATCGAGATGCTCTCGTCAAAGACGTTGATTTCCATGAATCGAGGTTTTTGCCAAGGACACTGATTTCCTCGGAGTTGGGACGAATTGAGAGGTTCCAGCAAAGACACTGATTTCCCTGCAGGTCGACGCGAATCGAGATGCTCTCGTCAAGAACGTTGATTTCCCTGAATCGAGGTTTTTGCCAAGGACACCGATTTCCTCGGAGTTGAAACGAATCGAGGTATTCCTGTAAAGACACTAATTTCCTTGCGGGTCGGCACGAATCGAGATGCTCTCGTCAAGGACGCTGATTTCCCTGAATCGAGGTTTTCGCCAAGGACACTGATTTCCATGGGGTTGAGACGAATCGAGGTATTCCTGCAAAGCACTGATTTCCTTACGGGTCGACACGAATCGAGATGCTCTCGTCAAGGACGCTGATTTCCCTGAATCGAGGTTTTTGCCAAGGACACTGATTTCCTCGGAATTGAGACGAATCGAGAGATTCCTGCAAAGACACTGATTTCCTTGCGGGTCGACGCGAATCTAGATGCTCTCTTCAAGGACGCTGATTTCCCTGAATCAAGGTTTTTGCCAAGGACACTGATTTTTCTGGGGTTGAGACGAATCGAGGTATTCCTGCAAAGACACTGATTTCCATGCGGGTCGATGCGAATCGAGATGCTCCCGTCAAGGACGCTGATTTTCCTGAATCGAGGTTTTTGCCAAGGACACTGATTTCCCTGGGGTTAAGACGAATCGAGGTATTCCTGCAAAGACACTGATTTCCTTGCGGGTCGACGCGAATCGAGATGCTCGTCAAGGATACCGATTTCCCTGAATCGAGATTTTTGCCAAGGACACTGATTTCCCTGGTGTTGAGACGAATCGAGGTATTCCTGCACAGACACTGATTTCCTTGCGGGTCGACGCGAATCGAGATGCTCTCGTCAAGGACGCTGATTTCTTTGAATCAAGATATTTAGAGTTGACTTGATTCCGAGACGGGGTCATTAGATGACGTGTTTTCGTGACGGGGTCATTGGATGACTCTAGGTTGTCTATGAACCGTAGAGTCTTGGAACTGGGGACTTTGTCGTGGCTCCGATTGATGGTGTAGAATCTGTGTCCTGCTGGAATGAGGAGGCACACCGTTGTTGGTCTCCAGGCTGTAGATGTGGCCATTGAGATTTGGAACTAAGGACTTTGCCATGGTTCCGCTTCATTGCGACTCTGAAGTCGGTTGTTGACTTCACATCTGCATCTGGTTGGAGAGAGAAGAAACGCTATTGGTGATCTCTAGGCTGTCTGTGAACCGTCGAGATTTGGAACTAGGGACTTTTCCATGGCTCCATTGTTTTGACCCTGGGGTCGTTTATTGACGTCTCATCTGCATCCTGCTGGAGTGAAGAGAAACGCCGTTGGTGATCTCTAGGCTGTAGATGCTACCGTCGAAATTTGGAACCAGGGATTTTTCCATGGCTCCGTTGTTTTAACCCTGGGGTTGTTTGTTGACGTCGCATATGCATCCTGCTGGAGTGAGGAGAAACGCCGTTGGTGGTCTCTAGGCTGTAGATGCTGCCGTTGAGATCTGGAACTAGGGACTTTTCCATGGCACCGTTGTTTTAACTCTGGGGTCGTTTGTTGACGTCGCATCTACATCCTGCTGGAGTGAGGAGAAACATCATTGGTGATCTTTAGGCTGTAGATGCTGCCGTCGAGATTTGGAACTAGGGACTTTTCCATGGCTCCGTTGTTTTGACCCTGGGGTCGTTTGTTGACGTCGCATCTGCATCCTGCTGGAGTTAGGAGAAATGCCGTTGGTGATCTCTAGGCTGTAAATGCTGCCGTCGAGATCTGACTCTCTCTTTGACAGAGTCTTGTCGGGAAATGTGGTTCCTTTTTTGTTTATGCCCATGGATTGTATACAGGGGTCACTATGGATTTACCTGCAGGGCAAAAGTTTCATCATTATTTTTTTTATTTCTTTCCGCGATGCTCTATCATTTCAGCTTTTATATCGCGAAGTTCGCGATTGCCCAATCATTTCGGCTATTTTTCGCGGTGCCAATCATTTCGGCTATTTTTTCTTTTTACTCGCTGCTTTTTATTGCGAGTTGCCCAATCATTTCGGCTGTTTTTGTATGCATATATTATATTTGCTGATTTTGTTGCAAGTTGCCCTATCATTTTGGCTATTTCATATGCATTTTTGGTTCGCTGATTTTAACCGCGAGTTTAGACTTGGAATTTGATACCGATTTAGGCATCAGCATCGCTACAACTGGGATATTGCCAGGAGCGAATCATCATTTGCCTTTGTTGGTTCGAACAAAGGTGGCTTAACAAACATGGTTAAGATCCCGTCAACTAAGGCTTTTGACTTCATAAGCCGTAAGGGGTTTCATAAAGATATTTCTCCCTACGAGTCGTGAGGCTCTCGTTGGTGCGTTTTCTCTTTAAGAATCGTGAGGATTCTTAAGTGTATGGTCTCTTATAAGTCATAAGGATCTCACAAGAGTGCTTTCTCCTTATAAGTCGAGAGGACTTACAAGGGTCGTTCACCATATGAAGATATCCCTCGTCAGTGGTGGGACTCTGTTGGGGAAACGTTTATTTGTGCCCTTGGATTGTATACAAACGGTAAATATTGAAACATTTGTAGGGCAAAATTGGGGTGTGTGATGGCTTAAGAACAGGTTTAGATCCCTGTAGCTTAAGGCTTTTGAATCCTATAAGCCGTGAGGGTCTCATAGGGGAGTTCTCCTTACGAGTCGTGAGCATCTCATAAGTGTAGTTTCTCCTCAGGAATCGTAGGGATCCCTAAGTGTGTTGTTCCCTTGTGAGTCGTAAGGATCTCACACAGGTATTTTCTCCTATACAAGGTTGAGAGGACCTTTCAAGTGTCTTTTAACGAGATTGCGCCCTTTCGGATTTTCACAAACTCGCTGGTAGCCCTGCTGTTTTTACTCACGGAGCCCTTTCGGGTTTTCATCCGTGTCCATTTTGCTTATGGACGTACCGTTTTTTTATCATGTTTTTTGCGTCAGCCTTAGGATGCTGCAGTTCGTAGTAGTTTAAAGACGTTTCGGTCAGTGGTTGCCCTATTTGAGACGAATTTCTAGTTTTCAGACTTTTCGGTCCATAGTAGCTTTGAGGCGAAGTTTCGCCGGATACTCTATGAACAAGTAGGTTCCCTCTTGATAGACCTTGTCACATAATCCAATTATTTTGGCACTGCTCTTGCCCCCAGCTCGTATATGTTATCTTCTAACGCCGAATGAGCTTCTTCGTTATTTAGCGACGAATGAGTGATCATATGGCAATTTGCCACATAATCTTCGGGTTCTTCTGACGAGTCGTCTCCCTCCTCATTGTCGTTATCTCCGCTCTCAAGGATACGGTTAAGAAATTCTTAGAGTGTGACTAGGGTTCTCGCTTTCTGGTTGTATTCTTGTAGCGCGTCAATATACTTTTGCAGCTCTTTGAGCTTGTCGTCAGGCTGTGCGTGCTTCTTGGCCTTCTTCTTTTTCTTCAAAGATTTTGACGACCGGGCCTGGGTGTTTTGCCTTTCGCTACCAACTCCTGATGTTGGGCGTGGTTTTAGCATCCCCTCAATAATCTCTGGCTCTAGCGGGTTTTTCCACTTGATCGCCGGACATGCTTGAAGATCTTTCAGCCTTCTTTTAGTTTTTGCTGAAAGAACAATTTCCCATGGGGCTTCTTTTATGAATGAGCATGATGCCCCCGGCGTGTCGACCTTTTTAGTAGTGTGCGGTCCTGGTGGGTTTACCCTCCAGTTTTCAGACAACGCGAATTCGCCTTGCTGGTACTGGTCTTCAACCCAGTTTTTGAAGACGTAGCAATCTTCGATTGGGTGACCGACTACTCTGTGGTAGGGATAATAGTTAGGATGGTTGACGTCATCAGGTTGCGACGGATGTCTCGGATCCGGCAGGGTGATGAGCCCGTTGCGCAATGCCGGTACGAACAGTCTCCTTGTTTTATCCCGTGGAAACGAGTAAGGACGTCTCATCTTTTCTTCGAGGGATCGCTTCAGACTTCGGTTACGAAAGAAACAAGCAACAATGGACAGAGAGAACGTCTCATCTTTTCTTCGAGGGATCGCGGCTTGTTGTTTTGACGAACAACCGGTCTTGGGTCACTCGGCTGTTGCTGAGTGTTGACGACGAAGGTCGCTTTCCCTTTCCCCTTTTCATTCCGCCCATCTGGTCCATTTGGACCAGCTTGTCAATCAAGGCCTGGAAGGTAGTCGGCTTGAAAAACATCATGAACTGGGATATGGTCGCCTGCGGATCAAGGGTACCCATGAACATGCCTATTGCAGGAGCTTCTTCGATGCGATGTTCTCACTTCGACCATAAGTTCCGCCACCTTATCGCATACTGAACCCATGTTTCGCCTGGCTTTACCCTGGCATTGATCAACGCCATGATTAAGGTGCGTTCGCTAGCGCTTGCGAAACACTGGGTGAATAATAATTCCATTTCCGTAAAAGTTTTGATGGAGTCGTTGGGAAGCTCTGAATACCATTCAAAAGCTGTTTTTGCTAAGCTGCAGACGAATTGGAGAAGCAGCAGTTTGTCGTCCCCTCCAGTGTTGCCACAGAGATCCCTGAATTGAGCAACGTGCTGGTGTGGATTCCCCGTCCCCTTATATACATGGAATTTAGGGATCGTTTATCCAGGCGGGTACTTTATTTGGTCGTACTAACCCGGATAGGGTCGTCCAGTCTTAACAATTTGCCCGGCCGCTTCGCTCGCCTGATGAGCTTGTATCTGCTGAGCAATGTAATCATCCAGGGCGGCTCTTGAGATGGTCTCCTCTTTGGCTGCTGAACAAGCCGGAAGAGGGTTCGATGTCTCTCCCCTATCGTCTTCAAGGATAATCGGAGGGTCTTAAGCTGGAGGATCCAGCTGTATCATCATCCCGACCATTTCTTGGAATAAAAACGCCATTTGTTTTATGTTGGCAGCTTGTTCCGCAGCCTCTTTGTCCTGTTTCTTCTTGAGGATTCTGCGGAGGAACTCAGCATCGGTTTCATATTCATGACGCTGCTCTGACGACGTTTCCGGGCTTTCTTTTGGCCCGGTGAGTACGGCTATCCATGTTAACATTTCCTGGAGCTTCTGTTGTTGCTCCTGGGCCTTTGTTACGGATCTGGTGAGTGGTCGATGACCCGTAGAAATACGGCTATTCTCTTTCCCGGATGCCATATAAACAGTGTGCACCACCATGCCCCCAGACTTGGGGTGTTTAGATTCAGTATTCTTGCGATTCGTCGCATACACAGGGATTTTCTTCGGCCTTCTCCTCTTGTGGGCGGTCGAAGTTAAGGGGGCCGTTGCAGCGGGCACCCAAGTAGCTGTCGCCTTCTGTGGTACGACAGGGTAGTCCTTCTCTTGCCGAACTTTCATCCTGTTCTGTCGGTGGGGATAGTCTTGATCTATCACGGAGTCCTGGACCTGTCGCCAAACTTTATAAATTTTAGAAGACAGCCGCTGAGGAGGCTGCTCTGGCTTCACCTTTATAGCATTCTCCATAGGTGGAGGAGATCTTTTTAGCATAGCCTTCGGAGAGTTCTTGCGTACCCTCCTAAGTGGTTCAAAGTTGTTCTCAGTTGGAACAGCAGCATCAATTTCCACCATTGGAGCTGACGGAGTCAGTCCAGAAAGAGAGTTGCCCCCGGCTTTCCTTACTCGGCGCCAGTGACGAAGGCGAGCATGTCGAGCCGACGGCACTGGCTCAGCTATGGGGGTGGCTTCATCATACCCCCTGTTCTGGTCAAGTGTTGCCGGTACCAGCCTCTTGAAGACCGACGTTCGCTTAGTGGGGATAGCCAATCTATCGAAAGCAGACTTTCGCGCAGGGGGAGCAGTTTTGATTACTTCGCCCGGAACGGGAGCTGAAACGGTCAGTCTTGCAAAGACCGACTCCTTAGCAGGGGAAGTTGCTCCGATGAATTCAGGAGTAGGAATGGCTATCCTCTTTGGGATAACCCCTTCTGGTATTGCAGGCTTCTTCATGGGCCCACATGAGCTTTGGCCCAATCTGTCAAAGATTGAGGCGCTTGGTTTGGGCGAATTGTTGAGAGGGGCCGCGGTAGTGGTAAGCCGATCAAAGACCGACTTCTTCGGAGCTTCTGGAATTGGGGCGTTGAAGCTCATCGGTGGGAACATGGTCCCAAAGAATAGCCCTGTGGTGGCTTCCGTCACCTGGTCCACCGGCATCGTAAAAAGGGAGGCCGCTTGAGGCCCGTAGGTCACTCCTCCGGCGAGGACGGAGTGGGAGTTGTTGCAATTAGTGCAGTTTGAAGCCATTGATCTTCTGTTCTTCTGCACGGAGCAAGATACCAAATCTTAGTACTTCACATCCAAAGACAACCAGTCAAACCGCGACTTGTTCACGAAACACGACACACGAAGTGTGGAATAGAAAGAGGAAGAGGTCCCATCGGGCGTGCCAGAATCTGTTCGCCGCCGGAAGACGCGGCCGGGACTTTGGGACGTCGGGGCTTGAATTCTGGGGGGCAGATGCTGTTTGGTTTTATCCGTCCACCTCTCCGAAGATGCCAAGTTGATTTATGGCACCGTGTATCGAAGGTTTAGACGGATGCGGCCGTTGTAGCAGACTTTATCAGATTCCCCCTCATTTGAGGGGTTTTTGATTATGGGGACGCTCTTCCCTGCAGGCGCAAGCCCCTGCAGTTAATTACGCTACCGCATCGCGGTAACAACTTTCTCCTTCTCCAGATGGTCACTTCATGTCATGGGTGTTTGTTTTGTTTTTGGTTGCCCGTGGATTGTATACGAAGACTAATTTATGTTGTCGACCGTAGGGCGTGGATTAGTCCAAATCCATATTTTCTTAGATTGGGGTTTAGGTTGGGTTTAAGGATCGTTAATCTCATTTGAGATTAAGATCAACTTAAACGTTTGTTAAGGATACATTAGTCTAATTTTTATACTAAGATCTACTTAACAGTTCGTTAAGAATACATTAGTCTAATTTTAGACTAAGATCTACTTAACAGTATCATTTAGATCCAACAAAAAAGCATTTGGGCTCTACTGTTTTAGTTAAGGGACTTTGCGGTCCATAGAGTTTAAGGACCCCACAGTCCAAGGTTAAGGACATCATAGTCCATGGGTTTAAGGACCCCATAGTCCGTGGTTAAGGACATCATAGTCCATGGGTTTAAGGACCCCACAGTCCATGGGATTTCTGGTTGTCGGGACCCGTCACCTCTCTGAAGACGTTGAAGAATTACAACGACACATATCAGAGGAGTGAAGAGATGTACCCTTGAACCAATTTTGGTTGGAAGATCTATAGTCCAATTTGGGACTAAGATCAAAGATTTATGAGCATATGGGCTCAATTAATCTGAATGAGGGGTTTATGGCCAACTTGGGCTCGGCCCACTCAATTAAAATGTTGAACATTTGACAATACTGAGCATTGATTTGGTCTCTGACAGCTTTCTTGTCTTTTATTGAGTGTTGAGCACTCATCATAGCTCTGGGGCTTTGTTTATAAAACAGTTTATGTTCTCTTAGCGTACACGTGAGGAGCACGTGGCGCGCTTGGCACTGTGCGCCAGACAATGAGCGCAGAGCGCTTCTGTTAAGTAGCGCACACGTGAGGAGCACGTGGCGCGCTTGGCGCTGTGCGCCAGACAATGAGCGCAGAGCGCTTCTGTTAAGTAGCGCACACGTGAGGAGCACGTGGCGTGCTTGGCGCTGTATGCCAGACAATGAGCGCAGAGCGCTTCTTATGAAATAGTGCACACGTGAAGAGCACGTGGTGCGCTTGGCGCTGTGCACCAGCCAATGAGAGCAGAGCGCTTCTTGGTAAATAGCGCACACGTGAGGAGTACGTGGCGTGCTTGGCGTTGTGCGCCAGACAATGAGCGCAGAGCGCTTCTTGCAATTTGGAGCGCTAAGGCTCTGCAGCGCTGTACACTGGTTTTGGAGCGCTGAGGCGCTTCTTTTAATTAAAGCGCCATGGCTCTTTTTAGACAGTTTTGCGCTCTGAGAATTAAATTCTCTCTTATAAGAGATTTTGTCTCATGGATCTAAGAACAAAGTTCTTATTTTATAGGAGATGTTTCAATCTCTTATGTTTTTGGTGAAAGGCTTTGCCTTTATGGATCTGTGATCCTAAGAGAATTGAATTATTCTCCCCCTTTTTATAATGAGATATTATGATCTCTTTTGTGAAAGATAGTTTTCTTATAGATCTATTATCTAGCATAAGAAATGAGTTCTTTTTCTGATGAGATACTTTGATCTCTTTATTTTACCTTGAAAAAATTCTTCTTTTGCCGAGAGCTTGCTCTTCTCTCTGAAATTTCTCAAAGTTTGTTGGGGGGAGGGTTCCTCTCTGTATATAAGACTTGAAGTCTTGGGTTCTTTATATAGTGGAAGCTGATTTGTTCAATCAGTTGAAGAGATATTTTCTCTAATTAATTTGGGAATATTTCCCACCGTTGGATCTTTGATCCTAGGGCTTCTGTTTTACAGAAGGCAGTCTTCTTGTTTTTAACGAGGTTGGGAAAATCTTTTCCCATATAGAATTTATTCTGTACTATTATGATTTTTAATCACCATTGGATCATTGATCCAACAGTGCTTTGATTTACAGAGCACAATCTTTCTCGTTTGGAAAGATTCCGAGGAGTATTTCCTTAACAGAATTTTATTCTGATAATTTGATGATTTATCATCTTCGTTGGATCTTTGATCCAACGGTGGAGAACATTTAGTTCTAGCGCTTAGCGCTCTTGTGCCTTGAACGTGAGCGCTGCTTCAAAGCGCTGGCGCTCTTGGCGCTGGCGCTCTTGGCGCTGGCGTACTCGTGCTTTGCACGTGAGCGCTGCCTTAGAGCGTTGGTGCTCTTGGTGCGAGCGCTGCTTCATTTCAAATTTCAAAATTTGGACAGGGCTTTGCTCTGATTGGGGGAAACAACACCATCTTTGATGTCAAACACCAATGGAGGTGGGATCATCGATCACCCATCATATGGGTCAAGATACGTATACGCTAGTCTACTCTAGAGTATCGATGCCCTGTCTCGATACACCCTCGACTAGGAACAGTTATAGGATGTAGTCTTGGACTACCCTAGCCCCACTAGTATGATCTACATCATAGTCCTAGTAGTCAAGTATATATCTTAAGAGCTTTATCAACATGTGAGAGCAAGACAGTAAACCAATACAAGTCAACATGTTTAGACAAAGTGAAACCATATAGCATACCATCATATCGAGCAAGAAAGTCCTCTCTATATATATCCAAGCATCCACTATAATATACATCATACGTACAACAATAGCCTCTAGGGCATATACATAACTAACAGGAACTAGGGAATTTGCCATGGCTCTGTTTGTCGATGTCGCATCTGCATCCTGTTGGAGTGAGAAGAAACGTCGTTGTTGGTCTCTGGGCTGTCTGTGAACCGTCGAGACTTGGAACTAGGGACTTTTCCATGGATCCGTTTCGTTGACGTTACATCTGTATCTGTAGAGTGAGAAGAAACGCCATTGTTGATCTCTAGGCTATAGATGTTGCCGTTGAGACCTGGCTCTCCTTCTGATGGAGCCTGGTGGGAAAATGTGGTTACCTTTTTTGTTTGCGCCCATGGATTGTATACGGGGTCGATGTGGACTCGTCTGCACGGCAGAAGTTTCATTTTTTATTTTTTCTTTCTGTGAGGCTCTATCATTTCAGCTTTTTATATCGCGAAAGTCGTGATTGCCCAATCATTTCGGCTATTTTATCGCGGCGCCCAATCATTTCGGCTATTTTTTCTTTTTACTCACAGTTTTTTATTGCGAGTTGCCCAAACATTTCGGCTATTTCATATGCCTTTTTTGCTCGCTGATTTTTATTGCGAGTTGCCCCATCATTTCGGCTATTTCATATGAATTTTTGCTCGCTGATTTTTATTGCGAGTATGGAACTCGAGGTCTGATACCAATCTTTGCATCAACATCACTGCGACTGGAATACTGCCAGGTGCAAATCATTATTTGCCGTGAAAGGACTTGGAATTTGATACCGATTTAGACATCAACATCGCTACAACCGGGATATTTCCAGGAGCGAATTATCATTTGCCTTTGTCGATTTAAACAAGTGGCTTAGCAAACAGGGTTAGGATCCTGTTGACTAAGGGTTTTCGACTTTATGAACCGTAAGGGTCTCATAAAGGTGTTTCTCCCTACGAGTCGCGAGGATCTCGTAGGTGTATTTTCTCCTTAGGAGTCGTGAGGATTCTAAGTGATATCTTCTCTTGTAAGTCATAAGGATCTCACAAGAGTATTTTCTCCTTACAAGTCGAGAGGACCTACAAGTGTTGTTCACAAAATGGGGAAATTTCACTCCATTGGTGGAACAGGTGAAGGAACGTTTATTTGTGCCCGTGGATTGTATACAAGGGTCAATATGGGACCGCTTGTAGGGCAATTTGGGGATTGTGATGGCTTAAGAACAGGTTCAGATCCCTGTAGCTTAAGACTTTTGAATCCTATGAGCCGTGAGGGTCTCACATGGGGAATTCTCCTTACGAGTCGTGAGGATCTCGTAAGTGTAATTTCTCCTTAAGAATCATGGGGATCCCTAAGTGTGTTGCCTCCTTGTGAGTTGTAAGGATCTCACGCAGGTGTTTCCTCCTCGCAAGGTCGAGAGGACATTGCAGGTGTTTTTATTTTAACGAGATTGCGCCCTTTCGGGTTTCACAAACTCGCCGGCAGCCCTGCTGTTTTTACTCACGGAGCCTTTTCGGGTTTTTATCCGTTCTCATTTCGCTTATGAACATACCTTTTTTAACAACGAGATTGTGCTCTTTCGAATTTTCACAAGCTCGCCGGTAGCCCTGCTGTTTTTACTCACGACGCCCTTTCGGGTTTTCATCCGTGCCTATTTCGCTTATGGACATACCGTTTTTTTAGCGGTGAAACTCTTGAAAATAGTTTCACCGCAGGTGACCCATCTGTTTGCCGGTGGGATTTTATTTGCAGTCCTCGCCGCTGGGGCCTGTGGACTTGAATTCCATTGTCGCCATGTTTGAGGCGATGTACTTAGTTTAAGGACATTACGGTCCATTGTTAGTTTAGGGACATCTCGGTCCATTGTTAGTTTAGGTACATCTCGGTCCATGGGGATTTTGAGGCGAAGTTTTGCCGGATAGTACTTATAGAGTCTTGACTCAGGAAGATAGCGAGCAGACATGAGCGTCGTCATCTATCGTTAACCTGAGTTGTGACTCGTCAGGGGTAGTATTTCTTAAGAAATCGGCCGTTTATTGGCCGGAAGGGTCTTTCGCCATGCATATTTATGAGCAAGTAGGCCCCACCTTGGTAGACTTTGTCTATGATGTACGGGCCCTCATAATTTGGCTCGAATTTCCCCCTTTTGGTATGATTGGGGATCATAGGCTGACAACTAGTTCAAGTTCACCTTGGCGGAATGTTCTCGGCCAAGTTAGTCTTTCGCATGAGCGCGTCATCCTTGATTTGTAAGCTTCCAGGTTTTGCTGCGCCATGAGACGAGTTTCATCGAGGGCATCAAGCTCCTCAAGCCGAAGATGGGCATTCTCTTCATCCGCCAGCTCATATCGAACTGCCACTCATAAAGAGGGTAGCTCTATCTCCAAGGGAAGTACCGCCTCTGTGCCGAATACCAACATGAATGGCGTTGTATTCGTAGCCGTTTTGAACGTGGTTCGATACGCCCAGAGAGCTTCATGCAGTCTCTCATGCCAGTCCCTTTTATTTCTAGACACCATTTTCTTTATGATCTTTGTCAAGGGCTTGTTGAAAGACTCAGCTAGACCATTAGCTCGGGGATTATAGAATGAAGAGTATCTCCAATCTACATTATGCTGCTGTGCGAAGCGGCTGATCTTATGGTTCTTGTAGGCTCGCCCATTATCCGAGATGATTCGTCGCGGAGTTCCGAAACGGTAGATGACCTATGTCCTGAAGAAATGGAGGATGTTCTCTGTCTTCACATCGCTTAGCGGTACTGCTTCTGCCCACTTAGAGAAATAATCGGTTGTTGCCAATATGAACCGATGTCCTTTAAATGACACTGGTTCGATAGGACCGGTTATATCGGTTCCCACATTTCGAATGGCCAACTAGCCACCATTGGGTGTAGCAGATTTGGATGTTGGTGGATGAAGTCCTCGTGAATTTAGTACGAGTGACACTGCTTCACATATTCAAGGCAGTCCAGAATCATCGTGGGCCAATAGTAACCCATTCTTTTGATCTTCATCTTCATCTTTGGCCCGGCCTGATGGGAACCACAGAGTCCGTCATGAGTTTCTTAGACGACCCTTCTTGCTTCTTCTGGTCCTGAGCATCTCAGCCACAGACAGTCGAATAATCTCTTATAAAGAGTATCATTGACGAAGGCGAAGGACAGGGCTCGCTTCATGAGCTGATGTCTTGATGACGCGTCTTCGGGTGTTCGATGGGATTTGAAGTAGTCTATAAAGACTTCCCTCCAGTCATTGACCTTTTCTTCATCTTCTATTTGGCAGGCTGCTTGTTTGGCCGCTTCCTTTTCTTCAGACAACTCCGGAGATATTTCTGCTGGTGCGAGAATCCGGCGGCTTTGCACAATGATCCTTACGTTATCGAGGTTTTCGTTGGCCAATTCTTTAGCGAGTTTGGCTAACACATCTGCCTTGCTATTTTCCGCATGCGGTATTCTTTCCAGGATATAAGAAGGGATTTGCGTCAGCAGTTGTTGCACTCTTTCACCATACCTGATCAGTTCTGGTTTGCATGTCTGATATTCGCCATTTACTTGGCTAACGACCGGCCGGGAGTCTTCATATATGAGGAGGTTTTCGATTCCCATGTCAATAGCAATATCAAGACCCGCTATCAACGCTTCATATTCTGCTTCGTTGTTTGTTCTTGGCTCTGTTAAGGAAAGGGCAAAACGCATTATCCCTATTTGTGGAGTCATGAAGATGAGGCCTACCCCAGCTTTAATTATGGGGGTGTCTTGCTTTTGCTTCTTCATGGAAGTCGCTCCGTCGAAGTAGAGTTCCCATTGGACATTATTTTCCTCCGTCTTCCCTTCGATTGTGTCGAATGCGTGTTCGTCTGACAATTTGCAATTTAAGGGAGAATGAGCTGGTATCGGATGCTCGCGAGAAAGTCGGCGATGGCCTGGTCTTTTACTGTCTTGAGGGGTCGATATATTATCGAGAACTCCATCAAGAGGAGGGCCCATTTGGCAAGCCTTCCTCTTAATATAGCTCTTGACATCAAATACTTGAGAGGATCCACCTTTGATATGAGATGCATCTCATATGCCAAGGCATAATGTCGAAGCTTCATTATCGCGAAGATCAGTACCAGGCAATGCTTTTCGATGGGGGAGTAGTTGTTTTCTGCCCCCAGAAGAACTCGACTCAAATAATAGAGAGCTCTCTCCTTCCCCTGGTCATTCTCCTGTGCCCATAGTGCATCTAAAGAACCTTCAAGGGCTGTTGTGTACAGGATGAGAGGCTTTACCTTGACCGGAGCGGTCAGTACTGGCGTGTTCAGCAGATATTGCTTGATTTCGTCTAGTGCACTTTGGCATTTAAGATCCCAAATGAACGGGGTCCCCTTCTTCATTAGATGGCTGTAGGGGCGGTATTTGCCGGAGAGATTAGTTATGAACCGTCAGATATACACAAGCTTTCCTTGGAGAGACTGCAGTTGCTTGAGATTTCTTGGTGAGGGCATTTCCATAATCTCCTTGATCTTTGATGGATCTATTTCGATTCCTCGGTGTCTTACGGTGAATCCTAGGAATTTTCCTGAGGAAACTCCAAACGCGCATTTCAGAGAGTTCATCTTCAGGTTGTACTTCCGAAGGCGCTGGAACACTATTTTCAGATGTTCTCGGTGTTCCTCGTACGATTTGCTTTTCTCTACAAGGTCGTCGATATAGCATTCAACGATCTCATGGATGAGGTCATCAAAGATCTTTGTCACGGCCCTCTGATAGATAGCGCCAGCGTTCTTCAGACCGAAGGGCATCATTTTATAGCAAAATATGCCCAGCGGAGTCCGGAAGGCAGTATGCTTCCGGTCTTCGGGATGCATCTTTATTTGATTGTACCCTGAAGACCCGTCCATGAAGGAGAAGACTTCATGAGTGGACGTGTTATTTATCATCAGTTCGGTAACCGGTACGGGGAAGTCATCCTACGGGCAAGCTTTATTGAGGTCCCGAAAGTCCACGCTGACACGCATCGTCCCATTTTTCTTCATCACTGGGAAAATGTTGGTGATCCAGTCGGGGTATTGAACTTCTTAGATGAAGCTAGAGTCAATTAGCTTCTTGACTTCGGCATTGATACTCACCTCAAGTTCGAGCCGCATTCTTCTTGGCGCCTGCTTGACCGGCTTAACGTCCGGCGATATAGCCAGTTTATGCACAGCTATTTCTGGATCTAGTCCCGGCATCTTGGAATAGCTCCATGCAAAGCAGTCTTTATACTGCATAAGCACGTCTTTTAGTGTAGTCACCTGCTCTTCAGACAGCAGCTCGCTGACGAACGTTGGCCTCGGATCGTTTGTCGCCCCTAAGTCAATTTTCCTCAGATTGTCCGTCGTGGTGTGTATCCCATCTTCCATCTCTTTCGGCGCCGGTGGAAATTCTGAGATCATCTCGTCCTCATCTTCATTTGCGACTGGGAGAGGTTGTCCACATTCTCATGCTCTCCTTCCTTTGAGAATGTTATCATGTGGCAGGTACGTGCTCGTTTCCAAGCTCGATGTTGATGTGGACTTTCCCTCGCGGTGTAGGTTGCTCTTGGCTCATGCTTTCGTGGTGGGGCTACCCTCCAATTGTCGGACAGAGCGAACCTGTCTTGCTGATACTGGTCTTCGACCCAGTCGTTGAAGGTGAAGCAATCTTCAAGAGGCTGTCCTATTGCTCGGTGGTAGGAGTAATAAGCCGGATGATAGACCTCGTTTATTTGCTCAGGGTGCCGAGACTCCAGGAGTGTCATCATTTGATGCTTCATGACAAGGTCGAATATTTTCCTTATCTTGTTTTGGGGGAACGAGCACTCTCTATCCATCTTCTTTATAAAAGACGGATTCCAGCTGACTTTTTCTCGATCGCATGGCTTCTTGAATCCGCTTTGTTGTTTTTGAACGTCATTCCCGTTCTTCATCTTGTTGTTACTTCTACGTCGGGCTTTCTTCTTGCCACGAGAGTACACAGCAGGCTGAGGGTGAAGGGCATCGTCATCCTCCGTAGCCTGCTGAATGATATATTTCATCCTGGCTTTCTCGTAAATGGCCATTTCGCGGCTGTGGTCATCCCGAATCTTTTGATCCGCTTCCCTTATTAGCTTGTCAATTTGTTCTTCAAACGACGGGCTTGGTATTCTCATGGCGGGCTCTCGCTCTGGTTCGATATCAGCGCTATCTGGAAATGCATTCGCTTCTCCACCGGGGTTATTTATGACATGGCAACCATAGAATCGCTCACGTTTCTTGGACCGAACATTTCCAAGCCCAGTCGTCCCCATCCTCGCGTTGGGCGTCTTTCGCTGAGTCCCGGGAACGTCCCAAATCTTGTTATAGAACTGGGCTTGTCGAGCAGTTTGTTTGAAAGGCACACCCTGGCATTTTAGTAGCCTTTCAATCCATCTACGTAATATCTGGGCAGACGGATCGGTTGGAGCCTATCGAGTGCAAAATTGACACCATGCCAGACTTCTTTCTCCACTTTGGTCTCCATAGATTAATAGAAGATGATCGCCTTTTCACCTTTTCGCCTAGGAGGAACGTAGAAGGTCTGCAGCTCTTGCACGCCGTATGTATCGAGCGCATCAAGTTCCCTGTAATGCTGTTGCGGAACTATGGTGATTTGCAAACTCTGATCGACTTCAGCGAAGTTCTGCATTGATGGACGAACAGAGAATACTGCGTTGATCTCATCTTCAGAGTCGCTACCGAAGACCAAAATAGGAGTAGATGGTCCTGGCCTGCTTTCTTGGGGTTGCCCCAAGAAGACTATCTCTTCATCCTCCTCGGTATCGCTCCCAAAGCTCGGGATGGTGGCAACGGCTTTTTATTCTTTGGTTTACGACATCTTTCCATTTTTTCGATGTCTGGTAAGATGTACTTAGCATCTTCATATTTGCGGACTTCATTTACGGAGAATGGGTTTAGCTCCCCTGTAACTGTGTACTCGAGGCCGTCTTTGAAGTACTTCATACACTGATGTTGTGTAGAAGGGATGATGTTGTACTCGTGTAACCAAGGCCGGCCGAGCAGAGCGTTATAGCAAGTTTTGGCGTCGATGACATGAAACTTGATGTCAGTGACGAGCATCCCAAAGCGCAATGTCAGTATTACGGACCCAAGCGTCCGTGATGACCGCGAGTCGAACCCGGAGATAGTAATTTTGTCCCGAGCCAGGTGTTGAACGTTCATACAAATCTCCTTCAACACTCTCACATTAAGAAGGTTGACGGAGGACCCGTTGTCAACCAGGATCTTCCCTATCTTGATGTCGTGGCAGTACACAGTGACATACAGAGGACTGTTGTGCTCGCACATTCCGATGAAGAGATCTTCATCGCCGAATGTGATGTCAGCTATGTGAATTTCTTCCAGCTCGTCCTTCATCTTTTCTTCTGCAAGGAAGGCTTGAAACTGATCGGGCTCTTGTTATGCCTTGATCAGAGAATCTCGTGCCTCTTTGGACAGGAGGAGAGCATCCAGTATGCTCAGTTGTGAAGGTATCTTCCTCAGGTGTGTCAGGACATTATAATCCACCTTGTTTTTCTTAGGCGGGTCCTTAGCTTTGAGCTCGTCGACGACTCTATCATCGAGAGCAATTTCCTCAGGGATCTTTTCCTTCCCCTTGTCTCTCTTACCCGAACCTTTGTTTGAGGGTCCGAGATTCTTTTCAGGCAACATATGGTTACGCAGCTAGATGTTCCCACAGTTCTTCACCTCTTCTTCTTTTTCAGAGATGGATTTCTTAAAGAGAGGGCCGAAGGTTATTTCTTCCTCAGAATTGCACCCGAATGTGAGAACTTGGGTTTTCGTTTTTTTGAAATGGTATCAACCATATGACAGTTGCCAGTCGTTTTTCCGTGCTCATCTGTCGCACTTTTTCGCTGTCGACGAGCTTCGCGTTTCATCCGCTTGAAGTGTTGTCGGTGGGCAACGTATCCATGCCACCACTTCTTGAAGGCATTGCACTCTTCAGTGGGGTGCGTGACCCTCCGATGGTATAAACAGTAGTTCGAATGTTCATCTGCTTCATCGAGGCACGTACTCCCGGGAGCATTTCCTTTGACAGGTGGCAGCTTCATCCCCATTGACAGGGCTTTGGCGAATCTTTTCCCCATCTTAAACCCGCTTTTGTCTCCCGCGGGGGTGCTTTAACCTGGTTGGAGTACCGTGTGACCCTTCATCGCCGCAGCTTCTTCGTCCTGACGCCGACGCTTGACCTTTTCGTATATGGCCATTTCACGCTCTCGGTCAGCTTTACTCTTTTGAAGGGCTTCGTTCAGCAGTTTATCGATTAGGTCATCTGACGGTTCCAGGGATTTTGACGCCGGTCCTGCCCCCAGTTCCTCTGTATTGCTTTCCGACGCTGAGGGAGCTTCTTCGTCTTTTAACGACAGGTGAGAGATCATGTGGCAACTCGCTACATAATCCTCGGGTTCTTCTGACGAGCCGTTTCCTTCATCATTGTCACTGTCTCCGTTCTCAAGGATATGACTGAGAAATTCTTCTAGAGTGACTGGGTTCCGCGCCTTCTGGTTGTATTCTTCCACCGTGTCAATGTACTTTTGCAGGTGTTGGGGTAAAAATTTATACCCCGGTTGACCAAGTCAAAATCAAAGTCAAGCCCAAGCCAAGTAGGCCTAAGCCCCGGGTCAAGTGGGCCAATGCCTGGGTCAAGCCCGAACAGGAAGTGGTCGGCCTCCCCCCATGCCAAAATAAAAGTTTTCTAATAAATAATTTTATTGTATTTCTTTTATTTTATTTTATGAATAAATGTAAGAAAAACGGGCATAAAGCCAAATTTTTGTAAAGCACATGACTTATGTGCAAAAAAAAATGGCACATGAGCCATGGGATAGGCAAAATGCCATTTTTGGAAAGCCCAAGGGGCTATATGTAAGGTGTATAGCCTATAAAGGCAAAGATAATGAAAATATCTCAACAACATTTTCTCTCTCCAAAAAAGAATCAAGATCTGTGATCTTCTCCTTCCTCAAGGTTCTAAACCTTTTTCTTTTTTTTTTCAATTAAATCAAGAGTATTACTCTTTTTTTTCCAAAACTAAATAATTTTTTACCACAAAACCCACAAAGGGGAACTCAGATCTTCCATTAGATCTTAAAAAGGAGAGATTTTTAAAAAATCTCATAGTTCTTGTTCATCCAAGATCCTGCCAACAGAGAAGGAAGAAGGAGACCCATCTCCAAATACCACACTTTGGGGAAGATCCAGGGCTCCAGGGGGAGAAGCCCCCTTCATCGGCTTCAAAATATCCTAGGAGTTTAACTCATCATACACACACATACAAAATAATAAGTGTTCCTTTCTGGGAGTACAACTCCCATTGCAGGGACCAAGTCCCTATTGCCTCGCGAGCGCTCGAGCGCCCACGTTCCTGGCACGTGAGGGCTAGCGCCCAAAGCGCTAGCGCCCTTGCGCTCAGAGCGCTAGCACCCAAAGCGCTAGCGCCCGAGCGCACACATGCCTGGCACGTGAGGCGCTAGCGCCCGAGCGCACACGTGCCTGGCACGTGAGGCGCTAGCGCCCTTGCGCCCAAGGCGCTGGCGCTTTTTCCCACGCATCCTTTGGATGTCCTTTCCCCCTTATACACACACACACACACACATACTCTACAACACTGTCCCCTGTTAAAAAAAAATTCTAACGGGGCGCTGCCCTGCACCCCGCAAGGGGGCTGCTAGCCCCTTTGACCCCCAGCCTGCTATCCGGGTAGCGGGACCCCCTTAAAATTCTACGGGGCCCCCGATATATCCAAAACCCCTTCAAAACACAACACTGCACATTGAGTTCGCATGACCAGTTTGACCCGTCAATCGGAGGTTCTCTCGCTCCAAATCCGGGGGGTAATTAATGGCATCTTAGTTCGCGGCTGCCGGAGATTCGGATCCCCACAATCAATAAACCCCAGCCTACCCTAGGCGGGGAGAGTCTATAATACGCCCGACAAGCGCGCGCGTATTCCCATCTCAATGGGGTGACGAAAAACACCCTACAGATTCTGGCACACCCGGTGGGACCAGTCTCTCCTCCCATCTTTCGGGTTAAACGTTCATGCGAACTCAATCAATATACATGTCTATATTTATACTAAAATAATGCTCTTTCATGCAGATTTTCAAGAAATCAACGTTCAACGACAATGTCTCCCAAGACGAATTCAGCTTCCCATGCGACCCCGATCCTGTACGTTGTAACAACTCCATTTTTAGTATACATAAATTTGATTTAAATTTGAAGTATACTTGGGGTATTTAATGTTGCTGTTACCATTTTAAGTAATTATTTCACACAATAATTACAAGAAGGAGCTTGTATCTCATTGGTAATACCTTGCACTGCTGAACCAAGTCACCAGAGTTCAAATCCCCTGCCCCACATTATTTTTTATATTATTTTATTTTAAATCTTTTGGAAGCCCAACATTCCACACACCATAACTCCCAAAAGTTGAACTAAACTTTAAAAACTAAAAATACCATGAGCCACACCTGACGACCCCCCACCCCCTGGAACCCCGACTCGGGCCGGCGCCGCCGGCCGGACTCTCCCCGACGGCCGAGTCTCCAACTAAGGTTTTGTGCCTCTTCATCTCCCCTACCCTCCTGTATACTTTAAATGTTTGGATCAGTTCCAGAAACACAATTATACCTCATTTATTCCATTTTTTATTACTTTTTCCTATATTTTTACATTTTTTTATTTAAAAACCCTTCATCTACCCTACCCCTAGCCTACCCTATAAATACACCCCCTACCCTCTACCCTCTCACCCCAAAATCTTGAGTCCACTCTCTCAAAAATTTTCCAAGAATCGTGTACTTTGAAAACAAGCTCGAGGTGAAGCTCTGACGAAATTCCGGCGAAACTTCCGGCGAACGTCTTAGGAACTACCGGCGACGACGCAACATCGGCGATCCCTCTAGTTCCCTCTCACTCTCTAATGTAATCAAAAACCCGTATGTCCCTTTCTATCTCTCTTCCCTATTCAAGAAAAATACGAAATTACAAAACCCGACGGAATCAGAACAAATCCGATTTCCGATTCGGTTTTCTATAAAATTCTACTTCTCACTAATACAATCATTCTTAAACTTCTTCATGTTGATTATTAAACACTAATTAAACAATTTGAACAAGTTTCATCACATAAAATGATAGCTTTCTCAAATTATCGTATTTTTTCACTTAAATACCACATTGTGTCAATCCTTCATTTAACCCATCAAACTTGCTATACATTTAATGTAGATCACGAGGTAACGACCTACCTCCTCACACACTTATATACAACCTAACACGATACCATTAAAACCTTAGAATACGAGAAAACAAGCATTTACATTTAAATACCATACACTTAATAAAACTATTTCTAAAAGAGTTAGAGTTGAGACACTTTTAAATAAATACATCCTATTATGAAAATACGATAAGTTGTGGACATCGGTCGTTTATCTAAACCTGACTTTGTGGTGTCTAGGTTAGGCAAGTGAGAAAAGTAACTTTAAAAGGCCCGTCTCACGGTGATTCGTGAGCGGATCCCTCCTTTCCTCACTTGTACTTACCTGGCCAAAATTAGCGGTGAATAGGCGATTTAAGACATCTCACAACTTGTCGTTTAGACCATTTAGAAATAGTCTAGTTGACTTAGGAGACCCTAGAACATAGAATACGAGAAAATTTACATCTTTACAAATAAATGCCATTTATTTCATAAAACCGTTTTCTAAAGGATTTAGTATATATACAATCTTTGCAAAGCGCCGCTACAACCCATTTTGGGGAACCCATTCGGGATGGCGCGGTTTATTGCACATCCTCGGGCCTAGTACTGCGAGATTCAGACCTCCGCAAGGAGCATTCGGTCTCGAAAGATTTAAAATACGACATCTTAAGAAATGAGATTTTTAGAATATAAAATATTTATTAAAATTATTTTTGTATAAATATATGTATATTTATCATTAAAATATCTATTTTGTTACGATATAAATATTCCACCTTTTTCTAAAAATCATAAGAATAGACTTTACATTAAAATACCATGAATTTCAAATAAATCAATAATACAGATAAATACCTTTATTTATGAAGCTAGGATATTTTCACTAGGAATATCACAATATAAAATCCACATTCATTACAACTCTAAAGACGAATAATAAATACTTGAGGAGTATTTTGAAAAGTATATAAAAGTATTTTTACAACCCCCTCAAGTTTTATAAATTACTCTAAGGACCCTAACAATTATAAGTTTAAGAAATAATCAAGACTTCGATTTACACTTCTAATTGTTTGACTCGGCTTTGAGTCTGATTAATCTGGCTTGAATATGATTCAAGTACAATCTACAATCTACAATCTTCAAAATGAATCCATGAATCCAATTATCAATCTATACAACTTGACTGAACCGAACCATGGATATACATTCCATTTACATGATTCTCCAGTTATTCCATTTACATGTTTCTACGGTTACATCCGTTTACTGATATCATGGTTTCGGTCAGTCGATCGATCAATACAATTTACAAGACAAACAATACAATCAAAACACTACGGGTTTTAAGGGGTAGATTGGTACGGAAGGTGTTAAAAGTGGCACGAGACGGTCAGATTTAAGACACCTAACATGAATTCAATTGCCATTGTTCCGGGCCTTCTAACGGAGCCTTGTACTCTATATTCCATTTGCCCTGGTCTCTAGCATATAGAGACCCCTCTCATATACACTGGCATTCTTCTGTACCAAGCTACAAACAACAGCGTTAATACAATATTACAACAATATAATACAACATTAAAGGCTACTCTCTCTCTCTCTCTTACTCTCTGTCTATTTCTCCCTTATCTTTGGGGCTTACCGAGCGACCTATTCGCTGACGACATTCTATTTCTTTCTTCTTTGAATGTCGTCAGGTGGTTTGGATCCGGCAGAGATCGAGCCATCTGCAGAAGACTTGGATCAGCTTGCTGAAGAACCAGAGCTCTAGTTTCATTGTACAGTTTCCATTCAGTACTTTTCATTTCCTGTTATGCCACTGTTTAGGCATCGTTTTTATTTCAGTTGTATTTTCTTTTCATGTATTGTACAAAAGAATGTTAATAAATAAAAGTTGCTGTTATATCTTGTCTCTTGTGTATTTATTTTTATATTGCTTAGATACGCTTAACGTATATACTTCTGAGTATATACGTAGCGGACCAGTCGCGTCCCCTTCGCCGTATACTGGGAAGCGGGGCGTGACATATGTGGTCAAGATCAATACTCGTGTGGTTCTCCCCGCAAGCCTCAGTCGACAGTGGGAGAAAGTGCCCCGTCAGTTTGGTTCCATCGTCATCTACCCTGCCGGAAGCGCTCATCTGGCAGAAATCTCGGCAAAGCAGGTGGCCAAGCCGGTCTCAAGGGGCAAGAGGCTGAATGTTGTGATCGCTAAGGCACCACAACCGAAACTTAAGACAGTGTCTGAACGACTCTCTGGTGCTCCACTTGGGGGCAAGACTTTCGGTACAAAGGGCAACATCAAATGTTGCGGACGAGCTCAGGCGATGAATCCAACAAATGCACAATCGGGCGTATCTCCAAAGTCCTCCATCGCCCGGTCTACGGCGGCTTCCCTAAGAGCCGTAACCAGCCAAGTGCTCAAAACAGAAAGGTTGAGACAGAAGCGGCTCAGGTATCGAGCC
Organism: Agapanthus africanus; assembly: GCA_030015575.1. NCBI lineage: Eukaryota > Viridiplantae > Streptophyta > Magnoliopsida > Asparagales > Amaryllidaceae > Agapanthus > Agapanthus africanus. The sequence goes on along the minus strand of CM057346.1, from coordinate 101,412,370 downwards.
AACATGAGGGCCAGGACTCCGGCCAAGTGGAATCTTGTGGGATTCCAAGAGCAGAGTCATCCTGAGACGACGGCCGAGTTGACCGTAAGCAATTCTTTCGAACCTCTGAAGTGGGTTCAGAAAAATGCCATGACTGTCAGAATCAAGAAGACAGCAGTCCGAACGATGTTTCAAAGAGACGTGCCCCAGCCCCGACGGAGAAAGCATGACACCATCTCTTCAAGAGTTTATCAGGGGCTCTGTGCCGCACGAAAACAGGGGGAAAACTAAAAAGGAAGCGTCAGCACCATTCAAGAAGCCGGCCAGGCCGGCCGCCTTCAGTCGACTGCCCGTTACCAAAACAGGAGGGTCAAGACAGCGATCTGTGAAATCAGCCACCGATAATAAAAAGACGGCTAGATATGTTATCCATACGGTCTATATGGCGGGCTGGCGCCCCAGCGACAACCTTCGCAGCAAAAGCAAGGATGGGGCCACCACATCCCAAGCCCAATCTGGCTTGAATGTGGTCTCCGCCTCCCAAGAACAGCCGCCTCCGCTGGATGACGAAAACCCTCTCGATGAGGATGATAGGCAGAAAGACCCCTCGGTCCATATAGAGTCAAGCTCGGACAGCGAGGAAGAGCCAACTTTCCGCCCCAGGACCGCGAAGCAAGAGCTGTTTCAAGAGCTTCGAAAACAGCTCAGGAGCAAAGATAAAGAGATGTCCAAGCTCTATTCGAAAATTAACGACCTAACGAACGTTGTGATGCAGCTTACGGCTCAAATTGCTCGAGCGCCTCCAAATCAAGCACAAGTAGCTACTCATGAGCCGGATGATGACAACCCGAAGAGGCCGATGCTTGTCCCTTTGGGTCCAAGATTGGTCGAGCCGCATGAAAGCCGGCCACATTCCGCTTCTGGGGACGCCTTGGCCCCAGATAACACTATCCCGCTAACACAAGATCGGATAATGGATTTGGTCACCAGCAAGGTTAAAACATTGGTGGCCGAAGCTGAAGCTCAGAAAGAAATTGGCAGTAGTGGGCGGCCATATCCCACACAGTACGATCTGATCGAGTTCCCGAGCGGCTATATCATTCCTAAGTTCGGAAGATTTGACGGGACGGGAAATGCAAATCAACACGTCGCCCACTTTAAAGCATCATGCGGAAATACAGGGGGCAATGATGCGCTCCTTCTTCGTCAGTTTGTCAACATCCTGACCGGTGTCGCTTTTGACTGGTACGCAAGCATACCAGACGGGTCCGTCATTACCTTTGCCCAAATGGAGTCTTTGTTTCGGCAAAGGTTCATGAGTGTTAGTGATAAAATCTCCATTGCTGACCTTGTGAGGACCAAGCCAGGGAAGAATGAAAGCAACACCGATTTTATCGCCCGATGGCGTAATCTCACGGTCAAGTGCGAACCGCCACTGGAGCAGGACCAGTCCGTCAGCCTTCTCATTGGGAACCTCAGCAATTGGATGGTTCCATTCTTGTGTACAACAGGCCTCAAGATGTTTCAAGAGCTAACCAAGAAAGTCCAAATGCTGGAACGCTCGAAGCAAGAGTCTACCCCGGACTCTCAGAGAGACAAAACTTAGAAAAGCAAGCGGGACGACAACCGTAGAAGCGGGAGTTCCAGCAGTACCAATGTCTTCAATGCGTCCGACAATAAAGAAAAGCGAAGGGCGGGCGAATCCAAAACCAACCGGTCTCGAAAGCCAGTGCTGGGAGGAGAAGGGCCTTCCCTAGAGGAGAAAAAGAACAAGGTTTACTCTTTCAGAAGGGACAAGGTCCGGAAGATATTTAAAGATGCCTTGAACAACGGTCTACAATTGCCAGTGTCGAAAAGACCTCAAGAAGCAAAAATGACCGACAATCCTCTGTATTGCCCGTACCACCGAGTAGTGAGCCATGCGATTGAGGATTGCTATATCTTCAAAGACTGGGTCGAGAAGCAGTACATGGTTAGAGAGATCGAGCTGTCCAAAAGTGTGTTGGTGAACAATCAAGTTGCAACCACCAACTTTATACAGACGGAAGCTGAAACTTTCTGGGAGCAGACAGCCGAACCCGCTTCCCTGAGAAATTGAACGGACTCACCGCAGCCTTCGTGGAATACGCACATATCTAATAAGATGAAGAAGATGATGAAGCTACTTCGGAAAGAGCCCAGGACGGAATGGGAAGGGCAGAAGAAGCCTACCATTCCAGCTGCCAATGCAGCTCCATCAGGCTCAAAATCCAAAAAGCTCAAAAAGAAGAAAAGTGCAGCTCGGCACGAAAAAGAGTCTGCAGGGAGATCGACCATTCAAAAATATATCGATTCCCTCGAAGACTATGAATAGAAGAAAAGAACTCTAATTCAATTGAAAGAGCTCTTCCCTGTAGAAGCAGCAGAGATTTTGGAGGAGTTGGAAGAAGACTCCAACGAAGAGACCCCTATAGTGACCTGCTACGCCATCTATCTGGACAGCGACTCTGAGGAGGATCTCTGTTTTCCCGAAGAGGACGAGGAGCTCGCCACAAAAGCCAACCAAGTCCATCTCAGAAGAAGCAGGGCTCTACCGTCAAATCAGGGAAACGCCTCAAAAGGAAAGAAAAAATAGGTGGCTAATGAGGAAGATGGCAGAGAGCCTACGAATGAAAACTCAAGTCCTTCCTCAGTGGACTACAATGTCTTGGCTCATCTCCGAAATCTCCCGTCTCTCCTGAGCATCTACGATGCCTTGGTCCTATCTAAAGAGCTTAGAGATGTTCTCATTCGCGCTCTACAAAACCCCGAGCGGTATCAGGCTCGCTTTGCGGAAATTAATATGAAAGAAGCCCAGTACGCTCTGCATGCCACCGTAGTGACATTTAAAGACGAAGACTTGCTACTGGGAACAGCTGGGCATAACCGGCCGCTTTACGTGACCGGGTATAGCGACGGAGATCGGATTAATCGCATATTGATTGATCCAGGGTCCTCAGTGAACATCATGAACTTGCAGACTCTGAAGAGTTTGTCAATGGACGTTTGACACCTGTCAAGAGAAAGGATTGTCATTCAAGGCTTCAATCAAAACTGCCAGCAAGTTCTGCGGTCTATAGCTTTGCCCATCAAATTTGGGGATCTGCAAACTGAAACTAAGATATACGTGATCGACGCTGACATGTCTTATAAAATTCTCTTGGGACGGCCGTGGCTCCATGATTACGGCATCGTTCCGTCAACTCTCCATCAATGCAAACTCCAAAGGCATTCCGCCCTTCCCAGGCTTCTCGGATACGATGGCGAAAAAAGACGCATTGATGGAGACATCCAGCCGTTCGGTGTGCATGAAGTCCGGTATGAAAATTCTCTGTACTTTATGAACCAACAAAATGCTAAGCCATAACTAACTGAGGATAGAGCGGCCCCAAGACTCAAAAGCAAATCTGAGCCGGCTGTCACATTCAAAAGCAAAAGCGCCCAAGTGTGCCCGCGTTTCGGGAGTGACACTGATGAGTACGACACTGGAAGTCCGTCCTTCCGTAAAACTCGCCCTCTTTTTGGTAGCGATACGGACGAATCTGATACTGAAGGCCCATCTAGCAGCAAAGTCCGCCCTCATCTTAGCAGCGACACTGAAGAGTCGGAGGAAGAGGACCTGCCGTGCAACAGCTGTGCAGATTAGACCCCCAAGCAACAAGTGAAATTACGAGAGACCTTCGAAATTGCAGAAGGGTCCCCGGCCATCACAAGGGTGCCGGAACGGATATGCGAAGAGCTCGATGCATTGTCAGTCTCTACCGTTGACCGGCTGAAAACTTTCTACGTTCCCGGGAGGAAAATTGGACAGAAGGGCATCCTGTTTTATGGGTCAAACCCCGTTGTGCACCCGAACGATTTGTCTGTCGCGTGCCTTCCCTATGAGAGAGGCATAAAAGCCGTCCTCAATCCCAGAAACTATGCACCAGAGATGCGGGAATATTTTAAAAGGTGTGGATGCCGGTTATATCAAACAGAGTCCAAAGCAATATTTTATGAAGGGTTATGGCATCCGCCCTAGGTCCGAGCACTCATCGATGGACGAATTCCAGATAGACGGGGCATAGGCTTCATTCAACCTGGTTCTAAAGCATGCTACATGATCCATGTTGGTGAAGCCAGCGAAAGATCAAATGATGACGACGAGATAGCCGAGCCAGAAGAAGCTCCTCAAGAGCTCGAAGATGGCAGACAAGCAACCTTTGACGAGCTAACCAAGATTGACTTAGGAACGCCCGATAATCCAAGGCCGACCTACATCAGTTCACACTTGTCATAGGAAATGAAAAATCAGATAATCGCCCTGCTGCATGAGTTCATCGACTGCTTCGCATGGACGTACAAAGAAATGCCTGGCATTTCCCCTGAGATAGCCGTGCATAAGCTGGCTATTTCTCCAGATGTTAAGCCAGTCAAGCAAGCTCCATGAAGAATGAGAAGGGAGATAGAAGAAAAGGTCATCGAGGAAACTAAGAAACTTATCGATGTTGGCTTCATCAGAGAAGAGAAATATGCGGACTGGATCGCATGCATGGTCCCAGTGAAGAAGAAAATGGGCAGATCCGAGTTTGTGTCGATTTCAGGGACCTCAACAAGGCATGCCGTAAAGACGACTTCGCGCTACCGGTCATGGAAATGATGGTCGATGACACCTCAAATTACGAGCTATTCACCTTCATAGATGGCTCGTCCGGATATAATCAGATCAAGATGTCGCCTGAGGATGAGAAGCACACAGCATTTCGAACCCCGATCGGAATATATTGCTACAAGGTGATGCCGTTCGGACTGAAGAACGCAGGTGCTACATACTAAAGGGCAATGACCAATATCTTTGATGACCTAATTCATAAAGTCGTCGAATGTTATGTTGATGATCTGGTCATCAAGACTAAAGCCAAGGCCGATCACATCCAAGATCTTAGGACCGTTCTCACCAGACTGAGGGAGTACGATCTGAAAATGAATCCTCTGAAGTGCGCTTTTGGCGTGTCGTCGGGAAAATTCCTGGGCTTCATAGTCCGACATCGAGGGATTGAAGTTGACACATCCAAGATAAAGGCCATCATAGAGATGCCCCCTCCGAAGAATCTGACGCAGCTAGGATCTTTTCAAGGCAAGCTTGCTTATATACGAAGGTTTATCTCAAATTTATCGGGGAGATGTGGACCTTTCTCAAAGCTCATAAAGAAAGGAGCTCCTTTTGTCTGGGATGCCGAATGTCAAGAAGCGTTCGAAAGCATCAAACAGTACCTGTTGCACCCTCCAGTGCTTGCTACTCCTATTCCAAACAAACCGTTGATTCTCTATACGGTCGTGCTAGATGAGTCACTCGGTGCGCTCCTTACCCAGAACAATGAGGAGGGAAAAGAAAATGCCCTCTACTACCTCAGTCGAACTTTAGTCGGGGTGGAACACAACTATTCCCCGATCGAAAAGCAATGCCTGGCTCTGATGTTCACTATGAAGAAGCTGAGGCACTATCTGCTCGCTCATCGGGTTATGCTGATCACTAAGGTCGACCCGCTCAAACACTTAATGACCAAGGCAAGCCTAGCCGGTAGAATGTCAAGATGGGCTGTCATGCTGCTTGAGTTTGACATAGTTTATACTTCTCAGAAAGCAGTAAAAGGGCAATCTCTTGCAGACTTCCTCGCTGCTCATCCCGTATCAGAGGGGTCACCGCTCAATTGCGAGTTACCCAACGAACAAGTGCTGCACCTCGAGGAAGATGAGCCATGTTGGGAGCTCTACTTCGATGGAGCCTCATCAATGAGGAGCTCCGGCAAATCAAGCATCCTGCAGATAAAAGCAAGGATAGGGTTGGTGTTCATCACGCCATCGATGGAAACCCTACGACGTTCTTTTGCTCTCACCGAGCCTCGCACAAACAACGAAGCTGAATATAAAGCTCTGATAGCTGGTCTGGAGCTCGCCATAGAAATGGAAATCCTTCGGCTACGGGTTTATGGTGACTCCCAGCTTGTCTTCAACCAAGTAAGCGGCGACTATAAGATATACAAGCCCGAGTTAGCTTGGTACAGAAGCCGAGTGGTGAAACTCATGAAACAGTTTACTCATATTGAACTAATGAGAGTTCTTAGAGCATTGAACGGAAAAACTGACATACTCGCTCGCCTGGCTAAAGAGCTAGTTGATCTTGACATGGACGAAATTCTAATCACGGTCAGGAGCCGGCAAATTCTACCCCCAGTCTCTCTATGAGAAGAGGAAAGCGCGGAACAGAAGAGCAGTCCTGCAGATGAAGCTTCGATCATCCAAGACGAGCCCGATTGGAGAGAACCCTTCATAGAGTACCTCCGATACGACAAGCCGCCCGAAGGAAAATCTGGAAGGATTTAGCTGAAGAAGAGAGCTCTTCGATACGTGTTTGTAAATGACACGCTATACCGCAGGTCATATGACCAACTCTGGCTCAGGTGCCTGTCATCGGCCGAAGCCTAAAAAGTTATGAAAGAAGTCCACTCAGGCGTCTGCGGGGCTCACCAGTCCGGCCCCAAAATGCGGCTTCAGATCAAACGGTTTGGATATTACTGGCCCACCATGATAAAGGATTGCGAGGAGCATGCAAAGAAATGCTATCTTTGCCAAATCCATGGTGATTTCATTCACAAGCATCCTAATCCGTTGCATCCTACGGTAGAGTCATGGCCCTTCGAAGTTTGGGGCACCGACATAGTTGGCCCAATTGATCCTCCGTCATCCAGAGATCACCGGTTCATATTGGCCGCAACTGAATATTTCTCCAGATGGGCTGAAGCTGTCCTGCTAAAAAAAGTCAAGACAGAAAATATTCTGACGTTCTTCCAGCATAATATTTTATACCGCTTTGGTACACCAAGAAGAATCATTTCTGACAATGGGCCTTCTTTCAAGAGCTTCAAAGTCTCAAGATTCGCTACTCAACATAAGATAGACTGGAGATATTCCTCCATCTATAATCTAAGAGCCAATGGGCTAGCCGAAGCCTTCAATAAGACTCTATGCAAGCTCCTGAGGAAAAATGCTTCAGCCAACAAGAGAGACTGGAATCTCAAGCTTCACGAGGCGTTGTGGGCATATCGTACCACGCACCGTACTCCAACTCAGTCCACTCCATACTCATTGCTCTTCGGAGTGGAGGCGGTCCTCCCCTTCGAAGTCGAAGTTCCAAGCTTAAGAATGTCCGTTCAGCACGAATTGACGGAGGAGGAAAACGTGCTCCTTCGGTTGGAAGAGCCTGACGCCCTCGAAGAAAAGAGGCTTGCAGTACAGCAAATTCTAGAGCTGTACCGAGCCCAAATGTCACGGGCCTATAACAAGATGACTCGTCTCCGCGCTTTCAAGAAAGGCGAATTGGTGTTGGTCCTCAAAAGACCGATCATCCCCAATCGACATACCAAGGGAAAATTCGAGCCGAACTGGGAAGGACCATACATCATCGAGAAAGTGTTCGACGGAGGATCCTACCAACTAATTAGTGCCGAGGGAGAAAGGCACATGCCACCCATCAATGGCCGATATCTCAAGAAATACTACGCGTGAATGCTCCAAGTCGCAGGCGAATTGAGCACACCGGCCCTACGGTCTGGATCATACATCCTGCAAAACCGTATACAATCTACGGGCGTAAAAGACCCCTATCTCTCATAAGTCCTGCCGCTGAGATTACTTTTAAAGTCCCACCAGCGACTAAAAAAACACGGTATGTCCACAAGTAAAATGGGCACGGATGAAAACCAGAAAGGGCTCCGTGAGTAAAAACAGCAGGACTGTCGGCGAGTTTGTGAAAACCCGAAAGGGCGCAAACTAGTGAAAGGAGATAAAATACACTCGCAAAGTCCTCTCGACCTTGTGAGGAGAAAATCCCTGCGTGAGATCCTTACGACTCACAAAGGAGCAACACACTTAGGAATCCCTACGATTCCTAAGGAGAAAATACACCTGCGGGATCCTCTCGACTCGTAGGGAGAAGATGCTTTTATGAGACCCTTACGGCTCATAAAATTGAAAAGCCTTAGGTGATAGTGATCTAAACCTATCTACTGAACCATCGCTCCCCAACGGGCAACGGCAAATGATGAGTCGCTCCTGGCATTTCGCTTCAGTGTTAGCGGTGCTGATGCCGACCAAAAACCCAAATCCCAAGTCCTCCCGAGGAAAATGATGAGTTGCTCCTGGCATTATTCCAGTGCAGCAATGCTGATGCCAAACAAGATCCAAATTCTAAGTCCCAAAACAGCGAATGATGAGTCGCTCCTGGTACCATATTCCAGTGCAGCGATGCAGACGCCAACCAAAATCCAATTTCTCAAAATTCTCCCAGCCCTACGGGTGGTCCCCCAAATTGACTACCGTATACAATCCACGGGCTCAAATAACTCTCGTCATACCCATGCCCTACTGCAACCACCAGTTACGCGGATGGTCTCCGCCCCTGGAATTATGCTCTATTTGGGAAGACCCACTCATGTGTCCTCACGATACATGAGGAGAACAAACTTACGGGATTCTCACGACTCGTAAGAAAACACCTTCGTGGGATCCTTATGATTAACAAAGGAAAAACACACTTGGGAGTCCCCACGACTCCTAAGGAGAAAGCACACCTACGAGATCCTTTCGACTCGTAGGGATAAAATGCTTTTATGGGACCCTTACGGCTCATAAAATTGAAAAGCCTTAGGTGATAGGGACCTAAACCTGTCTCCTAATCCATCACTCCCCAACAAGAAAAGGCAAATGATGAATTGCACCTGGCACATGTGCTTCAGTGTTAGTAACGCCGATGCCTACCCTAATCCCAAAATTCCAAACTCCATTCCAATAGACCCCTAAGTCTTTAAACTAGGAATAGATGACCTCTAAGTCGTTAAACTGGGCACAATAGACCCCTAAGTCTTTAAACTGGGAACAGATGACCTCTAAGGCGTTAAACTGGGCACAATAGACCCCTAAGTCCTTAAACTGGGAACATATGACCTCTAAATCGTTAAACTGGGGACAGATGACCCCTAAGTCGTTAAACTGGAAACGAGGGAGATCCCCTCATGGCAAATGATGATTCGCTCCTGGTACCATATGCCAGTGTAAGCGGTGCTGATGCTGAACCAAAAACCAACACCCAAATCCTCTCATGGCAAATGATGATTCGCTTCTGGTACCATATTCTAGTGTAGCGATGCTGATGTCAACCCAAATCACATCAAATCAGCAAGTCAACTTCAACCCTGACACCGCAAGAGGCGGAGCAAGTCAAATCAAGCACCGACCGTCCAAGTCGCTAAAAGGGAAGCATCGACCGTTCATGTCGCTAAAAGGGAAGCACCGACCATCCAAGTCGCTAAAAGGGCAGCATTGACCGTCCAAGTCGCTAAAAGGGCAGCACCGACCATCCAAGTCGCAAAAAGGGCAGCATCGACCGTCCATGTTGCTAAAAGGGCAGCACCGACCGTCCAAGTCGCTAAAAGAGCAGCATCGACTGTCCAAGTCGCGAAAAGAGCAGCACAGACCGTCCAAGTCGCTAAAAGGGCAACATCGACCGTCCATGTTGCTAAAAGGGCAGCACCGACCATCCAAGTCCGTAAAATGGCAGAATCGACCGTCCAAGTCGCAAAAAGGGCAGCACCGACCGTCCAAGTCGCTAAGAGGGCAGCATCGACCGTCCAAGTCGTGAAAATGGCAGCACCGACCGTCCAAGTTGCAAAAAGGGCAGCACCGACCGTGCAAATCGCTAAAAGGGCAGCATCGACCGTCCAAGTCGCAAAAAGGGCAGCATCGACCGTCCATGTCGTAAAAAGGGCAGTGCAAGCTTCCTACAAAGCGGGAACCAGATCACTCCGGGCCAGAGAAACTTCTATCATGGACACTCCGTCTCGGAGACATGTCAAGCAACGACCGTCCATGTCGTAAAAAGGGCAGTGCCAGCTTCCCAAAAAGCGGGACCCAAATCAAGTCGCCTCCAAGTAAAAGAAGATCCATCAATTTCATGCACACGACCCACATATGTGGTGTGCATTTATTGATGGGGGCAATTTGTTGGGGTAAAAATTTATATCCCGGTTGACCAAGTCAAAATCAAAGTCAACCCCAAGCCAAGTAGGCCCAAGCCCCGGGTCAAGTGGGCCAATGCCCGGGTCGAGCCCGAACAGGAAGCGGCCGGCCTCCCCCCATGCCAAAATAAAAGTTTTGTAATAAATAATTTTATTGTATTTCTTTTATTTTATTTTTTGAATAAATGTAAGAAAAAAGGGCATAAAGCCAAATTTTTGTAAAGCCCATGGTTTATGTGCAAAAAGAAATGGAACATGAGCCATGGGATAGGCAAAATGATATTTTTGGAAAGCCTAAGGGGCTATTTGTAAAGTGTATAGCCTATAAAAGCAAAGATAATGAAAATATCTCAACAACTTTTTTTGTCTCCAAAAAAGAATCAAGATCTGTGATCTTCTCCTTCCTCAAGGTTCTAAACCTTCTTCTTTTTTTCAATAAAATCAAGAGTATTACTCTTCTTTTTCCAAAACTAAATAGTTTTTTACCATAAAACCCACAAAGGGGAACTCGGATCTTCCATTAGATCTCAAAAAGGAGAGATTTTTAAAAAATCTCATAGTTCCTGTTCATCCAAGATCCTACCAACAGAGGAGGAATAAGGAGACCCATCTCCAAAGACCCCACTTTGAGGAAGATCCAGGGCTCCAGGGGGAGAAGACCCCTTCATCAGCTTCAAAATATCCTAGGAGTTTAACTCCTCATACACACACACAAAAAAAAAATAATAATAAGTGTTCCTTTCTGGGAGTACAACTCCCATTGCAGGGACCGAGTCCCTTTTGCCTCGCGAGCGCTCGAGCGCCCCCGTGCCTGGCATATGAGGCGTTAGCACCCAAAGCGCTAGTGCCCTAGCGCACACGTGCCTTGTTAGTGTATATGCCCTAGAGGCCATTACTGTATCATACTAGTTTGTATATTACTTGATGGAAGCTTGGGATATTCATAGTTGTATAGAAAATCTTGCTCAAAATAGTAGTATGCTACTTGGTTTGTTTCTACTTTAATGTGTGCATGTGTTTCTTTTAGCATATCGCCTATACACATTAGTGGAGCCCATAGGATCTTTGCTTGATTACCAGCGTTGTGATGGCAGTCACACTAGTGGGGGCTGGGTAATCTACAAGCACATCCTTATACAGGTCCCTAGTCGTAGGATTATCAAGACGGGGTATCGATACTCTGGAGTAGACTAGCGTATGCGCTTCTCATCCCAGCAGGGGAGATGGTCTGTCCCACAGCCATTAGTACGTCGTACTTGAGATAGTATGCGGGTGCTCGTTTGGTTACGAGTACACTGGACAGGATTCGTCGGGAACTTTTGGTTGGTACTATACCTATCGTCAGTTATCAGTTCCCAGGTGACATGAGTACAGCTTAGTCCGCTGACTTGACACTGTCAGTTCGCCTCCAGTGTGTTCCGACTGTTCTTAGATTGCTACCCTACCACGGCTTAAATGAGTCGTGCAAACAGGTAGCAGTTGGGTGCAGTCCCGAAGCACTTGGAGGCAGTGACAGTTAGACAGGATTCGTCTCTCCCGGTATTGGGGGTTGATATAACGCTGTTTCTAGGAGAGCCATTACACATAGTCGTCCCTGGCCAGGGCAAGCGAGATATACTGGTAACGTTTCCAGTGTTATCTCAGGGTGTTCTGGGCTACACTCCGACACGACTTGTATCGCTATTAGGGGACTGATGTTTACCGCCCCCTAGGCCCGCCATGCGATACTCTCAGACGAGCAGACCGGACTGTATGGAGATTGTCACATTCAGGCTCAGTAGGAGTTCGGATGGGTTCACTTCATCAGTCCTCTTATCGGCATCTACCTGGGGACCGTTACGTACAGCTAGTACCGCTTGTGGCCTGTGGTTAAACCCACTGTCAGCGTAGTGTCGAGTCTTTAGAGTCCTACACAGAGAGCTATTCGCCTTTGGGCAAAACAGAGTAGAGGTCGCATGGTTTTGCGACAGGGTTCGTTCGCATCCGCGCACTTGTGCACGTTTGGTGTCCGGGCAGTTATTACTAGCGGGCTTTGGTTTAAGATAGATCCTAGTATATGTATTGGGATTGGTTTTATCTCATTGTATTCGTGTTCCTCGGAACACGGGTGCGGGTGTGTATGCACAGTTGGCAGAGGTAGAGGCAGAGGATTCTCGTTAGGGTTGTTGACCGTTGACTTTTTCTAAACCCTAATGAGAATAAGAAATATGATTAATAATATTAATTAAGTATTATTGTGCCATGGTTGAGTTGAATATTTGACTTTTGTTGACTTGTTGACTTTGTTGACCGGTTGACCATTGTGGACTTGTTGACCATCATCATTTCATTTCTATGACCTTTGTTTACTTGTTGTTCTTTACAAAATGCATTAAATGCATGAAATGATAATGGTCATTGAAACTAACCATCACAATTCTTAATTATTATTATTATCATGATTATTCTTGCTTTTGTGAGCATGGTTGTATATTATTGAGCTCATTCTATCATTCTCATTCTCTCTCATCCAAAGCTCACCCTCTTCCTCTCTCTCAAGGCTCTCATGTCTCATGTGTTGAGAAGCATGATCCATTGAGATAAAACCCTCAAAACTCTTCTCTACTCACTCTAGAGTACAAGGTCTAGCAAGCCAAGCACTTTAGTTTCCTCTCGGTTGAGGTAGGAGCTCAAGGTAGAAACTTTCGGGTGGATCCTTCTTCGACAACAAGGGGACTACGAGGTGGAGCCGATCCAACCACTCCAAGGAGCAAGAAGAGAAGGAGTTCAAGACCTAGGTATAACCCTCTAACATAGTAGTTAAACTTCTAGTTAGTTTGCTAGGTTTTGTTTAGCAAAGATCCTATTTTCTAGTCCATTTTGCCTTGTGTCAAAAAATCATTTTTTACCGTTTCCGCATCCCCGAAAGAACCAGGACGGGTAACGTGGACTTACAGTGGTATCAGAGCCTAGCTAAACAACAACTAGCATGTTAGCAAAGTATTTAGAATTTCAATCGGAGAAAAAAATCACAAAACACGTCCGAGAACTGAACTTTCTGCCGATTTTTAAACTGTTCAAAAAATAATTCCACACATCTTAAAAATCGGCTCAGGATTTTTTAGGAACACACAGCAAAAACGAGCCATTGACTCGGTCAACGCGCCACGGAACCGCGGCGAGAACATGCTTCTTGCCGCGGATCCGCGGCCGTGACTCGTCTTTGCTGCAGTTTCATTAGTGTTCTGTTTTAGGATTTTTAGCATATGTTGTTTCTGCCCAGATTTTCCAGAGAACAAAGTTGTGTTTGGGGTAGTTACAAATCCGTATTTTTGATCGAAGTTCTGTAGACTTTAGCTAATGGGTTATATCTGTGATGTGAAATATGCACTGAACGTCAACTAATCGCTATACGTCGATTAGTGGGGGTTGTGTATATCTGTGATCTGTAATGTTGTTGGATTGTGTATATGAACTCGTTGGATTGTCGCGGATGAATAGCCGGGGGTTGTGAGATGAGAGTTTTCTTTATCTTTCATTTGATGTAATATGTAAACTGATGTAATATTATTTTATGACCGCACATCCGGGATGAGGTTGTAGCCGCCATTGTATATTATTTCTTTTACTGTTTTTGCTCCTAGGATAGACCCAAGGTGGGGTGCACAAACTACCGGGTACCTCGAAGTGCCGAGTGGCCTACTCACATTGTTGAGGGAGGTTGCTTCACTTCGGGTATTTGGCGGGTAGTTTGCCGCACCCGTAGGGGTCTAGGGTGGGGTCTTGGTTATTCATCGCGACCGTGTAATCCGTTTTTCGTTGCAGGCTCGAACGAAACGCGGATTTCTAGTATATCCAATGTGTTCATCTGTGATCTGGAATGGCTATCATTGCATCTGACGAATGTATATATTTATATATGATATCTAGTAGGCGTTGCTTATGTTTTGCATCCGCGCTAGTCCAGCCCCTGCTCTGTCGTTAGTTAAGTAACCTAACGGGTAATGACGGGGCCCCATGGCGAATGCGAATGGCATAAGCGTACGTCATATTTTCATTGTTTTCTGCAATGGTAGGATTAATTGATAGGACGCATTAAAATTAAAGCAAGAAATAAACCAAAGTGAAGTCATTGGAACAATTTCAAAACCACTCGGTTTCTTTCCAAAACAACTTTTAAACGCGGAGCTTAAACCACTCCTTTTAAAAGCTATCGCGTTCCTTCGATTATATCAAGTTCACTACGTTCACGGTTTTGCCAAAACCATTTGTAGCCCTCCATCATTTCATATGGATAGTCTATAGTATTCAAGCTGTGTTTGTTGGCCAAAGTCAAGGCACAGTGATTGGTAGCTATTGAATATTCATATGTAGCATAGATAGATGCGTTGGTTTAGGACAGTCGTACTGCCTTGTTGGCCAAAGTCAAGGGTAGGTACGGGAGGGTTCAAATTAACCTGGAAAATGACGGGTAGAACTTGACGTGTGACTTATGATTTGTTGGCCAAAGTCAAGGTCATAAGAGCATGGGGCAAAAATCTACATCGGGAGTTTCTAAAGAAACTGAAACTTGCTAGTGCTGCATACCATTTGGAGTGTGATGATTCTGGTAGGATTCCTTCAGTTTTATCACACGGTGATATTTGGATCCCGATCCTACTGTGAGTATATGCTACTCCTCGGGAACTTTCTCACTTAACGATCAATGCTATAAACCAAGTAGGTGTCTAGAAAGGTGTTAGCAGGGCCACGCCCACAGGGAAAAGAGGTTATTTAATTAAGGAACTTCGCGGTTGGAAAACCTCCCTCGAAGTACCAACACTGGCCTGGCTGAACGGTTAAGCAAGTATTGTACGATGAGATTGATCCCGACTAATTCTTCTTTTTTGGTTTGAGGAAGGATTCGAGAAATAGTGGGAGCCATCCTGTTTAAACAAACTAAAAACCACTCTAAACTTGCAAGAGCATCATGCTAAAGTGTTTCTTCTCTCTCTCCTAATTGCAGCGACCAAACATCATGATCGAACTTAAGTTACTACTAGATAAAAACATACTGACAGGGCCAAACTACAAAGATTGGCTCAGGAATGTCAAAATGGCAATCACTTATGACAAGTTGGTGTATCTTCTTACCACCAAAGCTCCCCCTGTCCCAGGACCTCAATCCAGCGTCGCGGATAAGGAAATCCGTAAGACTTGGGAGATTGATTGCGCGAGGGCCAAGTGCATCGTGCTTGCCTCTATGGACAATGAACATCAGAGGAGGCACGAGGATATGGACCTAGAATCCATATTTCTTCATACAAAAGATCTGTATGAAGAGCAATCCCGTATCGCCAGATACGAAGTCTCGAAAAAGTTATTTTCGGTGAGATTGGCCGTCGGATCATCTGTAGCGGAACACGTGCTTAAGATGATTGGCTACATTGAAGAGCTCGCGGACCTAGGGACCACGTTAGAGAACGAGCTCTACACTGACTTGATTCTCCAGTCCCTTCCTTCCACTTACGCCCAGTTTATCCTGAACTTCAACATGCAAGGAAAGGAAGTTGAACTTTTGGAGCTCCTAAACATGTTGAGGAGTGCAGAGGGCACCCTACAGAAAGTAAGGAAAACATCCACTTTGTTTATTGGAGGAGCTTCCTCTTCTAGGTCCAAGGCGAGAGCCAAAGGAAGGAAGAAGAAGGACCCCACCAAAGCAAGGGGCGGTGTTAGTAAAGTGGAAGCCAAGGGAAAGGCAATAGTAGCAAAGATAGCGGGAAAGCTTGTGGGAAAGGAAGAATGCTTTTATTGTCACAAGAATGGACACTGGAAGAAAGATTGCAGGGCTTAGAAGGCCAGAAACCAGGACCCGAAGTAAGTTGTGGCTTCGGCTTCAGGTGTGTATGTTATTGAAAACTGTCTATCGGTAAACTCTACTTTCTGGGTATTGGATACCAGATCAGGATCTCATATCTGTAATTCTTTGCAGGAACTGAGAAAGCGTAGGGTTTTGAAGGCAGGTGATATGACCCTCAGAGTTGCAAACGGAGCTGGCATGGATGCTGAGTCCGTGGGGGACTATCACTTGGGATTGTCAGATGGACATGTTTTGGTTTTGCGTGATTGTTATTTTGTACCCAGTGCGACTTGTAATATCATATCTGTATCTTTAATGTCTAAAGAAGGTTATGATTTTGCATTTGTAAGCAATGTTGTAAACATTCATCTTAATCATGTTCTGATTAGGTCGGGTACATTAAACAACGGTATAAATGTATTAAACCAACCACAGATTTTCAATGTCCAGAATACATACAAAAGAAAGTCTCTAGAAATAAATCATGCTTTCTTATGGCATTGTAGACCGGGTCGCATCAATGAGAGAAGGTTGACTAAGTTACATAAAGAAGGATATTTGAATCCGTTCGAATATCAATCATATGCAACTTGTCAATCATGTCTCAAACGAAAGATGACAAAGACTCCGTTTACTGGACATGGAGTAAGAGCGAGCGACCTCTTAGGACTCGTACACAGCGATGTATGCGGTCCAATGTCTATACATGCGCGAAGTGGTTATTCTTACTTCATTACTTTTACGGATGATTTTTCAAGGTACGGATATGTCTTCTTAATAAAACATAAATCTGAAGCCTTTGAAAAATTCCAGGAATACAAGAATGAAGTAGAAAAACAAACAGGCAAAAGTATCAAGACACTGAGATCTGATCGAGGTGGTGAATACTTGAGTGCCGAATTCCTGGATTACTTAAAAGAGAATGGAATTCTCTCTCAACTTACTCCTCCATACCCCCACAACATAATTGTGTATCGGAGAGACGGAACCGAATCCTATTGGATATGGTACGTTCCATGATGAGTAACGCTAAGTTGCCGCGATCATTCTGGGGATATGCACTAGAATCAGCTGCATACCTTTTGAACCGAGTCCCAACTAAAACAGTGCCTACTACACCATATCAATTGTGGAGTGGGAAGAAACCCTATCTTAAGCACATTAAGACATGGGGGTGTCTAGCTTTTGTCAAAAAGCAGCATGCGGACAAACTCGAGGCACGCTCAGTACAGTGCAAGTTTGTGGGATATCCAAAGAACTCCAAGGGATATTTCTTATATTGCGCAGAAGAACAAAAGGTTTTTGTTTCTCGTCATGCCTGCTTCTTGGAAACTGAATTTTTGGAAAATCAGATGAGTGGGAGCACAATAGAACTGGAAGAAATTCCAGAACCACAAACTATTACTGAAAGCTTAGTAGAACCAGAGGGTTCGAAAGAACAGGACATTCCTGCGCCACTCCGCAGGAGTAGTAGGCAGTCTCATCCGCCCGAGAGATACTACGGTTTTCTCATAGACGGGGATAGAGAGGATTGCATCATTGATAATGATGAGCCGACTAGCTTCCAGCAGGCCATTCAGAGCGTTGACTCGGTAAAATGGCTGGATGCAATGCGGACCGAAATGGAGTCCATGTACACCAACAAAGTGTGGACTTTGGACGTTGCACCAGAAGGGGTAAAACCCATAGGATGCAAATGGATCTTCAAGAGGAAGATTGGTGTGGATGGACAGGTTGAGACCTACAAGGCTAGACTTGTTGCAAAGGGTTTTCGTTAAAGACCTGGTTTGGACTATGACGAAACCTTTTCTCCAGTGGCTATGCTCAAATCCATTCGGATCCTTCTTGCCATTGCTGCCTTCCACGATTATGAGATTTGGCAGATGGACGTAAAAACCGCTTTTCTAAATGGAAATTTAGAGGAGTGTGTCTATATGGACCAGCCAGAGGGTTTCATTCAGAGTGGGAGCAGCGGGAAGGTGTGCAAGTTGCTTAAGTCCATTTATGGACTAAAGCAGGCATCGCGGAGTTGGAACATCTGTTTTGATGAGACGGTCAAAGAATTTGGCTTTATCAAAAATCCAGATGAACCATGCATCTATAGTAAAATTGTAGCACGAACTGTCATATTCCTCGTTTTATACGTGGATGACATTCTCTTGATAGGAAATGACATTCCTATGCTACAATCTGTTAAAGGGTTCTTGTCACACAGGTTCTCCATGAAAGACTGGGTGATGCCTCTTACATTCTGGGGATCCGGATCCATCGTGATAGGTCCAAGAGGATATTAGTACTTTCACAGTCCAGGTAAATCGACACCATACTGAAAAGATTCAGTATGGAAAATTCCAAGCGCGGTAATTTACCGGCTTGTCACGGGATCACCCTCTCCAAAGAGATGTCTCCCAAGACTGATTTGGAAAGGGATCGCGTGTCTATTATACCCTACGCTTCTGCGGTAGGCTCTATAATGTATGCGATATTGTGTACCAGACCAGATGTAGCTTATGCACTGAGTGTGGTAAGCCGGTATCAGTCAAACCCTGGGGAGAAGCACTGGATAGTGGTAAAGAACATTCTGAAGTACCTAAGAAGGACTAAGGACATGTTTTTGGTTTACGGCGGAAAAGACCTCCAGATGGAGGCCTTTGCTGACTCCAGCTTCCAGAGTGATAAGGATGACTCCAAATCCATGTCGGGTTATGTCTTTACCTTTAATGGAGGGGAGGTATGTTGGAAGAATTCCAAACAGGAAACCGTTGCTGACTCAACGATGGAAGCGGAATATATCGCTGCATCTGATGTCGCAAAAGAAGCCGTCTGGATGAGGAAGTTCTTGACAGAACTTCAGGTGGTTCCGTCCGTTGTTGATCCAATACCTCTATATTGTGACAACAATGGGGCTATAGCTTTAGCAAAGGAACCCAGGTCCCATCAGAAGTCCAGACACATCTTGAGGCGGTATCACCTGATCAGGGAGATCGTGGATCGCCGGGAGATCGAGGTTCGGAGGGTTGCTATAGAAGATAACACTGCAGATCCATTCATGAAGGCCTTACCCTAGACTCAGTTCGAGCGGCTGATCGAGATGATAGGTCTTCGATACGCCAATACATGGCCTTAGTGCAAGTGGGAGATTGTTAGTGTATATGCCCTAGAGTCCATTACTGTATCATACTAGTTTGTATATTACTTGATGGAAGCTTGGGATATTCATAGTTGTATAGACAATCTTGCTCAAAATAGTAGTATGCTACTTGGTTTGTTTCTACTTTAATGTGTGCATGTGTTTCTTTTAGCATATCGTCTATACACATTAGTGGATCCCTTAGAATCTTTGCTTGATTACCAGTGTTGTGATGGCAGTCACACTAATGGGGGCTGGGTAATCTACAAGCACATCCTTATACAGGTCCCTAGTCGTAGGATTATCAAGACGGGGTATCGATACTCCGGAGTAGACTAGCGTATGTGCTTCTCATCCCAGCAGGGGAGATGGTCTGTCCCACAGCCATTAGTACGTCGTACTTGAGATAGTATGCGGGTGCTCGTTAGGTTACGAGTACACTGGACTAGACTCGTCGGGAACTATTGGTTGGTACTATACTATACCTATCGTCAGTTATCAGTTCCCAGGTGACATGAGTACAGCTTAGTCCGCTGACTTGACACTGTCAGTTCGCCTCGAGTGTGTTCCCACTGTTCTTAGATTGCTACCCTACCACGGCTCAAATGATTCGTGCAAACAGGTAGCAGTTGGGTGCAGTCCCGAAGCACTTGGAGGCAATGACGGTTAGACAGGATTCGTCTCTCCCGGTATTGGGGGTTGATATCGCGCTGTGTCTAAGAGAGCCATTACACATAGTCGTCCCTGGCCAGGACAAGCGAGATATACTGGTAGCGTTTCCAGTGTTATCTCAGGGTGTTCTGGGCTACACTCCGACATGACTTGTACCCCTATTAGGGGACTGACGTTTACCGCCCCCCTAGGACCGCCATGCGATACTCTCAGACGAATAGACCGGACTGTATGGAGGTTGTCACATTCAGGCTCAGTAGGAGTTCGGATGGGTTCACCTCATTAGTCTTCTTATCGGCATCTACCTGGGGACCGTTACGTACAGCTAGTACCGCTTGCGGCCTGTGGTTAAACCCACTGTCAGCGTAGTGTCGAGTCTTTAGAGTCCCATACAGAGAGCTATTCGCCTTTGGGCAAAACAGAGTAGAGGTCGCATGGTTTTGCGACAGGGTTCGTTCGCATCCGCGCACTTGTGCACGTTTGGTGTCCGGGCAGTTATTACTAGCGGGCTTTGGTTTAAGCCAGATCCTAGTATATGTTTTGGGATTGGTTTTATCTCATTGTATTCGTGTTCCTCGGAACACGGGTGCGGGTGTGTATGCACAGTTGGCAGAGGCAGAGGCAGAGGATTCTCGTTAGGGTTGTTGACCGTTGACTTTTTCTAAACCCTAATGAGAATAAGAAATATGATTAATAATATTAATTAAGTATTATTGTGCCATGGTTGCGTTGAACATTTGACTTTTGTTGACTTTGTTGACCGGTTGACCATTGTGCACTTGTTGACCATCATCATTTCATTTCTATGACTTTTGTTTACTTGTTGTTCTTTACAAAATGCATTAAATGCATGAAATGATAATGGTCATTGAAACTAACCATCACAATTATTAATTATTATTATCATCATGATTATTCTTTCTTTTGTGAGCATGGTTGTAAATTATTGAGCTCATTCTATCATTCTCATTCTCTCTCATCCAAAGCTCACCCTCTTCCTCTCTCTCAAGGCTCTCATGTCTCATGTGTTGAGAAGCATGAGCCATTGAGATAAAACCCTCAAAACTCTTCTCTACTCACTCTAGAGTACAAGGTCTAGCAAGCCAAGCACTTTAGTTTCCTCTCGGTTGAGTTAGGAGCTCAAGGTAGAGGCTTTCGGGCAGATCCTTCTTCGACAACAAGGGGACTACGAGGTGGAGCCGATCCAACCACTCCAAGGAGCAAGAAGAGAAGGAGTTCAAGATCTAGGTATAACCCTCAAACATAGTAGTTAAACTTCTAGTTAGTTTTCTAGGTTTTTGTTTAGCAAAGATCCTATTTTCTAGTCCATATTGCCTTGTGTCAAAAAATCGTTTTTTACCGTGTCCGCATCCCCGAAAGAACCGGGATAGGTAACGTGGACTTACATGCCTGGCACGTGAGGCGCTAGTGCCCTTGCGCTTAGAGCGCTAGCGCCCGAGCGCAAACGTGCCTGGCACGTGAGGCGCTAGCGCCTTGGCACTCAAAGCGCTAGCGCACACGTACTTGGCACGTGAGGCGCTAGCACCCAAAGCGCTAGCACCCTTACGCCCAAGGCGCTGGCGCTTTTTCCCATGCATCCTTTGGATGCCCTTCCCCTTTTTATATATATATATGTATGTATGTATATATACATACACACACACACGCACACATACTCTACAACACTGTCCCATGTTAGAAAAAATTTCTAGCGGGACCCCCGTAAAACTCTGTGGGGCCCCCGATATATCCAAAACCCCTTCAAAACACAACACTGTACATTGAGTTCGCATGACCAGTTTGACCCGTCAATCGGAGGTTCTCTCGCTCCAAATGCGAGGGGTAATTAACAGCAGCTTAGTCCGCGGCTGCCGGAGATTCGGATCCTCACAATCAATAAACCCCAGCCTACCCTAGGAGGGGGGAGTCTGTAATGCGCCCGACAAGCGCGCGCGTATTCCCATCTCAATGGGGTGACGAAAAACACCCTACAGCAGGTCCGTGCGCTTGTCGTCAAGATACACAGGCTTCTTGGTCTTTTTCTTCGATGACTTTGAATGCTTGACCTGGGTGTTTTGCCCATCGCTACCAACTTTCGGTGTTGGGCGCGGTTTCAACATCCCGTCAATGATCTCGAGCTCCAGCAGGCTTTTCCACCTGACTGCCGAGCATGCTTGAAGACACTTCAGCATTCTTTTAGTTTTAGCCGAAAGGACAACTTCCCATGGAGTTTCTTCTATAAATGAGCATGATGCCCTCGGCGTGTCCACCTTTTAAGGAGAATGCTGCTGTGGCGGGTTTACCTTCCAGTTTTTGGACAGCGCGAACTTGCCTTGCTGGTACTGGTCCTCAACCCAGTTTTTGAAGATGTAGCAATCTTCGATTGGGTGACCCATTACTCTGTGGTAGGGGCAGTAGTTGGGAATGCTGACGTCACCAGGCTGCAGTGGGCGTCTTGGATCCGGCAGAGTAATGAGCCTGTTGCGCACCCGGCAGAGTATGGATGTCTCAACTTCTTTTTGAGGGATTGTGGTTTGTAGCTTTGGCGAGCAACCGGTTTCAGGTCAATCGGTTGTTTTTGAGCGTTGGCAACAAAAGTCGCTTTCCCTTTATGCTTTTCATTCCGGAAATCCGTTTTCGAAGAGGACGGCCTATGGCCCATCTGGTCCATTTGGGACCGCTTGTCGATCAAGGCGTGGAAGGTGGTCGGCTTGAAGAACATCATAAATTGGGATATCGTTGCTTGAGGATCAATGGTCCCCACGAACATGCCCACGGCAGGAGCTTCTTCAATACGTTGTTCTCATTTTGACCACAGGTTCCACCACCGAATTGCGTATTGAACCCAGGTCTTTCCAGGCTTCACCCTGGCATTGATTAATGCCGTGATTGGGGTGCGCTCCTTTGCGCTTGCGAAACGCTGCGTGAACAGTAGCTCCATTTCTGTAAATGTTTTAATGGAGTCATTCGGAAGTCTGAGTACCATTCAAATGTTGTCTCCACCAAGCTGCCGATGAACTGGCGAAGCAGCAGTTTGTCGTCGCCTCCAGTATTGCCACATAGAGTTCTGAACTGAGCGACGTGCTGATGGGGATTGCCTGTCCTTTTATACAGGTGGGATTTAGGGATCGTATATCCCGGCGGGTATTTGATTGATCGTACCAGCCTGGATAAGGTCGCCCAGTTCTAATGACTTGGCCAGCCGCTTCGCTTTCCTGATGAGCTCGTATTTGTTGAGCTATATAGTCATCGAGGGCGGCTTTGGAGATCGTTTCTTCCTTGGCTACTGAGAAAGCCGGTGGAGGATTTGACGTTTCCTCTCTGTCGTCTTCGATAATTATCGGAGGGTCTTCAGCTGGAGGTTCCGGCTAGATCATCATCCCAACCATATCTTGGAACAGAAGCGCCATCTGTTTTATATTAGCGGCATGTTCCGCGTCCTCCTTATCCTTCCTTTCCAGCACCCTTCGCAAGAACTCCGTATCTGTCCTTTGTTCCTGGCGCTGCTCAGATGATGCTTCCGGGCTTTCTTTTTGCCCAGTGAGTGCTGACATCCTCATTAGCATCCCTTGGAGCTTCTGTTGCTGCTCTTGAGCTTTTGTCACGGACTGTGTGAGTGGTCGATGACCCGTGGAAGTACGACTTTCCTCTTTTCCGGAAGCCATGTATACCGTGTATAATACCATGCCCCAGACTTGGGCGTTTGGGTCCACTGCCTTTGAAATTTGCCGCAGGCATAGGGATCTTCTCCGGCCTTCTCCTTTTGTGGGAGGTCGAAGTTGAGGGGGCCGTTGCAGCAGGAACCCATGCAAATGATACCTTCCGTGGTATGATAGCGGGATGGTCCTCCTCTTGCCGAGCTTTCGTTTTCTTCAGTCGACGAGAGTAGTCTTTGTCAATTACAGAGTCTTGGACTCTCCGCCAGACCCTGTGGATCTTGGAGGACAGCCGTTGAGGAGGCTATTCCGGTTTTGCCTGCGTTGTGCTATCAACAGGTGGAGGAGACTTCTTTAGTACAGCGGTTGGAGAGTTCTTGCGCACCCTCCTGAGCAGCTCGAAGTTGTTCCCAGTTGGAACAGCAGCGTCAATTTCCACCATTGGAGCTGGTGGGGTAAGTCCAGAGGGGGAACTGCTCCCAGCTTTTCTCACTCGGCGCCAGTGGCGACGTCGGCATGTCGTGCAGACGGGACCACCTCTGTCGTGGGAGCGGCTTTGTCCTGCCCCCCGCTTTGATGAGAGGCCCATGTTAGTGTCAGCCTGTCGAAGACTGGCGTCCGCTGAGAGGGAACGGTCAATCTTGCAAAGGCTGACTTTTTGATAGGGGAAGCAGTCTTGGTGACTTCGCCGGAAGCAGGAGTTAGAACGACCAATCTTGCAAAGACCGATCTTTTAGCAGGAGAATCCCCTCTGACGACTTCACCTGCCAGGACTGGAATGGCTATCTGCCTCGGGATAACCCCCTCAGGTATTGCGAACCTTTTTGCAGGCCCACTGGAGGTTTGGCTCAGTCTGTTAAAGACTGAAATAGAATACTTAGACGACCCGTTGAGAGGGTCCGTGGTGGCTGCAAGTCGATCGAAGACCAACTTCTTCAGAGCTTCCGGTGATGGCAACGGGGCGGTGAAGCTTATGGGCGGGATCATGGCCCCGAAGAACAATCCAGTGGTGGCCTGAGTCACCTGTTCCACTGGCATTGAGAAGATGCAGGCCGCATTTTTCCCGTACGCCACTCCTACGGTGGGGACGGAGTGGGAGTTGCTGTTGCAGGTAGTGCAGCTGGAGGCCATCGATGTTATCTCCTTTTCTGCATGGAGCAAGACACCAAATCTTAGTACCTCGAATCCAGGGGCAACCATATTAAATCGCGATTCGTTCATGAACACGACACACGAAATGTGGAGTAGAAAGAGAAAGAGGTCCCACCGGACGTGCCAGAATCTGTTCATCGCCGAAAACCGGGAAGATAAACGTCTTGCCTGAATTTGGGGGCAGATTCTATTTGGATTTATCCGTTCATCTCTCCGAAGATGCCAAGTTGATTTATGGCACCGTGTATCGGAGGTTTGGACGGATGCGGCCGTTGTAGCAGACTTCGTCAGATTCTCCCTCGTTTGCGAGGGTTTTTTTTATTGTGGGGACGCTCTTCCCTGCAAACGAAAGCCCCTGCATTTAATTATGTTACCGCATCGCGATAACCACTTTCTCATGCTCCATAATTTCACTTCGTGTCGTGTGTGTTTTTGTTTGTTTGGGTTGCCCGTGGATTGTATACGGAGACTACTTTATGTTATCGTCCATAGGACATGGATTAGTCCAAATCCGTATATTCTTAGATTTGGGTTTGGTTCGATTTAAGGATCATTAATCTCGTTCGAGATTAAGATCAACTTAAATGTTTGTTAAGGATAAGTTAGCCCAATTTTGAGACTAAGATCTACTTAACAAGGTTTTAGGATCATTCAGATCCAACAAAAGAGCATTTGGGCTCTATTATTTTAGTTTAAGGACGTTTTCGGTCCATAGCTAGTTTAAGGACGTTGCGATCCGTTGTTAGTTTAAGGACGTTACGGTCCGTTGTTAGTTTAAGGACGTTGTGGTCCACTGTGGGATGTGCCTTTCAATTTCGGAGTGCACCAAAGAGTTGTTGGTTATCGGGACCCACCACCTCTCTGAAGACGCTGAAGAATTACAATGACATATATCAGAGGTGTGAGGAGATGTACCCTTGAACCAATGAATATTCGTCAGAAGATCGAAAGTCTTGTTTAGAACTAAGAACAATTTGGAAAATAAAGAGCACATGGACTCGGTTGATTAGGAGTCTGGCCAACTTGGGCTCGGCCTACTCAGTCTTTGTCATTTCATTTTGAGTAAAGTGTTAAACACTTGCTTGGGATCAATCCTCTTTCTGTGCAAACAATGCTTAGCATTTATATGGGTTCTGATGCTCACACTTTACTTTACTTTTCCCCCTTTTTTTCTTTTGTTTTTATGGAGTGTTAAACACTTTTTATGGCGCCCTCGTGCGGAGCACGTGAGGCGCTTGGCACTGAGCGCAAACCACTGAGTGCTAGGCACTCCTTAGTGAGCAGCCCACGTGAGGGACACGTGAGGCGCTTGGCGCTGAGCGCTAACCATTGAGTGCTAAGCACTCTTTATTGAGCAGTGCCTACGTGAGGGACACGTGAGGCACTTGGCGCTAGGTTTTCTTTAGGTGTTCTGTTCTGAAGAGTTCAATTCTCTGTTCTTTTCTGGATCTTTGATCCCCAAGAACAAATTCATCCCCATAAGAATTAAATTCTCATTTGTGGGAGACTTGTCTCATGGATCTCAGATCCAGGGAAAAAACTATGTTCTTTTATGAGGGTTAAACCCTTGGATATGCAGATGAGATGCTCTGATCTCTATTTTTTTATTTACCTCGAAGAAAGGTATTCTTCTTTCTTCCTTCTTAAAGCTTTCTTCTCGCTTGCTCTAAAGATTATGGGGGGGGTTCTCTCTCCAAGACTTGAAGTCATGGATCCTCTATATAGTAGAGGTGCATCTGTTAATTTAGTTAAAGAAATCTCTCGTTGAGAGATCCTGATTGATTTGGGGATTTTATCCACCGTTGGATCTTTGATCCAAGGATTTCTGTTTTACAAAAAATATTTTTCTTGTTTTTACCAAGATTAGGGAAATATTTACCCATACAGAATTTTTCTGTATATATGGGTGATTTTAATCACCATTGGATTTTTTAATCCAACGGCACTCTGTTTTACAGAGAGTAATCTTTCTTGTTTTAGAAAGATTTGAAAAATATTTCCTCAACAGAATTTAATTTTGTACTCTGATGATTTAGCATCTCCGTTGGATCTTTGATCCAACGGCTCTGTTTAACAGAGAGATTTGGTTCTGGTGCTAGCGCCCTCGTGCGAGGCACGTGAGGCGTTGCCTCAGAGTTTTTAACTCTTGGCGCTAGCGCCCTCTTGCGAAGCACGTGAGGCGCTACCTCAGAGTTTTTTAACTCTCGGCGTTGGCGCCCTCGTGCGAGGCACGTGAGGCACTGCCTCAAAGTTTTTTTACTCTCGACGCTGGCGCCCTCGTGCAAGGCACGTGAGGCGCTGGCGCCCTGGTGCAAGGTACGTAAGGCGCTGCCTTAGAGTTTTAACTCTTGGCGCTGGCTTTCAAATTTTGAACAAACCTTTGCTCTTTTATTAGGGAAACACCTATGACTTCCCAAACTAATTGACCAGAACGATGTCTATCACACATATCCTAAGTTAATCCTAGTCTCCCGAAAATGACTAATGATTCTTAGATGGTCCACTATGATCTCTCCCCTCAATTTGGAATTTGGTTCAAGGGTAAATCTCTGTACACCTCTGATATATGTCGTTGTAATTCTTCAACGTTTTCAGAGAGGTGGCGGGTCTCGACAACCAACTCCTCTTGGTGCACCCCCAAACCGATGAGCACATCCCAACGGACTGTAATGTCCTTAAACTACAACGGACCGCAATGTCCTTAAACTAGCTACAGACCGCAACATCTTTAAACTACAACGGACCGCAATGTCCTTAAACCAGCTATGGACCGAAACGTCCTTAAACTAAAGCAATATAGCCCAAATGCTCTTTTGTTGGGTCTGAATGATCCCAAAGCCCTGTTGAGTAGATCTTAGTCTAAAATTGGACTAACGTATCTTCAACAAATATTTAAGTTGATCTTAATCTCAAATGAGATTAACGATCCTTAAATCAACCCAAACCCAAATTTAAGAATATACGGATTTGAACTAATCTACGCCCTACGGGCGACAATATAAATTAGTCTCCGTATACAATCCACGGGCAACCGAAAATAAAACAAACACACACAACACGAAGTGTCACGACCCGAAAGTATGGAACATGACCGGCACTTAAACTACGAACGTCTCGAGGCGTACGTAATCTAAGTAAACCGAAAACCCAGAAATCCAAACCAAGAAAGATGTAGAGTGCAGGAAAAACCAACTTAAAGCAAGTAGTTTCAATAGCATAAGCCGAATTAGGCGGTTTTAAAAACATCAAAAATTTCCCGAAAATTTTGGCAGAGTCTCCTTTGTAAATACTGGCCCCCAAATGGGATACAACATGAATAGTATATGAAATCAATAAAAAGGCATCCCCAAGCGGGAGCTAGCTCTTCGTCAATCGACGGTCACAACCACACAAGCAATATAAGATACAACGCCAAGGGCGAGGATCAAAATTCAAAAGGAAACTCAAAAATCACAAGAAAACCACAGAAATACAACGTGCGACTCTAAGGTCGAAAGAATAAACATCACTGGTCTCTATCTCAAATAAATACATGTTTGGTTGATGGAACTTCTAGATACAACAGAATAATAATATACAAGATATAAAATGGGGGTATGATACAAGTAAACCCACCTACTAGCAAATCATCCGAAGGAAACTATGCCCGCAAGCCGTAAAAAAACCTGTACGGCAAACCTGCAAGAAACTGGGGCACAACGGGGGTGAGTTGCCAACTCGTGAATAGAAAAATATCTACGCACAGAAATCGCATAAATAATGCAACCTAGGTCAATGATCATAATATATCCTCAAATATAAGAATAACACGTAGCCTATAACAAAGCTAAGGTAAATATCTAACCCGAGTGTAATCTCATGTGCCCGTGTCAGTGCCTCAAGTAGCAATATATCATATGAATGAGGTATGAATGCATGAAAACAGAATACATGTAAATGAAGAACCGTTTTCATAATTTAGTGAGATTTCCTTTGTATTTTTAAAATGAGGTATCATAATGAAATCAGCATAAAACAGTGCCTAGCATCGGCACAAAACGTAATCCCAATATCTCGATATCTCTGTATCACAGTCTCTGTACGTCAATATCTCGAAATCTCAATGTCTCAATCACAATATTTAGGGCGCCGTCAGTCCAGACCGGCCCCTACCATCCATCTCAAGACCACGACGGTATCCTCCGGATATCCGACGCGTCGGGTAAAATCACCGGTAGGTAGTGCTTCCCTGCCAGGCTCACATCGTTATCATCATGCACTTCTTGCCCCGGGGTACCTTACCGGGTCCACCATGTACTCGAAACGGTTCATCCGTCTCCTCGAATCGGGTCTCAAAATCCATCAGCAAACTCATGGTGGACGACTCATACATCATGGGAAAAACCGCACATTTTATTTAAAAAGAGAGAAATCAGTTTATATAGTTTTGCGGTTTTCCCCCCAAATCCAGAAAATTTCATGGAAATCCGAATCCAAATCATCAATAGCATGTAAAAACCATGAATATAGGCATAACAATGAATAACAGTATGCATGAAGTGACAAGTAATAACTACAATGTTAAGCTGGCATATAAGACAGGCACACTAATATCATGTCAAATTACTAACTAACAAGCTAAATCAAGCAATAATATTTTCTAAGGTGTACGTGACATAGCAATTACCGATGAAGATGTGTGTGAGCTGGCAAGTAAGTGTACGTGGTACATACGCATCATCGGTAATGGTGCTGGTGTCCTAACAATATGATATCAACATTGCAATAAGAAATTATAACATAAGTATGCGATGCGATGCGAACCACAATAATAAGCGGGAGCTGAATACTAGACGCGACTGTAACTAACCTGCATTAATCTAATATAAGTCCTACAAATAGTGCCTTTTGAAATAACACGAATCATGGGGTTTTGAAAATAGGGGCTACGATGTTTTTATGAAAAGATACGTCTTTTGAAATATCCGTAGGATCCCTTGGGCTGTCTTTTAAAATACCCACGATTCGTTAGTTTTTGAAATAGGTAAGAATCGAATCTAATCTAACAACTAAACTAAACTAAAGGGCTAAGCTAACAAGCTGGACTACAGGTAAGGAAACCACCTAACATCTGAGTCGATCCATATACATACCTGTATATATATTAGTCGGTGATCCCGCCTCAATAATATCATATCCGATACCATATCTACAATCAGCCATCCCAAGTCAAGAGTGCGGATCAATCATCAAGATATAGCTCGTACGTAAATCCGTCGTACGGCATCCCCAAATCTGGGTACGGGTCAATATCATATTCCTCACACCATTCGTCTGGTATCCTCTTTATTCAAGATCATAGTCTAGGGTACTGACCTATGTCTAGTACAATATTAATATCCTCAATATACTCATGATCTGACTACAGATCGACAATCTCGTACAAACCGATACCGTCAGCACATAGCATCATCAAGGGTATACATCGCCCGATACGGCCTAATATCAATATCCTAGCATATCATGCCTCATATCACGATCACATGTCGACCATTTTATTTATAACACTATTCACCCGTATCGCCGCCCCAAGATCCGCTATAACACCAGGGCGTACCTTAAGTACGAATCCTGCCATATCACCGATATCACAACCATAAAACAAATCTCATCGACTCAGCTCAATCCCAAGTATCATCCTCAAATCCGTATGTGAACACATAGTCCCATACCCATATGATCACATAACTATAAAGAATCCCATGAGCACATATAAATAGAAATGTATGAAAGTATGTAGGTGTGTATGTGTAGTGCAACACTACCCTAGGGTTCGCAATACTGAAATAATCCAACACACCAATATCCATCCTAAACATCGTTATTAATCCCAAATAACATATAATAAATTGTTGGTGTGTATACGCATCCGTATACACCACCACGGACTGCGGGGGTGCTATACGCCATCCACCCGACTTCTCCCCGTAGATATAAATCTACTCACCTGGTCCTCGTTCGCCGGTGCCGACGTCGTCACGCGCTTGCTTGTCGTCTCGAAGTCCACATGGGGTACCTACATATCATAACGCACCATACCACATTAAAATCCGACTCATGACCAAAACGACGCACGAATCCCACATAGGTCAAAACCTATGGTTGCTTTCGCAAATCGACCCAAAAACCCTCGACGTCGGCGTACAAACGCCAAACCATCGAGAAAACTCCCAACACACTCATTTGTACAATTACAAGCACTAATTATAATATAAAATAGCTTCAAATTCACAAAAACCCCAATTTCACTTAAAAAGTCATTTTTCCAAAAATCTAGCAAGCACAAATCACCGTTTTAGTACAAAACTCGATGTATAAACGAACCTAGCATTCACAATATTCACTAAATATCATAACAAAGTCATATAAACCATTCCTATAATTTATTCTCATCAATTTACATAAATTCCAAAATCCTAGTTTGCAAAAATATCAATTTTTAACACCTTTTAAAGCAAAATTCACAATTCAACAATTAAGCTTGGTTTTGCATAACCTAAGATATTAAACCACTCATAATAATGTTAATGATGTCATAAAAACATAATTACATTTTTAACCCAATTATTTAACCAATTTTAAATAGCTAGTTAGCAAATTAGCGTAATTATCATAATTTTTAAACTAACAATTAACAACTGTTAGTTGTATGTATGCCCTAGAGGCCAGTATTGTACAGATGATGTATATTATATTGGATGCTTGGACATATATAGAGATGACTTTCTTGCTCGATATGATAGTATGCTATCTGGTTACTCTTTATCTTAACATGTACACTTGTCTCTTTAAACTGTCTTATAGTTACATGTTGATAAAGCCCTTAGGATGTCTACTTGACTACCTGGACTATGATGCAGATCATACTAGTGGGGACATGGTAGTCCATAAGTACATCCTTCATGGTCCCTAGTCGTGGGTGTATCGAGACGGGGCATCGATATACCAATGTAGACTAGCGAATACGCTTCTCGACCCATGAGATGGGCGATGGATGATCCCATATCCATTGGTGTTTGACATCAGAGATGGTATACGGGTGCTCAGTGGAGACTGGGTACACTGGACGGACTCGCCGAGAACTCCCAGATGGTATTATACCTCACGTCAGATGGCAGTTCTCAGGTGACACTTGTACAGGTTAGTCTGTAGACCCGAGATCGTCATAGAGTCTTGTGTGATTCCCACTGTGCTTTGATCTCCACCTTACCACGTCCATGAGGGCGTGCAAAACGGTGGTCTTTGGGTACAGTCCCGAGTCACATGGAGGCAATGAGCGATAGGAGGGGTTTCGTCTCTCCCGGTATTGGGGGTTGATGTTGCGCTGTGCTCGATTGGCCGTAACAGGGAAGTCCCTGGCCAGGGCTGATCAGAGATTTGCTGGTAAGTGTTACCAGTAGTTTCTCGACCCGTTATGAGCCTCACATCGGCACGACTTATCGGTTATTGGGGTCTGACGTATACCACCCCTAGACTTGATATGCGACATATCAGACGAACAGACCAGACTATACGGTAAGTGTTACTGGTTGGATTCACAGGAGTGTGAGCGGGCTAGCTCGTCGATCTTCTGATCGCTCAATACCCGGATGGCCGTTACGTTTAGCAGACCGCTTGCGGCTTGTGGATGCTTGATATGATCATCATCTGCTACCGGCGTATTGACGAGTCTTTAGAGTCCTACACAGAGGTTTCCTGGCTCAAGCGAAACGAAATAGGAGCGTATATGAGATATGTGCGGGACCGAGAATAATGCGTGTATGTGATACCGCATTTCATTCTCGCGATAAATGTTTCGATTTGTTATATTTGATATGACCTAGTTATCGAATCATTGATTCGATAAGTCGATACATTGGATACTAGTCGGTTATGTGCGACATGACCGGATCATTGAATCAAATGTTGATTTAATGATTTAATGTATAATTATATATTTGATATATTACTTTGCATTAGCTAGTATTGGTTCACTTTATATGGATTTTCTCACTCGATGTGCAAGAAGTATATATGATATACTTTTGTGCACTACTTTGTGTCATGTTTGATGATACATGTAGTTTGGTGTTGTGTTAAGACTTAAACCATGGTTATGATAATAGTTAGGGTTTTTATTTATTTACTTATTTATTTATCTATTCTTTTTGATAAATAAATATATATGATAACAAAATGGTTTCTTTCATGAAGCTTGATGAAGCTTCATGAAGCTTTGACTAAAGTGACTATTTTGTCATCATCCTTAACCCTAACCATTCTCATTTGACCATGGTTTATTCTCTACACTTAACCTAGGTTAGAAGATGATAAGTGTTGATTTTATTATTCTTTTTTCACAACACTTATCATATTCTTTCTTCTTCTTCATCTTCATCTTCAAGAAAAAAGCTTGATGCCATCAATGGCAACTTGAGCTAAAGTGAGAGAAATCCAATTCTAAAGTGAACCCACCTCCTATTTCTTCACCCTCTACCTCTTGCCAAGTTGCTTTGGGTGTTTTCTTCACAAGTTTCACAACTTTGTGAAGTCGGAGCTTGAACTTGTGATGCCTCGACGTAGATCGTCTTTGACACGAAGCCGACGACCTATTCCGCTCGTTTCTCCGATGAAGCCGACGATTGAGTTCGGGATTCATGATGGACAGCGAGAGGACACCTACGTGGAGCTAAGGAAGTGGATAACCGGATCTACAAAGGTTGTAGCTCTCTTCTTTTAGTTAAGTTGTTAACTAGTTTACCGTTTCGCCTTGAAATCTAGCCGACGATCCGTATTAGGGTTTCTCGGCACCCATAAAATTTAAAATTTGCATGATCGATGCCTTGTGAGACCTCTATAGTGTGCCTAGGAACCCTACAACAACTAGCTACTAACTGTGTTTTAACAAACCATAAGAGCCTAATACATTACACAACCATACACCAATTTCACAAAACCCTAACTTGCATTCAAACCCTTTCTTGAATTTTATAACTAACAAAATCCAACCCAAACTATACATGAAACACTAAATTAGCACTAATTTGAAGCCCAAAAAGCAAGTTAAACTTTTAGATTTGGTTTGTATAAAACACTAGATAGCAAAATAGAATAATTAACTTAATAATGGTGTGCTAAAAACCCTAGTTTAACTCAAACCATTCTCTTGAAGATCCTAGATGAAAATAGCACCAATATTAACACTAAAACAACTCATTTAAAGAAATCTAACCATAAGAATTTAAATGGGTAAGAATTATACCTCTAGATCTAGAGATCTAGCAAGAAATTTTAACTCCAAAGATGGCCTCCTAGCATCCAAAATCCATACAAGAAAGGTTAAGAAGAATGGATGAAGGATGGGCTTGAAATTGTGAAGTTTAAATGGAATTTTGATGAGTTTAAAAGAAAAATGAGAGGGCAAATTTTGGGGCTGTTTATTGCAGGAATTTCGGCTGAAGAGGGAGTGGGGAGAGGTGTGGGGGAGTTGTGGAAAAGAATCCAAGTCAAATCCCCTCCCAAATTACCATAATACCCCCACCTACTTTACTATATATAAAAACCTTATTTTAACCCATTTCTCACATGATTTAAGGTCAAAAAGAGGAAAATAAAATTCTTGGGCTGCTACAATAGTGTGGGGCCGGCCAAGGGGAGTGAGGGTGAGTGTGAGAGACTTTACAAAAAAATTCTATGCAAAAAAACCCCCCACAATACCATATTTGCAAATTTTAGTTCAAAATAACTATATTTTTGTTTTCCATAAAATAAATCAATTAAAACTTGAAATAAAATATTAAAAAATTATATTACAACTAGATTTTAATTAACATGATTTTAAAGATTAAAATTAGCCCATTTAAATTTGTATTTATCGCTAATTTAATGTATTTTCTTACCGGCTTAAAATAATATTAAAATAATTAATTTCGGAAAAAATTTCAGAAAATTTGAAATTTCAGCATTGGCTCAATAAACACCAAATACTAGCAATTACATAGCTAGAATATGTATATTTAATTTTATAATAAAGATATTTGCATTTTGACTTTTTACAGAAAACCCCCTTATTTTACCGTTTTTTCGAAATTTCACCGAAACGATTTTCAAAACGTTACACGAAGTGACCTTCTAGGGCAGGAGAAAGTGGTTACCGTGATACGGTAACGTAATTAACTGCAGGGTCTTGCGCATGCAGGGAAGAGCGTCCTCACAATCAAAAACCCTTCACAACGAGGAGCAATCTGACGAAGTCTGCTACAACGGCTGCATCCATCCGAACCACCGATACACGGTGCCATAAATTAACTTGGTATCTTCGGAGAGGTGGACGGATAAACCCAAATAGTATCTGCCACCAAATTCAAGCAAGACGACCTATGCGGTTCAGTCTCCCGTTTTCGGCGGTAAACAGCGATATCGGACCGAGATGTCCCTAAACTAACAACGGACCGAGATGTTCTTAAACTAAAAATTCGCCTCAAATATGGCGATAATGGACCGTAATGTCCTTGAACTGGAACATCATCCTAAATACGGCGATATCCGCCATTGAGATTCATATTGCAATCGAAACCTCAATGGCGAAGACTGCAACTCAAGTCCTGCCGGCTACAGAGCTACTCCAGCGATGAAACCACCCCCAAATCCCACCAACTAACAGATGGGTCACCTGCGACAAAACTACTTCCGAGAGTTTTGCAAAAAAAAGGTATGTCCACAAGAAAATGGGCACGGATGAAAAAAACCCGAAAGGGCGCCATGAGTAAAAACAGCAGGACTGCCGGCGAGTTTGTGAAAACCCGAATAGGGCGCAAACTCGTGAAATAAAAAATTCATGTGCACTTGCAAAGTCCTCTCGACCTTGAGAGGAGAAAATACCTGCGTGAGATCCTTACGACACACAAAGAAGCAACACACTTAGGAGTTCTCATGATTCCTAACGAGAAATTACACTTACGGGATCCTCACGACTCGTAAGGAGAATTCCTCTTATGAGACCCTCGCGGCTCATAAGATTCAAAAGCCTTAAGCTACAGGGATCTGAATCTGTTCTTAAGCCGTCATATCCCCCAAATTGCCCTACAAACGGTCCAATATTGACCCTTTTATACAATCCACGGGCACGAATAAATACTCCCTTACAAAGTTCTACCAATAGCGAGAAATATCCCATATAGTGAACGACACTTGTAAGTCCTCTCAACTTATAAAGAGAAAACACTCTTGTAAGATCCTTATGACTTGCAAGGGAAAATACCACTTAAGAGTCCTCACGACTTCTAAGGAGAACCTACACCTACGAGATCCTCTCGACTCGTAGGGAGAAATACGTATATGAGATCCTTACGGCTCATAAAATCAAAAGCCTTAGTCGACATGATCCTAACCCAGTTTGCTAAGCCATCTTTGTTCAAATCGACAAAGGCAAATGATGATTCGCTCCTGGCAACATTCCAGTTGTAGCGATGCTGATGACTAAATAGGTATCAAATTTCTAGTCCTCGCAAAGGCAAATGATGGTTCGCTCCTGGCAATATTCCGGTTGCAGCGATGTTGATGCCAAGATTGGTATCAGATCTCAAGTTCTTGACTCGAAATAAAACTCAGCGAGTCGCAAAAAATGCACATGAAATAGCCGAAATGATGGGGCAACTCGCAATAAAAATCAGCGAGCAAAAAAAATATGCATATGAAACAGCCGAAATGTTTGGGCAACTCACAATAAAAAATAGCGAGTAAGGGAAAAAAACGATATAGTCCAAATGATTGGGCACCGCGATAAATAGCGAAATGATTGGGCAATCGCGACTTCCGCGACATAAAAGATGAAAAGATAGAGCATCACAGAAAGAAAAAAAATGAAAATGAAACTTTTCTGCCCAGCAGGTAGGTCCACACCGACCCCTGTATACAATCCATAGGCACAAATGAAGGAAAGGGTACCATATTTTCCTACCAAGCTCAGTCAAAGGGAGATCCAGATCTTAATGGCAACATGTACAGCCTAGAGGTCATCCCGACGTTCTTCTCATTCCGACAGGGTGCAGACGTGACGTTAGCAAAGCTCCAAGGAGCCAAATCAAAAAGGAGTAATGGCAAAATCCTAGCTCCAACTCAACGTTCCTTCTCGGTGCAGACGCAACGTCAACAAACAAAAGTGGAGTAATAGTAAAAATCCTAGCTCCAGCTCGACATTCTCCTCATTCCAGCAGGGTGCTGGTGTAACTGTCAAATGAAATTGGAGAATGGCATACTCCTAGCTCCAGACCTTGATGGCGATACATACAGCATAAAGGTCATTTGGATGTCTACCCAACTTCCACAAAGAATCGGTAGGACATCACCAAAATAAAGTGGAACAACGGCATATCCCTAGTTCCAGATCTCGATGGCAACATCTAAAGCCTAGATATCAGCCCGACGTTCCTTCTCAGTGCAGACGCGACATCAAAAAAGTCTTAAGAGTCAAATCAAAAATGGAGCCACGGCAAATTCCTAGCTCCAAGTCTTGGCGGTTCATATACAACCTAGAGACAATCTCGGCGTTCCTTCTCATGCCAACAGGATGCAGACACAACGTCAACAAAGGCTCCAATGAGCCAAATCAAAAGAAGTGACGACCAAATCCTAACTCCAGCTCGACGTGCTTCTCATGCCAGTGGGATGCAGATGCAACGTCAACAAAAGGCCCAAGGGTCAAAGCAAAAAAGGAGTGACGGCAAAATCCTAACTCTAGCTCGACGTTCCTTCTCGGTGCAGATGTGACGTCAACGAAGGCTCCAATGAGCCAAATCAAAAGGAGTGACAGCAAAATCCTAACTCCAACTCGATGTGCTTCTCATGCCAACAGGATGCAGACGCAACGTCAACAAAGGCTCCAAGGAGCCAAATAAAAAAGGAGTGATGGCAAAATCCTAACTCCAGCTCGACGTGCTTCTCATGGCAGTAGGATGCAGATGCAACGTCAACAAAAGACCCAAGGGTCAAAGCAAAAAAGGAGTGATGGCAAAATCCTAACTCCAGCTCGACGCGCTTCTTATGCCAGC
Organism: Agapanthus africanus; assembly: GCA_030015575.1. Classification (NCBI taxonomy): domain Eukaryota; kingdom Viridiplantae; phylum Streptophyta; class Magnoliopsida; order Asparagales; family Amaryllidaceae; genus Agapanthus; species Agapanthus africanus. Next base: position 101,374,826 of record CM057346.1, on the reverse strand, counting down.
AGAATGTAGACGCAAATTCAATAAAAGACCCAAGGGTCAAATCAAAAAGGAGTGACGGAAAAATCCCAGCTCCAGCTCGACATTTTTCTCGTTACAGCAGACGCAATGTAAATAAAGGCTCTAAATAGCCAAAATCAAAAAGGAGTGACGGCAAAATCCCAGCTCCGGCTCGACATTCTTCTCGTTACAGCAGACGCAATGTCAACAAAGACTCCAAATAGCCAAATGAAAATGGAGTGACGGAAAAATCCCAGCTCCAGCTTGACAATCTTCTCGTTACAACAGACGTAATGTCAACAAAGGCTCCAAATAGCCAAAATCAAAAAGGAGTGACTGAAAAATCCTAGCTCCAGCTTGACATTCTTCTCATTACAGCAGATGCAATGTCAACAAAAGCTCCAAATAGCCAAATCAAAAAGGAGTGACGGCAAAATCTCAGCTCCAGCTCAACATTCTTCTCGTTACAGTAGACACAATGTCAACAAAGGCTCTAAATAGCCAAATCAAAAAGGGGTGACGGCAAAATCTCAGCTCCAACTCGGCATTCTTCTCGTTACAGCAGACACAATGTCAACAAAGGCTCCAAATAGCCAAAATCAAAAAGGAGTGACGGCAAAATCCCAGCTCCGGCTCAATATTCTTCTCGTTACAGCAGACGCAATGTCAACAAAGGCACCAAATAGCCAAATCAAAAAGGAGTGACGGCAAAATCCCAGCTCCGGCTTGACATTCTTCTCATTACAGCAGACGCAATATCAACAAAGGCTCCAAATAGCCAAATCAAAAATAGGTGACGGCAAAATCACAGCTCCGGCTCGACATTCTTCTCATTACAGCAGACGCGATGTCAACAAAGGCTCCAAATAGCCAAATCAAAAAGGAGTGACGGAAAAATCCCAGCTCTGGCTCAACATTCTTCTCGTTACAGCAGACGTAATGTCAACAAAGGCTCCAAATAGCCAAATCAAAAAATGTAGGGTTACTAGGCACTAGAACAAGGTTCTATAAGGCATCAACCATGCCAAAATCAAATTTTTCAAGTGCCGAACAACCTATAGCGAGGATCTTTGCTAGAGAATTAGGGAAAACATTAAACAACAACTTTACTTCTAAGAGATGGGGATTACAACCTTTGTAGTCCGTTCGTTTGCTTCATAAGCTCCATGTTGAGGTCCCTTCGCTGCGATCATCGTGAACTCCGACTCTCGAGTGGCTCCATAAGGTAAATGAGACACCTTGCTTGTAGTCTTCATGATCTAAGATGATCTACCTTGAAGAATCTCTAACCCAAGGTTACAGTTCACTAAACAACTTATTAGAAAAGTGAACACCCTAATCTAAGTGGCTAGAATAGATGAGGATGATGAAGTAGGAATTTTGCTCTCTTTTGTTTTCAATTTCTCACTCAATATCATCACAAACACAAAAGCTAGTAAGCTTTTCAAAGAGGAAGAAGAAGATGAAACCTTTTGTGATGAATAATGAAAATTATTGTTGTGGTTACAAATCCAATCAAGGGTTAAGCATGATAGAGTTAACCCTTGTAGAGAATAAACAAGAGGTTAAGGTTTGGGTTAGGTTAAATAACATCTTCACAAAATATCAAGCTTAAGACAAAGTCAAAGCTTCATGAAGCTTCATGCAAAAGCTAACCCTAATCCAAACCCTAACCAAGTTAAACCCTAAACCTTTGTTAAATTTGTAACCCTAACATGTTACAATATTATGTATCACATATACAATATATTTTGTAACAAAAGAAAATAATACAATTAACATATATCGCATATATATCAATGTATTATCCCGTGAGAAAATGAATCAATATAAAGCGAGCATATATTAGTTAACGTAACGTAATATATCACATATATATTTATACATTAAATTATCGAATCAACACTTGATCCGATAACCCGGCTATATTACATATAACCGACTAATATAACATGTACCAATTCATCGAATCAACACTTGAATCGATGACCCGGCTATATCACATATACCCGGCCGATATCACATATCGCGAGAATAGAATACGATATCACATATCGTATTATTCTCAGTACAGCACATATCACATATGTGCTCCTACTCCGTTTTTCCTGAGCCAGGAAACCTCTGTGTAGGACTCTAAAGAATCGTCAATACGCCGGCAGTAAGTGATGATCATATCAAACACCCACAAGCTGCAAGCGGTCAGCTAAACGTAACAGCCACACAGGTATTGAGCGATCAGAAGATCAACAAGCAAGCCTGTACATTCTCCTGTGAATCAAATCAGTAACACTACTGTACAGTCCGATCTCTTCGTCTGATATGTCGCATATCAAGTCTAGGGGTGGTAAACGTCAGACCCCAGTAACCGATAAGTCGTGTCGATGTGAGGCTCATAACAGGTCGAGAAACTACTGATAACTCTTACCAGTAGCACTCCATATCAGCCCTGGCCAAGGACTTCCAGTTATAGCCAATCGAACACAGCACAACATCAACTCCCTATACCGGGAGAGACGAAACCCCTCCTATCGCTCATTTCCTCCATGTGATTCGAGACTGTACCCAAAAGCCACCATTTTGCATGCCCTCTTAGATGTGGTATGATGGAAATCAAAGCACAGTGGGAATCACACAAGACTCTTTGACGATCTCGGGTCTACAGACTAATCTGTACCAGTGTCACCGGAGAACTGCTATCTGACGATAGGTATAATACCATCTAGGAGTTTTCGGCGAGTCCGTTCAGCATACCCAGTCTCCACTGAGCACCCGTACACCATCTTTGATGTTAAACACCGATGGATATGGGATCATCCATCGCCCATCATATGGGTCAAGATGCGTATACGCTAGTCTACTCTGGAGTATCGATGCCCTGTCTCGATACTCCCTCGACTAGGAACAGTTATAGGATGTACTCTTTGACTACCCTGGCCCCACTAGTATAATCTGCATCATAGTCCTGGTAGTCGAGTACATATCCTAATGGTTTTATCAACATGTGAGAGTAAGACAGTAAACTAATACAAGTCAACATGTTAAGACAAAGTGAAACCAAATAGCATACCATCATGTCGAGCAAGAAAGTCCTCTTTATATATATCCAAGCATCCACTATAATATACATCATATGTACAACAATGGCCTCTAGGGCATATATATAACTAACAATCTCCCACTTGCACTAAAGCCAGGTGTTGTAGTATCTCATACCCAATATCCGGAAGAGTCTCTCAAATTGTATCTGGGGTGTGGCCATCGCGAGTGGATCCGCAGTGTTGTTCTTCATGTCAACTCTCCTAACCTTGATCTCGCGGCGATTAACTGTCTCCCGGATCAGGTGATACCGCCTCAGTATATGTCTGGACTTCTGATGGGACCTGGGTTCCTTAGCCAAAACCACAGCTCCATTGTTATCACAATACAAAGGTATTGGATGCTTAATGTAAGGAACCACACCAAGTTCAGTGATGAACTTCTTCATCCAGAAAGCCTCTTTGGCAGTATCGTTGGCAGCGATGTATTCAGCCTCCATCTTCGAGTCTGCCACGGTTTCTTGCTTGGAACTCTTTCAACAAACCGCCCCTCCATTTAGGGTAAAGACAAATCTCGATTACGACTTAGAGTCGTCCTTATCACTTTGGAAGCTTGAATCGGTAAAGGACTCCACCTGGAGTTCTCCGTTACCATACACCAAGAACATCTCCTTAGTTCTTCTCAAGTACTTGAGAATGTTCTTCACAGCTGTCCAGTGATTCTCTCCTGGATCTGCTTGATATCTTCTCACTACACTTAATGAGTATGCTACATCGGGTCTGATACATAGCATCGTGTACATGATAGAGCCTACTGCCGAAGCATAGGGTATCCCTTACATGCGAGCTCTCTCCAAATCAGTCTTGGGAGACATCTCTTTGGAGAGAGTGAGTCTAGAGATCGTGGGTTGGTTTCCACGCTTGGATTCTTCCATACTAAACCTCCTTAGTATGGTGTCAATGTACTTGGATTGGGACAATCCCAGTATCCTCTTGGATCTATCTCTATAGATCCTAATCCCCAAAATGCAAGAGGCATCACCTAGATCTTTTATTGAGAATCTATGTGATAAGAAGAGCTTGACCGAGTGCAGCATAGGAACATCATTTCCTATCAAGAGTATGTCATCCACATACAATATGAGGAAGACAACCTTACTCTCTGCAACCTTCTTGTAAATACAAGGTTCATCTACGTTTTTGATGAAGTCAAACTCTTTGACTACCACATCAAAACAGATGTTCTAACTCCGCGATGCCTGCTTTAACCCGTAGATGGATTTAAGCAGCTTGCATACCTTTCCGCTGCTCCCACTGTCTACGAAGCCCTCTGGCTGAGTCATGTACACCCACTCCTCTAAATCACCATTTAGAAAGGTGGTCTTAACACCCATTTGCCATATTTCGTAGTCATGGTATGCAGCAATGGCAGGTAAGATCCGGATGGACTTAAGCATAGCCACTGGAGAAAAGGTTTCGTCATAATCAACACCTGGTCGTTGACGAAAACCCTTTACAACAAGTCTATCTTTGAAAGTCTCCACTTTTCCATCTACACCAAGTTTCTTCTTAAAGATCCACTTGCTCCCAATGGGTTTTACCCCTTCAGGAGCAACTTCCAAAGTCCATACTTTGTTGGTGTACATGGATTCCATCTCAGATCGCATTGCATCCAGCCATTTCACAGAGTCCCCACTCGTGATGGCCTTCTCGAAGCTACTCGGGTTATCATCTTCCATGATGCAATCCTCGCTCCCACCGTCTAATAGAAAACCGTAGTATCTTTTAGGTGGATGAGAAACCCTACTAGATCGGCGGAAAGACTGGGGTTCGTCGGGAACTACTGAATCCTCTGGTTCCACCAAATCTTCTGTTGTAGTTTGTTGTACTGGAACTTCTTCCAGTTCTACCTCAAAGCCACTAATCTCTTTTGCAAGAAATTCCTTTTCTAAAAAGGTGGCATGCCGAGATACAAACACCTTTTGTTCTTCGGTGTGGTAGAAGATATACCCGCGCGAATGTTTAGGATATCCAATAAACTTACACAGAAAAGACCTTGCCCCGAGCTTGTCCGGATTCTGTGTCTTTACATATGCCGGACAACCCCATATCTTAACATATTTAAGATATGGTCTCTTTCCCTTCCGTATCTCATATGGAGTGGTTGGCACAGATTTGGTGGGAACCATATTCAATAGGTCTGCAGCTGTTTTCGGTGCATATCCCCAGAAGGAAATAGGCAACTCAGCATTGCTTATCATAGAGCGCACTATATCTAATAGGGTGTGATTCCTCCGCTCCGATACACCGTTATGCTGTGGTGTATAGGGAGGAGTCAGCTGAGAGAGAATCCCATTCTCTTTTAGATAGTCTAGGAACTCAGTGCTCAAGTATTCTCCTCCTCGATCAGATCGTAGGATTTAATACTTTTGTCTGTTTGGTTCTCTACTTCCTTCTTATATTCTCTGAATTTCTCAAAAGCTTCTGATTTGTGTTTCATTAAGAATACATATCCGAATCTTGAGAGATCATCAGCGAACGTAATGAAGTACGAAGAACCATCCCTGGCATATGTAGACATTGGACCACATACATCACTATGTATCAGTCCTAAGAGTTCTGTAACTCTTTCTCCGTGTCCACTAAACGGAGTTTTGGTCATCTTGCCTTTGAGACATGACTGGCAAGTGTCATAAGATGAAAATTCGAACGGATTCAAATATCCATCCTTATGTAACTTAGCTAGCCGTGTCGCATTAATATGACCTAGTCTACAATGCCACAAGAAGGATCCGTTCATTTCTGAACTCTTCCTCTTGTATGTGTTTTGTATATTAAGTACTGTAGTTTGGTTGAGAACGTATATGCAATTAAATAACGAACCTGATCCAATCAACTTTTGATTCAGGAATATGTTCATAACATTATCCTGTAGTACAAAATTATATCCTTCTTTGCTTAATAAAGAAACTGATATAAGATTGCATATCAGGGTCGGAATGTAATAGCATTCGTTCAGAACCAATGTATTACCATTTGGTAACACAAGGTGATATTCGCCAACTGTTTTGGCTGCAACATTTGCACCATTCCCTACTCTTACGGAATGATCACCCTCTCCCAGTTCCCTACCTTTACGTAGCCCATGTAACATATTACATATATGGGATCCAGATCCGGTATCTAATACCCAGGACGTAGAGTGAACTGAGAAATAGTTCTCGATAACTAACACACCCGAAGAAGATGCATCAACATGCTTATTCTTCGTTTGGGTGACGTGAGAATCCGGATATCCTACTATTCCCTGCTCGGACTTATAACAATTATAAGTGGGAGCGGGACCAACGTTCCTCTGCCTAGTATAAAAAACGGGTTCAGTCAATACATCCATATCATTATCTTGATTAAGGCCTGATATGGTCACTACCTGGAGAGAGAGAGAAGAAAACACTTTAGTGTATGCTCTTGCAAGATTAGATTGGTTATTATCTTATCTAATCAGGATGGCTCCCACTGCTTTTTATCAAATCTTCCTTAAAACCCTAAAAGGTAAGATTAGCCGGGATTAATTACACCATACAAGTTCACCAATCTTTCAGCCAGGCCAGTGTTGGTACTTTGAGGGAAGTTCCCCGTGTTTTCGCACGAACCTAATTAAAATAAACCTCGTTTTCCCAGAGGCATAACCCCGTAAACACCTTTCTAGACACCTACTTGATCTGCTAATTGTCCTATGTAAAATTCTTCCAGGAGTAACTCTTACTCGCAGTGGGTATCAGGATCCATCTATCGCATAGAAGATATGCAATCTCATTGCAAATTTCAACACTTGAAATTCCCGATAATATTTTTGCCCCTAGCGTTCCATGACCTTGACACAAGCCAACAAACCAAAGTCCGCTAGTCAAGTTCAACCCGTACATTTCTTGATTGAATTAAACCCACCCGCACGACCTTTGACGTAGGCCAACAAAGTCGTACGAATACCCTAATCAAATCACATCTCATGTTACAAATAAGCACTAGTTAGCTACCGCACACTACGCCTTGACGCAGGCCAAACGCAGCACGAATACTAAGTAGTATCTATCTGAAATGTCGGAGGGCTACGCAGGTTTTTCAGAAAACCATGAGCGTAATGAACTTGATATCGTTGTAGAAACAAGTGATTTTGAAAAGGAGTGTTTTTTAGGCTTTTCTAGTTTCGCTAAAGAGGTCACTCCCGGTGAAGGGATCTCGGCTCTTTCCTCATCGAATAAGGTGTAGGGTATATCATATATACCGCTATGCAAAGCAAGAACTATAAAAGTAATCAAAAACTAAACCGTGAGTTTGTAGCATCTGGCAGTTTTGCTAAAGAGTTCACTCCCGGTGAAGGTGTCACGACCCAAAATTGGCCCGTGACGGCCCTAATACTACGCAACGCCTAAAGACGCAACGTAGTAAAAGAAAGCCAAACCCAGAAATCTAAACCATGAAAATACGGAAAAGATAATATAAGTTTTGAAACATTTGAAATCGCAACCCAAATTCTTTAAAAAGGTCTACTTTCTTTCTTTAAAATTTTAGCAACACCCCCTTTTTGTAAAGACTAGCCAAGATGAATACAACACAAGAATAAAGACAGTAGAGAAGAAGCTGTATATATAAGAGACATCAAATCCACAATAATACACATAACGTCCTCACCAAGTCTCTAAGTCAACAATACAATAGTAGATGGAGAGTACAAAATACAACGAAGGTGCAATATGAAATACAGATAAACATCTAACCCACCTAAGCAAAATGGTACTGTGAGCTGATGCGGTATCTGTCGGAAAAGATGATAGCTGGATAGCTGAATGGAGGAATAGCCTGCCTCGACTACTCTGGGGAACAACCTGAAACACCTGTGGCACAACGGGGGTGAGTTGCCAACTCGTGAATAGTAGATAACATATGCAGGTAATCGCAGGAATGTACGTACAGCATGAATCTAAAATATGCGATTACAGTAATAATATGTCATGCAAATGCCGAAATAAGGGAAGTACAGTAACAGGTACAATCCATATGTAAAGCAGTAATAACATGACAATAATATGCAATAACCATGCAATAGGGATATGAGAAAGTCGATATGCAGCTATCATAAGGGTACACTCACCGGTACTACCAATATATGAATCTGTGCATAAAGTAGATAAGTGTGAGGTATAGGGTGGAGTATGTCATTTCCACGGAAACCTGACATCGTAGTAGGATCACAATCCATCAAGACACTCAAATCCTAAATCTTCAAATCAGCCCCAACTGGGCTCTCTCATCACATAGGTCTCACATCACCTCAATGTACGATATCGAGTAGCTCTCCTATATCTCGAATGTACAAATCCACAATCTCTTTCATATCCAATATCCAATCTCAATGAATCGCCTATATCCCTAGTCGAATCTCAAGTAAGTTTCTAACATCCTAAGGGTATAAATATATCTGCAGAAATAACTATGATGGGGGCAATACACATATATTAGCGTCCCATTCCACTAATATTGGTGTAAAGGTATATATAACAACGGCTAAATCCCCTGTTATATATACAAAAGGTATTAAAAGAAATATCATGAAAACAGTGTGCAAGCATCGACACAGAAATCCTCGTATATCGGGCTCCGTCAGTCCGGATCGGCCCACGGGGTCCGTCTGCGGTGTCGGCCCTCAGCCCCGGCAGTACAGATCATCCCGCATCCATCTCTCGACTCTGGCCAGTATCCTCCGGACAACTGCCAGGTCCAACCAATCACCGGTAGGTACTCGCCCGCCTCCAGGCTCAATCGGCAAACCCATCGATCTTCTTGCCGAGGGGAACCATACCGGGCCCCACCATGTACCCTCCACGGCCTCGACGCCTCCTCGTAGGGGTATATATAATCAGCATCGATAAAGCTCATGGTGGATGCGCAAATATCATATCAAGGAAACCGGGTTTTTCAATGTATGCATAATTTCATGAACTCCCTCGGTTCCCAAATCCAAAAAACATCATGTAAAATCCAAATAATAAGAATGCGCAATCCAGAAATAAATATATGCGATATATATGAAATGCGAGCATATAAATGAAAATATGTAGCTAAAACCAGATGTATGTGAAACCAATGGGGTACAACTAAGTAACATCAGTAAAGGTAAATATATGATTGCAACTGAATATGTGTGTAACATATAGGTGTAGCAATGTATAGGTATCTACCTATAGGAACTGATGTCGTATACCCCCTGGGCATAAGAAGAATATGAGTAAGGTATCCCACGGTATAAGTAAAATATGTAAAAGATAAACCTGTAGCTGTATCCCAAGGTGTAAATGTGCCTATCACTAAAGGTATGATACACTATAGGTATACCGATAAGCTAGATGTCAAATATGATAAGCAATAGAATCTATAAGGGGTTGTGTGTGACATGGCAATTATTGACGATGTGTGTGTAGCATACAATCCGTGCTCGTGCAACATGAACCGTTAATAATGTGTGCAGTGTCCTACGGCTGCTAGTCACAGTACAACTATATCAAGGAAATAAAATAAAGGCGCAATTCTAACAATGACGTAGAATGCGCGACAGGTATTTGAATCCTAGCCCAGACGCATAACGCCATGCGGGCGGTTCCCCTGTAGATGTTAAATCTACTCACCTACACTCCACGCTAGGTGAATCCTACCATCTGCTCCCCCCTGTAGCCGTGTCCGTAGTTCCTGCCTGCAAACCTGCAAATACGACATGAAAATCATATATATGCCAAAATATTCCGCGAAACGCGATATCGAACCAAAACGAGAAACTCGCGTCGCGAACTAAACGCGCGTGTGCACGATACGCTGAATCGTGTGTGTACGCGTCTAAAACCATCGCGACACGCCGCGATACGCTGGATCACAGAACCCACTCACGTATCGCGCGTATCGCGCAAACACAACGGACACAAAAACGATATATAGTCCCAGATTTTCCTACAGGTAAGATATCACAAAACTATACATGCCAAAGACCTAGACAACACAGCAGGGAACCTACACAAAACCCCTACACCCCAGTCCCCTTCTGGGCCGCAATTTGCGGCCAATAAGAGGAATTTGGCGGCCTGGGTAGGGAGATAGGGGCTCGTGCTCTGGTGGTGGTATCTAGACCTAGGTATCATGTCCCAGTCTTCTCAATTTTGTTCTGTAGGGTCCGGGTCAAAAGCAGATCACAGATATCCAATATAACACTTTAAAAACACCAAATTGCACAATTTGGAAACCTTATGGTATTTTAGTGTAATCTGGCTATTTCTCAGTTGAAGTGGCCCTATTAACACTTAAATGAGCTAAGTTAACCAATACAATCACCACATAATCAAACTTCCACACAAATCACCCTAATTAGCACTAAACTAGCTAATTTAACATTAACCGACACCTATTATCACATAACTAAGCAACTAAGAGATTAGGTTCAGAAAATATACCCTATAGGATCTCAAGAAGCAGGAGGAGAAGTGATTGGAGGAAATGAGGGCTTGCTATTGCTGTTGGGCTCCTGCTGTTGCTGTTGCAGAAGTTGCTGCTGCTGTTGCTTCCTGCTTCTCCTGCTGTTGCTGAAGATGATGATGATGTTGTTGTTGTTCCTGCTGCTTGCTGCTGCTTCTGTGTGTGTGCGTGTGTGTTTGTGTGAGAGTGAGAGAATGAGAGATGGAGAATGAGAGAACAAAGCCAAGACCCCCCTCTCTCTCTCTTCCCTCATAATGAGGCATGGCTCACACCATGCTTCCCATGCCCCCCTCTCTCACACAAAGTCAACATTCAAACCAATATTAAAACCTTTTCCAAATTCATTTTCATTTTAAAAACCATCATGAATAAATACAACCATGCATACTATTCAACCCAAAAGCACCTAAACAATAATTATTAACTTAAAGAGAATGGGTTAATCTATCATGCTTGCTAATCATGGTCTAACCCTATCTCTAAACCCTAGTTATCATGCACAAGTGTGTGTGTGCCCAACAAAATTCTAATAAAATACTCATTAAATAGGATAAAATATTTAAAACTTCATTTGGTAAACTTTTTATTAAAAACCACACATTAAAATATAATTAACTACAAAACACATTATAAGGTGTTACAGAAGGGATCTCGGCTCTTTCCTCATCAAATAAGGTGCAGGGTATATCGCATATACCACGGTGCAAAGTAAAAACTGCAGCTACCCTTTTTGAAAATTTGATTCTACAACATATTTTAGGTTTATTTTCTTTTATTAATCTCATTAATAAATCCCATCATAGGTTTATTTTCTTTTATTAATCTCATTAATAAATCCCATCATCTATGCTTCCTAAGCATCACAGAAGAAACGAAAATAAAACGTACGCTTATACCATCCGCATTCGCCATAATGTTCCGTTATGCACCGTCAGGTTACTTAACTAACGGCATACCGGGACAGGACTAGCGCGGGTGTAAAACATAAGCAACGTTTATTATATATCATATATGCAATAATAAAGCATTCGTCTCACGCATATAATATGATCGCATCACAGTATATCTGCAGCAAAAGAAACATATGAAATATTGGATATACTAGGAGGTCCGTGTTTTATTGCGAGCCTGTATAAAACACGGATTCCACGGTCGCGATGAATATCCAAACCCACATCCTTAGACCCCTACGAGAGCGGCAAGTAACACCGCTAATTCTAGGGTTAGGAGACCCGGTCTCGACTCCTCGAGATGGCCTCCTACTGAACCCTAGAACCCGGTTACTTATGCTCCCCTCCTTGGGTCTATCCTAATGCGGAAAAGTAAATAATATACAATGGTGAAATCATTCTCAACCCGGAAGTTCCCCAATAAAAGAATATTACATACAATGAATTTTACATGAATGAAAATAAAAAAAACCCTCATCTCACATAAAACCCCCGGCTATTCAAAACACGACGATCCAATATAATATATCACAGCAACACATAATATCTCATATCAACAACGTAAGCAAGTATGCGTATCCCGATTGTCGTTGATGTATAGCAACGAAGCCGGCGATACACCACATACTACACTTACGGTCGCAGAAAATAAAGTGAAAAACTACAACATTTGGAATCCATAAACTCCTTAGACATCGTAAATCCGAAATATCACATACTTCGCATTTCATGCCTAACTATATGAATTCCACATATGGTATCACATTCCAGATAAATAGACAATGTTAAATTTTCCGATCAAATAAACAAACACCCAAGATTTCCCAGATAGCTCAACACTTGAGCGGAGTTCAAAAAAAATCCCCGAACATGTCACAGCCCCAATGAACCAGCCATAGAAAGGTCAAACCAACGCCTCACATGTGTCAACGCTAAACTACCACAAACCATAGGGTTCAGTGGCAGTTTTGACAGTCACATAATCGAGTTAAGGTTACGTTCTTCTAGAGGGTCCATAGATACGCTTGCATGTTTTTCCGAAAGATTCAAACTCTGGAAAATTTCCAACACTTGAAAGTTTTTCGTGTCGGGAAAAAGTGAGTTACTGATATCCGTTCGAACATTTTAACACGTTCTAAATTATCCGGAAAAATAAACGATGTTAAACTTTCCGATCGAATCAATGAATACAAAAGATCTCCAGAAAACTCAACACTTGAGTGATATTAAAAATTCTCAGAAGCATGTAGTAATACCTACGGATGTTACCTAGAAATATCTGTCCCTAAAACCCAAGTACGGTCGCGGAACCGCCGCTAAAAGCCTGGTATTGCCGCGGTTCGGCGGCGATTCGAAGGAATTAGGGGTTCGTATTTCACAGTTATCCATAGAATCACCCGCTTAATTTTCTGAGTATTTTTAATAAGGAAAAAAACCATCTTTTTAAAAAATTTCCGGAGAAGGGGTCAAATATGATGTTTCGGGGTTCGATCGGACTTTTAACTTCGTCTACACGTAGACTAATGCTCTAGCTAGGCTCTGATACCACTGTAGGGTTACTAGGCACTAGAACAAGGTTCTACAAGGTATCAACCATGCCAAAATCAAATTTTTCAAGTGCCAAACAACAAATAGTTAGGATCTTTGCTAGAGAATTAGGGAAAACATTGAACAAGTAAACAACTTTACTTCTACGAGATGGGGATTACAACCTTTGTAGTCCGTTCCTTCGCTTCATAAGCTCTGTGTTGAGGTCCCTTCGCTGCGATCATCATGAACTCCGACTCCCGAGTGGCTCCATAAGGTAAATGAGACACCTTACTTGTAGTCTTCATGATCTAAGATGATCTATCTTGAAGAATCTCTAACCCAAACTTACACTTCACTAAACAACTTATTAGAGAAGTGAACACCCTAATCTAAGTGGCTAGAATAGATGAGGATGATGAAGTAGGAATTTTGCTCTCTTTTGTTTTCAATTTCTCACTCAATATCATCACAAACACAAAAGCTAGTAAGCTTTTCAAAGAGGAAGAAGAAGATGAAACCTTTTGTGATGAATAATGAAAATTATTGTTGTGGTTACAAATCCAACCAAGGGTTAAGCATGATAGAGTTAACCCTTGTAAAGAATAAACTAGAGGTTAAGGTTTGGGTTGGGTTAAATAATATCTTCACAAAATATCAAGCTTAAGACAAAGTCAAAGCTTCATGAAGCTTCATGGAAGCTTCATGCAAAAGCTAACCCTAATCCAAACCCTAACCAAGTTTAAACCCTAAACCTTTGTTAAATTTGTAACCCTAACATGTTACAATAATATATATCACATATACAATATATTTTGTAACAAAAGAAAATAATACAATTAACATATATCGCATATATATCAATGTATTATCCCGTGAGAAAATGAATCAATATAAAGCGAGCATATATTAGTTAATGTAACGTAATATATCACATATATATTTACACATTAAATTATCGAATCAACACTTGATCCAATAACCCGGTTATATTACATATAACCGACTAATATAACATGTACCAATTCATCGAATCAACACTTGATTCGATGACCCGGCTATATCACATATACCCGGCCGATATCACATATCGCGAGAATAGAATACGATATCACATATCGTATTATTCTCAGTCCAGCACATATCACATATGTGCTCCTACTCCGTTTTGCCTGAGCCAGGAAACCTCTGTGTAGGACTCTAAAGAATCGTCAATACGCCGGCAGTAAGTGATGATCATATCAAACACCCACAAGCTGCAAGCAGTCAGCTAAATGTAACAGCCACCCAGGTATTGAGCGATCAGAAGATCAACAAGCAAGCATGTACATTCTCCTGCGAATCCAATCAGTAACACTACCGTACAGTCCGATCTCTTCATCTGATATGTCGCATATTAAGTCTAGGGGTGGTAAACGTCAGACCCCAGTAATCGATAAGTCGTGTCGATGTAAGGCTCATAACAGGTCGAGAAACTACTGATAACTCTTACCAGTAGAACTCCATATCAGTCCTGGCCAGGGACTTTCAGTTATAGCCAATCGAACACAGCACAACATCAACTCCCTATACCGGGAGAGACGAAACCCTTCTTATCGTTCATTGCCTCCATGTGATTCGGGACTGTACCCAAAAGCCACCATTTTGCATGCCCTCTTGGACGTGGTATGATGGAAATCAAAGCACAGTGGAAATCACACAAGACTCTATGACGATCTCGGGTCTACAGACTAACCTGTACCAGTGTCACCGGAGAACTGCTATCTGACGATAGGTATAATACCATCTAGGAGTTCTCAGCGAGTCCGTTCAGTGTATCCAGTCTCCACTGAGCACCCATACACCATCTTTGATGTCAAACACCGATGGATATAGGATCATCCATCGCCCATCATATGGGTCAAGATGCGTATACGCTAGTCTACTCTGGAGTATCGATGCCCTGTCTTGATACTCCCTCGACTAGGAACAGTTATAAGATGTACTCTTTGACTACCCTGGCCCCACTAGTATGATCTGCATCATAGTCCTGGTAGTCGAGTACATATCCTAAGGGCTTTATCAACATATGAGAGTAAGACAGTAAACTAATACAAGTCAACATGTTAAGACAAAGTGAAACGAAATAGCATACTATCATGTCGAGCAAGAAAGTCATCTCTATATATATCCAAGCATCCACTATAATATACATCATATGTACAACAATGGTCTCTAGGGCATATATATAACTAATAATCTCCCACTTTCACTAAGGCCAGGTGTTGTAGTATCTCATACCCAACATCCCGAAGAGTCTCTCAAATTGTATCTGGGGTATGTCCTTCGTGAGTGGATCCGCAGTGTTGTCCTTCGTGTTAACTCTACTGACCTTGATCTCGCGCGATCAACTATCTCCCGGATCAGGTGATACCGCCTCAGAATATGTCTGGACTTCTGATGGGACCTGGGTTCCTTGGCCAAAGCCACAGCTCCATTGTTATCACAATACAAAGTTATTGGATGCTTAATGGAAGGAACCACACCAAGTTCAGTGATGAACTTCTTCATCCAGACAGCCTCTTTGGCAGCATCGTTGGCAGTGATGTATTCAGCCTCCATCGTCGAGTCTGCCACGGTTTCTTGCTTGGAACTCTTCCAACAAACCGCCCCTCCATTTAGGGTAAAGACAAATCCCGATTGCGACTTAGAGTCGTCCTTGTTCCTCTCCGAAAGACGCGCAAGCCAGACATGCATACGAAATAGCCGAAATGATGGGGCAACTTGCAACAAAATTAGCAAGTAAAAATGTATGCATGCAAAATAGCCGAAATGATTAGGCAACTCTCAATAAAAAGCAGCGAGTAAAAATAAAATAAATAGCCGAAATGATTGGGCAATCGCGATTTTCGCGATATAAAAAGCTGAAATGATAGAGCATCGTGGAAAGAATAAAAAAATGATAAAAGAATGAAACTTTTTGCCCTACAAGTGAGATCACATCGATCCCTGTATACAATCCAGGGACACAAACAAACGGGGAACCATACCTTCCCAACAGGCTCCATCCAAAAGAGAACCAAGTCGCGACGGTTCACTGACAACTTAGAGACCACTTTGGCATTCGTCTCGATACAGCAGACGAGATGTCAACAACGGCGTTCCTTCGCAGTCCAGAAGGATACGGATACAACGTCAACAAAAGACCTCACGGTCAGAGCAAAGCGGAGTGATGGCAAAATCCCAACCCTGCCTTAGCATTCGTCTCGATACAGCAGACGCAACATCCCCAAAAGGAGCCACGGAAAAATCCCTAGTTCCATACCTCGACGGTTCACCAGCAACCTAGAGACAACCGCGACATTCGTCTCGATACAGCAGATGCAATGCCAGCAAGCGAAGCAAAGGCCAAATTCCTAGCTTCTGGGTCTTAACGGCAACTCATATAAAGCCTGAAAGACAATCGGAGATCATCTCACACCAGCGTGGAGTGTTCACCACCTCGATGTTCGCCTTGATACAGCAGACGATATGTCACTACAGCGTCCTTCCTCCAACAGGATTCAGACATGCCAAAGCAAACGAAGCGAAGGCCAAATTCTTAGCTTCAGGGTCTTGACAGTAACTCATATAAAACCTGAAAGACTACAACAGATCATCTCACCTCAGCGTAGAGTGATCACCACCTCGACGCTCATCTTGATACAGCAAATGAGATGTCAATACAGCATTCTTTCTCCAGCAGGATTCAGACGCGCTAAAGCAAACGAAGCGAGGGCCAAATTCCTAGCTTCAGGGTCTTGACGGTAACCCATATAAAACCTGAAAGACTACCGGAGATCATCTCACCCCAGCATGGAGTGATCACCACCTCGACGCTTGTCTTGATACAGCAGACGAGATGTCAATACAGCATTCTTTCTCCAGCAGGATTCGGACGCGCTAAACCAAACGAAGCAAAGGCAAAATTCCTAGCTTCAAGGTCTTGACGGTAACACATATAAAACCTGAAAGACTACCGAAGATCATCTCACACCAGCGCGGAGTAGTCACCACCTCGACGTTCGTCTCGATACAGTAGACGAGATGTCACCACAGCGTTCTTACTCCAGCAGGATTCAGACGCGACAATCAAACAACGGAGCCACGGCAAAATCCCAGCTCCACCGCGACATTCGTCTCGATACAGCAGACGCAATGCCAGCAAACGAAGCGAAGGCCAAATTGCTAGCTTCAGGGTCTTGACGGTAACTCATATAAAACCTGAAAGACTATCGGGGATCATCCCACACCAGTGCGGAGTGGTTATGACTCATCGGGGCTCTCCAAAATGAGCCTAACCTCGAGTAAAAAGCGGTATGGAAAAATTCCTAACGCTTGCTCTTCCGACGGTCAAACTGCCTAGGAGGATTGCTCGAAGACGTCTTGTCCAGCCCCCGAAGGGATCAGAGACACGACAGTCGCAAGGCTACTCCAACAGCAAGATTACCTATCGAAAAATACATCAGCCGACGCGACGATACGATGGACAAAACCCTAGTACTACAGACCCTAACGGACCTCTGTCGTAAAGAGCAGAGGTTAACTGTGACGTTAGGATATTCTTGTGAGAAATGCTCGATTCTTCTTGACTCGTGAGGAAAAGCCTTAGGCAGCGAGGATTAAAAAACCTGTTTCCTAAGCACTAGGGCCCTACAAGTCGGTCCAAAATGGACTCTTGCATACTATTCACGGACCACACTCTCCAAAGTCGAATCTCGACAAGAAGGGAAACAACCACTTACGAGTCCTCTCGACTTGTAAGAGGGAAAATTCTCTAGTGAGATCCTTACGACTCTCAAGAGAAAACGCACTTAGGAGTCCTCACGACCCGTAAGGAGAAAATACACCTACAAGATTCTCTCGACTCGTAGGGAGAAAAGTCTTTATGAGACCCTCACGGCTCATAAAGTTGAAAAGTCTTAGGTGATAGACCCTAACCTGCCTCCTAAGCCATCACTACTCCTCGAAGTATTCAAGACGGAATGTTCTGTATCACCTACAGGCTACGCTTACTTAAGGAATATGCCAATAACAAAGCATAAAATAAAAGGAAAGAGGTAAAAGATTTGTCATTCATACTCGGAAAATTTTTACATCAATAAAGACAATAAACAAAAGTAGCATTATCGAGATGATTACAGTGGCAAAACCTCAAATCCAGGACATGGATTGAGGAACTCAAAAGTGACCCTGTCCAGAACTTTCTAAGCCTGGCGAACCATCCTAGTATGCTTCCTTTCACGAGCACGGGCGTCGGGATCCCCACTGATGTCCTCCACCCTCCGATAGGCAGCAAGAATGGCGGACTGTTGAAAGGCCTGGTACAAGAGATCGACAAGATTGTCTCGCCGTCTCCTCGAGATTAGGCTCATCAGATACATCGAGTGCACCTTATATTCAGCGACATCCAATGCCCCAAGTGGCACACCAGTATAGAACAAGGGAAGCGCTTCCCAGATTGCTCCCACGATAAGCTTTAGAAGAGGGGAACGCCGGGGAAGCAGTTGGCCATTATATGCGTCAAAACGACTCATAATCTCAGCACACTCGGCGTTGGTGAACTCTCGATTCTAAGAACGGCCAAGTCAGCAGATGTCCCCGTAAGAGATAATCTCGTCGAGGCCATACATGTGGGCGTCCATCGTTTCTGTAAAAGAGAATCAACAAAATTAGCAGAAAGACTGATTAAGCAATTTCTTATTCAAGACATGCACAGGAAGTTAAAATCCTCGAGAGCAATGCTCTACAGACAGGAGTGACACCTGTCAAAGTCAATTATGAAGGGAATTTAAAGAAATCCCTCGAGAACATTGAGAGCTCTGCTCTAAAAAGATGATATAACTCATCAAAAAAAAAACCATGTTTGATCCTCATGATCTATGAAAAAACTCTTAAGAGTTCTTCTGTATGATCTAAAAGGAGCAAAGCTCCATTAATGAACTAAGAAATCATAACTGAAATCCTTTTAGAGAGAAAAGCTCTATTGATCGAACCCTAAAAGGGTTCTCTTCAGATCAAAGATCTATGAAGAGCAGAGCTCTTTTAATGGGTAAAACCCCTAAGTTATTAAAATTAATTTAATTTAATTTAATTTTTACCTAATATTTTCTAAAGTTCTAACTCTTGAAGTTCTTGAAAAGAAGAGCAAGGCTCTGAGATTAAAATTCTTGAAGAAGAGCTGAAAATCATCTAAGGGACCAAAGGTCCTATTTATAGGCATAGAGAGCCGTTTCAACTTCTAAAAGTTGATCTAACGGTTGAGATTCTGCCACCGCTGCGCTCACAGTTGGGGCCACGTAAGCGCAACGGTGGGGGGCATTTGTTTACCCCAATCAGAGCAAAGCTCTGTTTGAATTTCAAATTCAAAAGGTGAAGCAATGCTTCAGATCCTTTGCGCTACGCGCAGAGCGCCACGTGTCAAAAGCAGACACGCCAGCGCAAGAGGCACTGCGCCCAAGGCAGCGCACCCCAATCAGAGCAAGGCTCTGTTTTAAAATTTAAACTTTAAAAATAAAGGAAGTAACGCTTCAGATAACTTGCGCTCTGCGCTGCGCGACACGTGTCAACGCAGGTGCACTTGCGCCAACTGTGCCAGCACTAAAACTTAAATAATGAATTATTTAATTAATCAGAATTAAAATTCTAGAAAGATCTTTTTAATCTTATTAAAATAAGAAGATTATCTTCTGTAAAAGAGAGGCCTTAGGATCAAAGATCCAACGGTGGGGAAATATCCCCAGATCAATCAGAGAAAGATCTCTGTAACTAACTCAACAAACTAATTGGCCCTATATAAAGGCCCCTAGACTCCAAGTCTCACATATACAGATAGAGATAAAAAAAAAGGAGAATTCGGAAAGAATTTAGAAGATCATCTTCTTCAAGGTAAAAGAAAATTTCTTGGAAGAACATAGATGAAAACATCTCATAAAAAAAAGAATTTCTTCTAAAAAGATCAAAAATCTAAGAACAAGATCAAGATCTTCAATAAAAAGAAAAATATCATAAAGATCTAATCACAAAAACAATAAAGAAGTAATTTACTTCATCCCTAGATCTTTTGATCTATATAAAGGCACAGCCTTTTGATGAACCATTGGTTCTTGAATCTTGAGGTAGAACCTCTTTAGAACTGAAAATATTCTTTTCTTTGATCTAAATTTGATCAAGATGCGCTCTGCGCTATTGAACAGTGCCATGCACTCTTAATTTGCACTGTTGCGCTCCTTGGACTAGCGCAAGTCACCAGAGAGCGCCACGTGTCAATCTGCGCCTTGCGCTCCTAAAAACAGAGCGCTGCGCTCTTAGATTAGCGCACTGCACCAGAGCGTGCCAAGTGTCAGCAGCGCACTAGCGCAGCGCATTGGCGCAGCGCACTGCGCTAACAGACTTGTGCTCACCAGATCGTGACACGTGTCACCTCCACATGCGCTGGTGTCTTGCGCTCTTTAATTGGCGCAGAGTGCCTGACAGGCCACGTGGCGCACTGTCAGACCATTAAATGCTCTGCATTATTAAAAAGGGGCAGGGCCCAATTAAAATGTCTAACAGACCAAAACAAATGCTTTGCATTATTAAAAAGGGCAGAGCCCAATTAAAAGGCCTAACAGGCCTAATCTGAATGCTGCGCATTTAATTAAAAAAGTCCAATGCTATGCATTGTTTAAAAAGGCAGAGCCCAAGCAAAGGCCTAGAAGGCCAAATATAAATAAAATGTTAGACATTTTTCTGACTGGACTTAACCCAATTCTGGCCATAAGTCCTCAAATTAAATTGAACTGAGCACAACTGCTCTCCCAAATCAATTTACACCCGGTTCAAGGGTACATCTCTGAACTCCTCTAACATTTGTCGTTGTAATCCTTCAACGTCGTCAGAGAGGTGACGAGTCCCGACAACCATACATTGTTACGGACTGTGGGGTTCTTAAACTCATGGACCGAAATGTCCTTAAACTAATATTCGTCCCCAAAATGGGAATGTTGGACCGAAATGTCCTTAAACTAATATTCGTCCCCAAAATGGGAATATTGGACCGAAATGTCCTTAAACTAATATTCGTCCCCAAAATGGGAATGTCGGACCACCATGTCCCTAAACTGGAGATCGACCGAAATGTCTCTAAACTGAACAATAGAGCCTCAAATGCTCTCTTATTGGATCTAAACGATTCCGTTAAGTCGATCTTAGTCTCAAATTAGACTAACGTGTCCTTAACAAACGTTTAAGTTGATCTTAGTCCAAAAATAAGGCTAACGTATCTTTAAACTAAAACCCCAAAACCCAAATCTAAGAAAATACGGATTTGGACTAATCCATGTCCTACGGGCGACAACACGAATTAGTCTCCGTATACAATCCACGGGCAACCACAAACAAAACAAATACCCACGACACGAAGTGACCATCTGGAGAAGGAGAAAGTTATTACCGCGATGCGGTAACGTAATTAACTGCAGGGGCTTACGCCTACAAGGAAGAGCGTCCCCACAATCAAAAACCCCTCAAACGAGGGGGAATCTGACGAAGTCTGCTACATCGGCCGCACCTGTTTAAACATTCGATACACGGTGCCATAAATCAACTTGGCATCTTCGGAGAGGTGGACGGATAGCACCAAATAGCATCTGCCCCCGAATCTCAGGCAAGACGTCTGTCTTGCGCGTCTTTCGGCGATAAATAGATTCTGGCACGCCCGGTGGGACCTTTTCCTCTTTCCACTCCACACTTCGTGTGTCGTGTTTTTCCCGCGTTCAAATAATCGCGGTGTGTATGTTTTTGGTTGC
This sequence comes from Agapanthus africanus, assembly GCA_030015575.1. Taxonomy (NCBI): domain Eukaryota; kingdom Viridiplantae; phylum Streptophyta; class Magnoliopsida; order Asparagales; family Amaryllidaceae; genus Agapanthus; species Agapanthus africanus. The sequence goes on along the minus strand of CM057346.1, from coordinate 101,352,989 downwards.
CCTTAGGGGAGTGGATATTGAAGCCGGCATTTCGTCTCTATGAAGAATGGCATTTGCTCCCACCTTAGCAACTTAAGCTCTAACATATCCGGCGGAGTCAAGTATGGGTCACTTGCAGCCTCAAATCTCTGCAATCCGGCTCTTCAAGAAATCAACGGGCTTTTTTTTGGGTCGATGCTCCCACCTCCCACCCTCGGTGCCTCAACGCCGATGGAGGAAGCCCAGAGGATGTCTGTCGTCTACAAGCAGGCTTCCCAAGCAGCAGCCTTGCCGACGGAATCGGTCCTCAAACAACTGGAACATGCCAAAGGCCAAGGTCGACGCAGGGGGCAGAATATTCAAGCTCTTCAAGAAATCAATAGCTTCAAACTGCACTAACTGCAACAGCAACTCTCGCTCTGTCCCATCTGGAGGAGTAACCTACGGGCCCCAAGCGGCCTCCCTGTTCACTATGCCAGTGGAGCAGGTAACTCAAGCCACCACTGGGCTATTCTTCGGGACCATGCTCCCGCCAACGAGATTCACCGCTCCTGTACCATCGTAAGAAGCTCCCAAGAAATCGTTTTTCAGCGCTCCTGTGCTTATTTACGCCCTACTTTGCATTATACTATATATAAGCGCGCACACACAAAAATTGTGATAATAAAAGAGTAGAAAGTGAAAAATTATATTTAAAAGATAGGAATAGTTTAAGAAAAACAAGAAAGTTAGAAGTTTTCTTAAATGAAACTAGTAATAAGTAGTTATGAGCTGTTGTCCCAAGGGTTAGTAAGATGAAGGAAATTACTAATCTAAGGATAAAAATAAGCCTGAAAAATAGTTCCTATTCTGGAAGCCAAACATTTGAACATTGATACCCTACTATACGCACTTACACACATCTTGAAACTCGAGATAGTAGAGGATACCTTGAAATACTCTTGTCTAAAAGCCAAAGTATGAAGAAAATAAAAATGGAGAATAAAAGATAAAATGGTGAAAAGAAAAATGAACACTGATTTTGTTATCAGCAAGGCAGCAATAAAAAAATATAGCGAGGGTGCCTCTTTACCTAGTGCCTTAGACCAACTGGTCTGGAAGTCACTGCTAAGCCTTAGGTGGTGCAAGACGAGGAAAAACACCGTATAAGCAAGCACATGAGTAATCGGTCGGTTAGTACCTCAAGAAATATTAACGGTCGCATGAAGAATGTGTGAGCAAATTCCATCTAAAAGTACTAAGGTAGATAGACAAGAGTATAATTGCTTGAATTGAATTCTCTGAGTGTAGGGATGTCCAGTTCACACACGTAGGGGTATATGATCAATGTTTGGAAGAAAGGTAAGAATGAAAACTAAAGGCGATGTTTTATTGAGGGATAATGTGATTTCTAACATTTTTTCATGACCATTAAGATAGGGCTCATAGCAACTGAAAAGCTGGTGTAGTTGAAAACTCTTATTTTCAAGTTCTTTCTTTTATAGTTTTTACCTTTATATAACTTTCACCATCTCTCTTTTATTATAGGATTTTGTGGGTGTAATCCGCTGAAAACCCTCAGGAGACAACACTCCTCCTACTAGGGATATGCCACTGGCGCCGAGTAAGGAAGGCTGGGGGCAACTCTCCCTCTGAGCTAACTCCACCAGCCCCGACGGCAGAAATTGATGCTGCTGTTCCGACCGGGAATAGCTTTGAACCGCTAAGAAGGGTACGCAAAAACTCACCAACTGCCGTATTGAAGAGATCTCCTACACCTGTGGATAATGCCCCAAATGTGAAACTGGAGCAGCCCCCTCAGCGGCTGTCCTCTAAATTTACAAGGTCTGACGTCAAGTCCAAGACTCCGTAATGGATCAAGACTATCTCCGCCGACAGAAATAGATGAAGGTTCGGCAGGAGAAGGACTCCTCTGTCAAGCCAGAAAAAGCAACAACTACTTGGGTGCCCACTACAACGGCCCCCTCAACTTCGACCGCCCGCAAAAGAAGGAGGTCGGAGAAGATTCCTACGCCTTTGGCAAATCGCAAAGGCACTGAATCTAAACGCCTCAAGTCTGGGAGCATGGTGGTGCATACTGTTTACATGGCATCCGGGAAAGAAGAAAGCCGCACTTCTACGGGCCACCAACCGCTCACCCAATTCATCACAAGAGCTCAAGAACAACAGCAGCAGAAGCTTCAGGAGATGCTGACTGCAATGGCCGCACTCACCGGGCCAAAAGAAAGCCCGGAGGCGTCATCAGAGCAGCGTCATGAACAAGAAACCGATGCTGACTTCCTACGCAGAGTCCTCGAAAAGTAGGACAAAGAGGCTGCAGAACAGGCGGCCAATATAAAACAAATGGCTCTTTTGTTCCAAGACATGGCCAGGATGATGTTACAGCCGGAACCTCCGGCTGAAGACCTCTCGATTATCATCGAAGGTGATAGAGGAAAGACATCAAATTCTGTAACATTTGGAATATTTAGAAATAAATAAAATTAATTAAATTAATAATAATTTGATAAATCACAAAACTGTTAAAATAAAATATGTCAATCTTCATAAGTTATATGTAGTACAAATTAAATTAGAAATTTTGAATGCAAATTAAATAAGTTATAAGGGTTTTAGTGACAAATTTAGCTTCATTTTAACAAAATGTGTGTTTTATAATAAGTTATGTTGTGAGGGGTTAAATTGTAAAGTTTAAGTTTTTATGCAAATAGATTATTGTTAAGGGTATAAATGAAAGTGGATAGAAATCAATTTAGTTCTGAAATTATAATCAAATTAAAACAAAATTTGAAGATAAAGCTAAAAACACCTCATGCTTGCATGAGCACATTCACCTTCCACCTCCTCCTTGCATGAAACATGCACACCCTAGCCCTTGACACCTCTACCTTCCCTTATCTCTTCCTCCACTCAGTTATATAGCTCATTCTCAGTTCAAAACTCAGATCAAAACTTTAAAGAATTAAAAGAAAAGAAAAGTTAAGAGAAAAAAAAAAGAAAGAACAAGAGGAAAAAGAAGAAAGAGGAGCTTGTCCTTGAGTTTTGTTCATCATCAACCTAGGAAAGACTTAGCATCTTGGAGGGTTATCCCTACAACTAATTGGAGGGTAAATTCTTAAACTCTTTAGGTAATTTAAGTTCTGTAGCTTATTTAGTTTAGAGTTAATCAAGTCACATAATATCGTATTTTAGTTAAAATTAATCTCTGTTAAAATCTGCTTTGATCTGGAAGATAATTAAATTAATTAAACAAAGTTAAAATGATGTAGGAAACAACTAGATTAAACTATAAGACCACGACACCAGGGGGCCGGTTTTTGGCCGGCGGCCATAGGGGAAAATCCGGCGTCGCCGGCCATGGGGGGAGCTTTGTGGGTTTTCTCTGTTGGGTAGTTTACAGTACACAATTTTGGCTATTTTGGTGTTGTTTAATTAAATTATTTTCACTGTAAAAAGAATCTGGAAACATATATCGGAAAGGGTAATTTAAAACACTAAATACGACACGGTTAAAATACGTCGCGATTTAGTTTCTGTAACAGTACAGATTAAGGTTAAAACCCAGCAAGATTAAGTGTTTAATAGCTTGATATAATCGAATAGTATGTAACTTGTAAGTGGGAAAAGGGTGTTTGTCTTTTCCGTCGTATTGGAATAGCCGTTTTATTATATACGTTAATTTGTAAATTTAGACTCGGATACAAGAATTACGGAAGCCGCGAGGAAAGGGAAAGGATTAGCAATTCCAGAGTAGATTCGACTTTTCCGGTGAGTAGACTAAACATCTACCGGGGAATTTTGTAAAGATGGCGTGTTTCGCCCGTAATTTTACTTAACTTAATGTTTTATATTGGTATGCTTAATTGATAAATTGCATTCATTATAGATATATATAAACTGCTTAGTTGTTAGAACACTTCATAATTATCGACGAGTCATGCCACGTGCACGTCTTACATGCTACACACACCTCGTCGATATTGCTATGTCACTTCACACTTAAAAATAATACTTATTGACATGAAATTAAATCATATTTCACATATCAATAATAGTAGTAAATGGCATCATTTATATCATGTTAGTATATGTTTATTTCTTGTTTAGATACGAGGTAATTGAAGTATTGAGGATTTATGGTTTTGAGTTTTGAATACTATCCCACAGATCTGGTAATTTTCATGATTTATGTTACATGTACACATTGAGACGTTTTTATGATTTGAGTTTATGCCAAACCGAGTCGGTGGATATACGGTTACGGATTCGTGGTATTTATTCCGAACCGAGTCGGTGGATATACGGTTACGGATTTACAGTGTTATCCAGACTGAGTCGGTGGGGAATACAGTCGGATACATAGTGGACTTTGTGATATCAGAATCATTCGAGGAATGATGCCTGTGAGAAATGGAAGTTTTGTGTCGTTGATAGACACGGAGAAATGAATTTTTTTAGAATAGATGATGAGATTTCAGTGGCATTATGAGCTTTACTTCATGCATTGATGATTTTTCACAGATAATCATACATTGTACGTGTTCACATTTCAGTTAATATGATTGTCATATTTACTTTATTCACCGTTATATGTTAGTTATATTCACTGAGTTGGCAACTCACCCCCGTTGTGCCACAGTTCCTTGCAGGGATAGAGTGGACAGGTAGCTGCGAGGCAGAGCTACTTTTGCAGTTGTATTTCATCTTTTGTTAGGTAGGTTACATGTGTAGTAACCTTCCTTTTTGATTTTGTATTTTGTATCTAGAAAGTCTCCATCAAACCTGTATTTTGACTTAGAATGAGAGATTATATATATATATATGGACAGTTGAGATCAATTGGTCATTTTATTATAGTTTCTTTCTTTATGAGATTTATAGTGATATTCTATTTGTTTATATTCATGTTCATTGTTAATATTGTTGATTCCAACTAGGAATACAACTAAACTTAACCCTTATTATTTGTTTAATAAATTAACCTCATAAATTAGGATTTTTACTTAAAAACTAAATTTTCATAAATAATTCCGCATTAAGGTATTATGATCTTGGTTTTCGGCTTACTTGGACTTTGTGCATATCTTTAGATATGATACAATCTAAGTGCCGGTCACATCCAAACTTGGGTCGTGACAAAGTTGGTATCAGAGCTTAGGAGTAACCTTACGGAATTAAGTAAGGGATTTCAATAGGTTGATATGAGTCCGTGAGTTAGGATGACCTTTGGTTTGATGGAGTAGGTGAATTAGGATGAATGCAGTACCGTACGTATGTTCCGCGGCATATTTACGTTATCGTATTCAGCCTAACTAACCTTAGGATGTTTATCTTGATCTATTCTTCCGTTGATTCTCCGTTATTGATTGCTTCTATTCCTACACCTTATCAACTCTCGTTTCTTGTTCCAGTTGCTATGGCTACGCGGGTTAGGCGAGCCGCAGCCAGAGATGCAGCTAGGGCGAGTCTACCTGTGACTACGACTAGTGCACCGGACGTTCCGGCGGTGCATGAGCATGTTGATCCTCCTCCTCCAAATCGCATGACTAGGATTGAGGAGGGTATTTTGGGATTACAGCGAGTGGTAGGACAGTTAGCTGAGGCCACTCAAGTACTGAGACCGGATCCAGCACCGACCGTAGCAGAGTCCGAGGTACAGCCTACACAGACCGTGGCGCTTGTAGATACGAGAGTGATGGAGGTATCCCTTGCAGAGTTTATGAGATTGAGACCCCCGGTATTTACAGGGAACGATGTGGCGGAAGATCCTCAGTCTTTTCTTGATGGGATGGCTAGGATTGGTAGATCATTGCGATGTTCTGATGCTAGGTCAGTGGAGCTGACTAGCTATCGTTTGGAGGGACTTGCACAGGAGTTGTGTGAATCGATGGAGAGAGGGAAAGCTACGAGTCTTCCTCCGATGACGTGGACCGAGTTTTCTACAGTCTTTCTTGCCAGGTTTCTTCCCCAGAGTGTGAGGGACGCTAGAGCTAGCAGTTTTGAAGCGTTGAGGAAATCAGCAAGTATGTCAGTAGCAGATTATGACTTACGATTCACCCAGCTATCGCGATATGCCCCATACTTAGTACCTACGGAGGAGCTTCGGGTGAAGAGGTTCCTAAGGAGTTTGGACACGCAGTTGTATCTGGCGATAGGCTCCCAGCATTTTGATACATATGCACAGGCCATGGATGCAGCGATTCGAGTAGAGGAGCGGTTGAGCGAGTCAGTGGTCGTTCCGGAGCCAAAGAGGAGTAGACCGATTGTGCCGATGAATAGACAGTTTGGCAGAGATAGAGGGTCACATCCAGGCAGATATACTCCAGGCCGCAATGTCGGACGAGGTTGGGCACAAGGCCAGATGTTCTGTTCATACCCCGATAATCAGAGGACCCCACTTACATGTTATAATTGCGGGCGTCCAGGGCATACAGCTAGAGGGTTTACACGTTATGGTAGAACTAATACTCCACAGGCTGCTTTACCCCTTCCACCTTCTACGCCGATGGCTTTACTTCCTTCCCCAGTTGGCGCTACACGCCAGGCAGTTACACCACGAGGTCGAGGCTTTGCAGGACGCGCTCAGAGAGGTCGAGGAGATAGAGGTAGAGGACGACAGGATGCGGGCAGGGGCCAGGCACGAGTATTTGCGCTGACTCCACAGGATGCCCAAGCATCAAATGCAGTCATGACAGGTACTCTTACAGTATGCTATTTAGAGGCACATGTTTTATTTGATCCCAGTTCTACACATTCTTATGTATCTTCACGATTCGCACTTTTGTTGGGGAAAGAGTCGTCATTTCTAGAGTTACCATTGGTAGTGATTACCCCGGTTGGAGATTCTTTTATAACTCGGCACGTATTCAGATCGTGTTCGGTGCGCATTGGTGATAGAGATTTGCTAGTTGATCTGATTCTCCTAGACATGCTAGATTTTGACATACTTCTTGGTATGGATTGGTTAGCCGCTTGTCATGCCTGTAGATTGTCGAGGAAAAGCGGTTAGATTTTGTTTTCCAGGTGAACCGGTGTTTGTTGTGCAGGGGGATTGCAAGTTAACCCCTGTCAACATGATTTCTGCTCTTCGTGCGGGGCGACTCTTGAAGAAAGGTTGTCATGGGTTCTTGGCCTTCGTACAGGACTTAGGGGTCACGGAGGTTCCATTGGATCAAATTCCGATCATACGAGAATTTCCTGAGGTATTTCCTGCTGAGTTACCAGGATTGCCACCTGATCGAGATATCGAATTTTGCATCGACTTGATTCCGGGTGCGGGGCCTATTTCTATACCACCCTATCGAATGGCACCGACAGAATTGAAGGAACTCAAAAGCCAGTTGCAAGAGTTGTTAGATAGAGGACTTGTTTGTCCCAGTGTTTCACCGTAGGGAGCTCCTGTCTTATTTGTTAAAAAGAAGGACGGTAGTATGAGAATGTGCATTGACTACCGACAGCTGAATCGCGTCACTGTACGAAACAGGTATCCATTACCACGTATAGATGACTTGTTCGATCAGTTGCAAGGAGCTGGGTTCTTCTCGAAGATTGACTTGAGGTCAGGGTATCATCAGTTGAGAGTTCGGAAGGACGATATTCTGAAGACGGCGTTTTGTACGAGATATGGGCATTATGAATTTCTGGTGATGTCGTTCGGACTCACCAACGCTCCAGCAGCTTTTATGGATATGATGAACCGTATCTTTAGACCATTTATCGATCGGTTTATTATAGTGTTCATAGATGATATTCTTGTATATTCTCGGAGTCAGACGGAGCACGAGCAGCATTTATGTATCACATTGCAGCCCTTGAAGGAGCATCAGCTGTATGCAAAATTTTCCAAGTGTACTTTTTGGCTCGATAGTGTGGAGTTCTTGGGTCACATAGTTACGAGAGAAGGTATATGTGTGGACCCAAAGAAGATTGAAGCGGTACAACACTGGCCCAGGCCTATATCGTTACGGAGGTTCGGAGTTTCTTAGGTCTGGCAGGTTATTACAGACGCTTCGTACAGGATTTCTCACGGAGAGCGGCACCTTTGACAGGATTGACTAGGAAGGAAGTTCCATTTCAATGGACAGATGCGTGTGAGCAGAGTTTCCAACAGTTGAAGACGCGTTTGACGACTGCACCTGTATTATCTTTACCTTCCGGGTCGGGGGGGTTTCGTCGTGTATTGCGATGCTTCTAGAGTGGGTCTAGGCTGTGTGTTGATGCAACACGGCAGAGTTATAGCTTATGCTTCTCGACAATTGAAGAGGCATGAACAAAACTACCCCACTCATGATCTAGAGATGGCTGCTGTAGTATTCGCATTGAAGATTTGGAGACATTACTTGTATGGAGAATCGTGTCAAATCTTCACAGATCATAAAAGCTTAAAGTATATCTTTCAGCAGAGAGATCTGAACCTAAGGCAGCGTAGATGGATGGAACTGGTGAAAGATTACGATTGTGAGATCTTGTACCATCCAGGCATGGCGAATGTTGTAGCAGATGCCTTGAGTAGGAGACCTGAAGGTAGTTTATCTCATTTGAGCATTTTGCAGGGACAGTCTTTTACAGACTGGCAGATCTTATATGATAGTCATATACAGTTTGAGTTCACACCAGCAGGAGGCCAGCTAGCACATGTTCGCACCAGACCTCAGTTATTGGATCGCATTCGGGAGGCGCAGCCCACAGATACTCGTATGATGGAGATTATGGATCAGGTTAGGCAGGGCAGGGAGACGGAGTTTATGATTGATGATCATGGAGTATTACGTTTTAGGACTCGTCTCTGCGTGCCAGATTCTGACGGATTGAGGCATGAGATTTTGGAGGATGCCCACAGATCAGCATACAGCATTCATCCTGGTTCCACCAAAATGTATCGTGATTTGAAAGATAATTATTGGTGGGAAGGAATGAAGAAGGATGTTACAGATTATGTTACACGATGCTTGACTTGTCAGCAAGTCTAAGCAGAACATCAGAGGCCAGCCGGAGAGCTGCAGCCCTTACCCATTCCAGAATGGAAATGGGAACAGATTTCCATGGATTTCGTGGTGGGTCTACCAAGGACTAGTAGAGGGTATGATTCCATTTGGGTAATTGTGGATAGGTTGACAAAGGCTGCTCATTTTCTTCCAGTAAAGACGACGTATGGATTTGCTCAGTATGCATAGGTTTATATCGATGAGATTGTACGTCAACATGGAGTGCCGACATGCATAGTATCAGATCGAGGTACCCAGTTCACTAGCAGGCTATGGCAGAAACTTCAGGACGCTCTTGGTACACGGCTGAGTTTTAGTACGGCTTTCCACCCCCAGACAGATGGTCAGTCGGAGCGGACCATTCAGATACTAGAGGATATGCTTCGGGCTTGTGGTCTTGATTTCGGTGGTAGTTGGGATCGTCAACTACCTTTGGTAGAATTCTCGTACAACAACAGTTTTCAGGAGACGATCCAGATGGCACCCTTTGAAGCTTTGTATGGGAGGAAATGTCGATCACCCGTTTACTGGACGGAACTTAGCGAGAGTGGCATTTTGGGACCGCAAATAGTACAGGAAACTACAAAGAAGATTCAATTGATACGAGATAGAATGAAAGCGGCTCAATGCAGACAGAAATCTTATGCGGATCGACGGCGACGTAAACTTGAGTTTGATGTGGGAGATCATGTGTTCCTTCGGGTATCTCCAATGAAAGGTGTGATGCGCTTCGGGAAGAAAGGAAAGCTCAGCCCCAGATATGTTGGACCTTACGAGATTTTAGAAAGGGTGGGTGCTGTAGCTTATCGGTTAGCGCTTCCACCTAATTTTCCCGACGTGCATCCGGTGTTTCACGTTTCGATACTTCGCAGATATCTTCACGATCCATCTCAAGCGATCCAGCATCAAACCTTACCGCTTGAGCCAGATTTATCCTACACAGTGCAGCCAGTCGCTATTCTAGACAGGCAGGCAAAGCAACTACGATCGAGGATACTTCCATCTGTAAAAGTCCTCTGGCAAGGAAAGAATCGCGAGGAGATTGCTTGGGAGACGGAGGACACAATGCGAAAGAAATTTCCACATCTTTTCGTAGGTATGTCTAGTAATTATTTTAAATTCGGGGACCGAATTTTTTTAAGGGGGGATATTGAACATTTGGAATATTTAGAAATAAATAAAATTAATTAAATTAATAATAATTTGATAAATCACAAAACTGTTAAAATAAAATATGTCAATCTTCATAAGTTATATGTGGTACAAATTAAATTAGAAATTTTGAATGCAAATTAAATAAGTTATAAGGGTTTTAGTGACAAATTTAGCTTCATTTTAACAAAATGTGTGTTTTATAATAAGTTATGGTGTGAGGGGTTAAATTGTAAAGTTTAAGTTTTTATGCAAATAGGTTATTGTTGAGGGTATAAATGAAAGTGGATAGAAATCAATTTAGTTCTGAAATTATAATCAAATTAAAACAAAATTTGAAGATAAAGCTAAAAACACCTCATGCTTGCATGAGCACATTCACCTTCCACCTCCTCCTTGCATGAAACATGCACACCCTAGCCCTTGACACCTCCACCTTCCCTTATCTCTTCCTCCACTCAGTTATATAGCTCATTCTCAGTTCAAAACTCAGATCAAAACTTTAAAGAATTAAAAGAAAAGAAAAGTTAAGAGAGAAAAAAAAAAGAAAGAACAAGAGGAAAAAGAAGAAAGAGGAGCTTGTCCCTGAGTTTTGTTCATCATCAACCTAGGAAAGACTTAGCATCTTGGAGGGTTATCCCTACAACTAATTGGAGGGTAAATTCTTAAACTCTTTAGGTAATTTAAGTTCTATAGCTTATTTAGTTTAGAGTTAATCAAGTCACATAATATCGTATTTTAGTTAAAATTAATCTCTGTTAAAATCTGCTTTGATCTGGAAGATAATTAAATTAATTAAACAGAGTTAAAATGATGTAGGAAACAACTAGATTAAACTATAAGACCACGACACCAGGGGGCCGGTTTTTGGCCGGCGGCCATAGGGAAAAATCCGGCGTCGCCGGCCATGGGGGGAGCTTTGTGGGTTTTCTCTGTTGGGTAGTTTACAGTACACAATTTTGGCTATTTGGTGTTGTTTAATTAAATTATTTTCACTGTAAAAAGAATCTGGAAACATATATCGGAAAGGGTAATTTAAAACACTAAATACGACACGGTTAAAATACGTCGCGATTTAGTTTCTGTAACAATACAGATTAAGGTTAAAACCCAGCAAGATTAAGTGTTTAATAGCTTGATATAATCAAATAGTATGTAACTTGTAAGTGGGAAAAGGGTGTTTGTCTTTTCCGTCGTATCGGAATAGCCGTTTTATTATATACGTTAATTTGTAAATTTAGACTCGGATACAAGAATTACGGAAGCCGCGAGGAAAGGAAAAGGATTAGCAATTCCAGAGTAGATTCGACTTTTCCGGTGAGTAGACTAAACATCTACCGGGGAATTTTGTAAAGATGGCGTGTTTCGCCTGTAATTTTACTTAACTTAATGTTTTATATTGGTATGCTTAATTGATAAATTGCATTCATTATAGATATATATAAACTGCTTAGTTGTTAGAACACTTCACAATTATCGATGAGTCATACCACGTGCACGTCTTACATGCTACACACACCTCGTCGATATTGCTATGTCACTTCACACTTAAAAATAATACTTATTGACATGAAATTAAATCATATTTCACATATCAATAATAGTAGTAAATGGCATCATTTATATCATGTTAGTATATGTTTATTTCTTGTTTAGATACGAGGTAATTGAAGTATTGAGGATTTATGGTTTTGAGTTTTGAATACTATCCCACAGATCTGGTAATTTTCATGATTTATGTTACATGTACACATTGAGACGTTTTTATGATTTGAGTTTATGCCAAACCGAGTCGGTGGATATAAGGTTACGGATTCGTGGTATTTATTCCGAACTGAGTCTGTGGATATACGGTTACGGATTTACAGTGTTATCCAGACTGAGTCGGTGGAGAATACAGTCGGATACATAGTGGACTTTGTGATATCAGAATCATTCGAGGAATGATGCCTGTGAGAAATGGAAGTTTTGTGTCGTTGATAGACACGGAGAAATGAATTTATTGAGAATAGATGATGAGATTTCAGTGGCATTATGAGCTTTACTTCATGCATTGATGATTTTTCACAGATAATCATACATTGTACGTGTTCACATTTCAGTTAATATGATTGTCATATTTACTTTATTCACCGTTATATGTTAGTTATATTCACTGAGTTGGCAACTCACCCCCGTTGTACCACGATTCCTTGCAGGGATAGAGTGGACGGGTAGCTGCAAGGCAGAGCTACTTTTGCAGTTGTATCTCATCTTTTGTTAGGTAGGTTACATGTGTAGTAACCTTCCTTTTTGATTTTGTATTTTGTATCTAGAAAGTCTCCATCAAACCTGTATTTTGACTTAGAATGAGAGATTATATATATATATATGGACAGTTGAGATCAATTGGTCATTTTATTATAGTTTCTTTCTTTATGAGATTCATAGTGATATTCTATATGTTTATATTCATGTTCATTGTTAATATTGTTGATTCCAACTAGGAATACAACTAAACTTAACCCTTATTATTTGTTTAATAAATTAACCTCATAAATTGGGATTTTTACTTAAAAACTAAATTTTCATAAATAATTCCGCATTAAGGTATTATGATCTTGGTTTTCGGCTTACTTGGACTTTGTGCATATCCTTAGATATGATACAATCTAAGTGCCGGTCACATCCAAACTTGGGTCGTGACAAATTCTCTGTCGGCTCTGTCAACAGCCAAGGAGGAGATGTTCATACCAGAATATTGCATTTAATACCGTCCATTCTTATGCTCGTTTGTTTATAGGTAGGTACTCTTGAGCCGTGTTTGCTAGTTAATTGCAGGATACATGTTCTCAGCCCTAAACAGTGAAATTCATGGAAAAGCACGACAAATTCCGGATTACTGCCAACCACAGATAAAACACGGGTCTCCGCTCTCTATCCGTATGTTGCCGCACACCAGTTTAAGGGACAAAATGGCAAATCAATGTCATTTTCATGCACAAAGCTCAATGTCAACACAAGATCCAACATATCTACGCGGAGCTCAAGAAAATCATGGCAAAAGATCTATATCAAATCACCTTTTGGTCTGCTGAAAATCTGAAAGAGATGTGAAGGGATTCTGAGAAAAGTACTATGCCACACTAAAAAGGACTACAAACCAGGGACAACAAAGAAAATTGAAGGGCCAAATCCCTAATAAGGCCGCGGTTCCGCGGCATAAGCTCGCTTAGGCTGCGGAACCGCGGCCATGTTGACTCCGCAGAGGGTCATCTTCTGGGGGTTGTTTTGTAACTTCCTGTAGTACCTGAAAGTTGCCCTAGAGTTTCTGTTTCCTGCCTATAAATAGTCCAGAACTTGCCAAGCAATGGATGTTCTTTTCATACCCTTTTTTTTGTTAGTTTTTAGTTTACTTCTTCTTCTTCTTCTTCATCTTTCCTCCATTAAATTGTTGTGAGGGCTTTTGAGTGAAAGTTAAATAAAGATGAGGGTTATTTTATATCATTCTTTTTTGCTTAGCTTCCCCCTTGAGCTCTCTACCATAACTTGATCTTGCAACCTCTTAAGTGAGCTTGCAAGTTTAAGCTTTGGTCATTGATCTCAAGGGGTTGTATCATTTTGGAATCAATAATGTTCACTCTTTTGTGCTTCATTCACCATGAGTTCTTTGCCTCTTCTTGATCTTGCAACCTCTTAATTGAGCTTGCAAGTTTAAGATTTGGTTATTGAACCCATGTCTTGTTTTGGGTTCTATGGTTCCTAGTTTCATTTCTTGCTCATTTACTTTCTTGCACTTTAATACTTGCTTTACTTTCATGCACTTAAATTCCATGCACTTTTAATTCCTTGTAATCTTTTCTTTTCTTTGTTTTTCTTTTCTTTTGCTCTTTTTGGTTCGTTTTGTGAATGGTTGTAATATGTTGTTGTTAAGAATAAATACAATATTGTAAGTTAAGGTTTCATTCCTCATTTTCTTTTCCCGTTATTTTCCTTTGAACTCCGCCCAAACGTTACGCAAGCGCTCCGTTAGGCACCCTACCCTACCAAGGTAACGGTGATTCCTAACCGCGACCGGTTGCGTTCGGTTTGGCCGGAGGCGAAAACAAGAGACAAGAACGGAAGGACAAGGGTAAATAAGCCGGATTCCACGAATACCGTGCTTAAATCCCCTAATCCACGTATTGTCGATTGCTCTATCTTCAATTAGTCAAGACTCGGCTCAAAGGTTTTGAGTGCGTATTTCCTTAGCTTACACATTCGTATCTTTTTCTTAACAACTTTATACTTGCATATAACACTTAGGATAGAACTGAACAAACATATACACATTCTTTATTAACTCGTCTAAAACTTGAACGGACATACAACCATCTCCCTGTGGATCGACCCGTGCTCAACCGGCTAGCTGCATAGCGACACCGTCCTGATCGCGGTTATAATTTTAGAACTTTGAACATCCGACATGCCAAAAGTGTGCGATCAAATGGCGTCGTTGCCGGGGACACGGTAGCGTATTTTCTTTCTTGTTATTTGGGTTAATATTTTTTTTGTACATATTTATAAATTAAAAAAATAAAATATTTTTGTTATTTTTGATAATTTTTGTGAGCAAGTGTGCAGGCTAATTTGGAGCAAGTACAGTAATCCAAAAAGAAAACAGAGGTTTTTATTTTGGAAAAGAGAAGAAGTGGAGTTCGTTGACCAAAGACAAATCCCCAAGTCAACATTTTGACAGCGGAACCGCGGTCAAAAGGTGCCTTGCGCGACAGTTCCACGGTCCCATTGAGGCCTCTGTGCCTAATTTTTTTCTCCACCCCTTTCTCTTTTCTTTTATCTTCTCTGTGAATTCCATTATACTGTATTTCTGCAGATTTTTGCGGATTTACAAACTGCGCTTGTGGGGAGCAAAGTGTACGTTCAAGGTTAAGGTGATTGCAAAGTACAGTGCCAAAGATCTGGGTAGTTTGGCCCGCGCAAGCAAACTTTTCAAGCTTCCCGGATTTGATTCAACGAGGGGTTTTCCTAACCCAAAAACTTAACGGTACGTATTTCTTAAACACCTTCTTCTCAAATCCGACGCATCCAATATACTATTCTTTGCAAGATTCTTTGCAAGTTCACTAGCAAACGCTAAAAATTGACTAACCCGTATTTGTTGCAGTGCCGTGCTTAAACTAAAAAAATGATTGTTTGATTCTTTATAGAATTTTTATTGAATTGCGCATTGCATACATTAACTTAAGGGCAAGCGAACCCCACAACATACGGTAAAGGATTTCATCACCTTTTCCGTGGCCTACAAATCACGAACTTGAGCATAACGTTTACCCGCACAAACTTTAAAAGAAACTAGACTTTAAGCCTTAAGGACTTCGCGCTCACTAGGAGAAGTTAACTGTGTTTAGAACCTCGCTTAACGGTACATTGTTTACGGGGTGTCTAGGAAAGTGTTAACGGCGAAACCGCCAAAAGAGAAAGGGTTATTTAATTAAGGACCTTCGCGAAAGCGTCGGAAAACCTCCCCTTATCTCTGCACTTACCTGGCCTCGTGATCAGTGTATCTTAAGCCCGTTTCTCGATACAGTTTTACTTCGACAATCAAGTTCTGGAGCAGATCAAGTTGACCTAGGTGAACCCTAGAACGATTAGGTGTGTGGTATTTTTGTGTCGTGATTGTTTTTGTCCAGATTCCTTTTGTGTGTATATTTCATTCTTTTGTTAATAACTAAAAAAAATCACATTCTTTTTCCCCTCCTTTTCTCTGCCTTTCTTTCTTTCTCTCTTCATATCATGGGTACCCCACCTCGCAAAACTCTTGCCGAACTTTGGTACCCATAACCAGACATTACTTCTTACGGTTCTTACTTTGGCCGAACGTCGAACGATCCCTCCATGCCCAAAATCTTTTTGAAAGATTGCATAGACGCGTCTAGGACAAACACTTGCCCTCCGCAATCCACTTTGTATCAACCTTTTCAACCTCCCCAACCCTCTTATGTTGATACGCCTTTTGCAAGTCGTCCTTTGTCCATCGCTGAACATATTGAACAATCCTGTAGCCAATCTTTCACTCCTTTCACCACTATAGATTCTTGGGATCAACAATTCCATTCACCTTCTTATCCAAATGTTGATCCTGTTCCTGTCCAGCCATTCAATTCCTACCAGTCCTACCTGACTTTTGCACCTTCCCTAGACATTGCTTCTGAACCGCCATTTGGGAATTTTCAGTATCCAAACAACTTTGAATCTTTTACTGAAACCCCTTCACAACCCATGTCTAGTCTGGAACAGTCTTTGGAAGATTTTAGGGTAGCGTCGTACCAACAGATGATGGATTTGAATGCGTCCATGGCCGCCCTCATACAACCTAGTGACCCGGTAGCTAGTTTTCAACTAGCTCCAAATTTTCCAATGTATGAAGAGGCGGTAGGACAGGTTGAGAATTTGAGTGGAGAGAGTGAGATGTACCCCCTTCCAAGTCAAACCTACCCTCCACAAATTGAATCCAACAACTCTGGTTTTGAATGTCTATCAATGTTCCAAACGATTCACCGATTGAAGATAGAAGGGTTAATGAGTTGTGCAACTTTATAGTGTTTGATTTACCCGATTGTGAAGGGACCTTGCCAAGTGAAACCAATCCTAAACCTTTAGACCTCTACACCTCCATCTTAGAACCTGAATTGATTAATATCCATGCTTTTGATGAGGTGTCTGAGAATGTTGATTTTCACTTGATCGAGGATATTGACGCCGGGAATATTTTGGATGATGAACCCGTAGATTTGGATGAGTTTTTCTCTCCAATTCATCATCCCGAGTCATTAAATGTTTTTCCCGAACTTCATATACGTCTGGATTTTAAAGATAATTGCATGGATAAGCTAAATTTTGAGGAGACTATTGAGGATAGTACTGAGGATGAACCAGTTTTAATTGATGAGTCGGATTTTCCAATTCATCCTGTTCCTTTCATTGACTGTGTACACCCTCCCGAACCTTTACCTGATACCCCTCCTCGATCACTTTCCTCTACCCTTTCCATCATTCCGACCTTGCAAGTAACCGTATCACTTCCATTTCCATTGTCTGGTTTACCAAGTTCGGCGTGCCCATGGTTTCTCACGAATCTTGAGGGATTTGACCCAATTTCTCGCCATATTGATAGATTAGTACAATCCATCTTTTCACATCGATCATTACAGATTGTACTAATTTATTCAATCCATTTCCACCCTCAAGTTCGTATTCCACTTCTTTCTCCCTTCCGCCATTCTTCTTCTCATATACCTAGACCGTATACCATTTCTATCTCCATACGGTCTCGCGTATTCTCCCTCTCTTTTCTCTACGCCTTCTTCCACCAACCTGTACATTATAGCGATAAAATCTTTGAATGGTTGGTGCTCACTTTTGGCCTGTGTAAGGCCTTGTATAGTTTGAAACTGTTTTCTTTCCCCCTAATCCTGAACTTCACCGCTTAAACAGTGGAAACACTGTTTCACTTAAGTTTGGGGGGAACCTTTTTTTGTATATATTTTTTTGGCTTTCTTTTTGTTTTGTATAAAATTTTCTTTTGGAGAGAGCCGACAATTTTGACCCTCTTGGTGTAGCCTGACAGTGGGGGCACTGTCAAGTTTAAGTTTGGGGGTGTGCTCGGTAAGCTTTCTTCCTTCGCATTTATTTGTATATTTTGCATTTGCATACCTTATTAAAAACCCATAAAAATCGAAAATTTTCTAAAAAATATAAAAACTTTGTCGTCAAGTTAGCTAATAGGGTAACTTAGATTTTTATTCCGAAAATTTAGTTGATATATTAGAAATAACTAAATTCTAGGCTTAGGAATTGAAAACCCTAAAAATAACCCTCCTTCTGTTTAAACTTGGTGATTATACGTCCTTACAGTTTTTTTTTGAGAAATAGGTAATCTTGAGTTCAGTTCTTGAGTTAAGTCAAGATGAAGGGAAAGTATTGATAGTTTACTGAAAGATAAATCTGAAAAATAGTTTCTATTCTTGAGTTCAAATTCAGAAAGTATATACCCGACAAACTGCACTTACACGCACCTTGAAACTTGGGATAGTAGAAGATATCTAGAAATACTCTTGCCTGAAAGCCTAGTATGAAAGAAAAACCGGTATTTAAAGCTAAACACCAAAAGAGCATCATTGAAAAATATATCCGGTCTTGAAAAAGAAAAATAAAAGAAAAGAAAAATAAGTAAATAAAGTTAAGACCTGGAAACTGCTATTTACGCTTTAAGCTCACACATTCAGTAATCGGCCGTTAGTGCCTCAAGAAGTATTAATACTCGCATGAAAGGTGTGCGAGCAAATCCGTCCATTCTTAATGAAAAGAAGTAGTATTAGGTATTAGGGCAAGAGTATTATAGCTTGAATTGAATTCTTAAGTGTAGGGGTGCAAATATACACACACGTAGGGGTATACAATCGATATTTGGATAAAAGATAGAAATAAAAGATAAGACTTATGTTTTCTGTAAAGTTGATAAAAATCCCTGATTTGAGACCACACTTAAAGAAGGAAAACTCAGGAGATACTAACATCTTTCTAAACTTTTTTGGAACGTATAGGATCTAAGGTTAAATAGAAAGGAGGTGTGAAGCATTAGGGTTGGATATTTCTAATTTAGGATGATAGAGTTTCTAACATAGATACTAAACTATAGGAGTAGAATCAATGTTAACTTATGACACTAGTTTGACGGGATTTTGTGGGTGTAATCCGCTGAAAACCCTCAGGAGACAACACTCCTCCTACTAGGGAGACCCAGAGGTTTAACGGCTTGTTGCACACGCTCAGTGCAAACGCGTTCCCTGCGAAAGTGAGGTTAGGACTTTAATAATTGGTTTTGCTCGGGACGAGCAAAAGTTAAGTTTGGGGGTATTTGTTCATACCAGAATATTGCATTTAATACCGCCCATTCTTATGCTCGTTTGTTTATAGGTAGGTACTCTTGAGCCGTGTTTGCTAGTTAATTGCAGGATACAGGTTCTCAGCCCTAAACAGTGAAATTCATGGAAAAGCACGACAAATTCCGGATTACTGCCAACCACAGATAAAACACGGGTCTCCGCTCTCTATCCGTATGTTGCCGCACACCAGTTTAAGGGACAAAATGGCAAATCAATGTCATTTTCATGCACAAAGCTCAATATCAACACAAGATCCAACATATCTACGCGGAGCTCAAGAAAATCATGGCAAAAGATTCATATCAAATCACCTTTTGGTCTGCTGAAAATCTGGAAGAAATGTGAAGGGATTCTGAGAAAAGTACTATGCCACACTAAAGAGGACTACAAACCAGGGACAACAAAGAAAATTGAAGGCCCAAATCCCTAATAAGGCCGCGGTTCCGTGGCATAAGCGCGCTTAGGCCGCGGAACCGCGGCCATGTTGACTCCGCGGAGGGTCATATTCTGGGGGCTGTTTTGTAACTTCCTGGAGTGCCTGAAAGTTGCCCTAGAGTTTCTGTTTCCTGCCTATAAATAGTCCAGAACTTGCCAAGCAATGGATGTTCTTTTCATACCCTCTTTTTGTTAGTTTTTAGGTTACTTCTTCTTCTTCTTCTTCATCTTTCCTCCATTAAATTGTTGTGAGAGCTTTTGAGTGGATGTTAAATGAAGATGAGGGTTATTTTGTATCATTCTTTTTTGCCTAGCGTCCCCCTTGAGCTCTCTACCATAACTTGATCTTGCAATCTCGTAAGTGAGCTTGCAAGTTTAAGCTTTGGTCATTGATCTCAAGGGGTTGTATCATTTTGGAATCAATAATGTTCTCTCTTTTGTGCTTCATTCACCATGAGTTCTTTGCCTCTTCTTGATCTTGCAATCTCTTAATTGAGCTTGCAAGTTTAAGATTTGGTTATTGAACCCATGTCTTGTTTTGGGTTCTATGATTCCTAGTTTCATTTCTTGCTCATTTACTTTCTTGCACTTTAATACTTGCTTTACTTTCATGCACTTAAATTCCATGCACTTTTAATTCCTTACTTGTAATCTTTTCTTTTCTTTGTTTATCTTTTCTTTTGCTCTTTTTGATTCGTTTTGTGAATGGTTGTAATATGTTGTTGTTAAGAATAAATACAATATTGTAAGTTAAGGTTTCATTCCTCATTTCCTTTTCCCGTTATTTTCCTTTGAACTCCGTCCAAACGTTACGCAAGCGCTCCGTTAGGCACCCAACCCTACCAAGGTAACGGTGATTCCTAACCACGACCAGTTGCATTCGGTTTGGCCGGAGGCGAAAACAAGAGACAAGAACAGAAGGACAAGGGTAAATAAGCCGGATTCCACGAATACCGTGCTTAAATCCCCTAATCCACGTTGTCAATTAGTCAAGACTCGGCTCAAAGGTTTTGAGTGCGGATTTCCTTAGCTTACACTTTCGTATCTTTTTCTTACCAACTTTATACTTGCATATAACACTTAGGATAGAACTGAACAAACATATACACATTCTTTATTAACTCGTCTAAAACTCGAACGGACACACAACCATCTCCCTGTGGATCGACCCGTGCTCAACCGGCTAGCTGCATAGCGACACTGTCCTGATCGCGGTTATAATTTTAGAACTTTGAACATCCGACACGCCAAAAGCGTGCGATCAGGAGATAATTTCCAAAGCTGCCCTTGATGATTACATCGCTCAGCAGATACGAGTTCACCAGGAAACTGAGGCAGCCGGTCAAGTTGTCAAAACGGGACGACCATATCCGAGCTGGTATGATCAGATCAATTACCCGCCGGGCTACACGATCCCAAAATTCCATGTCTACAAGGGGACAGGAAATCCCCATCAACATGTTGCCCAGTTCAGGGCTCTTTGTGGCAACACCGGCGGCGATGATAAGCTCTTGCTTTGCCAATTCGTCGGCAGCTTATCGGAGACGGCGTTTGAGTGGTACTCTGAGCTTCCAAACGACTCCGTCAAAACTTTCGCAGAGATGGAATTGTTATTCACCCAGCGATTCGCGAGTGCCAGCGAACGCACCCCAATAACGGCGTTGATCAATGCAAGGGTGAAGCCAGGCAAAACTTGGGTTCAGTACGCAATCCGATGGCGGAACCTGTGGTCGAAGTGCGAACAGCGCATCGAAGAAGCGCCTGCGGTAGGCATGTTCGTGGGGACCCTTGACCCTCAGGCGACCATTTCACAATTCATGATGTTTTTCAAGCCGACTACTTTCTAGGCCTTGATTGACAAGCTAGCCCAAATGGACCAGATGGGCCATAGGCCTTCCCCTTCAAAGTCGGAGCCTCGGAATGAAAAGGGCAAAGGGAAAGCAATCTTCTTCGCCAACGCTCAACAATAACCGAGTGGCCCGAGACCGGTTGTCCGCCAAAGCAACAAACGGCAATCCCTCGATGAGAAATTGAGACGTCCTTACTCGTTTCCTCGGGATAAAACAAGGAAACTGTTTGAACTGGCAGTGCGCAATGGGCTCATTACTCTACCGGAATTGAGACACCCACCGCAACTGAACGATGTCAACGATTCTAATTACTACCCTTACCACCAAGTATTGGGCCATCCAATCGAAAACTGCTACGTCTTCAAAAACTAGGTTGAAGGCCAATACCAACGGGGCAAGTTCGCGTTGTCCGAAAACTGGAAGGTGAGCCCACCACAACCGCATGCTCCGAGAAAGATGGATATGCCAGGGGCATCATGCTCATTCATAGGGAAAGCCCCATGGACCGAAAAGTCCGTAAACTAAAAATCCGCCTCAAGACGGTCACGAACACAACGTCATACGCGTTGGTATTCGGTACAGAAGCAGTACTCCCCCTCGAAATAGAATTACCCTCTCTACGAGTGGCAGTCCACTACGAGCTGACGGACGAAGAAAATGCTCACCTTCGGCTTGAGGAGCTTGATGCCCTTGATGAAACCCGGCTCATAGCGCAACAAAATCTGGAGGCTTATAAAGCAAAGATGACGTGCTCATATGAAAGATTGACCAGGCCGAGGACATTCCGCCAAGGCGAACTCGTGCTAGTGGTCAAAAGACCTATGATCCCCAATCGCGCCAAACGGAGAAAATTCGAGCCGAACTATGAAGGCCCGTACATCATAGACAAGGTTTACCAGGGTGGAGCCTATCTACTCATGGATATGCACGGTGAAAGACCTTTCAGGCCAATAAACGGTCGCTTCCTAAAGAAATACTACGCTTAATGAGTCACAGCCTAGGTCAATGATAGATGATGATGAATATGTCCGCTCGCTATCTTCCTAAGCTCAAACTCTATAAGTAGTAGCCGGCCTTCTTCAACAACGGACCGAAACGTCCTTAAACTAATGACGGACCACTACGTCCTAAAACTAGCTGTTGACCGAGATGTCGATAAACTACGGTGGATTGCAACATCCTAAAGCCGATACAAAAAAAAAGAAAAGAATAAAAAATAAAAATAAAAATAAAAATAAAAACGGTATGTCCATAAGCAGAATGGGCACGGATGAAAACCCGAAAGGGCTCCGTGAGTAAAAACAGCAGGGCTACCGGCGAGTGTTTGTGAAAACCCGAAAGGGCGCGACCTCGTTATATAGAAAGAATAAAAAAAAGAGAATAAAAAAAACGGTATGTCCACAAGCAAAATGGGCACGGATGAAAACCCGAAAGGGCTCCGTGAGTAAAAACAGGAGGGCTACCGGCGAGTGTTTGTGAAATCCCGAAAAGGGCGCAACCTCGTTAAAAGACACTTACAGGATCCTCTCGACCTTGTAAGGAGAAACCACCCGTATGGGATCCTTACGACTCACAAGGGAGCAACACATTTAGGAATCCTCACGATTCCTAAGAAGAAATTACACTTGCGAGATCCTCATGACTTGTAAGGAGAACTCTCTTATGGGACCCTCACGGCTCATAAGATTTGAAAGTCTTAAGTTACAGAGACCTGAACCTGTTCTTAAGCAACCCCCACAACTTTCGATACCGCCCTACAAGTGGCTCAATACTGACCCTTGTATACAATCCACGGGTGCGAATAAATATTTCCCTAACCAAGTCCCATCCGTGACTAGGGATATGTCCATATGGTGAACAACCCTTGTAAGTCCTCTCGACTTATAAGGAGAAAACCCTTTTGTAAGATCCTTACGACTTACAGGGGAACATGCACTTAGGAATCCTCACGATTTCTAAGGAGAAAACACACCAACGAGATCCTCACGACTTGTAGGGAGAAATACCTTTGTGAGACCCTTACGGCTCATGAAGTCAAAAGCCTTAGTCGACAGAATCCTAACCCTGTTTACTAAGCCACCTTTGTTCGACATCGACAGAGGCAAATGATGATTCGCTCCTGGCAATATCCCAGTTGTAGCGGTGCTGATGCCGAAATCGGTGTCTAATCCCAAGCTTGCGGCGAAAAGACAGCAAGCCACACATGCATACGAAATAGCCGAAATGATGGGGCAACTTGTAACAAAATTAGCAAGTAAAATTGTATACATGCAAAATAGCCGAAATGATTGGGCAACTCGCAATAAAAAGCAGCGAGTAAAAATAAAATAAACAGCCGAAATGATTAGGCAATCGTGATTTTCGCGATATAAAAAGCTGAAATGATAGAGCATCACGGAAAGAATAAAAAAATGATGAAAGAATGAAACTTTTTGCCCTACAAGTGAGATCACATCGATCCCTGTATACAATCCAGGGGCACAAACAAAGGGGGAACCATACCTTCCCAACAGGCTCCATCCAAAAGAGAACCAAGTCGCGACGATTCACTGACAACTTAGAGACCACTTCGGCATTCGTCTCCATACAGCAGACGAGATGTCAACAACGGCGTTCCTTCGTAGTCCAGCAGGATACGGATACAACGTCAACAAAAGACCTCACGGTCAGAGCAAAGCGGAGTGATGGCAAAATCCCAACCCTGCCTTAGCATTCGTCTCGATACAGCAGACGCAACATCCCCAAAAGGAGCCACGGAAAAATCCCTAGTTCCATACCTCGACGATTCACCAGCAACCTAGAGACAACCGCGGCATTCGTCTCGATACAGCAGACGCAATGCCAGCAAGCGAAGCAAAGGCCAAATTCCTAGCTTTAGGGTCTTAACGGCAACTCATATAAAGCCTGAAAGACAATCGGAGATCATCTCACACCAGCGTGGAGTGGTCACCACCTCGATGTTCGCCTCGATACAGCAGACGATATGTCACTACAGCTTTCTTCCTCCAACAAGATTCGGACATGCCAAAGCAAACGAAGCGAAGGCCAAATTCCTAGCTTCAGGGTCTTGACGGTAACTCATATAAAACCTGAAAGACTACCAGAGATCATCTCACCTCAGCGTGGAGTGATCACCACCTCGACGCTCGTCTTAATACAGCAGACGAGATATCAATACAGCGTTCTTTCTCCAACAGGATTCGGACGCGCTAAAGCAAACGAAGAGAAGGCCAAATTCCTAGCTTCAGGGTCTTGACGGTAACTCATATAAAACCTGAAAGACTACCGGAGATCATCTCACCCCAGCATGGAGTGATCACCACCTCGACGCTTGTCTTGATACAGCAGACGAGATGTCAATACAGCATTCTTTCTCCAGCAGGATTCGGACGCGCTAAAGCAAACGAAGCAAAGGCCAAATTCCTAGCTTCAGGGTCTTGACGGTAACACATATAAAACCTGAAAGACTACCGAAGATCATCTCACACCAGCGCAGAGTGGTCACCACCTCGACGTTCGTCTCGATACAGCAGACGAGATGTCACTACAGCGTTCTTACTCCAGCAGGATTCAGACGCGACAATAAAACAACGGAGCCACGGCAAAATCCTAGCTCCACCTCGGCATTCATCTCGATACAGCAGACGCAATGCCAGCAAACGAAGCGAAGACAAAATTCCTAGCTTCATGGTCTTAACGGTAACTCATATAAAACCTGAAAGACTATCGGGGATCATTCCACACCAGTGCGGAGTGGTTATGACTCATCGGGGCTCTCCAAAATGAGCCTAACCTCGAGTAAAAAACGGTATGGAAAAATTCCTAACGCTTGCTCTTCCGACGGTCAAACTGCCTAGGAGGATTGCTCGAAGACATCTGGTCCAGCCACCGAAGGGATCAGAGACACGACAGTCGCAAGGCTACTCGAACAGCAAGATTGCCTATCGAGAAATACATCAGCCGACGCGACGGTACGATGGACAAAACCCTAGTACCACAGACCCTAACGGACCTCTGTCGTAAAGAGCAGAGGTTAACTGTGACGTGAGGATATTCTTACGAGAAATGCTCGATTCATCTCGACTCGTGAGGAAAAGCCTTAGGCAGCGGGGATTAAAAACCTGTTTCCTAAGCACTGGGGCCCTACAAGTCGGTCCAAAATAGACTCTTGCATACTATTCACGGACCACACTCTCCAAAGTCGAATCTCGACAAGGAGGGAAACAACCACTTACGTGTCCTCTCGACTCGTAAGAAGGAAAATTCTCTAGTGAGATCCTTACGACTCTCAAGAGAAAACGCACTTAGGCGTCCTCACGACCCCTAAGGAGAAAATACACCTACAAGATCCTCTCGACTCATAGGGAGAAAAGTCTTTATGAGACCCTCACGGCTCATAAAGTTGAAAAGTCTTAGGTGACAGACCCTAACCTGCCTCCTAAGCCATCACTACTCCTCGAAGTATTCAAGACGGAATGTTCTATATCACCTACAGGCTACGCTTACTTAAGGAATATGCCAATAACAAAGCAGAAAATAAAAGGAAAGAGACAAAAGATTTGTCATTCATACTTGGAAAATTTTTACATCAATAAAGACAATAAACAAAAGCAGCATTATCGAGATGATTACAATGGCGAAACCTCAAATCCAGGACATGAATTGAAGAACTCAAAAGTGACCCTGTCCAGAACTTTCCAAGCCTGGCGAACCATCCTAGTGTGCTTCCTTTTGCGAGCACGGGCGTCGGGATCCCCACTGATGTCCTCCACCCTCCGATAGGCAGCAAGAATGGCGGACTGTTGAAAGGCCTGGTGCAAGAGATCGAAAGATTGTCTCGCCGTCTCCTCGAGATTAGGCTCATCAGATACATCGAGTGCACCTTATCTTCAGCGGCATCCAATGCCCCAAGTGGCACACCAGTACAGAACAAGGGAAGCGCTTCCCAAATTGCTCCCACGATAAGCTTTAGAAGAGGGGAACGCCGGGAAGCAGTTGGCCATTATATGCGTCAAAACGACTCATAATCTCAGCACACTCGGCGTTGGTGAACTCTCGATTCTGAGAACGGCCGAGTCGGCGGATGTCCCCGTAAGAGATAATCTCGTCGAGGTCATACATGTGGGCGTCCATTGTTTCTGTAAAAGAGAATCAACAAAATTATCAGAAAGACTGATTAAGCAATTTCTTATTCAAGACATGCACAGGAAGTTAAACTGCTCGAGAGCAATGCTCTACAGACAGGAGTGACACCTGTCAAAGTCAATTATGAAGGGAATTTAAAGAAATCCCCCAAGAACATTGAGAGCTCTGCTCTAAAAAGATGATATAACTCATCAAAAAAAAATTCCATGTTTGATCCTCATGATCAATGAAAAAACTCTTAAGAGTTCTTCTGTATGATCTAAAAGGAGAAAAGCTCCATTAATGAACTAAGAAATCATAAGTGAAATCTTTTTAGAGAGCAAAGCTCTATTGATCGTGTCAGTCTACGGTAGCGCCCCGGCCATCTACAGAAGCCAAATGCGGAAAAAAAACTTTTTAACTGGCGCTATCGTATACTTTAACCCGGATCTGCCATTATTGCTAAACTAACAAACTGTAAAGAGAGTAGAAAGGTTATACCGAACGATCCGAGTCCTTCGTTCTTTAACCATCATCCCACGCTCCGTTGCGGCTGCTCCGATCTCGTCGATCTCCGATCTGCTCGTCCAGGTGGCACCACGTCAACGATTCTTTAAACGGGCTCCCGCCTCTGACTCGAGGCAACTCGGTTGTCAAGTTTGCTAAAAGAGATGACCAAGAATGATGTAGAGAATGAGTAGAAGACTTTGTCTCACTTCGTCCAAAGCCGTGGACGATCGGTTAATGAAGTTGCCATTTTTTATCGGGTGATGGAATGAAAGAGGCTATGAAATTTCCGTGCACCCTAAAACTATAGTCTTTTCTACCAAAATGAAATCAATCTCTCTCTCTCTCTCTCACAATGGTGGCCGGCCATATAAGTAGAAGGAGGAGAGTGGGTGTAGGAGCAAAAGGGGGTGAGTGTAAGATAAATATCAAGTGTGAACATAAAGAAATATCTTTAGTGTGAACACACCAAAAGCAACCAATGAAAACACAACACCATTCAACCTAGTCACCTCATCTAGATGCTTCTAGAAACTTCCACACTCATCTCAAGAAAAGATAAATCCGTCTTTAACCGAATGTTAAAAGACAGCTGATAGATAACTGGAAACTGGCAACTTCCAAAAGTGATCCCGAAACGAATTTCAGGATAACCCCGTAACTGTATAAATGCAACTGAGACAAATGCAACTGAGACAAAGATATTATATCTACTCAATAAAATACTCGGATCCGGCTTAAACCAAAGCCGACCAGTATCATCTGCCCGAAAAATAACACGTGCGTAAACGCACGTGCATTTTCCGAACCCTGCCATAAAACCATACGGCCTCTACAACGTTTCGCCCAAACTTGGGAAACTGTCTGTGGGGGACTCTAATGACTCGTCAGTACCCTGGCAGTGGGTTTAACCACAAACCGTCAACGGCACTAGCAATGCGTAAAGGCTGCCCATGGACTGACCTCAAGGGAGGCCGATGAGCGAACTCATCCGGAAACCCTACTGAGCCTAACAGTGACAATGTATATACAGTCCGGTCCGTTCGTCTATGAGTATCGCATATCTGCCTAGGGGGCTAGTAACGTCAGACCCCCAATAGCAGTATAAGTCGTGTCGGAGTGTAGCCCAATAACACCCTGAGATACTACTGGAGTACCTACCAGTAAATCTCCTGCCACGGCCGTGGGCTATGTGTAATGGCTCTCCTAGACACAGCACGATCTCGCCCCCAATACCGGGAGAGACGAATCCCCTGCCGATCCGCTCACGTGCCTCCATGTGGCTCGGGACTGTACCCAAAAACTACCTGTTTGCACGACTCCTTTGAGCCATGGTAGGGTAGAAATCAAAGCACAGTGGGAACTCACACGAGACAAATGACGACCGCAGGTCAATGAACTAACCTGTACACATGTCACCAGGGAACTGCTATCTGACGATATGTATAATACCAACTAGCAGATTCCCGGCGAGTCCTGTCCGGTGTACTCATAACCTAATGAGCACCTGTATACATCTTAGGTGATCCAACTGACACCAGTGGCTTGTGAGACCGGCCACCGCCCCTCGACGGGGTCTCGACTGTATACACTAGTATACTCCGGAGTATCGATGCCCTGTCTCGAAACTCCCATGACTAGGGACCACAATTAAGGATATGCATATAAACCACCCAACTCTTACGTATATGATCGCCATCATACTGTTGGTAGTAAAGCAAGATCCTAAGGGCTCTATCAAAGTGTAACATGTAATCAGTCACCTGAACATGTACACGACTGATAAAGGCAAACCAGATAGCATACTATCATTTCGAGTAAGACTGTCCTACCGGTATAGGTCCTCCGCAATCATTGCAATCACGTACCTGCGATCCAATAATTGACTCTGAGAGCACTATCTCCAACAATCTCCCACTTGCACTTAAGGCTAATTATTGCGATGTCGACTACGCACAGCCCGTGTGAAACCGATCATCCAACTCCTCTACTAATCAGTTTCATAAAGCCCGTTTGTAAAACTATTGTGTTCGAGAAATAGCCTCAGTGAGTGGATCCGCCTAGATGTTTCTTTCTATATCTCTCTTAATCTCAAGTTCGCGGAGAAAGCCATCTCCCGAATTGAGTAATACCTGTCTTAGAATATGTCTGGATATCTGATGGGACCTAGTTCATAAATGAACTCCAAATCCAAACTTCTTAGACTGTATCGATCACTGAACCTAATCAGTATCCGGCACCATGCCTCCCACAGTATCCTCTTGGACCACCTGTCCATAATACTGTCCCTCGTCAGAGGGAAAACTGAAACTCTGACAATCACTCTGTCATCCATGTCACCTTTGAAGCCTGGAATGATAACCGTCTTCCGAAGGAGGCTGCCGTCATCAAATCCGTAGAACATGTACTTATGTTCTAAAACTGCTTCCTTATGTTTCTCCAGGATTGGATTAATACAAACTTATTGCATCTAGTGCAAAAACAACATTTGGTGTGGTACTTGACATCTCATGATTGACTCAATTGCCTAAGCAAGTGATCTGCCAATCATGCACATCCCTCTCCCCTTTAGTCTGTAAGACACCTTTAGAGAGGGTGACTTCATCACTTGCAGGTACACCACCATGCTAGGAGTCATCTATTCTAAAAACCATTAGAATACTGTCAAAGTACCCACATTGGGAAACTGCCCAAATCCAGATCTAAAACCATAGATCCAGAAACCAGAATGTCAAATATTATATCCATATCCTGTCTAGAGAAACAACTGTGTGACGACCACAGTACAACCGATCGTAGTATAGGAATTTTACTTCCTACTCTGTGTATGTCATCCAGATACCATGACATCACTCCCTACTACCTTCTTAACAGATCCATCCCCTATTCTGATGAAGTCAAACCTATGACTGTCACATCAAAATTAGATGATCTATCTCCGCTATAACTGCTCAAGTCTATAAATAGACATAAGCTACTTGCCCACTATGCTTCTGCTGCTCCCACTGACTACGACAACCCTCCTCCCGGGTCTCATAGCCTGGAACAACAGTAGTGTCAAGTCTGGGTAGATAAGAACCTCCATGTCACCGTCCTTGAGGCTACCGGAGTACCTCTCGGGTGTCTGAGGTTACCTACCATATCTGCGAAGTGGCTAATGGAATGTCAAACCTGATTGAATATATAGGTCCTATTAAATTTTCCATAATCGTTTGCGGTTCTGGAATCACTTCCAGTTCTACCATACTCCCACTGCTGTTTTCTGAAAAAGATCCATTTTACTAAAACTGTGGCGAGTCAAGAACAATATCACTATTGATCTTCCAAATGGTAGAATATCAACCCTCGTCATAGCCAGGGTCAACCCACAAACAGCCATTACAGAAACGTGCCCTGAGTTATCCAGAGTCTGGTTTTAAGCATAAGCTGGACAACTCCCCGTACCTTAACATCTTTTAAGGTATGAACCATTCTATATCCAATATAGAAACTTTGGCACTTATTTAATTGGAACCAGATTCAAATCATGCAACTGTCTCCAGTGCATATCAACTTAATGGAAAGAGGCTAATCAGTATTACTCAACTTAGGAATCCATCCAATTATGAGTAACCTGAAAGAGAAACAAGTTTCTCAAAACCATCACTATCATCTGAATACTAATCACAAGAATCTACATCTTCGATCTATTTGAAGAATCCCGATACTTGTGATACCTGGTTCTCTACTTTATTCTTATACCCACAACTTCTCAAAATTTAGATCTTGTATTTCTACGAAACACTTGTCTAAAAACTAGAGAAGTCATAAGTAAACAGAACATAGTATGAGGACCTACCCCTTTGTCCTGATGGACACTTGGACAACATACAATACTCTGTATAAGTCCGCTGAGTTAAACAACTCAAAACCTGTGCGTCGTAGGTTGAAAACTGTACCCTGGCTATTTCCTCAAATATCACCAATTACAACGAATTCCGATATAATGAGGATAATCACCTAATTCCCAATAACTTACTCCCGCTCATCATCTGTAAAACCATAGAGATATGAGAATGAAACCTGGTAAATACATACCCTTGGAGTAAGTATCTAATCGGGAAAATGGTTTTGCTTTAACAATGCACTGAAACATGAAAATGTTTCGTAGGGGTATCCCGGTATTCCTAGCAATGCCTCTTCCATAATCCAATTCATGACTATAACCGTATATTTCACTGCCATCTCTTCAAGTCCCTTTATTTGTCTTTAGTCGTTACCTCCTGTACACCATCGTTAGGCTAAATGGTTTTCTTCCTTCCCTACCGTTCGGCACCAGCCTATGGTTTGGAAGAAGACTATCCAGTAAGCATAATAGGTGTACCCTCCTAAACCAAGGAGTACTCGCATCTTGAGAGAATGTGATGATAAAAGACATCTGAATATTACCTTATTCTTTTAAAGGTGAAATAGGAGTGGCGATGTAGTACGCGGTTTGGTCGTGAATGATAACAGTCGCAATTTACTTTGCCCTCTTTCTAATCCCTTTATTTTGTCTTTACATATTACCTTCTGCACACCCTACTTAGGCTAATTGGTTTTCTTCATTCCCTACCTTTCGGCACCTGCCTATGGTTTGGAAGAAGACTATCCAAAAAGCGTAATAGGTGTACTCTCCTAAACCAAGGAGCTTTCGCAACCTGAGAGAAGGTGATAATAAAAGACAACTGAATAAACCAACTCTATTTCTCCTGAACCTGGATCCATCCTCGAAGAAGTCCCTTCGAGTTCGTATATAACCATACGATGGATCTATCCAATGGAAGTGGATGTCCGTAGTAATACGGGTATTCTGAGAAATCCAAAGGGTAAAAGAAGGAGTGGCAGTGACTTATGCAACTCAGACAATCCAAAAGCCAGTATTTTAAGAAGGTTAGGTCAACTTGGTCACTGAGTCATAGTCTAGGGTCGGTCAAAGGTCGCTGCCAAAGAGAGAGAGAAAAGAAACACTCTGCGTGCACTCTAACCTAGATCAGAATGGTTATCACTTTATCTAATCCGGAAACCTCCCACTGTCCTGTCAAATTCTCCTCCAAACCTGAAAGAAGAATCAATCGGGATCACCCGAAGAGTAAACCAACTCATCAGTGGGAATCGGGATCCAACTCTCATCGCATGATAACGTGATGGAATGCATCCACATTACTCATACTCCAGAAGGTATGCGCACACTTGGCAAGTTTCAGTTTCTTTAGAAACTCCCGATATGATTTTTGCCCCATGCTCTTATAACCTTGGCGTTAGGTCAAAATGTCATAAGTCACATGCCAAGTTCTACCCGTCACTATCTTGTTAATTTGAACCCACCCGCACATGCCCTTGGCGTCAGGTCAAAATGGCAGAACGGCTGTCCCAAACCAACTCATCTATCTATGCAACAAATGAATACCCAGCAGCTACCAAACACTATGCCTTGGCATTAGGTCAAAATACATAGCTTGAATACTACTGAATACCCAAAAGAAGTGACGGAAGGCTACGGCTGGTTTTTGGCAAAAAACTTTTAACGTAACGAACTTGATATCGCTGAAGGAACCTGATAGCTTTTTTAAAATATAGTGGCGAAAACCTTTTGCTAAAGAGGTCACTCCCGGTGAAGGGATCTCGGCTCTTTCCTCGTGGAATGAGGTGCAGGATATTCCACTGAATACCACGATGCAAAGCAACTTGTAATCGACTATAGTGAAGTTATTACCCTGACGCAAACTTCTGCCCAAGGGGTCAGTCCCGGTGAAGGGATATCGGCCCTTGCCCCGTCGAATGAGGTGCAGGATATTCCACTGAATACCGCTATGCAAAACAAAAGGAAACGTCTTTGCAATAACACTTTTTAAATTGTTCCAACAACTTCCAAATAGGTTTGCTTTCCTTTGCATTGATCAGAATCAACGCAGTCCCATCAATCAATCACACCAGAAAAGAACGAAAATAAAATGTACGTATATGCCATCCGCATTCGTCACTGGGTCCCGTCATCACTCGTTAAGTTACTTAACTAACGACAGAGCGGGGACTGGACTAGCGCGGGTGTAAAACATATACAACATCTAATAGTATATATACCAATATACAATAATCGCTCCAGGAGTGATAATATGCAACATTACAGAAAAGTAATAAGCATCACAGAACAATACAGATAATCTGGGATCCCCGAGTTTTACAGAGCCGCTGCTGAAACCCGACGTTCCCCTGGTCGTGTGGATAGCCTGTGCAATGAAACCTAGACCCCTACGGGTGCGGCAAGTTACCCTCCAAAACCTGAAGCGAAGCAGCCCCCTACAATAAAGTGAATGGACCACCCAGCACTTTACTGAATCCGGTAATCTTAGGCACCCCTCCTTGGGTCAACCTGTACCCCCTACGAGTGCGGCGAATAGTCTGCCAATTCTAGAGTGAGGCCCCTCTGTCTCTCAAAGCCATGAGATGCGGACCCGTTGCCCTCC
The DNA here is from genome assembly GCA_030015575.1 of Agapanthus africanus. NCBI lineage: Eukaryota > Viridiplantae > Streptophyta > Magnoliopsida > Asparagales > Amaryllidaceae > Agapanthus > Agapanthus africanus. The sequence continues at coordinate 101,319,549 of CM057346.1, read as the reverse complement.
AGAACCCGGCTATCCGTGCACTCCGTCGCGGGGCAAAACCTAGTACAATAATGAAAAATAGTACAACAGGTACATCGACCGCAACCTGGTCGTGCCCCAAAATAATATTATACAACAGGCAGTGACAGCAGTCCACATGTTGGACGCTCGCCCCGCAATATCAAATGTACAAATAAACTCAAACTGCACTACCATTGCACACTGCTATCCACCACGACAAATCTGCAACATCACAGCACAACATAGAATATCAACGCGAATGTCACGTTCGCAAACCCGTCTAAAAGAACTATAGCAATCAGACGCGGTTTACCGATCAAATGACAGTCCCGGTCGGAGATATAATGTAAGCACTGTAAACTAACGTGTTTAAATTTCGATCGACTAAATATCACAAAGTGGGCCCCACGAACAACTGGTGAACAGTAACAAAATCTGGGCCCAAAAGATATGTATCAAAAATCCCAATTTCCAGAGAAGAATACACTGTGTAAGTTTGGGGGCATGATCACACAGAATGGCTGCGGATGCGCGGCCAAACCATGGGTTTGGCCGCGATTCCACGGCAGTCTTGTCGATTCATGAGCCCAAATTTGTACGGTGTTCTTATAAAACCCTGCACAGTTTTCTGAGATATGTAGAATAATTTTAGGACATCATTTAAAATCGACAGAAACGTTGAAGCTTGAAAATTGTGTTTTTCGATATCCGGTTCGATCGATATTTTAAACGCATTAGCACAAGTTAGTATAGAAAAATGGTGAGGTTCTCATACCACTGTCAGTCTACGGTAGCGCCCCGGCCGTCTACAGACGCCAAATACGGAACAAAAACTTTTTAACTGGCGCTATCGTATACTTTAACCCGGATCTGCCATTATTGCTAAACTAACAAACTGTAAAGAGAGTAGAAAGGTTATACCGAACGATCCGAGTCCTTCGTTCTTTAACCATCATCCTACGCTCCGTTGCGGCTGCTCCGATCTCGTCGATCTCCGATCTGCTCGTCCAGGTGGCACCACGTCAACGATTCTTTAAACGGGCTCCCGCCTCTGACTCGAGGTAACTCGGTTGTCAAGTTTGCTAAAAGAGACGACCAAGAATGATGTAGAGAATGAGTAGAAGACTTTGTCTCACTTCGTCCAAAGCTGTGGACGATCGGTTAATGAAGTTGCCATTTTTTATCGGGTGATGGAATGAAAGAGGCTATGAAATTTCCGTGCACCCTAAAACTATAGTCTTTTCTACCAAAATGAAATCAATCTCTCTCTCTCTCTCACAATGGTGGCCGGCCATATAAGTAGAAGGAGGAGAGTGAGTGTAGGAGCAAAAGGGGGTGAGTGTAAGATAAATATCAAGTGTGAACATAAAGAAATATCTTTAGTGTGAACACAAAGTGTGAACACACCAAAAGCAACCAATGAAAACACAACACCATTCAACCTAGTCACCTCATCTAGATGCTTCTAGAAACTTCCACACTCATCTCAAGAAAAGATAAATCCGTCTTTAACCGAATGTTAAAAGACGGCTGATAGAAAACTGGAAACTGGCAACTTCCAAAAGTGATCCCGAAACGAATTTCAGGATAACCCCGTAACTGTATAAATATACCCGCATTTGTATTACGACCGAATACAAATGCAACTGAGACAAAGATATTATATCTACTCAATAAAATACTCGGATCCGGCTTAAACCAAAGCCGACCAGTATCATCTGCCCGAAAAATAACACGTGCGTAAACGCACGTGCATTTTCCGAACCCTGCCATAAAACCATACGGCCTCTACAACGTTTCACCCGAACTTGGAAAACTGTCTGTGGGGGACTCTAATGACTCGTCAGTACCCTGGCAGTGGGTTTAACCACAAACCGTCAACGGCACTAGCTATGCGTAACGGCTGCCCATGGACTGACCTCAAGGGAGGCCGATGAGCGAACTCATCCGGAAACCCTACTGAGCCTAACAGTGACAATGTATATACAGTCCGGTCCGTTCGTCTATGAGTATCACATATCTGCCTAGGGGGCTAGTAACGTCAAACCCCCAATAGCAGTATAAGTCGTGTCGGAGTGTAGCCCAATAACACCATGAGATACTACTGGAGTACCTACCAGTAAATCTCCTGCCACGGCCGTGGGCTATGTGTAATGGCTCTCCTAGACACAGCACGATCTCGCCCCCAATACCGGGAGAGACGAATCCCCTACCGATCCGCTCACGTGCCTCCATATGGCTCAGGACTGTACCCAAAAACTACCTATTTGCACGACTCCTTTGAGCCGTGGTAGGGTAGAAATCAAATCACAGTGGGAACTCACACGAGACAAATGACGACCTCAGGTCGATGAACTAACCTGTACACATGTCACCAAGGAACTGTTATCTGACGATATGTATAATACCAACTAGCAGATTCCCGGCGAGTCCTGTCCGGTGTACTCATAACCTAATGAGCACCTGTATACATCTTAGGTGATCCAACTGACACCAGTGGCTTGTGAGACCGGCCACCGCCCCTCGACGAGGTCTCGACTGTATACACTAGTCTACTCCGGAGTATCGATGCCCTGTCTCGAAACTCCCACGACTAGGGACCACAATTAAGGATATGCATATAAACCACCCAACTCTCACGTATATGATCGCCATCATACTGTTGGTAGTAAAGCAAGATCCTAAGGGCTCTATCAAAGTGTAACATGTAATCAATCACTTGAACATGTACACGACTGATAAAGGCAAACCAGATAGCATACTATCATCTCGAGTAAGACTGTCCTACCGGTATAGGTCCTCCGCAATCATTGCAATCACGTACCTACGATCCAATAATTGACTCTGAGGGCACTATCTCCAACAGATCGAACCCTAAAAGGGTTCTCTTCAGATCAAAGATCTATGAAGAGCAGAGCTCTTTTAATGGGTAAAACCCCTAAGTTATTAAAATTAATTTAATTTAATTTAATTTTTACCTAAAATTTTCTAAAGTTCTAACTCTTGAAGTTCTTGAAAAGAAGAGCAAGGCTCTGAGATGAAAATTCTTGAAGAAGAGATGAAAATCATCTAAGGGACCAAAGATCCTATTTATAGGCATAGAGAGCCGTTTCAACTTCCAAAAGTTGATCCAACGGTTGAGATTCTGCCACTGCTGCACTCACGGTTGGGGCCACGTAAGCGCAATGGTGGGGGGCATTTGTTTACCCCAATCAGAAAGCTCTATTTGAATTTCAAATTCAAAAGGTGAAGCAACGCTTCAGATCTCTTGCGCTGCGCGCAGAGCGCCACGTGTCAAAAGCAGACACGCCAGCGCAAGAGGCACTGCGCCCAAGGCAGCGCACCCCAATCAGAGCAAGGCTTTGTTTTAAAATTTAAACTTTAAAAATAAAGGAAGCAACACTTCAGATAACTTGGGCTCTGCGCTGCGCGACACGTGTCAGCGCAGTTGCGCTGCACTCTGTGCTGCGCAATACGTGTCAGCGCAGGTGCGCTAGCGCAGTTGCGCTGCGCGACACATGTCAGTGCAGGTACCCTTGCGCCAACTGTGCCAGCACTAAAACTTACATAATGAATTATTTAATTAATCAGAATTAAAATTCTAGAAAGATCTTTTTAATCTTATTAAAATAAGAAGATTATCTTCTGTAAAACAGAGGCCTTAGGATCAAAGATCCAACGGTGGGGAAATATCCCCAGATCAATCAGAGAAAGATCTCTGTAACTAACTCAACAAACTAATTGGCCCTATATAAATGCTCCTAGACTCCAAGTCTCATATATACAGATAGAGATAAAAAAAAAGGAGAACTCGGAAAGAATTTAGAAGATCATCTTCTTCAAGGTAAAAGAAAATTTCTTGGAAGAACAGAGATGAAAACATCTCATAAAAAGAAGAATTTCTTCTAAAAAGATCAAAGATCTAAGAACAAGATCAAGATCTTCAATAAAAAGAAAAGGATCATAAAGATCTAATCACAAAAACAATAAAGAAGTAATTTACTTCATCCCTAGATCTTTTGATCTATATAAAGGCACAGCCTTTTGATGAACCATTGGTTCTTAAATCTTGAGGTAGAACCTCTTTAGAACTGAAAAGATTCTTTTCTTTGATCTAAATTTGATCAAGATGCGCTCTGCGCTATTGAACAGTGCCCTGCACTCTTAATTTGCGTTGTTGTGCTCTTTGGACTGGCGCAAGTCACCAGAGAGCGCTACGTGTCAATCTGCGCCTTGTGCTCCTAAAAACAGAGTGTTGCGCTCTTAGATTGGCGCACTGCACCAGAGCGCGCCATGTGTCAGCAGCGCACTAGCGCAGCGCATTGGCGCAGCGCACTGCGCTAACAGACTTGCGCTCACCAGATCGTGACACGTATTACCTCCACATGCGCTGGTGTCTTGCGCTCTTTAATTGGCGCAGAGCGCCTGACAGGCCACGTGGCGCACTGTCAGACCATTAAATGCTCTGCATTATTAAAAAGGGACAAAACCCAATTAAAAGGTCTAACAGACCAAAACAAATGCTATGCATTAATAAAAAGGGCAGGGCCCAATTAAAAGGCCTAACAGGCCTAATCTGAATGCTGTGCATTTAATTAAAAAAAGTCCAATGCTATGCATTGTTTAAAAAGGCAGAGCCCAAGCAAAGGCCTAACAGGCCAGATATAAATAAAATGTTGAACATTTTCAAATGGACTTAGCTTAATTCTGGCCATAAGTCCTCAATTTAAATTGAATTGAGCTCAACTGCTCTCCCAAATCAATTTACACCCGGTTCAAGGGTACATCTCTGAACTCCTCTGACATTTGTCGTTGTAATCCTTCAACGTCGTCAGAGAGGTGACGGGTCCCGACAACCATACATTGCTACGGACTGTGGGGTCCTTAAACTCATGGACCGAAATGTCCTTAAACTAATATTCGTCCCCAAAATGGGAATGTTGGACCGAAATGTCCTTAAACTAATATTCGTCCCCAAAATGGGAATGTCGGACCACTATGTCCCTAAACTGGAGATCGACCGAAATGTCTCTAAACTAAACAATAGAGCCTCAAATGCTCTCTTGTTGGATCTAAACGATCCCGTTAAGTCGATCTTAGTCTCAAATTAGACTAACGTGTCCTTAACAAACGTTTAAGTTGATCTTAGTCCAAAAATAAGGCAAACGTATCCTTATACCAAAACCCCAAAACCCAAATCTAAGAAAATACGGATTTGGACTAATCCTCGTCCTACGGGCGACAATACGAATTAGTCTCCGTATACAATCCACGGGCAACCACAAACAAAACAAACACCCACGACACGAAGTGACCATCTGGAGAAAGAGAAAGTTGTTACCGCGATGCGGTAATGTAATTAACTGCATGGGCTTGCACCTGCAGAGAAGTGCGTCCCCACAATCAAAAACCCCTCAAACGAGGGGGGATCTGACGAAGTCTGCTACATCGGCCGCATCCGTTTAAACCTTCGATACACGGAGCTATAAATCAACTTGGCATCTTCAGAGAGGTGGACGGATAGCACCAAATAGCATCTGCCCCCGAATCTCAGGCAAGACGTCTGTCTTGCGCGTCTTTCGGAAGGGAACAGATTCTATCTGTACTTGACGCGCAAGACAGAATCTGTTCCCACCGGGTTCAAGGTCCCACCGGGCATGCCAGATCTGTTCCCCTCCGAAAGACGCACAAGACAGACGTCTTGCCTGAGATTCGGGGGCAGATGCTATTTGGTGCTATCCGTCCACCTCTCCGAAGATGCCTAGTTGATTTATGGCACCGTGTATCGAAGGTTTAAACGGATGCGGCCGATGTAGAGAACTTCGTCAGATTCTCCCTCGTTTGAGGGGTTTTTGATTGTGGGGACGCTCTTCCCTGCAGGCACAAGCCCCTGCAGTTAATTACGTTACCGCATCGCGGTAACAACTTTCTCCTTCTCCAGATGGTCACTTCGTGTCGTGGGTGTTTGTTTTGTTTGTGGTTGCCCATGGATTGTATACGGAAACTAATTCGTGTTGTCTCCCGTAGGACGTGGATTAGTCCAAATCCGTATTTTCTTAGATTTGGGTTTTGGGGTTTTGGTTTAAAAATACGTTAGCCTTATTTTTGGACTAAGATCAACTTAAACGTTTGTTGAGGACACGTTAGTCTAATTTGAGACTAAAATCGACTTAACGGGATCGTTTAGATCCAACAAGAGAGCATTTGAGGCTCTATTGTTTAGTTTAGAGACATTTCGGTCGATCTCCAGTTTAGGGACATGGTGGTCCGACATTCCCATTTTGGGGACGAATATTAGTTTAAGGAAATTTCGGTCCAACATTCCCATTTTGGGGAAGAATATTAGTTTAAGGACATTTCGGTCCAACATTCCTATTTTGGGGAAGAATATTAGTTTAAGGACATTTCGGTCCAACATTCTCATTTTGGGGACGAATATTAGTTTAAGGACATTTCGGTTCATGAGTTTAAGGACCCCACAGTCCGTAGCAATGTATGGTTGTCGGGACCCGTCACCTCTCTGACGACGTTGAAGGATTACAACGACAAATGTCAGAGGAGTTCAGAGATGTACCCTTGAACCGAGTGTAAATTGATTTGGGAGAGCAGTTGTGCTCAATTTAATTTAAATTGAGTACTTATGGCCAGAATTGGGCTAAGTCCATTTGAAAATGTTCAACATTTTATTCATATCTGGCCTGTTAGGCCTTTGCTTGGGCTCTGCCTTTTTAAACAATGCATAGCATTGGACTTTTTTTAATTAAATGCGCAGCATTCAGATTAGGCCTGTTAGGCCTTTTAATTGGGCTCTGCCCTTTTTAATAATGCATAGCATTTGTTTTGGTCTGTTAGACCTTTTAATTGGGCTCTGCCCCTTTTTAATAATGCAGAGCATTTAATGGTCTGACAGTGCGCCACGTGGCCAGTCAGGCGCTCTGCGCCAATTAAAGAGCGCAAGACACCAGCGCATGTGGAGGTGACACGTGTCACGATCTGGTGAGCGCAAGTCTGTTAGCGCAGTGCGCTGCGCCAATGCGATGCGCTAGTGCGCTGCTGACACATGGTGCACTCTGGTGCAGTGCGCCAATCTAAGAGCGCAGCGCTCTGTTTTTAGGAGCGCAAGGCGCAGATTGACACGTGGCGCTCTCTGGTGACTTGCGTCAGTCCAAGGAGCGCAACAGCGCAAATTAAGAGTGCAAGGCACTGTTCAATAGAGCAGAGCGCATCTTGAACAAATTTAGATCAAAGAAAAGAATCTTTTCAATTCTAAAGAGGTTCTACCTCAAGATTCAAGAACCAATGGTTCATCAAAAGGCTGTGCCTTTATATAGATCAAAAGATCTAGGGATGAAGTAAATTACTTCTTTATTGTTTTTGTGATTAGATCTTTATGATCTTTTTCTTTTTATTAAAGATCTTGATCTTGTTCTTAGATCTTTGATCTTTTAAGAAGAAATTCTTCTTTTTATGAGATGTTTTCATCTCTGTTCTTCCAAGAAATTTTATTTTACCTTGAAGAAGATGATCTTCTAAATTCTTTCTGAGTTCTCTTTTTTTTTATCTCTATCTGTATATGTGAGACTTGGAGTCTAGGGACCTTTATATAGGGCCAATTAGTTTGTTGAGTTAGTTACAAAGATTTTTCTCTGATTGATCTGGGGATATTTCCCCACCGTTGGATCTTTGATCCTAAGGCCTCTGTTTTACAGAAGATAATCTTCTTATTTTAATAAAATTAAAAAGATCTTTCTAGAATTTTAATTCTGATTAATTAAAAAATTCATTATTTAAGTTTTAGTGCTGGCACAGTTGGCGCTAGCGCACCTGCGCTTAACACGTGTCATGCAGCGTAAAGTGCAGCGCATCTACGCTAGCGCACCTGTGCTGACACGTGTCGCACAGCGCAGAGCACAGCGCAACTGCGCTAGCGCAACTGCGCTAGCGCAACTGCGCTGACACGTGTCGCGCAGCGCAGAGTGCAAGTTATCTGAAGTGTTGCTTCCTTTATTTTTAAAGTTTAAATTTTAAAACAGAGCCTTGCTCTGATTAGGGTGCGCTGCCTTGGGAGCAGTGCCTCTTGCGCTGGCGTGTCTACTTTTGACACGTGTCGCTCTGCGCGCGGCGCAAGAGATCTGAAGCGTTGCTTCACTTTTTGAATTTGAAATTCAAACAGAGCTTTGCTCTGATTGGGGTAAACAGTCCTTATCACTTTGGAAGTTTGAATCGGTAAAGGACTCCACCTGGAGTTCTCCGTTACCATACACCAAGAACATCTCCTTAGTTCTTCTCAAGTACTTGAGAATGTTCTTCACAGCTGTCCAGTGATTCAATCCTGGATCTGCTTGATACCTACTCACTGCACTTAGTGAGTATGCTACATCCGGTCTGATACATAGCATCGTGTACATGATAGAGCCTTCTGCCGAAGCATAGGGTATCCCTTGCATGCGAGCTCTCTCCAAATCAGTCTTGGGAGACATCTCTTTGGAGAGAGTGAGTCTAGAGATCGTGGGTTGGTTCCCATGCTTGGATTCTTCCATACTAAACCTCTTTAGTATGGTTTCAATGTACCTGGATTGGGACAATCCCAGTATCCTCTTGGATCTATCTCTATAGATCCAAATCCCCAAAATGCAGGAGGCATCACCTAGATCTTTCATTGATAATCTATGTGATAAGAAGAGCTTGACCGAGTGCAGCATAGGAACATCATTTCTTATCAAGAGTATGTCATCCACGTACAATATGAGGAAGACAACCTTACTCTCTGCAACCTTCTTGTAAATACAAGGTTCATCTACGTTTTTGATGAAGTTAAACACTTTGACTACCACATCAAAACAGATGTTCCAACTCCACGATGCCTGCTTTAACCCGTAGATGGATTTAAGCAGCTTGCACACCTTTCCGCTGCACCCACTGTCTACGAAGCCCTCTGGCTGAGTCATGTACACGCACTCCTCTAAATCACCATTTAGAAAGGCGGTCTTAACATCCATTTGCCAGATTTCGTAGTCATGGTATGCAGCAATGGAAAGTAAGATCCGGATGGACTTAAGCATAGCTACTGGAGAAAAGGTTTCGTCATAATCAACACCTGGTCTTGACGAAAACCCTTTGCAACAAATCTAGCTTTGAAAGTCTCCACTTTTCCATCTAACCAAGTTTCTTCTTAAAGATCCACTTGCTCCCAATGGGTTTTACCCCTTCAGGAGCAACTTCCAAAGTCCATACTTTGTTGGTGTACATGGATTCCATCTCAGATCGCATTGCATCCAGCCATTTCACAGAGTCCCCACACGTGATGGCCTGCTCGAAGCTAGTCGGGTCATCATCTTCCATGATGCAATCCTCGCTCCTACCGTATATGAGAAAACCGTAGTATCTTTCAGGTGGATGAGAAACCCTACTAGATCGGCGAAGAGGCTGGGGTTCGTCGGAAACTACTGAATCCTCTGGTTCCACCAAATCTTCAGTTGTAGTTTGTTGTGCTGGAACTTCTTCCAGTTCTACCTCAGAGCCACTAATCTCTTTTGCAAGAAATTCCTTTTTCTAAAAAGGTGGCATGCCGAGATACAAATACCTTTTGTTCCTCGGTGTGGTAGAAGATATACCCGCGCGAATGTTTAGGATATCCAATAAACTTACACAGAAAAGACCTTACCCCGAGCTTGTCCGGATTCCGTGTCTTTACATATGCCGGACAACCCCATATCTTAACATATTTAAGATATGGTTTCTTTCCCTTCCATATCTCATATGGAGTGGTTTGCACAGATTTGGTAGGAACCATATTCAATAGGTCTGCAGCTGTTTCCTGTGCATATCCCCAGAAGGAAATAGGCAACTCGGCATTGCTCATCATAGAGCGCACCATATCTAATAGGGTGCGATTCCTCCGCTCCGATACACCGTTATGCTGTGGTGTATAGGGAGGAGTCAGCTGAGAGAGAATCCCATTCTCTTTTAGATAGTCTAGGAACTCAGTGCTCAAGTATTCTCCTTCTCGATCAGATCGTAGGATCTTAATACTTTTGTCCGTTTAGTTCTCTACTTCCTTCTTATATTCTCTGAATTTCTCAAAAGCTTCTGATTTGTGTTTCATTAGGAATACATATCCGAATCTTGAGAGATCGTCAGTGAACGTAATGAAGTACGAAGAACCATCTCTGGAATGTGTAGACATTGGTCCACATACATCACTATGTATCAGTCCTAAGAGTTCTGTAACTCTTTCTCCGTGTCCACTAAACGGAGTTTTGGTCATCTTGCCTTTGAGACATGACTGGCAAGTGTCATAAGATGAAAATTCGAACGTATTCAAATATCCATCCTTATGTAACTTAGCTAGCCGTGTCGCATTGATATGACCTAGTTTACAATGCCACAAGAAGGATTCGTTCATTTCTGAACTCTCCCTCTTGTGTGTGTTTGGTATATTAAGTACTGTAGTTTGGTTGAAAACGTATATGCTATTAAATAACGAACCTGATCCAATCAACTTTTGATTCAGGAATATGTTCATAATATTATCCTGTACTACAAAATTATATCCTTCTTTGCTTAATAAAGAAACTGATATAAGATTGCATATCAGGGTCGGAATGTAATAGCATTCGTTCAGAACCAATGTATTACCATTTGGTAACACAAGGTGATATTCACCAACTGCTTTGGCTGCAACATTTGCACCATTCCCTACTCTTACGGAATGATCACCCTCTCCCAGTTCCCTACCTTTACGTAGCCCATGTAACATATTACATATATGGGATCCAGATCCGGTATCTAATACCCAGGACATAGAGTGAACTGAGAAATAGTTCTCGATAACTAACACACCCGAAGAAGATGCATCAACATGCTTATTCTTCGTTTGGGTGACGTGAGAATACGGATATCCTACTATTCCCTGCTCGGACTTATAACAATTATAAGTGGGAGCGGAACCAACGTTCCCTTGCCTAGTATAAAAAACGGGTTTAGTCAATACATCCATATTATTATCTTGATTAAGGCCTGATATGGTCGCTACCTGGAGAGAGAGAAGAAAACACTTTAGCGTATGCTCTTGCAAGATTAGATTGGTTATTATCTTATCTAATCAGGATGGCTCCCATTGCTTTTTATCAAATCTTCCTTAAAACCCTAAAAGGTAAGATTAGGCGGGATTAATTACACCTTACAAGTTCGCCAATCTTTCAGCCAGGCCAGTGTTAGTACTTTGAGGGAGATTCCCCGTGCTTTCGCACGAACCTAATTAAAATAAACCTCGTTTTCCCAGAGGCATAACCCCGTAAACACCTTTCTAGACACCTACTTGATCGGCTAATTGTCCTGTGTAAAATTCTCCCAGGAGTAACTCTTACTCGCAGTGGGTATCAGGATCCATCTATCGCATAGAAGGTATGCAATCTCATTGCAAATTTCAACACTTGAAATTCCCGATAATATTTTTGCCCCTAGCGTCCCATGACCTTGACGCAGACCAACAAACCATAGTCCGCTAGTCAAGTTCAACCCGTATATTTCTTGATTGAATTAAACCCACCCGCACGACCCTTGACGCCGGTCAACAAAATCGTACGACTACCCTAATCCAATCACATCTCATGTTACAGATAAGCACTTGTTAGCTACCGCACACTACGCCTTGACGCGGGCCAACAAACGCAGCATGAATACTAAGTAGTATATATCTGAAATGTCGGAGGGCTACGCAGGTTTTTCAGAAAACCATGAGCGTAATGAACTTGATATCGTTGTAGAAACAAGTGATTTTGAAAAGGAGTGTTTTTTAGGCTTTTCTAGTTGCGCTAAAGAGGTCACTCCCGGTGAAGGGATCTCGGCTCTTTCCTCATCGAATAAGGTGCAGGGTATATCATATATACCGCTATGCAAAGCAAGAACTATAGAAGTAATCAAAAACTAAACCGTGAGTTTATAGCATCTGCCAGTTTTGCTAAAGAGGCCACTCCCGGTGAAGGGATCTCGGCTCTTTCCTCATCGAATAAGGTGCAGGGTATATCGCATATACCACGGTGCAAAGTAAAACTGTAGCTACCCTTTTTGAAAATTTGATTCTACAACATCTTTTAAGTTTATTTTCTTTTATTAATCTCATTAATAAATCCCATCATTTATGCTTCCTAAGCATCACAGAAGAAACGAAAATACATCGTACGCTTATGCCATCCGCATTCGCCACAATGTTCCGTTATGCACCATCAGGTTACATAACTAACGAAATACCGGGATGGGACTAGCGCGGGTGTAAAACATAAGCAACGTTTATTATATATCATATATGCAATAATAAAGCATTCGTCTCACGCATATAATATGATCGCATCACAGTATATCTGCAGCAGAAGAAACATATGAAATATTGAATATACTAGGAGGTCCGTGTTTTATTGCGAGCCTATATAAAACACGGATTCCACGGTCGCGATGAATAGCCAAACCCACATCCCTAGACCCCTATGAGAGCGGCAAGTAACACCGCCAATTCTAAGGTTAGGAGATCCGGTCTCGACTCCTCGAGATGGCCTCCTACTGAACCCTAGAACCCGGTTACTTGTGCTCCCCTCCTTGGGTCTATCCTAATGCGGAAAAGTAAATAATATACAATGGTGACATCATCCTCAACCGGAAGAGCCCCAATAAAAGAATATTACATAAAATGAATTTTACATGAATGAAAATAAAAAAACTCATCTCACATAAAACCCCCGGCTATTCAAAACACGACGATCCAATATAATATATCACAGCAACACATAATATCTCATATCAACAACGTAAGCAAGTATGCGTATCCCGATTGTCGTTGATGTATAGCAACGAAGCCGGCGATACACCACATACTACACTTATGGTCGTAGAAAATAAAGTGAAAAACTACAACATTTGGAATCCATAAACTCCTTAGACATCGTAAATCCGAAATATCACATACTTCGCATTTCATGCCTAACTATATGAATTCCACATATTGTATCACATTCCAGATAAATAGACAATGTTAAACTTTCCGATCAAATAAACAAACACCCAAGATTTCCCAGATAGCTCAACACTTGAGCGGAGTTCAAAAAAATCCCAGAACATGTCACAGCCCCAATGAACCAGCCGTAGAAGGGTCAAACCAACGCCTCACATGTGGCAACGCTAAACTATCACAAACCCTAGGGTTCAGTGGCAGTTTTGACGGTCACATAATCGAGTTAAGGTTACGTTCTTCTAGAGAGTCCACAGATACGCTTGCATGTTTTTCCGAAAGATTCAAACTCTGGAAAAATTCCAACACTTGAAAGTTTTTCGTGTCGGGAAAAAGTGAGTTACTGATATCCGTCCGAACATTTTAACATGTTCTAAATTATCCGGAAAGATAAACGATGTTAAACTTTCCGATCGAATCAACGAATACAAAAGATCTCCAGAAAACTCAACACTTGAGTGATATTAAAAATTCTCAGAAGCATGTAGTAATACCTGCGGATGTTACCTAAAAATATCTATCCCTAATACCCAAGTACGGCCGCGGAACCGTCGCTAAAAGCCTGGTATTGCCGCGGTGCCGCGGCGACCCGAAAGAATTAGGGGTTCATATTTCATAGTTATCCATAGAATCACCCGCTTAATTTTCTGAGTATTTTTAATAAGGAAAAAACCATCTTTTTAAAAAATTTCCGGGGAGGGGGTCAAATATGACGTTTCGGGATTCGATCGGACTTTTAACTTCGTCTACACGTCGCATAATGCTCTAGCTAGGCTCTGATACCACTGTAGGGTTACTAGGCACTAAAACAAGGTTCTACAAGGCATCAACCATGCCAAAATCAAATTTTTCAAGTGCCGAACAACCTATAGTTAGGATCTTTGCTAGAGAATTAGGGAAAATATTGAACAAGTAAACAACTTTACTTCTAAGAGATGGGGATTACAACCTTTGTAGTCCGTTCCTTCGCTTCATAAGCTCCGTGTTGAGGTCTCTTCACTGCGATCATCATGAACTCCGACTCTCGAGTGGCTCCGTAAGGTAAATGAGACACCTTGCTTGTAGTCTTCATGATCTAAGATGATCTACCTTGAAGAATCTCTAACCCAAGCTTACACTTCACTAAACAACTTATTAGAGAAGTGAAAACTCTAATCTAAGTGTCTAGAATAGATGAGGATGATGAAGTAGGAATTTTGCTCTCTTTTGTTTTCAATTTCTCACTCAATATCATCACAAATACAAAAGCTAGTAAGCTTTTCAAAGAGGAAGAAGAAGATGAAACCTTTTGTAATGAATAATGAAAATAATTGTTGTGGTTACAAATCCAACCAAGGGTTAAGCATGATAGAGTTAACCCTTGTAGAGAATAAACTAGAGGTTAAGGTTTGGGTTGGGTTAAATAATATCTTCACAAAATATCAAGCTTAAGACAAAGTCAAAACTTCATGAAGCTTCATGCAAAAGTTAGCCCTAATCCAAACCCTAACCAATTTTAAACCCTAAACCTTTGTTAAATTTGTAACCCTAACATGTTACAATATTATATATCACATATACAATATATTTTGTAATAAAAGAAAATAATACAATTAACATATATCGCATATATATCAATATATTATCCCGTGAGAAAATGAATCAATATAAAGCGAGCATATATTAGTTAACGTAACGTAATATATCACATATATATTTATACATTAAATTATCGAATCAACACTTGATCCGATAACCCGGTTATATTACATATAACCGACTAATATAGCATGTACCAATTCATCGAATCAACACTTGATTCGATGACCCGGCTATATCACATATACCCGGCCGATATCACACATCGCGAGAATAGAATACGATATCACATATCGTATTATTCTCGGTCCAGCACATATCACATATGCGCTCCTACTCCGTTTTGCCTGAGCCAGGAAACCTCTGTGTAGGACTCTAAAGAATCGTCAATACGCCGGCAGTAGGTGATGATCATATCAAACACCCACAAGCTGCAAGCGGTTAGCTAAACGTAACAGCCACACAGGTATTGAGCGATCAGAAGATCAACAAGTAAGCCTGTACATTCTCTTGTGAATCCAATCAGTAACACTACCGTACAGTCCGATCTCTTCGTCTGATATGTCGCATATCAAGTCTAGGGGTGGTAAACGTCAGACCCCAGTAACCGATAAGTCGTGTCGATGTGAGGCTCATAACAAGTTGAGAAACTACTGAAAACTCTTACCAGTAGCACTCCATATCAGCCCTGGCCAGGGACTTCCAGTTATAGCCAATCGAACACAGCACAACATCAACTCCCTATACCGGGAGAGACGAAACCCCTCCTATCGCTCATTGCCTCCATGTGATTCGGGAATGTACCCAAAAGCCATCGTTTTGCATGCCCTCTTGGACGTGGTATGATGGAAATCAAAGCACAGTGGGAATCATACAAGACTCTATGACGATCTCGGGTCTACAGACTAACCTGTACCAGTGTCACCGGAGAACTGCTATCTGACGATAGGTATAATAGCATCTAGGAGTTCTCGGCGAGTCCATTCAGTGTACCCAGTCTCCACTGAGCACCCGTACACCATCTTTGATGTCAAACACCGATGGATATGGAATCATCCATCACCCATCATATGGGTCAAGATGCGTATACGCTAGTCTACTCTGGAGTATCGATGCCCTGTCTCGATACTCCCTCGACTAGGAACAGTTATAGGATGTACTCTTTGACTACCCTGGCCCCACTAGTATGATCTGCATCATAGTCCTGGTAGTCAAGTACATATCCTAAGGGCTTTATCAACATGTGAGAGTAAGACAGTAAACTAATATAAGTCAACATGTTAAGACAAAGTGAAACCAAATAGCATACTATCATGTCGAGCAAAAAAGTGCTCTCTATATATATCCAAGTATCCATTATAATATACATCATATGTACAACAATGGCCTCTAGGGCATATATATAACTAACAAAAAAGAGCAAAGGCATATTCCTAGCTCCGGACTTCCACTGCAATACATACAGCATAGAGGTGCTTCAGATGTCTACCCTACTTCAGCAAAGAAACGGCACAGTATCATCAAACAAAAATAAAGCAACGACATATTCCCAGCTTCAGGGTCTTGAAGGCAACTCATATAAAACCTAAAAGACTATCGGAGATCATCCCACACCAGCGCAGAGTGGTTATGACTCATCAGGGCTCCAAATTGAGCCTAACCTCAAGTAAAAAGCGACATGGCAAATTCCTAACACTTGTCCTCGACGGTAATATAACCTAAGGAAATTACTTGAAGACATTTTGTCCAGCCCCTGAAGGGATCAAAGACACGACAGTCACGGGGCTACTCGAACAACGGCTTAAAGACCGAATATCGAGGAATACATCAGCCAACGTGACAGTACCACGGACTAAAACCCTAGTATCACAAACCTAACGGACCCCTGTCATAAAGAATAGGGGTTATCTATATTTCACGTTAGGATACACGTGCGAGAACCTCTCGACTCATCTCGACTCGTAAAGAAAAACACTTCCGTGAAACCCTCACGGCTCATGAAGGTGAAAAGGCTTAAGCGACGGGGATATCAACCTGTTTCCTAAGCAATGTGGCCCTACAAGTGGGTCCAAATTGACTCTTGTATACTATCCACGGACCACATTCTCCAAAGTCGCATACCGACGAAGAGGAAAAACCACTTACGAGTCCTCTCGACTCGTAAGGAGAAAATTCTCTAGTGAGATCCTTTCGACTATTAAGAGAAAACACATTTAGGAGCCCTCACGACTCCTAAGAAGAAAATACACCTACGAGAACCTCTCGACTTGTAAGGAGAAACATCTTTATGAGACCCTCACGGCTCATAAAATTGAAAAGCCTTAGGCGACAGATCTAAAACCTGTTTCCTAAACTATCGCGGCCCTACAAGTAGGTCCAAAATGACTCTTATATACTATCCATGGGCCACATTCTCCAAAGTCGTAT
The DNA here is from genome assembly GCA_030015575.1 of Agapanthus africanus. Lineage (NCBI taxonomy): Eukaryota > Viridiplantae > Streptophyta > Magnoliopsida > Asparagales > Amaryllidaceae > Agapanthus > Agapanthus africanus. Next base: position 101,302,541 of record CM057346.1, on the reverse strand, counting down.
ACCGATGAGGAGGAAAAACCAATTGCGAGTTCTTTCAACTCGTAAGGAGAAATTTATCTTGTGATATCCTTACGACTCTCAAGAGAAAACGCACTTAGGAGTCATCATAACTTCTAAGGAGAAAATACACCTACGAGATCCTCTCGACTCGTAGGGAGAAAAGTCTTTATGAGACCCTCATGGCTCATAAAGTTGAAAAGTCTTAGGCAACAAATCTAAACCTGTTTCCTAAGCCATCGCTGCCCTACAAGAAGGTCCAAACTGACTCTTATACTCTATCCACAGGCCACATTCGCTAATAAAGTGAAGAAACCACTTGCGGGTCCCCTCGATTCGTAAGGAGAAAATACTTACGTGAGATCCTTACGACTCACGAAAGTGAAATACACTTAGGAATCCTCACGATTTCTAGGGAGAATACGCACCTATAAGATCCTCACGACTCATATGGAGAAAAAACCTTCTTGAGACCGTTACGGCTCATGAAGATGAAAATTCTTAGGCGACAGGGACCTAAACCTGTCTTCTGAGCCATCAATTCTATGGAGATGCATAATTTTGCACTACTTAACCCGCGTACATGTCTACGTGGTCAAAGTAGTGGAGGGCATTTGTTCCCGCCAAAAAAATTTCTGCGCAAAAGAGCCCAAGATATCAAATAGCAGCAATACGCTTAAGAAAATGCAAACCAGTATTTTCCGGACTGTATTTTGCCAAACTTCCGAATGAAAATCAAGGAAATTATGATGGCATCAAAAGAGTCTCAAAAAATCCTTCGATTTGATATGCCACGGGCCTCATAACTCTTCCGGAATCAAAAGTTCTGAGCAAATGTGTTATGTATGTATAGTCTAAGTAATGCTCTACCACATGGGGATACTTTTTTAATCCCACGTCGGGAAAAAGAGAAATCACTTCTCTACCACTCCCATATAAATAAGAGAGTATACTGCTTAGAAAAAAGAGGATTCAATCCTCAAAGGAGCTTAGTTCTCCAAGTTAGGGGCATAACTGCCCCCAATAATGCGCATATGCGCAAGCGCCATGTGCGCCACGTGCAACACATATGCACCTACCACGTGCGGACCACGTGCAACACACGTGCACCCGCCATGCGAGGATTCAATTCTCAAAGGAGCTTAGTTCTCCATAAGAGCTTAGTTCTCCAAGTCAGAGCATTAGCTGCCCCCCATAATACGCCACATGCAACGCACGTGCGCCCACTACGTGCGCTCCATGTGCAACGCATATGCACCCACCGTGCGAGAATTCAATCCTCAAAAGAGCTTAGTTCTCCAAGTTAGGGCCTTAGCTGCCCCCAATTACGCACATATGTGTAAGCGCCACGTGCGACGCAGTGCGCCCTCCAAGTGCGCAACACATGCGACGCGCGTGCACCCAATGCAAAGAAGTCTTTTTCAGCAGCTAGGAGTTTAAGCTCCAACTTGTTCTTTCCCCTAATGAGTGGAACATGGTTCAAAAGGTACATCCCTCCACACCTTTGATACATGGCGTTGTAATCTCTCAGCGTCGTCGGAGAGGTGGTGGGTCCCAACGAACAATGATCCCTCTTTCCAAATATAGAAAAGGAGACCACCCCATAAGCTTCTGTAAAAAAATATACAGAAAGCTCCCAAAAACTCCCACAAAAGAAAAGAAAATTTAATTCTCAAACATGATCTTCTTCCTCAAAACCCTGGGTAAAGAAAATATCGAGATCAAAACATCTCATTTACCTATCCTATATAAGGGTTTAACCCTTCTCAAAGAACTTGGTTCTTTCTATGGATCTGAGATCCCCAAGATAAATCTCCCACAAGTTGAGAATTTAATTCTCATCGGGAAAATCTTTTTCATGAGAATCAAAGATTCAGGAAAGAACAAATTTGAAAAGAAAGAAAATGGAGTTTCTTCAAATCAAGAACTTAGTTCTTTAAAGAACCCAATCCAAGATCTTCAAAAATAGTGATCTTTAATAGTAAAAACACTATTAAAAGAGGTTTAACCTCTTAAAGAAAATGGAGTTCATAATACTCCAAGAACTTAGTTCCTTCAAATCAAGAACATAGTTCTTTAGAGAACCCGACCAAGATCTTCAAAAATAGTGATCTTGGTGATCTTTAATGGTCAAAACACCATTAAAAAGGTTTAACCTTTCAGAGAAGATAGAGTTCATAATACTTCAAGAACTTAGTTCCTTCAAATCAAGAACTTAGTTCTTTAAAGAACCCGATCCAAGATCTTCAAAATAGTGATCTTGGTGATCTTTAATGGTCAAAACACTATTAAAAGAGATTTAACCTCTCGGAGAAAATGAAGTTCATAATACTCCAGGAACTTAGATCTTTCAAATCAAGAACTCAGTTCTTTAAAGATCCTCAAAATAATGATCTTGGTGATCATTAATGGTCAAAATACCATTAACAGAGATTTAAGTTCTTTAGAAATATCAGCCGAGATTAAATCCCCAAAAGAACTCAGCGCCTCACGTAAAAAGCACGGGAGCGCTCAAGGCCAAGTTGTATAGCGCCTCACGTGAAACACACGTGAGCGTCGGGAAAAGTTAGTGCTTAGCACTATTGGAGCTCCTCACGCAAAACATACATGAGCACCACAAAAGCTAGTGCGTAGCACTATTATATTGCCTCACGTGATATACACGTGAGCGCTATAGACAACTGGGTGCTTAGCACTGCTGGGTGTTACAGAAACCCAATCTTAGCCCAAATTGGCTAAGCATATATTTATGATATCCAAACTAATTTCAGTCTCAAATATGAATAATGATCTCTCATCGATGATATCCAAAATGATATTCATCCCATATCACCTAAGTTAATCGTAGTCTAAAATATGACTAATGATTCTTAGATGATCCACCATGATATTTTCCCTCAAATACGGGATTCGGTTTAAGGGTACATCTCTTCACACCTCTGATATATGTCATTGTAATTCCTCAACGTCTTCGGAGAGATGGCGGGTCCCAATGACCAACAACTTCTCTTAATGCACTTCCAAATTGACGTGCATGCCTCAAATCGGATCGTGCCCCAAATTGAGCACATTCCATATCAATATCGTTCACTTCATCACGTAACAAATACATATGCGCGCAAGTTGAATGATGGACCGAAATGTCCCTAAACTAAATATTTGCCCCTAATACGGCGATAATGGACCGAAATGTCCTTAAACTAAATATTCGCCTCAAACATGGCAACCCAATCCTAGCTCAAATTCGTTAAGCTTATGTTTTTGATATCCAAACTGATATCCAAATCGATCTTCATTCATATCTCCTAAGTTAATCGTAGTCTCAAATATGACTAACGATTCTTAGGTCCATCACAATCTTTTCCCTCAAATACGGGATTCGATTTAAGGGTACATCTCTTCACACCTCTGATATATGTCGTTGTAATTGCTCAACGTCTTCAGAGAGGTGGCGGGTCCCGACGACCAACAACTTCTCTTGATGCACTTCCAAATTGACGTGCACGCCTCTAATCGGATCGTGCCCCAAATTGGGCACATTCCATATCAACATCGCTCACTTCGTTACGTAATAAATACACGTGAGCGCAAGTTGAATGATGGACCGCGAGGTCCTTAAACTAATATGTTTCGCCCTACGGACTGTCTCCATAATGACTAACGTATACTATCCATGGGCTATTCATATATGATCTAATGATCAGTTGAGCCCATATACTCACTGTTTCTAAGTTGATCTTAGTCCCAAATATGACTAACGATCCTTAGATCAAACCCAAATATCCCGTGAACTGATGGACCTCATTTATATGAGATCTGCGTCCTAAGTTCATCCCCGTTGGAAAACCAAGCTACCAACGTAGACCCCGTCAAGCAAATCCTTGACCTAAAACCAAATCTCAAATATACGGATTTGGACTAGTCCACGCCCTACGGGCGACGCCAGAAACTAGTCTCCGTATACAATCCATGGGCAACCAAAACAAACAAAAATACATACGACACAAAGTGAACTTCCGGAGCAGGAGAAAGTGGTTATCGCGATGCGGTAACGTAATTATCTGCAGGGGCTTGCGCCTGCAGGGAAGAGCGTCCCCACAATCAAAAACCCCTCGCAAAACGAGAGAGAATCTAACGAAGTCATGCTACAACGGCCGCATCCGTCCAAACCTCCAATATACGGTGCCATAAATCAACTTGGCATCTTCAGAGAGGTGGACGGATAAATCCAAATAGCATCTGCCCCCAAATCAGGCAAGACGATCCATCCCAGTTCGTCTCTGTTTCCGGCGGTAAACAACTATCACCCTACATTAATAAAAAATATCTAGACCAAGCCTATAAGGACATTCACGCTCAATTAGGACAAAGGAGGGTCGTGGATAATCTATTGCTTATCCGTATTTCACTTGTGGTGTCTTAGGCAAGTGTGACTAAGAAAAGTGGTTATTTAATTAGGACCGCTATTTCGGTGATTCGTATAGCGGATACCTCCCACTTACTTGCCTGCAAGATTGATAAGGAGGTGATAGAGGACCGATCCTACGTCTTGTCCTTTGGAAGTCTGGAAGCGGTCTAGTGACTTGACCTAGATGACCCTAGCTCTATGGACTGTTTGTGCATCTTTTGATTGGTTGAGTCAAGCTTTGTGTTCGTCACTCTTTTATCAAAACAAAACCTTTTTAAAATCGTTCTCACACGTATCGCACGTTGTCACGTGCATTAAACCCGCTTAGTGCATATCGGCTGGACACGGGATTCTAGTGCCCGTTTAGTCCGCGTTTTTGCTGTCGACTCCGAAGTCGATATGTCTTCGCCTTCTTTTTCTCCTCCACCTACTACATCTCCTGAGATGGACAGATCTCCACTGGGCGTTATCAACACCACATTACCACTACCCTTAGGTGTGCAAATTCAGAATCCACCACACATCGCTCTTCAAGACCGATGCTATCCCATACGCGGACCCTTTCCTACATGTTTGTCTCTTCCACCAACCAATGGGGATAATTTCAAAATTAAACCCCACTTCATCAGCTTGTTGCCCAAATTTCACAGGCTTGAATATGAAGATGCATACGTTTTTATAACCAAATTTGAAAACGTATGTGTAATGATGAGCACCACCCAACTTTCAAGGGATGCTATGTGATTACATCTTCTCCCTTTTACCTTGTGCGATCTCGCAGAGAAGTGGCTTTATAGCACCTCCTCACATTCTATCACTAATTGGGATGAATTTGTTAAATTATTCCTTAATAAATTTTGTCCTAATCACAAGATTTCCTGCATTAGGAGCGAGATTAACCAGTTTGCTCAACTTCCTAACGAACCCTTTTGGAAATGTTTTGAACGGTTTAAAAATCTGCTTGTCCAATACCCTCATCACAGAATCGAAAGATGGCAACTTTGCCAAATTATGTATGAGGGTATTAATCCGGCGATAAAACAAATGCTAAAAACCATTTGTCAATATCATTTCATGTCAAAATGCGACGAGGAAGCGCCCCGTGTAAGGGTTACCCATGACGGCAGCAAGGTTTCGGGAGGCATCGTCCATGCCAAATTCAAAAATTTGCCGTTTTAGCTAACCCTAAACAAGAATCGTATACTAGAAATCTACGGAATAGCAAATGCAAACACTTTGCAATAAGAAGTGAGCAAGGAATACAACCTTTGTAGACCGGTCCTTCACCTCAATAGCTCCGTGTAGTAGTCTCTTCGCTGCGATCGTGAACTCCAGACTCTAAAGAGGCTCCGATGAAGAATCGAACATGCTTGCTTCGATGGCTTCGAGGCCGAAGATGATCTACGTCGAGGAGACACTAACCCAAGCTATTTTTTCATTAGGTCAAGAACTTTGTGAAGAGAACACCCTATACTAAATGGCAAGTAGTAAAGGATGATGAAGTAGGAAGTAGGCTCACTTTAGAATTGATTTTCTCACATTATTTCACATACCTCCATTGAAGTTAGAAAGCTTTTTGGTAGAAGAAGATGAAGAAGAAGATGAACTCATCATATGAGTTAATCCCTATGAATAATTGCAACCATGGGTGAGTTAAGCCCTCATGCCTAACTCATGTAGAGAATTAACCAAGGTGTAAGGTTAAGGGTTGGGTTAACTAATATCCTAAGGAATGACAAAAGAGTGGACTTTGTCAATGTTTCTATAAGATTCATCTAAGCTTGGCAACATTGACCAAGTCTTCTCTCTTTTGTTATTCTTTGAGAAATAAACAAAACCCTAATTTAACCCTAAAATGGTATAAGTCTCATACACCCATCTTGCATGTATCATCAAGCATGACACAATACATGTACGCAAATATATATATCACATATGTACAATAAGCTCCATGGGTCGGTCCGGATCGTGGCTTCTTCAACGGCCACCTTGAGTCGCAGATGATCCACCCGAGAGTCTATAGTCCGAGCTCCACCTCAAGAACCGAGGTAACTAGGGCAACAGGTATGCTAAACTTGATGTCCTAGGTGATGTAGAGTATTGTGATGGAGTTGTTTGTCTATTTGATCCCTAATTTTCTCAACACATGAGAGCTTGAGGGATTTCTAGTGAGGAAGAAGAAGGAGAGCAAGATGAGAGCTCCAAATGAAGAGAGAGAATGCAAATGAGATAATGAGCCATGGAAAAATAAAAACCAATCTTTTATTATGATAATTATGAGGGCTAAGTTGATTTGACCACTATCATGTCTCATTTAATGCTAAGCAAAAAAATATCTTATGCTTAGCAAAAATATCTAGGTCAATATAAGTCAACAAGTCAAATGGTCAAACACTAATTATCCATGACACAATTATCGCTAAAAAGATTAGTAAACATTTTCCACCACCTCATAATGGTTCTAATCAAGTCAATGGTCAAAACCCTAATGAGGCATCTCCTTCTTCGTTCCTCACAACCGTGCATACACACCGGCATCCGTACTCCGAAGAATACGAATACCAAGAGACAAAACTGATCCATCTATACAATACTAGGAGCCGTCTTAAACTAAAGCCTACCGGTATCATCCGCCCGAACATCATACACGCACAAGTGCACGTAAGTGATCGAAGCCCTACCGTAAAACCATACGGCCTCTACACCTTTTGCCCAGTGCAGGGAAACTCTCTGTGTGGGACTCTAAAGACTCGACACTACGCTAACAGTGGGTTTAACCACAGACCGCAAGCGGTACTAGCTGTACGTAACGGTCCCCAAGTAGATGTCGATAAGAAGGCCGATGAGGAAAACCCATCCGAACTCCTACTGAGCCTGAGTGTGACAATCTTCGTACAGTCCGGTCTGTTCGTCTATGAGTATCGCATATCGGGCCTAGGGGGCGGTAAACGTCAGACCCCTAATAGCGGTATAAGTCGTGTCGGAGTGTAGCCCAGAACACCCTGAGAAGCTACTGGAACACCTACCAGTAAATCTCGCGCGCCCTGGCCAGGGACTTTGTATAATGGCTCTCCAGACACAGCGCGATATCAACCCCCAAAACCGGGAGAGACGAATCATGTCTAACCGCCACTGCCTCCAAGTGCTTCGGGACTGCACCCAACTACTACCTGTTTGCACGACACCTTTGAGCCGTGGTAGGGTAGTAATCAAAGTACAGTGGGAACACACTCGAGGCGAAGTAGCAGTGTCAAGTCGACGGACTAAGCTGTACTCATGTCACCTGCGAACTGCTATCTGACGATAGGTATAGTACCAACCAGCAGTTCCCGACGAGTCATGTCCGGTGTACTTGTAACCTAACGAGCACCTGCATACTATCTCCAGTATGACGTACTAATGGCTGTGGGACAGACAATCTCCCCTGCTGGGATGAGAAGCGTATACACTGGTCTACTCCGGAGAATTGATGCCCCATCTCGATAATCCTATGACTAGGGACCTGTATAATTATGTGCTTGTAGATTACCCAGCCCCCACTAGTGTGACTGCCATCACAACGCTGGTAATCAAGCAAAGATCTTAAGGGCTCCACTAATATGTATAGGCGGTGTGCTAAAAGAAATACATGCACATATTAAAGTAGAAATAAACCAGGTAGCATACTATCATTTTGAGCAAGACTGTTAATACAACTGTGAATATCCCAAGTTTCCATTAAGTAATATACAAGAAAGAAGACGAATTGCTCTTTGAACCTACCGGGATTCTTTCTTAACCGAGTTAGCGGGCTAGCTGGCTTTCCAAGAACTCAAGCACGCAACCCGGACTTAAGGCACGGAGAACCTGTATCGCCGAACCCTACTGACGAGATGAAACAAGTCATGATACAATAATGGTATCTAGGGCATATACACTAACAATCTCCCACTTGCACTAGGGCCATGTGCTGGCATATCGCAGACCTATCATCTCGAATAGCCTCTCGAACTGCGTCTGAGGGATGGCCTTTGTGAATGGATCTGCAGTGTTATTCTCCGTATCTACTCTCTTCACCTCGATCTCCCTGATCAGGTGATACCGCCTCAAAATGTGTCTGGACTTCGGATGGGACCTGGGTTCCTTTTCTAAAGCTATAGCGCCGTTGTTATCGCAATACAATGGTATTGGATCAACAATGGTTGGAACCACCTGAAGTTCTGTGAGGAACTTCTTCATCCAGACAGCTTCTTTTGCGGCATCGCAAGCAGCTATGTACTCCGCTTCCATCGTCGAGTCTGCAACGGTGTCCTGCTTGGAGCTCTTCCAACAGACCGCCCCTCCATTGAGGGTAAAGACATAACCCGACATGGACTTGGATTCATCCTTGTCACTCTGGAAGCTGGAGTCAGCAAAGGCCTCGATCTGGAGATCTTTTCCGCCATACACCAAGAACATCTCCTTAGTCCTTCTCAGGTACTTGAGAATGTTCTTTACTGCTATCCAGTGCTTCTCCCCTGGGTCTGACTGATACCGGCGTACAACGCTCAATGCGTATGCTACATCTGGTCTGGTACATAACATCACATACATTATAGAGCCTACCGTAGATGCGTAGGGTATAGATGACATGCGAGCCCTTTCCAAATCAGTCTTGGGAGACATCTCTTTGGATAGGGTGATTCCGTGACAAGCCGGCAGGTTACTGCGCTTAGAATCTTCCATACTGAATCTTTTCAGTATGGTGTCAATGTACCTGAACTGCGAAAGTCCCAACATCCTCTTAGATCTATCACGATAGATTTGGATCCCCAGAATATAGGAGGCATCACCCAGGCCCTTCATGGAAAACCTCTGTGACAAGAATCCTTTGACTGACTGTAGCATAGGAATGTCATTTCCTATTAAGAGAATGTCATCCACGTACAACACGAGAAATACCACAGTTCTCCTTACAATCTTACTGTAAATGCATGGTTCATCTGGATTTTTGATAAAGTTGAATTCTTTGACAGTATCATCAAAGCAGATGTTCCAACTCCGCGATGCCTGCTTTAGTCCATAAATGGACTTAAGCAACTTGCACACTTTACCGCTGCTCCCACTCTGAATGAAACCCTCTGGCTGATCCATATAGATGCACTCTTCTAAATTACCATTTAGAAAAGTCGTCTTTACATCCATCTGCCAGATCTCATAATCGTGGAAGGCAACAATGGCAAGAAGGACCCGAATAGATTTGAGCATAGCCACTGGAAAAAAGGTTTCGTCATAGTCCAAACCAGGTCTTTAATGAAAACCCTTTGCAACAAGTCTAGCCTTATAGGTTTCAACCTGTCCATCTACACCAATCTTCTTTTTGAAGATCCATTTGCAGCCTACGGGTTTTACCCCTTCTGGAGCAATGTCCAAAGTCCAAACTTTGTTGGCGTACATGGACTCCATTTCGGTCCGCATTGCATCCAGCCATTTTACCGAGTCCCCGCTCTGAATGGCTTGCTGGAAGCTAGTAGGCTCATCATTGTCAATGATGGAATCCTCGCGATCCCCGTCTATGAGAAAACCATAGTATCTCTCGGGCGGATGAGACTGCCTGCTACTCCTGCGGAGTGGCATAGGGATGTCTGGTTCTTCTGAAACCTTTGGTTCTACCAAGCTTTCAGTAATAGCTTGTTGTTCTGGAATTTTTTCCAGTTCTATTGCGCTCCTACTTTTCTGATTTTCTAAAAATTCGGCTTCCAAGAAGTGGGGATGCTGAGAAATAAAAACCTTTTGTTCCTCTGCGTAATAGAAAAGATACCCCTTGGAATTCTTTGGGTATCCCACAAACTTACACAGTACTGAGCATGCCTCGAGCTTGTCCGCATGCTGCTTTTTTACAAAAGCTGGACATCCCCATATCTTAAAGTACTTAAGACAGGGTTTCTTCCCACTCCACATCTGATATGGTGTGATAGGCACAGTCTTGGTTGGTACCTTGTTCAAAAGATATGCAGTTGATTCTAGTGCATAACCCCAGAAGGATCGTGGTAACTCAGCCTTACTCATCATTGAACGAACCATATCCAACAGGGTTCGATTCCGTATCTCTGATACACTGTTGTGTTGTGGTGTGTATGGAGGAGTAAGCTGAGAGAGAATTCCATTCTCTTTTAAGTAGCCCAGGAACTCGGCACTTACGTATTCACCACCTCGATCAGATCTCAGTGTCTTGATACTTTTGCCTGTTTGCTTTTCCACTTCATTCTTGTATTCCCGGAATTTCTCAAAGGCCTCGGATTTATGCTTCATCAAGAAGATATGTCCATACCTAGAGAAATCATCTGTAAAAGTAATGAAATAGGAATAGCCACCTCGCGCATGTGTTGACATTGGACCACATACATCGCTGTGTATGAGTCCTAAGAGCTCGCTCGCTCTTACTCCGTGTCCAGTGAACGGAATCTTTGTCATCTTTCCCATGAGACAAGATTCACAAGTAGCATAAGACTGATATTCGAACGGATTCAAATATCCATCTCTATGTAACTTTATCAACCGTGTTTCATTGATGTGACCCAGTCTACAATGCCACAAGAAAGCCTGATTTAATTCCGGAGACTTTCTTTTAAGTGTGTTCTGGACACTGAAAACCTGAGCTTGATTTAATACGTATATACCGTTATCTAATGTACCTGACCCAATCAGAGTCTGATTAAGGTGGATATGGACCACATCGCTTACAAAAGTAAAATCATATCCTTCCTTAAAAAGTAAGGATACAGATATGATATTACATGCTAGACTAGGCACATATAAACAGTTACGTAGAATCAATATCTGCCCACTTGTCAATCCTAGGTGATATTCCCCTATGGATTCAGCGTCCACGCTCATTCCGTTTGCAACTCTGAGAGTTATATCACCTAACCTGATAACTCTACGGTTTCTCAAAGCCTGTAATGAATTACAGATATGAGATCCTGATCCGGTATCTAGTACCCAGGAAGTAGAGTTAATTGACATACAGTTTTCTATTACAAACACACCCGAAGCCGAAGCCGCAACGTGCTTTGAATCCTGGCTACTGGCTTCCAAAGCCCTGTAATCCCTCTGCCAATGTCCTTTCCCGTAACAATAGGAACGTCCCTCCTTCTCTTCTTTTAGTCCCAAAACTATTGCCCTTCCCTTTCCTTCTACCTCCCTGATTTCCTTCTGGGTGTAAGTAGAGGGTAGGGACTGTAGAATTAAGTCAGTATGTGACTCTTTCTCCAACGTGGTCTCCAGGTCCGCAAGTTCATCAATATAGCTAGTCTTTGTAAGGACGTTGTCCCCTACAGATGACCCGATAGCCAACCTCGCTTGAAGCAATTCTTTCTAGGTCTCATATCTTGAGATATGAGATTGCTCTCCATATAAATCTTTGTTATGGAGGAAGATAGAAACTAAGTATATCTTCTCGTGCTGCCTCTGGTATGCACCATCGACTGAGGCCAACACGAGGCACTTGGCATTCGCATAGTCTTTTCCCGATGTCTTATGGATATTAATATCCATGACGGTGGAAGCTGGACCTGAGACGGCAGGGGTTTGAGTGGTGAAGAGGTGTCCCAGCTTGTCATGTGCAATGGACATCTGGCCAGACCTTTGCCAGTCATTACAGTCAGATTCAGTCATTTTATTATCTAGATGTAACCTATGTCTGGTCACTGGGTCGCTGCAATTAAGAGAGAGAGAAGAAAAACGCTTAGCATAATGCTCTTGCAAGTTTAGATTGGTTTTTAATTTATCTAAACAGGATGGCTCCCACTGTTTCTCGAATCCTTCCTCAAACCATAAAAGAAGAATTAGTCAGGATTAATCTCACCGTACAATACTTGCTTAACCGTTCAGCCAGGCTAGTGTCGGTACTTCGAGGGAGGTTTTACGACGCTTTCGCGAAGTTCCTTAATTAAATAACCTCTTTTCCCTGGAGGCGCAGCCCCGCTAACACTGTTCTAGGCACCTACTTGGTTTATAGCATTGATCGTTAAGTGAAAGAATCTCCTGAGAAGTAGCAGATACTCACAGTAGGATCGGGATCCAAATATCATTGTATGATAATGCTGAAGGAATCCTACCAACATTATCAAACTCCAAATAGTATACAACACTAGCAAGTTTCAGTTTCTTTAGAAACTCCCGATGTGGATTTTTGCCCCATGCTCTTATGACCTTGACGAAGGCCAACAAATCATAAATCACATGTCAAGTTATACCCATCATTGTCCAGGTTAATTTAAACCCACCCGTATACACCCTTGACGAAGGCCAACAAAGTAATACGACTATCCCAAACCAACGCATTCTATCTATGCTACATATGAACACCCGGCAGCTACCAATCACTATGCCTTGACGAAGGCTAACAAACATAGCTTGAATACTACCGACTATTCATATGAAAGGACGGAGGGCTACGAATGGTTTCGGCAAAACCGTGAACGTAGTGAACTTGATATAATCGAAGGAACCTGATAGCTTTTAAAAGGAGTGGTTTAAGCTCCGCATTTTTAAAAGTTTTGCTGTTTTAAAATAACTGAGTGGTTTTTAAAATTTGTTCCAACGATTCAGCTTTGGTTTGTTTTCTTTGCATTAATATAACGCGTCCCATCAATTAATCCTACCATTGCAAAAAACAACGAAAATATATCGTACGCTTATGCCATCCGCATTCGCCACTAGGCCCGTCATCACCCGTTAGCTTACTTAACTAACGACAGAGCGGGGGCTGGACTAGCACGGATGTAAAACATAAGCAACGTCTACTCGATATCATATATAGATATATACATTCGTCAGATGCAATGATAGTCATTCCAGATCACAGATGAACACATTGGATATACTAGGAATCCGCACATCGTTCGAGCCTGCAACAAAAGACGAATTACACGGTCGTGATGAATAGCCAAACCCTACCCTAGACCCCTACGGGTGCGACAAACTACCCGCCAAATACCCGAAGTGAAGCAGCCTCCCTCAACAAAGTGAGTAGGCCACTCGGCACTTCAAAGTACCTGGTAGTTTGTGCACCCCACCTTGGGTCTATCCTAGGAGCAGAAAACAGTAAAAGAAATAATATACAATGGTGGCTACAACCTCAACCCGGATGTGCGACCATAAAATAATATTACATCAATTTACAATTTACATCAAATGAAAGATAAAACGCCCATCTCACATCCCCGGCTATTCATTCATGACAATCCAAAAAGTTCATATACACAATCCAATATCACAGAACACGGATATGTACAACCCCCACTAATCGACGTATAGCGATTAGTAGACGTTCAGTACATATATCACATCACAGAAGATCCGATTAGCTAAAGTACTTAGAATTTCGATCGATTACCAGATTTGAATCTACCCCGAGCACAACACAGTACTCAACAAATTCTGGGCAGAAACAAAATATCAGATAAATCACAAAACACCATGCTGGACACTCTGCAGGAAAAACGAGTTGACTCGGCGTCGACTCGGCCGCGGATCCGCGGTTGTCTGATCGATTCACTTCCTCGTTTTTCTTGGGTGCCCATAAAAAAGCCTGCACGTATTTTTAAGGTCCCTGGAAAAAATTTTGGACTAGATTTTAAAAACGACAAAAAAGTGCATTTTTAGTTCGTGTTTTGCGATTTTTCCGGCGATCGAATTTCTAACACTTTGCTAACATGTTGGTAATGGTTTAGCTAGGCTCTGATACCACTCTAAGTCTACATTACCCACCCCGGTACTTACGGGGAGGCGGAATAGGTAAAAATCAAATTTTTCATACAAGGTAACATAGACTTTGCTTGAGGATCTTTGCTAAACCATTACTAACAAACAAACTAAAGGTTCTATCTACTATGCTTAGGAGATTATACCTCATGCAACAAGTCATTCGGGTCTTCTCCATTGTCCTCCTCATCTCCGTAGGCTCCATGGGTCGGTCTGGATCGTGGGTTCTTCAACAGCCTCCTTGAGTCGAAGATGATCCACCCGAGTGTCTATAGTCCGAGCTCCACCTCAAACCGAGGTAACTAGGGCAACAGGTATGCTAAACTTGATGTCCTAGGTGATGTAGAGTATTGTGATGGAGTTGTTTGTCTATTTGATCTCTAATTTTCTCAACACATGAGAGCTTGAGGGATTTCTAGTGAGAAAGAAGAAGGAGAGCAAGATGAGAGCTCCAAATGAAGAGAGAGAATGCAAATGAGATAATGAGCCATGGAAAAATAAAAACCAATCTTTTATTATGATAATTATGATGGCTAAGTTGATTTGACCACTATCATGTCTCATTTAATGCTAAGCAAGAAAATATCTTATGCTTAGCAAAAATATCTAGGTCAACATAAGTCAACAAGTCAAATGGTCAAACACTAATTAGCCATGACACAATTATCACTAAAAAAGATTAGTAAATATTTTCCACCACCTCATAATGGTTCTAATCAAGTCAATGGTCAAAACCCTAATGAGGCATCTCCTTCTTCATTCCTCACAACCGTGCATACACACCCGCATACGTACTCCGAAGAATACGAATACCAAGAGACAAAACTGATCCATCTATACAATACTAAGATCCGGCTTAAACCAAAGCCCACCAGTATCATCCGCCCGAACATCATACGCGCACAAACGCACGTAAGTGATCGAATCCCTGCCGTAAAACCATACGGCCTCTACACCTTTTGTCCAGTGCAGGGAAACTCTCTGTGTGGGACTCTAAAGACTCGACACTACGCTGGCAGTGGGTTTAACCACAGACCGCAAGTGGTACTAGCTGTACGTAACGGTCCCCAGGTAGATGTCGATAAGAAGTCCGATGAGGAAAACCCAGCCGAACTCCTACTGAGCCTGAGTGTGACAATCTTCGTACAGTCCGGTCTGTTCGTCTATGAGTATCGCATATCGGGCCTAGGGGGTGGTAAACGTCAGACCCCTAATAGCGGTATAAGTCATGTCGGAGTGTAGCCCAGAACAACCTGAGAAGCTACTGGAACACCTACCAGTAAATCTCGCTCGCCCTGGTCAGGGACTTTGTGTAATGGCTCTCCAGACACAGCGCGATATCAACCCCCAATACCGGGAGAGACGAATCCTGTCTAACCACCACTGCCTCCAAGTGCTTCGGGAATGCACCCAACTACTACATGTTTGCACGACTCCTTTGAGCCGTGGTAGGGTAGTAATCAAAGTACAGTGGGAACACACTCGAGGCGAAGTGGCAGTGTCAAGTCGACGGACTAAGCTGTACTCATGTCACCTGGGAACTACTATCTGACGATAGGTATAGTACCAACCAGCAGTTCCCGACGAGTCTTGTCCGGTGTACTCGTAACCTAATGAGCACCTGCATACTATCTCCAGTACGACGTACTAATGGCTGTGGGACAGACCATCTCCCCTGCTGGGATGAGAAGCGTATACACTAGTCTACTCCGGAGAATCAATGCCCAATCTCGATAATCCTACGACTAGGGACCTATATAAGGATGTGCTTGTAGATTACCCAGCCCCCACTAGTGTGACTGCCATCACAACGCTGGTAATCAAGCAAACATCCTAAGGGCTCAACTAATATGTATAAGCGGTGTGCTAAAAGAAACACATGCACATATTAAAGTAGAAACAAACCAAGTAGCATACTACCATTTTGAGCAAGACTGTTAATACAACTGTGAATATCTCAAGCTTCCATTAAGTAATATACAAACCAGTATGATACAATAATAGTCTCTAGGGCATATACACTAACACATCTTGCATGTATCATCAAGCATGACACAATACATGTACACAAATATACATATCACATATGTACAATGTGCACATCAAGTGAGAAAAGAAATCATAAGTGAGCTAATACTAGTTAATGTAATGTAATATATCTAATATATAATTATACATTAGATTATCAAATCAACTCTTGATTTAATAATCCGGCTATATCACATATAACCGACTAATATCATGTGTAACAACTTATCGAATCAACACTTGATCCGATAACCCGGCTATATCGCCTATAACCGACCAATGTCACAAATCGCGAGAATAGAATACGGTATCTCATACTCGTATCAATCTCGGTCCCGTACATATCACATATGTGCTCCTACTCCGTTTCGCTTGAGCCAGGAAACCCCTATGTAGGACTCTAAAGACTCGTCAATACGCCGGCAGCAGGTGATGATCATATCAAACACCCACAAGTCGCAAGCGGTCTGCTAAACATAACGGCCACCCGGGTATTGAGCGATCAGAAGATCAACAAGCAAGCCTGCCCATACTCGTGCGAATCCAATCAGTAACACTACCGTACAGTCCGGTCTCTTCGTCTGATATGTCGCATATCTCGTCTAGGGGTGGTAAATGTCAGACCCCAGTAACTCGATAAGTCGTGCCGATGTGAGGCTCATAACGGGTCGAGAAACTACTGATAACACTTATCAGTATATCTCTGAAGCAGCCTTGGCCAAGGACTTCCTGTTATAGCCAATCGAGCACAGCGCAACATCAACCCCCAATACCGGGAGAGACGAAACCCCTCCTATCGCTCATTGCCTCCGTGTGAATCGGGACTGTACCCAAAAGCCACCGTTTTGCACGTTCTCTTGAACGTGGTAAGGTGGAAATCAAAGCATGGTGGGAATCACACAAGACTCTATGACGATCTCGGGTCTACAGAATAACCTGTACCAGTGTCACCAGAGAACTGCCATCTGACGTGAGGTATAATACCATCTGGGAGTTCTCGATGAGTCCGTCCAGTGTACCCAGTCTCCATTGAGCACCCGTATACTGTCTCTGATGTCAAACACCAATGGATATGGGATCATCCATTGCCCATCTACATGGGTCGAGAAGCTATACGCTAGTCTACTCTGGTATATCGATGCACTGTCTCGATACACCCACGACTAGGAACATTTGAAGGATGTACTTAACAACTACACTGTCCCCACTAGTATGATCTGCATCATAGTTCTGGTAGTCAAGTACTCATCCTAAGGTCTTTATCAACATGTAACATAGAAACAATCAGTATACACGTTAAGATAAAGAGCAACCAGATAGCATACTATCATGTCGAGCAAGAAAGTCCTCCATATATATGTCCAAGCATCCACTACAATATACATCGTATGTACAGTAATGGCCTCTAGGGCATACATATCACTAACACCCCGGCCATCAAACCTTGGCCATTGCGGAACAAAAATTTTCAAAAACCGGCGCTAGAACAACCCGATAACCCGGATCGACCCATAAGCCCTAGATAACAAAAACATGCATGGGAGCTAAACTAAAGGGTTAGAGTGATTATACCGAATTGATCCGTGTCCTTCGGTCTTCAACCACCTTCCCAAGCTCCTAGAGGCCTCCTTGATCAAGCTTGATCTCTGGTCTCCCTCCATAGAAGATGATCCACCCGAGAGTCTATGAATCGAGCTCCAACCTTATATTCGAGGTAACTAAGGTACCTAGATCGCTACACTAGATACCGTAGAAGAAGTAGAGAGTGATGAAGGATTAATTTGTCTCAAGACACCCAAGGTTTCTCAACACATGAGAGGGTTTGGGTGGAGGAGAAGAAGATGCCATATGGATGAGAGTGAGGCAACTCAAGAAAGAAAATGGCTAAGTCTTTTTCTTTGTTGTGAGATTTGTAATAAATAATGGAGCCACCCAATAAAAAATCCCATATCTCCAAAATATCTAGAGTCAGCCAAAAATATCTCAAGTCAACAATAATCTCACAACAAACAAAAACTTAAGCATGCTTAGTATAGTAACCATAGGTCATTACCAAGCCATGCTACAATACTGCAATAAATACATCATCCTCCACCTCAATAACCTTGTAATCCAAAAAGGTCTAAGCCATAATGATGTGTAATCTTCTAAAAGTAATCTTGTAAGAAATTACAAGAATACCCCTCATTTGTATATACATACCCGCATCCGTATTCCGAAGAATACGAATACAATGAGACGAAAATAATCCAACAATATAATACTAGGATTCAGCTTAAACCAAAGCCCACTAGTATTATTCGTCCGAACATCATCTGTACACAAGTACACGTATGTGATCGAACCCTGCCATAAAACCATACGGCCTCTATATTGTTTCGCCCGAAGCAGGGAAACCCTCTGTGTGGGACTCTAAAGACTCGTCAATACGCTGGCAGGGGGTTTAACCATAAGCACGTTAGAGACACTAGCTGTACGTAATGGCTACCCAGGTAATGAGTGAAAGGGAGGCCGATGAGCAAACTCATCCTGAAACCCCTACTGAGCCTGACAGTGATAATATCCGTACAGTCCGGTCTGTTTGTCTATGAGTATCGCATATCGAATCTAGGGGGTGGATAAAGTCAGACCCCTAATAACGCGACATTTAGTGTCGGTATGAAGCCCATCACCCACTGAGAAACTACTGATCCGAATCAGTAATTCTCGACTACCTTGGTCAAGGATTTCTGGTGATGGCCACCCGTGCACTGCGCGACATCAACCCCCAATACCGGGAGAGACGAATCCACTGACGATCCGCTCACTGCCTCCATGTAGCTCGGGACTGTACCCAACTAAAACCTGTTTGCACGAATCTTTTGAGCTGTGGTAGGGTAGTAATCAAAGCACAGTGGGAACTCAAACGAGACAAATGACGATCTCAGGTCGATAGACTAACCTGTACACATGTCATCAGGAAACTGCTATCTGACAATAGGTATAATACCAACTAGCATGTTCCCGGCGAGTCCGTCCAGTGTACTCATAACCCAATGAGCACCTGTATACATCTCAGGTGAACAAACTTACACCAATGGCTTGTGAGACCGACCACCGCCCCTCGTCGGGGTCTCAATCGGTATACACTAGTCTACTCTGGAGTATCGATGCCCAGTCTAGAAACTCCCACGACTAGGGACATTTAAGGATGTGCTTATAGACCACCCATCTCCCACGTATATGATCTCCATCATACTGCTGGCAGTCAAGCAAGAATCTTATGGGCTCTATCAACATTTAATAGTGATCTATAATGCCACCTAATGCTGTACATGATGATAAAGACAAACCAGATAGTATACTATCATCTCGAGTAAGATTGTTCTACCGGTATTGGTCATCCCTCAATCATCATAACCACCTGCATGCGACTTTGATAATTGCCTTAAGGGCACTATAGCCAACAATCTCCCACTTGCACTTAAGGATAATTATTGCGGTGACGCATACTCACAGCCCGTGTGATACCGAACACCCAACTCCTCTACTAATCAGTCTCGCAAAGCTCGTTTGCGAAACTATTGTATTCGAGAAATAGCCTCAGTGAGTGGATCCGCTCCAATGTTTCTTTCTGTATCTCTCTATATCTCAACTTCGTGGAGAAAGCTATCTCCCGAAATGAGCAACACATGTCTTAGAATATGTTTGGATATCTGATGGGACCCGGTTCACAAATGAACTCCAAATCCAGCAAACTTCTTAGACTGTATTGTCCACTGAATTTAATCAATATCATGCGCCATGCCTTCCTCAGTATCCGCTTGGACCACCTTTCCAACATATTGTCCCTCAAAAGAGGGAAAACTAAAACTCTGACAGTCACTATGTCATCCAGGTCATCTTGAAAGCCTGGAATGATAACCGTCTCCCGAAAGAGGCCGCCGTTACCAAATCCCTAGAACATCCACTTATGTTCATAAACTGCTTCCCAATATTTCTCCAGGATTGGATTAATATATAAACTTATTGCAGCTAATGCAAAAACAACATCTGGTGTGGTACTTGACATCACATGATTGGCTCAATTGCTTAAACAAATGATATGCCAATCATGCAAATCCCTCTCCCTTTTAGTCTGTAAGACATCCTTTAGAGAGGGTGACTCCATCACCTGCAGGTATACCACCATGCCAGGAGTCGTCCATTCTAAAACACCTTTAGAATAGTGTCAAAGTACCCAAATTGGGAAACTTGCCAAATCTAGATCTAAAACCATAGATCTAGTAACCAGAATGCCTTATATTATATCCATATCTTATGTGGAGAAATAACTGTGTGACAACCACAGTATAACAGATCGTAGTATAGGAATTTCACTTCCTATAAAGTGCATGTCATCCCAAATACCAGGACATCACACCCTACTACCTTCTTACCAGATCCATCTCCTATTCTGATGAAGTCAAAGCCTATGACTGTCACATCAAAAATAGATGATTTGTCTCCGCTATACTTGCTTTAGTCTATAAATAGACACAAGCTACTTGTCCACTATGCTTCCGCTGCTCCCACTGACTACAACAACCCTCTAGCAAAGTCATATATACGTGCACTTCTAAAGCTAGTTTAGAACGACGTTATACTCATTCTCCTGCCGGGTCTCATAGTCTAGAATAGTAGCAATGACAAGTCTAGGTAAACAAGAACCACCTTGTCACCGTTTCTGAGAAGACCAAAGTACCTCTCGGGTGCCTGAGGTTACCCACCATATCTGCGGAGTGGCTAATGGAATGTCAAAACCAGTTGAATCTTTAGGTTCTATTAAATTTTCAGTAATCGTTTGTAGTTCTGGAATCACTTCCAGTTCTACCATACTCCCACTTATGTTTTCTGAAAAGAATCTATTTTACTAAAACTGTGGCGGGTCAAGAACAATATAACTATTGATCTTCCAGATGGTAGAAAGTTAACCCTCGTCATAGCCCAGGATAACCCACAAACTGTCATTACAGCCTTGAGTTTGTCCAGAGTCTGGTTCTAAACATAAGTCGGACAACTCCATATACCTTAACATCATTAAGATACGAACCATTCTATATACAATATAGAAACAGAGGCACGAATTTAATTGGAACCAGATTCAAATCATGCAGCCGTCTCCAGTGCATGTCAACTAGGTGGAATGGGGCCAAGCAGCATTACTCATCTAGGAGTGCATCCACATATGAGTAATCTGAAAGAGAAGCAAGTTCTCAAAACCATTACTATCAACGGAATACCTAGCACAAGTATCTACATCTTCGATCACCTTGAAGAATCCTGATACTTGGAACATGTGGTTCTCTACTTTATGCATATACCTATAACTTCTCAAAATTTGGACCTTATATTTCAGTGAAACGCATATCTAAAAACAAGAGAAGTCGTAAGTAAACAGAATATAGTACGAGTACCAACCCCTTTATCCTAGTGGACACTGGACAACATATAATACATTGTATAAGTCCCCTGAGTTAAATAACTCATACCCTGTATGTCGTAGGTTGAAACGGTACTATGGTTAAGAAGAATTACACCGTTGTTGAATGCTCCTTACCTAACCATCAACTGATATAGGTAAATGTCATAGACATAATTTCAAAAAGTTATATCTCACTTTATAAAATAAACGTACAGATATATCAGTTTGAAATTAGTGCATAACAATCGAATATTCAAAACCAAATATTTGTCGTCGGGCAAAAACCCAGGTGATTTCCTCAAATATCACCAAATACAAAGAATTCCGATATAATGAGGATATAATCACCTAATTCCCAATATCTTACTCCCACTCATCATCTATAACACCATACAGATGTGAGAATCAAATCTGGTAAATACATACCCTGGAGTAAGGATCTAATTGGGAAATCAGTTTTCAATTAACAACACACAGTGAAACTGAAACATGAAAATGTTTCGAAAAGGTATCCGGATATTCCTAGTAATGCCTCTTCTACTATCCATATTCATGACTATAACCATATATTTTATTGACATCTCTCCAATCCTTTTATTTGTCTTTACATATTACATTTTGTACACCACCCTTAGGCTAAATGGTTTTCTTCTTTTCCTACCGTTCGCCACCGGCCTAAGGTTTGGAAGAAGATTATCCAATAAGCGTAATAGGCATACCTTCCTAAACCTAGGAACCCTCGCAACCTGAGAGAAGGTAAAGGGAAAAGACAACTGAATAATCCTTATTCTATTTCTCATGAACCAGAAACCATCCTCGAACTGGAATAAGTTCCTTCAAGTTCATATGTAACTATACGATGGCGTATCCAATAAATGTGGATCTTCATAATGATACGGAATGTTCCGAAGAAATGCAAAGGTGAAGTAGGAGTGGCGATGATATACGCGGTTTCGTCGTGAATGATAGCAATCGCAATTTACTTTGCCCCTCTTTCTAATCACTTTATTTGTCTTTACTTATTACCTTTTGTACATCACACTTAGGCTAATTGGTTTTCTTCCTTCCCTACCCTTCGGCACCAGCCTATGGTTTGGAAGATGACTATCCGATAAGCGTAATAGGTGTACTCTCCTAATACCAGGAGCCCACGCAACCTGAGAGAAGGTAAGGGAAAAGACAACCGAATAGTCCTATTCAATTTCTCCAGAACCGGAAACCATCCTCGAATCTAAAACAAGTTTCTTCGAGTTCGTATGTAACTATACGATGGTCATATCCAATAAATGTGGATTTTCGTAGTGATACGGAATGTTCCGGAGAAATTCAAAAGGTAAAAGTAGTAGTGGGGATGATACATGCAACTATGACAATCCAAAATCCAATGTGATTTAAGAAGGTTCGGCTAACTTGGTTCATGAGTTTTAGTCTAGGGTCGGGCCATGGTCGCTGCCAAAGAGAGAGAGAATAGAAACACTCAACGTACACTCTAACCTAGATCAGAATGGTTAATCAATTTATCTAATAAGGATGGATCCCACTATTTCCTCGAATTCTCCTCCAAACCCAAAAGAAGAATTAGTCGGGATCATTTAAAATCACCCGAGGAGTAATCAGTAGAAATCGGGATCCAACTATCATCGTATGATAACTTGATGGAAGCCACTCAAGTTATCACACTCCAAAAGGTATGCGCATGCCTGGCAAGTTTCAATTTCTTTAGAAACTCCCGATATGGATTTTTTTTCCCCATGCTCTTATAACCTTGACAAAGGCCAACAAATCATAAGTCACATGTCAAGTTCTACTCGTCATTATCCAGATTAATCCAAACTCACCCGTACTCACCCTTGACGAAGGCCAACAAAGATGTACGACTGTCCTAGATTAATGCAAATCCATGCAACAGAAAAGTAACACATAGTTACCATACACTATGCCGACGAAGGCTAACAAACATAGCATGAATACTAAGCGCTACCCGTCTGAAATGACGGAGGGCTACGGCTGGTTTTTGGCGAAAAACCTTTAACGTAATGAACTTGATATCGCTGAAGTAATCTAAGTGGTTTTGCAAAAGTATAGTGGCGAAAACTTTTGCTAAAGAGGTCACACCCGGTGAAGGGATCTCGGCTCTTTCCTCGTCGAATGAGGTGCAGGATATTCCAAACTGAATATCATGATGCAAAGCAAAAACAATCGACTATAGTGAAATTATTACCCTGACGCAAACTTCTGCCCAAGGGGTCACTCCCGATGAAGGGATCTCGGCCCTTGCCTCGTCGAATGAGGTGTTGAATATTCATAACCGAATACCACTGTGCAAAGCAAAAGAGAACGTCTGTAATGTCAGTATTTTAAAAATACTTAGTTCCAACAACATCAAACAGATTTGTTTTATCTTTGCATTGATCAGAATCAACGCGGTCTCATCAATTAAACATATCATACCATAGAGAGGAACGAAAAATATGATGTACACATATGCCACCCGCATTCGCCACTGGGCCACATCATCACCCGTTAGGTTGCTTAACTAACGACAGAGCGGGGGCTGGACTAGCGCGGGTGCAAAATATATACAACATCTACTAGTATATATATAAATATATATAACATTCGTCCCAGGCATGATATAAAGTAACATCTCAGAATCTCAGCCAAGCAACACAGAGTGGTGGATAATCCTGGAGCCTCGGGTTTCATTTGAGCCGCAAATGAGACCCGACGTTCCCTGTCGTGTGGATAGCCTGTGCAATGAAAACCTAGACCCTTATAAGCGCGGCAAGTTACCCGCCAATCCCAGAAGCGAGGCAGCCCCAATCAACAACGTGAATGGGCCACCCAACACTCCACGAAATCCGGTAACTTGAGCACCCCTCCTTGGGTCAACATATACCCCCTACGAATGCGGCGAATAGCCCGCCAATTCTAGAGTGAGGCCCCCTCCGTCTCACCACCATGAGATGCAATCCCGTTTCCCTCTAGAACCCGGCTATTCGTGCACTCCACCACGGGGTAATCCTAGTACAGAAAAGAAAATAAGCACAAGGGTGACATCGATCTCAACCCGGTCGTGCCCCAAACAAATAATATACAAACGGGCAGTGACGGTAGTCCACATGTCAGACGCTCGCCCCGATATCAAATATACAAATGAAACTAAACTGTACTACCCTTGCACCCAAGTTATCCACCACGATGATCCAACCACAACCACAGCACAACACAGAATATCAACTTGAATGTCACGTTCGCAAACCCATCTAAAAGTCATATAGCAATTAGACGAGTTGTACCGCTCTAATGAAATTCACGGTCGCAGATAGTAATATATGTACTGAAAACTACGACATTAGAATTCCGCACGCAATTATCAAACTAAATCAATTTCCAAAACCATGAAAAAACAGTGAGCTAAAGTTCCAAAAACCGACCGTTTAAAGCCAATTCGGAAGTCTGAATCAAAACGAAACGCGCCTGAACCTTCGCGGGGAGTTAGAGAACGAAATTAACTTCGAGTCGGGGGGCCTAGAGGGGGTACCTCACCCCCGAGGCCACCATGAGCTGGCCAGGGGGTGAGGCAGACCCGAAACTGCCCAAGGCGGGGCAGTTTCGGGTCCCCACAGCCATTCGGTCCCCCCGGGTGTTCCCCAGGGTGCCAATGCACCACACCGTGGCTTCTCAGTTCAAACAGTGAGCCCACAGGGTGTGCAAGCATCTCAAACTTTCAGTTTTTGGAACTGTTTTTGTCGGCAGTTTTTGCACGACAAAAACGGCGGATTTCTAATGTCGCAAAGAGTTAAATAAGGCTTATAGAGTGGCTCTGATACCATGTTGGATTATTCAAGCGCCCCGGCCATCAACTCGTGGCCATTGCGGAACAAAAATTTTCAAAAAACGGCGCTGGAACAACCCGATAACCCGGATCGACCCATAAGCCCTAGATAACAAAAACATGCATGAGAGCTAAACTAAGGGGTTAGAGTGATTATACCGAATTGATCCGTGTCCTTCGGTCTTCAACCACCTTCCTAAGCTCCTAGAGGCCTCCTTAATCAAGCTTGATCTCCGGTCTCCCTCAATCGAAGATGATCCACCCGAGAGTCTATGAATCGAACTCTAACCTCATATTCGAGGTAACTAGGGTACCTAGATCGCTATACTAGTGTCACGCCCCGCTTCCCAAAATACGGAATACAAGGGTGACAAGGCCAGCCATGCTACTACGGTCAAGGAAATATCCTATCGTAGTCACACTTCGGCTTCTAGCATTACGTGGTAATCAGTAATTATAGCACAGGTAATGAGAAATGCAGCCACTAATTTTATCAAAACAGATAAAAGATATACCAGATAGAGATCAAGGGAAAGATAGCGCTGGCGTAGCTGATCTGGATGTCCACACTATATTCGATATAAGGCAGGTCCTACTCCTGGGCTAGATCCACTCGTCCTCTGAGCATGCACACTCAGGTCGTCAGGGCGACACATATAGCAATAAACATATATATAATGGGCATGCAATATTATTAAACGTGAGGAGTACAATGAATTGCAGAACATGAGTAAAACAAACATTGACTGAATATGAATGGTGCCATGTAGGTATCATGTCAATAAACTAGGCCATATGCATGTCACTACTTATCGGTCACTAAGTCAATGAAATCAATTGTGGAAAGGATGCTCGTGTTTAACAAGGGTCTCGTACATGCCCGAGACTACGGTCCACTGTGCCCGGGACATAACCCTGTCAGCCGTGCCGCTAGGCCCACGACCTAAAGTATGTATGTGTATGTATATATATATATATATATATATATATATATATAGCGAATGATCATCCTCTAAATCACTGTACCTCGCTAAATACTAGTTCAATTCCACCTTGATTTCCCCATTCCTCAGGTTATAGTATGCATTCATGTATTAGATAGGTTGTGAACAAATACGTATCGTTGTCACTTTCAATCACTTTTCCACTTATCAATATCATTGTCGTATTTGCCACAACGCAATCACTAACACTACTATATAGACAATGCAAATCAGTCGCTAGGTTTCAACGTGAATGATCACTAAGCAACAGGTATAAAGCAAACACGAAAATATGCAGAAATGCACCGAACAGGTATTCACTATTTCAATGACGACCAATGCCATATAACTTGTAAAATTTACGATAAATCACTCGTATGGAATAGACTAAAATAATATAAAAGGCGTACGAAGTACACTTGATTATATAAACAGTAAAATTTATTTCATGTCAATCGGAATTCAGGTTAGGGAATTATCATCATTTGAAGGCAGCGATCGCTTGCTGAAATTCCAGTTTCAGAACTGGAAACCCAACTTCGTGCATATTTTATCAGTGATTATGTTCAGATTAAGGTATTTCCCTACTGAATAAAATCTAGTTCTGTCAGTTAAGTTTCCAACTCATTAAACGGATTATCATTATCATCTCTATATTAGAAGTTATGTTCAGTTTAATGTGACGGTGTAAGGAATATTACGGCAGAAACTGCAGAACACAGCGACACTCTAAAATACAATTTAAATATCAAACGACGGTAAAAATGCACGGGACTAGATTCATGTGTTAGATAATTAAGTTGTCTAAGCGACCATATGAGGCTCCGTGCATTTTCAGTTTTATTCAGGTATGTGCAGGTGCTTAAATTCAGGTTTACCCCGTAGAATGCTGCCCCAGACTGCAGTCCAGAGTTGCGTTCCAGGTCAATTCTCGTTGCCGGAATCTATCGATATCGAAAAATAAACTATATATGGTTCTATATTATCGAGTCGTCTTCGATATGAGCCATAGAACCCCACATTACAATCTGTATTTAATTTACAATGATTTTAATGAACAACATGCGCGGTAAAATTTCAGATTTGACGTAGCTAGACGGAGGTATCATTTCGTAGTGACGACGTCAATATTTTCATCTCAAATTCTTATACGTCATTTATTATCAGTAAAGGGTTTTATGCGCCATAAATTCCGCAATTTTGAAACTAGGTTTTCATTAGGTTAGTGTATCGAACAGTTGTCTAATACAATTATGTCACGATCGATACTTCGTTTTCTTTCAATCCAACAACGGTAAGTAATTCTTCTGCGCTCTACACAATAACAATATGCGTTGTCCACTCAATCACGTTCCAACCATCATAATTACGAGTGTAATTGAAATGTAACGGTTATACGACAAAAGTATATAAAAATATTCGTACTTTAGATTACTAGTTGTAATATAATACGATAGCATGAATAGCAAGTGCGGGATCCGTCTCATCACTCGAGTCGATGCGATGCTGGACACGTGTGCGACGCGGGCGCGATGCGTGGTGACCAGGTACTGGACGCGGTGGCGACACTGGCGTGACACGATACTGGGCATGGTCTTGACTCGGTGCGTGGTGCAGGTGTGGCACGGCGCGAGCACTAGATCGGGTACGATGTGGCATGGGGCTGGTACGACGTGGCATGGGGACTGGGTACTATGTGGCACGGGGAGTGGGTACGGGACGCGACACGTCTGGGTACGCGGTGGCACGGAGGCGGGCACTGGACTGGGCACAGTAGTGGGCATGGCATGGTGCAGTCGTGGCATGGAGGTGGGCACTGCGTGGCACGGGCATGGGGCATGGGGCGGCTCGGTGCTGGGCCCAGTGGTGGCTCGAGGCAGTGGGTGTAGGACTCTGTGTTAGGGTGCTCAGAGTTTGCATCTTAGAGGTGGTGAAGCCGACGATGGTGGATGACGAAGACGAGGGCTTGGGTGTGCAGTGGAGTCGATGGGAGCGATGAAGATGGGTTCGTCGGCGATGAGGTGATCGATGCAGTGGCTTGGGGTTGGTGCTTGAGGGGGGTGAGCAGGGGAGAAGTTCATGATGGTTGGAAACGGCGATGGAGCTCCGTCGATGATAGCAGTGGGTGCTGGAGGTATAAAGCCTCGATGATGGTGGAGCTGGGGAGTTGGGCCGCGATGGGGACGGGAGTAGGTGGCCGATGGTGGTGCTGGGTTGAGGTAAAGGGAACGAGGAGGGACAGAGGAGGCTCGTCGACGGCGCTAGGGCTTTTCGGTGACGGGTCATGAAGGAGGTGTTGTCGCCGGAGATGGAGGAAGGGGTTGGGTTCGGGTTTTGGGAGTTTGGTGCGCGAAGGGGAGAGAGGTTGCAGTAGGGCGATGGAGCTCAGGCTCGGGTCCACGTCGAAGGAGTTCGTCGGCGACGGTGGCAGTAAGGTGATGAGTGTGAGTTTAGTGAAGCTCTGTGGGTGGTGTTGGAGGCACCGTCTTCGTGGAGACAGACGTTGGGATTCGGTTGGTGGCGAGGTCATCGAAACGGGGCAGTGGAGGGGTAGGGGAAAGAGAAACTAAGAGAGTGAGATGGAGAGAGGGAGGGTGATGGTGGAAGGCCAAGGTAGTTGGAGAAGCTCGTCGTAGGGAAGTGTTGGTGTGCGGGGGTTGTTGGACCCGTGGCTTCGTCGTCATGGAGATGGGCGCGGTCTTCGTAGAGCGGCGCGAGGACGAGGGAGGCGAGGGGGATCGGGCTCGTAGGCGGTTAGCGAAGGAGGAGGGGTCATGGGTTGTTAAGAGGAGCGGGTCGTGCGAAAGTGGGGAGGCATCGCGGGAGAGGCGGGAAAAAGAGAAGAGAAAGAGAAGAAGAAGTAGGGGAGGGGTATTGGGGAATCAGGTCGGGTCGGGTGTTAGTAGAACGGGCCGGGTCGGGTGTGGGCTGGGCTGGGGTAGATTAGGAAAATAATATTGAAAAATAGAAGGGTTAGGGTTTAAAAATTAGAGTTTAAGATTTAAGTTAGGAAATTAAATTTAGAAAATTTAGGAAAATAATAGTTGTAAAAGTTTGGAATAGAAATTTTTGGGGAAATTATTTATTTAAAATACGGAAGATATTTATAGTGGAACTAGGTATTACAACTAGATACCGTAAAAGAATTATAGAGTGATGAAGGATTAATTTGTCTCAAGACACCCAAAGTTTCTCAGCACATGAGAGGGTTTGGGTGGAGGTAGAAGAAGATGCCATGAGGATGAGAGTGGGGCAACTCAAGAAAGAAAATAGCTATATCTTTTTCTTTGTTGTGAGATTTGTAATAAATAATGGAGCCACCCAATAAAAAATCCCATGTCTCCAAATTATCTAGAGTTAACCAAAAATATCTCAAGTCAACAATAATCTCACAACAAACAAAAACTTAAGCATGCTTAGCATAGTAACCATGGGTCATTACCAAGCCATGCTACAATAATGCAATAAACACCTCATCCTCCATCTCAATAACCTTTTAATCCAAAAAGGTCTAAACCATAATGAGGTGTAATCTTCTAAAAGTAATCTTGTAAGAAATTACAAGAATACCCACCATTTGTATATACATACCCGCATCCGTATTCCGAAGAATACGAATACAATGAGACGAAAATAATCCAACGATATAATACTAGGATCCGGCTTAAACCAAAGCCCACTAGTATTATCCGTCTGAACATCATCCGTGCACAAGTACACGTATGTGATCGAACCCTGCCATAAAACCATACGGCCTCTGTGTGGGACTCTAAAGACTCGTCAATACACTGGCAGTGGTTTTAACCACAAGCACGTCAGCGGCAGTAGCTGTACGTAACGGTTACCCAGGTATTGAGCGAAAGAGAGGCCGATGAGCAAACTCATCCTAAAACCCCTACTGAGCCTGACATTGATAATATCCGTACAGTCCGGTCCGTTCGTCTATGAGTATCGCATATCGAGCTTAGGGGGTGGATAAAGTCAGACCCCTAATAACGCGACATTTAGTGTCGGTATAAAGCCCATCACCCACTGAGAAACTACTGATCCGAATCAGTAATTCTCGACTAGTTTGGCCAAGGATTTCTGGTGATGGCCACCCGTGCACTGTGCGACATCAACCCCCAATACCGGGAGAGACGAATCCACTGACGATCCGCTCACTGCCTCCATGTAGCTCGGAACTGTACCCAACTAAAATCTGTTTGCACGACTCCTTTGAGCCGTGGTAGGGTAGTAATCAAATCACAGTGGGAACTCACACAAGACAAATGACGATCGTAGGTCGATAGACTAACCTGTACATATGTCACCAGGGAACTGCTATCTGACAATAGGTATAATACCAACTAACATGTTCCCGGCGAGTCCGTCCGGTGTACTCATAACCCAATGAGCACCTGTATACATCTTAGGTAAACAAACTTACACCAATGGCTTGTGAGACCGGCCACCGCCCCTCGTCGGGGGTCTCGATCAGTATACACTAGTTTACTCTGGAGTATCAATACCCAGTCTCGAAACTCCCACGACTAGAGACATTTAATGATGTGCTTATAGACCACCCAGCTCCAACGTATATGATCGCCATCATACTGCTGGCAGTCAAGCAAGAATCCTATGGGCTCTATCAATATGTAATAGTGATCTATAATGCCACCTAATGTTGTACATGATGATAAAGACAAACCAGATAGCATACTATCATCTCGAGTAAAACTGTTCTATCGGTATAGGTCCTCCCTCAATCATCATAATTACCTGCCTGCGACCATGATAATTGCCTTGAGGGCACTATAGCCAACACAAACATTATAGTGGGAGAGCATAAGACCAACAACATCATTTTCATCTAGGGCGGGTATCCATCAGCTTGACACTTCCATCGCAATGAAAGCCGAAATGGCTATGATGTTGTCACGCCCCGCTTCCCGGTGTACGGTAAGGGGTGCGGCGAGGCCCACGACGTATTTACTCAGAAATAAATACGCTAAGCGTATCTAAGAAATATAAAGTAAATGTACACAAGAGACATGAATGTAAATGAACAGCAACTTTATTTATTAACATTCTTTTATAGGTACAACTGGAAATGTAAATACATGGATGGAAAGCAATGTCTAAACAATAGCATGAACTAAAATGAAAATATGTACAAGTAAAGTCTAATGCTCCGAGTCTTCAGTGTACTGCTCCAAATGCTCCTGGCTGGTCTCGAGCTCTAATGTGTTCGATCCTCCTGAAGATGCCGGTATATACGAGAGGAGTCCAACTTACACCATGGACTTTGTTTACCCGTAGTACAAGGCTCCGTCGAAAATACCACAGAACAACGGCATGGATGTAATTATGTCTTAGATGACCACATCGTGCCACCTTTAATATATTCCGTACCAGTCTACCCCTTTATAAACCCCGTAATGTTTATTATATTGATTGTATTGATTGTACTGATTGTATTGTATTGTCTTGTAGTAAATGGAAGACTTGCTGAAACCATGATATCAGTAAATGGAATGGATGTAATAGATAGTCGTGTAAACCGGGTATATCCATGGTTCGGTTCAAGTCATGTTCATGTTATTATGGATTGTATTCTGGCATTCATGGATTCATGTTGTATTGCAGTTATACTTGAATTGGATTCAAGATAGACTGATTCAGATTTGACCGTGACTCGAACTGAGTCGGACTTTTAAACAGAATTGAAGCCCTGATTCTTTTGGAGTTATCGGTAACTGCTGCACATGGACGGCAGGATTTGTGTCTTTTTCAAAGACAATTACCGTATTGATAACACTGTTGTTAGATTGTCTACCTTAGATAGGCAAGCACCCATATTCTCCGGCTCCCCGAGGCTCAAGAGAACTGGTCTCGCTTAAACCTATATTTACTAGGATCCTTATTGTAATTTAATATAACTTGAGGGGGTTTATGTAAAAATAGTTTGATATGTTTTCAAAATACATCTCAAGTATTCAATTATCGTCTTTAGGGTTTCATAGATGTATATTTTATAAAAGTGAAATTTTCTAATGAGTAGAACCTAGTTTCCATTGTATATGGTATTTTAATGAAATACTGGAATTTGTATTGAATTGTAATGGTAGTTTCATGTAATGGTGATTCCTTTGATTTAGAAAACATGAAATATTTATATAATATATTTAAAATAGATCTTTTGATAATATTCATATATATATATATATATATATAATAATAATAAATTTTATTTATTTTGTAGAAATCTCATTTTCTTAAAAATAGCATTAAAAATTCTATCGAGATCGAATGCTCCTTGCATAGGTATGCATCTCACTCTACTAGGCCCGAGGACATGCGATAACCCGCACCATCCCGATCGGGGTTCCCCAAAATAGGTTGTAGAGGCGTAATTGTAAAGAATTGATTAATACACTTTTTAAAGAAATGGTTTTGCAAGTTTGATGGTATTTATTTGTAATGTCGTATTATCCCATAACTAATGTCCCAAACTTTCATCGTGCTATATCAAAAATGTGTGTTGTGATGAGATAGGTCATTACCTCATGAGTTATCTAAAGGTAATACAAGTATTATATTGTTTTATGTCGAAATGTAAAGTATATAGTATTTTACCGTAAAAATACAATAAAAGTTGCATAAAAGATTATTTTGAGATGAAACTTGTTTTATTGTGTTTTTTAAACATTATATGAGAGTGCGGTATTTTATTGATTAAGAAAAAAAGAGTTATTTAAAGAAAACCAAATCGGAAGTCGGTTTAACTCCGTTTCTGTCGAGTTTTGAAGAATATAAGTTTTAGAATAGATAAAAAGAGGGGGAGAAGGGACTTACTGGCTATCGAGGAAGAAGAGAGGTAGGGGAAGACTAGGGAAGCGTCGGGGCGTCGTTTCGTCGCCGGAATCTCTTCGGAACTTCACCCTTTGCTAACTCCACTTGCACAACTTGAGAATTTTTGAGAGTTTTTGTGAGGAAATTATGAATGGGGAGGGGTGAAATATGGTGTGGTATTTATAGGGAAAACTAGGGTTCAGTGTATTGAATTGGAGAATTAAAAATTTGTATTTAAAAGGATTAAAGGGGTGATTTTAATCTTTCTGCCAATGTACAGAAAAATCAAACAATATAGGGGAAGTGGGGTAGGCCAAACGGTGCCAGGGGCAAAAATTTGGACCATTCTCGACGAGGGGAACCGATGGTACCGGTCGAAATTGAATCTTGGTCGGTCGAGTTGGTGGGGTCGGGGCTGGGATTCTCGCCACGTGTCTCTGTCGCCTCATATACCCCAATGCACATGTTTGTTTATTCTGTGTCTCTTCAGTTTACGTGTAGTGCACGTGTAAACCCTTTGGCTTCTAAAAGATTAAAAGAAAAATTAATAAAAATATAATATGGCTGGAGGGATTCGATCACGGGGGCTACGTCACAGCTGTGCAAGGCTTTACCAATAAGCTACAAGTGTTTTCTTGATATTCAAAAGCAAAACATATTTATAACTTGTGCTCGGGCTCAGGTGTCTCTTTTTGTATTTTGGAAAATTTTATACAGGAAATTTAGAGTTGTTACATTCTACCCTCCTTATAAAAATTTCGTCCTCGAAATTTGTAGAAGGAAAGTGTAACAGATTCAAAGCAATTTAGTGATAGAACTATTGATAGTGTATGAAAAATATTTGGAAGAACGAAAAAATGCAAAAGTTTTGGTAGGATTGATAAAAAAGATGTGAGGGAATTACCAGGGTTACCTTGGTCTACAGTCTCGACTTCTACGGCCGCTAATGTGAACGCCTGACGCCGGGGTACATTCCTCCTAGCTGGAGGCGTATTCCTCTGTCCTTGGGGCATGTTCCTCTGCCCTCGAGACATGTTCCTCAGTTCTTGATGGAATTGGCGTGGAGGCAATGCAAGAGGTGGAGCTGGGAGTGCAAGACGAGGTGCAAGAGCCTGGATAGCTGGCCGCTGCGGATAAGTGTTGTAAGTTGAAACTGGGTTGCGTCTATAAGGACAGGTTCCAATTCCGTGATTGGAATCGCTACAAACTAAGTACAGGCCTTTTGCGCGCCTACAGTCCTTCCACAAGTGTCCATCCCTCTTGCAATAGAAGCAAAAATGTGGACTCGGATGGTTATTGGTTTTTTCCGGTCTCCTGGATTCAACAGTTGGCCTTGAA
Organism: Agapanthus africanus; assembly: GCA_030015575.1. Classification (NCBI taxonomy): domain Eukaryota; kingdom Viridiplantae; phylum Streptophyta; class Magnoliopsida; order Asparagales; family Amaryllidaceae; genus Agapanthus; species Agapanthus africanus. The sequence goes on along the minus strand of CM057346.1, from coordinate 101,267,946 downwards.
GAGGCTCCTCCTGCCATCTGAGTGGCAGGGCGCTTCACTCCGGCAGATTGGGGTATGCCCTTCATCTTCATTACTGTCTCAAATCGACGGGCAGCTTTCAGGGCCAGTTCGTGGGTTGGGAAATCCTCTGTACCTAAAGCAGCTTGGATCTACGAATCTAACCCTTGGTGAAATCGTCTAGACCTGATCTCAGCAGTCGGTATCAAGTGTGCCGTGAACCTGTTGCGGTCTTGTGTTAGCTGTGTATGTGATATTTGAAAATCGAATATTGAGACATATCTTACCTACTGAGCATGGTAAACTCAGTATCATACTCATCCACGGACTTGGTCCATATCGAACCCTGCTGTAGATGAATAAATTGCTGCACCAAGTCAATACGGACAATCTCTGGGAAATACTTCGCGTCGAACATGTAGCGAAAAGTTTTCCATTCGATCGGCTGGTCAAGACGGTTTTCTTCCGCCTTCCACCAAACGGGCGTTGTCAGTGAGTTGCAGCTTCGCGGCTCGTACCTGTTCACCGAAGAAAACAGAGACGAACCGCGTAGGATCGTCTTGCCTGAATTTTTGGGCAGATGCTATTTGGGTTTATCCGTCCACCTCTCCGAATATGCCAAGTTGATTTATGGCACCGTATATCGAAGGTTTAGACGGATGCGGCCGTTGTAGCAGATTTCATCAGATTCCTCCTCGTTTGCGAGGGTTTTTTATTATGGGGACGCTCTTCCCTGCAGGCACAAACCACTGCAGTTAATTACGTTACCGCATCACGATAACCACTTTCTCCTGCTCCGGAGGTTCACTTCGTGTCGTGTGTGTTTTTTTAATTTTTGGTTGCCCGTGGATTGTATATGGAGACTAATTTATGCTGTCGCCCGTAGGGCGTAGATTAGTCCAAATCCGTATATCTTAGATTTGGGTTTGGGTTGATTTAAGGATCATTAATCTCGTTTGAGATTAAGATCAACTTAAATTTTTGTTAAAGTTACATTAGTCCAATTTGAGACTAAGATCTACTTAACGGGGTTTTAGGATCATTCAGATCCAACAAAAGAGCATTTGGGCTCCATTATTTTAGTTTAAGGACGTTATGGTCCGTTGTTAGTTTAAGCGCGTTTTGGTCCATAGATTACCATTTTTGAGGTGATGGTTTTAGTTTGAGGACGTTACGGTCCGTAGTAGTTTGAGGACGTTACGGTCCGTAATTCACCCTTTTTGAGGTGAGGGTTTAGTTTAAGGACGTTTCGGTCCGTAGAGTTTAGTTTAAGGACGTTACGGTCCGTAGATCACCATTTTATGCCCGTGTATTTGTTTTGTGGCGGGATGTACGGCGATGATGCGGGATACACCCATTTGGTATGGTTTGGTTTAAGGTGTGCACGTCAGCTTGGGAAGTGCACCCAAGAGCAGTTGGTTGTCGGGACCCGCCACCTCTCTGAAGACGTTGAGGAATTACAATGACATGCATCAGAGGTATTGAGAGATGTACCCTTGAACCAATTCCTGTGTCTGAGGGAAGAGATCATGGTGACCCATCAAAGAATCATTAGCCATTTTTTGGGGACTAAGATTAACTTAGGAAATGTAGGATGAACATCATTTTGGATGCCATGAGTCATGTTTGGGAAGCAATGAACCCATGGGCTCAGTTGATCTGAACTTGGACTTGACCCACTCAGTTTTCTTTTATTTGAAAGAAGTGCTAAGCACTGGTTTGGGTTCAGTCCCCTTTTTCTTGCAAAAAGTGCTGAGCACTCATGTGAGTTCTGACGCTCACACTTTACTCTCTCTTTTCTTTGTCTCTATATGGAGCGCTGAGCACTCGTTATGGCGCCCACGTGCAAAGCACGTGAGGCGCTAAGTGCTGAATGATGAGTGTCAAGCACTTTTGTTCTGTGGCGCCCACATGAGCGCCAGCCACTGAGTGCTAAGCACTCTTTATTTTATAGCGCCCACGTAAGGGGCACGTGAGGCGCTGGGCGCTGAGCGCCGCCCACTGAGTGATAAGCACTCCTGAGTTCTCTCTCTTCTCTTCTTCCTTTTTTGAATGATCCACAGGATCTTTATCTAATTTTATTTACCTAAAATTTCCAAGAAGAGAGTTCTTCTTCCTCGAGAATTTAATTCTCTATTCCTTCAAAGCTTTCTCTTTTTTTTCAAGCTTATGGGAGGGTTCCTTTGTTTTAGACTTGAAGTCTTAGGTCCTTTATATAGTAGAGGCAAGTCTGTTGATTAGTTGAAGAAATCTCTCATTGAGAGATCTTAATTGATTTGGGGATTTTACCCACCATTGGATCTTTGATCCAAGGGCTTCTATTTTACAGAAATTATTTTTCTTGTTCTTAACAAAATTAGGGAAATATTTTCCCATACAGAATTTATTCTGTAGATCGGTGATTTTTTAATCACCATCGGATTTTTAATCCAACGGTACTCTGTTTTACAGAGAGTAATTTTTCTTGTTTAGAAAGATTTAAGGAAGACTTCCTCAACAGAATTTAATTCTGCATTCTGATGATTTATCATCTCCGTCGGATCTTTGATCCAACGGCCCTGTTTAACAGAGAGTAGAATTTAGTTCTACTAGGCGCCGGCGCTCACGTGCTGTGCACGTGTGGCTCCAATAAGAGTTTTTAACTCTGGCGTTGGCGCCCTGGTGGCAGACACGTGAGGCGTTGCCTCTTGAGTTTTGAATAGAGCTTTGCTCTTTTATTGAGTTTTTAATTATAGCGCTGGCGCCCTCGTGGAAGACACGTGAGGAGCTGCCTCTTGAGTTTTGAATAGATCTTTGCTTTTTTATTGAGTTTTTAACTCTGGCGCTGGCGTCCTCGTGGCAGACACGTGAGGAGCTGTCTCTTGAGTTTTGAATAGAGCTTTGCTCTTTTATTGAGTTTTTAACTCTGGCGTTGGCGCCCTCGTGGCAGACACGTGAGGCGCTGCCTTTTGAGTTTTGAATAGAGCTTTGCTCTTTTATTGTGGAAACAAATGCCCCCCACTGCTGCGCTCACATGGCTCACACGTGAGTGCAGCGATGGCATCTTTTCCACCATTGAATCTTCTCGGAAGTGGAACTGTATCCCTGTGCCTATAAGTAGGGCCTTTGGCCCTTGAAATGACTGTTGTTCATCTTTCCTAAACTTCTTCTTTCTGAGAATATAATTCTCTTTCTAGAGCTTAGATCTCTGCCAAAAAAAACTCTTTTAGAGTTAGAACTTTGCCAAAAAGCTTGGTAAGGATTATGATCGAACCTCTTAACAGAGCTTTGCTCTTCTTAGATCGTAGATTTTAAAATGTGTTTTAGGGTTTCTTAACCTATTATCAGAGCTTTGCTCATCTTTCATGAAGAACTCTTCGAGTTTTTTAGGATTTTTCTTGCAGATCTTAAAGATCTTGGGGTTTTACCCTGTTAAAAAGTTTTACTTGTAAGGGTTCTGGTAGATTACCCATTGTTTTACAGAGCATGGCTCTAAGAAATTTTGGGGAATTTTATGTCGTCCTTAATTTTCTAACAGATATGAAAATCTGTTTGCAGAGCACAGCTCTTGAGGGAGTTTAACTCCTTAGTCCAATGATATTTCTCATTAAATGAGAATCCTTTTAGGATTCCATTCTTAATGAGTGACTGCCCCATCAATGATGGGGTGTCACCTTAATTTTGTGGGGCCCCCTTTGTCCCTTTCTTTTGCACTGCAATGCAGTGCAAAAAATCTTTTAAGTATCAAAAAACGTTAAAGTTCTGAACATAACATCAATAGCTGAACCTTCTCCTTTTGTGCAGGTGCAATGGCCTTCGACTCTTCCTTCCCTTTCATACGTTCAGAGAGTGCCTTCGTCGACACGCCCGTGGATTGAGAAGTCTTCACGCTTATTAAAGATCATGACCCGGAGCAGAAATCTCTTCATCTGTGGGGGGTCATGGTATAATCAGATCATTCGGAGTCGGCGCGGTTTTTCTTGTGCAATGTCCTCAAAGCCAATTTCAGCGATTCATTACGCTGATTCGCCTCAAGTGACTTATGCCGTAGAAGAGGTCAACTAGACCTCAGAGGGTCGCCTTCAGCCCTCCATGGCATCAATACCCGTACAGTCACCGATGGATTTGGACATTTTAGGATGGCGCATATGCCAAGGCGAGTTGCGCCCTTCGGGGCAAGTCTATATGATAGGGTTGACTACTCACCATTCATCCGGCTACCTGCAGTAGGCTTGGTATATCCTGTCGGCCAAGAAGTCGCTGCTGCTGAAGCTCGGGTTGTATCCTGCAATCTATACGTCCCTTTTTCAATATCCCGTACCTCATGTGTGGTGGGTCAAGGTTTTTCTGGAACAGTAGAACATCCCAACCCATACATTTCTTCTATCAGACCGGGAGGTCTCAATTTCCTTGGAGGAGTTTGCGGAAATTTCCGGCTTACCCGTCAGAGGGGAACATTACGAGGAGATACTTCCCTCTGATGAGTATATCTTTGCCACCAAATCAGAGATGATGGGCCTTACTCCAGAGAATGCCGTTCAACACTGGTTCCTGAGCCTGATCAAGGTGTTGAACATTTATGAGAGTTTGTTCTTAGAGTCTGGAGGGCACAGAGTCGGCTTTGCAGACTTCATCGCCCGCTTTCTTCGCCCAGAAGTCTTGTCAAAACAAGCCGCGAAATTCGCTAAGCTAGATGACCCGTTCGGTTTTAGTTTGGATAACTTGCTGACGGCAGAGGCGGATTTGAATAATTTCTTCATACCAAATGTTCCAGTCATCCCTTTCGTAGAGCTCGCTACTCCAGACGTCGACAAAGAGACGTTCTTTCTAGGGTTCATCGACCTATAGTTGAATTGGTTTATGCTTCCGACGCATCCTTGATATATGAGGCCATCTGTCTTTTATCCGGCCCACCGCATGATCGCAGGGACGCGTGTGGCCATTGGGATCGCAGGGCTGGCTCATCTATATCATAGCCTGAGCTTAGCGGCAAACACTACTCAGCCGGGGGTAAAGCCCGTACATCTTCCGTTGCACTACTTCACGTCGTGGATCGAGATGCACGTGCTCGGTGCTTTCGGTGTTAACAAACGACCCCGCCTCTACAATAGCTACAACTTTCCTCGGGTCATGTATCTGGTTAATACTTCTGCGTCAGACCCGTCGCAGCAAGAGGCTCGGCGACTGGTCCTCCGCCCGCGTATGGTTGGGGACAGCATGACCTTTGTCGATAGAGACTTGACTATCGGTAAGGAATCTACTAAGGTGGTGCAACCATTGCGTGACACTTTCAAAAACGGGGCTTCCATGTTGAGGGCTCGGGAAATCTTGCACATGTATTCCATTAGGCCGGGCTTTTTAGTATTTAGACAGAGCGCATCGGTACTGTTTATGAGGTACAACCCGCACCGCTTTGCTCAACAGTCGGGTTATAATTAGGGTGTTCCTCTCGAGGCATTCTTAGCCGAGCCGGCTGCTACGGAGGAGGGTATTCGCAGCGCGCTGCACCACTTTATGCGACTAAACACGGGGTCCAATTTTCTCATTAGCGAGCCAAGCTATGTGCCGAAAGCTTCGAACGCTTATGTGGCGCGGTACCAGCATGCGATGGGTGCTGTTATCAGGGATGAAAGGCGGCTATTGCTCGATCACAAGGATGCAGTCCCCGCTGGTAATCCATCGATCCCTTTAAAGCCACGGACTGCCGTTCGTCCCTCCTTAAGAGAAGATATTACGGATGTGGTCCCACGAGCTTTCCCTGAGAAGCTTTAATCGGGTGTTCCCGCAACTGCGGTAACCGTGGCGTCCCGGAATCTGGCATTGGTTCGGAAGTCGAGACCCTCCGTCCGAAGATGCCTGTCAAGCGCAAGCTCTTATCGTCATCCGCTGGTGTCCGTTCGCAGAAAAAGAAGAAGTCTCTATTCTCTGCTGACGTCGTATTCGGCCAGGAGCCCATGCTCCCTACAGTGAGGGCTTGTGTGAATACGGCACCAATGAAGGTTTGTTCAACACGCCTACGACCAATACTGATCTACAGGCTGCCCTCGCAGCTTCCGAGTGACTGGCTCATAAGGAAGCGGCGTTGATCTCTATCGCGGAGTCAGGTATACTTCAGTTATATTCTTCTGCGCCTATCCCTTCTCTCTTTATTATGCTTTTATTAACTCTTTCTTCTTCAACATGTATTTCTGCCGAAGAGGCTCTCGCGGCTTCCCTCAGGACGTTCAAGGAGGAAGAGAGGCTCCGCGCTTCTTTGGGCCTTGGTATAATTCGTTTCATTACGCCTTTACTCTCTTTTTTTATTCATGATCTGACCCTTCTCTTCGCCCTATTGTAGGAACTACCGCAACTCAGGTCATTCCAAGTGCAATGCCAATCCCAAGTGGCGATGCAGCAAAGCTTCTAAAGCCAGCTACTATGGCTATGGCCATCCCAAAATCACCACAGGAGGCGTTGCTGAAGCGGCCAATGATGGACGCTGTAGCGGCTCCGGAGGCAAAGCTCGGTTCGGACGACGATGTCCCCCTGTCGAAAGTCTTAAGGAGGTTAGTTCTCACTGCTCAGACTGAAAGGAAGCGCAGGAAGCACGTGGCGAGGCAACGTGATGCTGTTTTGGCCGCAGGTGCGGGCTCAAGCGGTATTCCGCCTGCTGATATTCCTTCGGCGGATGTTCCTTCCACCCTGTCTACCGCCCATAGACAGGTTGCACATGCAGCTCGGGAAGAAACTGAAAAGCTACTTCAAGGTAACGTAACGCCCATTCCTTTATTAGAACTTGGTCCTCGAATTATGACATATGTATTTTCTTTTAAGCAGGGCCGAGTCCTGACGATTGTATAGCAGGTGAAACGCCGATGATTACAGAGCCCGAAGCGACCACTCTTTCTCGGGAATCTGGGACTGTCCAGACTGCTGCTCTTTCTCCTTATGGATCCTTGGTATCGACGGGTGTCACAAGCATTACGACGGCCCACGTCGAGTCAGGAGATGAAGCTATGGGTGCAGAATTTATTTCCCTGAGAGAGGGTGAGGAAGCCGTTACACTTGGTGATGCTTCCGGCGTGGTTTCGGTCCCTAATTTATCAAGTAGTCCTTGGGTTGTTGTTTTTGAGTTTTTCAATCATGTTAAGCCCTTCTAATGATATTTCATTTGTCTTGAGTATAGGCGCAGTAAACCCTGAGGCTATACCGGCTGAAGAAGTGTCGACGGCCGCCACTTTGACGGTCGATGTCCCTTTGCTTTCTTCTGCGCCTCCTCAAATCGTGGAAGGTATGGGTTTCTCACTTATTTGCTTCACTGTGGATACAATCCTTCTTGTATTGACTGTACATTGTCACGACTTTGCAGGAGTACTTTTCAACCATTTTTACCTGGTGCTAAACCAGCATTTTTCCTTTCAGTCGGAAATCGTTCCGCCTTCTGGTATTGATCAATATATTCTTCACCTAATGTTTCTCCCCTCCCCCCCCCTTTTTATAAATAGACTTATTATTGCTAAGCTTTCTTATATTGACCACAGTATCACGGGTCGGGGGCGGAAGCGAAAGAATAGCCACGCCTCCAGTACTCCCTATTCTGCCGCCTGCGACAGCCGGTACGATAGATTCCATCCCTCTGGTGTTTTCTTTATCTTCCGAGTTGAAATTTGACCATAATTCATTTTGCAGCGATTACACCGGCTCCAGCTCCTTTTGAGTCTCGCATTCCAATGCCCGTGGGGCCCTTCGCTAAACGTACATCCTCTGAGGGCGCCGCGAATAACCGGCGAACGTTAAGCGAGTTTATCGAAGATCTCAATGCCAAGGCCCTCACTTCTGCTACGGATTTTGCCGACGAAGTCAATCCAATGCTGGCGCCGCTCGTGAACTTCCATAATGAAGGTCTCGTCGGTTCTTGGGTTGATTATTGCAGGAAGATCGAGACTTGCCTGCACGAGATTGAGCTTAAGCGTCTCGCTCCTGAGGTGTTGGCCTTGAACTCTCAACAAGCTGCGTGGGTCGAGCAGAGAGTTCCTTTCATTCGCCATTTTGAACAAGAGGCGGTCCTGAGGCAAAAGGAACATGAGGCGGCTTCCGGCGAATCCGTCCAATTACGTGCCCAGGTTGAAGCGAATGCTGAGCAGCTAAAAGCTATTTTCGACAACCTCCAACGATGTATTTCGGATGGGATGACGCTAAGGCGGAATCTTAACTTCACCGAGCGAGTCACGCAGGACTGCGAAGCTGCCAAGCAAGAAATCGATGAAAAGCTTTCATCCTATTTGCAGCAACGGACTCAAATCGAAGCGGAGTTGACCGCAGTAGCTGAACACGAGAAGGAATTGAGGGGAGCGCGCGAGCGGCTTGTCAGCTTGTTGAAGACACCCCCTCCTTAATAATTGTCATTGTACCCATTTTCTTGTACTGGTTGTAAACTTCTGATTCATGAATAACATGTATTCATTTTGATTCCTTTATGAAATGTATCTTGTATTCACTTGAATTCATGAATAAAAGACATATTTTATTTCATACTGGCATTTCTCTCTTTTTTGATGTCTTGATCTAGTGTGAAGTAGTTTATATACTCATTTCAGAGTTTGTAGTTTATTCAGTCATCCTGGAGTCTCTAGTTTATGAACTCATTTCGAAGTTTGTAGTTTATCTTCCTTGAGCTTGTAGGCAAACCTGTCCTAACGTCACAGTTAACCCATGCTCTTTACGACAGAGGTCCGTTAGGGTCTGTGGTACTAGGGTTTTGTCTGTCGTACCATCGCGTTGGCTGATGCATTCCCCGATATGCAGAATTTACGCTGTTGTTCGAGCAGCCCCGCGATTGTCGTGTCTCTGATCCCTTCGGGGGCTGGACAAGACGTCTTCAAGTAATCTCCTTAGGTCATATTACCATCGGAAGAGCAAACATTAGGAATTTTCCATAACGCTTTTTACTTGAGGTTAGGCTCAGTTTGGGAGCCCCGATGAGTCATAACCACTCCGCGCTAGTGTGGGATGATCTCCGATAGTCTTTCAAGTTTTATTTGAGTTGCCGTCAAGACCCTGAAACTAGGAATTTGGCCTTCACTTCCTTTGTTGACACCGCGTCTGCTGTAATGAGACGAATGTCGAGATGATCTCTACGTTGTTTGTGAACCGTCGAGATTTGGAACTAGGGACTTTGCCATGGCTCCGTTTTTTTAACCCTGGGGTCGCTTGTTGACGTCGCGTCTGCATCCTGCTGGAGTAAGAAGAAACGTCGTTGTTGATCTCTAGGCTGTCTATGAACCGTCGAGATTTGGAACTAGGAACTTTGCCATGGCTTCGTTTTGTTGACCCTAGGGTCGCTTGTTGACGTCGCGTTTGCATCCTGCTGGAGTGAGAAGAAACGTCGTTGTTAACCTCTAGGCTGTCTGTGAACCGTCGAGATTTGGAACTAGGGACTTTGCCATGGCTCCGCTTTGTTGACGCCGCATCTGCTGTAATGAGACGAGTATTGAGGTGGTCTCTAGGTTGTCTGTGAACCATCGAGATTTGGAACTAGGGACTTTGCCATGGCTCCGCTTTGTTGATCCTGGGGTCGCTTGTTGACGCCGCGTCTGCATCCTGCTGGAGTGAGAAGAAATGTCGTTGTTGATCTCTAGAAGGATAAGAAAGAAAAACGATCTGATCAAAGCCGCTGTCTGTGAACCGTCGAGATCTGAAACTAGGGACTTTTCCACGGCTCCGTTTTGTTGACCCCGGGGTCGCTTGTTGACGTTACGTCTGCATCCTGCTGTAGTGAGAAGAAACGTCATTGTTGATCTCTAGGCTGTCTGTGAACCGTCGAGATCTGAAACTAGGGACTTGGCCACGGCTCCGTTTTGTTGACCCTGGGGTCTCTTGTTGACGTCGCGTCTGCATCCTGCTGGAATGATAAGAAACGTCGTTTTTGATCTCTACGCCATAGATGTTGCCGTCAAGATCTGGCTCTCCTTCTGATGGAGCCTAGTGGGAAAATGTGGTTCCCTTTTCGTTTGTGCCCATGGATTGTATACATGGGTCGATGTGGACTCACCTGCAGGGCAAAAGTTTCATTTTCATTCATTTTTTTTTCTTTCTGCAACGCTCTATCATTTCATCTTTTATATCGCGAAAGTTGCGATTGCCCAATCATTTCGGCTATTTTTTCTTTTTACTCGCTGATTTTTACTACGAGTTGCCCAAACATTTCGGCTGTTTTTATATGCATATTTCTTGCTCGCTGATTTTATTGCGAGTTGCCCCATCATTTTGGCTATTTTTATATGCATTTATTTTTTTGCTCGCTGATTTTTATTGCGAGTATAGAACTTAAGATTTGATACCAAATTTGGCATCAGCATCGCTGCGACTAGAATATTGCCAGGAGCGAATCATCATTTGCCGTGAAAGGCCTAGGAATTTGATACTGATTTAGGCATCAGTATCGCAACAACTGGAATATTGCCAGGAGCGAATCATCGTTTGCCCTTGTCGGTTTGAACAAAGGTGGCTTAGCAAACAAGGTTAGGATCCTATCGACTAAGGCTTTTTGACTTTACGAGCCATAAGGGTCTCATAAAGGTATTTCTCCCTACGAGTCGTGAGGATCTCGTAGGCGTATTTTCTCCTTAGGAATCATGGGGATTCTTAAGTGTGTGTTCTCTTATAAGTCGTAAGGATCTTACAAGAATGTTTTCTCCTTATAAGTCGAGAGGACTTATAATTGGCGTTCACCATATGAGGACATTCCTCGTGATTGGTGGAACTTGGTGGGGGAAACGTCTATTTGTGCCCATGGATTGTATACAAGGGCCAATATCGGACCGCATGTAAGGCAACTTGGGGAATATGACGGCTTAAGGACGGGTTTGGATCCCTGTAACTTAAGACTTTGAATCCTATGAGCCGTGAGGGTCTTATAGGGGGAGTTCTCCTTACGAGTCGAGAGGATCTCATAAGTGAAAATTTTACGAGATTGCGCCCTTTCGGGTTTTCACAAGCTCGCCGGTAGTCCTGCTGATTTTACTCACGGCAACCTTTCAGGTTTTCATCCGTGCCCATTTCGCTTGTGGATATACCATTTTTTTGTTTTTTTTACAACAAGATTGTGCCCTTTCAGGTTTTCACAAGCTCGCCGGTAACCCTGCTGATTTTACTCACGATGCCCTTTCGGATTTTCATCCGTGCCCATTTCGCTTGTGGACGTACCGTTTTTTTTTACTCCACTGTTTGCCAATGGAACTTAGGGGGGACTTCACCACCGGGGCAGCTGTGTAGCCAGCGGGACTTGAGTTGCGGTCCTCGTCGTTGGGACTTGTGGACTTGAATTCCATTATCGTCGTGCTTGAGGCGACGTATTAGTTTAAGGGCATTACAGTCCATTGTTAGTTTAGGGACATCTCGGTCCAGGGCCAGCTTCGAGGCGATGTTTTGCCGGATATTACTTATAGAGTCTTGACTCAGGAAGACAGCGAGTGGACACGAGCGTCATCATCTATCGTTAACCTGAGTCATGACTTGTCAAGCGTAGTATTTCTTAAGGAACCAGTCGTTTATTGGCCGGAAGGGCCTTTCGCCATGCATATCCATGAGTAAGGAGGCCCCACCTTGATAGACCTTGTCTATGATGTACGGACCCTCGTAGTTCGGCTCGAATTTCCCCCGCTTTGCACGGTTGGGGATCATAGGTCTTTTTACGACTAACACGAGTTTACCTTGGCGGAATGTTCTTGGTCTGGTTAGTCTTTCGTATAAGCGCGTCATCCTTACTTTGTAAGCTTCTAGCTTTTGTTGCGCCATGAGATAAGTTTCATCGAGGGCATCGAGCTCCTCAAGCCGAAGATGAGCATTTTCTTCATCCGTCAGCTCATATCGAACTGCTACTCGTAGAGAGGGTAGCTCTATCTCCAAGGGAAGTACCGCTTCCGTGCCGAATACCAACGCGAATGGCGTAGTATTCGTAGCCATTTTGAACGTGGTTCAATATGCCCAGAGAGCTTTATGCAGTCTCTCATGCCGGTCCTTTTTATTTCTGGACACCATTTTCTTTATGATCTTCGTCAAGGTCTTGTTGAAAGCCTCAGCTAGACCTTTAGCTCGGGGATTATAGACTGAAGAGTATCTCCAGTCTATATTATGCTGTTGTGCGAAGCGACTGATCTTATGGCTCCTGTAGGCCGGCCCATTATCTGAGATGATCCGTCGCGAAGTGCCGAATCGGTAGATGACATGTGTTCTGAAGAAATGGAGGATATTCTCCATCTTCACTTCCCTTAGCGGTACTGCCTCTGCCCACTTAGAGAAGTAATCGGTTGTTTCCAATATAAACCGATGTCCTTTGAATGATACTGGTTTGATGAGCCCAATTATATCGGTTCCCCATATTTCGAACGACCAGCTGGCTACCGTTGGGTGTAGCGGATTTAGATGTTGGAGGATGAAGTCCCCGTGAATTTGGCACGAGTGACACTGCTTCGCATATTCGAGGCGGTCCTGAATCATCGTAGGTCAATAATAACCCATTCTCTTGATCTTCAGTTTCATCTTTGGCTCGTCTTGATGAGAACCGCAGAGTCCGTTGTGGGTTTCTTGGATGACTCTCTGTGCTTCTCCTGGTCCCAGGCACCTTAGCCACAAACTGTCGAACGATCTCTTATATAGAGTATCATTGACGAAGGCAAAAGACGGAGCTCGTTTCATGAGCTGATGTCTCGAAGATGCGTTTTCGGGTGTTCGATAAGATTTGAAGTAGTCTATGAAGACTTCTCTCCAATCCTTAGCCTTTTCTTCATCCACTAATTGGAAGGTTGCTTGTTCGGTCGCTTCCTTTCTTTCAGACGACACTGGAGATATTTCTGCTGTCGCGAGAATCCGGCGGCTTTGTACAACGATCCTTACGTCATCGAGTTTTTTGTCGGCCAGTTTTTTAGCGAGCTTGGCTAACGCATCTGTCTTGCTATTTTCTGCCCGCGGTATGCTTTCCAGGATGTATGAGGGGATTTGAGTCAGCAGTTGCTGCACTCTTTCACCATATTTTACCGACTCTGGTTTACACGTTTGATAGTCGCCATTTACTTGGCTAACGACTAGCTGGGAGTCTCCATATATGAGGAGATCTTCGATTCCCATGTCGACAGCAATATCAAGACCCGCTATCAAAACTTCATATTCAACCTCGTTGTTTGTCCTTGGTTCTGTTAAGGAAAAGGCGAAACGCATTATCCCTCCTTGCGGAGTCATGAAGATAAGGCCTACCCCAGCTTTGATTATGGGGGTGCTTTGCTTTCGCTTTTTCAAGGAAGATGCTCCGTCGAAGTATAGTTCCCATCGGGCATTATTTCCTTTCTTCACCCCTTCGATTGTGTTGAACACGTGTTCATCTGGTAATTCGCAATTTAAGGGAGAGTTGGCTGGTATCGCATACTCAGCGAGAAATTCGGTGATGGCCTGGCTTTTCACTGCCTTGAAGGGTCGATATGTTATCGAGAATTCCATCAAGAGGAGGGCCCATTTGGCAAGCCTTCGTGTTACTATGGCCCTTGACATCAGATATTTGAGAGGATCCACCTTCGATATGAGATAGACCTTATGTGCCAAGGCATAATGTCGAAGCTTCGTTATCGCGAAGATTAGTGCCAGACAGTGTTTTTCAATAGGGGAGTAGTTGTTTTCTACCCCCCGAAGAACTCGACTCAAATAGTAAATAGCTCTCTCCTTCCCCTGGTCATTCTCCTATGCCCATAGCGCGCCTAAAGAACCTTCAAGGGCTGTTGTATACAGGATGAGACTTTCCCTTGACCGGAGCGGTCAGTACTGGCGGGTTCTGCAGACACTGCTTGATTTTGTCCAGTGCATTTTTGCATTTATGATCCCAAACGAACGAGGTCCCCTTCTTCATTAGATGGCTGTAAGGGCGGCATTTTCCGGAGAGGTTAGCTATGAACTGTCGGATATATGCGAGCTTTCCTTGGAGAGACTGCAGTTGCTTAAGAGTTCTTGGCGAGGGCATTTCCATAATCGCCTTGATCTTTGATGGGTCGATTTCGATGCCTCGGTGTCGTACGATGAATCCTAGGAATTTTCCTGAGGAGACTCCCAACGCGCATTTCAAAGGGTTCATCTTCAGATTATATTTCCGAAGACGCTGGAACACTATTTTCAAATGCTCCCAGTGCTCCTCGTACGATTTGCTTTTCACCACGAGGTCGTCGATATAACATTCGACAATCTCGTGTATGAGGTCATCAAAGATCTTCGTCATAGCCCTCTGGTAGGTAGCGCCAGCATTCTTCAGACCGAAGGGCATCACTTTATAGCAGAATATGCCCAGCGGAGTCCGGAAGGCGTTATGCTTTTGGTCTTCAGGATGCATCTTTATTTGATTATACCCTGAAGATCCATCCATGAAGGAGAAGACCTCATGAGTGGACGTGTTATCGATCATCAGCTCGGTAACAGGCACTGGGAAGTCATCCTTCGGACAAGCTTTGTTAAGATACCGAAAGTCCACGAAGATGCGTACTGTCCCATTTTTCTTCATTATCGAAATGATATTAGCGATCCAGTCAGGATATTGAACTTCTTGGATGAAGACGAAGTCAATTAGTTTCTTGACTTCGGCGTTGATACTCATTTCAAGTTCGAGCCGCATTCTTATTGGCGCTTGCTTGACTAGCTTAACGTCCGGCGATATAGCCAATTTATGCACCGCTATTTCTGGATCTAATCCCGGCATCTCGGAATAGTTCCATGCAAAACAGTCTTTATACTGCATAAGCACGTCCTTTAGTGTGGCCACCTATGTTTTAGACAACAGCTCACTGACGAACGTTGGCCTTGGATCATTTTCCGTCCCTAAGTCAATTTTCCTTAGATCGTCCGCCGTGGTGTGTATCCCATCTTCCAGCTCTTTTGGCACCGGTAGAAATTCTAAGATCACCTCGTCTTCATCCTCATCTGCGAGCACTGGGAGAGGTCGTCCATATTCTCGTGCTCCCTCTCCTTTGAGAATGTTATCACGTGGCAGGTACGAGTTCGTTTCCAAGCTCGATGTTGATCTGGACTTACCCTCGCGATATAGGTTGCTTTTGGCTCATGCTTTCGTGGTGGGGTTACCCCCCAACTGTCGGATAGAGCAAACATGCCTTGCTGATACTGGTCTTCGACCCAGTCTTTGAAGGTGAAGCAGTCTTCAAGAAGATATCCTACTCCCCGGTGGTAGGAGCAATAAGCCTGGTGATGGACCTCGTTTATTTGTTCGGGGTGCCGAGACTCCGGGGGCGTCCTCATTTGATATTTAATGACAAGGTCGAATATTTTCCTTGTCATGTCTTGAGGGAAAAAATATTTCCAACCCATCTTCTTCATAAAAGACGGATTCCAGCTGAATCTTTCTCGATTGCATGGCTTCTTGGATCCGCTTCGCTATTTTAGAACATCATTCTCATTCTTCACCTTGTTTTTGCCTCTACGTCGGGCTTTTTCCTTGCCATGAGAGCGCACAGCGGGCTGAAGGTGAAGGGCATCGCAGTCTTCTCTTTCCGCAGACTGCTGAGTAAGCCGCTGCGTCCTGGCTTTCTCGTAATAGCCATTTCGCGGCTGTGGTCATCCCAGACCTTTTGACATGATTCCTTTAATAGCTTGTCAATTTGTTCTTCGAATGACGGCTTGGCATTCTTACGGCGGGATCTCGCTCTGGTTCAATATCGGCGCTATCTGGAAAAGCATTCCCTTCTCCAACGGAGTTATTTATGACACGACAGCCATGAAGTCGCTCCCGTTTCTTGGACCGAACGTATCCAAGTACAGTCATATCCATCTTTCCGTTGGGCATCTTTCGCTGAGTCTGGGAATGTCCTAAATCTTGTTGTAGAACTGGGCATGTCGAGATGTTTGCTTGAATGGTACGCCTTGGCATCTTAACAGCCTTTTCAATCCCTCTGCGTAATATCTGGACAGACGGATTGGTTGAAACCTGTCAAGCGCAAGTTCGGCACCATGTCAGGCTTCTTTTTCCACTTTAGTCTCCGTAGATTGGTAGAAGAGGATCGCCTTTGTTAGTTATATGTATACCCTAGAGGCCATTACTGTACATTGGATGTATATTGTAGTGGATGCTGGGACATATATAGGTAGGACTTTCTTGCTTGACATGATAGTACGCTATCTGGTTGCTCTTTATCTTAACATGTATACCTTCTGTCTCTCTGATTACATGTTGATAAAGTCCTTAGGATGTGTACTCGACTTCCAGGACTATGATGTAGATCATACTAGTGGGGCCTGGGTAGTCCATGAGTACATCCTTCAATGTTCCTAGTCGTGGGAATATCGAGACGGGGCATCGATATTCCAGAGTAGACTAGCGTATATCTTCTAGACCCATGTGATGGGCGATGGATGATCCCATATCCATTGGTGTTTGACATCAAAGATGGTATGCGGGTGCTCAGTGGAGACTGGGTACACTGAACGGACTCGCCGAGAACTTCCAGATGGTATTATACCTCACGTCAGATGGCAGTTCTCTGGTGACACTGGTACAGCTTAGTCTGTTGACCCGAGATCGTCATAGAGTCTTGTGTGTCTCCCACTGTGCTTTGATTTCCACCCTACCACGGCTCTACTGATTCGTGCAAACAGGTGGTTTTTGGGTACAGTCCCGATTCACATGGAGGCAATGAGCGATAGGAGGGGATTCGTCTCTCCCGGTATTGGGGGTTGATGTTGCGCTATGCTCGACTGGCCATAACAGGGAATCCTTGGCCAGGGTTGCAGTGATATACTGGTAAGAGTTATCGGTAGTTTCACGAATGTTATGGACCTCACGTCGGCATGACTTATCGAGCTATTGGGGTCTGACGTTTACCACCCCTAGGCGAGATATGCGACATATCAGACGAACAGACCGGACTGTACGGTAAGTGTTACTGGTTGGATTCACAGGAGTGTGAGCGGGCTTGCTCGTCGATCTTCTGATCGCGCAATACCCGGGTGGCCGTTACGTTTAGCAGACCGCTTGCGGCTTGTGGGTGCTTGATATGATCATCATCTACTGCCGGCGTATTGACGAGTCTTTAGAGTCCTACACAGAGGTTTCCTGGCTCAAGCGAAACGAAATAGGAGCGCATATGAGATATATGCGAGACCGAGAATAATGCGTGTATGTGATACCGTATTCTATTCTCGCGATGAATGTATCGAATGGTTGTATGCGATATAACCTAGTTATCGAATCGAGGATTGATTCGATAAGTCGATACATTGGATACTAGTCGGTTATATGCGATATGACCGGATCGTTAAATCAAGTATTGATTTAATGATTTAATGCATAATTATATATTTGATATAATATTTTGCATTAACTAGTATTTGTTCACTTTAAAAGGATTTTCTCACTTGATGTACACAAGTTATATATGTGATATACTTTTGTGCACTTGTTTGTATCATGTTTGATGATACATGCTCACTTGGGTTTGTGTAAAGAATTAAACCATGGTTAGTTAATGGTTAGGGTTTCATTTGATTTACTTATTCATTTATTTATTTTGTTTATTTATTTTGGAAAAGAAAAATGATATGGTGGCTTTCTTTGTTTGCTTGTTGAAGCTTCATGAAGCTTTGAACAAGTCCACCATTTTTGTCTCATGCTTAACCCTAACCATTCAAACTAACCATAGTCTATTCTCTACACCTAACCATGGTTGCCATATGATAAGTATTCATTTTATTTTCTATTTTAAAAATAACTTATCATATTCTTTCTTCCTCTTCTTCTTCTTCAACAAAGGAAGAAAGCTTGCCTCCATCAATGGCAACTTGAGAAAAAGAGTGAGAATCCAATTCTAAAGTGAACCCACCTCCTATTTCTTCATCCTCTACCTCTTGCCAAGTAGTATAGGGTGTTTTCTTCATAAGTTTCATGACTTGGTGAAGTTGAAGTTTGATCTTGAGTTGCCTCGACGTAGATCATCTTCGGCATCGAAGTCGACGACCTAGCCCGCCCATTTCTCCGATGAAGCCGATGCTAGAGTCCGGGATTCGATATGGACAGCGGAGGGACGTCATCACGGAGCCTAGGAGGTGGAGGACCGGATCTACAAAGGTTGTAGCCTCTTTCCTTTTAAGTTAAAGTTGTTTACTTGCATTGCACCGCCTATACATCTAGTTAACGATCCGTATTAGGGTTTGTAGGCACATGAAAAATTAGAATTAGCCATGTTTGATTGCTTGTGAGACCTCATTAGTGTGCCTAGGATCCCTACAGTGGTATCAGAGCCTAGCTAGAGCCTTAGGCGATGCGTAAACGGAGTTAGAAGTCCGATCGAACCGAAACCCTAATACAAAAATGCTCTCTGTACATTTTTTGAAATCGGAGTTTTTTGAGAATTAAAAATATGCAGAAAACTAAGCAGGAATATCTAAGAATTACTGTGAATTTCGAGCACCTGATTCAATCAAATAGCGGCGAAACCGCGGCATTAGCATGGCTAATGCGGCGATTCCGCGGCAACTTTGTCGCTTCTCCCCTTGATCTTTGCACAGTAATTCTTATATTTTGTTGCTATATTTTCTGGGAATTTTTAAATCTGACTCAAGAGTTGAGTTTTCTGGGTTGTATTGGGGACTCGGTGTTTCGATCGGATCGTCTAATTTTGTCTGTGTGTTTTTCCGGATAATTTTAGAATATGTTAAAAAGTTCGACCGGATATAAATACCCACTTTTTCCCCTGCCGGAAAATTTCCAATTGTTGGATTTTCCATAGTTTAATGACGTTCCAAGTAGTGCAAGTAACGCGATGGTCCCTCTAGAAGACAACAAACCTTAACTCGATTATGTGACCGTCTTGAACTGCCCTTTGAACCCTAGGGTTTGGGGCAGTACGGTGTGCCACATGTGAGGCGTTGGCTTGACCCTTCTACGGCTGGACCGTTGGTACTGAGGCATGAAGTGAATGTCTTTGAACTTATTTCATGTGTTGAGCTGTTTTGGGAAAACTTGGGTGGTCGATTGTTCAATCGGAAAGTTTAACATTTTCTATTCATCTGGAATGTGATACAACATTTGGAATTCACAAGTAGTTATGAGATAACTGAATGAATGTTATAAACATAGCACTTTAGTCTCACTTGATCGGTTGCCACGGAATTTTGATGCGATCAAAAGTCCGTCGCAATCACGTAGCATACGCGGATACTCGCCGGGTAAACTTAATAGACAGCCTTACCCCATAGCCCCGACCAAGTGACTGTAGGAGAACCCCGTCGCCGAAAGCACCCGTTCGGGTGCTCGCGGCAGCGGTGTTCCGCCTTAGTGCACTTCGTCGACGGCGTCGGGGGTGCGGCCGCCTACTAAAGTTTGCGACGAGCACTCGATCGGGATGTCGGGAATCTTGTTGAATTGCCCGACTTGATATTGAAAAGAGTTTTCGATAATGAGACTAAAATGCGGGGTTTATAATTGTTAGGCATGTGATGTCTAAGTATTTCATTTGATTAGGCATGCGATGTCTAAAGAGGATGCAGATTCCAACTGTTGTAGTTTTACACTTTCTTTTCTGTGACCGTAAGTGTAATATGTGGTATCGCCGGTTTCGTTGCTATATGTCAACGACAATTGGGATGCGCATATTTACTTACGTTGATGACATGTGATGTTATGTGTTGCTGGATATGTTATATTGGATCGTCGTGTTTGAATAGCCGGGGTTTTTTTATGTGAGATGAGTGTTTTTTCATTTTCATTCATGTAAAAACTTGTATGTAATATTCTTTTATTGGGGCACTTCCAGGTTGCGGATGTTGTCACCATTTGTATATTATTTACTTTTCCGCATTAGGATAGACCCAAGAAGGGGAGCACAAGTAACCGGGTTCTGGGGTCCAGTAGGAGACCAACTCGAGGAGTCGAGTCCGGGTCTCCTAACCCTAGAATTGGTAGGGTTGCTTGCCGCTCAAGTAGGGGTCTAGGGGTGTGGGATTGGCTATTCATCACAACCGTGAAATCCGTGTTTTATACTGGCTCGTATTGAAAACACGGACGTCCTGGTATATCCAATATTTCATATGATATTTTCTGCTGCGTTATCTGTGATGTGATCATGTGATGTGTTCAGATAGATATTATATATAGTATATATGATATATTATATAGACGTTGCTTATGTTTTACACCCGCGCTAGCCCTGCCTCGTTCTGGCGTTAGTTACCTAACCTAACGGTGCAGACGGGACATCGAGGCGAATGCGGATGGCATAAGCGTACGTTATATTTATCTGTGATGTTTAGGTAGACTTAAATGATGGGATATTCATTAATGAGATTAATGAAAGAAAATAAACCTAATTGATGTTGTGGAATCGAATTTCAAAATAAAACAGGTAGCTACAGTTCTTGTTTTGCATCGCGGTGTTCATTATAGAACATCATGCACCTTATTCGATGAGGAAAGGACCGAGATCCCTTCACCGGGAGTGACTCCTTTAGCAATAACTGGCAGATGCTACAACCCTCGGTTTGTCTTTTGATTGCTTCTATAGTTTCTGCTTTGCACAGTGATATATATGATATATCCCGCACCTCATTCGACGAGGAAAGGGCCGACGATCCCTTCACCGGGAGTGACCCCTTTAGCAAAACTAGAAAAGCCTCAAAAACATTCCATTTAAAAACCATTTGATTCCGCAACGAGATCAAGTTCAAAGCGTTAAAGGTTTTATTAAAAACCATTCGCAACCCTCCGTCATTTTAGGAAGTAGAGTACTTAGTATTCATGCTGTGTTTGTTGACCTTAGTTAAGGCACAGTGTACGGTAGCTAAGTGATGTCTTCCTACACCGCATATGATGCGATTAGTTAGGAAAGTCGCGTGACTTTGTTGACCTTAGTTAAGGGTCATGTGGGTGGGTCTAATTAATCACGAAATGACGGGTAGGACTTGACTAGTACTTATGATTTGTTGACCATAGTTAAGGTCATAAGTGCTACGGGTAAAAATCTTTATCGGGAGTTTCAAGTGTTGAAATTTGCAATGAGATTGCATACCTTCTATGTGATAGTTGGATCCCGATACCCACTGCGAGTAATTGTTACTCCTGGGAGAGTTTTGCACTTTACAATTAGCCGATCAAGTAGGTGTCTAGAAAGATGTCAACGGGGTTACGCCTCTGGGAAAACGAGGTTTACTGTAATTAGGTCCGTGCGAAAGCACGGGGAACCTCCCTCAAAGTACCGACACTGGCCTGGCTGAAAGATTGGCGAACTTGTAGAGTGTAATTAATCCCGGCTAGTCTTTCCTTTTAGGGTTTGAAGGAAGATTTGATAAAAACAGTGGGAGCCATCCTGATTAGATAAAATAAATAACCAATCTGATCTTGAAAGAGCGTACGCAGAGTGTTTTCTTCTCTCTCTCTCCAGGTAGCGACCATATCACGCCTTAATCAAGATAATAATATAGATGTATTGACCGAACCCGCTTGTTATACTGAGCTGGAAAACGTTGGTCCCGCTCCAACTTATAATTGTTATAAGACAGAGTAGGAAATAGGGGAATACCAGAATTCCTATGCCGCCCAAACGAAGAAAGTGCATGAGATGCATCTCCTTCGGGTGTGTTCATTATAAAGAACTGTTTCTCAGTATCCTCTGCATCCTGGGTATTTCATACCGGATCAGGATCCCAGATATGTAATCTGTTACATAGGGCTACAAAAAGGTAGAAAACTGAGAACGGGTGATAAGTTTCATGAGACAGAAAACGGGGCAATTGTTGCAGCCAAGTCTGTTGGTCACTGTCACCCTGTATTACCAGTACATTGATTCTGAACAAATGCTATTAGATACCGAACCTGATATACAAAATCATATCAGTCTCTTTATAAGTAAAGAAATGATAAAATTTTGTATTGATGGATAATGTTTTGAACATTTCCTATGTCAAAAGTTGATCGGTTCAGGCACGTTATCTAAAAGCATTGACGTTCTAAATCAAACTACAGTTCTTAGTATTCAGAACACACACAAGAGGAAAAGTTCAGAAATGAACGAATCATTCTTGAGACATTGTAGACTAGGTCATATCAATGCGACCCGACTGGCTGAAGTTACATTTTAGATGCATATTTAAATCAGTTTGAATTTACATCTTGTGAAACTTGCCAGTCATGTCACAAAGATTAGATGACCATAACTCTGTTTATTGGAAACAGAGAAAGAGTTAGTGAACTCTTGGGACTGATACATGATGATGTATGTAAACTCCCCTGTCTACACATGCCAGGACCGGTTCTTTGTACTTCATTATATTCTCTGATAATCTCTCAAGATTCAGTCATATGTTCCTGTTGAAACATAAGTCCGAAGCTTTTGAAGTATTCACAGAATATAAGTTGGAAGTAGAGAACCAAAATACGGGTATAAGTATTATGTCCTATGATAAGATCAGGGAGGAGATTACTTGTGCATGGAATCCTTGGACTATTCTAAAGGAAAATGAGATTCTCTCTCAGTATTACTCCTCTGAATACACCACAGCACAACGGTGTATCGGGGTGGAGCAATCGCACAATATTAGATATGGTGTGCTCTATGATGAGTATTACTGAGTTACCTATTTCCTTTTAGGAGTTGTGCACTTGAGAAGCTGCATACTTATTGAATTAGGTTCGAATCAAATCAGTGCCTACCACTCCATATAAGATATGGTGTGGGAAGAGCCTATCCCTTAAGTAAGTTAAGATTTGGGATTGTCCGGCCTATGTCAAAAGTAAAATCCGGACAAGATCGAGGCAAGGACAGTTCTGTAGAACTGGAAAGGTTCCAGCTGTACAAAACTGCTGATGATTTGACAAAACCAAAGGATTCAAAAGTCCCCGACGAACCTCAGCCTCTCCGCCGATCTGGTAGGGTTCCTCATCCGCCTAAGAGATGCTTCGGTTTCTCGATGACAGTGGGAGCGAGGATTGCATCATGAGATGATGACCCAACTAGTTTCGAGCAGGCCATCAGGAGTGGGACTCTGTAAGAATGGCTGGAAGCTTAGCGATCTGAGATGGAATCCTTATACACCAACAAAGTATGGACTTTGGTTGCTATATCTGAAGGGTTAAATCCCCATCAGGAGCAAGTATATCTTGAGAAGATTACTTGGTGTAGATGGAAAAGTTGAGACTTTAAAAGCTAGACTTGTTAAAGGTTTTCGTCATTGACCAGGCGTGGATAATGATGAAAGCTTTTCCAGTGGCTATGCTTAAGTCCATCCGGATCCTACTTGCCACGGCTACATACCATGACTACGATATCTGGTGGTTGGGTGTCATGACTGCTTTTCTAAAATGATGTTTTAGAAGAGAGCGTCTGTAAGTACACAGCCAGAGGGCTTCATAGACAGTGGGAGCAGCGGAAACGTGTACAAGATGCTTTATAGGATAAAGCAGGCATCGCGGAGTTGGAACGTCTGTTTTGATGAAGTAGTCAAAGAGTTTGACATCATCAAAATAATAGATGAACCTTGTATATACAAAACGGTAGTAGAGAGTAAGGTAGTCATCCTCGTATTGTACGTGGACAACATACTCTTGATAGGAAAAGAGTTTCCTATACTACGATCGGTCGATCTCCTATTGTCGCATAGATTTTCCATGTAAGATCAAAATGATACCTCCTAAATCCTGGAAGTTGGATCTATGAGATAGATCTAAATGGATGTTAGGATTCTCACTAGCTGTAGTAAGATTGTATCAATTGATCCTGGGGAGAATCACTGGAAAGGTTCCAGAGTAATAAAGACGACTGAATGTCAGTCACAGGCATTGTCTTTACCCTAAGTAAAGGGACGGTATGTTGGAAAAGTTCCAAGCTAGATACCGTGGCAAACTAGACGATAAAGGCTGGTAACATCACTGTCAAAGATACTACCAAAGAGGCAGTTTGGGTGTATATTGGTTCATGAGATGAACTAGGTTCCTACCATTGTATGACAATGGAAGTGTGGCTTTGGCTCTGGAACCCTGGTCCCATCAGTGACCCAGACATATTCTGAGGCAGCATCACCTGATCATAGAGATAGATGATCTCCAGGGTGATCGAGGTTAGGAGAGTAGACTCAGAGGACAACACGGCGGATCCACTCACGAAGGCCTTTTCCCAAAGAGAGACTTTTAGGGGATGGTTGAGTATTAGATACTACAACTACTGCTACAGATGGCCCTAGTGCAAGTGGGAGATTGTTAGTTATATGTATGCCCTAGAGGCCATTACTGTACATTGGATGTATATTGTAGTGGATGCTGGGACATATATAGGTAGGACTTTCTTGCTCGACATGATAGTACGCTATCTGGTTGCTCTTTATCTTAACATGTATACTTTCTGTCTATCTGATTACATGTTGATAAAGTCCTTAGGATGTGTACTCGACTTCCAGGACTATGATGTAGATCATACTAGTGGGGCCTGGGTAGTCCATGAGTACATCCTTCAATGTTCCTAGTCGTGGGAATATCGAGACGGGGCATCGATATTCCAGAGTAGACTAGCGTATATCTTCTCGACCCATGTGATGGGTGATGGATGATCCCATATCCATTGGTGTTTGACATCAAAGATGGTATGCGGGTGCTCAGTGGAGACTGGGTACACTGAACGGACTCGCCGAGAACTCCCAGATGGTATTATACCTCACGTCAGATGGCGGTTCTCTGGTGACACTGGTACAGCTTAGTCTGTTGACCCGAGATCGTCATAGAGTCTTGTGTGTCTCCCACTGTGCTTTGATTTCCACCCTACCACGGCTCTACTGATTCGTGCAAACAGGTGGTTTTTAGGTACGGTCCCGATTCACATGGAGGCAATGAGCGATAGGAGGGGATTCGTCTCTCCCGGTATTGGGGGTTGATGTTGCGCTATGCTCGACTGGCCATAACAGGAAATCCCTGGCCAGGGTTGCAGTGATATACTGGTAAGAGTTATCGGTAGTTTCACGAATGTTATGGACCTCACGTCGGCATGACTTATCGAGCTATTGGGGTCTGACGTTTACCACCCCTAGGCGAGATATGCGACATATCAGACGAACAGACCGGACTGTACGGTAAGTGTTACTGGTTGGATTCACAGGAGTGTGAGCGGGCTTGCTCGTCGATCTTCTGATCGCTCAATACCCGGGTGGCCGTTACATTTAGCAGACCGCTTGCGGCTTGTGGGTGCTTGATATGATCATCATCTACTGCCGGCGTATTGACGAGTCTTTAGAGTCCTACACAGAGGTTTCCTGGCTCAAGCGAAACGAAATAGGAGCGCATATGAGATATGTGCGAGACCGAGAATAATGCGTGTATGTGATACCGTATTCTATTCTCGCGATGAATGTATCGAATGGTTGTATGCGATATAACCTAGTTATCGAATCGAGGATTGATTCGATAAGTCGATACATTGAATACTAGTCGGTTATATGCGATATGACCGGATCGTTAAATCAAGTATTGATTTAATGATTTAATGCATAATTATATATTTGATATAATAATTTGCATTAACTAGTATTTGTTCACTTTAAAAGGATTTTCTCACTTGATGTACACAAGTTGTATATGTGATATACTTTTGTGCACTTGTTTGTATCATGTTTGATGATACATGCTCACTTGGGTTTGTGTAAAGAATTAAACCATGGTTAGTTAATGGTTAGGGTTTCATTTGATTTACTTATTCATTTATTTATTTTGTTTATTTATTTTGGAAAATAAAAATGATATGGTGGCTTTCTTTGTTTGCTTGTTGAAGCTTCATGAAGTTTTGAACAAGTCCACCATTTTTGTCTCATGCTTAACCCTAACCATTCAAACTAACCATAGTCTATTCTCTACACCTAATCATGGTTGCCATATGATAAGTATTCATTTTATTTTCTATTTTAAAAATAACTTATCATATTCTTTCTTCATCTTCTTCTTCTTCAACAAAGGAAGAAAGCTTGCCTCCATCAATGGCAACTTGAGAAAACGAGTGAGAAATCCAATTCTAAAGTGAACCCACCTCATATTTCTTCATCCTCTACCTCTTGCCAAGCAGTATAGGGTGTTTTCTTCATAAGTTTCATGACTTGGTGAAGTTGGAGTTTGATCTTGAGTTGCCTCGACGTAGATCATCTTCGGCATCGAAGTCGACGACCTAGCCCGCCCATTTCTCCGATGAAGCCGATGCTAGAGTCCGGGATTCGATATGGACAGCGGAGGAACGTCATCACGGAGCCTAGGAGGTGGAGGACCGGATCTACAAAGATTGTAGCCTCTTTCCTTTTAAGTTAAAGTTGTTTACTTGCATTGCACTGCCTATACATCTAGTTAACGATCCGTATTAGGGTTTGTAGGCACATGAAAAATTAGAATTGGCCATGTTTGATTGCTTGTGAGACCTCATTAGTGTGCCTAGGATCCCTACAGCCTTTTCACCTCTTCGCCTAGGAGGGACGTAAAAAGTCTGCAGCTCTTGCACGCCGTATGTATCGAGCGCATCAAGCTCCCTGTAATATCGCCGCGGAACCATGATAATTTTTAAACTCTGATCAGCTCCAGTGAAGGTCTGCATTGACGGGCGGATGGAGAACACTGCGTTGGCCTCGTCCTCAGAGTCACTGCCGAGGACCAAAATAAAGGTAGATGGTCCGGGCCTATTGCCTTGGGGTTGCCCCGAGTAGATTATTTCTTCATCTTCCTCGGTATCGCTCCCAAAGATCGGGATAGTGGCGACGGTTTTTTGTTGGTTCTCCGGTTTACGACATCTTTCCATGTTTTCGAAGTCTAGTAGGAAGTACTTATCGTCTTCATATTTGCGGACTTCATTTTCGGAGAACGGGTTTATCTCCCCTGTAACTATGTACTCGAGGCCGTCTTTGAAATACTTCATACACTGATATCGTGTAGAAGGGATGATGTTGTACTCATGTAACCAAGGCCGGTCGAGCAAGGCGTTGTAGCAGGTCTTGGCGTTAATGACATGGAATTTGATGTCGGTGACGAGCATCCTAAAGCGTAATATCAATATCATGGACCCAAGCATCCGTGATGACTGCGAGTCGAAGCCGGAGATGGTAATTTTGTCCCGGGCCGGGTGCTGAACGTTCATGCAAATATCCTTCAGCACCTTCACGTTGAGAAGGTTGACGGAGGACTCGTTGTCGACCAGGATCTTCCCTATCTTAATGTCATGGCAGTACCCGGTGACATATAAAGGATGGTTGTGCTCGCACGTCCCAAGGAGGAGATCTTCATCGCCGAATGTGATGTCGGCTGTATGAATCTCGGCTAGCTAGTCTTTCATCTTTTCTTTTGCAAGGAAAGCTTGGAACTGATCAGGCTCTTGCAGTGCCTTGATCAGAGAATCTCGTGCCTCTTTGGACAGGAGGAGAGCATCCAGTATGCTCAATTGTGAGGGTATCTTCCTCAAATGTGCCAGAACATTGTAATCTACCTTGTTTTTCTTAGGTGGGTCCTTAGCCGCGAGCTCTTTGACGACTCTATCATCGAGGGCAATTTCCTCAGGGACTTTCTCTTTCCCCTTGTCTCTTTTGTTAGAACCCTTGTTTGTAGGCCCGAGGTTCTTTTCAGGCAACGTAGAGTTACGCAGCTGAATGTTCTCGCAGTTCTTCTCCTCTTCTTCTTTTCCAAAAATGGATTCTTTGAAGAGAGGGATGAGGGTTATTTCTTCCTCAGAATCGCTCCCGAATGTAAGAACTTGAGATTTTCCTTTTGTCGAACTGGTATCAACAATATGACAGTTGCCAGCCATTTCTTCACGCTCGTCTGTCGCGCTCCCTTGTTGTCGACGGTTTTTGCGCTTTATCCGCTTGAAGCGTTGCCGGTGAGCAACGTATCCTTGCCACCACTTCTTTAAGGCATTGCACTCTTTGGTGGGGTGTGTGACCCTCCGATGGTATAAGCAGTAGTTCGGATGTACATTCTCTTCGTCGAGGCACGTACTCTTGGGAGTGTTTTCCATGAGAGGAGGCAGCTTCATTCTTATTGACAAGGCTTTGGCGAACTGCTTCTCTGGTTTGATCCTGCTCTTGTTTGTAGCAGATATGCTTTGGCTTGGGTGGAGTATTTTACGACTCATCCTTACCACAGATTCTTCATCCTGACGTCGACGCTTGGCCTTTTCGTATATGGTCGTTTCACGTTCTCAATCAGCTTTGCTCTTTTGAAGGACTTCGTTCAGCAGCCTGTCAATTGGGTCTTCTGATAGTTCCGGGGATTCTGGCGCCGGTCCTGCCCCCAGTTCCTCTGCGTTGCTTTCCGACGCTGAGGGAGTTTCTTCGTCTTTTAACGACGAGTGAGAGACCATGTGGCAACTCGCTACATAATACTCGGGTTCTTCTGACGAGCCGTTTCCCTCATCAATGTCACTGACTCCGTTCTCAAGTATGTGGTTGAGAAACTCTTCGAGTGTGACTGGGGTCCGCGCCTTCTGGTTGTATTCCTCTAGTACGTCGATGTATTTTTGCAGGTCCGTACAATTGTCGTCAAGCTGCACGGGTTTCTTGGTCTTCTTCTTTTTCTTCGAAGACTTCGAAGGCTTGGCCTGAAGGTCTTGCCCATCGTTAGTAGTTTTCGGTGTTGGGCACGGTTTAAAAATTCCCTTAATGATCTCGGGCTCCAACGGGCTTTTCCTTCTGATCGCCGGATATGCTTGAAGGTCCTTCAGCATTCTTTTAGTTTTAGCGAAAGGACAACTTCCTACGAAGCTTCTTCTACAAATGAGCATGATGCCCCCGGCATGTCCACCTTTTTAGGAGCGTGCTTCTGCGGTGGGTTCACCCTCCAGTTTTCGGACAGCGCAAAATCCCTTGTTGGTATTGGTCCTCGACCCAGTTTTTGAAAACATGGCAATTCTCAATTGGGTGGCCCACTACTCTGTGGTGGGAGCAATAGTTGGGACTGTTGGCGTCACCGGGCTGCAGTGGACATCTCGGATCCGGCAGAGTGATGAGTTTGTTGCGTATCGCCAGTTCGAACAGTCTCCTCGTTTTATCACGGGGAAACGAGTAAGGACGTCCTAGTTTCTCCTCGAGGGATTGGCATGGGCGCACGTTGCTTTGGTGAACAACCGGTTTCAAGTTGCTCGGCTGTTGTTGAGTGTTGGCAACGAAGGCCGCTTTCCCTTTGCCCTTTCCATTCCGAGGATCCGTTTTTGAAAAGGACGGCCTATGGCCTATCTGGTCCATTTGGGTCAGCTTGTCAATCAAGGCCTGGAAGGAGGTCGGCTTGAAGAACATCATAAACTGGGATACAGTCGCTTGAGGATCGAGAATCCCTATGAACATGCCCACGACAGGAGCTTCTTTTATGCGTTGTTCGCATTTTGATCATAGGTTTTGCCACCGGATTGCGTATTGAACTCAGGTCTCTCCTGGCCTCACCCTGGCATTGATTAACGCCGTGATTGGGGTGTACTCGCTTGCGCTCGCGAACCGCTGTGTGAATAGAAACTCCATTTTCATGAATGATTTGATGGAGTCATTTGGGAGCTCCGAGTACCATTCAAACGCCGTCTCTGACAAGCTGCCAACGAACTGGCGAAGCAGCAATTTGTCATCGCCTCCAGTATTGCCGCATAATGCTCTGAACTGGGCGATGTGCTGATGCAGGTTGCATGTCCCCTTGTATACGTAGAACTTAGGGATCGTATATCCCGACGGGTACTTGATTTGATCGTACCAGCCTGGGTAAGGTCGCCCGGTTCTGACGACTAGGCCAGCCGCTTAGCTTTCCTGATGAGATCGTATTTGCTGAGCTATGTAGTCATCAAGGGCAGCTTTGGAGATCGTTTCCTCCCTGGCTGCTGATAAAGCCGGAAGAGGGTTTGATGTTTTCCCTCTGTCGTCCTTGATAATTATCGGTGGATCTTCGGCTAGAGGTTCTGACTGGATCATCATTCCAACCATGTCTTGGAACAGGAGCGCCATCTGTTTTATATTAGCCGCTTGTTCCGCGGCCTCCTTATCCTTTGTCTCCATCACCCTTCGCAAGAATTCCGTATCTGTCTCCTACTCTTGGCGTTGTTCAGACGCTGCTTCCGGGTTTTCTTTCTGCCCGGTGAGTGCTGCCATTTTTGTCAGCATCTTCTGGAGCTTTTGTTGTTTCTCCTGAGCTTTCGTCAACGACCAAGTTTGCGGCCGATGAACCACGGAAGCACGGCTCTCCTCTTTTTCGGAATCCATGTACACCGTGTGCACGATCATGCCCCCAGACTTAGGGCGTTTGGATCCAGCACCCTTGGGATTTGTCGCTGGCGGTGGGAGATTCTCCGGCCTTCTCTTTTTGTGAGAAGTCGAAGTTGAAGGAGCCATTATAACAGGCGCCTTCGTGAAAGAAGTCCCTCGTTGCATGGTGGAGGGATGGTCCTCCTCTTGCCGAGACTTTGTTTTCTTCAGTCGGCGAGAGTAGTCTTTATTGATCACAGAATCTTGGACCTTCCGCCAGACCCTGTGGACTTGGGAGGACAGCCGCTGAGGGACTGCTCCAGCTTCTCCTGTATCATGTTTTCAACAGGTGGGGCAATTTCTTCAGCACCGCGGTTAGGGAGTTCCGCCGCACCCTCCTTAGCGGTTTCAAAACTTTCCCGGTTGGAACAGCAGCGTCAACTTCCACCATTGGAGCTGGTGGAGTAAGTCCAGAGAGGGATTTGCCCTCGGCTTTTCTCACTCAGCGCCAGTGGCGACGTCGAGCATGCCTTGCAGACGGAATTGCCTTTGTTGTACGAGTGGCTTCGTCATGCCCCTGCTTTGGTGAAGGGCCACTGCTGGTGCCAGCCTGTCGAAGACTGACGTCCGTTGAGAGGGGACGACCAATCTTTCGAAGGCCGACCTTCTGGTAGGGGAAGCAGTCTTGATGACTTCGCCGGAAGCAGGAGTTGGAACGGCCAATCTTGCGAAAACCGATCCTTTAGTAGGAGAAGCCCCTTTGACGACTTCACCTGCCGGAGCTGGAATGGCTATCCGTTTTGGGATAACCCCTTCAGGTTTTGCGAGCCTCTTTGCGGACCCACTTGAGCTTTGGTTCAGCCTGTTGAAGACTGAGGTGGTAGACTTGGACGATCCGTTGAGAGGGGCCGTAGTGGTTCCAAGTCGATCAAAGACCGACTTATTAGGAGCTTCCTGTGATGGCACTGAGGCGCTGAAGCTTGCTGGCGGGAGCATGGTCCCAAAGAACAATCCAGTGGTGGCCTGAGTCACCTGTTCCACTAGCTTTGAAAAGATGCAGGCCGCATTTGGCCAGTATGTCACTCCTCCAGTAGGGATGGAGCAGGAGTTGTTGTTGCAGGTGCACTTGGAAGCCATTGAGCTTCTTTTCTCTGCACATGAGCAAGACACCAAATCTTAGTACCTCGAATCCAGGGGCAACCATAGTAAACCGCGATTTGTTCGTGAACACGACACACGAAATGTGGAATGGAAAGAGGAAAAGGTCCCACCGGGCGTGCCAGAATCTGTTCACCGCCGAAAACAGAGACGGACCGAGCAGGATCGTCTTACCCGAATTTAGGGGCAGATGCTATTTGGGTTTATCCATCCACCTCTCCGAAGATGCCAAGTTGATTTATGGCACCGTATATCGGAAGTTTGGACGGATGCGGCCATTGTAGCAGATTTCGTCAGATTCCCCCTCGTTTGCGAGGGGTTTTTGATTGTGGAGACGCTCTTCCCTGCAGGTGCAAGCCCCTGTAGTTAATTACGTTACCACATCACGATAACCACTTTCTCTTGCTCCGGAGGTTCACTTCGTGTCGTGTGTGTTTGTTTTATTTTTGGTTGCCCGTGGATTGTATACGGAGACTAATTTATGTTGTCGCCCATAAGGCGTGGATTAGTCCAAATCCGTATATCTTAGATTTGGGTTTGGGTTGATCTAAGGTTCGTTAATCTCGTTTGAGATTAAGATCAACTTAAATTTTTGTTAAGGATACGTTAGTCCAATTTGAGACTAAGATCTACTTAACGGGGTTTTTCAGATCCAACAAAAAAGCATTTGGGCTCCATTGTTTTAGTTTAAGAACGTTGCAGTCCGTTGTTAGTTTAAGGACGTTTCGATCCGTAGATCACCATTTTTGAGGTGAGGGTTTTAGTTTAAGGACGTTACGGTCCGTAGTTCACCCTTTTTGAGGTAAGAGTTTAGTTTAAGGACGTTTCGGTCCGTAGAGTTTAGTTTAATGAAGTTACGGTCCATAGATCACCATTTTATGCCCGTGTATTTGTTACGTGGCGGGATGTACGGCGATGATGCGAGATACACCCATTTGGTATGGTTTGGTTTAATGTGTGCATGTCAGCTTGGGAAATGTACCCAAGAGCAGTTAGTTGTCGGGACCCGCCACCTCTCTGAAGACGTTGAGGAATTACAATGACATGCATCTGAGGTATTGAGAGATGTACCCTTGAACCAATTCCCGTGTATGAGGAAAGAGATCATGGTGGACCATCTAAGAATCATTAGCCATTTTTGGGGGACTAAGATTAACTTAGGAAATGTGGGATGAACATCATTTTGGATGTCATGAGCCATGTTTGGGAAGCAATGAACCCATGGGCTCAGTTGATCTGAACTTGGACTTGACCCACTCAATTTTCTTTTATTTGAAAGAAGTGCTAAGCACTGGTTTGGGCTCAGTCCCCTTTTTCTTGCAAAAAGTGCTGAGCACTCATGTGAATTCTGACGCTCACACTTTAGTATCTCTTTTCTTTGTCTCTATATGAAGTGCTGAGCACTCTTTATGGCGCCCACGTGCAAAGCACTTAAGACGCTAGAGCTGAATGATGAGTGTCAAGCACTTTATGTTCTGTAGCGCCCACATGAGGGTCACGTGAGGCGCTAGGCGCTGAGCGCCAGCCACTGAGTGCTAAGCACTCTTTATTTTATAGTGCCCACGTGAGGGACGCGTGAGGCGTTGGGTGCTGAGCGCCGCCCACTGAGTGTTAAGCACTCCTGAGTTCTCTCTCTTCTCTTCTCTTTTTTTTGAATGATCCACGGGATCTTTATCTAATTTTATTTACCTAAAATTTCCAAGAAGAGAGTTCTTCTTCCTCGAGAATTTAATTCTCTGTTCTTTCAAAGCTTTCTCTCTTTCTTTTTTCAAAACTTATGGAGGGGTTTCTATGTCTTAGACTTTAAGTCTTGGGTCCTTTATATAGTAGAGGCAAGTCTGTTGATTAGTTGAAGAAATCTCTCATTGAGAGATCTTAATTGATTTGGAGATTTTACCCACCATTGGATCTTTGATCCAAGGATTTCTATTTTACAGAGGGTATTTTTCTTGTTCTTAACAAGATTAGGGAAATATTTTCCAATACAAAATTTATTCTGTAGATCGGTGATTCAATCACCATTGGATTTTTAATCCAACGGTACTCTATTTTACGGAGAGTTATCTTTCTTGTTTAGAAAGATTTGAGAAATATTTTCTCAACAGAATTTAATTCTGCATTCTGATGATTTATCATCTCCGTTGGATCTTTAATCCAACGACCCTGTTTAACAGAGAGTAGAATTTATTTCTACTAGGCGCCGGCGCTCACGTGTTGTGCACGTGCGGCGCCAATAAGAGTTTTTAACGCTAGCGTCGGTGCCCTCGTGGCAGACACGTGAGGCGCTGCCTCTTGAGTTTTGAATAGAGCTTTGCTTTTTTATTGAGTTTTTAACTCTGGCGTTGGCGCCCTCATGGCAGACACGTGAGGCGCTGCCTCTTGAGTTTTGAATAGAGCTTTGCTCTTTTATTGAGTTTTTAAATCTGGCGATGGCACCCTCGTGGCAGACACGTGAGGCACTGCCTCTTGAGTTTTGAATAGAGCTTTGCACTTTTATTGAGTTTTTAACTCTGGAGCTGGCGCTCTCATGGCAGACACGTGAGACGCCGCCTCTTGAGTTTTGAATAGAGCTTTGCTCTTTTATTAGGGAAACAGTACCCAAGCGATCTCTGGCACTTGTGTTGCTGCCAGATCGTCCACAATGCTCTGAGCCCATTCTTCAGCTTCCAGAGGGCTCTCTTTTCTCGAAAATTGTTTTGGGTGCAATGCTCGGAATTGCTTCACTCCGGACGCTTCCGCTTCTGGATGGTTCATCAGAATAGCAGTCTGTTGATGCTGTCCTTCCAGGAGGCTTAGGATCGCCTCAAGCAGTACCGTCTGCTCATTGATAGGAGCAGCGACGGTAGGAGTAAGCGGTAGAGGTAGTGAAGTGTTGTTGAAGTTGGTGCTGGTGTTGTTTGGAGAATCGATAACCTTGAAAGAAAAATAGGGTTAGGACGGATTCAAAATATATGAAATTGTAAGATTCAAAGAATATGAATTGTAAAGACTGTTTTTAATTGCTGATTCTTGTGTTACATTGCTTAGGAATTCATGCAGAACTGACATGCATGCCCATACAGAACTGACATGCATGCCCATACAGAGCTGACCTGCATGTTAGGGTTCCATGCAGCACTGACCTGCATGGGCCACCAACAAAACCTGTCACGTCCCGCCTCCCGGTGTATAGTAAGGGGATGGGCGAGGCCCGCGACGTATTTACTCAGAGATAAATACGCTAAGCGTATCTAAGCAATATAAAGTAAATGTACACAAGAGACAGGAATGTAAATGAACGGCAACTTTATTTATTAACATTCTTTTACAGGTACAATTGGAAATGTAAATACATGGATGGAAAGCAATGCCTAAACAATTGAATGAACTGAAATGAAAATATGTACAAGTAAAGTCTAATGCTCCGAGTCTTCAGTGTACTGCTCCAAATACTCCTGGCTGGTCTCAAGCTCTAGTGCGTCCGATCCACCAGACAACATTCTAAAGAAGAAAAGAAATAGGAATGTCGTCAGCGAACAATCGCTCGGTAAGTCCCAAAGAAAGAGAGAAGTAGAATAGACAGAAACTAGAGTATAACTAATATAATATTTGATTGTTAGGTTAACATAGTGTTTGTAGCTTGGTACAGAAGATGCCGGTGTATACGAGAGAAGTCCAACTTACACCGTGGACTTTGGTAACCCCTAATACAAGGTTCCATCGAAAATACCACGGAACAACGACATGGATGTAATTACGTCTTAAGTGACCACCTCGTCCCACTTTTAACATATTCCGTACCAGTCTACCCCTTTATAAACCCCGTTATGTTTATTGTATTGATTGTATTGATTGTACTGATTGTATTGTATTGTCTTGTAGTAAATGGAAGACGCGTGCATGGCACATGGGCACTGGTCGCCAGCGGGTCACGTGCCAGGCGCGTGCGTGCTGGGCGCCCGCGGGTCACGTGCCAGGCGCGTGCGTGCTGGGCGCCCGCGGGTCACGTGCGCGGCACGCGTGGGCGCTGGGCGCCCGCGGATCACGTGCGCGGCACGCGACCGCTGGGCGCTAGCGGGTCACGTGCACGGCACGCGGCCACTGGAAACACTAGCGAAAAAGGGACTTAGCCCCTGGACAAGGAGTTGAACTCACAAGAGATTTTGAGTGGACTTAAACTCCAAATGATTTAGATTTGGAGTTAAACTCCTAAATGATCTGGAATAGGAGTTAAACTCCTTTGAGGATTTGGGTCTTGGAGTTGAACTCCCCAAAGATCTTCAGAGGTGATCAAATGGAACCCCTCTCTTCTCTCTTTATCCCTGGAGCTTCTTTTGAGCCTTGGATCTGTCCAAAGTTGGATTTCTGAAGATGGGTCTCCTTCTTCCTCCTCTTGATCGGCTGGATCTTGGAGAAAAGGGGGTGAGATTTAAAAATCTCCCCTTTTCGAGATCTGATTAAAGATCTGAGCTCCCCTTCAAGGGTTTTGTGGTGAAAACTGTTTCCTTTTGGAAAAGGGAAGAGTTAAACTCTTGATTTAATTTAAAAAGGGGGAAGGTTTCAGAACCTTGAGCAAGGAGAAGGTGGCACAAACCCTAGAATTTTTGAGAATGGAAAAAATTGTCTTGATATTTTCATCATCTTTGCCTTTATAGGTTACACACTTTACATATAGCCCCTTGGGCTTTACAAAATGGCATTTTGCCCATCCCATGCCTCATGTGCTCATTTCTTTTGCCCATCCCATGCCTCATGTGCTCATTTCTTTTGCACATGAGCCATGGGTTTTACAAAAAATTGGCTTTATGCCCATTTTTCTTACATTCATTCATAAAAAAAACACTAAAATTATTTATTACAAAATTTTTGTTATGGCATGGAGGAGGCCGGCCGCTTCATGTTCGGGCTCGACTCGGGCATGGGCCCACTTGACCTGGACTTGGGCCTATTTGGCTTGGGGTTGACTTTGATTTTGACTTGGTCAACCGGGCTGTAAATTTTTACCCCAACAAATTGCCCCCCATCAATAAATGCACACTACATATGTGGGTTGTATGCATGAAATTGATGGATCTTCTTTCACGTGGAGATTGATTTAATTTGGTTCCCGTTTTGATGACGTGGAGGTCGATGCTGCCCTTTTTGCGACGTGGACGGTCGGTGTTGCCATTTTTGCGACATGGACGGTCATTTTTTTTGCCATTTTACCGACGTGGACGGTCGGTTATGCCCTTTTTGCGACTTGGACGATCGGTTATGCCCTTTTTGCAACTTGGATGGTTGGTGCTGTCTTTTTAGCGACGTGGACGGTCGATGCTACCCTTTTTGCGACTTGGACGGTCGGTGCTGCCCTTTTAGCGACTTGGATGGTCGGTGTTGCCCTTTTTGCGACTTGGACGGTCGTTGCTGCCCTTTTTGCGACTTGGACGGTCGTTGCTGCCTTTTTTGCGACTTGGACTGTCGGTACTGCCCTTTTTGCGACTTGGGCGGTCGGTGCTGCCCTTTTTGCGACTTGGACGGTCATTGCTGTCCTTTTTGCGACTTGGATGGTCGGTGCTGCCCTTTTTGGGACTTGGACGGTCGTTGCTGACCTTTTTGCGACTTGGAGGTCGGTGCTTGATTTGACTTGCTCCGCTTCTTGCGGTGTCAGGAATTGGATTTGACTCGCTCCGCTTCCTGCGCTGTCAGGATTTGACTTGTTTCTGAGGTGGAGCTTGATTCCGCCAGGGGGGTCGTTGGTTGTCTTGCTGATTTGATGTGAATTGGGTTGACATCGACATCACTACGCTGGAATATGGTACCAGGAGTGAATCATCATTTGCCATGAGAGGATTTGGGGATTTTGGTTTTGGTTTGGCATCAGCACTGCTACACTGGAATATGGTACTAGGAGCGAATCATCATTTGCCGTGAGGGAATTTCCCTCGTTCCCAGTTTAACGACTTAGGGGTCATCTGCTCCCAGTTTAACGACTTAGAGGTCATCTATTCCTAGTTTAAAGACATAGGGGTCTATTGGATTGGAGTTTGGAATTTTGAGGTTAGGGTAGGCATCAGCGTTGCTAACACTGTAGCACATATGCCAGGAGCAATTCATCATTTGCCTTTGCCTGTTGGGGAGCGATGGCTTAGGAGACAAGTTTAGGTCCCTATCACCTAAGGCTTTTCAATTTTATGAGCCGTAAGGGTCCCATAAAAGCATTTTCTCCCTACGAGTCGAGATGATCCCGTAGGTGTATTTTCTCCTTAGGAATCGTGGGGACTTCCAAATGTGTTTTTCTTTTGTGAGTCGTAAGGATCTCAAGAAGGTGTTTTCTTACGAATCGAGAGGATCTCGTAAGTTTGTTCTCCTCATGTATCGTGAGGACACATGAGTGGGTCTTCCCAAATGGAGCATAATTCCAAGGGCGGAGACCGGCCACGTGACTAGTGGTTGCTGTGGGGCATGGGTATGAGAATTATTTAAGCCCGTGGATTGTATACGGTAGTCAACTTGGGGACCAACCATAGGGCTGGGAGAATTTTGGGAAATTTGATTTTGGTTGGCGTCTGTATCGCTACACTGGAATACGATATCAGGAGCGACTCATTATTCACCGTTTGGGGACTTGGAATTTGGATCTTGTTTGGCATCAGCATTGCTGCACTGGAATAATGCCAGGAGCAACTCATCATTTGCCCCGGGAGGACTTGAGATTTGGTTTTTGGGTCGGCATCATCACCGCTAACACTGAAGCAATGCCAGGAGCGACTCATCATTTACCCTTGGAAGACTTGGGATTTGGGTTCTTGGTCAGCATCAACATCGCTAACACTGAAGCAATGCCAGGAGCGACTTATCATTTGTCATTGCCCGTTAAGGAGCGGTGGCTCAGGAGACATGTTTAGATCCCTATCACCTAAGGCTTTTCAATTTTATGAGCCGTAAGGGTCTCATAAAAGCACTTTCTCCCTACGAGTCGAGAGGATCTCGCAAGTGTATTTTCTCCCTAGGAATCTTAGGGATTCCTAAGTGGGTTGCTCCTCTGTGAGTCGTAAGGATCTTACGCAGGGATTTTCTCCTCACAAAGTCGAGAGGACTTTGCGAGTGTATTTCATCTACTTTTTTTTTACGAGTTTGTACCCTTTCGGGTTTTCACAAACTCGCCGACAGTCCTGCTGTTTTTACTCACGGAGCTTATTCGGGTTTTCATCCGTGCCCGTTTTGCTTATGGACATACCCTTTTTTTTACATTAGCGAATCTTCATTGCTGGTGGGACTTTAAATGTAGTCTCGCCATAGGACTTGGGACAGATAGGGACCGTTTTACGCCCGTGGATTGTATACGGTTTTACATGATGTATGATCCAAACCGTAGGGCCGGTGTGCTCAATTCGCCTGCGATTTGGAGCATTCACGCATAATATTCCTTGAAATACCGGCCATTGATAGGTGGCATGGGCCTTTCTCCTTTGGCATTTATCAGCTGGTAGGATCCTCCATCAAACACTTTCTCGATGACGTATGGTCCTTCCCAGTTTGGCTCGAATTTTCCCTTGGCATGTCGATTGGGGATAATCGGTCTTTTGAGGACCAACACCAATTCGCCTTTCTTGAAAGCGCGGAGACGGGTCATCTTGTCATAAGCCCGTGACATTTGGGCTCGGTACAGCTCTAGATTTTATTGTACTGCGAGTCTCTTTTCTTTGGTTGCGTCGAGCTCTTCTAGCCGAAGGAGCACGTTTTCCTCCTCCGTCAACTCGTGTTGAACGGCCATTCTTAAGCTTAGAACTTCGACTTCGAGGGGGAGGACCGCCACCACTCCGAAGAGCAATGAGTATGGAGTGGACTGAATTGAAGTACGGTGCATGGTACGATATGCCCACAATGCCTCATGAAGTTTGAGATTCTAGTCTCTCTTGTTGGCTGAAGCATTTTTCCTCAGGAGCTTGCACAGGGTTTTATTGAAGGCTTCGGCTAGCCTATTAGCTCTTGGATTATAGATGGAGGAATATCTCCAATCTATCTTGTGCTGAGTAGCGAACCTTGAGACTTTGAAGCTCTTGAAAGAAGGCCCGTTGTCAGATATAATTCTTCTCGGTGTACCAAAGCGGTATAGAATATTATGTCTGAAGAACGTCAGAATATCTTCTGTATTGACTTCTTTTAGCGGGACAGCTTCAGCCCATCTGAAGAAGTAGTATGTCGCAGCCAATATGAACCGATGGCCTTTGGATGATAGAGGATCAATTAGGCCAACTATGTCGGTGCCCCAAACTTCGAAAGGCTACAACGCCACCGTAGGATGCAACGGATTGGGATACTTGTGAATGAAATCACCGTGAATTTGGCAGAGATGGGATTTCTTTGCATGCTCTTCGCAATCCCTTATCATGGTAGGCCAGTAATATCCAAGCCGTTTGATCTGAGCCCGTATTTTGGGGCCGGAATGGTGAGCCTCGCAGACGCCCGAGTGAACTTCTTTCATGACTTTTTGGGCTTCGGCCGATGACAGGCACCTGAGCCAGAGTTGGTCATATAATCTGCGGTATAGCGTATTATTTACAAACACGTATTGAAGAGCTCTCTTCTTCAGCTGAATCCTCGCAGATTTTCCTTCAGGTAGCATGTCGTATCGGAGGTACTCTATGAAAGGTTCTCTTCAATCGGGCTCATCTTGGATGATCATAGCTTCTTCGGTCTTGTTCTACACTTTCCTCTTCATACAAAGAAACCGGAGGTAGAATTTGCCGGCTTCTAACTGTTATCAGAATTTCATCCACATCGGGATCAGCCAGCTCCTTGGCTAAGCGAGCGAGTACGTCAGCTTTTCCATTCAACGCCCTAGGAACTCTCTTCAATTCAATGCGGGTGAACTGTTTCATAAGCTCCACCACCCGGCTTCTGTACCGAGCTAACTCGGGTTTGTATATCTTATAGTCGCCGCTTACTTGGTTGACGACAATCTGGGAATCCCCGTAGACTCATAGCCGAAGGATTTCCATTTCTATGGCGAGCTCCAGACCAACTATCAGAGCTTCGTACTCAGCCTCGTTGTTTGTGCGAAGCTCAGTAAGGGAAAAAAAACGTCATAGGGTTCCCATCGATGGCGTGATGAACACTAATCCTATCCCTGCTTTTATCTGCGGGATGGTTGATTTGCCAGAGCTCCTCATTAACGAGGCTCCATCAAAGTAGAGCTCCCAATATGGCTCATCATCCTCAAGGTGCAGAACTTGTTCATCGGGTAACTCGCAATTGAGCGGTGACCCTTCTGGTATGGGATGAGCAGCAAGGAAGTCAGCGAGAGCTTGCCCTTTTACTGCTTTCTGGGGAGTATAGATTATGTCAAATTCAAGCAGCATGACAGCCCATCTCGCTATTCTACCGGCTAGGCTTGCTTGGTCATCAAGTGTTTGAGCGGGTCGACCTTGGAGATCAGCATAACCCGATGAGCGAGCAGATAGTGCATCAGCTTCTTCACAGCAAATATCAGAGCCAGGCATTGCTTTTTGATCGGGGAATAGTTGTGTTCCGTCCCGACTAAAGTTCGACTGAGGTAGTAGAGGGCATTTTCTTTTCCCTCCTCATTGTTCTGGGCAAGGAGCGCACCGAGTGACTCATCTAGCGCGGCAGTATAGAGAATTAATGGTTTGGTTAGAATAGGAGCAGCAAGCACCGGAGGGTGCAACAGGTACTGTTTGATATTTTTGAATGCTTCTTGACATTCAACGTCCCAGACAAAAGGAGCTCCCTTCTTCATGAGCTTTGAGAAGGGACTACATCTCCCCGATAAATTTGAGATAAACCTTCGTATATAAGCAAGCTTGCCTTGAAAAGATCTTAACTGCGTCAGATTCTTCGAAGGGGGCATCTCCATGATGGCCTTTATCTTGGATGGGTCAACTTCGATCCCTCGATGTCGGACTATGAAGCCAAGGAATTTTCCTGATGACACGCTAAAAGCGCACTTCAGAGGATTCATCTTCAGATCGTATTCCCTCAGTCTAGTGAGAACGGTCCTAAGATCCTGGATGTGATCGGTCTTGGATTTAATCTTAACGACCAAATCATCAACATAACATTCGACGACTTTATGGATTAGGTCATCAAAGATATTGGTCATTGCCCTTTGATATGTAGCACATGCGTTCTTTAATCCGAACGGCATCACCTTGTAGCAGTATATTCCGATCGAGGTTCGAAATGCTGTTTGTTTCTCATCCTCGGGTGATATCTTGATCTGATTATATCTAGACGAGCCATCCATGAAGGTGAACAGCTCGTAATTTGAGGTATCGTCGACCATCATTTTCATGACCGGTAGCGGGAAATCATCTTTAGGGCATGCCTTGTTAAGATCTCTGAAATCAACACAAACTCAGATCTGCCCATTTTTCTTCTTCACTGGGACTATGTATGCGATCCAGACCGCATATTTCTCTTCCCTGATGAAGCCGGCATCGATGGGTTTCTTATTTTCCTCGATGACATTTTCTTCCAGTTCCCTTCTCATTCTTCGAGGAGCTTGTTTGCCTGGCTTAGCGTCAGGAGATATAGCCAGCTTATGCACGGCCACTTCAGGGAAAAGGCCAAGCATTTCTTTGTACGTCCACGCTAAGCAGTCGGCGAACTCATGCAGCAGGGCAATTATCTGCTCTTTCATTTTCTCTGACAAGAGTGAGCTGATGTAGGTCGGCCTTGGATTATTAGGCGTTCCTAAATTGATCTCGGTTAGCTCATCGAAGGTTGCTTGTTCTCCATCTTCAAGCTCTTGAGGAGCTTATTCTGGCTCGGCTATCTCGTCATCATCATTTGACCTTTCGCTGGCTTCACCGACATGGATCATGTAGCATGCTTTAGAATCAGATTGAATGAAACCTATGCCCCGTCTATCTGGAATTCGTCCATCGATGAGTGCTCGGACATGAGGTGGATGCCATAGCCCTTCATAAAACTTTGCTTCGGACTCCGTTTGATATAACCGGCATCCGCTCCTTTTGAAATATTCCCGCATCTCGGGCGCATAGTATCTGGGATTGAAGACGGCTCTTATGCCTCTCTTATAGGGAAGGCAAGCGACAGACAAATCATCCGGGTGCACAACAGGATTTGACCCATAAAACAGGATGCCCTTCTGTCCACTTTTCCTTCTGGGAACGTTGAAAGTTTTCAGTTGGTCCACAGTGGAGACCGACAATGCATCGAGCTCTTTGCACATCTGCTCCGGCATCCTTGTGACGGCTAGGGACCCTTCTGCAACTTCAAAGGTCTCTCGCAACTTTGCTTATTGCGTGGGGGCCCAATCTGTAAAGCTGCTGCAAGGCAGGTTCTCTTCCTCCGACTCTTCAATGTCGCTGCCTAAACGAGGGCGAATTTTGCTGTCGAATGGGCCTTCAGTATCAGATTCGTCCGTATCGCTACTAAAATGAGGGCGAGTTTTATGGAAGGACGGACTTCCAGCGTCGGACTCATCAGTGTCACTGCCGAAACGCGGACGCACTTTGGGGTTTTTGCTTTTGAAAGTGACAGTCGGCTTAGTTTTTCCTTTGAGTTTCGGGACCCTTCTGTCTTTGGTCAGCTGTGGCTCAGCACTTTGGAGGTTCATAAAGTACCGAGAATATTCATATCAGACTTCATGCACACCGAATGGCTGGATGTCTCCATCAATGCGTCTTTCTTCTCCGTTTTTGGTATATTTCATGCACTGATAGAGAGTTGACGGAACGATGCCGTAATCATGGAGCCACGGCCGTTCCAAGAGAATTTTATAAGACGTGTCAGCGTCGATCACGTATATTTTAGCTTCGGTTTGCAGATCCCCAAATTTGATTGGCAGAGGTATAGACCCCAGAACTTGCTGGCAGTTTTGATTGAAGCCTTGAATGACAATCCTTTCCCTTGACAGGTGTCGGACGTCCATTGACAAACTCTTCAGAGTCCGCAAGTTCATGATGTTCACTGAGGATCCCGGATCAATCAATATGCGATTAATCCGATCTCCATTGCTGTACCCTGTCACGTAAAGCGGCCTGTTATGCTCAGTTGCTCCCAGTAGCAGGTCTTCGTCCTTAAACGTGACCGTGGCGGTATGCAGGGTATACTGGGCTTCTTTCATATTAATTTCCGCAAAGCGAGCCTGGTACCGCTCGGGGTTTTGTAAAGCGTGAATGAGAACATCTCTAATCTCTTTAGATAGAACCAAGGCATCGTAGATGCTCGGGAGAGACAGAAGCTTTCGGAGATGAGCAAAGACATTATAGTCTACCGAGGAAGGACTCGAATTTTCATGAG
This sequence comes from Agapanthus africanus, assembly GCA_030015575.1. Classification (NCBI taxonomy): domain Eukaryota; kingdom Viridiplantae; phylum Streptophyta; class Magnoliopsida; order Asparagales; family Amaryllidaceae; genus Agapanthus; species Agapanthus africanus. The sequence continues at coordinate 101,224,380 of CM057346.1, read as the reverse complement.
CCGGCACTCCGCCATCTTCTTCATTAGCGACTTGTTTTTCCTTCCCTTTTGGGGCATTGCCCTGATTCGGCGGTAGAGCCCTGCCGCTTATGAGCTGGATTTGGTTGGCCTTTGTGGCGAGCTCCTCGTCCTCTTCGGGAAAACAAAGCTCCTCCTCAGAGTCGCTGCCCAGATGGATGGCGTAGCAGGTCACTATAGGGATCTCTTCATTGGAGTCTTCTTCTAGCTCCTCTAGAATCTCAGCCACTTCTACAGGAAAGAACTCATTCAATTGAATTGGAGTCATTTCCTTTTGTTCATAGTCTTCGAGGGAATCGATATATTTTTGAATGGTCGATCTCCCTGCAGACTCCTTTTCGCGTCGAGCTGCACTTTTCTTCTTCTTGAGCTTTTGGATTTTGAGCCGAATTGGCAGCTGGAATGGTGGGCTTCTTCTGCCCTTCCCATTCTGTTCTGGGCTCTTTCCGAAGTAAATTTAGCATCTTATTAGTCTTATTAGATATGTGCGTACTCCACGGAGGTTGCGGTGAGTAAGTTTCATTTCTCAGGGCAGCGGGTTCGGCTGTCTGCTCCCAGAAGGCTTCAGCTTCTGTCTGTATAAAGTTGGTAGTTGCAACTTGATTGTTCACCAACACAATCTTGGACAGCTCGATCTCTCCAGCCTTGTACTGCTTCTCGACCCAGTCTTTGAAGATATAGCAATTCTCGATTGCATGGCTCACTACTCTGTGGTACGGGAAATATAGGGGATTGTCGGTCATTTTTGCTTCGTGGGGTCTCTTCGACTCCGGCAATTGTAGACCATTGTTCAAGGCATCTTTGAATATCTTGTGGACCTTGTCCCTTCTGAAAGAGTAAACCTTGTTCTTTTTCTCTTCTAAGGAAGACCCTTCTCCTTCCAGCACTGGCTTTCGAGACCGGTTGGTTTTGGATTCGCCTGTCTTCATTATCAGACGCATTGAAGACATTGGTATTGCTGGAATTCCTGCTTCTACGGTTATCGTCCCTCTTGCTCTTCCATGTCTTGTCTCTCTGAGAGTCCAAGGTAGACTCTTGCTTCGAGCGTTCCAGCATTTAGACTTTCTAGGTCAGCTCCTGAAATGTCTTGAGGCCTGCTGTACACAATAATGGGATCATCCAATTACTGAGGTTCCCAATAAGAAGGCTGACGGACTGGTCCTGCTCCAGCGGCGGTTCGCACTTAACCGTGAGATTACGCCATCAGGCGATAAATTCGGTGTTGCTTTCATTCTTCCCCGGCTTGGTCCTCACAAGGTCAGCAATGGAGATTTTATCACTGACACTCATGAACTTTTGCTGAAACATAGACTCCATTTGGGCAAAAATAGTGACGAACCCATCTGGTATACTTACGTACCAGTCAAAAGCGATACCGGTCAGGCTGTTGACAAACTGGCGAAGAATGAGTGCATCATTGCCCCCTGTATTTACGCATGATGCTTTAAAGTGGGCGACCTGTTAATTTGCGTTTCCCGTCCCATCAAATCTTCCGAATTTAGGAATGACGTAACCATTGGGGAACTCGATCAAATCGTACTGTGCAGGTTATGGCCGCCCACTACTGCCAATTTCTTTCTGAGCTTCGGCTTCGGCTACCAATGTTCTAACCTTGCTAGTGACCAAATCCATTATCCGATCTTTTGTTAGCGGGATAGTGCTATCTGTGGCCAAGGCGTCCCCAGAAGCGGAATGTGGCTGGCTTTCATGCGGCTCACCCAATCTTAGACCCAAGAGGACATGCATCGGTTGCTTCGGGTTGCCATCACCCGGCTCATGAGTAGAGACATGTGCCTGATTGGAAGGCGCTCGAGCAATTTGAGTCGTGAGCTGCATCACAACATTCGTCAGGTCGTCGATTTTAGAGTAAAGCTTGGCCATTTCTTTATCTTTGCTCCTGAGCTGTTTTCGAAGCTCTTAAAGCAGCTCTTGCTCTGCGGTCCTAGGGAGGAAAGCTGGCTCTTCCTCGCTGTTTGATCTTGACTCTACATGGCCTGAGGGATCTTTCTGCCTATCATCCTCATCGAGAGGGTTTTCATCATCCAGCGGAGGCGGGTGTTCTTAGGAAGCGGCAACCACATTCAAGCCAGATTGGGCTTAGGATGTGGTGGCCCCATCCTTGCTTTTGCTACGAAGGTTGTCGCTGGGGCGCCCGCCCGCCATATAGACCATATGGATAACATATCCAGCCATCTTTTTATTATCGGCGGCTGATTTCACGGATCGCTGTCATGACCCTCCTGTTTCGGTAACGGGCAGTCGACTGAAGGCGGCTAGCCTGGCCGGATTCTTGAATGGTGCTGATGCTTCCTTTTTGGTTTTGCCCCGCTGTTTTCGCGCGGCACAGAGCGCCTGATAGACTCTTGAAGAGACGGTGTCGTACTTTCTCGGTCGGGGCTAGGACACGTCTCTTTGTAGCAACGTTCGGACCGCTGTCTTCTTGATTCTGGCGGTCATGGCATTTTTCTGAACCCACTTCAGAGGTTCGAAGGAATTGCTGATTTTTACGGCCGACTCAGTCGTCGTCGCGGAGTAACCCTGCTCTTGGAACCTCATAAGATTCCACATGGCCGAAGTCATGGCCCTCTTGTTGGCTCGATACCTGAGCCGCTTCTGCCTTAACTTTTCTGTTTTAAGAACCTAGCAGACTTTGGCTCTTCTGGAAGATGCCGTAGACCGATTAACAGAGAGGCCAGAGAAGATGCCCGTTCGTACGATTGTCAAGGGAACCATCTGAGCTTTCTAAAGCTGCTTTATGGCCTCATTGGTGTTGACGGCCTTTCCCCCAGTTGGAGTAGTGGAGAGCCGTTCGAATACAGATTTGCATTTGGGGTGGGATGCTTTGGCGACCACAACGTTCGGCATCCTACCTCTTGAGGTCGGTTTGGCCGCTTGGTTTGTCGTGACCTCCGCCAGATGAGCACTTCCAGCAGGGTAAATGATGACGGAACCAAATTGACGGGGTGGCTCCTCCCATTGCCGGCTGAGACTGGCAGGGAGAACCACGCGGGCATTGATCTTGACCACGTACGAGATCGGTCACGTCGGAAGCTGAATTCATTTTAGAAGACATCGTCGTTGAAAGTTGATTGCTGCACGAAAAGAAACATTATTTCAGTACAAACATCGGCATATATATTAAATGGGTTCACATGAACACTTGACTCGAGATATGGGTGGAGAAAAAGGTCCCACCGAGCGTACCAGAATCTGTAGGCTATTTTTCGTCACCCCATTGAGATGGGAATACGCGCGTGCTTGTCAGGCGCATTACAGATTCTCCCTGCCTAGGGTAGGCCGGGATTTATTGATTGTGGGGATCCGAATCTCCGGCAGCCGCGGACTAAGCTGCCGTTAATTACCCCTCGCCTTTGGAGCGAGAGAACCTCCGATTGATGGGACAAACATGTTATACGAACTCAATATGCAGTGTTGTGTTTTGAAGGGGTTTTGGATATATCGGGGTCCCCGCAGAGTTTTTACGGGGGTCCCACTACCCAGATAGCGGGCTGGGGGTCAAAAGGGCTAGCAGCCCCTTGCGGGGTGCGGGACAGCGCCCCATTAGAAAAAATTTCCTAGCAGGGGACGTGTTTTGAGTGTAGAGTGTATGAAAAATGAGGGGTGAGGAGCGTCTTAAAGACGCGTGCATGGCACGTAGGCACTGGTCGTCCACGGGTCACGTGCCTGGTGCGTGGGCCCTGGGCGCCCGCGGGTCACGTGTGCGGCACGCGTAGGTGCTGGGCACCCGCGGATCACGTGCGCGGCACGCGACCGCTGGAAACACCAGCGAAAAAGGGACTTAGCCCCTGGGCTAGGAGTTGAACTCCCAAGGGATTTTGAGTGGAGTTAAACTCCAAAATATTAAGATTTGGAGTTAAACTCCTAAATGATCTGGAATAGGAGTTAAACTACTTTGAGGATTTGGGTCTTGGAGTTGAACTCCCCAAAGATCTTCAGAGGTGATCAAATGGGACCCCTCTCTTTTCTCTTTATCCCTGAAGCTTCTTTTGAGCCTTGGATCTGTCCAAAGTTGGATTTCTGGAGATGGGTCTCCTTCTTCCTCCTCTTGATCGGCTGGATCTTGGAGAAAAGGGGGTGAGACTTAAAAGTCTCCCATTTTCGAGATCTGATTGAAGATCCGAGCTCCCCTTCAAGGGTTTTGTGGTGAAAAACTGTTTCTTTTTGGAAAAGGGAAGAGTTAAACTCTTGATTTAATTTTAAAAGGGGGAAGGTTTCAGAACCTTGAGCAAGGAGAAGGAGGCACAAACCCTAGAATTTTTAGAATGGAAAAAATTGTCTTGATATTTTCATCATCTTTTCCTTTATAGGCTACACACTTTACATGTAGCCTCTTGGGTTTTACAAAATGGCATTTTGCCCATCCCATGCCTCATGTGCTCATTTCTTTTGCACATGAGCCATGGGTTTTACCAAAATTTGGCTTTATGCCCATTTTCTTACATTCATTCATAAAAAAAAACCAAAATTATTTATTACAAAATTTTTGTTATGGCATGGGGGAGGCCGGCCGCTTCATGTTCGGGCTCGACTCGGGCATGGGCCCACTTGACCTGGGCTTGGGCCTACTTGGCTTGGGGTTGACTTTGATTTTAACTTGGTCAACTGGAGTGTAAATTTTTACCCCAACAGTATTTTACCGTAAAAATACAATAAAAGTTGCATAAAAGATTATTTTGAGATGAAACTTGTTTTATTGTGTTTGTTAATGTTTGTTAAACATTATATGAGAGTATGGTATTTTATTGATTAAGAAAAATAGAGTTTTTTTTAAAGAAAACCGAATCGGAAGTCGGTTTAACTCCGCTTCCGTCGGGTTTTGAAGAATGCAAGTTTTAGAATAGATAAAGAGAGGGAGAGAAGGGACTTACTGGCTATCGAGGAAGAAGAGAGGTAGGAGAAGACTAGGAAAACGTCGGGGCGTCGTTTCGTCGCTGGAATCTTCTCGGAATTTCGCCGGAACTTCACCCTTTTCTAACTCTACTTGCACAACTTGAGACTTGAGAATTTTTTAGAGTTTTTGTGAGGAAATTCTGAATGAGGAGGGGTGAAATATGGTGTGGTATTTATAGAGAAAACTAGGGTTTAGTGTATTGAATTAGAGAATTAAAAATTTGCATTTAAAAGGATTAAATGGGTGATTTTAATCCCTCTGCCAATGTGCAGAAAAATTAAACAATATGGGGAAAGTGGGGTAGGCCAAACGGTGCCAGGGGCAAAAATTTGGACCATTCTCGACGGGGGAACCGGTGGTACCGGTCGAAATTAAATCTTGGTCGGTTGAGTTGGTGGGGTCGGGGCTGGGATTCTCGCCGCGTGTCTCTGTCGCCTCATATACCCCAGTGCACATGTTTGTTTATTCTGTGTCTCTTCAGTTTACGTATAGTGCACGTATAAACCTTGGGCTTTAAAAGATTAAAAGAAAAATTAATAAAAATATAATATGGCTGGGGGGATTCGATCACGGGGGCTACGTCACAGCAGTGCAAGGCTTTACCAATGAGCTGCAAGTGTTTTCTTGCTGTTCAAAAGCAAAACAAATTTATAACTTATGCTCAGGCTCAGGTGTCCCTTTCTGTATTTTGGAATAATTTGTATAGGAAGTTTAGGGTTGTTACAGATGCAAAAGAAACTCGAAGCTATGGAAAGCAGGTACTCTTCAGCCTCCCTAAACCAAGTTACGCTCCCCAAAACCGTGTGTGGTTGATGTTTTGACTCGTCATATTTAACGGAAAAATGTCCTTTGAATCCTCCGTCTTAAGGTCAAGAACAAACTAATGCTGCTTTTCAGCAACAATCTAGAAACGATCTTTATTCATCCACATATAACCAGGGATGGAGGAATCATCCTAATTTTGCTTAGAACCAAACCCAAATCCAAAATCAAAATCAGTTTCAAAATCAAAACATCTATCAAAGGCTTCCTCCACAGCAACAACAGCTACCACAACAAATTCAGCAGCCCTTTCAACCGCAATCTTTCCAAAATCCGACCAACAACTTTACCCCTTACAACAATTCTTTCCAACCACAAAACAATGTTCCTCCTGCCAGTACCGATAAAATCTCTGCACTCGAAAGAAGCTTAGAAGCGTTTATTAAACAATCTGCGCAAACGTCGGCTAATTTAACTTCTTCTATCCAAACGCTGGTGCAACACACTGCTTCCCACGGTAAAGCATAAAATCGATCGAAGCACAAATTGCACAGTTAAATGCCGCGATGAGAGAGAGAGAGAAAGGGAAACTTCCATCTCAGCCTGTACCAAATCCCGGCCACCCACAAAGCGCGAACATTGTTCTTAACCAACAAAATCATAACGTGAGTGCTGAACTACGTTGAGATCGGAAAGAGTGCTGAACATCCATGTTGGTGAACAAGCTGATGATTTTGATGACACCCCGACTACTACTTCTACTTCTACTTTGTCTAATCCAACGTCTTCTTCCGAGCCTATTCTCCGTTCTTCACTGAGCTCAAACTCTCAGTCCACTTCCTTGATTGAATTACCATTTTAGACCACCCTAAATCCAATTTTGAGATCCATTCCATCCCCACAAATTTCTCCACAAGAGTTGGACCCAACCCCTGTTGATAAAACTCCTTTTTCCAAACCGGTTGAGACCTAACAAACCAAGTCCGCAAATGGAGAAGATTGTGGAAATATTTAAGCAAGTTAACATTAATATTCCTCTCTTATATGCTATCCAACAAGTTCCATCCTATGCAAAAATTCTTAAAGACTTGTGCGCTAAGAAAAGAAAAACTCGAGTACATAAAAAGGTTTTCTTTGCGAGCAATGTGAGTGATGCACTTACCCAACATTTGCCTAAAAAACGTAAGGATCCCGGTTGTCCTACAATTTCTATAACTATTGGGAGTAAAAATATTAATCGCGCTCTACTCGATCTAGATGCTAATGTTAACTTACTTCCGTATTCTGTCTATGAGCAATTAGGCATAGGAAAGTTGAAACCTACACACTGCACTCTTCAGATGGCTGATCGATCTATCACCCACCTTAGGGGTGAGCTAGAGGACGTGTTGATCAAAGTAGGGGAATTTATATTCCCCGTGGACTTTATAGTTTTAGATACACAGTCTGTGGCGAACCCATGGAACCAAATTCCGGTGATTCTTGGTCGACCATTTCTCGCAACCTCGAATGCGGTAATCAATTGTCGTAACAGTTCCATGAACCTATCCTTTAGGAATATGACAATTGAACTTAACATTTTCAGGATAGGAAGTCAACCCTCCGAACCTTCTGCTCATATGATTATATATATTCCGTCAACGAGATGGCTTCCGACAGTTGCGAAATTGAGGAATTTTACGATAATGATCTCAATGCCACTGGTGCGTTATTATTTGATCTAGCTTCTCCTTACACGAATAGAGAATACGAAGGGTCCACTTTCCTTGATGATCTTAATTCATGGGACCCTTCTATCGGCAAGTCCACCCCCGAATTCGAATCCTTTGACTTGTCGAATAAGTTGGTTGAGCTATCCGAGTCAATCTCTTACGCTAGTTGTGAACCTCTTATGGAGTCCGAGTATCGTTCCTTTACCCTATCTTCTATCGTCTCTCCTCCGACACTTGATCTGAAGCTGCTACGTCTCATCTTAAATATGTATATTTAGGTGAGAATGAGTTTTTGCCAGTTATCATATCAGCTTCTCTAGTCTTAGAGCAAGAGAGAGCTCTTCTATCTGTCTTGAGATCGAATCGGTAAGCTTTTGGTTGGACAATGGCGGACATCAACGGGGTTAGTCTCTTGATTGTTGAACATCATATACATTTGATAGATGATGCCAAACCAGCCCGTGATCCACAAAGACGGATGAATCCCGTCATGAAAGAGGCAGTGAAGAAAGAAATCGTCAAATGCTTAGATAATGGTATAATTTACCCAATATCTAATAGCCAATGGGTAAGTCCTATTCACGTGGTCCCTAAAAAGTCTGGTATCACGGTCATAACTAATGAGGCTAATGAGTTGATTCAAACACGCACCTAAACTGGGTGGCGAGTATGTATTGATTATAGAAAACTCAATACCGCGACGAGGAAATATCACTTCTCTCTACCCTTCATTGACCAGATGTTGGAACGTTTAGCCGGGCATGAGTACTACTATTTTTTGGACGAATACTCAGGCTATAACCAGATTCCCATCGCCGAAAAGGATCAAGATAAGATAACTTTTACTTGTCATTTCGGTACTTTCGCTTATAGATGCATGCCCTTTGGGTTATACAATACTCCCGCTACATTTCAGCGGTGTATGATGGGGATATTCTCGGACATGATTGAGAATTTTCTAGAAATATTTATGGACGATTTATTCATATTTGGGGACTCCTTTGAGGAATACTTACGTCAACTTGACGCTGTTCTTACCCGCTGTAAGGATAAGAATCTAATTTTGAATTGGGGAAAATGTCATTTCATAGTTCAAGAAGGTATTGTCTTAGGGCATATCATTTCACGAAAAGGTATTGAGGTAAACAAAACTAAAATAGATGTCATTTCCAACCTTCCTCCTCCCAAATGCGTCAAAGATATACGATCCTTTCTTGGTCATGCCGGGTTTTGTAAACGATTCATTAAGGGCTTTAGCAAGATTGCTAAACCCTTAACTCTTCTCTTGGCTAAGAATACAACATTTCAATTCGACTCGAATTGTATGACTGCTTTTGAATCACTTAAACGTTCCCTCACTACAGCCTCCGTTCTATCATCTCCAGACTGGAATCACCCTTTTGAACTTATGTATGATGCATCCGATTTTGCTATTGGTGCAATATTGGGAAAACACATCTATAAGATGCCACATGCGATTTATTATGCAGGTAGGATCTTGAATGATGCCCAAATGAACTATACAGCCACCAAGAAAGAACTCTTGGCAGTTGTACTTGCATTAGAAAAATGCAGGCCCTTCTTAATTGGCTCTCCGGTCGTAGATCATTCCGCTTTAAGACATCTTTTATCGAAGAAGGATGCAAAATCTAGGTTAATACGTTGGATCCTTTTATTACAAGAATTTGACATTGTCATAAGAGACAAAAGTGGACGTGAAAACGTCGTAGCCGACTATCTTTCACGACTTTCTTCTTCACCAACGTTGACCTTGCCAATAAAAGATTCTTTTCCGGACAAACATCTCTTGACCATATCTAGCGAACCTTGGTTCACTGATATTGTGAATTATTTAGCAACGGGACTTCTACCCAGCGAATAGTCAAAACAAGACAATTACAGATTTTCATCTCATGTAAAACCCTTCTACTGGGACGAACTCTATTTGTTTAAATATTGTCCTGATCAGATCTTTTGCCGATGTTTCCCTAATAATGAGTTCAGGAGTGTATTGTCTTTCTGGTATGATCAAACATGTGGCGGTCACTTTGGTCCAAGAAAAACGGCGGAGAAAGTTTTGCAATGTGGTTTTTATTGGCCAACGTTATTTAAAGATTCATATAATTATTGCATAACTTGTTCACGGTGTCGACACATGGGTCGGATTTCACGGAGAAACGAGATGCTGCTCCAACCAATCTTGGTTGTGGAGATATTTGATCTATGGGGAATCGATTTCATAGGCCCGTTTCCAAACTCTTTTAGGAACTTATACATTTTATTAGCGGTTGATTATGTCTCTAAATGGGTGGAAGCAATACCGTGCCGTACTAATGACAACAAGGTTTTTATTAAGTTCCTTCAAGAAAATATATTTTCTCGGTTTGGGCACCCTCGCGCTATCATTAGCGACAATGGGACGCATTTATGTAATCGGTCTTGCGAAACTTTGATGCGGAAATATTCAATCAACCATAAGCTTTCTATGCCCTATCATCCCCAAACGATCGGGCAAGCTGAGATCTCTAATAGACAGATTAAGCAAATTTTTGAGAAAACGGTTTCTATGAACTATAAAAATTGGTCCACCAAACTGACTGATACTCTTTGGAAATTTCGTACCGCATATAAGACCAATTTTGGCATGTCTCCTTATCGACTGGTGTTTGAAAAGGCTTGCCACCTCCCTGTCGAGATTGAACATAAAGCAATATGGGCTATTAAAGAGCTTAATTTCGATTTTGACTAAGCCGGTAGCTATCGGAAACTACAATTAAATGAGCTGAGCGAACTTCGTGATGAAGCTTATGATAATGCGGTTATAGTAAAAAACCGGACAAAGGTGTTCCATGACAGATATCTTTTGAGAAAAACTTTCACACGGGGACAACAAGTCCTTCTTTACGATTCCTCTTTTCCATTTTCATCCGGGTAAGCTAAGATCTCGTTGGAAAGGAATTTTTATGGTGCGGTATGTGTGCAGTGGATGTAGAAAATATAAAAACGGTTCTATTTTCAAAGTAAATAGGCACATATTAAAACCGTACTTTTCCGCTGACCCATAAGAGGAGCTCCTGTTTCTGCAGGAGCCGCTTTATCACGACTAACTTTCTTCCGCCTCACCTCCATGTTTCGGTAACACTGTTTCAATATGAATGGAGGTGTGTATATATAAAAATAATAATATAAATATCCGTGCGTGCTACAAAACAAGTTCAGGGTGGCTTTTAATTTGACCATCTCTTGACCCTATTATTCTCTACCCAAGTCTACAGATTTCTGCGCTCGAACAACAGCATCGGTGAGAACACTGCTGCAAACAGATTTGGGGGGGGTATGTGTTTATTGAAATATCATTTGGCACTAAGCACGATAAAAATATATATATATAACAATTTTTTTTTTAAAATAAAAGTTAGAAAGAGAAAAATACATATGAAAAAGAGGAAGAAATGTAAGAAATGTAAGAAACTTAGATGTTTTAAAACGAAGCTGGTAATACGTAGTCATAAGCTGTTGTCCCAAGGGTTAGTAAGATGAAGAAATCACTAATCTGCGGATAGAAATAAGTCAGAAAAATAGTCGTTATTCTTGGGTCCAAACTTCTGAATGTTGATACCCTACTATACGCACTTACACACGTCTTAAAACTTGGGATATTAGATGATACCTTGAAGCACTCTTACCCAGAAGCCTTAGTATGAAGAAAAAAAATATAAAATAACAAAAATATAAATGACATATAAAATAAATGGTGTAGAAAAATGAACACTGGTTTTGTAATTACTTAAGACAACATAAAAAAAATATAGCAAGTGTGCCTTATCACCTAGTGCCTTAGACCAACTGGTTTGGGAGTCACTGCTAGGCCTTAAGTGTTGCAAGACTAGGATATTGCTCATTGCGCCTTAATAAGTGAGCACGTTCGGTAATCGGTTGGTTAGTACCTTAAGAAGTATTAACGGTCGCATGAAGAATGTGTGAGCAAATCCATCTAAAAAATCACCGATTAAAAAGTACTAAGGAATAAGGCTAAAAGGTATAATAACATGAATTGAATTCTCTAAGTGTAGGGATGACTTTTACACACACATAAGCGTATATGATTGATATTTGGAGGAAAGATAGGGAGGAAGACTAAAAACGATATTTTATTGAGAGATGATGAGATTTCTGATATCTTTTCAAGACCATTAAGATAGGGCTCATGACAACTAAAAAGCTAGTATAGCTTGAAACTCTTTTTTTCAAGTTTTTCTTTTATATGTTTCTTATCTTTGCATGTAATTTTCGTTTTCTTTCCTTTATTTTCTAAATTTTTGGGATTTTGTGGGTGTAATCCTCTGAAAACCCTCAGGAGACAACACTTCTCTTATCAGGGACACCTAGAGATTTAAAAGTTTGTTACACGTGCTAAATGTAATCGTGTTGCCTACGAAAGTGTTCTACGTTTTTTCTTTTTCTTTTTAATAAATAGTTTGCTCGGGATGATCAAAAATAAGTCTGGGGGTATTTGATTAGTCAAATTTATTGCATATTTGTATTGTTTTTTCCCCTATTATTATTAACTACTAAAACGTGTTATTTGTAATTAAGAACATATGTGTGTTTATTTGCAAAAAGACTATTATCATATGTTTCTTCATTTATAATTAATATAATTAGGGAAAATATATTCATATCATATTTAAATAAAATATCCATGAGATTATTCATGTTAAAATATACATATCATATCAAATATTCCTACCCAATATTCTTAAAATATCATATCATTTAATTGGTTAGAATAGTATCTCAAATAAAAACAAGTGCTGCCAACAATATGATTTGAGATATTGTGCAGGTGTTATACTAGATCAGCTCAGGTCCGAACTATGAGTAGGAGATCCACAACAAATCAGATTGCAAAACCTAATTTGCCGAATATTAGAAGCAAATCGAAGAATTTAGCAACGGCAGAAACTAAGAGCAGTATTTTCAAAATTTTTTTATCAGAAGAATCTCTAAATATCAGGAAGAAACTCTACGAAAAAATTGGAAGCCCAAATCCACCAAAAGGCGGCGGATCCGCGGTCAAAAAGGGGTATAGGCGGCAGTTCCGCGGTCTGAATGGATATTAACCCTCTTATCGGGCGCGTTATCACTTCATGATAGACACGACCATGATTCAAGATTCGTTAATCATTTTGTTAAGGGCTTGAGACGAATAGAGATCAATGGAAGGACAAGGGTCAGTAGTAGTAAACCCTAATTCCCTCCAGAAATCCTAATTACCTCTAGAAACCTTAATCCATATTCATCGCTATTTCTCTAATATTAAATAATTAAAAAATAAAAATAATTAATTTTAAAACTCCATTCATTAACTACTAAGTCCTATAAACCCTATAAGCCTTTTCTTATAAATTTTCAAACCATCCCAGTAATAAACGACAACAATCCCATTTTTCTTCTATCAACCCGTCTAAAATAAGAAAAGCGGTTCACCGTTTCTTTGTGGACGGCCCGTACTCATCGCGACTAGCTATTTGCGACATCGTCTTGATTGCGGTTATTCACAACTCATAGATACAACAACTTTTTGCACCAATCATATTTAAATATTTAAATATGAAAAAAAATTATAATCATGTGAAACTTAGTTTACATATTTAAATATGAAAAAAAAATTATATTATATATTTTCTATTACTTTCTTTATAAATACAAAATTATTACAATCATGTAAATAAAAGTAACACGCATATAGGGTTAAAATTTAACCCTAGTTAGGGCTAGGGTTGAATAAATAGTTTAGAATCAAGGTTGGCGACCCCACTAGAGCCCTTTCTTTCCATTTCACAAAAGAAAATTTTGGTATTTGGAAATTGGGGGTTTTTTCAAAAAAAATCCCAAATATTTAGTGGGGGGAAAGATTAAGGGCCTAGGGTTTCTAACGTCAGCTTTTCGATCCAAATTCCTCCAACCTCGTGCAATTTCTACAAATGGGTAATCTCTCAATCTCTTCAATTTCGATTGCGCTTTCGTTTGAATCTAATTTCGTTGCTTGCTGTGGATTAAACCTCGAGATCACTGAATCCAGGGTCTCTATGGTTTTTGCCCCAAATCGAGAGCTTGGAAGTTTAAACCTCAGCTTTCATTGCTTAGATTGTTTTGCTTGCTGTTGTTTGAGCTTTTGATTGGGATTTTGAGTGCTAAAGTTGCTCCCTTTGATTGCATTCATTGGTTGTAATCTACAGTTTTCCCTTTTTGGGAAGTTAATATTTTGCAGATAGGAATCCCTGAAGTAATGCATTTTAGTTCATGCATTTGTTTTAGGTTCATTGCATCGATAAAATTCTTTCCATTTTTACTAAATATCTAGTCTCCTTCTAAATTTTGGGTTATATATTTTGTAAATATTGATTTGTTGATGAAAGAAGGCTTAGAATCGCAGATTGTTGTTAGGTGTGATTTTCTTCATTTTATGGTCTTGAGTCTCTTAGATAGAATGACTGATTGTGGGGTGTTCTTCTGTATACTGAAATTTAGTGTTTGAGTGCTTCCATTTACTTTATTTAGTATTTTTTGGTAAAAAAAATACTTTTCTATTTCATGTCCATTTCCAACAGATTTGTTATTTCTGCAATGGGGCAAGCCGATGATTTAAGTATTGTTACTGGTAATTTTTAATTCATGCCTCTTACATTTATATTTAATTGCGAACATTGAGGGAATGACTGGATTCTTTCATGGGTCGGAATCGGCTCACAACCTCTTCCTGCCCATGGTTGGCCAGTTCTTGTTGGATTAGTCAAGAGGTGGAGGGAGAAAAGAGAGGAAGAAAACTGTTTTGGTGATGATTATGTTACTTTTAGCTTAATATCCTCTTCTTACAGGAACCTTATATAAGCTGTTGTAACCTTGTAGTGTTGCCTTAACTCCCGTGATTATTTTATAACAGAAAGCCTAGACCTATCCTAGAATGCTTAGTTATCGGCCCGAAAAACTCCTCCACAAGACTTGGAAAAAGAAGAAGAAGAAGAAAATGGTCATAGTCGCCTAAGTCGAACATTGGGAACTAGTTACAAAAATCCTTGTAATCCTTCATAAGTTACATCTTCCACTGAAGATTTCACTTCGATAGAATGTACATTATGAATCTATTACCTTATTTGCGCTTTTGTTGTTCTAGCTCCATTTTCGGTTCACTTCAAGTCCTCAATAGAATGTACATTACGAATCTATTACCTCATTTGCACATTTGTTGTTCTAGAACCGTTTCGGTTTCCATGTGTGCATAATCTTAATGACTTGACGAAGGATATAGAAAGATGTGTACCTTTATGTTTCTTTAGTTGGGAATCTTGGGATACATAGGAAAAAAGGGTGTATCTGTGTAGCTTTTGGTAATTGCAAGAGGCAGGCAGTGGTTCCAATCGTTGCAAGCACCTTGTAAGGACCAAAGCAACAAGAAGGCAGACTTTGAGGTTTAGCAGTCTGTCTACATTATCTAATGGCTCCATTTTTGGGATTAAGACTACAAAGTATTGTAGGTATGTTTTGAAAGTCCTATGGATTATCGGAGTTTGGCCATCGGAGTAGATAAACTAAAGTATAATTTAGCTTTGAACCTAATCTTGAGTAGTTCCTCACAAAAGTTGTAAGTAGTGATTAGCTTGCAATCACTTACCATCTTAGAAAGTGACCCACCAACTTGAAGATTTCTCTGAAAAAGATTGTCTCAAGTAACTTGCCGTTAGGGTTGTTTGAGTGGAATGAAGTGTATGTATTTGTTCCATCCATCGATCATTAGAAGAATCGGTGAGAACCCTTAATAATGTGTAATCCCATAATGAATTTCATTGATAATTCTTTGTATATTCATCAGGCGTCGGCTGTTATTGATGGAGACCCATGGGTTGTAGGTCTTATGTTTATGCCTTTCCATGTATCAAATTGTGAAGTAAAGTTCTTGATTCCCTTTTTCCATACCAAAAATCTGATCACATAGGATATCCAGGCAAATTGGAGAGTTTGGGACGCGTAAAAATGTAGTCTTTGTCATACCAAATGCACCCGCACGCTTATATTGTATTGCCTACCTGTTATTGCTGCTCTATTTTAACTGAGTAGCAATCATTTGTAACCATGGCCTTTACTCTGTCAAGCCATGCAAGGACCATTCTGATTCCTACATTTGTACGACCGATGGATCCTCTCTTTCTGACAACATGTCTGCCGCCATGTAATTAACTCCCCTCCTATACTCCACTCGCTACACAACCAACTTCCAAAACCATTTCATATGTTGAGCTGTGCTTACAATCATAGCTCCAAGATTTTCTTGGTACTTTGTTGACAATCGAATGATGAATAGTCACCACAAAAGGTATAGACACCAAATACATCTAACAACTAATGAACTAGACGAATGAATACTTGTGGGTTCCCGGTAACTGATTCATGGGAGATTTCGGCATGGATTCACCTGTGTGCTTGCTGAGGTAATCCAAAATTGGAGCCGGTTGTGTCGCTACTCCTCTAATGTTCTCCAAGGTCATCCACTCGTCGCTTATCCACCTTGACATCTGTTGCAATCTGCTCCATCACCACCCTCAATTGTCACCTACCATCTGATTCTGGTTGTGGGAACATAGGGTTCCTCTTCAAGCTCTAATGCCAAAAACAGTCATAGGTTGAAATGGGCCAATGACCTTCTTGCTTGCCCATGTTCAACCATTTTTCTGCATGATTAGGTAACAACGGAAGGGCGGAGGGAAGAAGGGATCGTGAAGAGTATTAGAAAGAAGATTACATTATTTTTAGCATAAGCTCATTCTCTTACACAGCCTATATGGCTATATAGGCTGTTATAGGGATCGCTTAAGTCACATGATTAATCTCCAATAGAATGGCTGGCTAAACTATACAGCTAATGCTTCATCTTAGAAAATCCCATGCATGCATAATTTGGGTCGAATTTCTGTTTGCATAAATGTAGAGGTAGGGATCCCAACATATTCCTTATTTAAATCATTCACCGTGGTAGAAGCCTACATGCCATTCAATGCCTTATTTTCCTTATTAGCAACCATGTGTCACCACTTTCTCACACCTATCCCGCTCTTGTTAGGCATAACTGCAGTTTTTGTGGTTCCTGCAAGGTCAATTCTATTCGGTTATTAGGTCTGTATAATGGTTTGCAAGAATCAAACTGTATTTTACTTTCTCATTGGTTTTCATTTCGCTGATTAAAGCCTACTTTTTACTTTCTCATTGGTTTTCATTGGTTTGTGTTGAAAGTAAAAACCAAATGATGGGACTTTATAAAGACAGTCCCACATTGAAAACAACAAAAGAAACACATGGGTATAAGATATATAATGGGTCAAACCTCAACAAGGCTTGAGTCTTATTGTTGGAGCCCACTTATATCAAAGGTCCATGTGTACCTATAAAAAGTTCATCACTCTTTCATAACTACTTGAAACTCTTTACATGGTATCAGAGCCAATGGTTCGATCCTCCACGTGACAACCACACCAAGAAAAAGTGATGGTTGCACGCAATTCTTCTCGTACTTTGCGCGTTGACAATCACACCAAGAAAAAATGATAGTTGCACGTGACGGGGGTGTTGAAAGTAAAAACCAAATGATGGGAGTCTAAAGATAGTCCCACATTGAAAAAAACAAAAGAAACACATGGGTATAAGATATAAGATGGGTCAAACCTCAACAAGACGTGAGTCTTATTGTTGGAGCCCACTTATATCAAAGGCCCATGTGTACCTATAAAAAGCCCATCACTCCCTTAATTTTAACTACTCGAAACTCTTTACAGTTTGCATTAATGTATTTTTATTCTCATTGGTTTTCATTTCACTGATTAAAGTGGTTGGTAAATGAATAAAGGATACATCATTCTGCCCATTCTTCTCCCACCCATTTGTTTGGTACCAAACTTATACTTTCAAGGTTTACAGGTTGAATTTATTTCCTTTTTAGAGTTGTTCTCGGTGGTGTGTTGAATGAAGGCATATGTTTTAGAAGAGTTCTCGGTGGTCTCTGAGTTCAATATCTACTTCCTCTCTCTTTCTAATTCACAGGACATTTCAATTCTTCTTTTCGGAGTTTGGGCTGATCAATAAAATATGTCATAAAGTACAGCTTCATAATTATTGTTAGGCTTAATTTTCTGAGTAGTGTCCATGGTAGCCATATGATATGGCACTTGAGAAATTAGTGTTTTATTTTTGTTCAGGCTATTAGAATTCTCACGCCATTCTTTTTATTTAATGATTCATCTTGCATTGTTTTGTTCCAATAACAGAATATGTATTTTTCTACTTTCGCCGTTGTATCCAGGGTTTGGAGGAATCTGGAAGAGTTGATAAATTTGTGAGTTGAAGAATGTTTCAGTAGAAAAGTTTTTGCTGGTTTAAAGTACTGTATATTAAAGAAAACAAGGCCATTCTAAAATTTAGGCCCAAGGAAACCAGAACAATGGAATGCAACAGGGATGAAGCCATCAGGGCAAAAGAGATCGCTGAGAGGAAGTTCCTTGCGAATGACATAGAGGGCGCCAAAAAATTTTCACTGAAGGCCCAAAACCTTTTCCCATCTCTCGAAGGTATCAACCAAATGATAGCAACTCTAGATGTATATATCTCTTCAAGCACAAAATTAGATTGGGAAAAAGATTGGTATGCAATTCTGTGTGTCAATTCTTCAGCTGATGACGACGCCGTGAAGAAACAGTACAGGAAGCTGGCCCTTCAGCTTCATCCTGACAAGAACAAATCTGTAGGCGCTGAAGGTGCTTTCCAACTCATTTCTCAAGCTTGGAGCGTTTTATCCGATAAGAGTAAGAGAATGCAATATGATCATAAGAGATTTGGGAAAGCATTCCAACCGAAAAGTACCACAGTGAAAAATGACCGTCCTGCACCTAATAATTTAAATGGTTTTAGACGAAGATCAAAACCACGAGCCAGACCACGAGCTCAGAAAAGCAATGCAACATCAACATTTTGGACGGCATGCAATTCGTGCAAGATGCAGTTTGAGTTCTTTAAAGCATACCTTAATCTGAATCTTTCGTGTCTCAACTGCCGCAAGCCATTCATAGCCACAGAGATCGCTGGACCAACTAAGGTGCCTAATCACTCTGCTGCTCCTCCATCTTCTAATTCACAGCAGGCTCAGCAGAATTCTAACCTCAACTCTTCAACCAATAATGGACCTGATTTTTCGGGCAACTCAAAGTTCCAATGGGGTCCATTCTCAAGGACAACTGGGGCAGCAAGTGCAACTGCCTCGTCAACTGCTGTAGCTGAGGCTGCTAATGTTGTTCGTCAGGCTTACGAAAAGGTGAGAAGAGAGCGTGAAGAGGCCCAGGCAGCAGCTAGGAGCGGGTTGAAGAGGAGTTACTTCGCCTCTGGAATTGTTAACCCCGAACCAGATGGGATTCCTAATCCAAAGGTAGACAAACCTGCAAAGAGGAGAAGAGGTGTCACTGATGATATAGGAAATGCTGGCGTTCCCCCTGTAAGCCGTTTTAAATATGGAACGACTTCCAGAAAATTCTTGATGAGGAGGGGCTATCCACAAGCTCGTGTGCTTAAAACATTAGTTACTAGGTCGAGGGATGAAGTCAAGAAGACCGTAGAAGCGACATGTGCAGCAAAGGTGGTCAAAGCCGCAGAAAAGGAAAATGAAAAAAAGAAGAATGCCAAAGAAAAAGCGAAGGAAGTGGTTAACAAAATTTTTACGGATCAAGCTACTAGGGTGGATGAGCTGAGGAGCAATAAGCAAGCTCCTGCTGAGAGGCATGTTGCAAATACCGATAATGCTGGTTCTGAGAAAGAAGCAGTGGAACCTGTTAGTATTGATGTTCCTGATCCTGACTTCTACGATTTTGACAAAGATCGCTCGGAAGGATCATTTCAAGGTGATGAGATATGGGCTACTTATGACGATGAAGATGGTATGCCTCGTTACTATGCATTAGTTCAGAAAGTAAACTCTTACCATCCTTTTAAAGTCCGCATGAGCTTTCTCGCATCAAAGTCTAATACTGAGTTTGGTCCACTAAACTGGGTTGGCTCTGGTTTTGCCAAGACATCTGGGGAGTTCAGGGTGGTCAGATATGAAGTCAAGGATACTCTTAATATTTTCTCACACAAGGTTAAATGGGAGAAAGCTCCGCGTGGAGTAATTAAGATAGTTCCGAGGCGAGATCAGATTTGGGCCCTCTATAGAAATTGGTCTCCTGATTGGAATGAAAATACCCCTGATGAGGTTATTTACAAGTATGACATGGTAGAAGTTCTTGAAGACTACAATGAGGAGCAAGGGCTCTCTATATCTCCATTAGTGAAGATTGCGGGATTTAAGACTGTTTTCCATCGGCACCCGGACCCAAACAAAGTCAAGAGGATTCCTAAGGATGAGATGTTTCGATTCTCACATCAGGTTCCTTCTCATGTGCTCACTGGCGACGAAGGCGATAATGCTCCAAAAGGATGCTATGAACTAGACCCTGCAGCAACTCCCCTTGAGTTTCTTCAAGTAGTTACAGAGAGCAAATATGATGAGGTCCTGCAGGTTTCCGAACTACAACAAAGAGAAACAGTTAGCTGATTGCAGCATCCTTATCTACCATTAAAGTTTTAAAGCTTGTACAGCATCTTTTGGCTTTTTTGGCGACAACTGAGGCTAGATGACAAAATGAGCAGCTTGCTATCGAATCATCAGAGTTATCATTCAGGTTCTCTAACTTCATTTTCTTTTATTATTACAAAGATAGCGCAGGTTTACAAGGGCATAGGAGTCAGCTTATGGAGATCAAACATTTTGGTGGAAGTGTTATGAAGCTGGAGCATTCTCAAGCGATCTTCTAAGGTGAGTTCGACATCTATTTTTTGCAGCTAATTTTGTTTACCACAGAAGCTGCTTAATTCCACGTGTATGCAGTTATTCTTTTCTGAGGCAATAGCATCTTTGCAGAAGTATGTTATATACTACACGATGATATACGTTCATTTCCTTGATCTTTTAGATGTATTGCTTAGATCAGCACTTCTGTGGAATGTGTATCATTTTTTTTAACACTACCATTGTTCTCTTAGGGCCGTACGTAAAGTACTACATACTGATAAATACCCAATGCTTCCCTGATCTATTTAATTTGTTGCTTGTATTACAGGTTTTTTTATTTATTACATGCTATGTATACCATTGTTATTCTACTAGGTCCCTGATGATATGATTGGTTATAATTCTATTACTGAAAACGAGTGTTCATAACTTTGCTGTGACATTTTTTTACCACTAATGATAATAATAGAACCCAGAACTTTTGAGGTTGGCTACGCGACTCCTTTCCTTCCATTGATTATGTTAAATCATAAACATCTTCCTTTTGAATTATTTAACTATAATATCTTTCTTAATTACCTTCATCTATTTTCGTTTTGTCCTATCTCTATCTCTAGCTCTAATTGCTCTATTAACTAGGTCCTGTCGCTCCTCCTTACTAATGCACTTGTTAACTCATGCACATATTGCTCCTCTAAAACAATCCCAATCATTTCTGATGCAAAATAATGTATATGGTCTACCAAAACTAAGTGCATTTGTCTTAAGAAACTGACATGGCGCATGGTGAGATTCTCAGTCATTACTCCTGATCAAGCATGTATGTTTAATGTAATCAAGGAAAATTGCTAACATGTTTTTCCTCAAATGAAAACTTAGATTGTACCTTTATCTTTAGTAATTTTTCAAAGAAACCGTAGTTCTGTTTTGAACTATTCAGTTCCTTTGAAGTTTATTGGACTACTCACTAGCTATATAGGGACCATGATATCTCTTATGACTTTGAAGGCAAATTGACCAACTTTATGTGTTTGCCATGGATGCAAAGAAACTGTGACCAACTAAGCTCCTTGGTTACATAATCCTAATATAGTTTGTCCTGCGGAATTACGACCAAAAATCCAGTTAGCAAGGCTTTTGATCGAGGAAATTGGAATTTCTATAGGAATAGGGCATAAGGGTCCGGACTAGAATAGAAAAAAAAACACTAAGCTCCTTGGTTGGAGACTTCTCTACTTTTAGCCTATCAAGCGTCCCATATAGCCTTGACAAATCTGAAATTTCTTGGGTGGGCGTCCTGAGCTAACTCAATGATAAGATATCTTCTTTGAGGAATACTATATATTATTGGATAATGGACACATTAATGGGGGATTATGGCCTACTTCTTTCATATAACTTCTTTAGGAGAATGTAAAGGCTAGACTCCAATCTCTGTTATTGTATTGTAAACCCTTGTGGGGTTGGCTATATGTATGTCAATTCATTGTTGGTAGAATGCCATGTCTCGTCCTCAAAAAAGGTAAAAATATAAGAACAAACCCCATGAGCACACATCATTCCCTATAAAACTTATCTGATTTGAGTTTCTAATGGACACATGTCCTAACTCATGTGATCGCCATAAATAAGGGAAAAAGATTTTCATCTTGTTCTTATTTTGTTTAGCATGAGCCTTAATTACTTACTAAATTTCTACCTTCCAAATATTTTCTTTTTTATAATGACGGCTCTTGTACCATCTCTTTCCCAGATTTTACTAAATCCCGTGTGTATTCATGATTTCCTACTAAAAAAAACATTTTGGCATATGCATATTTAAATTTTAAATTTTAGGCATCCCATATAAAATCTAGAATAATAAATTTTCTACATGCATCCATCCTTAATATATTCCGCATATGCTTAACATCTATTTCATATTCGTCTCGTATTTGGTTGCCAAACAATTTCCTTCAATATATTCCGCATAATGTGTGTCCTGTGCTACCTTGGTAGCACAAACAAGGATCTTGTGTACCAACGATGTACGGATCATAGTCGATCACTTGAATTTCTTAGTGTCACCGTGTTCAACACATGAACCTTTTAAAAATCATACGACTGAAATAAATCCACATGTTTATGCACATGTATACACTTTAAGGACTTGATTTTTTTCCCACACGCTCATCTAAGATGTGTAGATCGACTTGAAGAGAGCAGATCATCCATAGGATGTCATATGAAAAAGTTTGAGCTTGAAAAAACACAAACCGTGCTAATGGAACCAATCTCTCTCTATATATATAGAGAGAATAATGGAGGAAAGATGCCATAAGAGGGAATTTCCTTCTATGGCGTCGAAAAAGTACGCCCTCCGTCGTATTTTCCGATGATCGGCACCCATCATCTTCATTGTTATCATCTAAGATATGGTACACCAAATTTCATGTGATTCTACAATCTTTTCACCGTTGAATTAGTGGGTTCAAAATCAACGGTTTACCGACAATAGAACTTTTTACATTGCTAAATCAACGGTGAAAACGTTGTAGAATCACATGAAATTTGGCGTACCCAAATCTTAGATGATGGATTCTGATCGTCGAAAAATACGACGGAGGACGTACTTTTTCGACGCAATAGGAGGAAATTTCCTCCTATGGCCTCTTTCCTCTATTATTCTCATATATATATATATATAAGTAAATTTATATTCATGTTACGACAAAGTACAATAAACGTGATACCCTCACGCAACTCACTGTCTTTAGCTCACAACTTACATGACATCACTAAACAACAAGAACATCCTTAAGATGTTGGTTCAATCCCCCAATTCTGCAGCAAACTAACATCATATGCCGAGTTATCCACTTGTTTCTTAGTCTTACTCATCAACAACTCCACATCCTCAGCAATAAGAGCACCCATTATAAGTTATGGATCTTGACATTCTCAAAGATTATTCCATTTCTTTCTTTCCATACACGCCACACAGTTGCAGTCCGCACGAATCTTGCAAGTTGACCATTTTGATCCTTCAAGGTAAAATAGGATTGAATGAATCTATCCTCTTGAGCTAAGGAACAAACTCGTCCCATACTTTTCAACTTAGCCCTACACAATTCCATAAATATGCAGCATAGCTACATTTAAAAAAATAGATGATCAGCTGTCTCCAACTCCTGCGAGCATAACACACATCTTTGATCAACTTGAATTCCCCAAGCCTGCAGTTTATCTTTAGTCAGAAGTCTATTAAGGATTACTTGCAAGTACAAAAGACTCATTTTAGGGCAGTATCCAGAGAACCATACAATTTCATGCTAGTCAATTTTTGGATATTGATTCCTCACTTGTTCCCTACATGTTTTAAAAGAAAATTCACTAGTTGTATCAGGGATCCACCACCACCACCAGAAGTCTTCATTTAGGTCATCATTTATTGGAATTGGAAAAAGGAGTAACCATATAGAATTTCTCAGGCTTCCATGCATTCTATTCAATAATGGAACTAACAAGGGCCCTACTGCCTCTTAGAATTGTTAGTGAATCCCATCCAAGCTTATCAATAAGTCTATCACCATGTAACCAAGAATCAAACCATAAGCTAGTAGTCTCGCCATTAACTTTTCTTCTTTCTATCAATCCAATATGCCTGGCTTGTAAGATAGATTTCCAAGTAACTGATGCATTATTATCTATTGATATGCATCTGCCCTTCAGATACTTTTGGGCCATCCATTTGGGCCCACAATAAGTCACCCTGAATAAATCTCCATAGAAGTTTAACTCTACTGATCTTCACAAGATCTTCAAGCTTCCTCAGTCCCACTCCCCCCGCATCCTTTGGTCTGTATAAGTTATTCCATGAGATTGAGTTCACTCTTTGTTTCCAAATAAATCTAGCGCATAGTTCAATTTTTTCAAGAACCAATTTCAGAACTTTAAAAGTTTGTAGCCAGAGTAACACTGTTGAAGATATAATAGTTTTAACTAGCTCTATTCTGCCTGCTAAAAATAGAGGCTTAGCTTGCCAACCTTCCAATTTCTTCTTGCTTTTTTTGATTAGAACTCCACAATCCCTGCTCAAGATATAACCAACAGTTAATGGTATCCCCAAAAATCTGATGGGCAGCGATCCTTCATCAACTTCCAATATATTCTTCATTCTGGCTGTATCAGTGCATCCTTTGCTAAGGAAGACTTTAATTTTCTGATTATTAAGCTTCAAACCATACCAATGCTTACATTATTGGAATATATGCTTGATTGAATGGAAACCAGCGTCATTAGCCTTCCAAAAGAGCAATAAAGCATCTACATATATAAGATGTGTAACAACTGGAGTGATATTTCGCCAAATTGGAATAATATTACCTTTAGCTACCTCCACATCAGTGAGAATTGTGAGTACCTCCATGGCAATGGTGAAGAGATAAGGGGATAACGGATCTTCTTGTCTCAATCCTCTATCGCTGTGAATAAAACCAGCAGATTGCCCATCAATTAAAATAGAGAAAGTACGAGTACATATACACTCCTTGATCAAAGAAACCCATTTATCAGGAAAACACATGCATCTCATCATGTGGCAAACTAAAAGCCTATTCACTTTATCATAAGATTTTTGAAGATCAACTTTCAAACAAGCTTTACTACTCCCTCTTTTATTAAAGCATCAAATCATTTCATGAGCAAGAAGAGAATTTCAGATATTAATCTACCTGGTAAGAAAGCACTTTGATTTATAAATATCAATTCCCCAAGCATCTCCTTCATCCTGTTGCATAACAACTTGGTTATGACCTTGTGCAAAAAATTGCAACATGCAATAGGCCTATAATCTTGTATATTTGTGGCATTGGGCGTCTTAAGAACAAAAGTGATAAATGTATGATTAAGCTTTCTGACTAATTTTCCTTTATCAAAGAAGAAAAGCATGGCCTCCTTAACATCATGTTTGATATCTTCCTAATGGAACTTGAAGAATTTAGCATTGTATCCACTAGGTCCAGGTGCCTTGTAATCATCAGTAGAAAACACACAATATTTACCTCTTCCAATCTGATAGGTTTTAATAGTTCAGATCTTGCAAAGTAAGACAACTTTCTTTTGCAAATAACATCAGGAAACTCTGTTGGGTAATCATGATGAGAAAATAATTCTTGGTAAAACTCCCCTGCTTCACACACACACACATACATATAGGGAGTTGATCCTATAGGCCCGGCCTCATTTCTTATTTTGAGGCCAGCGTTTCAAACACAACCCCAAAGTGTTTTTCACCAATCCGTACTGGTCTTCGTGATTTATGTGTTAGATAGGTTATGTATCAAATTTTGCGAGATTTGGAGACCTCCAACACATCCTTCAAGCGATCTTGTTTTTTCATGCATTGTAAAGTCGTCAATTTTTTAGTCTACATGATGGATTAGTTAGAGGTATTAAAATATCATAAAATTTGATATATAATTTATCTAACACGTGTAGATCATAATGATCGGTGCTAATCATTGAAAAACACAGCGGATTGTTTGTTTGAAAAGGAGACCTCAAAATAAGAAATGAGGCCGGATCTCATAGGATCAGCTATATATATATATATTGAACTTTTTCTTGTGGAGATAAGCTGATGAAGAACCATTCTATGTTTTAAGTCTTAAATTGAATTCATAAATAATTTTTCTAGATTAAATATTATGTTTGCTTCAATTAATAAAATTTTATCGCACGTGTTGAACGTGCCAAAAGGCTAGTTATTTTAATGCAAACCTTCGATATGGGAGCTTGCAATTTAGGTTCACGATATCATTGAATGCATCGTGGTATCTTCACAAGCAAAAGCTAATCTATTATGCAAGAATATTTATCCTTTCCAAAATATGTAAAAGGTCATGCTTTTTTTAAGCATGTATTATAGAGTTACTATATTCATGAATATCTCTCTTTTTATTTCGATACATTTGTTCACGACTCTAAATAGTTAATTTTACATTAAAAATTTGGATTTATTTGACATCTTTATTTTCTTTGTATTGCACGTCCTTTTAATGTGATATTGAAGCCAAAAAAGACATTTTTGTTATATATTGATTCGAATGTTAAACATATGTGATTAATGATTCTTTAAGAGTTTTCGATTATAATTAGTTGTCATTTATTGATCACAATCCTAATTTGATTCAAAAAATAATATAATTGAGAAACATTTGGAGTATTCTTGTAAGACATAAATGTGCTAACATTTATTTGCTTAGCATGATGCTTCAATTGGCTTCATTGAATACATTTTAATCCCGCATATTTTGAAAGCTATTGGACAACAAATTCTTCTTATACCCAAATGCCTTATCTATTTTACGAGCATCCCCTCCTAAAAAATTAACTAGGTTTGTGGATCATATCCAACCACTAATGAATCCCATGGATATGAAAGTATGCTTTTTGAAACTGCTCTACTAACTCAATGTTGATTAAATTCCAACTTGCATCCTTCTCAGTTTTGATTCTAACCGTTCAATGCATGAACCGATCTATATTCAAATTGTTTAAATGGTTTTTTTATTAAACCATTTTATTTAATTTGAAGCGTCGAAATTAAATTGGCTTTTGTTCTAATGGATGAACTCTTGGCTTTTTAGAAAATGAGAAATGAAAGAAAATAAAAGAGAAACAAAACATATGAAGAACAAGAACATAAGAAAAGGGAAGATTCAAATAAAAATGAGGAAGAACAAATGATAATGAAGTTAAAATATGATAAACATACATGTTAAAATAAGACTAGAACCAAATGTTTTATTATGTTCTATCATTGGCAAATACATATACTAGTATTGTAACATTGCATAATATTTAATATGGTTTTTTTTCTGTTAGCCCTCCTCATTTCAATATTTTTCTCTGTTCCTCCATAGCCAGTATTTATCTATAACCCCCATAAACTTATAAATTACCCCTGCAGCCTTCCTACTTCACTTTTGAAAATAAGTCTTCCTCTGCCTTCCCGGTCATCGCCGCCGTCCCACCGCCACCTCTTTTCTCCTGCTCACCGCCACCTCTTTTCTCCTACTCACCGCCACCACCATCACCTTCAACACCACCACCAACACCTCCATCTTCCTCTTCAACACACCGCCGCCACCATCATCAACACCATCACCACTTTCTTCCTCTTCTTCAACCCAATTGCCACCATCGTCAACAACACACCGCCACCACATCCTTCTTCCTCCTCTTCAACCCGTCAATGCTTCCTTTCTTAGGCATCGCCGCCGTCCCCATCGCCACCTCCTCTTTAACACCGTCACCACCACTTGAAGAGGAGAAAGGAGGCGGTGGCGGTGGCGGGTTGAAGAGGAAGGATGGTGGTATGTTGATGATGGCGGCGGTTGCGGGTTGAAGAACAGGAGGAAGAAGGTGGTGGTGTTGAAGAGAAGGTGTTGATGGGTTGAAGAGAAAGAAGATGGTGGTGGCGGTTGCGGTGTTGAAGAGGAGAAGAAAGACGATGGCCGAGAAGCAAGAATCATTTTTAAAAATGAAGTAGAGAGGCTGCAGAGTAATTTATAAGTTTAGGGGATTACAGTTAAATACTATGAGGGGACAGAAAAATATTGAAGTATGGGAAGGCTAAAGGAAAAAAACCTATTTAATATTACATAAAATTTGACGATGTTTGTATCTAAAATTGGATTTATGAAAAAATCTTAGTGCAAGTATTAAGCCGACTAGAGTCAACAATCAATACAAAAATATATTAGAAACAAAGTTATAGAAAACACTGAAAGGTGTTGGGCAATAGACTGCCATCTAACGTTAGGCATCACCTAGACGTCATAGATGGTTTTTTGTCTTATATATTAAATATATAAGTATATTCCATAGAAATGACAAGAAATATAGAAATACTAGCTAAAAGATTACAAAGAATGCGAATTATTCTTAAATATATAGTGGATTTATACATAACAATGAATAGCTTATATATCATGAATGTTAATAGTTCGATAACGAACTACTGAAATTTAACAAATAAGACCATAGTAAATGCTTAGATACCACTTAATTCTTGTCTAGATCCACTTGCCTTCTGAAGAATGCTTGGTTTCTGTATAACAAGATGACTCGTAGAGAAATTAGGCTAGATAGTTCAAACTCTTAAACAAATATGTATGCATGGACAAAATCATAATGATTAATCAATCCTGGGTTTGCTGGTCTTTGTTTGATAAATTTGTGAAAAGATATTTCACTGAAGTATTGATATTGAATTAAGAAATTGTATCATTTTGATACATTGTCTTGATAATTTCTTGGATAGGCCTAGGAATTTTTTTTAAAGTATATGCTAAATTTTAAAATAACCGAGTGATGCTAGACAGACATTTCAGCAAGATGTCGGAGTTTTCTTATATGGAAAGTTTATTTACTATTTGTTCTTGTGATGAGGACATGAGTAACAAGCTACATAAGAAATGTATATGATATCAGCCCAACATTCATAGATATGACCATATAGCCTAACAACCCTTATTTTTTAAGTAGTCGATATTATCACATTAAATAATGGATAATTATAGATTATATCAATCTTATGTTGTCCATGGATACAAGTTTTTTATAATTATTCATTCCTAAGTAAATAGCAAGTTATAACCTATGATAAATTGATGCACTTAAGGGATTTGTATATTTGCCAATGTTCAAAATGGCGTATTTTATTCATTTCGGCCGGAAAACTTCCATGTTTGAATGGCGGGAGTCGAGGATATGTCGCGAATATTTAGTAAATATTGGTTATCATGATGGATAGAAGTTTTTGTTCTAATTATGACATTGATAAGTCTTACATTCATTAAATTTAATAAGTATCTTCCATCTAATTCAATATATATATTTGCAGTCGGACTATCATAATTACATTAAATATAAATAAGTAACAATCATATAATTATACATAAAGTCTATAAAATACAAAAAAAATTAAACGAAAATACATGTACACTTGTATTGATTCATTGATATGTTGTTATCAAGCAATACAATAAAGCAAAAAATAGGAAGCAAAAGATAGGAAACAAACAATAGCTAAACTATTTATGTCGGGCAAGTTGAGTCAAACACGATAAATTGGGATATAGACTAAAAAGGTTTTAAATTATATTTTCTTGTAGGTTGGCGTCCAATGCTCAATAAGGAAATTTTGGGGAAAATGTCGGAAATGTTGGGATACGTAAAACGATGATATTATATGCTAATTAGACATACATATGCTAAGTAGGTATTTGTAAGTGAGCTAACTTTCCAAATATTTAATTATATGAATTAATGCTTATTAGGAATAAATAGTCGACAAAAACAAGTTAATAATAAAGGGAAACTAAGGATAAATCCATCATTTCATCCTCACAGATCACATATTATAAATTCAAATTAACATTATGTTATTACTTATATGTGTTAGTAGTTATGTATTCTGATGCTATGCTTTATTTGATCATGGTGGACCGTATAAATGCAGTATCATATATTTTCTTTAATTTTTATAAATTTTATAACATAATAATTATGATTGCAAATTATCTGTCCGCCTCCTTCGAAGTAGTGAACCCCGTACAAGTGCTTATACAGACTGCTTGGAAACAGCAACTCTGTCTGCGGTAATGATGCCCGCTTTGCTATTCATCGATCAAATTCAATCTCCAAATCACTTTTATTTCATGTAGTCGGTTAGGCATCTTCTGGCTATCCAAGTGTTGTCTCAGCTAATCAACTAATCAAGTCGGGCATGGTCTTTCTATCTTTTTTATGTAGGTAAAATTGGTTATATGACAAACTGGGTTAAGTCTGTTGAATGGATTTTTTCATAAAGCAGACATCTGTTTCTATACTTATTTGGTACTTGAATGCTAGTTGGGTACTCCTTGGCGTGTATCCTAAAAATTTATTATCCAAGCATATCAGAAATATTTTAGACCTGGACTAGTAGGTTGTAAATTGTAACCCATGTTTCATGGATACACAGATAAATGGTTCCATTTGTTTGGCAGATGCAATCATAAGGTTTGTTGACTTTCCTATGAAGAATCATCGTTGTTGACATACCTTTTAATTTATATAGGTTGGAAATCTTTTATTATCTGCCTTATTGTGTTTTTTACCATTATGGTCTTGCTTATCTGTTTTATAGATTAATATTCAAAGAATATTTATTCCCAAACAGAGATTTACTGTTCTTGTATTCATGATAATTTATCCATTAGTTGTATCTTGTATCTGTATCATGCAACATGGCGTTAGTGTCAACCCATTAGATAAAGACCTTAACATTCTCGATGAATTTACACTATGTCATTTCTGTCATTTATTTCTTGCCGATATGAGCTACATTGTTTTTGCAGCTGTTGGTTAATTTTAATTTCTCAGTCGGTAACAGATTGTAGTTAAGGCCTGTTTAGGAGTAAAATGAGTTCTATTCTGTCTGTAATTTAAACATTTCCTAGAAAAGTGTCTTAAAAATAAAGAAGACTGTAGATTTAAGTTCTGTGAATTATGACATGACATTATCATGCATGATGATGTCTTTGGTACGGGAGTAATTATTTGTCTCGCTTGTGTCGCATCTTATCCATGCTTGGTGTTGAATGTGATCCATTAATAACCAATTTGGCAATTTTTCACTTCCTCTCTTGCTTCTTGGTTGCACAGGCTTGAGCCACATGATCAATTTCGTGTTTATGCCCTATGACCTTGAATGTTTTAAACTATAAGATTTACGCTCTTTGAAGAACTGTACAACAAATTGTGTAGAGAGTTCCAAGTATCAAATCTGACTCTTTCCCCTATTATCTTCTGAATGACACGATTATTTCAAAGACTGGATAATTACTTGATTCTACGCTTAGTTTTTGTTCAAGAAGACATATTGCAGCATATAGTGAGTGCTCTTTATTCTACTCCTGCCTTTCAAATCGATGTTAAGTTGGGGGGGGGGGGGGGGGAATGAGTTGGACTTTCATTGTAACTTCTGCATTGCTAGCTAGCGTTTTCTATATTTATGGTTGAGAAGCGTGTTGGCATTTTAAATTTTGTTATAGCAGCATCTAATGGCGATTTATATTCTTTCAGCGCAGCCGCTTAGCTGTAGAAGGGGAAACACATGAGGAGCTTCGAGATCGTCGCTGCTTCCAAATAGTTCAATTTAAGTTTCTTATACCTTAAAAACTATAAACTGCTTAAATTATCTGTAGCTTTATATCAAACATTTCAATTATATAGTTTGTACTCGGGGAAAAACAGGTTGCGGATGGGATTAATGTCCCTGGAACTTAGAAGACTTCAAAATGTTACAAAATTCTCTTTATTTTGTTTAGTATTAAGTTTTTGGTTGTGATGGGAGGTTATCTTGTTTCTGGTTTTCTGGTGATAAAGGAGATGCTTTATTTCAGGATACTCGAAGGAAAAGAAACTTATTATTTCCTTAATGAAAAGTTAGAGCCATAGCTTGCCTAATTAATATATATATATATATAGTAAATAAGTCTAAGTACATCTGATTTTCGCCATTGATGGTATTTATAATAACGGTCATTTGCCAGCATTTTGTTCCTGGTATTACTCATGCATTTTTGTTTATAATTCCTTAAAATTGCCTGCTTAGTGATTTAGCTGATTTTGAGAGAACTTTGCTCTATATTGCTGGGTATTGTTGTTTCCAGAGTTTGTTTTGGCCGTTTTCTTCAACCCACTATGGCCTGTTTTGTTTGTGCCAATTTGTTACAGTCCAGATACCTGCGCAAGTCATGGGAAGAAAGTACGGTTATAATGTTTGTGATTCTGGTGGCTGTATAACTTTCTTTTTTGTTGGTGGTGGTGGTTGTGGAAATGATAAAAATGCGATGGTCAGATGGGACCTTTAAAGGGAGATGCCCAAATCTGACCGTCGTATTGATGATACGACTGGCTTCGTTCATCTTGGTACATGTCAAAATGTGCATGCTTACTAAAAATTGGATATTACCGAGTCCTACATCAAGTGTATGCAATATATGTACATCTTACAATGCTTTATATGCTATCCATTCTGTGAGTGAGTGATTTATATTTTAAGTATATCTATATTGTCATCAGAACATGTGATGGCTACTTTATCATCAAAATTGATTTAAAAAGCCTGACTAACACTGCATTTGAAGACTTGACCAAATGTCTGCACCTGCAAGGTTTCCAATATTGTGATGGGAAAACTAGGATTGTTTATGCAATTGCAGCCTGATCATGATGGAAATTTCAGATCATCTAAGAAATTCCAGGCGGCTAACCAACAAGCGCCTACAAGATTGGCAACATGAACTAAGTGAGGTAATTAGGTGATTCGGAAAACGGCTCTTCTGATTAAATAACTGATTAATCAAAGAGTATGACGTATCTTCGTTGATGGATTCGGGTAAAAGCTTTGGGGCTAGGTTATACATAGGTGCATATAGATGGCAACAGAATGTACAAAAAAATAACTGATTTAAAAGAGATGATTCACAATAAAGTTAAATCATTCGAAATTCTTTTGTTATACATGTAAATCATAACTTGCCCATGGCAATATTTCAAATTCCACAAACAAGCATAATGTGTTTCAAATAGTGTATGTTTCTACAGGTTTAAGTTTTAATCCTCTCCTTTTACGTTTCTTTTCCTCCTCTTTATTTTAAAAAAAAATTTAGTGGTTTAAGCTTTCTGTTCAGAAGTTGTCCAAAAGCAATCACAAGCAGTAAGAGATCGATCTGTGATTTTATCTTAAAAAACAATAAATAAAATAGATCATAGTAAAATGCATAAAGCTTCACCATTTCTGAGATAAACACTGTCAACTTCAACTTCAGTTCTTATTTAAAAGATATGACAAACTATCGCAGCTCGTTCCACAAAACGATCATATGTTTTTATCTTTCCAAAAGTATAAATGTAATCATAAAGAGAATTTGGAGCATTTTGTAGCATAAGTTGAAAATTGTTTCAGCCATAGGCCTTCATGATACACATATTATTGTTCCTTGAATTACCAGCATATTACATGAGGCATAAGCAAGATCCATTGCCATGAATATTCATGCACTTGATAAAGACAAATTAAAAATAACTCGATATCGAGAAGTTGGCACAAGCAGTTGACAGAGTTAAAAATAAGCATATAAAATTGCAAATCAGGCACCATCTGGAAATGTTCTCTTTGCAGTGCTGATATACAAGACTGTCGATCAAGTACAAAGCGAAATGAAATGAGAACGAAAAATACGGAAATTTTATTAGGACTGAATCACAGAAATAAAAGGAAAAAGATAAGAAAAAGAATGAGGGTCCTGTATAAATACCGTTATTGCCTCTGATGAATGCATCGCCGTACTTGTTCTTGAGCTGACCGTTAACATACTCTTCTGTTTGTTCCATTGCGATGTTCATGTAGCCATCTAGACATGCTAAAATACCTGCAATCATAAATCATGGCTAAATGGCGAAACATTTTATGATAAGTTAAGAAGAAACATCATCATTGTTATAGAAAATAACGAGTACCAGAGGATTTATACCACTTGGGCAGCAAAGCTTTACAGCCCTTGCACATTTCTTACGTTGAAGGAAATGATAGATAATAGAAAACCTACTACCATATCTTATAAAAATAATAAAATAGGAAGGTCAATGTTCAGAAAACAGGGTTACTGAATCAGGCATCGAAGCCAGTTGCATTTGCAACGGCTTGGGTCATACAATTGGAAAAGGAATTAATCCATATCTTGCTATGCTATGGACATCAATACATCTCTCAACTTCAAAAAACACTATATCTCAAGAATCCCTCTTTTATTGTCCGTTATTATCACAAAAACTCCAATTTTCACAAAAAAGATGATAACCCCCAAATTCAACGCTTAAATACCTAATGTTAAGATCAAAAAGATAAATTAAATACCAAGTGACACCCCCCCTCCCACCCCCACCCCCCCAAAAAAAAACAAAAAAAAACAAAACAAAACAAACACACTCACGAAAAAAAGTTAAGCACTTAGAGGGCGTAATAATGTAAAGGCCTACATTATAGTAAGGATTACTGAATCGAGTATCAAAGCTAGCTGGTTTGGCAATAGCATGAACTATAATGCGATGGTATTGGAAATATACAGATGTATGATAGAGAAATTGCAATCAAAGTTGCAAATCAATCTAACATTACCGAGGTTAGACTGTTAGCTTGGATACGGAAGCGAAAGGAAAGAAAGATTAAGGAATGGGCTCACAATTATAAATGACAAGTGATGCATAAGGAACTGAATATTGACAGATCAGGTTGATTTCTATACAGGTAACAAGAAATTGCATTGTAAGCTTTTTATCAATTCTATTAGGATAGTAATGATGCAGATATCCCAAATATAATAATATCAAAGCATGCAGTTATGTTCTTTGGTTGTACTAACAAATGGTGATTCAGAGGGAAAACATCCACTAAAATTACAAGGTCAAACATCCTAATAAATGAAAATAAAGGTGGAGCTCAATGTAATAGAAAGAGAGCATCATCAATGGTAATTGTGCTTTTATGTACAGCATGTTACAATAGCATACTACTATAGATCAATAACAATCACCATCAACATAAGATCATAATAAGGTTGCACACACTCTTGGTTGAAAAGGGCAACAAGATCCTCATTTTGAAGAACTAATAACAAGGAGGAGGATAATATTGCATTCATGTCATTTATATATCATACATGATGTGGAAATATACGAAAGGAACCTGCTCCCTTCTAATTTTTCAGAAGCATTGGAAACAACAACAACTGAGCCTTTTATCCCAAGCATATGGGGTAGGCTACATGAACTAACATGAGAATTACGCCGGGTCCAGTTCGAACAATATACTTTCACTGAGGCCTTTGGCAACCATATCTTTTTGTATCACCTCCATCCATGTTTTCTTCGGTCTCCCTTTTGACATTGCCTATATCAATAGTATCCATTTGTCGAACAGGTGCTTCCATAAGTCTGCGTCGCACATGACCAAACCATCTTAGCTGGTTTTCCCGCATCTTTTTCTCCACCGGCGCTACACCAACTTTTACATGAATATCCTCATTTCGCATCTTATCTTTTCTAGTGTTACCACACATACAACGAAGCATTCGCGTCTCCGCTACGTGCATCTTCTGTGTATGATGCTTCTTAGAAGCCCAGCATTCTGTACCATATAATAAGACATGCCGAATAACGCTCCGATAAAACTTCCCTTTCAACCTTAACGGAAAGTTACGATCGCACAAAATCCCTGTTGCACTCCTCTATTTCAACCAACCAGCTTAGATCCTTTAATTAATACTCATCGATCTCCCCATCCTTTTGGATGATGGAACCTAGATATCTAAATTGATCGGTCGGTGATATCTCTTGTCCTTCCAATGTTATACTAATGTGGTCTCGACTTCTCTGTTTGCTAAATTTGCAATGCATATATGTTGTCTTGGACCCACTCAATCTGAACCCCCGAGATTCCAACGTTTGTCTCCATAACTCCAATTTGGCATTAACCCCTACTTTCGTCTCATTTATTAGAATAATATCATCAGCGAATAGCATAACTAAGGTACCGCATCTTAAATAGTTCTAGTAAGCTCATCCATCACGATGGTAAATATGAATGGACTTAATGCAGATCCTTGATATAAACCAATTGTAATCGGAAAATCACTCATTAGGTCGCCGCAAGTTCTGACATTTGCCACTCTTCCATCGTACATATCATTGATTATGTCAATATACTTGACGGGGACCCCCTTCTTCATCATTGTCCCTCATAATACCTCTCTAGATAACTTGTCGTACGCGTTCTCTAAATCGATAAATATCATATGCAAATATTTTCTTCTCTCTCGAAAACGCTCAACATGTTGACGAAGCAAATGAATAGCCTCTGCCGTTGATTGTCCAGGCATGAACCCAAACTGGTTCTTTGTTATCTTAACATCCTTCCTTAGTATGTGGTCAATCACTCTCTCCCAAAACTTCACGGTGTGACACATAAGTTTTATTTCACGGTAGTTTGAACAACTTTGAATATCACCCTTATTCTTGTAGATAGGTATAAAAGTATTTTTCATAAGCATTGGAAACAATATAGTTAATGGTTGAACTTCAATATGCAAGTTAAATAGTGTTCATCATCCAATCCCTCGTAGGCCTACAATTTGAGGCATTGATTTCACTCTAATATTGTACAGATAAATAAATAATAATAATCCAAGTTTTGGAATTGTTTGCGGGGGAAAAATCTTATCAATACCGGTGAAGGAAAGTAAACTAAATCAACAATAGCAATTTCCAACCTTGTATAGAACCACAATCTTGCAGAAAATTTCAATGCACAATGAGCCTAAATCTCATAGGAAACATTTCATTATGGCAAAGAATAAAGGGCGTTTGTTAAGGAAAACAGGTAAGCTCAAAGGGTTGAAGGTCCTGGCTAAGCAGTATGGATTTGTGTGTGAAAGAATAATGGAGAAAGGTGCTATATAAGGAAATTTCCTCCTATGGCATCGAAAAAATACTCCCTCCGTGATTTTTTTCGATGATCGGCACCCATTATCATCATCATCTTTATCATGTATGATGTGGATAAACCAAATTTCATAAGATTTCATCACTTTTTCACCGTTGATTAAATGGGTGCAAAATTAACGGTTTATCAACAATAGAACTTTTTACATTGCTAATTCAACGGTGAAAAAGTGTTGGAATCACATGAAATTTGGTGTATCCAGATCATACATGATAAAGAAGATGATGGATGCCAATCGTCGAAAAAAATCGTATAGGATATAGATTTTTAGCGCCACCTAACGAAAAAGCCTCCTAGGACCTCTTTTCTCCATTACTCTCTATACACACACACACACACACACACACACGAGGATAATGGAGGAAATGTGCCATAGGAGGGAATTTCCTCTTATGGTGTCGAAAAAATACAATCTTTATTTTTTTCGACAATAGACACCCATCACCTCCATGTTTATCATATAAGATGTGGGACACACCAAATTTCAAGTGATTCCACCACCTTTTCACCATTGATTTAGCGGGTGCAAAATTAACGGTTTACCGACAATTTAACTTTTTACATTGCTAATTCAACGGTGAAAAAATGGTGGAATCACATGAAATTTGGTGTATCAACATCTTAGATGATAAAGATGGAGGTGATGGGTGCCGATGGTCGAAAAAATGGTGCAAGTTGTATTTTTTCGACGCCGTAGGAGGAAATCCCCTCCCATGGCCTCTTTTCTTCATTATTCCATCCCTCCCTCCCTCTCTCTACACACACACACACACAATACAATTCGGATTCGTTGATTCACAATTTTTTTATAACCTAGGAGACGGGATATGAATTTAAATCAATCAATTAAGTATATATATTAATTTATATATAAATAATGAAACAATACTATTTTGACAATTTTAAGATGCTCAAATATTAGAGAGTGTGTGTGTGTACACTATACACCGACTTAATAACAAAATTTATGATTTTAGCAAATCTGGATTAAGAATACGAAAAATTACACAACAAACGATAATAAATTGTTGATGTCTTGGTCATTTATGTGTGTTCTATATATTAAGATTTCAATATAAATTTTAGAATGTGTCGGAAAGAATCCCTAAACTATTCTTTACGAATCCGAAGGAATCCTATTGGGACACGGATCCGATATGAATCGGATACAGATTTGACGCCTTGACAACGAATCCTTGCAGCATAGGCTCGTGGTATTAGCATCTGTAATCCTAAGATAGAAGTACAATATTTGAGAATAGATTTGCAGCTCAAGTATCTAGGTATACAATTTATGATGCGGCAATATCTATTGGAAAATGCTTATTACGATCTATTTTGGTATTACTATCACTAAAATATGACACCCACTGCATCAATACACACGAATTGCTAGGGACTGTGATTTTAGTAGTGGCACGTTTAGCATTACTCCTACCTTACATCTTCCTTTTGCTTATGTTCTTGTATACTATATTTTTCAGAAATCTCATAATAATGATTTGTTGTTAGAAAAAAAATAAAGGAACTGGGTGGGTTTTAAAAAATCTAAGCAATATGATATAAACAAGATAACAAGGGATTATACCATCACACAATTACCATCCCCCTAATCTGTAAAAAAAGCAATCTACGCATGAAAGCCAAGTTATTTTCTCAATTCACATGCTAAAAGTGGGATGGTAAACAACACACGGATTATAGGAAGAAATAGGCTTACAGACTTTTAGGTCTTTTAAGCTAAAAGGTGAAATCATGTTTCATATTAGGGAAAATTGTCTTTAAGCCCCTGAGATCTAAAAGCAATCTGATTAGGTCTCTGGGTCCAAAGAACTTGTGATAGTATCAAGGATTCCTTTATTTAAATTCCTGCAGTACAATTTTGATATTAATTATTATAATTCTATTTTGTTATTTCCCACATTGCCCTTATCTCTCTCTTCTCCATCCTTCTCTTTCTCATAAAGCTTTTAACTTTTCATTTTCATCTCCCTACATCTATCTCCGAGCGATTTTTAACAAAGGAATATCTCAACAAATCAAATGCCCATCGACAACTCCCGTTAAGAAGTCCAAAACTCTAATCTTTTTGCTTTTTTCTTTCTTCCTTCCTTGGCAAAACAAAAGGAAACCCATTATAAAAATCCAAACCTTTTACATTAGGTTATAATTTTGATTTGATAGCTTTTGAATGTTGAATTTTTTGGAAGAAAAAATATGTGATTTAGAGTTGATGGGAAAAATGAATTTTGATTTGCCGGGGTTTGAAGAAGGTGAGGGTGGATGGAGGAAGAAGATCAAGAAAAAACAAAAAATAAGATAAATGTAGTAGTTTCACTGATAAATGTAATAGTTTTATAGATAGATATAGTAGTTTTACTATAAATGTAGTATTTTCTACATAAATATAGTAGTTTCAGTATAAATGCGGTAGTTTTCATATAAATATAGTAGTTTTACTATAAAATGTAGTAATTTATGAAATAATTATAGTAGTTTCTACAAAAGAGCAGTATTGTAATTAAAAAGCTTAGGGGGTTAAATAAAAGAATCTTTAAAGTTAAGGAATTTTTAACAAGTATTTTTTACATAGGTACCTAGGCCTATTCTTTTTTGGACATAGAGCCTTAGATTCATTTCCCCTTCATATTAACTTTGCTGCTTTTGATTTTCTAAACTTTTGTGGCAGAATAAACTGTGTTTTAAAAGCGGAAAAGAAAAACGGAGCGGCCGAGAAGCCAAAACGCTTAAGCGCCGCTCAAGCGCTTAAGCGGCTGCTCAGGCGGCTCAGAAATCAGAACAGTGGTATTTCATAAATATTCCTTTTCTTGTCAATAAATAATGATTCTCATTACATTCTGACTACTTTTATATTGCTTTTGTACTAGCAAATGCCTAAATTTAACCCAAAATTTAACAAATTTGCTTAGACAATATATTTTTTGCTAAAATATGCTCAAATAATTCAATGAAAAATTGAATTTTCTTAGAATTTATTAGCTTGTAGTGCTTATAAGCTTTTCGATGCCTAACATCAAGCATCATAGCTCAAATCAATGAAAATACTTACCAAATTATTGAAAAAATATAAAAAAGATTGTAGCTCGAAACCAGGTGGAATCAAAATCGAATTGGAATTTCATGATCGAAATTCAAAAACTACTCAAAATTGAAATAGAAAACTCAAGAATTTCTTGAAATCGATTTAGATCTCGACTTCTTGATGTTGATAAACCTAAAATTTTGGAGTTTTGAAACCCAAATCTTGAAGTGTCTCAAAATAGGCTCGACAACCGTGGGATTCATCGAGTCAAGCACGAAAGATAGAAATATGGAAAAAGAGAAAAAGAAAAGATGGGATGTTTTATTAATTGGTATTTGTGTATCCTTACTCCAATAACAATAGTTATATACATCAATAAAATAGGTTATGCAATATCACCCGCCTAAACAGGATAAAGCGGAGCGGTGAAACCCCCTAGACCGCTTAAGCGTCCGCTTTTTAAAACACTGAGAATACATAACCCGGAGCAAGCTATTGCTATCAAAATGTTGCCTAAATTAGAAATCTAAAAATAAGGATGAACTATTAATAAGGTAAAGCTCATGAGTTAAACCAACAGAATTGAATCCACGGTCAAACAAGAAGTTCATGGTCCGCTCCAATTGTGCCAGCTAGAACAATTAAACTACATGAAGCATAGTTTTGCAAAGAATAT
Organism: Agapanthus africanus; assembly: GCA_030015575.1. Classification (NCBI taxonomy): domain Eukaryota; kingdom Viridiplantae; phylum Streptophyta; class Magnoliopsida; order Asparagales; family Amaryllidaceae; genus Agapanthus; species Agapanthus africanus. The sequence continues at coordinate 101,183,795 of CM057346.1, read as the reverse complement.
ACACATGCTTACACCTTCAACATCTCGCTATAGTACTTCATTCTTCAGTGAGGAGAATGGGCTATCCCTCTAATGTAATAGTGAGCAAAGAAATCACAAGTTGTTTTCCTCCGGATAGGCTATCTTTAGTTTCGAAATCTTGAAATCAATAATTCCAAAAACATGTTCTTTGCACAAACTTTAGTAGCAAATATATTAACTCATTATATTTGTAAAATAAATATAGCAATATTTCTTACCACAATCTCTGTAGAACGAGCATAAGAAAAGAGGCTAAATTGCAGGAAATATTACTCATGTTTGCCCAATTAGCATGAAATCATCACGTGTTTCTAAAAACCTGCACTTTTTATCTCCGACTCTAACAGCATTATCATTTCCGTCAAAATCAAAACTTTTCCCCCCCAAAACACCCATTAATTCATTGTCTCAATAATGGCCCATAATAAATATATTATGGAAGGGGTGTTTTGGAAAATTTTACAGAAATGGACCAGCATACGTTGTAAAAAATGGTTGAGTCAAAAGTCAAGGGTGTTTCATGCAAATTACCCAAAATGGGGGTATGCCTCTCAAATTAGGGTTTTTCTTAAACCCTAGTCTAAGAAATTGCTTTATGTTTGGTTTAGAGACTAATTGACTAGATCTGATAACAAAAAGGGAAACAAAAGAAACCCTAGGATCATAAAAAGGAGATTTTTATTATATTTTCGTCTTTGATTTTACCTCTGTAATCAACTCCAGAGTTGAGCTTGACGACAACGGGCCGGCCTCGGATCGACTTCAAGAAATCCGCCGGCGTCTTCACCGATCCGCCGCCGCCGCCTCCTTTCTCTCCGCCGCCGCCGCCGCCGCCGCTCATATCTTGCCCTTTTTTTTTTATTTGAAAGCAACCCAAATTAGAAATTATGAATTTTTTACGAGGCGATTTGTGATAAGAATACGATATTGGTTACAGGGAAAAATATCCCTAACCCCTTGGAAAAAGAAAATTTTTACTTTAAACCTTCAGCCGTTTAGGACCTTTCTGGGAATGGGGTAAGTTTTCTAAACTGTGGTTTCATAAAAATAGCAGAAGTTAACTCCAAAATGCTAAAGTTGGCTTGTTGACAACCATTTTGGAGTAAAAATAACTTCAATTTTCCAGTCTTAAACGGCAGTTATCTCAACATCAATCCGATCAAAGCTTACTAAACTTCATTTTTTAGAGTTGGGGCTTACAAAAAATAGTTTGCATGTCTCCTATCTTCAATTTAAAATAAACCATGGTTATCCTAACTTTGCATCCAAACATGGCCTAACTCTTTAAGCTTTTTTAGTATCAACTTTCAATTCTCTACCGATAGCCACTTTATGCTTTATCTTTTCTATTTTTTCCTTTGATATAAAACTCTATTTTAAAGTATTGACTAAGAAGCAATCCAACGGTCATTATAGACTCGCTGTAATAAAAAGTTAGAAGCAAATCCCCTCAAGCCCAACAACAACATCCGGAGCTCATACTCTATGTTTTTCTTTTAGGTATTGGTACGCTTACATCAGTGTTAATTATTGAAATAAGATCTCACGCTTTTGATTTTGTTGGTTTCTAAAATCACTTTTCTTAAGGGTTGTACTTGCATTCAAGAGAAAAGGCTTAAAACTATCATGAATTTGAGCTTTTTTTCTAGGAACTACCAAATACAAGGAATATTATAGACAAATTATTGAGTCATCGAATTAGTTGAAAATTTTCATCATGTGCATAGTGCGTGTTCAAGTATTTTCAAAATACTCTATATTGTTTCTTCGGTTGCGCTTGGTACATGGAATGGAAGATTATCAGGAATCTTAGCATTTCTGGGAATGGAATGACCGGACATCTAATTTCAAGAAATCTTGCATTAGCGTGTTTGGTATACTTTAATTATTGCCGATAATATATGTATGTACAACCGTCACCAGTGGCGAGATCGGAGGAGGGCCGGTGACGAAAGGCTGATCGCCATCCGAACGGCGAGATGACTGGCAGCGAACGACCGATCGGCAATGGACCGGCCGGCGGATGATGGGCTGTGAGGCCGGTCTATCGGCTAGTGGCGGATGAGGCCGGCGGCAGATGGTCATGCCTCGTTTCATGTTGAGGAGAATATTTTCTGCCCTCTTTGACATTGCTCACTTTTCTCTCTCCTTGCCCGCTGCTCCATTCTCTCCTCAGACTTTTTCTTTATCCATTTGACTTTTATGTCTCACACTCTTCACCAAACATGTCCAATATCTATTACCATTTCCTGCTGCATCTAGAACTCGATTATCTGAATCTTGTGCCAAATATATATATTTTTTTGGTCATATGGCCCACATAAATCCTAACCTATACATACAACACACACCCCTACACAAATCACATACAAGCACTCATTACAACTCATTACACACATATCACAGTGGAAGAGACTCATGATTTTGCCTCGAAAGCATCAAATTATGGCCGCTTTCCCAACTAGGAATCGAACTCGCCCTCTCTCTGAGAGAAGGAAGTGCCATACCAACCGAGCTATTGCTCATTGGTATCTTGTGCAAAATCAGGAGTAGTTTTTCCTTCACTTGATTTGTTTATGTCAATCCTAATTTCAGAGCTTAATACCAAGCACTCCTTTGTATATGTCAGGAATCAATTGATGAAAAGGGTTGGGGAAAGCTTCCTGATTCCTATAAAGAGAATATCGAACAATAGAAATTTCTAAAGAGTGATACATTTGTGTATTGATAAAACTATTCATTGTATCTTAAAGCTCCATACCCAAGATGAACCGTACAACAAAGAGAAACCATACACCAAAATAAAAAGAGGTTGTCCCATTCACGAGTAAATATTTCGTATCAGCATCATTATACCGTACATCTCTAGAGGCATATTCGTATATTGTAGGTAGAAACATAAATTAAAACATATTGATGCTAATTATTAAATCATTAACACAGCATGAAAACGTTTCTCCAAGAATTGTTGTTAATACGAACGGTACAAGCTCTGCCATAGTTACATAATGTATTTCTACGGACAGAGCAGTACCTAAAGTTGTACATGGTAAAATAAGAATTTGTAAGGTTTCAAAATTCGGAAATGCATAATATTGCAGTGGCATATTAAAAGACTAATGATTATGCACGTGCTTCAAGAAACCACGTGTGATTATCTATTTTATGGTTACAGTACACAATAACTATTGATAAAATTTGAGATCATAGCAATACGAACTTAGAGCAACAGGGGACACCACATGCTAGATTTTAAAAAATAATCTCTCCTTCTCCTTTATTTTCTCACCACACCATATCAAGAACCATCACCGGTCTATAATAAATTAGTACTAAGCAACTCCGCTGTCACACATTAAAGTGAACCTTTTTGGTCGTATTTCAAACTCAAAACATTTATTATCCCATCATCATTCGTGAGATCCTCATTCGACATTACATATGCAGCATAAATTTGTTTTCGTTGTATCCGTAGGCCCACTGCCGAGTAGATTGTTTCTGAGATCTAAAAGGAATTTCTTGCCATTATTAGTATGGAGAGAAGAAGACCTAGGTTTCAAGTTACTTAAGAAGGTCTTCATTTTCATGACAAAACAGTTTAAAAGGATTTTAAAAGGTCTTCTTGCAATATTTCTAACCATTCACAACAACCGAAAATAGTCGAAATATGTTATGGTAACTCAATTTCTTCGTTTTTAAGGGCAAAACTCGAAGATAGTCGATTAAATTCCTCATCTTCTCACTAGATTACACTCATGTTGAATTCGTTGTCCGCATTCATAATAGTACAAGTTCAACACATTACCAAAAGCTCTATCTCGCAATTCATTTCAATATTCATCACTGATGATGCTCAATAACGGTAATTCCTTATATCATGACACGTGGCGGATGCCGTATCACATGCGTAACCCAGTTAGGCCCCTGAGGGCCACGGAGGGGGAACCAGTGTGCTACAGTGGGGGCTTCCCTCAAACCCTGTCTCCAAGGTTGCACCACATTCCTTACCTCCGAGCACTTCAGCATCCAAGTCAACTGTCCCTTTACTCTACTCCGAGCTATCACAGGTCCGAGCTTCCTCGGCCATCCGGCTCGCCTCCGAGCCTTCCTTCGGGCTGAGCTTCCTCGCTCTCCCGGCTCGCCTCCGAACCATCCTCCGGCCCGAGGAGTCTCCCGACTTTCGGTGGCCTTCCAGACCACCCACAGCTCACCTCCGAGCTGTCACAAAACAAAGAAGCCTCGGCCTCCCGCTCATGCCCGAGCCTCCCGCCGAACTCATATTCCTCGGTCACATCGACCGACCGACGGCATCTATCGCAAGCGCAACCGCCTCACATCCGCGAATCTCGCCATACGCGAGATATCTGCCGGCCACGTATCGCGTTCCACGCCATCACGATCCCCCATTAACGAGCATGTCTCGCCATTAATGGGAGATCCCGCCTATCACGCAGGCGTGACGCCGGGAGCGTAACGGCCGGCATGATTCCCGCGCCTGCCTGCCTGTTGCCACCACTATTTAAACCCCTCTCCAGACGGATGAAGGAAGTGATTTTCTCCCACTAGGCCGTTACTCTGCTCAAATATCCGGTCTAACTTGATCGTCGGAGGGTCCTCGGTGGCAAAACCACCCCGGGACTTTCTTGCAGGTAGCTCGGCCACAACAACCTCAAACTCATTGAGATCTACACGCTTCAGGAGGCAAACTCAACTCAATCCCAGCCGTCCATTATCGCTCGCAGCAGATCTACGGATGGTAACATCTGAAGGAGATCCAGACCTCCATCAGTTGGCACCATCTGTGGGAACTTCTTGATTCCACTGAACAAAGTTCATCTTCCGATCTCAAGTCAATGGAGAGCGACCACCACGACGATCCAAGTGCTAGCCGCCACCTTCCTCACAACGGAGGCGGACGAATCGCCTCCTCCACGCCTTCATGACACGTGTCACCCGCGACTGTCCCTCTTCCCTATACTCACACCGGGAAGGTTGGACAGAACCTCACGAATCGACCGGGCAGCAACCCTGCTCGGCCAGTCCTTAGCAGGCCTCTTACGGCCCCTCCAGCGCTAAGGATCGAAACCCTCACCAAGAGGCAACTGGGCACGCCCTTGCTCGGTTATCCCTGGCTGATAATTCCCTGCCCCGCAACGCCAGGGATCAAAGCCCTCGCCGAGAGGCAACTGAGCAGTTTCACTGTTCGATCCATCCTTAGCAGGCCTCTTACGGCCCCTCCAGCGCTAAGGATCGAAGCCCTCACCAAGAGGAAACCGGGCTTGCCCCTGCTCGGTTATCCCTGGCTGGTAGTTCCCTACCCCGCAACGCCAAGGATCGAAGCCCTCGCCAAGAGGCAACTGGGCAGCTTCACTGCTCGGTCCATCCTTAGCAGGCCTCTTGCGGCCCGGCCCGCACTAAGGATCGAAGCCCTCACCGAGAGGCAACCGGGCTCGCCTTTCCTCGGTTATCCCTGGCTAGTAATTCCCTACCCCGCAACGCCAGGGATCGAAGCCCTCGCCAAGAGGTAACTGAGTAGCTTCACTACTCGGTCCATCCTTAGCAGGCTTCTTGCGGCCCGTCCCGTGCTAAGGATCGAAGCCCTCACCAAGAGGCAACTGAGCAGCTTCACTGCTCGGTCCATCCTTAGCAGGCCTCTTGCGGCCCGTCCCACGCTAAGGATCGAAGCCCTCACCAAGAGGCAATCGGGCTCGCCCTTGCTCGGTTATCCCTGGCTGGTAATTCCCTACCCCGCAACGCCATGGATCGAAACCCTCGCCAAGAGGCAACTGAGCAGTTTCACTGCTCGGTCCATCCTTAGCAGGCCTCTTGCGGCCCGGCCCGTGCTAAGGATCGGAGCCCTCGCCAAGAGGCAACTGAGCAGCTTCACTACTCGGTCCATCCTTAGTAGGCCTCTTGCGGCCCGGCCCGCGCTAAGGATCGAAGCCCTCACCAGAAGGCAACCAGGCTCGCCCTTGTTCGGTTATCCCTGGCTGGTAGTTTCCTACCCCGCAACGCCAGGGATCGAAGCCCTTGCCAAGAGGCAACTGAGTAGCTTCACTGCTCAGTCCATCCTTAGCAAGCCTCTTGCGGCCCGGTCCGTGCTAAGGATCGAATATCTCGCCAAGAGGCAACTGAGCAGCTTCACTGCTCGGTCCATCCTTAGTAGGCCTCTTGCGGTCCGTCCCGCGCTAAGGATCGAAGCCCTCCCCAAGAGCAACCGGGCTCGCCCTTACTCGGTTATCCCTGGCTCGTAATTCCCTACCCTGCAACGCCAGGGATCGAATCCCTCGCCAAGAGGCAACTGAGCAGCTTCACTGCTCGGTCCATCCTTAGTAGGCCTCTTGCGGCCCGGCCCGCGCTAAGGATCGAAGACCTCGCCAAGAGGCACCGGGCAGCAACCCTGCTCGGCCCGTCCTTAGCAGGCCCTTTACGGCCCCTCCCGCGCTAAGGATCAAATCCCTCATCAAGAGCAACCGGGCTCGCCCTTACTCGCTTATCCCTGGCTGGTAGTTCCCTACCCCACAACGCCAGAGATCAAAGCCCTCGCCAAGAGGCACCGGGCAGTAACCCTGCTCGGCCCGTCCTTAAGGATCAAAGTCCTCGCCAAGAGGCACCGGGCAGCAACTCTGCTCGGCCCGTCCTTAGCAGGCCCTTTACGGCCCCTTCCGCGCTAAGGATCAAAGCTCTCATCAAGAAACAACCGGGCTCGTCATTGCTCGGTTATCCCTAGCTGGTAATTCTGTAACATTTCAGAAAAATAAAATATTATTTTTGGGAATTTTTATAATTAAATAATAAATATTATGAATATTTTATTAATGCAATATAATTGAATACCGATAAATTGGAAAATATTTGGAAAATTATAGAAATTACTGAAAAGAGGGTGTTTTATTTGATTTAAGCAAATTATGAATTTTTATAATTAATTATATAAAATTTTAATGCTAATCGTGATTAAATATCGCTAATTTTGCATTAATCCGGTTTTGTTCACATGACATGCATCAAGTCATTTTATACATTTGTTGCATTTTCTAACATGGCTTTTTCTTCATTTTTATGCATTGCTTTGTTTTGTTTTGAATGGGAAGAAAACAAAAGATAAAGGAAAACAAAAGAAAAGAAAAAGAAAATACTAAACAAAGAGGCATGGGCAAGAGAGAGAGAGGGTGAGGGGTCAACCATGGTATGGCTTATTGTCCCTTTCATTTTTCTTCATCATCTTTTTCCCTCCACTTCCTTGTTTCCTGATTTAAAATCAAAAAAGCTTATGGAAAAAGCTTCAGAAAAGGGTCACGTGCTTACACGTGACCAGCAGTCACGTGTTGGCACGTGACACCTAAAAGCATCAGCAAGGCAAATTCGGCTTCCCGATTACATCAAAGATAAGGGCTTCAGAAAGGGTCACGTGCTCCCACGTGACCTGGGTCACGTGTTGGCACGTGACAATCAAAAGCGGCTTCAAAACCCAACAGCTCCCTGAACAAATCAAGAAAAAGGCTTCAGAAGAGGTCACGCGCTCCCACGTGACCAGGGTCACGTGTTGGCACGTGACGCTCAAAACATCAGACTCGTTCTATGGTTAAATCAAGAAAAAGACTCCAGACGAGGGTCATGTGCTCACACGTGACCAGGGGTCACGTGGTGACACGTGACGGCTAAGCAGCAGAAGTAGGCAGAGGGCAAAAGAAGAAAAGGGCTCGTTACAAGGGGGTCACGTGCCCACACGTGACCAAGGGTCACGTGGCCGCACGTGACCAGCTTTCAAAGCCCATTTGTTAAACAGAATTAAATTATGAGAAAAGACCTCTCAAGTCTTTCCAAAAGCAACCGATTGAATTAAAGATTTAGAGTGATTAAATATCATCTATCTATGGGAAAATCTCGAATTTGGGAAGATTTCCCTTTTAAATCTAACAGAAATCACAAAGGAGAATCGCTGGATTTGAAATCCAATGGTGAATAAAATTCACCTAATAATCCAAAGGTCCAGAACGAATGATGGATGCAAATCAAATCTCGCAATGAAGATACGCCAAAAAACTAATTGACTCGGCTGCTTCTCCTATAAATAGGAACCGAGACACAAAAAAAAAAAGATAGATACACGCAGAGGGAAGAAAAGGGAGAGAGCCTTGATACTTTGAGGAATCTGGGTCTTCTGCAAAAGAAAACCCTAGGTAAGAAAGGGAAGGCTTTTTGAAAGAAAGAGAATTTAATCCTCAACAGAGTTCAACTCTGATGTAAAACAGAAGAACATATTTCTTCTCTCTTAGATGGAGGATCTGTAAAACGCACATCTCCCCTTGAAGTTGAGAATTTAATTCTCAATGGGTTGAGATCCTGCCATGCAGATCCAAAGCATAGAGAGGGAATGGAAGCACGAGAATTTAATTCTCACAGAACTATAGGAATTTAATTCCTTTAAAATAAAATTAGGGTTTGACCCTGTGTCATGGGAATTTAATTCCTTCAGAATAAAAAGAAACAGGGTTTAACCCTAATTAAGAACTTAGTTCTGTTAAAACAACAAGAACGTAATTCCCTTAATCTTACTCCCCAGAATAATTCTCTAACAGAGAGTGGGAGTTTAATTCCTTAAAGCTTTTATTAGGGTTTAACCCTATTCAGTTCTTCATATATATGAGGAATTTAACTCCTACAGAAAATTCAGGGTTCAACTCTTCAAAAGGAACTAGGAATTTAATCCCTCTGGAATTATTGTCAGGGTTCAACCCTACGAGGAATTCAATTCCTGAAAGGGATTAACAGATCTTCTAAACAACTACAGAAAAGAAGGGTCACGTGTCACCACGTGACCCCCCCAAAAGATCTACAGAAAGCCCTTTGAGGCAGTGCCTCACGTGACCCACGTGACCCTTGACAGAAGCTTTAACATACCTCATTTAAACACCCGTCACGTGATGACACGTGATGCTCCAAAAGATGTGATCTTTTCAGCAGAACAAACGAGGGGAGGACGCCCTCACATGCTACCACATGACCCCTCTTGCCTCAGCGTCTAACGCTAAATTGGAACTCCCGAATCCAGTGTTAAAACATTGTTGAGCCTTAGTGTTCAACACTAATCAAAGAACTTTATTTGCAGTGTTCAACACTGATTACCTTAGTGTTTAACACTAATTTGAGATCTCCGTTGCCAGTGTTTAACACTGATCTGTTTTAGTGTTTAATGCTAATTTGAAAGCCTTGTTGCTGGTGTTTAACACCAATTATCTTTTAGTGTTAAACACTAACTTGTCAATTTCATTCCCAGTGTTCAACACTGATTGGTCTGTAGTGTTGAACACTAGGCTTTGGCCCAATTGGCTAAATGGCCAGAGACAAAGTCTCTCCTTCAATGGACCAACAGGAAGCCAATATTCCAGACATGATTGGACTTAGCCCAAGCTGGCCATAAGTCCTCAATTCATAATTAACTGGGCTAATGAGCTCATAACATAATTAATTGGTCTTGATCCCAAATTGGGCCAAGGACTATTTAATCCACTCCGGTTCCAGGGTACATCTCTTCACTCCTTTGATACTTGGCGTTGTAATCCCTCAACGTCTTCAAAGAGGTGACGGATCCCGATGACCACACATTGATACGGACTGTGGGGTCCTTAAACGCATGGACTACGACGTCCTTAACCTCGACCGAGATGTCTTAAAACTAACAATGGACTGTGGGGTCCTTAAACCCATGGACTACGACGTCCTTAACCTCGACCGAGATGTCTTAAAACTAACAATGGACTGTGGGGTCCTTAAACCCATGGACTACGACGTCCTTAACCTGGACCGCAATGTCCTTAAACTACCCATGAACCGCAATGTCCTTAAACTAGCAATGGACCACTATGTCCTTAAACTGGAACAATAGAGCCCAAACGCTCTTTTGTCGGATCTAAACGATCCCGTTTAAGTTGATCTTAGCCTCAAATATGGCTAACGTATCCTTAAACCTTCAAACAGACTGGACTATGAATCCCCCCAATCAACTTTGGCTCAAGGGTACATCTCTGAACTCCTCTGACATCTGTCGTTGTAATCCTTCAACGTCGTCAGAGAGGTGACGGGTCCCGACGGCCATACATTCAATGGACCACTATGTCCCTAAACTGGAACAATAGAGCCCAAATGCTCTTTTGTCGGATCTAAACGATCCCGTTAAGTTGATCTTAGTCTCAAGTTAGACTAACGTATCCTTAACAAACGTTTGAGTTGATCTTAGCCTCAAGTATGGCTAACGTATCCTCAAACCAAACCCCAAACCCAAATCTAAGATAATACGGATTTGGACTAGTCCACGCCCTACGGGCGACGACATAACTCGGTCTCCGTAAACAATCCACGGGCAACAAAACATAAAATAAACACACACGACACGAAGTGGACCATCTGGAGAAGGAGAAAGTTGTTACCGCGATACGGTAGCGTAATTAACTGCAGGGGCTTGCGCCTGCAGGGAAGAGCGTCCCCACAATCAAAAACCCCTCAAACGAGGGGGAATCTGACGAAGTCTGCTACATCGGCCGCATCCTTTTAAACCTTCGATACATGGTGCCATAAATCAACTTGGCATCTTCGGAGAGGTGGACGGATAGCACCAATTAGCATCTTCCCCGAACCTCAGGCATGGACGTCCCCGCGTCCCGGCCGCCGTTCGGAGGGGAACAGATTCTGGCACGCCCGGTGGGACCTTTTCCTCTTTCCACTCCACACTTCGTGTGTCATGATTCGCGAACCAATCGCGGTTCGCTAATGGTGGCCCTTGGGTTTCAAGATACTAAGAATTGGCGTCTCGCTTATTGCAGAAAGCAAAGGATCGATGGCTTCTACTTCTGCGAAATTCTCCAACTGCTCAGACTGCAATTGCGACCAACGCTTTGCCTCGCCAGGAGGTATAGCCTACGGACCCCAAGCTGCTTCGTTATTCACAATGCCGGTGGACCAGGTGACTCAGGCCACTACCGGATTGTTCTTCGGGACTATACTCCCACCAACAAGCTTCACGGCGCCAGTGCTGACAAAGGAAGCTCCCAAGAAGTCGGTCTTTGATCGTCTTACCCCTGCCGCGGCTCATCTCAACGGGTCGCCTAATATCAGCGCCTCGGTCTTCTCTAGATTGGGCCAGAAATCCGGTAGACCCATCATGAGGTCTGCAATCCCGGAGAAGGCTGTTTCTAAGAAAGTGGCTGCTCCTGCTCCCGAAATCGCCAAGGCGGCTTCTCTGGCCAAAAAGTCGGTCTTTACAAGATTGACGGCTTCAGCTCCCGCCCCTGCTACCCAAAAGACGTCGGTCTTTGACAGGCTAACACCAACAGCAACCCCCCACCTACACAGAGGGCAAGACGAAACCATTCTTACCGCTGACCCAACGCCGTCCGCTCGACACGCTCGACGTCGCCATTGGCGCCGAGTAAGGAAGGCTGGGGGCAACTCCCCCTCCGAGTTAACTCCATCAGCCCCGATGGCAGAAGTTAATGCTGCTGTTCCAACTGGGAACAGCTTCGAGATGCTAAATAAGGTGCGAAGGAATTCTCCCACTGCAGTGCTAAAGAGGTCTCCTCCCCCATTAAAAAAGGTTGTGGAAATAAAATCAGAACAGCCCCGATCCCCTCAACGGCTGTCTTCCAAAATCTACAAGGTTTGGCGACAGGCCCGAGACTCGATCATCAATCCAAACTTCTCCCACCAGCACAAGAAGCTGAAAATCCAACCAGAAGCTGGTCACCAGGCTAAACCCCGAAAGGCTGTCTGGACACCCACCTCAACGACCCCCTCAACCTCCATGGCTCATGAAAGGAGGAAGCCAGAGAAGATCCCCCAGCCTGCAACGACAGCTAATAGCACTAAGCCCAGACGCCCTAAGTCTGGGGGCATGATGGTCCACACCGTATACATGGCGTCAGGAAAAGAAGACAGCCGCGCGTCCACGGGTCATAGACCGCTTACACGGTCGGTGACCAAAGCCCAGGAGCAGCAGCAAAAGCTCCAAGAAATGATGAATGCTATGGCCGCACTTACCGGGCCAAAAGAAAGCCCAGAAACGTCCTCAGACGCACGCCAGGAGGAAGAAATCGACGCTGAATTCCTTCGCCGGATACTGGAGAAAAAGGACAAAGAGGCTGCCGAACAAGCAACCAACATACAGCGTATGGGCCTTCTCTTCCAAGATATGATAGGAACGATGATCCAGCAGGACCTACCCGCCGAGGATCCCCCAATCGTTCTTGAAGACGACCGAGGAGAAACGTCAAATCCACCACCGGCCCTCTCAACGGCCAAAGAGGAGACAATCTGTAAGGCTGACTTGGTCGACTATATAGCCCAGCAAATCCGGGTTTATCATGCGACTGAGGCAGCTGGTCAAGTCGTAAAAACGGGCTGGCCGTATCCAAGCTGGTACGACCAAATCAAATACCCGCCGGGCTATACAATACCAAAATTCCACGTGTATAAGGGGACCGGCAATCCCCATCAACATGTTGCCCAGTTCCGGGCCCTCTGCGGTAACACCGGCGGTGATGATAAACTGTTGCTTCGCCAGTTCGTGGGCAGCTTATCAGAAACAGCGTTCGAATGGTATTCAGAACTCCCGAACGATTCTATCAAGACGTTCGCTGAAATGGAGTTGTTATTCACTCAGCGATTCGCAAGTGCCAGCGAACGCACTCCAATAACAGCACTGATTAACGCCAGGATAAAACCAGGCGAAACCTGGGTCCAGTATGCTATACGCTGGCGGAATTTGTGATCGAGATGCGAACAACGCATTGAGGAGGCACCCGCAGTGGGCATGTTCGTGGGAACCCTAGACCCCCACGCAACTATCTCCCAGTTTATGATGTTCTTTAAGTCAACCACATTCCAGGCTTTAATCGACAAGTTGGCTCAGATGGACCAGTTGGGTCATAGACCACCTCCCCCGAAGTCGGAACCTCGGAATGACAAGGGTAAAGGAAGGGCAACCTTTGTTGCAAATGCCCAACAGCAACCTAACGCCCCGAAACCGGCAGATCAACTGGAAGAAAGACGCCGGTATTATAATGAAAAGATGAAACGTCCTTACTCGTTCCCACGAGACAAGACGAAACGGTTATTCAAGCTGGCAATACGCAACAGACTTATAAACCTACCAAATCCAAGGCGACCGCCGCAACCCACGGAGGTGAATAACCCTAATTATTGCCCTTACCATCAAACGGTAAGTCATCCGATCGAAGATTGCTTCGTCTTCAAAGGATGGATTGAAGATCAGTACCTCCAGGGGAAGTTTATACTGTCCGAAAAGTGGAAGGTGAACCCACCACAGCCGCATACTCCTAGGAAAGCGGATACACCGGGGGCAACCTATTCCTTTATCGAAGAAGCTCTATGGGAAATCGTGCTATCAGCTAAAACCAAAAAGATGCTGAGTGACCTTCATGCGTGCCCAGCGGTTGAATGGAAGAACCCGCTTGAACCTCAAATCATCAAAGGAATGCTGAAGCCTCGCCCAACTACGAAGACTCGCGATAAGAGCCCAAATACTCACGCCCAACCGTCAAAATCTTCGAAGAAAAAGAAGAAGAAATCCAAGAAGTCCGTGAAGCTTGGAAACGAGCACACGAACTTGCAGAAGCAAATCGACACGCTGGAAGAATACAATCAAAAGGCACGGACTCCCGTCACACTGCAAGAGTTCCTCAACCACGTCTTTCAGAAGGAAGATGAGGAAGAGAGCTCATCGGATGAATCCGAGGGATATGTGGCGAGTTGTCGTGTGATTTCCCACTCGGAAGATGAGAAAACTCCTAGCACCGAGAAACTGGGGGCACACCCTGAGCCAGGACTTGTGTGGCCAACAGATGAAATGATTGACGCCTTTCTGGACGAGATTCGTCTAAAGAGTAAAGCAGATCGGGAGCGTGAGATGGCCGCATCGGAAGGAGCCGAACGCAGGCGACTAAGCGAAAGAGTTGAAGTACTCCTGCCAGATCGAAAGGCGTCCGAGGCAGACAAGAAGATATTCAAGACGAGAAAAAGGTTTGTCAAAGCCATGTCAATGGGAATGAAGCTACCACCCTCGGAAGAAAACACGCTCAATGGGGTGGAGAGACACCCTGATTATTGCGCATATCATCGGAAAATTTCACACCCCACGGAGGAGTGCGACGCCTTTAAGATATGGTGGCAAGGATATGTTGCTCATCGGCAACATTTTAAGCGCGTGGAACGCAAGATCCGTCGGGAGCAAAGAAGTACCGTCGATAGGCACAACAGAACTACTGGTAACTGTTACATGGTTAACGCCAGGGGGTCACAGGTTCTCACCTTTGGGAGCGACTCTGAAGAAGAAATGGCTCTGGACCCTCTCTTTAAAGAATCTGTTTTAGGGGAAAAGGAGAAATCGGAGGCCTGCGAGAACATTCAGCTGCGCAATCGCACACTCCCAGAAAAGAATCTCGGGCCCGTGAGTAGACAAGACAAGGGAAAGGAAAAGGTCACTGAAGATATCACTTTAGATGACCAGGTCGTGAGAGAGCTGGCTGCCAAAGACCCTCCCAGGAAGGGTAAGGTGGACTACAACATCCTCGCGCACCTAAGAAAGCTACCTTCTCAGCTTAGCATCCTCGATGCCCTCCTATTATCAAAAGAAGCGCGAGACTCACTGATTAAGGCGTTACAAGAACCTGAGCAATTCCAAGCCTTCCTCGCCACTGAAAGGATGAAGGATGAACTGGAGGAAGTGCACACGGCCGACATCACTTTCGGTGACGAAGACCTCCTTCTCGGGACGTGCGACCACAACCGTCCCCTATATGTCTCTGGATACTGCCATGATATCAGGATAGGCAAGATCCTGGTGGATAATGGATCCTCCGTCAATCTCCTTAATGTTCGGGTGTTGAAGGAAATCTGCATGAGTGTGCAGCACCTCGCTCGTGACAAAATCACTATCTCCGGTTTCGATTCACAATCGTCACGGACTCTCGGATCTGTAATACTAACATTACGCTTCGGACTTCTCGTCACAGACGTCAAATTCCATGTCATTGACGCCAAGACCTGCTACAACGCCTTACTCGGCCGTCCTTGGCTACACGAGTACAACATCATCCCTTCTACGCAACATCAGTGTATGAAGTACTTTAAGGATGGTTTCGAGTATACCGTAACAGGTGAGTTGAACCTGTTTTCCGTTAACGAAG
This sequence comes from Agapanthus africanus, assembly GCA_030015575.1. Classification (NCBI taxonomy): domain Eukaryota; kingdom Viridiplantae; phylum Streptophyta; class Magnoliopsida; order Asparagales; family Amaryllidaceae; genus Agapanthus; species Agapanthus africanus. The sequence continues at coordinate 101,168,571 of CM057346.1, read as the reverse complement.
TCCGCAAATACGAAGATGCGAAGTACTTTTTGCCAGATTTCGAGGATACAGAAAGGTGTCGCAACCCGGAGAACAAAGCCGCCGCCACCATCCCTGTTTTCGGGAGCGATACCGAAGAAGAGGAAGAGATAGTTTATGCAGGGCCATCTCAACGCAACAACCTAGGGACGTCTGCCCCCATCTTGGTCTTCGGAAGTGATTCAGAAGATGAAGTTAATGCCGTGTTCTCCAATCGGCTGTCGGTACAAGCACCCCCTGGCGATAACCATAGTTTGCAAATCACCATGGTACCGCGAGAACACTACAAAGATCTCGACGCACTTCAAGCCCACAATGTGCAGGACCTGCGAACATTTTACGTCCCTCCCAGGCAAAGGGGTGAGAAGGTGATCCTATTCTACCGATCCTCAGAGTCGAAAGTAGAGAAAGAGATCTGGCATGGTGCGGATGCGACACTCGACAGGCTCCTACCCATCCATCTGCCTAGATACTATACAAAGGGATTAAAGAAGCTATTGAAACACCAAGGGGTATCCTTAAAACAGACTGTTCGGCAGGCCCGGTTCTACAACAAGATTTGGGACGTCCCTGGGACTCAACACAAATTGCCCAACGGGAAAATGGAAACACTTGGGCTTGGATACGCGAGAACCGGAAAAAGGGGACGGGCCCGCAGCAGCTACGCTATATATACCTTTGATGAGGAAGAGAACGCCCTGTCAGGAGATGCCAACCCCTCATCAAAACTAGACCCCGCGATTGAAGCGCCGAGTCCATCGTTTGAAGAACGAATGGACAAACCGATCAAAAAAGTGGGTCAGAAAGCTCAGGAAGACCACGACCACGAAATGGCCATCTACGAGAAGGCTAGGACGCAACGCCTATTGCAACAGGCTGTAAAAGACAAAGATGTTTGCCTTTGTCAACCCGTTGTACGAAAGGCCCGATGCGGAGACAGAAATAAATCAAGAAGCGGAAAAAGGAGCCGACAACAACAACGCAGGATTAGGGGGTTGCGTGATCGGGTATTGCACGGCTTGGATTTGTCCCTCATGAAGAAGATGAGTCGAGCGTACTCCTTCCCCCGAGACAAGACGGAGAGGTTACTCAAGCTCGCTCTAAAACATCAAATGATCACGCTTCCAGGATCTAGACACCCTGAGCAAGCTAACAAGGCTGCTCATCTAAGCTATTGCTCTTATCACCGAGCCATAGGACATCCTACCGAAGACTGCTTCACCTTCAAGAACTGGGTCGAGGACCAGTACCAACAGGGCATATTCGCTTTATCCAACGGATGGAGGGTAACGCCGCCACAAAAGTACGAACCCAAAGCCACAAGAGCAGAACCGGATCCAGCTCAGTCCTGGGAGCGGATTTGCACCTGTTATATGATTATGATATTAAAAGAAGAGCCCGAGAACATGGATGACCTTCCCCGGTGCTTTGAAAACGGCGATGATGAGGTGATCTCAGAATTCACGCCAGCTCCGAAAGAACTGGAAGATGGTATACATACTACTGCAGATAACCTAAAGAAGATTGAGTTGGGATCGGCAGATGACCCGCGACCGACATTTGTCAGCGAGCTGCTATCTGAAGAAAGGGTGGCTGCATTAAAGAACGTGCTTCTACGGTATAAAGACTGCTTCGCATGGAACTACTCCGAGATGCCAGGACTAGATCCAGAGATTGCTGTGCATAAATTAGCAATATCCCCGGATATCAAGCCAGTCAAGCAAGCGCCAAGAAGGATGCGACTCGAGCTTGAAATGAGCATCAACGCCGAAGTCAAGAAGCTGATCGATTCTGGATTTATCCAAGAGGTCCAATATCCCGACTGGATCGCCAATATCATCCCGGTAATGAAGAAGAATGGGACGGTACGCATATACGTGGATTTCAGGGATCTCAATAAAGCCTGTCCAAAAGACGATTTCCCAGTACCAGTAACCGAGCTAATGATCGATAACACGTCTACTCACGAGGTTTTCTCCTTTATGGACGGTTCGTCAGGATACAACCAGATAAAGATGCATCCCGAAGACCAGAAGCACACCGCTTTCCGGACCCCTTTGGGTATATTCTGCTACAGGGTTATCCCCTTTGGTCTAAAGAACGCTGGCGCCACCTATCAAAGGGCCATGACAAAGATCTTCGACGACCTCATACATGACATCGTCGAGTGCTATATCGATGACCTCGTAGTAAAGAGCATGTCATACGGAGAACATTTAAAGCATCTGGAGACTGTATTTCAACGCCTTCGGCAATATAATTTGAAAATGAATCCCCTCAAATGCGCGTTTGGAGTCTCCTCGGGCAAATTCCTGGGATTCATCATTCGACACCGAGGTATTGAAATAGATCCGTCAAAGATTAAAGCGATCATGGAAATGCTACCGCCAAGAACCCTCAAACAGTTGCGGTCTCTCCAAGGGAAACTCGCATACATCCGGCGGTTTATCGCTAATCTTTCAGGCAAATGCCGTCCCTACAGCCACCTGATGAAAAAGGGAACTCCATTCGTTTGGGATCACAAATGCCAAGGTGCACTAGATGAGATCAAGCAGTACCTGCAGAACCCTCCGGTATTGGCTGCGCCGGTCAAGGGAAAACCCCTCATTCTTTATACAACCGCCCTTGAAGGTTCCTTAGGCGCATTATGGGCACAAGAGAACGACCAAGGGAAAGAGAGAGCACTCTACTACTTAAGTCGGGTTCTACTGGGGGCAGAAAGCAATTACTCTCCCATTGAAAAACATTGCTTGGCGTTAATCTTCGCGATAACAAAGCTCAGGCACTATGCGTTGGCACATGAAGTCTGTCTCATCTCGAAGGCGGACCCTCTTAAATATCTGATGTCAAAGGCTATATTGACGGGTCGACTCGCTAAATGGGCTCTACTCCTGATGGAGTTCTCAATAACGTATCGACCTCTTATGGCAGTGAAAGGCCAGGCCATTGCCGACTTCCTCGCTGAGCATCCAATACCTGCCGGTTCTCCTCTGAACTGCGATTTGCCAGACGAGCACGCATTTGATGCGATTGGCGGCAGTAGTACCCGATGGGAACTCTATTTCGATGGAGCGTCCTCCGTAAAGAAACGGAAACAAGGTATCCCAATGATCAAATCAGGGATAGGCCTCATCTTTGTAACTCCACAGGGAGGGATAATGCGCTTCGCCTTCTCATTAACAGAACCGAGGACAAACAATGAAGCTGAATACGAAGCTCTGATAGCAGGCCTCGAGATCGCTATCGACATGGGAATTGAAGTCCTCCTTATATACGGGGATTCTCAACTGGTCGTTAGTCAAGTAAATGGTGACTACCAAACGTGCAAACCGGAGTTGGTGAAGTACGGCGAAAAGGTGCAACAACTATTGACCCAAATTCCCTCCTATACTCTGGAGAACATACCGCGCGCGGAAAACAGCAAAGCAGACGCGCTGGCCAAACTTGCTAAAGAACTGGCTGACGAGAACCTTGATGACGTCAGAATCGTGGTACAAAGCCGTCGAGTGCTCGTCCCAGCAGAAATATCTCCGGAATTGTATAAAGAAAAGGGGGCGACTGAGCAGACGACCCTACAAATAAAAGACCGTAAGAAGGCTGAGGACTGGAGGGAAGTCTTCATAGACTACTTTAAGTCCCACCGAATGCCCGAAGAAGCATCCTCAAGGCATCAGCTCATGAAACGAGCTCTGTCTTTCGCTTTCGTCAACGACACTCTATACAAGAGATCGTTTGATTCTCTATGGCTAAGATGTTTAGGACCGGACGAAGCAGAAAGAGTCGTTCAAGAGGTTCATGACGGAATCTGTGGTTCTCATCAAGCAGGCCTGAAGACGAAGTTAAAAATTAAACGGATGGGTTACTATTGGCCTACGATGGTCCAAGACTGCCTCGAGTATGCGAAGCAATGCCACTCGTGCCAGATTCATGGAGACTTTATCCACCAACATCCGAATCCACTACACCCAACGGTGGCTAGCTGGCCATTCGAAATGTGGGGGACTGACATAGTCGGCCCCATCGAGCCAGCATTGTCCCGAGGACATCGTTTTATCCTGGCGACAACTGATTACTTCTCCAAATGGGCAGAAGCAGTACCGCTGAAGGAAGTGAAGACGGAGAATATCCTCCACTTCTTCAAGACGCACGTCATCTATCGGTTTGGAACTCCACGGCGGATTATCTCCGATAACGGGCCAGCCTACAGAAGCCATAAGATTAGCCGCTTAGCGCAGCAGCACAATATAGACTGGAGATATTCTTCAGTTTACAATCCGCGAGCTAATGGTCTAGCCGAGGCCTTCAATAAGACCTTGACAAAAATCATGAAAAAGACCGTTTCCCGGAATAAGAGAGACTGGCACGAGAGGCTACAAGAAGCCCTATGGGCCTATCGAACTACGTTCAAGACGGCCACGAACACAACGCCGTACGCGTTGGTATTTAGGACGGAAGCAGTGCTCCCCCTCGAGATAGAGATACCCTCTCTACGAGTGGCAGTCCACTACGAGCTGACGGACGAAGAAAATGCTCACCTTCGGCTTGAGGAGCTTGATGCCCTTGATGAAACTCGGCTCATAGCGCAACAAAATCTAGAGGCCTACAAAGCAAAGATGACGCGCTCGTATGAAAGATTGACCAGGCCGAGGACATTCCGCCAAGGCGAACTCATACTAGTGGTCAAAAGACCTATGATCCCCAATCGTGCCAAGCGGGGAAAATTCGAGCCGAACTATGAAGGCCCGTACATCATAGATAAGGTCTACCAGGGTGGAGCCTATCTACTCATGGACATGCATGGTGAAAGGCCTTTCAGGCCAATAAACGGCCGCTTCCTAAAGAAATACTACGCTTAATGAGCCACAGCCTAGGTCAATGATAGATGACGACGACTATGTCCGCTCGCTATCTTCCTAAAGCTCAAAGAGTAGTAGCTGGCCCTCTTTTCGAACGGACCGAAACGTCTTTAAACTAACATCGGACCGAAACGTCTTTAAACTAACGACGGACTGAAACGTCCCTAAACTATTACCGCAGCATCCTTAGGCTGACGAGATGGATAAAAAAAAAAGAAGATAAAAAAATGATAAAAAAACGGTATGTCCATAAGCAAAATGGGCACGGATGAAAACCCAAAAGGGCTCCGTGAGTAAAAACAGCAGGGCTGCCGGCAAGTGTTCGTGAAAACCCGAAAGGGCGCGACCTTGTTAAAAAAAAAAGAATAAAAAAAGAAAAAGAATAAAAAAAAACGGTATGTCCATAAGCAAGAGGGGCACGGATGAAAACCCGAAAGGGCTCCGTGAGTAAAAACAGCAGGACTACCGGCGAGTGTTTGTGAAAACCTGAAAGGGCGCAACCTCGTTAAAGGACACTTACAGAGTCCTCTCGACCTTGTAAGGAGAAACCACCTGCGTGAGATCCTTACGACTCACAAAGGAGCAACACACTTAGGGATCCTCACGATTCCTAAGGAGAAAATGCACTTGCGAGATCCTTACGACTCGTAAGAAGAATTCTCTTATGGGACCCTCACGGCTCATGAGATTTGAAAGTCTTAAGTTACAGAAACCTAAGCCTGTTCTTAAGCAAATCCTCCACAACCTTCGATATTGCCTTACAAGAGGCTCAATACTGACCCTTGTATACAATCCACGGGCGCGAAAAAACATTTCCCCAGCAAAGTCCCACCCGTGACTAGGGATATGTCCATATGATGAGCAACCCTTGTAGGTCCTCTCGACCCATAAGGAGAAAGCCCTCTTGTAGGATCCTTACGACTTGCAGAGGAACATACACTTAGGAATCCTCACGATCCCTAAGGAGAAAATACACCTGCAAGATCCTCACGACTTGTAGGGAGAAATACCTTTGTGAGACCCTTACGGCTCATGAAGTCAAAAGCCTTGGTCGACAGGACCCTTAACCCTGTTTACTAAGCCACCTTTGTTCAATATCGACAGAGGCAAATGATGATTCGCTCCTGGCAACATCCCAGTTGTAGCGGTGCATGCCGAAATCGGTGTCTAAAATCCAAGCTCGCGGCGAAAAAGCTAGCAAGCCACACATGCCTACGAAATAGCCGAAATGATGGGGCAACTTGCAATAAAGAGCAGCAAGTAAAAATGTATGCATGAAAAATAGCCGAAACGATGGGGCAACTCGCAATAAAGAGCAGCGAGTAGAAAATAAATAAATAACCGAAATGATTGGGCACCGCGAAAAATAGCCAAAATGATGGGGCAATCGCGACCTTCGCGATATAAAAGCTGAAACGATAGAGCATCGCGGAAAAAGAAATAAAATAAAAATAAAATGTATGCCTTACAGGTGATGTTCCATCACACCCTGTATACAATCCAATGGCATAAACAAAAAGGGAACATACCTCTCTCCCCCAGGTTTCACCAAAGAAAGAAGCTAAATCTCGACAGGCCACAAGCGACCTAGAGATCATCCCAACACTCGTCTCGTAACAACGGACACAACTTCAAGCTAAGCGAAACAGCGGCAACTCCCAGTTCCATGGCTCGGTGGTATACATATCGCCAACAGTCAAACCTCCATCCCGTGAGATGCGGATACAATCAGCAAAATTCCTGGTTACGTGGAACGCGGATAACGTCACTCTTTGACCCTGTGGAAAACGTCCAGAGCGGATCCTGGTCCTCGCAGAGCACGGCAGTGAACCCGTGTGAAGCATCCAGAGCGGAGCCTAGTCCTCGCCGAGCACGGCAGTGAACCCGTGTGAAGCATCTAGTGCAAAATTCCTGGTTACGTGGAACGCGGATAACGTCACTCTTTGACCCCGTGGAAAACGTCAAGAGCGGAGCCTAGTCCTCGCCGAGCACGGCAGTGAACCCGTGTAAAGCATTTAGTGCAAAATTCCTGGTTAAGTGGAACACGGATAACGTCACTCTTTGACCCCATGGAAAACATCCAGAGCGGATCCTGGTCCTCGCAGAGCACGGCAGTGAACCCGTATGAAGCATCCAGAGCGGAGCCTAGTCCTCGCCGAGCACGACAGTGAACCCGTGTGAAGCATCTAGTGCAAAATTCCTGGTTACGTGGAACGCGGATAACGTCACTCTTTGACCCCGTGGAAAACGTCCAGAGCGGAGCCTAGTCCTCGCCGAGCACGGCAGTGAACCCGTGTGAAGCATCTAGTGCAAAATTCCTGGTTAAGTGGCACGCGGATAACGTCACTCTTTGACCCCGTGGAAAATGTCCAGAGCGGATCCTGGTCCTCGCAGAGCACGGCAGTGAACCCGTGTGAAGCATCCAGAGCGGAGCCTAGTCCTCGCCGAGCACGGCAGTGAACCCGTGTGAAGCATCTAGTGCAAAATTCCTGGTTATGTGGAACGCGGATAACGTCACTCTTTGACCCCGTGGAAAACGTCCAGAGCGGAGCCTAGTCCTCGCCGAGCACGGCAGTGAACCCGTGTGAAGCATCTAGTGCAAAATTCCTGGTTACGTGGAACGCGGATAACGTCACTCTTTGACCCCGTGGAAAACGTCCAGAGCGGAGCCTAGTCCTCGCCGAGCACGGCAGTGAACCCGTGTGAAGCATCTAGTGCAAAATTCCTGGTTAAGTGGAACGCGGATAACGTCACTTTTTGACCCCGTAGAAAACGTCCAGAGCGGATCCTGGTCCTCGCAGAGCACGGCAGTGAACCCGTGTGAAGCATCCAGAGCGAAGCCTAGTCCTCGCCGAGCACGGCAGTGAACCCGTGTGAAGCATCTAGTGCAAAATTCCTGGTTACGTGGAACGCGGATAATGTCACTCTTTGACCCCGTGGAAAACGTCCAGAGCGGAGCCTAGTCCTCGCCGAGCACGGCAGTGAACCCGTGTGAAGCATCTAGTGCAAAATTCCTGGTTAAGTGGAACGCGGATAACGTCACTCTTTGACCCCGTGGAAAACGTCCAGAGCGGATCCTGGTCCTCGCAGAGCACGGCAGTGAACCCGTGTGAAGCATCCAGAGCGGAGCCTAGTCCTCGCCGAGCACGGCAGTGAACCCGTGTGAAGCATCTAGTGCAAAATTTCTGGTCACGTGGAACGCGGATAACGTCACTCTTTGACCCCGTGGAAAACGTCCAGAGCGGAGCCTAGTCCTCGCCGAGCACGGCAGTGAACCCGTGTGAAGCATCTAGTGCAAAATTCCTAGTTACGTGGAACGCGGATAACGTCACTCTTTGACCCCGTGGAAAACGTCTAGAGCGGAGCCTAGTCCTCGCCAAGCACGGCAGTGAACCCGTGCGAAGCATCCAGAGCAAATACCGGACTATGGAGTCCTTAAAATCCACGGACTATGATGTCCTTAACCTCGACCGTGATGTCTTAAAACTAACGATCAACCACCCCGATTCCCTACGGATTCTGCCTTGGTTTAAGGGTACATCTCTTCACTCCTTTGATACCTGGCGTTGTAATTCCTCAACGTCTTCAAAGAGGTAACGGGTCCCTGCAACCAAACATCGGACTGTGGAGTCCCTAAATCCACGGACTATGAGGTCCTTAACCTTGACCGTGATGTCTTAAAACTAACAGCGGACTGTGGAGTTCTTAAATCCACGGACTATGAGGTCCTTAACCTTGACCGCGACGTCTTTAAACTACAATACCTGGAGAAACCCCTGACTCCGTAAAACACGGACAAGGGTAGCCACATCCAGCACTTACAAGTCATCACGACCTGTGAGGAAGAAAAACTCTCTTGTGAGATCCTTACGACTCTCAAGGGAAAACCCGCTTAAGAATCCTCACAATTTTTAAGAAGAACTTACACCTATGAGATCCTCTCGACCTGCAGGGAGAAAAACTCTTTATGAAACCCTCGTGGCTCATAAAATGCAAAAGTCTTGGGAAGCAGATCTTAACCCTGAATCCTGAGCCATTGCTGTCCTGCAAGGAGATCAAGGTAGAATATCCGCAGAATACATTCAATGAAAAGGAGACACATCATTGAGAAGAAAAATGTATCTTTTATTCATAAACCAAAATGGATACAAAGTACAATTCATGAAAGAAACAAAAAGAAAATACTCTCATCCATGAGTATGTACAAAAAGGAAGGAAAAGATACAAATGTTTCAAGCCGGCGGGCGATTCAGTAGCTTGGTCAGCTCATCCTGCTTTTGTTGGACCACGGCTTCATGATGCAAGCTCTCCAAAAGACGAGCCTCCGCCTGAGCTTGTTGGGCCTGATATGAAGCAAGCCGGGCTTCAAGCTCTTTCTCAGTGGCCTTATGAGCCTCGACCCTCTCGCGGGTGAACGCGACAGCTTTATCGAGAGCCACCACCTCTTTGATGGACTACTGGAGCACTCGCCAGAGTTTGTATGCTTTGTTGGCCTTGGCTGTGAGGCTGGTCTAAAGCTCGCTCAACGACTTAGAAGCTGGCTCCCTCTCCGAAAATTTACGGTCAAGGCCTTTTCTCGCACAACAATATGTTCGCTACGTGTCGCTCTATCAGGCCGCGTAAGCTCGCTTTCGTGACCACAGCCTTGGATGCAAAACATTTGTAAGACCCTATAAATGGGCTTCCGCTTGACGAGAATAATCGATCTAAAACGCGCTCACATCACCTGATGTGAAAAGCAACAAGAAAGATTTCCAAAGTATTTCAAGCATGCATTCGCAATCATATGAGTATTCAAAAAAGAAATATAATAATAATAGCATTTGCAATCGTACGAACATAATGCCCAAGAAGGTCTGATACGCATGAAAGTGATGATCGCATTTGCAACTAAAGAAGGTTCTCATAAGAAGAATACAAAGTTTGTTTATGCAAGCGGAAATATACATTCTAGCACCAAGCCTACAGAGAAATTCGGCCTAGAACATAAGGAAAAGGAGGGACTAATTTGAAAATGCTACGCTAATGGAAAAAGGTCACCAAACACGGGATCAATGGCACAAGGGTTAACAAAACAAAGAACGAGGTTCTCCATCTCTCTTGCCGCTCTCTCCAGCACGTCAAAGCGACGGTTCTCGCGAGGAGTCGCTCCCCATCGATTGGCGCCATGTTCGTCCGCGAAAGCAAACATAATAGCTCGCCGGGCCTTTATCTGGCTCAGCAGATGAATTGAGCAATCCTTCAAAGCCTGAGTAATCAGGCACGCTTTATGAAAGCCCTCGAGTTTTTCTTCCGCTGTGTCAAGCATCGCCAGGGTCATCTCCGCCGGATGAGGAGGGATGTCGGCAAGCACGGCCGTGAGGATCATCCGGAGCCAGAGGGAACCCATTGGGAGGGGGGACCCCCTACGGATCGAGAGTTCATACATGGCTGAGTCGCATTCGTTGTCGGTAAGGAGGGGATCCACCAACCGAGCAGCAAAGCGGGGGATCATCTCCTCAATAGGAACTTCCCATGGCTGTCGACGAGCATGAGGACGATTGCAGGCCATGGCGCTCGCTTGTTTCTCAAGACAAGTTACACCAAAATAAAAAAAATAACATAAATCTCTCTGTGAAGGGAAAAGAAAGCTATAGCCCCATATATAAAGAAGCGCATTAAGTGCTGTACGCGGAAAATCTTGCATGGTGAAGCTATTTCTAAGGCCCAAAAAAAAGGGAAGACATTGGAAATCAGGAAAAAGAACGATTTCCAAGGCGCCTTCTTTGCATCCAATGCCATGCACAGAAATATGGTATGAAAAATTGAATAGCCCCATAAAAGGCCCCTCACGTGTGGAGCACGCGAGCACCATGCTCGGTGCGTACTAAGAAATGAAACAATGCCTTGCACACATCAACAAAAAATGGGTGACAAAATTCAAAAAAAAGGGAGGGGGCACGCAAACTGTAACACCCGAGCCCAATACTACTATTTCTGTTACTGGTTGAGTGTTCGACATTGCTCATTTCATTTATCTTGCTTGTTTGGATCTTACTGCAAAATTTTTAATTGGATAAGTCGTTTTTGCATATAACAAATTTTAGCACCTAAAATGAAATTAAAAATATCTATATTGGCCTACTCGTCACCCCTAGCCGCGTGGTAGCGTCCGCGCGTCGAGTTTTCATCCCGTTCGGTGAAACGGGCGAGTTTGGACGGCTACGCGTGCGTGCAAGTGTCCGACTTGGGGGCATGCTTTTTAATCATAAAACATTTCATTTTAAAATTTGGAACCCGCTTAAAATCCTATTATTTAAATTTCGGATTTTTGGGCGCAACCCGGGCGCGATTTGGAAATGTTTCATTTAGCACCAAAATCTCAATTTAATAAAATAATCTAAAACCATAATATATTCATAATATCTCTTTACTGTTAATTTAACCTCTGAAATCTTTTAAAATTCTTCATTTTCCCATGCCCTGGCCAATCACAAGGGGTTTAAAACCCCGTGGGCCCCGCCTCTTTTCCTCTCTCTTTCTCTGTCTCTATCTCTCTCTACCTCTATCTCTCTCTCTCTCTCTCTAATCTGATCTCTCTCTCTCTCTAACCCCCTCTCTCTCTATCCCTATATATATATTTCCTCGTCTCCATTCCTTTCCCAGAACCATCACGTAACCCTAACCCCATCGCGAACCCTAGCCCAGCCACCGTACCCATCGCCGCCGCAGCCCAACGCCAACGCCGCCACCACCACCACCATCATCCTCGTCGCAACCACAACCCTCCTTCCTCCTCTCCCCACGTCCCGTGCACCCACGCCGTAGCCACCTGCACCCATCGCTGCTCGCCGTCGCCGCCGCAACTCGTCGCCGACGACGCCAGCACCTTCCCCTTCGCCCCTCTTTCCGACCTCGACACCCTCCTCCTCCTCCCGAGTGCCCGGCGCCGCAACAGGACCCAACAGCAACCCTAGCACCTTCTCCGGTTGGCCGGAAACGCCGCCGTCGACCCTCGTCGTCGTCACCTGCGCCACCGCCGACCACCTCCTCTTCACCTGCAACCCAGACCCGGCCACTTCCTCTCCCTCCTCACCGTCTCTCCTCCTCCAGCACCCGCAGCCGAGTCTGCCGCCGCAGCTTCCTCGCCGGCGTCCCATCGCCGTCGACCCCGTCGCTGTCGCAACCCTTGCAATCCCAGTAAGCTTCCCTTTACCTTCTCCCTTCCTTTTTCCCCCTCTAGTTGATCTTTGTCCGTACGTAGCATTTCTAAACTTTTATCGCTGTTTTGACATCTCGCCGGAATCCGGCCGTGCCGACGACTTGACCCGACATTCCAGCAAGGTACCCCGGCCCGCGTGGTCCCACTGTTCGTTGTTTGGTTTCGATCCGTGAACCGTGCGTCCGTCGCGTGTTTTTCCGCCGACGTTACGTCCGTTTTTCCCGGTCCGCGAACCGTCGAGGCAAGTATCACTTGCTACATGCTATGCTATACAATTAAATGTGTTTTGACTCATTAAACTTGCAAACTTAACTAGGTATAGCTATTTTATCATTTGGATGCAATATGACATATATCATGATACATTTAACCTAAAATCACTTTTGCCACTTTAACCCTAATAACGAAGTTACCCGTTAATCACATTTTACCGTCTAAAGGACGATATCCGTACACATGTAGCTCTATTACATTCTGATATTGATATAACGGTATTGCACCACCATGTGATCTATTGCACCGTAAGGGGTGCTTAAACCTGTTAATATGATAATACGACTGCACTATGTTAATGCACCATTGTGATTAAATGAACTGCTTATTGTTGTTTACTTTATTGCTTACTTCCTGCTGTTAATCCTAGTTCGATTATATACCTGTTGTGAGCACACCCTCGATTGTGTTACATCTTGACCTGACCTTGCTACACATGACATATATATATATATATACCGATGCACCGGACATGGTACCCTTTACTATCGACTTGACTTAATGTACCATGACCTGACCTGTTACCTGATCTCCTGCCTAATACCAACAAACCTGACATGGAGTCCTCATGGACCATTCCTATTGTCTATCCAGACAAACCTGACCTGTTACCTGATCATGTGTTGGCATTAGTCCTTGACTACTGAATACCTGACCTGACACATATAACCTGGGGGTATGGGGAAATCAAAAGGGTAATCTAAAGTGTAACTTAAAAGGGTATTACTTGATCCGTGGTCCCGGGGGGTAACGGGACAGAGCCATTCGTGACTCTTACATTTCCTGATCCGTGGTCCCGGGGGGCAACGGGACAGAACCATTATTGGTTCCCATCTTCCTGATCCGTGGTCCCGGGGGGTAACGGGACATATCCTTTGAGTTACATGGAGGATTACTCGAATTGATTTCAAAGACTTAGAATAGAAAACCCGATAGAACAGTTTAGTTACCCACTGCACACTACCCTGCACTGCTTGTTTCATATTATTGCTTTATTCATGTTTATTTATGCATTGCCTATTACTATGTTCATATTATATTATTGGTTGACATGACGCGCTAACGTCTGGGTTTTGCATGGCCCAGATTCTTTACCACTGTCGCTGACCGAGCAGGAGTACTTCAGCCAGCAGGCTGATCTGTGAGTTCTGTAGTGATTAGTTTATTTCCTGCATTCTTATTTCGATATGTGAGCCCGCATTATGGGACATACTTTTCTATTATTGTATTGGATCATTTGCTTCCGCACTTATTTATCATTGACTCTTGTTATTCTGGATTTGGACATGTGTTAGATAGTTTTTTTTATCTTGTTCTTGATATCTCTACAGCCGTAATGTGACTGTGGATGGATACTTCCTACCTACAGGTAGCATGGTTGGCTATGTCACGTGCCCAATCTTGCGTACTCTGGGAAGCGGGGCGTGACTCAAACGCAAAAGAACACGATAAGTTTATCATTCATGCTTTAAAAAGGTTCATACAAAATGAAAATAAAACGATTACAACGGCAAGACCTCAGGCGCGGGGCACGGATTGAGAAACTCAAGCTTGACCTTGTCCAAGATCCTCCAAGCATTTCGAACTGCCCGAGTATGTCTTCTCTCGCGATCGCAAGCGTCGGGGTCCTCGCGGATGTCCTCAACCCTACGGTAGGCGGCAAGTATGGCCGACTGCTGAAACGCCTGGTGCAAAAGATCAATGAGATTGTCACGCTTTCTCTTCGAGATCAGACTCATCAGATACACCGAATGTATCTTATCCTCAGCAACGTCCAACGCCCTGAGTGGCACACCGGCGCAGAAGAGAGGAAGAGCCTCCCAAATCGCCAGCACGATGAACCTCAGAAGAGAAGAGCGACGAGGGAGTAGCCGATGGTTGTACTCGTCAAAGCGGCTCATAATCTCGGCACACTGAGCGTTAGTGAACTCCTGATTCTGACTACGGCCCAGGGCACGAATATTCCCGTAGGAAATGATTTCGTTGAGATTATACGAATGAGCGTCCATGATACCTGAAATAAAAATTAGGACAATTTATTACAAACCCTCTTCTTCTTCACTAATCATAGAATGATTTATTAAGAAAAGGGAATTAAATTCCCAGAAACATTTTTGGATGGAATTAAATTCCATGGACTTGAACCGCCATCATCATCTCCCCAAGGATCATCCGACCCTAAGAGATCTACTGATGGAGGTTAAAGAAATTGAAGAAAAAATGGGTTCTTTGTGAAATCCTTAATGTGGATTTAAAATCCAGAGAGTTCTTTTAAAACGAAGGTGCTTCAGCCGTTCAACATTATTACCTGAGGAAAAGGGATCCTTCAACAGAGTTAAAACTCTGGAAAATGTCTGAGGCAGAGAACTAAACTCTGGAAACGAGAATTAAATTCTCAAAGGAAAAAGCTCTCGAGGGAAGAAAGATGAGCAAAGTGAAGGCTCTTCTGAAAAGACAGTGGTATTTATAGAAGGCGATGGAAACGCTTCATCTTCCCAAATCCCTAAAGGAATCCAACGGTCACAAAAGGTGACAGCGTTGCACTCACGTGCTGACACGTGAGAACAACGCTGTGGGGGCATTTGTTTCCTGATTTAAAATCAGAAAAGCTTATGGAAAAAGCTTCAGAAAAGGGTCACGTGCTTACACGTGACCAGCAGTCACGTGTTGGCACGTGACACCTAAAAGCATCAGCAAGGCAAATTCGGCTTCCCGATTACATCAAAGATAAGGGCTTCAGAAAGGGTCACGTGCTCCCACGTGACCTGGGTCACGTGTTGGCACGTGACAATCAAAAGCGGCTTCAAAACCTAACAGCTCCCCGAACAAATCAAGAAAAAGGCTTCAGAAGAGGTCACGTGCTCCCACGTGACCAGGGTCACGTGTTGGCACGTGACGCTCAAAACATCATACTCATTCTCCGGTTAAATCAAGAAAAAGACTCCAGACGAGGGTCACGTGCTCACACGTAACCAGGGGTCACGTGGTGGCACGTGACGGCTAAGCAGCAGAAGAAGGCAGAGGGCAAAAGAAGAAAAGGGCTCGTTACAAGGGGGTCACGTGCCCACACGTGACCAAGGGTCACGTGGCCGCACGTGACCAGCTTTCAAAGCCCATTTGTTAAACAGAATTAAATTCTGAGAAAAGACCTCTCAAGTCTTTCCAAAAGCAACCGATTGAATTAAAGATTTAGAGTGATTAAATATCATCTATCTATGGGAAAATCTCGAATTTGGGAAGATTTCCCTTTTAAATCTAACAGAAATCACAAAGGAGAATCGCTGGATTTGAAATCCAATGGTGAATAAAATTCACCTAATAATCCAAAGGTCCAGAACGAATGATGGATGCAAATCAAATCTCGCAATGAAGATACGCCAAAAAACTAATTGACTCGGCTGCTTCTCCTATAAATAGGAGCCGAGACACACAAAAAAAAAAGATAGATACACGCAGAGGGAAGAAAAGGGAGAGAGCCTTGATACTTTGAGGAATCTGGATCTTCTGCAAAAGAAAACCCTAGGTAAGAAAGGGAAGGCTTTTTGAAAGAAAGAGAATTTAATCCTCAACAGAGTTCAACTCTGATGTAAAACAGAAGAACATATTTCTTCTCTCTTAGATGGAGGATCTGTAAAGCGCACATCTCCTCTTGAAGTTGAGAATTTAATTCTCAATGGGTTGAGATCCTGCCATGCAGATCCAAAGCATAGAGAGCGAATGGAAGCACGAGAATTTAATTCTCACAGAACTATAGGAATTTAATTCCTTTAAAATAAAATTAGGGTTTGACCCTGTGTCATGGGAATTTAATTCCTTCAGAATAAAAAGAAACAGGGTTTAACCCTAATTAAGAACTTAGTTCTGTTAAAACAACAAGAACGTAATTCCCTTAATCTTACTCCCCAGAATAATTCTCTAACAGAGAGTGGGAGTTTAATTCCTTAAAGCTTTTATTAGGGTTTAACCCTATTCAGTTCTTTATATATATGAGGAATTTAACTCCTACAGAAAATTCAGGGTTCAACTCTTCAAAAGGAACTAGGAATTTAATCCCTCTGGAATTATTGTCAGGGTTCAACCCTACGAGGAATTCAATTCCTGAAAGGGATTAACAGATCTTCTAAACAACTACAGAAAAGAAGGGTCACGTGTCACCACGTGACCCCCCCAAAAGATCTACAGAAAGCCCTTTGAGGCAGTGCCTCACGTGACCCACGTGACCCTTGACAGAAGCTTTAACATACCTCATTTAAACACCCGTCACGTGATGACACGTGATGCTCCAAAAGATGTGATCTTTTCAGCAGAACAAACGAGGGGAGGGCGCCCTCACGTGCTACCACGTGACCCCTCTTGCCTCAGCGTCTAACGCTAAATTGGAACTCCCGAATCCAGTGTTAAAACATTGTTGGGCCTTAGTGTTCAACACTAATCAAAGAACTTTATTTGCAGTGTTCAACACTGATTACCTTAGTGTTTAACACTAATTTGAGATCTCCGTTGCCAGTGTTTAACACTGATCTGTTTTAGTGTTTAATGCTAATTTGAAAGCCTTGTTGCTGGTGTTTAACACCAATTATCTTTTAGTGTTAAATACTAACTTGTCAATTTCATTCCCAGTGTTCAACACTGATTGGTCTGTAGTGTTTAACACTAGGTTTTGGCCCAATTGGCTAAATGGCCAGAGACAAAGTCTCTCCTTCAATGGACCAACAGGAAGCCAATATTCCAGACATGATTGGACTTAGCCCAAGCTGGCCATAAGTCCTCAATTCGTAATTAACTGGGCTAATGGGCTCATAACATAATTAATTGGTCTTGATCCCAAATTGGGCCAAGGACTATTTAATCCACTACGGTTCCAGGGTACATCTCTTCACTCCTTTGATACTTGGCGTTGTAATCCCTCAACGTCTTCAAAGAGGTGACGGGTCCCGATGACCACACATTGATACGGACTGTGGGGTCCTTAAACCCATGGACTACGACGTCCTTAACCTCGACCGAGATGTCTTAAAACTAACAATCGACTGTGGGGTCCTTAAACCCATGGACTACGACGTCCTTAACCTCGACCGAGATGTCTTAAAACTAACAATGGACTGTGGGGTCCTTAAACCCATGGACTACGACGTCCTTAACCTCGACCGAGATGTCTTAAAACTAACAATGGACTGTGGGGTCCTTACACCCATGGACTACGACGTCCTTAACCTCGACCGAGATGTCTTAAAACTAACAATGGACTGTGGGGTCCTTAAACCCATGGACTACGACGTCCTTAACCTGGACCGCAATGTCCTTAAACTACCCATGGACCGCAATGTCCTTAAACTAGCAATGGACCACTATGTCCTTAAACTGGAACAATAGAGCCCAAACGCTCTTTTGTTGGATCTAAACGATCCCGTTTAAGTTGATCTTAGCCTCAAATATGGCTAACGTATCCTTAAACCTTCAAACAGACTGGACTATGAATCCCCCCAATCAACTTTGGCTCAAGGGTACATCTCTGAACTCCTCTGACATCTGTCGTTGTAATCCTTCAACGTCGTCAGAGAGGTGACGGGTCCCGACGGCCATACATTCAATGGACCACTATGTCCCTAAACTGGAACAATAGAGCCCAAATGCTCTTTTGTCGGATCTAAACGATCCCGTTAAGTTGATCTTAGTCTCAAGTTAGACTAACGTATCCTTAACAAACGTTTGAGTTGATCTTAGCCTCAAGTATGGCTAACGTATCCTCAAACCAAACCTCCAAACCCAAATCTAAGATAATACGGATTTGGACTAGTCCACGCCCTACGGGCGACGACATAACTCAGTCTCCGTAAACAATCCACGGGCAACAAAACATAAAATAAACACACACGACACGAAGTGACCATCTGGAGAAGGAGAAAGTTGTTACCGCGATGCGGTAGCGTAATTAACTGCAGGGGCTTGCGCCTGCAGGGAAGAGCGTCCCCACAATCAAAAACCCCTCAAACGAGGGGGAATCTGACGAAGTCTGCTACATCGGCCGCATCCGTTTAAACCTTCGATACATGGTGCCATAAATCAACTTGGCATCTTCGGAGAGGTGGACGGATAGCACCAATTAGCATCTGCTCCGAACCTCAGGCATGGACGTCCCGCGTCCCGGCCGCCGTTCGGAGGGGCCCACTCCCTCCACCTCCTTCACCTCTCACAACACCCCCATTTCCACATCAAAACCATGCACCCTCTTCATAAAAATTATGCACAAGCTCACTACAAGTATGGGGAACCAAAAAAGTTGAGATTTTGAGCTCTAGGGGGATTCAAGAGAGGCCAAATAAGATAATCCTTTAACCATCAGTGTAGTATTTAGTTTACATTAGTGTCCATGCTTGATTAGAAGTGTTTTAATAATGTTTAGGGAACTTTGAAAATTCTAAATTGAGAATTAGGGTTTGAATTGAATCCAAAGGTGAAATTGAGGCTTAATAGTGACCTTAAAACCCTGTAGGGATTGTATAGTGGACCAAACCAAAGGCAAAACCCCCTTAACCCAAACTTAGAAACCCCGATATCGGGAATTTTTGGAAATTTAAGGAGTTATTGGAGATCTGCTAACACCCGGGGACACTAGGAATTATTTTGCAAACACAGTGATACATGCAGGCACCTAGGAAGTCATCACTGAAACCCTAGCCCCTACTTCCTCACCTAGGCCGCAAATAAATCCATTCTGGCCGCAAATTGCGGCCAGAGCAGGGAACTGTGGTCTCGTGTTTGTTCCAGGGCTTTATCTGCAGCAAATTAGACCCTCCACATGTGCAAAATTGGCTAATCTCACCTAGGGTAAAATCTGGAACCATTTTCTTGAGTTGCTGCATTGTTTTATGACTTCGTTTTTAAATTGGAATTTGGTATTTGATATTTAGTTCCGTCGTATGATGTTTGTATGTCAGCGACGGGGGTGGTTTGATGGTTTTGCAGGCGTAGGCTATAGGTTCTAACCTATAAGCAATTCGCATGCTGTTTTGATTTTCATGTTCGATTCATGATACTATATGACGCATTGGAAATTGTAGGTACCCCCACGTGGACTTCGGACGATGAAGAAAAGGATGGCGACATCGACTTCGACAGGCGAGGATCAAGGTGAGTAGATATATATCTACGGGGGAAGTCGGATGGATGGAGTATAGCACCCCCGCAGTTCGTAGTGTAGTATATGATATATATGTTAGTTATGTTAGTGTATATGCCCTAGAGGCCATTACTGTATCATACCAGTTTGTATATTACTTGATGGAAGCTTAGGATATTCACAGTTGTATATACAATCTTGCTCGAAATGGTAGTATGCTACTTGGTTTGTCTCTGCTTTAATATGTGCATGTGTTTCTTTTAGCATATTGCTGATATACATATTAGTAGAGTCCTTAGGATCTTTGCTTGATTACCAGCGTTGTGATGGCGCTCGCACTCGTGGGAGCTGGGTGATCTATAAGCACATCCTTATACAGGTCCCTAGTCGTTGGACTATCGAGACAGGGCATCGATACTCCGGAGTAGACTAGCGTATGCGCTTCTCATCCCAGTGTGGGAGACGGTCTGTCCCACAGCCGTCAGTACGTCGTACTTGAGATAGTATACGGGTGCTCGTTGGGTTACGAGTACACTGGACAGGACTCGTCGGGAACTGTTGGTTGGTATTATACCTATCGTCAGTTATCAGTTCCCAGGTGACATGAGTACAGCTTAGTCCGCTGACTTGACACTGTCACTTCGCCTCGAGTGTGTTCCCACTGCACTTTGATTACTACCCTACCACGGCTCAAAGGAGTCGTGCAAACAGGTAGTTTTTGGGTGCAGTCCCGAAGCACTTAGAGGCAGTGACGGTTAGACAGGATTCGTCTCTCCCGGTATTGGGGGTTGACATCGCGCTGTGTCCAGGAGAGCCATTACACGAGTAGTCCCTGGACAGGGCAAGCGAGATATACTGGTAGGTTTCCAGTGTTATCTCAGGGTGTTCTGGGCTTCACTCCGGCACGACTTGTACCGCTATTAGGGGACTGACGTTCACCGCCCCCTAGGCCCGCCATGCGATGTATCAGACGAACAGACCGGACTGTACGGAGATTGTCACATACAGGCTCAGTAGGAGTTCAGATGGGGTTCACCTCGTCAGTCTTCTTATCGACATCTACCTGGGGACCGTTACGTACAGCTAGTGCCGATTGCGGTCTGTGGTTAAACCCACTGCCAGCGTAGTGTCGAGTCTTTAGAGTCCCACACAGAGAGCTATTCGCCTTTGGGAAAAATGAGTAGAGGTCGCATGGTTTTGCGACAGGGTTCGTTCACATTCGTGCACTTGTGCACGTTTGCTGTCCGGACAGTTTATACTAGCGGGCTTTGGTTTAAGCCGGATCATAGTATATGATTTGAGATTGGTTTTTCTCATTGTGTTCGTGTTCCTCGGATCACGAATGCGGGTGCGTATGCACAGTTGCTTGAGATTGAGGGAGAGGACCTTGTTTAGGGTTAATGGCTATTGTCATTTTATTAACCCTAATGTTTATGTGTGTATTATTGTTAATTAGTAATTAGTTTAATAATTGTCCATGGTTATGGTTGTTGACCATTTGACTTCTTTGACTTGTTGACCTAGGTTGACACTTTGACCATCATCATTTCTTTTGGAAGATGCTTTTTGATCTTTGCAAATTGAAATGATAATGGTCATGTCATGATTTACCATGACAATTATCTAGCTAATTATTCAATTAAATTAATTCACACATATTAGTGAGAATGGCTCAATTATTTTCTCATTCTTTCATTTCATTTCTCTCTCTTGTTCTTCCTCTCTCTCAAGCTCTCTCCCTCTCATGTGTTGAGAAACACTTGAGCTTGAGAAAAACCCTCTCTTGATCTTCTCTACTCTCTTCTAGGGTTCAAGTATTAGCACTTCTTGCACCCTAGTTACTCCTAGCTTGGAGTTGAAGCCAAAGGTTGAAGCTTTCGGGTGGATCTTTCTTCGGCGTGAGAAGACGAGCAAGGTGACCTTCTTCCACTACTTCTAGGAGCAAGGAGAGAAGGACAAAAGACCAAAGGTATAACCTTTCTACCACTTAGCTACTTTGTAGTTAGCTTTAGCAAGATTATGTTTAGCAAAGATCCTTAAAGCATAGTCCATGTTGCCTATAGTTGATAAAAATCCAATTTTTATTATGTTTTCCGCCTCCCCGTAAGCACCGGGATGGGCAACGTGGACTTACAGTGGTATCAGAGCCTAACTAAATATAAACTAGCTAGGTAGTGAAGTGTAACGAAGTTCGGAACCGAAAAATCCAAAAACCAAACTTTTCAAAAACCCTAGTTTCTGTTAATTTTTTTTCTGGTCAAAACAAAATTTGTCATACACCTAAAATCATCTCAGGGTTTTTTAAGGATAACCACCAAAAACGAGCCAGAGATCTGACCAAACGACCGCGTTTCCGCGGCAATAGCAAGCTATTGCCGCGGAACCGCGGCCGTCTTGTCTCCTCTCTGCCTCGATTTTAGTGCAGTGTATCTCTGGATTGGTTTTAGGATTTTTGAGATATATTATATGTGCCCAGATTTTCCAGAATAGAAATTTGTTTTTGGGGGCCTATAATTCCGTATTTTTTTCCGAACTTCACTACACTTTGACTATGATGGTTATATCTGTGATGTTTGCATGTATTGAACGTCGGCTAATCGCTATATGTCGATTAGTCGGGGTTATACATCTCTGTGATCTGTGTTTGATATTGGTTTGTGTATATGAATGGGTTGGATCGTCGCGGGTGAATAGCCGGGGTGGATGTGAGATGAGTGTTGCTTTTCTTTCATTCATTTGTAATATGTAAATTGATGTAATATTATTATTTGTTTGGCCGCACAACCGGGTCGGGGTTGTAGCCGTCATTGTATAATTCTTTTTACTGTTTTTGCTCCTAGGATAGACCCATGGAGGGGGTGCACAAACTACCGGGTATCTCGAAGTGCCGAGTGGCCTACTCACGGTGGTGAGGGAGGTTGCTTCGCTTCGGGTACTTGGCGGGTAGTTTGCCGCACCCGTAGGGGTCTTGGGTGGGGTTTTTGGCTATTCACCGCGACCGTGTAATCCGCTTTTCTTTGCAGGCTCGAACGGATTGCGGGTTCCTAGTATATCCAATGTATTCATCTGTGATCTGTGATGTCTATCATTGCTATATATTTATATATAATAACTATTTAGGCGTTGCTTATGTTTTACAGCCGCGCTAGCCCAGCCCCCGCTCTGTCGTTAGTTAAGTAACCTAACGGGTGATGACGGGGCCCCGTGGCGAATGCGAATGGCATAAGCGTACGTCATATTTTGGTTTTTTTCTGCAATGGTAGGATTAAATGATGGGATGCGTTAAAAGAACTAATGCAAGAAAATAAACCAAGTAAAAGTCGATTGGAACACTTTGAAAACCACTCGGTTCTTTTCAAAACTAAACTTTTAAACGCGGAGCTTGAACCACTCCTTTTAAAAGCTATTTCGTTCCGTCGATTATATCAAGTTCACTACGTTCACGGTTTCGCCAAAACCATCCGTAGCCCTCCATCATTTCAGTTAAATATACGGTAGTATTCAAGCTATGTATTTTGACCTCACGCCAAGGCATAGTGATTGGTAGCTGCCGCATATTTATCTGTTGCATAGATAGAATGCGTTGGTTTGAGACAGTCGTACTGCCATTTTAGCCTACGTCAAGGGTAGGTACGGGTGGGTTCAAATTAACCAGGATAATGATGGGAAGAACTTGACATGTGACTTATGACATTTTGACCTCACGCCAAGGTCATAAGAGCATGGGGCAAAAATCCACATCGGGAGTTTCATAAGTACTGAAACTTGCTAGCTTTGCATACCATTTGGAGTGTGATGATTCTAGTAGGATTCCTTCGGTTTTATCACGCGATGATATTTGGATCCCGATCCTACTGTGAGTATATGCTACTCCTCGGGAAAACTCACTTAACGATTAATGCTATAAACTTAGTAGGTGTCTAGAAAGGTGTTAGCAGGGCTACGCCCACAGGGAAAAGAGGTTACTTAATTAAGGAACTTCGCGAAAGCGTTGGAAAACCTCCCTCGAAGTACCGACACTGGCCTGGCTGAACGGTTAAGCAAGTATTGTACGGTGAGAGTAATCCTGACTAATCCTTTCTTTACGGTTTGAGAAGGGATTCGAGAGACAGTGGGAGCCATCCAGTTTAGACAAACTAAAAACCACTCTAAACTTGCAAGAGCATCATGCTAAAGTGCTTCTTTTCTCTCTCCTAATTGCAGCGACCATTCAAGATGACCGGACTTAAGTTATTACTAGATTAAAACATATTGACAGGGCCAAACTACAAAGATTGGCTCAGGAATGTCAAGATGGCAATCACTTACGACAAGTTGGGGTATGTCCTTACCACCAAAGCACCCCCTGTCCCAGGTCCCACCTCCAGCGTCGCGAATAAGGAAATCCGTAAGACATGGGAGATAGATTGCGCGAAGGCCAAATGCCTCGTATTAGCCTCGATGGACAATGAACATCAGCGGAGGCACGAGAATATGGACCTAGAATCCATATTTCTTCATACAAAAGAACTGTATGGGGAGCAGTCTCGTATCGCAAGATACGAAGTGTCGAAGAAGCTTTTTTCGGCAAGGTTGGCCGTCGGATCATCGGTAGCGGAACACGTGCTTAAGATGATTGGCTACATTGAGGAGCTCGCGGACCTTGGGACCACGTTGGAGAATGAACTCTATACTGATTTGATTCTCCAGTCCCTTCCTTCCACTTACGCCCAGTTTATTCTTAACTTCAACATGCAAGGAAAGGAGGTAGAACTTTCCGAACTTCTGAACATGTTGAGGAGTGCTGAGGGCACCCTACAGAAAGGTAGGGAGACATCCGCTTTGTTTGTAGGAGGATCTTCCTCTTCTAGATCCAAGGCGAAAGCCAAGGGTAAGAAGAAGAAAGCCCCCGCCAAACCAAGAGGAGGTGTCGGTAAGGTGGATACGAAGGGAAAAGGTAAAGCAACAAAGATAGCGGGGAAGCTAGTGGGGAAGGAAGAATGCTTCTATTGTCACAAAAGTGGTCACTGGAAACAGGATTGCAAGGCTTGGAAAGCCAGAACACAGGATTTGAAGCGAGTTGCAGCTTCAGCTTCAGGTGTGTATGTTATTGAAAACTGTCTATCAATAAACTCTACTTCCTGGGTATTGGATACCGGATCAGGATCTCATATCTGTAATTCTTTGCAGGCGTTGAGAAAGCGTAGAGTTTTGAAGGCAGGTGACATGACCCTCAGAGTTGCGAACGGTGCTAGCATGGATGCTGAGGCCGTGGGGGACTATCACCTGGGATTGTCAGATGGACATTTTTTGGTTTTGCGTAGTTGTTATTATGTACCAAATGCAACCTGTAATATCATTTCTGTATCTTTATTATCTAAAGAAGGTTATGAATTTGCATTTGTAAGTAATGTAGTGAACATTCACCTTAATCAAGCTTTGATTGGGTCAGGTACATTGAACAACGGTATATACGTATTAAACCAACCATAGATTTTCAATGTCCAGAATACACACAAAAGAAAGTCTCCAGAAATCAATAAAACTTTCTTATGGCATTGTAGACTGGGTCACATCAATGAGAGAAGGTTGACTAAGTTACACACAGAAGGATATTTGGATTCGTTCGAATATCAATCGTATGCAACTTGTCAATCCTGTCTCAAGGGAAAGATGACAAAGACTCCGTTTACTGGACACGGAGAAAGAGCGAGCGAGCTCTTGGGACTCGTACACAGCGACGTGTGCGGTCCGATGTCTACACATGCGCGAAGCGGTTATTCTTACTTCATTACTTTTACGGATGATTTCTCAAGGTTCGGACATGTCTTCTTAATGAAGCATAAATCCGAAGCTTTTGATAAGTTCCAGGAATATAAGAATGAAGTAGAAAAACAAACAGGCAAAAGTATAAAGACACTGAGATCTGATCGAGGTGGTGAATACTTGAGTGCCGAGTTCCTGGGTTACTTAAAAGAGAATGGAATTCTCTCTCAGCTTACTCCTCCATACACTCCGCAACATAATGGTGTATCGGAGAGACGGAACCGAACCCTATTGGATATGGTACGGTCCATGATGAGTAACGCTGAGTTGCCGCGATCGTTCTGGGGATATGCGCTAGAATCAGCTGCGTACCTTTTGAACCGAGTTCTAACTAAGACTGTGCCTACCACACCATATGAGTTATGGTGTGGGAAGAAACCCTATCTTCAATACCTAAAAGTTTGGGGATGTCCAGATTTTGTAAAAAAGCAGCATGCGGACAAGCTCGAGGCACGCTCAGTACTGTGCAAGTTTGTGGGATACCCAAAGAACTCCAGGGGGTATCTTTTCTATTACGCAGAGGAACAAAAAGTCCTTGTTTCTCGTAATGCCCACTTTCTAGAACACCAGTTCATAGAAAAAGAATTAAGTGGGAGCGCAATAGAACTGGAAGAAATTCCAGAACCACAAGCTGTTACTGAAAGCTTAGTGGAACCAGAGGGTTCGAAAGATCAGGACATTCCCACGCCACTCCGCAGGAGTAGTAGGCAGTCTCATCCACCCGAGAGATACTACGGTTTTCTCATTGACGGGGATAGAGAGGATTGCATCATAGACTATGATGAGCCTACTAGCTTCCAGCAAGCCATTCAGAGTGTCGACTCGGTAAAATGGCTGGATGCAATGCGGACCGAGATGGAGTCCATGTACACCAACAAAGTATGGACGTTGGACATTGCTCCAGACGGGGTAAAACCCGTAGGATGCAAGTGGATCTTCAAAAGGAAGATTGGTGTAGATGGACAGGTTGAGACCTATAAAGCTAGACTGGTTGCAAAGGGTTTTCGTCAGCGACCTGGTTTGGACTACGACGAAACCTTTTCTCCAGTAGCTATGCTGAAATCCATTCGGATCCTTCTTGCCATTGCTGCCTTCCACGATTATGAGATTTGGCAGATGGACGTAAAGACAGCTTTTCTAAATGGTCATTTAGAGGAGTGTGTCTATATGGATCAGCCAGAGGGTTTCATTCAGAGTGGGAGCAGCGGAAAGGTGTGCAAGTTGCTTAAGTCCATTTATGGACTAAAGCAGGTATCGCGGAGTTGGAACATCTGTTTTGATGAGACGGTCAAGGAATTTGGCTTTATCAAAAATCCAGATGAACCATGCATCTATTGTAGATTTGTAGCGAGAACTGTAGTATTCCTCGTTTTATACGTGGATGACATTCTCTTAATAGGAAATGACATTCCTATGCTACAATCTGTCAAGGGGTTCTTGTCACACAGGTTCTCCATGAAAGACCTGGGTGATGCCTCTTACATTCTGGGTATCCGGATCTACCGTGACAGATCCAAGAGGATATTAGGACTTTCGCAGTCCAGGTACATCGACACCATACTGAAGAGATTCAGTATGGAAGATTCCAAGCGCGGTAATCTACCGGCTTGTCACGGGATCACCCTCTCCAAAGAGATGTCTCCCAAGAATGATTTGGAGAGGGATCGCATGTCTATTATACCCTACGCTTCTGCGGTAGGCTCTATAATGTATGCGATGTTGTGTACCAGACCGGATGTGGCTTATGCACTAAGTGTGGTAAGCAGGTATCAGTCAAACCCAGGGGAGAAACATTGGATAGCAGTAAAGAACATTCTCAAGTACCTGAGAAGGACTAAGGAGATGTTCTTGGTGTATGGCGGAAAAGACCTGCAGATTGAGGCCTTTGCTGACTCCAGCTTCCAGAGTGACAAGGATGATTCCAAGTCCATGTCGGGTTTTGTCTTCACCCTCAATGGAGGGGCGGTGTGTTGGAAGAGCTCCAAACAGGAAACCGTTGCAGACTCGACGATGGAAGCGGAATACATCGCTGCATCTGATGCCGCAAAAGAAGCTGTCTGGATGAGGAAGTTCTTGAGAGAACTTCAGGTGGTTCCGTCCATTGTTGACCCAATACCTCTGTATTGCGACAACAACGGGGCTATAGCTTTAGCGAAGGAACCCAGATCGCATCAGAAATCCAGACACATCTTAAGGCGGTATCACCTGATCAGGGAGATCGTGGATCGCCAGGAGATCGAGGTCCGGAGAGTTGCATCAGAGGATAACACAGCAGATCCATTCACCAAGGCCTTGCCCCAGACTCAGTTCGAGCGGCTGATCGAGATGATAGATCTTCGATACGCCAGTACATGGCCTTAGTGCAAGTGGGAGATTGTTAATGTATATGCCCTAGAGGCCATTACTGTATCATACTAGTTTGTATATTACTTGATGGAAGCTTGGGATATTCACAGTTGTATATACAATCTTGCTCGAAATGGTAGTATGCTACTTGGTTTGTCTCTGCTTTAATATGTGCATGTGTTTCTTTTAGCATATTGCTGATATACATATTAGTAGAGCCCTTAGGATCTTTGCTTGATTACCAGCGTTGTGATGGCGCCCGCACTCGTGGGAGCTGGGTGATCTATAAGCACATCCTTATACAGGTCCCTAGTCGTTGGACTATCGAGACAGGGCATCAATACTCCGGAGTAGACTAGCGTATGCGCTTCTCATCCCAGTGTGGGAGACGGTCTGTCCCACAGCCGTCAGTACGTCGTACTTGAGATAGTATACGGATGCTCGTTGGGTTACGAGTACACTGGACAGGACTCGTCGGGAACTGTTGGTTGGTATTATACCTATCGTCAGTTATCAGTTCCCAGGTGACATGAGTACAGCTTAGTCCGCTGACTTAACACTGTCACTTCGCCTCGAGTGTGTTCCCACTGCACTTTGATTACTACCCTACCACGGCTCAAAGGAGTCGTGCAAACAGGTAGTTTTTAGGTGCAGTCCCGAAGCACTTGGAGGCAGTGACGGTTAGACAGGATTCGTCTCTCCCGGTATTGGGGGTTGACATCGCGCTGTGTCCAGGAGAGCCATTACACGAGTAGTCCCTGGCCAGGGCAAGCGAGATATACTGGTAGGTTTCCAGTGTTATCTCAGGGTGTTCTGGGCTTCACTCCGGCACGACTTGTACCGCTATTAGGGGACTGACGTTCACCGCCCCCTAGGCCTGCCATGCGATGTATCAGACGAACAGACCGGACTGTACGGAGATTGTCACATACAGGCTCAGTAGGAGTTCAGATGGGGTTCATCTCGTCAGTCTTCTTATCGACATCTACCTAGGGACCGTTACGTACAGCTAGTGCCGATTGCGGTCTGTGGTTAAACCCACTGCCAGCGTAGTGTCGAGTCTTTAGAGTCCCACACAGAGAGCTATTCGCCTTTGGGCAAAATGAGTAGAGGTCGCATAGTTTTGCGACAGGGTTCGTTCACATTCGCGCACTTGTGCACGTTTGCTGTCCGGACAGTTTATACTAGCGGGCTTTGGTTTAAGCCGGATCCTAGTATATGATTTGAGATTGGTTTTTCTCATTGTGTTCGTGTTCCTCGGATCACGAATGCGGGTGCGTATGCACAGTTGCTTGAGATTGAGGGAGAGGACCTTGTTTAGGGTTAATGGCTATTGTCATTTTATTAACCCTAATGTTTATGTGTGTATTATTGTTAATTAGTAATTAGTTTAATAATTGTCCATGGTTATGGTTGTTGACCATTTGACTTCTTTGACTTGTTGACCTAGGTTGACACTTTGACCATCATCATTTCTTTTGGAAGATGCTTTTTGATCTTTGCAAATTGAAATGATAATGGTCATGTCATGATTTACCATGACAATTATCTAGCTAATTATTCAATTAAATTAATTCACACATATTAGTGAGAATGGCTCAATTATTTTCTCATTCTCTCATTTCATTTCTCTCTCTTGTTCTTCCTCTCTCTCAAGCTCTCTCCCTCTCATGTGTTGAGAAACACTTGAGCTTGAGAAAAACCCTCTCTTGATCTTCTTTACTCTCTTCTAGGGTTCAAGTATTAGCACTTCTTGCACCCTAGTTACTCCTAGCTTGGAGTTGAAGCCAAAGGTTGAAGCTTTCGGGTGGATCTTTCTTCGGCGTGAGAAGACGAGCAAGGTGACCTTCTTCCACTACTTCTAGGAGCAAGGAGAGAAGGACAAAAGACCAAAGGTATAACCTTTCTACCACTTAGCTACTTTGTAGTTAGCTTTAGCAAGATTATGTTTAGCAAAGATCCTTAAAGCATAGTCCATGTTGCCTATAGTTGATAAAAATCCAATTTTTATTATGTTTTCCGCCTCCCCGTAAGCACCGGGGTGGGCAACGTGGACTTACAATTTATATATATATATATATATATATATATATATATATATATATGATTATGTGTTGCGAAACTTGGATGATTAGTAAGATCGCTAGACCCTTGACTCTCTTATTGGCCAAGGACACAACATTTGCTTTAGACTCCACTTGCATGGAAGCATTCGAGTCTTTGAAACACTCTCTCATCTCTGCGCCCATTCTTTCATCTCCAGACTAGACGCACCCTTTCGAAATCATGTGCGACGCATCAGATTTTGCCATTGGCGTTGTTCTTGGACAGCACATTAATAAAATGCCGCATGTGATTTATTATGCTAGCCGAACACTAAATGAGGCCCAACTAAACTACACAACAACAGAGAAAGAGTTTTTAACGGTTGGGTTTGCACTTGAAAAATTTCGGCCTTATTTAATTGGCTCTCCAGTCGTTGTATATACTGAACATTCAGCTTTTCGCCACCTTTTTGCGAAGAAGGATGCTAAGTCAAGGCTAATACGTTGAATCCTTTTACTACAAGAGTTTGACCTTGTCATAAAGGACAAAAAAGGATGTGAAAACGTACTAGCTGATCACCTATCACGGCTTCCTTCTTCGCCTACGCTTGATCTTCCAATCACTGATGTTTTTCCCGACGAGCAACTCTTGACCGTTTCTTGCGAACCATGGTTCGCCGATATTGTAAACTACTTAGCCACCGGCCTGATACCTAAAAATTGGTCGAAACAGGATAAACTTTGATTTTTGTCCCAAGTAAAGCATCATTACTGGGATGAACCTTATCTTTTTAAATACTGTTCCGACCAAATCATTCGTCTGTGTGTACCTGAAAGTGAGGTCAAGAGCGTGCTGTCTTTTTGCCACGATCAAGCCTGTGGCGGGCACTTTGGCCCAAAGAAGACAGCCGAGAAAGTTTTGCAGCGTGGTTTTTATTGGTCACGACTCTTCAAGGATGCTTACGAATACTGCAAAACTTGCTCCCGGTGCCAACACTTGGGCCGGATATCGCGGAGAAACGAAATGTCGCTCCAACCTATTTTGGTTGTGGACATTTTTAATGTTTGGGGTATAGATTTCATGGGACCATTTCCTAACTCTTTTGGAAATGTGTATATTCTTTTGGCCGTTGACTACGTTTCAAAGTGGGTCGAGGGTGTGCCTAGCCGAACGAACGACAAGAAGGTTGTCATTCGATTTCTTAAAGAACACATCTTTTCTCGATTTGGGCACCCTCGGGCGATAATAAGTGATAATGGTTCTCACTTTTGCAATAGGGCTTTCGAGTCCTTAATGCGCAAATACTTTATCACCCACAAGCTGTCAACGCCATATCACCCCCAAACATGTGGGCAAGCCGAGGTTTCAAATCGGCAAATCAAGGAAATCCTGGAGAAAACGGTTTCTAAAAACCGTAAAGATTGGTCACTTAAACTGATTGATGCACTATGGGCTTTCCGTACTGCATATAAGACCGATCTTAGTATGTCTCCATACCGGCTTGTTTATGGGAAGGCTTGCCACCTCCCAGTGAAGATTGAGCATAAAGCATTTTGGGCTATCAAAGAGCTGAATTTATCTTTAGGAGATGCAGGCAGCAATCGAAAGCTGCAATTGAATGAACTAGAAGAGCTGCGGGATGAGACATATGATAATGCCATAATTGCTAAAAACCGAGCTAAGGTGTTTCACGATAAACACCTTTTGTGAAAAACTTTTGAACCTGGTCAACAGGTTTTACTCTATGACACTCGGTTACATTATCACCCCGGCAAGCTCCGTTCTACATGGAGAGGACCTTTTGTAGTCCGCACCGTTTATCCGCACGGTGCGGTTGATCTTGAAAATCCTGAAGACGGTACCTTATTCAAAGTGAATGGGCATCGACTGAAACTGTTCTTCATAGCGGACCCATCGGAGGAGCTCTTGTTTTTGCAGGAGCCGATTTACACTGATTAATTTTCCTCCACCTTCACCCCCGAATTTCCAATCATTTTTTCCAAAACTTTATTTTGAATAAGTTTGGGGGTGTGTATCATTTGTAATGATGTAAATAAACAGGGAATGCCGATATTTTGACCCTCTTGGTTTAGTATGACGGTGAGGACACTGTCAAGTTCAAGTTTGGGGGTATGCTCGGTACGTTTCCTTTCCTCTACATTCATATGTATATTTTTGCATTTGCATATTTATTTGAAAACCCATAAAAATTGAAAAATTTCAAAAAAAATTATTAAAAAAATTATTGTATTCAATTTTAACCATATTTAACTTGAGTTTGATAAATAGGTTAACTAGCTACGAACAGCTAGATCTTAGACTTGGTAAATTTTAAAAACCCTAAAAATAACCTTCTTTAAAGATTAACGGTAGAAAGTATATGTCTTTGTAGTTTATTTAGAAATAGGCAAATTTTGAGTTCACTTTTTGGGCTAAGTTGAAATAAAGAAAAAATATTGATATTTTTATTAGAGTATAAGTTTGAAAAATAATTCCTGGCTTAAGTATGGATTCCGAAAATGTATACCCTACAAAATGCACAATCACGCACCTTGAAACTTGGATTAGTAGAAGAGACCTTGAAATGCTCTTGTCTAAAGTCCTTAGTACGAAGAAAATGAAAAATACAAAAGTGAATAAAAAAAATGAACACTGGTTTTGTGATTACTTAAAGCTAAAAATAGAAAATATATAACGAGGGCGCTTCATCACCTAGTGCCTTAGACCAACTGGTTTGGGAGTCACTGCTAAAGCCTTGGGTGTTGCAAAACTAGGACGTACGCTTTAAAACGCTAACGCATTTTGTAATCGGTCGTTGGTATCTCAAGAAGTATTAACGGTCGCATGAAGGATGTGTAAGCGAAATTCACCAATTAATAAGTACTTGGGACAACGGACAAGGGTATGATTGCTTGATTTGAATTTCCAAGTGTAGGGGTGATCTATACACACACGTGGGGATATGTAATTAGAATTTAGATAAGAGAAAAGAATGAAGAATAAAACTTATATCTTTAGTAGAGTTGATAGAAAAATTCCTAAGTGGAGATGGAACCCTAAAAGGAAAACCTAAGAAATGCCGAAAGCTGAGTGATTCTATAGAACATATATAATCTTAAGTTAAATGATAAGGAAGTGTGAAGAATATGGGTGGATAGTTTATGAGTCGATGATAATAGAATTCTGTGTTAGAAAACCTAATTGCAGAATTATTGTCGAAAAAGCCAAATTGATAGGATTTTGTGGGTGTAATCCGCTGAAAACCCTCAGGAGACAACACTCCTCCTACTAGGGACACCTAGAGATTTAACGGCTTGTTACACGTGCTCAGTGCAATCGCGTTTCCCTGCGAAAGTGCGGCTAGGTTAGGTTTTATCA
Organism: Agapanthus africanus; assembly: GCA_030015575.1. NCBI lineage: Eukaryota > Viridiplantae > Streptophyta > Magnoliopsida > Asparagales > Amaryllidaceae > Agapanthus > Agapanthus africanus. The sequence goes on along the minus strand of CM057346.1, from coordinate 101,135,528 downwards.
AGAATAAAATAATAAGTTTGCTCGAGGACGAGCAAAAGATAAGTTTGGGAGTATTTGTTCATATTATAATATTGCATTATTGTATTCCCCATTTTATTCGTTTTATAAATAAACAGGTGCTTTTGACGCATGTCTGCTGCATGTTACAGGATACAGGTTCTTGGAGCGAATACAGTGAAAAAGACAAAAGACGATACAAATGAGTGACTTTTGACCAACAAGTAGAAGGGTCCTACTCAAGCCTAGACGAAGAACAGTGTAGGGTCCAAAATGTCAAGGCAAACGGTTAAAAGATCGCTACAAGTTTTCACTGTAAGATCTGGAGAAGAATAAGAAGCCAAACAGAGAAAAGAAATATGGAAATAAAAAGCCCAAAGTATAAAGAACCAGCCCAGGAAATTTCACCAAGAGATCTCACCAAAGGGCCGTGGAACCGCGGCCCAACCCCACATTTGCCGCGGTTCCGCGGCCATTTGTTGCCCGTGTCGGTGCATTTTTCTCGTGACGGTGCGTCGGTGCGTGGGTTGGGATTTTTCGTGGGCATATCTGTAAAAGCACATGCGCGAGAATCTGTAACCCTAGTTTTCCCTGTTTACTTATAAATTGTAATCAAAATATTGTAAACCATATGCCTCTTTTCAATATTTTGATTACAATTTTTGATATGTTTCTATTTTTAATTTCTGCCTTAGTTATAATTTTCTGTAAGTTTCTATTTTTAATTTCTGCCTTAGTTATAATTTAATTGTTGCCATAGCTTTCTAGTTAATTCTTGCCTTAAATTAATCATACAATCGCCCTAGTTAATTTAGTGTAGTTCTTTCAAATGCAATCGGTACGTACTTTCAAAATGCTATTTTTAAAAGACACTCTAATGAGCGAGTAATTTCCTCGCTTGTTAGGGTTAAGAATAAGGGAGGGATTGAGAGATGAATATCTCTCATCTCTTTCAATGCCGATAATTTGTTATAAGTAGAACTTCATGCACGCATGCATGATCCGCTCCCTACGGCACGCTACCCATGAGGTAACGGTGAAACCGTAGTATAAAAGGCCGGACATGCATGACGTCCATGAAGGTTATAGCAATTAGTAGGAAAGGACGGACAAGGATCTAGAGGAAGAAACTTCGTTTCTTCCCAATCATCCTAATCCCCTTTACTAATAATTGTTATGAATTCTAAAAAGTTTTAAATCGAGTGCATTGAAAGAGGTGATAAGATCAATCTCATCAAACCCCACTTCAGACCTAACCCTAACAAGTTCCTTAATATCATACAACTTAGTTTTTTAGACTCAATCAGCAAAATCAAAGCACATTTGGAATCAACTCGTAAAAACACATAAGAAAATTACACATCTCTGTGGATCGATCCGTATTCACCGGCTAGCTGCAAAGCGACGCCGTTTCTGATTACGGTTAACATATATTTTTGCACTAATCAAATTGTAGTATAGTGGTGAGTATTCCCGCCTGTCACGTGGGTGACCCGGGTTCGATCCCCGGCAACGGCGCCATTTGATTTGTGTCAAAAACTATTTCTAATAACCGCAATCAAGAACGGCGTCGCTTTGCAGCTAGCCGGTGAGTACGGGTCGGTCCACAGGGATATTGTGAATCTCCTAATCGCGCTAACGAGTTAATTCCGAAGGGTGTTCGGATTGATTATTAAATCTAAAAACCTAATTATTCTATACTACGATTATCTAGATCTAGTTTTGTTAGGGTTAGGTTTAGGGATGGTTTGAAAATGCAAGTAAATCTCAACGCTTTCTATACCCGAATGAAGATCTATGAGGAGTTATGGTAATTATCAATAAAGGGGATTAGATCCATTCGGGAAGGTGTTCCTTTCTCTAGATTCTTGTCCTTCCTTTAGAGATCCTTACCCTAACCTCCATGGAAAACGCGCGCAACCGGGCCTTTACACTACGGTTTCACCGCTACCTTAAGGGATAGGATGCCGTAGGACGCGGTGTGTGCGTGTATGCATGGAGTCCTATTGAAAATATATTATGGGTAAGAAAGGGATGAGAGATCCCATCTCTCAAAAGCCTTCCCCAAAGCTAACTCTAAGCAATTTATCTACGGCAAGAAATTAAATCTACCTAGGGCAAAGAATTGAAATCTAAACTAGAGTAAGGAATTAAATCTACTTACAGATGCATCTCTCCAATCATCAACGCAGGTTTGTCAGATCTGAATTCATGGGTTGAAAAGAAACACCAATACTCTCCATAAAGAGATCTGAATTTATTATTTAAAAGGAGGCATAAAGTTTACAATCTTTAGAGTTTCTATTTATAGAGAATAGGCAACTCTAGGGTTACAATGACTCGCATGTCTACAATTACAAAATTAGCCCTATAAAGACCAGTCAACGCCACCACAAAAATATGATACAAAGATTTTCTCCTGACTGCACTATACTGCCGCGGAACCGCGGCCCGAGGCATGGTTTGGCCGCGGTTCCGCGGCCAAAAAGTAAGGTTGGGCTGTGAATTTTGGGCTTCAGATTCTGGTAATTTTAGGCTTCCTGTTTCTAAAGGTCTTTTCTCTGTTTGGCTTCTGGTATTCTCCAGATCTTCCAGTGAATACTTGTAGTGAACTTTAACCCTTCGCTTTGAGTCGATATCTTGAATCTTGCTTTGTGAACTGTTTCTTATGTACGCTTGATCAAGATCTTCTGTTCATTGGTTAAAGTCCACTTTTTCATCGTCTTTACATCGTTTTCACTGTTTTCTGTCCAAGAACTTGTAACCTGTAACCTGTAACATGTAGCAGACATGCGTCAAAAGCACCCGTTTATTTGTAAAATATATAAGAATGGGGAATATAATAATGCAATATTATGGTCTGAACAAATACCCCCAAACTTATCTTTTGCTTGTCCTCGAGCAAAATTATTTTTATTCACTAAAAAAAAAACTAGCCGCACTTTCGCAGGGAAACGCGATTGCACTGAGCTCGTGCAACAAGCCGTTAAACCTCAAGGTGTCCCTAGTAGGAGGAGTGTTGTCTCCTGAGGGTTTTCAGTGGATTACACCCACAAAATCCTATCAATTTGGCTTTTCGACTTTTATTCTCCAAAAGAGTTTCTAACAAGGAATTCTATCATCTTCTACTCGTAAATTATCCACCCATATTCTTCACACTTCCTCATTATTTAACTTAAGATTATATATGTTCTATAGACTTACTTAGCTTTCGGCATTTCTTAAGTTTTCTTTGTAGGGTTCCATCTCCACTTAGGAATTTTTATCAACTCTTACTAAAGATACAAGTTCTATTCTTCACTCCTATCTCTTATCTAAACTCTAATCACATACCCCTACGTGTGTGTATATGTCACCCCTACACTTGGAAATTCAAATCAAGCAATCATACCCTTGTCCGTTGTCCAAAGTACTTATTAGTTGGTGAATTTTTAATTGAATTTTGCTTACACATCCTTCATGCGACCGTTAATACTTCTTAAGGTACCAACGACCGATTACAAAATGCGTTTACACTTTTAAAGCGTAATTCCTAGTCTTGCAACACCCAAGGCTTTTAGCAGTGACTCCCAAACCAGTTGGTCTAAGGCACTAGGTGATGAAGCACCCTCGCTAAATATTTTTCTATTTTTGCAGCCTTAAGTAATCACAAAAACCAGTGTTCATTTTTTTCTTTTCTTTATTCACTCTTTTTTTTCTTTTATTTTCTTCGTACTAAGGACTTCAGACAAGAACATTTCAAGGTCTCTTCTACTATTCCAACTTTCAAGGTGCGTGATTGTGCAAATTGTAGGGTATACGTTTTCAGAATCTAGACTTAAGCTAGGAACTATTTTTCAAACTTATACTCTAACAAGAACATCAATACTTTTCCTTCGTTTCAACTTAGCCCAAGAACTGAACTCAAAATTTGCCTATTTCTAAATAAAATACAAAGACATATATTTTCTACCGTTAAAGTTTAAGGAAGGTTATTTTTAGGGTTTTTAATTTACTACGTCTAAGATCTAGTTGTTTCTAGCCAGTTAACCTATTTGTCAAACTCTAGTCTAATAAGCCAAAATTGAATACAATAATTTTTATAATTTTTTTGAATTTTCAATTTTTTATGGGTTTTCAAATAAGTATGCAAATGCAAAAAATATGTACAAATAAATGCGAAGGAAGAAGACGTACCGAGCATACCCCCAAACTTGAACTTGACAGTGTCATCACTGTCATGCTATACCAAGAAGGTCAAAATGCCGGAACTCCCCTGTTTATTTATTTATAATTTTTTTTTATTTTTTTTTAATTTTTTTTATTTTTTTATAGAAAAAGAAAACAAAAAAAAATATATACATATATACAAAGATTCCTCCCCAAACTTAAGCTTGGCCTTACACAGGCCAAAGGTTAGCACCAACCATTCAAAAATCTTATCGTGGTAATGGTATAGTTGGTGCCAGAATTGGATGGAAAGAAAAAAGATGAGAAGCACACGAGACCGAATGAGAAGAAGAAGGGTGGTAGAATAGGGTCTCGGTGTGGGAGAAGAATGGCGGAAAGAAGAAAGAAGGGCCGCGCGATCTTGAGGGTGTAGATCGAGTGAATAAATTAGCGCAATATGTGATGACCGAAGTGTGAAAACTGATTGTGCTAATCTATCAACTCGTCGTGCAATGGGGTCAAATCCCTCAAGATTCGCAAGAAAACATGGGTACGCCGAACTTGGTATTGGAGATGAAAGCGTAACGGTCTCTTGTACGGTCGGAACAATGGGAAAGACGAAAGGACGTGAATTAGGGATAGTCTCATTCTCACCGTAGTAAACTGTCTCGAACTTGAAAGATTCCATTAATGGTTCGAAACTACTGTAAGCAACCGAGTCTGATGGTTCAATTAACTCATCTGAAAATGTAAAGGACTCAAAATCGGGCGGTGAGTCATCAACATCGTCCGAAAAAGTGAAACACTCGTAGGTGTTATCATCTGTGAGAATTGTGTCAGATTCAAAGGAAATGGTTTCAAGCTCACAGCCGTCAAGCGTGGCCGGAACGATGGAAAGGAGGGAGGGTGATATAACAGCTAAAGGTTCAGGAGGCTGAATTGGAAAATCAGACACATCAAATAAAAATGGTTCAACATCAATATTATCCTCAAGACTCTCCTCAATACTCTCCTCAATATTTAACTCATCCATGCCATTATCATCAAAGTCAAGACGCATATGAGATTCGGGAGAAATATTTAATAACTCGGGATGATGATTTGAACATAAAATCTCAATTAAATCGACAGGTTCATCATCCGAAATATTCCCGGCGTCTATATCCTCAATCAAGTGAAAATCAATTTCCTTAGACACCTAATCAAAAGCATGGATATTTATCGATTTAGGTTCTAGATGGGAGGTGTAAAGATCGAAAGGATTAGGTGCGGTTTCATTCGAAAGGGGTTCTTCACAATTTGGCAAATCAAGCACTACAAAATCTCACAACTCATTTTTATTTTCAACAGGTGAACTATTTAGGGCAATCGATGGAAAACAGGAGTTGTGGGCTTCAATTGGGTAAGGGTATGTTTGATTTGAAAATCCTCTCTCATTCTCACTCTGTCCAACCGCCTCCTTATACATTAAAAAATTTTGAGCTAGAAGGAAACTAGCTACCGATTCACTAGGTTGCATAAGGGCGGCCACAGACGCTTCCACATTCCTAGTCATTTTATTTGTTGCTGTGATATACGCCTCCAACGACTCTTCCAGACTAGACTTAGGTGGTGAGGGGGTTTCGGTAAAAGATTCGAAATTATTTGGATAAGTGAAACTCCCGACAGACTGTGTAGAAACGGTGTCTAGTGAGGGTGGTAAGGTCAGGTAGGACTGGTAGGAAGTGGGTGGTTGGACAGGGGTAGGATCAACATATGGATAAAAAGGTGAATAGTCGTGTTGATCCCTAGAACTAGATGACTGGAGAGGGGTGAAAGATCGACTGCGAGATTGAGCAATATGTTCAGCAATGGACATCGGTTTAGAAGTGACAGAAGGACTTGAAGAAGTGGTATCAACATATGTAGGTGGTAAAGATGGACTTGGTTGACACAAAGTGGGTTGAAAAGTCAAACTATTTCTCCTAGACGCCTCTATTTGATCTTTCAAAGATTTTTTAGGCAAGGAAGGATCGTCTTTAAATTGACGAACAAATTGACGTATGACGCAAAATTAGGTTCGGGATACAAAAGTTCGGCTAATGATTTATTGTGTGGGGTACCCATGTTAGAAGAAGGGGAAAAGAAAGAAAGTTTGTCGTGGTGCAAGGATTTATTTGCGGCTAAAAACTTTGCAAGTTTCTATCAAAATTTTCCTTACTCTTTTTTTTTATTCTTTATTAGGAAAAATTTGTTGCAAAAAGATTTTCAACACAAGATATGCAACAGCAAAATATTACATGCAATTTATTTCTAATTTAAGCGGGCCGCAAAAATCCTGCACAAAATTGTTATTTGGAAGGGAATATATTTTTTTAAACCACAAAAATCCTGCAGGCAAATCTACAGAGGATATATCAATATTTGCAGAAGAGAAAGAGCGGAGCTTACAGAAAATTTTTCCCAAGATGATACCTCTAGATGACCGCCCTTCCACGGCCAATGTAATGTTCCCACCGCGGTTCCGCGGTGGAGAAGCGGGCGCGGATCCCCAAAAAAACTTTGGTGCTCTAATTCGACTACACGGCCGCGGTTCTGCGGCCTAAGGTGGGTTTTGGCCGCGGAATTGCGGTGGAATAGGGGAATTGGGTCTCCAAAAAATTTTCACTATTCTGATTTTTAATTTCTCTTCTGTTTCGATATTTGGTTTTCTGTTTCACCTTCTGGAATTTTCCAGATCCGATTTTGTATATCCTGCAAAAATTTAAACAACAAAGTATCCCTTCCAAAAATAACAAAATATATATATTTTTATATTTTTTTGATTTTTCAGATTTTTATGATTTTTTTAATTTTGATTAACCCGAAATTGCGAAAAGGAAATTTCTACACCATCCCCGGCAACGGCGCCATTTGATTTTGTGTGTCAAAAACTATTTCTAATAACCGCAATTAAGAACGGCGTCGCTTTGCAGCTCGCCAGTGAGTACGGGTCGGTCTACAGGAATGTTGTGAATCTCCTAATCGCGCTAACGAGTTAATTCCGAAGGGTGTTCGGATTGATTATTAAATCTAAAAACCTAATTATTCTATACCACGATTATCTAGATCTAGTTTTGTTAGGGTTAGGTTTAGGGATGGTTTGGAAATGCAAGTAAATCTTAACGCTTTCTATACCCGAATGAAGATCTATGAGGAGTTATGGTAATTACCAATAAAGGGGATTAGATCCATTCGGGAAGGTGTTCCTTCCTCTACGTTCTTGTCCTTCCTTTAGAGATCCTTACCCTAACCTCCATGGAAAACACACGCAACCGGGCCTTTACACTACGGTTTCACCGCTACCTCGAGGGATAGGATGTCGTAGGGCGCGGTGTGTGCGTGTATGCATGGAGTCCTATTGAAAATATATTATGGATAAGAAAGGGATGAGAGATCTCATCTCTCAAAAGCCTTCCCCAAAGCTAACTCTAAGCAATTTATCTACGGCAAGAAATTAAATCTACCTAGGGCAAAGAATTGAAATCTAAACTAGAGCAAGGAATTAAATCTACTTACAGATGCATCTCTCCAATCATCAACGCAGGTTTGTCAGATCTGAATTCATGAGTTGAAAAGAAACACCGATGCTCTCCATAAAGAGATCTGAATTTATTATTTAAAAGGAGGCATAAAATTTACAATCTTTAGAGTTTCTATTTATAGAGAATAGGCAACCCTAGGGTTACAATGACTCGCATGTCTACAATTACAAAATTAGCCCTATAAAGACCAGTCAACGCCGCCACAAAAATATGATACAAAGATTTTCTCCTGACTGCACTATACTGCCGCGGAACCGCGGCCCGAGGCATGGTTTGGCCGCGGTTCCGTGGCCAAAAAGTAAGGTTGGGCTGTGAATTTTGGGCTTCAGATTCTGGTAATTTTAGGCTTCCTGTTTCTAAAGGTCTTTTCTCTATTTGGCTTCTGGTCTTCTCCAGATCTTCCAGTGAATACTTGTAGTGAACTTTAACCCTTCGCTTTGAGTCGATATCTTAAATCTTGCTTTGTGAACTGTTTCTTATGTACGCTTGATCAAGATCTTCTATTCATTGGTTAAAGTCCACTTTTTCATCGTCTTTATATCGTTTTCACTGTTTTCTGTCTAAGAACCTGTAACCTGTAACATGTAGCAGACATGCGTCAAAAGCACCCGTTTATTTGTAAAATATATAAGAATGGGGAATATAATAATGCAATATTATGGTCTGAACAGTGCTGGACCCGGCGTGATTCTCATGTTGGTTCATGTAGCCTACCCCATATGCTTGGGATAAAAGGCTCAGTTGTTTTCTTAGTCGCGAACCCTAGAATAAGGTTTACATACACGCACACTCACTCACACATGCATTTTATTACTTGTGCGTATATGGGGATATGTACACACACACACATAGGTATAGGACTATGTGTGTGTGTATATATATATATATATACGTATACATATACATGGATAATGAGGATAGTATATGGTACTTGGAGATGAGTCGATGTGATTGGGCATGATGCTATGAGATCGGTGATGTGATTTGGTTCGTATTTTGAGATACAACATGCTTTTATAGCGGATCTTTAGGCGATGTGTTTCCAGACACATGCATACATATTTTTGATGGTATCAGTATGCACTAGACGTAGATCAGTACCCGGCTCATGATATATGATGATAAGGATACCAGATAAATAATGAGATAAATGTGATATTTAACAAGTACCCGGATTTGGGATGCCGTACGATGGATTTACCGTACGAGCTATATATTGATGATAGATCTGCACTCCTGACCTGAGAATGTCATATGATATATATATTGTATCGTACGCGATACTATTGAAGCGAGATCACCGGCAATTATATATATATATATATATATATATATATATATATATCGACTCAGATTTAGGTGGATTTCCTTACCCTTTCGACTAGTCTGTTAGTTTAGTCCTGTAGTTACTTAGTAGATGTTAGACTGAGTACGAGTCATGCTTATTTCCAAAACTAATGAATCGTGAGTATTTTAAAGACAGGCCCAGGGATACTACGGATATTTTCAAAGGATGTACTTTTTCATAAAAACGCCGTAGCCCTATTTTCTAAATACCACGATTCGTGCGATTTCAGATATCAAAAACTGTATGATTCGTAAATAGGAATGTATATTTCATTTGCTGCATTTACTATCCATTGCCATTTATTCTGCTGTTCGTATTGCATTGCATACTTATATGTATTTTCGTTAATAATGATGAAACCTGTTGTTAGGACACCAGCATCATTACCGATGATGCGTATGCTCCACGTACACTCGCTTGCCGGCTCACACGCATCTTCATCGGTAATTGCTATGTCACGTACATTTTAGAGAATATTATTTCATGGATATAGCTTGCTAGCTGATAGTTCCTATATGTTATTTCCTTTATGTGCTAGTTTAGATATTGCATTCTTTATTTAGATACCCATGCATTTTATATTCATTCGTCATGCAATATTATGGGCCAGTCCGGATTGCTGGAGCCCAGTATTCACTGCTATTTACACTAGAGATTGTTATTTCGGATCTCCATGAGATTTCTGGATTTGGAGAAACCGCAAGGATTTATAAAACGTATTATCATTTTTAAAGATACAAAAGTGCGGTTTTCTCCTGATATGATTTGAGATATGTCCACCATGAGTTTTCTCGGCTCTTGAGCGATATCATACACTCGATTCGAGGAGGAGGAGGAACCGTCTGTGGGTGCATGGTGGACCCGGTGCGGTACCCCGGGACGAGAAGGTCGCAGATGATGGCGTTAAGCCTGAGACAGGGAGCACTACTGACCGGTAATTTTATTGCGACGCGCCGGATATCCGGAGGATACCGACGTGGTCTTTTATTTGAGGATTTAGGCCAGTCCGGATAGCCGGAGCCCTAGATTTTGATATTTGATGATATAGGTCAGTCCGGATAGCCGGAGCCTGAGATACTGAGATATTGAGATTTATATTTTGTGTCGATACTTGACACTGATTCTATGTTAATTTCATCAATGATACCTCGATTTAAATATACAGAAATCTCACTAAATTGAGAAAACAGTTTTCTCATTCATGATGTATTCTGTTTTCATTATATTGCATTCATACCTCATATTTATGATATGTTGCTACCTGGGGCACTGACACAAGCACTTGGCATTACACTTATGTATAGATGTTTACCCTTGCCACCTTACCATTGCTTCAGGCTTTATCATATTGAGGATATATATTACTGATCGTATTGACCTAGAATTGAGTCATACATACGATTTCTGCTCGGTGATGTTTTCTACTCACGAGTTGGCAACTCACCCCCGTTGTGCCACAGTTCTTGCAGATTTTGCCGTACATGTTTCGTTGCGGCTTTGCTGGCACACTGCTCCTTTCCGGGTGATTGTTTTGGTAGGTGGGTTCACTCGCATCGTGACCACCATTGTACCTTATTTATATTCAGTTGTATCTACTAACTCCATCATCCAGGCTTGCATATTTTATAACCATAGAAGACCAGTTGTATATTATTTCGACCTTAGAGTCGCGCTTGTATTATTATGGTTTTCATGTTGATTTTGAGTTTTGATCCTCGCCCTTGGCGTTGTATATTATATTGCTTGCATGGTTATGACCGTCAATTGACGAAGAGCTAGCTCCCGCTTAGGGATGCCTTTATTCATATTATTCATGTTGTACCCCTTTTGGGGCCAGTATTTACAAAGGAGACTCTGCCGAAATTTTCGGAAAAGATATGATGTTTTAAAAATATTTACAACGACTTTTCAAAGTGATTATATGCAACATTAAAACAAGTTTTCATTCACTTTCTTCTTTTAAATGGTTTAGATTTCTGGGTTTTGGCTTACTTGAATTAGATGGGGCCCTATAGACTTCATATGATTCAAGTTCCAGTCACGTGCCATTTCGGGTGGTGACAAGTTCCCTACCCCACAACGCCAGAGATCAAAGCCCTCGCCAAGAGGCACCGGGCAGTAACCCTGGTCGGCCCGTCCTTAAGGATCAAAGCCCTCACCAAGAGGCACCGAGCAGCAACCCTGCTCGGCCCGTCCTTAGCAGGCCCTTTACGGCCCCTCCCGCGCTAAGGATCAAAGCCCTTATCAAGAGGCAAGCGAGCTCGCCTTTGCTCGGTTATCCCTGGCTGGTAGTTCCCTACCCCACGACACCAAGGATCTAAGCCCTCGCCAAGAGGCAACTGGGCTCGCCCTTGCTCGGTTATCCCTGGCTGGTAGTTCCCTACCCCACGACGTCAGGGATCTAAACCCTTGCCAAGAGGCAACCGGGCTCGCCTTTGCTCGGTTATCCCTGGCCGGTGGTTCCCTACCCCACGACGCCGGGGATCAAAGCCCTCGCCAAGAGGCACCGGGCAACAACCCTGCTTGGCCCGTCCTTAGCAAGCCCTTTACGGCCCTTCCCGCGCTAAGGATCAAAGCCCTCATCAAGAGGCAACCGGGCTCACCCTTGTTCGGTTATCCTGGCTGGTAGTTTCCTACCCCAAGACGCCAGGGATCTAAGCCCTCGCCAAGAGGCAACCGGGCTCGCCCTTGCTCGGTTATCCCTGGCTGGTAGTTCCCTACCCCACGACGCCAGGGATCTAAGCCCTCGCCAAGAGGCAACCGGGCTTGCCTTTGCTCGGTTATCCCTGGCTGGTAGTTCCCTACCCCACGACGCCGGGGATCAAAGCCCTCGCCAAGAGGCACCGGGCGGCTAGCCTGCTCGGTCATCCATGGCTGGTAGTTCACTACCCACCGACGCTAAGGATCAAAACCCTCGCCAAGAGGCCACCGAGCAGCTACCCTGCTCGGCCAACCGTCAGCGAGTAACTTCTTATCCGCCGACGCTGAGGATCTGAAGCCCTCCTTACGAGGCCGCCGAGTTTCTTCATGCTCGGCGCATCCCCAGCGGGCATCCCTCAGACGCTGAGGATCTGAAGCCCTCCTCACGAGGTCGCCGAGTTTCTTCCTGCTCGGCGCATCCCCAGTGGGCGGCCTCCTTCCTATCAGACGCTGAGAATCTGAAGCCCTCTTCGCGAGGCCGCCGGGTTTCTTTCTGCTCGACGCATCCCCAGCGGGCGGCCTCCTGCCCACCAGACGCTGAGGATCTGAAGCCCTCCTCACGAGGCCGCCGAGTTTCGGTGTGCTCGGCACATCCCAGCGGGCATCCTCTGCCCATCAACGCGATAGGTCCAAAGCCCTCCTCGTGAGGCTGCTGAGTAGCTTCCTGCTTGGCGCACCCGCAGCGGGTAGCTTCCTATCCTACAAAGACACGGATCCAAGACCCGCCGAATAAACTCATACTCAACGCGCGATCAACGTCTCAACTCTGGCAAAGGGAGGCAACCTCCAACTCAATCTCAGCCGTCCATCGTCGCTTGCAGCAGATCTACGGAATGTAATATCTTATGGAGATCCATACCTCCATCAATCACAAGCATCCAAACATAGCCTATTCTTAGCATTCACCTAAACGGCTATCAAAGGAATCGATTGCTATAAACAAATCAACTACTTCAGAAACGGACATATCCGGCCGGTTTTTATAATATATTTTAAAATAATCCAACCCCGCAGCCCAGATCAATTGTCATGCTCTTTCTCATGAAAAGGATTTTTATTTTAAAAAAAGGTGCAAGACAAAAGACAAAGCTTGCTTACGAAATCAAAACAATGGCACACACTCTCACTAAACTGTGGGCCCTGCATTTAAATTGGTCAAGCAGCCTTTTGAAAAACAAAAAAAGAGAACAAAATGACTCATATCTCTCTTGTCATCCGCCCTTCTTTAGTTTCCAAAATCTCCCCCTATTTCTTTTTGTTCCCAAAACACCCCTTTGACAATCTCAAGAGACCCCCTTCGATGCCTCCGATGTCCTCTTCTTCTCCCCTCTTCAAATATTCTCCTCCTCCTCCTCCTCCTCCTCCTCGAATCTCTCTTCAACTCATGAAAATCATGGCCCTTTCCTCCCCAAAATGCCCCTCTTCCCATTTTGCCCCTGCTCAAAGGCTTGGCCCTTCCTCCTCCTCCTCTTCCTCACCAAATCCCACTTCTATACGATTCTCTCGAAAATGGGTCTCTAGAAGGCAGTGGAATGTTGTAAGCATGCAAGAAGGTCAGTTCTTTGCTCAAATTTATTCTATCTGCGTTTTGTATCATCTATTGTACGGATTGATTGATTATTTGAAGATTTTGGTGCCTTTTGATTACTGGGTTTTGTTCAAAATTCCATCTTGATGTGAGATGCTACTGTGTTTTGTGTCAAAATTTCATCTTGATCTGACAAAGGGTTCACAAGTTCAAGACATGCAACCTCAATGCAAGGGGGAGAGGGGGACAACCTTATTTACTTAGAGGGTGAATTGATCCCACATTGGTTTAACCTTATAACTCAAAAATATCATTCCTATTATAAAAGTTGGGTTCTGGTTTAGTTATTATGATTGTATTTTTATTTGAATTGCATGCCGTGTAAGCCGAGGAACTTTTTTAGGTGGTTTGGACATGTGCAATGGAAGCCAATTAATTACTTATAGTTGATGGAGCAAATTGATAGAGGTACTCTCAAACTAACATGGACGGAGGTGGTTAAAAAAATATGTTAAAACTTTTAATTGAGGAGATGGCTCTTAATATAGTCGAATGAATGAAAAGGATTCATGTACTTGACTCCAATAGTTTGAGAACAAAGGCTTGTTGTTGTTGTTGTTGTTGTTGCACATCCCACCTCCCGTGCTGTGTGTGTGTGTGGGATAAACGGAAAGTAACCTAACTTTACTCAAACATGAGAAGAACCATACCTGCAATGTAAATTGATGGCAAAATCTATCTAGAAATCACCTTCTTAGTAGCAAGATCTAGATGGATGTGGTTAGTGGAATCGAGGAGGGCCGGTGAAAGTGGGAAAACCATTCAAGAGTATTATGTAATAATTTAATACCTTTGAAATTGATAGAAAAATTCCATAACATGTATAAGAACATTGCTTTATTATCATAATGTTGGGCAATTGGAAACATGTCCCAAGAGCTTGTAGCTAATATTAGAACGTTGAGATGAATGAGTACCCGAGTGAATAAACTCTATAAAAGAGGGTATTAAATGAGTGTATCCATAAGATATGTTGGAGGTGCTCTATTGGGATAAAATGAGAGAACCGATCAAGATTATCTAATATATGCAAGTAGAGGCCATTAAATGTGCTGGCTAGGAGTGACAAAATTGTAATTAGGCCTAAAGAGGACGGTGCATAGACCTAAACAAACATGGATGGAACACTGGAAAAAAGTGCGTTAGTTGTGATTTAATCTAGAAAACTATCCTTAACAAAGCTGAATGGAAGAAAAGGACTCGTGTATCCAATCCCTAAAGTTAGAGATAAAGGATTGTTGTTGTTGTTGTTGTTGTTGTTTTACAATGTGATTTGGTGTGTTGGTTTTGGTTGCATTCTGAGTTCTAATGCTTAAATTTGAATCGTTCATAACAAGCCCAGTCTTCCTAAATCCAGCATTGTCCGAGCCTAGTTACATAGAAAAAGGGTCAAGCTAATGACTATGAAGCATGAAAGAAGGTCAGGAACTCTCCACCAAATTCATGTCCAGTATTCACTTGTTTTCCCATCTTTGTATCCTTCCATCAATTGTGCATCTGAAAAGCGTGAATTCAAGAGTCATTCATGGGCAAATGGGATCCTTTTATACCCTTTTAACTTCCATTTAATCATTTTGTAAGAATAGTGCTAATTTCATTTTGTACATTTTTAGAGTATTTTACCTTTTCATGTTAAGTTGATTGCATTGCTTGTCGTATAGTATCATTATTTAATTGGGTTTTAAAATATCACCTTAAAGCTTTGATATTCCGTATATCACCCCTAAAACTTAGAAGTTTATCCAAATTTCCCCCCTGCTCTAATTTTCGGATTAAATACTCCCAAGCAATGAAAATAACATTTCTTTCAACATTAATGGAGCAAAGATGAAGTCCAGCTTTGGGTTTGCCAAGAAATCAAGGTTTCTATGTAGTCTGATGGATTGAATAAAGTGCATTTGAGGGAAAAAGGCGACCTTAAGAGAGGAAAGTAAGAGAAAAATAAGCTAATTAATGATTTCGATTTTCATAAACCCACAACCCTAGTTAAGCTAATCCAACTCGAGTTAAAAAATTTGACATTGGAAGCCAACAGAGGTGATTTTTGGATAATGACAATGTTTTGAGGGGTTTTCTTTGGATAAATTTTATGTTTTAGGGGTGATTTGGATAACTGGTATGTTTTAGGGGTGATATATGGAACATCGAAGTTTTTTTGAAGGGTGTTAGGGCTGAAATTTACATCCCATTGACCAAGGGTCAAAGTCAAACCGTGAACAAGTAGGCGGGCTCTACTGTTGAATCTAAGCCGGGTCCACGTCCGAACCCATGTACAAGTAGGTGGGCCCAAGACCAGACCGGTCTCATACCAAGAAAGTACAACAAATAAATGTAATATTCAAATAGGCAAAAAACCAAATTTTTGTAAAGCCCATGGCTCATGTGCAAAAAGAAATAAGCACATGAGACATGGGATGGGCAAAATACCATTTTGTAAAGCCCAAGGGGCAAAGTGTAAATTTGTAAGCTTATAAGATAGCATCATGAAGAAATGAAAGAGAAGAAGAATTCATTCCCCTCAAAAAATATTAGGGTTCTATGCGTCCTTCCTCAAGATTTTAAACATTCTTCTTCATCTTTTGAATTAAATCAAGAATTTAACTCTTTTTTCCCTAAAAAGAAATAGTTTTTCACCGTAAAACCCTCGAAAGGGAGCTCAGATTTCTTATCAAATCTCTAAAAAAGAGACTTTTAATCTCAACGTCCCTTTTCTCCAAGATCCAACAAAAAGAGAAAAGGAAGAAGGAATCCATATCAGAATAACCCATTTTAGGGAAGTCCAAGGCTCGAAGAGGACGAAACGGGATTTCTTTTCACCATCTAAGATCTAAATCCTTTGGGAGTTTAACCCCAAATCAATTTTTGAGAAGTTCAACTCCAAGATCCAAATCCTCATACGAGTTTAACTCCAAATCCAAGCCTTTTGGGAGTTTAACTCCAAATCTACATCCAATTTCTTCCCTAGGAGTTTAACTCCAAAGGCCCTTCTTCCACTGGTGTTTCCAACGGTCGCGTGCCTTGCACGTGACCCGCTGGCGCCCAGCGGCCATGCGCAGCGCACGCGATCCACTGACGCCCAGCTGTTACGTGTTGTCAAACACGTCCTTAGGACGCTCCTCACTCCTTTTTTCTCACACGTTCCACACTCAAAACAAATCTCTCGTTAGAAAAAATTTCTAACGGGACGTTGTCCTGCACCCTGCAAGGGGCTGCTAGCCCTCTTGATCTCAGCTCGCTATCTGGATAGCGGGACCCCCGTAAACTCTGCGAGGCCCCCGATATGTCCAAAGCACAACATACGCATATCGCATATTGAGTTGGCATGACTAGTTTGACCCGTCAATCGGAGGTTCTCTCGTTTCAAAGGTGAGGGGTAATTAATGTCAGCTTAGTCCGCGGCTGCCGGAGATTCGGATCTCCACAATCAATAAACCCCAGCGTACCCTAGTGAGGGGGAATCTGTATACGCCTGACAAGCGCGCACATTTCTATCTCAATAGGTGACGAAAAATATTCTACAGATTCTGACACGCCTGGTGTGACCATTTATTTCCTCCCATATTTCGGGTTAAACGTTCATGCGAACTCAATCAACATATATATCGATTTCCTGTACTGAGATCATGCTTCTTTTTGCAGGTTAACAGCTTTCAATTGCAATCTCGAACTGGTTTCTCAAAACGAGCTTTGTTTCTGACGCAACTTCGGTGACCTATGTGGTAAGACAAACGCACACGTGATTCTCCCGGCGAATCTCATGAGGCAGTAGGAGGAGCCTCCATGCCAATTTGGTTCCGTCATCATTTACCCCGTCGGAACCGCTCATCTGGTGGAGACCCTGGCAAACCAAGTGGCCAAACCAACCTCAAGGGACAGGAGGCCGAATGTGGTGATCGCAAGGGCACCACAACTCAAGTGCAAGTCGGTGTTTGAACGACTTTCCGTGGCTCCAGCCGGGGGCAAAGCTTGTTGGGTTACACTAATGTCCAAGCCATCATCCGTGGCGGTTTGCGGAACAAAATTTTTTCTACTAAAGTAAAACGGCGCTAGAACAACCCAAGAAAACGGATCTAATCATAAACCTAACTAGCTAAACTAGGAGAGCTAACTACTATGAAAAGAAGTCTCACCAAACGATCCAAGTCCTTCGGTCTTCTTTCCTCATCGTTCGCTCCAAATGGCCACCATGATCGCGCTTGATCTCCTTTGCTCGCTCCATCGGTACTCCAAGATCGAGCTTGCTCTTCGGTCCTCCTCCGTCGAAGATGATCCACCCGAGGGATGTGATCCATGGCTCTAGCTCCTTGCTAAGTAACAAAAGGAGCAACTTGGGAACTTGGGATGCTAATCCAAGATCTCTAGGATGTAGTGTGAAGTTCTAAGTGTTTTACTATCTCTATCTAGCCTCCTCTCTTATTTCTCAATACATGAGAGTGTAGAGAGGAGGAAGATGGTGAAGGTGGAGTAACTCAAGAGAAGAAGAGGAGAGTGAAGTAAAAATGGTGAGCAAAAGAAAATGAGCAACCATGTGAGAGAATAACTCATATTAGTTTTGTATATGAATATCCATGAATAAACAATGTGACTCATACTTCAATAGTTGCCACAAATGAATAAAGAATTCATTTGTCAACTATTGAGGCATGGTCCTCACCATACCCTCCACCTCACACTTTACACCTCATTTCCATTTAAAGAATAAATGGAAAAAGCATAATGAGGTGTCCACCTTCTAGAATGTAATCCGTAACATAATACGGATTACAGTCTTCTGTATATACATACATGCATTCGGATAAAAACACGAATGCCCAAATAGATAGAATAACACGAAGAACATAACATTAGATAAATCCATAACCACAAGCACGAAGAACATATATATATATATATGGAAATACAAATATGTAAATTATTAAATCAATACCTGATTTAATAATCCGGCTTAAGCCCGAGCCGACTAGCATTACCAACTGCCTGATCGAAAGTCCGGGTACAAAGTGCTTCAATCGATCGGAACCCTACACGTATTCAATACGACTATTACATCATCTCGCCTGAACCATCGATCGGAAGTCTACACGTATTCAATACGGTTATTACATCATTTCGCCTGAACCAGGAAAACTCTCTGTGTGGGACTCTAAAGATTCGATAGTATGCTGGCAGTGAGTTACTGGATAAATCCATAACCACAAGCACGTCAGCGGTTCTAGCTGTACGTAACGGCTATCCGGGTACCTGTCGAAAGGAAGGCCGACGAGCAAACTCATCCGGATCCCTACTGAGCCTATCTGTGACAATCTCCGTACAGTCTGGTCTCTTCGTCTGAGAGTATCGCATACTGGGTCTAGGGGGTGGTAAACGTCAGACCCTAATAACCCGGTAATTCGTGCTGATGCGGCTCAGAACCAATCCGAGAAACTACTGATCAGCCTGTCAGTAAATCCCAACTTGTTTGGCCAAGGTCTTATGGTCCTGACTAATCGATCACAATGCGATATCGACTCCCTATACCGGGAGACAATAATCGCTCACTGCCTCCATGTAGCTCGGGACTGTACCCAACCAAAACTTGTTTGCACGACTCAGTAGAGCCGTGGTAGGGTAGTGATCAAAGCACAGTGGGAATTCACACGAGACAAATGACGATCTCAGGTTTAAAAACTAACCTGTACTCATGTCACCTGAGAACTTCCACCTGACGATAGGTATAGTACCGTCTGGAAGTTCTCGGCGAGTCCGTCCGGTGTACTCACACCCAGTGAGCACCTGTATACGATCTTAGGTACGAAAGCCAAATGGTTGCGGGACCATACCATCACCCATCGTCGGGGTCTAGAAACGTATACACTAGTCTACTCCGGAATATCGACGCCCAGTCTTGATACTTCCACGACTAGGGACCATTTAAGGATGTGCGTACCGACTACCCAGCTCTCACAAGTATGATCGCCATCACAATGCAGATAGTCTAGCAATGATCCTACAGGCTTTATCAACATGTATGAATGATACGTAATAGCAAATAAAACATATGCACATGTTAAGATAAAAGACAAACCAGATAGCATACTATCATATCGAGCAAGACTGTTCTGTATATATATATATATATATATATATATATGTCCAAGTATCCACTTATATACATATACAATAATAGCCTCCAGGGCATACATATCCAACAAAGCCGTCATAACAAAAGAAGTCACCAGACGTCGCGGGCAAGCTTAGGCGATGCCTTCGACAAACACGCGATCGGATGTCTTCTCAAGGCTCCCCATCACTCGGCCTACGGCGGCTTCTCGAAAAGCAGAAGCATGCTAGGCGCTCAAAACAGAGAATCTGAGGCAGAAGCGGCTCAGATATAGAGCCAACAAAAGGGCCAGGGTCCCGTCCAAGTTGAATTTTGTGAAGTTTAAAGCCCGGACTGCTTCGCGACCAAAGCCGTGTCAACCATGAAAACCCGCAATTCTTTTGAACCCTTAAAGTGGGTCCAGAAGAATGCATTGTCTGCCAAGATTAAGAAGGCCGCAATTCAAAATGTGCTACGAAGAGATGTGTCCATGCTCCTGTACAAAAGGTGCGACACCCTTTCTTCAGGAGTCTACTAAGCACTTCGTGCAGCGCGAAAGCAGCGGGGCAAAACCAGAAAAGAAGCGCTAGCGCCATCCAAGGACCCATCCAGGCCAACCGTTTTCAGTCGCTTGTTTTTTCTGAAGAGGAGGGGCCACGATGGTGGTCCGAAAAATCAGCCGCCAAAGATAAAGAGATGGCTGGATATGTGATCCACACTGTCTATGTGGCCGGCACGCGCAGCAAGAGTAAGGACGGGGCTACCACCTTCCAAGTCCAATCTGGTTTAAACGTGGCTGCTACTTCGCAAGATCAGCCTCCTCCAGAAGATAATGAAAATCCTTTGGTGAGGCTGATAAGTAAAAAGATCTTTCAAATCATGTGGAGTGAAGCTCGGAAAGCGATGAGGAGCCGATTTTCATCCCAAAGATTGCAGAACAACAGCCGCTTCAAGAACTTCGGAAGCAGCTCAAAAGTAAAGACTAGGAGATGACCAAGCTTTACTCTAAGATTGACGACTTGACAAATGTCGTATTCCATCTCATTGCTAAAGTCGTTCATGGGCAATCCAATCAAGTGCATGGCACCGCCCATGAATTGGGAAGCGATGCTCCGAAGCAGCCGACGCCTATTCCTTCAAATCCAAAGGTGGTCGAGCCGCATGAAAACCGACCACATTCCGCCTCAAGAAATGTCTTGACTACCGATGACAGTCACCTGCCAACGCAGGATAAGATCATGGATTTGATCACCAACAAAATCTAAACATTGGTCGCAGAGGCCGAGACGCAGAAGAAGGCCGCCAACAGTGGGAGACCATACCCTGCACAATATGATCTTGTGGAGTTATCTCAGTGGCTATGTCGTCCCCAAGTTCGAAAGGTTCGACAGGACGAGAAATGCGAACCGGCACATTGCCCAATTTAAAGCATCATGCGCGAATACTGAGGATAATGATGCGCTCATTCTCCATCAGTTTGTCAATAGCTTGACCGATATTGCGTTCGATTGGTATGCAAGCATACTGGATGACTCGATTACGACGTTCGCTCAAATAAAATCCCTGTTCAAGCAAAGGTTCATAAGTGTCAGCGATAAAATTACTACTGCCGACCTTGTAAAGACCGAGCCAAAGAACAACGAAAACAGCATGAATTTTTATAGTCCAATGGCGCAATATCTCTGTCAAATGTGAACCGCCGTTGGAACAAGATCAATCCATCAGTCTTATAGAAAATCTGAACAACTGGATGAAACCTTTCTTGTGCACCGTATGTCTCAAAACATTCCAAAAGCTGACTAAGAAGGTTCAAATATTGGAACGCTCAAAGCCCAAGTCCATTCAGGATCTCTAATTCACAAACAGACCGAGATATCAGAGGGACGACAATCGGAAAGGTGAAAGTTCCAACAGCACCGATTCTCTCAATAAGCAGAGAGCGGGTGGAGCGAAGACTAACAAACCTTGAGAGCTAAGTTTGGAGGAAAGGAGAAATAAGGTCTACTCTTTCAGAAGAGACAATGTCTACAAAATATTCAAAGATACTTTGAAGAATGGCCCGCGGCTGCCGGAACCAAAGAGGCCGAGTGAAGCAAACATGACTGATCATCCCAATTTTTGCCCATACCACCGAGTGTTGGGACACACTATTGAAGACTGTTGAATTTTCAAGGATTGGGTCGAGAAAAAATACAAGGCAGGAGAAATCTCGTTGTCCCTTGGCGTGTTGACAAACGATCAAGCCGCGACTTCCAATTTTATACAAACAGAGACCGCGATATTTCGAGAACTGGCTGCTCTCAATTGTTCACCCTTCCCTGGAGGGGGCAAACCACGGCGACAATCTAAAGGTCTAGTGAGTAACTTTGACAATGAGGGGCAATGGACGGATGCGTGATCCATACGGTCTACATGGTCGGACCTGAATAAACGAACCTTCTTACGCTTCATAGCCATGGTGATGATATGGTTGACGCCACCCAATACTAGCTCGGTTCAGATAATGATGAGGATCTTGCCCGAGCTACTAAGCAAAAAGAGCCTATGGTTCTTAGGGAATCAAGCTCATCGCTTCTTAGGGAATCAAGCTCAGGCTATGAGGATAGCCCAGTCGTCATCCCCAAAACTACAGAAAAAGCGTTATTCCAATGGCTTCAAGAGCAATTTCAGGACCGTGACAGGGAGTTAGCCGAGATCCGTTCCAAAGTCAACGATCTGGTGAATGTTGTGGCAAATCTCGCAACCTGAGTCCTTCAAATGCAATCACAACAAAATCAAAATTTGCTCCATGAACCAGGGATTGATGTCTCAAAGCAGTCAACGGCTATTCCTTCCGGTCTAAGAGCGGAACACCTTCATGAAAGTCGACGGCGACTAGTCTCCAGGAAAGTCCTGACGCATGACTGCGACCGGTTGACACGGGACAAAATCAAGGGAAAGTCGTCGTCGGATCCTGAAACTCCCCAGGACTTAAAAGAGTTCAGATTTTAGAACATGCGAGGCACGAATCTCTTCCAAACTTCCAATATAACAAGTCCAGATATCCGGAGAACAACAATCGCAGAGGTGGGCCTTCTAAGTACACCGAATCCTCTAATGCATCTGCCGACCAAAATAAGCAAGGAACATGCAGGCCTAATGCCGACCGGCCTCGAAAACTAGTGTTGGGAGGGGGAGGGGAAACACCCCTGGAAGAGAAATTGAATAAGATCTATTCTTTTAGAAGGGATATAGTCCGTAAAATATTCAAGCACGTCCTGAGAAACAGTCTGCACTTGTCGAAATTAAAAAGACCACATGAAGCAAACATGACTGATGATCCCTTGTACTGTCCGTATCACAGAATGGTGAGTTATACAATCGAAGACTGCTTTGTTTCCGAGAATTGGGCTGAAAACAATACAGTGAGGGAGTGGTCTTATTGGCCAAAGACGCGTTAGCAGAAAACCAAGTTACGATCGTCTGCTCCATTCGAACAAAGGCCAAAACCCTCTGGGGGCAGACGACTCAATCGCCCGCTCCAGAAAATGACCCGGTCCACCGCAGTTTCTACGGGGCACACGTACACGTCTTTCCAAAAGGACAAAGAAAGCATTGAAACACCGTGAGATCAAAGAAGGATTTTTGAATAAGCGCACAACTATGACCTTTAAGTCGTTAAACTGGGAATAAAAGAAAAATAATATAAAATACAAAAAAAAAACGATTTGTCCGCAAGCAAAACAGGCACGGATGAAAACCCGAAAGGGCTTCATGAGTAAAAACAATAGGACTACTGGCGAGTTTGTGGAAACCCGAAAGGGCGCAAACTGGTGAAAAAGACGAAAATACACCCACAAAGTCCTCTCGACCTTATGAGGAGAATATTCCCGCGTGAGATCCTTACGACCAATAAAAGAGCAACCCACTTAGAAATCCTCACGACACCTAAGAAGAATATACACCCGCGAGACCCTTTCGACTCGTAGAGAGAAAATGCTTTTATGAGACCTTTATGGCTCATAAAATTGAAAAGCATTGGTGATAGGGATCTAAATCTGTCTCCTAAGCCATCGCTCCACCAACGGGCAACGGTAAATGATGGGTCGCTCCTGGTGCTACGCTTCAGTATTGCGGTGTTGATATCGACCCAAAATCCAAATCCTTTAAATTCTCCAAGCCCTACGACCGGTTTCTAAATTGACTACTGTATACAATCCACGGGCATAAACAAACTAGATCATACCCAGGCCCCACCGCAATCAGCAGCCCTGCGGCCAATCTCCGCCCTTGGAATTATGCTCTACTTGGGATGACCTACTCATGTGTCCTCACGATACATGAGAAGAACAGAGCTTATGAGATCCTCTCGACTCGTAAGAAAACACCTTCAAGGGATCCTTATGACTCATAAGGGAAAAACACACTTGGGGGTCCTCACGACTCTTAAGGAGAAGATACACCTACGAGATCCTTTCGACTTGTAGGGATAAAATGCTTTTATGAGATTCTTACGACGCATAAAATTGAAAAGCTTCAGAAAACAGGGACCTAAACCTGTTTACTAAGCCATCGCTATCCAACGGGCAAAGACAAATGATGATTCGCTCCGGATACCATATTTCAGTGTAGCGATGCTGATACTAAATCAAAACCAAAATCTCCAAATCCTTTCATGGCAAGGGATGATTTGTTACTGGCACCTGTGCTCTAGTGTTAGCAACGCTGATGCCGGCCCCAATCCTAAAATTCTAAGCTTACAATCCAGACGACCCCTAAGTCATTAAACTGGAAACAGATGACCCTTAAGTCGTTAAACTGGGAGCAAAGAAAATCCAGTCACGGCAAATGATGATTCGCTTTTGGTACCATGTTCCAGTGTAGTGATGCTGATGCTAAACAAAAATCCAAATTCCAAATTCCAAATCCCACACTGCAATTCCTCAAATTCAAGGGCCCCGTCAAACAAGGCAGGAATCGGACAAATCAAACTAAAGTCCCACCCGGAAGCGCTTCCAAGCTCAAAAGCCCCGCCGGACAGATTAGAACCTCCCCAAAACAAATCGAACCAACTAATTCCAACAATGACCTCTACGTCAAAAACAGCTACACTCCGACTCGAGGAAACATCAGACAGGGGCACTCCGTTTCGGGGAAACGTCATATAGACATTCCGTGCCGGGGATACGTTAACCAGTGATACTCCATCTTGGGGATACGTCAAACAGTGACGCTCCATCTTGGGGAAACATCAAACGGACACTCCGTCTCGGGGAAACGTCAAACAGACATTTCGTCTTGAGGACACGTCGACCAGCGACACTCCGTGCTTGGGACACGTCGACCAGGCACTCCGTCTCGGGGACACGTCGACCAGGCACTCCGTCTCGGGGAAACGTCAAGCAGACACTCCGTCTCGGGATACGTCAAACAGCGACAGCTCGTCTTGGAGATACGTCAAGTATCGACCGTCCATATCGTATAAAGGGCAGTGCCAGCCTCTCAAAAGCGGGAACCAAATCAAGTCACACTACGCGAAAGAAGATCCATCAATTTTATGCACACGACCCATATATATATTGTGCATTCATTAATGGGGGGCACTTTGTTGGGGTTGAAATTTAACCCCATTGACCAAAGGTCAAAATCAAAATGCGGACAAGTAGGAGGGCTCTACTGTCGAATCCAAGTCGGGCCCACGCCCGGAACCGATGCCGGGCCCACGCCCGAATTCAAGCCGGGCCCACGCCCGAACCCAAGAACAAGCAGGTGGGCCCAAGCCCAGACCGGTCTCATGCCAAGAAAGCACAACAAATAAATGTAATATTTAAATAGGCAAAAAGCCAAAATTTTGTAAAGCCCATGATTCATGTGCAAAAAGAAACAAGCACACGAGGCATGGGATGGGCAAAATGCCATTTTGTAAAGCCCAAGGGGCTAAATGTAAATTTGTAAGCCTATATGGCAACATCATGAAGAAATGAAAAAAAAGAATTCATTTCCCTCAAAAAATATTAGGGTAATGTGCCTCTTTCTCTTTTCTTAAGATTTTAAAACTTATCTTTTTTTTTTGAATTAAATCAAAGAGTTTAACTCTTTTTTCCCCAAAAGAAATAGTTTTTCGCCGTAAAACCCTGAAAGGGAGCTCAGATCTCCATTTAAATATCTAAAAGGGTGATTTTTAATCTCAACGCCGTTTTCCAGGATCCAATAAAAAGAGAGGAGGAAAAAAGAATCCATCTCAGAAGAACTCATTTTAGTGAAGTCTAAAACTCGAAAAGGACGAAAATGGACCTCTTTTCACCATCCTAGATCTAAATCCTTTAGGAGTTCAACTCCAAATCAATTTTTTAGGAGTTCAACTCCAAAATCTAAATCCTCAAAAGAGTTTTATTCCAAATCCAAGCCTTTTGGGAGTTTAAATCCAAATCCACATCCAATTTCTTTTTTAGGAGTTTAACTCCAAAGTCTCTTGAGAGTTCAACTCTCAGTCCAAAGGCTAAGCTCCTTCTTCCGCTGGTGTTTCCAGTAGACGTGTGCCGCGCACGTGGCCCGCTAGCGCCCAACGGTTATGTGCTTTACACGTGACCCGCTGGCGTCCAGCCGGCACGTGTTGTCTCACGCATCCTTAGGACGCTCCTCACCCCTCTTTTTCCCATACGGTCCACACATCCCCGTTAGAAATTTTTTCTAACGGGGCTCTGTCCAGCACCCTGCAAGAGGGTTGCAAGCCCTCTTGACCCCCAGCCCCTGTCTGTGTAGCGGGACCCCCGTAAACTCTGCGAGGCCCCCGATACGTCCAAAACACAATATACGCACACCGCATATTGAGTTCGCATAACTAGTTTGACCTGTCAATCGGAGGTTCTCTTGCTTCAAAAACGAGGGGTAATTAATGACATCTTAGTTCTTGGCTGCCGGAGATTCGGATCCCCACAATCAATAAACACCAGCTTATCTTAGGTAGGGGAATCTGTATACATCTGATAAGCGCACACATTTCTATCTCATGGTGACGAAAAACACTCTACAGGTGGTTGATATTTAGAAATAAGCAAGTTTTGGGGGTTGATCAGAAAAAATCCATATTTAATTTGATGCTCCTTACATAACATTTCTTAAAATGTAATTTAGTCAGTTGGCTGTATCTGGATTCTGGAACAGTTTTTTGCAGAGTAGTTTATTTTTTGTAGGGTGCATGTAACTTTTCATAAGAGATTTTTTTAATCGATGAGTACCAGTATGGAAAATCTTAAATTATTCTTATAACCAACAGCCTCTACTGCACCTGTGACCTCTATCAAAGAAACCCCATTGGAGAAATCTCCTAGTGGTATATTGCCAGTTGTGTCTTCAAACACATATCAAGATGCAGCAGAGTATAACAATGAAGAGTCAACTGTTAGTATCACTGTTGTTGGAGCATCTGGAGATCTTGCAAAGAAGAAAATATTTCCTGCACTTTTTGCACTTTATTATGAAGATTGCCTTCCAAAGGTCTGTTTTATTTTATCTTTTTGTCTTGTTTCCCGAAGAGTCTTTATTAAAATGTTGTTCACATTACATTTGTGTATTGTCATGATGTAATGTATAATATTTTCTCTACAGCATTTTACAATTTTCGGTTATGCTCGGAGTAAGATGACAGATGCTGAATTGAGAATTATGGTCAGCAAGACACTCACTTGCAGAATAGACAAAAGGTAATTATCGCTACGTGTCTTTTCTTTACTCGTGTCGTAATTGTGCTGATTTATTTGCTTTTATATGTCATTTTTCTGCCTTTTGTTAAACTCACTTGCATGAAGAAGCATTTGATTTTTTCCCCTACTTTTTATAGGGAGAATTGTAGTGACAAGATGGAACAATTTCTAAAAAGATGCTTCTATCATTCAGGTCAGTATGACTCGGAGGAAAATTTCACGGAGCTAGACAAGAAGTTAAAGGCACATGAGGTAATACTAGCATGTTGTGCATTGTATACTTGTTCTTAACTTGTACAAGTATTTTGTCTCACTCATATAGTTTTGTTCTTTGGTTGGAATGCTTTTGGGCATTTCTCATAACATTGCTTTTGATGCTATTGCTTGGGGATGGTAAAAAGTTCTTTAATGATTGTCAACCGAAGATGTTTTAAAGCACTGGACATTAAATTAATGGTAGAACCTATGTTACCCGGAACACGGAGTGTTTTGGTACGTGAAATGAAAACAAGAATGTGGAACGCTACTTGTCATGGAACGTGGTATGATAGGGGAAGTTTTCTTCGATACACTTTCATAAAACGAAAAACGTAGCTCAAGAACAAGGAGTATTTTTTTGGATAGTTTGTATATATATGTGTATATGTAGGCATGTAATATATACTAATATATATAATTTAATATCTTTTCTATCTATTCAACACACAGCCGATTTTATGCTCATATTCTTAAAGGGTTAGATCGGAATGATGATTCTTGCGATTTGGATCGCTAGTGTTCCCAATTTGGGAACAACCATTCCAAATCGCAAATCGCTAATAATTTAGCGATTTTGGTAACACGGAGAAGAACCATAGAACAGCTTTCTTTATACATGAACTCAGCTCTCTTCATAATTTGTCATTTTGGCCCATCTTTTCATTGCATTTGGAAGGCTTTAGTTGGTGATCTGCCTGTTGTATTCAGTATCTTTTTTGGTTTTGGTTAAGAATGTACTTATGACTGATAATTACATGCTCGAACTCACTTACACTTTTATCGGCTGAAGTATATGTAATACTGTGAATCTACTGCTGCTAGCCAAAATCTCAAATTGCCAAGGCGGGCGGGGCTGTTAAAGGAAGTTGTATCCATCCTGTTGAAGAAAAATAACTTGATGTGACTTGTAGCTGAACGGAGTCATATGCACTCAGCATACTTGTTTATTTTGGATTCATAGGGTACTCATGTTTAGTTAATATGCCCATTAAACAAACCCAAGCTTGATATGGATTTAGCTTAATCTTGTTTAGGTTGAGTAGTCTCTTATTTTTTCATCATCGTCATCGTCATTATTAAAACCTTTCCCATCAAAATGAGGTTGGCAGTAAGCATGGCCTCACGAAAAATATCACGAAGTTCTACAACCAAGTGTTGAACCTGTGCCACTGTGCGACGGTGTCATAATTAGTGGCCAACTCCCAATGATGAATTTATGGGGGCGGGGCTTTTTGTAACCCTAGAGGCCTAAACAACTTGTTGGGGATAAGTCTAGAAGACGGATAGTGATGGTAGATTTGCTTTTGGAAATTATGTTCAACTCTAAGGCACATGTTAAGCTAATAAGAGCAAAACAAAGCAAATCTATTATATACACTCTAGATAGTTCTCTTTTATATTAGCCCTCAAATCTTGGATTTACTAATTAATTTTTCTAATAATTACACCAATCCTTTGGTTTAGCATATCCCTGATGGTTAATGCAAACCTTGAATGAAGTTATAATCCTCTTGATCGATCAAACCACTATGCAACTTATCTTTCTGTTTTTCTTCTCCATATCAGGGATAATTATTAGAGTTTTTAAGAGAAAAACATGTTATGATTTTGAAGTAAATGGGTTTCGGAGTTTTAACCAACATTTAAAAGCTCGGTATCGATTCTGATATCGGTGTTGTAATTTCTATATCCGTGATCCTATAAAGAATTACAAACCACACCGAGAGTTGCAGCGGAAAATCTATCACGATTGCGTGCAAAAAAAATATCTGAAAAAGACAAACCGAACAATTTACCATAACAACCCAAACTATTATAAGCACACACCAAACACAAGATTTTGCCCAGGTTCGGCGCAATTGCATCTAATTTTGCAATCCAACGACGAGAACTTCCACTATAAGAAAGGATTACACGAGAACTGCTCTATCCGATCACCGCCCAAAGACAAATCTCTATCTCTCTAAACCCTCTTTCTCTATCTCTCTCTTTTTCTTGGCCTTTACTGTTGCCGCAAAAAGAAATCAAGGCTCTGTGTGGATTAATTTTTAATTGACATGCACATGCATTCAATATATATAGCAATAGGGCTAGTTAGAGATAAGCTTAGATTTAAAAACTTTAGGATTAATTCAAATCTTTACCACTAATCCTGCCCCAAATCAAATCGCAGCCGCTGCCTCACTCGTGAGCTTTGGATCCCCGTGTAGTGCACGTGCTTAGCTTAAAACTTAGGCCTTTGGGCTTTTGCTTAGGCTAATCATTTGGGCTTCAATTTTGCAATCAATTGCAACAATCGAATAGTCATTTTTCGGATGGGAATTGGCCATCTCGGCCATATTGATAGTTGTTGATGAAATATCGGATTTTATATCGTTTGAAGAATTTTTTAATATTTAGTAAAATTCTTCAATAAATACTGATATTAACTATAAACAATTTGACAACTAGCTTAGTAATTATTGATGTCAAGAATAATTGTCTTAATACTTGATAAAAATAACTACAAACTTTTCGAAATATATTTTAGTAATATATGATGCCAAATAAACTGTAATAACCCCAATAACCGATTAATAAATATATTAACCCATTAATAAAACTACTAATGAACTTATGAATAACCCACTAATCCATTAATAAACTGAATGCTAAAACCCCAGTAATCAAATGGTGAATCCAATATTACACATTATCGGACGATATTGCTATAGGAACTCAGACAATCATTTTTGGGATCGGAATTAGCCATCTAGGTTCAGGAGTGGCCAAGATTTCAATTCATGGTTTTAATATATTTGGAGATAAAAAGTTGAACCGTTACATGCAATTGATGAAGAGATAGAATGGGCCGTATCTCATTTAGATAGATATACAGATATAATCCACCCCTGTTTTAGTCTGTCTAGAAGCACTCATTGTTGTCTTATTTGGTTCTTTCAGAGACTAATTGAAAACACTAAATCACAAAATGTGGAGGACTAATAAGGGATGGCCACTCATGTTTGTTTCTATGCTTGAGATCTAAATTTGAAAATTGATAGTCAATTAAACCAACCCTTTTAACCAAACGAGGGACACTCACCTGGTCCTCGAGCAATGCGAACTTTATTCGAATCGAGCTTTGTTTGGTTAGACCTCTATTTAAATCGTAATTTGATTTGGTCGAGCAAACTTCTACACTTATCATCTTTCTTGCTCGCTAACAATCCCACAAGTAGAATTAAGGATTTCTTATTTATCAAGTTTCCATGCAGGCTGGCAGAGTTTCAAACCGCTTATTCTATCTATCAATACCACCAAATATATTTATAAATGTTGTGAAATGTGCAAGCACATCTGCTTCTTCTGCCAATGGCTGGACAAGGGTGATTGTCGAAAAACCCTTTGGTCGAGACTCTGAATCTTCTGCTGCTTTGACAAGAGGCCTAAAGCAGTACCTAGAGGAGGATCAAATTTTTAGGTAATGTTCCGATTCTAAACTGATGTGACTTTTTCTAATTTTTTTATTATTCTCTAAGAATGTACCGGGTATACAACAATTTATGTTTCCTCGTTATACAGAATCGACCACTACTTGGGAAAAGAACTGGTCGAGAACTTATCTGTACTCCGCTTCTCTAATCTTGTTTTCGAGCCTTTATGGTCGAGGCAATATATAAGAAATGTCCAATTTATCTTCTCTGAAGACTTTGGCACTGAAGGACGCGGAGGGTATGCTCAGTGAATAGATTGGCATTTATTTACCTTGACATGCTGAGTATTTATTTCCATTTTATTTTTAAATAAACATGCTTCCGCTTTTGTTGTTATTCAGGTACTTTGATAGCTATGGGATCATTAGGGACATAATGCAGAATCATCTGCTTCAGATATTGGCCTTATTTGCCATGGAAACTCCTGTTAGCTTGGATGCTGAAGACATCAGGAATGAAAAGGTTTTAACTGAAAGAAACATATTTCTGTTCTTTTTTTTTTGGTTTAGTTGATTATATAAAAACAATTATGCTGCAATTATAATGTTCTCCAGATTTACGTTATTAAGCGACTTTGACCCTATAAATCAGTGTTAATTTCATATAAAACGCCTCGTGTCACCACATAATACCCTTTGGGTTAGGGGAAATTTGACCAGATTATTGACTAACTCAGGAGTGTTATGTACTAATAAACAGGGGCAGACCAAATGGAAAGGAGAGGGGGCATGTGTCCCCACTCAAATTTTGAAGAAGGGATCGGTTATGTATAATCATAAACTGTATCTTAAAATGAACAATTATAATTTATAATGTTTAGCTCATGTGATTGGAGGATTTGTTTCCTGGTAGAAGTTTTGCTTTCAGTTCTCAGCATACACATATTTATATTTGAATTTTATTTAAATAGATGCGAACACACATTGTAAAATGAGAAGAAGCTTCTAATAGAATATGCTTTCATAGATAATATTTGGCTTCGTATAGACCTTCACCGAATGATGTTGATACAAAAACCTTGATAAATGTTATTGTGAATAATATTATTTTTAGTATGCAACTTTAATTCTTCAATTCTATAATCATATTCGGTTAGACTTCTCAATGAATTTTTGTTATCTCTGATGTGCCCCCACTGAACAAGATCCGTTAGCCCGCACGAGTTAAGATAAATGGTTTCAATGCGACTTAGAAGAGGAAATTTAATTTGATCGTTGACAAACTTTCGGTGCATTATGTGCTAATAAACCAGTTTAGGTGCGATAAAGTGCTGGGTGAGATATATAAGTGTCGTATCCTTTGATGTCACGGGCCATCAGACTTGTCCTCGATTTTTAACTATTGTATCCTTTGATATTTCCTAAATTAGATTTTATCTTATAGGTCAAAGTTCTTCGCTCAATGAAGCCATTGCAGTTGGAAAATGTGGTGATAGGGCAGTATAAAAGGCACATGAAAGGCGGCATTGCATATCCTGCATACATAGATGATAAAACTGTACCTAAGGACAGTGTTACTCCGACATTTGCTGCCGCTGCTCTTTTTATAGATAATGCAAGATGGGACGGGGTCCCATTTCTTATGAAAGCTGGCAAGGCTTTGCATACAAAGAGGTAATGTTAATTGTCACTGACTTGGAAAAAAAATTTCATCTTTATTATGACGTGGAGTTGAGAAATCGTTTCGATGTGCAGAGCAGAGATCAGAGTACAGTTCAGGCATGTTCCTGGCAATTTATACAAGAAAAGTTTTGGTACTGATCTCGACCGGGCTACCAATGAGCTTGTGATTCGGGTGCAGCCAGACGAGGCTATTTACTTGAAGATAAACAACAAGATCCCGGGTTTAGGGATGAGACTAGATCGCAGCAACCTGAATCTTCACTATGCTGCAAGGTTAAATTTTTAATTTACATATCAGATTGCTATGTTTCTAAAATTATCATACTTCCTGATATAAAAATGGATGCATTTTGCTTTTATTTAGGTATGCAAAAGAAATACCAGATGCATACGAGAGGCTACTACTCGACGCGGTCGAAGGTGAAAGGCGGTTATTCATACGATCGGATGAGTTGGATGCAGCTTGGGAGCTGTTCACTCCCCTTCTCAAAGAGTTGGAGGACAAGAAGATCGCTCCCGAGCTCTATCCTTACGGCAGCCGAGGGCCGGTCGGTGCTCACTACCTTGCTGCAAAATACAACGTTCGATGGGGTGATCTTAGTGCGGAGCACTACAAAGCATGATGATGCTCTAATTAAATTTTGTCTATTAGTTTGTACCAGGGTTGCAGGTTATTTCGTTTTATTATACGCCAATAAAATCTATTGTTCGGTATAGATGGAGATGTACAAGAATAATGAAACAAGTTAGTTTCTCAGTAGTTATTAGTGTGCGATAATTTTTCTTATTTCCTCGTATTTAGAGGATTTATGCTTCTTGATGTTTAGATTGCAGGCATCAAACTAATTTTCAGAAGGTAGAAGTGTAAAGCAGAAGCAAAATATTATTCATGCAAGAGTTTTTCTTGCAGAAAACTATTGCATTTCTATCATTGAAAAACTAAGGTGTGCTTTTTTAAAATTTTCATTTTTATTTTGCTAAAATCATAAACTTGAAACAGGAATGGATTATGGCCCTAATAGTGTTAGAAGTTCAGAAAATATTACTTTTCACAATCCCTAAAATGAAAGAATAGTTGTTTCTGCAAAAAAGATGAAAGCTCACACCACTTTTTAACATCTAATGAAAACAAAATACAATGAGTTTTGAGAAAAGGAAGCTGTCAGGTTAAACTTCTTAGTCTCTGTCTGGCAATGGAGTTAGAAACTAGAGTTTACTTTTAAGTGGAGCACATGGGATGCAAACTCTCAACTCCAGTTTGTTGTTTTGGAGTTGTTTAAACTCCAATAGGAGTGTTTACTTCAAAGTTCATACCATTTGGAGTTTTGAAAATTTAGATTGGACCGTAGATTTATAAACTCTGGTTATCTCAACCTTGTTCTTTAAAAATCCGAAGTTCTCTAAGCTCCAAAACAAGAACGAAACATGATATAATTAAGATTTTGGAGTTAAGTTTAGATAATTTTATGAAACTGCACTTATACTGACTTCATACCCAAACATTGCCCTTAGTCTTTACCGACAAACAACCTCAATGAATCAATGATTATGACAAGTTGGCAAAGACTGGATTGCTTTTTATTGAAGGGAAGGAACTTACCATGTGAATGCAAATAACATTAAGATATATATAATCAGCATAGTGTTTGGATATAGTATTGGTAGTGAAATGTCAAGGTCTTTATGCACGATTCACACCCTCATCAATGATGTTCCTCTCATGGAAAAATCTTCTCCTTGTAGCCCCTTCCAAGCCTTTGTATGGGCTTTGAGATTCGTATCGTAGAGAAATTTTTTCTATAAACCCTTGCAGAAAAGTTTTTTCCTCTCTCATGCATCAACAAATATACAGACTCTGTTGCCCCTATGTGTTTTTGAAGGTAAAAGATCAACAACTAGCAATAGTCTAGGATTTGGACTCATATTTATTTTTAATAGAGGCAGGTGTGTTTGCAATTAATGTTGCTAGGCCCTATCAACATCTTTTCCCTCTCAAGGGTCAAATATCTCCAACCTTGATTTAGGAGAGAAGGATGCCAAAGTGTTTAACTTTAAACTGCTCTTTGGTTGACTCAATTATTTGATGGGGCCTTAGCAAAAGATGATTGGCATCTAGTCCTTTTTTGGAGATTTTATTTTGGGTATGCAACACAATGCTTGTTGTTATTGATGATTTGATATGATTCATTTGAACTGCTGCAATTCAGTTAAAGATAGAGTCGAAATCCCAACAAAAGAGTATGAATATGTCAAATGGTATAATCCAGGATAAAGATGGTACTTATCTGGGTTGGAATGGACAAATTATTCTGTGCTCCGGATGCAATACATGTTGACAGAAAAAGAGTGAAATAATAATTCGAACGCTCTTTTTACAACTTATAGAAAAGATTGTTTCAATTTCTTTATGTTATTTCCAAATAGGCTTAATTAGATGAAAAGAGTGAAGATGGGTCTTCCAGAGAGCATGCCTACCGTATATATCGCAAAACCGTTAAAGTCTAAAACAAAATGGAGAGGACTTTCCTCTCTCACTCTCTCTCTCTCACACACATTTGAAGCATGGTAATGAGCATTAGAGCTTCAAGAGATGAAGATTACCATTAGACACTAACGAGATGAAGATTACCTTTTAAGGGACTGAATCTGAACAACTTGCACATTAAATACTAATTAGTCATCAACCGGACTTAGCTGGGATCAATTTGCTCTTCAATGTGAGGTAAGTTTGATCCGATCCCAAAAAATGGTTGATTTCAAAACAAAAAAAAACACCCATTAGTCTAAGGATTAAAAAACTTGAGAATAAGTGGGGTTGTTGAGAAGTCCTCAAGTGATCAAGACAAACATAAGTGCCCTAGTTGCTTAATCATAGCAAAGATAGATCCTTAAGTATATTTTTGTGATTTATATGATTCATGTGACCTTTAATAATTTACATTCCAAACAGACCTCATATATATGCTTGAGTGCCACATCTTGAGGGTAAAAAAAAGAAAGAGGGGGACCTTTCTCCTGTCTCCATTGTGGGAAGCACTTGTGACCTGCAACCCAAACAAATGTGAGAACATTGCACACTCCATCCATTATTATCAACTACATCCAGTAGTACTTCTTCACAACAAAACCAAAATTCAATGTGGGGAGAAAATTACAGGATATTACTACACTTGTGACAAGTCTAGTATCGATTTACAATCTGGAATGTGCAGTTAAGAGTATACAAATAATTAAAAGCTGTTAAAATTATATTAAAAAAAATGTTAACATGATTTTAAGTTTTGATGCAATGACATGGACCGAGTCTCCTTAAGTATCGAACAAAACTATTATTTAGTACCGTGATGAAAGGGTGATTCTAGTTTGGAAAAACAATTGCTTCCAAGTTAGAATCTTACCTTGACAATTGGTGCCACTAAGGTCCTGTTTGGATTCAGAATTAATGAGGCGAAGATGATAATTTCCAGCTAACTTAATTTTTCTAACTACGACTTTCTTTGATTTTAAATTTGGTAACGGTAATCTTGATATCAAAATTTTCGCCGAAAAATAGTTTCTGTTTATAGCACACTGCAGATTTTTTTAATGAGCTCTGATGCCATTGTTGGAATCTTGTGTGTTGGCACGAGCGGACCAAGACGGAATGAAAACGATAATTTTAAAAACACTCACACAAGCTTCCAAGGTCCCTGAAGGATCCATGCAACAAAAACAACAAAGAAAACACTACAACTAGGATTTTATAGAAATAACAACCTTTGTAGCGTGATCTTCTACCTGTCGTGCTTGTTTGACGATCTCCTTGGTCGTAGATGATCCACTTGAGAGCTCCTTCCTTCTAGCTTCTCTTCAAATGACTTGAAGTAACTCGATCACTACTAGTTTGCTAGAATAGAAGTGAAAGAGTGGTGGTGTGGGAATTCATTTGTAATCTAAAATTGAGATAGATTCAGTCATGTTCTTTTTATTCCCTCTTAACTTTAAATTGGAGTTTTTGCATTTTGAGGTAGAATGTAGTAAATTGGACTTAATTTGTATAATCTATATGTATATATTTTGTTGATGAATAATTGAGCCTTAACTCACCTCGTAAGTGTATATTAATAAAAATAAATTTCAAGTACAACAAAATTACCTATTAACAACAAAAGAGGAAAAAAGAAAAAATTAGCAAGTTACCGGTTATGTATCGGAAATTCCAAAACTGATTCGGCAAAACTGGAACAGCTACGTGAATACATATCTATATTGAAAATTAAACTTCAGTCATTTTAACTGCAAAACAAGAGAAGACCTTAGAAATGCTAAATCCAAAAGGTTAACTAAGAGATCAAATTAGGGATGGCTAAAACAAACAAACAAACAAACAAACAAAAACTAAGAGATCAAATCCATGAATTGGCTGTGGAAGTAGTAGTTTGCACATATTATTTTTTGGTCAGAGAGCGCTCTCTTATCCGCCAACAAACCGATTAAAAAAAATACGGCACGACCTTTTCCACACAATTGGATAGTTTCCATTGACTAAAACCTCGAGGAAGCAAAGTCGATATTTCAAGAGCAAATGTTTGCCAGATTTCTCTTGAGTATCATTGAAGGCATTGAAGAAATCTAGCACATATACATTGTTCTTCAATTATGAATAATGACCTTACTCATCAAATAATAAGTGCAGAATTGACATGAATGAAAGAGACAATGAAGGACAGTAACAAGATTAGTGAGACATGCTCAAGTCTTTTTCATTTTGCATCTTTTTCTCTCATAAAATTATTTGTCCTTTTAAAATATCAAGAAACTTACTTTATTCGATACTTTTATTACCAATACATTTTAATTTGAATATGAAGATCCAAATTTGTCCTTAAAATTGCAATTAATAAGACAACTACAGGTTTAAGTCCGAAATGCACATCTACCAGAGACAATGATGCACAAACTCTGCAGGAATGCATATCAAACTTGTGGCCATAACATAACGAATATCTATCAACATATACATGAAATTTTGCAGGAACAACTTAAAATCTTTAAATATTCAGTCTCCTCTCCTTTATAAATATCAAAAGAAGAAGAAAAAGAAAAAAAAAAGTCTTGGGCTTGGGCATTGAAAGAGCTGAGAAAGATTGATAATGCATTAAAAAAAAAGTGATCGAAAATTTTAAGTCCACACAAGAACAAGGCCTTATCTTGAAGAGGATGAGTATGAATAATTTCATGTCATTTTCCTTGAGGCCAATATATTATATTTAAAATTAACCAACAATGTCATGAAATTAATTCAAAGAAGAAACAAAAGAGGAAAGCCATGTGGTGAGTGATCTCCCTCTGACCTCAATCCAACCTGAAACTGGAGTTCACTGCTTGCAAAATATATATGCAGTCCTTAAAAAGTTCTAATTAAGCCCCACATGGGAGTAAATACAAAATGCAAGAGCTAACCCAAAAAAATATCTATTAAGGAGGCACTTCCTCATTAATTAAATTTCAATAAAGCACCACCACTTTAAATGGAGTGTTATAACCCCTCAATTAGGGCTGAAGAAAATTCACTTTAGCTTTTGTTCGTGTATTTTTACCTTTTATTTTCTATTTACGTGCAATTGAAAATGGCTATAGAGTGGTAGTTCACAAGCAAATTGCCAATCACATGTTGCCAAAGTGTTCCACTTTCTTGGTGTCATATGCACCTTTCACTCCCTTGCAAGGGACTGGTGGGCACGGTTGCTATTAACAACCCTTTACTCTTAGGATGATGCAGGGCAGGTTGCTGATATCTGCGTCGTTTGGAACAAAATAAATCCAAACAGGCAGATCATATACCTGTCTTTTAGATTCATCTTCGAGAGGCCATGACTTTTGATTCATTGGTCGATCAAACATTCTTTAGAGGGTCTATGGAGGCTTCGAAGCTTATTGACATAGTTTCCTAGTTTAGCTTTCTTTTGATATTTTTATTTATTTTAATAAGTTAGTTCACCAGTATAAAGATGATTTGCCTTTACGGATAATAAAAACTTTAGGGGCAATTTTATGTTGTTCCTACGGATTTATCCCTAGGGACAAGTAATGCGGTTCTTACTTGACAGAACCTCAAGCGCCGGCCCTACCCGATCCGAACTAGAATGTCGATTTCCCCCTTACGAATTAGACCGTAGAGGCATATATAAATAAAAATTTATTAAAATTTAACATATGCATTTGCCTCTACGGTGCCCCAAGATGAGGAGCTACAGATATATCCGTAGGGGTAAAGAAGGGGATTTTAAAAAAAAAAACCAAGGTTTATCCTCCCGTTGCGCACAGTACCCCAATTCCCTCCAAAATTTCCCACATCGCCTCCTCTTTCGTCGTCTCCTCCGTCCTTGTCGCTTCCTCCGATCTCTCGTCGCCTCCTCCGACCTAGTCACCTCCTCTCTTTTCGTCTCCTTCGACCTCCAGTGCCGCCTCCATTATCTCAAGCGCCGTCTCGATCGTCACCGTCGAAATTCTCAACCAGTTAGTTAATTTATTCAATTTAAAATTTTATTTTCCTAAATTGAATTTGATGGGCAGGACTTTAATTTAGGAATTTTGGATTGTGGTGGGCGGCGGCGGCTGTGGTGGTTTGGGGATGTGGTAGTGGCTGTGGTGGGCGGCGGCGATTAGTTGGGGTTGTTTGGGGATGTGGGTGGCGATGGTGGGCGGCGGTGTGGTGGTGGGCGGTGGCGGCTAGTTGGGGTTGTTTGGGGATGTGGGCGGAGGCGGCTGTAGTTGTGGGGAAACCTGTTGGGGAAGGTCGACGGGGATCGGGTAGGTCGGGTGAGGGGACGGGAAAAGTAATTTTAGATGAGATTGGTGGTAATAGTGAGGGGAAGAAGAAGAAGATTGGTTGTGGGTTAGAGTTTGATTTGGTTTGTTTAGGGTTATGATTAGGGTTAGGGCTAATGGTCAGGGGTAGGTGTAGGATTAAGGTTGGAATCAGGGTTAGGTTTAGGGTTTAGTGAAAAAACAATAGCTAATGGTAGTTCATTGAAGAATTTATAGGGGGTTAGGATTAATTAGGTCTAGGGTTAGGGTTAAGGGTAGTTCATTGATGTGTGTGTGTGTGTGTGTGTGATAATGTTGATGATATGCGCGCGCGCGCGTGTGATAATGTTGATGTGTGTGTGTGTTTCAGATAATGTTGATGTTGATGATGATGATGATGGGGTGTGTGTGTGTGTGTGATGATGATGATGATGATCTTTCATATTAAACAAGACCAAACCCTAATTTTAAACTTAACACCAAAACTAAATCCAAAATCTTAAACTTAACACCAGAACTAAATCCAAAATCTTAAACTTGATTAAGAAAACCCTTAATTTTAGAAAACTTTATCCTAAACTAAAAACTTCAAACTCTTGAAATTGAAACATAAATATAAAACCAATTCAAGTTAAATCTTATAATAAGTGTATATATGATAATCGACGATAAAATGAAATTTTCATATGCTCATTGATAGTTATATGTGAAAATCAAAGCGCGTCTTAGTCCCCGTCTATCAGTTAACATACGCTCGATATTCGTCGTGACATAAAACTATACGAAAGTTGTTATATATCGGAAGGTATCGTTCGGTGCTAACAACCGTATGTAATCTATATGACGAGAAGATTCAATCGTATGATAATTGATAGATTTGTCCAGTTTGGACAAGTTAGGAATGCATAAAGCAAATACCTGCATTTACTTGTGTTTTCATTCGTTTCGAGTTATTTCGTCGGTACTTTTCTGCTGGTTCTCCGTGTACAAAGATAGATTAGATGTTCATTTCAATGTTATTTCATAGTATTGAAATGATTATCTATTCTATTACAGTGTACTTGGAGAACAGCGGGGAGGTGTTGCCGAATTTTTTTCGAAACGGATGAAAACATAAGCGAATAAGTGTCTGCTCTATGCATTCTTAATGGGATGGAAGTCTTACCGCCGACAGCCAAAACACACACATACAACACAAATACACAACACACGCACATACACACTAACAACCCTACACCTAAGCGAAATCATAAATTGAAACACACATACACAGAATACAACTCATACTTAGGTATCTTCAAACATAACTTTGTTAATCGATAATTTATTCTTTTCAACGACAAACTTAGCCCTACGGATTTTTTTCTTTGTCAATAACCATCTCGTTCTTAGATTTCTCAATATAGTCACCATAAAAAACCAACTTCCATAACTTACAATTTATATGTTATACAGTCTAATATGGCCCATGAGTACATCAGAGTTAAGGACTGGATGTACGTGGATTGGAAACAACATATGCAATCTAAATTTGTCATAGGAGTTGCTGCTTTCATTGAATTTGCACGCGCACATAATAAGATCGTGTTAGAGAAGATTCTCTGTTCGTGCGATAGATGTGGGAATAAGTTCTGGTAGAAAGTAGAAATCGTAGAGTTTCACATCATTAAATATGGTTTTACTAGATTTTATAAAACTTGGCTATATCACGGGGAAAGAGAAGAAGAAAATGGTAATGTGACGGTAGAAGAAGGAGAAGATGGTAATGCGGCGGAAGAAGAAGAAAACGATAAGTTATTTCCAGGAGAAGAAATGGAGGATATGCTAAAGGCTGCCCTCGGTGATAGTAATCCTACCGAATAAGACATTCCTTCCGGTCAAGGACCGCTTGTGGATAAATATGAAAAGTTCATGAATGATACTAGAAGACCAATTTATGAGAATGCAAAGTATTCCACCCTATCATGGTTCGTCCAACTTTTCTAAATTAAGTGCCTAAATGGATGGAGCAACAAGTTATTCACGATACTTCTGAAGTTCCTGAAATATTCTATGCCCCCGGAAAATAACGTGCCCGAGAGCTGGTACGAAGCCCAGAAAATGATGTCTGATTTGGGTCTGAACTGTAAGAAAATTCATGTATATCCCAAAAATTGCGTGTTGTACCGGAAATAGAATTCAGATTTGAAAGAGTGTCCAGCATGCGGAGATGCCAGGTATAAGCCAAAAAAATCTGATAAGAAGCCCGATATACCTGTCAAGATAGCACGATACTTTCGTATAACACAGAGGCTGCAGAGGCTATTCAGGTGCAGGAAAACAGTCGAGGCAATGATTTGGCATCACCATGCTGCTCCAAGCGAAGATGGAAAAATGAGTCATCCAAGAGATTTACCGACATGGAAGGATTTTGATAGGAGGCACCAAACATTCAGTAGTGATCCTCACAATATCAGGCTCGGACTAGCTAGTAATGTCTTCTGCCCATTCAACTATATGGCTGGAAGTCACAGCACATGACCCGTTGTAATGATGGCTTATAATCTTTTGTCTTGGTTTGTTATAGATCAATTCTACTTTATGATGGCTCTTCTTATTGATGGACCAAACTCACAAGGAAACAATATCGACATCTATCTTCGACCTCTGATCGATGAGTTAAAATCTTTATTCATTGATGGTGTAGAGACTTACGATGCAAATACAGATACAACCTTCACGATGCGTGCGGTTTTAATATGGATAATTAATGACTTTCCTGTGTATGGAATGCTATCAGATTGGTCCGTAAATGGTCACAAAGTATTCCCTTACTGCCATCAAGATACAACATCGAAATGGTTGAATTTTAGCAGGAATGTTTATTATTGCGGTTATCGGCGTTTCCTGCCACTAGACCATCCCTACAGGTTAGACGATACTCACTTTAATGGTCATCAGGAGTTTCTTGGGCCTCCAGCCTTATTGTCTGGAGAGGACGAGATTGTTCAGTGGGACGGTTACAATAACGTGACTTTCGGGATATATCCTGCAAAACAGGTCAAACCATCCTATTGGAACAACTTATGCATTTTCTACAAGCTTCCGTACTGGTCAACAAATTTAGCGCGTCATTGTCTGGACGTCATGCACATAGAGAAGGGAGTATCCAAGCACGTACTTAACTTACTTCTTTATAAAGACGGAAAATCGAAAGACAGCCTCCGTACTCGGATGGATCTTCAGGACTAGAAAATTAGAAGTGAATTGCATCCCAAACCGATAGCGGGTAAACTAAGAAAGTTTGTACTTTCCAATGCCGCGTATCATATGTCACAATCGGAGAAGAAAAGTTTCCTGCAGGTGTTGCATGATTTGAAAGTTCCCACAGGTTTCTTAAGATCATTTAGCAAGAAGATAAAAATTATAAAAGATAAGATCGATGGACTGAAAAGTCATGATCACCATATTATTATGGAGCACCTTCTCTCATTAGCCCCCATGATTTCCCTTCCCGAATCGGTTGGTTTAGTAATCAATGACCTTTGTTGCTTTTTTAGGGAATTGTGCGCTTAAACCTTGGATGTTGTGACGCTGGAGAATCTAGAAAATTCTATTTTCTTGATACTTTGCAATCTTGAGCGTATTTTCCCGCCGTCGTTCTTCGATATCATTAGGGTTATGATGTTTAAAGGTTGTAGGGCTTCCTCTTGTACTCAAATTTTGATTTAATAAAAATTGAGAATCTCACTTCTTTTAAAGTTATTTTATGGTTTATTCCGTCTGCAGAACGATATCTGCAAAGTTTTCTATCTGCATAACGGTATTTGCTGTTGGTTCTTAGTTCCCTCGCTGCTAACCCACGGCCAATGTGGAATTCAAAAATGAAAATTTTCGTGGCACTAGAAATCTAAAACCAAGAATCTAAACCAAACACCTAAACTAGCAAGCACAAAAGGATAGAAGTCACAACCTTTGTAGCGTCTTCATTTGCTGCAATTGGGTTGGATTCTAGCATGCTCTCAAGAGCTCCGGATCGCGTTTGCAAACCGGTCTTCTTTCGCCGAAAATGATCCACCCGAGGGAACCAAGTTCAAGATTCAACTTCATAAATGAAGTAACTAAAAATCTTAGCTTGCTAATTTATGATGCTTAGTGATGTGTGTGAATATTCTAGCATTTTTCTTTCTCTTTCTCTTCATGATTCTCAACTCATGAGAGGGTTGAAAATGAAGAAAAAGAAGAAGAAGTCATGGAAGAGAGAGAAGCTAAATGGTAGATTGAAGAAGTCTTACTCACAAATTCAAGCATGCAACATTTTCTTTTGTTAAAAGAATTTTCCAATTTAAAATAACAACCATGCTTGAATAGTAAATACAAATGAATTTATAATTCATTTGCCCATAACCTCCACCATTTCTCCTTTCCACCTCATTTCATAATTTCTTTAAAAGAAAATCTTGGAAATGAGTTGTCCTTCTTCTAAAAGTATTCTTGTATGAATACAAGAATACGTCTCCGCAAATACATGCCCGTATTTGTATCAAAATACGAATATCCAAGAGATAGAAAAATACAATAAACATAATAGTAGAATATACATATTGAAATATATATGTAAATTATTAAATTAAAACTTGATTTAATTATCCGGCTTAATTCTAAACTGGCTAGTATTATCATCCGCCCGATTGAAGTCCGCGTGGCTAGCACACATACCTAATCGGAACTCTGCACGTATCAATATACGGCTACTACATTATTTCTCATGAACTTGGAAAACTCTCTGTGCGGGACTCTAAAAACTCGCCAATACGTTGGCAGTGGGTTTAACCATAAGCACGTCAGCGGCTCTAGTTATACATAATGCCTACCCTGGTATTGAGCAAAAGGAAGGCTGACGAGCAAACTCATCTATAACCCTGCTGAGCCTGTCTGTGACAATCTCCGTACAAGCCGGTTTCTTCGTCTGAGATAATCGCATAACGGGTCTGGGGGTGGATAACGTCAGGCCCCTACTAACCCGATAAGTCGTGCCGATCTGAAGCTCATTACCTACCGAGAAACTACTGATATCACTTCGGTGAATCTCATCCACCTTGGCTAAGATTTTCTGGTGATGGATGATCCAACACAGCGCGACATCGACTCCCAATACCGGGGGAGACGAATCCCTTCTCCCTTCATGTGGTCCGGGACTGTACCCAACTAAAACCTGTTTGCACGACTCTTTTGAGCCGTGGTAGGGTAGTAATCTAAGTGCTGTGGGAACCCACACGAGACAAATGAAAATCTTAGGTCAAAAGACTAAGCCGTACTCATGCCACAAGAGAACTTCTATCTGACGATAGGTATAATACCATCTAGAAGTTCTCGGCGAGTCCGTCCGGTGTA
Organism: Agapanthus africanus; assembly: GCA_030015575.1. NCBI lineage: Eukaryota > Viridiplantae > Streptophyta > Magnoliopsida > Asparagales > Amaryllidaceae > Agapanthus > Agapanthus africanus. The sequence continues at coordinate 101,090,904 of CM057346.1, read as the reverse complement.
CATCTCCAGTGAGCACCTGTATACTATCTTAGGTGACTCAACACCAATGGCTTGTAAGACCGGCCACCGCTCCTCGTCGGGGTCTCAAAAAGTATATACTAGTCTGCTCCGGAGTATCGATACTCAGTCTCGATACTCTCTCGACTAAGGACATTTAAGGATGTGCTTATGGACCACCCAGCTCCCATATATATGATCGCCATTATAATGCTGATAGTCAAGCAATAATTCTACGGGCTTTATCAAAACATATACACATAATGATAAAGATAAACCAGATAGCATACTATCATCTCGAATAAAACTGTTCTACCCGTATAAGTCCTCTTTCAATTATTGATTGATCTGTGCTGAAAAGTGTTTTCGTAAAGTAACCGCAATCAAGACGGTTGTTCCCGCCAAAAATTTCTGCGCAAAAGAGTCCAAGGTATCAAATGGCAGCGATACGCTTAAGGAAATGCGAACCAGTATCTTCCGGCCTGTATTTTGATAAACTCCCGAAGGAGGAACTGTTAAATTCTGATGATATTGGAAGCATCTCGAAAAACCCTTTGATTTGATATATTATGGGCTTCATAATTCATCCGGGATCAAAAGTTATGAGCAAATATGCTATGCACTGTTCCCTGATTAAAAATCAGGAATTACCTCAATGAGGTATCACGTGCTCACACGTGACCAATGGTCACGTGTTGACACGTGATAGTTAAAACAGAAATAAAAATAACGGCTGAAGAAGGACCCAATTGGGGGTCACATGCTCACACGTGACCAATGGTCACGTGTTGACACGTGACAATCGAAACAGAAATGAAATAACAAACGGCTGAAGGAAATACCTCAATGAGGTGTCACGTGCTCACACGTGACCAATGGTCACGTGTTGACACGTGATGGTTAAAACTGAACCGTAAGTAAATGCTGAGAAAATGACTCAATTGGGGGTCACGTGCTCACACGTGACCAAGGGTCACGTTGTTAGTTATATGTATGCCCTAGAGGCCATTACTGTACATTGGATGTATATTGTAGTGGATGTTGGGACATATATAGGTAGGACTTTCTTGCTCGACACGATAGTACGCTATCTGGTTGCTCTTTATCTTAACATGTATACTTTTTGTCTCTCTGTTACATGTTGATAAAGCCCTTAGGATGTGTACTCGACTTCCAGGACTATGATGCAGATCATACTAGTGGGGCCTAGGTAGTCAATGAGTACATCCTTCAATGTTCCTAGTCGTGGGAATATCGAGACGGGGCATCGATATTCCAGAGTAGACTAGCGTATATCTTCTCGACCCATGTGATGGGCGATGGATGATCCCATATCCATTGGTGTTTGACATCAGAGATGGTATACGGGTGCTCAGTGGAGACTGGGTACACTGAACGCACTCGCCGAGAACTCCCAGATGGTATTATACCTCACGTCAGATGGCAGTTCTCTGGTGACACTGGTACAGCTTAGTCTGTTGACCCGAGATCGTCATAGAGTCTTGTGTGTCTCCCATTGTGCTTTGATTTCCATCCTACCACGGCTCTACTGAGTCGTGCAAACAGGTGGTTTTTGGGTACAGTCCCGATTCACATGGAGGCAATGAGCGATAGGAGGGGATTCGTCTCTCCCGGTATTGGGGGTTGATGTTGCGCTATGCACGACTGGCCATAACAGGAAATCCCTGGCCAGGGTTGCAGTGATCTACTGGTAAGTGTTATCAGTAGTTTCACACATGTTATGGACCTCACGTCAGCATGACTTATCGAGCTATTGGGGTCTGACGTTTACCACCCCTAAGCGAGATATGCGACATATCAGACGAACAGACCGGACTGTACGGTAAGTGTTACTGGTTGGATTCACAGGAGTGTGAGCGGGCTTGCTCATCGATCTTCTGATCGCTCAATACCCGGGTGGCCGTTACGTTTAGCAGACCGCTTGCGGCTTGTGGGTGTTTGATATGATCATCATCTGCTGCCGGCGTATTGACGAGTCTTTAAAGTCCTACACAGAGGTTTCCTGGCTCAAGCGAAACGAAATAGGAGCGCATATGAGATATGTGCGGGACCGAGAATAATGCGTGTATGTGATGCCGTATTCTATTCTCGCATGAATGTATCGACTGGTTGTATGCGATATAACCTAGTTATCGAATCAAAGATTGATTCGATAAGCCGATACATTGGATATTAGTCGGTTATATGCGATATGACCGGATCGTTAAATCAAGTGTTGATTTAATGATTTAATGTATAATTATATATTTGATATATTACTTTACATTAACTAATATTAGTTCACTTTAAATGGATTTTCTCACTTGAAGTACACAAGTTGTATATGTGATATACTTTTGTGCACTTGTTTGTATCATGTTTGATGATACATGCTAACTTGAGTTTGTGTGTATGATTAAACCATGGTTATATGAATGGTTAGGGTTTTGTTTACTTATCTATTCATTTATTTATTTATTCATTTTTGCAAAATAGTCATGGTGGCTTTCTTTGTTTGCTTGTTGAAGCTTCATGAAGCTTTGAACAAGTCCACCATTTTTGTCTCATGCTTAACCCTAACCATTCAAACTAACCATAGTTTATTCTCTACACCTAACCATGGTTGGTATATGATAAGTATTCATTTTATTTTCTATTTTGAATACTTATCATATTCTTTCTTCATCTTCTTCATCTTAAACAATGAAGAAACCTTGCCACCATCAATGGCAACTTGAGAAAAAGAGTGAGAAATCCAATTCTAAAGTGAACCCACTTTCTATTTCTTCATCCTCTACCACTTTCCAAGTAGTATAGGGTGTTTTCTTCACAAGTTTCATGACTTGGTGAAGTTGGAGTTTGATCTTGAGTTGCCTCGACGTAGATCATCTTCGGCATCGAAGTCGACGACCTAGCCCGCCCATTTCTCCGATGAAGCCGATGCTAGAGTCCGGGATCCGATATGGACAGCGGAGGGACGTCATCGCGGAGCCTAGGAAGTGGAGGACCGGATCTACAAAGGTTGTAGTCACTTTCCTTTAGCTATAAATTCGTTTACTTGCTTGCATCGCCTAATTATCTAGTTAACGATCCGTATTAGGGTTTGTAGGCACATGAAAAAAATTTGAATTGGGCATGTTTGATCACTTGTGAGACCTCATTAGTGTGCCTAGGAAACCTACACACGTGCCAGCACGTGCCAGGCTTTGAAAGCCTTACAGATTAATAGAATTAAAATTCTAAAATTTTCTAAATCTTTCCAAACACAAAAGGTCTATAGGGGACCGTTGGATTAAAAATCCAAGGGTGATAAAAATCACCAATTTATGGGAAAATCTTAGACAAGAAAAGATTTCCTTAAATCTCACCAAGAATAACAAACAGAATATCTTTTGGATTTAAAATCCAACGGTGAATAAAATTCACTGAATGATCTAAAGGCTTATATTAAATATGAAAACAAATCAAATCTTTCAATGAAAGATTTGCAAAACAAATTGATTCTTTTCTTTCTCCTATAAATAGGAGCCAAGAAAAGAAGAGAAGAGATCTACTCTTTTGAGAGAAAAACAGAGAAAGAAAAAGTGAGGAGAATTTAATTCTCAAGAGAGAGAAAAAGAGAGGAGAATTTAATTCTCAAGAGAGGAAGAAAATTTCTTCAGGAGAAAAAGAAAACCCTAGGTAAGAAAAGAAAGAGAATCAAAACTTCAAACATAGAATTTAATTCTCAAAATCTAAGAGTTTAACTCTTCTGCAAAAGAACTTAGTTCTTCCTTTAGTTGAAGATCTGCAGAAGCACATCTCCCCATAGGTTGAGAATTTAATTCTCATCGGGTTGAGATCCTGCCATGCAGATCCAAAATTTAGAGGGGGAATTGAGTTTAGAGAATTTAATTCTCCCAAAACAAAACTAGGGCTTAACCCTATATGAGAATTTAATTCTCTCAAACTCACAGGAATTTAATTCCTTCAAGATGGACAGAATTAGGGTTTAACCCTACTCAAGAATTTAATTCTTTTACATATATGGGAATTTAATTCCTCTAAAAAGAAATTGGGGTTTAACCCTACTTAAGAATTTAATTTTTGCACAATAGGAATTTAATTCCTCCAAAATCATGATTAGGGTTTAACCCAACAGAGAATTTAATTCTTAAAGAAATAAAGAGACTTGAAAGATCTCCATGCACGTAAAGAACTTGATCACGTGGTAACACGTGACCCCTATTCTTAATGAGCAGAGAAGAAAAAATAGAACTTGATCACGTGGTAACACGTGACCCTTCCCCTCAATGATCAAAAGAGAATGAACAAGAATTAAGGTCACGTGTCCCCACGTGACCCCTAAAAAGATCCCCAGAAATGAGAAGGAAAACTCACTGAGGCAACGCCTCACGTGCTCCACGTGACTCTCGAAATACAGAGAGAAAAAGTAAAAGAAATAAAGGCCTTGGGCGCTCTCACGTGTTCCCACGTGACCTCTTGGCAGATGCTCTAACAATCAGTGCAGGAATCCTCCTCACGTGTCAGCACGTGATGGTCCAAGTAAAATATAAAAGTGTTTAACACTTAATTGCAGAACGAAGAAAAGGGATCTGGTCCCACTTTTGGGCGCTCTCACGTGTCCACACGTGACCCCTCTTTCTTTAGTGTTTAACACTAATTTGGGGATTATATTTCCAGTGTTTAACACTGATTGTTTCTAGTGTTTGACACTAAATTGAAGATTATATTTCCAGTGTTTAACACTGATTGTCTTTTAGTGTTTAGCACTAATTTGAGAGTTCTATCTCCAGTGTTTAACACTGTTGTTCTCTAGTGTTTAACACTACTTTCAGCCAAATTGGCTAATTTTCCAGAGGCAAAAGTCCCTCCTCCAAATGAATCTCAAAATTGAAGAAATCAAAGACAAAATGTTGTCAGAGCCCCCAAACCCCCGTTTAGCACTGCTGAATGATGAGGGGCTGAACCCAAACAAATGTCTAATGGCCCAAAGGGCCAATATTTCAAACATAATTGGACTTAGCTCAAACTGGCCATAAGTCCTCAAATCATCTTGAACTGAGCACATCTGCTCTTTCAACCAACTCATTGGTTCAAGGGTACATCTCTGAACTCCTCTGATATTTGTCGTTGTAATCCTTCAACGTCTTCAGAGAGGTGATGGGTCCCGACAACCATACATTTTATGGACCACCATGTCCCTAAACTGGCGATGGACCACCATGTCCCTAAACTGGCAATGGACCACTATGTCCCTAAACTAGAACAATAGAGCCCAAATTCTCTTTTGTCGGATATAAATGATCCTGTTAAATCGATCTTAGTCTCAAATTAGACTAACATATCCTTAACAAACTTTTAAGTTGATCTTAGCCTCAAATATGGCTAACGTATCCTTAAACCAAAACCTTCAAACAGACTTTAGTCCCAAATTGGACTATAGATCTCCCAACCAATTTTGGTTCAAGGGTAAATCTCTGAACTCCTATGATATCTGTCGTTGTAATCCTTCAACGTCGTCAGAGTTGTGACGGGTCCCGACGGCCATACATTCAACGGACCACTATGTCCTTAAACTGGTATTGGACCACTATGTCCTTAAACTGGTATTGGACCACCACGTCCTTAAACTGGTAATCGACTGCAATGTCTCTAAACTAAACGATAGAGCCCAAATGCTCTCTTGTTGGATCTAAATGATCCTGTTAAGTTGATCTTAGTCTAGAAATTAGACTAACGTATCCTTAACAAACGTTTAAGTTGATCTTAGTCTCAAATGAGGCCAACGTATCCTTAAACCAAACCCCCAAACCCAAATCTAAAAAGATACAGATTTGGACTAATCCACGTCCTACGGGCGACAACGTAAATTAGTCTCCGTATACAATTCACGGGCAACCACAAACAAAACAGACACCCACGACACGTAGTGACCATCTGGAGAAGGAGAAAGTTGTTACCGCGATATGGTAGCGTAATTAACTGCAGGGGCTTGTGCCTGCAGGGAAGAGCGTCCCCACAATCAAAAACCCCTCAAGCGAGGGGGAATCTGACAAAGTCTGCTACTTCGGCCGTATCCGTTTAAACCTTCGATATACGGTGCCATAAATCAACTTGGCATCTTCGGAGAGGTGGACGGATAGTACCAATTAGCATCTGCCCCGAATCTCAGGCAAGACGTCCGTCTTGCGCCGTCTTTCGGAGGGGAATAGATTCTGGCACGCCCGATGGGACCTTTTCCTCTTTCCACTCCACACTTCGTGTGTCGTGTTCGCGAACCCATCGCGATTTGCTAATGGTTGCCCTTGGGTTTCAAGGTACTAAGATTTGGCGTTTTGCTTGCTGCAGAAAGCAGAAAATCAATGGCGTCTACTTGGGCAAGATGTTCCAACTGCAACCTACGCTCCACCTTACCTGGAGGTGTAGCTTATGGACCTCAAGCGGCGTCCCTGTTCACGATACCCGTGGAACAGGTCACTCAAGCCACCATAGGGCTGTTTTTCGGAACCATGCTTCCGCCGACAAGCTTCAGCACCCCAGTGCCCGTACCGGAAGCTCCCAAGAAGTCGGTCTTCGATCGGCTGACAGCTAATGCGGCCCCTCTCAACGGGTCGCCTAAATCCAGTGCCTCAGTTTTCAACAGACTGGGCCAAAGCTCAAGTGGGCCCATGAAAAAGCCCACAATACCTGAAGCGGCCATCCCGAAGCAGATAGCCATTCCTGCTCCTGAAGTCGTCAAGGCAGCTTCTCCTGCTAAAGGGTCGGTCTTCACAAGACTGGACGTTTCAGCTACTACTCCACGCGAAGTCACGAAGGCTGCTTCCCCTGTTCGAAAGTCGGCTTTCGCAAGACTGACTATCCCCTCTCAACGGACGTCGGTCTTCGACCGGCTAGCGCCAATAACAGCCTCTCCTCAAAGCAGGGGGCATGAGGAAGCTCATCCAACAGTGGAGGTAATCCCGACCGCACGACATGCTCGACGTCGCCACTGGCCCCGAGTTAGGAAAGCTGGAGGCAATTCCCCTTCTGGATTGACTCCGCCGGCACCAATGGTGGAAGTTGATGCTGCTGTTCCAATTGGGAACAGCTTTGAATTACTTAACATGGTACGCAGGAATTCGCCAACTGCTGTGCTGAAAAGATCTCATCCACCAATGGAAAACGTTATAAGGACGGAGCTAGAGCGACCCCCTCAGCGGCTGTCCTCCAAAATTTATAAAGTTTTGCGATAGGTCCAGGACTCCGTGATAGATCAAGACTACCCTCGCCGACAGAAAAAGATGAAAGTTCGGTGAGAAAGGGATCACCCTGTTGAGCCACAGAAGGTGTCATCTACTCGGGATCCCTCTACAACGGCCCCCTCAACTTCGACCGCCCACAAAAAGAGAAGGCCGGAGAAGATTCCCGTGTCTTCAACGAATCGCAAGACCACTAAGCCCAAACGCCCTAAGTCTGGGGGCATGGTGGTGCATACTATTTATATGGCATCCGGGAAGGAGGATAGCCGCACTTCTACGGGCCACCGACCACTCGCCCGATCCATCACAAGAGCTCAGGAACAGCAACAGCAGAAGCTTCAGGAGATGCTGACCGTCATGGCCGCACTCACCGGGCCAAAAGAAAGCCCGGAGGCGTCATCGGAATAACGTCATGAACAAGAAACCGATGCTGACTTCCTCCGCAGAGTCCTCGAAAAGAAGAACAGAGAAGCAGCAGAACAAGCGGCTAATATAAAACAAATGGCCCTTCTGTTCCAAGATATGGTGGGCATGATGATCCACCCGGACCCTCCAGCTGAAGAACCTCCAATAATAATTGAAGATGATAGAGGAGAGACATCAAATCCTCTGCCGGCTCTGTCAGCAGCCAAGGAGGAGACCATTTTGAAGGCCGCTCTGGATGACTATATTGCTCAGCAAATACGAGCTCACCAGGCGAATGAAGCGGCCGGCCAAGTCGTTAAAACTGGGCGACCGTATCCAGGCTGGTATGATCAAATAAGTTACCCGTCGGGATATACGATCCCTAAATTCCATGTGTACAAGGGGACAGGCAATCCCCACCAGCATGTCGCTCAGTTCAGGGCTCTTTGCGGCAACACCGGGGGCGATGATAAACTTTTGCTCCGTCAGTTGTCGGCAGCTTGTCGGAAACGGCGTTCGAGTGGTATTCAGAGCTTCCAAACGATTCTGTCAAAATCTTTGCAGAAATGGAGCTACTATTCACCCAGCGTTTCACGAATGCTAGTGAACGTACCCCAATCACGGCGTTGATTAACGCCAAGGTAAAGCCAGGCGAAACATGGGTTCAGTATGCAATACGGTGGCGGAATTTATGGTCAAACTGTGAGCAGCGCATAGAGGAAGCTCCTGCGGTAGGCATGTTCGTGGGCATTCTTGATCCGCAGGCGGCCATCTCCCAGTTCATGATGTTTTTTAAGCCGACCACTTTCCAAGCTTTGATTGACAAACTGGCCCAAATGGACCAGATGGGTCATAGACCTTCCTCTTCAAAGCCGGAGCCTCGAAACGAAAAAGGGAAAGGGAACGCGACTTTTGTCGCCAATACTCGACAACAGCCGTGCAACTTAAAGCCAGTTGTTCGCCAAAACAAAGTGCATCCACGCCCATCCCTCGAGGAGAGACTGGGACGTCCTTACTCGTTTCCCCAGGATAAAACGAGAAAACTGTTCGAGCTGGCAGTGCGCAACAAACTCATCAATCTGCCGGATCCAAAACGTCCGTTGCAGCCAGGCGATGTCAACAATACTAATTACTGCCCTTACCACCAAGCAGTAATCTATCCAATCAAAGATTGTTTCGTCTTCAAAGGCTGGATGGAAGACCAATACCAGCAAGGCAAGTTCGTATTATCCGAAAACTGGAAAGTGAACCCGCCACAACCTCACGCCCCTAAAAAAGTGGACGTGCCGGGGGCATCGTGCTCATTCATAAGGGAAGCCCCGTGGGAGGTCGCTCTTTCAGCCAAAACTAAAAGAATGCTGAAGGATCTCCAAACGTGCCCGGCAATCAGATGGAAAAATCCACTGGAACCCGAGATCATCGAGGGAATGCTGAAACCGTGCCCAACTCCAAAAACGGGTGGTGATGGTCAGAGCGCTCACACCCAGCCGTCAAAGTCTTCGAAGAAGAAGAAGAAGACCAAAAAGCTCGTGCAGCCTGGTGACAAGCGCACGGACCTGCAAAAACAGATTGACGCGTTGGAAGAATAAAATCAGAAGGCGCGGACCCCAGTCACACTCCAAGAATTTCTCAGCCACGTCCTTGAGGACGGAGATGATGACAATGGAGAAGACTCGTCGGATGAATCTGAAGATTATGTGGCAAGCTGCCATGTGATCTCTCACTCGTCAATAAACGACGAAGAAGCTCCTTACACAGAGAAGATGGGAGCAGATCCTGAGCCAGAACTTCTAGGACCATCAGACGAAATGATTGATGCATTCCTGAACGAAGCTCGTCTTAAAAGCAAAGCTGATCGAGAGCGCGAGATGGCCATATTCGAGAAAGCCAAATGCCGGCGACTGGATAAAAGGGTCGAAACACTCACACCAGATCAAAGTACATCCGCCGCAAATGAAAGCAGGATCAAGATAAGGAAACGATTCGCCAAAGCTATATCGATGAGGATGAGACTGCCCTCTTTCAGAGAAAATTCTCCCGGTGGTATACATCTTGATGAAACGGACGTACATCCTAACTTCTGCTTATATCATCAGAAGATCGCACATCCTACTGAAGACTGCAACTCCTTTAAGTGTTGGTGGCAAGGATATGTCGTTCACAGGCAACACTTCAACAAGACAAAACGTGAAGCTCGTAAACAACGGAAAAATGCGACAGATGAGCGTAAAAGAATTGCCGGCAATTCTTTTACGCTTGATCCCGGGGGATCGTGAGTTCTCACCTTCGAGAACGACTCCGACGAAAATGTAGCCCTCGGTCCTCTCTTCAAGGAATCCAACTCTGAAACGAAAGAATTAAGGAGCTGCGAGAACATTCAGCCGTGCAATTGCACGCTACCCGGAAAGAACCTCAGACCCGCGAACAAGGGATCGAACAAAAGGGATAAAGGGAATGGAAAAGCGACCTTCGTCGCCAACGCTCAACAACAGCTGAGTAACCCGAGACCATTTTGTAGTCAAAACAACAAGCCACGATACCTCAATGAGAAGTTGAAACGTCCTTACTCGTTTCCCAAAGATAAAACAAAGAGATTGTTCAAGCTAGCAGTGCGCAGCGGGCTCATCACTCTGCCAGATCCAAAACGTCCGTTGTAGCCAGATGACGTTAACAATCCTAACTATTATCCCTACCACAGAGTAATGGGTCACCCACTCAAAAATTGCTACGTCTTCAAAAACTGGGTTGAAGACCAATACCAACAGGGCAAGTTCGAGCTGCCCGAAAAATGGAAGGTGAACCCACCACAACCACATGCTCCGAAAAAGATGGACATGCCGGGGGCATCGTGCTCTTTCATAGAGAAAGCCCCATGGACCAAAAAGTCCGTAGACTAGAAACTCGTCTCAAATATGGCAACGATAGACCGAAACGTCGTTAAACTAACGATGGACCACTATGTCCTAAAACTGGCTGTAGACCGAAACGTTGTTAAACTAACGATGGACCACTATGTCCTAAAACTGGCTGATGACCGAAACGTTGTTAAACTACTACCAACCCGCGGCATCTTCAGGCTGACGTGGTAGTAAAAAAAAAGGTACATCCATAAGCAAAATGGGCACGGATGAAAACCCGAAAGGGCGCCGTGAGTAAAAACAGCAGGACTGCCGGCGATGTTTGTGAAAACCCGAAAGGGCGCAGACTCGTTAAAAAAAAACAAAAATAAAACGGTATGTACATAAGCAAAATGGGCATGGATGAAAACCCGAAAGGGCTCCATGAGTAAAAACAGCAGGGCTACCGGCGAGTGTTTGAGAAAACCTGAAAGGGCCCAACCTCGTTAGAAAAATAAAAAGAATAAAAAAAGGAAAGACGGTATGTCCATAAGCAAAATGGGCACGGATGAAAACCCGAAAGGGCTCTGTGAGTAAAAACAGCAGGGCTACCGACGAGTGTTTGTGAAAACCCGAAAGGGCGCAACTTCGTTAAAAGACGCTTACAGGATCCTCTCGACCTTGTAAGGAGAAACTACCCGCGTGAGATCCTTACGACTCACAAAGGAGCAACACGCTTAGGAATCCTCTCGATTCCTAAGGAGAAATTACACTTGCGAGATCCTCACGATTCGTAAGGAGAACTCTCTTATGAGACCCTCACGGCTCATAAGATTTGAAAGTCTTAAGTTACAGAGACCTGAACCTGTTCTTAAGCAACCCCCACACAACCTTCGATATTGCCCTACAAGTGGCTCATACTGACCCTTGTATACAATCCACGGGCGCGAATAAACATTCCCCAGCAAAGTCCCACCCGTGACTAGGGATATGTCCATATGGTGAACAACCCTTATAAGTCCTCTCGACTTATAAGGAAAAAACCCTTTTGTAAGATCCTTACGACTTACGGGAGAACATACACTTAGAAATCCTTACGATCTCTAAGGAGAAAACACACCTACGAGATCCTCACGACTTGTAGGGAGAAATACCTTTGTGAGACCCTTACGGCTCACGAAGTCAAAAGCCTTGGTCGACAGAATCCTAACCCTGTTTACTAAGCCACCTTTGTTCGACATCGACAGAGGCAAATGATGATTCACTCCTGGCAATGTCCCAGTGGTAGCGATGCTGATGCCTAAATCGGTATCGAATTCTAAGCCCTTTCACGGCAAATGATGATTCGCTCCTGGCAATATTCTAGTCACAGTGATGCTGATGCTAAGATTGACACCAGATCCCAAGTTCCATACTCGTGGCGAAAAGTCGACGAGCCAAAAATGCATATGAAATAGCCGAAATGATAGGGCAACTTGCAACAAAATCAGCAAGTAAAAATATATGCATGCAAAATAGCCGAAATGATTGGGCAACTCGCAATAAAAAGCAGCGAGTAAAAATAAAACAAATAGCCGAAATGATTGAGCACCGCGAAAAATAGCCGAAATGATTGGGCAATCGCGATTTTCGCGATATAAAAAGCTGAAATGATAGAGCATCGCGGAAAGAATAAAAAAATGATGAAAGAATGAAACTTTTTGCGCTACAGATGAGATCATATCGATCCCTGTATATAATCCAGGGGCACAAACAAAGAGGGAACCATACCTTCCCAACAGGCTCCATCAGAAAGCGAAGCCAAATCTCGACGGTTCATAGACAACCTAGAGACAACCTCGACATTTGTCGCAATATTGCAGACACAATATCAACAAATGAAGCGAAGGAAGATCCCTAGCTTCACGGTCTCGACGTCAATATCGACAATTTAGAGATCACCAACGGCGTTTCTCCTCACTCTAACCAGATGCAGACGTGACGTCAACAACCGACCTTGGAGTCGCAACGAAACGGAACCATGGCAAAGTCCCTAGTCCCAAATCTCAATGGCCACATCTGCAGCCTGGAGACCAACAACGGTGTGCCTCCTCATTCCAGCAGGACACAGATGTTACACCATCAAACGGAGCCACGGCATAGTCCTTAGTTCCAAATCTCGACGGTTCACAGACAACCTAGAGACCATCTCAGCATTCGTCTCGTTACAGCAGACGAGATGTCAACAACGGCGTTCCTCCGCAGTCCGGCAAGATGCAGATACAACGTTAACAAAAGACCTCACGGTCGAAACAAAGCGGAGTGACGGCAAAATCCCAGCTCCACCTCAGCATTTGTCTCGTTACAGCAGACGCAATGTCAACAACGGCGTTCCTTCGCAGCCCAGCAGGATGCAGATGCAATGTCAACAAAAGACCCCATGGTCGAAACAAAGCGGAGTGACGGAAAAATCCCAGCTCCACCGCAGCATTCATCTCGTTACAGCAGACGCAATGTCAACAACGGCGTTCCTTCGCAGGCTAGCAGGATGCAGATACAACGTCAATGAAAGACCTCACGGTCGAAACAAAGTGGAGTGACGACAAAATCCCAACTCTACCTCAGCATTCGTCTCGTTACAGCAGACGCAATGCCAGCAAATGAAGCGAAGGCCAAATTCCTAACTTCAGGGTCTTGACGGTAACTCATATAAAACCTGAAAGACTATCGGAGATCATCCCACATCAGCGCGGAGTGGTCACCACCTCGACGTTCGTCTCGATACAGCAGACGGGATGTCACCACAGCGTCTTTCCTCCAACAGGATCCGGATACGCCAAAGCAAACGAAGCGAAGGCCAAATTCCTAGCTTCAGGGTCTCGAAGGTAACTCATATAAAACCTGAAAGACCATCGGAGATCATCCCACACCAGCGAGGAGTGATCACCACCATGACATTCGTCTCGATACAGCAGACGCAATGACAGCAAACGAAGCGAAGGCCAAATTCCTAGCTTCAGGGTCTTGACGATAACTCATATAAAACCTGAAAGACTACCGGAGATCATCCCACATGGAGTGGTCACCACCTCGACGTTCGTCTCGATACAGCAGACGAGATGTCACTACAACGTCCTTCCTCCAACAGGATCCGGACACGCCAAAGCAAACGAAGCGAAGGCCAAATTCCTAGCTTCAGGGTCTTGAAGGTAACTCATATAAAATCTGAAAGACCATCGGAGATCATCCCACACCAGCGAGGAGTGATCACCACCATGACATTCTTCTCGATACAGCAGATGCAATGACAGCAAACGAAGCGAAGGCCAAATTCCTAGCTTCAGGGTCTTGACGGTAACTCATATAAAACCTGAAAGACTACCGGAGATCATCACACATGGAGTGGTCACTACCTCGACGTTCGTCTCGATACAGCAGACGAGGTGTCACCACAGCGTCCTTCCTCCAACAAGAGCCGGACACACCAAAGCAAATGAAGCGAAGGCCAAATTCCTAGCTTCAGGGTCTTGACGGTAACTCATATAAAACCTGAAAGACTATCGGAGATCATCCCACATGGAGTGGTCACCACCTCGACGTTTGTCTCGATACAGCAGATGAGATGTCACCACAGCGTTCTTCCTCCAACAGGACTCAAACACGACAATCAAACAACGGAGCCATGGCAAAATCCCTAGTTCCAAATCTCGACGGTTCACATGCAACCTAGAGACAACCGTGACATTCGTCTCGATACAGCAGACGCAGTGCCAGCAAATGAAGCGAAGGCCAAATTCCTAGCTTCAGAGTCTTGACGGCAACTCATATAAAACCTGAAAGACTATCGGAGATCATCCCACACCAGCGCGGAGTGGTTATGACTCATCGGGGCTCTCTAAAATGAGCCTAACCTCAAGTAAAAAGTGGCATGGCAAAATTCCTAACGCTTGCTCTTCTGACGGTCAAACTGCCTAAGAAGATTGCTTGAAGACGTCTTGTCTAGCCCCCGAAGGGATCAAAGACACGACAGTCGTAAGGCTACTCGAACAGCAAGATTGCCCATCGAGGGATACATCAGCCAACGCGACGGTACGACGGGCAAAATCCTAGTACCACAGACCCTAACGGACCTTTGTCGTAAAGAGCAGAGGTTAACTGTGACGTTAGGACATCCTTGCGAGAACTTCTCGATTCGTCTCGACTCGTAAGGCAAAGACTTAGGCAATGGGGATTAAAAAACCTGTTTCCTAAGCACTGGGGCCCTGCAAGTCAGTCCAAGATAGACTCTTGCATAGTATTCACAGGTCACACTCTCCAAAGTCGAATCTCGACAAGGAGGGAAACAACCACTTACGAGTCCTCTCGACTTATAAGCGGGAAAATTCTCTTGTGAGATCCTTACGACTCTCAAGAGAAAACACACTTAGGAATCCTCACGACTCCTAAGGAGAAAAGACACCTACGAGATCCTCACAACTCGTGGGGAGAAAAGTCTTTATGAGACCCTCACGGCTCATAAAGTTGAAAAGTCTTAGGTGGCAGACCCTAACCCTGTCTCCTAAGCCATCACTGCCCTACAAAGAGGTTAAGATGGACCATCTATGAGCCACACTTACCAAAGCTACATGCCACTGAAATGGAGAACTTACTCATGAGCGTATAAACTACTTCATGCCAGAGTAAGACATAAACAAATAGAAGGGTGCGGCTCATGGAGTTGAGAGTTTGGAACTATATCTCTTAAGAGTCGAGATTTGAGTCAATGATAAATGACGACGCTTGTGTCCGCTCGTTATCTTCTCAGATCAAGATTCTGAAAGTTATATACCAACCCGAAACTGGTCATACGCTATGCATTACTCTGTACTACTTCACCCACGTATATACTTACATGGTCAAAGTAGTGGGGGGCATTTGTTCCGGCCAAAAATTTCTGCGCAAAAGAGTCCAAGGTATCAAATGGCAGCGATACGCTTAAGGAAATGCGAACCAGTATCTTCCTACCTGTATTTTGATAAACTCCCGAAAGAGGAACTGTTAAATTCTAATGATATTGGAAGCATCTCGAAAAACCATTCGATTTGATATATTATGGGCTTCATAATTCATCCGGGATCAAAAGTTATGAGCAAATATGCTATGCACTGTTCCCTGATTAAAAATCAGGAATTATCTCAATGAGGTATCGCGTGCTCACACGTGACCAATGGTCACGTGTTGACACGTGATAGTTAAATCAGAAATAAAAATAACGGCTGAAGAAGGACCCAATTGGGGGTCACGTGCTCACACGTGACCAATGGTCACGTGTTGACATGTGACAATCGAAACAGAAATAAAATAACAAACGGCTGAAGGAAATACCTCAATGAGGTGTCACGTGCTCACACGTGACCAATGGTCACGAGTTGACACGTGATGGTTAAAACTGAACCGTAAGTAAATGCTGAGAAAAGGACTCAATTGGGGGTCGCGTGCTCATACGTGACCAAGGGTCACGTGCCAGCACGTGACAAGCTTTGAAAGCCTTACAGATTAATAGAATTAAAATTCTAAAATTTTCTAAATCTTTCCAAACACGAAAGGTATATGGGGGACCGTTGGATTAAAAATCCAAGGGTGATAAAAATCACCAATTTATGGGAAAATCTTAGACAAGGAAAGATTTCCCTAAATCTCACCAAAAATAACAAACAGAATATCTTTTGGATTTAAAATCCAACGGTGAATAAAATTCACTGAATGATCTAAAAGCTCATATTAAATATGAAAACAAATCAAATCTTTCAATGAAAGATTTGCAAAACAAATTGATTCTTCTATAAATAGGAGCCAAGAAAAGAAGAGAAGGGATCTACTCTTTTGAGAGAAAAAGTGAGGAGAATTTAATTCTCAAGAGAGAGAAAAAAGAAAGGAGAATTTAATTCTCAAGAGAGGAAGAAAATTTCTTCAGGAGAAAAAGAAAACCCTATGTGTGAAAAGAAAGGGAATCAAAACTTCAAACAGAGAATTTAATTCTCAAAATCTAAGAATTTAACTCTTCTGCAAAAGAACTTTGTTCTTCCTTTAGTTGAAGATCTGCAGAAGCACATCTCCCCATAGGTTGAGAATTTAATTCTCATCGGGTTGGGATCTTGCCATGCAGATCCAAAATTTAGAGGGGGAATTGAGTTTAGAGAATTTAATTCTCCCAAAACAAAACTAGGGTTTAACCCTATATGAGAATTTAATTCTCCCAAACTCACAGAAATTTAATTCCTTCAAGATGGACAGAATTAGGGTTTAACCCTACTCAAGAATTTAATTCTTTTACATATATGGGAATTTAATTCCTCTAAAAAGAAATTGGGGTTTAACCCTACTTAAGAATTTAATTCTTGCACAATAGGAATTTAATTCCTCCAAAATCATGATTAGGGTTTAACCCTACAGAGAATTTAATTCTTAAAGAAATAAAGAGACTTGAAAGATCTCCATGCACGTAAAGATCTTGATCACGTGGTAACACGTGACCCCCATTCTCAATGAGCAGAAAAGAAAAAATAGAACTTGATCACGTGGTAACACGTGACCCTTCCCCTCAATGATCAAAAGAGAATGAACAAGAATTAAGGTCACGTGTCCCCACGTGACCCCTGAAAATATTGTTTCCCCCAATCAGAGCAAAGCTCTGTTTGAATTTCAAAAAATTCAAAAATTGAAGCAACGCTTCAGATTTCTTACGCTGCGCGCAATGCGCCACGTGTCAAAAGCAGACACGCCAGCGCAGCGCACCCAATCAGAGCAAGACTCTATTTAAAATAAAAATAAAAGAAGCAACGTTTCAGCTGATTTGCGCTCTGCGCTACTGCGCTAGCGTTCTACGCTGCGCGACACGTGGCAGCGCAGCTGCGCTGCGCGACACGTGGCAGCGCAGCTGCGCTGCTCGACACGTGTCAAGCGCAGGCACGCTTGCGCCAAACAGAAAAATTTTAGAAAGATCTTTCTGATCTTGTTAAAACAAGAAGATTATTTTCTGTAAAACAAAAGCCCTTGGATCAAAGATTCAACGGTGGGGAAAAATCCCTAAATCACTCAGAGAAAGATCTCTTTAACTGATTTAATAAATCAAATGGCACTATAAAAAGGCCCTTAGACTCCAAGTCTAAAACACACTGAGATTGGATCACAGAGGAAAAAAAAATAGAGAACTCCCCTAAAGAAAATTTTGAGAAGAACTCAGAGAAAAAAGGGTAAAAACCTTTAAATAAAGAAGAATTTTCTTTTATAAAGATCAATGATCTAAGAACAAGATCAAGATCTTCAAGAAAAAAGGAAAAAAAATCCAAGAAGATCCAATCACAAAAAGATAAAAAGAAGTATTACTTCACAGATCATTGGATCTATATAAAGGCATTGCCTTCTGTTGAACCCTTGGTTCTGGAATCTTAAAAGAATCTTTGCTTTGATCCAAAATTGGATCAAGATAATTAACAGTGCCTTGCACTTGTAAAGCTGCACTGTTGCGTTCTTGGGTTGGCGCAAGCCACCAGAGAGTGCCACGTGTCAGCTCCAGGACAACTTGCGCTATGCGCTTTTAAAATAGAGCACTGCTCTCTTAAACTGGCGCAACTCACCAGAGCGCGCCACATGTCGGCAGCGCAACAACGCAGCGCACTGGCACAGCGCACTGCACTTGCGCTCACCAGAGCGCGACACGTGTCGCCTCCATATGCACTTGCGCTCATTAATTAGCGCAGAGCGCCTGACAGGCCACGTGGCCACTGTCAGATCTTTAATGCTCTGCATTACTTAAAGTGGGCCGAGCCCAATTAAAAAAAAGGGCCTAACAGGCCTAATAAAATGCAATGCATTATATTTAAAAAGGGCAGAGCTCAAACAAAGGTCTGTCAGACCAAAACAGATGCTGTGCATCATTTAAAAGGGGCAAAGCCCAAATAAAGGTCCAACTGAGACCAAGATTAATGCTATGCATTATTAAACAAAGGGCAGAGCCCAAGCCAAGGCCTAACAGGCCAACTACAAATAAAAATGTTGAACATTTTTCAACTGGACTTAGCCCAATTCTGGCCGTAAGTCCTCAAATTAAATTGACTGAGCACG
Source organism: Agapanthus africanus (assembly GCA_030015575.1). Classification (NCBI taxonomy): domain Eukaryota; kingdom Viridiplantae; phylum Streptophyta; class Magnoliopsida; order Asparagales; family Amaryllidaceae; genus Agapanthus; species Agapanthus africanus. The sequence continues at coordinate 101,072,342 of CM057346.1, read as the reverse complement.
ACTGCTCTCTTAAATCAATTTACACCTGGTTCAAGGGTACATCTCCGAACTCCTCTGATATCTGTCGTTGTAATCCTTCAACGTCGTCAGAGAGGTGACGGGTCCCGACAACCACACATCGATACGGACTGTGGGGTCCTTAAACTCATGGACTTATGCGTCCTTAAACCAACAATACGGACTGTGGGGTCCTTAAACTCATGGACTTATGCGTCCTTAAACCAACACCTGTCCCCAAAATGGGAACGATGGACCACCATGTCCCTAAACTGGCGATGGACCACCATGTCCCTAAACTGGAACAATAGAGCCCCTAAATGCTCTTTTGTCAGATCCAAACGATCCCGTTAAGTTGATCTTAGTCTCAAATTGGACTAACTTACCCTTAACAAATGTTTAAGTTGATCTTAGCCTCAAATATGGCTAACGTATCCTTAAACCAAAACACCAAACCCAAATCTAAGAAAATATGGATTTGGACTAATCCACGTCCTACGGGCGACGACATAAATTAGTCTCCGTATACAATCCACGGGAAACCACAAACAAAACAAACACCCACGACACGAAGTGAAATTCTGGAGAAGGAGAAACTTGTTACCGCGATGCGGTAGCGTAATTAACTGCAGGGGCTTGCGCCTGCAGGGAAGAGCGTCCCCACAATCAAAAACCCCTCAAACGAGGGGGAATCTGACGAAGTCTGCTACATCGGCCGCATCCGTTTAAATCTTCGATACATGGTGCCATAAATCAACTTGGCATCTTCGGAGAAGTGGACGGATAGCACCAATTAGTATCTGCCCCGAATCTCAGGCAAGACAGTCCGTCTTGTGCGTCTTTCGGCGGGGAACAAAGATCCCCAGAAATGAGAAGGAAAAATCACTGAGGCAACGCCTCACGTGCTCCACGTGAGTCTCGAAATACAGAGAGAAAAAGTAAAAGAAATAAAGGCCTTGGGCGCTCTCACGTGTTCCCACGTGACCTCTTGGCAGACGCTCTAACAATCAGTGCATGAATCCTCCTCACGTGTCAGCACGTGATGCTCCAAAGTAAAATATAAAAGTGTTTAACACTTAATTGCAGAACGAAGAAAAGGGATCTGGTCCCACTTTTGGGCGCTCTCACGTGTCCACACGTGACCCCTCTTTCTTTAGTGTTTAACACTAATTTGGGAATTATATTTCCAGTGTTTAACACTGATTGTTTCTAGTGTTTAACACTAAATTGAAGATTATATTTCCAGTGTTTAACACTGATTGTCTTTTAGTGTTTAACACTAATTTGAGAGTTCTATCTCCAGTGTTTAACACTGTTGTTCTCTAGTATTTAACACTACTTTCAGCCAAATTGGTTAATTTTCCAGAGGCAAAAGTCCCTCCTCCAAATGAATCTCAAAATTGAAGAAATCAAAGACAAAATGTTGTCAGAGCCCCCAAACCCTCGTTTAGCACTGCTGAATGATGAGGGGCTGAACCCAGACAAATGTCTAATGGCCCAAAGGGCCAATATTTCAAACATAATTGGACTTAGCCCAAACTGGCCATAAGTCCTCAAATCATCTTGAACTGAGCACATCTGCTCTTTCAACCAACTCATTGGTTCAAGGGTACACCTCTGAACTCCTCTAATAGTTGTCGTTGTAATCCTTCAACGTCTTCAGAGAGGTGATGGGTCTCGACAGCCATACATTTTATGGACCACCATGTCCCTAAACTGGCGATGGACCACCATGTCTCTAAACTGGCAATGGACCACTATGTCCCTAAACTAGAACAATAGAGCCCAAATGCTCTTTTGTCGGATCTAAATGATCCTGTTAAGTCGATCTTAGTCTCAAATTAGACTAACGTATCCTTAACAAACGTTTAAGTTGATCTTAGCCTCAAATATGGCTAACGTATCCTTAAACCAAAATCTTCAAACAGACTTTAGTCCCAAATTGGACTATAGATCTCCTAACCAATTTTGGTTCAAGGGTAAATCTCTGAACTCCTCTGATATCTGTCGTTGTAATCCTTCAACGTCGTCAGAGAGGTGACGGGTCCCGACGGCCATACATTCAACGGACCACTATATCCTTAAACTGGTATTGGACCACTATGTCCTTAAACTGGTATTGGACCACCATGTCCTTAAACTGGTAATCAACCGCAATGTCTCTAAACTAAACGATAGAGCCCAAATGCTCTCTTGTTGGATCTAAATGATCCTGTTAAGTTGATCTTAGTCTAGAAATTAGACTAATGTATTCTTAACAAACGTTTAAGTTGATCTTAATCTCAAATGAGGCTAACGTATCCTTAAACCCAACCCCCAAACCTAAATCTAAAAAGATACAGATTTGGACTAATCCACGTCCTACGGGCGACAACGTAAATTAGTCTCCGTATACAATCCACGGGCAACCACAAACAAAACAGACACCCACGACACGAAGTGACCATCTGGAGAAGGAGAAAGTTGTTACCGCGATACGGTAGCGTAATTAACTTCAGGGGCTTGCGCCTGCAGGGAAGAGCGTCCCCACAATCAAAAACCCCTCAAGCGAGAGGGAATCTGACGAAGTCTGTTACATCGGCCGCATCTGTTTAAACCTTCGATATACGATGCCATAAATCAACTTGGCATCTTCGGAGAGGTGGACGGATAGCACCAATTAGCATCTGCCCCAAATCTCAGGCAAGACGTCCGTCTTGCGCCGTCTTTCGGAGGGGAACAACGGTGTCGCTAATAGCTAGCCGCGATGAGTACGGGTCGTCCGCAGGGAAACGTGAACTCTTTTCTTATTTTAGACGAGTTGATTAAAGAAGGGTGCTTGTTTGTCGTTACGGATATAGAATTTTATAAAGGAAAGGCTCGTAGGGTTCATAAGACTTAGTAGTAATGGATGAATAATTAAAAATGACTCCTTTTATGTTTTAATAGTTTAAAACTAGATCGATAGTGATGAATGTAAATTAGGGTTCTTTGGAAGAAACTAGGGTTTCCCTACTACTAACCCTTATCCTTGCATTGATCTCTATTCATGTCTAACTCTTAACAAAATAAGTATTAAACCAATCTGAAATTGTGGTCGTGACTATCAATAAATTGGTAGCGTGCTCGATAAAGATGTTAACATTTATTTTGCTAAAATTTATAAACTTTAAAATGTATAAAAGAAGTTCAAATATTTTATCATCCATTGTTCTACCCTATCCTACGAACCCTAACAAGTTAGGAATTACTCACTCATGGTTAAAGATTTAGAAGAAAGGATGAAGAGTGAAAACATGATTAAGATGCAGAAAATAAGCGCAGAAAGTAAGTGTGAAAATTAATTGCAAAAAGAACAATAAAAATACTACCTTTATTAATCAACTATTGCATTTACAAATTCTTTGAAAGTAGATTACAAGAACCCTAGTTGCTCTAGATCTCTTTCTTGTTGGAAGCAGATGACTAGCTGATGATCACTCGGATGCGTGGATCGCTTGGACCTCTTCGATGATCCTCTTTAATGTGAAGCTCTCGGTCCTATATATAGTCCCATAAACTAGAAACCCTAGATGCTATCTGTGAATATATGCTGTTAAAATCAAATCCCCAAAATATCACATTCTTTGGCTACAAATGAGCCGCGGAACCGCCACACATAGTCTTATTTGGCCGCGGTTCTGCGGCGCTTTGGTAGCTTCAGTTTTTAGGATTTTTTTATGATATTTTATCTTGATATTTGGAGATCCTCTTGATGACTATATTCTTAAAATAATGCTCTGAGTCTCTGCTGTTGCTAGATCTCTCGATTTGCTTCTAAATTTTGGCAGATTCGGTTTTGATATCCCGATTTAACTCGGATCTCTTGTTTGGATTTCAGACCTGAGCTAATATCTACACAATATCTCAAATCATAATGTTAGTAGCATTTGGTATTTTTGAGATAGTATCCTAACCATTTTTATGATATAATATGTTAAGAATATTGGTTAGAAATATTTGATATGATATGCATATTTTAATTACTAAGATTTCATATAAATATTATATGCATATATTTTCCCTCATTATGTTAATTATAATGTAGAAACATATGATAATAAACTTTTTCACATAAACCTTCATATGTTCTATAATTACAATAAACACCTTTTAGTACTTAATAATAGTGGGGAAAAATATTCATTTAAATGTGCAATATTTTAGACCAATCAAATACCACCAAACTTAATTTTGATCGTCCCGAGCAAACTAGTTATCAAAGAGAAATAAAGAAAAAGAAAAACCTAGCACACTTTCGTAGGCAAAACGATTGCACTGAGCACGTGCAACAAACCTTTAAATCTCTAGGTGTTCCTAATAGGAGGAGTGTTGTCTCCTGAGAGTTTTCAGCGGATTACACCTACAAAATCCCATAATAAAAGAAAGATGATGAAAGTTACATAGAAAGATAAAGAACATATAAAAGAAAGAACTTGAAAATAAGAGTTTCAAACTACACTAACTTTTTAGTAGCCATCAGCCCTATCTTAACAGTCATGAAAAGATATCAGAAATTATATCATCCCTCAATAAAACATTGTCTTTAGTCTTCCTCCCTATCTTTCTTCCAAATATCGATCATATACCCCTACGTGTGTGTAAAAAACATCCCTACACTTAGAAAATTCAATTCAAACTATTATACTCTTTTCCATCTTCCTTAGCACTTTTTAGTCGGTGAATATTTTCAGATGGAATTGCTCACACATTTTTCATGTGACCGTTAATACTTCTTGAGATATTAACCAACCGATTACCAAATGTGCTCAATCGTTAAGGCGTAATTAGCAATATCCTAGTCTTGCAACACCTAAGGCTTAGCAGTGGCACCCAAACCAGTTGGTCTAAGGCATAAGGTGATAAAGCATCCTCGCTATATTTTTATGCTGCCTTAAGTAATTACAAAACCAGTGTTCATTTTTCTTCACCATTTTTTTTGTCATTTATATTTTTGTTTTTATATATATATTTTTCATACTAAGGCTTTTAGACAAGAGTATTTCAAGGTATCCTCTACTATCCCAAGTTTCGAGATGTGTACAAGTGCGTATAGTAGGGTATCAACGTTCAGATATTTGGACTCAAGAATAAGGACTATTTTTCAGATTTATTTTTATTCTCAGATTAGTGATTTCCTTCATCTTACTAACCCTTAGGACAACAGCTCATGACTACCTATTACTAGCTTCATTATAAAATATCTAATTTTCTTCCTTTTCTTAAATCTCTTCCTATCTTCATTATAAAACTATGACGACACTACTAACAATGTCACATCACCATTGATGGTGTCACGTCATCACACATCATTTAAGTTGTCACGTCATCTTAAACGATTCAAAATACAAACCCAAAATTATTACTCTTCCTTCTCCATCTTCTTCACACTCCTTAACACTAAGTCTACACCTCCTTCCTTCTCCTTTCGACGCCAGCGACACCCCCTCAGGTCGCCTTCTCCCCTTCAACCGCCATTGTCAGTACCCTCCTCCCTTCACAAATTTACAAACTCCAACATTGTATTCGAGTTCTTACCCCTAAAACCTGTCTTGCTCCCTCTTCCACCTATGCCCTCTCTTGTCCCCTTGTCCCACCTCTCCCCCAATTCTACCGCTCCGCCTCCGCCTCACCCTCCTCCATTCTACCCCCATCTCTCTCTTTTCCATCCTTACGTCTCCATCACCTGCATCATCTCTCTCCTCCTTTCTTATCTGCACTGCCAACGACATACTCCACTCACCACAGCCAGTGACCTTCTCCATCCCTCGCCGACCTGTCTTTATTTAACACTTAAAATTATTATTAGAATAATTATTAATTAAATTAATTGTATTTGAGAAAAGGCAAAATGATCATAGAAAACACTATTAAGGCTGACCGATATTGACCGTTAGTTAGGTAGTTTTCTATTGATTCCAAATTTTTTTGGTAGTTACGTGTCTCAGGGCCAAACTATTTAGTAGTTTTTTTAATTATAAAAAAGAAATATAATTATAGGAGAAACCCACAAAACATGTTGAGAAACAAAAGAAATTATACGGTATTTAGTAATAGTCTAACATGACAACAAAATAGATGATAATTGCAGCATACTCTGTTGGTGGCTTTGTGGCTCATAACACTAGGTTTCACTCTTCCATGATCATGCACATATGACATGGATACAAATTGGTATGATGAATAATGCTAAAAGAGTAAAATGGTTAAACTCAATTTAATTAATCAAATACTTTTAGTGCCTCAATATATATAAATTCTCAAATTTATGTTAATTTTCCACACAGCAACCAAGAAACATGTATCATATCATCTCAACTACATATAATAAAAAGGCATAAAAAACAAGAAGAAAAAATAGAAAAAAAAAGAAACGCAAACAAAGTAGTCAACAATGGTGGTAGGTCGTTAAAAACATACAGTCAATCAATTTTTAACTGAAAGTCAAGTCCCTTGTTCCTTGCCAAAACAAGTCTCCCTCTCTCTCCCTTTGAAAAATCTTTTACCCCACCTCTCTCTCTCTCTCTCTCTCCTGGGCCCAAAATCCCAAAAACCAAACCTCTTTCTCACTCTAAGAGGGGAAAAAGAAGAAGGAAGCAGGGTAACTGCTTTGTGGGAAATAATAGCAGGTTGAACTTCTTTGGTTGTGCTAATGTTTGGTTAAAGCATTTTTAATGAAGCGTGAGGGTTCCGAGCTTTCGTTTTTACTCAGAGAAAAATAATAGGAGGATGCTCTTAAAGGATCTTGGCCAATACACCAATACCAAAGGCCTCTGATTCACACAAATCTCGACCGTTCGTTTCTATTTTGGATGGATCAGAACCTTTCGATATAATAACATCTGTGTTATCTTTCCACAATAGCAGCCATTCCGAATCAAGCATAAAAACACAGCAACCAGTTCGATCGAGAGAGAGAGAGAGAAACAAAGAAAGAGACAGTAAAATTAATCTCAAAGCTATCATCTTTTTTCTTTCCACTTTCTCTCTCTACCTCTCCTTTTCAACCCCCTCCCCCCAAAATCCCCCCCTTCCTCCTCTCTCCCCTCCCCCACCCTCAGCCCCCTAACCCCACTTTCTCTCTCTAGTAGAAAAAAAGAAAGAAAATTAATGGATCCAATAGACCAACAAACCTCAAAACCCTCAACCTCAGCAGCAGAGCTGCAGATAGTCCCCTCCGACCCCACCAACAACAGCAACGACCCTCAAAGGAAGCAGCTTGCTCCTAAGAGGAGCTCCAATAAGGATCGCCACACCAAGGTCGACGGCCGCGGCCGCAGGATCCGCATGCCCGCCCTCTGCGCCGCCCGCATCTTCCAGCTCACCCGCGAGCTCGGTCACAAGTCCGACGGCGAGACCATCCAGTGGCTCCTCCACCAGGCCGAGCCCGCCATCATCGCCGCCACCGGCTCCGGCACCATACCCGCATCCGCTTTGACCTCCGTACCCGCCGTCACCGCTGCCGCCGCTTCCGGGTCGCACCCGAAACCCGATGGGAACTGGGCGGTGGGGCTGTGGGGCGGGTTCAATTCGGGGTTTCTGAGCTCCAATAACCCGTCAAGCTCCAACCTTGGGTTCCATGGGATGGAGCACAGCCTGGGGACCATGAGCTTCACCTCCATGCTCGGCGGGCAGCACGGGCAGCTCCCCGGGCTGCAGCTGGGGCTCTCGCAGGACGGCCACATCGGGGTCTTGAACCCTCAGGCCCTGACCCAGTTCTATCAGCAGATTGGCCAAGGGAGAGTTGGGGTTTCTGCTGGCACCATTACTGATCCATTGCAGCAGCAGAACAACAACAATAATAGTAATAATAATCAAGAACAGTGTTCGATGGGGAAGGGAGATTCAGAGGATTCTAGTCAGTAAAAATCACGTCTTTTTCAGATTCAGGGGTGAATTGTGTGGATTTGGATGCTTGTTTTTGACGAGATTCATCACATGCAGGTACTTTGCTTGCTTGATTGTTTATTTATGTTGATGTGTTGATTTCTTGTTGAGATGGTTTTTGAATTGGATGGTTAGGGTGGTTTATATGCTGGGGGGTTTGGAGAAATTCTTACAGGTGTAGAGTAGATTTGAAGGTGAGGATATTTTGGATGGTAAGGCTATATATCAATTTTTAACTTTATGAGGTGTGTAGATATTTTGTATGAGTTTTTTGGGCAAATTTCTAGTTAAATTTTTGTTGTAATTGTGATTGGGCTTGTTTTGTGAACAATAAAGCTTGTCATTTCTTATATTTTGTGATTGTGGGAGTGCTTGATTTGTCAAAATGATGTTTTTGAAAAAAATCGTGAATTGAATTGCCTAATTACCCTTTTCTTGTTGAGAGGGATTCACACTCTACTCCGGCAGGGTGTCCGAGAGCACGTTCATCTAACTTTAGTAAATATTCTAATTAGTTCTTTGTTAGATTGGTTGCAGTGTAGTCTTTTACATATAATCATTTTACATTTCTTCTTTTGTGATAACCTAATGATGCATGAACAACTTCTAATGTTAGAATTAGAAGACATGTTGTTGAAACAACTATTCATGATCACAAAAAAAAAATAGAATTGGTCGTGCGTCAATGTGTTGCATGTCATGCCCGCAAATTTGTGGCCGTGATGCTTAGGTGATGATCATTTTAATTAATTGCATCTTGAAATCAAAAGTTTGTTCATTTTTACTAGTATAACTCCATATTTACATTATGATAGTATCTTAGCATGCATTCTATTCTTTAGTAGATATTAGCATTCTAATATGATAACTTTGTAGGTGCTTCTTGTTTTAAGAAAATGATCTCATCACATTCATTCATGCTTAAAATTTTTGTTGGACATGGAAATTGTTGGTGCATAAATTTTTTGTTGTGTTAGATTGTTAGTTTAACACGTTATTTAGTTTGGTTCAAGAGAATTAGCAACATAAACATGACTCATTTCTCATGTTGGTGCTTTTGGTACTAGTAGGAGTTTTAAGTCCATCTTTCTCTCGCAAATATCCTTAAACATTCAAGAAAGTAAATATCTTTATCACAATTTGACATGTGGTTTCTCTATAATTCACATAGCTCCATTGATTCACTTTCAAATCGCAAGCTTAAGGCAGGTGATTGGATTTCCTGTCTCATAAAACGTGATGTAGTTGTAGGTTCACATGATTTGCTAGTGAACAAGTGTAGTTCATTAGTCTATAAGTGAGAAATCAATCCGTATTATTTACGGGGAATATTGCTTAGGACGAATTACTTTGATTGCAAAAGATTTAACTAATTGACCATGTCCATGGTTTACTTGACCAGTAGTCCACTCTCTGTAGCAAGAAGTGTGAGTTAGTCAAGAGTCCTGGGTTTTGGATCCACATAGATGGTTGTTGTATTAAGCTGACGTCTGGTTGTATGAGTGCAACTTGTTTATTGCAATAACCACATTTTGATGGGCCAAGGATTAGAAAATGTAGATTGTAGATGGTCATTTTGTTCTTTGTCAATTCCTCCCCCCTAATTTTCTATGTTTTTACTGTGGGACTATGTGGTCTCTGATTGTCTGCTGACCAATAATGCCAAACTCATTAGCAATACTTTGCTGTAAGAAAGTTATTACTCTTTTATACCTTTCTCAAGGTCTGGGACAACAGTATGGACGATGCCAAGAGGTCAATTGGAATAATTCCAAGCTTGTGCTTATCCGTAGAATTTTGTGTACAAGGTACTCGTAGGTGAAGGAACCGCAGCATGTACCCATGTATATTAACGTATTAGGATAGATCTTTACCTGTTATCTTTTTGCGGGTAACCCTTGAATCCTGGCTTGTCTAAGTCCCTTCAATGGATGGATAGAGTAACAACTATAGAGCATCACTTTCTATTCCATGGCGCTTCTGTATCTCTTCGCCGTCGGTGATGGACGTACATTGAAGGGAGGAAGAGATGATCACTCTCTTTCTCTAGGTGGCAATAGACCCCATATTTCATAACCCTAATATAACACATCGTTTAGCGGAATTGTACAAGTTGATGGCCAAACCTTAATCTATCTAAGGTTCAGCAGAGCCTAGCTCAGCTTGGCGTCGAAACAGAGTTTGCCTGGCAAACCCGACCCGTCTGAGTTGAGTGGGCCGCCTACTATGTGTGCCGAACTGGGCACGGTCGGCAAATGCCAAGTTGTCAACTATTCCATATAATGATTTTCAATCGCCTTCCACAAGAGCAAGCTGTTTTAATCACAAGTACAACCTAAGAAAGCCTAGCTCTATTTTCAAACTAGCAAGGAAACTAAACAATAATTTCTGCTCTCCACCCTTTGGCTTTTCTGGTATTCAACGCCCCTTTGTTTTTTGCTCCATGAACCCTTGCATCTTTGGGCCCGGTTTGGGAATGGAGTTAAGTTTTGATAACCGGAGTTTCATAAAGCTATTAAAACTTAACTCCAAAATCCTAACTATGGCATGTTTAGCATGGATTTTGAAGTTCATAAAACTTCAAAGTTGAGGTAACTAAAGTTTCCCGACCTCCAAAATGTGTGAAGAAAACACCTATTTTGGACAAAATTCCAAAGTCAAACACCCATCAAAGTCGAGTTTTTAAAATGGAGGTAGGGTCTTGCGCGCTAGAGTTTGCATACCCTTTATCTCGACTTAAAAATAAACAATAGTTTTCCGAACCCCATACCCAAACAGGGAATTAGCATGTTAACGAACTTAAACTAAACATGTGGAAAGAAAATTTGTAGGACTTATTACCATTATTTAATGATAAAGCTTAGAACAAAGATGGTTAAGGATCCTCATTGCCATTCTGTTTAAGTTTGTGAAGTGGTATTAGCTTTGCTAGACTCACCTTTCGTATATTCTTGATATTATAATTCGACCTTATGTAAAAGAATGATATATATTCAGCAGAGGACAGGGATGCTATTATTAATATTACAACAGTGATGGCTCCTACAAAAACTGTTGAGAAGTAACTTTTGCCTTCAATCTGTAATAAAATAACAAGATATTAGATAATCCCATTCTATCATCAGATGATATTTCAGTTGATTTGCTTTTGTTAACTTCACTGACTTTCATAGAGGAAAGTTAGATACTATGTAGTTTGAAAGCCCTGATGAATCTTGCTGGTCTAGCAGTTATTTCAGAATTAAAGATTGTATAGCACATTCTGGAATTTTTTTCAGGTATTTTAAAAATATTCATTTCTATATATATAACAAAATTACTCTGGTATTTAATTTCTATGTTTATATAGGTAGTTGTTATATACTTCTAATCTTTGAACCTTTTTCTTAAGAGGCATGGATTTGAGTCCGATTTAGATGGCCTTTGGTATCACTCCTCAGGTTAGTCTGTTTTGTTTTCTCCTGCTGTTTCTTTCATCTTAGTATCAGAATCAGGATCGCACCTGCCCTATCCCTATATATGACAACCAAAGGAAATTTGCTGAAGCTAAAAGAAAACCGTCGGGTTGAAAGCTTGAATGAATATCGTTATATCGAAATAAAAGTCAACTTACTGTATATAAAATGAAGGAGAATCCAGAATTTTCAGTCATTAGAAATACTCACTATTTCTGGAATGGATTTTCAACAGGCTATAGAACAACATAGGTTACTGTTCGGCGACGATATCCTTTCTGTAACCCAAGTATCTGTCATAGAGAAACAGAGTTGAAATGTTTTCAATTCTGCCAGTGTTGAGGATTTGGATATTCGACCTGAACATTCAAATGTTTCTGCACTGCTGTTTGTTCACTATATTCAAACCTTTGTTCATTGCCTATTCACATTATCATACTATGTGACATTATGGTAGACTTGCATCTTATAAAGCTTGAATTATTCTTTAGAACTCCTGTACGCTATGACACCATGTCGAACATGGTGTTGCACACCCATGCCAAAAGCTTTGAATGCCAGGTTTGAAATATGGAATGGACACAATTTCTCTAATTGCATTCATATATTTAAATAAATACCAGTAACTACGAGTTAGAAGAACTCCTTGCTCGTCTCTCCTGCTTATTGATTTGTAAGTTCACATTTGCAAGTCATATATCAAATAGCCAGTCTAGTTTTAGTGCAGTTTTAAAATGACTCCTGTACCATGTTGTTGTTTCTTGAAGTAGTTTACTTTTCTTTCTTGTACTGCTTAGTTGATGGTTGTTGTTTTAATCGAAGTTATATTCATAGATGTAGCTTGTTTTTGTTAATGTTTTATATGTTTTTTGTGTTTGTGTTTTATATACACACTGTTATCATGTTGTCCTACTTTCTATTAATTTGCCTTGTATACATGCATATACTTGTCCTCATGCCCTACATTTTACTTGCGTCCTACCTGTTTACTGATTTTCAATAGGTGTGTACATATATACATATATACTCATCGTCTCTGCTCCAAAAAAGGGTCAGTTTCCAGTTAATAAGGGTTTAGATCTCCATTCAGGTGGAGGTTTTGGTAGCTCCATTAGCTGTGCGCAACATAGACGGGTTCCCCGTTTTACGTTTTACTCTAGGTCCAACTCTGCTCCAGTGAACTTATATTAATATTAGTGAAGTTAAGAGAACTTTCCATCAAAGCTAACCCAGGAAATTAGAGTATTTTGTTTCTTAGACCTTGGCTTTTGTGAGACTAGTATTATAGCGCGGGCGTGTGTAATACAAATCGTAGAAATATAGATATAGGTATTAGTAAGAAGATAGGGAACTTTGAACTTAACTGTTAGAAGAAAAATGAAAACTATTAATGCTCAAAAAAGTAAAATCCCTGGTTGCAGAAAATAATGAACAAAGATTTTAACTACTTGCGGATTCAACAAAAAACTACTCAATGCGCATAACTTCCACGTGCAATTAGCTAGTGATTTTCAACTTAAGGCAACTTTAATAAGAAAACTAGGCTAGACCATAAGCATCATATCTAGACCAATTTTAGCTTGGTTGAAATATTAGATTACTTGATACAAAGTTTCTAACACAATTTAAAACACTAGATCTTTTTAATATTTTTAAACCCATTTAGTATGTAACCCAGCTAGAAATAAATATAAATAAAGTTCACCTTGACTGAATACAGTTAGAAATAAATATACAAAGCTAGCTATTTCCTTCATGTCCAGAATAGTCTTAATTCCAAAAAATTTGAGTAGACAGCATATTGTGCATAATGCCTTTCACATGCTTTGCTATTCAATTGGCATGGCAATACTTGCTACTTCTTTGTGCAAAACCTTTTCCGGTGTTGTTTCTATCTCTTTCAGAAAATCAACACCTTTTATCTATCTATTTATTTGAGCTTATCAGGTGTATGTGTTGGAGATAGTGCCCTCAGAGTCAATTATTGGATCACAGGCACGTGATTGCAATGATTGAGGGAGGACCTATCCCGGTAGGACAGTCTTACTCAAGATGATAGTATGCTATCTGGTTTACCTTTATCATCGTGTACTGCTTTAGGTGACCTGACATGTCGCTATTACACGTTGATAGAGCCCCTAGGATTCTTGCTTGACCACCAGCAGTATGAGGACGATCATATAAGTGGGAGCTGGGGTCTATAAGCACATCCTTAAAAGGTCCCTAGTCGTGGGAGTTTCGAGACAGGGCATCGATACTCCAGAGTAGACTAGTGTATACAGTCGACCCCGACGAGGGGCGGTGGCCGGTCTCACAAGCCACTGGTGTCAGTTGGTTCACCTAAGATGTATACAGGTGCTCATTGGGTTATGAGTACACCGGACAGGACTCGCCGGGAACATGCTAGTTGGTCTTATACCTGACGTCAGATGGCAGTTCACTGGTGACATGTGTACATGTTAGTTCATCGACCTGAGGATCGTCATTTGTCTCGTGTGAGTTCCCACTGTACTTTGATTACCACCCTACCACGCTCAAAGGAGACGTGCAAACAGGTTTTAGTTAGGTACAGTCCCGAACCACATGGAGGCAGTGAGCGGATCTTCAGGGGTTCGTCTCTCTCGGTATTGGGGGTGAGGTCGCGCTGTGTCTAGGAGAGCCATTACACGAAGCCCTCGGCCGAGGCAGGAGATTTACTGGTAGGTATTCCAGTAGTATCTCAGGGTGTTCTGGGCTACACTCCGACACGACTTGTACCGCTTTTGGGGGTCTGACTTTTACCAACCCCCTAGGCCCGCCATGCGATGCTCATAGACGAACGTACCGGACTATACGGATATTGTCACTGACAGGCTCAGTAGGGTGTCAGGATGAGTTCGCTCATCGACGTCCCTTTTGGTCAATAGCTGGTAGCCCGTCACGTATGGCTAATACCTCTGACGTGCTAGTGGTTAAATCCACAGCCATAGTATTGACGAGTCTTTAGAGTCCCCCACATTCAGTTGCTCAAGTTTTCGGGCGAAACGCTGTAGAGGCCGTATGGAGATATGGCAGGGTTCGATCAGATACGTGCGGTATTGCACGGATCAGGATCGGACGGATAATACTAGCCGGCTTTGGTTTAAGCCGGATCCTAGTACAGTACAGTGTAGATTTTGTCTCTTTGCATTTGTATTCGGTCGGAATACAGATGCGGGTGTGTATACACAGTATCGGGGTTTTCCTGTAATTTATTACGGGACCAGTTTTTTTGGAGTTGCCAGTTTGCTTTCCGTTTCGGCCATATTTCTTTGTATCTTTCATTGGCCGAAGATTGGTGGAGGAGGGCTTATTTGCATTTGTGCAAATAAGCAATTTGGAAGGGAGTCTTTGCATATTGTTGGATCATGATGGCTCCACCATCCCTTGACCATTTGACTTCTTCTTTCATGATGGCTTGACCTTTGTTGTGATGATGATGGTTGGTGGAGTGTGGTTTTGTTTTGGTGATCATTTCTTTTCATCACATGTGATTCCCTCTTGCATTATTGATCAAGCCACTCACTCCCTCATTCACCCTCTCTCTCATTCTCCCATTCCATGAGCATGGCCGGCCAACCCATGAGAGGGCTGTCCAAAATTTCTCATGTGGGATTTTTGCTCTTTTGCTTGTGTAAATCCTACAAGTTCCATCTCCATGAGCTTGTATCATCCCTCCACCAAAAGGGCACTTTCTTAAACCCCAAAATGAGACATGGTTCTACACGTATTCTACAGCAAACCTTGGGCACGTCGGCTCGCCAACTTCGTGTCCGAGTTGCCTCGGTATAGAGGTGGGAGCCCGTAAAAGAAGCAAGCGACGTGGTGCCCTTCCGACGAGCAGGTGGAGACCGGACATTCCGCGGGAGATCGGGACGACGGCGAGAAGACCGGAGGACACGGATCGCTCGGTATATCTCTCTTTCCCATCTTGTAGTTAGCTAGGACTAGTTAATGGTACGATCCGGGTTTATAGTGCGCGGTGGTGCCGGTTTGAAAATTAAAGTTAACCATCGCTTCCGCATTTGGCCTCGGGATGGAGGCCGGGGCGCCGCCGTGCACTTACAGTGGTATCAGAGCCTCGCCATTAACATAGTCTAGTTTGGTCTAACGTGTTTACATTTCCGATCGAACAAAAATCCCAAAACCCGCGTTTTCATGCATATCAGTTTCTGTGGAAATTTTTGTCTCGAATTTTTTTTCAAGGTGTTGCAGAATGATGTGCAGGGAATCCTAAGAACACTGTAGAATTTTGGTCACCTGATCTTTCCGTACGACCGCGGAGCCGCGGCCATAACCCCTCTTTGGCCACGGTTCCGCCGCAGGAATTTGGATTCACGTCACCAATTTTTTGCAGTGGGCTTGTGGGCTGAAAATAGAGGTTTTGGTATACTTTGTTTGGGCCCAGAATTTCTGTGAGTGCTACAGTATTGCTTGGGGGCCCACTTGGTAAAATTTGATCGATCGGATATTTTAAACACATTAGTTCACAGTATTTACATTATATCTGCGACCGTGCATGCCACTTGATCGGTAAATCCTGTCTAACTGCTATAGCCCGGTTAGACGGATTTGCGAACGTGACATTCACGTTGATGTTCTGTGATTTTGCTGTGATGTTGCGGATTGGTCGTGGGGGATAGCCTGGTTGCAGTGGTAGTACAGTTTTGTTGTATTATGTACATTTGATATTGCGGGGCGAGCGTCCGACATGTGGACTGCCGTCACTGCCTGTTTGTATTATTATTTTGGGGCACGACCAGGTTGCGGTCGATGTACCCGTTGTATGTATATTTTACTTTCTGTACTAGGATTACCCCGCGGAGGGGTGCACGGATAGCCGGGTTCTGGAGGGCAACAAGCCCGCATCTCATGGCATTGAGACGGAGGGGGCTTCACTCTAGAATTGGCGGGCTATTCGCCGCACTCGTAAGGGGTACAGGTTGACCCAGGATGGGTGCCCAAGTTACCGGATTCCGTGAAGTGCTGGGTGGTCCATTCACGTTGCTGAAGGGGGCTGCCTCGCTTCAAGTTTTAGCGGGTAACTTGCCGCGCCCGTAGGGGTCTAGGGTTTTCATTGCACAGGCTATCCACACGACCAGGGGAACGTCGGGTTTCAGTAGTGGCTCTGTGAAACCCGGGGATCCCAGATATCTGTATTGTTCTGTGATGCTGTACATTTCTGTGATGTTGCATTTTATCACACCTTGAGCGAAATATAATATATTGGTATATATATTAGTAGATGTTGTATATGTTTTGCATCCGCGCTAGTCCAGTCCCCGCTCTGTCGTTAGTTAGCTAACCTAATGGGTAATGACGGGACCCAGTGGCGAATGCGGATGGCATATACGTACGTCATATTATTTTCGTTCTTTGTGGTGTGATCAATTGATGGGACTGCGTTGATTCGGATCAATGCAAGTTAAAAACAAACCTAATTTGATGTTGTTGGAACACTTTTCAAAAAGCTGTTATTGCAAGAACGTTCACTTTTGTTTTGCATCGTGGTACTTAGTTGGAATATCCTGCTCCTCAGTCGACGAGGCAAGGGCCGAGATCCCTTCACCGGGAGTGATCCCTTGGACAAAAAGTTTGCGTCAGGGCAATGACTTCACTATAGCTGATTACTTTTGCTTTGCATCGTGGTATTCAGTTGGAATATCCTGCATCTCATTCTATGGGGAAAGAGCCGAGATCCCTTCACCGGGAGTGACCTCTTTAGCAAAGGTTTTCGTCACTATATTTTTAAAAGCTATCCGTTCCTTCAACGATATCAAGTTCATTACGTTAAAGGTTTTCACCAGAAACCATTCGTAGCCCTCCGTCATTTCAATTAAATATTCGGTAGTATTCAAGCTATGTATTTTGACCTCACGCCAAGGCATAGTGATTGGTAGCTGCCGGGTATTTATCTGTTGCATAGATAGATGCGTTGGTTTGGGACAGTCGTACTACTATTTTGGCCTACGTCAAGGGTATGTACGGGTGTGTTCAAATTAACCTGGGCAATGACGGGTAGAACTTGACATGTGACTTATAATATTTTGACCTCACGCCAAGGTCATAAGAGCATAGGGCAAAAATCACATCGGGAGTTTCAAAAGAACTGAAACTTGCCAGATATGCGCATACCTTCTGGAGTGTGATGTGAGCGGATTCCGTCATGTTATCATGCGATGATAGTTGGATCCCGATTCCCACTGATGAGTTAGTTTACTCCTCGGGTGATCCCTACTAATTTTTCTTTCAGGTTTGGAGGAGAATTTGAGATGACAGTGGGAGGTTTCCAGATTAGATAAATTGGTAACCATTCTGATCTAGATTAGAGTGCACGCTGAGTGTTTTTTTTCTCTCTCTTTGGCAGTGACCATTGACCCGATCCTAGACTATGACTCAGTGACCAAAATTAACTGAACCTTCTTAACACTGGCTTTTGGATTGTCAGAGTTGCAAACCTCATTGCCATTCCTACTTTTACCCTTTTCACCACGACACCCCGTATTACTACGAACGTCCACTTCCATTGGACAAAACCATCGTATGGTTATATACGAACTCGAAGGGATTTATTCGAGGATGGTTTCCGGTTCTGGAGAAAACGGATAGGACTATTCAGTTGTCTTTTCATTTTACCTTCTCTCAGGTTGCGAGTACTCCTTGGTTTAGGAGATAGTACACCTATTACGCAAATTGGATAGTCTTCTTCCAAACCTTAGGCTGGTGCCGACCGGTAGGGAATGAAGAAAACCAATTAGCCTAACGATGGTGTACGGAAGGTATTAAGTTAAGACAAACCAAGGGATTAGTAAGAGGGCAAAGTAAATTGCGACTGATATTCACGACCAAACCAGGTATTTCATTACCACTCCCACTTCACCTTTGTATTTCTGCAGGACACTCCGTATCACTACGAAGATCCACAGTTTATTGGATACTCCATCGTATGGTTATATACGAACTCGAAAGGAACTTGTTCCAGTTCGGGGATGGATTTTGGTTCAGGAGAAATAGGAATAAGGTTTATTCGGTTGTCTTTTATCTTCACCTTCTCTCGCATTGCGAGTGCTCCTAGGATCAGGACAGTACAGCCATTATGATTATTTGATAGTCTTCTTCCAAACCATAGGCTGGTGCCGAACGGTAGGGAAGGAAGAAAACCATTTGGCCTAAGGGGTGTGCAGAAGGTAATGACTAAAGACATATAAAGGGATTTGGAGAGGTGGCAAAGAATTATACGGTTACAGTCGTGAATCTGGAAGAGGCATTACTAGGAATACCGGGATACCCCATCGAAACATTTCAATGTTTCAGTTTCACTGTGTACTGTTAATGGAAAACTGATTTCCCAATTACACACTTGCTCCAGGGTATGTATTTACCAGGTATGATTCTCACATCTGTATGGTTTTACAGATGATGAGTGGGAGTAAGCTATTGGGAATTAGGTGATTGTTCTCATTATATCGGGATTCGTTGTAATCGGTGATATTTGAGGAAGTCACCTGGGTTGTTTGCCGGACGGCAAATATTTGGTTTTGAATATCCGCTGTTGTGCACCAATTTCAAATTGATATATCTGTACGTCTATTTTCATAGAGTGAGATATACCTTTTGAAATTATGTCTATGACATTTACCTATATCAGTGGATGGTTAGGTAAGGAGCATTAAACAGCGGTGTAATTCTTCTTAACCATAAGTACAGTTTTCAACCTACGACACACAGTGAATGAGTTATCAGACTTAAGGGACTTATACAGAGTATTGTATGTTGTCTAGGGTCCATCAGGACAGAGGGGATAGTCCTCGTACTATATTCAGTTTACTTATGACTTCTCTTGTTTTTAGACAGTTGTTTCGTGGAAACACAGGGTCCGAATTTTGAGAAGTTATAGGTATTTGAATAAAGTAGAGAACCAGGTGTTGCAAGTATCGGGATTCTTCAAAATGATCGAAGATGTAGATACTTGTGTGCGGTATTCAGTTGATAGTAATGACTAAGAGAACTTACTTCTCTTTCAGGTTACTCATAATTGGAAGCATTCCTAAGTTGAGTAACGCTGATCGGCCTCTTTCCATTTTAGTTGACATGCACTGCGGACAGTTGCATGATTTGAATCTGGTTCAATTAAATCAGTGCCTCTGGTCCTATATTGGATATAGAACAGTTCGTATCTTAACGATGTTAAGGTACGGGGAGTTGTTCGGCTTATGATTAAAACCAGACAGTGGACAACTCAAGGCACGTTTCTGTAATGGCTGTTTGTGGGTTGACCCAAGCTATGACGAGGGTTGACTTTCTACCATCTGGAAGAACAATAGCGATATTGTTCTAGACTCGCCACAGTTTTAAATAAAATGGATTTTTTCAGAAAACAGTAGGAGTATGGTAGAACTGGAAGTGATTCTAGAACCACAAACGATTACTGAAGATTTGATAGGAACCTAAATATTCAGTCTGGTTTGACATTCCATTGGCCACTCCGCAGATACGGTGGGTAACCTCAGGCACCCGAGAGGTACTTCGGTATGCTCAAGGACGGTGGCAGGGAGGTTCTTGTTTACCCACACTTGCCATTGCTGTTGTTCCAAGCTGCGAGACCCGGCGGGAGGATGAGTATAGCGTCGTTCTAAACTGGCTTTAGAAGTGTACGTCTATATGACTCTGCCAGAGGGTTGTCGTGGTCAGTGGGAACAGCGGAAGTATTGGTGGACAAGTGGCTTGTGTCTATTTATAGACTAAAGCAGATGTAGCGGAGATAGATCATCTATTTCTGATGTGACAGTCATAGGTTTGACTTCATCAGAATAGGGGATGGATCTGTTAAGAAGGTAGTAGGGTGTGATGTCCTGGTATTTGGATGACATACACAGAGTAGGAAGTGATATTCCTATACTACGATCGGTTATACTTTGGTCGTCACACAGTGGTTTCTCCACATGGGACTTGGACATTATATCAGACATACTGGTTACTAGATCTATGGTTTTAGATCTAGATTTGGGTGGTTTCCCAATTAAGGGTACTTAGACAGCATTCTAAGAGTATTTAGAATGGACGACTCCTGGCACGGTAGTGTACCTGCAGGTGATGGAGTCACCCTCTCTAAAGGTGTCTTACAGACTAAAGGGGAGAGGGATGTGCATGATTGGCATATCACTTGCTTAGGCAATTGAGTCAATCATGAGATGTCAAGTACCACACCGGATGTTGTTCTTGCAGTAGATGCAATAAGTTGATATTAATCCAATCCTGGAGAAACAGTCGGAAGCAGTTTTAGAACATAAGTGGATGTTCTAGGGATGTGATAACGACAGCCTCGTTCAGGAGACAGTTATCATTCCAGGCTTCCAAGGTGACCTGGACGACAGGGTGGTCGTTAGAGTTATAGTTTTCCTTCTGACGAGGGGCAGTATTTTGGACAGGTGGTCCAAGGCAATACCGAGGGAGGTATGACGCAGGATACTGATTAAGTTTAGTTGACGATACAGTCTAAGAAGTTTGGATTTGGAGTTCATTTATGAGTTAGGTCCCATCAGACATCCAGACACATTCTAAGACAGATATTGCTCATTTCGGGAGATGGCTTTCTCCGCGAACTCGAGATATAGAGAGACATAGAAAGAAACATCAAAGCGGATTCACTCATTGAGGCTATTCCTCGAACGCAATAGTTTCGCAAACGGGCTTTGTGAGACTGACTAGTAGAGGAGTTGGGTGTTCGGTATCACACGGGCTGTGAGTATGCGACATCGCAATAATTAGCCTTGAGTGCAAGTGGGAGATTGTTGGAGATAGTGCCCTCAGAGTCAATTATTGGATCACAGGCACGTGATTGCAATGATTGAGGGAGGACCTATCCCGGTAGGACAGTCTTACTTAAGATGATAGTATGCTATCTGGTTTACCTTTATCATCGTGTACTGCTTTAGGTGACCTGACATGTCGCTATTACACGTTGATAGAGCCCCTAGGATTCTTGCTTGACCACCAGCAGTATGAGGGCGATCATATAAGTGGGAGCTGGGGTCTATAAGCACATCCTTAAAAGGTCCCCAGTCGTGGGAGTTTCGAGACAGGGCATCGATACTCCAGAGTAGACTAGTGTATACAGTCGAGACCCCGACGAGGGGCGGTGGCCGGTCTCACAAGCCACTGGTGTCAGTTGGTTCACCTAAGATGTATACAGGTGCTCATTGGGTTATGAGTACACCGGACAGGACTCGCCGGGAACATGCTAGTTGGTCTTATACCTGACGTCAGATGGCAGTTCTCTGATGACGTGTATATGTTAGTTCATCGACCTGAGGATCGTCATTTGTCTCGTGTGAGTTCCCACTGTACTTTGATTACTACCCTACCACGCTCAAAGGAGACGTGCAAACAGGTTTTAGTTGGGTACAGTCCCGAGCCACATGGAGGCAGTGAGCGGATCTTCAGGGGTTCGTCTCTCCCGGTATTGGGGGTGAGGTCGCGCTGTGTCTAGGAGAGCCATTACACGAAGCTCTCGGCCGAGGCAGGAGATTTACTGGTAGGTATTCCAGTAGTATCTCAGGGTGTTCTGGGCTACACTCCGACACGACTTGTACCGCTTTTGGGGGTCTGACTTTTACCAACCCCCTAAGCCCGCCATGCGATGCTCATAGACGAACGGACCGGACTATACGGATATTGTCACTGACAGGCTCAGTAGGATGTGGTGTCAGGATGAGTTCGCTCATCGACGTCCTTTTTGGTCAATAGCCGGTAGCCCGTCACGTATGGCTAATACCTCTGACGTGCTAGTGGTTAAATCCACAGCCATAGTTTTGACGAGTCTTTAGAGTCCCCCACATTCAGTTGCTCAAGTTTTCGGGCGAAACGCTGTAGAGGCCGTATGGAGATATGGCAGGGTTCGATCAGATACGTGCGGTATTGCACGGATCAGGATCGGACGGATAATACTAGCCGGCTTTGGTTTAAGCCGGATTCTAGTATAGTACAGTGTAGATTTTGTCTCTTTGCATTTGTATTCGGTCGGAATACAGATGCGGGTGTGTATACACAGTATCGGGGTTTTCCTGTAATTTATTACGGGACCAGTTTTTTTGGAGTTGCCAGTTTGCTTTCCGTTTCGGTCATATTTCTTTGTATCTTTCATTGGCCGAAGATTGGTGGAGGAGGGCTTATTTGCATTTGTGCAAATAAGCAATTTGGAAGGGGGTCTTTGCATATTGTTGGATCATGATGGTTCCACCATCCCTTGACCATTTGACTTCTTCTTTCATGATGGCTTGACCTTTGTTGTGATGATGATGGTTGGTGGAGTGTGGTTTTGTTTTGGTGATCATTTCTTTTCATCACATGTGATTCCCTCTTGCATTATTGATCAAGCCACTCACTCCCTCATTCACTCTCTCTCTCATTCTCCCATTCCATGAGCATGGCCGGCCAAGCCATGAGAGGGCTGTCCAAAATTTCTCATGTGGGATTTTTGCTCTTTTGCTTGTGTAAATCCTACAAGTTCCATCTCTATGAGCTTGTATCATCCCTCCACCAAAAGGGCACTTTCTTAAATCCCAAAATGAGACATGGTTCTACACGTATTCTACAGCAAACCTTGGGCACGTCGGCTCGCCAACTTCGTGCCCGAGTTGCCTCGGTATAGAGATGGGAGCTCGTAAAAGAAGCAGGCGACGTGGTGCCCTTCCGACGAGCAGGTGGAGACCGGACATTCCGCGGGAGATCGGGACGACGGCGAGAAGACCGGAGGACACGGATCGCTCGGTATATCTCTCTTCCCCATCTTGTAGTTAGCTAGGACTAGTTAATGGTACGATCCGGGTTTATAGTGCACGGTGGTGCCGGTTTGAAAATTAAAGTTAACCATCGCTTCCGCATTTGGCCTCGGGATGGAGGCCGGGGCGCCGCCGTGCACTTACAGTATGCATATTGCTCTATCATTTCACTTATCATGTGTTTTATTCCATTTCATTTTTCCGCCAAATATGCATCATCACCTATCTTCATTCACATAACATTATGACCTTTTCTTCAAGGACAGTTTTAGATGTATGCACATACTTCTTCAATCAATATGAGCCCTTATTTTAAAGGTGTGTACATTGATATTCATATAAATTCAAAGTGTTTTGTTTGGTTAACATTCAAAGTGTTTGTTTGGTTGACATGTCGAATCTCAAATACGTCAGTCAACGACAAACTTATTGTAGGAAACTAGATATTGCAGACAATGATACAGATATGGCACACATGGGTTTTTGACAGCGGAAAAATTTGCCGGGTTTTATTGTGACAATTATCCTTTGTATTTATGCTAGATCGAAGTGGGTAGTATGGGATTGTTGTATTTGGGATTTTTAGTATGTTTAGCTGTACTTTGGCTGCTATTCATGGTAAACTTATTTCCATGATCTGCCGTAATTCATTAAAATCCTTTTAATGAACGGTGGGGCTAATTATCCCACTTTTTCTTTAAAAAAAACTTAAAAAGATTTCGAAAAGGTTATGTATGAAGAGAGAGGGTTGAAGAGGGAATATATAAATAGCAGAGATATTTAAAGGGTAAGAGACCCAAAATAAATTGGACAAACCCAATAAGACGTCCCAACATTCCATTATAATCTTTGTATGGAAACAAATTTCGAATACATCGCATAAAATCCATATTTGTAGTAAATAAAATAAGGGCTTGTATTGATTGCAGAAGTATTTACATACATCTCAACCGTCCTTGAAGTAAAGGACACAAAGTTATGTGAAAGAAAATAGATGATAATGCACATTTGGGAGAAAAAGTAAAGAGAAAAACCACATGGTGAGTTGAAGGATTGAGCAAATCTGCATACCTAAGGTCAAATAAATAGATAGATAAATTAAAGATGTAGATTTCTCAAATAGATAGAAACTTCACAAAAGATGGTTTTGCATAAAGAAGTAACAAATATTGTTGGGTTGGATGTCCATTGAATGGCAAAGCATGTGAAAGGCATCGCACACAATATGCTGCCTACTCAAAACTTTTGGAATGAGACCGCCATGCACATCATGAAGGAAATAGCTAGCTTTGTATATTTATTGCTAGCTGGATTTAGTCAAGGTTATCTTGATTTGTTTTGCACATCATGTAGGAGACACCATATTGAACACTGTGCAAACGCGTGCACCCTGGCTAAAAGCTTTTGGTTTATGACATGGGATGGACACGTTCTCTGATTGCATTCCTATATTTGAATAAATACCAGTTACTATGAGTTAGAAGGACTTCTTACTTGTCGCTGCTGCTTTGTCGATTTGTCTTGTTTTAGTTCAGTTTTAAAATTTATGAACCAGATTGTTGTTTCTTGAAATTGTTTACTTCTCTTTCGTGTACTGCCTAAGTTGATTGATGTTGTTCTCATCAAAGTTGCATTCATAGATATAGCTTGTTTTTGTTGATGTTGTATATGTTTTTGGGTTGTCTTACATATTCAGCTCCTTACATATACACACACTTATCCCATTGCCCTACTTTTTATTAATTTGCCGTCCGCATATACTTGATACTTGACCTCGAGCTTGTGCCCTACTTTTTACAAACCTCCTACCTATTTACTGTGTTTCCATGGTACATATATATGCTTGTCTTGGTGGCCTACCTTCTAGTAATTCGACGGCTCTTCATGTCATGTCTAATGTTTGTGCGTCATAGTTTGTGTCTCAATTGCCCAACTGTGAGCGATTTTCTAGTTCAGGTCAAGATGAAGATAGGTTATCTAGCTATGTCAACATCTCGGATTTTACATGCCTTTGTTCCTTGTGTGTTGCATGAGAGCAGTAAAAAGTGAAAGCTCTTAAGCTGTAATCGACAACATCCCTGCAAAAATTAAATTACACGCATGGCAACCACTTCAGCTATGGTATTATCTATATATACACGTAAATATGTTGATATTTAGATGAAGGTCGATGTTGTTGATCGTTGATTTCGATGGTTGCCTTCCCTATCTCAGGATAAGATTATCGTCTCAACGTCTTACCATGTATTAATTCATTGATTGTTTATGTGTGTGTTGTGTTTCAGGGTGGGGCCGCCCTCCCTCCTGTTAATCCGGCCATTATTAGTTTATTAGTGCTAGTAATCAGGAAGGTTATTGGTGGAAGAGTGGCTATACTTGGAGGGGGTCATCTGTAACCAACCCTACTATTGGATACAAGGCTATATTAAGTCCAAATCATTACCAGCAGACAGAATATCAGCAACATATAAAACCAATATTATGAACCTACTTTCACCGAGCCTTGGGTACACACATCCATCATCCATCGGTGGTGTTTGATGAAAACTCAAAGGATAAAATTAGCTTATTGAATTTCATATACCCTGCTTAAGTCCATATATCGATTTAGTAACTCTGCATACTAGATGATTTGACTCACCGTGGAAAACCGTTGAGGTTGTTGCATGTAAACCTCTTCATGAAGATCTCCATTTAAGAATGTGGTTTTCACATTCATTTGATGTGGCTTCAAGTCATAATGAGCTACAGGGACCATAACTATTCTGAATGATTGAATGATTCCTTCGATGATACTGGAGAGAATGTCTTGTTATAGTCAAAACCCAACTTTTGAGTGAAACCTTTTGCCACAAGTTTGGCTTTGTACCTTTTAATTCTTTCCGTTGGAGTCTCTTTTGGTCTTGAATACCCATTTACAACCGATGGGTTTTACTCCTTCGCGTAATGGCACAAGATCCTAAGCATGATTCTTATCCATGGAGTCTAGCCCCATCTTCATGGATTCGAACCATTGTTAAGAATTTACACTTTTCATGACCCATGTGAAAAGGAAACGGGATCATCAATGTGTAAGTTGTCATCATTAGACTCTTGAAGATACACCACACAATCCTATTGAACTTAAGGACTAGAATATTTAAAGCCACGGTTATAATTATTTTATTTTTGATCCTCCAACCATATCATTCTAGAGAAGCCACGAAGAAGACATCACTCTAGTATGATGAAATAAAAAGGTTTTCTCTTCCATTTCAACATGTGATCCATAAAATTCTAGACAATGAATGTAGAGAAGTCAAGGACCGCCTCGGAGTTTCGACTCCCTTTGGAAGCGCAAGTGTAGGAGAGAAATGGCTGACATTTCATTAAAGAGTTTAGATCATGAATATCCTAATTGTACTTGTCCCAATTTTTTGTATTACATTGTTGGCTTCACTACTACAATAAGGAGTTGCCTCTACGGATAAAGCCGTAGGGGCAAAGCACTGTCCCTACGGATATATTCGTAGGGGCTAGAAAATTCTCCGTAGGTGCAATCGCCGCAGGTGCAAGTTTTCGTCCTGAACATGTCCTTACGAAGTAAAAATTGCCCCTACGGTTTCATGCGTAGGGGACTATGTACTTACGGCTAACTCCGTAGGGACAAAATATTTATTTTATTTAGTGGTTTATAAAATAAAATACTTGCCCCTTCGGTGCTATCCGTAGGGGCAACTTCCATCCCCTACAGAGTTAGCCGTAGGTCTACATATAAGCCCCTACGGGTGTATCCGTAGGGGCACGTGTAACTCATGTTACTTGAATCCATAGGGGCAAATGTCAGTTATCCAGCCCCTGCGGAGTTAGCAGTGGGTCTACATATAAGCCCCTACGAGTATATCCGTAGGGGCAAGTGTAACTCCTGTTACTGAATCCATAAGGGCAAAATGTCAGTTATCCTGATATTTTGTCCCTACGGATAAATATGTAGGGGCAAATATTGGACCTACGGATTAAGCCGTAAGTGCAACTGATGGCCCTATGGCTTAATCCGTAGGGACAAAATATAAGGGTTTTTTTTTTTTATAAAAAAGGTCTTCCTATTTTTAACCCGTCCCGTGCACAATAATATATACATCATACCATATCAGGATAAATATAATAGAAATAGAAATAATACAGAAATATTCATAATCAACCATGTTACGCATAATATATAATAGAAATAGACACACAGAATACGATATCAGGATAAATCATCGTTCATAAACAACCACCAACCATTATCGTCCAAAATTTATACAATATGAATCAAATAAGTATATACATTCTCGAAAATATAAATAAAGCTATCCTAGCTCGGTCCAGCCCCTCCACCTCTGATAATCGACGTAATCTTGCGCATCTGCTCCTCGGTGCAGCCCTGAGTCGTCAAAAACTCGACCATTGAAGGAGCGGTCTGTGCAGGAGTCTGAGTGGACTGTGGAGTTGCAGGAGTGGTCTGCGCAACCGCAGCCGAGGTAGTGGCTTGCGGAGCCGCAGTCGAAGGAGATACATGTGGATCCGCAGCGAAGTACCCTGTCGCATCTGTTCAATTTTGTGTATAATAAACGGGTAAGAACTGTGTATTAGTCGAATTAGTTTCATTATCAGGTTATTGCGAAACCCCAATCTAAGATTAATCAAAGTTAAGTCTACAACCAAATAAGCTCAGGCTACTAATATTGGATATGTTACTATTTATAATATGATATAATATTTTACTATTAAGTAGTATACATACCATCATCTCCTTCAACTACTGGACGGAGGTCTTCAAGGTG
This sequence comes from Agapanthus africanus, assembly GCA_030015575.1. Lineage (NCBI taxonomy): Eukaryota > Viridiplantae > Streptophyta > Magnoliopsida > Asparagales > Amaryllidaceae > Agapanthus > Agapanthus africanus. The sequence goes on along the minus strand of CM057346.1, from coordinate 101,044,382 downwards.
GCAACATCTTGCTGTAGACGTCGCTCACGGGGGGTAAGGGAAGTAACCGCCGGAGTAGAGTCCAACCTCATATGGGCCCTGCTAGGACCCAGTCCCTGGCCTCTCCCAACCTCCGTGGTGCCTTCCGTGTGCGGCGTCTAGAACTGGGGTCAGCAGCATCGGATCGTTCTGTCCAGTAAAATCGATTCCTGATGCCTCCGCCTGCTCCACCATCCGCTCCCACACCCACATTAACCATTAAAATATAAGTATATCATTTAAATTTTAACTTTTCAAAACAAAAATTTCAAACCTGTTAGAATAAATATTAACACTTACGCAATACTCCTGGGTAGCGGTGCCGGGGAATCGAAGCTGGCCCGTGGAAGGATATGTCGAGGTGCCGTGGACGGCAAGATACGCGGACAGCACGCTCGGTGTACCACCCTGCGCCAGGGTCTGAGCTCTATGCAATTCGCGAAAAATTTACATATATTATAAAATAACTCTTAATATTACATTATATCACAGTAGGTCTATTGTAATTTACCGATAACTCCATGGCACGAGTAATATTCCTCGAGTCACCTGTATAAGTGGGGCGACTCCTCTTCGCCAACTTCCTATTCTCTTTATTTTGATCGGCCTGTTTATGCACAACACATTCAGATTTAGTTTTCTAATTAAGCAACACAAAAAAATAAATTATATACAAAATAATGAATTACATTTAAAATACAAACCTATTTGCGCTGAGAGTCGAAATATTGGCACAAGAGGCCATGTATCTACGTCGACTCTCGTAAAGGCCGGAGAATGTAGGAGAGCCGCTCTCTCTGCCTCGGGGGTCGCCATCCACAGGGAATAGTAGTCGATCTTCAGCTCGTTCCTATTGTATCAGACATTTGATTGCATGTTCTTCATCAAGCCATGGTATAGTGCGTGAAGATCGAGCACTCTCTCAGGGTGATCAGGGTCGGGTACATGCTGAAAGTCGTAATCCAACTGCAAATACAAAATAAACAATGTTATTAAATCGCAAGTGTTAAATAATAATAAATATATTGGGTAAGTCAAATGAAACTATATATTAATACCCGAGTCTGATCCCAGAAGAGGGCAAATGAGCGCCGGTGCTGGTCGCCCCACTCAACGTGAAGTGGAATTTCTTCACGAGGCGGCTCTCATCCCCCATATACCGGCCGAACCTCTCAGCATAATCGCCGGTATAGCGATAATCAGGGGTAAAGAAGAGGGGGAATGCTTCCTCCCCTAGCTCTGTCGGGCCTCAGCCTGTGGGACTGATTCGGGCCTCAAGTCCCCTTCTCGGGATGGGGATGCCCTGCATCTACAAGAAATATGAAGACAATCAATATGAAGACAAAGTGGTATTAAGAAATCAAGGTTTAACGAAAATTGAAGTGTGATATATACCTCTAGGGACAGAAGCACGAGCCTGGGCCCGGGCAGCTGCACGAGCGGGACGATAGTTCCTTCGGTGAGGAACAGCCGGCGACCCGGACGTGGACGCATCTCCAACTAGAAAATAAATATCGATAAAATTACATGAAATTCATGTTTATTCTTAAAGGATATGTAAAATGAATAAATATTTTATATTTATTCATATAAACCTGCAGACTGAGCGGAGGGTATGCAAGTGACGGGAGTGACCCCTGCACCAGACGTGGACGCACCACCTATAATTAGACAATCAAACATTGATTATATAAGTAATTGCAAAAAGAATGTGTATATCAATAATATAACATTCTAAATCAATATGTATACACTATAAGATATATAAACATACCCGCAGGTGCGGTGGTGGCCTCTGCCCGAGATTTAGAGGCACCACCTACAGTTCGAGATGTAAGTACGTAAGAGCAAAAAGAATGTATGTATATTTGTGATATAACATTCTAAATCAATATACATGCACTATATGATATATAAACATACCTGAAGGTGCGGGAGTGGCCTCTGTTCCTGATGTGGACGTACTACCAACAGCTAGACAATCAAACATTGGTTATGTAAGTAATTTTGACATGAATATGCATGCATATCTATAATATTACATTCAAAATGAATATGTGTGCAATATACCTGGAGGTGTGGCAAAGTCCACACGGAAGGAGGCATCCAAAAGGGTCTCCGATCGGGATGCAATACCGGCCCTCTGAAGCTCCCTACGCAGCTCTCCGGACGGCAGAACCGCTCTGCCTCTGTCTCTGCCAGTGCTGCGGCTGGAGCTCCTGCCGCCCCTCGCTGCTCCCGTCATCGTCATCGTCATCAAATCTAGATAAAACGGTTCATGGACGTATTAGACAATCATTACATATGCATGTTATATATGTATAGATCGTAAAATGTGAAGTAATAATATAACATCACTGATAACCTTTTTCGTTTCGTGGACGCATTAGACATATCTACTTGGATTTCATCATCGATATCATTTCTAACCCACGTAACTTCATGATCAGCTGAAGACAACCCGTCTTTCGAAACAGACGGTCGGACCACTCTAAGTCTTCTCTCTTCTTCATTCTCATCGCTGTCCTTTAATTCTGGGATATCGTAAACATCCCTGGGTTTCCAACGGCATACGACACTCTATCCCGGATGCTTCAAACACTGTGAGTAATATACTTGGAACGCTTGGTTCGGAAAGATAAACGGATCTTCCTGACCGTAAAATCGAAGTGTGTTCATACTGGTCAATCCATATTCATCTTTCCAAGTCCCGAGATTGTTTCTCCACTTATCCATATCGGTTCGTGTATCGTACCAAGTACACTGAAATATATAAAACGGTTCTGATCGTCCGGGATATTGGATACCAAGTATACAATTTAAGTATTCATAATAAATCACACCATCCAATCCTACCGTCACAATCCCACTATTCTGAGTGGTTCTAGATGTTTCTATGTTCTTAACTTCGAATTTGTATCTAAGGACACCGAATCCTTTATAATATGCTACCTCCATACTAGAAAACTGAGCTGAACATCTTGAATCACTCTCTAATGATGCAGACAAGTTCGGATCGTGGATCTAACAAAACAAATTTTACGACAAATACATAACATTAGATTAAAACTGATAGGAATAACATGTTATTCGAATAACTTACATAATCTGCAACCCAATCGCAAAAGTTATCTTGATGATATTTTTCCAATCGTTCATCGTTCCAATCAGGATGCCCCTCACGTATCTCGTTAAAATGAATTCTGTTCTCAACAATAAATTATGACATTAATATTATATCATTTCATACACACACAAACACAAATATAACAATTAATCCAAAAAAACTTACTCTCTAATTTTTTCAAGACATGCGCTATTGAGGAGGATAAACCGGTATATCTTATTGATAAACATAGTGTCTACCCTCTTATAATCGGTTTTGCCATATGGTCCGTCCTGAATTCTTCGAGGTCGGTTAAGTCCCGTCTCAATGTTTTCGTCCAGATAGCGGGAACAAAATGTGGTTGCTTCATCTAGAAGATAATCTTGCATGATAGAATCCTCTGATCGATTTCTATTGCGTATATACTTTTTAAGAGTGTAGAGGTACCTAAAGAAAAATATGTTAAATAAATAAATACGGGTATACAGAAAAACAACAATTTTACAAATTGCGCGAGACGAAAAATTCCACGTACCTCTCGATGGGATACATTCATCGATATTGTACCGGTCCGGCTAACTTAGCCTCAGTTGCAAGATGAACCGTTAGGTGTATTATGATATCGAAGAATGACGGTGGGAAAATACGCTCAAACTTGCAAAGCATTAACGGAATAGAATTTTCCTGTTTCTCCAGCGTCACAACATCCAGTGTTTTAGCGCATAATTCTCTGAAAAAATAACATAGGTCATTGATTACTAGACCAACTGATTCAGGAAGGGAAGTCCTGAGGGCTAATTGGAGAAGGTGCTCCATAATAACATGGTGATCATGACTTTTCAGCTCATCGATCTTGCCTTTCACAATTTTTATCTTCTTGTTGAATGATCCTGAGAAACCTGTGGGAACTTTCAAATCATGCAACACCTGCAGGAATCTTTTCTTCTCCGGTTGTGACATATGATACGCGGCATTGAGAAGTACAAACTTGCCTGGTTTACCCGCTATCGGTTTAGCATGCAATTCACTTCTAATTTCCCAGTCCTGTAGATCCATCCGAGTATTGAGCTTGTCTTTCAATTTCCCCTCTTTACAAAGAAGCAAGTTGAGTATGTGCTCGGATACTCCCTTCTCTATGTGCATGACGTTCAGACAATGACGCACTAAATTTGTTGACCAGTACGGAAGCTCGAAGAAAATTCTTAACTTGTTCCAGAATGGTAGTTTGACATGTTTGGTCGGATCCATCTCGAAGGTCACATTATTGTAACCATCCCACTGAGCAGTCGCGTCCTCTCCGGACAATGGGGCTGGAGGTCCAAGAAGCTCCTGATGACCATCAAAGTGAACAACTTCTAACCTGTAGGGGTGGTCTAGAGGCAGGAAACGTCGATGGCCGCAATAACAAACCTTCCTGCTAAAATTGAAGAATTTCGATGTTGTATGTTGATGGCAATAAGGACATGCTTTGTGACCATATACGGACCAACCTGATAGCATTCCATACGCAGGAAAGTCATTAATTGTCCACATTAAAGCCGCACGCAGTATGAAGGTTGTATTTGTGTTTGCATCGTAAGTCTCTACACCATCAATGAATAAAGATTTTAACTCCTCGATCAGAGGTCGAAAATAGACGTCGATATTGTTTCCCGGTGAGTTTGGTCCGTCGATAAGAAGAGGCATCATAAAGTATGATTGGTCCATAACCAACCAAGACGACAGATTATAAACTATCATTACAACGGGCCATGTGCTGTGGCTTCCAGTCATATAGTGTAATGGGCAGAAGCCATCACTAGCGAGTCCGAGCCTGACATTGCGAGAATCATTACTGAATATTTCGTGCCTCCTATCGAAATCCTTCCATACCGGTGAATCTCTTGGATGAATTATTTTTCGATCCTCACTTGGAGGAGCACGGTGATGCCAAATTATTGCCTCGGCTGTTTTCTTGAATAGTCTCTGCAGCCTCTGTGTTATGGGAAAGTATCGTGCTATCTTGACAGGTATATCAGGTTTCTTATCAGAATCTTTCGGCTTATACCTGGCCTCTCCGCATGTTGGACACTCTTTCAAATCCGAATTCTCTTTCCGGTACAACACGCAATTTTTAGGATATGATTGAATCTTCTCACACTTTAGACCCTAAATCGGACATCATCTTCTGGGCTCCGTACCAGCTGTTGGGCACGTTATTTCCCGGGGGCATAGAATCTTTCAAGAACGAAAGAAGCATTGTGAATGACTTGTTGCTCCATCCATTTAGGCACTTAATCTGGAAAAGTTAGACGAACCATGAGAGGGCGGAATACTTTGCATTCTCATAAATTGGTTTTCTAGTATCATTCATGAAATTTTCATACTTATCCGCACGCGGTCCTTGACTGGAAGGAATGTCATCTTCGGTACGAATAGATTCACCTAGGGCAGGCTCTACCATATCGTCCATTTCTTCTTCTGGAAAGAATTTACCGTCTTCTTCTTCTGCCGCATTACCGTCTTCTCCTTCTTCTGTTGCATTACCGTCTTCTCCTTCTTTTTCTGCTGCATTACTGTCTTCTTCTCCTTCTCCGTAATATAGCCAAGTTGTATAAAGTCTAGTAAAACCATGTTTAACGATATGAAGCTCTGCAAATTCTACCTTCTGCCGGTACTTATTTCCACATCTATCGCACGGGCAGAGAATCTTCTCTTTCACGATCTTATTATGTGCGCGTGTAAATTCAATAAAAGGAGCAACTCCTGCGACAAACTTAGGTTGCATACGTTGTTGCCAATCCACATATATCCAATCCTTAACTCTGATGTACTCATAGGCCATGTTAGACTGTATACCATATAAATTGTAGGTTATGATGACTATATTGAGAAATCTAAGAACGGGATGGTTACTGACAAAGGAGAAAATCCGTGTATATGATTTGTGTGTGCGTTTGTCGTTGAAAAAAAATAAATTATCGATAATCAAAGTTAGATTTGAGGATACCCATGTATGAGTTGTATTCTATATATATGTGTATTTCAATTTATGATTTCGCTTAAATGTAGGGTGGTTATTGTGTATGTGTTGTGTGTGTGTTTGTTGTGTATTCGTTTGTATGTGTGTGTTTCGGCTATCGGGGGTAAGGCTTCTATCCTATTAAGAATGTATAGAGCAGACACTCATTCGCTTGTGCTTTCAACCGTTTCGAGTAAATTTCGGCACACCTTCCCGCCGTTCTCCGAATACACTGTAATAGAATAGATAATCATTTCAAAGCTGTGAAATAACGTTGAAATGAACATCTAATCTATCTTTGTATACGGAGAACCAGCGGAAAAGTACCGACGAAATAACTCGAAACGGATGAAAACACAAGTGAATGCAGGTTTTTGCTTTATACATTCCTAACTTATCCATACTGGACAAATCTATCGGTTATCATACGATTGAATCTTCTCGTCACATAGACTATACAACGGTTGTTAGTACCGAACTATACAGTCCGATATTTAATAAACTTCGTATAGTTCTATGTCACGACGAACATCGAACGTATGTTAACCGATAGACGGGGACTAAGTCGCGCTTTGATTTTCATATATGAGTATCGATGAAAATATGAAAGTTTCATATTATTATCAAGTATCATATATTGGTTTTAACTTGAATAGGTTTTACGTTTACGTTTCGTTATTAAGGGTTCGAAGTTTTTAGTTTAGGGTAAATTTTTCTTGCGTTTACGGTAAAGTTGCACGTTTACGTTATCATCGAGTATCCTACTGAAAGAAGTAGTTCACCCTAAACCCTAAATAACCCAAATTAACCTAATTAACCATAATTAACCATAATCGTTACCCTAACACAAATTATTCCTAATTAACCCAAACTTAACCCAATTTACCCAAATTAACCCTAATCAACCCAAACTTAACCCAATTTACTCAAATTAACCTAATTAACCCTAATCAACACCCTAACCCTTTCAAATTATCAATAATTAACCCAAATTAACCCTAGCCTCTAATTAACCCAAATTAACGCTAGCCTCTAACCCTAAACCTGAACCAAACCCTAACCCTAACCCTAACCCTAATCATACACTGAACCCTAACCCTATCCCAAGTCTTACCCTAAGCCTAACTAATTAACCCTAACTGAACCGAACCCTAATCCTAACTCTACCCTCAACTAAACCCTAACAAACCATACCCCTCAACTGAACCCTATCCTCAACTGAACCCTAACCCTTCCCTTAACCGAATCCTGAACCCTAACCTTAGCCCAAGTAGCAACCCAATAATCAACAAAAACAGAAATTAATAGCATAATTAGAAGTAAAACTATGAAAATTACTAACGTGTAGCTAGGCCGGCGATGGAGAAGACCGGAGACGATCGACGACGCAATCGGCGACGAGTCGCGGACGGTGGCGATGAGGAAGTCGATGAGTCGCGGGAGGGCGGGTGACGACGAGGCGCGGGCGGTGGCGAAGAGAGGCACGCGCGGGAGATCGAGTGACGAGAGAGTTTTTTTTGGGATCGAAGACTTTTCTGTGTTTATTTTCTTATTAATAACCCATATACATGCCTCTACGGATACAATCGTTGGTCCTTCTTTTGTGGCTCCGTAGGGCCAAATAACAAATTACGTTTTAATATTTTTAAATTAATTCGTATGGTACCGTAGGGATAACCATGGGGACCTACGGATTAATCCGTAGGGGCAAACTATTATTGCCCCTACGGATAACTATATCCGTAGGGGCAACCCCTTATTGCAGTAGTGCTTGCGGGGATTTACATTGTTTAGGTGGTTGTAAATCGGAGTGTCTTCCTTCATGCGTAAATCATATAGTTGCTTCTTCAAATATAGCTTGTTTGACAACGACTTTGTCATGTACAAGCTCTCCAGTTTCAACCACAAACTTACCGCAAAAATCTCCTTCATAACGCTATACATCACATTGTCTACCAAACAAAGTTCTATCATGCACTGTGCCTTCTGATCTAATTCAACCCACGCAGCATTTGTCATGTCGGTAGGTTTAGTATCGCCAAGTAACTTAAACACCCCTTCCTTCACCAGAAGTGACTTCATCCTTCTCTGACAAATAGAAAAGTTATGTTTCCCATTAAATTTATTCACCTTAAATTTTGTGCTATTTACTTTGTTATCCATCATCCTAATTCCAAAGAAAATACATTTCTCTCGGATCCTTACGATCCACTATCAATATAATTACGATATAAGAATATTGGGAAGCGTCGTCACCTACCGTAAACTTAAATCACAAAAATACGGAACGGAGTTCTGATACCAATTGTTGCTACCGCAAGACCAATCGGCAACGCAGCGGAAAACTTTATATACGAATAACAAAAGAAAACCATATGCAAACCGCAATTAAAATAACAAAAGAGATTGAGGGGACGTGAAGAACCTTTATTAGAACTTGAAAAGAAGAAAACCTTACAAAGAATTATTATACCCTTTTCTTATGATCTCCAACGAGATCTATCCTCTTCTACAAATTCTCCTTCACCATCGATAGCCTAGATCTCTTATGAGGTCGTCGTTTACTACTTATGTTTTATGATCTAAAACTATTCAAAGTTCTTTATACGATGATTTTGATCTCTTATGGAGTGATGACTCCCTTTAAAATTTTATGATAAAAAACATCAATCCTAATTAATAACCTTAAGATTCTATATATAGACTATATAATTTAAAATCTCAGAAATTACAAAAATGCCATCAAAAACCAGATTTTCAAGTTAAATCTCGAACCGAATATTTGTAGTAATCGTCGAACAGACATTTGTCCATTTAGGGCAGACGTCTGTCTGCGTCTTTGACAGAACGTCAAAAGTGCTACCAGACGTCTGTCCCTCAGTGGCGAACGTCTGCCCCGATTAACCGCAAGTTTCCAGGGCTTAGGTCAGACGTCTGGCCCGATTAACCACAAGTTTCCAGGGCTCAGGCCAGACGTTTGACCCTCTGTGGTAGACGTTTAGTGTCTGATCTGGGTTTTGGACCTTAATTGGCAGACATCTATCTCCTGTGGGCAGACGTCTGTCCCCTCTTTGGCCTCGCAGTTTTGAGCAAAATACAAGATACCTTCACAACAGCGGGAGGCCTGCTTAAGTCCATATATCGATTTAGTAACTCTGCATACTAGATGATTTAACTCGTCGTAGAAAACCGTTGAGGTTGTTTCATGTAAACATTTTCATGAAGATCCCCATATAAGAATGCAGTTTTCATATTCATTTGATGTAGCTCCAAGTCATAATGAGCCACAGGGGCCATAACTATTCCGAATGATTCCTTCGATGATACTGCAGAGAATGTCTCGGTATAGTCAAAACCCTACTTTTGAGTGAAACCTTTTGCCACAAGTCTGGCTTTGTACTTTTCAATTTTTTCCGTTGGAGTCTTTTTTGGTCTTGAATACCCATTTACAACCAACCGGTTTTTACTCCTTCAGGTAATGGCACAAGATCCTAAGCATGGTTCTTATCCATAGAGTCTAAGCTCCTTCTTCATGGATTCGAACCTTTGTGAAGAATTTTCACTTTTCATGTCGCACGTGAAAAGGAAACAGGATCATCAATGTTTAAGTTGCCATCATTAGGCTCTTAAAGATACACCACGTAATCCTATTGAACTTAAGGACAAGAATATATAAAATAACAATTATAATTATTTTATTATGGATCCTCCAACCAAATCATTCCAGAGAAGCTACAAGGAAAACATCACTCTTGTATGATGAAATCAAAAGGTTTTCTTTTCCATTTCAACATGTGATCCATAAAATTCTGGACAATGAATGTTTGAGATATCAAGGACTGCCTCAAAGTTTCGACTTCCCTTTGGAAGCGTAGGAGAGAAATGGCTAACATTTCATTAGAGAGATTAGATCATAATATCCTAATTGTACTTGTCTCACCTTTTTTTGTATTACATTGTCGGCATGAGAGGATTTGCATTTTAAGCCGGGAAAAATAATGTATCGAGTCATCAATGAATGGCCCCATACCTGGAGTCATAATAAAAATGCGATAATTAATTAAAAGACTAATGTTAAATATGTCCCCAACAAATGCATGCATGTAAGACCATGTGCTCGAGTCTAATTTGATGGCTGTGTATGATCAGAGAGTATCAGAAACAACAAGCCAAATGTGTGGGCCATTCAAATGAAGAATCAATTTTTTTGGCAAATGTGATGCTGAATATTTTGAATTAAAGGGCAAATTTTAAGTTGATAAAATGGAACTTGGACATTTTTCATAAAACCCACCGTAAACTATTAAAATGCTGCAAAAGCTTTTCTTATACCAAAAAACTCCCAAATAGAGTTGACAATTGATTAACAAAAAAATTAACCGATGATGCTCAATATGGGCGATCTCCAAGATCAGGTCACATGGCAGATGGCATGTCCCAAAACTCAGAAGAAAGGGCCTATAGGGGCCGATCAGGCCATCCCTGTATCCGACCTGTAAGCACAAGCTGGCCCTCCTCGAAGCCCCTTGCAAATTGGCCTCCTCAGCCCCTCAGCTCGTCCGAGCTGCCATGGGTCCAAGACTCCTCGGCCCTCTTGCTCGTCTCCGAGCTCTCCAGCCGAGACCATCTTCCTCGGTCTCTCCGACCAACCAACTCCACCACTCACAAGCGTAACCGCCGCTCCGCAAATCTCGCCACGCGCAGATTCTCCGCCAGCAACGTCCCACGCCATCACGATCCCCATTAATGGACGATCCGCTCTTTACGCGGGCGTGACGTCGGGAGCGTAACTGCCGGCGAGATTCTCGCGCCTGCTGCTGCGTGCTGCCGTCACTATATAAACCCCCATCACAGAGGGGTCAAGCAAGCCATTTTTTACTCCACTTAGCCGTTACTCTGCTCAGATCTAGTGCTAACCTTATCGTCGGAGGGTCCTCGGTGGTACCAAACCACCCCGGGACTTCCTTGCAGGTACTCGGCGTTAAACTCCTCAAATCATCAATCTCCTCAAAACCCATTGAGGCCCACACGCAATAGGAGATCACTTCCAAAGTCCACCGGGAGATCGACGGAAGACAACATCTGACGGAGACCCGAAAAGGATCTCCATCAGTTGGGGCCGTCTGTGGGAACATCTCCACAAAAAACAAAGTTGGCCTTTCGATCTCCATCCACATGGCGAGCGACCACCCTGAAGATCCAGGTACCAGCCGCCGCCTCCCCTTCACCGGAGGCGCGGATGAACCTCCCCCGGCGACCATCATCAACGTCCTCGCCAGCCGAATAGATCGTCTACAGTTCCTCATAGAGGCGGTCGTCCGTGTCCAGACGGCCGGGCCAGGGCCCCAGATCGCCGCTCCTCCGCCTCCAGAAGGCTCTGCCCTCGTCGGCACGGCTGACCATCGGCAGGCTACGACCCCTGGCCACAGATCTCAAGGGCCGATACTCCCTGAGGCCCGCTGGGCGCCCCATGGCTCCACACCAAGATCCGCCACCAGAGCGCCTCACCTCGAGCCTCCTCGCGACCCTTACCCCCCTGAGGAGATGTCGGTCACCTCGCCTGTCCACAGGTATGATCGACACCCCCTCCCTTGATGGGGTCGCACAGAAGGGGCTCGCCACGACGGCTCGAGAGCCACCTCGCCCGGGGATCTGAGGGACCTCATCGAGAGGAATTGGGGCCGCGCCCAGACCCAGGTCTCCCACAGCAGAGGCCAGGGATCACAACGCGCCGAATCCTCGGGGTACCACGGCCGACTCGACGCCCTCGAAAAGAAGATCGAGGGCATGCGCCGGGAAGGCAACCTCTAGGGCGACGGGGACATATACGCCGCCGACTCGCTCACCAAGCCATTTACCGAGGGACTGCTCGCTGTTCACGACTCCTCGCGCAACAAGCCCCCGAAGGTCTCTCTGTTCGACGGGAAAACCGACCCCAAAGACCATTTGGATGCTTTCACCGCGGGGATGAGCTTCCAGGACCATTCCGACGCCGCCCAGTGCAGGGCCTTCCCAGCCACCCTCATCCGCTCTGGTCGGGACTGGTTCCGAGGACTCGAGCCCCGCTCAATCTCGACCTTCGACGAGCCGATTACTCAGTTCCTTGGCCACTTCGTTGGGAACCGTCGGCAGAAGTGCACGATCGACTACCTCTTCACAATTAAGAGCGGGGACAAGGAGACGTTCAAGGCTTACATCACCCTCTTCTACAACGCCCTCCTCGAGGTCCCTGAGCACCGGGACGAGACCGCCATCACGACGCTCAGATCTGGTCTGAGGCATAAGGAGTGGTTGTGCTCCTTTGCGTTTGCACAGCCTAAGACCATGGCCGAGGTCAAGACGTGGACCGAGCGCGAGGTTCAGCTGGAGTCCGAGGTGAACACGAACCTCCCCCGAGCAGAACGGTCCGACCAGAAGAAGAGGGCTCGGGAAGAGAGGCCGGAGCGTCAGCAGCCCTATCACCCGAAATTCCAGGAGTACACCCCGCTCAACGTCTCCCTCGCAGTGTTACTAGAAGAGGCCCAAGGCGAGGGGTTCTTCAAGTTCCCTCCAATCCTGCGTCAGGCCTCGAAGCGAACCCGGGGCCCTTACTGCGCCTTCCACCGGACGCTGGGCCACACCACGGAGGATTGTAAGCAACTCCGGGACTATATCGAGGAGCTCATCCAATCGGGGCACCTTGCCGCCTACTTAAGGGAAAAACGGCAGGCCGACCGCGAGCAGGAGCAGCGTCCCCCTCCCTCCAAGCTGACTATCGGCCAGATCATGCTCGTTTCGGCAGATGACCAGTCCGGCGCTCGGGGAGCCTGTCACGCCCCGCTTCCCAGTATACGGCGAAGGGGACGCGACTGGTCCGCTATGTATTTACTGTGAAGTAAATAAGCTAAGCGTATCTAAGCAATATAAAAATAAGCACAAGAGACAAGATATATAAACTGAACAGCAATTTTATTTATTAACATTGTTTTGTACAATGTATGGAAAGTAAATACAACTGAAATAAAAGCGATGTCTAAACAATGGCATAACAGGAAATGAAAAGTACTGAATGGAAAATATACAATGTCTAGAGCTCGGGGTCTTCACTGAACTGGTCCAAGTCTTCAGCAGTGGGCTCGATCTCTGACAGATCCAAATCACCTGACGACATTCAAAGAAGAAAGAAAGAGAATGTCGTCAGCGAACAGGTCGCTCGGTAAGTCCCAAAGATGAGGGAGAAATAGACGGAGAGTAAGAGAGAGAGAGAGTAGCTTTTAATATTGTATTATAATGTTGTAATGTTGTATTAACGCTGTTGTTTGTAACCTGGTACAGAAGATACCAGTGTATACGAGAGGAGTCCCACTTACACCGGAGACTTTGGTAACCTGTAGTATAAGGCTCCGTCGATAATACCACGGAACAACGACATGAATGTAATTACGTATTCAGTGACCATCTCGTGCCACCTTTAACATATTCCGTACCAATCTACCTCTTAAACCCCGAAGTGTTTTATTTATATTGTTTTGTACTGTAAATTGAATTGAGTGTATAATTGAAAGACTGACCGAAACCATGATATCAGTAAACGGATGTAATCGTAGAATCATGTAAGTGGAATAACTGGAGAACCATGTAAATTGAATGTCTATCCATGGTTCGGTTCAGTCAAGTCGTATAGATTGATAATTGGATTCATGGATTCATGTCGAAGATTGTAGATTGTAGATTGTACTTAAATCATATTCAAGCCAGATTAATCAGACTCAAACCCGAGTCAGACAATTAGAAGTGTAAATCGAAATCTTGATTATTTCTTAAACCTATAATTGCTAGGGTCCTTAGAGTGATTTATAAAACTTGAGGGGGTTTTATGTAAAAATACTTTTATATATTTCTCAAAATACACCTCAAGTATTCATTATTCGTCTTTAGAGTTATAATGAATGTGGATTTTATATTGTGATATTTCTAGTGGAAATATTCTAGATTCATAATTAAAGGTATTTATTTATAATATTGATTTATTTGGAATTCATGGTATTTTAGTGTAAAATTTGTTCTTGTGATTTTTAGAAAAAGGTGGAATATTTATATTATAACAAAATAGATATTTTAATGATAAATATACATATATTTATACAAAAATAATTTTAATAAATATTTTATATTCTAAAAAATCTTATTTTCTTAAGATATCGTATTTTAAATCTTTCGAGACCGAATGCTCCTTGCGGAGGTCTGAATCTCGCACTACTAAGCCCGAGGGTGTGCGATAAACCGCATCATCCCGAACGGGTTCCCTAAAATGGGTTGTAGCGGCGCTTTGCAAAGATTGTAAAATACTAAATCCTTTAGAAAACGGTTTTATGAAGTAAGTGGTATTTATTTGTAAAGGTGTATATTTTCTGTATTGTATGTTCTAGATTTTCCTAAGTCAACCAGTCTATTCCTAACTAGTCAAGACGACAAGTTGTGAGATGGCTCAAATCGCCTCTTCACCACCAATTGTGGCCAGGTAAGTACAAGTGAGGAAAGGAGGGATCCGCTCACGAATCACCGTAAGACGGACCTTTTAAAGTTACCTTTCTCACTTGTCTAGCCTAGACACCAAAAAGTCAGGTTTAGATAAACGACTGATGTCCACAACTTATCGTATTTTCATAATAAGTGGTACTTCTTTAAAAAGTGTATCAAAACTAAATCTTTTAGAAATGGTTTTATTAAGTATATGGTATTTAAATGAAAATGTTTGTTTTCTCGTATTCTAGGTTCTCGGGGGTGTTGTATATGAGTGTGTGAGGAGGTAGGTCGTTACCTCATGATTTACTTTAAATGTATAGCAAATTTGATGGAGTTAAATAAAGGATTGAAACAATGTGATATTTAAGTGAAAATACGATAAATTGAAATAGCTATCATTTCATGTGATGAAACTTGTTCAAATTGTTTGATTAGTGTTTAATAGTCAACATGAGGAAGTTTAAGTTTGATGGTATTAGTGAGAAGTGGAATTTTATAGAAAACCGAATAGGAAATCGGATTTGTTCCGATTCCGTCGGGTTTTGTAATTTCGTATTTTGAGAATGGAAAAGAGAGATAGAAAAGGGACTTACGGGTTTTAGATTACACAAGAGGGTGAGAGGGAGGTAGGGGAATTGCCGATGTGTTGCGTCGTCGCCGGTAGTTCCTAAAACGATCGTCGGAAGTTCCGCCGGGAATTCGTCGGAGCTTCGCCTCGAGCTCATTTTCAAAGTACACAAGATTCTTGGAATTTTGAGAGAGTTGGCTCAGAAATGTGAGTGAGAGGGTAGAGAGTAGGGGTGGTATTTATAGGGTTAGGCTAGGGTTAGGATAGGTGAAGAGTTTAATTGAAAAAAATGTAAAAATATATAAAATGTATTAAAAATTGGAGTAAATAGAGCTTTCTGAATTCTCTGGAACCGATCTGGGAATTTGAAGTATACAGGGGGTTTTAGAATGCCAAGAGTCACACTTTTGATGTTGGGGACTCGGCCGTCCGGCCGAGTCGATGGGTCGGAATGTTGGGGGTCTCATGGGGTAGGCACTGGTACATTTAGTTTTTCAGGTTTAGTTCAAGTTTTGGGAGTTATGGTGTGTGGACTGTTGGGCTTCCAAAGAATTTGAAACAAAATAAATACAAAAAATAATGTAGGGTATGGGATTTGAACTCTGGTGGCTTGGTTCAGCAGTGCAAGGTATTACCAATGAGCTACAAGCTCCTTCTTGTAATTAAATTGCTAATTAATTACTTAAGTCTTGTGCTCAGGCAATAAATACCCCTTTATGAATTTTTGAAAAAATATTTTGAAAAGTTTGTATAGGAAATTTGGGGTTGTTACAGAGCCCCATACCCGGTGCCGAGCACGAAGACCAACAAGCCTCTGAGGAGCTCGGGCCCCGCTAATAAGGTCATCTATTAGCATGTACTTTTCTTTTGGAGCAATGTAAACTCTTTCTAAGGTCTGTTGTTAATTTAATAAAGATTAATGGAACATTGCGAAAAAAAAGGAAAGATCTCATTTATTCAAAAAAGGTATTATGGGCTCCTCAACCATACATACAAAAAGAAAAAGAAAATTACAACAGCGGGGGAAGGGGGTGCAAAGAGCACTGCTCATGATACTCGGTAAAGATCTCCGCCAGCCGAGGCCTCGCGAGATCCAACCTCTGCCCTCAGTCCCTCCCGCGCGCGTTGACCCCGAGCCTCAGCTCGCAGCACTCGCGGACGAGCGCCTCTGAGCGAGCCAGCCGGTTCGTGGAGATCAGGCCGAAGCGCCTCAGAGACCGCAGCTTGCCCATGGCCTCGTCATAGAGCTGCTCGGACAAGGGGTTGTAAAGCCCCGGCGACGCCCTCCAGATGGAATACATCAGCAACTGCAGCAGGGAGGAGTGTCGGGGGAGCAGCCGGCCGAAGTGGTCCTCGATGCTCCCATAGACCAACTGCACCGTGTCCTCGATGCAGTTCTGATCATAGAAGTATACGTCTTCGAAGTGGATGATTTCGGGGATGGTAAAGGAGAAGTCCTGCATTCTCAACGATCTATTTGTGAGGAAAGGAAGGACCAGTTCTCTTTCAGCCTTATATAGCCTACTGCACCCCAACGGAACTTAACGGGCGCCCGTTCTCACATAAAAAGTCGCTGCCACGCGCCGATCATCGCGCCTTCTCTGGCAGAACCGGAACGACGTGACCCTGGCGCTTCGCCTCCCCCCACATTCAATGCGCATGCTACGCGCACATTCGCCGCGACCGTTCCTGTTCCCCAAACCTGCAACTGGATGGACGGACGAAACCTCATGAAGAATTTGCCGAGCAGCTACCCTGCTCGGTTATCTTTGGCCGGTAGCTTCCCCACTCGCAACGCCAGGGATCAAAGCCCTTGCCAAGGGGCAACCGCGCAGCTTCACTGCCCGGTTATCCTTAGCAGGCCTCCTAAGGCCCCTCCAACGCTAAGGATCAAAGTCCCCCGTAGAGGCCGCCGAGCGGCTTCCCTGCTCGGCTATCCCTGGCCGGTAGCTTCCCTACTCGCAACGCCAGGGATCAAAGCCCTCGCCAAGAGGCAACTGCGCAGCTTCACTGCCCGGTTATCCTTAGCAGGCCTCCTAAGGCCCCTCCAAGCTAAGGATCAAAGTCCTCCATAGAGGCAGCCGAGCGGCTTCCCTGCTCGGCTATCCCTGGCCGGTAACTTCCCTACTCGCAATGCCAGGGATCAAAGCCCTCGCCAAGAGGCAACCGCGCAGCTTCACTGTCCGGATATCCTTAGCAAAGCTCATACGGCCCCTCCAACGCTAAGGATCCACGCCCTCACTAAGGGGCAGCCCCGCAGCTACCCTGCTCGGTTTTCCCTGGCGGGTAGCCTCCCTACCGCAATGCCAGGGATCAGAAAGTCCTCCCAGAGGCAGTCGAGCCCGACCCTCGCTTGGCTATCCCTGGAAGGTAGCTTCCCTACTGCAACGCCAGGGATCAGAAAGCCCTCCCAGAGGCAGTTGAGCCCGAGGATCCCTCGCTCGGCTATCCTTCAGGAAAAAAGCCCTCGCCGTCCTTGGTAGGCTTCTTACAGCCCCTCCCGCGCTAAGGACCAAAGTCCTCCCAGAGGCAGTCGAGTCCTTGCTCGGCTATCCCCAGCTGGTAGCTTCCTACCACAACCGACAGGGATCAAAGTCCTCGCCAAGAGGCACTGGGCAGTAACCCTGCTCGGTCCCCGTCCTGAAGGATCAAAGCTCTCGCAAGAGGCAACCGAGCAGCTACCCTGCTCGGTCATCTCTGGCTGGTAGCTCCCTACCCATGACGCCAGGGATCGAAGCCTTCGCAAGAGGCATCCGAGCGGCTACCCCGCTCGGTCATCCCAGGCTGGTAGTTGCCTATCCACGACGCCAGAGATCAAAGCCCTCGCCAAGAGGCAACCGCGCAGCTTCACTGCCCGGTCATCCTTAGTGGGCTTCTTACAGCCCCTCCAACGCTAAGGATCAAAGTCCTCCTTAGAGGCAGCTCAGCAGCTACCCTGCTCGGCTATCTCCGGCTGGTAGCTCCCTACCCATGACGCCAGGGATCGAAGCCCTCGCAAGAGGCATCCGAATAGCTACCCTGCTTGGTCATCCCAGGCTGGTAGTTGCTTACCCACTACGCCCGAGATCAAATCCCTCGCCAAGAGGCAACCGCGCAGCTTCACTGCCCGGTCATCCTTAGTGAGCTTCTTACAGCCCCTCCAATGCTAAGGATTAAAGTCCTCCTTAGAGGCAGCTCAGCAGCTACCCTACTCGGCTATCTCTGGCTGGTAGCTCCCTACCTATGACGCCAGAGATCAAAGCCCTCGCCAAGAGGTAACCACGCAGCTTCACTGCCCCAGTCATCCTTAGTGGGCTTCTTACAGCCCCTCCAACGCTAAGAATCTAAAGTCCTCCCAGAGGCAGTCGAGCCCGACCCTCGCTCGACCATCCCCAGCTAGTGGTCGTTGCTCGCGACGCCAGAAGTCAAAAGCCCTCGCCAACGGGCAACTGAGCAACTTCCCATTCATGATCGGCACAAATACGGCGGACATCCCTCTGCCCGTCACATGCAAAGGATCCGAGGCCCCGATAAGGGTCATCAGGTCTATCCAAGGTTGAGCGATCCCCCCTCGACTTCGGGGCCATGGAGACGCCTCTTTCTCAGCAGCGCTTCGAAATCAACTCGACGAACGATCGCTAGACAGACAGCCGACCTGACATGGAAGCCTAACAGTGCAGGCAGAGATATTTTACGAGCATTCGTTACAAACAGAAGATAAAGTGCAAACCGATGAAATCAAAGAAAATGTTTTATTACCAAAGGCAAAGTCTTTACAAAGGGTATTTTAGGATCCCCAGCCTTACAAACCGTCCGGAGGCTTACAAAAATTCCAGAAGCAACAAAATAAAAGAGGAGGAAGATGGGGGCTTTAGGCCTCGGGGCCAGGCATGACCTCGGGATCCCCAATATCCGCCACGAGACGAGCAGGGTCCTCGGCGACTTTCTCGTCAGGAATCTCTTTCCCCTGCTCCTCGACGTCCGCGAGGGGGTATTCGGCCCGGAGCTCTTCATCATCGAACTCTGGCATCCGGGCCTTAACGGCGTCGAGGGCCTCGTGCCAGATCAGGGTTGTGGCCACGGCCAGGTCATCATAGAAGTCCTTCGACTTCTTGTAGACCTCCACTGCCTTCGCCGCCAGGAGGTCGGCCAACTTCACCGTCCTCAGGTCGGCCGACTTCGACGACTCGGCCGCCGCCCCCAGCTCCTTCCGGAGGGTCTTTACCGTCTTTTTCAGGTTGCCGGCGAGCTCCTGAGCATCCTCAAGCTTGGCCTCGGCAGCCTCGCGGTACCGGGCAACCTCCCGTTTCTCGGCCTCCACCTCGCCCTCCAGGGCGGCAACCCTCGCCATCACCGCCTCCAGCTCCCACTTTGAGCTCTCTTCCAGCGAGGCGAGCTAGCCCGCGACCTTCATCGCCAGGGCTATCACCTCTGCCTCCATGCGTAAGGCGAGGGCAACGTGCTGGAGGACCTGAAAGATAGGAAAGAGATCAGAAAGACGAAGGAGACACCGAATCTCACAAAAAGCCAAACACTTACCTGCATGGACTCCTGGGCGATGGACGCCATCTGGGCCTTGAAGGTCCCCCCGGGGACCCTACCCCCCGCCGATTTCTCTATCTCATGAAGCAGGCTATCTGCGACGGATAGCCCCGAAGGCACCGTGAACTGGAGGCCTCCTTCCTCCACCATGATCGGCGAGGGCGGGCCCCGGGAAGACCTCCGGGAACCCTTCTTGAGCGGCTCCGATGGAGAGCTGATCTCCTCCTCCGAGGCCGGGTCTTCCAAAATCCGAGCACGCTTCCGACCCGACGCTCTGCTAGGCCCCGGGGCGGGATCCGCCCCCGAACGCTCGCGGTACGCGACCACCGGATGGGAGGGAGCCGGGACAGGCTTTGCATGAGAAGAGCTGGCGCCCCCAGCCTTCATGACCATCCTCGGCTGGCGCATGGAGGCTCGGAGCTCATCCAGATCCATGGGTCCTGCACAAAACCAAATGCAAAGAAGTCGGCGACACGAGCAATACACAAGTCAAAAAGCAAGCCTAAACTTACCGACGAACTCAACGGGGCTGAGCCCGGCCCAACTCAGGACCCTCTCAGACAGCAGCACGTCGAATCGATGGATGGTCTCCCATGACGCCACTCTTACCGCGGTGGGGTCACTAGACTGGTTCCCCGACAAGCATTTTTCCCTCGACCACTCGGTAGGCACGGGCCAGTCCTCGACCTCGGGAGGAGAAACGAAAAAGAACTTCTTCTTCCAGTCGTGGATGGAAGAAGGTAGGGCCACAACCCCTGTCCCGGAGGTGCCTCCCCGTCGCTTTCTAAAAGAGAGGTAGACCCACCTCGGGTCGCCCGCTCGACCCTCAGGATGATTTTTGAACACGAGGGAAGAATCAAGGAGAGAAAGGATGAAAGGAACCGCCTGTAATTTCAGGAGGATCAGGAACCCGAGGAGAATCCTCCACGAGTTCGGCACTAACTGTCCAAGGGCTAACCCGAAAATGTTCAGCGTTTCGACGACATCGGGAGAGAAGGGTAGGCGCATTCCATCCCAAAAAGCTTCCAAGTACAGGGCGATCTCCCTACCCGGTACTTGGTCTGCCCTCTCTCCCTCCTTGGCCAGACGAAGCGTATAACGTGAGGGGATGTGGAAGCGAACCCGAGCATTGGCGAGCTCGTCCTCATGCCTCACCCAACACGACACGCCAGAGGCAGCGTCTACCGCCTCCTCCCTGGGGGCTGCCCCTGCCGCACGATCCCGGGAAGAGGATCCGACCCCTGCTCTCCGGGAGAACTCAGGCTCAATTAAAGAGTCCCTAGAACCTACTCCCATGACATCTACAGACTCTACGAAAGAAGACATCTAACCTTGAGAAGAGAGATCCTCGGAAAACGAAAGCGGAAGAAAGAAGACGGGCGCCGAGCAACCAGGACTGAGAATAGAGGAATATGAAGGAGTATGGGCCCTTGAGCGGGCCCCATCCCTACTTATCACCGCAAACGACCTCATCCTACAGCGCCCTCCATCTCCTGCAAAAAACGCCTCCTCGCGTCCAACGGCTTCGATTGCTCCACGTGTCGTTCCCACACTGGACTGCACCCCATCAAACGCCGCAGGTCTGCACATGTCACGTCGGCCAACCGACGCTATACACGTGGACCGTCACTTCAGTGGCAGGATGATCGAACCGGCGCATCTTTCTTAAATGTAGAGATCTCGCCCTGATTCGCTGGCAGAAAAGACAGCTAACGGCCCGGTGACGCGCCCCGACGAAACCTTAGGAGGGAACTCATCCCGGGCGGCCCGGCAGTCCACTCCTGACCCGACCCGCTAGCTGGTCGGGACAAAAGTGGGGGCCTAATGATGATGCTCAATATTGGCGATCTCCAAGATCAGGTCACGTGGCAGATGGCGTGTCCCAAAATTCAGAAGAAATGGCTCACAGGGGCCAACCAGGACACCCCTGTATCCGACCTGCAAGCACAAGCTAGCCCTCCTCGAAGCCCCTTGCAAATTGGCTTCCTCGGCCCCTCAGCTCGCCCCGGGCTGCCACAGGTCCAAGAATCCTCGGCTGTCATGCCCCGCTTCCCAGTGTACGTCGAAGGGGACGCGACGAGGTCCGCTACGTATATACTCAGAAGTATATACGCTAAGCGTATCTAAGCAATATAAAATAAATACACAAGAGACAAGGATAATAAAAACAGCAACTTTTATTTATTAACATTCTTTTATACAATGCATGAAAAAGAAATGCAACTGAAATAAAAAGATGCCTAAACAGTGGCATAACAGGAAATGAAAAGTAAAGAATGAAAAAGTGTACAATGAAACTAAAGTGCTGGGTCTTCGGCAAACTGCTCCAAGTCTTCTTGAGATGGCTCGATCTTTGCCGGGTCCAAAACACCTGACGACATTCAAAGAAGAAAGAAATAGAATGTCGTCAGCGAACAGGTCGCTCGGTAAGTCCCAAAGGTAAGAGAGGAATAGACAGAGAGTGAGAGTGAGAGAGAGAGAGAGAGAGAGTAGCTTTTACAGTTGTATTATTTTGTTATATTGTTGTAGTATTGTGTTAACGCTGTTGTTTGTAGTTTAGTACAGAAAGATGCCAGTGTATACGAGAGGAGTCTCACTTGCCCCGGAGACTAAGGTATCAAGAACTCAAGGAACCGTTTATGTCACGGTACAACAGCAACTGGATTTATGTTAGGTGTCTTAATCTTACCGTCTCGTGCCACTTTTAACACCTTCCATACCAATCTACCCCTTAAATCCCGCGATGTCTTATTTGTATTGTTATCTTGTAAATTGTATTGATTGTAAGATTGATTGACTGACTGACCGAAATGATGATATCAGGAAACGGTTGTAACCGCAGAGTCATGTAAATGGAATACTGAAAATCATGTAAAAGGAATATATATCTATGGTTCGGTTCAGTCAAGTTGTATAAATTGATAATTGTATTCATGGATTTATGTGTTCATATTGAATTGGAATCTTGTAAATTTTAGATTGACTTGAATCATATTCAAGTCGGATTAATCAGACTCAAACCCGAGTCAGACAATCAGAAATGTGAATCGAGGTCTTATAATTGCTAGGGTCCTTAGGGTAATTTATAAAACTTGAAGGGGTTTTATGTAAAAATACTTTTATATACTTTTCAAAATACACCTCAAGTATTTATTGTTCGTCTTTAGAGTTGTAATGAGCGTGGATTTTATGTTGTGACATTCCTAGTGAAAATATCCTAGTTTTATAAATAAGGGTATTTATCTGTAATATTGATTATTTTAAAGTTCATGGTATTTTAGTGTAAAATTTATTCTTGTGAATTTTTAGAAAAAGGTGGAATACTTATATCATAATAAAATAGATATTTAAATGATAATTATACATATATTTATACAAAAAATAATTTTAATAAATATTTTATATTTCAAAAATCTCATTTTCTTAAAATGTATTTTAAACCTTTCGAGACCGAATGCTCCTTGCGGAGGTCTGAATCTCGCACTACTAGCCCGAGGGTGCGCGATAAAACCGCACAATCCCGAACAGGTTCCCCAAAAATGGGTTGTAGCGGCGCTTTGCAAAGATTATAAAATACTAATCCTTTAAAAAACGGTTTTATAAAGTAAAAGGTATTTATTTGCAAAGTGTAATTTTCCGTATTTTAGATTCTAGGGTTTCCTAAACCAACTAGCCTATTTCTAAAGGGTCTAAATGACAAGTCGTTAGAAGCCTCAAATCGCCTCTTCACCGCCAATTGTGGCCAGGTAAGTACAAATGAGGAAGGAGGGATCCGCTCACGAATCGTGAGATGGGCCTTTTAAAGTTACCTTTGCTCACTTGCCTAGCCCAGACACCACAAAGTCAGGTTTAGATAAACGATCGATGTTCACAACTTATCGTGTTTTCCTAATGAGAGGTGTTTATTTAAAAGTGTATCAAAGCTAAAACTTCTAGAAATGATTTTATTAAGAATATGGTATTTAAATGAAAGTTTTGTTTTATCGTATTCTAAGTTTTGTTGATGATATTGTTTTAGGTTGTATATGCGTGTGTATGGAGGTAGGTCATTATCTCGTGTTCTACTTTAAATGTATAGCAAGATTAAGGGGTTAAATGTGAAATCGAAACATTGTGGTATTTAAGTGAAAAATACGATAAATTGAAAAGGCTATCATTTCATGTGATGAAACTTGTTCAAATTATTTGTTAAATATTTAATAGTCAACATTAAGATGTTTAAGCATGATTGAATTGGTGAGAAGTGAAATTTTATAGAAAACCGAATCGGAAATCGGATTTGTTCCGATTCCGTCGGGTTTTGTAATTTCGTATTTTTAGAGAATAAGAAAGGGAGATGGAATGGGACTTACGAGTTTCGATTAAGTAAAGGAGTGAGGGGGGACTAAATGGGTTGTCGAGGCGTTGCTTCGTCGCCGGTTGTCCCTAGAAAAACGTCGCTGGAATTTCCGCCGGAATTTCATCGGAGTTTCGCCGCGAACTTGTTTTCAAAGTACACAACTCTTGGAAAATTTTGAGAGAGTGAGCTTAGGATTTTGGGGGTGAGAGGGTAGTGTGTAGGGTTGGTATTTATAGGGTTAGGCTAAGGTTAGGGTAGATGAAAAGTTTAAAATAAAAATGTGATAAAAATGTATTAAAAGTGGAGTAATTGGGGTTTTTTAAGAGCTCTGGAAGTGGTATGAGGCTGAAATTTTGCAGGTGCATAGGGAATATGAAAAGACACAACTTTCATGTTGGGACCGTCGCCGGAATCGGCCGACTCGGGGGTGACTCGGTCGGAGCACTGAGTCGGCCGAGTCGAGGCTGAGTTGGCCGATTCCCGGCCGAGTCCGGCGGCCAGGATTCCCCCCCCCCCCCGACGGTTCATCTAACTCATGAAAGTGTTACATCTTTGGGTGTAGTGGGGTTTTTTGTGAGATATGCACGTGTAAACTCTTGGTATTCTAAAGGTTTTAAAAAAAAAATCAATATTAAAAATAATGTAGGGTATGTGATTTGAACTCTGGTGGCTTGGTTCAATAGTGCAAGGTATTACCAATGAGATACAAGCTCCTTCTTGTAATTATGGTGTGAAATAAATATTTAAAGAGATATCAGCAACATTAAATACTCCAAGTATACTTTGAATTTAAATCAATTCTTTGTACATTAAAAAATGGAGTTATTTGAAAACAAAATTATTACTTATATATTGTGCTCGGGTTAAAATATTCCTTTATGGATTTTGGAAAAAAAATTTGTATAAAAAAGTGTATAGAAAAATTAGGGTTGTTACATCGGTCCTCTTGCTCGTCTCCGAGCTCTCCAGCCGAGGCCATCTTCCTCAGTCCCTCCGACCGACCAACTCCACCACTCACAGGCGTAACCGCCGCTCCGTAAATCTCATCACACGCAGATTCTCCCCCAGCAACGTCCCACATCCCACGCCATCACGATCCCCATTAATGGGCGATCCGCTCTTCACGCGGGCGTGACGTCGGGAGCGTAACTTCCGGCGAGATTCTCGCGCTTGATGCTGCGTGCTGCCGCCACTATATAAACCCCCATCACAGAGGGGTCAAGTAAGTCATTTTTTACTCCACTTAGCCGTTACTCTGCTCAGATCTAGTGCTAACTTGATCGTCAGAGGGTCCTCGGTGGTACCAAACCATCCCGGGACTTCCTTGCAGGTACTCGGCGGTAAACTTCCCAAATCATCAATCTCCTCAAAACACATTTAGGCCCACACGCAACAGGAGATCACCTCCAAAGTCCACCGGAAGATCGACGGAAAACAACATCTGACGGAGACCCGAAAAGGACCTCCATCATTGACTGAATAGATACCCAACATATATTAATTCTTTAAAAAATTAGTTTTCTAGCTTGATATATATTGGGTATTTTAGCCATTTTATTTTTTGGCTAATCACATGCTAACCCTGTTAAGAAGTTTTTTGGTATAAAGAAAAGTTTATGGTAATTTTGTATCATTTTAAAAGTTCGTGGTTGTTTTGAAGTATTAAGTTGAAAGCCTTAGTTAAGAGCAATTGCGTTTGTATGTGATTTAAATATTTAGATTTAAGAATGAAGTTCCAAAGATGCATATGGAAACAAGAAATGCTTGATTGGCTATATGGATTCTATAAAGCATACCAACAACCAAAAAAAATTTCCATTCGTTTTGGCTTGGAAATTATGGAGCACAAGTAATAAAAGAAAAAGATTTAATTGTTAGTTGCTTGCAGTTATTGTTGTGAAAATAGCACCAAAATACTTGGGGATAAAGCTTAGGATTTAAATATTTAAATTAATCTAAATCCTAATCAATCTCTATTCAAGTATACAGATCCTCATCAATACCTATGGTCATTAGAATTGAATCTAGGTACACCACACGTGTTCAACTAATGGGTTTCTGGGCTCTTGATCTCGGCCTCCGAATTTACAATCAATTTCAACAGTTATTACTTCCAAATAGCAATAATTTATAGATATTGAAAAATATGTTTTATTCTTTGTTTTGCTTGTGAAGGAAGAAGTTGCTTCATTGTTTACTTCTTTGTTCAAAATATTTCCGAACAAACACTAGAAATAATATTTTACGTTCAGTTCTGTGACATTTTTTTGTAAGCTAATTCAAAACTATTTCGGGCTCTTCCAATACGTGTGGTTTGAGAAGAAGTGTTTCTCCCTTATTAAATTCACCTATTAATGAGACGAGAATATGAATTGATAACATTATCACCTTCTTGGAGTTTGCGCTATAAGAACATTGATATAAAAAATAAATGTCCATATGAAAAATTCATCTAAATTATCTCTGATTTCATTTATCCAATGGAAATGTGTATGGTCAAGGCTTGATGATGCGAATGTGGATATTTTGATGTTGGAGTGCCAAAAATAAATGTTGTTAAATCTTGAGACGGTTTGAATGTTAGAATTGTCGTTTCTCGCTTGAAATTCCAATGCCTGTAACTTGAAATATATTCATGCATGAAATTAAGCTATCATCTTATTTTCTACTTCTTGACCCCCTCTCCGCATGTCTATAAGCATTTTAAAGAAGGCCTACTAGTCCTAGTCGCTCGGAAATTAAAGTTATCATTAAAGGAGAATTGACCTTAGATGGTGTATTTTATCAAATCTTTCATGAAGCACTATTTCATGATTGATCCCATTATAAGGATCGATACATGTTTAATATTTAAAACCCGAGAAGAATGTAAAGTGAGCAACAAGCGAACCGTTTGGGAAGTGATATGAAGACTATCTTTGATAAACCTATAAATCTTTTGATGTGGGGAGGGAGGGTTGGTTTGAGAAATATAAAAGACTGAATGCAATCAAATCAAAAGGCTCATCTAAGATAAAGGGAGCAAATCTCAACCAAATAAAAGACATCACTTTCTCATTCATATATTTTTGAAAATAATTTTCAGAATGATTTCTACTTTACAAGTCTTCTTTGTTCATAGATAGAGTAGATATATCAATTCAATAAAGTTGGACAACAATTCTTTAATTATTAGATAGAAAGATTGAAAGACAAACTCTTCGTCTTCTATTGTTGATTGAATCTGTGCTTAATTAATGAGAGACTTTTCAAGGACCGGTATGGTATTTAATCAAAACTTCATAAATCATCTTTTCGATGCTTAGAATGGCTCTGATTTAATGTTCTTGTGAAAGTTATGGTTGTTTTACCGAGATCTGTCTACACTGGTCGATTCAATCTGAACTGTATGTTTTTATGCATGTGATGTCATCACAGAGCATGTGATGTGATCACTCATGGACTGCATGCATGTGTTGCCTTTTCCTTGTAGTTTTGGTGTTGGATCTAACAAATAATAATGAACAAAGATCTCCACCCCTAAAACATGCTTCTTTTGTTTGTGTCTCGTTTTTAGAATAATTAATGAGATCAGGATATTGGAGAAGCTAGTGCATGATTAATTAACATGTCTCGATGACAAGATTCCTAGTCATGCATGAACATGGCGGCCCCCCTTTACCAAATTTCTTTTATGAAAAATGCTTGACTTATTGGGATTGCAATATGTACCGCCACAACATCTAAATACTAGTTTCAAGCAAGTGGGCCCATTATCTGACTCTAGGATAGATTGTGGTAGGATTTCAAACCGGTAGGTAAAATATTACTCTTCTATATTTGGGGGCACTAAGAAGATTGGCTAAAGAGAGTTTGGGGTTCAAGCCTTAGAGATTTAATTTTTAAGTGGTCTGTGGTGGAACTTTTTGCACGTGTGATGCATGTGTATATATATATAAAAGAACATGCAAAGGTTGGTGTTTTCTTCTTCTAATGTTAGTTTCATATTTGAATATTTCATTAGCTTACATCCTTAAATTTTAAGAAAGAAGGGATTCGAGTAGAAGTAGATATATGAAAATTGTAAGACATGTATAAATAATAAATAAGTAAACTGGTAAATAAAAGATTTTTTTCCACCTTTTTTTCATGTGAAAAGGAGATGGGAACATGTGGCCCGTTCGATTAGGGTTACTAGTGTTTTGTACATGTGATGTATGTGTGTATATATGATGTGGATAAAGCTACGAAAAAAAATTAAAATGAAAAAAGAAATATTTGAGGGGTAATCTAGATTAATTGTTCAAATTCATGATTCATGTATGTGAATAATTTTTTAAATCTTTTTTTGAGTAATAAATGTATGTGTGTGAGAGAGAGAGAGAGAGAGAGGAGGGAGTCCATGATAATAATTGCCCTCTTTTAGCATTTTAATGAAAAAGGTAAAAAGTTAATAATATATATTTGAAAGTATGAGACGGCATTATGTGGATTTATAGTTTGCCAAAAGATTTTTCTCCTTTTTTTCCTATCACCTAATAAAAAAAAGAGAATCTTTTTGGTCTACCCCTATATGTTCTAGTTATAATAATAGAGATAACAGTAGAGACTGTTGCGCCACGGCAGCGCCCCGGCCTCGTACTCGAGGCCAAAATGCGGAATCAAAATTTTTTTTCCTTGCTCGGAAACCGGCGCTACCGCGGACAATTACCCGGATCGTAACCATTAACCTAATGCTAGCTAACAAGAGATAGGGTGAGAAGTATACCGAGTGATCCGAGTCCTCCGGTCTTCTCGTCATCGTCCCGATCTCCCGCGGAAAGTGTAGTCTCCATATCGTCGCCTCCTCGCCGGAAAGGGCACCACATCGCCTTCGTCTTTTACGGGCTCCCGCCTCAATACCGAGGCAACTCGGGCATGAAGCCGGCAACTCGACATGCCCAAGATTAGCTGTAGAATGTGTAGTGTAGAATACGCTTTGTCTCAATGGGGTTTTTGTTGCCATGATGGAGGAATGGAGTTAGGAAAAATGGTGCTTTCATTTTTCCAAAACAAGAAGAAGAAGGAGATGAAGAATTCCTCACATAATCAAGATGAACTCTCTCATTCTTTTTCTTTCTCTCAAGTGTTCTTTTTTTTTTTCTCTTCATCAAGTGAGAAGAAGATGGTGGAGGAATGAATATCATAACATTAACATGAAGGGAGGTGAGTGTAGGAGATGAAAGAGGTGACCACAAACAAACATGAACCATGCTTGTAACTATTAAACCCATACCCTTTCAATCAATCACAATAAAGCAAAAGCATGGATGAAAGATATGAAGCTATCATAATCAATCATTATGCAAGAAAACCCCTCCACAAATGTAATTTGCAAAACTGCAAATTACCCCCTCCATCGGAAAAGTCCGGCCGGGAAAGAACAAAGGAAAACCGGCCGGGACGGAATGCAAACTGGCAACTCCAGAAAACTGGTCCCGTAATAAATCACAGGAAAACCCCGACACTGTGTATACACACCCGCATCTGTATTCCGACCGGATACAAATGCAATGAGACAAAATCTACACTGTACTAAACTAGTACCGGCTTAAACCAAAGCCGGCTAGTAAAATCCGTTCGATCATGATCCGTGCAATACCGCACGTATCTGATCGAACCCTGCCATATAACTATACGGCCACTAGTACAAAACTGTCCGATCCTGATCCGTGCAATACCGCACGTATCTGATCGGACCCTGCCATATCTCCATACGGCCTCTACAGCGTTTCGCCCGAAAGCTGAGTAACTGAAAGTGTGGTGGACTCTAAAGACTCGTCAATACTATGGCTGTGGATTTAACCACTAGCACGTCAGAGGTATAAGCCAATACGTGACGGGCCACCAGCTATTGACCAAAAGGGACGTCGATGAGCGAACTCATCCTGACACCCTACTGAGCCTGTCAGTGACAATATCCGTACAGTCCGGTCCGTTCGTCTATGAGTATCGCATGGCGGGCCTAGGGGGTTGGTAAAAGTCAGACCCCCAAAAGCGGTACAAGTCGTGTCGGAGCGTAGCCCAGAACGCCCTGAGATACTACTGGAATACCTACCAGTAAATCTCCTGCCTCGGCCGAGGGCTTTGCGTAATGGCTCTCCTAGACACAGCGCGACCTCACCCCCAATACCGGGAGAGACGAACCCCTGCAGATCCGCTCACTGCCTCCATGTGGCTCGGGACTGTACCCAACTAAAACCTGTTTGCACGACTCCTTTGAGCCGTGGTAGGGTAGTAATCAAAGCACAGTGGGAACTCACACGAGACAAATGACGATCCTCAGGTCGATGAACTAACCTGTACACATGTCACCAGGGAACTGCTATCTGACGTCAGGTATAAGACCAACTAGCAGGTTCCCGGCGAGTCCTGTCCGGTGTACTCATAACCCAATGAGCACCTGTATACATCTTAGGTGAACCAACTGACACCAGTGGCTTGTGAGACCGGCCACCGCCCCTCGTCGGGGTCTCGACTGTATACACTAGTCTACTAATGGAGTATCGATGCCCTGTCTCGAAACTCCTACGACTAGGGACCTTTTAAGGATGTGCATATAGACCCCAGCTCCCACGTATATGATCGCCATCATACTGCTGGTCGTCAAGCAAGAATCCTAGGGGCTCTATCAACGTGTAATAGCGACATGTCAGGTCACCTAAAGCAGTACACGATGATAAAGATAAACCAGATAGCATACTATCATCTCGAGTAAGACTGTCCTACTGGGATAGGTCCTCCCTCAATCCTTGCAATCACGTGCCTGTGATCCAATAATTGACTCTGAGGGCACTAACTCCAACAATCTCCCACTTGCACTCAAGGCTAATTATTGCGATGTCGCATACTCACAGCCCGTGTGATACCGAACACCCAACTCCTCTACTAGTCAGTCTTACAAAGCTCGTTTGCGAAACTATTGCGTTCGAGGAATAGCCTCAGTGAGTGGATCCGCTGTGATGTTTCTTTCTATGTCTCTCTATATCTCAAGTTCGCGGAGAAAGCCATCTCCCGAAATGAGCAATACCTGTCTTAGAATGTCTGGATGTCTGATGGGACCTAGCTCATAAATGAACTCCAAATCCAAACTTCTTAGACTGTATCATCAACCGAACTTAATCAGTATCCTGCGCCAAGCCTCCCTCAGTATTGCCTTGGACCACCTGTCCAAAATACTGCCCCTCCTCAGAAGGAAAACTATAACTCTGACAACCTCCTTGTCGTCCATGTCACCTTGGAAGCCTGGAATGATAACTGTCTCCTAAAGGAGGCTGCCGTTATCATATCCCTAGAACATTCACTTATGTTCTAAAACTGCTTCCGACTGTTTTTCCAGGATTAGATCAATATCAACTTATTGCATCTAGTGCAAGAACAACATCTGGTGCGGTACTTGACATCTCATGATTGACTCAATTGCCTAAGCAAGTGATCTGCCAATCATGAGTATCCCTCTCCTCTTTAGTCTATAAGACACCTTTAGAGAGGGTGACTCCATCAACTGCAGGTGCACTACCGTGTCAGGAGTCGACCATTCTAAATACTCATAGAATGCTGTCAAGGTACCCAGATTGGGAAACCACCCAAATCTAGATCTAAAACCATAGATCTAGTAACCAGTATGTCTGATATAATATCCAAGTCCCTTGTGGAGAAACCACTGTGTGACGACCAAAGTATAACCGATCGTAGTATAGGAATATCACTTCCTACTACCTTCTCAACAGATCCATCCCCTATTCTGACGACGTCAAACCCATGACTGTCACATCAGAAACAGATGATCTAACTCCGCTATATCTGCTTTAGTCTATAAAATAGACATAAGCATGATGTCCACCAATGCTTCCGCTGCTCCCACTGACTACGACAACCCTCTGCCAGAGTCATATAGACGTGCACTTCTAAAGCTAGTTTAGAACGACGCTATACTCATCCTCCTGCCGGGTCTCGCAGCCTGGAACAACAACAATGGCAAGTGTGGGTAAACAAGAACTTCCCTGTCACCGTTCTTGAGGCTACCGGAGTACCTCTCGGGTGCCTGAAGTTACCCACCTTATCTGCGGAGTGGCCAATGGAATGTCAAATCAGATTGAATCTATAGGTTCCTTATTAAATCTTGAGTAATCGTTTGCGGTTCTGGAATCACTTCCAGTTCTACCATACTCCCACTGCTGTTTTTGAAAAATCCATTTTTAATAAAACTGTGGCGAGTCTAGAACAATATTTCTACTGTTCATCCAGATGGTAGAAAATCAACCCTCGTCATAGCCTGGGTCAACCCACAAACAGCCATTACAGAAACGTGCCCTGAGTTATCCGGAGTCTGGTTTTAAGCATAACCCGGACAACTCCCCGTACCTTAACATCGTTAAGATATGAACTGTTCTATATCCAATATAGAACCAGAGGCACTGATTTATTTGAACCAGATTCAAATCATGCAGCTGTCTCCAGTGCATGTCAACTAAATGGAGAGAGGACGATCAGCGTTACTCAACTTAGGAATGCTTCCAATTATGAGTATCCTGAAAGAGAAGCAATCTGTCTTCATCATTACTATCAACTGAATACCATACACAAGTATCTACATCTTCGATCTCTTTGAAGAATCCCGATACTTGCTACACCTGGTTCTCTACTCTATTCAAATACCTATAACTCTTCAAAACTTAGACCCTGTGTTTCCACGAAACAGCTGTCTAAAAACTAGAGAAGTTAAAAGTAAACAGAATATAGTATGAGGACCAACCCCTCTGTCATAATGGACACTGGACAACATACAATGCTCTGTATAAGTCCGCTGAGTCTAAAAACTCTTTCACTGTGCGTCGCAGGTTGAAAACTGTACTTATGGTTAAGAAGAATTACACCGCTGTTTAATGCTCCTTACCTAACCATCCACTGATATAGGTAAATGTCATCGACATAATATCAAAAGGTATATCTCACTCTATGAAAATAGACGTACAGATATATCGATTTGAAATTGGTGCACAACAGCGGATATTCAAAACCAAATATTTGCCGACCGGCAAACAACCCAGGTGACTTCCTCAAATATCACCGATTACAACGAATCCCGATATAATGAGGATGATCACCTAATTCCCAATAACTTACTCCCACTCCTCATCTGTAAAACCATACAGATGTGAGAATCATACCTGGTAAATACATACCCTGGAGTAAGTATCTAATCGGGAAATCAGTTTTTCTATTAACAGTACACAGTGAAACTGAAACATTGAAATGTTTCGTCGGGGTATCCTGGTATTCTTAGTAAT
This sequence comes from Agapanthus africanus, assembly GCA_030015575.1. Classification (NCBI taxonomy): domain Eukaryota; kingdom Viridiplantae; phylum Streptophyta; class Magnoliopsida; order Asparagales; family Amaryllidaceae; genus Agapanthus; species Agapanthus africanus. The sequence continues at coordinate 101,011,016 of CM057346.1, read as the reverse complement.
GCCTCTTCCATTATCCAGATTCACAACTGTAACCGTATAATTCTTTGCCATCTTTCTAAATCCCTTTATATGTCTTTAGTCATAACCTTCTGTACACCCTTTTAAGCCAAATGGTTTTCTTCCTTCCCTACCGTTCGGCACCAGCCTATGGTTTGGAAGAAGACTATCCAAAAAGCATAAAGGGTGTACTGTCCTAATCCTAGGAGCACTCGCAACGCGAGAGAAGGTGAAGATAAAAGACACCTGAATGTACTTTATTCCTATTTCTCCTGAACCAGAATCCATCCCCGAACTGGAACTAGTTCCTTTCGAGTTCGTATATAACCATACGATGGAGTATCCAATAAAATGGGATCTTCGTAGTGATACGGAGTGTCCTGGAGAAATACAAAGGTGATTTAGGATTGGCGAAGAAATACTTGGTTTGGTCGTGAATATCAGTCGCAATTTACTTTGCCCTCTTACTAATCCCTTGCTTTGTCTAAACTTAATACCTTCTGTACACCATCGTTATGCTAATTGGTTTTCTTCATTCCCCACCGTTCGGCACCAGCCTAAGGTTTGGAAGAAGACTATCCAATTTGCGTAATAGGTGTACTACTCCTAAACCAAGGAGTACTCGCAACCTGAGAGAAGGTGAAAAGAAAAGACAACTGAATAATCCTATCCGCTTTCTCCAGAACCAGAAACCATCCTCGAAGTCCTTCGAGTTCGTATATAACCATACGATGGTTTTGTCTAATGGAAGTGGACGTTCGCAGTAATACGGGGTGTCCTGGAGAAAAGGGTAAAAGTAGGAGTGGCAATGAGGTCTGCAACTCTGACAATCCAAAAGCCAGTGTTTAAGAAGGTTCGGTCAACTTAGTCACTGAGTCATAGTCTTAGGGTCGGGTCAATGGTCGCTGCCAGAGAGAGAGAGAAGAAACACTCAGCGTGCACTCTAACCTAGATCAGAATGGTTATCACTTTATCTAATCTGGAAACCTCCCACTGTACCTCAAATTCTCCTCCAAACCTGAAAGAAGAATTAGTCGGGGTCACCCGAGGAGTAAACCAACTCATCAGTGGGAATCGGGATCCAACTATCATCGCATGATAACGTGACGGAATCCACTCACGTCACCACACTCCAGAAGGTATGCGCATGCCTGGCAAGTTTCAGTTCTTTTGAAACTCCCGATGTGATTTTTACCCCTAGGACCCAAGTGACCTTGACACAGTCAACAAATCAAAGAGTCCTAGTCAAGTTCAGCCCGTCATTATCCTGGATTGCATTAAACCCACCCGTACGAGCCCTTGACACAGTCAACAAGGCCGCACGACTGTCCTAACCAATCCCATTAATATGCTGCAAACAAACACTACTTAGCTACCGCACACTACGCCTTGACACAGTCAACAAACGCAGCACGAATACTAAGTAATACTTGTAAGAAATGACGGAGGGCTACGACTGGTTTTTGGCGAAAAACCTTTAACGTAATGAACTTGATATCGTTGAAGGAACTGCATAGCCTTTTAGAAAATATAGTGACGAAAACCTTTACTAAAGAGGTCACTCCCGGTGAAGGGATCTCGGCTCTTTCCCCGTAGAATGAGGTGCAGGATATTCCAACTGAATACCACGATGCAAAGCAAAAGTAATCGGCTATAGTGAAGTTAATGCCCTGACGCAAACTTCTGTCCAAGGGGTCACTCCCGGTGAAGGGATCTCGGCCCTTGCCTCGTCGACTGAGGAGCAGGATATTCCAAATGAATACCACGATGCAAAACAAAAGCGAACGTCCTTGCAATAACAGCCTTTTGAAAAGTGTTCCAACAACATCAGAATAGGTTTGTTTAAACTTGCAATGATCCGAATCAATGCAGTCCCATCAATTGATCACACCACAAAGAACGAAAATATACTGACGTACGTATATGCCATCCGCATTCGCCACTGGGTCCCGTCATCACCCGTTAGGTTAGCTAACTAACGGCAGAGCGGGGACTGGACTAGCGCGGATGTAAAACATATACAACATCTACTAATATATATACCAATATATAGTATTTCGCTCAAGGCGTGAATAAAATGCAACATCACAGAAATGTACAGCATCACAGAACAATACAGATATCTGGAAGCCCCGGGTTTCACAGAGCCGCTGCTGAAACCCGACGTTCCCTTGGTCGTGTGGATAGCCTGTGCAATGAAATCCTAGACCCCTACGGGCGCGGCAAGTCACCCGCCAAAACCTGAAGCGAGGCAGCCCCCTTCAGTACCGTGAATGGACCACCCAGCACTTCACGGAATCCGGTAACTTGGGCACCCCTCCTGGGTCAACCTGTACCCCCTACGAGTGCGGCGAATAGCCCGCCAATCCTGGACTGAAGCCCCCTCCGTCTCAATGCCCTGAGATGCGGGCCCGTTGCCCTCCAGAACTCGGCTATCCGTGCACCCCTCCGCGGGGTAACCCTAGTACAGAAAGTAAAATATACATATACCGGGTACATCGACCGCAACCAGGTCGTGCCCCAAAAGAATAATACAAACAGGCAGTGACGGCAGTCCACATGTCGGACGCTCGCCCCGCAATATCAAATGTACATAATACAACAAAACGGTACTAGCATTGCATCCAGGCTATCCCCCACGACCGATCCGCAACATCATAGCATAAACATAGAACATCAACGTGAAAGTCACGTTCGCAAATCCGTCTAACCGGGCTATAGCAGTTAGACCGGATTTACCGATCGAGTGACATTCACGGTCGCAGATATAATGTAAATACTGTGAAATAATGTGTTTAAAATTTTCCGTTTGACCAAAAAATAACAAGTGGGCCCCAAATCAAAACTGTAGCACTCACAGAAAACCTGAGCCCAATTTTAATATTCCAAAACCCCTAATTTTAGCCCATAAAACAACTGAAGAAAAACGACAAAGTGGGCCCACCATATTGCGGCGGAAGGGCGGCAGAAAGTGGGTTAGTGCCGCGCTTCCGCGCTCGAGGTAAGGGTTCACTGTATCGTTTTTTCCCAGTGTTCTTAGAACACCCTGCACATCTTTCTGAGATCACCTGAAAAATTTTTAGACTTCAAAAAATTTCAACAGAAACTGATGTGAAGGAAAAATACGGTTTTTGGAAATTTTGGTCGATCGGAAACGCAAACACATCAAACGAAGCTAGGTAAGGTTAATGGCGTGGCTCTGATACCATGTTGCGCCACGGCAGCGCCCCGGCCGTCTTACTCGATGCCAAAATGCGGAATCAAAATTTTTTTTCCTTGCTCGGAAACCGGCGCTACCGCGGACAATTACCCGGATCGTAACCATTAACCTAATGCTAGCTAACAAGAGATAGGGTGAGAAGTATACCGAGTGATCCGAGTCCTCCGGTCTTCTCGTCATCGTCCCGATCTCCCGCGGAAAGTGTAGTCTCCATATCGTCGCCTCCTCGCCGGAAAGGGCACCACATCGCCTTCGTCTTTTACGGGCTCCCGCCTCAATACCGAGGCAACTCGGGCATGAAGCCGGCAACTCGACATGCCCAAGATTAGCTGTAGAATGTGTAGTGTAGAATACGCTTTGTCTCAATGGGGTTTTTGTTGCCATGATGGAGGAATGGAGTTAGGAAAAATGGTGCTTTCATTTTTCCAAAACAAGAAGAAGAAGGAGATGAAGAATTCCTCACATAATCAAGATGAACTCTCTCATTCTTTTTCTTTCTCTCAAGTGTTCTTTTTTTTTCTCTTCATCAAGTGAGAAGAAGATGGTGGAGGAATGAATATCATAACATTAACATGAAGGGAGGTGAGTGTAGGAGATGAAAGAGGTGACCACAAACAAACATGAACCATGCTTGTAACTATTAAACCCATACCCTTTCAATCAATCACAATAAAGCAAAAGCATGGATGAAAGATATGAAGCTATCATAATCAATCATTATGCAAGAAAATCCCTCCACAAATGTAATTTGAAAAACTGCAAATTACCCCCTCCATCGGAAAAGTCCGGCCGGGAAAGAACAAAGGAAAACCGGCCGGGACGGAATGCAAACTGGTAACTCCAGAAAACTGGTCCCGTAATAAATCACAGGAAAACCCCGACACTGTGTATACACACCCGCATCTGTATTCCGACCGGATACAAATGCAATGAGACAAAATCTACACTGTACTAAACTAGTATCGGCTTAAACCAAAGCCGGCTAGTAAAATCCGTTCGATCCTGATCCGTGCAATACCGCACGTATCTGATCGAACCCTGCCATATAACTATACGGCCACTAGTACAAAACTGTCCGATCCTGATCCGTGCAATACCGCACGTATCTGATCGGACCCTGCCATATCTCCATACGGCCTCTACAGCGTTTCACCCGAAAGCTGAGTAACTGAAAGTGTGGTGGACTCTAAAGACTCGTCAATACTATGGCTGTGGATTTAACCACTAGCACGTCAGAGGTATAAGCCAATACGTGACGGGCCACCAGCTATTGACCAAAAGGGACGTCGATGAGCGAACTCATCCTGACACCCTACTGAGCCTGTCAGTGACAATATCCGTACAGTCCGGTCCGTTCGTCTATGAGTATCGCATGGCGGGCCTAGGGGGTTGGTAAAAGTCAGACCCCCAAAAGCGGTACAAGTCGTGTCGGAGCGTAGCCCAGAACGCCCTGAGATACTACTGGAATACCTACCAGTAAATCTCCTGCCTCGGCCGAGGGCTTTGCGTAATGGCTCTCCTAGACACAGCGCGACCTCACCCCCAATACCGGGAGAGACGAACCCCTGCAGATCCGCTCACTGCCTCCATGTGGCTCGGGACTGTACCCAACTAAAACCTGTTTGCACGACTCCTTTGAGCCGTGGTAGGGTAGTAATCAAAGCACAGTGGGAACTCACACGAGACAAATGACGATCCTCAGGTCGATGAACTAACCTGTACACATGTCACCAGCGAACTGCTATCTGACGTCAGGTATAAGACCAACTAGCAGGTTCCCGGCGAGTCCTGTCCGGTGTACTCATAACCCAATGAGCACCTGTATACATCTTAGGTGAACCAACTGACACCAGTGGCTTGTGAGACCGGCCACCGCCCCTCGTCGGGGTCTCGACTGTATACACTAGTCTACTAATGGAGTATCGATGCCCTGTCTCGAAACTCCTACGACTAGGGACCTTTTAAGGATGTGCATATAGACCCCAGCTCCCACGTATATGATCGCCATCATACTGCTGGTCGTCAAGCAAGAATCCTAGGGGCTCTATCAACGTGTAATAGCGACATGTCAGGTCACCTAAAGCAGTACACGATGATAAAGATAAACCAGATAGCATACTATCATCTCGAGTAAGACTGTCCTACTGGGATAGGTCCTCCCTCAATCATTGCAATCACGTGCCTGTGATCCAATAATTGACTCTGAGGGCACTAACTCCAACAGAGACAAGCTATGGAAAATTTGATCAAGAGACGAGGTTGAAGGGGTGTCATAATATTGAGGCCTATTTTGGCAAAAAAGGTTGGGTTAATTGCTAAATAATACCCTAATGTTTCAACTATTTTACATTTATATACCTTATTGATCTTTTCGCTGCACTTTTATTTCCTAAATTACAAACCGTTAATATTTTGCTTCTTTCAGTTGAGCATCAAATCCATCAATATGTTAAACAAAATCCATATGGTTTGTACTATAGGGTATATATCTAAGTGCAGCAAAAAAAAAAAGTATATAAATGTAAAGTTGGTGAAATATTAAGGGATTATTTAGCCATTAACCCAAAAAAGCTTTTGAAACTGTGGAGAAACCAAAATTATTATTGCTGCACGTCTTAAAAATCAAGACGTCACTAATGGAGATAAAATTTGGCAATACAATTTCAACTTTAGTTAGCGATCACATTATATAAAATTCCAGGATTGTGAGGCTTAGGGTTCTCGACCCATTCTCGGAACTGGGTCTCACGACTACTGCAAGTTTGCTGCCGCCAATCGCCAGCCCCGCTATCTCAGTATAATATCATAACTTTCAAAGCACAACACAATAAGGCATGCCTGGTGTAGTCGAACAGTACAGAACTACTTGCTATGTAGCATGTAATCTCCAACTATCCCACATGAAAATAGGTACAACATTGGCCTTATTTAATTGAGAAAACGGGGTATGCAGAGACTCTGCAGGTCCAAAAATACAGTGGACTCTCAAAATAACCGGCGGAACCCACTAGCTCATATGAAAAGCTGCTGCAGTTTGGGCCTGTAGCCCCTTCCTCTATTTAATTAGACTGTTTAAGCAAGCACAATTTTCATCCTTTTGCCCAATCAAGGAAAAAAACTCATGTCCTTAACAGTGAGAGGGCATGCATGCATGTGACACTATTTTACTTTTACATGACTTTGATTTGAGAAAGTGAAAATCTAACACTAATAAACCACCAAAAGCATGCAGCCTTTTAGTGGGTCATTTGGAATAATTACTAATGTGAGAACACTAATTAAGATGAGTGATTAGCACATGTTGATGACAAGAATCCTAGCCATATTGCCTCCAATTAATTATCTTTTTAATTTTTTTTATTTGGGAGTGATTTTGTGAAAGGAGATTGGGGTAAAGAGATTCCAGCTCTAGGTTCAAGGTGTGAAGTTTCGATCTAGTCAAGGAATTTTTCAAAGATATGAGAGACTTCATGATAGATTATTGAAAAGTTTTGGAATCCACTAATTGATCTAATCCTTATACATTTGAAAATATTTAAGATTTGAATTTGATGGACTTCTAACTTTGATGAGCTTTCTTTTCTATATTTTTGTATTAAATGTTAATAAATTTGAATAATGAGTACAATATATTTGGGGAGACATAATGGGACATTGCTCATGTAGTTAAATAGTAGAGAACTATAGTCATGTGGCTACGTGTAATGCTCCACAGTATCCCCACATGAAAAATGATAAAATATTTGATCCCTTTTAGGTGGACATTAGACTATTTGTTGCAAGTACAATGTCCATCCTTTAGCCCAGTAAAAAGCCCAGAATCTCGTGAGAGCATGTGGTAAACTGTCGCATTGTATTTTTCTACCACATGATTATATACAAGATCACAACCATAGATCTGTTTGTTTGGCAGGAGTTCAGAAGTATCAACTTCTGATATTAACTAAGAGCTGAAACTTCGTCAGTAAAATCCATGACTTCGAAATCCTAATTTCCTACATGGTATGCGAAATCAGAAGTCCGAAGTCGGATATCTTTTGGTGAGGTTGGGCTGCAGTTTGTCATATCAACTACCTTTTAATTTTTTTCAAATACTTCTTCTCTTTTGACTATTCTATTTTCTTCCATTTTCATTCATGAACTTCTAAATTTTTAAAATGGCCTGCCAAATGCAAACTTCAAATACCTAATTTGAAGTACAACTTTCAACTCTTCATTTATTTTTATTCAAGAATTTCAGCTCCTTAAAAAATTCTCCTACAAAACAAACATGCCCTCACCAATATGCGGTCTTTTCAGAGTCCTTATTTTAGGGTAAATTGTCAAAAAGCCTCTGGACCACTCACGAATTAATTGAAAACCCCTATAATTTTCAAAATTGTTAAATGGACCTACTGGTCAAAATCTATATGAAAAACCATGAGTTGTATTTCATTTAGGCCTTATATTTGCTCAATTGTTTGGATATTTACAGGCAACCACTTTGATATTACAGACAACTGCAAATGCTTAGATATTACAGGCAACTGGTATACATAGGGTTTTGATTGGGCCAAAGGGTTTCTTAAGAAGAGCAAAAAACCTAGGGGTTTTTATACAATTTTGAAACGGGCCGGGGTATTTTGACAATTTATCCTTATTTTAGAATAACTTCATGGGGACAAAAACATAGCATTAAGAGGAGTGATTAATTTGAGAAGTGGTTTGTATATCTTGACGACAAGATTCCTAGTGATATCGGCTCCCTGCCATTTCTTTAGGTTAAACTTCACAAAGCACCTTCAACTTGCAACATTTTGCAATAATACCCCAAATTATTTTCCTAAAGAATAATACCCCACTATCTATCTATCTATAAATTACATATAGCTCCATGAGAGAATATTTCTTCGAATATCCATCCTTTTTTTTAGACATATATAAATGCAAAATAAATCTTAGCCAATTTGTTTTTTTGCAATCACAACTTTCACTTCAAAAAATCAATCCTAGATTAAAAGGAAAGGGTGGATATTTCATCACATTAATAAACTTCTTCTCTTATATAGAAAATAATCTATATGAAAATAGCATGTTTATAAGTTGGTAAATGAAATATCGAAAAATTGAAGAAAAAAAATATTTTAAGATTTTTTAATAAAAATTTGGCAACTTTCGTGTAAAGAAGCAAAATATTAAAAAACCGATGATTAAAAATTAATATTTTTAAAATTTCGCGATTTTTGTCTGCTACAAAATACAAAATATTAAAAACAGAATAAACAAATTTTTTTTTGAGCTTTTCAAAAAATTTCGCAATTTCATTTGTTATAACAAACAAAATAAAGAAAGACCGAGAAAAATTGAAAAGTTTCCAGATTTTTGAAATTTCGAATGTACAACATACAAAAAAATGAAATATTTGGGATTTTTTAAAATATCGCAATTTTCATATGGTATATGAAAAAACATAAGAAAATTGAAATTTTCATGAATTTCGTGATATTGCATTTATAACGTGGAAAAACCGAAAAAAACCGAAAATTTTTGTGATATTTTAAAGGATTTTCATAAGTTATATAACATGTAAAATATTAAAATTTTAAAGAAATTCAAGCGCATTTGGAAGTTGCGCGATTTTGATGTGCTACATAACATGCACAGTTATTAAAAATAAGAACAAAACGGAATAAAAACTGAAAATTTCATGACGTATGATAATTAAAGCATTGAAAATATTTTTAAAAAATTAAAGAAAACAGAAAAAAAATTTAAAATTCGAAAATTTCAACCGCTATAGCCGGGAAAATATTGAAAAACCAAAATAATTATTAGATTTTTGAAAATTTTACAATTTTTAGTGTTAAATAACATACAAAATATTTAGATTTTTTTACTCTTAAATTTTTTACGATTTTTGTATTTTATAATATCATGCAAATTTTGAAATATAGAAGAAAACAGAAAATTTTGAAATTTCACGATTTCAACATGCAAAATATTTGAAAACAACAAAAGACAGAAATTTTTGGAAATTCTTGTGCTATAATAAGAAAAATATTGAAAGACCAAGAAAATAGAAAATTATGATCATTTTGAAAATTTTGCTATATTTTGTGCTATATATAGGAAATAAAATATTGAATTATCTGAGAAAACAGATTTTTTTTAAGTTACATGATTTTCATGTGCTATAACACTTAAAATCATTAAAAATCGAATCAAAACATAAAATATTTAATATTATTGAAAATTTCATGATTTTTTGTTTTATAGGATTCAAAATATTTAAGTTTCATGATTTTCAGAATTTTTGAAAATTATAGCAGTCAAATTATTGAAAATAAACAAATATTATGAGCATATAAAAATTTCACAATATTATTATGTCTCACATACAAAATATTTAATTATTTTGGACCTTCAAAAATTTTACAATTTTCGTGTTCTTGATCATGCAAAATTTTGAAATATGAAAGTAAACAGAAAACTTTTAGAATTCAGATTTTTGAAAATTTCGCGATTTTTTGTGTGTTATAATATGCAAAATATTAAAAAACCGAAAAAAACCAAAAAGTTTTGAGCATTTTCAAATTTCATAATTTTCATCTGAGCAAGCAAAATATTGAAGAACAAAACAAAACGGAATGTATTGAGATTTTTGGAAATTTTTACCATGGTACAATATACAAAATATAGAAAGAGCCGATAAAAACAGAAAATTTTATGACTTAATTTTGAATATTTCACGATTTTCATGTGCTATGTAAGCAAAATATTAAAAATCCGCAAAAAAGAAAATTTTCAGATTTTTGAAAATTTCACGACTTTCATGTTCTATAAGCAAAATATTGAAAATCCAAAAATAATAGAAAAATTAAAGAATTTAAAAAAATTTCGTGCTCTATATATGATACATCATATAAAAAATTTGAATAGAATAGAAATATTTTTTATTTGGGAAAATTTCATAATTTTCGTGTAACATATCAAACAAAACATTGAAAAAACGATTTTTAATGAGATTTTTGAAAATATGGCGATTTTCTATGCTATAACAAAGAAAATAATTAAAATAAAATTCAAAAAAATTGGAATTTAAAAAAAATTCGCGATGTTCGTGTGCTACATCAAGCTATATATTGAAAAACCAAAGAAAACAAAAAAAATTGGGATTTTCTTTAATTTTACGATTTTCGTGTGATATAACAAGTAAAATATTGAATAAATAAAGAAAAATCTAATTTGATATTTTATAAATTAAATATCACGATTTTCGTGTTCTATACCATGCAAAATATTAAAAAATAGAAAGAATGAAAACTTTGGGAGTTGCGAATTTCGCGGTTTTCTTTTGTTATGAGTAATAATATTAAAACAAATAATACATGCAATTTTCACATTTTCATAAATTTTGTGATTGTCAATTGTGCTACAACATTCAAACTGATAAAATTTGAGGGAAACAAAAACTTCTGGTATTTTTTAAAATATAGTAAATTTTATGTACTTTAAGTAAAGTAAAATGTTGAAAAACTGCATAAGACAATAAATATCAAGATTTTTAAATTTTCGCGATTTTTATGGGCTATATGTCATGCAAAATATAAAAAGACGAAATAAAATAGAAAAATTAAGATTTTTCAAAGAATAGCCTTCTACACGACTCGATCAACGGCACAGCTATGCGGAAAATCCAACAACACTTATTACATGCAAGAGTTTAACAAAACAAAAGATACATCAAAGAATAGCCTTAAACAATAAGTCATATATTTTACAAGGAAAAGAAATAAATGAAAACTGAAACGTAAGGAACATATGAAAAAGCGGCTAGAAGTCGGCTTGGCAAGTAAAAAGGTTCAAGTCTCACTGGGTCGGATTCTGCTCCGCCTGCCCCTGGTCTGTCTCTAAACTTAATGGACATTTCAAACATGAAACATCCGTCAGCGAGCTAAAGCTCGTGTAAGTTTCTCCAAAACTGGTGTGAGTGTGCGAATTTAAATGAAAAACAATATAGCTTGATGAATACAGAGCGAGCGAGCATAGGGTGCATGAAAGATCAATGAATAAAACACAATATACATGGCAATACAGTAGTAAGGGTAAACATGAATTGCATGACAGTTTTCGATGTCAAAAACTTAAAAAGGTGCATAATGATGCAATGCTGGAAATGCAGCATACAAATCTTATAAATATAACCTAAAACTTGTACCATGAAATATCTCATCGGGAACACGTATCCCCCTGCCCAGTGGTCAAGTCATTATTCTAATCATGTTTGTGTGGTACCTATGAACGTCTCCCGGTGGATCCCACATCGTATGCGGATTCAAGAGGCGGTCCCTATGGATTCAAGTGGTGGCTCCTACGGACTTAAGAGCTGATCCCTTCATCGTCTTGGCGTGCACTTTGCTCCGTATGACACTCTGTTCCATATGACACTTTGTTCTACATACGACCAGTGTTTTATTTCATACTTGTTCATGGATTCCAGAGGTTGCGGCCACCGTGGATTCAAGATGCGGCTCCCGCCCGGCCATGACGTAGCATTTTGTTCCACGTGGCACTTAGTTCCATACACGATACCGGATCAATCAAACTCAAGCTCATATCATTTTCACGGTTTCATGTTCATGATACACTTCTCAAGTTCATGCAAGCAGTAATCATTCATACCATGCAATTATGTATAAAACTAGAATATACCTCATGACAGTAATGATATGCACACGCATAAGGAATAAGAAATGTCAATCACTCCCTAATGAAACATTACATGAAAATAACATATAACATGTGTAGGCATGTCATGGTATGTGCATTAGTATCATTACAAGCATACGGGCATAATTTCATGTTAATGTTACAGGTACAAGAGTGACGATAACTACGTTCCGCTGTCATATTTAGGTGTAAGTCCAACTGAGAGATTGTGACCATTTCTCTGTACATGAGAGTTGAAATAGAAGTCAACTAGTTTTGGAGTCTCAGGGTAGGAGTTACGGTGGAAACGGTCCACCGTCCCCGTATTCCGGAGAGCCAATTAGTCGGTAACACAACTAAGTCGTGGCTTAACGTAAGATAAAATTACAGGTGATAGGTCAATGCGTCTACAGTTTCTTACAAAAGACGGTTTCACAAAACAATGGGTATAATATTTTATAGAATTTATTTTATATGACAATGCCATGGAATTCCAGCCAGCAGGCCAGAAATGCGCAAGGAAATTAAATGCATATAACATGGCTGTTGGGGGTCGAAATTTACACCCAATGCCGAAATCAAAAATCAAAAGTCAAAAGTCAAAAGTCAAAAATCAAAGTCAACGTCTAAACAAATGGACTCAAGTCTAACCAACCTGAGCCCAAGCCTAAGTAAGTGGGCTCACGTCCAAACCGTCTCAAACCCAAACGAAACCGGCCGGCCATCGAATAAGAAAGAGGAAGAAATTTGTTATAAATAAATTTTGTAAATACAAATAAATGTGAAAATGTAATACATATGGTCAGAATGTCAATTTGTTGCAAAGCCCATGGTGCACTCAAGGGGCATAGGAAAGGCAAAAATCAAAATTTATAATGCCTAGCGACTATGTGTAAAGTTGTAAATCGATATAAGGCAAACATGAATAATTTTGATCACTCGTTTCTATTGCTAGTTTTTTTTTACCTCATCTCTCTCCTCAAGGTTCGTCATATTCTCCAAATTACTCCAGAAGAAAAACCTCTCCTTTTTCTAAAATAAATTAAATAAACCCACAAATTCATTGAAAGAGAGCCTCTTTTTTTTATTAAATCTCATAAAAGAGAGATTGTTCATATCAGAATTTTGCATTATTATATTCCCCATTCTTATTCATATTACATATAAATAGGTTATTTTGATCTATGTCTGCTAAATAGTTGTAGCTTACAGGTTCTCAGATCATTACAGTGAAACTCATGAAAAGACGCTACAAATGTGAGACTACGACCAAAAATAGATGAATCCATATTATGCCGCCTATCAGTTTAAGGAACAAATGAAGATCAGTAGACAGTTCAATACACAAAGCACAAGGGTAGCACAAGATTTAAGATTTCAACGCGAAACTCACGGTAAAAGTCCACATAATTCTGCACTGTTGGAAATCTGGAAGAAACTAGAAAAGATTCTGAGGAACCAAGCGAAGAAAAAAGAAGGAAAAAGCAACATGAAATATCACTGAAGAATTGAGCCCAAGACCCCACCAAACGGCCGCGGCACCGCGGCCAAGCAGGGCTTTCTGCCGCGGAACCGCGGTCGTGCAATGCACGTGTCGGTGCATGTGTCGGTGGGTGTCGGTGTTTTGACCCGGCTTTCTTAGGGTAGTTCTGTAAATTCAAATGTTGATCAGATGTAAACCTAGGGTTTCTCCTATCTATAAATAGGAAAGCCGAAATCCTGATTTGGCATGCCTCTCTTTAATTTTTTATGCCTCTTTTTAATTCGTAGATTTAAAATTTTTAATTTCCTTGTAATCGTTGAAGAGATATCAATAAAGTAAGTTTCCTTTCTATCTTGCATTATTTTTTTATCTGAATTTTAATTCCTGAAATTTCTTATCTGTTCTTTATTATCTGCAATTTAGTTTTCTAATATATAAAAAAATATAAAAAATGAATTTGATTGTCACTTTCCTAATGAGTGAGTAATTCCTCACTTGTTAGGGTTAGGATAGGGAAGGATTGAGAGAAGGAAATCTCTCACACTCCTTTCCTTACCCATATAATTTAATTAGGACTCTAGTTAATTTAACCATACACCGTTCACCACGGCACCCTATCCTACATGATAGCGGTGATTTCCTAATTAGATCGGCTGTGGTTGAATTAACCGGAGGTTAGGGCTAAAAGTCAAGAAAGGACGGACAAGAACCAAAAGAAAGAAACTACTTTTCTTCCTAGTCGTGCTAATCCCCTTTGTTGACTATTACCCTAACACCTAAATTCTTAACTAGGGCATTAAAAGCAGTGAGTAGAATCCCTATTCCAAACTAAGCTAATCCTAACCCTAACAAGATTTTAAATCAATTTAATCTCATTCTTAGATCTAAAAACAAAACCTACCAAAAATAGGACTTAACTCGTTAGAATTTAAAGAAAATAACATCTTTTTTCCTGTGGACCGACCCGTACTCAACCGGCTAGCTACCAAGCGACACCGTCTTGATTGCGGTATTCTTAATTTTAAAACGCACGTACGCAAATAATCCCATCAATCAAATAGCGCCGTTGCCGGGGAAACGGTAGTTTATTTCTTTTTGTAATTTCGGATTAATTGAAATTGAAAAAAAATATAAAAATTGAAAAAAAAAAATATATAAAAAAAATCAACTTGTTATTTTTGATCGGTTTTTGTGCGAGTTATGCAGGAACGGAAGACGGACTGATTCAGATCTGGAGCAAACCAAGTGAACAAATCAACAAACAGAGGATCTGAACAGACAGAGGAGAACCATAATAGCATACAGGAAAATTTTGGAGGGCCAAACCTACCAAACCGTCGCGGAAACGCGGCATAATCAGGCGTTTGATCGCGGTTCCGCGGTCAACTGCTGACGACAGCAGTTCAAAATTCTCTGTGAGTATTTTTGTCTTCTCTCCTATCCCCTGATCTCCACTGAAAATTTTTCCTGCAGGCTTCTTTGCGCAAAGCTTCTTCTCCCTCTCCAATAAATCTTTTTTGTGCAGGATTCTTTGCGCCGGAAATAAAAAGAAAATTTTTGGCAAGTGTTTTAGATTTTGTGTGTTACTGCTTTGCATATTTAAAACGGAATTTAAGGGGCTATAACACCAATCCAGATTGGGTGGGGATTTCATTACCTTTCCTAAGACCCCAGAAATCACAAAAAGCATATGCATCACTCTCGAGTTAATTAAAAAATATCTAGACTCAGCCAATTAAGGACTGTCGCGCTCATTAGGACAGAGGAAGGTTGTGGGCATTCAGTCGTTTATCTAAACCTGACTTTGTGGTGCCTAGGCTAGACAAGTGAGAAAGGTAACTTTAAAAGGCCCGTCTCACGGTGATTCGTGAGCGGAACCCTCCTTTCTTCACTTGTGCTTACCTGCCCACAATTGGCGGTGAAGAGGCGATTTGAAGTATATCTCACAACTTGTCGCTTTGGACCAATTAGGAGCAGTCTAGTTGACTTAGGAGACCCTAGCTCTAGACTTGATTGTGCATGTTTAAACTGTGATTGCTTGAAAGTGTGTCGTTGTTCCGTACAAAATCTTTTGCAAAACTCTTTATAAAAAAATATATATAAAACCAAAATTTTTACAAAAACTTGCCATTTGTCGCTAGAATTCCATTGCACCCAACCTTCACCCATATTTTCCCATTGACGTTTTCTTACCCTCACATTCTACGTTTGACTACACTACAACTCGTTTAGTGTATGTCCGGTTGGACTAGGGACACTAGCGCCCGTTTAGTCCGTGTCTCGTTAGTCGCTACTGACGATGCGTTCAACTCCGAAGTCGAAACTCCTTCCACTTCTTTTTCATCTTTACCTTCATCTTCACATTCATCATCTTCTAAGGAAATGTCAGGATTCAATTCTAACAACCCCTTACCTATCTCGGGACTGATTCCACCTCAACTGGGTGCGAATAACCCGCAACACTCTCCTGTTGAAGCGCCACAGCGAATCGCGCTCCAGGATCGTTTCTATCCCACCCGCTCCGCACTTCCTACTTATTTTTCACTCCCACCGGCTAATGGTGATAATTTCGAAATTAAGTCCCACTTCATCAACATGTTGCCCAAATTTCACGAGCTGGAATCCGAAAATGCCTATATCTTCGTTAACAAATTCCAGAATGTTTGTACAATGATGAAGACCACCCAACTATCCGATGATGCTATAAGGCTATGAGTCATTCCCTTCCCTTTATGTGACCTACCTGAAAAGTGGCTATATAGTACAACATCGCATTCCATAAATAGTTGGGAAGAGTTTGTCAAGGCATTTCTTAAAAAGTTTTACCCACATCACAAGACCCCGAGAATACGTAATGAAATTAACCAATTTTCCCAGCTTCCTTCCGAACATTTTTGGAAGTGTTTTGAACGATTCAAAGACCTTCTTGTTCAGTGCCCTCATCACGGTATCGAGAGATGGCAACTTTGCCAAATTTTATACGAAGGACTGAACCCAGCAACTAAGCAGTTGCTGGAAACCATTTGTCAAGGTCACTTCCTTACCAAATCCGACGAGGAAGCTTGGCAATTTCTCGACGATCTTACTGAACAAACGCTTTAGTGGGAAAGCACTAGACAGACCACTTCGTCTACTTCATCTACTTCATCCGGTCCGTCTAGGGCAGGCGTTCATCAACTTGATATGTCAATTGCAATGAAAACCGAAATGGCCGCAATTACACGAAAACTAGAAGCAATTGAGAGCAAATTCTCATCGCCTTCTCCTGCCCCCGCTTTACCCCCTCGCACTATATGCGCTTGTTGTTCGGATCCGTCCCATTTGACTGAAGAGTGTTCTTACAACCCACCTGCTCAAGGACAGGATCAAGTCAATGTTGCCTTTCAGCAAAGACAAAGAAATGATCCATACTCTTTAACTTATAATCCTAGTTGGAGGAACCACCCCAATTTTGCTTGGAATCAAAATCAACAACAATTCCAAGGCAACAACAATTTCCAAAGGCCTCCTCCACAACAACAAGCTCCTCAACAAACTCAATATCAGCAACCTTTCCAGCTACCTTACCAAAATCAAATGAACAATTTTGCACCCAACAACCCTTCTCCTCAAAACAATTTTGTTCCACCAAATAACGATAAGGTTTCCTCGCTAGAACGAAGTCTGGATGCATTTTTAAAACAATCTACTCAATCCTCGGCTAACATCCAGTCTTCTATTCAGTCTTTGGTGCAACACACTGCATCACATGGGCAAAGCATCAAAACCATTGAAGCCCAAATTGCACAACTGAATGCTGCTTTAAGCGAGCGAGAGAAGGGGAAGCTTCCATCTCAACCACTGCCAAATCCTGGTCACCCACAAAATGCACATGTTGCTCATGAACAACAAAACCATAATGCGAGTGCCGTGACTACATTGAGATCTGGAAGGATGTTGCACAGCAATGTTGGCACTAATGATGACACCTCGACCACCGCTTCTTCTTCTTCTTCATCCTCATCTTCTTCATCTTCAGAGCCTGTTCTCCATTCTTCACAAGGCTCTAATTCTTCTACTACTCTAAACGGACCCACATCTCACTCCACGAAAACACCAACACTGGGATCCGTTCCAACTCCGCAATCTCCTCCACAAATATTGGACTCAACAAATTTTCAAAATGTTCCATTTCCAAACAGGTTGAGATCCAATAAACCAACTCCACAAATGGAGAAGATTGTGGAGTCATTTAAACAGGTTAGTATTAACATACCCCTCTTGGATGCAATCCAACAAGTCCCTTCTTACGCTAAAATTTTGAAGGACTTATGCACCAAGAAGAGGAAATCACAGGTACCTAAGAAAGTTTTCTTGGCTAATGCACTAAGTGATGCTCTTACCCAACCTTTACCTCAAAAACGAAAGGACCCTAGCTATCCTACAATTTCAATAACTATTGGGGGATAAGAACATCAACTGCGCACTTTTAGATCTTGGTGTCAGTGTTAACCTGCTTCCTTATTCAGTATATGAGCAAATAGGCGTTGGAGAGCTGAAACCCACACATTGTACTCTCCAAATGGCCGATCGATCCATCACCCATCCTAGGGGTGAGTTAGAGGATGTAATGATTAAAATAGGGGACTTCATATTCCCCGTTGATTTCATTGTTATGGACACACATCCTGTAGCTAACCCCCGGAGTCAAATTCCGGTGATACTCGGTCGACCATTCCTTGCAACTTCTAATATGGTGATTAATTGTCGAAATGGTTCGATGAACCTATCTTTTGGAAACATGACAATTGAACTCAACATTTTTAAATTGGGGAATCAGCCCTCCGAATTTAATGCTAATATACTTGATGTTTGCTCGATCCAAGAGATCACCCAGGAGGACTGTGAGCTCGAAATTTCCGTTCGATCACATCAATTTTGACGCCACTAGTGCGTTCCTCCTTGAACCTGATACTGCTTTCACACCCGATAATGACTACGAGTGTTTCACTTTCTCGAACGATCTTGAATCATCACCACCCGAGTTTGAATCCTTTGAATTTTCGGAAGAGTTAGTTGAACCATCCGACTCGGTTGCTTACACTCGTTTTGAACCTCTGTTGGAATCCTTCGAGTTTGAGACAATTTCACCAATTTTACCTTCAATTGTTTCGCCTCCAACACTCGAACTCAAGCTATTGCCGTCTCACCTTAAATACGCTTACTTAGGTGAGAATGAGACCCTTCCTGTTATCATCTCGGCTTCTCTAGCCCCCGAGCAAGAGAAAGCCCTTTTGACGGTCTTACAAAGCAATCGGTAAGCTTTTGGCTGGACTATGGCGGACATCAAGGGGATTAGTCCCCTAATTGTTGAACATCATATTCATATGATGGATGATGCCAAGACAGCAAGAGATCCACAGAGACGACTCAACCCAGTAATGAAGGAGGCTGTTAAAAAGGAGATCGTAAAATGTCTTGATAGTGGTATCATTTACCCTATCTCTTATAGCCAGTGGGTTAGCCCCATTCATGTTGTCCCAAAGAAATCGGGCATAACGGTCATAACTAATGAGGCAAATGAGTTAATACCTACTCGCACCCAAACTGGGTGGCGAGTATGTATCGATTATAGAAAACTTAATGCCGCAACACGGAAAGACCACTTTCCATTACCTTTTATTGACCAAATGCTAGAACGATTGGCTGGGCATGAATTTTATTGCTTTTTGGATGGCTACTTTGGGTATAATCAAATTCCCATCGCCGAAAAGGATCAAGATAAGACCACATTCACTTGTCCTTTCGGTACGTTTGCTTACCGTCGCATACCTTTTGGGTTATGCAATGCACTCGCTACTTTCCAGCAGTGTATGATGGGTATTTTTTCAGACATGGTGGAAAAATTCTTGGAAATCTTCATGGATGATTTCTCCATTTTCGGCGAATCCTTTGATGAGTGTTTGCTACATCTAGACGTAGTACTTACCCGGTGTAAGGATAAGAACCTTACTTTAAATTGGGAGAAGTGCCACTTCATGATACGAGAAGGTATTGTCTTAGGACATATCATCTCGCAAAATGGCATTGAGGTAAATAAAGCTAAGATTGAAGTCATTTCCAATCTCCCTCCTCCCAAATGCGTCCGAGACATTCGAGCCTTCTTTGGCCATGCCGGTTTCTATAGACGGTTCATCAAGGATTTTAGCAAGATAACTAGACCCTTGACTCTTTTGTTGGCCAAGGACACTGCATTTGATTTCGACTCGAGCTGTATGAAGGCGTTCGAGTCATTGAAAAACTCACTTATTTCTGCTCCCATTCTTTCGTCTCTTGACTGGACGCATCCATTTGAAATTATGTGCGATGCATCAGATTTTGCCATTGGTGCTGTCCTTAGACAACACATCAATAAGATACCGCATGTAATTTATTACGCTATCCTAACCTTGAACGAGGCCCAATTAAATTACACAACAACCGAGAAGGAATTCTTAGCTGTTGTGTTTGCATTAGAAAAGTTTCGGCCCTACTTAATCGGCTCTCCAGTCATCGTTTACACTGACCATTCAGCTCTTCGCCATCTTTTTGCGAAGAAGGACGCTAAATCTCGGCCGATACGTTGGATCCTCTTACTACAAGAGTTTGATCTTGTCATCAGAGACAAAAGAGGATGCGAAAACGTAGTCGCCGACCATCTTTCACGCCTCCCTTCTTCGCCGACGCTTCAAATTCCTATAAAAGACGTTTTTCCAGATGAGCAGCTCTTGACCGTGTCATGCGAACCTTGGTTCGCAGATATTGTGAATTATTTAGCCACCGGACTTATACCAAATGAATGGTCGAATCAGGACAGACTCCGATTCCTATCCCAGGTAAAACATTTTTACTGGGATGAGCCTTACTTATTCAAATACCGTCCTGACCAAATTATTCGTCGGTGTGTCCCCGACAATGAATTTAAGAGCATGCTGTTATTCTGCCACGATCAAGCGTGTGGCGGGCATTTTGGCCTTAAAAAGACAGTAGAAAAAATCTTGCAGTGTGGCTTCTACTGGCCACAACTTTTTAAAAACGCACATGAGTACTGCAAGACATGCTCCCGGTGCTAACACTTGGACCGGATATCTAGGAGAAACGAAATGCCGCTCCAACTAATATTGGCTGTCGAAATTTTTGATGTTTGGGGGATAGATTTTATGGGACCGTTTCCTAATTCTTTTGGGAACGTGTATATTCTCCTTGCTGTTGATTATGTGTCTAAGTGGGTCGAGACTGTGCCCAGCCGAACTAATGACAACAAGGTTGTCGTTATATTCCTCAAAGAAAACATTTTTTCTCAGTTTGGGCACCCCCGCGCAATCATCAACGATAATGGAACTCATTTCTGTAATAGGACTTTCGAGTCCTTAATGCGGAAATATTCCATTAATCACAAGCTATCAATGCCCTATCATCCCCATACTTGTGGGCAAGCCGAGCTTTCAAATCGGCAAATTAAACAGATATTGGAGAAAACGGTTTCCAAAAACCGTAAAGATTGGTCTTCAAAGCTTATTAATACTCTTTGGGCATTTCGAACTGCCTATAAGACCGATCTTGGTATGTCTCCGTATAGGCTTGTTTATGGAAAGGCTTGCCACCTTCCAGTTGAAATTGAGCATCGAGCATTTTGGGCAATAAAAGAGTTGAATCTATCTCTATAAGATACGAGCAGCCATAGAAAGCTGCAATTGAATGAATTGAACGAGCTTCGGGATGAAGCTTACGAGAATGCGGTTGTCGTCAAAAACCGAACGAAGGTGTTTCACGATAAACACCTTATGCGCAAATCATTCAAACCTGGTCAACAGGTTTTATTTTATGACACCCGGTTACATTTCCATCCCGGCAAGCTCAGATCTCGATGGAAAGGGCCATTTTGGTGCGCACCGTATATCCGCACGGTGTGGTCGAATTAGAGAATCCGGATGACGGTTCACTATTTAAAGTGAATGGACATAGACTTAAACCGTTCCTCACTGTGGACCCTTCGGAGGAGCTCCAGCTGTTGCAAGAGCCGAATTACATTGATTGATCTTCCTCCATCTACCCTCAAATTTCGGTTATCCAGCCATAAACAGTGGAAACACTGTTTCAAACAAGTTTGGGGGTATGTACCATTTGTAATTATATAAAAAAAAATTGAATTTTTTTTCCAATTTTTAGCGGTACTTTTGTAAAATTTCAAAAAAATAAATAAATAAATAAAAGTTTTTATTTACAAATAATTTTCTCTTTTTAAGAGGCCCATTTTGCAAATAACCAAAACACCCCCTATAAATAGAAACCGACCCCTCTCTGCGTTTTACCAAACCCTAAAGTATTCCTCTCTGAAAACCCTAACCGCCGCGCATTGGTGTCTTCTCCCTCTGAAATCTTCAGAGGAGGTTTGCTTTCTTCAATCCTCTCTGTTAAAATTTTTAGAAATATTTGTATTCTCTGCGATGGCACCCACTTTGTAATTTAAGAGGGACTTTTCCCAAATCTTTGCACCACGATCTATGGTAGTTACTTCGGTGAAGATGTCACGACCCGAAAGTACGGAACGTGACCGGCACTTAAATTACGAAACGTAATCTAAGTAAGCCGAAACCCAGAATCTAAACCATTTAAAAGAAGAAGTGTAGAAAAACATGTTTAAAAAGCAACATCATATTTTCTCGAAAATTTCGGCAGAGTCTCCTTTATAAAAACTGGCCCCAAACGGGTACAAACAAGAAATATATACATAAGCAATAATAAAAAGGCGTCCCCAAGCGGGAGCTAGCTTTTCGCCAATTGGCGGTCACAACCACGCAAGTAATATAATATACAACACCGAAGGGCGAGAATCAAAACTCAAAAGAAACCAAATAACCATCAGAAAACCATCATAATACAAGCGCGACTCTAAGCTTAAAAGAATAAACAACTGGTCTTCTAAGTCTATCAAATAATACAAGTCTGGTTGATGGAGCTTACTAGATACAACTGAAATAAATAGTAGTACAACGGCAGTCACGATACAAGTGAACCAACCTACTAAGCAATCACCCTGAATGAAATGGTGTGCCAGCAAGCCGCCAAAGAAACCTATACATCTGAACCTGTAAGAAAAATTTGGCACAACGGGGGTGAGCTGCCAACTCGTGAGTAGAAGACATCTGCAATAGAAATCGCATGCACGAGCTCTCCTGGGTCATATAATATACTTGACATAACACTAGACCACTAGTAGTGATAGGGTAATACGCTATGCATAAGTGTAATACTCAGTGCTCGTGTTAGTGTCACTAAGTGGCAACATATCATGTATGTATGTGAAGTATGAATGCATCATGAATGAAACAATCAACCATGAAATCTGGACATATCTGTATAAGAAAATCTTTAACTTTTATCATAGTAAAATTTGTATGGTAATCTGAAACATCATCAATGAAATCCATGGAAATCCGTGTCAAACATCGACACAAAACATATATATCTCAATGTCTCAATATCTCGAAATCTCAATATCTCGGGCTCCGTCAGTCTGGATCGGCCCATATCATCAAATTTCACGACAACGGTCGGTATCCTCCAGATATCCGCCGCGCCAGACATCACCGGTAGGTAGTCTTCCCCTGCCAGGCTCATCGTCTACAACTCGAGCTTCTTACCCCGGGGTACCATACCAGGCCCACCATGTACCCGAGACAGTTCATCCACTCCTCGAATCGGGTCTCGAAATCCAACAGAAAACATGAAATCTCATGATGGACGACACATACATCACGAGAAAACCGCAACTTGCGTTTTTAAAAATGATGATACTAAACTTTTATTAAATTTTTGCGGTTTCCCCCCAAAATCCAGAAATCTCATAGAAATCCAAAATCCCAAAATTATGAGTAAGTAAATAATAAGTATCGGCATAAGCCCCACAATACTGCATGATAATATGAATATGTGAATGCATGAAGTGTCTAAGTAATAAATGCAATGTCTAAACTAGCACATGAGAGTAATCACACAATATTATATTGGACTAGTATTTAGCTGATTATATCAATAAGATAATATGTTCTAAAGTGTACGTGACATGGCAATTACCGATGATGATGTGTGTGAGCCGGCAAATAAGTGTATGTGGAACATACGCATCATCGTTAATGGTGCTGGTGTCCTAACAGGCAGGGTTTCTTATTAGCTAAAGAAACATATGTATGAACATGCAATGCGATGAATATAACATGAACATAACGGTGAATGTGTAGTAAACACACAACTAGAAAATACATACTAATTACGAGTCATACAGTTTGTTGTTTGAAAAAGCACGAATCGTGATTTTTAGAAAAGTAGGGCTACGGGGTTTTAAAGAAAAGATACGTCCTTTGAAAAATCCGTAGTATCCCTCAGGATGTCTTTAAAAATGCGCACGATTCGTTAGTTTGAAAATAAGTATGACTCGAGCCTAAACTAACATTTACCTAACCAACTAAGGGACTAAACTAAAGAGACTAGTCGAAAGGTAAGAAGAATCCTCCTAAACTCTGAGTCGATATCTCTAGTAGTCGGCGATCCAGCCTCAATAGTATCACGTACATAGTATGACTTCCTCGAGTCAAGAGTGCGGATCAATCATCATATCTATACTTCGTACGGTAAAATCCATCGTACGACATCCCAAAATCGGGGTACGGGTCAACTATCACATATACATCATCGTTCGTATAGTATCATCATCAAACAAATATCATGATCAAGGGTACTATACTACAACCGCATACATTCCAATATCGTCAAACATATATCATCGTCTGTGTGAATACACATCGCCAAATGATCCACTAAAATATCATGTTTATATCATATCGTGCTTAAGTCATATATTACAATCTGGGTTCTATTCTAAAGTCTCATACATTCCGATGTCATCACACATTTTATCGTTTATCTATATTTTCATTACCCAACGATCCGCTAATATCATAACACATTTCATATCATATCTCTATCATACATCCAATATCTCACGGCATCATGCCCAGTCATATCGACTCATCCCCATGTATCATATAACATCTTCATATCACGTGTATATGTGTTATATATATATATATATATATATATATATATATATACATATAGAAACCTACACACACACACACCCCCCAAGTCAGGTGTATGTGTGGGTGCGTGTGTGTGTGTCTACATGAAACCTACAATTTGACTCCAAGGTAATCATCCTCTGGTTAAATCTTTCTAAATCAATCTAATCCAACTTAAGGTCTTTAATAGTACCCTACTATTCAAGAATCCAAGGTCACGTCCAACTCATAATAATAATAATAATATGTAATAACATATACTACGTTTGCGGGGGTGCTATACGCCATCCACCCGACTTCCCCCGTAGATATATATCTACTCACCTGCATCCTTCCTTACTGAAGTCGATGTCGCCATACTCTTCCCGTCGCCTCGAAGTCCACACGGGGGTACCTACATATAAACATATGGTATCGTAAATCGAAATCACAAATGAAAACCAAAACGGCACACGGAACACACATAGGTTAGAACCTATGGTCCTCGCATGCAAGAAAAGTCAAACCAATTCTCGATGTCGATGTAAAAATATCAGACCATCGAGTTAAAAACACAATTACCAAAGTTCAAGTTATAAACAATCACGAAATCAAAACGGAATCTCAGAAAACATGCTCCAGATTTTGCCTAAGGTGAAATTAGCCAATTTTGCATATGTGGAGGGTCTAGTTTACTGGAGATAAAGCCCTGGACCAAACACGAACTAAAATGGAGGTGCCCAGGCCGCAATTTGCGACAAAATGGAATATATTTGCGGCCTAGACTGGGAGATGGGGTCTCGGGTCTTCAGGGTATACTCCAGGTTGCCTGCACAACTCTCAGTTTTTGCTAAATAATTTTTCAGGTCCCCGAGTCACTCCAGATTCCTAAATACCATCACAATTCTCAAAATTTTCCGATGTCGGGATTTCTAAGTTTGTGAATTGGGGGTTAACTCTCAGGTTTTGGTCTTTAATCACACACCACAGGGGTTTTGGGTCATTACTAAGCCTCAATTTCACTTCACAACTCAAAATTTTCTCAAAACCTTAACTTGAAATTTTCATAGTTCACTAAATTTCGATATATCGATTCTAAACTAACAATAGAAGCTAATAGAATGAAATACTACTCTAATGGTGATGAAATTACCTCATTTGGCAACTCAAGAATTTTCTTGAGTTGCACCAAGTCTTCAAAATCCAAACTTTCTTGATCTAAAGTGTTTGCAATGAGCTTGTGAATGTTTTTAATGAAGGAAAAATAATGTTTTGATGTAGATTTGAAGGTGTTATGAAGAAGTAGAGGAGGGGATGAGAGAGGGCAGCCATGGTGAAAGAGATGAGAGAAAATGATAAAGAGAATGGAGTGAGGACAAGTGAGCCAAAGTCAAGGGAGTTTAGAAAATTCTAGAGTTCTCTCTCTCTTTCTCTCATTTCCTTTTCTTTTCTTTTCTATTTTCTTCTCATTTATAAAAACAATGCCATGCAAAGAAAAGGAAAAACCATGGTAGAAAAATGTAGCAATTATGAAAAATGACATGGTGCATGTCATCTGCACAATTCAAGCTTAATACGCGATTAGTGAAAATAAATCGAGTTTAGCACTAAAATGGAATATAATTAATCATAAAGAATTTATAATTTGCTTAAATCATTTAAAACGCCATCATTTCAGAAATTCCTATAATTTTCCAAATATTTCCCAATTTATCGGTATTTAATTATACCGCATTACCAAAATATTCATAATATTTATTATTTAATTATAAAATTCCCAAAAATAATATTTTATTTTTCTGAAATATTACAGAAGAGATCCGAAGGCGCGGATGGAATTTTTTACTGTTTAACCATCCGAATGCCTTCGCGCTTCCGGATCTCGTCACCCGATTTTACGAGTGCATGGAGGATGGTTGCTTCTCACAACACGGATATATTAGGCTAATTTGGGGGGATAGGGAAATAATAATCGATAGGGACTTCATCCATGAAGTCACCTTAATTCCTAGACTACCTACTCATGACCAACCCCTCCAGTTCGAGGATTACCTACCCTTAATGGGTAATGATTGTTCGAGAGAACCATGAAAGGGCATCCAGTCTAGAACCCTTTTTTGCGAACGTGTTGATTGTATGCCGTTGGGCACAAAATAACATTTTTGGTAGTTCGCACAATACGACATTTTTCACACCATCTCTTCATATCGTGCACACTTTAATGACTAGAAACCCCAGCTATGATATGTGCACGGTATTACTTCACTCCATTGGTGCGGGCAAGAGGGCTGCCAATTATCCATGCCCTATGTTGGTGACATAACTGTGTTGCCATTTCCTCCCTGTGGAGGAATTCGAGTTTTATATGCATGGAGGTATCCCCATTAGACCTCTTCTTGAGGGCGTATCCACGTCCTACACACGCTTAAATGATGTATGGTCGCGCACTGAGCCGGCCAAGGATGTACCCGCCAAGACACCCAGCTCCAGCTCGACCGCGAGCGAGGAAGAGCTTACCCCCGCAGCACATGCAAGTTTACTTAGGAAAGCCACTAAGGGGATAGACAAATTAATAGGGATGCTGATCAATCTGGATTAGCGAGTGACAGAAATAGAGCATGGCATGACCATCCTGCTGGCAAGAGAGGAACATTCCTGTTCACGTTCGAGGGGACGGCGAGTCCATGAGCAGTGAGGGCACTGCTTTTGATAAGTTTGGGGGTGGAGGTGGTTTGTAAATAGTTATCATTGCATTGCATATTTTAATTTTTTGTTCATATTTGTTTCTTCTTTCGCATATTTAATTCCGCATTGCATCTTTATAAAAAAAATATAAAAATTAAAAAAATATAAAAATATAAAAATCAAATCAAATAAAAAATTGAAATTTTTTAAAAATTTATAAAAATTGAAAAATTCAATTTTGACCATATTTGACTTAAGTTCAACATGATGGTTGAATAGTAGGGAAAAACTAGATCCTAAACTTAGTAAATTAAAAACCCTAAAAATAACTTTTCTTAAAATTTAACAGTAGAAAATATATATCCTTATAGTTTATTTAGAAATAGGTAAATTTTGAGTTCAGATCTTGGGCTAAGTCAAAATAAGGGAAGAGTATTGAATTTTTATTTGAAGTGTAAGTCTGAAAAATAATTCTGAATCTTAAGTCTAAATTCTGAAAATATATACCCTACAACTAGCACATACACGCACCTTGAAACTTGGAATAGTAGAGCATACCTTGAAATACTCTTGTCTAAAATCCTTAGTATGAAGGAAAAGAAAATAAAAAGTACAATTGTGAATAAAAAAAATGAACACTGGTTTTGTAATTACTTAAGGCTGCATAAAATAAAAAATATATAGCAAGAGTGCTTCATCACCTAGTGCCTTAGACCAACTGGTTTGGGAGTCACTGCTAAGCCTTAGGTATTGCAAGACGAGGAATAACACCTTAATGCGCTAGCACATTTTGTAATCGGTCGTTTAGTATCTCAAGAAGTATTAACGGTCGCATGAAGGATGTGTGAGAAATTTCGTCTAAAATTCACCAATTAAAAGTACTTTGGATGATGGACAAGAGTATGATAGCTTGAATCGAATTTCCAAGTGTAGGGGTAAAAATTACACACATGTAGGGGTATATGATTGGCGTTTGGATGAGAGATAGGAATGAAAGATAGGGTTTATACCTTCAGTAGAAATGATAAAAATTCCTAAGTTGAGATGGAACCTTAGAAGGAAAATTCAAAAGATGCTGAAAGCTTAATAAATTTGCAGAACATATACGATCTTAAGTTAAATGATAAGTGAGTGTGAAAAATACGGGTTGATGATTTCTAAGTTGAAGATAATAGAATTTCTTGCTAGAATACTGAATTGAAGAATGAAAGTCAAAATGCCAAATTGATCAGATTTTGTAGGTAGTATCCGCTGAAAACTCTCAGGAGACAACACTCCTCCTACTAGGGACACCTAGAGGTTTAACGGCTTGTTGCACGAGCTCAGTGCAATCGCGATTCCCTGCGAAAGTGAGGTTAGGTTTTTTTTCGTGAATAAAATTGGCTTTGCTCGGGACGAGCAAAAGATAAGTTTGGGGGTATTTGTTCATATCAGAATTTTGCATTATTATATCCCCCATTCATATTCATATTACATATAAATAGGTGCTTTTGATCCATATCTGCTAAATAGTTGCAGGTTATAGGTTCTCAGATCATTACAGTAAAATTCATGAAAAGACGCTACAAATGTGAGACTACGACCAACAATAGATGAATCCATATGATACCGCCTACCAGTTCAAGGAACAAATGAATATCAGTAGACAGTTCAATGCATAAAGCACAAGGGTAGCACAAGATTCAAGACTTCAACGCGAAGCTCGCGGTAAAAGTCCACATAATTCTGCACTGTTGGAAATCTGGAAGAAAGTAGAACAGATTCTGATAAACCAAGTGAAGAAAAAAGAAGGAAAAAGCAATATGAAGTATCACTGAAGAATTGAGCCCAAGAGCCCACCAAATGGCCGTGGAATCGCGGCCAAACAGGGCTTTCTGCCGCGGAACCGCGGCCGTGCAATGCACGTGTCGGTGCATGTGTCGGTGGGTGTCGGTGTTTTGACCCGGCTTTCTTAGGGTAGTTCTGTAAATTCAAATGTGGATCAGATGTAAATCTAGGGTTTCTCCTATCTATAAATAGGAAAGCAGAAAGCCTAATTTGGCATGCCTCTCTTTAAGTTTTTATGCCTCTTTTTAATTCGTAGATTTAAATTTTTTAATTTCCTTGTAATCGTTGAAGAGGTATCAATAAAGTAAGTTTCCTTTCTATATTGAATTCTTTTTTTATCTGAATTTTAATTCCTGAAATTTCTTATCAGTTCTTTATTATCTGCAATTTAGTTTTCTAATATATAAAAAAATATAAAAAATGAATTTGATTGTCACTTTCCTAATGGGTGAGTAATTCCTCACTTGTTAGGGTTAGGATAGGGAATGTTTGAGAGAAGGAAATCTCTCTCACTCCTTTCCTTGCCCATATAATTTAATTAGGACTCTAGTTAATTTAACCACACACCGCTCACTACGGCACCCTATCCTACATGATAGCGGTGATTCTGTAGTTAGACCGGTTGTGGTTGAATTAACCGGAGGTTAGGGCTAAGAGTCAAGAAAGGACGGACAAGGACCAAAAGAAAGAAACTACGTTTCTTTCTAGTTGTGCTAATCCCTTTTGTTGACTATTACCCTAACACCTAAATTCTTAACTAGGGCATTAAAAGCAGTGAGTAGAATCCCTATTCCAAACAAAGCTAATCCTAACCCTACCAAGACTTTAAATCAATTTAATCTCATTCTTAGATCTAAAAACAAAACCTACCAAAAATAGCACTTAACTCGTTAGAACTTAAAGAAAATAACACATTTTCCCTATGGACCGACCCGTACGCAACCGGCTAGCTACCAAGCGACACCGTCTTGATTGCGGTATTCTTAATTTTAAAACGCATGTACGCAAATAATCCCATCAATCAGAGCTCTTGGGCCTTTTTCTTCTTTTTCCTCTCTCTTGGCTCCTTAAAGAGAAAGAAGAAGGGAAACCCATCTCCTGAAACCCATCTCCTAAAACCCCATTTGTGAGAAGACCCAAAACCTAGAAGAGAGAAAAGAGACCCTTTTTCCATTATTCAAGATTTGAATCCCAAATTTTGAAGAACCAAGAGAGCTTCTTGATATTAAACTTGAAGAACAAGAAATGATAAGGACTCTTGGGGTGAAAGCCTAAAACTTTCACCCTGAGTATGTATATTTGAACAAATAAACTCAAAGTCCAGTCGGATCTCCCGTGAAATCTATGGGAATATGGGTCGTAACCTATATTCCTCTTTGGAAACCACCTAAAAGGGGTTTCCCGTTGCGGAACTTCCCTACAAGGGAGTTCTCCCCTTTAGAATCCCCCATAGTGGGGTTCTTACGGTCGGGACAACCCTAAAGGGGCTCCCGCGGTCGAGACACCCCTAAACAAGGGGTCCCGCCTTCAGACTCAGGAATCCCGCGGTCGGGACCCCCTAAAGGGGTTTCCACTATTAGACCCCCCGAAGGACGGGTACCACCTTCGGGACTCCTTACAGTAGGGTTTTCGTGTTCGGGACCTCCCCAACAGGGGGCTCCCGCCTTTGGGATCCCCTCTCAGGGGTCTCCCTTTCGGACCCCCAATAGGGGGTTCCCGCCTTCGGGACCCTCTTTAAGGGGTTTGAAAAGTGATTCGAGCCTTCGGGACCCCCTTTTCTAAGGGTCCCCGCTGCCTCGGGAGGTTTCCCGAACTCAGGAGACCACCAAATCTTCTCTCTTTCTCTAGTTTTCCTCTGCCGGAAACTTTCTAACACTGTCATGCCCTACTTCCCAATATACAGGAGAGGATACACGACGATACCCGCAACGTAACTATACCAATTAGATATTTTACCTGATACAGCTACGCTAAGCGTAAAGTATGCAGGAGTATACAAAAGCAAGTAAAAGAAAAGCAACTTTATTCATTAACCAACCTTTATTATAGACGATAATTCCAAAGTTTATTACATCAATAAATCAAGCTCTAAACAGGTGGGCGAAAGAAAAGGAAAACAAAAAAACAAAAGTTCTAATCGTAAGTCGAGAGTTGAGCATAGCTTTCCTCCATAGCTTCGTCTTCAGCCAAGCTTTCTTCCTAATCTAACGTATATTTCGGGAGAGAGAAAGAGAGAAAAGAAATGTCCATCAGCGAGATAAACTCGAATACAATTCTCAAGGGGGTAAAAATGGAAACAAGGGTGAACTAAAGTATGGTAATGAGGCAATTAGAACAATTAGCATAGTATCGCATAATCATGTAGGTAAATTATAGGTAAAATGTCGTTTAGCAACTACTTAATGCTGCAGGTGTATATGTGAAGTGTAGGTAAGGTGTCGTTCAGTAACCATTAACAGTAGTTTAGCTCGTTTTAGTTTGGTTTCGTAAGGGTACACGCATTTCGGGAGCATTCCGTAAATGTCAGGAATCACGGTTTCATGTCATTTAAGATGTTTTGTAAAGTTTTGGTTTAAAAGTTCCGGTAACGAAAGAGAGTTTCGTGTATCGAAGAGTATTCCGTATATGCCCGGAATCACGGAAATGCGGTCATTAAACATTTAGCATTCCGTATATACCGAGAATCACGAAAACACAGTTATTGAACACGATCATTAAACACGGTCGATAAACATGATAAGTTGACAAGTCAATATGAAGGCACTCTCGATACACGCGATCTCGATTTCCTTCTCTGAACTACCTTAAACCCTATATCAATATGTTTGTTTAAATTAAGTTATCAGTTACAAGCTAGCACACAAAACCAATAAGACATAGAAAACAAGTTCTCTTTCTAAATTGGGTCATTCCTTATTCGCCCCATGTCCAGCGTCCATGCGCTAATGCATAACCGTTCAAGAAAAAAAAGTTATGATAGTTCAAGAAAAGTTGGGTTATGTAAGCTATATCAAGTGTAAAGAGGATTTTGCAAAGTCTAGTTGAATAGGTAAGTATAGGATATTAAATTGTAAAACATTGGATTTTTTCGAGGTATTTTTATGGAACTCGGGTTTTGTGAAAGTTCATGGTATTTTAGTGAAATACAATTCTAGAACAGTTCGAGGTATTTAAGTGAAAACACTGGATTTAAGAAAGTTCAGGATATGCAAATACGGGTTTTCGAAACTTCGGGGCATTAATGTGAAATACGGGTTTTGGAAACATTAGGGTATTACTGTAAGATACGGGTTTTGGAACTTTAGGGTATTTATGAAAATACATGTTTAGAAACCGTAAGGTATTATCATGTGAAAACATTCGCAATTTATTACTAATAAGGTCGTTATAAAGTCGGCAACATTTCGGCGGTAATCCGGCATCATATCAATACAGATTTGGGCAGAATATCGACATGGTTAGCATGCAAGGGTTATATTTGGTTATAAGTCATTCTAGGTCATTACCACGAAACTTAGGGAATATGAATTTCTAAATCAAAACCTGTCACGACCCGAAATGGCACGTGACTGGCACGTGAATCATATGAAGTCTATAGGACCCCATCTAATTCAAGTAAGCCAAAATCCCAGAAATCTAAACCATTTAAAGAAGAAAGTGAAGGAAAACTTTAGTTTTAAAGCAAGTAGTTTAACAAATAAGCCGAAGTATGCATTTTTAAAATCTCAAGTCTTTTCCAAAAATTTCGGCAGAGTTTCCTTTGTAAATACTGACCCCAAACGGGTACAACATGAATAATATACATAAATGATAAAAAGATCCCCAAGCGGGAGCTAACTCTTCGCCAATTGGCGGTCACAACCACGCAAGCAATATAATATACAACGCCGAAGGGCGAGAATCAAAACTCAAAAGGAAATCCAAAATCATCAAGAAAACCATAATAATACAAACGCGACTCTAAGATCGAAATAATATACACTGGTTTTCTAAGTCTAATAAATAATACAAATCAGGTTGATGGAGTTACTAGATACAATTGGAATAATAAAGTACAATGGTGGTCACGATGCGAGTGAACCCACCTACCAAAGCAATCACCCGAAATGAAGTAATGTGCCAGCAAAACCGCCAAGGAAAACCTGTACGACAAAACCTGTAAGAAACTGTGGCACAACGGGGGTGAGTTGCCAACTCGTGAGTAGAAAATATCACCGAGCAGAAATCGTATGTATGACTCAATTCTAGGTCATACGATCATAATATCCTCAAATAATAATATGGCCCGAAGCATATAATAATGGTAAGGGTAACATCTATGCATAAAGGTAATCCCATATGTTCGTGTCAGTGCCTCAGGTAGCAATATATTATAAATATGATGTATGAATGCATGAAAACAGAATGCATCTAAATATGAAAACTGTTTTCATAATATAGTGAGATTTATGTATAAAATCGAGTATCATTAATGAAATCATGCAGAAAATCAGTGTCAATCATCGACACAAAATATAAATATCAAATCTCAATATCTCAGGCTCCGGCTATTCGGACTAGCCTATATCATCAAATCTCAATATCTCAGGCTCCGGCTATCCGGACTGACGTGTATCATCAAATATCAATATCTAGGGCTCCGGCTATCCGGACTGGCCCAAATTCTCAAATAAAAGACCACGTCGGTATGCTCCGGATATTCGGTGCGTCACAATAAAATCAACCGTCAGTAGTGCTCCCCTGTCTCAGGCTCAACGCCATCATCTGCGACCTTCTCGCCTCGGGGTACCGCACCGGGTCCACCATGCACCCACAGACGGTTCCTCCTCCTCCTCAAATCGGGTGTATGATATCGCTTAAGAGCCGAGAAAACTCATGGTGGACATATCTCAAATCATATCAGGAGAAAACCGCAATTTTGTATCTTTTTAAAATGATAATTAGTTCATATAATATTTGAGATTTCTCCAAATTCAGAAATCTCATGGAAATCCGAAATCCCAATCTCAAGAGTAAATAATACTGAATACTGGGCTCCGGCAATCTGGACTGGCCCTATAATATTGCATGACAATGAATATATGAATGCATATGATATCAAGCAAAGAATGCAATAATTAAACTAGTATATGAAAGCAATAACATATAGGAACTATCAGCTAGCAAGCTATGTTAATGAAATAATGTTCTCTAAACTGTACGTAACATAGCAATTATCGATGAAGATGTGTGTGAGCCGGCAAGCGAGTGTACGTGGAGCATACGCATTATCGGTAATGGTGCTGGTGTCCTAACAACAGGTTTCATCATTACTAATGAAAATACATATAAGCATGCAATGCAATGCGAACAGTAGAATAAATGCAAATGAATAGTAATGTAGCAATAAATAAATAAACATTCTTATATACGAGTCATACAGTTTTTGGTATCTGAAATCGCACGAATCGTGGTGTTTAGAAAATAGGGCTACGGTGTTTTTATGAAAAAGAACATCTTTTGAAATATCCGTAGTATCCCTTGGCCTGTCTTTAAAATACTCATGATTCGTTAGTTTTGGAAATAGGTATGACTTGTGCTCAGTCTAACATCTACTAAGTAACTACATGACTAAACTAACAAACAAGTCGAAAGGGTAAGGAAATCCACCTAAATCTGAGTCGATCTATATATATATATATATATATATAATAGTCGGTGATCTCGCCTTAATAGTATCGCGTACGATACAATATATATATCATATGAAATTCTTGAGTCAAGAGTGTGAATCTATCATTATAATTATATCTCGTTCGGTAAATCCATCGCAACGTCATCCCAAATCAGGGTACGGGTCAATATCACATTTATCTCATTATTCAATTGGTATCCTTATCATCATATATCATGAGCTGGGTACTGATCTACGTCTAGTATATACTGATACCATCAATAATATATATGCGTGTGTCTGAAAACATATCGCCTAAAGATCCGCTATAAAATCATGTCGTATCTCAAAATACGAACCAAATCACATCACCGATCTCATGGTATCATACCCAATCACATCGACTCATCTCCAAGTACCATATACCATCCTCATCATATATATATATATATATATATAGTCCCATACCTATGTGTGTGTGTCTATACATATACATACATACATACATACATATATACATACATACATACATATATATATATATATATATATATATATATATATATATATATATATACATATCCCTATATACGTACAAGAAATAAAATGTATGCGGGTATGTGTGCGTGTATGCAAATCACTACTCTAGGGTTCGCGACTAAGAAACTAACTAAATGCATTTTCCTACAAGTATGCTAAAACTATCCCAAAGTCACCTAGCATTTCTTACTAAGTATACACATCTCATAACACATAAGTGTGTGTGTGTGTGTGTATATATATATATATATATATATATATATCTCATAACGCATTCGCGTTCTATACTACGAAACTGCGGGGGTGCTATACGCCATCCACCCGACTTTCCCCGTAAATATATATCTACTCACCTTGATCCTTGCTTGCCGAAGTCGATGTCGCCATCCTCTTCTTCATCATCCGAAGTCCACATGGGGGTACCTACATATTACACATAGTATCGTAAACCAAAATCGCACAAAATAACCAAATCGGCACGAGTATAACACATAGGTTAAAACCTATAGTTTACACATGCAAGAATAATCAAACAACTCCCGATATCGACGTACAAACGTCAAGTGATCGAGATATAACAAAATACCCAAAATTCAAGTTATGAACATCGAGAAATCTGAAGCAGCAACCTAGAAAACTGGTCCCAGATTTTAGTTCAGGTAAAAATGAGATGAACAAACAACACTAGGGTGTAGGATAAAGGGTATTTGACCTACTGAAGAAACCTAGACCCCAGAAATCACCATGTGTTCGGCCACTACCCTATAAAATCCGAGCTCGCCAGCCAAAGGGGCTCAGATGGGGTTCGTATTGGCAGGGTGTCCTCCTAGTGTCCAATCTAGGTCTCTAGGGTTGTTTGCTTTTCTTGAAAATATTCCAGGTTATTCCAGATTCCCTGTAGGCACTACATTTTCACAAAACCGATACGGAAAGTTTCAAACTTCAAGTTTTAGGGTTCGGTTCAGGTATGATCTGGGTTTTAGACACTAAGGGGGTTTAAGGTCATCACCAAAGCCCAATTACACCATCTAAATTCATGAATTCCTCACAACCTCATCTTAGAATTTTGAAATCTCACCAAACATCGCTAAAACACTTCTAAACTTAACTAGGTGCTAAAGTAAAATAATTACTACACTAATGGTAAAGGAATTATCTCATTTGGCAACTCAAGAAAATTCTTGAGTTGCCCCAAGTCTTCAAAATCTGATTTTTCTTGGTCCAAAGTGATTGTGATGAGCCTGTGCATGTTTTTAGTGAAAGGGGGATGATGTTTTGAGTTGTTTTTCATGGAGTTGTGAGGAGGTAGAGAAGGGGGGGCAGCCATTGAGGAAGAAAGAGGAGAGAATAATGAAGATGATGAGATGAGGGAATGGCTAAGGTCAAAGGGAACCCCTCACCTCTCTCTCTCTCTCTGTCAAGATCAAAACTCCGTCAAGCATCCCACAATCATCGGAGTTATGGCGAAGACACCAATGTCAAAACCCAATACGAAAACCAACATGATGTACGTCAAAACTATACATGTATGCATCGTTAAAACATCTGAAAGAAATGCATGCCAAACCTTTTCATGTCGTTGTGCGATGCGCGTATCACTGCACAGTGGCGGACGTTTATTGTAAGAAAATAATTATATATATATATATATATATATATCTTTGTTTAACATACTTCCCGCCGTTTGAAAAATAATTTAGAAGGTGTTCCCCTCCGAACGACGGCCGAGACATGGACGTCTTGCCTGTGATTCGGGGCAGATGCTATTTGGTTTTATCCATCCACCTCTCCGAAGATGACAAGTTGATTTATGGCACCGTGTATCGGAGGTTTAGACGGATGCGGCCGATGTAGCAAATTTCGTCAGATTCCCCTTCACTTGAGGGGTTTTTGATTGTGGGGACGCTTTTCCCTGCAGGCGCAAGCCTCTGCAGTTAATTATGCTACCGCATCGCGGTAACAACTTTCTCCTTCTCCAGAAATTTCACTTCGTGTCGTGGGTGTTTGTTTTGTTTGTGGTTGCCCGTGGATTGTATACGGAGACTAATTTATGTCGTCGCCCGTAGGACGTGGATTAGTCCAAATCCGTATTTTCTTAGATTTGGATTTGGTGTTTTAGTTTAAGGATACGTTAGTCATATTTGAGGCTAAGATCAACTTAAACGTTTGTTAAGGATACGTTAGTCTGATTTGAGACTAAGATCAACTTAACGGAAAGAGCATTTGGGGGCTCTATTGTTCCAGTTTAGGAACGTAGTGGTCCATTTGACATATGGCCGTCGGGACTCGTCACCTCTCTGTCGTCGTTGAAGGATTACAACGATAGGTGTCAGAGGAGTTCAGAGATGTACCCTTGAACCAAAGTAGATTGGGGGGGAATCTATAGTCCAGTTTGGGACTAGAGTTTGTTTGAAGGTTTAAGGACATGTTAGCCATATTTGAGGCTAAGATCAACTTAAACGTTTGTTAAGAATACGTTAGTCTAGTTTGAGACTAAGATCAACTTAACGGGATCGTTTAGATCCGGCAAGAGAGCATTTGGGCTCTATTGTTCCAGTTTAGGGACGTAGTGGTCCGTGTTCCAGTTTAGGGACATGGGGGTCCACTGCCAGTTTAGGGACATGGTGGTCCACTGCCAGTTTAGGGACATGGTGGTCCATTTTAATGTCTGGCCGTCGGGACCCGTCACCTCTCTGACGTCGTTGAAGGATTACAACGATAGGTGTCAGAGAAGTTCAGAGATGTACCCTTGAACCAGGTGTAAATTGATTTAAGAGAGCAGCCGTGCTCAGTCAATTTAAGTTGAGGACTTACGGCCATGATTGGGTTAAGTCCAGTTGGAGATGTTCAACATTTTTATTTGCATTAGGCCTATTAGACCTTAATTAGGGCTTTGCCCCTGCACTGTATTTTATTCTGGCCTGTTAGGCCTTTTAAGTTGGGCTCTGTCCCCTTTTTTATAATGGAAAGCATTTGTTTTGGTGCATTGGGCCTTTTGATTAGGCTCTGCCCTTTAATAATGCGCTGCATTAATTAGTCTGACAGAGTGCCACGTGGCTTGTCAGGCGCTTTGCGCCAATTGAGGAGCGCAAGGCGCAAGTCCATGGAAGGTGACACGTGTCACGCTCTGGTGAGCGCAAGCGCAGTGCGCTGCGCTGTTGCGCTTCTGACACGTGGCGTGCTCTGGTGGGTTGCACCAATTCATGAGAGCAGTGCTCTATTTTAAAAGCGCATAGCGTAGGTCATTCTAGTGCTGACACGTGGCGCTCTCTGGTGACTTGCGCCAACCCAGGAGCGCAACAGTGCAGTTTTTACAAGTGCAAGGCACTGTTTCAATAACTTGATCTAATTTTGGATTCAAGAAAAGAATCTTTAAGATTCCAGAACCAATGGTTCATAAAAAAGTGCAAGGCACTGTTATTATTTATATATATTTTTTTATTTGAAGATCATTGATCTTGTTCTTAGATCAATGATCTATTCAGAAGAGATTCCTCTCTTTTATAAAGGTTTTTACCTTTTTTCTGTTCTTGAAGAGTTCTCTCTGTTTTGAAGTTCTTCAAGTTCTTGATGATGATCCTGATGATTTTGAATTGGGGTCTAGGGGCCTTTATATAGTGCCCATAAATTTGTTAAATTTGTTAAAGAGATCATTTTCTGAGTGATTTGGGGAATTTTCCCCACCGTTGGATCTTTGATCCAAGGGCTCCTGTTTTACAGAAGACAATCTTCTTGTTTTAACAAGAACAGAAAGATCTTACTAGAATTTTAATTCTGTTTGGCGCAAATGCCCCAGCGCTTGATACGTGTTGCGCAGCGCAGAGCGCAGTGCGACTGCGCTGCTACGTGTTACGCAGCGCAGAGCGCAGCGTGACTGCGCTAGCGCGACTGCGCTGACACGTGTCGTGCAGCGCACAGCGCAGCGCAACTGCGTTAGCACAACTGCGCTGACACGTGGCGCGCAGAGCAGAGCGCAGCGCAACTGCGCTAGCGCAACTGCGCTAGCGCAACTGCGCTACCACGTAGCGCACAGCGCAGGGGATCTGAAGCGTTGTTTCATTTCCCGTCTTGAAATTTAAATAAAGTTTTGCTCTGATTGGGTTAAACAAATGCCCCCCCCACCGTTGCGTTTACGTGGCCCCCAAACGTGAGCGCAGCGGTGGCAGAATTCCAACCGTCGCGGTATTTGGAAGTTGACTGGGCATTTAATGCCTATAAATAGGACCTCTGGTCCTCAACAGATTATTATCTTCAAAATTTTTACTTTCAAAACTTCAGAGCCTTGCTCTTGCCCTCAAGAACTCCAAGAGTTAGAATTCTTAAAACTTTTAGGTAAATTTTTTTAATTTAAATTAAATTAAATTAAATTAATTTTCATTGACAGAGCCTTGCTCTCAATAGATCCCTGATCTAAAGAAAACCCATTTAGGGTTTCACTTAGCAGAGGTTTGCTCTATAGGTCTAAAAGGATCTAAAGAGAACTAAAGGGGACCCTATTAGGGTTCCATTAATAGAGTTATGCTCTCTAAAAGATTTTCCTTGGATGTTCTTAATTCATTAATGGAGCTTTGCTCCTTCCAAATCATATAGAAGAACTCTTAAGAGTTTTTCATTGCCCTTGGAAATTAAAGATGGAATTTTATTTTTCATGAATTATGTCATCTTTTTAGAGCAAAGCTCTCAATGCTCTTAAGGGATTTTCTTTAAATTCTCCTCATAACTGATTTTGGCAGGTGTCACTCCTGTCTGTAGAGCATTGCTTTCGAGGAGTTTAACTCCCTGTCTTTTTCTCATTGCTAATCCTCCAATGATATTTCCTTTCAGGCATTATGTTTGTTCATGTATACAGTCTGCACGAATTCATCACCCACGAGGATATCCGTGTACAGGGCCGTCAACAGGACCAGGAGTTTACAGATGCCTAGTGTGCGGAGGTTATGGGTCTTCTGAACGCACGCGTTGGTTGGCTGTTCCCTCACTGTTCTGCTCTCTTGAAAGTCGTGCTGGGAGAAATTTGGAAAGCACTCCCGGGGTTCCACGAGGCCATGCCGCTCAATGCGCTGGATGACGCCGAAGACAAGGTGCATTCAGTGCACCTGTCGGGGCTGATCTCGAAGAAACGGCGGGATAGCCTCGTTGACATTCTTCATCAAGTTTTTCAGCAGACGACGATAATCGCTGCTTATCAAAGGATAGGGGGCCTTGCCGAAGATCTTGACACGCGTGAGCGCGAGAGGCTGCGCACGAGAATAATCAGAAAGGCTAGAAGAACTCTAGATGGCCTTACTTTTGAATTCCTCAATCCGTGCCCTGGATCTGAGGTTATACCATTGTAATAATTTGAGTAATGTTTTGCTTATTTCTCTATGATTGTAAGAACCCTTTGCAATGGAAAATTTTTCCTTTCAGCTTGTCTTATTTCTCGTTCTGAGTCTTTTGCACACGCATGAATGAGTGTGTCTCGAGTGCTTGCTCAAACGCCAATCAGATGTTCTTTCTGTCGCTTTCTTCTTTCTTTTATCATCCGTATGTTACCTTAATGAACATGGTTGACAGATAACAGAGTAAGCACTTTGGTTTCTTTAAGAGATAGCGATGACTTAGGCCAAAGGTTCAGATCTGCTGCTTAAGACTTTTCAACTCTATGAGCCGTGAGGGTCTCATAGAGACTTTTCTCCCTACGGATCGAGAGGATCTCGTAGGTGGATTTTCTCCTTAGGAATCGTGAGGATTCCTAAGTGCGTTTTCTTTTATAAGTCGTAAGGATCTTATAAGAGAATTTTTCTCTCTTACGAGTCGAGAAGGCCCGTAAGCGGTTGTTTCCCTCCTTGTCGAGATTTGACTTTGGAGAGTGAGACCCGTGGATAGTATGCAAGAGACCGTTCTGGACCGACTTGCGGGGTCCCAGTGCTTAGGAAACAGGTTTCTTTTATGCCCACTGCCTAAGGCTTTTATCTCACGAGTCGAGCCGCATCGAGAAGTTCTCGCAAAGACATCAATTTCTTCACAAGTCGGGACGAATCGAGCATTTCTCGTAAGAATATCCTAATGTCACAGTTAACCTCTGCTCTTTACGACAGAAGTCTGTTAGGGTTTGTGGTACTTAGGGTTTTGGCCGTCGTACCGTCACATAAGATGATATATTCCTCGATAGGCAATCGTGCTGTTCGAGTAGCCCGGCGACTGCCGTGTCTCTGATCCCTTCGGGGGCTGGACAAGACGTCTTCAAGCAATCTTCCTAGTCAGTTTGACCGTCGGATGAGCAAGCGTTAGGAATTTGCCATGGCGCTTTTCACTTGAGGTTAGGCTCATTTTGGAGAGCCCCGATGAGTCATAACCACTCCGCGCTGGTGTGGGATGATCTCCGATAGTCTTTCAGGTTTTATGTGAGTTGCCGTCAAGACTCTGAAGCTAGGAATTTGGCCTTTGGTTCGTTTGCTGGCATCGCGTTTGCTGTATCGAAACGAATGTCGCGGTTGTCTCTAGTTTGCTGGTGAACCGTCGAGGTTTGGAACTAGGGATTTTGGGTGGCTCCGTTGTTTGATTGTCGCGTCTGAACCCTGCTGGAGGGAGAACGCTGGGGTGACAACTCGTCTACTGTATCGAGACGAATGTCGCGGTTGTCTCTAGGTTGCTAGTGAACCGTCGAGGTTTGGAACTAGAGATTTTGCCTTGGCTCCGTTTGTTTGATGATCGCGTCTGAACCCTACTGGAGGGAGAACGCTGGGGTGACAACTCGTCTGCTGTATCGAGACGAACGTCACGGTTGTCTCTAGGTTGCTAGTGAACCGTCGAGGTTTGGAACTAGGGATTTTGCCTTGGCTCCGTTTGTTTGATGATCGCGTCTGAACCCTGCTGGAGGGAGAACGCTGGGGTGACAACTCGTCTTCTGTATCGAGACGAACGTTGCGGTTGTCTCTAGGTTGCTGGTGAACCATCGGGGTTTGGAACTAGGGATTTTGCCGTGGCTCCGTTAGTTTGATTGTCACGTCTGAACCCTGCTGGAGGAAGAACGCTGAGGTGACAACTCGTCTGTTGTATCGGGAAGAACGTCGCGGTTGTCTCTAGGTTGCTGGTGAACCGTCGAGATTTGGAACTAGGGATTTTGCCGTGGCTCGTTTGTTTGATTGTCGCGTCGGAACCCTGCTGGAGGAAGAACGCTGGGGTGACAACTCGTCTGCTGTATCGAGACGAACGTTGCGGTTGCCTATAGGTTGCTGGTGAACCGTCGAGATTTAGAACTAGGGATTTTGCCGTGGCTCCGTTTGTTTGATTGTCGCGTCAGAATCCTGCTGGAGGAAGAACGCTGGGGTGACAACTCGTCTGCTGTATCGAGATGAACGTCGCGGTTGTCTCTAGGTTGCTGGTAAGCCGTCGAGATTTGGAACTAGGGATTTTGCCGTGGCTCCATTTGTTTGATGATGTTGCGTCTGCTGTGTCGAGACGAACGTCGAAGTGGTGACCATTTCGCGCTGGTGTGAGATGATCTCCAGTTGTCTTTCAGGATTTATATGACTTGCCGTTAAGACCTCGAAGTTAGGAATTTGGCCTTCGCTTCGTTTGTTTCGTCATGTCCGAATCTTGTTGGAGGAAGGACATTGTTGTTGACATTGCGTCTGCTGTAATGAGACGAATGCTGAGGTGGAGCTGGGATTTTGCCGTCACTCCGCCTTACTGACCATAGGGTCTTTCGTTGGCATTGTATCTGCATCTTGATGGACTGCGAAGGAACGCCGTTGTTAACATCTCGTCTGCTGTGTCGAGACGATTGTTGAGATGAAACTGGGATTTTGCCGTCGCTTCGCTTTCTGAAGGAGTCTGTTGGGAAGGTATGGTTCCCTCTTTGTTTGTGCCCTTAGATTGTATGCAGGGATCGATGTGATGTCACCTGTAGGGCAAAAGTTTCATTCTTTTTTTTCATTCATATTTTTATTATTTTATTCTTTTATTTTCGCGATTCTCTATCACTTCAGCTTTTATATAGCGAAAGTCGCGATTGCCCAATCATTTCGGCTATTTTTCGCGGTGTCCCATCATTTCGGCTATTTATTTTATTTTCACTCGCTGCTTTTTATTGCGAGTTACCCAATCATTTCGGCTA
The DNA here is from genome assembly GCA_030015575.1 of Agapanthus africanus. NCBI lineage: Eukaryota > Viridiplantae > Streptophyta > Magnoliopsida > Asparagales > Amaryllidaceae > Agapanthus > Agapanthus africanus. The sequence goes on along the minus strand of CM057346.1, from coordinate 100,967,747 downwards.
TTTATTTTATTTTCACCTGCCGCTTTTTATTGCGAGTGTGGAACTTGGAATCTGATGCCAATCTTAGCATCAACATCGCTACGACTGGAATATTGCTAGGAGCGAATCATCATTTGCCATGAAAGGACTTGGAATTTGATACCGATTTAGGTATCAGCATCGCTACAACTGGAATATTGCCAGGAGCGAATTATCATTTGCCATGAAAGGACTTGGAATTTGATACCGGTTTAGGCATCAGCATCGCTACAACTGGAATGTTGCCAGGAGCGAATCATCATTTGCCTCTGTCGATGTTGAACAAAGGTGGCTTAGTAAACAGGGTTAGGATCCTGTCGACTTAGGCTTTTGACTTCATGAGCCGTAAGGGTCTCACAAAGGTATTTCTCCCTACAAGTCGTGAGGATCTCGTAGGCATGTTTTCTCCTTAGGGATCGTGGGGATTCCTAAGTGTATGTTCTCTTATAAGTCGTAAGGATCCTACAAGAGTGCTTTCTCCTTATATGTCGAGAGAACTTACAATGGTTGTTCATCACGCGAACATATCCCTAGTCACGGATGGGACTTGGTTAGGGAAATGTTTATTCGCGCCCGTGGATTGTATACAAGGGTCAGTATTGAACCACTTATAGGGCAATATCGAAGGTCGTGGGGGTTTCTTAAGAACATGTTCAGGTCTCTGTAACTTAAGACTTTCAAATCTTATGAGCCGTGAGGGTCCCATAAGAGAGTTCTCCTTACGAGTCGTGAGGATCTCGCAAGTGTAATTTCTCCTTAGGAATCGTGATGATCCCTAAGTGTGTTGCTCCTTTGTGAGTTGTAAGGATCTCACGCGGGTGGTTTCTCCTTACAAGGTCGTGAGGACCCTGCAAGTGTCCTTTAACGAGGTTGCGCCCTTTCGGGTTTTCACAAACACTCGCCGGTAGCCCTGCTGTTTTTACTCACGGAGCCCTTTCGGGTTTTCATCCGTGCCCATTTTGCTCGTGGACATACCGTTTTTTCTTCTTCTTTTTTTATTTTATTTTTTTATATTCTTTTTATTCTTTTTTCTAACGAGGTCGCGCCCTTTCGGGTCTTCACGAACACTCGCCGGTAGCCCTGCTGTTTTTACTCACGGAGCCCTTTCGGGTTTTCATCCGTACCCATTTTGCTTATGGACATACCGTCTTTTTTTTATTTTTTATTTTTTTTCGTCAGCTTGAGGATGCTGCGGTTGTAGTTTAAAGACGTTTCGGTCGTCAGCTAATTTTAGGACGTAGTGGTCCGTCATTAGTTTAAGGACGTTTCGGTCCGTCATCGCCGTATTTGAGGTGAATCTCTAGTTTACTGACTTTTCGGTCTATGGGGCTTTCCTTATGAATGAGCATGACGCCCCCAGCGTATCCATCTTTCTCAGAGCGTGCGGTTGTGGCGGGTTCACTCTCCAGTTTTCGGAGATGACGGACTTGCCCTGTTGGTATTGGTCTTCAACCCAGTTTTTGAAGACGTAACAGTTTTCGATCAGATGGCCCAATACTTGGTGGTAAGGGAAATAATTAGAACTGTTGACATCATCCAGTTGTAGTTGGTGTTTCGGCTACGGTAGAGTGATAAGCCTGTTATGCACTGCCACTTCGAACAGCCTCCTTGTTTCATCCTGGGAAAATGAGTAAGGACGTCTTAGCCTCTTCTCGAGGGATATGCGTGGACGCATATTGTTTTGACGAACAACCGGTCTAGGGCCACTCGACTGTTGTTGAGTGTTGGCGATGAAGGTCATTTTCCCCTTTCCTTTATCCTTTTTGCTCGATCCTTTGTTTGCGGGGCCGAGATTTTTTCCGAGTAGCGGGCGATTGCACGGCTGAATGTTCTCGCAACTCCTCAATTCTTTCATTTTTGAAATGGATTCCTTGAGGAGAGGGTTGAGGGCGGCTTCTTCGTCAGAGTCGCTTCCAAAGGTGATAATTTGCGATCCCTTGGAGTCGGCTATATGACAGTCGTCGACGGCTCTTTTGCGCTCTTCCATCGCATTTTTTTCCGATGTCTACGAGCTTCACACTTTGTCCTGTTGAAGTGTTGCTTTTGAGCGACATATCCTTACCACCAACACTTAAAGGAGTCGCAGTCTTCGGTAGGATGTATGATCTTCTGATGATATAAGCAGAAGTTAGGATGCATCTCTACTCCACCGAGAGTATTTTCTTCAGAAGGCGGTAGCTTCATTCCCACTGATAGGGCTTTGGCGAACCTTTTCCTCGTCTTGAATTTGTTTTTATCCGCAGCGGATGACTTTTGATTTGACGGAAGTGCCTCGACTCTTTGGTCTAGTAGTCGGTGTTTAGTTCCTTCCAGTATGGCCATCTCACGCTCTTGATTGGCTTTAACTTTCAGACGAATCTCATTCAGGAAGGCATCGATCAACTCGTCTGACGGCCGCAGAATTTCTGGTTCGGGTTCCGCCCTCGGTTTCTCGGCGCAAGGAGCCTCTTTATCATCCACCAATGAGTGAGAGATCACATGACAAGTTGCCCCCGGTGCGTCCGTCTTCTTTGGAGTGTGCGGCTGTGGTGGGTTTACCTTCCAGTTCTCAGACAGCGCGAACTTGCCTTGTAGGTATTGATTCTCGATCCATCCCTTAAAGACGAAACAATCCTCGATCGGATGACTTACCGTTTTGTGGTAAGGGAAATAATTGGGATTATTGAGATCACCTGGCTGTGACAGACGTTTTGGATTCGGTAGATTGATGAGTCTGTTGTGCACTGCCAGCTCGAACAGTCTCCTTGTTTTATTCTGAGGAAACGAGTAGGGTCGTCCTAGTCTTTCCTCAAGGGATGGGCGCGGACGCATATTGTTTCGACGGACAATCGGGTTTAAGTTGCTCGGCTGTTGTTGAGTATTGGCAACGACGATCGCTTTCCCTTTCCCTTTCTCATGTCGAGAATCTGGTTTTGGAGGAGACGGTCCATGGCCCATATGGTCTATTTGGGCTAATTTGTCGATCAGGTCCTGGAAGGTGGTCGGCCTGAAGAACATCATGAATTGTGAGATGGTCGCTTGCGGATCAAGAGTGCCCACGAACATGCCTACCGCAGGTGCTTCTTCTATGCGTTGTTCGCATTTTGACCATAGTTTCCGCCATCGTGTTGCGTATTGGATCCACGTTTCGCCGGGCCTTATCCTGGCGTTAATCAGCGCTGTTATCGGGGTGTGTCCACTAGCACTCGCGAATCTTTGTGTAAACAGTAGCTCCATCTCCGCAAATGTTTTGACAGAGTCGTTAGGTAGCTCTGAATACCATTCAAAGGCTGTTTCTGCTAAGCTGCCGACGAATTGGCGAAGCAACAATTTGTCATCACCTCCAGTATTGCCACATAAGGCCCTGAATTGAGCGACATGCTGATGCGGATTCCCCGTCCCTTTGTATACGTTGAACTTAGGGATTGTATATCCCGGCGGGTAACTGATTTGGTCATACCAGCTTGGATAGGGTCGTCCGGTTCTAACAATTTGCCCAGCCGCTTCATTCGCCTGATGAGTCCATATTTGCTGAGTTATATAGTCATCCAGTGCGGCTTTGGAAATGGTTTCTTCCTTGGCTGCTGACAGGGCTGGAGGAGGATTAGATGTTTCCCCTCCGTCGTTTCCGACAATGATTGGAGGGTCTTCAGCTGGAAGGTCCAGCTGTAACATCATCCCTACCATATCTTGGAAGATGAGCGCTATCTGTTTTATGTTAGCTGCTTTCTCTGCGGCTTCCTTGCCCTTCTTTTCGAGGACTCTGCGTAAGAAATCAGCATCAGTCTCCTGTTCGTGACGCTGTTCTGATGATGCTTCCGAGCTCTCTTTCGACCCGGTAAGCGCAGCCATTGCAGTCATCATTTCTTGAAGCTTCTGTTGCTGCTCCTGGGCTTTTGTCACGGATCAAGTGAGCGGCCGGTGACCCATCGAAGCACGGCTTTCTTCCTTTCCGGAAGCCATATAAACAGTGTGCACTACCATGCCCCCAGACCTGGGGCGTCTGTGTTCAGCGCTTTTACGGTTCGCCATGTTCATAGGGGCTTTCTGCGGCCTCCTTTTCTTTTGAGTGATTGGAGTTGAGGGGGCCATTGCAGTGGGCACCCAAGTAGCTGTTGCTTTTTGTGGCTTGACGGAGTAATCCTTCTCCTGCCGAACCTTCATCTTTTTTTGTCGGCGGAGATAATTTTCATCAATCACCGACTCTCGAACCTGTCACCAGACTTTGTAAATTTTAGAGGACAGCCGTTGAGGGGACTGCTCTAGCTTTTTCTCTAGAGTATTCTCCACAGGTGAAGGAGTTCGTTTCAACACTGTAGTAGGAGAGTTTCTGCGCACCGTGTTCAGCAATTCAAAGCTGTTCCCAGTCGGAACAGCAGCATCGATCCCTACCGTTGGAGCCGGCGGAGTTATCCCGGATGGGGAGTTGCCCCCAGCCTTCCTCACTCGGCGCCAGTGGTGACGTCGAGCGTGTCGTGCGGATAGAGTTGGTTCAGCCGTAGGGGTGACCTCCTCATGCCCCCTGTGTTGGTCAAAATTTGCTGGTACCGGCCTTTTAAAGACCGACCTCTGTTGAATGGGGACGGCCAACCTGTCAAAAGCAGACTTCCGAGTAGGGGAAGCAACCTTGGTGATTTCGCCTGAAACTGGAACAGGGATAGCTGTCCGGTTTGGGATAACATCTTCTGGTATTGCTGGCTTTTTCATGGGCCCGTTGGAACTCTGACCTAGCCTGTTAAAAACTGAGGTAGTGGAGTTGGGCGACCCGTTGAGATGGGCCGCGGTAGTTGTAAGCCGATCAAAGACCGACTTCTTTAGAGCTTCTTGCGACGCCATTGGGGCATTGAAGCTCATCGGTGGGAGTATGGTCCCGAAGAATAATCCAGTGGTGGCTTGAGTTACTTGCTCCACTGGCATCTTGAAAAGAGAGGCCGCTTGGGGCCCGTAAGTCACTCCTCCAGCAGGGACGGAGCGAGAGTTGCAGTTGCAGGTAGTGCAGTTTGAAGCCATTGATCTTCTATTTTCTGCACGGAGCAAGACACCAAATCTAAGTACCTCGAATCCACAGGCAACCACAGCAAACCGCGATTCGTTCATGAAGACAACACACGAAATGTGGAGTGGAAAGAGAAAAAGGTCCCACCGGGCGTGCCAGAATCTGTTCCCCTCTGAACGGCGGCCGAGACATGGACGTCTTGCCTGTGATTCGGGGCAGATGCTATTTGGTTTTATCCATCCACCTCTCCGAAGATGCCAAGTTGATTTATGGCATCGTGTATCGGAGGTTTAGACGGATCCGGCCGATTTAGCAGACTTCGTCAGATTCCCCCTCACTTGAGGGGTTTTTGATTGTGGGGACGCTCTTCCTTGCAGGCGCAAGCCCCTGCAGTTAATTACGCTACCGCATCGCGGTAACAACTTTCTCCTTCTCCAGAAATTTCACTTCGTGTCGTGGGTGTTTGTTTTGTTTGTGGTTTCCCGTGGATTGTATACGGAGACAAATTTATGTCGTCGCCCGTAGAACATGGATTAGTCCAAATCCGTATTTTCTTAGATTTGGGTTTGGTGTTTTTGTTTAAGGATACGTTAGCCATATTTGAGGCTAAGATCAACTTAAACGTTTGTTAAGGATACGTTAGTCTGATTTGAGACTAAGATCAACTTAACGGAAAGAGCATTTAGGGCTCTATTGTTCCAGTTTAGGGACGTAGTGGTCCATTTGACATATGGCCGTCGGGACCCGTCACCTCTATGTCGTTGTTGAAGGATTACAACGATAGGTGTCAGAGGAGTTCAGAGATGTACCCTTGAACCAAAGTAGATTGGGGGGGGGGAATCTATAGTCCAGTTTGGGACTAGAGTTTGTTTGAAGGTTTAAGGACACGTTAGCCATATTTGAGGCTAAGATCAACTTAAACGTTTGTTAAGGATATGTTAGTCCAGTTTGAGACTAAGATCAACTTAACGGGATTGTTTAGATCCGGCAAGAGAGCATTTGGGCTCTATTGTTCCAGTTTAGGGACGTAGTGGTCCGTGTTCCAGTTTAGGGACATGGTGGTCCACCGCCAGTTTAGAGACATGGTGGTCCATTGCCAGTTTAGGGACATGGTGGTCCATTTTAATGTATGGCCGTCGGGACCTGTCATCTCTCTGACGTCGTTGAAGGATTACAACGATAGGTGTCAGAGGAGTTCAGAGATGTACCCTTGAACCAGGTGTAAATTGATTTAAGAGAGCAGCCGTGCTCAGTCAATTTAAGTTGAGGACTTACGACCATGATTGGGTTAAGTCCAGTTGGAGATGTTTAACATTTTTATTTGCATTAGGCCTATTAGACCTTAATTAGGGCTCTGCCCCTGCACTGTATTTTATTCTGGCCTGTTAGGCCTTTTAAGTTGGGCTCTGTCCCCTTTTTTATAATGCAAAGCATTTGTTTTGGTCCATTGGGCCTTTTGATTGGGCTCTGCCCTTTAATAATACGCTGCATTAATTAGTCTGACAGAGTGCCACGTGGCTTGTCAGGCGCTTTGTGCCAATTGAGGAGCGCAAGGCGCAAGTCCATGGGGAGGTGACACGTGTCACGCTCTGGTGAGCGCAAGCGCAGTGCGCTGCGCCAGTGCGCTGTGCTGTTGCGCTTCTGACACGTGGCGCGCTCTGGTGGGTTGCGCCAATTCATGAGAGCAGTGCTCTATTTTAAAAGCGCATAGCGCAGGTCATTCTAGTGCTGACACGTGGCGCTCTCTGGTGACTTGCGCCAACCCAGGAGCGCAACAGTGCAGTTTTTGCAAGTGCAAGGCACTGTTTCAATAACTTGATCCAATTTTGGATTCAAGAAAAGAATCTTTAAGATTCCAGAACCAGTGGTTCATAAAAAAGTGCAAGGCACTGTTATTATTTATATATATTTTTTTATTTGAAAATCATTGATCTTGTTTTTAGATCAATGATCTATTCAGAAGAGATTCCTTTCTTTTATAAAGGTTTTTACCTTTTTTTTGTTCTTGACGAGTTCTCTCTGTTTTGAAGTTCTTCAAGTTCTTGATGATGATCCTGATGATTTTGAATTGGGGTCTAGGGGCCTTTATATAATGCCCATAAATTTGTTAAATTTGTTAAAGAGATCATTTTCTGAGTGATTTGGGGAGTTTTCCCCACCGTTGGATTTTTGATCCAAGGGCTCCTGTTTTACAGAAGACAATCTTCTTGTTTTAACAAGAACAGAAAGATCTTACTAGAATTTTAATTCTGTTTAGCGCAAATGCCCCAGCGCTTGCCACGTGTCGCGCAGCGCGACTGCGTTGCCACGTGTCGTGCAGTGCAGAGCGACTGCGCTAGCGCGATTGCGCTGACACGTGTCGTGCAGCGCACAGCGCAACTGCGTTAGCGCGACTGCGCTGAAACGTGGCGCGCAGAGCAGAGCGCAGCACAACTGTGCTGCCACGTGGCGCACAACACAGGGGATCTGAAGCGTTGTTTCAATTCCCGCCTTGGAATTTAAACAGAGCTTTGCTCTGATTGGGGTAAACAGAAGGGTTTCCCTTATAAAAATGTTTCGTGTCACCTCGGACACGTAGGTAAATACTGAGACTATAGCTCCCTTTTTGGAAATCTCTTCGATAACTATCGATGCATGCAAAAACAAAATCAGGTACCGTCCTCGGACTAGTCCTGCTCAGCTACTATACCAAATAGTAAATACCATCATACTGCTCCAAAAGAAATCAATCCCAAAATGTGTTTAAGGATGCCACGTGCGTCTGGTGTGCACGGAAATTGAAATCCACGAATGTGCCATACATGTGCACAGAAATAAAATCTAAGTGTAATGGGTGTGCACGAAAATACCTGTTAAGGGCAACGGTGTGTGCCTGACAACAATATCAGGTGCATCTGATATGCACGAAGAATCCCGATTTAGTGCATCTGGTATACACCAAAATCGCATCAAGCGCCCAAGTATGCGTAAGAATCCAACTCAAGTGCACAAGGTGCACGAAAACAAATATCGAATATCACAATCAAAATCGACGGTATACAACACATCTCAATCCAAATCAGGTATACCGTGGTATATAATCTCACAACCATGTGCATCAGCGTGCACAAAATCGAATCAAAAGTACTAAAAGTGCATGAAAACTATGCCGAAAGCATAAGTCAAATCACATGCATACCATAGGCATGAAATCAAAATCAATATCTCGAATGACATCAATCGAAATTAAGTGCAACTGTGGTGCACAAAATCTCAATCATGCAAATAAATCGCCCAAAATACCGAAATCAAAGATGGCGGAAACAGTCCCGCTCTGGCACATCCTCTAAAGATCACTGATCATACTGTCATGGTCACTCGTAATATGTCTCGTCGACGATGCCGAACTCTGGCCTGCTGGGTGTGCACAATATGACCGATCCTGGGTCCAAATCTTCTCATATAGTATTCCAGAAAGATTTTGTCGAAGTCTCCCCCAAATCTCGTTTCTGCCGAACTGCCCGGAAGTTATCACCTTTTACTAAATCTATTTCTTGTTCCGGAACGGCTGCATACTCATCGCGACTCTTTTTGGAAGGTAGTTCCATATACAACGCCTCTGCATGCGTATCACATTTCTGATGTCAACGGAGTGGAACGTCATCTCGTCGAAATCTCGTACGAACCTCTCACTCCGCTTTTCTCTAATGTCGACTGATTCGGACTTGTCTCTTCATGGCTGCATGGACTGCGCTCCAACGACTATACTCATATCTGGAGTCTCCCAAGCAATGTGTAACACCCGAGTTCATTTATACCAATTCCAGTTCTCGTATTTCTTTTTCGTGATATTCTTGATTTAACATATTGTGGGTGCGAATGGTATTTTACACTTTACATTGCATTCGACCCGACCCGCTTGCTTGAACCTGTTTGATTCTTATTTATAGATTACCTTGACTTATTGCATGGACACGTGCGTCTCATGATTAGTACATGCTGGCATTTTACCTGGTATCGCATCTTTTATCATATAACATTTTAGATCACAGAAAATAATTTAAAATTGTATTTCATAATCTGCATGATACCCCTAACCCCGTGGAGGCATCCGCACATCTTGTTCTCGTCCCGTTCGGTGAAACGGACGTGTTTGGATGGCTACGCGCACGTACGTGCATCCATTTTTGGGGGTATGCATTTTCTTTAACTGGGATTTCATTTTGAAATTTGGAAGTCGCATATATTTTTCGTATTTTAAATCTAAATTTTTAGACCCGACCCGGGCGTGTTTTGGAGTAAATTTGTATTTGCCAAAATCTCAAAACGGACTAATATTATAATATTATATTCTTTATTTCATTCAAAATTTCTTTAACTAAATAAATATTTTTTCATAACTAAAAATCATAACAGTGCACGTCTCTCTCCCTCTCTGCATTATTTATATTAAATCCTACCTAATCAAATCTTTCTCTCTCTCTCTGTGTGTGTATATATATATATATATTATTATATTCTTTTATTAAACCCATTCCCTTTAATCCCAGCACACGTTCTCTCTCTCCCTCACCTCATTTCATTTTTTTCCCGCCTCTGGCCCTCTCGTCACGAACCCATCGCCCCTGCCTCGCCTCGTCATCACCACTACCGCCGAACCTCCACCCTCGTCCACTCCTCGCTCATTATCCTCGACCTCGCCTCCTTCCTCCTCTACAAACCCCTCAACCCCGACATCTAACCCAACTTCCCGACCTCGTCGCTGTTCCACCTCGTCGCCGGCGATAGCCTCGTCGGCCTTACCTCGCCTTCGTCTCCATCTCCTTTCTCTTCTCTCTCCTTCCTCCTTCACCCTATATCCGACCTTACCTGCATACCCCCGACACTATGAAACTGCCCCCTGCAACCTCCGCCTCGCCCACGTCGCCGGCATCATCACCGTCGACCAGCCTCGTCGATGCCCCCTTGTCACCACCTCCTCTTCACTTCTCTGCACCCCTGACCTGAACCATGACACCAAGAACCCTTGTGCAATCGAACCCACTGCCTCGCCGGAAAACCACACCTGCATTCTCGCCGTCGACGACATATCGCTGCGGTAACCCCCTCGCATCGTCTCTGGCCCTGAGCACCAACCCCAGAGCACCCTCTTATCTTTTTCTCCTTCTTCTTCTTCTTTCTCCTTTCTTTCTTGATCTTGTTTCTTTTTCTGGTAATCACCGCCGGAGCCATGCCACCGCCGACGATCCGGACGAACCATACCATCACCACAGTACCACTACAATACTAAAATCATACCATCACCACTTCCATGTCATGACCGTGTCGCGACCAGATACCAGACCATGCACCAGATCGCGACTAGACCCAGTACCGTGTCGTGCCGTTTTACACACCGTATCGTGTCATGTCGCACCAGGCCGTCTGCATATCGACCATTGTTCTGAGGCAAGTGAAACTTGCTACATGCTATCTATATTATTTTTATACCTATTAAATTGCATAGTAAAACTATAGATTACATATAGCGCCACATGTTCCATTTTCCTTTTCGATATTCCATATATCATTTTAGATTTGGATTTTGAATTATACCTTGTTGCATGTTAGATTACAATATCGTGTACCCACGTTCATATTTAAATCACATGATAATTATCTGCATAGCCCACAGTACCTTTTAATAGTTTCTACCCTATCGGACACCCGTTTGCATCCCTTTAACTTTTTTTTTATATAATTGCATCACTAGGTCATTCATTACATATTAGTGTGATTTTAACATTCCATATTTGATAGAACGTATTTACTTAATTTTGGACCCATAACCCTAACTTTAATCATAACCGTGCAACCATATGTTTGAATCTGTACTTATTTGCATATCACATTACAATATTTCATTTTTATTGGTCTACTAGTACCCCATGCTTGTTTTGTATACCCATACTTATGTTAGTTTGATTATGAGCACCCACATGATATTTTGTGCATCCCTGACATGACTTGTTACACCTACTACTTGACACGACATGGTACCGTGCACCTCTCGACATGACATGACACCTATATACTACCTGACTTGACCTTATGTACCATGGCTTTACCTGTTACCTGATCTTGTAACTAATACCAACAATCTTGACCTGTTGTCCCTACGGACTTTTCCTGTTGTCTATCCAGACAAACCTGTACTTGCCTGATCCTGTGTTGGCATTAACTCCAGATTATTTAATACCTGAGTTGAACACATATAACTTGGGGGTATGGGGAAATCAATGATGAAACCTGACTTGTAACTCGACAGTTCGCTACCTTTACGAATCAGTTTTAGAGGCTAGGCCAGCCTTGGGATGATACTGCTGACATCATCCATCGTTATCCACTACCTTTTTAGAGGCTAGGCCAGCCTTGGGATGATTCCATGGACATCATTCATCGTTACCCTTTTCCTTTTAGTGCCTAGCGGCATGTCTCGGTTTCAGCCCGAGAATCTTCATCGTGATCCCGGGCACGCACGGGATACTATTGAGTTACATCGATAATTCATCAAATTGATTTCAAAGACTTGAGAATAATTAACCCAATAGACCAATTTAGATTACTCACTGCACACTACCTTTCACTGCCCTTATTTATATTACTGTTACACCTGCTTTACCCTTTTAAAATCATACTTGCATGTCTTTCTACCCTGTTTATATATTATTGCTTGATGTTATGACGCGCTGACGTCTGGGTTTTGCATGGCCCAGATCCTCTACCTTTGTTGCCGACTGATCAGGAGTATTGCCGCTGTTAGACCGAGCGGTGAGGATCCTGTTGGTATGCATTTTACTTTCCAGGTGTTTTATTTATTGGATCTTTTGCTTCCGCATATTATCATTTCTTGACTCATTTATTCTGGCTCATGGACATATACTAGATAGTTTAGTTTACTTTCCTGTTCTTGATATCTCTGTAGCCGTAATGTGACTGTGGAGGGATTTTTCCTATCCACAGGTAGTATGGTTGGCTATGTCACGTGCCTATCTTAGCGTACTCTGGAAAGCGGGGCGTGACACAATGTATCCCATCATATGATATCCGAATGGCGTCGAACCTTTCGATCGAGTAATCAATGTTCCATAATCCCCCAAGAGCTCAACATCTTGAGTACAGTTTAATAGTATTTCGATACATGCCACAGTACCTATGGACCAGCCGTAGAAGGGCAAACCCAAGCCTCACTAATGGCACCGCGGAACTGCTGTAAACCCTAAGGTTTCAAAGCGTTCTCATGGTCATTATATCGAGTTAGGGTTTCATTCTTCTAAAGGGTCCACGGAATTACTTGCATGTTTTTTTCCGAATACTTTAAACTTGAAAAATGGGTTTCTGACATTTGATCGTTTTCCTTCGACTCCTAACGTACTTGCGTGAAGTCGTCTCTAGCTGGAATCAATCAATTTGACGACCTCGCATCGGGGTAGACAACGAATCACATGTCCTAGTCATTCCTCCTTGGGTGACTAGCGATCTTCTATCATATCTCTAAGTAAAACTCATGCGGCATTAGCTTCAAACATCTGGGTTGATATCTCGTCAGTCGCAGCAATAACTGAATCATTCGTTCGCACGCTGAACAGTGCCTCAATCATCAAGAACAATCGGTGCGTTGACGGTCATCACATTCTGGCTGGCCTCTAGCAGTGGCCCAATCCTCTGGTGCTGATCTGCACGTCCGAGAAATCTTGTAAAAGCGATCCATCAAACGCTCATGGCGCGAAAACACAATAGTACGATACATCAATGCAATCGTGTGTCCCTGAAATCACGCCCTGGTCAGTCCTCGTCCGTGACGAGCTCGTGCTGACGCAACTCTAGCCGTAGCTCTCTCTGCCCGTGTAATCGTGGCAGCAAAACCATAAACCGATATCGATGATGATAGATCATATGAATGAATATAATAATGTGCAAGGAAATGTACATCCTAAGCCTTCTTAAGCGGAGTAGTGTATCGTAAGTATGCCGCGGAACATACACACGGTACGTCACTCTACTTAAATCATCTACTTTATCAACCAAGGTCAACCTACGCGACGAAATTTCGGGTCTAATACCCCCTCGACTAATTCTGCGTTCCGTAAGGTCAAGTCTAGGCTCCTAATATATACAAACGCCCTAGGCTCCGCATAGTCAAAATAGACTCGAACCAAGATTAACCTATCGTTCTGATACCAACTTTGTCACGACCCGAAATGGCACGTAACTGGCACTTGAATCATATGAAGTCTATACGACCCCATCTAATTCAAGTAAGCCAAAATCCCAGAAATCTAAACCATTTAAAGAAGAGAGTGAAGGAAAACTTTAGTTTTAAAGCAAGTGATTTAACAAATAAGCCGAAGTATGCATTTTTAAAATCTCAAGTCTTTTCCAAAAATTTCGGCAGAGTTTCCTTTGTAAATACTGACCCCAAACGGGTACAACATGAATAATATACATAAATGATAAAAAGAATCCCCAAACGGGAGCTAGTTCTTCGCCAATTGGCGGTCACAACCACGCAAGCAATATAATATACAATGCCGAAGGACGAGGATCAAAACTCAAAAGGAAACCCAAAATTATCAAGAAAACCATAATAATACAAACGCGACTCTAAGATCGAAATAATATACACTGGTTTTCTAAGTCTAATAAATAATACAAATCAGGTTGATGGAGTTACTAGATACAACTGGAATAATAAAGTACAATGGTGGTCACGATGCGAGTGAACCCACCTACCAAAGCAATCACCCGGAATGAAGTAATGTGCCAGCAAAGCCGCCAAGGAAAACCAGTACGACAAAACCTGTAATAAACTGTGGCACAACGGGGGTGGGTTGCCAACTCATGAGTAGAAAACATCACCGAGCAGAAATCGTACGTATGACTCAATGCTAGGTCATACGATCATAGTATCCTCAAATAATAATATGGCCCGAAGCATATAATAATGGTAAGGGTAACATCTATGCATAAGTGTAATCCCGTGTGCTCGTGTCAGTGCCTTAGGTAGCAATATATCATAAATATAATGCATGAATGCATGAAAACAGAATGCATCTAAATGTGAAAACTGTTTTCATAATATAGTGAGATTTCTGTATAAAATCGAGTATCATCAATGAAATCATGCAGAAAATCAGTGTCAATCATCGACACAAAATATAAATCTCAAATCTCGATATCTCAGGCTCCGTCTATCCGGACTGGCCTATATCATCAAATCTCAATATCTCAGGCTCTGGCTATCCGGACTGGCCTGTATCATCAAATATCAATATCTAGGGCTCCGGCTATCCGGACTGGCCCAAATTCTCAAATAAAAGACCACGTCGGTATCCTCCGGATATCCGGTGCGTCATAATAAAATCACCGGTCAGTAGTACTCCCCTGTCTCAGACTCAATGCCATCATCTGCGACCTTCTCGCCTTGGGGTACCGCACCGGGTCCACCATGCACCTACAGACGGTCCCTCCTCCTCCTCGAATCGGGTGTATGATATCACTCAAGAGCCGAGAAAACTCATGGTGGACATATCTCAAATCATATCAGGAGAAAACCACAATTTTGTATCTTTTTAAAATGATAATCAGTTCATAAAATTTTTGCGGTTTCTCCAAATTCAGAAATCTCATGGAAATCCGAAATCCCAATCTCAAGAGTAAATAATATTGAATACTGGGCTCCGGCAATCCGGACTGGCCCTATAATATTGCATGACAATGAATATATGAATGCATCTGATATCAAGCAAAGAATGCATTAATTAAACTAGCATATGAAAGCAATAACATATAAGAACTATCAGCTAGCAAGCTATGTCAATGAAATAATATTCTCTAAAATGTACGTGATATAGCAATTACCGATGAAGATGTGTGTGAGCCGGCAAGCTAGTTTACGTGGAGCATACGCATCATCGGTAATGGTGCTGGTGTAGGGTTCCTAGGCACACTAATGAGGTCTCACAAGGCATCAACCATGCCAATTTAAAATTTTTCCGGTGCCGAGAAACCCTAATACGGATCGTTAACTAGAGAATTGGCGAAACATGCAACTAGTTAACAACTTAACTAAGTGAACGGAAATACAACCTTTGTAGATCCGGTCCTCCACCTCCATAGCTCCGTGATGAAGTCCCTCCGCTGTACCCATCGGATCCCGGACTCTCGCGGTGGTTTCATCGAAGAAATGATCGGGCTAGGTCGTCGACTTCGATGCCGAAGATGATCTACGTCGAGGCAACACAAGATCAAGCTCCAACTTCACCAAGCCATGAAACTTGTGAAGAAAACACCCTATACTACTTGGAAAGTGGTAGAGGATGAAGAAATAGGAAGTGGGTTCACTTTAGAATTGGATTTTTCACTCTTTTTCTCAAGTTGCCATTAATGGTAGCAAGCTTTTCTTCATTGTTCAAGAAGAAGAAGAAGAAGAAAAGAAGATAATATGATAAGAATAATGAATAAATGGAAACCAAGTCATTCTTATCATTTTATCAACCATGGTTAAGTGTAGAGAATAAACCAAGGTTTAAGTGAATGGTTAGGGTTAAGGAAAGAAACAAAATGGTCAACCATTTCAAAGCTTCATGAAGCTTCAAAGAAAATCCAAAGTTAGCCACCATTATATTTCTTTCTAAAATGGATAAATAAATAAATGAATAAGCAAGTGAAACCCTAACCATTAACTAACCATGTTATAATCAAACATACACACTTTCATGTATCATCAAACATGATACAATCAAGTGCACAAAAGTATATCACATATACAATGTGCACATCAAGTGAGAAAATCCTTTTTAAGTGAACAAATATTAGTTAATGTAAAGTAATATATCTAATATATAATTATACATTAAATCATTAAATCAATACTTGATTTAACGATCCGGTCATATCGCATATAACCGACTAATATCAATAGTAACAGCTTATCGAATCAACACTTGATCCGATAACCCGGCCATATCGCATATAACCGATCAATGTCACAAATTGCGAGAATCGAATACAGTATCACATACTAGTATTATTCTCGGTCCCGCACATATCTCATATGCGCTCCTATTTCATTTCGCTTGAGCCAGGAAACCTCTGTGTAGGACTCTAAAGACTCGTCAATACGCCGGCAGCAGGTGATGATCATATCAAACACCCACAAGCCGCAAGCGGTCTTCTAAACGTAACGGCCACCCGGGTATTGAGCGATCAGAAGATCGACGAGCAAGCCCGCTCACACTCCTATGAATCCAATCAGTAACACTTACCGTACAGTCCGGTCTCGTCGTCTGATATGTCGCATATCTCGCCTAGGGGTGGTAAACGTCAGACCCCAATAGCTCGATAAGTCGTGTAGATATGAGGTTTATAACAGTTCGAGAAACTACAGGTAACACTTACCAGTAAATCTCAGCAACCCTGGCCAGGGATTTCCGGTTATAGCCAATCGAACACATCGCAACATCAACTCCCTATACCGGGAGAGACGAATCCCCTCCTATCGCTCATTGCCTCCATGTGATTCGGGACTGTACCCAAAAACCACCGTTTTGCACGCCCTCTTGGACGTGGTAAGGTGGAAATCAAAGCACAGTGGGAATCACACAAGACTCTATGACGATCTCGGGTCAACAGACTACTCTGTACCAGTGTCACCAGAGAACTGCCATCTGACGTAAGGTATAATACCATCTGGGAGTTCTCGGCGAGTCCGTCCAGTGTACCCAGTCTCCACTGAGCACCCGTATATCATCTCTGATGTCAAACACCAATGGATATGGGATCATCCATCGCCCATCTGTATGGGTCGAGAAGGTACACGCTAGTCTACTCTGGTATATCAATGCCCCGTCTCGATACACCCACGACTAGGGACTTTGAAGGATGTACTTATGGACTACCATGTCCCCACTAGTATGATCCGCATCATAATCCAGGTAGTCAAGTACACATCCTAAGAGCTTTACCAACATGTAACAGAGAGACAATCAGTGTACACGTTAAGGTAAAGAGCAACCAGATAGCATACTATCATGTCGAGCAAGAAAGTCCTCCCTGTATATGTCCAAGCGTCCACTACAATACACATCCTATGTATAGTAATGGCCTCTAGGGCATACATATAACTAACAGCTGGTGTCCTAACAACAGGTTTCATCATTACTAACGAAAATACATATAAGCATGCAATGCAATGCGAACAGCAGAATAAATGCAAATGAATAGTAATGCAGCAATAAAGAAATAAACATTCCTATATACGAGTCATACAGCTTTTCGTATATGAAATCGCACGAATCGTGGTGTTTAGAAAATACGGCTACGGTGTTTTTATGAAAAAGTACATCTTTTGAAATATCCGTAGTATCCCTTGGCCTATCTTTAAAATACTCACGATTCGTTAGTTTTGGAAATAGGTATGACTCGTGCTCAGTCTAACATCTACTAAGTAATTACATGACTAAACTGAAAGACTAGTCGAAAGGGTAAGGAAATCCACCTAAATCTGAGTCGATATATATATATTATATATATATATATATATATAATAGTCGGTGATCTCGCCTCAATAGTATCGCGTACGATACAATATATATATCATATGACATCCTCGAGTCAAGAGTGCGGATCTATCATCATAATTATATCTCGTACGGTAAATCCATCGTACGACATCCCAAATCAGGGTACAGGTCAATATCACATTTATCTCATTATTCAACTGGTATCCTTATCATCATATATCATGAGCTGGGTACTGATCTACGTCTAGTACATACTGATACCATCAATAATATATATGCATGTGTCTGAAAACACATCGCCTAAAGATCTGCTATAAAATCATGTCGTATCTCAAAATATGAACCAAATCACATCACCGATCTCATAGCATCATGCCCAATCACATCGACTCATCTCCAAGTACCATATACTATCCTCATCA
Source organism: Agapanthus africanus (assembly GCA_030015575.1). Lineage (NCBI taxonomy): Eukaryota > Viridiplantae > Streptophyta > Magnoliopsida > Asparagales > Amaryllidaceae > Agapanthus > Agapanthus africanus. Next base: position 100,949,790 of record CM057346.1, on the reverse strand, counting down.
TCCATGTATATGTATACGTATGTATATATATACATAGTCCCATACCTATATATATATATATTCGTACAAGAAATAAAATGTATGCGGGTATGTGTGCGTGTATGTAAATCACTACTCTAGGGTTTGCGACTAAGAAACCAACTAAATGCGTTTTCCTACAAGTATGCTAAAACTATCCCAAAGTCACCTAGCATTTCTTACTAAGTATACTCATCTCATAACACATAAGTATATATATATATATATATATATATATATATATATATATATATCATAACGCATTCGCGTTCTATACTACGAAACTGCGGGGGTGTTATACGCCATCCACCCGACTTCCCCCGTAGATATATATCTACTCACCTTGATCCTTGCTTGCCGAATTCGATGTCGCCATCCTCTTCTTCATCATCCAAAGTCCACATGGGGTACCTACATATCACACATAGTATCGTAAACCAAAATCGCACACAAAAACCAAATCGGCACGAGTATAACATAAAGGTTAAAACCTATAGTTTATGCATGCAAGAATAATCAAACAACTCCCGATATCGACGTACAAACGTCAAGTGATCGAGATACAGCAAAATACCCAAAATTCAAGTCATGAACATCAAGGAATTCAAAGCAGCAACCTAGAAAACTGGTCCCAGATTTTAGTTCAGGTAAAAATGAGATGAACAAACAGCACTAGGGTGTAGTATAAAGGGTATTTGACCTACTGAAGAAACCTAGACCCCAGAAATCACCATGTGGCCGGCCACTACCTTATAAAATCCGAGCTCGCCGGACAAAGGGGCTCAGATGGGGTTCGTATTGGAAGGGTGTCCTCCTAGTGTCCAATCTAGGTCTCTGGGGTTGTTTGCTTTTCTTGAAAGTATTCCAGGTTATGCCAGATTCCATGTAGGCACTACATTTTCACAAAACCAATACGGAAAGTTTCAAATTTTAAGTTTTAGGGTTCAATTCAGGTATGATCTGGGTTTTAGACACTAAGGGGGTTTAAGGTCATCACCAAAGCCCAATTACACTATCTAAATTCATGAATTCCTCACAACCTAATCTTAAGAATTTTCAAAGCTCACTAAACATCGCTAAAACACTTCTAAACTTAACTAGGTGCTAAAGTAAAACAATTACTGCACTAATGGTAAAGGAATTATCTCATTTGGCAACTCAAGAAAATTCTTGAGTTGCCCCAAGTCTTCAAAATCTAATTTTTCTTGATCCAAAGTGCTTGTGATGTGTTTGTGCAGGTTTTTAGTGAAAGGGGATGATGTTTTGAGTTGTTTTTCATGAAGTTGTGAGGAGGTAGAGAAGGGGGGCAGCCATAGAGGAAGAAAGAGGAGAGAATGATGAAGATGATGAGATGAGGGAATGGCTGAGGTCAAAGGGAACCCCTCACCTCTCTCTCTCTCTTGTCCATGCTTCCCATTCTTTATTCATTTCCTTTTTGTTTTGTTTTCTTTTCTTTTGTTTATCTTATCTTTTCTTTAAAAACAAATCCTTGCATGAATAAAGAAAAGACTGTAACACCCGAGCCCGATACTACTAATTTCTGTCACTGTTTGAGCATTAGGTGGTACTCATTTCATTTAGCTTGCTTGTTGTTGCTTACTGCAAAATTTTACCCGGCAAAGTCATTTCTGCATATAACAATTTTTGGCATCTAAAATGAAATTAAAAATATACATCTTGGCCTACTTGACACCCCTAGCCTTGTGGTAGCGTCCGTGTATCGTGTTCTCGTCCCGTTCAGTAAAACGGGTGAGTTTGGATGGTTACGTGCGCGTGCGTTTGTCCGTTTTGGGGGTATGCTTTTTAATCATAAGACACTTCATTTTAAAATTTGGAACCCACTTAAAATCCTATTATTTCAATTTCAAATTTTTGGACCCGACTCGGGCGCGATTTGGAAATGTTTTATTTGGCGCCAAAATCCCAAATTTTAATATTTAAAAACCCATCTTATAATTAACCCTAACCAATCTAATATATATTTTTCTAACCATATAAGATTTCTTATATTTTTAAAATCTTTCAAATTTATTTTCCCCAGCAAATCACATGTTTCATAATCTCCCCAGGCCCCACTAATTCCTACGTCTATCTCTCTCTCTCTCCCATAATCTTTCTCTCTCTCTTCTTTTAAATATTTCCCTCCTCACTTTTCTTCATCACGAGAACAGAGAACCCCACGAGCCCTCGCGAGAAACCCAACAGCAGCAAGCCCTAGCCGCCTCCATCCTCGCCGCCGTAGCCTCGACGCCGACGCCGCTACCACCAGCACCCTCGCCTTCTCTTCCTCATCTCACCCATATCCTTATTCTTCCACCCTCGCAACCACCTGCACCCTCAGCTGCGACCACTGCCCTCGCCGCCGCAGCCATCGTCGTCGACACCCGCACCACCACCTTCACCCTTCTCACCCCCGATCATCTCCTCTCCCCTCCTTTCTCCATTCCTGCACCCCTGCACCCAGCCGCAGCCACCCGCAGCCTGCGCACACCCACTGCATAGGATTCGATCGCCGGATCTGTCGCCGCCGGCGATCTCGACCTGCCTCCCTGGCCTTCGTACGACCCACTGTAAGCCTTCTACTTCTTTTCCTCCTTCCTTTCTCCTCTGGTTCCTTGTATTCTTGAACGGCATATCTTGACGGTTTACTGTTCACATGCTCGCCGGAATCCGGCCGTGCCGGTGACGTGTCCCGACGATCCAGCGAGGTACCCCGATCCGCGTGGTTCCATTGTTCGTTGTTTAGGTTCAATCCGTGAACCGTGCGTCCGTCGTGAGTTTTCCCGCCGACGTTACGTTCCGTTTTTCCCGGTTCGCGACCCGTCGAGGCAAGTACCCCTTGCTACATGCTATACAACATTTATATATATGTATTGACACCCTAAACCTGTAAAATTTAACTTGGTATAATCGTTTCCCATTTTCGGTTACAATATTGCATTATATCATTTTACTGTTAAACATGGAATTTACAGTTTGCAAATTGAACCTAATAATCATATCTACCGGTTCAATCATATTTTACTGTTAAAATAGCTGGTAGCAATTATCCCTGTAGTTCTGTTACATTCGGACACTCGTATGCATTTAACCGGAAATAACTGTATTGAACCGTTACATAAATTATTGCACCGCTAAGGGTGCTTAAACCTGTTAACATGACTAAACGGCTATTGTAACGTTTTAGAAATCGTTTTGCGAATTTTCCCGTTTTAGGGCAAAATTGTCGGTTTTTCCCGTTTTAACCCGACTTCGATCAAACGACCGTATAAGCTTACCGACACCTAATTTGGCCAAAATAAAGCTTGTGCGCGAACTTTGGGAGTATTTGGGAGGTTTTGGTTCAGATAGATTTTTTCCCCAAAAAAATATTATTTTAAGCGGTGTTTTGTGCACGTAAATCGGGAAAAATTTTATTTTTGTGAATAAATTAATTTTGTCACTAGAATTATTTTAGAAGGTTCTTTTTAAATATCTAGATATTTTTTGGTGACTAATGTTTTCTTTTTAAAATTTAAAAGAAAAGGGTGTAATGGTGGCAAAATGCATTAATTAGCATTTAATTCTCTTTTTCCTTACTTTTTCTTCACAAAATATTACACAAAACCCCCCCCCCCTCTCACCTTGGCCGACCCTAACTCCCCCATTTCTGTCCAAAATAATTCCAAACTCATTTCTCTCTCATTTTCTTTCAAAAACACAAAAAGATATCCAAAAATAAATCCAAAAATTCCTATATAATTATTAAACCTTTTTTCCTTCACTAATCCTTCATGGATCTTCTTCAAAGCTTGAGTTTTGGAGGCTAAAGTGATGGATCTAAGTTCTTTTTGGTGTTCTTGAGGAGGTATAATTTCTTACCTTAATCCATAATTAATTGCTTTAATCTTTAACTAGCTAATTTAGTTAACTAGTTAAGTGCTTAGTTTAGCATTTAAATCATGATTAATTCATTATATTTGGTTTAAGAAATTCATGTTAGGGTTAAATTTTGATTAAGTGATTAGTGTTTAATTCAAGTGTTAAATTGTGTTTTGGAAAAGAATAATCTAGTAGAAAGTGTTAAAATTTGCTAATAAGTATTTTGTTTAATTAAGCAAAATTGCTTACTAGATTTTTGGTAAAACATAATTAGCGAGTGTTAAAAATATAGGATTGGTTTAGATAGCTTAGTTAAGCTATTTTAAGGTATTTGTAATTGTTAGATTTGTGTTATCTTGAATCTAGTGCGATATATTGCGATAGGTTGCTTACTAGATTTCGGGGTTTTTCCGACGTAGGGTTCGTTTGGTAGTTGCGAGGTTATATCCAGTGTATTCCTCGTAATTTTTGTGTTGTGTTGCGCGATCGGGACGATCGGGGTCCAGACTTGGTGTTTTGTAGTTTAGCGACCCTAATTAGGTTTTTGGCCGGTATCGTGCGCGATAGATGTGCTAAGCGCGCAGTGTAATTTTCCGGGCGTTTTCGTCGCGTTTCGTTGTCTTTCCGTCATTATAGGATATTTAGCTTATGTGTTGTATTTATGAAATTTTAGATTCGCAAGCAGGGACTTCGATGCTGCGGACAAGGGGAAGCAGGTGGTCGGATTTTCTTAGCTCGAGACCATCGGTGAGTAGATTTAATATCTACGGGGAAATCGCCCGTATGGCGTTATGCGTCGGGGCGAATATGATATGATAGCTGCATGTATTTGCATATTAGTTACTTTCATATGAATGTTATTGCATAGCATTATCTGTTGTACTTGACTCGTACCTTTAGATATAACACATTACTGACGGTTCATGTTGCACGAGCACTAAATTGTATGCTACACTCACACCGTCTGTAATTGCCATGACACGCACAAACACCTACATATGTGATATGATAGTGGATAGGAATGATTAGAGTAGTGACTCATATTCTATTGTGCATATGAAATACTGTGGACACATACATACGTGATATTGCATTGGGCAGGAATAGTTAAGGTAGTGAACCTTATTCCACTTCACTTATATCTTGCTATAATTACCTATACATCATGCATACCTATTGACATGTACACCCTCGTACTTGATTACATGTAGATACTTAAACCCTGCTACACTTACATGTACACTTCATATGATACTGCATTTATTTTCGAAGGAATTGGGAACCGCATGATATGTTTTTAAAGCTAGATTCAATTTAAAGAGCGGTTTTCCCTTTATATGCTCATATTGATGTTTTATGTTGCATATATTAGTTTTATATGGATTTTACGCATTGAGATATGGATTTCATATGATTTATGGATTTGAGAACTGTGGGGGATATTTTCAAGAAAACATTGTATTGTTTGAAAACCCGGTTTCTCTTGATATGATATTTGATGCGTCCACCGTGTGATTTCTCGGTTCTGAGATTTGGCTTGTGATACCCGATTCGAGGAGTGGGATGCACCGTCTGCGGGTACATGGTGGACCCGGTATGGTACCCCGGGGTGAGTGGTGATTTCGTGGTGTAGACGATAAACCTGACGGTGGGACCACTACCTACCGGTGATTGTATTTGGACTCGGCGGTTATCTTGGAGATACCGACCGGAGTGAGGTATGACATATCGTCAGGGCTAGTCATGGTGACAACGCCTGAGTTATGAGGATTTACGTGTCGATGCTAGACACGGGTTTCATGATGTTTCGAGTGTCGGTGTTTGACACTCAGGTTTTCGTGAGACATACAGGATGTGAGGGCCGATCTGAGGATGCGGTGCCTGAGGATTTGGGATTTGATGTGTCAGTGAGGGACACTGGTGCTTTTCCATGCTGATGATTTTTGCATGATATTTTATATTATATCATCCCACACTCAGAATTATGTTGATATGCATTGTTTCATGTAGTTGTAGTACCCTGATGATGTACCTTTACATGATTGTTGCATATTCACTTATCATACTTATGCTATCGGATTACTTGTGATAGATAGATCGCTGTTCGTGCATACTTGCGATTACTGTATGATGTTATTTACTATTCACGAGTTGGCAACTCACCCCCGTTGTGCCACAGTGTTGTGCAGGACTTACCCTCTGAGTAGTCGCGGCAGGGCATCTTTTCATCTCTACTTTTGCGGATACCGCTACGGTTGGCTGTGAAGCCTTGCTTTTAGGTGGGTTGCGGTTATCTGTTTGTACTTTGTATATTTTTGTTGGATCTAGTATTCTCCATCTACCACTATGTTGTATATGACTTAGAGACGACTTGGGAGGATTCAGTGTTATTTTGTGGTGACTTTGGGAGCCGTGCTCGTGGGAGCCGGTTTTGTTGAAAAGTTTTACTTCTTTATGCAGTTTCCTTTTATATTTCTTCGCTTCGGCGTCGTATATATGTTGTGGTGGTTGTCTCCGCCGTTGGGCGTGATTTGCTCCTGTTTGGGATGCTTTTATTATTATCTATGTTGTACCCGTTTTCGGGGTTAGTTTTTATAAAGGAGGTGCTGCCGAAATTTTTAAGAACGAAAACTAAACTTAAATATTTTTACTTGAAAAATTCCGAATGTTTAAAACTATGTTTTTCTCCGTTGATCCAGTTTTTGGTGGTTTAGATTTCTGGGTTTCGGCTTACTTAAGTTGCGTACGCCTTTAGACGTTACGTAGTTTAAGTGCCGGTTACGGGCCAAATTTGGGTCGTGACAGCTATATCGTCTTACTGCACTCTTGAAATTTGAATGAAACTGTTTATTATGTAATTCATTGCTTATCTCATGTTGTTAATACCCATGTTTGACTATATATCTGATTGTGAGCACACCCACGATATTGTTTACATCTTGACCTGATATTGCTACACATATGTATATATTGACATACCTGACATGGTACCGTATACTGTTGACTTGACCTGATGTACCATGACCCGACCCGTTATCTGATCTTGTGTCTAATGCCAACAAACCTGACATGTAGTCCTCATGGACCGTTCCTGTTGTCTATCCAGACAAACCTGCTTTTACCTGATCCTGTGTTGGCATTAGTTCTTGATTACTGAATACCTGACTTGACATACATAACTTGGGGGTATGGGGAAATCAAGGTGAAACCTGACTTGTAACTCAGCAGTTCGATACCTGTTCTGATCAGTCTTACGGGCTAGGCCAGCCCCGGAGTGATGATGCTGACATCACTCGCCCATCCTGCTACCTGTTACTGCCTAACGGCACGTCTCGGATTCAGCCCCAAGGATCTTGACCGTGGTCCCGGGCATGTACGGGATACTATTGAGTTACATCGACGATTCATCAATTGATTTCAATGACTTTAGAATAGACAACCTGATAGAACAGTTTAGTTACCCGCTGCACACTACCCTGCACTGCTTGATTCACATCACTGCTACTCTCGTTTTATTCATGTCTATTTGTTACATTTCCTGCTACACTGTTCATATTATATTACTTGATGACATAATGCGCTGACGTCTGGGTTTTGCATGGCCCAGATTCCGTACCGCTGTTGCAGTCTGAGCAGGAGTACTTCAGCCAGCAGGCTGAGCTGTGAGTTCAGTAGTAGTTAGTTTTATTTCCTGCATTTATTTCCTGATGTGAGCCCGCATTATGGGACATACTTTTCAGTTATTTGTATTGGATCATTTGCTTCCGCATTTATTTATTATTGACTCCTGTATTCTAGATTATGGACATGTTTTTAGATAGTCTTATCTTGTTTCTTGATATCTATACAGTCGTAATGTGACTGTGGATGGATACTTCCTACTCACAGGTAGCATGGTTGGCTATGTCATGTGCCCAATCTAGCGTACTCTGGGAAGCGAGGCGTGACATGGTTCTTTTGGTATCAGAGCGATAGGTTAGTTGGGTTGATTCTTTTGTAGTTGGGTATTGTACCCAATATACGAATCAGAATACCCGTGTTTAGGAAACATGTCCTGCCACTTTGCCGTTTACCATTCTTGAATCACATTCGTCCTGATTATATCTTTTACGATGTGCAAACTTCCTTTGCATATCGACTCGAAAAACCTGATTTCTTGTTATCTCTAGGACTTAGGCGACTTGGGTGGAGTTAAGTAATTGTGGCTATGATACCGCGGCATAGTTACAATGCGGTACTCTATTTAAGTATCTTGGAGTTCTAGCCTTGATCTATATATTGAATCTATCATCATGCTAAAGTTGGGTGTTTTTGATTTCAGGAATATGGCAGATAAGAATTTCAAGACGTACCAGAGGCGTGTGGACGAAGCCGCCATGCTTGGAGTGATAAGGGGAATGCTGGAGAATCAAAAGAGGCAGACTGAGCTGATCCAGCAGCAAGCAGATTCGTTTCAGGAAGGTTTGCAGATCGTTCAGCAGTCTGTAAACAACGTTGGAGCTAAACCAGTTGACCGAGTAGGGACCGTGGCAGACTTCAAGCGTTTGGGTCCGTCTACATTTACTGGTTTGGAGGAGCCGTTGCCAGCCGAGCAGTGGCTAGTTGACACGGAGAATTTGCTGATTGCGACACAGATTCCAGATGACAAAAGATTTGATGTGGTACACATTCAGTTAGTGGACTACACCCGAGAATGGTGGCTTATGGAGGAGACCCGCTTGCCCAAACCGATCAAGTGGGCGGATTTTTCTATGAGTTTCCTGGAGAAGTTCTTCCCGCGGACTGCACGGGAGGAAATGGAAGAGAAGTTTATTGGGCTAAGGCAGAATGGAGCACCCGTGGACGTGCATGCAGCAGAGTGGACGAGACTCAGCAGATTCGCTGGACCTTTAGTCGCCAACGATGCAGACAGGGCACGAAGGTTCATGCGCAGTTTGGATGTGGACATCCAGAGGCAGATTGTCTCCCTGGGTATGACCACTTTCTCACAGGTTCTTACGGCAGCTCGGGAACAACAGAGTTTATCTCGGTTGAGGGGGTTCTTGCAGCAGACAGCAGTTGCGGCCAGGAAGCCCGCATTTGTACCTAACCGAGCTCATGGTCGCAGAGGTATTCCAGTGGACCGTCGTGGAGTAGCACCCATGAAGAAGCCTGTGATCGTTGATCGAAGAAAAGCGTGATTTGTGACTACTGCCGTTTACCTGGGCACGTGCAGAAGGATTGTCGAAGGAGGCTGGGACTTTGTTTAGCTTGTGGAGCGGCTGATCACGCAGTTGGTGCCTGTCCGTCGAAGCTTCGTACGAGGGATGATATTCAGAAGCCTCCGCAGAGACCGTTCCAGGAGCAGAAACAGCTGACTCAAGGACCTAATCAGGCTCGATCTTTTACCTTGACAGCTGAGGAAGCTAAGGCATCAGGAGAAGTCGTTTCAGGTATTCTACTCGTTTACGGTTTTCCCGCATTGGCATTATTTGATTCTGGTGCATCCCATTGTTTTATGTCATCCAAGTTTATAACTACACACTCGATTGCTTGCACAACCCTGTCTAGTTTCTGGGACATACGCACTGGGAATGGGAAAATCATAGCTAGTAGGGAATGTAAAGATTGTACAGTTGTTGTGTGCGGGCGGGAGCTTTTTGCAGATTTCTTGGTGATTGATACGGGCAGCTATGAAGTCGTCTTGGGAATGGATTTTCTTGGCACTTTCCACGCTCACATTGACTGTAGGGTAAAGAAAGTAATTTTCCAGATTCCCGGACATCCCGAGTTTACCTTCACTGGAGGAAGCAATTCTGTCGGGCCAGTCGAGTTTAGGGCTAGGCCGACAAATGATATTCTTGCAGCAATGGAAGTTGATGGAAGTGAAGAGCCGGCTGTTGTTCGCGATTTTATGGACGTGTTTGAAGATATATCGGGTTTACCGCCGAGACGAGACGTGGAGTTCGCAATTGATCTTATTCCTGGTGCAGCGCCAGTATCTAAAGCGTATTATCCAATGGCACCAGTAGAGTTGGAAGAAGTTAAGAAACAGGTTGCTGAATTGCTTAAGAAGGGTTAGATTCGAAGCAGTAACTCGCCTTGGGGAGCTCCTGTTCTTCTAGTAAAGAAGAAGGATGGCACAAGAAGAATGTGCATCGACTATCGAGAATTAAACCGGATGACTATTAAGAACAAGTACCCGATCCCTCGCATTGGAGAACTTTTTGAGAAGCTTAGTGGCGCGAGGGTATTCTCGAAGCTGGATATGCGATCCGGATATCATCAGGTTCGAGTGAAAGTAGAAGATATTTGCAAGACGGCGTTTCGAACTCGGTACGGACATTACGAGTACTTAGTGATGCCCTTCGGAGTAACGAATGCGCCGGCAGTATTCATGGACTTGATGAACCGAATCTTTTTACCGTTCTTGGACCAGTTTATTATGGTGTTCATTGACGATATTCTGGTTTACTCGAGGAGTTTTGAGGAGCATGCTGAGCATCTAAAGATCGCACTGCAGACATTGAGACAGGAGAAATTGTATGCGAAGATGAGTAAGTGCGAGTTTTGGCTGGAGGAAGTGAAGTTTCTACGGTCTGACTCGGGTTTGAGTCTGATCATAATCCGACTTGAATATGATTCAAGTACCATATAAATTTTCAAGATTCCAAGTCAATATGAACACATGAATCCATGAATACAATTATCAATTTACACAACCTGACTGAACCGTACCATGGATATATATTCCTTTTACATGATTCTCAGTATTCCATTTACATGACTCTACGGTTATAACCGTTTTCTGATATCATGGTTTCGGTCAGTCAGTTAATCAATCGTACAATCAATACAATTTTACAAGATAACAATACAAACAAGACATCGCGGGGTTTACGGGGTAGATTGGTACGGAAGGTGTTAAAGGTGGCACGAGGTGGTCAGATTAATACACCTAACCTGAATCCCATTGCTGTTGTACCGTGGCATAACGGTTCCTTGTACTACACGTGCCCTAGTCTCTGGCAAGTGAGACTCCCCTCGTATACACTGGCATTCTTCTGTACTAAGCTACAAACAACAGCGTTAACATAACATTACAACAATAGTTTACACTTTAAAAATGTATCTTCTTATTCTGTCTTCTCTACTTCCCTCTTACCTTTGGGACTTACCGAGCGATCTGTTCGCTGACGACATTCTGTTCTCTCTTCTTTGAATGTCGTCAGGTGACCTGGACCCGGCAGAAGTTGAACCAACCCAAGAAGACTTGGAGCAATTTGCCGAAGACCCAGCAGTATAATTTCATTGTACACTTTTGTTTTCAGTACTTTCCTTTTCCTGTTATGCCACTGTTTAGGTATCTTTATTTCAGTTGTATTTTCCTTTCCATGTATCGTACAAAGAATGTTAATAAATAAAAGTTGCTGTTCTTTTATACTCTTGTCTCTTGTGTATTTATATTGCTTAGCTACGCTTAGCGTATGTACTTCTGAGTACATACGCAGCGGACCTCGTCGCGTCCACTTCGCCGTACACTGAGAAGCGGGACGTGACATGAAGGCAGCTCAAGACCGACAGAAGAGTTGGGCAGACACGTCAAGAAGACCTCTAGAGTTTGCCGTGGGTGATTTGGTATTCTTGAAGATATCACCGACTAGAGGGGTGATTCATTTTGGGAGTCGAGGAAAGCTTAGTCCTCGATTCGTTGGACCCTTTGAGATCTTGGAGCGTGTTGGTGAGGTAGCGTACCGTTTGGCGTTACCGCAGACCTTGGCAAATGTGCACGATGTGTTTCACGTATCTCAACTACGAAGGTATGTTCGAGATAAAACGCACGTATTGGATCATTCGGAGCTAACAGTACGGGAAGACTTGAGTTTTGAGGAGCGACCGATTGAAATCGTGGATCGACGGGAAAAGGTTCTTAAGAACAAGGTTATCCCCCTTGTGCTTGTTTCTTGGGGAAATCGATCGCATGGAGAGTCCACTTGGGAACGAGAAGATGGACTCCGGCAGAAGTTTCCTCACCTTTTCTTGTAGTTATCTATCTTTGTATTCTTGGAATTTCGAGAACGAAATTCTTTTTGTAGTTGGGTATAATGTAACATCCGAGCCCAATACTACTAATTTCTGTCACTGTTTGAACATTAGGTGGTACTCATTTCATTTAGCTTGCTTGTTGTTGCTTACTGCAAAATTTTACCCGGCAAAGTCATTTCTGCATATAACAATTTTTGGCATCTAAAATGAAATTAAAAATATACATCTTAGCCTACTTGACACCCCTAGCCTTGTGGTAGCGTCCGTGCATCGTGTTCTCGTCCCGTTCAGTGAAACGGGCGAGTTTGGATGGTTACGTGCCCGTGCGTGTGTCCGTTTTGGGGGTATGCTTTTTAATCATAAGACACTTCATTTTAAAATTCGGAACCCGCTTAAAATCCTATTATTTCAATTTCAAATTTTTGGACCCGACCCGGCGCGATTTAGAAATGTTTTATTTAGCGCCAAAATCCCAAATTTTAATATTTAAAAACCCATCGTATAATTAACCTTAACCAATCTAATATATATTTTTCTAACCATATAAGATTTCTTATATTTTTTAAATCTTTCAAATTTATTTTCCCCAGCTAATCACATGTTTCATAATCTCCCCGGGCCCCACTAATTCCTACGTCTATCTCTCTCTCTCTCCCATAATCTTTCTCTCTCTCTTCTTTTAAATATTTCCCTACTCACTTTTCTTCATCACAAGAACAGAGAACCCCACGAGCCCTCGCGAGAAACCCCGCCTCTATCCTCGCCGCCGCAGCCCCGACGCCGACGCCGCTATCACCAGCACCCTCGCCTCCTCTTCCTCATCTCACCCATATCCTCATTCTTCCACCCTCACAACCACCTGCACCCTCAGCTGCGACTACTGCCCTCGCCGCCGCAGCCATCGTCGTCGACACCCACACCACCACTTTCACCCTTCTCACCCCCGATCATCTCCTCTCCCCTCCTTTCTCCATTCCCGCACCCCTGCACCCAGCCGCAGCCACCCGCAGCCTGCGCACACCCACTGCATAGGATTCGATCGCCGGATCTGTCGCCGCCGGCGATCTCGACCTGCCTCCCCGGCCTTCGTACGACCCACTGTAAGCTTTCTACTTCTTTTCCTCCTTCCTTTCTCCTCTGGTTTCTTGTATTCTTGAACGGCATATCTTGAAGGTTTACTGTTCACATGCCGTGCCGGTGACGTGTCCCGACGATCCAGCGAGGTACCCTGATCCGCGTGGTTCCATTGTTCGTTGTTTGGGTTCAATCCGTGAACCGTGCGTCCGTCGCGAGTTTCCCCGCCGACGTTACGTTCCGTTTTTCCCGGTTCGCGACCCGTCGAGGCAAGTACCCCTTGCTACATGCTATACAACATTTATATATATGTATTGACACCCTAAACCTGTAAAATTTAACTTGGTATAATCGTTTCCCATTTTCGGTTACAATATTGCATTATATCATTTTACTGTTAAACATGGAATTTACAGTTTGCAAATTGAACCTAATAATCATATCTACCGGTTCAATCACATTTTACTGTTAAAATAGCTGGTAGCAATTATCCCTGTAGTTCTGTTACATTCGGACACTCGTATGCATTTAACCGGAAATAACTGTATTGAACCGTTACATAAATTATTGCACCGCTAAGGGTGCTTAAACCTGTTAACATGACTAAATGGCTATATCGTCTTACTGCACTCTTGAAATTTGAATGAAACTGTTTATTATGTAATTCATTGCTTATCTCATATTGTTAATACCCATGTTTGACTATATATCTGATTGTGAGCACACCCACGATATTGTTTACATCTTGACCTGACATTGCTACACATATGTATATATTGACATACCTGACATGGTACCGTATACTGTTGACTTGACCTGATATACCATGACCCGACCCGTTATCTGATCTTGTGTCTAATGCCAACAAACCTGACATGTAGTCCTCATGGACCGTTCCTGTTGTCCATCCAGACAAACCTGGTTTTACCTGATCCTGTATTGGCATTAGTTCTTGATTACTGAATACCTGACTTGACATACATAACTTGGGGGTATGGGAAAATCAAGGTGAAACCTGACTTGTAACTCAGCAGTTCGATACCTGTTCTGATCAGTCTTACGGGCTAGGCCAGCCCCGGAGTGATGATGCTGATATCACTCGCCCATCCTGCTACCTGTTACTGCCTAGCGGCACGTCTCGGATTCAGCCCCGAGGATCTTGACCGTGGTCCCGGGCATGCACGGGATACTATTGAGTTACATCGACGATTCATCAATTGATTTCAAAGACTTTAGAATAGACAACCTGATAGAACAGTTTAGTTACCCGCTGCACACTACCCTGCACTGCTTGATTCACATCACTGCTACTCTCGTTTTATTCATGTCTATTTGTTACATTGCCTGCTACACTGTTCATATTATATTACTTGATGACATGACGCGCTGACGTCTGGATTTTGCATGGCCCAGATTCCGTACCGCTGTTGCAGTCTGAGCAGGAGTACTTCAGCCAGCAGGCTGAGCTGTGAGTTCAGTAGTAGTTAGTTTTATTTCCTGCATTTATTTCCTGATGTGAGCCCGCATTATGGGACATATTTTTCAGTTATTTGTATTGGATCATTTGCTTCCGCATTTATTTATTATTGACTCCTGTATTCTGGATTATGGACATGTTTTTAGATAGTCTTATCTTGTTTCTTGATATCTATACAGCCGTAATGTGACTGTGGATGGATACTTCCTACCCACAGGTAGCATGGTTGGCTATGTCACGTGCCCAATCTAGCGTACTCTGGGAAGCGGGGCGTGACAAAGACCATGTAGGAAAATGTAACAAAGTGTAATATGACATGGTGCATGTCATGTGCACAGAACCGGATTAATGCAAGATTAGCGATATTTAATCGCGATTAGCATTAAAATGGAATATAATTAATCATAAATAATTTATAATTTTCTTAAACCATATAAAACACCCTCATTTCAGTAATTTCTATAATTGTCCAAATATTTCCCAATTTATCGGTATTTAATTACACCGTATTATTAAAATATTCATAATATTTATTATTTAATTATAAAAATTCCCCAAAAATAATATTTTATTTTTCTGAAATGTTACAAAACCAAATACTAGAAAGTTACCAAATCGGGCAGTATTTCGATATCTAATTTAACATCTAAAATAAATAAAAGCATGAAGGGTTTTTCATATTAAAGTTTGATAAGAACGCTAAGAAATGTGTGGAAAAATATTTAGAAGAAGATGCGATGAGATCAAGAGGAGAGAGACATAATCCTATCTCGTGAAGAAGATTTGCCGATACGAATCAACGACTCGTAACGAGTCGTACTCTCGTCTCGGATTTTTCTAGCAATCGTTACTAGTACTTATACGTAGATCGTCGAGATACGACCGTACATGAATTTTTCTGGAATTATTTGGACGCCAGTAGTGAGAAATGAGAGAAATAGTGAGGGCTATTTATAGGGTTTCAAAAACAATCACCGAGTCGGAATTTTAGCCGACTGCCGCCGCCTAATCTGCGCCCACCATCATCATCCGTTGGATCAAGGGATCGGGCGGCCCCGATCCCTCCACGTGGGCGCGAGCCGCCCACGTGTTCCCACGCGCCTGCGCGTGCAGGCATGTGGGGCCCTTGTGTCAACATCAGCAGCTACTACTACTGCATGAGGGGCCGGGTCGGGCTCATGGGCCTGGGCCTGGCTCGAGCTTAAAATCTTTTTATTTATTTCTTTTCTTTTCTAAAACTGTTTTTAAATTGATTTTTCTTTCATAAAAATTATTTTAAAACATTTTAATTACCTTAAAAATATGGAATTTTTTTAGGAATATTCTAAATCAATACGAACTCATTTCCAACCATTTTCGCCTAAAAAATAATTCATTTTTCAAATATCCATATCTTTTTAAACAAATCTTAAAAATTCCATTAATTGTATTTAAATTCTTTTCTTTCTCCTAAAAATTATCTTGATTATATTTAAACTCAAAATTACCTTTTTCCAAACTTTTCTATCAAAAGAAATACCAAAATAAGTAGAAAGATATGAAGAAAAATTATACGAAGAGTTTATTAAAGTATAGACAAAACGCAGACGTTACAAACACACTCAAAACACTTCTCCCCTTCAAAAAAATTCTAAAGGGTGCTGCCCTACATCCCATAAGGAGGCTGCTAGCCTTTTGACCCCCAGCCCGCAAACTGATCAACGGGAACCCCGTAAACTCTGTGAGACTCCTGATATGCTAAAAGCACTTTCAAAATTGTTTTCAAAACACAACACATGCATATTACACATTGTGTTCGCATGACATATGCCGCCCATTAATCGGAGGTTCTCTCGTCTCAAAACGAGTAGTAATTAACGTCCGCTTTGTTCGCAGCTGCCGGAGATTAGAATCCCCACAATCAATAAACCCATGTCTATTTTATACAGTGTGAATCTATACACGCCTGACAAGTGAGCGTATCCATCTCAACATGGTGACAAAAAATACTCTACAATGGTTATAAGATCAAATTTAGAAAAAACTTTCAACATAAAAGTTGTAGGAAATTCTTTGTACTTGTATTACAAAAAAAAATTGAAACATTTGGATAAGCGTAAGCAGAAGTTACATATGTTTTACGGGTAACTGTCTGTATTTCCTTAGAACACTAACGGTTTTCAAGACAACAAAATATGGTTTAAACATCAGATTTAGGAAAAGTGTACAACTGTGACAATGTGCGCATTTTTGTGAAGAACAAGTTTCATGTAGGGGTTGTGTTAAACGGATAAACAGAGCATGAGTTATGATACAATTTATGATCGATGCGCAGGTAATTCCCACCCGCGAATAGATTGCGCATACTAATTTGATTAACATATTACGTTGGTTAAACAATGAAATAATGAAAAACACCCTATGTAAAAAACGTAGAGGCTTTCTGTAGATGTCGATAACTTCAAGAATTAAGCTATTCGGGGTCTCGAATCATGAGATATGGATCAACACTACTACAAATAGGGGTTGCCCCTACGGATTTATCCGTAGGGGCAAGATATTACGCCGTAGGTGCAAACGTCGTAGGTGCAAGTCTTAGCCTTAAACATACTTCTACGGTTAAATACTTGCCCCTACGGCTTAATGCGTAGGTCCATATGTCTCTACGGATTAGACTGTAGGGACAAAAAAGTTATTTAATTTATCGGTTTATAAAATAAAATAGTTGTCCCTACGGAGTTGTCCATAGGGCCAAATGTTTGTCCCTACGGATACATGCGTAGGTCCAGATGTGTAGGGGAAAAATATCAGGTATCCTGATATTTTGTCCATACGGATACCTGTGTAGGGGCATGTTTAAGCCCTACGGTCAAATCCGTAGGGACAAGTATAACCCTCTCTTACTGAGATCATAGGGGCAAAATATCAGGTATCCTGATATTTTGCCCCTACGGATAAATCTGTAGGGTCAAAGTAGGACCCTACGGATTAATCCGTAGGGGCAATGTTAGGCCCTACGGATTAATCCGTAGGGACTTATTATCAGGTTTTTAAAAAAAAGGGCTGTCTGTTTTTTTCTCGCCCTGTGCAAAATGATATATACATCATATATAAAATTAATCAACACGCAGAATATATACCGCAGTATTCATAGTCATATCTCACGCATAATATACAAAAGAAATCAACAAGCAGAATACGATATCAATCTAAATCAATATAAACACGCAAACACTACCAATATCAATATCGTCCAAAATATATACAATATGTATCATATAAGTAAATACATGTTTAAAATATAAGAATCAAAAGGCTACCCTGGCTCGGTCCAGCTCCACCTCTGATAAACGCCGTAATCTGGCGCGCCTGCTCCTCAGATATACCCTGAGTCAATATCTGGAGCAATGAGAAGTGTGCGGGAGTCTGAGCGAGCTGTGGAGCTGTAGGAGTGGTCTGCGCAACCGCCGCCGAGGTAGTGGCTTGCGGAGCCGCAGCTGCGGGAGTCTGAGCAGGCAGTGGAGCTATAGGAGTTGTCTGCACAACCGCAGCCGAGCTAGTGGCTTGCGGAGCCGCAGCCGAAGAAAATGCATGTGGAGGCTCAGCTGATGTACCCTGTCGTGTCTGTTCAATTTTGTGTGTAATAAACGAGTAAGAACTGTGAATTAGTCGAATTCGTATCATTATCAAGTTATTGTGAAACCCCAATCTATGTATACTTAGGGACTTAGGCCTCGTTTGGATATCTAGTTTGAAAAACCGTAGTTTATTTTAATTAGATATGTATGTATAATTAATCAAAGCTAGGTCTACAACCAAATAAGCTCGGGCTATGTACTAATATTGGATATATTGCTATCTATAATATGACATAATATTTTACTATTAAGTAGTATATATACCAACATCTCCTTCAACTCCTGAACGGTGGCCTTCAAGGTGTCCAGTTCTTGCTGGAAACGTCGCTCACGGGAGATAGAGGAAGTAACCGCCGGAGTGGAGTCCAACCTCATATGGGCCCTGCTAGGACCCAGTCCCCGGCCTCACTCCCAACCCCGTAGTGCCCTCCGTATGCGGTGTCTAGGACTGGGGTCAGCAGTATTGGATCGTTCTGTCCAGTAAAATTGATCCCCCATGCCTCCGCCTACTCAACCACCCACTCCTACACCTACATTAACCAGTAAAATATAAGTATATCATTTAAATTTGAACATTTCAAAACAAAAATTTCAAATAGGGGTTGAATAAATATTAACACTTACGCAATACTCCTGGGTAGCGGTGTCGGGGTATCGAAGCTCGCCCGTGGCGGTATCTGTCGAGGTGCCGTGGACGGAAAGATACGTGGACAGCACGCTCGGTGTACCACCCTGCGCCAGGGTTTGAGCTCTCTGCAATTCGCCAAAAATTTACATATATTAGAAAATAACTCTTAATATTACATTATATCACAAAGGCCGGTCTATTGTAATTTACCGATAACTCCATGGCACAAGTAATATTTCTCGAGCCACGTGTATAAGTGGGGCGATCCCTCTTCGCCGACTTCCTATTCTCTTTATTTTGATCGACCTGTTTCTGCACAACACATTCAGATTTAGTTTTCTAATTAAGCAACACAAAAAAATAAATTATATACTAAACATTGAATTACATTTAAAATACATACCTGTTTGCGATGAGAGTCAAAATATTGGCACAATAGAGGCCATGTATCTACGTCGACTCTCGCAAAGGTCGGAGTAAGTAGGAGGGCCGCTCTCTCTGCCTCGGGGGTCGCCATCCACAGGGAATAGCAGTCGATCTTCAGCTCATTCCTGTTGTATCGGACCTTCGTCTGCATGTTCTTCATCAGGCCATTGTACAGAGCGTGAAGATCGAGCACCTTCCCAAGGTGATCAGGGTCGGGTACAGGCTGAAAATCGTAATCCAACTGAAAATACAAAAAAAACATTGTTATTAGATTGCAAGTGTTAATAATAAATATATTGGATAAATTAAATGAAAAAATATATTAATACCCGAGCCTGATCCCAGAAGAGGGCGAATGAGCGCCGGTGCTGGTCGCCCCACTCAACATGAAATGAATAGTTCTTCATGAGGCGGCTCTCATCCCCCATATACCGGCCGAACCTCTAGGAATAATCGCCAGTATAGAAATAATCAGGGGTAAAAAAGAGGGAGAATGCTGCCTCCCCCTAGCTCTGTCGGGCCTCAGCCTGTGCGACTGATTCGGACCTCGAGTCCCCCTCTCGGGATGGGGAGGCCCTGCGTCTACAAGAAATATCAAGACAATCAATATTAGGATAAAGTGGTATTAAGAAATCAAGGTTTAACGAAAATTGAAGTGTGATATATACCTCCGGCAACTAAAGCACGAGCCTGGGCCCGGGCAGCAGCACGAGCGGGACGATAGTTCCTCCGGTGAGGAACAGCCGGTGACCCGGACGTGGACGCATCTCCAACTAGAAAATAAAAATCGATAAAATTACATGAAGTTCATGTTTATTCTTAAAGGATATGTAAAATGAATAAATATTTTATATTTATTCATACAAATCTGCAGACTCAGCGGAGGGTATGGAAGTGACGGGAGTGGCCCCTGCACCAGACGAGGACACACCACCTATAATTAGACAATCAAGTATCAGCTATATAAGTAATTGCAAAAAGAATGCGTATATCAATAATATAACATTCTAAATCAACATGTATACACTATAGGATATATAAACATACCCGCAGGTATATGATATATAAACATACCTGGAGGTGCGAGAGTGACCTCTGTCCCTGATGTGGACGCATCACCAACTGCTAGACAATCAAACATTGACAATGTAAGTAATTTTGATATGAACATGCATGTATATCTATAATATTACATTCAAAATGAATATGCGTGCAATATACCTGGAGGTGTGGCAAAGTCCACACGGAAGGAGGCATCCGAAGGGGTCTCCGATCGGGGTGCATGACCGGCCCTCTGAAGCTCCCTACGCAGCTCTCCAGGCGGCAGAACCGCTCTGGCTCTGCCTCTGCCTCTGCCGGTGCCGCGGCTGGAGCTCCTGCCACCCCCCGCTGCTCCCGTCATCATCATCAAATCTAGATAAAACGGTTCGTGGACGCATTAGACAATCATTACAAGCATTGGCTATATATATATAGATCGTAAAATGTGAAGTAATAATATAACATTACTGATAACCTTTTTCGTTTCGTGGGCGCATTAGACATATCTACTTGGATTTCATCATCGATATCATTTCCAACCCACGTAACTTCATGATCAGCCGAAGACAACCCATTTTTCGAAACAGACGGTCCGAGCACTCTAAGTCTTCTCTCTTCTTCATCCTTATCGCTGTTCTCGAATTCTGGGACATCGTAGACATCCCTGGGTTTCCAATGGCATATGACACTCCATCCCGGATGCTTCAAACACTGTGAGTAGTATACTTGGAACGCTTGGTTCAGAAAGATAAACGGATCTTCCTGACCGCAAAATCGAAGTGTGTTCACACTGGTCAATCCATATTCATCTTTCCAAGTCCCGAGATTGCTTCTCCACTTATCCGTATCGGTTTGCGTATCGTACCAAGTACACTGAAATATATAAAAGGGTTCTGATCGTCCGGGATAGTGGATGCCGAGTATACAATTTAAGTATCCATAATAAATCACACCATCCGATCCTACCGTCACAATCCCATTATTCTGAGTGGTTCTAGATGTTTCTTTGTCCTTAACTTCGAATTTGTATCCAAGGACACCGAATCCTTTATAATATGCAACCTCCATACTATGAAATTGAGCTAAACATCTTGAATCACTCTTTAATGATGCAGACAAGTTCGGATCGTGGATCTAACAAAACAAATTTTACGACAAATACATAACGATATAAGTTTAGATTAAAACCGACAGCAATAACATGTTATTCGAATAACTTACATGATCTGCAACCCAATCGCAAAAATTATCCTGATGATATTTTTCCAATCGTTCATCGATCCAATCAGGATGCCCCCCACGTACCTCGTTAAAATAAATTCTGTTCTCGACAATAAATTATGACATTAATATTATATCATTTCATACACATACAAACACAAATATAACAATTAATCCAAAAAAACCTACTCTCTAATTTTTTCAAGACATGCGCAATTAAGCAAGGTAAACCGGTATATCTTGTTGATAAACATAGTGTCTACCCTCTTATAATCGGTTTTACCATATGGCCCGTCTTGAATTCTTCGAGACTGGTTAAGTCTCGTCTCAATGTTCTCATCCAGATAGCGGGAACAAAATGTGGTTGCTTCATCTAGAAAATAATCTTGTATGATAGAACCCCCTGGTCGATTTCTGTTGCGTATATACTTTTTAAGAGTGTAGAGCTACCTAAAGAAAATATGTTGAATAAATAAATACGGGCATACAGGACAACAACAATTTTAAAAATTGTGCGAAACGAAAAATTCCACGTACCTCTCGACGGGATACATCCATCGATATTGTACCGGTCCGGCTAACTTAGCCTCAGTTGCAAGATGAACCGTCAGGTGTATTATGATATCGAAGAATGACGGTGGGAAAATACGCTCAAACTTGCAAAGTATCAATGCAATAGAATTTTCTAGTTTATCCAGCGTCACAACATCCAGTGTTTTAGCGCATAACTCTCTGAAAAAACAACATAGGTCGTTGATTACTAGACCAACCGATTCGGGGAGAGAAGTCCTGAGGGCTAATGGGAGAAGGTGTTCCACGATAATATGGTGATCATGACTTTTCAGCCCATCGATCTTGCCTTTCACAATTTTTATTTTCTTGCTGAATGATCCTGAGAAACCTGTGGAAACTTTCAAATCATACAACACCTGCAGGAATCATTTCTTCTCCGGTTGTGACATATGATAAGCGGCATTGGGAAGTACAAACTTTCCTGGTTTACCCGCTACCGGTTTAGGATGCAATTCACTTCTTATTTCCCAGTCCTGTAGATCCATCCGAGTATTGAGGTTGTCTTTTGATTTCCCGTCTTTACAAAGAAGCAAGTTGAGTATGTGCTCGGATACTCCCTTCTCTATATGCATGATGTCCAGACAATGACGTACTAAATTTATTGACCAATACGGAAGCTCGAAGAAAATGCTTAACTTGTTCCAGAATGGTGGTTTGACCTATTTTGTCGGATCCATACCGAAGGTCACATTATTGTAACCATCCCACTGAGCAGTCAAGTCCTCTCCGGAAAATGGGGCTGGAGGTCCAAGAAGCTCCTGATGACCA
Organism: Agapanthus africanus; assembly: GCA_030015575.1. Lineage (NCBI taxonomy): Eukaryota > Viridiplantae > Streptophyta > Magnoliopsida > Asparagales > Amaryllidaceae > Agapanthus > Agapanthus africanus. The sequence continues at coordinate 100,927,061 of CM057346.1, read as the reverse complement.
TCAAAGTGAACAACGTCTAACCTGTAGGGGTGGTCTAGAGGCAGGAAACGTCGATGGCCGCAATAACAAACTTTCCTGCTAAAATTCAAGAATTTCGATGTTGTATGTTGATGGCAATGAGGACATGCTTTATGACCATGTATGGACCAACCTGATAGCATTCCATACGCAGGAAAGTTATTAATTATCCACATTAAAGCCGCACGCAGTATGAAGCTTGTATTTGTGTTTGCATCGTAAGTCTCTACACCATCAATGAACAAAGATTTTAACTCCTCGATCAGAGGTCGGAGATAGACGTCGATATTGTTTCCCGGTGAGTTTGGTCCGTCGATAAGAAGAGGCATCATAAAGTATGATTGGTCCATAGCCAACCAAGGCGACAGATTATAAATTATCATTATAACGGGCCATGTGCTGTGGCTTCCAACCATATAGTTGAATGGGCAGAAGCCATCACTAGCCAGTCCTCCCCTGACATTGCGAGGATCGCTACTGAATATTGCGTGCCTCCTATCGAAATCCTTCCATGCCGGTGAATCTCTTGGATGGCTCATTTTTCCATCTTCACTTGGAGGAGCACGGTGATGCCAAATCATTGCCTTGGCTGTTTTCTTGCACCTGAATAGCCTCTGCAGCCTCTGTGTTATGGAAAAGTATCGTGCTATCTTAACAGGTATATCGGACTTCTTATCGGAATTTTTTGGCTTATACCTGGCCTCTCCGCATGTTGGACACTCTTTCAAATCTGAATTCTCTTTCCGATACAACACGCAATTTTTAGGACATGCTTGAATCTTCTCACACTTCAGACCCAAATCAGACATCATCTTCTGGGCTCCGTACCAGCCGTCGGGCACGTTATTTCCCGGGGGTATAGAATCTTTCAAGAACGAAAGAAGTATTGTGAATGACTTGTTGCTCCATCCATTTAGGCACTTAATCTGGAAAAGTTGGACGAACCATGAGAGGGTGGAATACTTTGCATTCTCATAAATTGGTTTTCTAGAATCATTCATGAAATTTTCATATTTATCCTCACACGGTCCTTGACCGGAAGAAATATCATCTTTGATACGATTAGATTCACCTAGGGCTGCCTCTACCATATCCTCCATTTCTTCTGATAGAAAGAAATTATCGTCTTCTTCTTCTGCCGCATTACCGTCTTCTCCTTCTTCTTTTGCCGCATTATTGTCTTCTCCTTCTTCTTCTGCCGCATAACTGCGTTCTTCTCCTTCCCCGTGATATAGCCAAGTTGTATAAAGTCTAGTAAAACCATTTTTTATGATATGAAGCTCTGCCAATTCTACCTTCTGCCAGTATTTATTCCCACATCTATCGCACGGGCAGAGAATCTTCTCTATCACGATCTTATTATGTGCGCGTGCAAATTCAATAAAAGCAGCAACTCCTGCGACAAACTTAGGTTGCATACGTTGTTTCCAATCCACATACATCCAGTTCTTAACTCTGACGTACTCATGGGCCATGTTAGACTGTATAACATTTAAATTGTAGGTTATGATGAGTATATTGAGAAATCTAAGAACGGGATGGTTACTGACAATGGAGAAAATCCGTGTATATGCTTTGTGTGTGCGTTTGTCGTTGAAAAGATTAAATTATCGATAATCAAAGTTAGATTTGAAGATACTCATGTATGAGAATATGAAAGTTTCATATTATCATCGAGTATCATATATTGGTTTTAACTTTAATATCTTGAATCACTCTCTAATGATGCGTTTGTTGTGTATTTTTGTTGTATGTGTGTGTTTCGGATGTCGGGGGTAAGGCTTCTATCCCATTAAGAACGTATAAAGCGGACACCCATTCGCTTGTGGTTTCAACCGTTTCGAGTAAATTTCGGCAGCACCTCCCCGCTGTTCTCCGAGTACACTGTAATAGAATAGATAATCATTTCAAAACTGTGAAACAACGTTGAAATGAACATCTAATCTATCTTTGTACACGGAGAACCAGCGGAAAAGTACCGACGAAATATCTCGAAACAGATGAAAACACAAGTGAATGAAGCCGTTTGCTTTATACATTCCTAACTTGTCCACACGAGACAAATCTATCGGTTATCATACGATTGAATCTTCTCATCACATAGACTACATGACGGTTATTATTATCGAGCTATACCGTCCGATATTTAACAACCTTCGTATAGTTCTATGTCACGACGAATATCGAACATATGTTAACCGATAGACGGGGACTAAGTGGCGCTTTGAGTTTCATATATGAGTATCGATGAGAATACGAAAGTTTCATATTATCACCGAGTATCCTATATTGGTTTTAACTTAAACATTTAACATGAATAGATTTTACGTTTACGTTTCGTTATTAAGGGTTCGAAATTTCAAGTTTAGGGTAAATTTTTCTTGCGTTTACGGTAAAGTTGTACGTTTACGTTGTCATCGAGTATCCTATTGCAATGAACTAGTGTATCCTACTAAATAAACTAGTGCACCATAAACCTAAATAACCCAAATTAACCTAATTAATCACAATTAACCATAATTGTTACCCTAACACAAATTATCACTAATTAACCCAAACTTAATCCAATTTACCCAAATTAACCTAATTAACCCTAATCAACCCAAACTTAACCAAATTTACCCAAATCAACCAAATTAACCCTAATCAACACCCTAACCTTTTCAAATTATCACTAATTAACCCAAATTAACCCTACCCTCTAATTAACCCAAATTAACCCTAGCCTCTAACCCTAAACCTGACCCTAACCCTAACCCTAATTACCATAACCCTGAGCCCAACTAATTAACCCTAACCACAACCCCAACCCCAACCGAACCCTTACCCTAACCCCAACCCCAACCCCAACCGAACCCGAACCCGAACCCGAACCCGAACCCCAACCCCAACCGAACCCTAACCCTAACCTTAACCCTAACTGGCCTGATGCCTCACCTAACCCTCACCCTTACCCGAACCCTGATTCCTGAACCCTACCCCTAACATCATCAAAAGAGAGAAATAAAAGCATTAAATTAGAAGTAAAAATTGGAGATTTACTAACCTGTAGGGCGGTGGAGGAGACGACGGAGGAGCCCGGTAGTCGACGACGCAATCGGCGACGAGTCAAGCGCGGTTGCGACGAGAAAGTCGACGAGTCAAGCGTGGTTGCGGTGGCGGGCGGATGAGGACGCAATCGGCGACGAGGTCGGGATCGAGGCGCGGGAGAATAAGAGAAGGAATTTTTGGGAACGATGAGGGATTTTCTGTGCCTTTTTATTATTATTAACCCATATACATGCCCCTACTGACTTACCCGTAGGTCCTTTGTTTGCGGCTCCGTAGTGCCAAACATCAAATTACGATTAAATATTTTTAAATTAAAACGTATAAAACCGTAGGAACAAGAATGGGGACCTACGGATTAATCCGTAGGGGCAATAAAAAGTTGCCCCTACGGATTCCTTTATCCGATGGTTCGGAAAATCCAGCCAACAGACCCGGTTATCTAGTTTCTAACATATATCATAATTATCGTATTTTACAATGATCCACTACAAGAAAAAAAGACTTTTTCGTCAGGCAGTTTATTCCGTCGGCATGTAGCCGACGGAATAAACTTAGAAACCGACAAAATATCATTTAAGTAAGTCAAATGGGGACCCGGTATTTTTAATAATTTTATTAACTTATTTCGTTGGAATCTAGTCGACGGAAAAACCTAGTGGATAAAAAAAATCCCGAGCTCGATCTTTCTGCTCATTTCCTCCAAATCTAAAAGAAAAAACCTAATCATCTCCCTCCGGCGACCCGAGCTCCACTCTTCCTCTCGTCTCCCTCTGGCGACCGGAGCCGAAGATCTCTTCTCCTCCAACAGCAGGTAATATCCTCCATCTGCCACTCTCTCGCTCTCTCTCAATCACTTGCAGTCTCTCTCCCCCCTCTCTCTATCAGGCGTTCCCTGTTCAAGTGGTTGTTCCCTGTTCAAGCCCGGCATCGAAGCTTCCCTGTTCAACCTGACCCCTTTGACTGTAGGTTGGTAAAAATTGTATAGTTGTCAATTTCTTATTTAATTTTTAATTATTTAGAAATTGGGTAAAATTGTACTGTTGATGTTGTTGCTGTTGCTGCTGATGGTGTTGTTGTTGTTGTTGTTGATGGTGTTTTTGTTGATGGGTTAGGGAAGATTTGGGTTGGGGGTTAGGTTTAAGGTTTAGGGGTTAAAGCTTGGTTTGGTGGTTAGGGTTTAGGGTTAGTGTTAGGGCTAGCTAATTTTTCTAGGTAATTTACTAAAAATCAATATTATTTAAGGGTATTTAAGTGAAATTATTGTTGGATATAGATGCGGAGGTCTGCATCTCACTGTACTAAGTCCGAGAATGTGCGATAATCCGCACCATCCCAAACGGGTTCCCCGAAATGGGTTGTAGAGGCGAAATTGCAAAGATTTGTTAAAATACACATCTTGTAGAAAAATGTTTTTATAAGTCGGAGGTAGTTATATGTAAAATCGTATTTTTCTCAAATCTTTGTTCCCAAATTTCCATCGTGCTATATTAGATATGTGTGTTGTGATGAGATAGGTGATTACCTCGTGAACTATTTAAAGATATAGCAAGAAATTGTAAGGATTTATGTCGAAACTAAAGTATATAGTATTTTACTGTAAAAGTGCGATAAAAGTTACAAAAATGATTCTTTTGTAGAGAATCTTGATTTAATGGTTTTGTTAATGTTTGTTAAGCCATACGTGAAAATATGAAGTTATCTTGATTAAGAAAAATATAGATTTATAAAGAAAACCGAATCGGAAGTCGGACTAACTCCGCTTCCGTCGGGTTTTAGAAAAAGAACATTTTAGAGATAAAGATGAGAAGGAAGAATTGGACTTACTGGCTTTAGAACTAGAGGGGAGAGACAGAGAACTACGGATGGCGTCGTTTCGTCGCCGGAAACTCCTCGGATCATCGTCGGAAACTCGTCGGAGCTTCGCCCGTTGCTAACTCCACTTGCACAAAAAAAGTCTTGGGAATTTTCTTGAGAGTTTGGGTAGGGATTTAGGAGTGAGGAGGGGTGATTTGAGGGTGGTATTTATAGGAAAAATCTTGGGTTAGGGTAGTGAAAGTGTGTGATAAAAATTGTATTTAATTTTGCATTAAAAAATGATTAAAATGGGGTATTTTAATTCTCTAGTTAATTACAGAGAATTTAAATAGTGCAGGGGGAGTGGGGTAGTCCAAAAGGTGCAGGGGAATGAAGAAAATCGGGGTTTCGACCGAGTCAGACCGGCGGCGCCGGCCGAGACGCCGGCCAGAGTTGGCCGAGTCGGGCCGCGTCTCCATGCTACGTGTCCACGTTGCTTCGTCTTGACTCGTGGACCTGTTTGTTTATTCTGTAACTTACTCTATTACTTGTAGTACACGTGTAGACTCTTGGGTTTCTAAAAGATTAAAAGAATTTTAAATAAAAATAATGTGTGGCGGATGGGATTTGAACTCTGGTACTTTGGTTCAATTGTGCAAGCTCTTACCAATGAGCTACAAGCTCATTCTTGCTGTTCAAAAGTAAATCAAATATTTATAGTACTCACAGGAAATGTAAATACCCCAAGTATACAGTAACTTTTAATCAATTTTATGTATACAAGAATTGGAGTTGTTACAGAGTATGTGGTCTATGACAGACGGAAGTGTGACTTTCTTTCTTACTACCAGCCATATAAACTATGTGGATGATTATGCCCCTAAACTTGGGGCGCTTGGAACTCTGGCCTTTGGGTTTTTCCTCAGGCGCTCGAACCTTTTCCGGCCTCACTCTTTTGTGGGAAGCCGCAGTAGGAGGAACCACTATGATAGGACCGCCTTTTGAGAAATCCCCAACTGTATTGCAGAGGAATTGTCATTCTCTTATCAACCCTTGAGCTTTTTCCGCCGATGGGAGTAGCTTTCATCGATGACAAAATCTTGTACTTTCTTCCAGACTCTATGAATTTTTGAAGAGAGTTGCTTATAGGAGTGCTCCGGCTTTGGCTGTGTTGGTGCCTCTGCAAAAGGCGGTGATCTCTTCAATATAGCAGTGGGCAAATTTTGGCAAACCCTTCTAAGCGTTTCAAAGGTGTTCCCGATTGGAACAGCAGTATCAACAACCACCATGGGAGCTGGGAGTAAATTTAGAAGGGGAACTGCCCCCGGCTTGTCTTACTCGATGCCAATAGCAATGCCGAGTATGCCTTGCAGCGGGAACCTCCTCAGCATCAGAGGCTTCCTCATTATTCCCCTTGCATCGCTCGGGGATTTCTCCCAGTGTCAGCTTATGAAAGAATGACGTCGTCGGTTGAGATGGAGCAGGGGTGGCCAGTCTGTTGAAGAAAGACTTCATTAGGGGTGAAGCACTCTTATTTGCTTTACGCGGAGCAGGAGCGAGGATGACCAGCTGCTTAGGGACAGCCTTCTCAGGGATCATGGGCCTCTTCGTGGGGCCCATTGAGCTTTTCTTCAGCATGTTGAAGAGTGAAACTTTAGAGCTGGATGGCTTGTCAGCAGGGCCCTCCGCGGCGGTTAGCCGAGCAAAGGCCGACTTCCGTGGAGCTTCTTCTTTAGGTGTTGGGGCACCAAAGTTTGGGGATGGGAGTATGGTCCCAAAGAACATCTCGGCGGTCTCTTGGATGACCTGCTCTGCTAGCATGGAGAATATTGAGGCCACATTTAGCCCGTAGATGACTCTTCCAGATGGGGTGGAGTTAGCATGAGAGTTGTCATTGCAGTTGTTGTAGGTGAAAGCTATTGAATCTGCACGGAGGTAAAACACAAAATTTTAGTATCCCAAACTCTAAAAGCAACCATAAACATAGCGAACCACGATTTTGTTCGCGAAACGCGACACGCGAAGTGTGGAGTGGAAAGAGAAAAAATTCCCAACGGACGTTCAAAATCTGTTTGCCGCCGGAGATGAGTCTGAGGCGTCGAGAGGACATTTAGCCTGAATACGGGGGAAGATGCTATTTGGAACATATCTATCCCCCTCTCTGAATATGCCAAGTTGATTTATGGCACCATATATCAGAGATTTGGATAGATGTGACCGTTGTAGCATTACTTATCAGATTCCCCCTCATATGGGAGGGTTTTTTTTTATTGTGGGAACGCTCTTCCCTGCAGGCACAAGCCCCTGCAGTCAATTACGCTATCGTATTGCGATAACAACTTTCACCTTCTCCAAGTAGATCACTTCGTGTAGTGTTATATATTGTTTATTTTGGGGTTGCCCTTGGATTGTATACGGAGACTAATTTATGCCATCTCCTGTAAGACGGGATTAGTCCAATTCCGTATATATTGGATTTGGGGTTTTGAACTTAGGATGCAAATCTCATAAAAATGAGGTCTATCAGTTCATGAGATATATGGATTTGATCTAATGATTGTTAGTCGTATATGAGACTAAGATCAACTTAGAAACAGTGAGCATATGGGCTCAACTGATCATTAGATCATATATGCATAGCTCATGGATAGTATACGGTAGTCAATACAGAGACAGTCCGCAGGGCAAAATATATTAGTTTAAGAATATCGTGGTCCATAAGAAACATGGATGGAGTATGGCTTGTTTATGCCTATGGATTGTATACGGGAATCAATATGGAGATCAGCCGTAGAACCAAACATATATTAGTTTCGGGACGTTGCGGTCCATATTTCATCTTGCGCGTACATGTATATATTACGTGGTGAAATGAACGATGGTAACATGGATGCGCCTAATATTGGGGTGCGATCCAGTTTGAAGGCATTTAGATATACATATACATATATGTATAAAACCAGAGCTCAATATGAGATTCACATTTATATGGGATGCGTATTAATATGAGGTATGCACATCAATATGGAAGTGCATAAATATATGGTGTATCAATATGAGGATTAGGACATTCCCTGTCTTGATGAAATTTCATATTTTTCATCAAGTTGGGACGGGGAGTTGTTGGTTGTTGGGACCCGCCGCTTCTTTGAAAACGTTGAGGAATTACAACGACGTATATCAGAGGTGTGGAAAGGATGTACTCTTGAACCAAATTCTGTAGATCATGTCGGAACTCAGGATCATTAATCTTATATGAGACTAAGATCAATTTAGGATGAAAAATCATTAGTCATAGATCCGACTAAGATCGACTTGGATGGACGACCATTAGTCATATATCCGACTAAGATCAATATGGGTATAATGGATGAAAGATCATTAGTCATATATTCGACTAAAATCAATTTCGACATCATTGATATGTTGATCAATGGATCATATATAAGAAGTATAAGATTCTAACTTAGTTTATTTTGACTAAGTATTCAAGCAAAGGCTTGCCGTTCATGTGCGCATGTGCATATATGTGCATGTACATGTATCATCCTTAATGAGTGTGCACACGTGCTTGTGATCGGGGACTGTGCACGTGCATATCACGTGATACACATCTCTTATGGTTGGGGGGTTGTGCACGTGTATATCACGTGGTTGTGCACTTGTTATCAATCATGGGGATACGCACGTGCATATCACGTGGTTACGCACTTGCTATCGGTCATGGAGATTGCGCACTTGCATATCACGTGGTTGCGCACTTATCATCGGGTCAAATTTCCATATGTGCGCATGTTCAAAAAATGATATTTTTCACTTGCGCACACGTGTATAGCACATATTGCGCACATTCTTATAGAGAATGCTTTCAGCTTGCGTGCACGTGTGTATTACGTGCGTCTGTATGGGGTGCGCATATATATGAGATGCGCACCTGTATGGGAAAGTTGTTGACTTTTGAGAAATTAAAGGCTTTCAATGCAACAAAAGCTTCAGACTCATGTCTTTTGTTCTTTTTGGATGCACATGCATTGCACGTATGCATTTGGAGAGCATCATTGGCGTTTGTGCCCTTGTGAATTGCATAGGATGCGCCCATTGATGAAAGCCAAAGCTTTCAAGTGAAGCGTAAACTTCTATTTGTTGAAGACTAGGCTTCAAAGGAAGATGAAGGAAGGATTGTTGGTCGTTGGGACCTACCTCTCCGAAAATGTTGAGAAATTACAGCGTCGTACATCGAAGGTGTGGAGAAATATACTCTTAAACCAGTCCTTTTCATCAAGCATTATCTTTTGAGAGACCGAAAAGGCTTCTTTATGCTTGACGCGCCATGCGCAACACGTGCGACAAGTATCAAGCGCAACACGTACGACGCACGACAAGTATCAAGCGCAACACGTACGACGCACGTGCGTCGTACGTGTTGCGCTTGATACTTGTCGCACGTGTTGCGCATGGAATCGGCGCACATGCATTGCACATGGTGTACACGGCACCTGCGCACATGCGCTATGTGTGCGCATGGCACAGGCGTTGCATGTGCGCGTATGGCACCGGAGCTTGCGCATATACACATTAGGGGCACGTATGCCTAAGGAATGTAATGGCTTTCGGAAAAAAGTAATAATTTCTGTGAGAATGGATTCTCTCTTTTTTTAGGAGCCTCCCCTCTTATTTGTAAAGAAGAGGTAGAGAAAGGATATCTCTTTTTCCCGCTGTGGGACTAAAAATGTATTCCCCATATGATAGAGCATTAGTTAGACCATACGTGCTTAGCACATTTGCTCATAACTTTTGATTTCGGAAGAGTTATGAGGCCGTAATATATCAAATCGAAGGTTTTTTCGAGACGCTTTCAATACCATCTGAATTTACCTAATTCTCATTTTGAAATTAGGAAAAATACAACCCAGAAAATACTGATTTGCATTTTCTTAAATGTATTGCTGTCATTTGATACTTTGGGCTCTTTTGCATAAAATTTTTAGACGGGAACATCCTCGTTTCCGCGTCTTCTCTTTATTTTTTGTAATCTCAGAATTGGTTTTCTTTTGTTTAGAAGTTGTAATTGAACTAACGGTTTGTATATATTTGAATTGTAATTGAATGAATTTTAATGTTTCGTGTATTTGATTATATATTTTGTTATGGATTGAAATGGAATTGGTGAAATAGAAATGGATTTGGAATTAGAATTGGATTTGGAACTGCTTTGTACAACATGGAATATATTTTTTGTATCGAATATTTTCGACAAAACAATTGCCGGCTAGACATTTTTTTCCCCTCTATTACCAAGTTATTTCATCGGGTCATACCCGACGAAATAAATAAAGAGCCGATGGAATAAACTGTCAAACCAGGGGGAAAATGAGTTAGCTTCCCAGGTTTTTTTTAACCTTTTCCGTCAGCATCAAGCCGACGAAATAAACTCTGACGACAAAATAAATCTTATTATGTCGCAAATTTATGTGTCGGGTATTGTCCACCGGAATAACGTTATTCCGTCGGATACCAATTTAATCCGTCGGGCTTATGCCGACGGAATAAATACAATTTTCTTGCAGTGATCACAAGGTAAAACATTCATGGAATATGTTATGACTAACAACAACGAGTAATTATACATGATTACATATGGCACACTACTACGAATCAACAATTCATATGCTAACTAATAATGTAAGGGTTACGATCATGTAATTTTTGTGGCTAACCTAAAAGTTTAGCCACAGTAATACATTGGTTTTAAGTCGCAGGCAGAGTGCACAGCAGGAGCACGGCAGGAGCATCGCCTCAGGGAGAGAAGAAAAAGATGGGAGACTTACAAGATGAAGAATGAGGGAACGGAGTCGCGCTACATCGAGGGTTTCGTTGTTATATGAAGCAACATATTAGAAAACCGAAAAGAAAAAAGTACGATGTTATTAAAAATTTCATGATTATTGGGAGTTAAAACATACAAAATATTAAAATTTTGAGAAAAGAAAATATTGGGATTTTTGGAAATATCCTAATTTTCCTGTGCTATAAGCAAATAATAAAAAAACCCAAAAGTCAAAAGAAAATTGTGATTTTCCTGTGTGTGATGAAGATGGAGCAGGAGATGCATCTCTATCCTGAGGAATATTGCCAAATTGTAACATTATCTACTCCAATCCAATACAAAATGCAATCAAGGAATATTTAAAGACATCAAATTGAATCTAGATAAAAGAATTTTGATGGGATTTCCCACCCCTTAACGCTAGGAATTGAGACAAGCAAACTAAACTAAGAAGATAAGAAGGGAAGCAACGTAAGGATCTTAAGTCAGAATTTACAAAGCATTCAATCTGATAACCGCCGATATTTAAAATAAGTACTAGCAGCTTTTTTTTTGTGTCTGTAAATTTTATACGATGCATCGAGAATATTTATTGTGTAATGTACTTATATCTCGTGATTGTATTTTTGTGAAGATAACAACAATTCCTCTTTCACAAATAAAATCATAAGATATTAGTTGAAATGTTTTATTTATCTCAAGATACAATCTTGTAAATATCTTATTTTATTTTAATTTGTTTTATTGGACAGGACGACCGACCCTACATTTTTCGTTCAAAAAAAAACTAAGAAGATAAGATAACGATTCATTTTTCAAGTCTATCCTCTTCCCCTCTCACTTTCTAATTCTTATAGGGGAGGAATTTTCGGCATTTTACAAAAAGTCCCTCCATTTTCCCATTTTTGCGTATTACCCCATAAGAAAATCCTGTAACATCTTGATTTTATCATGCTTTGTGATTGTATCATGCGAAGCATGGAAAACCCGAAGTGAAAAAAAATTGTTGACGATTTCATGATCATGAAAAATATTGAAAAACGAGAAAAACTGTTAAGATTTTCAAAATAAAAATTCGATTTTGGTTTGCTTTATCAAAGCTCATTTTGAAAACCAAACAAACCGTAAAAAATTGAGAATTTTAAAAAAATTTCATGATTCTCATAATTGTATGCAAAAATATTAAAGATTAGAAAAAACCTGAAAATTTTGGAATTTTTGAAAAGTTCCCTATTTTCATGTTCTATCGGTAAACAAAATATTGAAAACCCGAATAAAACAGAAAAGTTCAGAATTTTGAAAATTTCGCGATTTTCGTGTGATATATACGCCATGTAAAATGTTAAAATGCATAATGCGTTTTAGAGTTCTAAAAATTTCGCAGCGTAGCAAGCAAAATATTTAAGATAGGAATATTTTAAGATAGGAATTTTTTTTTATATTTTTGAAAATTTCAGGATTTTTATGTACTATGCATGCAAACTACTGACAATTTAAAAAAAAAACATAAAATTTTAGGTTTTTTGAGATTTTCATGATTTTCTTGTGTTATATTACGAGCAAAATATTGAAAAACCGAAAAAACAGAAAATTTCTAATTTTCCTCTAGACCGTTAAAGTCAACAAGTATGAACTAATAGACTTTCACAAGTCAGTAAGTCTTCACTACCTGTTAATTTAGGAGACAGAATGGACGAAGGTAGATGAATAATGCTATGAAAACCAGTCATGAAACAGAAGAGTTCGTGCCTTCAAAAAGCTTATGGAGACATCCTGCAACTGGCTTACTTCCTGTTTCAGTTGGTTTGACGCGGAACAGAAAATTTTATTATTTTTGTATTTCGTGATATAACAAGAAAATAAAAACTAAATAATTTTTTTGAAATGTTTGGAAATTTTACGATTTTCTTGTGCATAGCATACAAAATACTGAAAATGTAGAAAATAATTTTTTCTGAGATTTTCATATGCTATAGTAAGCAAAATATTAAAACGCCGGAGAAAACATAAAATATCTTTGGTTTTTGAAAATTTCGCGATTTTCAATTGCTATAGCAAAATATTGGAAAAACCAAATAAACCAGAAAAAGTTTAGATTTTAGAAAAATTCTCAATTTATCGTGAGCTAATAGCATGTAAGATATTAAAAATTTCAAGGTTTGTTTAAAATATCGCGATTTTCGTGTATTATAATAAGTAAAGAATTGGAACACCAAAGCAAATAGAAATTTTGGAATTTTAAAATATTGCGATTTTCAAGGGATTTTACATGCAAAATATTTTTTAAAAACATAAAAAACATATTTAGATATTTGAAAATTTCTCATTTTAACTAGCTAAAACAAGGAAAATATTGAAAACCTAGAGAAAAATGTTGAATTTTTTTCTAGATAATCATCGATATATTTTAACATATGAACTTTACAAATATGAGTTATTGCAATTTACAGATCATGTCGTATAAACTGCTAAATCAACCCTATTTTTTTGACTTTGGACTTCACACCTGCGCATTGTTTCGTGTCCCTTGCTAGTGACTTTGTAAACTACAAGTAACTATCTTGAACTTTCTATGTAATCAATTTAATACAGATTGTTGGTGAAATAACGAAGTAGTGTATAAAGGTAACAGATTGCTTCGAATTTTGAAAATGCAGAAAATACAAGGTATCAGTTCCTAATTTAGAGTATTTGTTTATAACTATGTTATTTATTCATCTGAAAATTGCCAAAAGTTTAAGTTTTTTTCTTATTTTTTTTTGCATAAAGCATCTATTTATTTACTAGAAAATTAACAATACTTTAAACACTTCTACTAAAACAATATCATCAGCAATTAAACAATCCCTAACATCATTCTAAAAATATTGACAATTTTTATAAGAAAAATGTATCCACCTGTTGCATAATTTTGTATGCGACTTGCTTAATTCACGAATTTGTTGGATTGATCTTAAGATGAAAAGGTGGAGGAGCAGTCAATTTCCAGGGACAACTGATGGCATTGCATCAACTCACAAATAATTATTTCATAACTATTTGGAGATAGTGGATAGTATTTAACATCAAAAATTGCAACAAAACTATTGAGTATATTTTTTTTATATTGGAATTCGAATGACATCATAATTGTAACACCCTAGCACTGTTATACTATATTTTATTTGGGGTATTTCCAAATTTTGCGATAAATTCTTGATTATTATTGCTTTTGGGTTGCGGATAGTGCATTTAGCAACTGTGGTTAGTATCCGACCCGACCCGCATGTTTGAAATTCACCATGGTTCAAAATTATATCAAATATTTGCTAGTACAGTATATCCGTGCAAATCTAGATATTATACATGTATAATATATTTTAGTATCCGCATATCTTTTAATAATACAAAACAAAACAAAATAACATATTTTTAATATCTAGCATTCCATGTCATCGTACACCATATCATGTGGTCGCATCCATATATCATTTTCATGTCCTACTTGTTAAAATAGACTCGTTTTGATCGTTACGTATACTTACGTAGATCCGTATTTGGGGTATACAATTTTATTGACAGGATATCGCATTATGGTTTAAACTTTTATGTATATTCTCCATATTTACAAACTAGTTTTTTAGAAGAGACCGGGGTAATATTCGAAGTAATCTGGTATTAGCTGTAAAATCCCAATATATATATCAATATATCTATATATATATATATATATATATAACCTATTATAATATATCACTGTTAAACAAAGATATACATATAATATATATAACTAATCCCTCTCCCTCTCTTCTCACGTCTCTCTCTCCCGTCTGTCGCTCTGTCTCACACACACACATCCCCCCCATATATATATATATATTTTTAAAAACTACACAACTCTCTCTCATTCTTCCTTGTTTCTCATTCTTTCCCCACCAGAAACCCTAACCCACCCCCTCTCATCTCCTCGCCGTTCGCCCTCGTTTCCCCTCGCCATCATCGACCTCATCGTCGTCACCACAACCTCCGAGACTTCCTCCTCCCCACCCTCTCTTTTCCGAGCACCATTCTGGAGCAACCCTGACCCTTGAAACCCACGGCCATCTCGCCGACGTAGCACCTCGCCGTCGACCATCGTCGCCGTCACCTCGCCAAGTCCAGAGAACCCCAACAACAACCGGAACATCACGATATTATTATAATACTATAACAGTTCAATATGTTATCTAGATTGCAATATACATGGTAATGGGCATATAATGGTTATTACAGATAGATACATATACATCCTAGCATTAATAGTGTTTACCGTGGTTCGATACTGGTTACAGTTTTACATTTGGTGTCACGCCCCGCTTCCCAGAGTGCGCTAAGATAGGCACGTGACAGAGCCAACCATGCTACCTGTGGATAGGAAAAATCCCTCCACAGTCACATTACGGCTGTAGAGATATCAAGAACAGGAAAGTAAATAAACTATCTAGTACATGTCCATGAGCCAGAATAAACGAGTCAAGAAATAATATGCGGAAACAATAAATCCAAGTAACAATAACATCTGGAAAGTAAGGAAATAACTAACTGGATACTAACAGGATCCTCACTGCTCGGCCTGACGGCGGAAATACTCTTGATCAGCCTGCGACAAAGGTAGAGGATCTGGGCCATGCAAAACCCAGACGCCAGTGCGTCATAATATCAACAATAATATAATCAGGGAGTAGCAAGGCATGCAGGTACGAGTATGAACGGTAAAACAGGTATAACAGTCATATAAATAGTGACAGTGAAGGGTAAGACATATGTGATGTGCAGTGAGTAATCTAGATTGGTATACTGGGTTAACTACTCTCAAGTCCTTGAAATCAATTTGATGAATCATCGATGTAACTCAATAGTATCCCGTGCATGCCCGGGACTACGGCCAAGATTCTCGGGCTGAATCCGAGACGTGCCGCTAGGCAGTAAAAGATAGTATGTAACGATGAATGATGTCAGCAGCATCATCCCGGGGCTGGCTTAGCCCGTAAGACTGATCAGTAAAGGCATCGAACTGTCGAGTTACAAGTCAGGTTTCATCATTGATTTCCCCATACCCCCAGGTTATGTGTTCAAGTCAGGTATTGATAAATCTGGAGCTAATGCCAACACAGGATCAAGCAAGTACAGGTTTGTCTGAATAGACAACAGGAAATGTCCGTAGGGACAACATGTCAAGATTGTTGGTATTAGTAACAAGATCAGGTAACAGGTCAAGTTTTGACACATCAGGTCATGTCAGGTAGTGCACATGTGTCAAGCGGATGCTCATACTAAAACTGTAGCAAGTACGAATGCACGGTAAAGTATGGATGCACAAATATTTTGTCAGGGGTTACATCATGACTATGTAGGATGCACAATTATCAAGCATGGTGCACTAATACAACAGTAACATGAAATAATATGGTCTCGGCGTGCAACTAGATATGTAATAAACCGTACGGATACAGACAGATACTATAAAACTGTAAATCGATAAAATTTGCTGAATATTAAAACACAAGCACTATTATTTATTAAATAGATATTTATATAATAATATTAACATGGATAACATATTCAAACCGATTAATAACTATAAAAGTGGTATTGAGTAACCATGCACAAGAAAGTTCCGTTCAGAAATTCAGCGTCATCCTGATTTGTAAAATAGCTTAAAAATAACAAACGTTCTCCAAAAGGGACGTGTCTTATACCAAAACAAAGATAATTCAATAAGCTTTTCATTTTTATAAGTATAATTATCTCAGGTTGTCCCTACAAAACGCTATGAACATTCGAATTTGAAAGTTTGCTGCTGGAATTTCCCTGGACAGCAGTTTAAAGACATTTTCATTTGCATATTACGTTATTTAAACAATTTATTTTGCAAGTAAATATTTCATAGAGTTATAGTATTCTGAGTTAGCTTCGTAACGAACTAAAGAACGTATACTAATGATTTTTCTATGATTTATAATGAATTTTATAAGGTAAGGTGTACAGTAAATTTCAGATTTGTCGTATCCGCTTTGCGACGACGTTTCATGTGTAAACTATAATATTTTCAAATGTATAACATTATAAAATGCAGATTATAAACTAATTAAAGATAATAATAAGAAATATTACGATGATATATATTTTAAATGATATGGATGCAAACAGGTATCACATAATCGTAAAATGATAAACTAATAAGTGTGAAACATATAACTAAGCAATATGAAATGTAACTATTCAATTTGATGCAGTTTAAGATAGTATAGTATGTAACAAGATAAGTTTTCATGACCTAGATCTGAAATGATATGAATGGATGCAAACGGAACATCGAAAAGTTATAAAACTAAATATGGGGTGCATGATTTTAAATACAGGTATTCCATTGTTAAAATAGATGAGTCTAAAGCAATGTAGCATATAATTAAGATTGGTTTGCATGCCCTAGATCTGAAATGCACTATACAAATGTAAACGAGACGTCGAAAGGCTGTAATATGAAACATGCGATGCTTGATTTAAAATACAGGTGTGATATTTATTTAAATAGGTATATAATGAGTTATATAGCATGTAGAAAGATTAACTTGCCTAGATGGAACAAGAACGGATGTGTACGGAACGTCCTCCGTCGGCGAAATATGGCGACGCGCGCACGGTACACGGAACGGTTTTAAACAACGCACGAGGGTGATCACGCAAGTCAGGTATGTTCACTGGATCACTCGGATCGTCAGCGACGAGCACGGCTCCAGCGGTGATCACCGGAATCAAAAAAACAAGATCAAGAAAAAGAAAGAAAAAAGAAGAAGAAGTAAGAAGAAGAGTCTGTGAATTAAATAAGGAAAGAAAAATTTAAATAAATAAAATATATATAAATATATATATGCAGAGGAGAGAGAGAGAAAGGGATTGTTAGTTTGTTAGGAAATTAGATTTAAAATTTTAAAAGATTTTTAGATTTAAAATTTTAGATAAAAGGTTTTAGTTTGTTAAAGAAATCGTATGAAAATATTTAAACTAAAATTTAAAATTAAATAAATTGAATTTTGGCGGGATACAAAAATATTTCAAAACGCGCCCGGATCGGGTCTAAAAATTCAGATTTAAAATACGAAAAAATATATGCGACTTTCAAAATTCAAAATGAATGCTCAGGTAACGAAAATGCATACCCCCAAGAACGGATGCACGTACGTGCGCGTAGCCATCCAAACACGTCCGTTTCACTGGACGGGACGAGAACAAGATGCGCGGATGCTACCACGGGGTTAGGGTTATAATGCAGGCCATGCAATATATTTTTAAAATATTTTATGTGACTTAAAATGTTATATTGTAAAAATGCAAATGCCAGATAAAATGCCAGTATGCACTAAACATGAAAATGCACCAGTCTACGTAACAAGTCAGGATAATTCATAAGTATGAATTAAATAAGTTCAAGCAAGCGGGTCGGGTCGAATGCAATGTAAAATGTAAAATACTATTCGCACCCAAAACACGATAAATCAGGAAAATACCAAAATTAAGGAAATACGAGAACTGGAATTGGTATAAATGAACTAGGTTGTTACATTTGGTATCTATTTTGGTTAATATACATTACATGACATGTTCACGACACACTACCAGACTTGTTACTTGGATATTATTACTAATGCCAACAATCCTGACTTGATATCCTGACGGACGTGACTTGTTGTCTACATAGACAAGACCTGTACCTGCATGATCCTGTGTTGGCATTAGATTTATATCATCAATACCTGACTTGAACACAAAATCTTGAGGGTAAGGGGAAATCAATAATGAAACCTGATTTGTAACTCAACAGTTCGATACTCATACTAATCAGTCTTTACGGGTTCAGCCAGCCCTGGAATGATGCTGCTGACATCATTCATCTGTACATATTATATGTTTACTGCTTAGCAGCACGTCTTCGATTTAGCCCGAGAATCTTGACCGTGGTTCTGGGCACGCACGGGATACTATTGAGTTACATCGACGATTCCATTAAATTGATTTCAAAAACTTGTAGAATAGATAATCTAGAAGCACAGATTTTAGGATACACATCACATTCACACACCTCATTGTTCTACATCTGTGTTTATTATTCATACACATGTTTAATAATAGCATCATATCATGGTTACTACTATTAATTTTGATATTATGACGCACTGATGTCTGGGTTTTGCATGGCCCAGTTCCTCTGACATTATCGCAGGCATATTAGGAGTACTTTAGCAAGAAAGCCGAGCAATGAGGAGCTAGACGTTTTGTTTAGAGATGTTTAATTTTTTTTTATTTCCTTAGTGTTATTTTATCGATGTGAGCCCATAAAAGACATGATTCAGATACTATTGTTTATTGGATCTTGATTCGTTTCCGCTTTTACGAATTTTCTTGATTTTATTTATTATGGCAGATGGACATGTGTTAGCTAGATTTTATTTTACTATTCTTGGTATCACCTTGACAGCCGTAATGTGATTATGGATGGATTATTCTTAGCCATAGATAGCATGGTTGGCTCTGTCGCGTGCCGTGATTACGTATTTTGGGAAGCGGGGCATGACAAGATTTGTTTGGTATCAGAGCCATATGATTTAGGGTTAGTCAGGTTTGGTTCTTTTGTAGTTGGGTATTGAACCCAATACACTAACCAAAAAACCCGGAATTAGGAACATGTCTTGCCAGTCTTGAATCTATTGCTATCTTGTTTATTAAATCCTGCTTACCGTTGCTAATTCTCTTCAGTGTCTTGACTTCAGAATCATGGCGGATAGAGATTTGCAGTCATACAAGAGACGTGTCGATGATGCCGCATAGCTTGGAGTTATACATGGTTTGCTGGAAAACCATGTCACGCCCTGCTTACTGAAAGAAGGTGAAGGGTGACGTGTTATGGTCCGCAACCTAACTGTATTGAAGGCGCTCTATTCAATACAGTTAAATTAAGCGTATGAATATCTATAACATGCAAAATATGTACAAAATAATAAAAGCGGAAGGCATTTATTTCCATTAACTAAACTTTATTACATCCCAAAACAATGAGTAAAATAAACTAAATAGTTTAATTATATCGAAGAAGAAGAAAAAGCCCTAAACAAGTGGGTAACAAATAAAAATAAAACTAGCTATCTTCTGTCTTCAAGTCTGCATAATCTTCATTAGTAGGCTCCTCACCTTGATCCTCATCATAATACTCATTCTCATCTAACGGACATTCCAGAGATAGAGAAGAGAAAAGGAAAGTCTTTCAGCGAGTTACACTCGGGTAGGATTGCCTTAAGGAAGTAAATGTACAGAAACGAGCAAGTATATACAGGTATGATGTGTACATATATGATGTATATGGGTATAAGGGTATGAAGTGTATGCCAATAAGTCATGCTGAATAAGGTATGTGTGAATATGGTTATGTTTGTATGAGGTATATGTGAATAAGAGTATGTTTGTATGTGGTATATGTTAGGAAAAAGTTCGCATTAGTTTGTTAAACAAGGGTCCGGATACTCGCGATTATTCCTTTGTGGCCACGAAACAACAACTGGGGAAGTGAAATATACCGTTTCACTTCCCGGGATCATGATCGAGTAGTAGGGGAATCCGAGTTCCGCGTCTCCTTGCCTAATCAAACTACATATCCCCGTTATTTAGTGTAAAGGTTTTGATTAATTAGAATTAGTGCGTATATCATTTAGGTATGGAATTTCCACATTGTATGTCATCCACATATTGGATTATTCGCTCTCAAAGTAGGGTTAGTATTCGCCCGAATATCGGGTTAGTATTCGCCGGGAGACCGGGTTAGTAGTCGTCCACACATTGGACTGTTCACCCTGCCTGCAGGGGTCTTCATTTATAAGTATTCCATATCTTGATTCGCGCATTTTAACCCTAACCGTATCATGTGTCAAGTATATCATAAACTTGTATTTAAATAATTTATCTCATTTAATATGGCTTTTCACAACCATTCATTTTATCTTATTACCTTTTAAAGCCTGAAAGGTGTATCATAATATTTTATAGAACTCTTAGTTAAAAAGATCATGGCATTTGATGGTAGTTATTGTTTATAAGAAACCATGATATTTTTAGAGTAATTATAATTTTGGGAAAACCCATGGTATTTTAAAGAAAGTGTCTTTTTAATGAAGATTATGGTATTTATTTGAAATTATCTTTTCATAAAGTTTTAGGTATTCTTTTTGGAAAATATCATTTAAAAAGGTTCTGGTTTTTATTTGAAAAATAACCTTTTAGTAAAGATCAACGTATTTAAATGAAAATATATCTTTTTAGGATGGATTAATGTATTTTATTGTAATTAATAATTTTATAAAGTTATGGTTTTTTATTTGAGGGTAACATTTTTTAAAATACGTTCGTGTTGGCAACCGCTGCACATGGACGGCAGAATTTGTGTCCTTTTTTTGGACGATTACCTAACAACCACGAGGTATTCATGTAAAAAATTATCCTATAAAAATTAGGGTATTTTATTAAGGGTGATATTCTACAAGAACAACTCCGCGTTGACAACCGCTGCACATGGACGGCATGATTTGTGTCTTTTTCAGGCACGATTGTATAGTAACCAGGGGGTGTTTCATGTAAAATACTATCGTATTAGGGTATCTTATTAAATCTTAATTAATAGACTAAGAAAAATTAATATAAAAACATTCTCTCTAAGTGAAAATGGGGATTAAGTTGAAAA
This sequence comes from Agapanthus africanus, assembly GCA_030015575.1. Taxonomy (NCBI): domain Eukaryota; kingdom Viridiplantae; phylum Streptophyta; class Magnoliopsida; order Asparagales; family Amaryllidaceae; genus Agapanthus; species Agapanthus africanus. Next base: position 100,905,627 of record CM057346.1, on the reverse strand, counting down.
TCATAACATAATTATTTAGATTAGTATCACCTCTTTTCAAAAGGTAAATTTTTTTTAATAAAACTAAGGTAATTGGTGGATAAGAGTTAAAAGCATATCGTTTTAATGTGAGTAAAGTATTTTATTCAAAACATTTTATATCATATGGGTATTTTAATTAGATACCACATTTTAATAAAATGAGGATATTCTGTGGAAGTAAGCTATTTCAAGATTTTGTTGGTATCATAGATAAGTGAGTGTACATAAAGGGTGGATTAATACCCTGTGGGTTATAATATCAAGCATATCATTTTCCATGTAGGATGATGGTGCAATAGTTACGCATATAAGGAAATTTAATTAATCCATTTCTACCATAGGTCAAAACTATAAGCATGAGGTATCACAAAAGGCATACAGAATTATTTTTAATATCATTTTAAAATAAGGTTGGAGATTAGAACTTGAAACTAATACCACTAAAGGAAAGAAGGTGACAGACAAGTGGTGAGAGGCGGATCCTACCTTTATTTTGAGTTAGATGTCGATGGGTCGAAAGCGTAAACTTGTACTAAAATCTTAATAACTCTGCGCTCGGATTTTTCCTCGATAATTGGGTGGAACCACAACGTCGGCGTCGTCGATACGAAGGCCTGGATATTTTTTTCAGAATTTTCGGAGTTCTGTGGTGTGAGAAAATAGAGTTTGAATGTCTCTATTTATAGGGCCTTTTTCCCAACAATAAAATCCAAAAATCTGGTCAAATCCTCCAAAATCCGTGCCCCAATCATTCCCAATTATCACATGATGAATCAGCCGCCGCCTCTGCCTTAAATCGTGTCCGTTGGATCTAAATCCAACAGCCCACGAGCCGCCGCCTGCGCCGCCACGTGGCCGCACGAGGGATCACGTGTTTTCGCGTGTTCCCCCACCACGTGGGTGCCGCCAGCCGTTCTATGCCGTTGGATCTCCCATCCAATAGTCCAGGTTAAAAGCTGGTTTAATATTTTTTTTATATAAATAAAATTCTAAACTGTTTATTTATAAAAATCGAATTTATTTTAAAAAAATTTGTTAAATATGTTGAAAAATATGAGAAAAGTTCTAGAAAATATATTTTATTGTTATCTTCAGTTTAAAAATAATTTTGTCTAAAACTAAGTAATATTCACATATCTAGGATATCGGTTAGTTATTATAATTATTTAAAAATCTATTTTATCCTTGAAAATATTTTAATCACGAAATAATTATTTTAATTTATAATAAAAATATGCAAATCATTTTAAGGCATTAATTAAAACATTTTAAGCCTAGAAAAATATAAATAGTTTTTATAAAATTCCTTTAATTATATTTAAATGCTTTAAAATTACTCATATCACTTTTAAAAATAAAATCATTAAGAAAAAAACATTTTTCCATCAAGTAAATACGCAAATAAATACTTGGTACTAAATAAAGACTTTTTATTGGGTATTAGAAAATACGATCGTTACAATCTACCCTCCTTAAAATAATTTCGTCCTCGAATTTCAAAAGGTAGTGGCTAAGGGGAAAAAATTACCAAGAAAGGAATATCGTGGTTAAAAAAATTTGGATCTTGCTCTCTTGTCCCATTTCCTCGTTTACGCGTATGTTTGACTGTGAGTTCATCCTCCACATAACCTTAACCAGCTGGATCGTCTTATCTTTCAAAGTCTCATCCTTTCAGTATCCCGATCAGTTGCTGCTCGTAAGTTACGCCAACCCTTACTGTGATTTCGGAATGATAAAAAATGTGATTAGGGTCACCGACATACCTTTTTTTAACCGCGAGATGTAAAAGCATTAAGCACGCCCTCCCAAAAAGTAGCAAAACTAGGCTATACGCAACCCCACCATCTCTTCCTGGGATGTTAAACAGTCGTTGAGTCGTGAATTGAGCTTTCTGTGCTTCCTGTATCGTATCACTACCTCCATTGTTTCTACAATTATTTTAATCCTATAAGTTTTCAATCTTCAGGATTATCCCAGTAGATCGTCACTTCTCCCATATAAAACTTGACCCTTTTCAATCTTCTTCATATGCTCCCACCATCCGTGTTCACACGTCTTCTTTACAGTGGTGTCTCTATATCTTCAAGATGAACATCACAATTGCCAGTTCTAGATTGAGATAGAATAATTGCGTTCATGAGTCTTTAGTTATCTTGATGCATATGTATTACATTACCGTGCTGATATATCGCACCACCAAGTCTCTTCCCCGAAAACATCGTAGTAGATGTCAAAACTTCCGGGTCTATTGAGTATGGAAAGGATGGGTGCATTAGTTACGACCTACCCTTCTTAGAGTAATTTCATATTTGAAATTTTTAAAGAAGTAGCCACTACTGAGAACGGAAATCAGTAATGCTGTCAAGAACCCTCTTTTACTACATGTGTCGCTCTCGGGAGTTGGTGTATCGCTTGATGCATGGAAAGTCTATGAATGGTTTAGATATAAAGAATTAGAAAGTGTAAAATCGGTAGTTGCTTCAGGATAGAAAAGTTTGGAGTTGAAGGAAGGTTAGAGGTATAAAAATGTATAACGGGACATGCAAGAAACTTGAAAGATAGAAGTATAAAGCCAGCTGGTCGAACTATGGATCTAAGAAAAATTATGGTGAGTCTAACTAAGATTTGCATCGAAGGATAAATAAGTATGGTATCGAAAAGGAAGGATGAAAAAGAAAAATGTACCTCTGCTATCTTGCCCAGTGGCATCAGCCTTCTCGGCTGTCATGGTGAAGGTCTAGCATTTGGGTCCATTCCGCCGCGCTTGCTGAAAAATATGCTCCTATGATGGCAAGGGTGGCCCCTTTGGTGATGCCCCTTGACTGGTTGGTTTAGTGGCGGAAAGTGGCCGGTTTCCCTGTTGTGGTGCCCCATAGTTAGCCGGCTTATTGATGGGGCCTAATTGTCTCCTTCTCTGAGGACAATCCCCAATAGCATGATCCGGAGACCCACAGACTATGCAAGTTTGTTCAAAATGCGATAGTCTCTCATGTAATGTCTGGTTCTACCACAATGGTTGCATATAACGGGTAGTTTTCTTGAGACAGTTAGCCCTACTGGCCTCTTGAATTGCTGTCCTCCGTAGAATTTGGAAGACGATTCTCCAGACAATTGACTTCCCGGTTGCTTAACACCTGACGATTGGTCATTCTTCCTTATACATTTCTGTAGATCTTCAAAATTTCGCGCTGCATCTAAGATTGCGTCATAAGTCGAAAGGGTAGCAGAAGATATGGAGGACTGCGTCTTCAGGTCCAACCCTTGTCAGAACCTCTTGGCATATAGTTCAGGGGTTGCTACCAGCTGATGCGCGAACTGAATTAACCTTGCGAACTCCGAAGCATACTCGTCCACAGGCTTATCCCACAAGCTCTTTTGTTGGAGTTGTATAAACTCTATTTCCATGTTTAGGTGTGCCACGACTGGAAAGTATTGAGTATCAAAACGTTGTTTGAACGTTTCCCAGTCGATGGGCTCCTTCACTCTACTTTCCTCGGCCTCCAACCATATTCTGGCATTATCCGTGAGTTGTAGTTTAGCAATGTTCACCTACGCGTCCTTAGGAATTTGAGTGGCATCGAGATCATTGATTGTTCATTTGAGCCATTCCTCAGCTTCCAAGAGAGTTTCCTCCCCTGAAAAGGTCTTAGGATGAAGTGATTTGAATTGCTTCACCCCTGCTGCGCCTTGAGGAACGGGGGCTAGTGCCTTCCCTAAAACCTTCGCTTGTTATTGCCTACTTTCTTGCAACTCTTGATGAAGGGCAGCCGTCTTCTGCTGCTGTTGTTCTAGTAGTCCTTGCATCATTTGTAACATAACTGCTTGTTGAGCAGCGGCTTCATTGACCCTATTTCCCCTTCTGTTGCGGTTATGGTGTCGTCCATCCATTGTGATATGAATTATAAGGGGTCAGGTTACAAACAGACCGAGAGGTGAGACAAGATATTAACTTGCATGAAAGAACAATAATTAATGCAAGAGGAAAACTAATAAAAATAAGGGCAAGGGATATAAGAGAGATTTTGCTCGAAATTAAGATTTTATTATTCAACTTCAGTAAGGAGAGTACAACTGAAAGAAAGGACATGTCCCTACTGCTATACATAATTTTATTCGGCCAAAAGGAAAAAAAATAAGTCTCATTAATCTCGATTATGGGAGTTCAACATGTCGCGATAGGCTCTCGCACTAAGAGAGAGACAACTATTCCTACAGTGTCTTGCGGGGAAAACTGCTTGAGATTCTTCGGTCTCGAGTTTCTCCTCACTCGAAATCTCATCTTTTGACTCGTTCTCAGCCGGGGCCTCATTCTCGGACTTCATCTCTATAGGGTCTTCTTCTTCTGCGGAAGCCACCTCTTCAGGATCATCCTCCATTGATTCATCTTCTATAGGATTTTCTTCTTCGTCTTTGGAGTTAGTGGCCATCATAGACTCCGGTGCTGCAACATCGACTTCCTCATCCTCCGATTCATTGTCAGAAATAACTGTCTGGGGGCCTAATACTTCATCATCCGAATATCCAAGCGTAGACTCAAAGGTGATGTCTGACATATTGTCCTTGTCCGAAAGATTGGCTATGACCTGAAAAGGAAGGCCGTAGTTAAGATGCAGAATGCCAAGGAAAGGACAAGGAACTTGGGGAAATTATGAAATCGATATAAGTGGATGAGATTCACAAATATAATAAGTCAGTTAACGGTTTCATTTTAGTACATTGAGGACTTGCATGGGCCACCACTAAAAACTGTCATGCCACGCTTCCCAAAAGAAGATGAAGGGTGATGTGGCATGGTCCGCAACCTAACTGTATTGAAGGTGGTCTATTCAATACAGTTACGTTAAGCGTATGAATATCTATAACATGCAGAATATGTACCAAAACAAAATAATAAAAGCGGAAGGAATTTATTTCCATTAACCAAACTTTATTACATCCCAAAAGAATGAGTAAAATAAACTAAACAGTTTAATTATATCGAAGAAGAAGCAAAAGCCCTAAACAAGTGGGCAACAAATAAAAATAAAACTAGCCAATCTTCTGTCGTCAAGTCCGCATAATCTTCGTTAGTAGGCTCCACACCTTGATCCTCATCATAATATGCATCCTCATCTAACAGACGTTCCAGAGATAGATAAGAGAAAAGGAAAGTCCGTCAGCGAGTTACACTCGGGTAGAATTGCCTCAAGGAAGTAAAGGTACAGAAATGAGCAAGTATATACAGGTTTGATGTGTGTGTACATATATAATGTATATGGGTATAAAGGTATGAGGTGTATGCCAATAAGTCATGTTGAATGAGGTATGTATGAATATGGTTATGTTTGTATGGGGTATATATGAATAAGAGTATATTTGTATGTGGTATATGTTAGGAAAAGTTCGCATTAGTTTGTTAAACAAGGGTCCAGATACTCGCGATTATTCTGTTGTGGCCGCGGAATAACAACTGGGAAAGTGAAATGTACCATTTCACTTCTCGAGATCATGATCGAGTAGTAAAGGAATCCGAGTTCCGCATCTCCTTGCCTAATCAAATTACCCATCCACGTTATTCAGTATAAAGGTTTTGACGAATTAGAGTTAATGCGTATATTATCTAGGCATGGAATTTCCACATTGTATGTCATCCACATATTAGATTATTTGCCTTCAATGTAGAGTTAGTATTCGTCCGAACATCGGGTTAGTATTCGCTCGTAGACCGGGTTAGTAGTCGTCCACACATTGGACCATTCACTCAGCCTGCAGGGGTCTTCATTTATAAATATTCCATACCTAAATTCGCGCATTCTAACCCTAACCGTATCATATGTCATATATATCATAAACTTGTATTTAAATAATTGATCTCATTTAATATGGCCTTCCACAACCATTCATTTTATCTTGTTACCTTTTAAATCCTGAAAGGTGTATCATAATATTTTATGGAACTCTTAGTTAAAAAGATCATGGCATTTAATGGTAGTTATTGTTTATAAGAAACCATGATATTTTTAGAGTAATTATAATTTTAGGAAAACCCATGGTATTTTAAAGAAAGTGTCTTTTTAATGAAAGATTATGGTATTTATTTGAAATTATCTTTTAATAAAGTTTTGGGTATTCTTTTTGGAAAATATCATTTAAAAAGGTTATGCTTTTTATTTGAAAAATTGCATTTTAGTAAAGATCAAAATATTTAAATGAAATTATATCCTTTTAGGATGGATTAAGGTATTTTATTGTAATTAATAATTTTATAAAATTATGGTTTTTTTTAGCTGAGGGTAACATTTTTAGAAATACGATCGTGTTGGCAACCGCTATACATGGGTGGCAGGATTTGTGTTCTTTCCAGAGATGACTGTCTATCAACCACGAGGTATTCATGTAAAACATTATCCTATAAAAATTAGGATATTTTATTAAGGATGATATTTTACAAGAACAACTCCGCGTTGACAACCGCTGCACATGGACGGCAGGATTTGTGTCATTTTCAGAGATGATTGTCTAGTAACTACGGGGTGTTTCATATAAAATACTATCTTATTAGGGTATCTTTTTAAACTTTAGTTAATAGGCTAAAAAAAATTAATATATAAATATTCTCTATAAATGAAAGGGGGATTAAGTTGAAAAGCATAGCATAATTATTTAGATTAGTATCATCCCTTTTCAAAAGGTAAAGGGATTTTAACAAAACTAAGGTAATTGGTGGATAAGAGCGTGAGTAAAAGCATATCGTTTTAGTGTGATTAAAGTATTTTATTCAAAACATCTTATATCATATGGGTATTTTAATTAGATACCACATTTTAATAAAATGAGGGTATTTTATGGAAATAACCTATTTCTAGATCTTATTGGTATCATAAATAAGTGGGTGTACATAAAAAGTGGATTGATACCCCGTGGGTTATGACATCAAGCATATCATTTTCCATGTAGAATGATGGTGCAATAGTTACGCATATAAGGAAATTTAATTAATCCATTTCAAGCATGGATCAAAACTATAATTATGAGAAATCACAAAAGGCATACAAAATTATTTTTAATATCATTTTAAAATAAGGTTGGAGATTAGAACTTGAAAATAAGACCACTAAAGGAAAGAAGGTGACAAACAAGTGGTGAGAGGTGGATCCTACTTTTGTTTTGAGTTGGATGTCGATGAGTCGAAAGCGTAGATTTATACTAAAATCTCAATAACACTGCGCTTAGATTTTTCCTCGATGATTGGGTAGAACCACAGCATCAGCGTCGTCGATACAAAGGCCGATATATTTTTTTCAGATTTTTCGGAGTTCCGTGGTGTGAGAAAATAGATTTTGGAGTCATCTATTTATAGGGTCTTTTCCCAACAATAAAATCCAAAAATCTGGTCAAATCCCCCAAAATCTACGCTTCAATCATTCCCAATCATCACCTGATCATTAAGCCACCGCCGCCTTAAATCGTGGCCGTTGGATCTAAATCCAACGGCCCATGAGCTGCCGCCCGCACCACCACGTGGCCGCGTGAGGGATCACGCGTTTTCGCTTGTTCCCCCACCCCGTGGGCGCCGTCAGCCATTCTGGGCCGTTGGATCTCCTATCAACCGTCCAGATTAAAAGCTGGTTTAATAATTTTTTATATATAAATAAAAATCTAAACTGTTTATTTATAAAATCGTATTTTTAAAAAAAAAATTGTTAAAAATATGAGAAAAATTCCAGAAAATATATTTTATTGTTATCTTCAGTTTAAAAATAATTTTGGCTAAAACTAATAATATTCACAATCTAGGATATCAGTTAGTTATTATAATTATTTAAAAATCTATTTTATCCTTGAAAATATTTTAATTACGAAATAATTATTTTAATTTATAATAAAAATATGCAAATCATTTTAAGGCATTAATTAAAACATTTTATGCCCAGAAAAATATAAATAGCTTTTAGAAAATTCCTTTAATTATATTTAAATGCTTTAAAAATTACTCATATCACTTTTAAAAATAAAATCATTAAGAAAAAATAATTTTCCATCAAATAAATACGCAAATAATTACTTGGTACTAAATAAAGACTTTTTATTGGGTATTAGTAAATACGGTCGTTATAAATCAGAAGCGGCAAACTGAGCTGAATCAGCTTTCTCCAATGAAATCAAGGATTTCTAAGGCAGGCCGAGGCTTTCCAGGAGGGTTTGTGGACAGTTCAACAGTCCGTAGTTACAGCAGCACCCAGGCCAGCACAGCGTGAGGGCACCGTGGTGGACATTAGAAAGCTCGGTCCATCCACATTTACTGGACTGGAGGAGCCATTGCCAGTGGAGCAGTGGCTAGTTGATACAGAGAACCTGCTCGTCGCCGCGCAGATTCCAGATGAGAAAATGGTGGATGTAGTAAGCATCCAATTGGTAGATTACGCTTGCGAGTGGTGGCTCGTAGAGGAGACCCGTCTGCCTAAGCCGATCAGTTGGACAACGTTTTCACGGAGTTTCTTAGAGAACTTCTTTTCGCAGTCTGCTCGGGAGGAAATGGAAGAGAAGTTTATTAGCCTGAAGCAGAATGACGGATCCGTTGATGCATACGCAACGGAGTGGACTCGGCTCGGTCGATTTGTGGGGCCTTTGGTTGACAACGGGGCAGATAGGGTACGGAGGTTTATGCGTAGCTTGGATGTGGAGATTCAGAAACACATCATATCTCTGGGATGACCACCTTCTCCCAAGTTTTCAAGGCAGCTAGGGAGCGGCATAGTTTATCGGTGAAAGCGAAGGGTACTCAACAACAAGCCGTCGTAGTGCGGAAGCCGGTGTTTACGCCAAACCGAGCTCCTGTATGCAGAAGCATTCCGGTAAACAAGTGAGGCATTGTATCCATGAAGAAACCCATTGTATCGGATCAGAAAAGAAGTGTGATTTATGACTTTTGCCATCTCCCCAGACACCTACAAAAGGACTGTCGAAGGAGGCTCGGACTCTGTCTAATTTTTGGATTAGCTGACCATACCATCATTGCTTGCCCTTCAAAACTACGATTGAGAGACGATATTCAGAAGCCACCACAGAAGCAGATTCTTGGGCAGAAGCTGATCACTCAGATGCCTAATCAAGCTCGGGCCTTCACCTTGATGGACGAGGAAGCCAAGGCGTCAGATGACATTGTTTCAGGTATCCCGCTCGTTTATAATTTTCCCGCATTAGCATTATTCGATTCGGGTGCATCACATTGCTTCATGTCGTCCAAGTTTATTAGTGCATACTCTATTCCACACACGACCCTGAATAGTTACTGGGATATACACACTAGGAATGGGAAAATTATATCTAGTAGTGAGTGCAAGTTGCTCGATTGTTATTTACGGACGGGAGTTATTTGCGGATTTCTTGGTGATTGATACTGGCAGCTATGATGTTGTCTTGGGAATGGATTTTCTTGGCACTTTCCACACTCATATCTATTCCCTCATAAAAAAGGAAAAGGGGGAAAATGTTAGTTATATGTATGCCCTAGAGGCCTTTACTGTACATACGATGTATATTGTAGTGGATGCTTGGACATATATAGGGATGACTTTCTTGCTCGACATGATAGTATGCTATCTGGTTGCACTTTATCTTAACATGTACACTGATTGTCTCTATGTTACATGTCGATAAAGCCCTTAGGATGAGTACTTGACTACCAGGATTATGATGCAGATCATACTAGTGGGGACAAAGTAGTCGTTAAGTACATATTCAAATGTTCCTAGTCGTGGGTGTATCGAGACAGGGCATCGATATACCAGAGTAGATTAGCGTATAGCTTCTCGACCCATGTAGATGGGCGATGGATGATCCCATATCCATTGGTGTTTGACATCATAGATAGTATACGGGTGCTCAGTGGAGATTGGATACACTGAACGGACTCGCCGAGAACTCCCAGATGGTATTATACCTTACGTCAGATGGCAGTTCTCTGGTGACACTGATACAGGTTAGTCTGTAGACCCGAGATCGTCATAGAGTCTTGTGTGATTCCCACTGTTCTTTGATTCCCACCTTACCACGTTCAAGAGAACGTGTAAAATGGTGGCTTTTGGGTATAGTCCCGAATCACATGGAGGCAATGAGCGATAGGTGGGGTTTCGTCTCTCCCGGTATTAGGGGTTGATGTTGCGCTGTGCTCGATTGGCTATAGCAGGAAGTCCCTGGCCAGGGCTGCTTCAGAGATATACTGGTAAGTGTTATCAGTAGTTTCTCGACCCTTTATGAGCCTCATATCGGCACGACTTATCGAGTTACTGGGGTCTGACGTTTACCAACCCTAGACGAGATATGCGACATATCAGACGAAGAGACCGGACTGTACGGTAGTGTTACTGATTGGATTCACAGGAGTGTGAGCAGGCTTGCTTGTTGATCTTCTGATCGCTCAATACCCGGGTGGCCGTTACGTTTAGCAGACCGCTTGCGGCTTGTGGGTGTTTGATATGATCATCACCTACTGCCGGCGTATTGATGAGTGTTTAGAGTCCTACACAGAGGTTTCCTGGCTCAAGCGAAACGGGGTAGGAGCGCATATGTGATATGTACGGGACCGGGATTAATATGATATGTGATACCGTATTCTATTCTCGCGACATGTGACATCGGTCGATTATATGTGATATAGCCGGGTTATCGGATCAAGTGTTGATTCGATAAGTTGTTACATTTGATATTAGTCGGTTATATATGATATAACCGGATTATTGAATCAAGTGTTGATTTAATGTATAATTATATATTTGATATGTTAAATTAAATTAACTAATATTAATTCACTTTAGATTTCTTTTCTCACTTGATGTGCACATTGTATATATGTGATATGTATATTTGTGTGCATGTTTGTGTCATGCTTTATTATACATGCAACTTGGGTGTGTGTATGACTTACACCATGCTTGGTTTAATCCTAGGGTTTTTAATAGATTAAGTAAAACAAAACTAAATGATTTAGTCAAGTCATGAAGCTTGTAGAAGCTTGCATGTTGTATTGACCAAGTCCACTCTGTTGTTTTGCTTGAGATATTTATTAATCCAACCAATTAAACCTAGCTATGGTTAACTCTCTACAAAGGTTAGTATTGTAGGGATACTAGGCACTCTCACAAGGGTCTATAAGGCATCAACCATGCCCGATTTAAAATTTAGACGTGCCGAACAATCCTAACTAAGATCTTTAAACTAGAGATTAGGCGAAACAAAGCATGTTAAACACTTTAACAGTAAGAGTTTGGGATTACAATCTTTGTAGTCCAGTCCTTCACTTCTAAAGCTCCGTGTTGAGGTCCCTTCGCTGCGATCATCGAGTATCTGGGCTCTCGAAAAGCTCCACGAAGAGAAAGATGCAAGCTTGCTTCCGATCTTCGATAACTAAGATGATCTACTTTAAAGTTTCTTTAACACAAGCTCTCACTCACTAAATGAAGTGAACACCCTAATCTAAATGGCTAAGATAGATTAGGATGATGAAGTAGGATTTTAGCTCTCATTTATTTTCTTAATCTCACTCATTTTCATCACTAATGAAAAAGCTAGAAAGCTTTTCCATGAAATGAAGAAGGAAGAAGAAGAACCTTTTCTTTTGTGATGAATAATGAAAGTGTGTGTGGTCAGAAATGCAACCATGGGTTAAGTATGATAACTTAACCCATGTAGAGAATGAATCATGGTTAAGGGTTGGGCTGGGTTAACAAATATCATCCAAAATATCTTTAGTTAAAAACAAAAGCAAAGCTTCTAGAAACTTATAGAAAAGCTTAACCCAAATCAAACCCTAACCATGTTTAATCTCCACTAAACATATTGCATTAATAACCCTAACATGTTACAATATTATATATCACATATACAATATTTATTGTAACAAAATAAAATAATACAATTAACATATATCGCACATATATCAATGTATTACCCGAATGGGAAAAAGAATCTTTTAGTGAGCTTATATTAGTTAATCTAATTTAATATATCAAATATATAATTATACATTAAATTATCGAATCAACACTTGATTCGATAATCCGGCTATTTCACAAATAACCGACTAATATAATCTGTATCAGTTCATCGAATCAACACTTGATCGATGACCCGGCTATATCACATATACCCGGTCGATATCTCATATCGCGAGAATCTAATACGGTATCACATACACGTATTGTTCTCGGTCCCGCACATATCACATATGTGCTCCTACTCCGTTTTGCCTGAGTCAAGAAACCTCTGTGTAGGACTCTAAAGAATCGTCAATACGCCGGCAGTAGGTGATGATCATATCAAACACCCACAAGCTGCAAGCGGTCAACTAAACGTAACAGCCACCCAGGTATTGAGCGATCAGAAGATCAACAAGAAAGCCTGTACTTTCTCCTGTGAACCCAATCAGTAACACTCCCGTACAGTCCGGTCTCTTCGTCTGATATGTCGCATATCTCGCCTAAGGGTGGTAAACGTCAGACCCCAATAGCTTGATAAGTCGTGTCGATATGAGGTCTGTAACAGTTCGAGAAACTACTGATAATACTTACCAGTAAATCTCAGCAACCCTGGCCAGGGATTTCCAGTTATAGCCAATCTAACACAGCGCAATATCAACTCTGTAAGTCCACGGTAGCGTCCCGACCGTCTAACAGACGCCAAATGCGGAACAAAAACTTTTTACAACTGGCGCTATCGCGTACTATAACCCGGATCTGCCATTAAAGCTAAACTAACAAACTACAAAGTGGGTAGAAGAGTTATACCGAACGATCCGAGTCCTTCGGTCTTCAACCATCATCCCATGCTTGTTGCGGCTGCTCCGACCTCCTCGATCTCCTGTCTCATCGTCCAGGTGGCGCCATGTCGACGGATCTTTAAACGGGCTCCTGCCTTTGAACCGAGGCAACTCGATCGTCAAGTTTGCTAAAGGAGATGACCAAGATGAAGTAGAGAATGAGTAGAACACTTTGTCTCGTTACGTCCAAGGCTATAGACGAACGGTTAATGAAGTTGCCTTTTGGATCGGGTGGAAATATGAAATGAGTATGTGAAATTTCCATGAAGCCAAAACCCTAATCTTTTTGAATCAACCACCATGAACCTCCACCAAGGGGTGGCCGGCCACTTTATAGGAAGAGGGAGGTGAGGGTAGGAGCAAAGTGGTGACAATAAGAATGAACCTTATCATGACACATAGTATGAATACAATTAAAGCAAGTGATGAATCATTAAGCTTAGTCATCAAGCATTAAATGAACAATTAATGCTAACAATGAATCATCAAGCCTTGTCACCATATCTAGAACCTTCTAGAACCATGACTCACCCACATCAAGAAATGATAAATCCGCATTTAACCGAATGTCAAAATACGGCTGATAGAAAGCTGGAAACTGGCAACTTCCAAAAGTGATCCTGAAACAAATTTCAGGATAACCCCGTATCAGTATAAACATACCCGCATTTATATTACGACCGAATATAAATGCAACTGAGACAAAGATATTATATCTACACAGTATAATACTGGGTTCCGGCTTAAACCAAAGCCTACCAGTATTATCTGCCTGAAAACTGACACGTGCGAAAAACGCACGTGCATTTTCCGAACCTTGCCATAAACCCATATGGCCTCTACAACGTTTCGCCCGAACTTGGGAAAGTGTCTGTGGGGGACTCTAATGACTCATCAACACACTGGCACTGGGTGTAACCACTAGAACGTCAGAGGTACAAGCTGTACGTAACGGTTTGCCTATGTATTGATTGGAAGGGAAGCTGACGAGCGAACTCATCTATAAACCCTACTGAGCCTGACAGTGACAATGTATATACAGTCCGGTCCGTTCGTCTAAAGAGTATCGCATATCGAGTCTAGGGGGGTGGATAAAGTCAGACCCCTAATAACGCGATAAATCGTGTCGGTATGAAGCCCATCACCACCTGAGAAACTACTGATCCAAATCAGTAATTCTCCACTACCTCGGCCGAGGATTCCTAGTGATGGCCACCCGTGCACTGCGCGACATCAACCCCCAATACCGGGAGAGACGAATCCCCGACGATCCGCTTACTTGCCTCCAATGTGGCTCGGGACTGTATCCAACTAAAACCTGTTTGCACGACTCCTTTGAGCCAGATGATGATCTCAGGTCGATGAACTAACCTATACACATGTCACCAGGGAACTGCTATCTGACGTCTGGTATAATCCCAACTAGCCTGTTCCCGGCGAGTCCTGTCCGGTGTACTCATAACCTAATGAGCACCTGTATACATCTTAGGTGATCCAACTGACACCAATGGATTATGAGACCGGCTACCGCCCCTCGTCGGGGTCTCGACTGTATACACTAGTCTACTCTGGAGTATCGATGCCCTATCTCGAAACTCCCATGACTAAGGACACTTTAAGGATGTGCTTACAGACCCCAGCTCCTACGTATATGATCGCCATCATACTGCTGGTAGTCAAGAAAGAATCCTATGGGCTCTATCATCATGCATTAGTGAACTAAAGCATGTATACGATGATAAAGTCAAACCAGATAGCATACTATCATCTCGAGCAAGACTGTCATATCGGTATAGGTCCTGCCTCAATCATTGCTATCACGTACCTGCGATCCAATAATTGACTTTGAGGGCACTATCTCCAACAATCTCCCACTTGCACTCAAAGCTAATTATTGCGATGTCGCATACTCACAGCCCGTGTGATACCGAACATCTAACTCCTCTACTAATCGGTTTCACAAAACTAGTTTGTAAAACTCTTGTGTTCGAGAAATAGCCTCATTGAGTGGATCTGCCCTGATGTTTCTTTCTATGTCTCTCTCAATCTCAAGTTCGCGGAGAAAGCCATCTCCCGAATTAAGCAATTTCTGTCTTAGAATATGTCTGGATATCTGATGGGACTTAGTTCATAAATGAACTCCAAATCCAAACTTCTTAGACCGTTTTGATAACTGAACCTAATCAGTATCCAGCACCATGCCTCCCACAGCATCCTCTTGGACCACCTGTCCATAATACCGTCTCTCGTCAGAGGGAAAACTATAACTCTGACAATCACTCTGTCAACCATGTCACCTTTGAAGCCTGGATTGATAACCGTCTCCCGAAGGAGGTTGCCGTCATCAAATCCTTAGAACATACACTCATGTTCTAAAACTGCTTTCTTATGTTTCTCTAGGATTGGATTAATATAAACTTATCGCAACTAGTGCAAAAACAACATCTGGTGTGGTACTTGACATCTCATGATTGATTCAATTGCCTAAGCAAGTGATCTGCCAATCATGCACATCCCTCTCTCCTTTAGTCTCTAAGACACCTTTAGAGAGGGTGACTCCATCACCTGCAGGTACACCACCATGCCAGGAGTCATCTATTAGAATGCTGTCAAAGTACCCAAATTGGGAAACTACCCAAATCTAGATCTAAAAACCATAGATCTAGTTACCAGAATGTCTGATATTATATCCATGTCCTTTGTGAAGAAACAACTGTGTAACAACCAAAGTACAACCGATCGTAGTATCGGAATTTTACTTCCTACTCTGTGTATGTCATCTAATACCAGGACATCACACCCTACTACCTTCTTAACAGATCCATCCCCTATTCTGATGAAGTCAAAGCCATGACTGTCTCATCAAAATTTAGATGATCTTATCTCTACTATATCTGCTCAAAATAGACATAAGCAACTTGCCCACTATGCTTCCGCTGCTCCCACTGACCACAACAACCCTCTGGCAGAATAATATACACGTACACTTCTAAAGCTAGTTTAGAACGACGTTATACTTATCCTCTTGCCGGGTCTCATAGTCTGGAACAACAGTAGTGTCAAGTCTGGGTAAACAAGAACCTCCCTGTCACCGTCCTTGAGGCTACCGGAGTACCTCTCGGGTGTCTGAGGTTACCCACCATATCTGTGGAGTGGCTATTGGAATGTCAAACTTGATTGAATATATAGGTCCTATTAAATTCTTCGTAATCGTTTGCGGTTCTGGAATCACTTCCAGTTCTACCATACTCCCACTACTGTTTTCTGAAAAAATCCATTTTAACTAAAACTGTGGCGAGTTAAGAACAATATCACTATTGATCTTCCAGATGGTAGAAATGTAAACCCTCGTCAAAACCAGGGTCAACCCACAAACTGCCATTACAGAAACGCGCCTTGAGTTATCCAGTGTCTGGTTTTAAGCATAAGTTGGACAACTCCCCGTACCTTAACATCGTTAAGATATGAACTAATCTATATTCAATATAGAAACAGAGGCACTAATTTAATTGGAACCAGATTCAAATCATACAGCTGTCTCCAGTGTATATCAACTTAATGGAGAGAGGCTAATCAGCATTACTCAACTTAGGAATTCATCCAATTATGAGTAACCTGAAAGAGAAACAAGTTTCTCAAAACCATTACTATCATCTGAATACCAATCATAAGAATCTATATCTTCAATCTCTTTGAAGAATCCCGATACTTGCGATACCTGGTTCTCTACTTTATTCTTATACCCACAACTTCTCAAAACTTAGACATACTATTTCAACGAAACACTTGTCTAAAAACTAGAGAAATTACAAGTAAACAGAACAGAGTACGAGGACTAACCCCTTTGTCCTGATGGATACTGGACAACATACAATACTCTGTATAAGTCCGCTGAGTTGAATAACTCAAAAACTTTGCGTCGTAGGTTGAAAACTGTACCCAGGCGATTTCCTCAAATATCACCAATTACAACGAATTCCGATATAATGAGGATGATCACCTAATTCCCAATAACTTACTCCTACTCATCATCTGTAAAAACCATACAGATATGAGAATGAAACCTGGTAAATACATACCCTGGAGTAATTATGTAATCGGGAAATCAGTTTTCTTTTAACAATGTACTGAAACATGAAAATGTTTCGTAGGGGTATCCTGGTATTCCTAGTAATGCCTCTTCCATAATCCATTTCATGACTATAACCGTATATTTCTTCGCCATCTCTCCAAATCCCTTTATTTGTCGTTAGTCGTTACCTTCTGTACACCATCGTTAGGCTAAATGGTTTTCTTCCTTCCCTACCGTTCGGCACCAGCCTATGGTTTGGAAGAAGACTATCCAGTAAGCATAATAGGTGTACTCTCCTAATCCTAGGAGTACTCGCAACTTGAGAGAAGGTGATGATAAAAGACAACTGAATAATACCTTATTCTATTTAAAGGTGAAATAGGAGTGGCGATGAAGTACGTGGTTTGGTTGTGAATGATAACAGTCGCAATTTACTTTGCCCTCTTTCTAATCCCTTTATCTTGTCTTTACATATTACCTTCTGCACACCCTACTTAGGCTAATTGGTTTTCTTCATTCCCTACCTTTCGGCACCAGCCGATGGTTTGGAATAAGACTATCCAATAAGCGTAATAGGTGTACTCTCCTAAACTAAGGAGCCCTCGCAACCTGAGAGAAGGTGATAATAAAAGACAACTGAATAAACCAATTCTATTTCTCCTGAACCTGGATCCATCCTTGAAGAAGTCTCTTCGAGTTCGTATATAACCATACGATGGATTTATCCAATGGAAATGGATATCCGTAGTAATACGGGGTGTTCTGAGAAATGCAAAGGGTAAAAGAAGGAGCGGTAATGACTTATGCAACTAAGACAATCCAAAGGCCGGTATTTTAAGAAGGTTCGGTCAACTTGGTCACTGAGTCATAGTCTAGGGTCGGTCAAAGGTCGCTGCAAAAGAGAGAGAGAAAAGAAACACTCTGCATGCACTCTAACCTAGATCAGAATGGTTATCAATTTATCTAATCAGGAAACCTCTCACTGTTATCTCAAATTCTCCTCCAAACCTGAAAGAAGAATTAGTCGGGATCACCCGAAGTGTAAACCAACTCATTAGTGAGAATCGGGATCCAACTATCATCGCATGATAACTTGATAGAAGCCACTCAAGTTATCACACTTCAGAAGGTATGCGCATGCCTAGCAAGTTTCCTGTATGTTTGAAACTCCCGATGTGATTTTTGCCTCATGCTCTTATGACCTTGACGAAGGCCAACAAATCATAAGTCACATGTCAATTTCTACCCGTCATTGTCCAGGTCAATTTGAACCCACCCGTACAAGCTCTTGACGAAGGCCAACAAGGCTATACGACTGTCCCAAACCAACACATCTATCTATGCAACAAATGAATACCCAGCAACTACCAAACACTATGCCTTGACGAAGGCCAACAAACATAGCTTGAATACTACTGACCATCCATAAGAAATGACGGAGGGCTACGGCTGGTTTTTGGCGAAAAACCTTTAACGTAATAAACTTGATCTCGTTGAAGGAACCTGATAGCTTTTTATAAAAATATAGTGGCGAAAACGTTTTGCTAAAGAGGTCACTCCCGGTGAAGGGATCTCGGCTCTTTCCTTGTGGAATGGGGTGCAGGATATTGCGACTGAATACCACGATGCAAAGCAACTTGTAATCGACTATATTAAAGTTACTACCCTGACGTAAACTTCTGCCCAAGGGGTTTTTCCCGGTGAAGGGATATCAGCCCTTGCCTCGTCGAATGAGGTGCAGGATATTCCAACTGAATATCACTATGCAAAACAAAAGGAAATATCTTTGTAATAACACCTTTTTAAAATTTGTTCCAACAACATCAAATATAGGTTTGTTTTATCCTTGCATTGATAAGAATCAATGTAGTCCCATCATTCAATCACACCAGAAAAGAATGAAAATAAAATATACGTATATGCCATCCGCATTCGCCACTGGGTCCCGTCATCACCCGTTAGATTACTTAACTAACGACAGAGCAGGGGCTGGAGTAGCGCGGGTGTAAAACATATACAACATCTAATAGTATATATACCAATATACAATAATCGCTCCAGGCGTGATAATATGCAACATTACAGAAAAGTAATAAGCATCACAGAACAATACAGATAATCTGGAATCCCCGGGTTTCACAGAGCCGCTGCTGAAACCCGACGTTCCCCTGGTTGTGTGGATAGCCTGTGCAATGAAACCTAGACCCCTACGGGTGCGGCAAGTTACCCGCCAAAACCTGAAGCGAGGTAGTCCCCACAACATAGTGAATGGAACACCCGGCACTTCACGAAATCCGGTAAATTGAGCACCCCTCCTTGGGTCAACCTGTACCCCTTACGAGTGCGGCGAATAGTCTGCCAATTCTAGAGTAAGGTCCCTTTGCCTCTCAAAGCCATGAGATACGGACCCGTTGCCCTCCAGAACCCGGCTATCCGTGCACTCCTTCGAGGGATAAACCTAGTACAGAAATGAAAAAATATACAACGGGTACATCGACCTCGACCCGGTCGTGCCCCAAAAGAATATTATACAAACAGGCAGTAATGGCAGTCCACATGTTGGACGCTCGCCCCGCAATATCAAATGTACAAATAAATCCAAACTGCACTATCATTGCACCCTGCTATCCACCACGACATATCCGCAACAATACAGCACAACACAGAACATCAACGCGAATGTCACGTTCGCAAACCCGTCTAAAAAAACTATAGCAATCAGACGCGGTTTACCGATCAAATGACATTCCCGGTCGGAGATATAAAGTAAGTACTGCATACTAACAAGTTTAAAATTTTGATCGACCAAATTTCTCGAAGTGGGCCCCACGAACAACTGGTGTACAGTAATAAAAAACTGGGCCCAAAAGAATATACCAAAAACCCACAATTTCCAATATGAAGCACACTGGAAAAATTGGAGCACAGTTCCCACTAAGTCGCCGCGCTTCCGCGGTCAAACCCTTGGTTTGACCGTGGATCCGCGGTGAACAAGTGGGATCACGTGACCAAATTTTCCCATAATTCTTCAAATACCCCGCACAACTTTCTGTGATATGCAAAATAATTTTCGGACCTGATTTAAAATCGACAGAAAGTATAGCACTTGAAAATTGTGTTTTTCGAAATTCGGTTCGATCGATATTTTAAACGCGTTAGCACAAGTTAGTATAGCTTAATGGTGAGTCTCTAATACCACTGTAAGTCCACGGTAGCGCCCCGGCCGTCTAACAGACGCCAAATGCGGAACAAAAACTTCTTACAACTGGCGCTATCGCGTACTCTAACCCGGATCTGCCATTAAAGCTAAACTAACATACTACAAAGTGGGTAGAAGAGTTATACCGAACGATCCGAGTTCTTCGGTCTTCAACCATCATCCCACGCTTGTTGCGGCTGCTCCGACCTCATCGATCTCCAGTCTCGTCGTCCAGGTGGCGCCACGTCGACGAATCTTTAAACGGGCTCCCGCCTTTGAACCGAGGCAACTCGATCGTCAAGTTTGCTAAAGGAGACGACCAAGATGAAGTAGAGAATGAGTAGAACACTTTGTCTCGTTACGTCCAAGGCTATGGACGAACGGTTAATGAAGTTGCCTTTTGCATCGGGTGGAAATATGAAATGAGTATGTGAAATTTCCATGAAGCCAAAACCCTAATCTTTTTGAATCAACAACCATGAACCTCCACCAAGGGGTGGCCGGCTACTTTATAGGAAGAGGGAGGTGAGGGTAGGAGCAAAGTGGTGACAATAAGAATGAACCTTATCATGACACATAGTATGAACACAATTAAAGCAAGTGATGAATCATTAAGCTTAGTCATCAAGCATTAAATGAACAATTAATGCTAACAATGAATCATCAAGCCTTGTCACCATATCTAGAACTTTCTAGAACCATGACTCACCCTCATCAAGAAAAGATAAATCCGCATTTAACCGAATGTCAAAATACGGCTGATAGAAAGCTGGAAACTGGCAACTTCCAAAAGTGATCCTGAAACGAATTTCAGGATAACCCCGTATCAGTATAAACATACCCGCATTTATATTACGACCGAATATAAATGCAACTGAGACAAAGATATTATATCTACACTGTATAATACTGGGTTCCGGCTTAAACCAAAGCCTACCAGTATTATCTGCCCGAAAACTGACACGTGCGAAAAACGCACGTGCATTTTCCGAACCTTGCCATAAACCCATATGGCCTCTACAACGTTTCGCCCGAACTTGGGAAAGTGTCTGTGGGGGACTCTAATGACTCATCAACACACTGGCACTTGGTGTAACCACTAGCACGTAAGAGGTACAAGCTGTACGTAACGGTTTGCCTATGTATTGATTGGAAGGGAAGCTGACGAGCGAACTTATCTATAAACCCTACTGAGCCTGACAGTGACAATGTATATACAGTCCGGTCCGTTCGTCTAAAGAGTATCGCATATCGAGTCTAGGGGCGTGGATAAAGTCAGACCCCTAATAACGCGATAAATCGTGTCGGTATGAAGCCCATCACAACCTGAGAAACTACTGATCCAAATCAGTAATTCTCCACTACCTCGGCCGAGGATTCCTAGTGATGGCCACCCGTGCACTGCGCGACATCAACCCCCAATACCGGGAGAGACGAATCCCCGACGATCCGCTCAGTTGCCTCCAATGTGGCTCGGGACTGTACCCAACTAAAACCTGTTTGCACAACTCCTTTGAGCGTGGTAGGGTAGTAATTTAAGCACAGTGGGAACTCACACGAGACAAATGACGATCTCAGGTCGATGAACTAACCTGTACACATGTCACCAGGGAACTGCTATCTGACGATATGTATAATACCAACTAGCATGTTCCCGGCGAGTCCTGTCCGGTGTACTCATAACCTAATGAGCACCTGTATACATCTTAGGTGATCCAACTGACACCAATGGCTTGTGAGACCGGCCACCGCCCCTCATCGGGGTCTCGACTGTATACACTAGTCTACTCTGGAGTATCGATGCCCTGTCTCGAAACTCCCATGACTAGGGACACTTTTAAGGATGTGCTTACAGACCCCAGCTCCCACGTATATGATCGCCATCATACTGCTGGTAGTCAAGCAAGAATCCTATGGGCTCTATCATCATGCAATAGTGAACTAAAGCATGTATACGATGATAAAGTCAAACCAGATAGCATACTATCATCTCGAGCAAGACTGTCATATCGGTATAGGTCCTGCCTCAATCATTGCAATTACGTATCTGCGATGCAATAATTGACTTTGAGGGCACTATCTCCAACAAACCCCCTATACCGGGAGAGACGAATCCCCTCTTATCGCTCATTGCCTCCATGTGATTCGGGACTGTACCCAAAAGCCACCTTTTTGCACGCCCTCTTGGACGTGGTATGATGGAAATCAAAGCACAGTGGGAATCATACAAGACTCTATGACGATCTCTGGTCAACAGACTACTTTGTACCAGTGTCATCGGAGAACTGCCATCTGACGTGAGGTATAATACCATCTGGGAGTTCTCGGCGAGTCCGTCCAGTGTACCCAGTCTCTACTGAGCACCCGTACACCATCCTTGATGTCAAACACCGATGGATATGGGATCATCCATCGCCCATCATATGGGTCAAGATGCGTATACGCTAGTCTACTCTGGTGTATCGATGCCTTGTCTCGATACACCCTCGACTAGGAACAGTTATAGGATGTACTCGTCGACTACCGTGGCCCCACTAGTATGATCTCATCATAGTCCTAGTAGTCGAGTACATATCCTAAGGGCTTTATCAACATGTAACATAGAGACAATCAGGGTACATGTTAAGATAAAGTACAACCAGATAACATACTATCATGTCGAGCAAGAAAGTCCTCCCTATATATGTCCAAGCATCCATTACAATATATATCATATGTATAGTAATGGCCTCTAGGGCATACATATAACTAACAATCTCCCACTTGCACTAGGGCCATCTGTTGTGGTATCACATACCCAACAATTAGCTGTGGTTAAAGTATCTCATACTCAACCATCCCATAAAAGTCTCTACTGGGAAAAAGGCCTTTGTGAGTGGATCCGCGCTGTTGTCCTCTTTGTCTACTCTCCTAATCTCGATCTCTCCGGAGATCAACTATCTTCATGATCAGGTGATACTGTCTAAGAATTATATCTGGAATTCTGATGGGATGGGGGTTCCTTGGCATAAGCCACAACTCCATTGTCACACAATGGTTGGAACGAAGTTCATCTCATGAACTTATATATATCCAGACTGCTTCTTTGGTAGCATCCTTGGTAATGATGTATCTTGCCTTTAATCGTCTAGTAAGTCACGGTATCTAGCTTGGAACTCTTCCAATATACCGTCCCTCCACTGAGGGTAAAGACAATGCCTGCGATTGATATTCAGTCGTCCTTATCACCCTGGAACCTTTCCAGTGATTCTCCCCAGGATCGATTGATACCATCTCACTACAACTAGTAAGAATCCTAACATCTAATTAGATCTATCTCATAGATCCAAAACCCAGGATTTAGGAGGTATCACCTTGATCCTATATGGAGAATCCTTGTGATAAGCGGAGATTGACCGAGCGTAGCATAGGAAACTCCTTCCCTATCAAGAGTATGTCATCTACGTACTCTACGAGGATCACCACCATACTCCCTACTACCTTTTTGTATATACAAGGTTCATCTACCATTTTGATGAAGTCAAACTCTTTGACTACCATATCAAAACAGACGTTCCAACTCCGCGATGCCTGTTTTATCACATAAAACATCTTGCATGCGTTTCCGCTGCTCCCACTGTCTACGAAGCCCTCTGGCTGTATACTTATAGACGCTCTCTTCCAAATCAACATTTAGAAAATCAGTCATGACACCCAACCACCGGATATCGTAGTCATGGTATGTAGCCATGGCAAGTAGGATCTGGATGGACTTAAGCATAGCTTTGAATGTCTCAACTTTTCCAAGTACACCAAATAATCTTCTCAAGATATACTTGCTCTTGATGGGGATTTAACCCTTCAGATAAAGCAACCAAAGTCCATACTTTGTTGGTGTATAAGGATTCCATCTCAGATCGCTAAGCATCCAGCCATTCTTACAGAGTCCCACTCCTGATGGCCAGCTCGAAACTAGTTGGGTCATCATCTCATGATGCAATCCTCGCTCCCACTGTCATAGAGAAACCGAAGTATCTCTCAGGTGGGTGAGGAACCCTACTAGATCGGCGGAGAGGCTGAGGTTCGTTAGAAACTATTGAATTCTTCGGTTCTACCAAATCATCAGCTGCAGTTTGTATGGCTGGAACTCCTTCCAGTTCTACCTCATGACCATTAATTTCTTCACAAGAAATTCCCTTTCACAAAGGTGGCATGCTGAGAAACAAAACATCTTTTGTTCCTCGGTTTGGTAGAAGATATTCCCTTACGAATGTTTGGGATATCCAACAAACTTCCATAGAACTGACTTTGCCTCGAGCTTGTCCGGATTTTGCTTTTTAGATATAGGCCGGACAACCCCAAATCTTAATATGCTTAAGATATGGGCTCTTTCCATTCCATATCACATATGAAGTGGTAGGCAACTGATTTTATTGGAACCCTATTCAATAGGTATGCAGCTTCTCAAGTGCATAACTCCCAAAAGGAAATAGGAAACTCAGTAGTACTCATCATAGAGCTCACCATATCAAATAGGCTGCGATTGCTCCGTCCCGATACACCGAGGTGCTGTGGTGTATACGGAGGAGTAATGCTGAGAGAGAATCTCATTCTCTTTTAGAATAGTCCAGGAATCCCGTGCTCAAGTATTCTCCTCCTTGATCTCATCAAAGGACATAATACTTATACTCGTTTTTGGTTCTCTACTTCTAAATTATATTCTGTGAATATCTCAGAAGGTTCGGACTTGTATTTTAACAGGAACATATGTCTGAATCTTGAGAGATCATCAGAGAATGTAGTGAAGTATAAAGAACCGGTCCTGGCATATGTAGACAGGGTACCTCATACATCAACATGTATCAATCCCAAGAGTTCACTAACTCTTTCTCTGTTTCCAATAAATAGAGCTGTGGTCATCTTATCTTTGTGACATGACCGGCAAGTTTCATAAGATGTAAATTCAAACTAATTTAAATATGCATCTAAATGTAACTTCAGCTAGTCGGGTCGCATTGATATGACCTAGTCTACAATACCTCAAGAAGGATTCGTTCATTTCTGAACTCTTCCTCTTGTGTGTGTTCTGTATACTAAGAACTGTAGTTTGATTTAGAACGTCAATACTTTTAGATAACATGCCTGAACCGATCAACTCTTGATATAGGAAATGTTCAAAACATTATCCAACAATACAAAATTATATCCTTCTTTACTAATAAAGAGACTGATATGATGTTGTACATCAGGTTCGGTATCTAATAACATTCGTTCAGAATCAATGTATTTGTTAATACAGGGTGATAACTACCAACAGACTTGGCTGCAACACTTGCACCGTTTCTATCTCATGGAACTTATCACCCGTTCTCAGTTTTCTACCTATCTGTAGCCCATGTAACAGATTATATATGCGGGATCCTGATCCGGTATCTCATACCCAGGACGTAAAGGATACTGAGAAACAGTTCTGTGTAATGAACACACCCGAAGAAGATGCATCAGCATGCACTTTCTTCGTTTGGGCGGCACGGGAATTCTGGTAATCCCCTATTTCCTGCTCTGTTTTATAACAATTATAAGTTGGAGCGGGACCAACATTCCCTAGCACAGTATAACAAGCGGGTTCGGTCAATACATCAGTATTATTATCTTGATTAAGGCGTGACATAGTTGTAACCAGGAGAGAGAGAGAAGAAAACACTCAGCGTGCGCTTTTACAAGAGTAGATTGGTTATCAATTTATCTAATCAGGATGTCTCCCACTGTTTTTAGTCAAATCTTTCTTCAAACCCTAAAAGGAAAGACTAGCCGGGATTAATTACACTCTACAAGTTTGCCAATCTTTCAGCCAGGCCAGTGCCGGTACTTTGAGGGAGGTTCCCCGTGCTTTCGCTCGGACCTAATTAAAGTAAATCTCGTTTTCCCAGGTGCGTAACCCCGTTAACACCTTTCTAGACACCTACTTGATCGGCTAATTGTAATGTGTAAAACTCTCCCAGAAGTAACTCTTACTCGTAGCGGGTATCGGGATCCAACTATCTTATAGAAGGTATGCAATCTCATTGCAAATTTCAACACTTGAAATTCCCAATAATATTTTACCCCTAGTGTCCTATGACCTTGGCGGAGGTCAACAAACCATAGGCTGCTAGTCAAGTTCTACCCGTCATTTCCCGATTGAATTAAACCCACTCGCATGACCCTTGACGGAGGTCAACAAGGCCGCACGACTACCCTAAAACAATCTGCATCATATGCATAAGCAGATAAATACTAGTTAGCTACCGCACACTACGTCTTGACGGAGGTCAACAAACGTAGCACGAATACTAAGTAGGACTTATCTGAAATAACGGAGGGCTACGACAGGTTTTTAAGAAAAACCTTTGCGTAATGAACTTGATATCTTTGTAGAATCGAGTGATTTTGAATGGAATGTTTTTGAGGCCTTTTCTAGTTTTGCTAAAGAGGTCACTCCCGGTGAAGGGATCGTCGGCTCTTTCCTCATCGAATAAGGTGCAGGATATTTCACAAATATCACTATGCAAAGCAGGAACTATAGAAGCAATCAAAAGACAAACCGAGTTTGTAGCATCTGCTAGTTTCGCTAAAGAGGTCACTCCCGGTGAAGGGATCTCGGCTCTTTCCTTATCGAATAAGGTGCTGGATGTTCTACAAAGAACACCGCTATGCAAAGCAAAAACTAAAACTACCAGTTTTTAAACAAGTTTCTACAACATCTTTAGGTTTCTTTTATTTTCATTAATCTCATTAATGTAGTCCCATTTAATTGTGCTTCACAAGCATCACTTTTGAAACAAAATCTGCAATATAACATATATCTCATATATATAATATAAACATTCGTCTCAGGCAGTAATATGATCTCATCACAGAACATTGCAGCAGAAGAACATATATGAAATATTGGATATACTAGGAGGTCCGTGTTTTTAATACGAGCCTGTATAAAACACAGATTCCACGGTCGCGATGAATAGCCAAACCCACATCCCTAGACCCCTACGAGAGCGGCAAGTAACACTGCCAATTCTAGGGTTAGGAGACCCGGTCTCGACTCTTCGAGATGGTCTCCCACTGGACCCTAGAACCCGGTTACTTGTGCTCCCCGCCTTGGGTCTACCTAATGCGGAAAAGTAAATAATATATAATGGTGACATCATCCTCAGCCCGGAATTGCCCCAATAAAAGAATATTACATACAAATGAATTTTACATGAATGAAAAAAAAAACTCTCATCTCACATAAAACCCCCGGCAATTCAGAACGCGACGATCCAACACAACATATCATAGCAACACATAATATCTTATATCATCAACGCAAGCAAGTATGCGTATCCCGATTGTCGTTGATGTATAGCAACGAAGCTGGCGATACACCACATACTACGCTTACGGTCACAGAAAAGAAAGTGTAAAACTACAACAGTTGGAATCCGCAACCTCCTTAGACATCGCATGCCTAACCAAATGAATTCCCTAGACATCGCATGCTTAACAATTATAAACCCCGCATTTTAGTCTCAATATCGAAAACACTTTTCAATATCTAGTCGGGCAATTCAACAAGATTCCCGATAATCTGATCGAATGCTCATCGCAAACTTTAGTAGACAGCCGCACCCCCGGATGCCGTCGACGAAGTGCACTAAGGCGGAACACCGCTGCCGCGAGCACCCGAACGGATGCTTTTGACGACGGGGTTCTCCTACAGTCACTTGGTCGGAGCTATGGGGCGTAGCTATCTATTAAGTTTACCCGGGGAGTATCCGCGTACGCTACGTGATTGCGACGGACTTTTGATCGCATCAAAATCCCGTGGCAACCGATCAACTGAGACTGAACTGCTAGATTTATAACATTCAAATTAGTTATCTCATAACTACATATGGATTCCAAATATTGTATCACATTCCAGATAAAAAGACAGTGTTAAACTTTCCGATCGAATAATCAAACACCCAAGATTTCCCAAATAACTCAACATTTGAGCGGAGTTCAAAAAATATCCATCACATGCCACAGTACCGATGGTCCAGCCGTAGAAGGGTCAAGCCAACGCCTTACATGTGGCAACGCCGTACTGCCCCAAACCCTAAAGTTCATAGGCGGTTCAGACGGTCACATAATCGAGTTAAGGTTTGTGTTCTTCAAGAGGGTCCACCGCGTTACTTGCATGATTTTCCGGAAGTTTCAAACTCGAGAAAAAATTCAACTTTTGAAAATTTTCCGACAGGGGAAAAAGTGAGTTATTGATATCCGTTCGAACTTTTTAGCAGGTTCTAAAATTATCCGAAAAAAATTTAAACGAAGTTAAATTATCCGATCGAATCAACGAGTCCCCAATACAACCCAGAAAACTCAACACTTGAGTAAATTAAAAATTCCCAGAACTATCAAAAAGGACCCAGGAATATATTCCTGAAGTAATGGGCCCCAACTCCAATTATTGGCCGCGGAACCGCCGCCAAACGCGTGGCTTGCCCGCGGTTCCGCAGTCACGTGAGGGATTTAGAGGTCCGTACTTCACAGTAATTCCTATATTTCCCTGCATAATTTTCTGAATATTTTTAATACGAAAAAATCAACATTTTAAAATTTTTTCCAGAAACTAGGTTTTATCGGGTATTCGGAGTTCGATCGGACTTTAAATTTCGCCTAGACTTCACCTAAAGCTCTAGCTTGGCTCTGATACCACTGTAGGGATTCTAGGCACTCTCATAAGGGTCTATAAGGCATCAACCATACCCGATTTAAAATTTAGACATGCCGAACAACCCTAACCAAGAAATTTAAACTAGAGATTAGGCGAAACAAAGCATGTTAAACACTTTAACACTAAGAGTTTGGGATTACAACCTTTGTAGTCCGGTCGTTCACTTCTAAAGCTCTGTGTTGAGGTCCCTTCGCTGCGATCATCGAGTATCCGGACTCTCGAAAAGCTCCACGAAGAGAAAGATGCAAGCTTGCTTCCGATCTTCGATAACTAAGATGATCTACCTTGAAGTTTCTTTAACACAAGCTCTCACTCACTAAATGAAGTGAACACCCTAATCTAAATGGCTAGGATAGATTAGGATGATGAAGTAGGATTTTAGCTCTTATTTATTTTCTTAATCTCACTCATTTTCATCACTAATGAAATAGCTAGAAAGCTTTTCTATGAAAAGAAGAAGGAAGAAGAAGAACCTTTTCTTTTGTGATGAATAATGAAAGTGTGTGTGGTTATAAATGCAACCATGGGTTAAGTATGATAACTTAACCCATGTAGAGAATGAATCATGGTTAAGGGTTGGGTTGGGTTAACAAATATCATCCAAAATATTTTTAGTTAAAAACAAAAGCAAAGCTTCTAGAAACTTCTAGAAAAGCTTAACCCAAATCAAACCCTAACCATGTTTAATCTCCACTAAACATGTTGCATTAATAACCCTAACATGTTACAATATTATATATCACATATACAATATTTATTGTAACAAAATAAAATAATACAATTAACATATATCCCATATATATCAATGTATTACCTGAGTGAGAAAAAGAATCTTTTAGTGAGCTTCTATTAGTTAATGTAATTTAATATATCAAATATATAATTATACATTAAATTATCGAATCAACACTTGATCCGATAATCCGGCTATTTCACAAATAACCGACTAATATAATTTGTATCAGTTCATCGAATCAACACTTGATCCGATGACCCGGCTATATCACATATACCCGGCCGATATCTTATATCGCGAGAATCTAATACGGTATCACATACACGTATTGTTCTCGGTCCCACACATATCACATATGTGCTTCTACTTCGTTTTGCCTGAGTCAAGAAACCTCTGTGTAGGACTCTAAAGAATCGTCAATATGCCGGCAGTAGGTGATTATCATATCAAACACCCACAAGCTGCAAGCGGTCAGCTAAACGTAACAGCCACCCAGGTATTGAGCGATTAGAAGATCTGTTAGTTGTATGTATGCCCTAGAGGCCAGTATTGTACAGATGATGTATATTATTGTAACACCCGAGCCCAATAATACTAATTCTGTTACTGGTTGAGTGTTAGACATTGCTCTTTTCAATTATCTTGCTTGTTTGGTTCTTGTTGCAAAATTATAACCGGCTAAGTCATTTTTGCCTATAACAAATTTTAACACCTAAAATGAAATTAAAAATATCCATATTGGCCTACTCGTCACCACTAGTCGCGTGGTAGCGTCCGCGCGTCGAGATTTCATCCCGTTCGGTGAAACGGGCAGGTTTGGACGGCTACGCGCGCGTGCAAGTGTCCGACTTGGGGGCATGCATTTTAATCATAAAACATCTCATTTTAAAATTTGGAACCCGCTTAAAATCCTATTACTTGAATTTCAAATTTTTGGGCGCAACCCGGGCGCGATTTGGAAATGTTTCATTTAGCGCCAAAATACCCATTCAATTAAATATTATAAACTATATAATATATATATATATATATATTCTGTTAAATATACTAACGATTTCAATCTTTTAAATCTTTATTTTATTTTTCCTTTCACTCCCTAGCCAATCGCGAGGCTCCATCCCGCGTGGGCCCCGCCTCACCATCTCTCTCTGTCTCTATCTCTCTCTCACCCTCAAATCTCTCTCTATCTCTCTCTCTCTCTCTCTATTCCCTCTCTCTAACCCTCTCTCTCTCTCTCTCTAACCCCTATATATATATACTTCGTCTTCTTCCTCCGAGAAACGACTACGAGAAAACCCTCGCCGCCCTCGCCTACATCCATACCCTGAGCAACCCATCATAACCTCACCATCTCCTCTTCCTCTCCCGACCTCTTGGAACCACCAGCGCCACCACCATCACTTCACCCCCAAACAACCGAGCTTTCCCTGCACCCTGAACACCCGCTGTGGCCACCTACCCAACTCCGGCCATCATCGATCCCAAGCCAACGTCGAACCCATTGCTGAACACATCTCCTCTCGATCCTGACCTCACTGGGGACGCAACACCCTCACTTCATCATCGCCGTCAACACGCTGCAAACCCATACAGCCGGCAACTGCAACCCTGAACCCGAGCTTCTCTTTCAAATGTCAAACAAGATCTCGTCGTCGATATCAGGCCAGCAAGAACCCACTGCCATAACCTAGTCTTACAGCGCAAAGGGGGGCTGCTCTTTGGTCGTCAGCGTTGAGGCGACGCGCCCACATCAGCCAATCTCGTCTCCATCATCACAGCTTTAACACGAGCCAGGCTAACAGATTCTAGATTCCCTAGCCGGGCTTTCAAGTTTCCGTCTTGCTTCGTTCTGCGTTTTCGGGTATCCTTCGTTGTGTTCTAGCTGCATCCAGTTCACCGGAAACCGGCGTATCGTCGACGATCCCGACGACCCAGCAGGCATACCTGACCCGTGTGATCACGCTGTGCGTGATTCGGATCCGTTCCGTGTACCGGGCACACATCGCGACGTATCCGCAGATATGAGCAGTTCCGCTTTCCCGCTCGCGACCCGTCGAGGCAAGTATTACTTGCTACATGCTATGCCATACCAATTAATTATGATTGACTCATAAAACTTGCAAATATTAACTAGTGTAGTTACTTTTCTCGATTGGACGAAATATAATATATCATGATACTGCAACTTAAACCGTATTTTGCCACTGTAACCCTATAACAAAACTACTAGTTAATCATTTTTGCTATTTAAAGGACGATAATCATACACATATAGCTTCATTACTTTCTGTTATTGATAGTGCACTACCTTGTGATTATTGCACCCCAAGGGTGCTCGAACCTGCTAGTATAGTACAACTGCATCATATTCATGTACCATTGCGATTAAATGACTATTATTGCTATTTGCTTTAAATTCTTGCTACTGTTACTTATTCGATTGTATACCTGTTGAGAGCACATACTCGATTACATTACATATTGACCCGACCCTGCTACATATGACATATACATACATACCGATGCACCGGACATGGTACCTTATACATACCGACTCATCCTGTTGTACCATGACATGACTTGTTACCTGATCTCATGCCTAATGCCAACAAACCTGACTTGGGATCCTCATGGACCATTCCTGTTGTCTATCCAGACAAACCTGACCTGTTACCTGATCCTGTGTTGGCATTAGTCCTTGATTACTGAATACCTGACCTGACATACATAACTTGGGGGTATGGGGAAATCAAAGGTGAAACCGACTTGTAACTCAACAGTTCGATACCTGTTCTGATCAGTCTTACGGGCTTGGCCAGCCCCGGAGTGATGATGCTGACATCACTCGCCCATCCTGCTACCTATTACTGCCTAGCAGCACGTCTCGGATTCAGCCCCGAGAATCTTGACCGTAGTCCCGGGCACGCACGGGATACTATTGAGTTACATCGACGAGTCACCAATTGATTTCAAAGACTTTAGAATAGAAACCTGATAGAACAGTTTAGCTACCCACTGCACATTACCCTGCACTGTTGTTTCATATTATTGCTTTATTCATACTTATCCCTGCATTGCTTATTACCTTGTTCATATTATATTACTGGTTGACATGACGCGCTGACGTCTGGGTTTTGCATGGCCCAGATTCTTTATCACTGTCGCCGACCGAGCAGGAGTACTTCAGCCAGCAGGCTGATTTGTGAGTTCTGTATTGGTTAGTTCATTTATTGCATTTTATTTCCAGGTGTGATCCCGCATTACGGGACGTACCTTTCTATTATTGCATTGGATCATTTGCTTCCGCACCTATTTATCATTGACTCTGGTTATTATGGATTTGGACATGTGTTAGATAGTTTATTTATTTTGTTCTTGATATCTCTACAGCCGTAATGTGACTGTGGATGGATACTTCCTACCCACAGGTAGCATGGTTGGCTATGTCACGTGCCCAATCTTGCGTACTCTGGGAAGCGGGGCGTGACATGGTTCTTTTGGTATCAGAGCATAGGTTAGTTGGGTTGATTCTTTGTAGTTGGGTATTGTACCCAATACACGAATCAGAATACCCGTGTTTAGGAAACATGTCCTGCCACCTTGACCGTTTTACCATTCTTGAATTACATTCTTCCGGATTATATCTTTTACGACGTGCAAACTTACCTTGCATGTCGACTCGGAAACCTGATTTCTTGTTATCCCTAGGACTTGGGCGACTTGGGTGGAGTTAAGTAATTGTGGCTATGATACCGCGGCATAGTTACAATGCGGTACTCTATTTAAGTATCTTGGAGTTCTAGCCTTGATCCACATTCAGAATCTATCATCATGCTAATGTTGGGTGTTTTGAGTTCAGGATTATGACAGGTAAGAAGTTGAAGACGTACCGGAGGCCTGTGAACGAAGCCGCCATGCTTGGAGTGATAAGAGGAAGGCTGGAAATCGAAGAGACAGACTGAGCTGATCTAGCAATAGCAGATTCGTTTCAGGAAGGTTTGCAGATCGTTCAGCAGTCTGTAAACAACGATGGAACTAGACCAGTCGAACGAGTAGGGACCGTAGCAGATTTCAGACTTTTAGGTCTGTCTGCTTTCACTGGTCTGGAGGAGCCGTTGCCAGCTGAGCAGTGGCTAGTGACACAGAGAATTTGCTGATTGCGGCACAGATTCCAGAGGACACAGGAGTTGATGTGGTGCGCATTCAGCTAGTGGATGACGCCCGAGAGTGATGGCTTGTGGAAGAGACCCGCTTGCCCAAGCCAATCAGTTGGGCGGATTTCTCTGAAAGTTTCCTGGAGAAATTCTTCCCGCGGACTGCACGGGAGGAAATGGAAGAGAAGTTCATCGGACTAAGGCAGAATGGAGTAACCGTGGACGTGCATGCAGCAGAATGGACGAGACTCAGTAGTCTCGCTGGACCTTTCACGGCCAACGATGCAGACAGCAGTTGCGGTAGAGAAGCAGTTCTGTCGGGCCAGTCGAGTTTAGGGCTAGGCCGACAAACAGTGTTCTTGCAGCTATAGAAGTTGATAGTAAAGAAGAGCCGGCAGTTGTTCGCGACTTTATGGGTGTGTTTGAGGATATATCGGGCTTACCGCCGAAGCGAGACGTGAGTTCGCGATTGACCTTATTCCTGGTGCAGCGCCAGTATCGAAATCATATTATCCGATGGCACCAGTGGAATTGGAAGAAGTTAAGAAACAAGTTGGTGGATTACTTGAGAAGGGTTGGATTCGAAGCAGTAGCTTGCCTTGGGGAGCTCCAGTTCTTCTAGTAAAGAAGAAGGATGGCACGAGAAGGATGTGCATCGATTATCGAGAATTAAACCGGGTGACTATTAAGGGCAAGTACCCGATCCCTTGCATTGGAGAACTTTTGAGCAGCTTAGTGGCGCGAGGGTATTCTCGAAACTGGATTTGCGATCCGGATATCATCAGGTTCGAGTGAAAGCAGAAGACATTTGCAAGATGGCGTTCCGAACTCGGTATGGACATTACGAGTACTTAGTGATGCCCTTCGGAGTAACGAATGCGCTGGCAGTATTCATGGACCGGATGAACCGAATCTTTTCACCGTTCTTGGACCAGTTTATTGTGGTATTCATTGACGATATTCTGGTATACTCGAAGAGTCCGGAGGAGCATGCTGAGCATTTAAAGATCGCACTGCAGACGCTGAGACAGGAGAAATTGTATGCGAAGATGAGTAAGTGCGAATTCTGACTGGAGGAAGTGAAATTTCTGGGACATGTCGTGTCGGGCGATGGAATCGCCGTTGATCCCGAGAAGATTGCAGCAGTTCGAGATTGGCCTATTCCAAAGAATGTTGCGGAGATAAGAAGTTTTCTTGGACTCGCCGGATACTACAGGAGATTTGTGGAGAACTTCGCTCGTTTGGCAGAGCCGTTAACCAAGCTTACGCGCAAGGAGGTACCGTTTGTTTGGACGGATGGATGTGCATTGGCATTCGAGACGTTGAAGCAGAAGTTGATAACCGCCCCTATTCTGACCATACCAGATAATTCAGGAGGACTGGTGATTCACAGCGACGCATCTGGAAAAGGATTGGGATGTGTTTTGATGCAGAATGGGAAGGTCGTGGCTTGCGCATCGAGACAACTGAAGACTCATGAGAAGAATTATCCGACTCATGACTTAGAGTTTGCAGCCGTGATCTTCGCCTTGAAGATTTGGAGACACTACCTTTTGGGGCGAGAGAGTCGAAGTTTTTACAGATCACAAGAGTTTGAAGTATGTGTTCATTCAGAAGGAGTTGAACATGAGGCAACGCAGATGGTTGGAGCTGATGGCCGACTACGACCTTGATCTTAAGTACCATCCGGGAAGAGTTAACGTCGTGCCGGATGCGCTTAGTCGGCTACCAGCGATTCAGGTATTGACCACACAGAGGGAGATTATTGCGAATTTTCGAAGATTTGACTTGGGGGTTGTGCTACCACTTTCTACGGGACAGTTGATGCAGTTGCAAGTACAGTCGTCCTTAGTTGAGAAGATTAAAGCGGCACAATCGCAGGATCCTAGACTGCAAAGGTTTCGAGAGCAGGTTGAAGCCGGACTACAAACAGATTTACTGGTCCACGAAGATGGTTCGTTGAGGTATGGTAGCCGTGTGTGTGCGCCAAAGGGGGATGTACGTGAAGAGCTCATGAAGGAGGCACACAGTTCAGCTTACTATGTACATCCAGGAGGGACAAAGATGTACCGAGATATTCGACAGCACTTCTGGTGGGAAGGTATGAAACGGGAGATCGCTCGCTTCGTGGCTAAGTGCTTGGTGTGTCAGCAAGTCAAGGCTGAATAAGGGTTGCTGGTTTGTTGCAACCACTTCCGATTCCTCAGTGGAAGTGGGAACATATAACCATGGATTTTGTGACAGCTTTACCGCGGAGTCCAAATGGCAATAATGCAGTATGGGTGATTGTCGATCGGTTGACCAAGGCAGCTCACTTTATTCCTTTTCGGGTGGGTCAATCGACGGAGACTTGGGCAGAGCGGTACATGCAGGAGATTGTAAGATTGCATGGAGTACCGGTGAACATCGTGTCCGATCGGGACACTCGGTTATTGTCACACTTCTGGAAGAGTTTACAAGAAAG
This sequence comes from Agapanthus africanus, assembly GCA_030015575.1. NCBI lineage: Eukaryota > Viridiplantae > Streptophyta > Magnoliopsida > Asparagales > Amaryllidaceae > Agapanthus > Agapanthus africanus. The sequence goes on along the minus strand of CM057346.1, from coordinate 100,869,463 downwards.
TTTGGGGACTCGATTGAAGTTTAGCACAGCTTATCATCCTCAAACTGATGGACAATCGGAGAGAACGATCCAGAATCTTGAAGATATGTTGAGGGCATGCATGTTGGACTTCAAAGGTTCTTGGGAGGATCACCTACACTTGGTGGAGTTTTCGTACAACAATAGCTTCCAAGCGACTATTCAGATGGCTCCGTTTGAAGCGTTGTATGGTCGTAAGTGCCGTTCACATGTTTGTTGGGATGATGTTGGTGAACGAAGGTTACTAGGACCAGATTTAGTGGTACAGACAGCGAGAAGGTGAATACAATCAGGAAGCATATGAAGGCAGCTCAAGACAGACAGAAAAGTTGGGCTGACACGTCAAGAAGACCTCTAGAGTTCGCCGTGGGTGATTTGGTATTCTTGAAGATATTACCGACTAGAGGGGTGATTCGCTTTGGGAGTCGGGGAAATGCTTAGTCCTCGATTCGTTGGACCCTTCGAGATATTGGAGTGTGTTGGAGAGGTAGCGTACCGTTTGGCGTTACCACAGTCCTTGGCAGGAGTGCACGATGTGTTTCATGTATCTCAACTACGGAGGTATGTTCGAGATGAAACCCACGTCTTGGATCATTCGGAGTTAACTGTACGGGAGGACCTAACTTTTGAGGAGCGACCGGTTGAAATCAAGGATCGAAGAGAAAGGTTCTTAAGAACAAGGTTTTCCTCTTGTGCTAGTTTCTTGGGGTAATCGATCGCATGGAGAATCCACTTGGGAACGAGAAGACGAGATCCGGCAGAAGTTTCCTCACCTTTTCCTGTAGTTAGCTATCTTGTATTCTTGGAATTTCGAGGACGAAATTCTTTTTGTAGTTGGGTATGATGTAACACCCGAGCCCAATAATACTAATTCTGTTACTGGTTGAGTGTTAGACATTGCTCTTTTCAATTATCTTGCTTGTTTGGTTCTTGTTGCAAAATTATAACCGGCTAAGTCATTTTTGCCTATAACAAATTTTAACACCTAAAATGAAATTAAAAATATCCATATTGGCCTACTCGTCACCACTAGTCGCGTGGTAGCGTCCGCGCGTCGAGATTTCATCCCGTTCGGTGAAACGGGCAGGTTTGGACGGCTACGCGCGCGTGCAAGTGTCCGACTTGGGGGTATGCATTTTAATCATAAAACATCTCATTTTAAAATTTGGAACCCGCTTAAAATCCTATTACTTGAATTTCAAATTTTTGGGCGCAACCCGGGCGCGATTTGGAAATATTTCATTTAGCGCCAAAATACCCATTCAATTAAATATTATAAACTATATAATATATATATATTCTGTTAAATATACTAACGATTTCAATCTTTTAAATCTTTATTTTATTTTTCCTTTCACTCCCCAGCCAATCGCGAGGCTCCATCCCGCGTGGGCCCCGCCTCACCATCTCTCTCTGTCTCTATCTCTCTCTCACCCTCGAATCTCTCTCTCTCTCTCTCTCTCTCTCTATTCCCTCTCTCTAACTCTCTCTCTCTCTCTCTAACCCCTATATATATATACTTCGTCTTCTTCCTCCGAGAAACGACCACGAGAAAACCCTCGCCGCCCTCGCCTACATCCATACCCTGAGCAACCCATCATAACCTCACCATCTCCTCTTCCTCTCCCGACCTCTTGGCACCACCAGCGCCACCACCATCACTTCACCCCCAAACAACCGAGCTTTCCCTGCACCCTGAACACCCGCTGTGGCCACCTACCCAACTCCGGCCATCATCGATCCCAAGCCAACGTCGAACCCATTGCTGAACACATCTCCTCTCGATCCTGACCTCACTGGCGACACAACACCCTCACTTCATCATCGCCGTCAACACGCTGCAAACCCATACAGCCGGCAACTGCAACCCTGAACCCGAGCTTCTCTTTCAAACGTCAAACAAGATCTCGTCGTCGATATCAGGCCAGCAAGAACCCACTGCCATAACCTAGTCTTATAGCGCAAAGGGGGGCTGCTCTTTGGTCGTCAGCGTTGAGGCGACGCGCCCACATCAGCCAATCTCGTCTCCATCATCACAGCTTTAACACCGAGCCAGGCTAACAGAGTCTAGATTCCCTAGCCGGGCTTTCAAGTTTCCGTCTTGCTTCGTTCTGCGTTTTCGGGTATCCTTCGTTGTGTTCTAGCTGCATCCAGTTCACCGGAAACCGGCGTATCGTCGACGATCCCGACGACCCAGCAGGCATACCTGACCCGTGTGATCACGCTGTGCGTGATTCGGATCCGTTCCGTGTACCGGGCACACATCGCGACGTATCCGCAGATATGAGCAGTTCCGCTTTCCCGCTCGCGACCCGTCGAGGCAAGTATTACTTGCTACATGCTATGCCATACCAATTAATTATGATTGACTCATAAAACTTGCAAATATTAACTAGTGTAGTTACTTTTCTCGATTGGACGAAATATAATATATCATGATACTGCAACTTAAACCGTATTTTGCCACTGTAACCCTATAACAAAACTACTAGTTAATCATTTTTGCTATTTAAAGGACGATAATCATACACATATAGCTTCATTACTTTCTGTTATTGATAGTGCACTACCTTGTGATTATTGCACCCCAAGGGTGCTCGAACCTGCTAGTATAGTACAACTGCATCATATTCATGTACCATTGCGATTAAATGACTATTATTGCTATTTGCTTTAAATTCTTGCTACTGTTACTTATTCGATTGTATACCTGTTGAGAGCACATACTCGATTACATTACATATTGACCCGACCCTGCTACATATGACATATACATACATACCGATGCACCGGACATGGTACCCTATACATACCGACTCATCCTGTTGTACCATGACATGACTTGTTACCTGATTTCATGCCTAATGCCAACAAACCTGACTTGGGGTCCTCATGGACCATTCCTGTTGTCTATCCAGACAAACCTGACCTGTTACCTGATCCTGTGTTGGCATTAGTCCTTGATTACTGAATACCTGACCTGACATACATAACTTGGGGGTATGGGGAAATCAAAGGTGAAACCGACTTGTAACTCAACAGTTCGATACCTGTTCTGATCAGTCTTACGGGCTTGGCCAGCCCCGGAGTGATGATGCTGACATCACTCGCCCATCCTGCTACCTATTACTGCCTAGCGGCACGTCTCGGATTCAGCCCCGAGAATCTTGACCGTAGTCCCGGGCACGCACGGGATACTATTGAGTTACATCGACGAGTCACCAATTGATTTCAAAGACTTTAGAATAGAAACCTGATAGAACAGTTTAGCTACCCACTGCACATTACCCTATACTGTTGTTTCATATTATTGCTGTAGGGTTCCTAGGCACCCTAATGAGTTCTCACAAGGCATCGATCATGCCAAATTAAAATTTTAACGGTGCCGAGAGACCCAACTACGGATCGTTTGCTAGAAAACTAGGCGAAAAAGCTAACTAGTTAACACTTAACTACAAGATACGGAAATACAACCTTTGTAGATCCGGTGCTCCACCTCCATAGCTCCGCAACGAGGTCCTCTCCGCTGTCCAAATCAAATCCGGGCTCAAGCGTCGGCTTCGTCGGAGAATGGGCAAGCTAGGTCGTCGATGTCCATGCCGAAGATGATCTAAGTCGAGGCATCGCTAAATCAAGCTCCACCTTCACCAAGCCCTAAAACTTGTGAAGGAAACACACTCTACTATTTGGCAAGAGGTAGAGGATGAAGAAATAGGAAGTGGGTAGACTTTAGAATTGGATTTCTCACTTGTTTGCTCAATTCACCATTGATGAAGAAAGCTTTTTCTTCTTGAGTTCAAGGAAGAAGAAGAAGAAATGTTATGATAAGAATAAATTAAATAGAAAAGAAAATCAATCCTTATCATAAGCAAACCATGGTCAAGTGTAGAGATTAAACTAGGGTTAAATCAAATTGTTAGGGTTAAGCATGAGATAAGAATGGTGGACAAAGTCAAAGCTTCATGAATCTTCAAATACAAACAAAGAAAGCCACCATTCTTCTCATTCCTTTTTCCAAAAAAAAATAAATAAATAAATGAATAAATAGATATGAAAAACAAAACCCTAACCATTTAAATAACCATGGTTTAATCTTTACACAAACTCAAGTAAACATGTATCATCAAACATGATACAATCAAGTGCACAAAAGTATATCACATATACAACATGTGAACTTCAAGTGAGAAAATCCATTTAAAGTGAACCAATACTAGTTAATGCAAAGTAATATATCAAATATATAATTATACATTAAATCATTAAATCAACACTTGATTTTACGATCCGGTCATATCGCATATAACCGACTAGTATCCTATGTATCGGCTTATCGAATCAACCTTTGATTCGATAATTAGGGTATATCGCATATAACCTAATCGATACATTCATCGCGAGAATGGAATACGGTATCACATACACGCATTATTCTCGGTCCCGCACATATCAAATATGTGCTCCTATTTCGTTTCGCTTGAGCCAGGAAACCTCTGTGTAGGACTCTAAAGACTCGTCAATACGCCGGCAGCAGGTGATGATCATATCAAACACCCACAAGCCGCAAGCGGTCTGCTAAACGTAACGGCCACCCGGGTATTGAGCGATCTGAAGATCGACGAGCAAGCCCGCTCACACTCCAGTGAATCCGACCAGTAACACTACCGTACAGTCCGGTCTGATCGTCTGATATGTCGCATATCTCGCCTAGGGGTGGTAAACGTCAGACCCCAATAGTTCGATAAGTCGTGTCGATATGAGGCTCATAACGGGTCGAGAAACTACTGGTAACACTTACCAGCAATTCTCTGAGCAGCCCTGGCCAGGGACTTCCTGTTATAGCCAATCGAACACTGTGCAACATCAACTCCCTATACCGGGAGAGACGAATCCCCTCCTATCGCTCATTGCCTCCATGTGACTCGGGACTGTACGCAAAAACCACCGTTTTGCACGCCCTCTTGGACGTGGTAAGATGGAAATCAAAGTACAGTGGGAACCACACAAGACTTTATGACGATCTCGGGTCAACAGACTACTCTGTACCAGTGTCACCAGAGAACTGCCATCTGACGTGAGGTATAATACCATCTGGGAGTTCTTGGCGAGTCCGTCCAGTGTACCCAGTCTCTACTGAGCACCCGTATATCATCTCTGATGTCAAACACCGATGGATATGGGATCATCCATCGCCCATCTGTATGGGTCGAGAAGGTATACGCTAGTCTACTCTGGTATATCGATGCCCCGTCTCGATACACCCACGACTAGGGACTTTGAAGGATGTACTTATGGACTACCATGTCCCCACTAGTATGATCCGCATCATAGTCCAGGTAGTCAAGTATCGATCCTAAGGGCTTTACCAACATGTAACAGAGAGACAATCAGTATACACGTTAAGGTAAAGTTCAACCAGATAGCATACTATCATGTCGAGCAAGAAAGTCCTCCCTATATACGTCCCAGCATCCACTACAATATACATCCTATGTACAGTAATGGACTCTAGGGCATACATATAACTAACAATTGCTTTATTCATACTTATCCCTGCATTGCTTATTACCTTGTTCATATTATATTACTGGTTGACATGACGCGCTGACGTCTGGGTTTTGCATGGCCCAGATTCTTTACCACTATCGCCGACCGAGCAGGAGTACTTCAGCCAGAAGGCTGATTTGTGAGTTCTGTAGTGGTTAGTTCATTTATTGCATTTTATTTCCAGGTGTGATCCCGCATTACGGGACGTACCTTTCTATTATTGCATTGGATCATTTGCTTCCGCACCTATTTATCATTGACTCTGGTTATTATGGATTTGGACATGTGTTAGATAGTTTATTTATTTTGTTCTTGATATCTCAACAGCCGTAATGTGACTGTGGATGGATACTTCCTACCCACAGGTAGCATGGTTGGCTATGTCACGTGCCCAATCTTGCGTACTCTGGGAAGCGGGGCGTGACAATTATATTGGATGCTTGGACATATATAGAGAGGACTTTCTTGCTCGATATGATAATATGCTATCTGGTTGCTCTTTATTTTAACATGTATACTTGTCTCTTGATACTGTCTTATAGTTACATGTTGGTAAAGCCCTTAGGATGTGTACTTGACTACCTGGACTATGATGCGGATCATACTAGTGGGGACATGGTAGTCCATAAGTACATCCTTCAAGGTCCCTAGTCGTGGGTGTATCGAGACGGGACATCGATATACCAGAGTAGACTAGCGTATACGCTTCTCGACCCATGAGATGGGCGATGGATGATCCCATATCCATTGGTGTTTGACATCAGAGATGGTATACGGGTGCTCAGTGGAGTCTGGGTACACTGGACGGACTCACCGAGAACTCCCAGATGGTATTATACCTCACGTCAGATGGCAGTTCTCTGGGGACACTTGTGCAGATTAGTCTGTAGACCCGAGAACGTCATAGAGTCTTGTGTGATTCCCACTGTGCTTTGATTTCCACCTTACCACATCCATGAGGGCGTGCAAAACGGTGGTTTTTGGGTACAGTCCCGAGTCACATGGAGGCAATGAGCGATAGGAGGGGTTTCGTCTCTCCCGGTATTGGGGGTTGATGTTGCGCTGTGCTCGATTGGCCATAACAGGGAAGTCCCTGGCCAGGGCTGATTCAGAGATTTACTGGTAAGTGTTACCAGTAGTTTCTCGACCCGTTATGAGCCTCACATCGGCACGACTTATCGGTTATTGGGGTCTGACGATTTCTACCCCTAGACTTGATATGCGACATATCAGACGAGAAGACCGGACTGTACGGGAAGTGTTACCGGCAGGCTTTTACAGGAGTTGGAGCAGGCTTGCTTGCTGATCTTCTGATCGCTCAATACCCGGGTAGCCGTTACGTCCAGCTAGTACCGCTGACGGCTTGTGGGTGCGTGAAGTGATCATCACCAACTGCCGGCGTATTGACGAGTCTTTAGAGTCCTACATAGAGGTTTTTACTGGCTCAGGCAAAACGAAATAGGAGCACGTATGTGATATGTGTGGGACCGAGAATAATGCGTGTATGTGATACCGTATTCTATTCTCGCAACTTATTGTATCGGTCGGTTACATATGATATAGCCGGGTTATCGAATCAAGTGTTGATTCGATAAGTCGATACAATGGATGTTAGCCGGTTATATGAGATACGACCGGATTATTAAGTCAAGTGTTGATTTAATAATTAAGTGTATAATTGTATATTAGATATACTAGTTTACATTTACTAACACTTGTTCACTTTAGGTTTTTTCTCACATGAACACAACTTTAATATATATGTGATATATATTAAAATGTGTTTTCCTTTTGTATCATGGTTGATGATACGCATGACTTAGGTGTATGAGACTTACACCATGCTATTCATTATGTTGGGTTTTTATATTTTAAGTAATTACAAAATTAGTGGAGGATTAGATCAATGCATGAAGCTTGTGGAAGCTTGTGGATGCATTGACTAAGTCCACTTGAGTTTGTTTTTACTATGGATATTTGTTAACCCAACCATAAGGATTAGCCATGGGTTAAGTCTCTACAAGAGTTAGTATATGATACTCACTCACCATGGTTAGCTCACTCACTTGATCATTATCCTCTTCTCTTTCTTTTGTTTATCTTCTTCTTGGTTCAAAAAGAAAAAAAAAGGTTGCTAGGGTTTGATCCAAAGTGAGAATCATTGTGAGAAATAAAATTCCAAAGAGAACCCACTTCCTATTTCTCCATTCTCTACTAGATTAGCACTTTAGTTTAGGGTGTTTGCTTCACTAATTCTCTAGTTAGTGAAGTAGTAGCTTGAGTGGGTATTCCCTCGACGTAGATCATCTTTGGCCTCGGAGACTTCAAGCAAGGACGTGTCTTTCGCCTCGTGAAGCCATGCAAGAGCCCGGGAGAACCATGATCGCAGCGAAGGGACTACAACAAGGAGCCTTAGAAGTGAAGGACCGATCTACAAAGGTTGTATTTCGCATACCCTTAGTCGTAAAGTTGTTTACTTGCTATTTTATTCGCCTAATCTCTAGTATACGATCTTGCTTAGGGTTGTTCAGCACATAAAAATTTAATTTTGGTATGGTCGATACCTTGTAGAGCCTTGTTAGTGTGCCTAGTAACCCTACAGTGGTATCAGAGCCTAGCTAGAGCATTAGGCGATGTGTTAACGAAGTTAAAACTCCGAACGAACCCGAATACGTCAAAATTAACCCCTCTCTGGACATTTTTTCATAACTGTGTTTTTTCTGAATTAAAAATACCTAAAAAAATCAGCAGGGTTTTCTAAGAATTACCACAAAGTTCGAGACTCTAATTCCGTACGGCCGCCGCAGAACCGCGGTCCCACCCCACTTATGGCGGCGGTTCCGCGGCAGATAAAATGAATTGGGGCCAGATCTTTGTGCAGTAATATCCACTAGCATACCTGCATCTTTCTGGGTATTTTTATTATGACTCAAGTGTTGAGTATTTTGGGGTTTATTTTGTAATCGTTGATTCGATCGGAGAATTTAATTTTGTTTTGGTATTCCGGATAATTTAGAAAGTACTAAAATGTTCGAACGGATATCATTAACTCAATTTTTCCCGGCACGAAAAACATTCAAGTGTTGAATTTTTCTCGGGTTTAAATCTTTCGGAAAAACGTGCATGTGACGCGATGGACCCTCTAGAAGACAACAAACCTTAACTCGATTATGTGACCGTCTTGAACTGCCTTTTGAACCTTAGGGTTTGAGGCAGTACGGCGTGCCACATGTGAGGCGTTGGCTTGACCCTTCTACGGCTAGACCGTTGCTACTGTGACGTATTCTGAAATTTTTGAACTCCGCTCAAGTGTTGAGCTATTATGGAAATCTTAGGTATTTGATTATTCGATCGGAAAGTTTAATACTATCTATTTATTTGGAATGTGATACAATATGTGGAATTCATACGGTTAGGCATGAAATGCGAAGTATGTGATATTTCGGATTTACGATATCTAAAGAGATTGTGGATTCCAAATGTTGTATTTTTACACTTTCTTTTCTGTGACCGTAAGTGTAATATGTGATATCGCCGGTTTCGTTGCTATATGTCAACGACAATTGGGATGCGCATATTTACTTACGTTGATGACATTTGATGTTATGTGTTGCTGGATATGTTACATTGGATCGTCGTGTTCAGAATAGCTGGGGTTTTTTTTTTATGTGAGATGAGAGTTTTTATCTTCATTCATGTAAAATTAAATGTATGTAATATTCTTTTATTGGGGCACTTCTGGGATGAGCTTGATGTCACCATTTGTATATTATTTACTTTTCCGCACTAGGATAGACCCAAGGAGAGGAGCACAAGTAACCGGGTTCTAGGGTCCAGTGGGAGACCAACTCGAGGAGTTGAGTCCGGGTCTTCTAACTCTAGAATTGGTAGGGTTGCTTGCCGCTCTCGTAGGGGTCTAGGGGTGTGGGTTTGGCTATTCGTCGCGACCGTGGAATCCGTGTTTTATAAAGGCTCAAAATAAAACACGGACGTCCTAGTATATCTAATGTTTCATATGTTTCTGCTGCTGCGATATCAGTGATGTGATCATTTGATGTTCTGTGATAAATACTGTATATAGTATATATGATATATTATAGAGACGTTACTTATGTTTTACACCCACGCTAGCCCTGCCCTGCTCTGCCGTTAGTTACCTAATCTAACGGTGCACGAGGGGACATCGAGGCGAATGCGGATGGCATAAGTGTACGTCGTATTTATCTGTGATGTTTAGGTGACTTAAATGATGGGACTTCATTAATGTGATTAATGAAAGAAAAGAAACCTAAAAGATGTTGTAGAATCAAATTTTTCAAAAAGGGTAGCTACAGTTTTGCTTTGCATAGCGGTATATATGATATACCCTGCACCTTATTCGATGAGGAAAGAACCGAGATCCCTTCACCGGGAGTGACCTCTTTAGCAAAACTGGCAGATGCTACAAAAATCGGTTTGGTTTTTGATTGCTTATGGAGTTTTGCTTTGCATAGTGATATATATGATATGTCCTGCACCTTATTAGATGAGGAAAGAGCCGAGATCCCTTCATCGGGAGTGACCTCTTTAGCAAAACTAATGAAAGCCTCAAAATCACTCCATTTCAAAATTCACATGATTCTACAACGATATCAAGTTCATTACGCAATAGCTTTTCAGAAAAACCTGTCGTAGCCCTCCGTCATTTCAGATAAGTCCTACTTAGTATTCGTGCTACGTTTGTTGACCTCCGTCAAGGCGTAGTGTGCGGTAGCTAACTAGTATTTATCTGCTTATGCATATGATGCAGATTGGATTAGGGTAGTCGTACGACCTTGTTGACCTCCGTCAAGGGTCGTGCGGGTGGGTTTGATTCAATCAAGAAATGACGGGTTGAACTTGACTTGCACCCTATGGTTTGTTGACCTCCGTCAAGGTCATGGGATGCTTGGGGCAAAATATTATCGGGAATTTCAAGAGTTGAGATTTGCAATGAGATTGCATACCTTCTATGAGATAGTTGGATCCCGATACCCACTGCGAGTAATTGTTACTCCTGGGAGAGTTTTACACAGGACAATTAGCCGATCAAGTAAGTGTCTAGAAAGGTGTCAACGGGGTTACGCCTCTGGGAAAATGAGGTTTACTTTAATTAGGTCCGTGCGAAAGCACGGGGAACCTCCCTCAAAGTACCGACACTGGCCTGGCTGAAAGATAGGCGAAGTTGTAGGGTGTAATTAATCCCGGCTAGTCTTTCCTTTTAGGGTTTGAAGGAAGATTTGATAAAAACAGTGGGAGCCATCCTGATTAGATAAAATAATAACCAATCTGATCTTGCAAGAGCATACGCTAAAGTGTTTTCTTCTCTCTCTCTCTCCAGGTAGCGACCATATCATGCCATAATCAAGATAATAATATGGATGTATTGACCGAACCGGCATGTTATACTGTGCTGGGGAACGTTGGTTCCGTTCTTTCTTATAAGAGTTATAGGACTGAACAGGATATAGGAAAATACCCGGATTCCCATGCCACCCGAATGAAGAAAGTACATGTTGATGCATTTTCTTCGGGTGTGTTCGTTACTGAGAACTGTTTCTCCATTTGCTCTACGTCCTGGGTATTAGATACCGGGTCAGGATCCCATATAAGCAATCAGTTACATGGGCTTAGGAAAGGTAGAGAACTTGGAGAAGGTGATAAAGGCATAAGGGTTGGAAATGGTGCAATTGTTGCAGCTAAAACCGTCGGGGAATATCACCTTGTATTGCCAACCGGTAATACATTGGTTCTGAACGAATGCTATTACATGCCGAACCTGATATGCAACATTATATCGGTTTCTTTACTAGGTAAAGAGGGATATAATTTTGTATTACAGTATAATGTTATGAACATTTTCCTTAACCAAAAGTTGGTTGGATCAGGCATGTTGTGCAATGGCATTTATGTTTTAAATCAATCAACAGTTCTGAGCATAACAAACACACACAAGAGGAAGAGTTCAGAACTGAACAAATCCTTCTTGTAGTATTGTAGACTGGGTCACATCAATGCGACACGACTAACTAAGTTGCATAAGGATAGATATTTAAATCCATTTGAATTTTCATCTTATGATACTTGCCAGTCATGTCTCAAAGGCAAGATGACCAAAACTCCGTTTACGGGACACGGAGAAAGAGTTACTGAACTCTTGGGACTGATACATAGTGATGTATGCGGTCCCATGTCTACACATGCCAGGGATGGTTCTTCGTACTTCATTACATTTACTGACGATCTCTCTAGATTCGGATATGTGTTCCTGATGAAACACAAATCAGAAGCTTTTGAGAAATTTAGAGAATATAAACAAGAAGTCGAGAACCAAACCGGGAAAAGTATTAAAATCCTTCGATCTGATCGAGGAGGTGAATACTTGAGCAATGAATTCCTGGACTTCCTAAAAGAGAATGGGATTCTCTCTCAGCTAACTCCTCCATATACACCACAGCACAACGGTGTATCGGAACGGAGGAACCGCACCCTATTAGATATGGTGCGCTCTATGATGAGTATAGCTGAGTTACCTATTTCCTTCTGGGGATATGCACTGGAGACAGCAGCATACCTACTGAATATGGTTCCTACCAAATCTGTGCCTACCACCCCATATGAGATATGGGAGGGGAAGAGACCATATCTTAATTTTATTAAGATATGGGGTTGCCCGGTCTATGTCAAAAGACAAAAACCGGACAAACTCGAGGCAAGGTCTGTTTTGTGTAAATTTGTTGGATATCCCAAGCATTCGTGAGGGTATATCTTCTATTACAGTGAGGAACAAAGGGTGTTTGTTGCTCAACACGCCACCTTTTTAGAAAAGGAATTTCTTGCAAAAGAGATTAGTGGCTCTGAGGTAGAACTGGAAGAGGTTCCAGCTGTACAAACCACAACAGAAGATTTGGTAGAACCAGAGGATTCGGTAGTTCCCGATGAACCCCAGCCACTCCGCCGATCTAGTAGGGTTCCTCACCCACCTGAGAGATACTACGGTTTTCTCATGGATGGTGGGAGCGAGGATTGCATCATGGTTGATGATGACCCAACTAGCTTCGAGTAAGCCATCACGAGTGGAGACTCAGTGAAATAGCTGGATGCAATGCGGTCCAAGATGGAATCCATGTACACCAACAAAGTATGGACTTTGGAAGATGCTTCTGAAGGGGTAAAACCCATTGGGAGCAAGTGGATCTTCAAGATAAAACTTGGTGTAGATAGGAAAGTGAAGACTTTTAAAGCCAGACTTGTTGCAAAGGGTTTTCGTCAAAGACCAGGTGTGGACTATGACGAAACCTTTTCTCCAGTGGCTATGCTTAAATCCATCCGGATCATGCTTGCCATCGCTGCATATCATGATTACGAAATCTGGCAAATGGATGTTAAGACCGCCTTTCTAAACGGTGATTTAGATGAGTGCGTGTACATGACTCAGCCAGAGGGCTTCGTAGATAGTGGGAGCAGCGGGAAGGTGTGCAAGCTGCTTAAATCCATTTATGGATTAAAGCAAGCATCGCGGAGTTGGAACATCTGCTTTGACGTCGTTATCAAAGGTTTGATTTCGTCAAAAACATAGATGAACCTTGTATCTATAAGAAGGTGGCAGAGAGTAAGGTTGTCTTCCTCGTATTGTACGTGGACGACATACTCTTGATAGGAAATAACATTCCTATGCTGCAATCGGTCAAGCTCTTCTTATCACAAAGATTCTCAATGAAAGATCTTGGTGATGCCTCCTGCATATTGGGAATTATGATCTATAGAGATAGATCTAAAATGATATTGGGATTGTCCCAATCCAGGTACATTGACACCATACTAAAGAGGTTTAGTATGGAAGAGTCCAAACGTGGGTTTTTACCCATGATCTCAGGGCTCGCTCTCTCCAAAGAGATGTCTCCGAAGACTAATTTGGAGAGAGCTCGCATGCAAGGGATACCCTATGCTTCGGCAGTAAGCTCTATCATGTATGCGATGCTATGTACCAGACCCGATGTAGCATACTCACTAAGTGTAGTGAGTAGGTATCAAGCTGATCCTGGAGAGTGTCACTGGACAGCTGTGAAGAGCATTCTCAAGTACTTGCGAAGGACTAAGGAGATGCTCTTGGTGTATGGTAACGGAGAACTCCAAGTGGAGTCCTTTACCGATTCGAGCTTCCACAGTGATAAGGACGATTGTAAGTCGCAGTCGGGATTTGTCTTTACCCTTTACGGAGGGGCGGTTAGCTGGAAGAGTTCCAAGCAGGAAACCATGGCAGACTCGACGATGGAGGCTGAATACATCGCTGCCAACGATGCTGCAAAAGAGGCTGTCTGGATCAAGAAGTTCATTACCGAACTTGGAGTGGTTCTGTCCATTGAGCATCCAATACCTTTGTATTGCGATAACAATGGAGCGGTGGCTTTAGCCAAGGAACCCAGGTCCCATCAGCGATCCAGGCATATTCTGAGGCGGTATCACCTGATCCGGGAGATAGTTGATCGCCGGGAGATCGAGGTCAGGAGGGTTGATATGAAGAACAACACAGCGGATTCACTCACGAAGGCCATTCCCCAGATACAGTTTGAGCGACTCTTCGGGATGCTCGGTATGCGATACTACAGCAGCTGGCCCTAGTGCAAGTGGGAGATTGTTAGTTGTATGTATGCCCTAGAGGCCAGTATTGTACAGATGTTGTATATTATATTGGATGCTTGGACATATATAGAGAGGACTTTCTTGCTCGATATGATAATATGCTATCTGGTTGCTCTTTATCTTAACATGTATACTTGTCTCTTGATACTGTCTTATAGTTACATGTTGGTAAAGCCCTTAGGATGTGTACTTGACTACCTGGACTATGATGCGGATCATACTAGTGGGGACATGGTAGTCCATAAGTACATCCTTCATGGTCCCTAGTCATGGGTGTATCGAGACGGGGCATCGATATACCAGAGTAGACTAGCGTATACGCTTCTCGACCCATGAGATGGGCGATGGATGATCCCATATCCATTGGTGTTTGATATCAGAGATGGTATACGGGTGCTCAGTGGAGACTGGGTACACTGGACGGACTCGCCGAAAACTCCCAGATGGTATTATACCTCATGTCAGATGGCAGTTCTCTGGTGACACTTGTGCAGGTTAGTCTGTAGACCCGAGAACGTCATAGAGTCTTGTGTGATTCCCACTGTGCTTTGATTTCCACCTTACTACGTCCATGAGGGTGTGCAAAACGGTGGTTTTGGGTACAGTCCCGAGTCACATGGAGGCAATGAGCGATAGGAGAGGTTTCGTCTCTCCCGGTATTGGGGGTTGATGTTGCGCTGTGCTCGATTGGCCGTAACAGGGAAGTCCTTGGCCAGGGCTGATTCAGAGATTTACTGGTAAGTGTTACCAGTAGTTTCTCAACCCGTTATGAGCCTCACATCGACATGACTTATCGGTTATTGGGGTCTGACGATTTCCACCCCTGGACTTGATATGCGACATATCAGACGAGGAGACCGGACTGTACGGGAAGTGTTACCGGCAGGCTTTTACAGGAGTTGGAGCGGGCTTGCTTGCTGATCTTCTGATCGCTCAATACCCGGATAGCCATTACGTCCAGCTAGTACCGCTGACGGCTTGTGGGTACGTGATGTGATCATCACCTACTGCCGGCGTATTGACGAGTCTTTAGAGTCCTATATAGAGGTTTTTACTGGCTCAGGCAAAACGAAATAGGAGCACGTATGTGATATGTCCGGGACCGAGAATAATGCGTGTATGTGATACCGTATTCTGTTCTCGCAACTTATTGTATCGGTCGGTTTTATATGATATAGTCGGGTTATCGAATCAAGTGTTGATTCGATAAGTCGATATAATGGATGTTAGTCGGTTATATGAGATACGACCGGATTATTAAGTCAAGTGTTGATTTAATAATTAAGTGTATAATTGTATATTAGATATACTAGTTTACATTTACTAACACTTGTTCACTTTAGGTTTTTTCTCACATGAACACAACTTTAATATATATGTGATATATATTAAAATGTGTTTTCTTTTTGTATCATGGTTGATGATACACATGACTTGGGTGTATGAGACTTACACCATGCTATTCATTATGTTGGGTTTTTATATTTTAAGTAATTACAAAATTAGTGGAGGATTAGATCAATGCATGAAGCTTGTGGATACATTGACTAAGTCCACTTGAGTTTGTTTTTACTATGGATATTTGTTAACCCAACCATAAGGATTAGCCATGGGTTAAGTCTCTATAAGAGTTAGTATATGATACTCACTCACCATGGTTAGCTCACTCACTTGATCATTATCCTCTTCTCTTTCTTTTGTTCATCTTCTTCTTGGTTCAAAAAGAAAAAAAAGGGTTGCTAGGGTTTGATCCAAAGTGAGAATCATTGTGAGAAATAAAATTCCAAAGAGAACCCACTTCCTATTTCTCCATCCTCTACTAGATTAGCACTTTAGTTTAGGGTGTTTGCTTCACTAATTCTCTAGTTAGTGAAGTAGTAGCTTGAGTCGGTATTCCCTCGACGTAGATCATCTTTGGCCTCGGAGACTTCAAGCAAGGACGTGTCTTTCGTCTCGTGAAGCCATGCAAGAGCCCGGGAGAACCATGATCGCAGCGAAGGGACTACGACAAGGAGCCTTAGAAGTGAAGGACCGATCTACAAAGGTTGTATTTCGCATACCCTTAGTCATAAAGTTGTTTACTTGCTATTTTATTTGCCTAATCTCTAGTATACGATCTTGCTTAGGGTTGTTCGGCACATAAAAATTTAATTTTGGCATGGTTGATGCCTTGTAGAGCCTTGTTAGTGTGCCTAGTAACCCTACAAGATCAACAAGCAAGCTTGTACTTTCTCCTGTGAACCTAATCAGTAACACTCCCGTACAGTCTGGTCTCTTCGTCTGATATGTCGCATATCTCACCTAGGGGTGGTAAACGTCAGACCTCAGTAGCTTGACAAGTCGTGTCGATATGAGGTCTATAACAGTTCGAGAAACTACTGATAATACTTACCAGTAAATCTCAGCAACCCTGGCCAGGGATTTTCAGTTATAGCCAATCGAACACAGCGCAACATCAACTCCCTATACCGGGAGAGATGAATCCCCTCCTATCGCTCATTGCCTCCATGTGATTCGGGACTGTACCCAAAAGGCACCTTTTTGCACGCCCTCTTGGACATGGTATGATGGAAATCAAAGCACAGTGGGAACCACATAAGACTCTATGACAATCTCGGGTCAACAGACTACTCTGTACCAGTGTCACCGGAGAACTGCCATCTGACGTGAGGTATAATACCATCTGGGAGTTCTCGGCGAGTCCGTCCAGTGTACCCAGTCTCTACTGAGCACCCGTACACCATCCTTGATGTCAAACACCGATGGATATGGGATCATCCATCGCCCATCATATGGGTCAAGATGCGTATACGCTAGTCTACTCTGGTGTATCGATGCCCTGTCTCGATACACCCTCGACTAGGAATAGTTATAGGATGTACTCGTCGACTACCGTGGCCCCACTAGTATGATCTCATCATAGTCCCAGTAGTCGAGTACATATCCTAAGGGCTTTATCAACATGTAACATAGACACAATCAGAGTACATGTTAAGATAAAGTACAACCAGATATCATACTATCATGTCGAGCAAGAAAGTCCTCCCTATATATGTCCAAGCATCCATTACAATATATATCATATGTACAGTAATGGCCTCTAGGGCATACATATAACTAACAAGTATATGATACTAACTCACATAGGGTTGCCATTATCTTTTGGATAATGATCATGAGATTTTTCTTCTTCTTCTTCTTCCTCTCAAGCTTTCTAGCTTCAATGGAGATGAGAGAAAATATGTGAGAAAATCAAATCTAAAGTGAGCCCACTTCCTGCTTCATCATCCTCTACTACTTTCCATTTAGTATAGGGTGTTTGCTTTACTAATTCTACAATTAGGGAAGAGATAGTTTGGGTTAGTGTCTCCTCGAAGTAGATCATCTTCGGCCTCGAAGACTTCGATGCAAGCATGTTCATTTCTTCATGGGAGCCTCTCTAGAGTCCGGGACTTCATGATCGCAACGAAGGGACTACTACATGGAGCTAATGAAGTGAAGGATCGGTCTACAAAGATTCTATTCCTTGTTCACTTTACTTGCAAAGTTGTTTGCATTTCATTCCGTCGGATTTCTAGTAAACGATTTTATGTTAGAGTTAGCTAGAACGGTTAAAATTTTAATATGGCATGGAAGATGCCTCCTGAAACCTTGCTGCCGTGCTAAGAAACCCTGCAGAAAATTCACACTATTAAAGTCTCACGTGTTAAACACGTGAACACCTATATGTAAAAGCATATATGCGCTGCAGTTAAAAACAAATAGACTAAAAGAGCCACACGTGTGAAACACGTGAGCGCCTATATGCAAAACATATAGGTGCTAGAATCAAATAATTGGCAAGCCAAACATGCCTTATATGTTAAACACGTAAGAGTTTATATAAATAGGAGCGCTGAAAATAAAGCATGTTGAAACCTATGTTAGGGGTCACGGGTTAAACACGTGAGTTCTTCTGCTGCACTTTTTGGCAAGATAGAATTAAATTCTATTTGGAAAATATTTTTCTTGATCTTTCTGAAACGGAAAGATTCTTCTTTAACAGAGAATTTTGGATTTAAAATCCAATTGTGATAAAATATCACCAATCAAACCACCTGGGAATTAAATTATATGTGGGAAATATTATCTTGATCTTTCTCAAACTAGAAAAATCTTCTCTGTTAAACAGAGGACCCTTGGATCAAAAGATCCAACAGGGATTATAAAATCACCCACCGATGATCTGATAGAATAAAAATTATATCTTAGGAAAAGATATTTCCTAATCTTGTAAAATAAACAAGAAAACTTCTCTGTTAAACAGAGAGCTTTTGGATTAAAAATCCAATGGTGAATAAAATTCACCAAGTGATCCGAGAGATCATTTTGGATCGATTATGAAATCAATCATGATCTCTCAATCAGAAATTTTCCTAACAAGTTGATCTTTTCTCTTATCCTATAAATATGAGAGAAGAACAAAAAAAAGAACAGATAGAGAGAAAGAGAGAGAGGAGAGACACAGAACTCCTCACAAGCTTCTGCAAAAAATATACAGTGAGCTCTTAAAAAAAAGAAAGAGAATTTCATTCTCAAAAGAAGAAGAAGACTTGCCTCATTGAAACCCTAGGTAAAAAAATCACACAGAGATCATAGTGTCTCTTCTTTGCCAATCTAAGGGTTTAACCCTTTATATAAGAACTTAGTTCTTCCTCTAGTTGAGATTTGCAGAAGCAAATCTCCCCACTAGTTGAGAATTTAATTCTCATCGGGGAGATTTCATCCTGCAGATTCAAAACTTAGGGGAAAAGAATTAGTTCATAAAAGAAAAAGAAATAACAGGAGCATATGGGAATTTAATTCCTCCAAAAATTAGGGTTTAACCCTATATAAAGAACTTAATTCTTCAAAAATATGATAATGATCCAAGATCCTCAAAACCGAAATCTTGATGATCATCAATGACTAAAAAAATGTTATTAACAGAGATCAATATCTCTAAGAAAATACAAGAATAGTTTGGTGACTCGTTAGTGCTTAGCACTATTATGAAGCCTTACGTGTTTCCCATGTGAGTGCTTCAAACGAACAAAGAGAACAACCAAAACTGCCTCACGTGTTTCCCCACGTGAGTGCTTAAAAAAAAGGGAAACAAGCAAAAGAAAAGCCAAAGCCGCCTCACGTGATTCTTACGTAGGTGCCTAAAAAGCAAAGAAAAACTTCTTTCTCAATTAGGCAGCCACCCTAAAAGGATGCAGCCACGTGAGATGCACGTGAGCTCTACCCAAGTGCTTAGAACTTTTGTAAAAATAGGGAAACGAACAGATAAAGCCCAGCACTTACGTGCTTCCTACGTGAGTATCATGCAGAGTGCTCAACGCTCCATGATTAGTCAAAAATGACTAAAAACGTTCACATCTGGGAGCCTCATGTGTTTCACACGTGAGCGCCACAGAACTCTAGTGCTTAGCACTAATGCTGCACCCTACGTGTTTCACACATGAGTGTTGTATGTCCCAGTGCTCAGCACTGTTGGGTAATTATGGAAACTCAATCTCAGCCAAAAATTGGCTAAGTTTCCCGAGGTTAAATCTCCTTGTTTTTAAATCAATCGAGCCCACATGCTCTTGATTTCCAAGGTATCAAATATGACTAAAATTTCTTAAGTCCACAACAACCCTTTTTCCCTCAAATACGGGATTTGGTTTAAGGGTACATCTTTTCACACCTCTTATACATTTCGTTGTAATTCCTCAACGTCTTCAGAGAGGTGGCGGGTCCCGACGAACTTCATTCGTTGATGCACTTCCAAATTGACATGCACACCTAAAATCGGATTGCACCCCAAATTGGGTGCATTCCATATCACCATCGTTCACTCCGCTTAATAAATACACATGCACGCAAGATGGATAACAGACCGAAATGTCCTTAAACTAATATTCGCCCCAAATATGGCGATAACGGACTAAAATGTTCTTAAACTAACATTCGTCCCCAAAACGGGAATGTTGGACTGAAATGTCTCTAAACTAATATTCTCCCTTAAATACGGCGACAAAGGACCGAAACGTCCTTAAACTAACATCTCGTCTCAAACATGGCGATAATGGACCGCGATGTCCTTAAACAAAAATAATCGAGCCCGAACACTCATATGTTTAAGCTGATTTTAATCTCAAAACAGATTAACGATCCTTAAATCAACCCAAACCCAAATCTAAAAATATACAAATTTGGACTAATCCACGCCTTACGGGCGACGACAGAAACTAGTCTCCGTATACAATCCATGGGCAACCTAAATAAACAAAAACACACACGACACGAAGTGAATTGGCGGAGCAGGAGAAAGTGGTTATCGCGATGCGGTAACGTAATTAACTGCAGGGGCTTGTGCCTGCAGAGAAGAGCATTCCCACAATCAAAAACCACTCACAAACGAGGGGGAATCTGATATAGTCTACTACAACGGCCGCATCCATCCAAACCATCAATATACGGTGCTATAAATCAATTGGCTTCTTTGAAGAGGTAGACGGATAAATCCAAATAGCATCTGCCCCCAGGATTAAGGCCAAATGTTCCAACATCTCGGTCCGTCTTCCGGCGGTGAACAGATTCTGGCACGCCCGGTAGGACCTTTTCCTCTTTCCACTCCACATTTCATGTGTCGTGTTCGCGAACAAAATCGCGGTTCGCTATGGTTGCCCTTGGATTCGAGGTACTATGATTTGGTGTCTTGTTCCTATGCAGAAAAAGAAGAATATCGATGACTTCCAGCTGCATAACTTGCAACAACAACTCCTGCTCCGCCTTAACTGGAGAAGTGACTTATGAGCCCAATGCGGCCTCCATCTTTGCCGGTGGGGCAAGTAACTTAAGACACTACTGCATTGTTCTTCGGGACCATGATCCCACCAACGAGTTTCAGCGCCCTAGCGCCGCAAGACGAAGCTCCCAAGAAGTCGTTCTTCGACCGACTTATAACCACAACGGCCCCTCTTAACGGGCCGTCCAAATCTGATGTCTCGGTCTTCGACAGGCTGAGCCGAAGCTCAGACGTCTCAGTCTTCAGCAGGTTGAGCCAGAACCTAAACGGGCTCGCAAAGAGGCTCGTCACATCTGAAGGGGCTGCCCCAAAACGGATAGCGCTCCCAACTCCTCCTGCTACGGGCGAAGTCATCAAAGGTTCTTCCCCTACCAAAAATTTGGCCTTTGAAAGATTGGCTGGCCATCCTCAAACCCTGCCAAGGACGTCAGTCGTCAACAGGCTGACACCGGCAACAATCCCTCACCAAAGCCAGGGACATGAAAAAGCCGCTTCCCAAACTGAGGTGGTCCCATCTGTAAGACACGCTCGATGTCCCTACTGGCGCCGGGTGAGAAAAGCTGGGGGCAACTCCCCCTCTGGACTTACTCTGCCAGCTCCAATGGTGGAAGTTGATACTGCTGTTCCAACCGGGAACAGCTTTAATCTGCTCAAGAAGGTATGCGAGAAATCTCCAACGATGGTGCTGAAGAAATCGCCCCCGCCTGCAGAAGCCATAGTGCAGGTAAAGTTGGAGCAGCCCAGTCAACGGCTCTCCTCCCAAATTCATAGAGTCTGGCGAAAAGTCCAGGACTCTGTGATTGATCAAAACTACTCTCGTCGGCCAAAGAAATCGAAGGCTCGGCAAAAAGAAGACCATCCCCTCCACATACAGCGAGGGACTTCTTCCACATGAGTGCCTGTTATAACGGTTTCTTCAACTTCGACCTCTCACAAAAGGAGGAGGCCGGAGAAAATCCCACCGCATGTGGAAAATTCCAAAGGCGATGGACCCAAACGCCCCAAGGCTGGGTGCATGATCGTGCATACGGTTTACATGGCTTCTGGAAAAGAAGAAATTCGTGCTTCCATGGTTCATTGACCGCAAACTTGTTCGTTAACAAAATCTCAGGAGCAACAACAAAAGCTCAAAGAGATGTTGACCAAAATGACAGCACTCACAGGGCAGAAAGAAAGTCCGGATCCAACAGCCGAACAACGCTAAGAACAGGAGACCGATATAGAGTTCCTACGAAGAGTGCTTGAAAGAAAGGACAAAGAAGCTGCTGAGCAAGCCACCAATATAAAGCAGATGGCGCTCTTGTTCCAGGATATGGTTGGAAGGATGATCCATCCAGAACCCCCAGCTGAGGATCCACCAATAATCATCGAGGATGACAGAGGGGAAACATCAAACCCTCTTCCGGCTCTATCAGTGGCCAGGGAGGAAACGTTCTCCAAGGCTGCTCTTGATGATTATATCGCTTAACAAATACGAGCTCATCAAGCGAATGAAGCGGCCGGCCAAACTTTCAGAATTGGGCGACTGCATCCAGGCTGGTATGACCAAATCAAATACCCATCGGGATATACGATCCCCAAGTTCCATGTGTATAAGGCGACATGCAACCCACACCAGCACATCGCTCAATTCAGTGCTTTGTGCGACAACACTGGAGGCGACGACAAACTGTTGCTTCACCAGTTCGTTGGCAGCCTGTCAGAGATAGCCTTTGAATGGTACTCAGAGCTCCCAAATGACTCCGTAAAAACATTCACAGAAATGGAACTGTTGTTCACACAGCGGTTCGCCAGCGCAAGCGAGCGCACCCCGATCATGGCTTTAATTAATACCAGGGTAAGGCCGGGAGAAACCTGGGTCCAATATGCGATCCGGTGGCGGAACCTGTGGTCAAAGTGCGAACAACACATCGAAAAATCCCCCGCCGTGGGCATGTTCATCGGGACCCTAGATCCACAAACGACTGTGTCCCAGTTCATGACTTTTTTCAAGCCGACGACCTTCTAGGCTCTGATTAGTAAACTGGCCCAAATGGATCAGATGGGTCACGGACCTTCCTCCTCAAGTAAGGACCTTCAAAATGCCAAGGGTAAAGGAAAAGCGGCCTTCGTCGCCAACACTCAACAACAACCGAGAGTCCCAAAACCGGCTGTTCGCCAAAACGATGCACGTCCACGCCTACACTTGAAAGAAAGGCTAGGACGTGCTTACTCGTTTACCCACGATAAGACGAGGAGGCTATTTGAGTTGGCAATGCGTAACAAACTCATCACATTGCCAGACCCACGGCGTCCACCACAACCCGGCGATATCAACAACCCCAACTATTGCTCCTATCACAGAATGGTGAGCCACCCAGTTGAGGATTTCTACGTCTTCAAGAACTAGGTCGAGGACCAGTATCAACAGGGCAAGTTCGCGCTATCTGATAACTAGAGGGTGAACCCGCTACAGAAGCCCACTCCTTAAAAGGTGGATGCACCGAGGGCATTATGCTCACTCGTGGAAGAAACTTCATGGGAAGTCGTTCATTCAGCAAAGACCAAAATAATGCTAAAGGCTCTACAGGCATGTCCAGCATTCAGGTGGAAAAGCCCACTTGAACCCGAAATCATCGAAGGGATGATGAAACCGCGTCCCATACTGAAAGTTGTTGACAAAGGGCAAAATCCCAAAGTCAAGCCTTCAAAATCTTCGAAGAAAAAGAAGAAGACCAAGAATCCTGTGCAGTCTGCAGAGTATGACGACAAACACACAAACCTACAAAAGTACATTGACGCGCTCGTGGAATACAACCAGAAGGCGCGGAAACTGGTCACGCTCGAAGAGTTCCTCAAGCATATTCTTGAGAACGAAAATAGTGACAACGATAAGGAAAATGACTCATCAGAAAAAACCGAAGACAATGTAGCAAGTTGCCATATAGTCTCCTATTCGCCATTAAATGGCGAAGAAACTCCCTCAACATCAGAAAATAGCGCAGAGGAACTGGGGGCAGGATCGGCGCTAAAATCCCCGGAACTGCCAGAAGACTCGATCGATAGGCTGTTAAACGAAGCCTTTCAAAAAAGCAAAACTGTTCGAGAACGCGAAAGAGCCATATACGAAAAGGCTAAGCGTCAGTGTCAGGATGAAGAAGCTGTGGCGAGGATGAGTTATAAAGTACTCCAACCAAACCGAGGCACCCCTGCCACAAATAAGAGCATGATCAATATAGAGAAGCGGTTCGCCAAAGCCCTGTCAATGAGAATAAAACTGCTACCTCTGGTAGGAAACACTCCCGGGATCATACGCCTCGACGAAGAGGATTTATATCCATACTACTGCTTATATTATCGGAAGGTTACCTATCCCACCGAAGATTGCAGTGCCTTCGAGAAGTGGTGGCAGGGATATGTTGCCCATAAAAAACACTTCAAGAGGATGAAGTGCGAAGCTCATCAACAGTAAAAATGTGCGACAAGTACGTGTGAAATAACGACCGGCAACTGTTATATGATTGATACCGGTCCGGAAAGGAAAAAAACCCTAAGTTCTTACCTTTGGGAGCGATTCTGAGGACGAAATGACCCTCAACCCTCTCTTCAAAGACTCCACATCCGAAAAAGAAGAGGGGGAGAAGAACTGTGAGAACATTCAGCTGTGTAGCCGCACGCTGCCTGAAAGAATATCGGACCTACAAACAAGGGTTCGAGCAAAATGGACAAAGGGAAAGAAAAAAATCTCTGAGGAAATTGCCCTCGACGAAACCCGCCTTATAGCACAGCAAAACATGGAAGCTTATAAGGCAAGGATGACACGGTCATATGAAAGACTGACCGGGCCGAGAACATTCCGCCAAGGCGAACTCGTACCAGTCATCAAAAGACCAATGATCCTAAATCGTGCATAACGGGGGAAATTCAAGCCGAACTATGAAGGCCCTTATATCATAAACAAAGTCTACCAAGATGGAGCTTACCTGCTCATGGATATGCATGGCGAAAGACCCTTCCGGCTAATAAACGGCCAATTCCTCAAAAAATACTACGCCTAACGAGTCATGACCTAGGTCAATGATAGATGACGACGCTCGTGTCCGCTCGCTATCTTCCTGAGTCAAAAACTCTTAGAGTAGTATACAAAGAAGCTCCGCTGCCTCAAACATGGCGACAAAGGACTGAGATGTTCTTAAACTAGAAATTCGACTCAAACATGGTGACAACGGGTCGAGATGTCCTTAAACTAAAAATTCGCCTCAAATATGGCGATAATGGACCGAGATGTCCCTAAACTAGAATCTCGCCTCAAATATGGCAAAATAGGTCCGAGAAGTTCTTAAACTAATTATCTGCCTCAAACATGAAAGTACGGACCGAGAAGTTCCTAAACTAACAACGAACCGAAATGTCCTTAAACTAAAAATTCGCCTCAAATATGACGATATCGAACTGAAATGTCCTTAAACTAAAAATTTGCCTCAAACATGGCAACACTGGACCGAAATATCCTTAAGCTAAAAATTAGCCTCAAATATGGCGACATCGGACCGAGATGTCTTTAAACTAAAACTTCGTCTCAAAAACGGCGATATCGAACCGAAATGTCCTTAAACTAAAATTTTTCCTCAAATATGGCGACAGCGGACTGAAATGTCCTTAAACTAAAAATTTGCCTCAAACATGGCAACACCGGACCGAAATGTCCTTAAACTAAAAATTCGCCTCAAATATGGCGATATCGGACCGAGATGTCCTTAAACTAAAACTTCGTCTCAAAAACGGCGATACCGGATCGAGATGATCTTAAACTAAAAATTCTCCTCAAATATAGCGACAGTGGACTGAAACGTCCTTAAACTAAAAAATTGCCTCAAACATGGTAACATAGGACCGGGATGTCCCTGAACTAGAAATTCGCCTCAAACATGGCGACATAGGACCGAGATGTCCTTAAACTAGAAATTCACCTCAAATATGGCGACAAAGGACTGAGATGTCCTTAAACTAGAAATTCGCCTCAAACACGGTGACAGCGGACCGAGATGTCCTTAAACTAAAAATTCGCCTCAAACATGGTGATAACGGACCGAGATATTCTTAAACTAAAACCCCGCCTCAAACATGGCGACGTAGGACCGAGATGTCCTTAAACTAGAAATTCGCCTCAAACACGGCGACATAGGACCAAGATGTCCTTAAACTAGAAATTTGCCTCAAGCACGGCGACAAAGGACCGAGATATTCTTAAACTAGAAATTTGCCTCAAGCACGGCGACAATGGACCGAGATGTCCTTAAACTAGAAATTTGCCTCAAACACGGTGACAACAGATCGAGATGTCCTTAAACTAAAAATTCGCCTCAAACATGGCAGCAACAGATTGAGATGTCCTTAAACTAAAATCCCGCCGCAAATATGGCGACATTGGACCGAGAAGTCCTGAAACTAGAAATTATCTGTCTCAAACATGGCGATAACGGATCGAGATGTCCCTAAACTAGCACATAGCCTTCAAAACGGTGATATGTGTAGGGATTCTTTAGCATCATGCCTAGGGTTAGGGTTGCATCACGCATGCTATAACAAAAATTTAGGAGGTGCTAAATAATCCTAACCTTGAATCGAACTAGAAATCTAGAGTAACAACATATAGTATCACATACTATCTAGTGTCTAACACTAAGTGAGAAGAAATACAACCTTTGTAGACTTCCCTCCTTGGATCTTCTAGAGTTTGAATCGTCTTGGTTGAATCCTTCCAAGTTCACGACGATCCACCCGAAGTCCCTTTACTCAAGCTCCAAGCTGCACTTGATCAAGAATGAAGATGAAGCAAACACTCTACACTAGTGGGCTAGACTAAAGTAGAATGGTGATGTGGGTTGTGTTCTCACTTAAAAACCTTTCCTTTCTTTTTACTTCACTCACTTTTAAAACCCTAGAGAGCTTGAAGGAGGAAGAAGAAGATGGCTAGCATGAGCTCTTTTGTTTTGGATAAATCTCAAAATAAAATGAGAAAAGAAAATATATATGAGAGACACTCTCTCAAGTAACCATGGTCAATAAATATCTAGATATTTTCATCATTGAGTTAAAGAACAAAGGAAATTAAACCATGGTCCAACTTAGGTCAAGTAAAGAATAGTGTAGTAGAATATTCAACCATGATTTAATCATTTTTCTTTTTCTCAATATCAAATATATACATAAATATTTATATACCATGTGAGTCTTGCATTGCCATCTTTTAGTGTATCAACAACCATGACACATATGTATGCATGTATGTATGCATTCACATCAACATGTGTATGTGCATACATGCACACATCCAAATAGAAAAGGTTTATATAAATCAGACAAAAGTCAATATTAAATCAATATTTGATTTAATAAACCGGTCATATCTCATACGACCCGACCAATAGAAAACGTCCGATTAAAACACGGTATCATATACACGCATTTAATCTGGCTCCCGCGCATATCTCATATGCACACTACATCATTTCGCCTAAGCTAGGAAACTCCTATGTGGGACTCTTAGACTCGTCAATACGCCGGCAGTAGGTGATGATCATATCAAACACCCACAAGCCGTAAGTGGTCAGCTAAACGTAACGGCCACCCGGGTATTGAGCGATCATAAGATCAATAAGAAAGCCTGCTCATACTCCTGTAAATCCTGTCAGTAACACTACCGTACAGTCCGGTCTCTTCGTCTGATATGCCGCATATCTAGTCTAGGGGTGGTGAACGTCAGACCCCAGTAACCGATAAGTCGTGTCGATGTGAGGCTCATAACGGGTCGAGAAACTACTGATAACACTTACTAGTAGATCTCCATATCAGTCCTGGCCAGGGACTTCCAGTTATAGCTAATCGAGCACAGCGCAACATTAACCCCCAATACCGGGAGAGACGAAACCCCTCCTATCGCTCATTGCCTCCATGTGATTTGGGACTGTACCCAAAAGCCACCATTTTGCACATTCTCTTGAATGTGGTAAGGTGGAAATCAAAGCACAGTGGGAATCACACAAGACTCTATGACGATCTCGGGTCTACAGACTAACCTGTACCAGTGTCACCAGAGAACTGCTATCTGACGATAGGTATAATACCAACTAGGAGTTCTCGGCGAGTCCGTTCAGTGTACCCAGTCTCCACTGAGCACCCGTATACCATCTTTGATGTCAAACACCAATGGATGTGGGATCATCCATCGCCCATCATATGGGTCAAGAAGCGTATACGCTAGTCTACTCTAGAGTATCAATGCCCTGTCTCGATACACCCTCGACTAGGAACAATTATAGAATGTACTCGTAGACTACCCTTGGCCCCACTAGTATGATCTCCATTATAGTCCTGGTAGTCTAGTACACATCCTAAGGGCTTTATCAACATGTGAGAGCAAGATATTATCACAATACAAGTCAACATGTTAAAATAAAGAGCAACCAGATAACATACTATCATGTCGAGCAAGAAAGTCCTCTTTATATATGTCCAAGCATCCACTATAATATACATCATATGTACAACAATGGCTTCTAGGGCATATACATAACTAAAAATATGTTCCCTTGAAATCTATATTTCAATCGAAACCCCAACGGCGAAGACTGCAACTCAAGTCCCATTGGCTACACAGCTACTCCAGAGGTGAAGTCACCCCCAAGTCCCACTAGAAAATAGATGGGTCATTAAAAAAACGGTATGTCCACAAGAAAAATGGGTACGAATGAAAACCCGAAAGGGCGCCATAAGTAAAAACAGCTGAATTACCGGCGAGCTTGTGAAAACTCAAAAAGACGCAATCTCGTAAAAAACGGTATGTCCGCATGCAAAATGGGCACGGATGAAAACCCGAAAGGGCGCCGTGAGTAAAAACAACAGGATTACCGGCGAGCTTATGAAAACCCGGAAGGGCGCAATCTCATAAATAAAAAAATGGTATGTCCACAAGCAAAATGGGCACGGATGAAAACCTGAAAGGGCGCCATGAGTAAAAACTGCAGGATTACCGGCGAGCTTATGAAAACCCGGAAGGGTGCAATCTCGTAAAAAAAGTTTTTTACACTTACGAGATTCTTACGACTCGTAAGGAGAATTCCTCCTATGAGACCCTCATGGCTCGTAGGGTTCAAAAAGCTTAAGCTACAGGGATCTAAACCTGTTCTTAAGCCATTGTATCCCCCAAGTTGCCCTATAGGCGGTCCATTATTGACACTTGTATACAATCCACGGGCACGAATAAACATTTCCCCACCAAGTTCCCCCAATGGTGAAAAATATCCCCATATGGTGAACAACATTTGTAATTCCTCTCGACTTATAAGGAAAAACACTTTTGCAAGATCCTTATGATTTATAAGAGAAAATATCACTTGGGAATCCCCACGATTCTTATGGAGAAAATACACCTACGAGATCCTCACGACTCGTAGGGAGAAATAACCTTATGAGACCCTTATGGCTCATAAAGTCAAAAATTCTTAGTTGACAGGATCATAACCCTGTTTGCTAAGCCATATTTGTTCAAATCAATAAAGGCAAATGATGATTCGCTCGTGCCAATATCCTAGTTGCAACGATATTGATGCCTAAACAGGTGTCAAACTCCAAGTCCTTTCATGATAAATGATGATTCGCTCCTGGCAATATTCCAGTCACAGCGATGCTGATGCCAAGGTTGGTATCAGATTCCAAACTCGCAATAAAAACAGCAACGAGTAGCAAAGAAAATGCATATGAAATAGCCGAAATGATGGGGCAACTCGCAATAAAAATCAGCGCGCAAAAATATGCATATAAAACAGCCAAAATGTTCGGGCAACTCGCAATAAAAAGCAGCGAGAAAAAATATAAAAATAGTCGAAATGATTCGGCACCGTGAAAAATAGCCGAAATGATTGGGCAATCGCGACTCTTGCGATATGAAGTGCTGAAAAGATAGAGTACCGCGGCAATAAAAAATAAAATAAAATAAAATAAAATTTCCTCTGCCCTGCAGGTGAGGCTACACTGACCCCTGTATACAATCCATGGGCGCAAGTGAAAAAAAGAACCATATTTTCCCACCAGGCTCCGTCAAAGGGAGAGCCAGACATCGACGACAACATTTACAGCCTAGAGATCACCCCGACATACCTTCTCATTTCGACAGGATGTAGACGCAACGTTAACAAAGACCCAAGGGTCAAACAAAAGTGGAGCAATGGAATATTCCTAGCTCCAGCTCGACGTTCTTTCTCAATGCAAATGCAACGTCAATAAAGACCCAAGGGTTAAACAAAGTGGAGCAATGGCAAGTGGAGCAATGGCATATTCCTAGCTCCAGCCCGACATTCCTTCTCATTCCTAGTATGAAGACACAATGTTAACAAAGACCCAAGGGTGAAATAAGAAACGGAGCCACGGCAAAATCCTAGCTTTAAGTCTCGATGGCGTATATACAACTTAGAGACTACCTCGGCGTTTCCCTCCTCATTGCAGCAGGATGCAGACGCAACTATCAAATGAAATTGGGGCAATGGCATATTCCTAGCTCCGTACATCAACTACAATACATACAGCATAGAGGTCCTACAGATGTCTACCCTGCTTCAGCAAAGAAATGGCATAACATCGTCAAAAAAAATTTAAAGTGACGGCATATTCCAAGCTTCGGGTCTTGACGGCAACTCATATAAAGCTTAAAAGACTATCGGAGATCATTCTACTCCAGCGCAGAGTGGTTATAACTCATCAATGCTCCAAACCGAGCCTAACCTCAAGTAAAAAGCATCATGGCAAATTCCTAACGTTTACTCTTCCAACGGTAATATAGCCTAAGGAGATTACTTGAAGACGTCTTGTCTAGCCCCCGAAAGGATCAGAGACACGGCAGTCGTGGGGCTACTCGAACAACGGATTAAAGACCACATATCGAGCAATACATCAGCCAATGCGATGGTACCATGGACTAAAACCCTAGTACCACAAAACCTAATGGACCTCTGTTGTAAAGAATGGAGGTTATCTATATATAACGTTAGGACAAGTTTGCATGTAAACCTAAGGGAGGTAAACTAAATAAACTCCGAAATGAGTACATAAACTAGAAACTCCGAGATGAGCGAATAAACTACAAACTCCGAGATGAGTACATAAACTAGAAACTCTGAGATGAGTGAATAAACTACACTTTGAAATGAGTATATAAATTAGAAACTCCGAAACGAGTGAATAAACTACAAACTCCGAGATGAGTACATAAACTAGAAACTCCGAAACGAGTGAATAAACTACAAACTCTGAAATGAGTACATAAACTACTTTACGCTAAGTCAAGACATCAAGAAACAGAAAGGCGCAATCAATGGGCCTCGGGGTTCGGAACTACATTTCTTAAGGATCGAGATCTGAGAAGACACCTGAATCTGCTCGCTATATTCTCAGATCAAAATTCTAATAAAAGTCGTGTATGCCAGCTAGAAACCGGCCAAATGCTATGCATCACTTCAGTTTAATGTTCACCTATGTATAGATGCATGCATCAGAAACTTCTAAACATTAAAATACAAAATATATGTACAAAGGTAGGATGCCCATATGAATATGCGCTGGGGATGAAACGTTCAGTGGTCGACATTATTTTTATTTATGGGAGTCAGAGCAAGGAGGTCAAACAACTTCATCCTCAGCGCCTCACGTGCACGATACGTGAACGCCGGCATTGATTCTTTCCAGGACTAGAGCAGCGCCTCACGTGCATAACATGTGAGCGCCGGAGCTAGTTCAGGATTAAAATCCTCAGCAGCACCTCATGCGCATGACATATGGGCGCCAGCAACGGTTTTTATATATGTATAATAACACTTCATATGAGACATATATGAGCATTGGTATAAAGAGAAAAGGGAATTTTGTCATTCATACTTCGAAGAAATTTATACATTGGTGAAAAAACATCAAAGTGTTTACAACGGCAAAACACTGAATCCAGAACATGGATTCAGGAACTTGGAAGCAAGTCTAAGTAAAGTGCTTCCGGCTTCTTTGGCCATTTTCTTATGCATTTTCTCGCGAATGCAAGCGTCAGGATCCCCACTAATGTCGTTCGTCCTCTGGTATGGGGATATTATTGCCTTCTGTTGGACGATGCGATGCAAAATATCGACAAGATCATCTCTTCGCTTCTTTGAGATCAGGCTCATCAGATATACTGAATGCACCTTGTCTTCGGTATCATCAAGCGCCTTGAGTAGCATGGCTTCATCAAGCTCAGGAATTGCTACCCAGATCGATCCAACGATAATGTTCAAGAGAGCAGAACGGCGGGGGAGTAACCGACCATTGTAGTCGTCAAAACGACGCATCACCTCAGCACATTGGACGTCATAAAATTCTTGACCTTGACAACGGCCCTAGATGCGAATATCCTCGTACGAGATAATCTCTTCGAGATCATAAAGATGAGAAGCCATAATATTTGGAAAGAAAAATCAGTAAGGGGTTAGCAATAAAAATGATGAGGAAAGCACTCATTATAAGAATCTACAAAGATTCTCATTTAATGAAGAGTCTTATTAAACTGTGGAGTTAAACGCCCAATACCCTCGGAAAATGTATTCCACAACAGATTTAAATCTGTGAAAATGGTATTAAAACCCTAAAAAAATAGCCTAAGAACAGAAGGGGAAAAAATTCCCAAAAGTCTCCGTGTCTTTCAGAGCTAAGATCTGTAAGATGGAATTAAATTCTTTTATTAATGGGATTAAATCCCAGAAACCCCCGTGGTGAGGAAACGAAGAAATGGAATTGAATTCCAAGGATCCTCAAAGATCAGTGATAGGGTAAACCCTGAGAGGAGAACTAACAGTTCTCAAGACCTCAGAGTCTTCTTAAAAAGAGGGTGTTTTTTTAGATCAGTTCAAGGCAAGAGAAAAGCTCCGTTGATGGATTTGAAATCCAAAGAACAAAAAAAGAGGGGCTTTTCTCTAAGGGGTAAACGTCGTTCAAGATCCTTACCCAAAAAGAGAGTTTTTGCAGAGTTTAACTCTGAAAGATCTATGGACAGAGAGCTAAGCTCTGAGAGGAGAATTAAATTCTCAAGAAAAGATTAAGGAAGAAGATGAAGAAACAGTGATCATTTAAAGAGCCAAATCCCCATTTATAAGGCGTGACAGGGAGAGGTTCATCTCCCTATTCCCCTAGGTAATCCAACAGTTGTAAGGATGGACAGCGTTGCACTCACGTGCAAGCCATGCAAGAGCAATGCTGGGGGGCATTTGTTCCCTCATAAAAAAGGAAAAGGGGGAAAATTCCCCACTATTAAAGTTTCACGTGTTAAACACGTGAGCACTATTACGTTTTACGGAAAATACGAGTTATTTTACCGGTCATCGGAAAAATTCACTTAAAGGATTTATTTATTTATTTATTTTCAAAACGTTACAATCTTCCCCTCTTAAAGAAATTCGGTCCGCGAATTTAAAATCTAACTACGCGTACCCTCGAAGAGATGGGAATATTTCTCCCGCATCTCGACCTCGGCTTCCTACATGACCTCTTCGTCGCGCGAGCCATGCCAAAGAACCATTACGGTCGGCATGTCCTCGGACCTTGGTTTCTTCACCTGCCGATCTAAAATGACTATCGGCTACTCGGCTAAAGAAAGATTGTGCTCCCGCTGGATCGTCTGATGTTGTATCGCGTGAGCGAGGTACGGAAGGTACATGCGGAGCATTGATACAAGAAACATGGGATGAATACCTGAAAAGCTGGGTGGAAGAGTCAAACGATACGCAACTGCGCCGACATGCTCGAGAATCTCTAAGGGACTACATATCTAAAACTAAGCCTTCCTTTCCTCCTAAATCTCAATATGCCCTTCATCGGAGAAAACTTCAAGAAAACATGATCGTCAACAGTGAACTCAAGTCTGCAAAGGCGTTTATCGGCCTTAAGCTCTGTCTGCTCTAGGCCGCTCTTATCCTATCTTGAATCAACTAAATCTTTTTGGTCATCTCCTGCACAATCTGTGGCTCCAAGTACTGCTCCCACTGAGCTCTGTCCAGTCATACGAGCGATCGACATCTACTCCCATATAACGCCTCGAAAAGTGCCATCTGAATCTTCTCCTGGAAGCTATTATTATTGGAAAACTCTATCAAGGGCAAGTGGCGATACCAACTGCCACCAAAAACTAGAACGCAAGCCCGGAGCATGTCCTTAAGAATCTGAATGGTCCTCTCTGATGACCGTTGGTCCACGGATAGAAAACTACCCTGAAACATAATTGGTGTCCAAAGCCTCCTAAAGTTTCTGCCATGGTCGGCTGGGGAACTGGGTGCCTCTGTCAGACACAATACAAGTTGGAACACCATGTAGTCGCACAACCTCATCAACATATGTCTGAGTATATTGAACGAATCTGAAAGTGGTCTATATTAGCAGAAAGTGAGCTGCATCCGTCAATTGGTCTACGGTCACTCAAATAGAGTCATACTCTTGACTGGTCCTAGGTAGACCTACGATACAATCCATAGAAATCTGTTCCCATTTCCACTCTGGAATGAGCAAAGGTCGTAACTGGTGCTCGGCCTTGACTTTGCTGGCAAGTCAGCATCCCGAAACAAAATCGGTGACATCTCTCTTCATCCTTTCACATCTGTAGACATCTCATACGTCATGATACATCTTGGTGGAAACCGGATAAATATTATATGTCTGATGTGCCCCATCTAAATATCTTGCGTTTCAGTCCCTCGAAAACTGGTACACACAGTCGAACCCCAAATCGTATTACTCCCTGATCATCAATCACGAATTCTGAATTTCTGCCCCGTCGAACTTATTCCATGATCTTTGACAAATGAACGTCATCAGACTGTGCCTCATGAATACGATCAAATCTCCGTGGATGTACACGGGTACGGGCAATTTGTCCTCCGGTCGATGTAACTCGAACTGTACTCGGCAATCATAAAGAATCTTCTAATCTGCCGTCGACTGTCTCTAAACTATGCTCAAATAAGAAAAGTTACCTCTAGCCTCCGACTCAAAGTATCTGCCACAACATTCGCCTTGCTCGGATGATAAAGAATCATCGCAGTCATAGTCTTTCACTAACTCTATTCATCAACGCTGCCTTAAATTTTGATCTTGTTGCTGAAAGATATACTTTAAGCTTCTTATGATCCGTAAATATCTGGAATGACTCGTCTCCAAATCTTAAGTGTAAAAATCACTGCAACCATCTCTAAATCATGCATGGAATAGTTCTGCTCGCACTTCTTCAATTTTCAAGAAGCATCGCAATACCAAATAAAACCGCTCGATCCTGAAGGCAAAGACAAAACTAGCTCCGTAGTCAAACGAGTCTTTACTGCTGAAAGCTCTGCTCGCATGCCTCAGTTCAAAGAAAAGAAACTCTTTTCCAGGTCAACTCTGTCAACGTTGTAGCTATACGAGAAGAATCCCAACAAAGCATCGATAATATTCGGCCAAACCCAAAAATGCTACGAACCTCCGTCACTGATACCCGTCTGGGCCAATGGTGCACGTCCCCGGTCTTATTCGGTTCCATACATATACTATCTCTCGTAACTATGGGTCCCAAAAGTCCACACTATCCAACCAGAAGACACACTTGGATAATTTAGCGAACAGCCAGTGCTCTCTCAAGGTCTGCAACAAAATCCTCAATTACTGCCCAGGCTCCACTCGCCTCCAAAAGTACACTAAGACGTCCTTAATGAACACGATGTTAAACTGATCAAGAACGGCCTGGATATTTGGTCCATCCAATTTATAAACGCTGCTGGGGCATTGGTGAGCTCGAACGACATCACCAAAACTCATAACGCCCGTAACTTTTGTGAAAAAATAATCTTCGGAATATCATCTTCTCGAATCCGCAACTAATGGTAACCTGATCGCAAGTCAATCTTTGAGAAATGTCCCACACCCTGGAGCTAATCAAATAAATCGTCAATGCAAGGTAGGGGATATCTATCCCGCATAGTAACCCGATTCAACTGACAATTATCGACACATACGCAAACTGCCGTCTTTCTTCCTGACGAACAAGATAGGAGCACCCCAAGGTGACGTACTCGTACGAACAAGCCCTTTATCTGCAACTGGTCCTTCGGTTCTCTAAGCTCCGTTGGGTCCATCCGATATAGCGGTATAGAAAAAGGCTCCGTGCCGAAAATCAAGTCAAGCAGAACTCAACATCGCGCTCTGGCGACAAACCAAGCAACTTGTCAGAAAGGACATCTTGAAATTCCCTCACAATCGGGACCTGGTCCAATGGGGCCTCTGCGGCTCCAACATCACAAACATATGTCAAGAATTCCTGACATCCTTTTCTCAAGAACGAAGTAGCTCGAAGAGAAGAATTCAAACTGGGAAAGGTGGCGCTACGGTCTCTCTGAATAACAAGAACTGGAGCACCCGGAAAAACTAAATCCGATTGCCTTATCGCGGCAGTCCACAATCCA
Organism: Agapanthus africanus; assembly: GCA_030015575.1. Lineage (NCBI taxonomy): Eukaryota > Viridiplantae > Streptophyta > Magnoliopsida > Asparagales > Amaryllidaceae > Agapanthus > Agapanthus africanus. The sequence continues at coordinate 100,832,944 of CM057346.1, read as the reverse complement.
TAACACGTGATTAGCCAATCCATGCCCAGAAGAACTACAAGTAAAACATATCGAGAAGAATTGAATTGACAGAAAAATCCCTATCTCCTATACGATTAACACAAACACGAATGAGAAACATATCGAGAAACAAAAGATTAGCCTATGAAAGAAATCACAACAAGCGGCTGATTTAGCAAGGACCACAATCGGCTAAACTTCGATACAATTTATGTGGATACCATTTCAAATGACACCAGAAAGAAATACGTATCGGAAGAAAACACCGAACGAATACAATTCACAACGGCGTCTATCTAACTGCCTCTGAGCTGGCCTACTCATACGAATCCGCTTCGGTCTAGAAATGACTGAAGTCTCATAAATGCGCTCTTCCAACAGTAAGGTTGCGTTCATAGTAGCGACGCAAGTGTCAAAAGGCTGGGTGCCGACAGCAAGAAATAATTGCATGTCTAATCTGCACACGAACCTCTTTACCGTTTCTCTTCAGTGTCCACCAGGTAAGGAGCATATCGAACCACTAAGTAAACTAAATGTTGTACTCGGACACCGTCATCCCTGAAGTCTTGCGCAAAGGCTCGAAACTATGAACTCGAGCATCTCGAACGCTCTCCGAAAGAATATGAGTAAGAATTACGGCTGTGAACTCATCCCAAGTCATAGGAAGTGGATCTACAGCTCAGCTTCTCTCGACCGACTCGCACCACGTCTGAGCAAGACCTCTCTAGACGAAAACTCGCAAGCTCAATCCATATCTCGTCAGAACATCTCTGTGAACGACAATTCCTAGCCATCCTATCAAGGATTGTCTATGGATCCTCCACTGCATTCGTGACGGTGAAAACTGGAGGCTTCAGCCTCAAAACTCCTATAAGGATATGGAAAAATCTCGGAAACAATAAAAATAGCTGACAGAGTAGCAGGTACAATCACAGTCCTTGCAGTAAGAGGGACATCATTGGCTCTCAGCTAACCACCACTAACAATCCAATCATCTGTCATACGTCCTAAATACTCGACTCCAGCTTAGGCATCCATCCCGGAAAAGACGGACCACTCTGTCCCTGAGGGGTAGGCGTACCGCCCTGATCGATCCTCATCTCAAACGAGCCTACTCTAATCTCATCTTTGGCGGCAGCCCTCTGGCCCTCGTAGTCTCCGACGGCATAGTGGCTGGGATAAGAAACAGGATCGATAGGAACATTGCGATCGAATCAAAGGATTTCTGGAATCAAGGAAGGAAGTACAAGCAAATATATATCCTAAGGTCACTTGGGCGGAGTACCGTATCATAAGTATGCCGCGGAATATACACACGCTACGTCACTCTGCTTAAGTCACCTACTCCATCTACCAAGGGTCATCCTACACTCAGAAAGGTAAAACCTATCGCTCTGATACCAACTTTGTCATGACCCAAAGGTACGGAATATGACGGACACTTAAATTACGAAACGTCTCAAGACATAACGTAATCTAAGTAAGCCAAAGCTCAGAAATCTAAACCAATTAAAGAAATAGAGTGAAGGAAAGCCTTAATTTAAAAGATGATTTTTAACACATTAAGTCGCATTAAACATATTAAAAATATCAGAATTTCCTGAAAATTTTGGCAGAGTCTCCTTTGTAAATATTGGCCCCCAAATGGGTACAACACATGAAAATACATATACATACATACATATATATATATATATATATATATATATATATATATATATATATATAAATAAATAAAGGCATCACAAGCAGGAGCTAGCTCTTCGCCAATAGCGGAATCACAACCACATGCAATATGAATATCAAAGTGCACAATAAGCATATAAACGCACGTAAGTAAGCAAACAACTCATCGGCTCAAGTGAGCATCGACACCAGAAATAGAATACATACAAATCTCACAATCTCACCATCTAAGTCTAATGTACGAAGGGTAGATGGAGTATACTAGATACAAATAAAATACACGATGGGAGCAAAGAAAATCCTCCAAAAACCCACCTATGAACAAGCTACAAGCCGAAGCAAAGAAAGTAGAATAGGAGTACACCCGCCGCTACTGTGCTGACAGGCCAGACATGCAAGATACTGTGGCACAACGGGGGTGAGTTGCCAACTCATGAGTAATAAGTAACATCTAATAAGTCTATCGTAAGCATGCACGCAATGCGTCACAACCTACGTATATCAATATGATACGATGTATTAGTATGAATGCAACATGAATGCATAATCAACACGAAATCATGATATGTCGGATATGAGAAGATCTGTATCTTTAACTTGGTAAAACCCTTTGTAAAATAAAACTAGATTATAATCAGTGAAATCGACAGAAATCCGTGTCAAATATCGACACAATATGTTTATCAATGAAATCGACAGAAAAGTCTGTGTCAAATATCGACACAATATGTTTATCGGTGAAATCGACAGAAAAGTCCGTGTCGAGCATCGATACAATATCCTCAATATTTCGGGCTCCGTCAGTCCAGATCAGCCCATATCATCAAATCACAGGACTACGATCGGTATTCTTCGGATATCCGCCGCGCCAGACATCACCGGTAGGTAGTCTGCCCCTGCCAGGCTCATCGTCATCCCCACAAAAACACTCTCGTCCCGGGTACCATACCGGGTCCACCATGTACCCGAAACGGTTCATCCTACTCCTCAAATCGGGTCTTGAAAACCAACAGCAATCATGAAAACTCATGGTGGACGGCACATACATCACGAGATAACCGCAACTTGCATTTTAAAATGATAATAAGTTTTTATAAAATTCTTGCGGTTTTCCCCAAAATCCAGAAATCTCATAAATACTGAAATCCTCGAGAAGAATCACAATATATAAATATGCCGGTGATGATGGAAATCTAAGATACGGTAATATATACCATACGAAATACGGCCAGAAGCTATGCATGAATCATGATGCAATGAGGTATGTAAACATGATTAACAACCCTACGTATCCATTTAATGAGATGAATATGCAGGTATAAATATACGGATCATATATGATGCAAATGCACAAATATATATTCTAAGCAAGTTCTATAGTGTTCGTGACATAGCAATTACCAATGGCGTGTGTATTCGCATAATTAGTGCACGTGCAGCAAGAACCAATGGTAATGGTGCAAGTGTCCTATGAGATGAATCACACACACACACACACACACACACACACACACATATAACGATGCGATGCAATGAGATGGATAACTAGAAAACTACACATATAATGCAAATACTATAAGTAATACTAAACCATCGGGCGTCTCGCGCTATCTAGACGATCCCTTCATAGATTTGTACATCTACTCACCGGGACGTCTCGGCTAATCTGATCCGATCTCCGCCTTGTCTTTTCCGCGCCACATCCGACGCCTCTGCACTCGATTTTAGAATCGCATACGAGTAATTAAGAGGATAAATAAGAGATATTCACGGATACAAACGACATAAGTCAATCCACGCGCATAACAAGATGCGCACACACTTAGTGCACAAACGCGCTCACGACAACGCCACAAACTACTCTTGGGTCGCAAAATGTGACAACTACCAAGTCTAGAACCCAATCGCGCATTCACAACACATTAGTTATTATATGAAATATGTTATAACTCATCAAAACCTCAAACTTAATTAGAATCAATTTATTCCAAAAACCTAGTAAGCATCAATTACCATTTTAGTTCAAATCTTAATGTTTTAATGAAACTAGTGGACACAATAATCACTTAATATCTTAATTAAGCCACACAAACCTTTTCTAAAATTTTATCATATCAATTTACACATCAATTAAAAACCTAGTTTGCAAATTTATATGATTTGGACAATTTCAAAGTAACAATTAGCAATTTAGCAACTAAGTTAGGTTTTGCAAAACTCAAGATGTTAAACTAAACATCATAAATGTTTCCCCCAATAAGAGAGCAAGGCTCTGTTCAAATTTTGAACTGAGGCAGCGCCTCACATGCAAAGCACGAGAGCGCCAGCGCCCAGAGTTAAAAACTCTGAGGCAGCGCTAAGTGTTACAAACTCTGAGGCAGCGCCTCACGTGCAAAGCACGATAGCGCCAGCGCCAGAACTAAAAGTTCTCCACCCTTGGATCAAAAATCCAACGGAGATGATAAATCATCAGATACAGAATTAAATTCTGATTGAGGGGATACTCCTCAAATCATTCTAAACAAGAAAGATTGTGCTCTGTAAGTCAGAGCACCGTTGGATTAAAAATCCAATGGTGATTAAAAAATCACCAAGATACAGAATAAGTTCTGTATGAGAAAATATTTTCCCAATCTTGTTAAAAAGAAGAAAAATATCTTCTGTAAAACAGAAGTCCTTAGATCAAAGATCCGACGGTGGATAAATTCCCCACATCAATTAAGAAATCTCTTAATGAGTGATTTCCTTAGCTGAATCAACAAATCAGCCTCCTCTATATAAAGGACCCAAGACTTCAAGTCTTGTACAGAGAAACCCCCCCATAAACTTCAAACTTTAAATACGAGAGCAATTTCTTCTCAAGGTAAACAACAATAAGTGAGATCACAGCATCTCCTCCATATTTAAGAGTTTAACTCTCACATCAGAAGAAATTAGTTCTTTTTCCAGATCTCAGATCTATAAGACAAAGTCTTTCATAAGTGAGAATCCAATTCTAAGAGAATCGAATTGCGCAGAACAGAAAACTCAGTGCTTGAGAGTTTAACTCTTACATCAGAAGAACTTAGTTCTTTTTTCAGATCTCAGATTTATAAGACAAAGTCTTTCACAAGTGAGAATCTAATTCTCAGAGAATTGAATTGGGCAGAATACAAAACTCAGTGCTTAGAACTCAAAGTCTGACGCTCAGCGCCAAGTGCTCCACGTGCTCCTTATGAGGGCGCTATTTAAGAAGAAGCGCTTAGCATTCAAAGTATGGCGCTCAGCGCCAAGCGCTCTACGTGCTCCTCATGCGGGCGCTATTTAAGAAGAAACGCTTAGCACTCAAAGTCTGGCGCTTAGCGCTCTACGTGCCCCTCATGTGGGCGCTATTTAAGAAGAAGCACTTTACACTCAAAGTCTGGCGTTCAGCACCAAGCGCTCCACGTGCTCCTCACGCGGGCGCTATTTAAGAAGAAGCGCTCTGCACTCATTGGTTGGCTCCCAGCGCCAAGCGCTCCACGTGCCCCTCACGTGGGCACGTCCAAAATAAAGAGTGCTCTGCACTCATTGGTTGGCGCCAAGCGCTCCACGCGCCCCCCATATGGGCGCTGTCCAATACAGAGCTTTCTGCCCATAGAGCCCAGAGCCATAAAAAGCGTTTAACACTCAATAAAAGACAAAAAAGGATGAGCATCGAAAAAATGCTCAGCATTGTTGAACAAAAGGGACCGAGCCCAAACAAGTGTTTAACACTTTATTCAAAATTGAGTGGGCTGAGTCCAAGTTGACCAAAAGTCGTTAATTCAGATCAACCGAGCCCATGTGCTCATAATTTTCCAAACTGGTCTTAACCCCAAACCCAACTATAGGTTTTCCAACCAAAATTAGTTTAAGGGTACATCTCTCCACACCTCTGATACATGTCGTTGTAATTCTTCAACGTCTTCAGAGAGGTGGAGGGTCCCAATAACCAATAACTCTTGGACCACAACGTCCCTAAACTATACTCTATGGACTATGATGTCCTTAAACCTAATGGACCGCAACGTCCCTAAACTAAAATCCATGGACTATGATGTCCTTAAACTTATGGACCGTACGTCCCTAAACTAAACTCTACGGACTATGATGTCCTTAAATATGGATTATGACGTCCTTAAATGTGGACCATGATGTTCTTAAACCCAATGGACTGCAACGTCCCTAAACTAAACTCTATGGACCATGATGTCGTTAAACATGGGCTATGATGTCCTTAAACCCAATGGACCGTAATGTCCCTAAACTAAAACGATAGAGCCCAAATGCTCTTTCGTTGGATCTAAATGATTCTAAAACCTTATTGAGTAGATCTTAGTCTAAAATTAGACTAACGTATCCTTAACAAATATTTAAGTTGATCTTAATCTTAAACGAGGTTAACGATCCTTAAATTAAACCAAACCCAAATCTAAGAATATACGAATTTGGACTAATCCCCGCCCTATGAGCGACAACATAAATTAGTCTCCATATACAATCCACGGACAACCAAAAATAAAAGAAACACACACGACACGAAGTGAACATTTGGAGCAGGAGAAAGTGGTTACCGCGATGCGGTAACGTAATTAACTGCAGGGGCTTGCACCTGCGGGGAAAAGCATCCCCACTATCAAAAACCCCTCGTAAACGAGAGGGAATCTGACGAAGTCTGCTACAACAGCCACATCTATTTAAACCTTTGATACACGGTGTCATAAATCAACTTAGCATCTTTGGAGAAGTAGACAGATAAAACCATAAATTCAGGCAAGACGACCTAACACGTTTGTCTTCCCGGTTTCCGGTGGTAAACAGATTCTGGCACGCCCGGTGGGACTTTTTCCTCTTTCCACTCCACACTTCGTGGGTCGTGTTTCGCGAACAAATCGCGGTTTGCTACGGTTGCCTGTGGATTCGAGGTTTTAAGATTTGGTGTCTTGCTCCCGTGCAGAGAAAAGAAGATCAATGGGTTCCAGCTGCACCAACTGCAACAAGTCCCGCTCCGTCCCGTCTGGAGGAGTAACTTATGGGCCCCAAGCGGCCTCCATCTTCGCAATGCCGGTAGAACAGGTGAAACAGGCCACCACTGGGTTGTTCTTCGGGACCATGATCACACCAACAAGCTTCAGCGTCCCGATGTCGTTACAGGAAGCTCCAAAGAAGTCGGTGTTCGATCGGCTTGCAACCACCGCGGCCTCTCTCAACGGGTCATCCAAGTCTACTACCTCGGTCTTCGACAGGCTGAGCCTAAGCTTAAATGAGCCCATGAAGAGGCTCGCAATACCGGAGAAGGCTATCCTGACTCCTGCTGCAGATGAAGTCATCCAAACTACTTCCCCTACTCGAAAGTCGGCCTTCGACAGGTTGAACATTCCTTCCCAGCGGATGTCAGTTTTTGACAGGCTGGCGCCAATAACAGCCTCTCCTCAAAGCAGGGGGCATGACGAAGCTATTCCGACGATAAAAGTGATCCCGGCTACATGACATGCTCGACGTCGTCACTGGCGCCGAGTGAGGAAAGCTAGGGGCAGTTCCCCTTCTGGACTTTCCCCACCAGCTCCAATAGTGGAACTTGATGCTGCTGTTCTAACTGGGAATAGTTTTGAGCCGCTCAGGAGGGTGCACAAGAACTCTCCAACTGCCATGTTGAAAAATTCTCCTCCACCTGTGGAGAACGTTACAAAGGAAAACCCGGAACAACCCTCTCAGCGGCTGTCCTCCAAAATCCACAGGGTCTGGCGAAGAGTCCAAGACTCTGTAATTGACAAAGATTACTGCCACTGACAAAAGAAAATGATGGTCCGACAAGAGGAGGGTCATCCCGCCGTTGTACCACGGAAAGTATCGTCTGCAACAGTCCCCTCAACTTCAACCACTCATAAAAAGAGAAGCCAGCAGAAGATCCCCGTGCCTACGACAAATCTCAAGGATACTGAACCTAAACGCCTCAAGTCTGGGGGCATGGTAGTGCACACCGTCTACATGGCTTCCGGGAAAGAGGAAAGCCGTGCTTCTGGGGGTCATCGACCACTTACACGATCAGTAACTAAGGCTCAAGAGAAATAGCAAAAACTCCAGAAGATGCTGACGAAGATGGTCGCACTTACTAGGCAGAAAGAAAGTCCGGAAGTATCGTCGGATCAACGCCAGGAGCAAGAAACCGATGTCGAATTCCTCCGAAGAATGCTCGAAAAGAAAGATAAAGAAGCCGCAGAACAAGCGGCTAACATAAAGCAAATGGCGCTTCTGTTCCAAGATATGGTGGGAATGATGATCCAACCGGACCCTCCAACCGAAGATCCCCCAATGATCATTGAAGACGACAGAGGGGAGACATCAAACCCTCTTCCGGCTTTATCAGCAGCCAGGGAGGAGACGATCTCGAAAGCTGCGCTTGATGACTACACAACTTAACAGATATGAGCTCGTCAGGCAAGTGATGCTACTGGCCAAATCGTTAGAACTGGGCGACCATATCCAGGATGGTATAATCAAATTAAGTACCCGCCGGGATATACGATCCCTAAATTTCATTTGTATAAGGGGACAGGCAACCCCCATCAGCACGTCGCTCAGTTCAGGGCTCTATGCAGCAATACTGGAGGTGAAGACAAACTGCTGCTTCGCCAGTTCGTCGGAAGCTTAGCGAAGACGGCATTTGAATGGTACTCGGAGCTTTCGAATGACTCCATCAAAACATTCACAGAAATGCAGTTGCTATTCACCCAGCGTTTCACAAGCGCTAACGAGCGCACCTCGACCACGGCATTGATCAATGCCAGGGTGAAGCCAGGAGAGACATAGGTTCAGTATGCAATTCGGTGGTGGAACATATGGTTGAGATGCGAACAACGCATAGAAGAAGCTCCTATTGTGGGCATGTTCGTGGGGACCCTGGATCCGCATGCAACTATATCCCAATTCATGATGTTCTTCAAGCCGACCACTTTCCAAGCTTTGATCGACAAGCTGGCCCAAATGGACCAGATGGGCCATAGACCGCCCTCCTCGAAAACGGAACTTCGAAACGAAAAGGGCAAAGGGAAAGCGACCTTCGTCGCCAACGCTCAGCAATAGCCGAGTGAACCAAAACCGGTTGCTTGCCAAAGCAACAAACCGTGATTCCTCGACGAGAAGTTGAGACTTCCTTACTCGTTTCCCAGGGATAAAACGAGGAGACTGTTCGAACTAGCGGTGCACAACAGGCTCATCACCCTGCCAGATCCGAAACGCCCACTGCAGCTCAGTGACGTCAACAATCCTATTTACTGCCTCTACCACTGGATAGTGGGCTACCCAATCGAAGATTGCTTCGTCTTCAAAAACTGGATTGAGGAGCAGTACCAACTAGGCAAATTCGCGCCGTCTGAAAACTGGAGGGTAAACCCCCCACAACCGCACAATCCTAAAAAGGTGGACACGCTGGGGGCATCATGCTCATTTATAGAGGAAGCTCCATGGGAGGTTGTTCTTTCAGACAAGACTAAGAGAATGCTCAAGGATCTTCAAGCATGTTCGGCAATTAGATGGAAGAGCACACTGGAGCAAGAGATCATTGTGGGGATGCTGAAACCGTGCCCAACGCCGAAAGTTGATACCCAGGACCAGCCGTCAAAGTCTTCAAAGAAAAAGAAGAAGACCAAAAAGCCCGCGCAGTCTGATGACAAGCGCACGAACCTGCAAAAGCATATTGACGCGTTGGAATAATATAACCAGAAGGCGCGAACCCCAGTCACACTCCAAGAGTTTCTCAACCATATCCTTGAGGGCAGAGATGACAACAATGATGAGGGAGAAGACTCGTCAGAAGAACCCGAGGATTATGTGGCAAGTTGTCACATGATCTCTCATTCACTAATAAATGACGAAGAAGCTCACTCAGCACCAGAAGATAATATAGAGGAGTTGGGGGCAGGATCGGTACTAAAATCCCTAGGATCATCAGACGAAATGATAGAAATGCTGCTGAACGAAGCCCGTCAGAAGAGCAAGGCTGATCAAGAGCATGAAATGGCCATATTCGAAAGGTTCAGGCGTCGGCATCAAGTTGTAGAAGTCATGGTAGAGATGAGTCGCAAAGTGCTCCAACTAGATCGAAGCACGCCTGCGGCAGACAAAGACAGGCTTAAAATGAGGAAATGGTTCGCTAAAGCCCTGTCAATGGGAATGAAGCTGCTATCTTTCAAAGGAAATACTCCCGGCGGTATACACCTTGACAAAGCGGATGTACATCCTAACTACTGCTTATACCATCAAAGGATTGCACATCCTATCGAAGAATGCATGGCCTTTAAAAAGTGGCGGCAATGATACATTGCTCACCGACAACATTTCAAACGGATGAAGCGCAAACTCGTCGGGAGCAGAGAAGTATGACAGATGGGCACAAAAGAACTGCCGGCAACTGTCATATGGTCGATACCAGGGGATCACAAGTTCTCACCTTCGGAAGCGATTCTGATGAAGAATTGGCCTCGGCCCTCTCTTCAAGGAATCGACCTCAGGAAAAGAGGAAGAGATAAAGAACTGTGAAAAAATTTAGCTGCGTAATCGTACGTTGCCCGAAAAGAATCTCGGACCCACAAACAAGGGATCGAACAAAAAAGATAAGGGGAAGGAAAAAGTCCCTGAAGATATCGCCCTCGATGATCGATTCGTCGAAGAACTTGCAGCCAAGGACCCGCCTAAAAAAGACAAAGTGGATTACAATGTCCTGGCATACCTGAGGAAGATACCCTCACAGCTAAGCATTTTGGATGCCCTTCTGTTGTCTAAAGAGGCACGAGATTCTCTGATCAGGGCCTTACAAGAGCCCGAGCAGTTTCAAGCTTTCCTTGCCGAAGAAAAGATGAAGGACGAGCTGGAAGAAGTGCATACAGCTGACATCACTTTCGGCGATGAAGATCTTCTCCTCGGAACATGCGAGCACAACCGTCCCCTATATGTCACCGGGTACTGCCATGACATCAAGATAGGGAAGATCTTAGTTGACAACGGGTCCTCTGTCAACCTCCTAAATGTGAGGGTGCTAAAAGAAATCTGCATGAGCGTTCAGCACCTCGCTTAGGATAAAATCACCATCTCCGGGTTCGACTCCCAGTCATCATGGATGCTCGGGTCTGTAATACCGACGTTATGCTTTGGGCTGCTCATCACTGACATCAAATTTCATGTCATTGACGCCAAGACCTGCTACAACGCTTTGCTCGATAGGCCTTGGTTACACGAGTACAACATCATTCCTTCTACACAACATCAGTGTATGAAGTATTTCAAAGATGGTCTCGAGTATACCATAACGGGGGAACTAAACCCGTTCTCCGTAAATGAAGTCCGAAAGTACGAAGATGCAAAGTATTTCCTACCAGACTTTGAAGGCACGAAAAGATGCCATAAACCGGAGAATAAGCAAAAAGCTATCACCACTATTCCGGTATTCGGGATCGATACCGAGGAGGAAGAAGAGATAGTCTATTCGGGGTCTCCCCAATGCAATAGGCTGGGACCATCTACCCTTATTTTGGTCTTTGGCAGTGACTCTGAGGACGAAATCAACGCAGTGTTCTCGGTCCATCCATCAATGCAGGCCCTCACTGGAGATGATCAGAGTTTGCAAATCGTCATGGTTCCGTGGAAGCACTACAGAGAGCTTAATGCGCTTGAGACATATAGCGTGCAAGAGCTGCAGACATTCTACGTCCTTCCCAGGCGAAGAGGTGAAAAGGTGATCCTATTCTATCAATCCGCGGAAACTAAAGTCGAAAGAGAAGTCTAGCATGGTGCCGATTTTGCGCTCGACGGGCTCCAACCCATCCGTCTGCCTAGATACTACATGGAGGGATTGAAAAGGTTATTAAGATGCCAAGGCATACCTTTCAAACAGACTCCCCGACAAGCCCAGTTCTACAACATGATTTGGAACGTCCCCGGAACTCAGCGAAAATTGCCCAATGGGAAAATGGAAACGATTGGTCTTGGATATGTCCAGTCCAAGAGACGGGAGCAATTCCATGACTGCCATGTCATAAATGACCTCGATGAAGAAGGGGATGCTCTTTTAAAAGACGCTGACATTGAATCAGAATGAGGTCCTTCCATAAAAATGCTGAGTCCATCGTTTGAAGAACAGATGGACAAGTTAGTAAGGGAAGCGAGTCAAAAGGTTCGGAACGACCACAGCCACGAAATGACCATTTACGAGAAAGCCAAGACGCAACGCCTCCTTCAGTAGGCTACGGAGGATGACAATGCCCTTCACCGTCAGCCCGCCATGCATTATCAAGACAAGAAAAAGGCCCGACGCAGAGGCAAAAACAAGTTAAAGAACAGAAAAAATATTCGACAGTGGCAAAACGGATCCAAAAGGCCACGCGATCGAGAAAAGGTCAGCCGGAATCCGTCTCTTATGAAAAAGATGGATCGGGCATATTCTTTCCCTCAAGACAAGACAAGGAGAATCTTTGACCTTATCATGAAACATCAAATGATGACACTCCCAGAGTCTCGGCACCTCGATCAAGCAAACGAGGTTCATCACCCGGATTATTGCTCTTATCACCGAGCGATAGGACATCCTCTTGAAGACTGCTTCACTTTCAAAAACTGGATCGAAGACCAATATCAACTCGGCAGGTTCACTCTATCCAACAGTTGGAGGGTAGCCCCACCGCAAAAGCATGTACCAAAAGCAGTGTATATAGCAAAGGTAGAACCAGATCAACATCGGTCTTAGAAACAATCTTGTACCTGTCACGTGATAACGCTGTCGGAAGAAGGAGAGCGCGAGAATATGGATGACCTCTCATGGTGCTTCGAAAATGAGGATGAAGATGAGTTGATCTCAGAGTTTCCACCGGCGCCAAAAGAGTTGGAAGATGGAATACACACTACTGCGGATAACCTAAGGAAAATTAACTTGGGGACGGCAAAAGACCCACGACCTACGTTCATCAGTGAGTTGCTGTCTAAAGAGCAGGTGGTTACGCTAAAAGATGTGCTCATGCAGTATAAAGACTGCTTCGCATGGAAATACTCCGAGATGCCGAGACTAGATCCAGAAATAGCTGTGCATAAATTGGCTATATCTCCGGACGTCAAGCCAGTCAAACAAGCACCAAGAAGGGTACGGCTCGAACTTGAAATGAGTATCAACACCGAAGTCAAGAAGCTAATCGACTCCGGCTTCATCCAGGAAGTTCAATACCCCGACTGGATCGCCAACATTGTCCCAGCGATAAAGAAAAATGGGACGGTGCGCAACTGCGTGGACTTTCGGGACCTCAACAAAGCCTGTCCGAAGGATGACTTTTTCGTACCGGTTACTGAGCTGATGATAGATAACACGTCCACTCATGAAGTCTTCTCCTTCATGGACGGATCATCGGGGTACAATCAAATAAAGATGCATCCCGAAGACCAGAAGCATACCGCTTTTTGGACTGCTCTGGGCATATTCTGCTACAAAATTATGCCTTTCGGTCTGAAAAAATGCCGGTGCTACCTATCAGAGGGCCATGACAAAGATTTTTGATGAACTCATACATGAAGTCGTCGAATGCTATATCGATGACCTCCTAGTGAAAAGCAAATCGCACGAGAAATACTGGGAACATTTGAAAATAATGTTCCAATGTCTTTGTAAGTATAACCTGAAGATGAATCCTCTGAAATGCGCATTCGGAGTCTTCTCTAGCAAATTTCTAGGGTTCATCATACGACACCGGGGCATCAAAATATATCCATCGAAGATCAAGGCGATTATGGAAATGCCCACTCCAAGAACCTTAAAACAATTGTAGTCTCTATAAGGGAAGCTCACGTATATCTGACGGCCATAGCTAAGCTCTCCGGCAAATGCTGCCCCTACAGTCATCTAATGAAGAAGGGGACCTCGTTCGTTTGGGATCATAAATGCCAAAATGCACTGGACGAAATCAAGCAATACCTGTAGAATCCGCCGGTACTGACCGCTCCAGTCAAGGGAAAGCCCCTCATCCTGTACACAACCGCCCTTGAAGGTTCCTTAGGCGAACTATGGGCACAGGAAAATGACCAAGGGAAAGAGAGAGCCCTCTAATATTTGAGTCGAGTTCTTCTAGGGGCAGGAAACAATTACTCCCCTATCGAAAAACACTGCCTGGCGTTTATCTTCGCTATAACGAAGCTTCGACATTATGCTTTGGCACATGAGGTCCATTTCATATCAAAAGTGATCCTCTCAAGTATTTGATGTCAAGAGCCATACTAACGGGACGGCCCGCTAAATGGGTCCTACTCTTAATGGAATTCTTGATAACATACCGACCTCTCAAAGCAGTGAAAGGCCAGGCCATCACCGACTTCCTCGCTGAGCACCCGATACCTGCCAATTCACCCCTAAATTAAGAATTGCCAGACGAGCACACGTTTGACACGATAGACGGGGATAGAGGAGGGAGTGATACCCGATGTGAACTCTACTTCGAAGGGGTATCTTCCATGAAGAAGCGAAAGCACACCTCTCCCGTAATCAAATCTTGGGCAGGCCTCATTTTCGTGACTCCACAAAGAGGGATAATATGCTTTGCCTTTTCCTTAACAGAGCCGAGGACAAACAATGAACCAGAATATAGGGCTTTGATAGCAGGTCTTGAGATCGCTGTCGACATAGGAATCGAAAACCTCCTCATATACGGAGACTCCCAGCTGGTCGTTAGTCAAGTAAACGGTAACTATCAAATGTGCAAACCAGAGTTGGTAAAGTACGGCGAGAGAATGCAACAACTGCTGACTCAAATCCCCTCCTACATCCTGGAAAGCATATCGCGTACAGAAAATAGCAAGCCGGACGCATTAGCCATACTCGCTAAAGAACTGGCTGACAAAAACCTCGATGACATGAGGATCGTTGTACAAAGCCGTCGGGTTCTTGCACCAGCGGAAATGTCTCCGGAGTCGTCTGAAGAAAAGGAAGCGACCAAGCAAACGGTCCTACAATTAGAGGACCAAAAAAGGCTAAGAATTGGAGAAAATCCTTTATAGACTATTTCAAATCCCGTCAAACACCGGAAGATACATCCTCAAGACATCGGCTCATGAAACGAGCTCTGTCTTTCGCCTTTGTCAATGATACTCTATATAAGAGATCGTTCGACTCTCTGTGGCTGAGATGTCTGGGACCGGAAGAAGCAAGGAGAGTTGTCTAAGAAACTCATGATGGACTCTGCGGTTTTCATCAAGCCGGCCCAAAGATGAAGCTGAAGATCAAAAGGATGGGCTACTATTGGCCCACGATGGTTCAGGACTGCCTCGAATACGCGAAGCAGTGCCACTCGTGCGAAATTCATGGAGACTTCATCCACCAGCATCCAAACCTGCTACACCCAACAGTGGCTAGCTGGCCGTTCGAAATGTGGGGAACCGACATAATTGGGCCCATCGAACCAGCGTCATCCAAAGGATATCGGTTCATATTGGCGACAACTGATTACTTCTCTAAGTGGGCAGAAACCATACCGCTAAGAGAAGTGAAGACGGAGAACATCCTTCATTTCTTCAAGACACACGTCATCTATCGGTTCGGCACTCCGAAACGGATTATCTAACGGGCCGGCCTATAGAAGTCATAAAATCAGCCGCTTCGCACAGCAGCATAATATAGACTGGAGATACTTTTCGTTCTATAATCCCCGAGCTAACGGTCTAACTGAGGTTTTCAACAAAATCTTGACAAAGATCCTAAAGAAGACGATGTCCAAAAATAAAAAGGACTGGCATGAGAGACTGCATAAAACTCTCTGGGCCTATCGGACCACGTTCAAAATGACCACAAATACAATGCCATTCGCGTTGGTATTCGGCACAAAAGCGGTACTCCCCCTCAAGATAGAGCTACCCTCTCTATGAGTGGCAGTTCATTACGAGCTAACAGATGAAGAGAATGCTCATCTTCGGCTTAAGGAGCTCGAAGCCCTCGAGGAAACTCGTTTCATGGCGTAGCAAAACTTGGAAGCCTACAAAGCAAGGATGACGCGCTCATATGAAAGATTGACTAGGCCGAGAACATTCCGCCAAGCTGAACTCGTGCTAGTTGTAAAATGACCTATGATCCCCAATCGTGCCAAACGGGGGAAATTAGAGCCAAACTATGAGAGCCCATACATCATAGACAAAGTCTACCAAGGTCGGGCTTACTTGCTCATGGATATGCATGGCGAAAGACCCTTCCGGCCAATAAACGGCCGATTCCTTAAGAAATACTATGCCTGACGAGTCACAGCCAGGTTAATGATAGATGACGACGCTTGTGTCTGCTCGCTGTCTTCCTGAGTATCAAACTCTGTAAGTGCTATCCGGCAAAGCTTCGCCGCAAAAACGTGCATCGAACCGAAACATCCCTAAACTAACAATGGACCGTAATGTCCTTAAACTAGCTACGGACCGAAACGTCCCTAAACTAACAATAGATCATAATGTCCTTAAACTAGCTACGGACCGAAACATCCCAAAACTAACGACGGACCAAAATGTCCTGAAACTAGCTACGGACCGAAACGTCCCTAAATTAACAATGGACCGCAATGTCCTGAAACTAACTACGGACCAAAACATCCTTAAATTACTATGAACCGCTGCATTCTTAGGCTAACGCGGCAAAAACAAACGGTACGTTCATAAGCGAAATGGCCATGGATGAAGACCCAGAAAGGCTTCATGAGTAAAAACAGCAGGGCTACTGGCGAGTATGTGGAAACCCGAAAGGGCGCAGACTCGTAAAACAAAAAAAAATTCATGCACACTTGCAAGGTCCTCT
The DNA here is from genome assembly GCA_030015575.1 of Agapanthus africanus. Classification (NCBI taxonomy): domain Eukaryota; kingdom Viridiplantae; phylum Streptophyta; class Magnoliopsida; order Asparagales; family Amaryllidaceae; genus Agapanthus; species Agapanthus africanus. The sequence continues at coordinate 100,816,461 of CM057346.1, read as the reverse complement.
CGACCTTGTAAGGAGAAAATACCTGCGTGAGATCCTTACGACTCACAAGAGAGCAACACACTTAGGGATCTCCACGATTACTAAGGAAAAATTACACTTACGAGATCCTCACGACTCGTAAGGAGAATCCTCTTATGAGACCCTCGCGGCTCATAGAATTCAAAAGCCTTAAGTTACAGGGATCTGAACCTGTTCTTAAGCCATCACATTCCCCAGACCGTCCTACAAACGGTTCAATATTGACCATTGTATACAATCTACGTGTTGGATATAGTGCCCTCAAAGTCAATTATTGGATCGCAGGTATGTGATTGCAATGATTGAAGGAGGACCTATACCGGTAGGACAGTCTTACTCCAGATGATAGTATGCTATCTGGTTTATCTTTATCATCGTGTACTGCTTTAGGTGACATTACAGATCACTGTTGCACATTGATAGAGCCATTAGGATTCTTACTTGACTACCAGCAGTATGATGGCGATCATATACGTGAGAGTTGGGTAGTCTATATGCACATTCTTAAAGTGGTCCCTAGTCGTGGGAGTTTCGAGACAGGGTATCGATACTCCAGAGTAGCCTAGTATACAGTTGAGACCCCGACAAGAGGCGGTGGCTGGTCTCACAAGCCATTGGTGTTAATTAGATTACCTAAGATGTATACAGGTGCTCATTGGGTTATGAGTGCACTGGACAGGACTCGCCGGGAACCTGCTAGTTAGTATTATACCTGTCATCAGATAGCAGTTCCCTGGTGACATGTGTACAGGTTAGTTCATCGACCTGAGATCGTCATTTGTCTCATGTGAGTTCCCACTATGCTTTGATTATTACCCTACCACGGCATAAAGGAGTCGTGCAAACAGGTTTTAGTTGGGTACAGTCCCGAGCCACATGGAGGCGGTGAGCGGATCGGCATGGGATTCGTCTCTCCCGGTATTGGGGGTGAGATCGTGTTGTGTCTGGAGAGCCATTACACAAAGTCTCTGGCCGGGGCAAGCGAGATTTACTGGTAGGCACTCCAGTAGTATCTCAAGGTGTTCTAGGCTACACTCTGACACGACTTATACCGCTATTGGGGGTCTGACGTTTACCATCCCCTTAGGCCCGATATGCGATACTCACAGACGAACGGACCGGACTGTACGGATATTGTCATTGATAGGCTCAGTAGGGTTTCAGGATGAGTTCGCTCATCGGCCTCCCTTTTGCTCAATACCTGGACAGCCGTTACGCACAGCTGGTGCCACTGACGTGCTTGTGGTTAAACCCACTGTTACCGTATTGACGAGTCTTTAGAGTCCCCCACAGAAATTTTCCCAAGTTCGGACAAAACGTTGTAGAGGCCATATGGTTTTATGGCAAGGTTCGAATATACACGTGCACTTGTGCACGTGTCATGATTCAGACAGATAATACTAGTGGGCTTTGGTTTAAGCCGGATCCTAGTATTATATTGTGTTGGATTACTTTTGTCTCGTAGTATTCGTATTCAGTCGGAATACGGATACAGGTATGTATATACAGGTGAGGGGTATTCTCGTAATCCGTTACGAGATTACTTTAGAAGATGCATTTCTTTTTGGGATAATCATTTTGGTTTAAATGATTATTGGATTTGGAAAGTGTGACTCATTTTTGGTGACTCATTATTTCTAGCATGTTCACTATTGACTCATGGTAATGAGTCATCTAGTCATGATAGAATTAATGGAGTTTGTTTTGGGTGAGATATTATGAGGGCTTTGTGGAGATATTTTTGAGTGATCTTTTCTTTGTTTTAAAACACAAAACCTCATAAGATTATCACACAATTGAAAGAGGGAAGCCATGAGATTTTTGGTGCATAGTTTTTGCTCTCTTGACATTTGCTTGAGCTCACACTCTTCAACTCTTTGCATCTTCTTCAACCTCCACCCTATCCCTCTCATGTGATGAGAATCCTAGGGTGTATTGAGACAAAGTATTCACACTTCTCTCTACTTCAATCTTGGAAATGTCGGCTAGCAAACTTCATGTTCGAGTTGTTTCGGTTTGAAGCGGGAGCCCGTATAAAGAATCCTTGACGTGTTGCCACCTCGATGAGGAGATCGGAGATCGAGCGAGATCGGAGACGCCGCAACAAGCTAAGGATGGTGGCTAAAGACCGAAGGGCACGGATCGATCGGTATAGCCATTCTAACATCTTTACAGTATACTAGTTTACGGTTGATGGAACGGTGAGGGTTTTAAGTCTATGTTAGCGCCAGTTCTGTAAAAGTTTTTATTCCGCATTTGGCGTCGGATTGACGGCTGGGGCGCTACCGTAGACTTATATGGTATCAGAGCCAAACTATTAACCGTTTACTAGTAGTTTAGATAATTTTAAAGTATCGAAACCGAAACAAAACCCAAACACTGCCCTGCATATTTCATTCTCTATCAATTTTGAATGTGTCTTCTAAAATTATTTAAACAAGTGCAGAAGACTACTGACATGACCACAAGACAACACCCCAAACACGAGACCACCTCGCCGGATTTTGGCCGAGCATAGGCTCAAAATTTCCGAGGTCGCCAGCCTATATGGAGCTTCTAGATTTGGTTTTTGGGGAGTGGTCTGGTCTCTGGAAAGTTGGTTCAGTGGTATTGTTTGTTTAGCCCAGTTTGGATATGGTTTTGTCTGGTTGTTTGGGCTATTCGGGGGTTATTTCGAAGTCAATATTATCTAACATTGTTTAAAGTTTGCAGTGCATTACATTGCTATCTGTGACCGTGAATGTCATTCGAGCGGTAAATCGTATCTAATTGCTATAGCACTTTTAGACGGGTTTGCGAACGTGACATTCACGTTGATGTTCTGTGTTGTGCTGTGATGTTGCAGATTTGTTATGGTGGATAGCTTGCGTACAATGGTAGTGCAGTTTGGATATATTTGTACATTTGATATCGCGGGGTGAGCGTCAGACATGTGGACTGCCGTCACTGCCTGTTTGTATATTATTTTTTTGGGGCACGACCGGGTTGAGGTCGATGTACCCGTTGTACATATTTTCTTTTCTGTACTAGGTTTACCCCGCGATGGAGTGCACGGATAGCCGGGTTCTAGAGGGCAACGGGCCCGCATCTCATGGCTTTGAGACGGAGGGGGCCTCATTCTAGAATTGGCAGGCTATTTGCCGCACTCGTAGAGGGTACAGGTTGACCCAAGGTGGAGTGCTCAAATTACCGGATTCCGTGAGGTGCTTGGTGGTCCATTCACTTTGTTGAACGGCGCTGCCCCGCTTCAGGTTTTAGCGGGTAACTTGCCGCACTCGTAAGGGTCTAGGTTTTCATTGCACAGGCTATCCACACAACCAGGGGAATGTCGGGTTTCAGTAGCGGCTCTATGAAACCCGGGGATCCCAGCTTATCTGTATTGTTCTGTGATGCTTATTACTTTTCTGTAAAGTTGCATTTATCACGCCTGGAGCGATTATTGTATATTGGTATATATACTAGTAGATGTTGTATATGTTTTACACCAGCGCTAGTCCAGTCCCCGCTCTGTCGTTAGTTAAGTAACCTAACGGGTGATGATGGGACCCAGTGGCGAATGCGGATGGCATATACGTACATTTTATTTTCGTTCTTTTCTTGTGTGATTGATTGATGGGACTGTGTTGATTCAGATCAATGCAAGGAAAACAAACCTGTTGGATGTTGTTAGAACATTTTCAAAAAAAGGTTGTTATTACAAGGACGTTCTCTTTTGATTTGCACTGAGGTATTCGGTTATGAATATCAAGCACCTCATTCGACGAGGCAAGGGCCGAGATCCCTTCGCCGGGAGTGACCCCTTGGGCAGAGGTTTGCATTAGGGTAATAATTTCACTATCGTCGATTACTTTTTGGTTTGCATCGCGGTATTCAGTTTGGAATATCCTGCACCTCATTCTACGGGGAAAGAGCCGAGATCCCTTCACCGGGAGTGACCTCTTTAGCAAAGGTTTTCGCCACTATATTTTCGTAAAAAGCTATCTGGTTCCTTTAACGATATCATGTTCATTACGTTAAAGGTTTTCCGCTAAAAACCATTCGTAGCCCTCCGTCATTTCAGTTGGATATTCAGTAGTATTCAATCTATGTATTTTGACCTACGCCAAGGTATAGTGATTGGTAGCTGCTGAATATTCATCTGTTGTATAGATAGATGCGTTGATTTGGGACAATCGTACTATTATTTTGGCCAACGTCGAGGGTATGTACGGGTGTGTTCAAATTAACCTTGACAATGACGGTAGAACTTGACATGTGACTTATGATATTTTGGCCAACGTCAAGGTCATTAGAGCATGGGGTAAAAATCATATCGGGAGTTTCAAACATACAGGAAACTTGCTAGGCATGCGCATACCTTGTGGAGTGTGATAACGTGAGTGGATTCCATCACGTTATCATGAGATGATAGTTAGATCCCGATTCCCGCTGATGAGTTGGTTTACTCTTCGGGTGATCCCGACTAATTCTTCTTTCAGGTTTGGAGGAGAATTTGAGGATACAGTGGGAGGTTTCCTGATTAAATAAAGTGATAACCATTTTGATCTAGGTTAGAGTGCACGCAGAGTGTTTCTTTTCTCTCTCTCTCTTTGGCAGCGACCATGGCCCGACCCTAGACTATGACTCAGTAACCAAGTTGACCGAACTCTCTTAAAATACTGGCTTTTGGATTGGCTGAGTTGCATAAATCATTGCCACTCCTTCTTTTACCCTTTGCATTTCTCCAGAACACCTCGTATTACTACGAACATCCACTTCCATTGGATAAATCCATCGTATGGTTATATACGAACTCGAAGGAACTTGTTCCAGATTCGAGGATGGATTCAGGTTTTGGAGAAATTGAATAGGACTATTCAGTTGTCTTTTCCTTTTACCTTCTCTCAGGTTGCGAGGGCTCCTTGGTTTAGGAGAGTATACCTATTACGCTTATTGGATAGTCTTCTTCCAAAACATAGGCAGGTGCCGAAAGGTAGGGAATGAAGAAAACCAATTAGCTTAAGTGTGGTGTACAGAAGGTAATAGGTAAAGATATATGGAGGGATTAGAAAGAGGGCAAAGTAAATTGAGACTGGTATCATTCACGTCCAAACCGCGTATTTCATTGCTACTCCTACTTCACCTTTGCTTTTCTCCGATTCGGGAGAAATAGAATAAGGTTTATTCAGTTGTCTTTTATCATCACCTTCTCTCAGGTTGCGAGTACTCTTAGGATTAGGAGAGTACACCTATTATGATTATTGGATTGTCTTCTTCCAAACCATAGGCTGGTGCCAAACGGTAGGGAAGGAAGAAAACCATTCAGTCTAACGATGGTGTACAGAAGGTAATGACTAAAGACAAATAAAGGGATTTGGAGAGCTGGTAAGGAGATATAAGGTTACAGTCGTGAATCTGGATAATGGAAGAGGTATTACTAGGAATACCAGGATACCCCTTCGAAACATTTTCATATTTCAGTTTCACTGTGCGTTGTTAATTGAAAACTGATTTCCCAATTAGATACTGACTCCAGAATATGTATTTTACCAGGTATGATTCTCACATCTGTTGGCTATAGTGCTCTCAAGGCAATTATCATAGTCGCGGACTTGTGATTATGATTGAGGCAGGACCTATACCGATAAAACAGTCTTACTCAAGATGATAGTATGCTATTTGGTTTGTCTTTATCATCATGTACATGTTGATAGAGCCCTTAGGATTCTTGCTTGACTGCCAGCATTATGATGGCGATCATATATATGGGAGCTGGGGTCTATAAGCACATCCTTAAATGTCCCTAGTCGTAGGAGTATTGAGACCGGGCATCGATACTCCAGTGTAGACTAGTGTATACTGATCGAGACCCCGACAAGGGGCGGTGGCCAGATCTCACAAGCCATTGGTGTTAGTTTGTTCACCTAAGATAGTATGCAGGTGCTCATTGGGTTATGAGTACACTGGACGGACTCGCCGGGAACCTGATAGTTGGTATTATACTTATTGTCAGATAGCGGTTCCCAGGTGACATGTGTGCAGGTTAGTCTGTCGACCTGAGATCATCATTTGTCTCGTGTGAGTTCCCACTGTGCTTTGATTACTACCCTACCATGGCTCAAAGGAATCGTGCAAACAGGTTTTAGTTGGGTACAGTCCCGAGCCACATGGAGGCAGTGATCGGATCGTCGGGGATGTCTCTCCCAGTATTGGGGATTGATTTGTCAAAGAATTTATAACCGCAATCAAGAACGGCGTCGCTTGGTAGTTAGCCGGTGAGTACGGGTCGGTCCACAGGGATTTTGTATATTCTCGATTTGTTCTAACGAGTTAATTCTAAACGTTGTTGGATTGATTAAATCTAAAAACTAAGTTTGATCTAGACTAGGATTAAAATCTTGCTAGGATTAGGTTTAGGTTAAGTTTGGAAAGTCAATATTCCTCACTGCTTTCTATGCCCTAATTAAGATCTATGAGGTGTTATGGTAATAATTAATAAAGTGGATTAGTACCATCGGGAAGAAACGATGTTTCTTCCTCTAGGTTCTTGTCCTTCCTTTCTTAATTCTTACCCTAACCTCCATGGAAAACATACGCAACCGGTCTTTTATACTATGGTATCACCGCTACCTCGTGGGATAGGATGCCGTAAGGAGCGGTGTGTGCATGTATGCATGGAGTCCTATAAAAATATGTGATGGGCAAGAAAGGGGTGAGAGATCTTCATTTCTCAAGCCTTCCTCATTCCTAACCCTAACAAGTGAGGAGACTACTCACTCATTAGGGAATTGATTAATATGTTCTAAACTATCTAACTAGGGCAGAGAATAAAATCTAAACTAGGGAAGAAAGGAAAATTATACTAGGGCAGATAATAAAATTAACTAGGGCAAGAATAGAAAACTTACTCTAATTTGATGCACTCTTCATATTTTACAAGAATTGAAATTCTGAATTTAGATAAATACAATGAGGCATAAGAAGACGCATAACCTAAAAGAGGTTTTAGGGTTTCTATTTATAGAACATAGAAACCCTAGGGTTACAATCGATTCACGTCTGCATTTACAATTTTACCCCTAAAGAAGACTAGTCAACGCACCGCCAGCCGCCACAGAGATTTTGCACCGACACGGGCGTGGCCGCAGATCCACGGCCAAAAGCCAGGTTTGGCCGCGGTTCCGCGGCCATGTAGGGAGCTTGTGGGCTCAACTTTTCTGGTTGAATTTGTCTTCTTGTTTATTCAGTTGGTTCTTTAGAATGTCTTCTAGTTCTCTTCCAGATCTCCACAGTGAATAATGTAGTAGACTTTTACCGTTGCTTCGTGTCGAAGTCTTGAACCTTGCGCTGCCTTTATACTTTGTGAACTTGTTCATTGATCTTCATTGTCCCTCAAAATGTAGGCACGATCAGGATTCCATCATTTATCGGTCGTAGTCTCACTTTTGTATCATCTTTTCGTCAATTTCACTGTTTTTGTTCCGAGAACATGTAACCTGCAACTATGTAGCAGACATGGATCAAAAGCACCTGTTTATTTGTAAAATGAATAAGAATGGGGAATATAATAATGCAAAATTATGGTATCAACAAATTCCCCCAAACTTATCTTTTGCTCGTCCTCGAGAAAACCTAGTTTTATTCTTGAAAAAGACCTAGCCTCACTTTCGTAAGGAAACGCGATTGCACTGAGCTTGTGCAAGAAGCCGTTAAACCTCTAGATGTCCCTAGTAGGAGGAGTGTTGTCTCCTGAGGGTTTTCAGCGGATATTACCCACAAAATCCTATCAATTTGGCTTATCGACTTTTATTCTCCAATTAGGTCTTCCAACAAGGGATTCTATTATCTTCGACTCATAAATTATCCACCCGTATTTTTCACACTCCCTTATTATTTAACTTAAGATTATATATATTCTTGTGAATTTTTTTAGCTTTTGGCATCTTTTAAGTTTTCCTTCTAGGGTTCTATCTCAACTTAGGAATTTTTATCATCTCTATTAAAGATATAAGTCATATTTTTCACTCCTATCTCTTATCTAAACCCCAATCACATACCCCTACGTGTGTGTATATATCACCCCTACACTTGCAAATTCAAATCAAGCTATCATACTCTTGTCCGTCGTCCAAAGCACTTCTTAATTGGTGAATTTTTAGATGAAATCGCTCACACATTTTTCATGCGACCGTTAATACTTCTTGAGATACCAACGACCGATTACAAAATGTGCTTGCATATTGATGCGTAATTCCTAGTCTTGTAATACCTAAGGCTTATAGCAGTAACTCCCAAACCAGTTGGTCTAAGGCACTGGGTGATGAAGCACCCTCGCTAAATATTTTTTTATTAATGCAGCCTTAAGTAATCACAACAACCAGTATTCATTTTTTTTATTATCTCTTTATTCACGCTTGTATTTTTTTTTATTTTCCTTCATACTAAGGACTTTTAGATAAGAGCATTTCAAGGTCTCTTCTACTATTCCATGTTTCAAGGTTCGTATTTGTGCAATTTGTAGGGTATATATTTTCAGAATTTAGACTTAAGCTTAGGAATTATTTTTCAAATTTATACTTTAATAAAAATTTCAATACTTTTCCCTTATTTTAACTTAGTCCAAGAAGTCAACTCTAAATTTGCCTATTTCTGAATAAACTACAAAGACATATACTTTCTATCGTTAAATTTTAAGAAAGGTTATTTTTAGGGTTTTTAATTTACTAAGTCTAAGGTCTAGTTGTTCCTAGCTAGTTAACCTATTTGTCAAACTCAAGTCACTTAAGGCCAATATTGAATGTTTCAATTTTTATAATTTTTCAAATTTTCAATTTTTTATGGGTTTTAAAATAAGTATGCAAATGCAAAAATATACATATGAATGCGAAGGAAGAAAGCTTACCGAGCACACCCCCAAACTTAAACTTGACAGTGTCCTCACTGTCATGCTACACCAAGAGAGTCAAAATGGCCGGTATTCCCCTGTTTATTTATTTACAAATTTTTTTTTATTGTTAAAAGAAAAACAAAAAATATATATACAACAAGGTCCCCCCCAAACTTAAGCGAGACAGTGTTTCCACTATTTTAAACGTTAAAATTCAGAGTTAGGGAGGAGAAAAATCAAACTATACAAGGCCTTACACAGGCCAATGGTTAGCACCAACCATTCAAAAATTCTATTGTGATAATGGTAGGGTTGGTGAAAGAATGGAGTGTAGAGGAAGGAGTTGAGAAACACACGAGACCGTATGGGAAGAAAGGTGGAATATGGTCTCGGTGGAGGAGAAGAATGGCGGAAAAGAGAAAGAAGTATAGTACGAACTTGAGGGTGTAAATCGAGTGAATAAATTAGCGCAAATTGTGATGACCGATTTGCTTAAAGCGATTGTGCTAATTTATCAACCCGTCGAGAAATGTGGTCAAATCCCTCAAGATTCGCGAGAAAACATGGGTACGGTGAACTTGGTAAACCATCCATTGAAAATGGAAGCGCGACGGATTCTTGCACGGTCGAAACGATGGAAAGAACGAAGGGGAGTGATTTAGGGATAGTCTTATTCTCACCTAAGCAATTTGTCTCGAACTCGAAGGATTCCATCAATGGTTCGAAATGACTGTAAGCAACCGAGTCTGATGGTTCAACTGACTCATCCGAAAATTCAAAGGACTCAAACTCGGGCAGTGAGTCTTCAAAATCGTCCGAAAAAGTGAAGCACTCGTAATCGTTATCGGTTATGAGAACTGTGTCAGATTCAAAGAGGAACGCACTATTGGTGTCAAAACTGCTGTGATCGAACATAAATTTTTCAAGCTCACAGTCCTCCTGCGTGATCTTTTGCATGGTCGGAACGATAGAAATGAGGGGGGGTGATTTAGGAAGTATAACATTTAAAGGTTCAGGAGGATGAATTGGAAAATCCGACTCATCAAACAAAAATGGTTCATCCTCAATACTATCCTCAATACTCTCCTCAATACTATCCTCATAATTCTCCTCAAAAGTTATCGCATCCATGCAATTATCATCAAAATCAAGACGTATATGAAGTTCGGGAGAAACATTTAATAACTCGGGATGATGAATTGGAGATAAAATTTCAGTCAAATCTATGGGTTCATCATCCAAAATATTCCCGGCGTCAATATCCTCAATCAAGTGAAAATCAATTTTTTCGGACACCTCATCAAAAGTATGGATATTTATCAATTCAGGTTCTAGATTGGAGGTGTAAAGTTCGAAAGAATTAGGTTTGGGGTCACTCGAAAAGGGTTCTTCACAATCAGGTAAATCAAACACTAGAAAGTCGCACAACTCATTACACATTTTATTTTTAACTGGTGAATCATTTGGGACACTTGTTTGAAAACCGGAGTTGTGGGATTCAATTGGTGATGGATAGGTTTGATCTGGAAGGGTGCACAGCTCACTCTCTCCACTCAAATTCTCACTCTGTCCAACCGCCTCATCATACATTGGAAGATTTGGAGCTAGCTGGAAACTAGCTACCGGTTCACTAGGTTGCATAAGGGCGGCAATGGACGCATCCAAATTCCTCATCTGTCGGTTTGTTGCTGCAATGTACGCTTCCAATGACTTTTCCAGACTAGACATGAGTTGTGAAGGGGTTTCAGTAAAAGATTTAAAATTGTTTGGATACGTGAAACTCCCAAATGGTTGTGTAGAAGCAATGTCTAGGGAAGGTGCGGAAGTCGGGTAGGATTGGTAGGAATTGAATGGTTGGACAGGAGTAGGATCAACATTTGGATAAAAAAAGTGAATGGACTTGTTGATCACAAGAACTGGAAGTGTTGAAAGGAGTGAAAGATCGGTTACGAGATTGTTCAATATGTTCAGCGATAGACATGGGTTTCGGAGTTACAACAGGACTCGAAAAATGGGTATCAACGAAAGAAGGTGGTGAACGTTGAAATGGTTGATACAAAGTAGATTGTGGAGTCGAACTGTTTCTCCTAGACGCTTCTATTCGATCTTTCAAAGAAATTTTGGGCATGGAGGGGTCGTCCGTAATTCGACCAAAACAATTCGCGTATGAAACAATGTTTGGATGAGGGTACCAAGGTTCGGCAAGAGTTTTGGGAGGTGGGGTACCCATGATGTAAGAATGAGAAGAAAAAGAATGTGGGTGCAAGTGGGGTGCACGGAATTCTTAGCGACAAGTTGCAAGTTTTGTAAAAAAAATTCCTTTTTTTTCTTTTTGTGTTTTTTTTATGTGGAGCTTTTTGCAAAAAATATTTTCGATAAAAAGCTTAGACACACGTTCAATCAATCACAAATGCACAATCAAGCCTAGATCTAGGGTCACCTAGGTCAGCTAGACAACTCCTAACTGTTCCAAAGGGCAAGAAGTAGGACCTCAAACCGCCTCTTCACCGCCAATTGTGGCCAGGTAAGCACAAGTAGAGAAAGGAGGGATCCGCTCATGAATCACCGTGAGACGGGCCTTTTAAAGTTACCTTTCACTACCTGTCTAGCCTAGGCACCACAAAATCATGTTAGGATCAACGGTCGATGCCTACAACTATTCCTTTGTCCTATTGAGCGCGAAGTTCTTAGGGCTGAGTCTAATCTTTTTTAATTAATTGATGATCAATGCAATATGCCTTATGTGATTTTTGGGGTCCTGGGAAGGGTGATGAAATCTCCACCCAATCTGAATTGGTGTTCAAGCCCCTTAAAGTCAAATTAAATATGCAAAACAGTAAACACAATCACTTGCAAACAAATTTTTTTTAGCGCATCGCAAAGAATCCTACACAAGATCAACTATTGGAGAAGGGGAGAAATTTTTGGCGCAATGAATCCTGCAGGAAATTTTTACAGAGGAGATATTGGGGTTGTAGAAGAAGAAAGGAAGCTCACAGAAAAAATTTCAATTGATGACGTCACCACCCCGCGGCGGTTCCGCGGTCAAAAGTGGGTCAACGCGACGGTTCCGCGGTTGACTTGGCTGTTTAGATCCCAAAATCTCTTCTGTTTCTCTGTTTTGATTCTCCTTTGCTTGTTCAGATCTATTTTTTTTTTCTGTTTTGCTCTCTGGAATTTTCCAGATCTGAATTTGTTCTTCGATCCTGCACAATTCAAACGAAAATACCCTTCACAAAATAATAAGATGATAAAATTTTTTATATTTTTTTCTTCAGTTTTTATGATTTTTCAATTTTATATTAACCCGAAATTACAAAAAGAAAATAACACGCCATCCCCTGCAACGGCGCCATTTGATTTGTCAAAGAATTTATAACCGCAATCAAGAACGGCGTCGCTTGGTAGCTAGCCGGTGAGTATGGGTCGGTCCACAGGGATTTTGTGTATTCTCGATTTGTTCTAACGAGTTAATTCCAAACGGTGTTGGATTGATTAAATCTAAAAACTAAGTTTGATCTAGACTAGGATTAAAATCTTGCAAGGGTTAGGTTTAGGTTAAGTTCGGAAAGTCAATATTCCCCACCGCTTTCTATGCCCTAATTAAGATCTATGAGGTGTTATGGTAATAATTAATAAAGTGAATTAGTACCATCGGGAAGAAACGATATTTCTTCCTCTACGTTCTTGTCCTTCCTTTCTTAATTCTTACCCTAACCTCCATGGAAAACATACGCAACCGGTCTTTTATACTACGGTATCACCGCTACCTCATGGGTAGGGTGTCGTAAGGAGCGGTGTGTGCATGAATGCATGGAGTCCTATAAAAACTTGTGATGGGCAAGAAAGGGGTGAGAGATCTTCATCTCTCAAGCCTTCCCCATTCCTAACCCTAACAAGTGAGGAGACTACTCACTCATTAGAGAATTGATTAACATGTTCTAAACTATCTAACTAGGGCAGAGAATAAAATCTAAACTAGGGCAGAAAGGAAAATTATACTAGGGCAGATAATAAAATTAACTAGGGCAAGAATAGAAAACTTACTCTAATTTGATGCACTCTTCATACTTTACAAGAATTGAAATTATGAATTTAAATAGATACAATGAGGCACAAGAAGAGGTATAACGTAAAAGAGGTTTTAGGGTTTTTATTTATAGAACATAGAAACCCTAGGGTTACAATCGATTCACGTCTGCATTTACAATTTTTCCCCTAAAGAACACTAGTCAACGCGCCGCCAGCCGCCAAAGAGATTTTGCACCGACACGGGCGACACATGGCCGCGAATCCGCGGCCAAAAGCCAGGTTTGGCCGCGGTTCCGCGGCCATGTAGGGAGCTTGTGGGCTCAATTTTTCTGGTACTCTTCTGGTTGAATTTGTCTTCTTGTTTCTTCAGTTGGTTCTTCAGAATGTCTTCTTGTTCTCTTCCAGATCTCCAAAGTGAATAATGTAGTGGACTTTTACCGTTGCTTCGTGTCGAAGTCTTGAACCTTGCGCTGCCTTTGTGCTTTGTGAACTTGTTCATTGATCTTCATTGTCCCTCAAAATGTAGGCACGATCAAGATTCCATCATTTATCGGTCATAGTCTCACTTTTGTATCATCTTTTCGTCAATTTCACTGTTTTTGTTCCGAGAACCTGTAACCTGCAACTATGTAGCAGACATGGATCAAAAGCACCTGTTTATTTGTAAAATGAATAAGAAAAGGGAATATAATAATGCAAAATTATGGTATGAACAAGGATTGATGTCGCATTGTGTACGGGTGGCCATCACCTCAAATCCATGGCCATGGTAGACGAGGATTACCGATCCAGGATCGATAGTTTCTCAGGAGGTGATGAGTATCATGCCGACACTAAATATCGCGTTGTTAGGGGTCTGACTTTATCCACCCCCCTAGACTCGATATGCGATACTCTTAGACGAACAGACCGGACTATACGGATATTGTCACTGTCAGGCTCAGTAGGGGTTCATGATGAGTTTGCTCGTCGGCCTCCCTTTCGCTCAATACCTGGGTAGCCGTTATGTACAGCTAGTGCCGCTGATGTGCTTGTGGTTAAACCCACTGCCAGCGTATTGACGAGTCTTTAGAGTCCCACACAGAGGGTTTTCACGGTTCAGGTAATATGGTGTACATGGCGTATGTTGATACACACAGGTGTCCGATTAAATATGTGCATGTGCGGCACGGACTTTAATCGGACGGTTGATAATACTAGCGGCTTAGGATTAAGCCAGATTATTAAATCGGGTTTTGATTTAATAATTTACATATGTATTTGTATATATGTATTCTAGTATTATTGCTCACTATTCAATTTCTTTCTTGGCTATTCTTATTTTGGTACGAATACGCGTATATGTATTTCGATACAAGTACCGGAAAGTATTCCGTATTTTATACGGAATAGCTTCTAGATGATGCCACCTCATTATTGATTTTCCATTTATGAAAAATTCATTTGTTTCATAATGAGGTGGAGGGTGTGAGATGGCATGTGCATAGTGTTGAGCATGGTTTTGTGCATGTAGCAAAGGATGGGCACTTATTTGTTTATTGGAAATTGAAAAAGAGATTTTTTTATGTGAATTTTGGGTGGATGAGAGAGGGGGCCGGCCACACTTGATGAGGGGTTGATTTCATTTTTTTGATACATTGCATTATCACAAGCTAGCCCACTCTCACACTCTCTCAAGTTCACAAAAGAAAAACACTTAGCCATTTTCCTTTGTTCATGCAAAAGCTTCTTCACCTCCATCATCTTCTTCTTGAGTTGCTCCATGGAGCACATGGATGAAAGAAAATTGTATTGACACTTTCATACACCCCTACTCTCCATCGCTAGAGACTTTGGAGCATCGGTTGCCTCGTTCGACAAGGTTGGAGCTTGCGCCGTTTCCCTCGGGTGGATCATCGGAGATGGAGGAAGACCGGCAACCAAATATTATCAAAGGATCACTAGGAGATTGGAATGAAGACTGAAGAATACGGATCAACTCGGTATAACGATTCTAACCTCTTCTTAGTTTGCTAGTTTAGGGTTTAAGGCCGATCCGTAAATCGGGTAACGGTAGCGCCGGTTTTAGAAATTTTTGTTCCGCATTTTGGCCGCGTTTCGATGGCCGGGGCGCTGCCGCGACCCTTCATGGTATCAGAGCCACCTTTTAAACCCCTTACTAGCTTGTTTAAACGTGCTTAAAAGATCGATCAACGGAATTTACCAAAATCACGATTTCATATTTGGGTTTGCTGTCGATTTTCAAAAGTGGTCAAAAAATTACTTCGGGCATCTTAAAAATCCGTGCAGGCAATTTTATGGGTACACAAAAAGTTTGTCCTCATGATTCCTCTAAAGAGCCGTGGATCCGCCGCACTTAGCCCCTATTGGCGGCGGTTCCGTGGCTATTTAGTGGCAACGGGCATCCAAAATTTTTCTGTAACTCATTTACTTGGAATTGTGATTTTTTTGATATTCTGTTTTGGCCCAGGTTTCAGTGAAGTGTTGTTTTGCTATTGGGGCCAATTTGGAACTTAGTCGATCGATATTTTAAGTGTGCGTTTAACAATACATAGATTTCTATCTGCGACCGTGAATGTCATTTGATCGGTACAACTCGTCTAATTGCTATATTTCTTTTAGACGGGTTTTGCGAACGTGACATTCACGTTGATGTTCTCTGTTGTGCTGTGATGTTGGTTGGATCGTCGTGGTGGATAGCAATGGTGCAATATTGGTACAGTTTTTATTTCATTTGTACATTTGATATTGCGAGGCGTGCGTCTGACATGTGGACTGCCGTCACTGCCAGTTTGTATATTATTCTTTTGGGGCACGACCGGGCTAAGGTCGATGTCACCCTTGTATATTATTTTCTTTTCTATACTAGGATTACCCCGCGGTGGAGTGCACGAATAGCCGGATTCTAGAGGGCAACAGGTCTCCATCTCATGACGTTGGGATGGAGAGGACCTTACTCTAGAATTGGCGGGCTATTCGCCGCACTCGTAGGGGATATAGGTTGACCCAGGAGGGGTGCTCAAGTTACCGGATTCCGTGAAGTGTTGGGTGGCCCAGTCACGTTGTTGAAGGGGGCTGCCTCACTTCTGGTTTTGGCGGGTAACTTGCTGCGCTCGTAGGGGTCTAGGTTTCATTGCACAGGCTATCCACACGACAGGGAACGTCGGGTCTCATTTGCGGCTCAAATGAAACCCGGGGCTCCAGATTATCCACCATTCTGTGTTGCTTCTGTGATGTTTCTGTGATGTTGCTTTATATCATGCCTGGGACGAATGTTATATATATATTTATATATACTAGTAGATGTTGTATATTTTTTTCACCCGCGCTAGCCCAGTCCCCGCTCTGTCGTTAGTTAAGTAACCTAACGGGTGATGACGGGACCTAGTGGCGAATGCGGATGGTATATACGTACATTTTATTTTCGTTCTTTTCTGGTGTGATTAATTGATGGGAATGCATAGATTCTTATCAATGCAAGGATAAAACAAACCTATATATGATGTTGTTGGAACCAAGTTTTTAAAAACTGACATTACAGACGTACACTTTTGCTTTGCATCATGGTATTCATTTTGGAATATCCTGCAAATCATTCGACGAGGCAAGGGCCGAGATCCCTTCATCGGGAGTGACCCCTTGAGTAAAAGTTTGCGTCAACGTAATAACTTCACTATAGTCGATTATTTTTTGCTTTGCATCGTGGTATTCAGTTTGGGATATCCTACACCCCATTCGACGGGGAAAGAGCCGAGATCCCTTCACCGGGAGTGACCTCTTTAGCAAAAGTTTTCGCCACTATATATTTATAAAACCGCTTGGATTCCTTCAACGATATCAAGTTCATTACGTTAAAGGTTTTTCGCCAAAAACCAGCCGTAGCCCTCCGTCATTTCAGATTAGTATTGCTTAGTATTCGTGCTACGTTTGTCGTTGCTATTCGCCGAGGCGTAGTGTGCGGTAGCTCTGTAATACTTTTCTGTCGCATGGATATGTAGATTGGTTAGGACAGTCATACGACTTTGTTGATTATTCGTCAAGGGTCGTGCGAGTGGGTTTAATGCAATCAAGATAATGACGGGTTGAACTTGATTAGGACCTTTTGATTTGTTGATTATTCGTCAAGGTCACTTGGGTCCTAGGGGTAATAAAAATCATATCGGGAGTTTCAAACATACAGGAAACTTGCCAGGATTGCGCATACCTTCTGAAGTGTGGTGACTTGAGTGGCTTACATCAAGTTATCATGCAATGATAGTTGAATCCCGATCCCCACTAATGAGTAGGATTACTCCTCGGGTGATTCCGACTAATTCTCCTTTTAGGTTTGGAGGAGAATTCGAGGAAACAGTGGGAGCCATTCAGATTAGATAAAATGATTAACCATTCTGATCTATGTTAGAGTGCACGCTGAGTGTTTCTTTTCTCTCTTTCTCTCTCTGGCTGCGACTATGACCCGACCTTAAACTAAAACTCATGAACCAAATTAACCGAACCTTCTTAAAACACTTTGACTTTTGGAATGTCACAGTGTCGCATACATCATTGCCACTTCTATATCACCTTTGCATTTCTCCAGAACACCCCGTATTACTACGAACATCCACTTCCATTGGATAAATCCATCGTATAGTTACATACGAACTCGAAGGAAATTTTTCGAGGATGGATTCTGGTTCTGGAGAGATTGAATAGGATTATTCGGTTGTCTTTTCTCTTTACCTTCTCTCAGGTTGTGAGGGCTCCTAGGATTAGGAGAGAGTACATCTATTGAGCTTATTGGATAGTCTTCCTCCAGAACATAGGCAGGTGCCGAATGGTAGGGAAGGAAGAAAACCAACAAGCTTAACTGTGGTGTACAGATGGTAATAAGTAAAGACATATAAAGATATTAGAATAATGGCAAAGGAAATTGCGATCACCATCATACACGACAAAAATAGTGTATACCCCTGCCACTCCTACATCCACTTTGCTTTTCTGTAGAACACTCCGTATCACTATGGATATCCACTTCCATTGGATAAATCCATCGTATAGTTACATACGAACTCGAAGGAACTTTTTCGAGAATGGATTCTGGTTCTGGAGAGATTGAATAGGATTATTCGGTTGTCTTTTCTCTTTACCTTCTCTCAGGTTGCGAGAGCTCCTAGTATTAGGAGAGTACACCTATTACGCTTATTGGATAGTCTTCTTCCAAATCTTAGGTTGGTGCCGAAAGGTAGGGAATGAAGAAAACCAATTAGCGTAAAAGAGGTGTACAGAAGGTAATAAGTAAAGACATAATAAAGGGATTGCAGAGAGGGCAGGCAAGTATATGGTTACTGTCGTGAATCGGGATAGTGGAAGAGGCGTTACTAGGAATACCAGTTAACCCCTTTTGAAACATTTTCATGTTTCAGTTTCACTGTGGGATGTTAATTGAAAACTGTTTTCTCAATTGGAATCTAACTCCAGAGTATGTATTTACCAGATCAGTTTCTCACATCTGCATGTTATTACGGATGGTGAGTGGGAGTAAGATATTGGGAATTGGGTGATTAGATCCTCATTATATCGGAATTCGTTGTAATTGGTGATATTTGAGGAAATCATCTGGATTTTGCCAAATGGCAAATATTTGGTTTTGAATATCCGCTATTATGCACCAATTTCAAACTGATATATCTGTACATTTATTTTATTAAGTGAGATATAACTTTTTGATATTATGTCTGTGACGTTTATCTATATCAGCTGGTGATTAGGTAAGGTGCATTCAATAGCGGTGTAATTCTTCTTAACCATAGTACAGTTTTTCAACATACGACGCACGGGGTTTGAGTTATTGAACTCAGGGGATTTATACAAAGTATTGTATGTTGTCCAGTGTCCATTAGGACAATGGGGTTGGTACTCACACTGTATTCTGTTTACTCATAACTTCTCTGATTCTAGACACGTATTTCGTTGAAGTGCATGGTTCAGATTTTGAGAGGTTATAGGTATAAGAATAAAGTAGAGAACCATTTATTAGAAGTATCAGGATTCTTCAAAGTAGTCGAAGATGTAGACACTTGTGTTTGGTATTCCGTTGATAGTAATGTTTTTGAAAACTTGCTTCTCTTTCGGGTTACTCATATATGGATGCACTCCTAGATGAGTAATGCTGATTGTCCTCTTTCCATTTGGTTGATATGCACTGGAGACAGTTGCATGTTTTTGAATCTGGTTCAAATTAGATTAGTGCTTTTATTTCTATATTAGATTAATATAGAATCAATTTATATCTTAATGATGTTAAGGTATAGGGAGTTGTCCGGCTGATGCTTAAAACCAGAATCCGGATAAACTCAAGGCACGTTTCAGTAATGGCTGTTTGTGGGTTATCCCGGGCTTTGATGAGGGATAACTTTCTACCATCAGAAAGATCAATATTCATATTGTTCTTGACTCGCCACAGTTTTAGTAAAATGGACTTTTTAAGAAAAACACAAGCGGGAGTATGGTAGAACTGGAAGTTATTTCAGAACCACAAACGATTACTGGAAATTTAATAGAACCTAAGGATTCAATTCGATTTGATGTTCCATTAGCCACTCCGCAGATTTTGGTGGGTAACCTCAGGCACCCGAGAGGTACTTCGGTCTTCTCAGAGTCGGTGACAGGGAGGTTCTTGTATACCCAGACTTGCCATTGCTGCTGTTCTACACTATAAGACCCGGCAGGAGGATGAGTATAGCGTCATTCTAAACAAGCTTTAGAAGTGCACGTGTATATGATTCTGCCATAGGGTTGTTGTAGTCAGTGGGAGCAGTAGAAGTATAGTGGGCAAGTAGCTTATGTCTATTTATAGACTAAAGCAGGTATAGCGGAAATAGATTATCTAATTTTGATATGACAGTCATAGGCTTTGACTTCATCAGAATAGGAGATGGATCTACTAAGAAGGTAGTAGAGAGTGATGTCCAGGTATTGGGATGACATGCACTTGATAGGAAGAGATATTCCTATACTACGATCGGTTGTACTATGGTTGTCACAAAGTTGTTTCTCCATACAGGATATGGATGTAATATCAGGTTTTCTGGTTACTAGATCTATAGTTTTGGATCTAGATTTGGGAAGTATCCTAATCTGGGTACTTTGACATTAAATGGACGACTCCTGGCATGGTGGTGAACCTGCAGGTGATGGAGTCAACCTCTCTAAAGGTGTCTTACAACTAAATGGGAGAGGGATCTACATGATTAACATATCACTTGCTTAGGCAATTAAGTTAATCATGAAATGTCAAGTACCACACCAGATGTTGTTTTTGCACTAGGTGCAATAAACATATCAAATCCTGGAGAAACATTGGGAAGCAGTTTATGAACATAAGTGAAAGTTCTTAGGATATGGTAACGGAAGCTTCCTTCTGGAGACGGTTATTATATCAGGCTTCCAAGGTGACCTGGATGACAGAGTGACTGTCAGAGTTATAGTTTTCCCTCTTTTGAGGGACAGTATGTTGGACGGGTGGTCCAAGCGAATATTGAGAAAAGGCATGGCGCAGGATACTGATTAAATGAGTGGACGATACAGTCTAAGAAGTTTACTGGATTTGGAGTTCATTTGTGAACTGGGTCCCATCAGATATCCAGACAAATTCTAAGACAGGTATTGTTCATTTCGGGAGATAGCTTTCTCCGCGAAGTTGGGATACAGAGAGATACAGAAAGAAACATTGGAGCGGATCCACTCACTGAGGCTATTTCTCGAACGCAATCATTTTCGCAAACGGGCTTTGCGAAACTGATTAGTAGAGAAGTTGGGTGTTCGGTATCACACGGGCTGTGAGTATGCGACATCATAATAATTGGCCTTAAGTGCAAGTGGGAGATTGTTGGCTATAGTGCCCTCAAGGCAATTATCATAGTCGCGGACTTGTGATTATGATAATTGAGGCAGGACCTATACCGATAAAACAGTTTTACTCAAGATGATAGTATGCTATCTGGTTTGTCTTTATCATCATGTACATATTGATAGAGCCCTTAGGATTCTTGCTTGACTGCCAGTATTATGATGGCGATCATATATGTGGGAGCTGGGGTCTATAAGCACATCCTTAAATGTCTCTAGTCGTAGGAGTATCGAGACCGGGCATCGATACTCCAGTGTAGACTAGTGTATATTGATCAAGACCCCGACGAGGGACGGTGGCCAGGTCTCACAAGCCATTGGTGTTAGTTTGTTCACCTAAGATAGTATGCAGGTGCTCATTGGATTATGAGTACACTGGACGGACTCGCCAGGAACCTGCTAGTTGGTATTATACCTATTGTCAGATAGCAGTTCCCAGCTGACATGTGTACAGGTTAGTCTGTCGACCTGAGATCGTCATTTGTCTCATGTGAGTTCCCACTGTGCTTTGATTACTACCCTACCACGGCTCAAAGGAGTCGTGCAAACAGGTTTTAGTTGGGTACAGTCCCGAGCCACATGGAGGCAGTGATCGGATCTTCGGGGATTTGTCTCTCCCGGTATTGGGGGTTGATGTCGCATTATGTACGGGTGGCCATCACCACAAATCCATGGCCATGGTAGACAAGGATTACCGATCCAGGATCGATAGTTTCTCAGGAGGTGATGGGTATCATGCCGACACTAAATATCGCGTTGTTAGGGGTCTGACTTTATCTACCCCCCTAAACTCGATATGCGATACTCTTAGATGAACAGACCGGACTGTACGGATATTATCACTGTCAGGCTCAGTAGGGGTTCAGGATGAGTTTGCTCATCGGCCTTCCTTTCGCTCAATACCTGGGTAGCCGTTACGTACAGCTAGTGCCGCTGACATGCTTGTGGTTAAACCCACTGCTAGTGTATTGACGAGTCTTTAGAGTCCCACACAGAGGGTTTTCACGGTTCAGGCAATATGGTGTACATGGCGTATGTTGATACATACAGGTGTCCGATTAAATATGTGCATGTGCGGCACGGACTTTAATCGGACGGTTGATAATACTAGCGGCTTAGGATTAAGCCAGATTATTAAATCGGGTTTTGATTTAATAATTTACATATGTATTTGTATATATGTATTCTAGTATTATTGCTCACTATTCATTTTCTCTCTTGGCTATTCGTATTTTTGTACGAATACGCGTATATGTATTTCGATACAAGTACCGCAAAGTATTCCGTATTTTATACAGAATAGCTTCTAGATGATGCCACCTCATTATTGATTTTCCATTTATGGAAAATTCATTTGTTTCATAATGAGGTGGAGGGTGTGAGGTGGCATGTGCATAGTGTTGCCTCATTATTGATTTTCCATTTATGGAAAATTCATTTGTTTCATAATGAGGTGGAGGGTGTGAGGTGGCATGTGCATAGTGTTGAGCATGGTTTTGTGCATGTAGCAAAGGATGGGCACTTATTTGTTTATTGGAAATTGAAAAAGAGATTTTTTATTATGTGAATTTTGGGTGGATGAGAGAGAGGGCCGGCCACACTTGATGAGGGGTTGATTTCATTTTTTTGATACATTACATTATCACAAGCTAGCCCACTCTCACACTCTCTCAAGTTCACAAAAGAAAAACACTTAGCCATTTTCCTTTGTTCATGCAAAAGCTTCTTCACCTCCATCATCTTCTTCTTGAGTTACTCCATGGAGCACATGGATGAGAGAAAATTGTAGTGACACTTTCATACACCCCTACTCTCCATCACTAGCGACTTTGGAGCCTCAGTTTCCTCGTTCGACGAGGTTGGAGCTTGTGCCGTTTCCCTCGGGTGGATCATCGGAGATGGAGGAAGACCGGCAACCAAATATCATCAAAGGATCACTTGGTGCTTGGAATGAAGACCGAAGGACACGGATCAACTCGGTATAACGATTCTAACCTCTTCTTAGTTTGCTAGTTTAGGGTTTAAGGTCGATCCATAAATCGGGTAACGGTAGCGCCGGTTTTAGAAATTTTTGTTCCGCATTTTGGCCGCATTTCGATGGTCAGCGCGCTGCCGCGACCCTTCAACATCTGTATGGTTTTACAGATGATGAGTGGTAGCAAATTATTAGGAATTAGGTGATCATCCTCATTATATCGGAATTATTTGTAATTGGTGATATTTGCGGAAATCGCCTGGGTTTTTGCCGGACGACAAGTATTTGGTTTAAAGTATCCATTGTTGTGCACCAATTTCAAACTGATATATCTGTACGTTTATTTTTATAAAGTGAGATATAACTTTTTGAAATAATGTCGATGCCATTTATCTATATTAGTTGATGGTTAGGTAAGGAGCATTTAACAGTGGTGTAATTCTTCATAACCATAGTACGGTTTTCAACCTACGACGCACAGGGCTTGAGTTATTCAACTCAGGGGACTCATACAGAGTATTGTATGTTGTCCAGTGTCCGTTAGGACAAAGGGGTTGGTCCTCGTACTATATTCTGTTTACTTGTGACTTCTTCAGTTTTAGACATGTGTTTCGTAGAAATACAAGATCTAAGTTTTGAGAAGTTATAGGTACAAGAATAAAGTAGAGAACCAGGTGTCACAAGTATCGGGATTCTTCAAGGAGATCGAAGATGTAGATACTTTTGTTTGGTATTCAGTTGATAGTAATGGTTTTGATAAACTTGTTTCTTTTTCAGGTTACTCATACTTGGATGAACTCCTAAGTTGAGTAATGCTGATAGGCCTCTCTCCATTTAATTGACATGCACTGGAGACAGCTGCATGATTTGAATCTGGTTCTAATTAAATCAGTGTCTATGTTTCTATATGGTATATAGAATGGTTCATATCTTAACGATGTTAAGGTACGAGGAGTTGTCCGGCTTATGCTTAAAACCAGACTCTGGATAACTCAAGGCACGTTTATGTAATTGCAGTTTGTGGGTTGACCCGGGCTTAGACGAGGGTTGATTTTCTACCATCTGGAAGATCAATAGTGATATTGTTCTTGACTCGCCACAGTTTTAGTAAAATGAATTTTTTTCAGAAAATAGTAATGGGAGTATGGTAGAACTGGAAGAGATTCCAGAACCGCAAACGATTACAGATAATTTAATAGGACCTAAAGATTCAATCAGGTTTGACATTCCATTAGCCACTCCGCAGATTTGGTGGGTAACCTTGGGCACCGAAAGATACTCTGGTAGCCTCAAGGACGGTGACATGGAGGTTCTCGTTTACCCAGACTTGACTCTACTGTTGTTTCAGGTTATGAGACCTGGCAGGAGGATGAGTATAGCATCGTTCTAAACTAGCTTTAGAAATGCACGTGTATATGACTCTGGCAGAGGGTTATCGTAGTCAGTGGGAGCAGCGGAAGCATAGTGGGCAAGTAGCTTGTGTCTATTTATAGACTAAAGAAGATATAGCGAAGATAGATTATTTATTTTTTGATGTGACAGTCATGGGCTTTGACTTCATCAGAATAGGGGATGGATCTGTTAAGAAAGTAGTAGGGTGTGATGTCCTGGTATTTGGATGACATACACAGAGTAGGAAGTAAAATTCCTATACTACGATCGGTTATACTGTGGTTGTCATACAGTTGTTTCTCCACATAGGATATGGATATAATATAAGACATTCTGGTTACTAGATCTATGGTTTTAGATCTAGATTTGGGTAGTTTCCCAATCTGGGTACTTAGACAGTATTCTAAAGGTATTTTAGAATGGACGACTCCTGGCATGATGGTGTACCTGCAGGTGATGGAGTCACCCTCTCTAAAGGTGTCTTACAGACTAAAGGGGAGAGGGATGTGCATGATTGATATATCACTTGCTTAGGTAATTGAGTCAATCATGAGATGTCAAGTACCACACCAGATGTTGTTTTTGCACTAGCTGCAATAAGTTTATATTAATCCAATCCTGGAGAAACATTCGGAAGCAGTTTTAGAACATGAGTGGATGTTCTAGAGATTTGATATGGCAGCCTCCTTCGGGAGACGGTTATCATTCCAGGCTTCCAAGGTGACATGGATGACAGAGTGATTGTCAGAGTTATAGTTTTCCCTCTGACGAGGGGCAGTAGTTTGGACAGGTGGTCCAAGCGGATACTGAGGGAGGCATGACGCAGGATACTGATTAAGTTCAGTTGACGATACAGTCTAAGAATTTTGGATTTGGAGTTCATTTATGAACTAGGTCCCGTCAGATATCCAGACATGTTCTAAAGCAGGTATTACTCAATTCGGGAGATGCATTTCTCCGCGAACTTGAGATAAAGAGAGACATAGAAAGAAACATCAGGGCGGATCCACTCACTGAGGCTATTTCTCGAACACAATAGTTTTATAAACGAGCTTTGTGACATTGATTAGTAGAGGAGTTGGGTGTTCGGTATCACACGGGCTGTGAGTATGCGACATCGCAATAATTAACCTTAAGTGCAAGTGGGAGATTGTTGGATATAGTGCCCTCAAAGTCAATTATTGGATCGCAGGTACGTGATTGCAATGATTGAGGGAGGACCTATACCGGTAGGACAGTCTTACTCGAGATGATAGTATGCTATCTGGTTTATCTTTATCATCGTGTATTGCTTTAGGTGACATTATAGATCACTATTGCACGTTGATAGAGCCCATATGATTCTTGCTTGACTACCAACAGCATGATGGCGATCATATACGTGAGAGTTGGGTAGTCTATAAGCATATCCTTAAAGTGGTCCCTAGTCATGGGAGTTTCAAGACAGGGCATCGATACTCCAGAGTAGACTAGTATACAGTCGGGACCCCGACGAGGGGCGGTGTCCGGTCTCACAATCCATTGGTATCAGTTGGATCACCTAAGATGTATACATGTGCTCATTGGGTTATGAGTGCACCGGACAGAACTCGCCGGGAACCTGCTAGTTGATATTATACCTGTCGTCAGATAGCAGTTCCCTGGTGACATGTGTACATGTTAGTTCATCGAACTGAAGTCGTCATTTATCTCGTGTGAGTTCTCACTATGCTTTGATTATTACCCTACCATGGCTCAAAGGCGTCGTGCAAACAGGTTTTAGTTGGGTACAGTCCCGAGCCATATGGAGGCAGTGGGCGGATCGGAAGGGGATACTCCGCGGTTACCGGCATAGCACTGCTCTTTGGGGTAAAGGTTATGCTCTCGTCTCTCCCGGTATTGGGGGTGAGATCGTGCTGTGTCTGGAGAGCCATTACACAAAGTCCCTGACCAGGGCAAGCGAGATTTACTGGTAGGTACTCCAGTAGTATCTCAAGGTGTTCTAGGCTACACTCTGACACTACTTATACCGCTATTGGAGGTCTGACGTTTACCAGCCCCCTAGGCCCGATATGCGATACTCATAGACGAACGGACCGGACTGTACGGATATTGTCACTGATAGGCTCGGTAAGGTTTCAGGATGAGTTCGCTCATCGGCCTCCCTTTTGCTCAATACCTGGACAGCCGTTACGCATAGCTAGTGCCACTAACGTGCTTGTAGTTAAACCCACTGCCACCGTATTGATGAGTCTTTAGAGTCCCCCAAAGAAATTTTCCAAAGTTCGGGCGAAACGTTGTAGAGGCTGTATGGTTTTATGGCAGGGTTCGAAAATACACGTGCACTTATGCACGTGTCATGATTCAGACAGATAATACTAGTGGGTTTTGGTTTAAGCCGGATCCTAATATTATATTATGTTGGATTACTTTCGTCTCGTAGTATTCGTATTCGGTCGGAATACGGATACAGGTATATATATACAGGTGAGGGGTATTCTCGTAATCCGTTACGAGATTGCTTTAGAAGATGCATTTCTTTTTGGGATAATCATTTTGGTTTAAATGATTATTGGATTTGGAAAGTGTGACTCATTTTTGGTGACTCATTATTTCTAGCATGTTCACTAATAACTCATAGTAATGAGTCATCTAGTGAGTCATGATAGAATTAATGGAGTTTGTTTTGGCTGAGATATTATGAGGGCTTTGTGGAGATATTTTTGAGTGATCTTTTCTTTGTTTTAAAACACAAAACCTCATAATATTATCACACAATTGAAAGAGGGAAGCCATGAGATTTTTGGTGCATGGTTTTTGCTCTCTTGACATTTTCTTGAGCTCACACTCTTCAACTCTTTGCATCTTCTTCAACCTCTACCATATCCCTCTCATGTGATGAAAATCCTAGGGTGTATTAAGACAAAGTATTCACACTTCTCTCTACTTCAATCTTGGACATGTCGGCTAGCAGACTTCATGTTCGAGTTGCTTCGGCTTGAAGCGGGAGCCCGTATCAAGAATCCTTGACGTGGTGCCACCTTGACGAGGAGATCGGAGATCGAGCGAGATCGGAGACGCTGCACTAAGCTAAGGATGGTGGCTAAAGACCGAAGGACATGGATCGATTGGTATAGCCATTCTAACATCTTTACAGTATACTAGTTTACGGTTAATTGAACGATTCGGGTTTAAAGTCTATGTTAGCGCCAGTTTTGTAAAAGTTTTTATTCCGCATTTGGCGTCGGATTGACGGCCGGGGCGCTACCGTAGACTTACACTACGGGCACAAATAAACGTCTCCCCTACCCCGTTCCACCAATGGCTCAAAATATCCTCATGTGGTTAACGACACTTGTAAGTCCTCTCGACTTATAAGGAGAAAACTCACTTGTAAGATTCTTACGATTTATAAGAGAACATGCACTTAAGAATCATCATGATTCCTAAGGAGAAAACACACCTGCGAGATCCTCACGACTCATAAGGAGAAACATCTTTATGAGACCCTTACGGCTCATGAAGTTAAAAGCCTTAGTCGACACAATCCTAACCCTGATTGTTAAGCCACCTTTGTTCCAACCGACAAAGGCAAATGATGATTCGCTCCTGATAATATCTCAGTGGTAGCGATGCTGATGCCTAAATCGACATCAAATTCCAAGTCCTTTCACGGCAAAAGATGATTCGCTCCTGGCAATATTCCACTAGCAGTGATGCTGATGCTAAGATTGGTCTCAGATCTCAATCCATACTCACAACAAAATCAGCGAGCCAAAAAAATAAAAAATAAAAAATAAAAAATAAAAATAGCCGAAATGATTGGGCAACTCTCAATAAAAATCAGCGAGTAAAAAAGAAAATAGCCGAAATGATTGGGCACCGTGAAAAATAGCCGAAATGATTGGGCAATCGCGACTTTCGCGATATAAAAAGCTGAAATGATAGAGCATCGCGGAAGGAAACAAAAAAAAGATGAAACTAGTGCCCTACAGGTGAGTTCATACTAACCCCTGTATACAATCCATGGGCATAAACGAAAAGGGAACCACATTTCCCCACCAAACTCTGTCAAAGGGAGAGTCAGATCTCGAGGGAAACATCTGCATCCCAGAAGATCAACATGGCGTTCCTTCTCAACTCTAGTAGGATGCAGACGTAACGTCAACAACCGACCTCAGGGTCGCAACGAAGCGGAGCCATGGCAAAGTCCATAGTTTTCAAATATCGACGGCTACATCTACAGCATTTCAGCAGGATACGGACGCGACATCACCGATCGGAGCCACGACAAAGTCTCCAGTTCTAAGACTCTACGGTTCACAGATAACCTAGAGTCAACCCCGACACTGCAAAAAGCGGAGCAAGTCAGCCCTGACACCGCAGAAAGCGGAGCAAGTTAGCCCCGACACCACAGAAAGCAGAGCAAGTGAAACCCCGACACCGTAAAAAGCGGAGCAAGTCAACCCGACACCGTAGAAAGCGGAGCAAGTCAAACCCCGACACCGCAGAAAGCGGAGAAAGTCAAACCCCGACACCGCAGAAAGCGGAGCAAGTCAACCCCGACACCGCAGAAAGCGGAGCAAGTCAGCCAATAACCTCCCGTCGGAACAACATGCCGTCTCAGAAACAAATCAACCAATGACCTCCTCGTCGGAGTAATACTTCGACTCGGAAACAAGTCAACCAATGACCTCCCCGCCGGATCAATGCTCCGTCTGGAAACAAGACAACTCATGAACCTCTCGATTCAGGGAAATCAGCATCCTTGGTAAGAGCCTCTCGATTCGTTTTGACCCGCAAGGAAATCAGTGTCTTTGCAGGAATCGCTCGATTCGTCTCGACCCCAGGAAAATCAGTGTCCTTGGCAAAACCTCTCGATTCAAGGAAATCAATGTCCTTGGCGAGAACCTTTCGATTCGTTTCGACCCGCAATGAAATTAGTGTCTTTGCAGGAACCGCTCGATTCGTCTCGACCCCAGGGAAATCAGTGTCCTTGGCAAAACCTCTCGATTCAGGGAAATCGGCATCCTTAGTGAGAACCTTTCGATTCGTTTCAGTCCACAAGGAAATCAGTGTCTTTACGAGAGTCACTCGATCCGTCTCGATCTGCAGGGAAATTAGTGTCCCTGCGCATAAAGAAAATTCTCTTGTGGGATCCTTATGATTCTCGAGAGAAAATGCACTTAGGAGTCCTCACGATCCCTAAAGAGAAATTACACCTACAAGATCCTCTCGACTCGTAGGGAGAAAAGTCTTTATGAGACCCTCACGGCTCATAAAGTTGAAAAGTCTTAGACAGCAGAACTGAACCTGTTTCCTAAGCCATCGCTACCCTAGGAGGTTAAGATAGACTGTTATCTACCATCTACATGCCACATTTGCTAAAGTAACATGCCAACGACACAGCAAAGTAAAGAAAGCGATAATACGAGATAAAATGTTCCTTTTATTCATGAATTTAATTGAGTACAAGATACATCACATAAAAGAATAAAAATGGAATGATGAATGAAAATGAATGCATGTTATTCATAGATTACAAATTTTCGGTCAATACAAAGGTGATTACTGAGAAGGAGGCATCTTCAGTAAGTCAGCAAGCCACTCGCGCACTCCTCTCAACTCTTTTTCATAGTCAGCCACCGTGGCCAACTCCGCTTCAATTCGAGCCTGTTGCTACAAACAGGATGAAAGCTTCTCATCGATTTCCTGCTGAGCAGCTTCGCAACTCTGTGTAACCCACTCAGTGAAGTCAAGCTTCTGCCTCAGCACCAGCCCACCAGAAATACATCGTTGGAGGTCTTCAAAAATAGCTTTCAGCCACGCAGCATTCGTTTCGACCTGGGCACGCAATTGGACAGACTCGTTGGAAGCCGCTTCATGTTCCTTTCGCTTCAGGGTCGCCTCTTGTTCAAAATGGCGGATGAAAAGAACACCACTCTCGACCCACGCAGCCCGCTGGGAGTTCAGAGCTGATACTTCAGGAGCGGGACGCTTGAGCTCAATCTCATGCAGGAAAGCCTCAATCTTTCTGCAGTAATTAATCCAAGACTCGACGACACCTTCGTCATGGAAGTTCATGAGCGTCACCAGCATAGGATTAACCTCAGCAACAAAATCTGCAGTGAATGTGAGGGCCTCTGCGTCAAGATCCTCGACGAATTCGCTCAATATTCGCAGGTTAGTCGCAGTGCCCTTGGAAGATGGGCGTTTAGCAAAGGGCCCTGCTGGCATTAGGATGCGAGACTCAAAAGGAGCTGGAGCCGGTGCGATTGCTGCAAAACGAATTATGGTCAAATGTCGACTCGAGAGCTAAAGAAAATACACGAGCGATGGAGTCTACTGTACTGGTTGTCGCAGGCGGCAGGAGGGGGAGTGTCGGAGCCACGGCTATTCTTTCGCCTCCCCCTTCAACCCGTGACACTATATTCGATATGAAGAAGAATTAGCAATGACATTGCTACCCGTAAAAGAAAGGAAAGGATGTCGTCTAAAAACTATACTCACCGACACCAGCAGGTAGGATGATTTCTGACTGGAAGGAGAAATGCGGGTTCATCACCTGATACAGATGGTCAAAAAAGACTCCTGCAAAGTTGTGACAATATACTGTCAGTACAAGGAGGATGATACCCATAATGAAACCGATAAATCGCAAACCTATACCTTCCAGCACTCCAGAGGGCATAGGAGAAGGCGACGGAACAACAGCCGTCATGGCGGCAACCAGAGGTGCTTTAGATGGCACAATCTCAGCGTTCACTGCACCTACACTCAAAATAAACAAAATATCGTCAGAGGGGGCTGAACGGGATTGAGAAATAAAAAGAGAACAGTGACCCAATACCTACCTGATAGGTTGTCGACCAAAACCGCGATGGAAGCATCACCAGGCACAGTGGCTTCTTCGCTCTCCTTCAGTGGGATAGTTTCTGCGCCCATGGATTTATCCCCTGATTCGACAAGGGCCGTCATAATGCTTGTGATGCCCGCCGATACCAGGGAGCCACAAGGGGAAAGAGCGGCGATTTGGGCAGTCCCAGACTCCCGAGAGAGAGTAGCCACTTCGGGCTCTGTGGTCGCCATCGTTTCGTCTGCCATCTCACCGCCAGGACTTGGCCCTGCAGGATATGGTATATAAGAATTTGCAGAGTGAGTTCTAATAAAAAAGACCGGGCATTACGTTACCTTGCGATAGACTCTCGATTTCCACCTGAGCCACGCGCGCAACCTGCCTATGAGCGGTAGACAGGGAAGCTGGAGCACCCTCTGAAGGAATAGCGACAGATGGTGTGGTGCTTGAGCCTGCACCTACAGCCAGGGCGGCATCATGTTCCTTCACTGCGCACTTTCTGTGTTTCCTTTCGGTCTGGGCTGTGAGAATTGATCTCCTCAAGACCTCCGACAAAGGGACGTCGTCGTATGAATCGAGCTCTGCCTCCGACACCATTACGGCGTCCATCATCGGCTGCATTAGCAAAGCCTCCAGCGGTAATGTTGGAGGAGCTGGGGCCACAACAGCCGGCTCTGGAAGCATCGCTGCACCACCGCTCGGGATCGGTGCCGCACTCGGAATAACCCGAGTCAAGGTAGTCCCTGCAACAAAATAAAAGAGAGGGTCAGAGCATGAATAAAAAGGGGAATGAAGGCACAATGAGCTGAAGTATACCAAGACCCAATGAAGCGCGGAGCCTTGTTCCCTAATGGAAACCGAATAAAGCAGCAAGGAAATACACAAGAGGAGTATCACGTGTCCACACATGATCGGGCATCACGTAGGGACATGTGACCTTCTATGAGCAAAGTTATAGGCGCTAAGATATACAATTTGAGATGGGGTAACGTGCCAGCACGTGATGGATTCCTGAACCCTTTAAACTAATAGAATTGAATTCTAATCAAAATGGGTCACATGCCCACACGTGATGGGCCTTTAAACCCACTGAAAGGAATTAAAAGGTATAATAAAACAGCAAGAAAAAACTCCAATGGGGTATCACGTGCCCACACGTGACCAGGGGTCACGTGCCGACACGTGATGAGTTCCCGAGCTCTTTAAAAGAATGGAATTAAATTCTGATTAAATGGTCAATCAGTGGGGTCACGTGCTAACACGTGATAGGCTCTTAAACCTTCTGAACTAATAGATTTAAATTTTAATTAAGGGAAATCAAAAACCCTAATATTTCCCTAGATCTTTCCAAACAAAAAGATTGCGCTCTGTAAAGCGGAGCATCGTTGGATTAAAAATCCAAAAGTGATTAAAAATCACCAATTTATAGAAAAATTCTATACAAGGAAAATTTTCCTAAAATCTGCCAGGAACAACAAACAAAATATGTTTTGGATTAAAAATCCAATTGTGAATAAAATTCACCGAGTGATCCAACGGATCATGTAGGTTATAAAATCAATAAAATCTTTCGATGAAAGATTGACAAAACAAACCGATTCTTTTCTTTCTCCTATAAATAGGAGCCAAGAAGAGAAGAGAAAGAGAACAATACAATAACAGAGAGAGAATACAAAAGAAAAGAGAATTTAATTCTCTAGAGAGAAAAGAAGGTCTCTTCAGAAAAAGAAACCCTAGGTAAGAGAGGAAAAGAGATCATCTTATAAGTTCCCAAAAAATAAAAAGAGAATTTAATTCTCAAACTAAGAGTTAAACTCTTCTGAAAAAGAACTTAGTTCTTCCTTTGGATGAAGGTCTACAGAAGCAGATCTCCCCATAAGTTGAGAATTTAATTCTCATCGGGGAGATCCTGCCATGCAGATCTAAAACCTAAGAGAAGACCTAAGTTCAGAGAATTATATTCTCCTACAAAGTATATAGGAATTTGATTCCTCCAACAAAAATAGGGTTTAACCCTTAATATAAGAACTTAGTTTTTCTTCATAGTAATAGATCTGTAGAAGCAGATCTTCCCATAAGTTGAGAATTTAATTCTCATCGGGGAGATTCTGCCATGAAGATCCAAAACTTAGAGGGAGAATTGAGTTTAAAGAATTTAATTCTCCCAAATACTTAGGAATTTAATTCCTCTAAATAAAATCAGGGTTTAACCTTAGAAAAGAATTTAATTCTTAAACAAGGGACTTTTCATGCATGTAAAAAGATCAAGTACCCAACATGATCACATGGCAACACGTGACCTTCACCTCAATGATAAAAAAAGAATGAATGAGATGGGGTCACATGCTCCCACGTGACCCTTAGATAAATTCCTCAAAATAAAGAAAATAGAGCCAAGTCAGAACAAATTTTGGGCGCCTCACGTGTCCCCATGTGACCCCTGACAAAAAGAGAAAACAAGGAAAAACTGAGGAGTTAATACCTAATGCGTGGGCACCATCACGTGTCCACACGTGATGGTTATAAAGATTAAGTGTTTAACACTTATATGAATATTCTGATAATAAAATAAAGGAAGTTTGGGCCCAACACTCAAGCTCCTCACGTGACCCCACGCGAGCGCTTCTTTTTTTAGTGTTTAACACTATTTTGTGCGCTGTATCCTTAGTGTTTAACACTATTTTAAGCGCATCACGTTAGAGCACGTGATAGACGAGTCTACTTTAGTGTTTAACACTATATTCGAGCCAATCTTAGCCCAAATTAGCTAAGTCTTCCAGAGGTAGGACCCTCCCTTTTGATTGAACCTCAAATACACTCTTGTCTTCCAAAATTGGTCATCTCATATGACATTCAAAGCAAAACCTAGAGCCTTTCAATCAACTTTGGTTCAAGGGTACATCTCCTTACACCTCTGATACATGTCATTGTAATTCTTCAACGTCTTCAGAAAGGTGGTGGATCCCAATGACCAATAACTATCTGGTGCATTTCCAAACCTATGTTTGCTTCTGAACTTGGACCGCAATGTCCCTAAACTAAACAATATAGCCCAAATGCTCTTTTTTTTAGATCTAAATAATCCTGTTAAGTAGATCTTAGTCTAAAATTAGACTAACGTATCCTTAACAACCATTTAAGTTGATCCTAATCTCAAACGAGATTAACGATCCTTAAATCAATCCAATTACAGATCTCCCAACCAAAATTGGTTCAAGGGTACATCTCTTCACTCCTCTGATATTTGTCGTTGTAATCCTTCAACGTGTTCAGAGAGGTGACGGGTCCCGACAACTAAACACTTTACGGACTGTGGGATCCTTAAGCCCATGGACTATGATGTCCTTAACCTTGGACTGTTGGGTCCTTAAGCCCATGGACTATGATGTCCTTAACCTCAGACTGTGGGGTCCTTTAAGTCCATGGACTTTGATGTCCTTAACCTCGGACTGTGGGGTCCTTTAAGCCCATGGACTATGATGTCCTTATCCTTGGACTGTAATGTCCCTAAACTAATGGACCGCAATGTCCCTAAACTAAACAATAGAGCCCAAATGCTCTCTTGTCGGATCTAAATGATCCCGTTAAGTTGATCTTAGTCTAAAATTAGACTAACGTATCCTTAACAAACGTTTAAGTTGATCTTAGTCTCAAATGGGACTAACGTATCCTTAAACCCAACCCCAAACCCAAATCTAAGAAGATACAGATTTGGACTAATCCACGCCCTACGGGTGACCACATAAATTACTCTCTGTATACAATCCACGGGTAACCAAAAATAAAACAAACACACACGACACGAAGTGACCATCTGGAGAAGGAGAAAGTTGTTACCGCGATGCGGTAGAGTAATTAACTGCAGGGGCTTGCGCCTACAGGGAAGAGCGTCCCCACAATCAAAAACCCCTCAAACGAGGAGGAATCTGACGAAGTCTGCTACAACGGTCGCATCCATCTAAACCTCCGATATACGGTGCCATAAATCAACTTGGCATCTTCAGAGTGGTGGACGGATAAAACCAAATAGAATCTGCCCCCAAATTCAGGCAAGACGGACCTACGCGGTCGCGTCTCTGTGTTCGGCGGAGAACATATTCCGGCACGCCCGGTGGGACCTTTTCCTCTTTCCACTCCACACTTCGTGTGTCATGTTTTTCCCGTGATCAGATAATCGCGGTGTGTATGTTTGTGGTTGCCCTTAGGGGAGTGGATACTGAATTCGGCGTTTCGTCTCTATGAAGAATGGCGTTTGTTCCTATCTTAGCAACAAAGGCTCTATCATATCTGGTGGAGTCAAGTACGGGCCACTTGCAGGCTCAAATCTATGCAATCAGGCTCTTCAAGAAATAAATGGGCTTCTCTTTAGGTCGATGCTCCCACCTCCTACCCTCGGTGCCTCAACACCGATAGAGGAAGCCTAGAGGAAGTCTGTAGTCCACAGGCGGGCTCCCCAAGCAGCAGCTTTGCCGATGGAATCAGTTCTCAAACAACTGGCACATGCTAAGGACCAAGGTCGACGAAGGGGGCAGAATATTTAAGCTCTCGAAGGACATAGGGGGCAGGCTCGGCAAAATGCTGAGGCTAATCAAATCCCGGCCGTAAGAAATGGTCGACGTCGATATCAGCGTCATACAAAATGAGCTAGGGGCAGTTCTCCGTATGGTCCTGTTTCAACCCCAGCAGTGAATGTTGTTGTTCCAACTGGGAACAGCTTCAAATTGTTGTGAAGGGTTAGACAAAATTCTCCTACCGCAATATTGAAGAAGTCTCCGCAGCCCATGGAGATCCCACGAGAGCATAAACCAGTTCGCTCCCTTAGACAGCTTTCCTCATCTATATATAAGGTGTGGAAGCAGGAGAAGGGGACTCACCCCAAGACGGATCCTGATACAACGGTTCCTCCCAAAACTAAAGCGGCTTTTTACAAAATAGAGAGGCCCAATAAAGCTCAAGTGCCCGAAGAAAACTCCAAAGGCCAAAACTCCAAACACACCAAGCCTGGGGGTATGGTAGTTCACATAGTCTATGTGGTGAATTCCAAAGAAGAAGTTTGAGCTTCTACTAAGTCACCGACCTCAAACTCGGTCCTTAACAAAAGTTCAACTTCAACGTGAAAAGCCGCAGGAGATGCTTGCTCAGGTCGCACCACTCGCTAATCCATCGTCTAAGGCAAATCCCGAAGACGCGCCTGGAGAAAGAATAGAGAAGGAGTCGGATATTGATTTCCTAAAGTACACTCTGAAAAAAGGAGATGTAGAAGCGGCAGAAATGTCCACTAAAATGAACCAGATGGCCCTTCTGATTCAGAATATGGCTGGAATGATGGTTCAATCGGAACCACTGGCAGATGAACTTCCGGTAGTCAGTCTTAAAGATAAGGATGACATTTCAAATCCTCTGCAAAGCTCATCAATGGCTGAGAAGGAAATAATTTCTAAAGGCAAATCTGAACGAATATATCGCTCAGCAAATCGAACCTCACTACGCCAATGAAGCCGCAAATATATCAATCATGATTGGTTGACCGTATCCGACATGGCACAATCAAATACAGTACCCGCAAGAGTACACACTTCCAATGTGCCACATGTACAAAGGAACTGAGAATTCTAGTCGGCACATTGCGCGATTTGAATCCATGTGTGGCAATACTGATATACTTCTCCTCTGACAGTTCACCGGTTGTCTGGTGGGCATTGCCTTCGAATGGCATGCAGAACTCCCAAATGATTTCGTGAAAGTGCTTCAATGAAATGGATATGCTCTTCTGTCAGGGATTCGCTAATGAAAGCGAACATACTGCCGTGACGGCGCTGGTCAACAAAAGGGTTAGATCGAATGAGACTTGGGTTCAATTTGTTACCCGATGGCGAAATCTCTGGTCAAATAAACGCAACGTGTCGACGAAGCGGCAGCTGTGGGAATGTTCATAGCCACTCTTGACCAAAATTCAAAAGGAATCCTCGTATATGGCCTTCTTCAAGCCGACGACTTTCCAGAAAAACTCATGGATAAAGTGGCTCGATTGGATCAAATAGGTCAAGACTCTTCTCATCCGATGATGACGAGTGAAAAGCGGAGATAAGATGGTGTTTGTCGCCTACGCTAAACAAAAATAAGCGGCTCTGAAGCAACCTGTCACCAAAATAGCGACGACATGGGTACTCGTTGCCGTGAGATATACACAGAGGCATATTCCTCACTGGCAGAAGAATCTCTGTGTAAAATAGTCCTTTCTTCTCAAAAGGTAAGAAGGATATTAAGGGGCCTACAAATAAGTCCTACAACCTAGTGGAATGCCCCACTAAAAAAACAGTATATTCACAAGCGAAATGGGCACGGATGAAAACCCGAAAGGGCGCCGTGAGTAAAAACAGCAGGATTGCCGACGAGTTTATGAAAACCCGGAAGGGCGCGATGTCGTTAAGAAAACGGTATGTCCACAAGCAAAATGGGCATGGATGAAAACCCGAAAGGGCGCCGTGAGTAAAAACAGCAGGGCTACTGGCGAGTTTGTGAAAACCCAGAAGGGCGCAACCTCGTTAAATACACTTACGAGATCCTCACGACTCATAAGGAGAATCCCCCTGTGAGACCCTCATGGCTCATAGGATTCGAAAGCCTTAAGTTACAGGGATCTAAACCTGTTCTTAAGCCGTCATATCTCTTAAATTGCCTTACAGGCGGTCCATATTGACCCTTGTATAAAATCTATAGGCACGAATAAATATTTCTTTGCCAAGTTCTACAAATGGCAAGAAATGTCCCCATATGGTGAATAACACTTATAGGTCCTCTCGACTTATAAGGAGAAAACACTCTTGGAAGATCTTTACGACTTACAAGAGAAGACATCACTTAGGAATCCCCATGATTCTTAAGGAGAAAATACGCCCACGAGATCCTCATGACTCATAGGGAGAAAAACCTTTATAAGACCATTACGGCTCTTAAAGTCAAAAGTCTTAGTCGACAGAATCCTAACCCTGTCTACTAAACCATCTTTATTCAAATCAGCAAAGGCAAATGATGAGTCGCTCCTGGCAATATCCCAGTTGTAGCGATACAGATGCCTAGACAGGTGTCAAACTCCAAGCTAACCTCTCCGGCAAATGCTGTCCCTACAGTCACTTAATGAAGAAGGGAACCCCGTTCGTTTGGGATCGCAAATGTCAAAGCGCACTCGACAAAATCAAGCAATACCTGCAGAATCCGCCAGTACTGACC
The DNA here is from genome assembly GCA_030015575.1 of Agapanthus africanus. Lineage (NCBI taxonomy): Eukaryota > Viridiplantae > Streptophyta > Magnoliopsida > Asparagales > Amaryllidaceae > Agapanthus > Agapanthus africanus. Next base: position 100,778,223 of record CM057346.1, on the reverse strand, counting down.
GCTTCGGTCAAGGGAAAGCCTCTCATCCTGTATACAACAACCCTTGAAAGTTCTTTAGGCGCGCTATGGGCACAGAAGAACGACCAAGGGAAGGAGATAGCCCTCTACTATTTGAGTCGAGTTCTCCTGGGGTAGAAAACGATTACTCCCCCATTGAAAAACACTGCCTGGCATTGATTTTCGCGATAACAAAGCTCAGGCACTATGCGTTGGCGCATGAGGTCCATCTCATATCAAAGGTGGATCCTCTCAAATATTTGAAGTCAAGAGCCATACTAATAGGGCGGCTCGCTAAATGGGCCCTACTCTTAATGGAATTCTCGATAACTTATCGACCTTTCAAGGCAGTGAAAGGACAGGCCATCGCCGACTTTCTCGCCGAGCATCCTATACCTGCCGATTCACCCCTAAATTGCGAATTGCCAGACGAGCACGCGTTTGACACAATCGACATGGGGAAAGGAGAAAGTAACACCCGGTGGGAACTCTACTTCGATGGGGCATCTTCCATAAAGAAGCGAAAGCACATCTCCCCCATAATCAAGTCTGGGGTAGGTCTCATCTTCGTATCTCCACAAGGAAGGATAATGCACTTTGCCTTTTCCCTAACAGAGCTGAGGACAAACAATGAAGCCGAATATGAAGTTTTGATAGCAGGACTTGAGATCGCTGTCGACATGGGGATCGAAAACCTCCTCATATACGGAGACTCCCAGCTGGTCGTTAGCAAAGTAAACAGCGATTATCAAATGTGCAAACCATAGTTGGTGAAGTACGGCAAGAGAGTGCAACAATTGCTGATTCAAATCCCTGCCTATACCCTGGAAAGCATACCGTGTGCGGAAAATAGAAAAGCAGATGCATTAGCCAAACTTGCTAAAGAACTGGCTGACGAAAACCTCGATGACATGAGGATCGTTGTGCAAAGCTGTCGGGTTCTTGCACCGGCAGAAATATCTCTGGAATCGTCTGAAGAAAAGGAAGCGACCAAGCAAACAGCCTTACAAATAAAAGATCAGGAAAATTCTAAGGATTGGAGAGAAGTCTTTATAGATTACTTCAAATCCCGACGAACACCTGAAGATGCATCCTCAAGACATCAGCTCATGAAACGAGCTGTCTTTCGCCTTCGTCAATGATACTCTGTACAAGAGATCGTTCGACTCTCTATGGCTAAGATGCCTGGGGCCGGAAGAAGCAAAGAAAATCGTCCAAGAAACTCACGACGGACTCTCGGCTCTCATCAAGTCGGGCCAAAGATGAAGCTGAAGATCAAAAAGATGGGCTACTATTGGCCCACGATGATCCAGGACTGCCTTGAATACGCGAAGCAATGCCACTCGTGCCAAATTCACGGGGACTTTATCCACCAGCATCCAAATCCACTACATCCAACGGTGGCTAGCTGGCGATTCGAAATGTGGGGAACCGACATAATCGGGCCCATCGAACTAGCATCGTCTAGAGGACATTGATTCATTTTGGCGACAACTGATTACTTCTCCAAATGGGCAGAAGCAGTACCGCTGAGGGAAGTGAAGACGGAGAATATTCTCCATTTTTTCAAGACACATGTCATCTATCGATTCGGCACTCCACGATGGATTATCTCCGATAACGGGCCGGCCTACAGAAGCCATAAAATCAGCCGCTTCGCACAACAGCATAACATAGATGGAGATACTCTTCGGTCTGTAATCCCCGAGCTAACAGTCTAGCTGAGGCTTTCAACAAGACCTTGACGAAGATCGTGAAAAAGACAGTGTCCAGAAATAAGAGGGACTAGCATGAGAGACTGCATGAAACTCTCTGGGCGTATCGAACCACATTCAAAACAACCACAAGCACAACACCGTATGCATTGGTATTCGGCGCTGAAGCAGTACTCCCCTTGGAGATAGAGCTACCCTCTTTACGAGTGGCAGTTCATTACGAGCTAACGGATGAAGAGAATGCTCATCTTCGGCTTGAGGAGCTTGATGTCCTCGACGAAACTCGGCTCATGGCGTAGCAAAACTTGGAAGCTTACAAAGCAAAGATGACGTGCTCATATGAGAGATTGACTAGGCCGAGAACATTCCGCCAAGGCGAACTTGTGCTAGTGGTCAAGAGACCCATGATCCCCAATCGGGCCAAATAGGAGAAATTCGAGCCGAACTATGTAGGCCCGTACATCATAGACAAAGTTTACCAGGGTAGAGTCTATCTCCTCATGGACATGCATGGAGAAAGACCCTTCAGGCTAATAAACAGTCGATTCCTGAAAAAATACTACGCCTGACGAGTCACGGCCTAGGTTAACAATAGATGACGACGCCTATGTCCGCTCGCTATCTTCCTAAGCCCAAACTTTATAAGTAGTAGCCGGCAAATGGACCGAAATGTCCTAAAACTAATGACGGAACGAAACGTTCTTAAACTAACGCGGACCGAAACGTCCTTAAACTAACGATGGACCACTATGTCCTAAAACTGGCTATTGACCGAGACGTCTATAAACTGCTACGGACCGCAGCATCCCAAGGCTGACACAGAAAAAAATAAAATAAAAAATAAAAAAGAAGAAAGAAAACGGTATGTCCATAAACGAGATGGGCACGGATGAAAACCCGAAAGGGCTCCGTGAGTAAAAACCGCAGGGCTACCGGTGAGTTTTGTGAAAACTCGAAAGGGCGCAATCTCGTTAAAAGACACTTGCAAGGTCCTCTCGACCTTGTGAGGAGAAAATACCTGCGTGAGATCCTTACGACTCATAAGGGAGTAACACACTTAGAGATCCCCACGATTCGTAAGGAGAAATTACACTTATGAGATCCTCACGACTCGTAAGGAGAATTCCCCTTTGAGACCCTCACGGCTCATAGGATTCAAAATCCTTAAGCTACAGGGATCTGAACCTGTTCTTAAGCCATCACAACCTCCAATGCTGCCCTACAAGCGGTTCAATATTGACCCTTGTATACAATCCACAGACAAGAATAAACATTTCCCTAACAGAGTCCCACCACTGACGAGGGATATCTTCATATGGCGAACGACACTTGTAAGTCCTCTCGACTTATAAGGAGAAAGCACTCTTGTGAGATCCTTATGACTTATAAGAGACCATACACTTAAGAATCCTCACGATTCTTAAGGAGAAAACGCACCTACGAGATCCTCACGACTTGTAGGGAGAAATACTTTTATGAGACCCTTACGGCTCATGAAGTCAAAAGCCTTATTCGACAGGATTCTAACCCTGTTTGCTAAGCCATCTTTGTTTAAATCGACAACGGCAAATAATGATTCGCTCCTGCTAATATCCCAGTTGTAGCGATGCTGATACCTACATCAGTATCAAATTCTATGTCCTTTCACGGCAAATAATGATTCGCTCCTGGCAGTATTCCAGTCGTAGCGATGCTGATGCTGAGATTGGCATCGGATTCCAAACTCAAATCAGTGATCCAAAAATGCATATGAAATAGCCGAAATGATGGGGCAACTTGCAACAAAGTCAGCAAGTAAAAATATATATGCATATAAAAATAGCCGAAATGATTGGGCACCGCGAAAAAATAGCCGAAATAATTGGGCTATCGCGACTTTCGCAATATAAAAAGCTGAAATGATAGAGCATCGCGGAAAGAAAAAAAATGAAATGAAATGAAACTTTTTGCCCTATATATGAGATCACATCGGTCCCTGTATACAATCTAGGGGCACAAACAAAGAGAGGATCATATCATCCCACCAGACTCCATCGAAAAGAGTGCCAAGTCTCGATGGCAACATCTACAGCGTAGAGACTCACAACGGCATTCCTCCTCATTCCAGCAAGACTCGAACGCGACAATCAACCTCGGAGCCATGGCAAAGTCCCTAGTTCCAGATCTCGACGATTCACAATAGCCTAGAAACCACCTTGACATTCATCTCGTTACAGTAGACGCAGTGTCAACAACGACATTTCTTCTCAACTCCAGCAGGATGCAGACGCAACGTCAACAATCGACCCCGGGGTCAAAACCACGGAACCATGACAAAGTCCCTAGTTCCAAGCCTCGACGGTTCATCAGCAATCTAGAGACCACCTCGACATTCATCTCGACACAGCAGACGAGATGTCACCACAGCATTCTTCCTCCAACAGGATTTGGACGCGCCAAAACAACGAAGCAAAGGCAATATTCCTGGCTTCAGGGTCTTGCGGCAACTCATATAAAACCTGAAAGACTATCGGAGATCATCCCACACCAGCGCGGAGTGATCATCACCACGACATTCGTCTCGATACAGCAAACACAATGCCAGCAAATGAAGCAAAGGCAATATTCCTAGCTTCAGGGTCTTGACGACAATTCATATAAAACCTGAAAGACTATCGGAGATCATCCCATACCAGCACGGAGTGGTCACCACCTCAACATTCATCTCAATACAGCAGATGAGATGTCACAACAGCGTTCTTCCTCCAACAGGATTCGGACACGCCAAAACAACGAAGCAAAGGCAATATTCCTAGCTTCAGGGTTTTGACGGCAACTCATATAAAACCTGAAAGACTATTGGAGATCATCCCACACCAGCGCGGAGTGGTCACCATCTCGACATTCGTCTCGATACAGCAGAGGAGATGTCACCACAGCGTTCTTCCTCCAACAGGATTCGGACACGCCAAAACAACGAAGCAAAGGCAATATTCCTAGCTTCAGGATCTTGCGGCAACTCATATAAAACCTGAAAGACTATCGGAGATCATCCCACACCAGCGCAGAGTGATCACTACCACGACATTCGTCTCGATACAGCAGACGCAATGCCAGCAAACGAAGCAAAGGCAATATTCCTAGCTTCAGGGTCTTGACGGCAACTCATATAAAACCTGAAAGACTATCGGAGATCATCCCACACCAGCGCGGAGTGGTCACCACCTCGACATTCATCTCGACACAGCAGACGAGATGTCACCACAGCGTTCTTCCTCCAATAGGATTCGGACGTGCCAAAACAACGAAGCAAAGGCAATATTCCTAGCTTCAGTGTCTTGACGGCAACTCATATAAAACCTGAAAGACTATCGGAGATCATCCTACACCAGTGTGGAGTGATCACCACTACGACATTCGTCTCGATACAACAGACGCAATGCCAGCAAATGAAGCGAAGGCAATATTCTTAGGTTCAGGGTCTTGACCGCAACTCATATAAAACTTAAAGACTATCGGAGATCATCGCACACCAGCGTGGAGTGGTCACCACCTCGACATTCGTCTCGACACAGCAGACGAGATGTTACCACAGCGTTCTTCCTCCAACAGGATTCGGACGTGCCAAAACAACGAAGCAAAGGCAATATTCCTAGCTTCATGGTCTTGACGGCAACTCATATAAAACCTGAAAGACTATCGGAGATCATCCCACACTAGCACAAAGTGATCACCACTGCGACATTCGTCTCGATACAACAGATGCAATGCCAGCAAACGAAGTGAAGACAATATTCTTAGCTTCAGGGTCTTGACGGCAACTCATATAAAACCTAAAAGACTATCGGAGATCATCCCACACCAGCGCGGAGTGGTCATGACTCATCGGGGCTACCAAACTGAGCCCAACCTCAAGTAAAAAAAGCGACATGGAATATCCCTAACGCTTGTTCTTTCGACGGTAATACTACCTGAAAGATTGCTTAAAGACGTCTTGTCCAGCCCCTGAAGGGATCAGAGACATGACGGTCGCAAGGCTACTCGAACAGCAAAATTGCCTATCGAGGAATACATCAGCCAACGCAACGATACGACGGATACAACCCTAGTAACACAGACCCTAACGGACCTCTGTCTTATAGAGTAGAGGTTAACTGTGACGTTAGGACATCCTTGCGAGAACTTCTTGATTCGTCTCGATTCGTAAGGCAAAGCCTTAGGTAATAGGGATTAAAAAAAACTATTTCCTAAGCACTGGGACCCTGCAAGTCGGTCCAAGATGGACTCTTGCATACTATGCATGGGTCACACTCTCCGAAGTCGAATATCGACAAAGAGGGAAACAACCACTTACGAGTCCTCTCGACTTGTAGGCGGGAAAATTCTCTTGTGAGATCCTTATGACTCTCAAGAGAAAACGCACTTAGAAATCCTCACGATTCCTAAGGAGAAAATACACCTACAAGATCCTCTCGACTCGTAGGGAGAAAAATCTTTTTGAGATCCTCACGACTCATAAAGTTGGAAAGTCTTAGGCAGCAAACCTAAACCTGCTTCCTAAGCCATCGATACCCTACAAGAAGGCGAGGACGAAATATTCTCTACGCTTGCCAGAGTAACATAGCGACAATGCAGCAAAGAGGAAAAATGACGGAGGGAGATAAGAAAAATATGTCTTTTATTCATGAATCAAAATGAATAAAAAATACAATCTATAAAAGAATCAAAAAAATACTCTCATTCAGGAGTATGTACAAAAGAAGAATAAAAGGAAAAATATACAATTTTTCAAGCCGGCGGACGATTTAACAGATTTGTCAGTTCATCCTTTTTCCGCTGGGCCTCAGCTTCATAATTTGTTATCGCTACGAGACGGGCTTCCGCTTGAGACTGTTGGGCCTGGTACGAGGCAAGCCGACTTTCAAGCTCCTGTTCGATGACTTTGTGGGCTTCAACCATCTCGCAGGTAAAAATGGCAGCTTTATCAATAGCTACTACCTCCATAATAGCTTCTTGAAGCACCCGCCAGAGTTCATACGCACGAGTGGTCTTGGCCGTAAGTTCATCTTGAAGTTCCCCCAGCGCATTTGAAGCCAGCTTCCTCTCTGAAAATTTTCGGATGAGGCTCTTCTCGCATGATAGCATATTTGCGGTGCACTGTTCAATCAGCCCCCGCAATCTCGCCTTTGCAGCCACAACCTCTGAAGGAAGGCACGTACATTCAAGACTATGCAAACAAGCCTCCACTCAACGACAAAACTCGACCCAGACTTGCACCAATGTTTCTCTATGGTAAGCAGCAAGAAAGGGGAGAGAACTGTTGGCTTCGGCGGCAAATTCTCCGGCCGCGATCAAACTACCAGCACGAAGGTCTTTGATCAGAGCTGACAAAGTGTGAAGGCTTAGCTTTGCCATCCGTTCAGAGGCACGTAGAGCATAGGGGTCAGGTGGCATGACGATGCGAGATTCCAGCGTGGTAAGAACTGGCAAAGCTATTAAGATTTATAAACAATCAGTGAGACTTGCAAGCAAAGAGCAAATGGAACAACGTCGAAACTTTACTTACCCACAGTCATGCAACAAGGGTCCAAAAGATCCCCAGGCCCATCATGAATCTCAACTTCGTCATCGGCTTCCAGAACTACAAAAGACATCAGTATCGTTATATGAAATAATAATAATGCCGTGAGAAGAAGGCAAATAACACTAACCTTGCCCGGAAGAGAGGACGATGCATTGAAGGGATATTGCCTGTGGAGCGGCCATCTCTAGCAAACGCTGAAAAGATTTTCGAGGAGACAGATCAGCGATAGACGCCGCCAACCCGCGTAATTCTGAAAAGACAGAAAGGTTCAGATGATGGAGAGATTATTAAAATAAAATATAGAAGGCTACCTTCGATGCTCCTCCCGCTTTGAACAGGAGGGATAGCCGCTTCGGCAGCTTCCTCCGTACTATCGGGGGCATCATTAGGGACACGGGCCAGTATAACAGCTTCCAATTGAAGAGCAGGGGCCACTGCGGCAGGCTCCAATGAAAGGAAGGTGGCCTCGACTACCTGTCGCACAGTCTCCGGGCCGTCACTAGAAAGATCCATTGAATATACGGCCAATGAAGATGCCTCTTCAGGGAGAGCAAGCACCAGGAGAACAGAAGCCACCAATGGAAGCTCTGTAGCAGGAATAGCAACTGTAGCGTCCCCCTCCACACCTACTGGCGTCTCATCGGGGATATTTACAGAGTCCACAGTCAAGACGCTACTCGAGCCCAGATTCTCTGCCATTGCCGAAGTCCCTGCAAAGATTTCACGAAGATAAGGATATATTTATATATATATATATATATATATATATATATAAGCAGTGCAAAATACTACAAAAAGATGTATAAGTATACCAATGCGCCAAGGAGCTTCTAGTATGGCTTTTTCAAGCCGGCATTCCTTCTCAAAAATTTATGCTCGCCGGGATTCGAGGGTAGACTCGTGGCCACCAGTCCACAATGACAGCTCATCTTTGGTATCGGCCGGGATAGGCCGCTTAAGGGCTATCTCGCCTCCCTCTTCCAAAGGACCTATGAATGTCTGCCGTATCGATGGAGGATCTTCGTAGAAAATAACGGCAGGATAAGGCCTCTTTGGGACCCTCACATTTTCAGTCTCATCCTTGGAGCGTCTTATAGCCTCAGCCAATTGTGCGGCTTCCTCGACAGATGAACCAGGAAAAAGAAGACCACCATCCGGCTCTTGCATAGTTATTGGTTCATCTTGAAAGATAGGCTCGGATTCTACTAAAAAGTCAAGCAAATTGGTGACTGTCTTCTTTCGCCTCTTTGACCCAGAGCTAACACCAGAAGACGATCGCTTCTTTCCCCTCGGTGCTTTGGTGCGACGTTGACCTACTTCGCCTTAGTATCCTCTCTCGGCGGTGCTACCGATGATGACACTGCCATCGCTGATGCTGCAGCCGATGAAACTGTTACCGGCACCTTATCAGAAGCCCTCGCTTGAGCTCTTGTGCGCGTCGGCAGCCCAACAGTAGGAGGAGTCGGGCCCGCGTCCACCGCCTCAGGAATAAGTAAGGCTCCAGTCCCCTCAAGGGAGGGCGAACCATTACCCGCGGTCACGGAGGGATTCCCGTAGCCTGGAGCGGGGCGGGAGCCCTAAGCCCAAAAAGTATCCTCCTCTCCTCAGCAATGACTGGACTAACCCGGTGGCGATACCAACCCGTGAAAGCTCCCACGCACCTCGGAATGTAGTCGGCCTCGGAGATCATGAAATGAGAACCGGTGTTCAGCCTCATGAAATGGTGGGTGGCGTCACGAACAGCTTCCAAAGAAGAGCTAGGATCCACCATGAATGCTTCAAAGGGAACACCCGGGTCATAACTCAATTGCCGGGCAAAGCGGTGTGGATAGTACCGCATGAAAAGAGCCGCATTGTTTCGACGGAACACCAGATAACCGGGTCTGATTGAATACAAGTGCATGGCTTCCTTAGGCTTTAAGGAGGGTGCTCCCTCTTTTGACAAGTCAAAAAGCTATTGAACAAGTCCCGAGGGAGCAGAGAGGATTCGATCATTAAATACCATTCCACCTTCATTGGCATACTTATTGAGCAGCTCATGAAGAGCCCCTAATTGAGTTGGGTCAGGAGCAGAAGCGTCCACCAACCTCATGAGCCGTGGAAAGGTATAAGCATCAAAAAAGCTGGGTCTCTGGTGCGCAGCAAATGCCCCTAGCATGTGCATCTCAATCCATGACGTAAAATAATGAAGAGAGAAACTGACTACGTCCACGCCTGGGGTTGAGGTATTGGCTGCGGTGCTTAGCCCATGGTACAGATGCGATAGCCCTGCAATGCCCACGGCTAGTCACATCCATTCGGCAACGCGATGAGCAGGGTAAATGACCGAGGCTCTAATAAATCGACGGTGCGTTGGAAGGACAAACCAACTGAGCCAAACGCTGATAAACCCGATGAAGAAATTTTCTTCATCCATGCCAGGAGGTGCGATTGACTCGAAAGATACAGCCGACAAGATTGGAATGTAGAACTGTGGCAAATCCTCTTCTCTAGCCGGTAGATTATTTAAACCAAAGCCGAAGGGGTCATTAATATTTGCGAACTTCGGAGCTGCCTTTGATAGAACGTCTACACGAAGGAAGGAAGCAATAAAGCTTTTAAAAGTGACGCCCTGTTCCTCTGACTCTGTGAATAGCTTCTCAAAAATATCCAGGGTCTTGATTAGACTCGGGTACTTGTAGCGAACGGCATTTTCAGTCGACAAGCCGTCAAGCATAGCGGGCACAGTCTCGAAGACATACTTGTTAGAGAGCAACAATTCTTCGTAAGGCGCTCCCCAGATCAGTAAACCCGAGATCTCGCGAAACTCTTCCAAAGAAATCGAAACTTCGTGGTCCCCTAAGAAGAAAGTGTTGGTGGGAAGATTCCATTGATTAAGGAAATCTTTAACCCACCATATGTGAGGGGACTGATAATGGAAGAAAGACGCGTACACCGCCTGGTAAAGCCCGACCTTCTGCAGTTGCGCACGATGGGCTGACATGATGTAACGAGTCCAGAGAAGATAGCCCGTGGGTGTAAGTGCACGGCAGCGCCCCGGCCGTCTGAACGAGGCCAAAATGCGGAATACAAAACTTTTCTATAAACTAGAACCGGCGCTACCGCGTACTTTGAACCCGGATCGGGCCATTAACCTAATCCTAGCTAACTAGAGAAGGGGTAGAGAGATATACCGAGCGATCCATGTCCTTCGGTCTTCTCGTAGTCATCCCGATCTCCCCGCGGAATCTCCGGTCTTCATCTCCTCGTCGGAAGGGCACCACATCGCCGGGTTCTTTTATGGGCTCTTACCTCTGGACCGAGGCAACTCGGGCACGAAGTTGGCGAGTCGATGTGTCCAAGAATGCTGTAGGATATCTGTAGAACTCATGTCTCATGGGGTTATACTTAGTTGCCATTTGGAAATGGGAAGGAGATATGAACTTTTTGGATGAGCAATGGGATTTTTGTGCAAGCCAAAAGAGAACCAAACCCCACACAAAAATTTGGACAGCCCCTTAAGAGAAGTGGCCGGCCTCCTTTCATGAAGAATGAGATAGAGGAGAGAAAGGGAGTGAATCAATAATACAAAGAAAAGGAATGATGATAATCATGAAGAAAGTCACCTCAACAATTATACCCATATCTATCAACCATCATATCTCCACAAGTCAAGCCATCATGAACATAGAAGTCAAATGATGGTTGAACCATCATGAAGCTACCATTAACAAGAAACACCCTCCACTATTCAAATTTGCATGCTTGCAAATAACCCCCTCTCCACCAATTTTCAGCCAAAGAAAGAAACAAAGGAAAATGGCCGAAACGGAATGCAAACTGGCAACTTCATAAAACTGATCCCGTAATAAATTACAGGAAAACCCCACGACTGTATATACATACCCGCATTTGTATTCCGACCGAATACAAATGTAATGAGACAAAATCAACACTGTACTATACTAGGATCCGGCTTAAAACAAAGCCCGCTAGTATTATCCGTCCGATCATGATCCGTGCAATACCGCACCTATCTGATCGAACCCTGCCATATGTCCATACGGCCTCTACAGCGTTTCGCCCGAAACTTGAGAAACTGTCTGTAGGGGACTCTAAAGACTCGTCAATACTTTGGCTGTGGATTTAACCACTAGCACGTCAGAGGTATTAGCCATACGTGACGGGCTACCAGCTATTGACCAAAAGGGACGTCTGTGAGCGAACTCATCTTGACACCCTACTGAGCCTGTTAGTGACAATATCCGTACAGTCCGGTCCATTCGTCTATGAGCATCGCATGGCGGGCCTAGGAGGTTGGTAAAAGTCAAACCCCCAAAAGCGGTACAAGTCGTGTCGGAGTGTAACCCAGAACACCCTGAGATATTACTGGAATACCTACCAGTAAATCTCCTGCCTTGGCCAAGGACTTCGTGTAAGGGCTCTCCTAGACCCAGAGCGACCTCACCCCCAATACCAAGAGAGACGAACCCCTGCAGATCCGCTTACTGCCTCCATGTGGCTCGGCACTGTACCCAACTAAAACCTGTTTGCACGTCTCCTTTGAGCGTGGTAGGGTAGTAATCAAAGTACAGTGGAAACTCACACAAGACAAATGACGATCTCAGGTCGATGAACTAACCTGTACACATGTCACCAGGGAACTGCTATCTGACGTCTGGTATAAGACAAACTGGCATGTTCCCGGCGAGTCCTGTCCGGTGTACTCATAACCCAATGAGCACCTGTATACATCTTAGGTGAACCAACTGACACCAGTGGCTTGTGAGACCGGCCACCGCCCCTCGTCGGGGTCTCGACTGTATACACTAGTCTACTCTGAAGTATCGATGCCCTGTCTCGAAACTCCCACGACTGGGGACCTTTTAAGGATGTGCTTATAGACTACCAGCTCCCACGTATATGATCGCCATCATACTGCTGGCTGTCAAGCAAGAATCCTAAGGGCTCTATCAACGCGCAATAGTGACCAGTGAGGTCACCTAAAGCAGTACACGATGATAAAGATAAACCAGATAGAGTACTATCATCTTGAGTAAGACTGTTCTACCTGCATAGGTCCTCCCTCAATCATTGCAATCACGTGCCTGTGATCCAATAATTGACTCTGAGGGCACTATCTCCAACAATCTCCCACTTGCACTCAAGGCTAATTATTGCGATGTCGCATACTCACAGCCCGTATGATACCGAACATCCAACTCCTCTACTTGTCAGTCTCACAAAGCTCGTTTGCGAAACTATTGCGCTCGAGGAATAGTCTTAGTGAGTGGATCCGCTCTAATGTTTCTTTCTATGTCTCTCTTTATCTCATGTTCGCGGAGAAAGCCATCTCCCGAAATGAGCAATACCTGTCTTAGAGTATGTCTGGATATCTGATGGGACCTAGTTCATAAATGAACTCCAAATCCAAACTTCTCAGACTGTATCGTCAACTGAACTTAATCAGTATCCTGCGTCATGCCTCCCTCAGTATCCGCCTGGACCACCTGTCCAAAATACTGCCCCTCGTCAGAGGGAAAACTATAACTCTGACAGTCACTCTGTCATCCAGGCCACCTTGGAAGCCTGGAATGATAACCGTTTCCCGAATGAGGCTGCCGTTATCATATCCCTAGAACATCCACTTATGTTCTAACACTGCTTCCAATCATTTCTCCAGGATTGGATCAATATCAACTTATTGTATCTAGTGCAAAAACATCTGGTGTGGTACTTGACATCTCATGATTGACTCAATTGCTTAAGCAAGTGATCTGCCAATCATGCACATCCCTCTCCCCTATAGTCTATAAAACACCTTTAGAGAGGGTGACTCCATCACCTGCAGGTACACTACCGTGCCTGGAGTCTTCCATTCTAAAACACCTTTAGAATGCTGTCTAAGTACCCTGATTGGGACACTACCCAAATCTAGATCTAAAACTATAGATCTAGTAACCAGAATGTCTGATATGAAATCCATTTCCTTTGTGGAGAAACCACTGTGTGACGACCAAAGTATAACCGACCGTAGTAAAGGAATTTCACTTCCTACTCTTTGTATGTCATCCAAATACCAGCACATCACACGCTACTACCTTCTTAACAGATCCATCCCTATTCTGATGAAGTCAAACCTATGACTGCCACGTCAGAAATAGATGATCTATCTCCGCTATATCTGCTTTAGTCTATAAATAGACATAAGCCACTTGTCCACTATGCTTCCGCTGCTCCCACTGACTACGACAACCCTCTGGCAGAGTCATACAGACGTACACTTCTAAACCTAGTTTAGACTCATCCTCCTGCCGGGTCTCACATTCTGGAACAACAGCAATGGAAAGTCTGGGTAAACAAGAACCTCCCTGCCACCGTCCTTGAGGCTACCGGAGTACCTCTCGGGTGCCTGAGGTTACCCACCTTATCTGCGGAGTGACCAATAGAATGTCAAACCAGATTGAATCTTTAGGTTCTTATCAAATTTTCAGTAATCGTTTGCGGTTCTGGAATCACTTCCAGTTCTACCATACTCCCACTACTGTTTTCTGAAAAAATCCATTTCTTTTAAAACTCTGGCGAGTCTAGAACAATATCACTATTGATCTTCCAGATGGTAAAACGTCAACCCTCGTCATAGCCTGGGTCAACCCACAAACAGCCATTACAGAAACGTGCCTTGAGTTGTCCAGTGTCTGGTTTTAAGCATAAGCCGGACAACTCCCCGTACCTTAGCATCGTTAAGATATGAACTGTTCTATATCCAATATTGAAGCAGAGGCACTGATTTAATTAGAACCAGATTCAAATCATGCAGCTGTCTCCAGTGCATGTCAACTAAATGGAAGGAGGCCGATCAGCGTTACTCAACTTAGGAATGCTTCCAATTATGAGTGACCTGAAAGAGAAGCAAGTTCTCTTAATCATTACTATCAACTGAATACCATACACAAGTATCTACATCTTCGATCACCTTGAAGAATCCTGATACTTGCAACACCTGGTTCTCTACTTTATTCATATACCTATAACTTCTCAAAATTCGGACCTTGTGTTTCTACGAAACACTTGTCTAAAAACTAGAGAAGTCATAAGTAAACCGAATATAGTACGAGGACCAACCCCTCTGTCCTAATGGACACTGGACAACATACAATACTCTGTATAAGTCCCCTGAGTCCAATAACTCATTCGCTGTGTGTCGTAAGTTGAAAACTGTACTATGGTTATGAAGAGTTACACCGATGTTTAATGCTCCTTACCTAACCATCAACTGATATAGGTAAATATCACCGACATAATTTCAAAAAGGTGTATCTCACTCTACGAAAATAGACGTACAGATATATCAATTTGAAATTGGTGTATAACAGCGGATATTCAAAACCAAATATTTGCCGTCCGGCAAACAACCCAGGTGACTTCCTCAAATATCACCGATTACAATGAATCCCGATATAATGAGGATGATCACCCAATTCCCAATAACTTACTCCCACTCATCATCTGTAAAACCATACAGATGTGAGAGTCAAACCTGGTAAATGCATACCCTGGAGCAAGGGCTAATTGGGAAATCAGTTTTCTTTTAACAGTACACAGTGAAACTGAAACATTGAAATATTTCGTAGGGGTATCCGGGTATTCCTAGTAATGCCTCTTCCATTATCCAGATTCACAATTGTAACCGTATATTTCTTTGCCATCTCTCCAAATCCCTTCATATGTCTTTAGTCATTACCTTCTGTACACCTTCTTAGGCTAAATGGTTTTCTTCCTTCCCTACCTTTCGGCACCAGCCTATGGTTTGGAAGAAGAATATCCAATAAGCATAATAGGTGTACTGTCCTAATCCTAGGAACACTCGCAATACGAGAGAAGGTGAAGATAAAAGACAACCGAATAAACCTTATTCCTATTTCTCTTGAACCAGAATCCATCCCCGAACTGGAACAAGTTCCTTTCGAGTTCGTATATAACCATACGATGGAGTATCCAAATAACTGTGGATCTTCGTAGTGATACGCAGTGTTCTGGAGAAATACAAAAGTAAAGTGGGAGTGGTAATGAAATACTTGGTTTGGTCGTGAATAGCAGTCGCAATTTACTTTGCCCTCCTTCTAATCCCTTTATTTGTCTTAACTTATTACCTTATGTACACCATCGTTAGGCTAATTGGTTTTCTTCATTCCCTACCGGTCGGCACCTGCCTATGGTTTAGAAGAAGACTATCCAATTTGCGTAATAGGTGTACTGTCCCTTAATCCAAGGAGCACTCGCAACCTGAGAGAAGGTAAAAGGAAAAGACAACTGAATAGTCCTATTCGTTTTCTCCAGAACCTGAAACCATCCTTGAATAAATTCCTTCGAGTTCGTATATAACCATACGATGGTTTTATCCAATGGAATTTGACGTTCGTAGTAATACGGGGTGTTCTGGAGAAAAAGGGTAAAAGTAGGAGTGGCAATGAGGTATGCAACTCTGACAATCCAAAAGCCAGTCTTATAAGAAGGTTCGGTTAATCTTGGTTACTGAGTCATAGTCTAGGGTCGGGTCATGGTCGCTACCAAAGAGAGAGAGAGAAGAAACACTCAGCGTGCACTCTAACCTAGATCAGAATGGTTATCAATTTATCTAATCAGGAAACCTTCCACTGTACCGTCAAATTCTCCTCCAAACCTGAAAGAAGAATTAGTCGGGATCACCCGAGGAGTAAACCAACTCATCAGTGGGAATCGGGATCCAACTATCATCGCATGCTAACGTGATGGAATCCACTCACGCTATCACACTCCAGAAGGTATGCGCATATCTGGCAAATTTCAGTTTCTTTAGAAACTCCCGATGTGATTTTTACCCCATGCTCTTATGACCTTGACTTTGGCCAACAAATCATAAGTGACATGTCAAGTTCTACCCGTCATTCTCCAGGTTAATTTGAACCCACCCGTACCTACCCTTGACTTTGGCCAATAAGGCAGTACGACTGTCCCAAACTAACGCATCTATCTATGCTGCATATGAATATCCAATAGCTACCAATCACTGTACCTTGACTTTGGCCAACAAACACAGCTTGAGTACTATTGACTATCCATATGAAATGACGGAGGGCTACGAATGGTTTTTGGCGAAAAACCTTTAACGTAATGAACTTGATATCGTTGAAGGAACTGGATAGCTTTTTATAAAAATATAGTGACGAAAACCTTTTGCTAAAGAGGTCACTCCCGGTGAAGGGATCTCGGCTCTTTCCCCGTAGAATGAGGTGCAGGATATTCCAACTGAATACCACGATGCAAAGCAAAAGTAATCGACTATAGTGAAGTTATTTCCCTGACGCAAACTTCTGTCCAAGGGGTCACTCCCGGTGAAGGGATCTCGGTCCTTGCCTCGTCGACTGAGGTGCTGGATATTCATAACCGAATACCACTGTGCAAAACAAAAGAGAACGTCCTTGCAATAACAGCTTTTTGAAAAATGTTCCAACAACATCAGAATAGTTTTGTTTAGCTTGCATTGATCCGAATCAATGCAGTCCCATCAATTGATCACACCAATAAAGAACGAAAATAATGATGCATGTATATGCCATCCGCATTCAGCACGGGGTCCCGTCATCACCCGTTAGGTACTTAACTAACGACAGAGCGGGGACTGGACTAGCGCGAATGCAAAACATATACAACATCTACTAGTATATATATCAATATATAATATTCGCTCAAGGCGTGATAAAAATGCAACATCACAGAAATGTAATAAGCATCACAGAACAATACAGATATCTGGGATCCCCGGGTTTCATAAAGCCGCTACTGAAACTCGACGTTCCCCTGGTCGTATGGATAGCCTGTGCAATGAAATCCTAGACCCCTACGGGCGCGGCAAGTTACCCGCCAAAACCTGAAGCGAGGCATCCCCCTTCAACAACGTGAATGGACCACCCAGCACTTCACGGAATCCGGTAACTTGAGCACCCCTCCTTGGGTCAACCTATACCCCCTACGAGTGCGGCGAATAGCCCTCCAATTCTAGAGTGAAGCCCCCTCCGTCTCAACGCCATGAGATGCGGGCTCGTTGCCCTCTAGAACCCGGCTATCCGTGCACCCCTCCGTGGGGTAATCCTAGTACAGAAAGTAAAATATACATACAACGAGTGCATCGACCTCAGCCCGGTCTTGCCCTAAAAGAATAATATACAAACAGGCAGTGACGGCAGTCCACATGTCGGACGCTCGCCCCGCAATATCAAATGTACATAATAAACCAAACTGTACTACCATTGCATCCAGGCTATCCACCACGACAATCCGCAACATCACAGCACAACTCAGAACATCAACGTGAATGTCACGTTCGCAAATCCGTCTAAAAGGGCTATAGCAGTTAGACAGGATTTACCGATCAAGTGACATTCACGGTCGCAGATATAATATAAATACTGTGAACTAACATGTTTAAAATTTTCGATCGACTAAATTTCCCGAAGTGGGCCCCAAGCACAACTGTAGCACTCAAGGAAAATCTGGGCCCAAACAGAACATTCCAAAAACCCCATTTTCAACTCAGGAATCACTGCAAGAAATTTGGTGCAGTAACTTCACTGTTCTGCGGCGGAACCGCGGCCAAAAGGGGGGTACAGCCGCGGTTCCGCGGCTATACAGTGAGTTCAGGCAACCAAATTTCAACAGTATTCACATAGCACCCTGCACAAGTTTCTAAAATACACCAAATGATTTTTTGAACACAGAACAGAATCGACAGAAACTGATGCACTGAAATTGTGGTTTTTAGAAAATCCGTTCGATCGAACTTGTAAACACATTAGAGCAAGCTAGACTAGGTTAATGGCGTGGCTCTGATACCAGTGTAAGTGCACGACAGCGCCCCGACCGTCTGAACGAGGCAAAAATGCGGAATACAAAACTTTTCTATAAACTAGAACCGGCGCTACCGCGTACTTTGAATCCGGATCGGGCCATTAACCTAATCCTAGCTAACTAGAGAAGGGGTAGAGAGATATACCGAGCAATCCGTGTCCTTCGGTCTTCTCGTTGTCGTCTCGATCTCCCCGCTGAATCTCCGGTCTTCATCTCCTCGTCGGAAGGGCACCACATCGCCGGGTTCTTTTACGGGCTCCCACCTCTGGACCGAGGCAACTCGGGCACGAAGTTGGCGAGTCGACGTGTCAAAGAATGCTGTAGGATATCTGTAGAACTCATGTCTCATGGGGTTATACTTAGTTGCCATTTGGAAGTGGGAAGGAGATATGAGCTTTTTGGATGAGCAATGGGATTTTTGTGCAAGCCAAAAGAGAACCAAACCCCACACAAAAATTTGGACAGCCCCTTAAGAGAGGTGGCCGGCCTCCTTTCATGAAGAATGAGAGAAAGGAGAGAAAGGGAGTGGATCAATAATACAAAGAAAAGGAATGATGATAATCATGAAGAAAGTCACCTCAACAATTATACCCATATCTATCAACTATTATATCTCCACAAGTCAAGCCATCATGAACATAGAAGTCAAATGATGGTTGAACCATCATGAAGCTACCATTAACAAGAAACACCCTCCACTATTCAAATTTGCATGCTTGCAAATAACCCCATCTCCACCAATTTTCAGCCAAAGAAAGAAACAAAGGAAAATGGCCGAAACGGAATGCAAAATGGCAACTTCATAAAACTGATCCCGTAATAAATTACAGGAAAACCCCGCGACTGTATATACATACCCGCATTTGTATTCCGACCGAATACAAATGCAATGAGACAAAATCTATACTGTACTATACTAGGATCCGGCTTAAAACAAAGCCCGCTAGTATTATCCATCCGATCATGATCCGTGCAATACCGCACGTATCTGATCGAACCCTGCCATATGTCCATACGGCCTCTACAGCGTTTCGCCCGAAACTTGAGAAACTGTCTGTGGGGGACTCTAAAGACTCGTCAATACTTTGGCTGTGGATTTAACCACTAGCACGTCAGAGGTATTAGCCATACGTGACGGGCTACCAGCTATTGACCAAAAGGGACGTCTGTGAGCGAACTCATCCTAACACCCCACTGAGCCTGTCAGTGACAATATCCGTACAGTCCGGTCCGTTCGTCTATGAGCATCGCATGGCGGGCCTAGGGGGTTGGTAAAAGTCATACCCCCAAAAGCGGTACAAATCGTGTCGGAGTGTAGCCCAGAACACCCTGAGATATTACTGGAATACCTACCAGCAAATCTCCTGCCTTGGCCAAGGACTTCGTGTAAGGGCTCTCCTAGACACAGTGCGACCTCACCCCCAATACCGGGAGAGACGAACCCCTGCATATCCGATCACTGCCTCCATGTGGCTCGGGACTGTACCCAACTAAAACCTGTTTGCACGTCTCCTTTGAGCGTGGTAGGGTAGTAATCAAAGTACAGTGGGAACTCACACGAGACAAATGACGATCTCAGGTCGATGAACTAACCTGTACACATGTTACCAGGGAACTGCTATCTGACGTCTGGTATAAGACCAACTAGCATGTTCCCGGCGAGTCCTGTCCGGTGTACTCATAACCCAATGTGCACCTGTATACATCTTAGGTGAACCAACTTACACCGGTGGCTTGTGAGACCGGCCACCGCCCCTCGTCGGGGTCTCGACTGTATACACTAGTCTACTCTGAAGTATCGATGCCCTGTCTCGAAACTCCCACGACTGGGGACCTTTTAAGGATATGCTTATAGACTACCAGCTCCCACGTATATGATCGCCATCATACTGCTGGCTGTCAAGCAAGAATCCTAAGGGCTCTATCAATGCGCAATAGTGACCTGTGAGGTCACCTAAAGCAGTACACGATGATAAAGATAAACTAGATAGCGTACTATTATCTTGAGTAAGACTGTTCTACCGGCATAGGTCCTCCCTCAATCATTGCAATCACGTGCCTGTGATCTAATAATTGACTCTGAGGGCACTATCTCCAACAGTACGATGGCGAGGGGTAAGCCCTATCTTATAAACTTATCCCCAGGGCTGGACTTTACCTTGGCAAATACGACGCCCCAAGATATCTATGGCCGGCACAGGTTGGTTTGGTATCCCAACCGTCGACGGCTCGAGCCGGCTTGTAGGAGTCCAATCCGCTACCTCTACAGCAAAAGCAGTCAGTGGACGGTTCATCAGGAAGAACGGGCGGAGAGATTCTATTGGCACCTCGCAAAGAAAGCTTCGGCGACCGCGGATGATATGCCCGTACCAGGTTCCCCATAAGAGTAAGTTGGTGCAATCCGGGTCATGAGCCCTGATCATTGCCATCACTTCTTCGTCCGACAGTGATTGAGGAAAAGCCGCCTCCGAGCGAGTAAAGGGAAAGTATGGAAGAGAAGCCATTGTTCCTGAAATAAAGGAAGGGGAAACTGTTAGTGAAGCCCACACGTGTATATATATTTATAAATATATATATATATAAGGACAGTGGAAGAAAACGATAAACAACTTATTTCATGGGACCATGGGTTACAAAACACATGGGCCCCACAAAATCAAGATGGCGGCCCACTAATGATAAGGCAGGGTAATCATTATGAGAACAAAAGGAAGATTCTCAATAAATTCAAACAACTCTACACATTCCCCTAAGGAGAAAACCCATTGCAGAAACTCTGTGCAAATTAAGAAGGATCTCTCCTAAACTATTTTTGCAAGAACTACTCAGGAGGAAAAATCCCAAGAAGTCTTCTTTTAAGAACTAAGTTCTTTAGAGGAATTAAATTCCTTTTGAACAGAGAAATTAAATTCCCAGAAAAATTTTCAGAGCTAAGCTCTTTGGAATGGAATTAAATTCCAGAGGCAGACAAGTATCATCATCAATCCCCTAAGATCAGAGAAACACCTAGCAGAGGGGGTTTATTATTTAAAGATCGGACATTCTTAAAGAACTTGGAAAGATAGGCTTTTGTTGAAGGGAAAAACCCTTAGTGTGGATTTAAAATCCAAAGAGTTTTTTTATATATAAAAGTTCTTCGGTCGTTCAAAACCATTACATGAAGAAAAGATTCTTTCTTGAACAGAGTTAAACTCTGAAATTTTTTGGAACAGAGAACTAAGCTCTGAGGAAGAGAATTAAATTCTCAAAAGAGAATGAACAAGGAAGAAGATGAAATAGTGGAGGCGCTTTTGAAGAGACCCTTGCATTTATAGGATGTGATGGGAAATGGTTCATCTGCACCCTTCCCAAGGATAATCCAACGGCCAAAAAGTTGATAGCGTTGCACTCATGTGCAAACACGTGAGAACAACGCTGTGGGGGCATTTGTTCCCTCATGGGAACTGAATAAACCAGCAAAGAAATACACAAGAGGAGCATCACGTGTCCACACGTGATCGGGCATCACGTGGGGACACGTGACCTTCTATGAGCAAAATTATAGGCGTTGAGATACACAATTTGAGATGGGGTCACGTGCCAGCACGTGATGGATTTCTGAACCCTTTGAACTAATAGAATTGAATTCTGATCAAAAGGGGTCACGTGCCTACACGTGATGGACCTTTAAACCCACTTAAAGGAATTAAAAGGTATAATAAAATAGCAAGAAAAAACC
Source organism: Agapanthus africanus (assembly GCA_030015575.1). Taxonomy (NCBI): domain Eukaryota; kingdom Viridiplantae; phylum Streptophyta; class Magnoliopsida; order Asparagales; family Amaryllidaceae; genus Agapanthus; species Agapanthus africanus. The sequence goes on along the minus strand of CM057346.1, from coordinate 100,756,364 downwards.
CCAATGGGGCATCACGTGCCCACACGTGACCAGGGGTCACGTGCCGACACGTGATGAGTTCCTGAGCTCTTTAAAAGAATGGAATTAAATTTTGATTAATTGGTCAATCGGTGGGGTCACGTGATAGGCTCTTAAACCTTCTAAACTAATAGATTTAAATTCTAATTAAGGAAAATAAAAAACCCTAATATTTCCCTAGATCTTTCCAAACAAAAGATTGTGCTCTGTAAAGTGGAGCACCGTTGGATTAAAAATCCAATGGTGATTAAAAATCACCAATTTATAAAAAGATTCTATACAAGGAAAGATTTTCCTAAAATCTGCCAGGAACAACAAACAAAATATGTTTTGGATTAAAAATCCAATGGTGAATAAAATTCACCGAGTGATCCAACAGATCATGTTGGTTATAAAATCAATAAAATCTTTCAATGAAAGATTGACAAAACAAACGGATTCTTTTCTTTCTCCTATAAATAGGAACCAAGAAGAGAAGAGAAAGAGAACAATACAACAACAGAGAGAGAATACAAAAAAAGAGAATTTAATTTTCCAGAGAGAAAAGAAGGTCTCTTCAGAAAAAGAAACCCTAGGTAAGAGAAGGAAGGAGATCATCTTATAAGTTCCCATAAAATAAAAAGAGAATTTAATTCTCAAACTAAGAGTTTAACTCTTCTGAATAAGAACTTAGTTCTTCCTTTGGTTGAAGGTCTGCAGAAGCAGATCTTCCCATAAGTTGAGAATTTAATTCTCATCGGGGAGATTCTGCCATGCAGATCTAAAACCTAAGAAAAGAGCTAAGTTCAGAGAATTATATTCTCCCACATAGCATATAGGAATTTAATTCCTCCAACAAAAATAGGGTTTAACCCTTAATATAAGAACTTAGTTTTTCTTCATAGTAATAGATCTGCAGAAGCAGATCTCCCCATAAGTTGAGAACTTAATTCTCATCGGGGAGATTCTGCCATGCAGATCCAAAACTTAGAGAGAGAATTGAGTTTAAAGAATTTAATTCTCCCAAATACATAGGAATTTAATTCCTCTAAATAAAATCTGGGTTTAACCCTATAAAAGAATTTAATTCTTAAACAAGGGACTTTTCATGCACGTAAAAAGATCAAGTACCCAACATGATCACGTGGCAACACGTGACCTTCCCCTCAATGATAAAAAAGAATGAATGAGATGGGGTCACGTGCTCCTACGTGACCCTTGGTTAAATTCCGCAAAATAAAGAAAACAGAGCCAAGTCAGAACAGATTTTGGGCGCCTCACGTGTCCCCACATGACCCCTGACAAAAAGAGAAAACAAGGAAAAACTGAGGAGTTAATACCTAATGCGTGGGCACCATCACGTGTCCACACGTGATGGTCATAAAGATTAAGAGTTTAACACTTATTTGAATATTCTGAGAATAAAAAAAAGGAAGTTTGGGCCCAACTATAAAGCGTCTCACGTGACCCCACGTGAGCGCTTCTTTTTTAGTGTTTAACACTATTTTGTGCGCTGCATCCTTAGTGTTTAACACTATTTTAAGCGCATCACGTGGGAGCACGTGATAGACGAGTCTACTTTAGTGTTTAACACTATATTCGAGCCAATCTTAGCTCAAATTAGCTAAGTCTTCCAGAGGCAGGACCCTCCCTTTTGACTGAACCTCAAATACACTCTTGTCTTCCAAAATTAGTCATCTCAGATGACATTCAAAGCAAAACCCAAAACCTTTCAATCAACTTTGGTTCAAGGGTACATCTCTTCACACCTATGATACATGTCGTTGTAATTCTTCAACGTCTTCAGAGAGGTGGTGTGTTCCAATGACCAATAACTATCTGGTGTATTTCCAAACCTATGTTTGCATCTGAACTTGGACCGCGATGTCCCTAAACTAAACAATAGAGCCCAAATGCTCTTTTGTTGGATCTAAATGATCCTGTTAAGTAGATCTTAATCTAAAATTAGACTAACGTATCCTTAACAAACATTTAAGTTGATCCTAATCTCAAACGAGATTAACGATCCTTAAATCAATCCAATTACAGATCTCCCAACCAAAATTGGTTCAAGAGTACATCTCTTCACTCCTCTAATATTTGTCGTTGTAATCCTTCAACGTCTTCACAGAGGTGACGGGTCCCGACAACTAAACACTTTACGGACTGTGGGGTCCTTAAGCCCATGGACTATGATGTCCTTAACCTCGGACTGTGGGGTCCTTTAAGCCCATGGACTATGATGTCCTTAACCTTGGACCGTAATGTCCCTAAACTAATGGACCGCAATGTCCCTAAACTAAACAATAGAGCCCAAATGCTCTCTTGTCGGATCTAAATGATCCCGTTAAGTTGATCTTAGTCTAAAATTAGACTAACGTATTCTTAACAAACGTTTAAGTTGATCTTAGTCTCAAATGAGACTAACGTATCCTTAAACCCAACCCCAAACCCAAATCTAAGAAGATATGGATTTGGACTAATCCACGCCCTACGGGCGACCACATAAATTAGTCTCCATATACAATCCACGGGCAACCAAAAATAAAACAAACACACTCAACACGAAGTGACCATCTGGAGAAGGAGAAAGTTGTTACCACGATGCGGTAGCGTAATTAACTGCAGGGGCTTGCGCCTGCAGGGAAGAGCATCCCCACAATCAAAAACCCCTCAAACGAGGGGGAATCTGACAAAGTCTGCTACAATGGCCGCATCCGTCTAAACCTCCGATATACGGTGCCATAAATCAACTTGGCATCTTTGGAAAGGTGGACGGATAAAACCAAATATCATCTGCCCCCAAATTCAGGCAAGACAGACCTACGTGGTCGCGTCTCTTTGTTCGGCGGAGAATAAGCCTCTCTTTCTCTTCGAAAGTCTTAATGGAAGCCACGAGAGCCTCTTCGACAGAAATACCTGTTGAAGAAAAAGGCATTAGTAAAAGCATAATAATAAGGAAGGAATGAATGCGGAAAAATACAATTGAAGTATACCTGACTTCACGATGGTGTTTAGCGCCGCTTCTTCGTGAGCCAGTCGCTCGGAGGCTAAAAGGGCAGCCTGTAGATCGGTGTCGGTCGTAAGCGTGTCGAACAAGCCATCATTAGTGTCGTACTCATACAAGCCTTCACTATAGGGAGCATGGGGCTCCTGGCCGAGTACAACGTCAGCAGAAAAGAGAGACTTCTTCTTTTTTTGTGAGCGAACGCCGGCGGCCGATGACACGAGCTTACGCTTAACGGGCATTTTTGGGTGACGAGTCCCGATCTCTGTACCCGCGCCAGACTCCGGGGATGCTGCAGCTACCGCTTCTACAGGAACACGGGATAGAGGCTTCTCAGGAAAGGCGTGCGGGACCGCAACTGCAGCAGCTTCTCTTAAGGAAGGACCGACAGTGGTCCGTCGCTTTAAGGGGACAGCTGGATTACCGGCAGGGACCGCACCCTTACGATCGAGCAGAAACTGCCTTTATTCCCTAATAACAGCACCCGTCGCATGCTGGTACCATGCCACGTATGCGTTCAAGATTTTTGGAACGCAGCTCGGCTCACTGATAAAAAAGTTGGACCCGGTGTTTAGCCGCATGAAACGGTGCAGCGCGCTGCGGATACCCTCTTACGTAGCAACTGGCTCAGTTAGAAAGGCCTCAAGCGGGACACCTTGGTCATAACTCGACTGCTGAGAGAAACGGTGTGGGTTGTACCTCATGAATAGCGCTGAGTCGTTCTACCTGAATACTAAAAAGCCCGGCCTGATTGAATACAAATGCAGAATATCCTGAGCCTTTAATGTAGAAGCCCCGTCTTTGAAGGTATCGCGCAGCGGCTGCACCGTTTTAGTGGATTCCTTGCCGATGGTTAAGACCTTATCAACGAAGGTCATGCTATCCCGACCATACGCGGGTGAAAGACTAGATCCCGAGCCTCTCGTTGTGACGGATCTAAAGCAGAAGCGTCAACTAGGAACATAACCCGAGGGAAATTATAGCTGTCGTAGGAACGGGGCCGTTTGTGGACTCCAAAAGCGCTGAGCACGTGCAGCTCGATCCACGACGTGAAATAATGCAGCTGGAGATTTACGGGCTGTACCCCGGGCTGAGTGGTGTCTGCCGCTAAGCTGAGGCCATGATACAGGTGAGCCAGCCCAGCGATCCCGACAGCCACTCACGTCCCGACAACTATTCGGTGAGCCGGATAGAAGACGGATGGGCTCATATAGAGAGGGTGCATTGGGAGCACAAACCATCTTAACCATAGGCCGAGGAACCCCAAAAAGAACGCCTCTTCATCAATGTCTGAAGCTGCGAGCTCTGGAAAGGGGATGACCGGGGTATCTGGGAGGAGGAAATTCCTTTAATCTGCTTCCACTGTCGGCTGGCTATCTAAACCAAAACCAAAAGGATCGTCAAGCTTGGCGAACTTCGCAGCTTGTTTTGACAAGACTTCCGGGCGAAGAAAGCGGGCGATGAAATCCTCGAAACTGACATCGTGCCCTCCGGACTCGAGAAATAGATTCTCATAAATATTCAACACCTTGATTAGACTCGGGAATCGATGTTGAATAGCATTCTCCGGAGTAAGACCCATCCCCACTGATTTGGTGGCGAAGATTGTTAGTTGTATATATGCCCTAGAGGCCATTGTTGTATATATGATATATATTATAGTGGATGCTTGGATATATATAGAGAGGACTTTCTTGCTCGATATGATAGTATGCTATCTGGTTTCACTTTGTCTTAACATGTTGACATGTATTGGTTTACTGTCTTACTCTCACATGTTAATAAATCCCTTAGGATATGTACTCGACTACTAGGACTATGATGCATATCATACTAGTAGGGCCAGGGTAGTCCAAGAGTACATCCTATAACTTTTCCTAGTCGAGAGAGTATCGAGACAGGGCATCGATACTCCAGAGTAGACTAGCGTATACGCTTATCGACCCATATGATGGGTGATGGATGATCCCATATCAATTAGTGTTTGATATCAGAGAAGGTATACGGGTGCTCAGTGGAGACTGGGTATACTGAACGAACTCGCCAAGAACTCCTAGATGGTATTATACCTATCGTCAGATAGCAGTTCTCTGGTGACACTGGTACAGATTAGTATGTAGACCCGAGGTCATCTAGAGTCTTGTGTGATTCCCACTGTGCTTTGATTTCCACCTTACCACGTTCATGAGAACGTGCAAAACGGTGGCTTTTGGGTACAGTCCTGAATCACATAGAGGCAATGAGCGATAGGAGGGGTTTCGTCTCTCCCGGTATTGGGAGTTGATGTTGCACTGTGTTCGATTGGTTATAACCGGAAGTCCCTGGCCAGGGCTGCTATGGAGACCTACTGGTAAGTGTTATCAGTAGTTTCTCGACTCGTTATGAGTCTCACATCGACACGACTCATCGGTTACTGGGGTCTGACGTTTACCACCCTTAGACTGGATATGCAACATATCAGACGAAGAGGCCGGACTGTACGGTAGTGTTACTGATTGGATTCACAGGAGTGTGGACAGGCTTGCTTGTTGATCTTCTGATCGCTCAATACTCGGGTGGCTGTTATGTTTAGCTGACTGCTTGCAGCTTTTGGGTGTTTGATATGATCATCACCTACTGCCAGCGTATTGACGATTCTTTAGAGTCCTACATAGAGGTTTCCTAGCTTAGGCAAAACGAAGTAGGAGCACATATGTGATATGTGCGGGACCGAGATTAATACGATATGAGATACCGTATTCTATTCTCGCGATATATGATATCGGCCGGGTATATGTGATATAGCCGGGATATCGGATCAAGTGTTGATTCGATAAGATGATACATGTTATATTAGCCGGTTATATGTTATATAGCCGGATTATCGGATCAAGAGTTGATTCGATAATTTAATGTATAATTATATATGTGATATATTACATTACATTAACTAATATAAGCTCACTTAAATGATTCTTTTCTCACTTGATAATACATTGATATATATGTGATATATGTTAATTGTATTATTTTCTTTTGTTACATTATATATTATATATGTGATATATAATATTGTAACATGTTAGGGTTACACATGCAACTAGTGTTATGGGACTTAAACCATGATTAGGGTTTACTTTTTTATTTTGGATAATTCTATTTTGTGGATTTATGTTAGATATTTTGCTTTGTTGACTAAAGTCCACTCTTTAGATATTTTCCTAGATATTTTGTTAACCTAACTTTAACCCTAACCTATGTTTTATTCTCTATAAGGGTTAAGCATGTCATGCTTAATCCATGGTTGCATTTCTAACCTCAACAATAATTCATTTTTCATCACAACTTCAACTTCATCTTCTTCTTGCTCTTAAAAAAGCTTGCTTGATTTTTCTTTTGTGATGAATGAATGTGAGAAATAGAAAACAAAAGAGAGCAAAATTCCTACTTCATCATCCTCATTTATTCTATCCACTTAGATTAGGGTGTTTGATTCACTAATACCTCATTAGTGAAGCAAGAGTTGGGTTTGTGTTTCCTCAAGGTAGATCGTCTTGGATTTCGAAGACTTCAAGCAAGATGCATCATTCTCCTCATGGAGCCACTCGAGAGCACGGGAACTTGATGACCGCAGCGAAGGGACCTCAACTCGAAGCTTATGAAGCGAACGAACGGACTACAAAGGTTGTAATCCCTAACTCTTAGAAGTAAAATTGTTTACTTTGAAGTTTAGTTTGATTCTTTAGTTAAAGATCTAGGGTTAGGGTTATTAAGAATGGCAAAATTTTAAACTTGGCATAGGTGATGCCTCTTGAAACCTTACTGCCGTTGTAGGTAACCCAACAGTGGTATCAGAGCCTAGTTAGAGAATTAGACGGATAAGTGTAGGATTACGAAACCGAAACAACTCTGAAACACCTGACGAAAACCCTAGTTTCTGTAAAAATTTTCAGAGTGTAAAATTTTTTTTCAAACAGTTGCAGAATGATGTATGAGATACATTACACCGTCCAAAACTCACCCCACCTCACCGGAATTTAGCCGGCCACATGTACAAAATATCCGGCCTGCTCGGCCATTTAGATGAGTTTGGGTGTAGGTTTTGGGTGGTGTTCTGGTCTCTGGGGTTTGGGAATTCAGGTGTTGTTTGTTTTTGCTAAATTTGCATGTGATGTTATCTTTTTACATAGGCAATTCGGAGTGTTTCGTATTCGTAATTCTAGGTTTTGTTTCGGTTATTTTAGATGGTATTAAAAAGTTCGATCGGATATCAAATACCCACTTTAACCCTTCCCGGGAAATTTTCAAGTATTGGATTTTTCCTTAGTTAAAGAATATTTAAATATCGTGCAAGTGATGCGGTGAACTCTCTAGAAGAACAAAACCTTAATTCGATTTTGTGACCGTCAAAACCGCCACTAATGTTAGTTATGTATATGCCCTAGAGACCATTATTGTACATATGATGTATATTATAGTGGATGCTTGGATATATATAGAGAGGACTTTCTTGCTCGATATGATAGTATGCTATCTGGTTGCACTTTGTCTTAACATGTTGACTTGTATTGGTTTACTGTATTGCTCTCACATGTTGATAAAGCCCTTTGGGATATGTACTTGACTACTAGGACTATGATGAGATCATACTAGTGGAGCCAGAGTAGTCAACGAGTACATCCTATAACTGTTCCTAGTCGAGGGTGTATCGAGACAGGACATTGATACACCAGAGTAGACTAGCGTATACGCATCTTGACCCATATGATGTGTTGGAGATAGTGCCCTCAGAGTCAATTATTGGATCACAGGCATGTGATTGCAATGATTGAGAAAGGACCTATACCGTTAGAACAGTCTTACTCAAGATGATAGTATGCTATCTGGTTTATCTTTATCATCGTGTACTGCTTTAGGTGACCTTACAGGTCACTATTGCACATTGATAGAGCCCTTAGGATTCTTGCTTGACGGCCAGCAGTATGATGGCGATCATATACGTGGGAGCTGGGGTCTATATGCACATCCTTAAAAGATCCCTAGTCGTGGAAATTTCGAGACAGGGCATCGATACTCCAGAGTAGACTAGTGTATACAGTCGAGACCCCGACGAGGGGCGGTGGCCGGTCTCACAAGCCACTGGTGTCAGTTGGTTCACCTAAGATGTATACAGGTGCTCATTGGGTTATGAGTACACCGGACAGGACTCGCCGGGAACATGTTAGTTGGTATTATACCTGACGTCAGATAGCAGTTCCCTGGTGACATGTGTACAGGTTAGTTCATCGACCTGAGATCGTCATTTGTCTCGTGTGAGTTCCCACTGTACTTTGATTACTACCCTACCACGGCTCAAAGGAGTCGTGCAAACAGGTTTTAGTTGGGTACAGTCCCGAGCCACATGGAGGCAGTGAGCGGATCTGCAGGGGTTCGTCTCTACCGGTATAGGGGTGAGGTCGCGCTGTGTCTAGGAGAGCCATTACACAAAGCCCTCGGCCGAGGCATGAGATTTACTGGTAGGTATTCCAGTAGTATCCCAGGGTGTTCTGGGCTACACTCCGACACGACTTGTACCGCTTTTGGGGGTCTGACTTTTACCAACCCCCTAGGCCCACCATGCGATACTCATAGACGAACGGACCGGACTGTATGGATATTGTCACTGACAGGCTCAGTAGGGTGTCAGGATGAGTTCGCTCATCGACGTCCCTTTTGGTCAATACCTGGTAGCCCGTTACGTATGGCTAATACCTCTGACGTGCTAGTGGTTAAATCCACAGCCAAAGTATTGACGAGTCTTTAGAGTCCCCCACAGACCGTTTCTCAAGTTTCAGGCGAAACGTTGTAGAGGCCGTATGGAGATCTGGCAGGGTTCAATCATATACGTGCGGTATTGCACGGATCATGATCGGACGGATAATACTAGCGGGCTTTGGTTTAAGCCGGATCCTAGTATTGTACAGTGTAGATTTTGTCTCATTGCATTTGTATTCGGTCGAAATCCAAATGCGGGTATGTATATACAGTCGCGGGGTTTTCCTATAATTTATTACGGGATCAGTTTTCTGAAGTTGCCAGTTTGTATTCCGTTCCGGCCAGTTTTCCTTTGTTCCTTCACGGCCGGATTTTTTTTTATGGATGGGCTAATTTGCAATTGTGCCAATTAGTTTTGTGGAGGGAGTTTCTTGTAAATGGTTTATCATGATGATTCAAAGCATCTTTGCTTTTTTCTTTCATCATGGTTTGCATTAATTGAGATGGGATTTGATGAGAATGTGAGGGTGATGTTTTGAAGTGAGGTTTGCTTTTGTTTATGATCACCCCTTTGATTTCCTACACTTACCTCCCTTGCTCTTTTTCCCTTCTCCATATTATGGCCGGCCACATTCTTGAGGAAAAGAGAGAGGTTGATTTTTGGTGTGGGAAAATTATCATATCATGCTTGCTACAAAATCCCAAAGCTTATTTTTCCTCTTGCTCATTATTCTTCACCTCCATCACTATGGCAACTTCAACCCCTTGAGACAAATGGATTCTACACTAAGCCTACAGCATCCTTGGGCACGTCGACTCGCCAACTTCGTGCTCGAGTTGCCTCGGTCCAGAGGTGGGAGCCCGTAAAAGAACCCGGCGATGTGGTGCCCTTTCCGACGAAGAGATGAAGACCGGAGATTCCGCGAGGAGACCGGAGTGGAGGCCGAAAACCGAAAGACACGGATCGCTCGGTATAGCCTTCTATCCTGTCTCTTGTTAGCTAGCATTAGGTTAATGGTTATGATCCGGGTTTTTAGGATGCAGTAGTGCCGGTTTTCTAGTTGTGAAAAATTTTCGTTTCCGCATTTTGGCCTCGGATAGACGGCCGGGGCGCTACCATAGTCCTACATGGTATCAGAGCCAGGCCATTAACCTAGTCTAGCTTGCTCTAACGTGTTTACAAGTTCGATCGAACGGATTTTCCGAAAACCCGATTTCTAAAGTACAGTTTCTGTCGAATTTTTCCAGTGCTCTAAAAATTATTTGGTACATTGTAAAAATACGAGCAGGATTTTTTAAGCATTCTGTGAAAATTTGGTCGCGTGACGTCACTATTCCACCGCGGAACCGCGGCCAAACCCATGCATTGGCCGCGGTTCCGCCGCCACTTTAACTGTTCATTGGACCAAATTTTTTCAGTAGGCTTCTGAGTTGAAAATGTGGTTTTTGGAATGTTCTGTTTGGGCCCAGATTTTCTTTAAGTGCTACAGTAGTGCTTGGGGCCTACTTCGGAAAATTTGGTCGATCGAAAATTTTAAACATGTTAGTTCACAGTATATACATTATATCTGCGATCGTGAATGTCATTTGATCGGTAAATCCTGTCTTACTGCTATAGCCCTTTTAGACGGATTTGCGAACGTGACATTCACGTTGATGTTCTGTGTTGTGCTGTGATGTTGCGGATTTGTCGTGGTGGATAGCCTGGATGCAGTGTTAGTACAGTTTAGTTGTATATGTACATTTGATATTGCGGGGCGAGCGTCCGACATGTGGACTGCCGTCACTGCCTTTTTGTATATTATTCTTTTAGGGCACGACCGGGCTGAGGTCGATGTACCCGTTGTATGTATATTTTACTTTCTGTACTAGGATTACCCCGCGGAGGGGTGCACGGATAGCCGGGTTCTAGAGGGCAACGGGCCCGCATCTCATGGCGTTGAGACGGAGGGGGCTTCACTCTAGCATTGGCGGGCTATTCACCGCACTCGTTGGGGGTACAGGTTGACCCAAGAAGGGGTGCCTAAGTTACCGGATTCCGTGAAGTGCTGGGTGGTCCATTCACGTTGCTGAAGGGGGCTGCCTCGCTTCAGGTTTTGGCGGGTAACTTGCCGCGCCCGTAGGGGTCTAGGATTTCATTGCACAGGCTATCCACACGACCAGGGGAACGTCGGGTTTCAGCAGCGGCTCTATGAAACCCGGGGATCCTAAATATCTGTATTGTTCTGTAATGCTGGTTACTTTTCTGTGATGTTGCATTTTATCACGCCTTGAGTGAATATTATATATTGATATATATACTAGTAGATGTTGTATATGTTTTGCATCCGCGCTAGTCCAGTCCCCGCTCTGTCGTTAGTTAAGTAACCTAACGGGTGATGACGGGACCCAGTGGCGAATGCGGATGGCATATACGTACATCATTATTTTCGTTCTTTATTGGTGTGATCAATTGATGGGACTGCGTTGATTCGGATCAATGCAAGCTAAACAAACCTATTCTGATGTTGTTGGAACAATTTTTCTAAAAAGATGTTATTGCAAGGACGTTCTCTTTTGTTTTGCACAGTGGTATTCGGTTATGAATATCCAGCACCTCGGTCGACGAGGCAAGGGCCAAGATCCCTTCACCGGGAGTGACCCCTTGGACAAGAGTTTGCGTCAGGGCAATAACTTCACTATAGTCGATTACTTTTGCTTTGCATCGTGGTATTCAGTTGGAATATCCTGCACCTCATTCTACGGGGAAAGAGCCGAGATCCCTTCACCGGGAGTGACCTCTTTAGCAAAGATTTTCGCCACTATATTTTTATAAAAAGCTATGCAGTTCCTTCAATGATATCAAGTTCATTACGTTAAAGGTTTTTCGCCAAAAACCAGCCGTAGCCCTCCGTCATTTCTTATGGGTATTGTTTAGTATTCGTGCTGCGTTTGTTGACTCCGTCAAGGCGTAGTGTACGGTAGCTAAGTGGTGCTTGTTTGTTGCATAAATGGGATTGGTTAGGACAGTCGTGCGGCCTTGTTGACTCCGTCAAGGGCATGTACGGGTGGGTTTAATGCAATCCAGATAATGACGGGTTGAACTTGACTAGGACTCTTTGATATGTTGACTCCGTCAAGGTCACTTGGGTCCTAGGGGTAAAAACACACATCGGGAGTTTCTAAAGAAACTGAAACTTGCCAGGCATGCGCATACCTTCTGGAGTGTGGTGACGTGAGTGGATTCCATCACGTTATCATGCAATGATAGTTGGATCCCGATTCCCACTGATGAGTCGGTTTACTCCTCGGGTGATCCCGACTAATTTTTCTTTCAGATTTAGAGGAGAATTTGACGATACAGTGGGAGGTTTCCTGATTAGATAAAGTGATAACCATTCTGATCTAGGTTAGAGTGCACGCTGAGTGTTTCTTTTCTCTCTCTCTCTTTGGCAGCGACCATGACCCGACCCTTGACTATGACTCAGTGACCAAGTTAACCGAACCTTCTTAAAACACTGGCTTTTGGATTGTCAGAGTTGCAAACCTCATTGCCACTCCTACTTTTACCCTTTTCTCCAGGACACCCCGTATTACTACGAGCGTCCACTTCCATTGGATAAAACCATCGTATGGTTATATACGAACTCGAAGGAATGTATTCGAGGATGGTTTCCGGTTCTGGAGAAAACAAATAGGACTATTCAGTTGTCTTTTCCTTTTACCTTCTCTCAGGTTGCGAGTGCTCCTTGGATTAGGACAGCACACCCATTACGCTTATTGGATAGTCTTCTTCCAAACCATAGGCTGGTGCCGAATGGTGGGGAATGAAGAAAACCAATTAGCCTAACGATGGTATGCAGAAGGTATTAAGCAAAGACAAATAAATGGATTAGTAAAAGGGCAAAGTAAACTGCGACTGCTATTCACGACCAAACCAAGTATTTCATTACCACTCCCACTTCACCTTTGTATTTCTCCAGAACACTCCGTATCACTATGAAGATCCACAATTATTTGGATACTCCATCGTATGGTTATATACGAACTCGAAAGGAACTTGTTCCAGTTCAGGGATGGATTCTGGTTCAGGAGAAATAGGAATAAGGTTTATTCAGGTGTCTTTTATCTTTACCTTCTCTCGTGTTGCAAGTGCTCCTAGGATTAGGACAGTACACCCATTATGCTTATTGGATAGTCTTCTTCCAAACCATAGGCTGGTGCCAAACGGTAGGGAAGGAAAAAAACCATTTGGCCTAAAGGGGTGTGCAGAAGGTAACGACTAAAGACATATAAAGGGATTTGGAGAGGTGGCAAAGAAATATACGGTTACAGTTGTGAATCTGGATAATGGAAGAGGCATTACTAGGAATACCCGGATACCCCTACGAAACATTCACATGTTTTAGTTTCACTATGTATTGTTAAAAGAAAACTGATTTCCCAATTAGTCCTTACTCCAGGGTATGTATTTACCAGGTTTGATTCTCACATCTGTATGGTTTTACAGATGATGAGTGGGAGTAAGATATTGGGAATTGGGTGATCATCCTCATTATATCGGGATTCGTTGTAATTAGTGATATTTGAGGAAGTCACCTGGGTTGTTTGCCGGACAAATAATATTTGGTTTTGGATATCTGTTGTAATGCACCAATTTTAAATTAATATATCTGTACGTCTATTTTTATAGAGTGAGATATAACCTTTTGAAATTATGTCGGTGACATTTACCTATATCAGTTGATGGTTAGGTAAGGAGCATTAAATAGCGGTGTAACTCTTCATAACCATAGTACAGTTTTCAACCTACGACACACAGGGAATGAGTTATTAGACTCAAGAGACTTATACAGAGTATTGTATGTTGTCCAGTATCCATGAGGACAGAGGGGTTGGCTCTCGTACTATATTCTGTTTACTTGTGACTTCTCTAGTTCTTAGACATGTGTTTCGTAGAAATGCAAGGTCCAAGTTTTGAGAAGTTATAGGTATAAGAATAAAGTAGAGAACCAGGTATTGCAAGTATCGGGATTCTTCAAGGTGATCGAGGATGTAGATACTTATGTATGGTATTCAGTAAATAGTAATGATTAAGAGAACTTGCTTCTCTTTCAGGTTACTCATAATTGGAAGTACTCCTAAGTTGAGTAATGTTGATCGGCCTCTCTCCATTTAGTTGACATGCACTGGAGACAGCTGCATGATTTGAATCTGGTTCCAATTAAATCAGTGCCTCTGTTTCTATATTCGATATAGAATAGTTCATATCTTAACAATGTTAAGATACGGGGAGTTGTCCGGCTTATGCTTAAAACAAGACTCCGGATAACTCAAGGCACGTTTCTGTATTGGCTGTTTGTGGGTTGACCCGGGCTATGACGAGGGTAAACTTTCTACCATCTGGAAGATCAATAGTGATATTGTTCTTGACTCGCCACAGTTTTAAAAGAAATGGATTTTTTCAGAAAACAGTAGTGGGAGTATGGTAGAACTGAAAGTGATTCCAGAACCACAAACGATTACTGAAAATTTGATAAGAACCTAAAGATTCAATCTGGTTTGACACTCCATTGGCCACTCCGTAGATATGGTGGGTAACCTCAGGCACTTGAGAGGTACTTCGGTATGCTCAAAGACGGTGACAGTGAGGTTCTTGTTTACCCAGACTTGCCATTGCTGTTGTTCCAGACTGTGAGACCCAGTAGGAGAATGAATATAGCATCATTCTCAACTAGCTTTAGAAGTGCACGTGTATATGACTCTGCCAGAAGGTTGTCGTAGTCAGTGGGAGCAGCGGAAGCATAGTGGACAAGTGGCTTATGTCTATTTATAGACTAAAGCAGATATAGCGGAGATAGATCATCTATTTCTGATGTGACAGTCATAGGTTTGACTTCATCAGAATAGGGGATGGATCTGTTAAGAAGGTAGTAGGGTGTGATGTCCTGGTATTTGGATGACATGGACAGAATAGGAAGTGAAGTTCCTATACTACGATCGGTTATACTTTGGTCGTCACACAGTGGTTTCTCCACATAGGACTTGGATATTATATCAGACATTCTGGTTACTAGATCTATGGTTTTAGATCTAGATTTAGGTATTTTCCCAATCTGGGTACTTAGACAGCATTCTACAAGTATTTAGAATGGACGACTCCAGGCATGGTAGTGTACCTGCAGGTGATGGAGTCACCCTCTCTAAAGGTGTCTTACAGACTAAAGGGGAGAGGGATGTGCATGATTGGCAGATCACTTGCTTAGGCAATTGAGTTGATCATGAGATGTCAAGTACCACACCAGATATTGTTTTTGCACCAGATGCAATAAGTTGATATTAATCCAGTCCTAGAGAAACGATCGGAAGCAGTTTTAGAACATAAGTGGATGTTCTAGGGATATGATAACAACAGCCTCTTTTAGGAGACGATTATCATTTCAGGCTTCCAAGGTGACCTGGATGACAGAATGACTGTCAGAGTTATGGTTTTCCCTCTGACGAGGGGCAGTATTTTGGACAGGTGGTCCAAGTGGATACTGAGGGAGGCATGGCGCAGGATACTGATTGTTTTCAGTTGAAGATACAGTCTAAGAAGTTTGGATTTGGAGTTCATTTATGAGCTAGGTCCCATCAGATATCCAGACATATTCTAAGATAGGTATTGCTCATTTCGGAAGATGGCTTTCTCCGTGAACTTGAGATAAAGAGAGACATAGAAAGAAACATCAAGGCGGATCCACTCACTGAGGCTATTCCTCGAACGCAATAGTTTCGCAAACGGATTTTGTGAGACTGATTAGTAGAGGAGTTGGGTGTTCGGTATCACACGGGCTGTGAGTATGCGACATCGCAATAATTAGCCTTGAGTGCAAGTGGGAGATTGTTGGAGATAGTGCCCTCAGAGTCAATTATTGGATCACAGGCACGTGATTGCAATGATTGAGAAAGGACCTATACCGTTAGAACAGTCTTACTCAAGATGATAGTATGCTATCTGGTTTATCTTTATCATCGTGTACTGCTTTAGGTGACCTTACAGGTCACTATTGCACGTTGATAGAGCCCTTAGGATTCTTGCAGACGGCCAGCAGTATGATGGCGATCATATACATGGGAGCTGGGGTCTATAAGAACATCCTTAAAAGGTCCCTAGTCGTGGAAGTTTCGAGACAGGGCATCGATACTCCAGAGTAGACTAGTGTATACAGTCGAGACCCCGACGAGGGGCGGTGGCCGGTCTCACAAGCTACTGGTGTCAGTTGGTTCACCTAAGATGTATACAGGTGCTCATTGGGTTATGAGTACACCGGACAGGACTCGCCGGGAACATGTTAGTTGGTATTATACCTGACGTCAGATAGCAGTTCCCTGGTGGCATGTGTACAGGTTAGTTCATCGACCTGAGATCGTCATTTGTCTCGTGTGAGTTCCCACTGTACTTTGATTACTACCCTACCACGGCTCAAAGGAGTCGTGCAAACAGGTTTTAGTTGGGTACAGTCCCGAGCCACATGGAGGCAGTGAGCAGATCTGCAGGGGTTCGTCTCTACCGGTATTAGGGGTGAGGTCGTGCTGTGTCTAGGAGAGCCATTGCACAAAGCCCTCGGCCGAGGCAGGAGATTTACTGGTAGGTATTCCAGTAGTATGTCAGGGTGTTCTGGGCTACACTCCGACACGACTTGTACCGCTTTTAGGGGTCTGACTTTTACCAACCCTCTAGGCCCGCCATGCGATACTCATAGACGAACGGACCGAACTGTACGGATATTATCACTGACAGGCTCAGTAGGGTGTCAGGATGAGTTCGCTCATCGACGTCCCTTTTAGTCAATACCTGGTAGCCCGTTACGTATGGCTAATACCTCTGACGTGCTAGTGGTTAAATCCACAGCCAAAGTATTGACGAGTCTTTAGAGTCCCCCACAGACCGTTTCTCAAGTTTTAGGCGAAACGCTGTAGAGGCCGTATGGAGATCTGGCAGGGTTCAATCATATACGTGTGGTATTGCACGGATCATGATCGGACGGATAATACTAGCGGGTTTTGGTTTAAGCCGGATCCTAGTATTGTACAGTGCAGATTTTGTCTCATTGCATTTGTATTCGGTCGAAATACAAATGCGGGTATGTATATACAGTCGCGGGGTTTTCCTGTAATTTATTACGGGATCAGTTTTCTGAAGTTGCCAGTTTGTATTCCGTTCCGGCCAGTTTTCCTTTGTTCCTTCACGGCCGTATTTTTTTTTGATGGAGGGGCTAATTTGCAATTGTGCAAATTAGTTTTGTAGAGGGAGTTTCTTGTAAATGGTTTATCATGATGATTCAAAGCATCTTTGCTTTTTTCTTTCATCATGATTTGCATTAATTGAGATGAGATTTAATGAGGATGTGAGGGTGATGTTTTGAAGTGAGGTTTGCTTTTGTTTATGATCACCCCTTTGGTTTCCTACACTTACCTCCCTTGCTCTTTTTCCCTTCTCCATATTATGGCCGGCCACATTCTTGAGGAAAAGAGAGAGGTTGATTTTTGGTGTGGGAAAATTATCATATCATGCTTGCTACAAAATCCCAAAGCTTATTTTTCCTCTTGCTCATTATTCTTCACCTCCATCACCATGGCAACTTCAACCCCTTGAGACAAATGGATTCTACACTAAGCCTACAGCATCCTTGGGCACGTCGACTCGCCAACTTTGTGCTCGAGTTGCCTCGGTCCAGAGGTGGGAGCCCGTAAAAGAACCCGGCGATGTGGTGCCCTTTCCGACGAAGAGATGAAGACCGGAGATTCCGCGAGGAGATCGGAGTGGAGGCCGAAGACCGAATGACACGGATCGCTCGGTATAGCCTTCTATCCCGTCTCTTGTTAGCTATCATTAGGTTAATGGTTATGATCCGGGTTTTTAGGATGCGGTAGTGCCGGTTTTCTAGTTGTGAAAAATTTTCGTTTCCGCATTTTGGCCTCGGATAGACGGCCGGGGCGCTACCGTAGTCCTACATGATGGGCGATGGATGGTCCCATATCCATTGGTGTTTGACATCAAAGATGGTGTACGGGTGCTCAGTGGAGACTGGGTACATTGAACGGAATCGCCGAGAACTCCTAGATGGATTTTTACTGTCACGACCCGAAATTGGCACGTGACGGCCCTTAAACTACGCAACGTCTACAGGCGTAACGCAATTTAAATAAGCCGAAAACCCAATAATCTAAACCATCAAAAGTAGTAAGTGATAATAGAAGTTTTAAAATATTTGAAATCTCAACCCAAATTCTTTAAAAGTCCAACTTTATTTTATTAAAAATTTTGGCAGCACCTCCTTTGTAACAGCTAACCCCAAAAATGGGTACAATATAAATATAAGTAAAGCATCCCCAACGGGAGCAAATCCACGCCCAACGGCGGAAAACAACCATCACAACAGATATACGATGCCGTAGCGAAGAAATAAAAGACGATATAAGTAAAACTGCATAAAAGACATCCAAGTCACCAAATTATACAATATCGTCCTCACATCAAGTCTCTAAGTCATACACATGAAAATGGTAGATGGAGAGTACATGGATACAATGAATATACAATAAACAACCTTGGATAACCGCAAAACCCACCTAAGCAAAACTGCACACTGTGAGCCAAAGTGGTATCCGCTGCAAAAGATGATGTGATAGATGAATAGCCTGCCTCGACTACTCTGGGGAACAACCTGTGAAACACTGTGGCACAACGGGGGTGAGTTGCCAACTCGTGAATAGTAAATAAAATATGCAGGTAATCACAAGTATGCACTTATAGCGCGAATCTAACATATGCAAGCTAAATAGCAATAAATGGTCATATGTATGCAATAGTCATGAAAGGTACACCAGCAGGTACAACTAATACATGAAGCAATAATAATATGACAATCTGTATGCAATAATCATGTAAGGTACTTTATCAGGTACTACTAATACATGAAACAATGATATGATAATGTATATATGTAGCAGTCATGAAAGGTACTCTAGCAGGTACAACTAATACATGAAGCAATGCATATAAAATAAATTATGTAAATGCAACAGTCATGGAAGGTACTCTAGCAGATACTACTAATATATGAAGCAATGATATGATAATGTATATATGCAGCAGTCATGAAAGGTACTCTAGCAGGTACAACTAATATATGAAGCAGTGCATAAACAATAAATGTGGAGTATGGAATGAAACATGTCATTTCCACGGAATCCTGACATCGTGGTAGGACCAAAGTCCATCAAGACAATCCAAATCCTAATTTCCTAAAATCAACCCCCAAATTGGCTCTCATATCATGCAAGTCTCATGAATCCTGAATGTACAACATCAAGTAAATCTCATATATCCTGTAGGGTTCCTAGGCACTCTCAAGAGGTCTTACAAGGCATCAACCATGCCAATTTGAAATTTTATATGTGCCGAGAAACTCTAATACGGATCGTTAACTAGAATTTTAGGCGAAACATTAAGCTAGTTAACATCTTAACTAAAAGTGAGAAGCTACAACCTTTGTAGATCCGGTTCTCCACTTCCTTAGCTCCACGTAGACGTCCTCTCGCTGTCCTAGTCGGATCTCGGACTCTAGCATCGGCTTCATCGGAGAAATGAGCGGGCAAGGTCGTCGGGTTCGTGCCGAAGATGATCTACGTCGAGGTTACACAAGATCAAGCTCCAACTTCACCAAGTTGTGAAACTTGTGAAGAAAACACCCTATACTACTTGGCAAGAGGTAGAGGGTGAAGAAATAGGAGGTGGGTTCACTTTAGAATTGGATTTCTCACTCTTTTTCTCAAGGTGCCATTGATGGAGGCAAGGTTTTCTTCATGAAGATCAAGAAGAAGAAGGAGATAGAATATGATAAGTTGTTCTTAAAAAGAATAATAAAATGAATACTTATCATGTTCTAACCTTGGTTAGGTGTAGAGAATAGACCATGGTTAGCAGGAATGGTTAGGGTTTAAGGATGAAGACAAAATGGTCACTTTGGTCAAAGCTTCATGAAGCTTCAACAAGCTTCATGAAAGAAAGAAACCATTTTGTTTTTCTTTTATCTATTTCTCTTAAAAGAATGGATAAATAAAAAGGTGAATAACTCAAAACCCTAACCATTATCATAACCATGGTTTAATTCTTTGCACAAAGCCAAGTAACTATGTATCATCAAACATGATACAATCAAGTGCACACAAAATATATCACATATACAATGTGCACTTCAAGTGAGAAAATCCTTTTAAAGTGAACCAATACCAGTTAATGCAAAATAATATATCAAATATATAATTATACATTAAATCATTAAATCAACACTTGATTCAATGATCCGGTCATGTCGCACATAACCGACTAGTATCCAATGTATCGACTTATCGAATCGATCTTCGATTCGATAACTAGGTTACATCACATACAACCAATCAAAACATTCATCGCGAGAATGAAATGCGGTATCACATACACGCATCATTCTCGGTCCCGCACATATCTCATATGCGCTCCTATTTCGTTTCGCTTGAGCCAGGAAACCTCTGTGTAGGACTCTAAAGACTCGTCAATACGCCGGCAGCAGATGATGATCATATCAAGCACCCACAAGCCGCAAGCGGTCTGCTAAACGTAACGGCCATCCAGGTATTGAGCGATCAGAAGATCGACGAGCCAGCCCGCTCACACTCCTGTGAATCCAACCGGTAACACTTACCGTACAGTCCGGTCTGTTCGTCTGATATGTCGCATATCAAGTCTAGGGGTGGTAAACGTCAGACCCCAGTAACCGATAAGTCGTGCCGATGTGAGACTCATAACGGGTCGAGAAACTACTAGTAACACTTACCAGCAGATCTCTGATCAGCCCTGGCCAGGGACTTCCCTGTTACGGCCAATCGAGCACAGCGCAACATCAACCCCCAATACCAGGAGAGACGAAACCTCTCCTATCGCTCATTGCCTCCATGTGACTCGGGACTGTACCCAAAGACCACCGTTTTGCACGCCCTCATGGACGTGGTAAGGTGGAGATCAAAGCACAGTGGGAATCACACAAGACTCTATGACGATCTCGGGTCTACAGACTAACCTGCACAAGTGTCACCTGAGAACTGCCATCTGACGTGAGGTATAATACCATCTGGGAGTTCTCGGCGAGTCCGTCCAGTGTACCCAGTCTCCACTGAGCACCCGTATACCATCTCTGATGTCAAACACCAATGGATATGGGATCATCCATCGCCCATCTCATGGGTCGAGAAGCGTATACGCTAGTCTACACTGGTATATCGATGCTCCGTCTCGATACACCCACGACTAGGGACCTTGAAGGATGTACCTATGGACTACCATGTCCCCACTAGTATGATCCGCATCATAGTCCAGGTAGTCAAGTACACATCCTAAGGGCTTTACCAACATGTAACTATAAGACAGTTCAAAGAGATTAGTGTACATGTTAAGATAAAGAGCAACCAGATAGCATACTATCATATCGAGCAAGAAAGTCATCTCTATATATGTCCAAGCATCCAATATAATATACATCATCTGTACAATACTGGCCTCTAAGGCATACATACAACTAACAATCTCCCACTTGCACTAGGGCCAGCTGCTGTAGTAACGCATACCGAGCATCCCGAAGAGTCTCTCAAACTGTATCTGGGGAATGGCCTTCGTGAGTGGATCCGCCGTGTTGTTCTTCGTGTCAACCCTCCTGACCTCGATCTCCCGGCGATCAACTATCTCCCGGATCAGGTGATACCGCCTCAGAATATGCCTGGATCGCTGATGGGACCTGGGTTCCTTGGCCAAAGCCACTGCTCCATTGTTATCGCAATACAAAGGTATTGGATGCTCAATGGATGGAACCACACCAAGTTCAGTAATGAACTTCTTGATCCAGACAGCCTCTTTAGCAGCATCGTTGGCAGCGATGTATTCAGCCTCCATCGTCGAGTCTGCCACGGTTTCCTGCTTGGAACTCTTCCAGCTAACCGCCCCTCCGTAAAGGGTAAAGACAAATCCCGACTGCGACTTAGAGTCGTCCTTATCACTCTGGAAGCTCGAATCGGTAAAGGACTCCACTTGGAGTTCTCCGTTACCATACACCAAGAGCATCTCTTTAGTCCTTCGTAAGTACTTGAGAATGCTCTTCACAGCTGTCCAGTGACTCTCTCCAGGATCAGCTTGATACCTGCTCACTACACTTAGTGAGTATGCAACATCGGGTCTGGTACATAGCATCGCGTACATGATAGAGCCTACAGCCGAAGCATAGGGTATCCCTTGCATGCGAGCTCTCTCCAAATCAGTCTTGGGAGACATCTCTTTGGAGAGAGTGACTCCAGAGATCGTGGGCAAATTCCCACGCTTGGATTCTTCCATACTAAACCTCTTTAGTATGGTGTCAATGTACCTGGATTGGGACAATCCCAATATCCGTTTGGATCTATCTCTATAGATCCTAATTCCCAATATGCAGGAGGCATCACCAAGATCTTTCATCGAGAATCTTTGTGATAAGAAGAGCTTGACCGATTGCAGTATAGGAATATCATTTCCTATCAAGAGTATGTCGTCCACGTACAATACGAGGAAGACAACCTTACTCTCTGTCACCTTCTTGTAGATACAAGGTTCATCTGGGTTTTTGACGAAATCAAACTCTTTGATAACGACGTCAAAGCAGATGTTCCAACTCCGCGATGCTTGCTTTAATCCATAAATGGATTTAAGCAGCTTGCACACCTTCCCGCTGCTCCCACTATCTACGAAGCCCTCTGGCTGAGTCATGTACACGCACTCTTCTAAATCACCGTTTAGAAAGGCGGTCTTAACATCCATTTGCCAGATTTCGTAGTCATGATATGCAGCGATGGCAAGCATGATCCGGATGGATTTAAGCATAGCCACTGGAGAAAAGGTTTCGTCATAGTCCACACCTGGTCTTTGACGAAAACCCTTTGCAACAAGTCTAGCTTTGAAAGTCTCCACTTTCCCATCTACACCAAGTTTCTTCTTGAAGATCCACTTGCTCCCAATGGGTTTTACCCCTTCAGGAGCAACTTCCAAAGTCCATACTTTGTTGGTGTACATGGATTCCATCTCGGACCGCATAGCATCCATCCATTTCACTGAGTCCCTACTCGTGATGGCCTGCTCGAAACTAGTTGGGTCATCATCCTCCATGATGCAATCTTCGCTTCCACTGTCAATGAGAAAACCGTAGTATCTCTCAGGTGGACGAGAAACCCTACTAGATCGGCGGAGAGGCTGGGGTTCGTCGAGTTCTACTGAATCCTCTGGTTCTACCAAGTCTTCTGTTACAGTTTGTGTTGCTGGAACCTCTTCCAGTTCTACCTCAATGCTACTTGTCTGTTTCATAAGAAAACTCTTTTCTAAGAAAGTGGCATGTCGAGAAACAAACACTTTTTGTTCCTCGGAGTGGTAGAAGATATACCCTCGCGAATGTTTGGGATATCCAACAAACTTACATAGAACAGACCTTGCCTCGAGCTTGTCCGGATTTTGTGTTTTAACATAGGCCGGACAACCCCATATATGAATAAAATTAAGACATGGTCTCTTGCCATTCCATATCTCATATGGAGTGGTAGGCACTGATTTGGTTGGAACTCTATTCAATAGGTATGCAGCAGTCTCCAGTGCATATCCCCAGAAGGAAATAGGTAACTCAGCTGCACTCATCATAGAGCGCACCATATCTAATAGGGTGCGATTTCTCCGCTCCGATACACCATTGTGCTGTGGTGTATAAGGAGGAGTAAGCTGAGAGAGAATCCCATTCTCTTTTAGATAATCTCTGAATTCGTTACTTAAGTATTCTCCTCCTCGATCAGATCGAAGGATCTTAATACTTTTGCCCGTTTGGTTCTCTACTTCTTTTTTATATTCTCTAAATTTCTCAAAAGCTTCTGATTTGTGTTTCATCAGGAACACATATCCGAATCTAGAGAGATCGTCAGTGAATGTAATGAAGTACGAAGAACCATCCCTGGCATGTGTAGACATGGGACCGCATACATCACTATGTATTAGTCCCAAGAGTTCGGTAACTCTTTCTCCGTGTCCAGTAAACGGAGTTTTGGTCATCTTGCCTTTGAGACATGACTGGCAAGTGTCATAAGATGAAAATTCAAACGAATTTAAATATCCATCCTTATGCAACTTAGCTAGTCGTGTCGTATTGATGTGACCCAGTCTACAATGCCACAAGAAAGATTCGTTCAGTTCAGAACTCTTCCTCTTGTGTGTGTTTTGTAAATTGAGGACTGTATTTTGATTGAGAATGAATATGCCATTATACAACGAGCCTGATGCAATCAACTTTTGATCTAGGAATATGTTCATAACATTATCCTTTACTACAAAATTATATCCTTCTTTACTTAATAAAGAAACTGATATAATGTTGCACATCATGTTCGGTATATAAAAGCATTCATTTAGAATCAGTGTATCACCACTTGGTAATACTAGGTGATATTCGCCAACTGCTTTGGCTGCAACATTTGCCCCATTCCCAACTTGAACGGAATGATCACCTTTTCCCAGTTCTCTACCTTTTCGCAGCCCATGTAACATCTTACATATGTGGGATCCTGATCCGGTATCTAATACCCAGGACGTAGGGTGAACTGAGAAACAGTTCTCAATGACAAACACACCCGAAGATGATGCATCAACATGCATGTTCTCCGTTTGGGTGGTGTGAGAATCCAGATATTCTCCTATTTCCTGTTCATTCTTATAACACTTATAAGATAGAACGGGTTCAACGTTCCCCTGCACAGTATAACATGCGGGTTCGGTCAATACATCCATATTATTATCTTGATTAGGGCATGACATGGTCGCTACCTGGAGAGAGAGAGAAGAAAACACTTTAGCGTAAGCTCGTGCAAGATCAGATTGGTTATTATCTTATCTAATCAGGATGGCTCCCACTGGTTTTTATCAAATCTTCCTTCAAACCCTAAAAGGAAAGACTAGCCGGGATTAATTACACACTACAAGTTCGCCAATCTTTCAGCCAGGCTAGTGTCGGTACTTTGAGGGAGGTCCCCCGTGCTTTCGCACGAACCTAATTAATGTAAACCTCATTTTCCCAGAGGCGTAACCCCTTTGACACCTTTCTAGACACCTACTTGATCAGCTAGTTGCAATGTGTAAAACTCTCCCAGGAGTAACTCTTACTCGCAGTGGGTATCGGGATCCAACTATCTCATAGAAGGTATGCAATCTCATTGCAAATTTCAACACTTGAAATTCCCGATAATACTTTTGCCCCTAGCGTCCTGTGACCTTGACGGAGGCCAAACTACCCACAGGGCGCTAGTCAAGTTCAACCCGTCATTTCTTGATCGAATTAAACCCACCTGTACGACCCTTGACGGAGGCCAAACTACGCCGTACGAATACCCTAATCCAATCGCATCATATGCTGGCAGATAAGCACTAGTTAGCTACCATACACTACGCCTTGACGGAGGCCAAACTACCGCAGCATGAATACTAAGTAGTACTTATCTGAAATGACAGAGGGCTACGCAGGTTTTTCTGAAAACCATGAGCGTAATGAACTTGATATCGTTGTAGAATCAAAATGAAGTTTTGAAATGGAGTGATTTTGAGGCTTTTCTAGTTTTGCTAAAGGGGTCACTCCCGATGAAGGGATCGTCGGCCCTTTCCTCGTCGAATGAGGTGCGGGATATATCATATATATCACTGTGCAAAGCAGAAACTATAGAAGCAATCAAAAGTCAAACCGAGTGTGTAGCATCTGCCAGTTATTGCTAAAGGAGTCACTCCCGGTGAAGGGATCTCGGTCATTTCCTCATCGAATAAGGTGCAGGGTATATCATATATACCGCTGTGCAAAGCAAGAACTGTAGCTACCTGTTTTGTTTAAAAATTTGATTCTACAACATCTTAGGTTTCTTTTCTTTCATTAATCACATTAATGAAGTCCCATCATTTAAGTCACCTAAACATCACAGATAAATACAACGTACACTTATGCCATCCGCATTCGCCTCGATGTCCCCTCGTGCACCGTTAGGTTAGGTAACTAACGACAGAGCAGAGCAGGGCTAGTGCGGGTGCAAAACATAAGTAACGTCTATATAATATATCATATATACTATATACTGTATCTATCACAAAACATCACATGATCACATCACAGATATCGCAGCAGAAGAAACATATGAAACATTGGATATACTAGGACGTCCGTGTTTTCAATACGAGCCAGTATAAAACACGGATTCCACGGTCATGATGAATAGCCAATCCCACACCCCTAGACCCCTACGAGAGCGGCAAGCAACCCTACCAATTCTAGGGTTAGGAGACCCGGACTCGACTCCTCGAGATGGTCTCCCACTGGACCCTAGAACCCGGTTACTTGTGCTCCCCTCCTTGGGTCTATCCTAATGCGGAAAAGTAAATAATATACAAAAGGTGACAGCTTCCGCAACCTGGAAGTGCCCCAAATTAAAAGAATATTACATACAAGTTTTTACATGAATGAAAATGAAAACACTCATCTCACATAAAAAACCCCGGCTATTCAAACACGACAATCCAATATAACATATCCAGCAACACATAACATCACATGTCATCAACGTAAGTAAATATGCGCATCCCAATTGTCGTTGACATATAGCAACGAAACCGGCGATATCACATATTACACTTACGGTCACAGAAAAGTAAGTGTAAAACTACAACAGTTGGAATCCGCAACCTCTTTAGACATCGCATGCCTAATCAAATGAAATACTTAGACATCACATGCCTAACAATTATAAACCCCGCATTTTAGTCTCATTACCGAAAACTCTTTTCAATATTAACTGAAACTAAACCGCTAGATTTATAACATTCATTCAGTTATCTCATAACTGTTTGTGAATTCCAATTATTGTATCCCATTCCGGATAAACAGAAAATATTAAACTTTCCGATCGAACATTCGAACACCCAAGTTTTCCCGAAACCGTTCAACACATGAAATAGGTTTTAAAACATTCACTTCATGCCTCAGTACCAACGGTCCAGCCGTAGAAGGGTCAAGCCAACGCCTCACATGTGGCACGCCGTACTGCCCCAAACCCGAAGGTTCAAAAGGCAGTTCAAGACGGTCACATAATCGAGTTAAGGTTTGTTGTCTTCTAGAGGGACCATCGCGTTACTTGCACTACTCAGAACGTCCTTAAACCACAGAAAAATCCAACACTTGGATATTTTCCGGCAGGGGAAAGATTGGGTATTTACATCCGGTCGAACTTTTTAACATATTCCAAAATATCCGGAAAGCCACATCGACAAAATCTGATAATCCGATCGAATCTGCGAACTCCCAAAACACCCCAGAAAATTCAACTCTTGAATAAATATTAAAAATTCCCATAAAACTCAGCACTGTGAAAGAGGAATTACTGTGCAGAAATGGAGGGGTGACGTCACCATAAACCCGCGGAACCGCCGCAGAAGCTAGGCTTCTGCCGCGGTTCCGCCGCAGTTTAGAGGTATCAAAGGTGAAATTTTGCACCGTAATTCTTATAATTCCCTGCTGAATTTTTTAAGCATTTTTAATCTGGAAAAAACCCAGTTTTTAGAAAAAGTCCAGAGAGCGATTTGGTTTTAGGGTTTCGGTATCGATCGGGTTTCAAACATCGTCAAAACATCGCCTAAGGCTCTAGCTAGGCTCTGATACCAGTGTAGGGTTCCTAGGCACTCTCAAGAGGTCTCACAAGGCATCAACCATGCCAATTTGAAATTTTACAAGTGCCGAGAAACTCTAATACGGATCGTTAACTAGAATTTTAGGCGAAACATTAAGCTAGTTAACATCTTAACTAAAAGTGAGAAGCTACAACCTTTGTAGATCCGGTTCTCCACTTTCTTAGCTCCATTTAGACGTCCTCTCGCTATCCTAGTCGGATCTCGGACTCTACCATCGGCTTCATCGGAGAAATGAGCGGGCAAGGTCGTCGGGTTCGTGCCGAAGATGATCTACGTCGAGGTTACACAAGATCAAGCTCCAACTTCACCAAGTTGTGAAACTTGTGAAGAAAACACCCTATACTACTTGGCAAGAGGTAGAGGGTGAAGAAATAGGAGGTGGGTTCACTTTAGAATTGGATTTCTCACTCTTTTTCTCAAGGTGCCATTGATGGAGGCAAGGTTTTCTTCATGAAGATCAAGAAGAAGAAGGAGATAGAATATGATAAGTTGTTCTTAAAAAGAATAATAAAATGAATACTTATCATGTTCTAACCTTGGTTAGGTGTAGAGAATAGACCATGGTTAGTAGGAATGGTTAGGGTTTAAGGATGAAGACAAAATGGTCACTTTGGTCAAAGCTTCATGAAGCTTCAACAAGCTTCATGAAAGAAAGAAACCATTTTGTTTTTCTTTTATCTATTTCTCTTAAAAGAATGGATAAATAAAAAGGTGAATAACTCAAAACCCTAACCATTATCATAACCATGGTTTAATTCTTTGCACAAAGCCAAGTAACTATGTATCATCAAACATGATACAATCAAGTGCACACAAAATATATCACATATACAATGTGCACTTCAAGTGAGAAAATCCTTTTAAAGTGAACCAATACCAGTTAATGCAAAGTAATATATCAAATATATAATTATACATTAAATCATTAAATCAACACTTGATTCAATAATCCGGTCATGTCGCACATAACCGACTAGTATCCAATGTATCGACATATCGAATCGATCTTCGATTCGATAACTAGGTTACATCACATACAACCAATCGAAACATTCATCGCGAGAATGAAATGCGGTATCACATACATGCATCATTCTCGGTCCCGCACATATCTCATATGCGCTCCTATTTCGTTTCGCTTGAGCCAGGAAACCTCTGTGTAGGACTCTAAAGACTCGTCAATACGCCGGCAGCAGATGATGATCATATCAAGCACTCACAAGCCGCAAGCGGTCTGCTAAACGTAACGGCCATCCGAGTATTGAGCGATCAGAAGATCGACGAGCCAGCCCGCTCACACTCCTGTGAATCCAACCGGTAACACTTACCGTACAGTCCGGTCTGTTCGTCTGATATGTCGCATATCAAGTCTAGGGGTGGTAAACGTCAGACCCCAGTAACCGATAAGTCATGCCGATGTGAGACTCATAACGGGTCGAGAAACTACTAGTAACACTTACCAGCAGATCTCTGATCAGCCCTGGCCAGGGACTTCCCTGTTACGGCCAATCGAGCACAGCGCAACATCAACCCCCAATACCAGGAGAGACGAAACCCCTCCTATCGCTCATTGCCTCCATGTGACTCGGGACTGTACCCAAAGACCACCGTTTTGCACGCCCTCATGGACGTGGTAAGGTGGAGATCAAAGCACAGTGGGAATCACACAAGACTCTATGACGATCTCGGGTCTACAGACTAACCTGCACAAGTGTCACCTGAGAACTGCCATCTGACGTGAGGTATAATACCATCTGGGAGTTCTCGGCGAGTCCGTCCAGTGTACCCAGTCTCCACTGAGCACCCGTATACCATCTCTGATGTCAAACACCAATGGATATGGGATCATCCATCGCCCATCTCATGGGTCGAGAAGCGTATACGCTAGTCTACACTGGTATATCGATGCTCCGTCTCGATACACCCACGACTAGGGACCTTGAAGGATGTACCTATGGACTACCATGTCCCCACTAGTATGATCCGCATCATAGTCCAGGTAGTCAAGTACACATCCTAAGGGCTTTACCAACATGTAACTATAAGACAGTTCAAAGAGATTAGTGTACATGTTAAGATAAAGAGCAACCAGATAGCATACTATCATATCGAGCAAGAAAGTCATCTCTATATATGTCCAAGCATCCAATATAATATACATCATCTGTACAATACTGGCCTCTAGGGCATACATACAACTAACATATCCTGTATCCAATATCAAGTAAATCTCAAATATCCTAACTCCAATATCAAGTGAATCTCAAATATCCTAAGTATGTTTGCATGAATAATTATGATGATGTATATAAATTGATATGTATACATATATATTAGCATCCCATTCCACTACTATATATATATATATATATATATAACAGCGTCTTATTCCACTGTTATATACTTAGGAGTAAAAATATCATGAAACCAATGTGTCAAGCATCGACACAAAAATACTGATCTATCAGGTGCTGTCACCACGACTGGCCCCTGATAGGTACGTAGCATACGCTATTCCGAAAAATCGAGTGCCCAGCTTCGACCCTCGTCTTTCGACGTATCCATACGTACATGACCCCGGCCTGTATCCCCACGATACCCGTCGAGTCAAAGGTACTGTCACGGGAAGGTATGGTTCCCCCACTAACTCATCGTCTAGCTCCACGAAATTCTTGCCCCGGGTACCTCCGGGCCCCACCATGTACCCGCACACGGCTCCCTCCTTTCCTCGCGTGGGGTATATATATATATCAGAACTGATAAATCTCATGATGGATGCTGAAATATCATATCAAGAGAAACCGGGTTTTTCAAATAATACATAATTTCATGAAACTACCACGGTCCTCAAATCAAGAAAACAGCATGAAAAATCCATATCTCAATGCGAAAATCCATGAATATAATATATGCAATATAAAACTGTAATGTGAGCATATAAAGGAAAAGCCGCTATTTAACTGCAACAAGTTAAAATATATATATATGTGGTTCCTAATTTCTCCAAGTCTATATAACATCAAATAAAGGTAAACATGTAGCTATAACCACATATGTGTGTAAACATGAAGGTATGGCAAGGTATATGTATCTACCTATCAATAATGATGTAATATACCCTCCAGGTATAAGTGAAGTATGTATGCAAGGTATACATGTAGCTATGTCATTATGTGTGAAATATACCTATCACTAATGGTAACTAGCATGTAAGCATGTCAAGGCATATGTGTAAGCATGTAGGTATACAGGTATGCTATATGTCATATGCATAAAGAAATATGAATCAATGTCTCAATGTCCCTAACCAAACAATATCATATAGGTATGTGTGTTGTGCGTGTCATGGCAATTATTGACGGTGTGTGTGGCATACAATCAGTGCTCGTGCAACATGAGCTGTCAATAATAGTGCAGTGTCCTAAGGGTATAAGTCCAAGCATAACAAATAACTAAACAATAAGGTGTATGCGCAACTCTATATATGAAATAGAATATGCAACAATTCATATCATCTCTAGCCCAGACGCATAACGCCATGCCGGCGATTCCCCTGTAGATGTTAAATCTACTCACCAACGTTCCTAACTAAGTAAATCCAACTACTCGCTTTCCCCTGTTCGCAGCGCCCGAAGTCCCCGCCTGCGATCCTGAAAGCATATAACAATATAACAAGTATATATTAGCAATCGACCAATAACGCGTACCAACTACGTTTGACCGACGCACCAACTTCAAACATACTCTCAAGTGTTCGTCAAGTGGCTAACGTGCGTAGCGACACTACGAAACCAACTCAAGAGAAAAAGCTACACAAAAACACGAACGACATCGACACGACCCTAGCTAGGAACAAAGCGACACAACTACCAAGCCTAGACCCTGATCGTACCGATCGTGCATTCAAAATACAAGATATAGCGTGGAATCAATATAATTAACGTCACAACGTCAAAAGAAACCCACGCCTAAAATTTACCAAAACCTAGTAAGCAATATATATCATTTTAGCACAAAACTACAACTTTTTACCAAAACTAGAATTTACAAACATCACTAAATAGCAAGGTTAAACCATTTAAACCTTTACTATAATTTTAAATCTCACTAATTAAGATTAGTAAAAGTTTAGTTTATTAATTAGCTTAATTAACCAATAAGGAAAATATCATTTAAGAAATTAGCAACTTGGTTTAGTTTTCATAAACTTCAATTAACAATTAACCATTTCATCAAGATAAAACCTAACTTGAACTTCAATAACATTAACATGAATGAATTAAACATGAAATTAAAGCTATAATTAAACAATTAAATAGCTAGCTCATGATTTAAACATAACAATTAAGGATTAGGGTTAGGGTTTTATACCTCACAAAAGATCAAAATCAATCAACTAAAAATCCAAAGTTAGCCTCCAAAATCCTTACTGGAATGATGATCCAAGCTAGTTTTGAGTTCAAGAATGAAGGGAAAAGATTATATTTGAGTTTGTATGAATTTATTTGGATTTTTGATGATTTATTGGACTTGGAAAAATGAAAATAGGGTGAAGGAAAATGAAGGGTAGCAAGGGGATGAAGTGACCGGCCATGGGAAGAATGGGGGGAATTTTGGTGAAGTGTGTGGAATTTTCTAGCAAAAAACACTAATTAAAGCTAATAAATGCAAATGCCACATTTTCTTTTCTTTTCTTTTCTTTAAAAAATTCAATAAAACCACAAATATCTAGATATTTTTGGTGAGAAGGTTAAAAACATAATCTAGTGATTAACTAGTATAAAACCACATTAGTAGTAATTAACCCAAACCAAAAAGTAATTACCACAAATAAAGTGCATAAATAAAGCATTAAAATAATATTTTAATTAGGGAAAAATTCTATGTGAAGCAAAACTTCCAATTGACCCCCAAAGCCCGCGAACTAGCTTTATTCTAGCTAAACTAGGTGCCGACAAGTCTATACAGAAGTTTGATCACAATCGGGTTAAAACGGAAAAACACCGACTATTTTACCCTAAAACGGAAAAATTCTCAAAACTATTTCTAAAACGTTACATATACATATCGTCAGATAGCAGTTCTCTGGTGACATTAGTACAGATTAGTCTGTACACCCGAGATCGTCATAGAGTCTTATATGATTCCCACTGTGCTTTGATTTCCACCTTACCACGTCCAAGAGGGCGTGCAAAACGGTGGCTTTTGGGTACAGTCCCGAATCACATGGAGGCAATGAACGATAGGAAGGGTTTCGTCTCTCCCGGTATGGGGAGTTGACGTTGTACTGTGTTCGATTGGCTATAACTGGAAGTCCCTGGCCAGGGCTGATATGGAGTGCTATTGGTAAGAGTTATCAATATTTTCTCAACCTGTTATGAGCCTCATATCGACATGACTTATCAGTTACTGGGGTCTGACGTTTACCACCCCTACACTTGATATGCTACATATCAGACGAAGAGATCGGAATGTACGGGTAGTGTTACTGATTGGATTCACAGGAGAATGTACATGCTTTCTTGTTGATCTTCTGATCGCTCAATACCTGGGTGGCTGTTACGTTTAGCTAACCGCTTACAGCTTGTGGGTGTTTGATATGATCATTACCTATTGCCGGCGTATTGACGATTCTTTAGAGTCCTACACAGAGGTTTCCTGGCTCAGGCAAAACGGAGTAGGAGCACATATGTGATATGTGCGGGACCGAGACTAATATGATATGAGATACCGTATTCTATTCTCGCGATATGTGATATCGGCCGGGTATATGTGATAAAGCCGGGTCATCGGATCAAGTGTTGATTCGATGAAATGGTACTTCTTATATTAGTCGGTTATATGTAATATAGCCGGGTTATCGGATCAAGTGTTGATTCGATAATTGAATGTATAATTTTATATGAGATATATTACGTTACATTAACTAATATAAGCTCGCTTTATTGATTCTTTTTCTCACTTGGATAATACATTGATGTATATGCGATATATGTTAATTGTATTATTTTCTTTTGTTACATTATATATTATATATGTGATATATAATATTGTAACATGCTAGGTTAAAATTGAAACTAGGGTTTATGAGACTTGAACCATGCTAGGGTTAGATTAGGGTTTATAATTATTATTAAGGAAATACAAATAATGGTGGAATTATCCATGGTTGATATTTTGATGGAAGCTTGTAGGCTTCTTTGACTTTGTCCACCATTTTTGTCCTCCTTAAGATATTTGTTGACCTAACTCTAACATAGCAAATGGTTAAGTCTCTACAAGGGTTAAGGATCTGATTATTAACCCATGGTTGCAATTCTAACCACATAAAAATTCATTATGCATCACAAAAGCTTTCTTCTTCTTCCTCTTTGGAAAAAGCTTTCTAGCTTTTTGTGTTGTGATGATTTAAAGTGAGAAATTGAAAACAAAAGAGAGCAAAATTCCTACTTCATCATTCTCATCTATTCTATCCACTTAGATTAGGGTGTTCACTTCACTAATACTTCATTAAAGAAGTGAGAGCTTGGGTTTGAGATTCTTCAAGGTATATCATCTTCGAAAAGGAAGACTTCAAGAAAGATACCTCATTCACCTCGTGGAGCCTCTCTAGAGTCCGGGTTCATGATGATCACAGCGAAGGGACATCAACACGGAGCTTATGAAGCGAAGGAACGGACTACAAAGCTTGCAATCCCCAACTCTTAGAAGTAAAGTTGTTTGCTTCGATGTTTTTTTTGATTCTCTAGTTAAAGATCTTGTGTTTCGGTTATCTAGAATGGCAAAAATTTAAACTTCGCATGTGTGATACCTCCCGAAACCTTGCTGCCGTTGTAAGTATCCCAATAGTGGTATCAGATCCTAGCTAGAGAATTAAACGGATAAGTCTAGGATTACGAAACCGAAACAACTCCGAAACACCCGACGAAAAACCCTAGTTTCTCTCGAAATTTTTCAGGTGTTAAAAAAATTTATTTTAACAGTTGCAGAATGGTGTATGAGATACATTATGAACACAGCACAAAACCCACCCCCCTGCTCGGAATTTGGCCGGCGACCAAGTCTTGAAATCCGGCGACGCCGGTTAAAGAAGGGAGTTAGGGTTTAGGTTTTGTGGTGTGCTCCAGGTTCTGGGGTTTGGTACTTGTGGTGTTGTTTATTTTTGCTAAAATTACATGTGATGTCAATTTACTACATTATAAATTCGGAGTGTTTCGTATTCGAAATTCTAGTTTCTGTTTCAGTTTTTTAGACGTTATTAAAAGGTTCGACTGGATATCAAATACCGACTTTTTCCCTTGCTGAAATTTTTCAAGAGTTGGATCTTTTCAAAGTTATAGAACATTCAAAAATCTTGCAAATGATGCGGTGAACCCTCTAGAAGAACAAAACCTTAACTCGATTTTGTGACCGTCAAAACCATCACTGAGCCTAGGCTTTGTGGTGGTTTAGCGGTGCCATAAGTGAGGCGTTGGTTAACCCTTCTACGGCTGGTTCACTACTACTGTGGCATGTGATGGATACTTCTAAACTACGCTCAAGTGTTGAGAATTTGGGAAACTCTGGGTGTTTGTTGATTCGATCGGAATGTTTAACATCGTCTAGCTTTTTCTGTAATGTGATACAATATGTGGAATTCATATAGTTAGGCATGAAATCCGTAATATGTGATATTTCGGGTTTACGATATCTAAGGTAATTGTGGATTCCAAATGGTGTAGTTTTACACTTTTTTTTCTGCGACCGTAAGTGTAATATGTGGTATATCGTCATTTTCGTTGCTATATGTCAACGACAATTGTGATAGGTATATTTACTTGTGTTGATGACATGTGATATTATGTGTTGCTGTGATATGTTATATTGGATCATCGTGTTCTGAATAGCCAAGGGTTTTATGTGAGATGAGGGTTTTTATTTTCATTCATGTAAAATTCATTGTATGTAATATTCTTTTATTGGGGCACTTCCAGGTTGAAGATGATGTCACCATTGTATATTATTTACTTTTCCGCATTAGAATAGACCCAAGGCGGAGAGCACAAGCAGCCGGGTTTTAGGGTCCAGTGGGAGGCCATCTCGAGGAGTCGAGACCGGGTCTCCTAACCCTATAATTGGTAGGGGTGCTTACCGCTCTTATAGGGGTCTAGGGATGTGGGTTTGGCTATTCATCGCGACCGTGGAATCCGTGTTTTATACAGGCTCAAAATAAAACACGGACCTCCTAATATATCCAATATTTCATATGTTTCTTCTACTGCAATGTTCTGTGATGAGATCATATTACTGCCTGAGATGAATGCTTATACTATATATATATGATGATATATAAATATTACTGCTTTCGTTTCTTCTGTGATACTTAGGAAGCATAAATGATGGGATTCATTAATGTGATTAATGAAAAGAAAAGAAACCTAAAAGATGTTGTAGAATCAAATTTATAAAAAGGGTAGCTCTAGTTTTGCTTTGCATAGCGGTATTCCTTGTAGAATATCCAGCACCTTATTCGATAAAGAAAGAGCCAAGATCCCTTCACCGGGAGTGACCTCTTTAGCGAAACTAGCAGATGCTACAAACTCATGGTTTAGTTTTTGATTGCTTCTATAGTTCTTGCTTTGCACAGCGGTATTTATGAAATATCCTGCACCTTATTCGATGAGGAAAGAGCCGAGATCCCTTCACCGGGAGTGACCTCTTTAGCGAAACTAGAAAAGCCTCAAAAACACTTCTTTTCAAAAACACTTGTTTCTACAACGATATCAAGTTCATTACGCAAAAGGTTTTCTGAAAAATCTGTCGTAACCCTCCGTCATTTTAGGAAATAGAGTACTTAGTATTCGTGCTGCGTTTGTTGACCATAGTTAAGGGGCTGTGTACGGTAGCTAAGTGATGTCTTCGTATATAACATATGATGTGATTAATTATAACAGTCATATGACTTTGTTGACCATAGTTAATGGTCATGTGGGTGGGTCTAGTTAATCAAGAAATGACGGGTAGAACTTGACTAGTGCTTATGATTTGTTGACCATAGTTAAGGTCATAAGTCACTAGGGGTAAAAGTATTATCAGGAATTTCAAATGTTGAAATTTGCAATGAGATTGCATACCTTCTATGAGATAGTTGGATCCCGATACCCACTGCGAGTAAGAGTTACTCGTGGGAGAGTTTTACACAGAACAAGTAGGTGACTAGAAAGATGTTAACGGGGTTATGCCTCTGGAAAAACGAGATTTATTCTAATTAGGTCCGTGCGAAAGCATGGGGAACCTCTCTCAAAGTACCAACACTGGCCTGGCTGAAAGATTGGCAAACTGGTAACGTGTAATTAATCCCGGCTAATCTTACCTTTTAGGGTTTTAAGGAAGATTTGATAAAAAGCAGTGGGAGCCATCCTGATTAGATACGATAATAACCAATCTAATCTTGCAAGAGCATACGCTAAAGTGTTTTTCTTCTCTCTCTCTTCAGGTAGCGACCATGTCAGGCCTTAATCAAGATAATAATATGGATGTATTGACTGAACCCGCTTATTATACTGAGCAGGGGAACATTGGTCCCGCACCCACTTATTATTGTTATAAGTCCGAGCAGGGAATAGGAGAATATCCGGATTCTCACGCCGCCAAAACGAAGAATAAGCATGTTGATACATCTTCTTCAAGTGTGTTAGTTATCGAGAACTGTTTCTCAGTTCACTCTACGTCCTGGGTATTAGATACCGGATCAGGATCCCATATATGTAATATATTACATGGGCTACGTAAAGGTAAAGAACAGGGAAAGGGTGATCATTCCGTAAGAGTAGGGAATGGTGTAGATATTGCAGCCAAAGCAGTTGGCGAATATCACCTTGTATTACCAAATGGTAATACATTGATTCTGAACGAATACTATTACATTCCGACCCTGATCTGTAATCTTATATCAGTTTCTTTATTAAGTAAAGTGGGATGTAGTTTTGTAGTACAGGATTATGTTATGAATATCTTCCTAGATCAAAAGTTGATTGGATCAGGCTCGTTAAATAATGGCATATACGTTCTAAATCAAACTACAGTTCTTAATATACAAAACGCACACAAGAGGAAGAGTTCAGAAATGAACGAATCCTACTTGTGGCATTGTAGACTAGGTCACATCAAAGCAACACGACTGGCTATATTACATAAGAATGGATATTTGAATCCATTCGAATTTTCATCTTATGACACTTGCCAGTCATGTCTCAAAGGCAAGATGACCAAAACTCCATTTAGTAGACACAAAGAAAGAGTTACGGAACTCTTGGGACTGATACATAGTGATGTATGCGGTCCCATGTCTACACATGCCAGGAATGGTGCCTCATACTTCATTACATTCACTGACGATCTCTCAAGATACGGACATGTGTTCCTAATGAAACACAAGTCTGAAGCTTTTGAGAAATTTAAAGAATATAAGAACGAAGTAGAGAACCAAACGGGAAAAAGTATTAAAATCCTTCGATCAGATCGAGGAGGAGAATACTTGAGCAATGAGTTCCGGGACTATCTAAAAGAGAATGGGATTCTCTTTCAGCTTACTCCTCCCTATACACCACAGCACAACAGTGTATCGGAGCGGAGGAATCGCACCCTATTGGATATGGTGCGCTCTATGATGACCACCGCTGAGTTACCTATTTCCTTTTGGGGTTATGCGCTGGAGACGGCCGCATACCTATTAAATAGAGTTCCAACCAAATCGGTGCATACCACCCCATATGAGATATGGAATGGAAAGAGACCATCTCTTAAACGAGTTAAGATATGGGGTTGTCCGGCCTATGTTAAAAAGCAAAATCCGGACAAACTCAAGGCAAGATCAGGTCTATGTAAGTTTGTGGGATATCCAAAAGATTCCTATGCATATATCTTCTACCACGGTGAGGAACAAAAGGTGTTTTTTTCTCAATATGCCACCTTTTTAGAAAAGGAATTTCTTGTAAAAGAAATTAGTGGCGAAGAGGTAGAGCTGGAAGAAGTTCCAACACCACAAACTACAACTGATGATTTATTGGAACCAGAGGATTCAGTAGTTCCCGACGAACCTCTGCCACTACGCCGATCTAGTAGGGTTCCTCATCCACCTGAGAGATACTACGGTTTTCTCATAGACGGTGGGAGCGAGGATTGCATCATGGAAGATGATGACCCGACTAGCTTCGAGCAGGCCATCACGAGTGGGGACTCTGTGAAATGGCTGGATGCAATGCGATCTGAGATGGAATCCATGTACACCAACAAAGTATAGACTTTGGAAGTTGCTCCTGAAGGGGTTAAACCCATTGGAAGCAAATGGATCTTTAAGAAGAAACTTGGTGTAGATGGAAAAGTGGAGACTTACAAAGCTAGACTTGTTGCAAAGGGTTTTCGTCAACGACCATGTGTGGATTATGACGAAACTTTTTCTCCAGTAGTTATGCTTAAGTCCATCTGGATCCTACTTGCCATTGCTGCATACCATGACTACGAAATCTGGCAGATGGATGTTAAGACCGTCTTTCTAAATGGTGATTTAGAGGAGTGCGTGTACATGACTCGGCCAGAGGGCTTCGTAGATAGTGGGAGCAGTGGAAAGGTCTGCAAGCTGCTTAAATCCATCTACGGGTTAAAGAAAGCATCGCGGAGTTGGAATATCTGTTTTGATGTGGTAGTCAAAGAGTTTGACTTCATCAAGAACGTAGATGAACCTTGTATCTACAAGAAGGTTGCAGAGAGTAAGGTTGTCTTCCTCGTATTGTAAGTGGATGACATACTCTTGATAGGAAATGATGTTCCTATGCTGCACTCGGTCAAGCTCTTCTTAACACAAAGATTCTCAATGAAAGACCTAGGTGATGCCTCCTGCATTTTGGAGATTAAGATCTATAGAGATAGATCTAAACGGATACTAGGATTGTCCCAATTCAAGTACATTGACACCATACTAAAGAGGTTTAGTATGGAAGAATCCAAGCATGGCTATTTACCCACGATCTCTGGACTCACTCTCTCCAAAGAGATGTCTCCAAAGACTGATTTGGAGAGAGCTCGCATGCAAGAGATACCCTATGCTTCGGCAGTAGGCTCTATCATGTACGCAATGCTATGTACCAGACCCGATGTAGCATACTCACTAAGTGTAGTGAGTAGGTATCAAGAAGATCCTAGAGAGAGTCACTGGACAGCTGTGAAGAACATTCTCAAGTACTTGAGAAGGGCTAAGGAGATGTTCTTGGTGTATGGTAATGGAGAACTCTAAGTAGAGTACTTTACCGATTCGAGCTTCAAGAGTGATAAGGACGACTCTAAGTCGTACTCGGGATTTGTCTTTATCCTCAATGGAGGGGCGGTGTATTGGAAGAGTTCCAAACAGGAAACCATTGTAGACTCGATGATGGAGATTGAATACATCGCTGCCAACGATACTGCCAAAGAGGCTGTCTGGATAAAGAAGTTCATCACTGAACTTGGTGTGGTTCCATCCATTGAGCATCCAATACTTTTGTATTGTGATAATAATGGAGCTGTGGCTTTGGCCAAGGAACCCAGGTCCCATCAGACATATTCTGAGGCGGTATCACCTGATCCGGGAGATAGTTGATCGCCGCGAGATCGAGGTCAGGAGAGTTGACACGAAGGACAACACTGCGGATCCACTCATGAAGTCCATACCCCAGATACAATTTGAGAGACTCTTCGGGATGTTGGGTATGAGATACTACAACAGCTGGCCTTAGTGCAAGTGGGAGATTGTTAGTTATGTATATGCCCTAGAGACCATTATTGTACATATGATGTATATTATAGTGGAGGCTTGGATATATATAGAGAGGACTTTCTTGCTCGATATGATAGTATTCTATCTGGTTGCACTTTGTCTTAACATATTTACTTGTATTGGTTTACTGTCTTGCTCTCACATGTTGATAAAGCCCTTTGGGATATGTACTTGACTATTAGGACTATGATGAGATCATACTAGTGGGGCCAGGATAGTCAATGAGTACATCCTATAACTGTTCCTAGTCGAGGGTGTATCGAGACAGGGCATCGATACACCAGAGTAAACTAGCGTATATGCATCTTGACCCATATGATGGGCGATGGATGATCCCATATCCATTGGTGTTTGACATCAAAGATGGTGTACGGTGCTCAGTGGAGACTGGGTACACTGAACGGACTCGCCGAGAACTCCTAAATAGATTTATACCTATCGTCAGATAGCAGTTCTCTGGTGACACTAGTACAGGTTAGTCTGTAGACCCGATATCGTCATAGAGTCTTGTGTGATTCCCACCGTGCTTTGATTTCCACCTTACTACGTCAAAGAGGGCGTGCAAAATGGTGGATTTTGGGTACAGTCCCGAATCACATGGAGGCAATGAACGATAGGAGGGGTTTCGTCTCTCCCGGTATGGGGAGTTGATGTTGTGCTATGTTCGATTGGCTATAACTGGAAGTTCCTGGCC
Source organism: Agapanthus africanus (assembly GCA_030015575.1). Taxonomy (NCBI): domain Eukaryota; kingdom Viridiplantae; phylum Streptophyta; class Magnoliopsida; order Asparagales; family Amaryllidaceae; genus Agapanthus; species Agapanthus africanus. The sequence goes on along the minus strand of CM057346.1, from coordinate 100,715,368 downwards.
AGGGCTGATATAGAGTGCTACTGGTAAGAGTTATCAGTAGTTTCTCGACCTGTTATGAGCCTCATATTGACACGACTTATCGGTTACTGGGGTCTGACGTTTACCACCCGTAGACTTGATATGCGACATATCAGACGAAGAGATCGGACAGTACGGGTGGTGTTACTGATTGGATTCACAGGAGAATGTACAGGCTTGCTTGTTGATCTTCTGATCGATCAATACCTTGGTGGCTGTTACGTTTAGCTGACCGCTTGCAGCTTGTGGGTATTTGATATGATCATCACCTACTGCCGGCGTATTGACGATTCTTTAGAGTCCTACACGGAGGTTTCCTGGCCCAGGCAAAACGGAGTAAGAGCACATATGTGATATGTGCGGAATGGAGACTAATACGATATGAGATACCATATTCTATTCTCACGATATGTGATATTGGCCGGGTATATGTGATATAGCCGGGTCATCGGATCAAGTGTTGATTCGATGAAATGGTACTTCTTATATTAGTCGGTTATATGTAATATAGCCGGATTATCGGATCAAGTGTTGATTCGATAATTTAATGTATAATTATATATGAGATATATTACGTTACATTAACTAATATAAGCTCGCTTTATTGATTCTTTTTCTCACTTGGATAATACATTGATGTATATGCGATATATGTTAATTGTATTATTTTCTTTTGTTACATTATATATTATATATGTCATATATAATATTGTAACATGCTAGGTTAAAATTGCAACTAGGGTTTATGAGACTTGAACCATGCTAGGGTTAGATTAGGGTTTATAATTATTATTAAGAAAATACAAATAATGGTGGAATTATCCATGGTTGATATTTTGATGGAAGCTTGTAGGCTTCTTTGACTTTGTCCACCATTTTTGTCTTCCTTAAGATATTTGTTGACCTAACTCTAATCAAAGCAAATGGTTAAGTCTCCACAAGGGTTAAGGATCTCATTCTTAACCCATGGTTGTAATTCTAACCACATAACAATTCATTATTCATCACAAAAGCTTTCTTCTTCTTCCTCTTTGGAAAAAGCTTTCTAGCTTTTTGTGTTGTGATGGTTTAAAGTGAGAAATTGAAAACAAAAGAGAGCAAAATTCCTACTTTATCTTCCTCATCTATTCTAGCCACTTAGATTAGGGTGTTCACTTCACTAATACTTCATTAGAGAAGTGGGAGTTTGGGTTTGAGACTCTTCAAGATAGATCATCTTCAAAAAGGAAGACTTCAAGCAAGATGCCTCATTCACCTCGTAGAGCCTCTCTAGAGTCCGAGTTCATGATGATCGCAGCGAAAGGACCTCAACACAGAGCTTATGAAGCGAAGGAATGGACTACAAAGGTTGTAATCCCTAACTCTTAGAAGTAAAGTTGTTTGCTTCGATATTTTGTTTTATTCTTTAGTTAAAGATCTTGTGTTTGGGTTATCTAGAATGGAAAAAATTTAAATTTGGCATGTATGATGCCTCCCGAAACCTTGCTGCCGTTGTAAGTATCCCAACAACTAAACCCTAGGGTTTGTGGTAGTTTAGCGGTGCCACAAATGAGGCATTGGTTGACCCTTCTACGGCTGGTTCATTGCTACTGTGGCATATGATGGATACTTCTAAACTACGCTCAAGTGTTGAGCATTTTGAGAAATTTTGGGTTTTTGTTGATTCAATCGGAATGTTTAACATCATCTAGCTTTTTCTGTAATGTAATACAATATGTGGAATTCATATAGTTAGGCATGAAATCCGTAATATGTGATATTTCGGGTTTACGATGTCTAAGATGATTGTGGATTCCAAATATTATAGTTTTTCACTTTCTTTTCTGCGACCGTAAGTGTAATATGTGGTGTATCGCCAGTTTTGTTGCTATACATCAACGATAATTGGGATACGCATATTTACTTACGTTGATGACATATGATGTTATGTGTTGCTGTGATATGTTATATTGGATCGTTGTGTTTTGAATAGCCGGGGGTTTTATGTGAGATGAGGGTTTTTATTTTCATTCATGTAAAATTCATTGTATGTAATATTCTTTTATTGGGGCACTTTCGGGTTGAGGATGATGTCACCATTGTATATTATTTACTTTTCCGCATTAGGATAGACCCAAGGAGGGGAGCACAAGCAACCGGGTTCTAGGGTCCAGTAGGAGGCCATCTCGAGAAGTCGAGACCGGGTCTCCTAACCCTAGAATTGGGAGGGTTACTTGCCGCTCTCGTAGGGGTCTAGGGATATGGGTTTGGCTATTCATCGCGACCATGGAATTCGTGTTTTATACAGGCTCAAAATAAAATACGGACCTCTTAGTTTATCCAATATTTCATATGTTTCTTCTGCTGCTGATATACTGTGATGTGATCATTTTATATACGTGAAACGAATGCTTTATTAGTATATATGAAATATATAGTAGACATTGCTTATGTTTTGCACCTGCGCTAGTCCCGTCCCGGTATGCCGTTAGTTAAGTAACCTAACGGTGCATAACGGGACATTGTGGCGAATGCGGATGGCATAAGCGTACGTTGTATTTTCGTTTCTTCTGTGATGCTTAAGAAGCATAGATGATGGGATTCATTAATGAGATTAATGAAAGAAAAAGAAATCTAAAATATGTTGTAGAATCAAATTTATAAAAAAGGGTAGCTCTAGATTTTGCTTTGCACAGCGATATTCCTTGTAGAATATCCAGCACCTTATTCAATAAGGAAAGAGCCGAGATACCTTCACTGGGAGTGATCTTTTTAGCAAAACTAGCAGATACTACAAATCACTCGGTTTTGTTTTTTATTGTTTCTATAGTTCTTGCTTTGCATAGTGGTATTTGTGAAATATCCTGCACCTTATTCGATAAGGAAAGAGCCGAGATCCTTTCACCGGGAGTGATTTCTTTAGCGAAACTAGTAAAATCCTCAAAAACATTCCTTTTTCAAAATCACTTATTTCTACAACGATATCAAGTTCATTACGCTCATGGTTTTCTGAAAAACCTGCATAGCCCTCCGTCATTTCAGATAAAGATTATTTAGTATTCGTGCTGTGTTTGTTGACCCCTGTCAAGGCGTAGTGTGCGGTAGCTGATTAGTACTTATCTGTAAAACATGAGATGAGGTTGGATTAGGGTAGTCGTATGACCTTGTTGACCTCTGTCAAGGGTCGTGCGGGTGGGTTTGATTCAATCAAGAATGACGGGTTGAACTTGACTAGTGCACTATGGTTTGTTGACCTCTGTCAAGGTCATAGCACGCTAGGGGCAAAAATATTATCGGGAATTTCAAGAGTTGAAATTTGCAATAAGATTGCATACCTTCTATAAGATAGTTGGATCCTAATACCCACTGCGAGTAAGAGTTACACCTGGGAGAGTTTTACACATGACAATTAGCCGATCAAGTAGGTGTCTAGAAAGATGTTAACGGGTTTATGCCTCTGGGAAAATGAGCTTTATTTTAATTAGGTCCGTGCGAAAGCACGGGGAACCTCCCTCAAAGTACCAACACTGACCTGGCTGAAAGATTGGCGAACTTGTAAGGTGTAATTAATCCCGTCTAGTCTTACCTTTTAAGGTTTGAAGGAAGATTTGATGAAAATAGTGGGAGCCATCCTGATTAGATAAGATGATAACCAATCTAATCTTGCAAAAACATACGCTAAAGTGTTTTCTTCTCTCTCTCTCTCTCCAGGTAGCGACCATGTCAGGCCTTAATCAAGATAATAATATAGATGTATTGACCGAACCCGCTTATTATATTGAGCAGGGGAACATTGGTCCAGTTCTTTCTTATAATTGTTATAAGACTGAGCAGGAAATAGGGAAATATCCGGATACCCACGCCGCCCAAATGAAGAACAAGCATGATGATGCATCTTCTTCAGATATGTTTGTTATCAAGAACTATTTCTCAGTTCACTCTACATCCTGGGTATTAGATACCGGATCGGGATCCCACATATGCAATATGTTACATGGGCTACGGAAAGATAGAGAATTGGGAGAGGGTGATCATTCCATAAGAGTAGGGAATGGTGCAAATATTGCAGCCAAAGCAGTTGGCGAATATCACATTGTATTACCAAATGGTAATACATTGATTCTGAACGAATGCTATTACATTTCGACCCTGATATGCAATCTTATATCAGTTTCTTTATTGAGTAAAGAAGGATATAATTTTGTAGTATAGGATAATGTTATGAACATCTTCCTGAATCAGAAGTTGATTGGATCAGGCTCGTTAAATAATGGCATATACGTTCTAAATCAAACTATGGTTCTTAATGTACAAAACACACACAAGAAGAAGAGTTCAGAAATGAACGAATCCTTCTTATGGTATTGTAGACTAGGTCATATCAATGCGACACGACTAGCTAAGTTACATAAGGATGGATATTTGAATCCATTCGAATTTTCATCTTATGACACTTTCCAGTCACGTCTCAAAGGTAAAATGACCAAAACTCCGTTTAGTGGACATGGAGAAAGAGTTACGGAACTCTTGGGACTGATACATAGTGATGTATGTGGTCCCATGTCTACACATGCCAGGGATGGTTCTTCGTACTTCATTACATTCACTGACGATCTCTCAAGATACGGACATGTGTTCCTGTTGAAACACAAGTCTGAAGCTTTTGAGAAATTCAGAGAATATAAGAACGAAGTCGAGAACCAAACGGGTAAAAGTATTAAGATCCTTCGATCTGACCGAGGAGGAGAATACTTGAGCAATGAGTTTCTAAACTATCTAAAAGAGAATGGGATTCTCTCTTTGCTTACTCCTCCCTATACACCACAGCACAATGGTGTATCAGAGCGGAGGAATCGCACCCTATTAGATTTGGTGCGCTCTATGATGAGTACTGCTGAGTTGCCTATTTCCTTTTGGGGGTATGCGCTTGAGAAAGCCATACATCTATTGAATATGGTTCCTACCAAATCAGTGCCTACCACTCCATATGAGATATGGAAGGGGAAGAGACCATCTCTTAATTATGTTAAGATATGGGGTTGTCCGGCCTATGTCAAAAGGCATAATCCAGAAAAACTCGAGGCAAGATCTGTCATGCGCAAGTTTGTAGGATATCCCAAAAACACGCAAGGGTATATCTTCTACCACTCCGAGGAACAAAAAATGTTTGTTTCTCGTCATGCCACCTTCTTAGAAAAGGGTTTTCTGATGAAACAAATCAGTGGCAATGAGGTAGAACTGGAAGAAGTTCTAGCTACACAAAGTACAACAAAAGATTTGGTAGAACCAGAGAATTCAATAGTTCCCGACGAACCCCAGTCTCTCCGCCGATCTAGTAGGGTTCCTTATCCACCTAAGAGATACTACGGTTTTCTCATCGATGGTGGGAGTGAGGATTGCATCATTAAAGATGATGACCCGACTAGTTTCGAGCAGGCCATCACGAGTGGTGACTCTGTGAAGTGGCTGGATGCAATGCGATCTGAGATGGAATCCATGTACACCAACAAAGTATGGACTTTGGAAGTTGTTCCTGAAAGGGTAAAACCTATTGGGAGCAAATGGATCTTTAAGAAGAAACTTGGTGTAAATGGAAAAGTTGAGACTTTCAAAGCTAGACTTGTTGCAAAAGGTTTTCATCAACGACCAGGTGTGGATTATGATGAAACATTTTCTCCAGTGGCTATGCTTAAGTCCATCTAAATCCTGCATGCCATTGCTACATACCATGACTACGAAATCTGGAAAATGGATGTTAAGACCGTCTTTCTAAATGGTGATTTATAGGAGTGCGTGTACATGACTCAGCCAGAGGGCTTCATAGACAGTGGGAGCAGCGGAAAGGTGTGCAAGCTGCTTTAATCCATCTACGGGTTAAAGCAGGCATCACGGAGTTGGAACATCTGTTTTGATGTGGTAGTCAAAGAGTTTGACTTCATCAAGAACGTAGATGAACCTTGTATCTACAAGAAGGTTGCAGAGAGTAAGGTTATCTTCCTCGTATTGTACGTAGATGACATACTTTTGATAGGAAATGATGTTCCTATACTGCACTCGGTCAAGCTCTTCTTATCACATAGATTCTCAATGAAAGATCTAGGTGATGCCTCCTGCATTTTGGGGATTAAGATCTATAGGGATATATCTAAACGGATACTGGGATTGTCTCAATCCAGGTACATTGACACCATACTAAAGAGGTTTAGTATGGAAGAATCCAAGCGTGGGTATTTACCCACGATCTCTGGACTCACTCTCTCCAAAAAGATATCTCCTAAGACTGATTTGGAGAGAGCTCCCATTCAAGGGATACCCTATGCTTCGGCAGTAGGCTCTATCATGTACCCGATGCTATGTACCAGACCCGATGTAGCATACTCACTAAGTGTAGTGAGTAGGTATCAAGCAGATCCATGAGAGAATCACTGGACAGCTGTGAAGAACATTCTCAAGTACTTGAGAAGGACTAAGGAGATATTCTTGGTGTATGGTAACGGAGAACTCCAGCTGGAGTCCTTTACCGATTCGAGCTTCCAAAGTGATAAGGATGACTCTAAGTCGCACTCGGGATTTGTCTTCACCCTCAATGGAGAGGCGATTTATTGGAAGAGTTCTAAACAGGAAACCGTGGCAGACTCGACGATGGAGGCTGAATACATCGCTGCCAATGATGCTGCCGAAGAGGCTGTCTGGATGAAGAAGTTCATAACTGAACTTGGTGTGGTTCCGTCCATTGAGCATCCAATACCTTTGTATTGTGATAACAATGGAGCTGCGGCTTTGGCCAAGGAACCCAGGTCCCATCAGAGATCTAGGCATATTCTGAGGTGGTATCACCTGATCCGGGAGATAGTTGATTGCCGAGAGATCGAGGTCAGGAGAGTTGACACGAAGGGCAACACTGCGGATCCACTCACGAAGGCCATACCCCAGATACACTTTGAGAGACTCTTCGGGATGTTGGGTATGAGATACTACAACAGCTGGCCTTAGTGCAAGTGGGAGATTGTTAGTTGTATATATGCCCTAGAGGTCATTGTTGTACATATGATGTATATTATAGTGGATGCTTGGATATATATAGAGAGGACTTTCTTGCTCGATATGATAGTATGTTATCTGGTTTCACTTTGTCTTAACATGTTGACTTGTATTGGTTTACTGTCTTACTCTCACATGTTGATAAAGCCCTTAGAATATGTACTCGACTACTAGGACTATGATGCAGATCATACTAGTGGGGCCAGGGTAGTCCAACAGTGCATCCTATAACTGTTCCTAGTCGAGAGAGTATCGAGACAGTGTATCGATACTCCAGAGTAGACTAGCGTATACGCTTCTCGACCCATATGATGGGCAATGGATGATCCCATATCCATTGGTGTTTGACATCAGAGAAGGTATACGGGTGCTCAGTGGAGACTGGGTATACTGAACGAACTCGCCAAGAACTCCTAGATGGTATTATACCTATCGTCAGATAGCAGTTCTCTGGTGACACTGGTACAGGTTAGTCTGTAGACCCGAGATCGTTATAGAGTTTTGTGTGATTCCCACTGTGCTTTGATTTCCACCTTACCACGTTCATGACAACATGCAAAACGGTGGCTTTTGGGTACAGTCCCGAATCACATGGAGGCAATGAGCGATAGGCGGGGTTTCGTCTGTCCCGGTATTGGGAGTTGATGTTCCGCTGTGTTCGATTAGTTATAACTGGAAGTCCCTGGCCAGGGCTGCTATGGAGACCTACTGGTAAGTGTTATCAGTAGTTTCTCGACCTGTTATGAGCCTCACATCGACACGAATCATCGGTTACTGGGTCTGACGTTTACCACCCCTAGACTGGATATGCGACATATCAGACGAAGAGACCGGACTGTACGGTAGTGTTACTGATTGGATTCACAGGAGTGTGTACAGGCTTGCTTGTTGATCTTCTGATCGCTAAAAATCTGGGTGGCTGTTATGTTTAGCTGACCGCTTGAAGCTTTTGGGTGTTTGATATGATCATCACCTACTGCCGGCATATTGACGATTCTTTAGAGTCCTACACAGAGGTTTCCTGGCTCTGGCAAGACGGAGTAGGAGCACATATGTGATATGTGTGGGACCGAGATTAATACGATATGAGATACCGTATTCTGTTCTCGCGATATGTGATATCGGCCGGGTATAGGTGATATAGCTGGGATATCGGATCTAGTGTTGATTCGATAAGATGATACATGTTATATTAGTCGGTTATATGTTATATAGCCGAATTATCGGATCAAGAGTTGATTCAATAATTTAATGTATAATTATATATGTGATATATAACATTACATTAACTAATATAAGCTCACTTAAATGATTCTTTTTCTCACTTGATAATACATTGATATATATGTGATATATGTTAATTGTATTATTTTCTTTTGTTACATTATATATTATATATGTGATATATAATATTGTAACATGTTAGGGTTACACATGCAACTAGTGTTATGAGACTTAAACCATGATTAGGGTTAAGATTAGGGTTTACTTTTTTATTTTGGATAATTCTATTTTGTGGATTTATGTTAGATATTTTTCTTTGTTGACTAAAGTCCACTCTTTAGATATTTTCCTTGATATTTTGTTAACCTAACTTTAATCCTAACCTATGGTTTATTCTCTACAAGGGTTAAGCATGAGTTGCATTTCTAACTTCAACAATAATTCATTTTTCATCACAACTTCAACTTCATCTTCTTCTTGCTCTTAGAAAAGCTTGCTTGATTTTTCTTTTGTGATGAATGAATGTGAGAAATAGAAAACAAAAAAGAGCAAAATTCCTACTTCATCATCCTCATCTATTCTAGCCAATTAGATTAGGGTGTTTGCTTCACTAATACCTCATTAGTGAAGCAAGAGCTTGGGTTTGTGTTTACTCAAGGTAGATCGTCTTGGATTTCGAAGACTTCAAGCAAGATACATCATTCACCTCATGGAGCCACTCGAGAGCCCGGGAACTTGATGATCACGGCGAAGGGACCTCAACTCGGAGCTTATGAAGCGAAGGAACGGACTACAAAGGTTGTAATCCCTAACTCTTAAAAGTAAAGTTGTTTACTTTGAAATTTAGTTTGATTCTCTAGTTAAAAATCTAGGGTTAGGGTTATCTAGAATGGCAAAAATTTAAACTTGGCATGGGTGATGCCTCCCGAAACTTTGCTGCCGTTGTAGGTAACCCGACAAAGATGTATTCGTCAGGGGAAAGTATTTCCTCGTAGTGTTCCCCTATGACGGGTAGGCCATAAATTTCCGCAAATTCCTCCAAAGAAATCGAAACCTCCCGATCCGATAAAAGAAAAGTGTGAGTCGGGGTATTCCACTGTTCCAAGAAAGCCTTGACCCACCAGATATGAGGCGCGGGGTACTGGAAAAGGGACACGTAGATAGCAGGGTACAACCCGAGCTTTAGCAGCAGCGACTTTTTGGCTGACAAGATGTATCGAGCCCACTGCAAGTATCCAACTGAATGGCGAGGAGTTAAGCCTATCATGTATGCCTGTCTCCAAGGGCGCGACTCGTCTTGACATATGCGCCGCCCCAAAATATCTAAAGCCATCGGCGGCTGCACGGGTATTGAGCCCATAGAGGGTTGGAGGCGTCCATCCGTAATCCAGTTAATCTCCTACACGGCGTAATTCACTTGGGGTGAGTCGGCGTAGTGAATGGATGAAATCGGCTCTGAAGGCGTCGCACAAGAGAAGCTGCGCCGACCCCGGATAATTTGGTTGTACCACAACCCCCAAAAATAAAGAGACTTCTGCTTCGGGTCGTGATCTTCAATCAGTGCAAAAACTTTCCGATCCACGGGCGCGTCGGCATATGCTCTCTCGGGGCGAGTAAATGGGAAAGAAGTGTCGAAAGACATAGTACCTACGCGAAAAGGAATGAGGGTTAGCTGTCAATGCTACGATCCAAATTCTAACACTTAGTACTTTAAATTTGTACTACACTGCAATGCAGTGGAAAGTGACTAAAGGGGACCCACAAAATCAAAGTGACGGCTCATCATTGATAAGACAGTCACTCATTAAGGAGGAAATCCTAAGAGGATTCTCATTTAATGAAAGAATTATTGGGCCAAGGAGTTGAACTCTTTCGAGAGCAGTGCTCTGCAGACAGAATTTACATCTGTCAATTAAGAAGGGAATAAAATTCCCCAAAAATTTCTAAAGAGATATGTTCTGTAAAACCACAAGATCTTTAAAGATCTGAAGTAAAAATCCTGGAAACCCTAAGAGTCCTTCATCAACGGGTTAGGAAACCCTAAGAAAGATTTCTTTCGATCTATGATTTAAGAAGAGCAAAACTCTGTTCTAATTAACAGCTTAAAGAAACCCTAAAATACATCTTAAAAGATCAGTGATCAAAGAAGAGTAAAGCTCTGTTTAATGGGTTCGATTATGATCCTTACCAAAAAAATTTGGACAGTGTTATAACTCTAAAAGAGTTTCCTTGGACAGAGATCTAAGCTGTGGAAAGAGAATTGAATTCTCAGAAAGAAGAAGAATGGAAGATGACCAGCAGTCATCTTAAGGGCCAAAGGCCCTACTTATAGGCAGGGAAAGCCGATCCAACTTCCAAGAAAATCCAACGGCGGAAAAGCTGCCACCGCTGCATCCATGTGTAATCCATATAAGCGCAATGGTGGGGGGGCATTTGTTTCCCCAATAAGAGAGAAAGGCTCTGTTCAAAATTTGAACTCAGGCAGCGCCTCACATGCAAAGCACGAGAGTGCCAGCGCCCAGAGTTAAAAATCCTGAGGCAGCGCCAAGAGTTAAAAACTCTGAGGCAGCGCCTCACGTACAAAGCATGAGAGCGCCAGCGCCAGAACTAAAAGTTCTTCACCCTTGGATCAAAGATCCAACGGAGATAATAAATCATCAGATACAGAATTAAATTCTGATTGAGAGAATACTCCTCAAATCTTTCTAAACAAGAAAGATTGTGCTCTGTAAGTCAGAGCACCATTTGATCAAAGATCCAATGGTGATTAAAAAATCACCAAGATACAGAATTAAATTCTGATTAAGGAAATACTCCTCAAATCCTTCTAAACAAGAAAGATTGTACTCTGTAGATCAGAGCACTATTGGATCAAAGATCTAATGGTGATTAAAAAATCATAAAGATACAGAATAAGTTCTGTATGGGAAAATATTTTCCCAATCTTGTTAAAAAATAAGAAAAATGTCTTCTGTAAAACAGAAGTTCTTGGATCAAAGATCCGACGGTGGATAAATTCCCCACATCAATTAAGAAATCTCTCAATGAGAGATTTCATTAACTGAATCAACAAATCAGCCTCCCCTATATAAAGGACCCAAGACTTCAAGTCTTGTACAGAGGACCCCCATAAACTTTAAACTTCAAATACGAGAGCAATTTCTTCTCAAGGTAAACAACAAGAAGTGAGATCACATCATCTCCTCCATATTTAAGAGTTTAACTCTCACATCAGAAGAACTTAGTTCTTTTTCCAAATCTCAGATCTATAAGACAAAGTCTTTCATAAGTGAGAATCCAATTCTCAGAGAATCGAATTGAGCAGAACAGAAAACTCAGTGCTTTAGAGTTTAACTCTTACATCAGAAGAACTTAGTTATTTTCCATATCTCAGATCAATAAGACAAAGTCTTTCACAAGTGCGAATCCAATTCTCAGAGAATTGAATTGGACAGAACACAAAACTCAGTGCTTAGCACTCAAAGTCTGGCGCTCAGCGCCAAGCGCTCCACGTGCTCCTCACGCAGGCGCTATTTAAGAAGAAGTGCTTAACACTCAAAGTCTGGTGCTCAGCACCAAGCGCTCTACATGCTCCTCACGTGGGCACTATTTAAGAAGCGCTTAGCACTCAAAATCTGGCGCTCAGCGCCAAGCGCTCCACGTGCTCCTCATGTGGGCGCTATTTAAGAAGAAGCGCTTAGCACTCAAAGTCTGGCGCTCAGCGCCAAGCGCTCCACGTGCTCCTCACGCGAGCGCTATTTAAGAAGAAGCGCTTATCACTCAAAGTCTGACGCTCAGCGCCAAGCACTCCATGTGCTCCTCACGCGGACGCTATTTAAAAAGAAGCACTCTGCACTCATTGGTTGGCGCCCAGCGCCGAGCGCTCCACGTGCCCCTCACGTGTAAAATAAAGAGTACTCTGCACTCATTGGTTGGCGCCAACCGCCCCACGTGCCCCTCCCCATGTAAGCGTTGTCCAACACATAGCACTTTGCCCATAGAGCCCAGCGCCATAAAGAGCGTTTAACACTCAATAAAATACAAAAAAAGGTATGCATCAAAAAAATACTCAGCATTGTTGAACAAAAATGACCGAGCCCAAACAAGTGTTTAACACTTTATTCAAAACTGAGTGGGCTGAGTCCAAGTTGACCAAATGTCCCTAATTCAGATCAACCGAGCCCATGTGCTCATAAATTTCGAAACTGGTCTTAACCCTAAACCCAACTACAGGTTTTCCAACCAAAATTGTTTCAAGGGTACATCTCTCTACACCTCTGATACATGTCGTTGTAATTCTTCAATGTCTTCAGAGAGGTGGAAGGTCTCAATAACCAATAACTCTTGGACCGCAACATCCCTAAACTAAAAACTACGGACTATGATATCTTTAAACCCAATGGACTGCATCATCCTTATACTAAACTCCATGGACTATAATGTCCTTAAACTTATGGACCGCAACATCCCTAAACTAAACTCTACGGACTATGATGTCCTTAAACATGGACTATGACGTCCTTAAATATGGACTATGATGTCCTTAAACCCAATGGACCGCAACGTCCCTAAACTAAACTCTATGAACTATTATGTCCTTAAACCCAATAGATTGTAATGTCCCTAAACTAAAACGATAGAGCCCAAATGCTCTTTCGTTAGATCTAAATGATCCTAAAATCTTGTTGAGTAAATCTTAGTCTAAAATTAAACTAACGTATTCTTAACAAATATTTAAGTTGGTCTTAATCTCAAATGAGATTAACAATCCTTAAATCAAACCAAATCCAAATCTAAGAAAATACGGATTTGGACTAATCCCCGCCATACGGGCGACAACATAAATTAGTCTCCGTATACAATCTACGGAAAACCAAAAATAAAAGAAACACACACGACACGAAGTGGACATCTGGAGCAGGAGAAAGTAGTTACCGTGATGCGGTAATATAATTAACTGCAGGGGCTTGTGCCTGCAGTGAAAAGCGTCCCCACAATCAAAACCCCCTCGCAAACGAGGGGGAATCTGACGAAGTCTACTACAACGGCCGCATCTGTTTAAACCTTCGATACACGGTACCATAAATCAACTTGGCATCTTCGGAGAAGTAGACAGATAAAACCAAATAGCATCTGCCCCCAAATTCAGGCAATACGACTTAAGACGTTTGTCTTCCTGGTTGCCGGCGGTAAACAATAACCATAACCAAGTGATAAAACCCTAATCTTGAATTCAAAACCTTCACTTGAAATTTCAAAACTTGCAATTAGAATCATTTAAAATACTTAATTATGTTTATTTAAAGTAATTGACCAATAAATTAACTATGGGTTTTGGATTTATACCTCAAAGATTGTAGATCAAACATGCAACTTAGCCTCCCAAATTAGCTTCTTTACTCCAAGATCCATACTAGATTGGCCAAGAAATAATGGGTAAAGATTTGATTTGGAGTTTGTGGGATTTTGTATGGATTTTAATGGAATTTTTGTGAATTTTTGAAGTGGGAAAGAAGTGGAGAAGATGGGGGACTCCCAAGGGGGAGGGCTCGGCCAATATAGGGAAGTGAGTGTGTGTGTGTGTGTGTGTAGAATTTTCCAACTCAAGAAAACACCCCCCATCAATCATACATTAACTAATTTTCTTAATTATTTAGTTTTGTTTTTATTTTATTTTAACCTAGACTTCTCTAGAACCTTGGAGTCAATTAGAGCAAGAAGTAGCATGTTACAAACTCAATCCTAAGTTGTCATGGTTCACATTTATACAATTAACCCATTCCAATTTGTAATTACCACTAATTAAATGTATAAGTAAAAGCTTATAATAATATTTGAAATAATTAATTAAGGAAAAATATTTAAGTAAACTACCAATTTATAAGTGACTAATTAATACCAAAAACTAGCAATTGCATAGTTAAAATAGGTGTTTTTAAGTCTATGTTGAAAAATATTTATAGTTACGTTTTACGGAAAATACGAGTTATTTTACCGGTCATCGGAAAAATTCACCTAAAGGATTTATTTATTTATTTATTTTCAAAACGTTACAATATTCCACCCATAAAGAAATTCGGTCCCCGAATTTAAAATCTAACTACGCGTAACCTCGAAGAGATGGGAATATTTCTCCCGCATCTCGATCTTGGCTTCCTACGTGACCTCTTCGTCGCTCGGGCCACGCCAAAGAACCATTACGGTCGGCACGTCCTCGAACCTTGGTTTCTTCACCTGCCGATCTAAAATGAATATCGACTACTCGGCTAAAGAAAGATTGCGCTCCCGCTGGATCGTCTGATGTTGTATCGCGTGAGCGGGGTACGGAAGGTACATGCGGAGCATTGATACAAGAAACACGGGGTGAATACTTGAAAAGCTGGGTAGAAGAGTCAAACGATACGCAACTGCGCCGACATGCTCGAGAATCTCTAAGGGACTACATATCTAAAACTAAGCCTTACTTTCCTCCTGAATCTCAATATACCCTTCATCAGAGAATCCTTCAAGAAAACATGATCATCAACGGTGAACTCAAGTCTGCAACGGCGTTTATCAGCCTTAACCTCTGCCTGCTCTAGGCCGCTCTTATCCTATCTTGAATCAACTAAATCTTTTTGGTCATCTCCTGTACAATCTGTGGCCCCAAGTACTGCTCTCACTGAGCTCTGTCCAATCATACGGGCGATCGACATCTCCTCCCATATAATGCCTCGAAGGGTGCCGTCTAAATCTTCTCCTGGAAGCTGTTATTATTGGAAAACTCTATCAAGAGTAAGGGCGATCCCAACTGCCACCGAAAACTAAAACGCAAACCCGGAGCATGTCCTTAAGAATCTGAATGGTCCTCTCTGATTGACCGTCGGTCCGCAGATAGAAAACTACCCTGAAACTTAATTGGCGTCCAAAGCCTCCTAAAGTTTCTGCCATGGTCGGCTGGCGAACTGGGTGCCTCTGTCCGACACAATACAAGTCGGAACTCCATGTAGTAGCACAATCTCAACAACATTTGTCTGAGCATACTGAACGAATCTAAAAGTGGTCTTTATTAGCAGAAAGTGAGCTGCTTCCGTTAATCGGTCTACGGTCACTCAAATAGAGTCATACTCTCGACTGGTCCTGGGTAAACCCACGATACAATCCATAGAAATATGTTCCCATTTCCACTCTGGAATAGGCAAAGGTCGTAATTCTCCAGCTGGCCTCTGGTGCTCGGCTTTGACTTTGCTGGTAAGTCAGCATCCCGAAACAAAATCTGTGACATCTCTCTTCATCCCTTCACATCTGTAGATATCTCATATGTCATGATACATCTTGGTGGAAACCGGATAAACACTATATGTCGACTGATGTGCCCCTTCTGAATATCTTGCGTTTCAGTCCCTCGGATAATGAATTCTGAATTTCTGCCCCGTCGAACTTATTCCATGATCTTTGACAAACGAACGTCATCAGAATGTGCCTCATGAATATGATCAAATCTTTATGGATGTGCACGGGCTCAGGCAAGTTGTCCCCCGGTCAATGTAACTCGAACTATACTCGGCTGTCATAAAGAATCTGCTAATCTGCCATCGACTGTCTCTGAACTGTGCTCAAATAAGAAAAGTTACCTCCGGGCTCTGACTCAAAGTATCTGCCACAACATTCGCCTTGCCCGGATGATAAAGAATCGTCGCAGTTATAGTCTTTCACTAACTCCATCCATCAGTGCTGCCTTAAATTTTGATCTTGTTGCTGAAAGATATACTTTAAGCTTCTTGTGATCCGTAAATATCTGGCACGACTCGTCTCCAAATCTTAAGCGTAAAAATCACTGCAACTATCTCTAAATCATGCATGGAATAGTTCTGCTCGCGCTTCTTCAATTGCCGAGAAGTATCGCAATAACCAACAAAACCGCCCGATCCTGAAGGCAAAGACAAAACTAGCACCGTAGTCAAACGAGTCTTTAACTGCTGAAAGCTCAACTCGCATGACTCAGTTCAAAGAAAAGAAACTCCTTTCCGGGTCAACTCTGTCAACATTGTAGCTATACGAGAAGAATCCCAACAAAGCATCGATAATATTCGGTCAAACCCAAAAATGCTATGAACCTCCGCCACTGAGATACCCGTCTGGGCCAATGTTGCACGTCTTCGATCTCATTCGGTTCCTTACATATACTATCTCTCGTAACCATGGTTCCCAAAAGTCCACACTATCCAACCAGAAGACACACTTGGATAATTTAGCGAATAGCCAGTGCTCCCTCAAGGTCTGCAACAAAATCCTCAATTACTGCACAGGCTCCACTCGGCTCCAAAAGTACACTAAGACGTCCTTAATGAACACAATGTTAAACTGATCAAGAACGGCCTGGATATTTGGTTCATCCAATCCATAAACGCTGCTGGGGAATTGGTGAGCTCGAACGAGATCACCAAAACTCATAACGCCCGTAACTTGTGTGAAAAAAAATAATCTTCGGGATATCATCTTCTCGAATCCGCAACTAATGGTAACCTGTTCTCAAGTCAATCTTCGAGAAATGTCCCGCACTCTGGAGCTAATTAAATAAATCGTCGACGCAAGGTAGGGGATATCTATCCCGCACAGTAACCCGATTCAACTGACAATGATCGACACATATACGCAAATTGTCGTCTTTCTTCCTGAGGAACAAGACAGGAGCACCCCAAGGTAACGCACTCGGACGAATAAGCCCTTTATCCAACAATTCTTGCAACTGGTCCTTCGGTTCTCTAATCTCCATCGGGTTCATCCGATATAGAGGTATAGAAAAAGGCTCCGTGCCGGGAATCAAGTCAAGCAGAACTCAACATCGTGCTCTGGCGACAAACCAAGTAACTTGTCAGAAATGACATCTTGAAATTCTCTCACAATAAGGACCTGGTCTAACGGGACCTCTGCGGCTCCAACATCACAAAAATAGTCAAGAATTCCTGACATCCTTTTCTCAAGAACGAAGTAGCTCGAAGAGAAGAATTCAAACTGAGAAAGGTGGCGCTACGGTCTCTCTGAATAACAAGAACTGGCGCACCCGGAAAAACTAAATCCGACTGCCTTATCGCAGCAGTCCACAATGCATAACACGTGATTAGCTAATCTATGCCCAGAAGAACTTCAAGTAAAACATATCGAGAAGAATTGAATTGACAGAAAAATCCCTATCTCCGATATGAATAACACAAACACGAATGGGAAACATATCGAGCAACAAAAGATTAGCCTACGGAAGAAATCACAACAAGCGGCTGATATAGCAAGGACCACAATCGGCTAAACATCGATACAATTTATGTGGATACCATTTCAAATGACACCAGAAAGAAATACGTATCGGAAGAAAACACCGAACGAATACATGTCACAATGGCGTCTATCTAACCGCCTATGAGCTGGCCTACTCATACGAATCCGCTTCGGTCCAGAAACGACTGAAGTCTCATAAATGCGCTCCTCCAACAGTAAGGTTGCGTTCATAGTAGCGACGCAAGTGTCAAAAGGCTGGGTGCCGACAGCAAGAAATAATTGCATGTCTAATCTCCACATGAACCTCTTTATCCAATTCTCTTCAGTGTCCACCAGGTAAGGAGCATATCGAACCACTAAGTAAACTAAATGTCGTACTCGGACACCATCATCCCTGAAGTCTTGCATGAAGGCTCGAAACTATAAACTCGAGCATCACGAACCTCTCCGGAAGAAAACGAGCAAGAATTACGGATGTGAACTCATCCCAAGTCATAGGAAGTGGATCTACAGCTCAGCTTCTCTCGACCGACTCGCACCGCGTCTGAGCAAGACCTCTCTAGACGAAAACTTGCAAGCTCAATCCATATCTCGTCAGAACATCTCTGTGAACGATAATTCCTAGCCATCCTATCAAGGATCCTCTACGGATCCTCCACTGCATTCGTGACGGTGAAAACTGGAGACTTCAGCCTCAAAACTCCTATAAGGATACGGAAAAATCTCGGTAACAACAGAAATAGCTGACTAAGCAGCAGGTATAATCACAGTCCTTGGAGTAGGAGGGACATCATTGGCTCTTGGAGCTCGGATAACCACCAGTAACAATCCAATCATCTGTCACACATCCTGAATACTCGACTCTAGCGTAGCCATCCGTCTAGGAAAAGGCGGACCACTCT
The DNA here is from genome assembly GCA_030015575.1 of Agapanthus africanus. Taxonomy (NCBI): domain Eukaryota; kingdom Viridiplantae; phylum Streptophyta; class Magnoliopsida; order Asparagales; family Amaryllidaceae; genus Agapanthus; species Agapanthus africanus. The sequence continues at coordinate 100,696,949 of CM057346.1, read as the reverse complement.
GTCCCTGAGGGGTAGGCGTACCACCCTGATCGATCCTTATCTCAAACGAGCCTACTCTACTCTTATCTCTGGCGGCTGCCCTCTGGCCTTCGTAGTCTCCGGCAGCATAGTGGCTGGGACAAGAAACTGGATCGATAGGAACATTGCGATTGAATCAAAGGATTTCTGGAATCAAAGAAGGAAGTACAAGCAAATATATATCCTAAGATCACCTAGGCGGAGTACCGTATCATAAGTATGCCGCGGAACATACACACGCTACGTCGCTCTGCTTAAGTCGCCTACTCCATCTACCAAGGGTCATCTTACACTCAGAAAGGCAAAACCTATCGCTCTGATACCAACTTTGTCACGACCCGAAGGTACGGAACGTGACTGGCACTTAAATTACGAAACGTCTCAAGGCGTAACGTAATCTAAGTAAGCCAAAGCCCAGAAATCTAAACCAATTAAAGAAATAGAGTGAAGGAAAACCTTAATTTAAAATATGATTTTTAACACATTAAGTCGCATTAAACATATTAAAAACACCAGAATTTCCTGAAAATTTCGGCAGAGTCTCCTTTGTAAATATTGGCTCCCAAACGGGTATAACACATGAAAATACATACACACATACATACATACATACATACATACATACATACATACATATATATATATATATATGAATAAAGGCATCCCCAAGCGGGAGCTAGCACTTCGCTAATGGGGGAATCACAACCACATGCAATATGAATATCAAAGTGTACAATAAGCATATAATAGCACGTAAGTAAGAAAACAACTCGTCGGCTCAAGTGAGCATCGACACCAGAAATAGAATACATACAAATCTCACAATCTCACCATCTAAGTCCAATATACGAAGGGTAGATGGAGTATGCTAGATACAAATAAAATACACGGTGGGAGCAAAGAAAATCCTCCAAAAACCCACCTATGAACAAGCTACAAGTCGAAGCAAAGGAAGCAGAATAGGAGTACACCCGCCGCTACTGTGCTGACGGGTCAGACCTGCAAGATACTGTGACACAACGGGGTGAGTTGCCAACTCGTGAGTAATAAGTTACATCTAATAAGGCTATCGTAAGCATGCACGCAATGCGTCACAACCTACGTATATCAATATGATACGATGTACTAGTATGAATGCAATATGAATACATAATCAACGCGAAATCATGATATGTCTGATATGAGAAGATCTGTATCTTTAACTTGGTAAAACCCTTTGTAAAATAAAACTGGATTATAATCAGTGAAATCGACAGAAATCCATGTCAAATATCGACACAATATGATTATCAGTGAAATCGACTGAAAAGTCCGTGTCAAATATCGACACAATATGTTTATCGGTGAAATCGACAGAAAAGTCCGTGTCGAGCATCGACACAATATCCTCAATATCTTGAGCTCCGTCAGTCCGGATCGGCCCATATCATCAAATCACACGACTAAGATCGGTATCCTCCGGATATCCGCCGCGTCAGACATCACCGGTAGGTAGTCTGCCCCTGCCAGGCTCATCGTCATCCCCACAAAAACACTCTCGCCCCGGGGTACCATACCGGGCCCACCATGTACCCGAAACGGTTCATCCTACTCCTCGAATCGGGTCTCGAAAACCAACAGTAATCATGAAAACTCATGGTGGACGGCACATACATCACGAGAAAACCGCAACTTGCATTTTAAAATGATAATAAGTTTTTATAAAATTCTTGCAGTTTTCCCCAAAATCCAGAAATCTCATAAATACTGAAATCCTCGAGAAGAATCACAATATATAAATATGCCGGTGATGATGGAAATCTATGATACGGTAGTATATACCATACGAAATACGGCCAGAAGCTATGCATGAATCATGATGCAATGAGCTATGTATACATGATTAACAATCCTACGTATCCATTTAATGAGATGAATATGCAGGTATAAATATACAGATCATATACGATCCAAATGCACAAATATCTATTCTAAGCAAGTTCTATAGTGTTCGTGACATAGCAATTACCAATGGCGTGTGTGTTCGCATAATTAGTGAACGTGCGGCAGGAACCAATGGTAATGGTGCAAGTGTCCGATGAGATGATATCACACACACACACACACACACACACACACACACACACATATAACGATGCGATGCAATGAGATGGCTAACTAGGAAACTATGCATATAATGCAAATACTATAAGTAATACTAAACCATCGGGCGCCTCGCGCCATCCAGACGATCCTCCTTATAGATGTGTACATCTACTCACCGGGACGTCTCGGCTAATCTGATCCGATCTCCGCCTTGTCTTTTCCGTACCACATCCGACGCTTTTACACCTGATCCTAGAATCGCACACGAGTAATTAAGAGGATAAATAAGAGATAGTCGCGGATACAAATGACATAAGTCAATCCACGCGCACAACAAGACGCGCACACACTTAGTGCACAAACGCGCTCGCGACAACGCCACAAACTACTCTAGGGTCGCAAAACGTGACAACTACTAAGTCTAGAACCCAATCGCGCATTCACAACACATTAGTTATTATATGAAATATGTTATAACTCATCAAAACCTCAAACTTAATTAGAATCAATTTATTCCAAAAACCTAGTAAGTATCAATTACCATTTTAGTTCAAATATTGATGTTTTAACAAAACTAGTGGCCACAATAATCATATAATATCTTAATTAAGCCACACAAACCTTTTCTAAAATTTTATCTTATCAGTTTACATATCAATTAAAAACCTAGTTTGCAAAGTTATATGATTTGGACAATTTCAAAGTAACAATTAGCAATTTAGCAACTAAGTTAGGTTTTGCAAAACTCAAGATATTAAACTAAACATCATAACCATAACCAAGTGATAAAACCCTAATCTTGAATTCAAAACCTTCACTTGAAATTTCAAAACTTGCAATTAGAACCATTTAAAATACCTAATTAAGTTTATTTAAAGTAATTGACCAATAAATTAACTATGGGTTTAGAATTTATACCTCAAAGATTGTAGATCAAACATGTAACTTAGCCTCCCAAATTAGCTTCTTTGCTCCAAGATCCATACTAGATTGGCTAAAGAATAATTGGTAAAGTTTTGATTTGGAGTTTGTGGGATTTTGTATGGATTTTAATGGAATTTTTGTGAATTTTTGAAGTGGGTAAGAAGTGGAGAAGATGGGGGACTCCCAAGGGGGAGGGCTCAGCCAATGTAGGGAAGTGAGTGTGTGTGTTTGTGTAGAATTTTCCAACTCAAGAAAACACCCCCCATCAATCATACATTAACTAATTTTCTTAATTATTTAGTTTTGTTTTTATTTTATTTTAACCTAGACTTCTCTAGAACCTTAGAGTCAATTAGAGAAAGAAGTAGCATGTTACAAACTCAATCCTAAGTTGTCATGGTTCACATTTATACAATTAACCCATTCCAATTTATAATTACCACTAATTAAATGTATAGGTAAAAGCTTATAATAATATTTGAAATAATTAATTAAGGAAAAATATTTAAGTAAACTACCAATTTATAAGTGACTAATTAATACCAAATACTAGCAATTGCATAGTTAAAATAGGTGTTTTTAAGTATATGTTGAAAAATATTTATAGTTACGTTTTACGGAAAATACGAGTTATTTTACCGGTCATCGGAAAAATTCACCTAAAGGATTTATTTATTTATTTATTTTCAAAACGTTACACTCTAGTTGAGATTTGCAGAAGCAAATCTCACCACAAGTTGAGAATTTAATTCTTATCAGGGAGATTTCGTCCTGCAGATTCAAAACTTAGAGGAAAAGAACTAGGTCATAAAAGCAAAAGAAATAACAGGAGTATATGGGAATTTAATTGATCCAAAAGTTAGGATTTAACCCTATATAAAGAACTTAGTTCTTCAAAAAAATGATGATGATCCAAGATCTTCAAAACCGAAATCTTGATAATCATCAATGACTAAAAAATTGTCATTAATAGAGATCAATATCTCTAAGAAAACACAAGAATAGTTTGGTGACTCGTTAGTGCTTAGCACTATTATGAAGCCTCACGTGTTTCCCACGTGAGTGCTTCAAACGAACAAAGAGAACAACCAAAACTGCCTCACGTGTTTCCCCACGTGAGTGCTTAAAAAAGGAGAAACAAGCAAAAGAAAAGCCAAAGCTGCCTCACGTGATTCTCACGTGGGCGCCTAAAAAGAAAAGAAAAACTTCTTTATCAATTAGGCAGCCGCCCCAAAAGGAAGCAGTCACGTGAGATGCACGTGAGCTCTATCCAAGTGCTTAGCACTTTTGTAAAAAGGTGGAAATAAACAGATAAAGCCCAAAGCCCGGCACTCACGTGCTTCCCATGTGAGTATCATGCAGAGTGCTCAGCGCTCCATGATTAGTCAAAAATGACTAAAAAACGTTCATATCTGGGGGACTCATGTATTTCACACGTAAGCGCCACAGAACTCTAGTGCTTAGCACTAATCCAGCACCCCATGTGTTTTACACGTAAGTGTTGTATGTCCCAGTGCTCAACACTGTTGGGTAATTATGGAAACTCAATCTCAGCCCAAAATTAGCTAAGTTTTCCAAGGTTAAACCTCATTTTTTTAAATCAATCAAGCACATATGCTTTTGATTTCCAAGGTCTCAAATATGACCAAAAATTCTTAAGTCCAAAACAACCCTTTTTCCCTCGTATACGGGATTTGGTTAATGGTACATCTTTTCACACCTCTGATACATGTCGTTGTAATTCCTCAATATCTTCAGAGAGATGGTGGGTCCCGACGACCAACAACTTTTTTCGTTGCTGCACTTCCAAATTGACGTGCACACCTCAATTCGGATCGCACCCTAAATTGAGCGCATTCCATGTCACCATCGTTCACTCCGCCACGTAACAAATATGCTTGTACGCAAGATGGATAACGGACCGAAATGTACTTAAACTAATATTCGCCCAAAATACGGCGATAACGGGCCGAAATGTCCTTAAACAAACATTCGTCCCCAAAACGAGAATGTTGGACCGAAATGTCCCTAAATTAATACTCGCCGCCAAATACGGCGACAAAGGACCGAAACGGCCTTAAACTAACACCTTGCCTTAAACATGGAGATAATGGACCGCGATGTCCTTAAACTAAAATAATCGAGTCCGAACGCTCATATGTTTAAGCTGATCTTAATCTCAAACCAGATTAACGATCCTTAAATCAACCCAAACCCAAATCTAAAAATATACGGATTTGGACTAATCCATGCCCCACGGGCGACGACAAAAACTAGCCTCCGTATACAATCCACGGGCAACCTAAACAAACAAAAAACACACGACACAAAGTGAACTGCCGGAGCAGGAGAAAGTGGTTATCACGATGCGGTAACGTAATTAACTGCAAGGGGCTTGCGCCTGTAGGGAAGAGCATCCCCATAATCAAAAACCCCTCACAAACGAGGGGGAATCTGATAAAGTCTGCTACAACGGCCGCATCCGTCCAAACCTCCTATATACGGTGCCACAAATTAACTTGGCATCTTCGGAGAGGTGGACGGATAAATCAAAAAAGAATATGCCCTCAGGATTCAGGCCAGACGTCCCGGTCCGTCTTCCGGCGGTGAACAATATCGATTGTAGGGTAAAGAAAGTGATTTTCCAGATTCCCAGATATCCGGAGTTTATATTTTCGGGAGGTAGCAGATCTGTCGGGCCAGTCGAATTTAGGGCTAGGCCGATTAATGTCGTTCTTTCGTCGATGGAAGTAAATAAGGAGGAAGCGCCAGCAGTAGTTCGAGAGTTTAGGGATGTGTTCGAGGATATCTTAGTTTTACCGCCAAAATGAGATGTGCAGTTCGCAATTGATCTTATTCCTGGAGCAGTGCCGATTTCAAAGGCTTATTATCCAATAGCGCCGGTGGAACTAGAAGAGGTAAAGAAACAAATTGCCGAATTACTAGAGAAGGGCAGGATTCACAGCAGCAATTCACCATGGGGAGCTCCAGTTCTTCTAGTCAAGAAGAAGGATGGCATGCGGAGGATGTGCATTGATTATCGAGAATTAAATCAGGTGACTATTATGAACAAGTACCCAATCCCTTACATCGGCGAATTATTCGATCAACTCAGTGGCGCGAGGGTATTCTCGAAGCAGGATTTGCGATCTAGATATTATCAAGTTCGGGTGAAATCAGAAGATATTTGCAAGACAGTGTTCTGAACTCGATATGGGCATTGCGAGTACTTAGTGATGCCATTTGGAGTTGCAAACGCACCTGTAGGGTGTTTTTCGTTACCCCATTGAGATGGAAATACGCGTCACTTGTCAGGCGCATTACAGATTCCCCCTGCCTAGAGTAGGCCGGGGTTTATTAATTATGGGGATCCGAATCCCCGACAGTCGCGAACTAAGCTGCCGTTAATTACCCCTCGCCTTTAGAGCGAAGGAACATCCGATTGACGGGTCAAACTGGTCATGTGAACTCAATGTGCAGTGTGTGTGTGTTGTGTTTTGAGGGGTCTTGGGTATATCGGGGGCCTCACAGAGTTTACGGGGGTCCCGTTACCCGGATAGCGGCTGGGGGTCAAGGGGGCTAGCAGCCCCCTTGCGGGGTGCCGGGCAGCGCCCCGTTAGAAATTTTTTTCTAATGAGGGAGGTATTTTTAGTGTGGAGTGCATGGGAAAAGAGGGGTGAATAGCGTCCAAAGGATGCGTGGGCGCCAGCGCCTCACGTGCTTAGCACGCGGGCGTTTGGCGCTAGTGCTTCATGTGCTTAGCATGCGGGCGTTTGGCACGAGTGCTTCATGTGCTTAGCATGCGGGCGCTGGGCGCCGGCGCCTCACGTGCCCGGCACGTAAGCGCTAGCACCTCACATGCCCGGCACGTGGGGCGCTGGGCGCTAGATGCTGGTGTTGGGCGCCTGCGCTTCAAGGGTCCGGCACGTGGGCGCCGGGTGCCAGCGCCTCACGCGCCCGGCAGGTGGGCGCTGAGCGTCTGCAGAAAGAAGGGGCTTTTAGCCCCAAAATTAAGAGTTAAAATCCGAAAGAGTATTTTTTATTTATGGAGTTAAACTCCAAAAGATGTTGAATGGAGTTAAACTCCTAAAAAAAAGGGTTTGATTTATGGAGTTAAACTCCAACAGATCTAGAATGGAGTTAAACTCGTAGAAATCTTTGGAGATGATCGAAGGGGACCCCCTTCTTCTCCTTTAGCCTTAAATCTTCTTTTGAGCCTTGGATCCTCCAATTTTTGGAGATTGGTCCCCTTCTTCATCTTCTCTGGTTGCTGGATCTTGGGGGGAAAAAAGGGTGAGACTTAAAAATCTCCCTTTTTAGAGATTTGATGGCAGATCCGAGCTCCCCTTCAAGGGTTTTATGGTAAAAAACTATTTATTTTTGGAAAAGAAAGAGTTAAACTCTTGATTTAATTCAAAAAATATATAGGAAGGTTTAGAACCTTGAGGAAGCAGAAGGAGGCACAGAAATCCAAATTTTTGAGGGGGAATGAATTAATTGTTTTCATTTCATTATCATGTTGTCTTATATAGGCTTACAAATTTACACATAGCCCCTTGGGCTTTACAAAATGGCATTTTGTCCATCCCATGTCTTATGTGCTTACTTCTTTTTGCACATGAGCCATGGGTTTCACAAAAATTTGGTTTTTTGCCTATTTATTTTACATTCATGCATGAAAATTATATCAAACTTATTTATTACATAATTTTCTTCTTGGTATGGGGGAGGCCGGCCTCTTCATGTTCGGGTTCGACTTGGACATGGCCCTACTTGATATAGGCTTAGGCCCACTTGGCTTGGGGTTGACTTTGACTTTGACTTGGTCAATTAGGGTGTATTTTTTGACCCCAACAAAGTGCCCCCCATCAATAAATGCACACCACGTATATGAGTTGTGTGCATGAAATTGATGGATCTTAGAGTTAGACTTCGAGGTGGAACATCATTCTGGGGGCGGAGCATCATTCCGGGAGCATAATTCCAGGGATCTGAGCATAATTCCGAGGATCAGAGCATCATTCTGAAGAGCAGAGCATGATTCCAGAGATCGAAGCATAATTCCGAAGAGCGGAGCATGACTCCAGGGATCAGAGCATGATTTCCGGGGTGTGGAGCATGATTTCCGAAGAGTGGAGCATAATTCCGGGGATCGGAGCATAATTCCGACACGGGACAGGTGTATCCTGAGATGAAGCTTAGTTCTGGAACAGGGCAGACATTCTGAACAAAATATAGCTCCGATGCAAAGGTTGATTACGAGTCGAAGTATAATTCTGACGGGGAAAGCAGGTACTCTGAGGCGAAGCATGATTTCGACACAGGATACACTCTAAAACGAAGCATGATTCTGACGCAGGGGTTGTTGGTTGACTTGATTCCAAGACGGAGCATAATTCCGACGGGGAGGTCATTGGTTGACTTGATTCCAAGATGGAGCATAATTCCGAGGAGGAGGTCATTGTTGACTTAATTCTGGGTTGAAGCATAATTCCGACGGGGAGGTCGTTGGTTGACTTGATTCCGAGTCGAAGCATAATTCCGACGGGGAGGTCGTTGGTTGACTTGATTCCGAGTCGAAACATAATTTCGACAGGGAGGTCGTTGGTTGACTTGATTTCGAGTCGAAGCATAATTCCGACGGGGAGGTCGTTGGTTGACTTGATTCCAAGTCGAAGCACAATTCCAATGGGGAGGTCGTTGCTGCCCTTTTTGCGACTTGGACGGTCGGTGCTGCCCTTTTTGCGAGTTGGACGGTCGGTTCTGCCCTGTTAGCGACTTAGACGGTCAGGGCTGTCGTTTTTGCGACTTGGACGGTCGGTGCATGATTTAACTTGCTCTGCTTCTCGCGGTGTCAGGGATTCGACTTGTTTCCGAGGTAGAGCTTGATTCCGCCAGGGAAGTCATTGGTTGTCTTGCTGATTTGATGTGATTTGGGTTGACATCAGCATCGCTACACTGAAATATGGTACTAGGGGTGAATCATCATTTGCCATGAGAGGATTTAGGGATTTTGGTTTTGGTTTTGCATCAGCACCGCTACACTGGAATATGGTACCAGGAGCGAATCATCATTTTCCATGAGAGGATTTCCCCCGTTCCCAGTTTAACGACTTAAGGGTCATCTGTTCCCAGTTTAACGACTTAGAGGTCATATGTTCCCAGTTTAGCGACGTGGAAGTAATCTATTCCTAGTTTAACGACTTAGAGGTCATATGTTCCCAGTTTAACGACTTAGGGGTCTATTGGGTAGAAAGTTTAGAATTTTGGGGTTAGGGTCAGCATCAGCATTGCCAACACTGAAGCACAGGTGTCAGGAGCAATTCATCATTTACCTTTACCTGTTAGGGAGCGATGGCTTAGGAGATAGTTTAGATCCCTATCACGTAAGGCTTTTCAATTTTATGAGCCGTAAAAATCCCATAAAAGCATTTTCTCTCTACGAGTCGAAAGGATCTTGTAGGTGTACTTTCTCCTTAGGAGCCGTGGGGACTCCTAAGTGTGTTTTTCCTTTGTGAGTCGTAAAGATCCCTCGAAGGCATTTTCTTATGGGTCGTGAGGATCCCGTAAGTTGTGTTCTCCTCATGTATCGAGAGGACACATGAGTGGGTCTTCCAAAATGGAGCATAATTCCGATGGTGGAGACCGGTCGCGTAACTGGTGATTGCGGTGGGGTATGGGTGTGATGAGAATTATTTGAGCTCGTGGACTGTATATGGTAGTCAACTTGGGGACCAACCGTAGGGCTGGGAGAATTTTGGGATTTTGTTGGCGTCTGTATCGCTGCACTGGAATATGGTACCAGGAGCGACTTATCATTCACCGTCGGGACATTCGGAGATTTGAAGTTTTGGTTGGCGTCTGCATCGCTGCACTAGAATATGGTACCGGGAGCGACTCATCATTTTCTATTTGGGAATTTGGATTTTGGTTGGCGTCTGCATCGCTGCACTAGAATATGGTATCAGGAGCGACTCATCATTCGCCTTTGGAGTTTTTTTTACCGCGATTGCTCTATCATTTCAACTTTTCTTATCGCAAAAGTCGCGATTGCCCTATCATTTTGGCTATTCATTCACGGTTGCCCCATCATTTCGGCTGTTTATTTTCATTTTTATTTTACCCGCTGATTTTTATTGCGAGTTGCCCCATCATTTCGGCCCTTTTTTCATTTTTTTATTTATATATTTTTACATCCTCAGTTTAACGACTTAAAGGTCGACTGTTCCCAGTTTAATGACGTAGTGGTCAATTGTTGAAGCCTGGGCTCGATTCTGCAGGAACCACAAGCTCCTTTGGCTTAATTGCATAAGCGGGCTCTTCGTCATCTAGACCGAGCCGGTGTTGGATGTCAACAACCATGTCATCATCATGGCTATAAGGCGTAGGAGGACTTGTTCCTCTGGGCTCTATCATGTAGACCGTATGGGTTGTGTACCCGTCTATCACTTATTCATTAGCAATGTTGCTCGTTTGGCTCTTAGCTTGTTGCCTTGGTCCGCTCTTTTCAGAGAAAGACAGATGTCTGAGAGAATCAGGTTCCCGAAGGGCTTCGGTCTCCATTTGTATGAAATTGGCGGTCGCGGCTTGACTGTTTGTTAACACGCCTTTAGACGGTTCTATCTCTCCTGCCTTGTATTGTTTTTCGACCCAATCTTTGAAGATGAAGCAGTCCTCAATAGCATAACTTATCACTCTGTGATAGGGGCAATATTTAGGGTCGTCAGTCATATTCGCTTCTTGCGGTCTTTTTTATTCTGGCAATTATAGACCGTTTCTTAAGGCATCCTTGAATATTTTACGGACTTTGTCCCTTCTGAAGGAAAAGACCTTCTCCAGCTTCTCTTTCAGTGGAGATTCTCCTCCCTCTCTGAACACTGGCTTCCGAGGCTGTTGGCATTAGGCCTACTCATCTCTCGCTTATTTCGGTTAGCCGAAGCGTTAAAAGATTCAGTATCATCGTAATTTCTGCCTTTGCGATTATCGTCCTTTCGGTTTCTCCAGGACTTATTGTTATTTTGGGAATCAGAGGAGGACTCCTGTTTTGAGCGCTCCAACATCTGAACTTTCCTGGTCAGCTCTTGAAATGTTTTGAGACCCGCGGTGCATAGAAACGGGGCCATCCAATTGTTGAGATTTCCGACGAGGAGACTGATAGATTGGTCCTCCTCTATCGGCAGTTCGTATTTGACGGAGAGATTGCGCCAGTGGGTTATAAAATCCGTGCTGCTTTCGTTGTTCTTTGGCTTGGTCCTTACGAGGTCGGCAATGGTGATCTTATCGCTGACACTCATGAACCTTTGTCAAAAAAGAGATTCCATTTGGACGAAAGTAGTAATAGAGCCATCCGGTATGCTAGCGTACCAATCGAAAGCGATATCGGTTAAGCTATTAACGAATTGGCGGAGGAGAAGCGCATCATTGCCCCCAGTATTCCCGCATGAGACTTTAAAGTGGGCTATGTATTGATTCGCATTTCCCGTCCTATCGAATCTTCCGAACTTAGGGATGACATAGCCACTGGGAAACTCTACCAGATCATACAGAACAGGATATGATCTCCCACTACTATTGATATCTTTTTGCGCTTCGGTTTCGGCTACCAATGTTTTGACTTTGTTAGCGACTAAATCCATGATTTGATCTTGAGTTAGCAGGTTGCTGTCATCAGTAATCAAGACATTTCCTAAGATAGAATGCGGCCGACATTCATGCGGCTCGCCCACCTTTAGATTTGAGGGAATAAGCATCAGCTGCCTCGGGACACTATTTCCCGGTTCATGAACGGAGCCCTACGCTTGATTAGGCGGCTGAGTGGCAACTTGGGCCATGAGCTGTAAGACAACGTTTGTCAAGTCGTCAATCTTCGAGTAGAGCTTGGCCATCTTCTTGTCTTTGTTTCTGAGCTGCTTTTAGAGCTCTTGGAGAAGTTGCAGCTCTGCGGTCTTAGGACGTAAGATTGGCTCCCCTTCGCTTTTCGAGCCCGACTCCTCATGAACTGAGAGACCTCTCTACTTATCAGCCTCACTGGAAGAGTTTTCATTACCTTCCAGAGGAGGCTGGTCTTGGAAAGTGGCGGCCGCATTCAACCCAGATTGGATTTGAGATGTGGCAGCCCCATCCTTGCTCTTACTGCGCGTGTCCGCTATGTAGACAGTGTGGACCACATATCTAGCCATCTTTTTATCTTTGGCGATTGATTTTTTGGACCATCGTCGTAGCCCTTTCTCTTCTGGAAAGGACAGGCGACTGAAGACAATCGGTTTGACTGGGTCATTGGGTGGCGCTGTCCGGATTGCAGCTTTCTTGACTCTCGAGGTCATGAAATTCTTCTGGACCAATTTCAGTGGTTCAAAAGAGTTAGCGAGGTTCACAACTGCTTCAGCTATTGTTGCGGGGTAACCCTGTTCTTGGAACATCATGGTGTTCAGCCTAGTAGGAGCCTTAGCCTTTTTGTTGGATCTGTATCTGAGCCTTTTTTATCTTAGCTTCTCAATTTTGAGGGCTTGGCGGGTATCCGTTTTCTGGGAAGCCACCGTGAGTCGATTGATGGGGAGCTTAGAGAAGATACCCGATCGAGCAGTTGTCAAGGGCACCGCTGGAGCTTGCTCGAGATACCTTATTGCTCTATTGGTGTTGATGGCCTTACCCCCGGCTGGGGCCAAAGAAAGTCGTTCATACACCGACTTGTGTTTGGGTTAGGGCACTTTCAAGACCACCATATTTGGCCTCTTGCCTTTCGAGGCCGGTTTGTCTGTCACCGGAGCTTGAGGAACTGGGATGGTGTTAGCTGTCATGAACAGAATAGAGCCGAACTGTAGTAGCGGCTCCTCCCACTGTTGCCCGAGACTAGCTAGGAGGACCGTCCTAGCATCCATCTTCATCGTGTAGGAGATGAGAGTTGTTTTGAGAGCTGAGCTTGTCTTTGGAGACATTGTTGAGGCTTGATCGCTTGAAATACTGCATGAAAGAGTATTATTTTAGTACAGACGTCGGTATATATGTTAAATGAGTTCGCATGAACACTTGACCCGAGATATGGTAGGAGAGAAATGTCCCACCGGGCGTGCCAGAATCTGTAGGGTATTTTTCGTCACCCCATTGAGATGGGAATACGCGTCGCTTTTCAAACGCATTACAGATTCCCCTTCCTAGAGTAGGGCGAGGTTTATTGATTGTGGGGATCCGAATCTCCGACAGCCGCGGACTAAGCTGCCGTTAATTACCCCTTGCCTTTGAAGCGAAAGAACCTCCGATTGACGGGTCAAATTGGTCATGCGAACTCAATGTGCAGTGTGCGTGTATTGTGTTTTAAGGGGTCTTAGGTATATCGGGGCCCTTGCAGAGTTTACAGGGGTCCTGCTACCCGGATAACGGGCTGGGGATTAAGGGGGCTAGCAGCCCCCTTACGGGGTGCCGGGCTGCGCCCCGTTAGAAATTTTCTAACGGGGGAGATATTTTTAGTGTGGAGTGCATGGGAAAAGAGGGGTGAATAGCGTCCAAAGGACGCGTGGGCGCCAGTGCCTCACGTGCTTGGCATGCAGGCGCTGGGCACTGAATGCTAGCGCTGGGCGCTAGCGCCTCACGTGCCCAGCACATGGGTGCTGGACGCTGGGCGCTAGATGCTAGTGCGGGGCGCCAACGCCTCATATGCCCGGCACGTGGGTGCCGGGTGCCGGCGCCTCACTCATCCGGCACGTGGGCGCTGGGCGCCCGCAGAAAGAAGGGGCTTTTAGCCCCGGAATTAGGGGTTAAAATCCGAAAGAGGATTTTTTTATTTATGGAGTTAAACACCGAAAGATGTTGAATGGAGTTAAACTCCTAAAAAAGGGTTTGATTTATAGAGTTAAACTCCAACAGATCTTGAATGGAGTTAAACTCCTAGAAATCTTTGGAGATGATCGAAGGGGGCCCCCTTCTTCTCTTATTTAGCCTTGGATCTTCTTTTGAGATTCAGATCCTCCCGGAATGGGATTTTTGGAGATGAGCCTCCTTCTTCTTCCTCTCTGTTGACTGGATCTTAGGGGAAAAAGGGGTGAGACTTAAAAATCTTCCCTTTTAGGGATTTGATGGCAGATCCGAGCTCCCCTTCAAGAGTTTTATGGTAAAAAACTATTTATTTTTAGAAAAGTAAAACTTAAACTCTTGATTTAATTCAAAAAAAGATAAGAATGTTCAGAACCTTCAGGAAGGAGAAGGAGGCACAGAAACCCAAATTTTTGAGGGGGGATGAACTAATTGTTTTCATTTCATTATCATGTTGCCTTATATAGGCTTACAAATTTACATATAGCTTCTTGGGCTTTACAAAATGACATTTTGCCCATCCCATGTCTCATGTGCTTATTTCTTTTTGCCCTTGAGCCATGGGTTTCACAAAAATTTGGCTTTTTGCCTATTTATTTTACATTCATGCATGAAAATTACATCAAACTTATTTATTATATAATTTTCTTCTTGGCATGGGGGATGTCGGCCTCTTCATGTTCGGGCTTGACTTGGGCATGGGCCCACTTGATCTGGGCTTGGGCCCACTTAGCTTGGGGTTGATTTTGACTTTGACTTGGTCAACTGGGGTGTAATTTTTGACTCCAACAACACCGACAATATTTATGGACTTAATGAACCGAATCTTTTCGCCATACCTGGACTACTTTGTAGTGGTGTTTTTTGATGATATTTTGGTCTATTCGAGGAGCAAAGAAGAGCATGCAGAACACTTGAGAATCGCACTGCAGACGTTGAGACGGTAAAGATTATATGCTAAGAGGAGCAAGTGCGAGTTTTGGCTCGAAAAGATGAAGTTTTTGGATCATGTTGTATCCAAAGATGGAATTGCCGTTGATCCTGAAAAATTTGCAGCTGTTCATGATTGGCCAATTCTAAAGAACATAGAGGAGATCAGAAGTTTTCTTGGACTTGTCGGATACTATAGAAGGTTCATGGAAAACTTTGCTCGAATAGCAGAACCATTGACCCGAGATAACACGAAAAGAGGTACCATTCGTATGGACGGAAAAATGTGTGTCAGCTTTTGAAACGTTAAAGAAAAGATTGGCCGCCGCTCCTATTCTGACAATGCCAGCCGGTTCCGGAGGGCAGGTTATTCACAGCGACGCATCTGGGAAAAGTCTGGAATGTCTTCTAATACAGTATGGGAAGGTCAGCTTATGCGTCGATACAATTGAAGACTCATGAGAAGAACTACCCAATTTATGATTTGGAGCTAGCAGCAGTGATTTTTTGCTTTGAAAATTTGGAGGCACTACTTATTGGGCGAAAGGGTAGAAGTATTTACCGATCACAAAAGCCTAAAATATGTGTTCATACAGAAAGACCTCAACATGAGACAGCGTAAATGGTTAGAGCTGATGGTTGACTATGATCTTGATCTAAAATGCCATTCGGGAAAAGTTAATGTAGTACCGGATGCTCTCAGTCGGTTGCCAACAATATGGATGTTGACTGCACAAAATGAGAGCATAGCCGATCTTCAAAGGTTCGAGTCGGAAATTTTACTACCGAATTCTTCGGGACAGTTGATGCAGTTGAAAGTACAGTCATTCTTGATCGATAACATTAAAGCAGTGAAGTCGCACGATCCAAGGTTATAGAAGTTTTGAGAACAAGTAGAAGCGGGACTCCGAACGGATCTGTTAATTCATGAAGATTGTTCGTTACGTTATGAGAGTCGTTTATGTGTGCCTAAAAGAGATGTTCATGAAGAAGTCATGAAGGAGGATCGTAGTTCCGCATATTCCGTACATCCGGGAGGCACAAAGATGTACAGAGATCTGCGACAGCATTTCTGGTGGGAAGGCATGAAAAGGGAGATTGCTCGCTACGTATCGAAATGCTTGGTGTGTCAGCAAGTCAAGACTGAACATCAAAAGGTAGCTGGTTTGTTCCAACCTCTTCCGATTCCTCAATAAAAGTGGGAACATATGATCATGGATTTTGTGATAGCTTTACCATGGAGTCCAAGGGGCAATAATGCAGTTTGGGTTATTGTCGATCGATTAACCAAGGCAGCTCATTTTATACCGTTTCTAATTGGTCAATCGATAGAGGCTTTGGCAGAGCGGAACATACAGGAAATCGTGGGATTGCATGGAGTACCCGTGAACATCGTTTCAGATCGTGATACTTGATTTCTATCCTACTTTTGGAGGAGTCTACAGGAAAGTTTGGGAACTCGCTTGAAATTTAGCATCGCCTATCATTCTCAAACAGATGGCCAGTCCAAAAGAACGATCCAAACTCTTGAAGATATATTGAGAGCATGCATGTTAGACTTCAAGGGTTCATGGGAGGATCATTTGCACTTGGTGAAGTTTTCTTATAATAACAGTTTTCAGGCGACTATACAGATGGCTCCATTCGACGCATTATATGGTCGGAAGTGCCGCTTGCCCGTCTGTTAGGACGATGCCGGAGAAAGAAGATTATTGGGACCAGATCTTATTGTGCAAACAGTAGAGAAAATTAACGTGATCTGTAATCATATAAAGGTGGCACAAGATCGACAGAAAAGTTGGGCCGATACAGGACGAAGACCTCTGGAGTTCGTAGTTAGTGATCTTGTATTCTTGAAGATATCACTGACTGGAGGAGTAATCCGTTTTGATAGTTGAGACAAGATTAGTCCTCGATTCGTAGGGCCTTTCAGTATTATCGAGTGTGTTGGAGAGGTAGCTTATCAATTGGCTTTACCACCATCCTTGGCAGGTGTTCATGACGTGTTTCATGTATCTCAACTCCGCAAGTATGTTCGAGATGAGACGCACGTCCTAGATCACTCGGAACTGGCAGTAAGAGAAGATTTAACATTAGAAGAGCGTCCAATGGCGATTGTGGATCGACGAGAAAAAGTCCTCAAGAACAAACTTATCCTACTAGTACTTATTTCATGGGGGAATCGTTCACACGGAGAATCTACTTAGGAACGTGAAGACGAGATCTGACAGAAGTTTCCACATCTCTTTTCTTAGATCCGTATTTTCTTGTCTTTTCTTATTCCGTGAATTTCGAGGTCGAAATTCTTTTGTAGTTGGGTATAATGTAACACCCTAGCACTATTATACTATATTTTATTTGGAGTATTTCTAAATTTTGCGACAAATTCTTGATTATTATTGCTTTGGGGTTGCGGATAGTGCATTTAGCAACCGTGGTTAGTATCCGACCCGACCCGCATGTTTGAAACCCACCATGGTTCAAGATTACATCAAATATTTGCTAGTACAGTATATCCGTGCAAATCTAGATATTATACATGTATAATACATTTTAGTATCCGCATATCTTTTAATAATACAAAATAAAACCAAATAACATATTTTTAATATCTAGCCTTGCATGTCATCGTATCTCATATCATGTGGTCACATCCATATATCATGTTCATGTCTTGTTAAAATATACTCGTTTTTATCACTACGTATATTTACATAGATCCGTATTTGGGGGTATACAATTTTATTGACAGGACATTGCATTATGATTTAAACCTTTTCGTATATTCTTCATATTTAAAAAATAGTTTTTAAGAAGGGACCTAGGTAATATTCGCAGTAATCTGGTATTAGCTGTAAAATCCCAATATATATCTAATATTCCTATAACCTATTATAATATATCACTGTTAAACAAATATATACATATAATATATATAACTAATCCCCCTCTCTATCCCCTCTGT
Source organism: Agapanthus africanus (assembly GCA_030015575.1). NCBI lineage: Eukaryota > Viridiplantae > Streptophyta > Magnoliopsida > Asparagales > Amaryllidaceae > Agapanthus > Agapanthus africanus. Next base: position 100,679,221 of record CM057346.1, on the reverse strand, counting down.
CTCTTTCTTTCTCATATACATAATATATATTATATAACTAATCCCCCCTCTGTCTCTCTCTCTCTCTTTCTCATATACATAATATATATATATATATATATATATATAAAATTTAAAAAACTACACAACTCTCTTTCTTTCTTTCTTGTTTCTCATTCTTTCCCCGCGAGAAACCTTAACCCGCGCCCTTTCGTTTCCTCGCCGTTCGCCCTCGTCTCCCTTCACCATCATTGACCTCGTCGTTATCACCACCACCTCCGAGACTTCCTCCTCCCCACCTTCTCTCTTTCCCGAGCACCACCCTGCAGCAATCCCGACCATCGAAACCCACGGCTTCCTCGCCGACGCAGCACCTTACCATCGGCCATCGTCGTCGTCACCTCGCCACCTTTCCTCTGTCCTCGCCAAGTCCAGAGAACCCCAACAGCAACTTCCACTTCTTCTTCTTTTGTTGTTCTTCTTCTTTCTTTTCTTTTCGTTTCCGTCCGTCTCGTCCGAGTTGCGCACGTTGCCGACGATCCAGACGACCCAGTTATCATCATCTAGCCCAGTCACTATGTCATGCAGCTGCTCAGCCAAGTAAAGCCCTGCGCACGTAAGTTTTGCGTCGTGACTTTATTTTCGACATCGGAACGTGGCATCCGTATCGCGACGTGAGATTCAATCAGGCAAGTTCTAAACTTGCAACATGTTATTTTATTATATCAATATTTATTTGATAAATTATAGTGCATGTATTTTGCTATTCAGCAGAAATTACCGATTTACAGTTTTATAGCATCTGTCTGTATCCGTACTGATATTAGTTTATCTAGTTGCATACCGGAACATCACGATATTATTATAATACCATAACAGTTCAATATATTATCTAGATTGCAATATATATGGTAATGGACGTATAATGGTTATTACAGATAGATACATATACATCCTGGTATTAGTAGTATTTACCGTGTTTCGATATTGTCTACAATTTTACATTTGGTATCTATTTTTGGTTAATATACATTACATGACATGTTCACGACACACTATCAGACTTATTACTTAGATATTATTACTAATGCTGACAATCCAGATTTGTTATCTAGATGGACGTGATTTTTTGTTTACATAGACAAGACTTGTACCTGCTTGATCCTGTGTTGGCATTAGATTTATATTATCAATATTTGACTTGTACATAAAACCTTGGGGTAAAGGGAAATCAGTAATGAAACCTGATTTGTAACTCAACAATTCGATACTCATACTGATCAGTCATTACGGGTTCGGCCAGCCCCGTAATGATGTTGCCGACATCATTCATCTGTACATGTTATCTATTTACTGCTTAGCGGCACGTCTTGGATTCAGCTCGAGAATCTTGAGCGTGGTCCCGGGCACGCACGTGATACTATTGAGTTATATCAATAATTCCATTAAATTGATTTCAAAGACTTGTAAAATAGATAACCTAGAAACAGAGATTTTAGGATATACATCACATACATACACCTTATTATTCTACACCTGTGTTTATTATTCATACGCATGTTTAATAATATCATCATATCCTAGTTACTACTATTAATTTTGATATTATGACACACTGATGTTTGGATTTGCATTGCTCAGTTCCTCTGACATTATCGCAGGCAGATCAAGAGTATTTTAGCAAGCAAGCCGAGCAATAAGGAGCTAGACGTTTAGTTTAGAGATGTTTAGTTTCTTTTATTTCTGTAGTGTTATTTTATCGATATGAGCCCATAAGGGACATGATTCAGATACTATTGTTTATTGGATCTTGATTCGTTTCAGCTTTACGCATTTTCTTGATTCTATTTATTGTGGCAGATGAACATGTGTTAGCTAGATTTTATTTTACTATTCTTGATATTACCTTGACAGCCGTAATGTGACCATGGAGGGATTATTCCTAATCATAGGTAGCATGGTTGGCTCTGTCGTGTACTGTGTTTATGCATTTTGGAAAGCGGTGCGTGACAATAATAAATAAGGAATTGTTTTTTTTATCATCATTTTTCCTTTTGAATTGAAATCGGAAGAGCCAAGTTAACTCCCAGCATTCTAGTTCTAACAGAAGAGATGAATAAATATAGAAGCCCTAGATTTTACTTTTAAATAAATGCCAACATATAAAAGTGACTATTTTCCCCTGATTTGAAGTGCTTAAAAGCGAAGAGGCCTTTTAGGGCTCAAATTTCCTAACGAGAAATTATAGTATAAAAAATATTAGTTTGGTATTGTATGACATTTTTCACGACCTGCATCGAAATAGACAGTATAATGTCTTTTATGGTGGCACATGAATCCTATTTAATTAAGTGGTGTTTAACAAGATGCTGATAGTGCTACTGTCATCTACCTGCTTCGTACATAACGTACACTCCATTATCATCTGGAATATACAACACGACAGCTGTAACAGCTAGTCACACATGTATCACATGAGAATCTGTTTGATTTAAAAACTAAACCCTGTCCTTTTGAGCCGTTTCCCAGCTGAAACCAGAAAAAAAAGAAAATAAATCACAAAATTTAATATTAGATGCGAATCAAATTAATTAGGAGAAGCAAGATAATTAAATGGTTTTTCGCTTGGATACAAATTAATTGAAAATTTGAGGAAATAAAACCAGCTGGCCATCAAAAACCAAAAATTAAAAAAAAAAAATCATAATATCTATAGTAAATCCATTGGGCAACAACAATTTGATGGATCCATATAACACACAATTAGTTAGCAAATCTCCAAATTTGTTAAGATTATTCCAAATATCAAGCTCCCCAAAATTTTTCCTTTAAAAAAATCAAGATTCATAAGGAAAGCAAAATAAGAATTCAGGGCACCTAAAGCCCACATGGGGTATCTACTAACAAGGATATAAACACAGCACCATCTCTCTCTCTCTCTGAATTTTTTTATTTTTCACATCCTTCACATGCTCTCTGATGAATCTCACTTTCTCTCTCATACCCGTTTGCTATTTTCTCTCTCATCTTTCTCTCTCACATCTGTCATCCTTTCCTCCATCTCAAGAGCCAACAGCAGTCACAAGCCCACCACATCACACAAGTACATGACAAACCATTTTGCAAACACCCCTCTCCATTAACAAATATATATAGAGGGAGGGAGGGAGGGACAAGGAATAGGTAAAGTGAGGCACCCCCCGCTCCCCCCAACAAAAAAAAAGAGGTTGTTACTGTTGTGGTTTGAAGTTTTTACCCATGATGAATTTGCCAATTGATGTTGAGGATGAGTATGAGAAGTTTCTCATCAGAATGAATCCACCAAGGTGAGCCTCTCTAGATTGGAGATTCTTCTATTTTTGCGCAAAGAAAAAAAATTTGAGGTTCTGATTTGTTATATATATATATATATATTTTGATGATTTCTATAGGGTTTCTGTGGACAACGCTACAAGTAGCAAGGCCACTTTGGTGAAGGTTAGATGATTGCTTATTCATTTTATTTTTGGGAACAAAAAAATATTTGTTTATTTTTATTTAATTGTTTGTTTAATTGTTCATTTTTATGTAGGTGGATAGTGCTAATAAACATGGGAGTTTGCTGGAGGTTGTTCAAGTTTTCATTGATTTGAACCTTAGAATCAAAAGGGCTTACATCTCCTCTGATGGGAGCTGGTTCATGGATGGTAATTTAGTTTTCTAAAATTTGAGGGTTTTGTTTTGATTTATCTTTGTATGTTTATTATATCTAATAATTTTTTGTGTTCTATGTTTATATTGTAGTTTTCCATGTTGTGGATCAAAATGGGAATAAGCTTTATGATGAAGAAGTCATCGATCGAATTCAACTGGTAAAATTCAGGGGAGAGTGATTTTCTATAAAGGATTTGAGTGCGTTTCCTGCAAATTGATTATGTTTTTGCATCAATGCCAATTGATAGTTTCTTTAGCTTGTGAATACTAATGATCAAATTAGTCTAATGTTACCAATGAGCTATAGCTCAGTTGCTATAGGCACTTCCCCTCTTGGGAAGAGTGCGAGATTCGAACTCTAGGAACCCAGGAGTGAAAGTGGCCACAAATTAATACTTTCGGGGCAAATTTGTGGGTCTCTTGGGTGTATGTTGTGTGCTTGTGTGTGATGTGTCCGTGCCTGTGTTGTGTGCGTTGTATGTGTAGGTTAGGGTTTACGGGCCAGTGCCAAAAAGAAAAATACTCGACCTACCACAATCTAAAAAACAAATACCATGAGCCCACTTGTTTGGTGCTAGTATCTAGGTGTTGTGGGTCCCACCATTTTGTGTCTCGGTAGATTGTGGTATGATTTCAAGCTGGTAGGTAAAGTATTACTCAAAAAAATTAAGTTAATTGCTATATAATACCCCAATGTTACACCTACTTTGCACTTATAAACTCCCTCCTTCCCTTTTTAGTTATCATTTTGGAAAGAAAAAAGTACCCCATTTTACTTGACCTCTTTTGAATAACGAGGAAATTATCAATGATAAAGATATCAATAAATGATACAATACTAAAAATAGCCTAGAAAATTAATTGCTGATATTAAAAAAGTGATATGTTTTCCTTAATAGTTGATGGTATAAATGGTATGATTTTTTTAATGGTGATTGTCAATAGATTAATTGCTGATATTAAGAATGTGACAATACTTTTGTCAGTAGATTAATTGCTGATATTAAGAAAGTGATAATACTTTCCTTAATCGGTGTGTATTCCTTTAAAATGACATGTAAAAAGTGACGGAGAAAGTACCTTATTGTTATTTTCAATGCATTTATCTATCTTAAAGACCGTTAATACTTTACTCCCTTCAATTAACTGGCCGTTATAATATCCCCAAAAAGATTCTCACATGCATTACATGTGTTAGTTTTTGGCCAATTTTGCCCTTGAATAGTCGGTATATGTGTTTTTAAAGTATTATACCCATCACAAAATTATTTTTTCACTCTTTTAAGTTTTTACCAAATTCAAGTCGGGGCTTCTTCCTCCTCTACTCTCTTGATCAAATTAAGGCTTCTTCCTCCTCCTTTTGATCGGAATTCGTGCAGGCCGAGCAAGTCATCCCTGTCACCTTCAGCTAGATTTTCCTCAGTCTCTTCGCTTTCGCTTCCTCTTCTTCTTCCTCCTCGTCTTGCTTGTTGAAGGAATCAAGGAGGCAAACGTCTTGGAGATCATCGTAGCTTGTATAGATCCAGGTCAATTGGATTTCCCTTAGGGTTGTGGTCATCAAATTTTGTGAAAATTGATAAGTTAAGGAGCTAAGATTGTTTTTTTTTTGTGTGTGGAGAAATTAAGAGCTAAGAAAGAACGATTGAAGATAAATAAATAAAAATTAAGACTTACCAATGAAAAATTGAGAGAAGAGAGAAGGAAGACGGAGCTGCCCAATTCGTAAGGATGAAAAATTGAGAAAATTTGTATATTAAGACTTATGGATGAAAAATTAGAACTTATGGATGATAAATCCCGCACCCAATTCTCATTTCCATAAGCACAAAAAATTTCTTTTTCCAAAATAAAAATCCAATCCTTTTCCACTCATTGGCTGAGATTTGTGTGGATCCGAGCAAGGTTTCCGAGCCGACTATGAGGGCGGCGAGGCAGCAAAGGACGGAACTGCGGCGGTTCACGGTCATCGCTGGAGCGGAGTCCATGGCGGGCTCCGGCGAGGCGAGGCGGACGAAGAAGGAGAAGGCGAAAGAGAAGGAGAAGCAGCACTTTTTGGGAGGTTATTGATGGCCATGGCTGCTCTCATGTAAAATTTCCATATAGTTTAAACTAAATTCGATGGCCGATTCTCCAAATTTTCATCCATAACAGACAGTAAAAAGTTGGGTTTTGGGATAACTTTTTCTTTTTATTACCAATTTCCTTGCATTATATACAAGGGCAATCCTGTCATTTTACTTTTTCCGTTAACGGCGTTTGGGTGTGAAGTGCAACTTTATAATTTAAGGTATATAAGTGCACTGAAAACAGCAGTAAAATATATAAGTTCAAAGTAGGTGTAATGTTGAGGGTATTATTTAGCAATTAACCCAAAAAAATTTGTTTAAATGTGATGACTGTTCAATGCTGAAAATTGAAGAGGCAGCTTGCCTTGATAGGGATATGCTTTATAATAATAAACTAATTCTGCGTTTAATCGATGCTTTGTTTAGAATAGACATCACACGAGCACAATGATCTAGATTGATGGTTTAGTAAATTCTACTTATCCCATTGTTTATTATAAACATATTTACAGTCGTTAGCAGCGAGATCATACAGCTTTCGATCACTGAAAAGGTCCGTCGGTGTTCAGTCGTCCTCAAACCAAACATCAATCGAGCTCATCGGCAGAGACCGGCCAGGGCTCCTCTCCGAGATCTTCGCTGTCCTAACCGACCTCAAGTGCAACATAGTCGGTGCAGAGGTGTGGACCCACAACAACAGAATGGCCTCGGTTGTATACATAACCGATGAATTAACCGGAGGATCGATTGATGACCCCGATCGCCTTAGCACCATAAAACGCCTTCTCCGCTATGTGCTCAAAGGAAACAGGGAAAAGAGCGGAATGACTTCTATAACGATGGGCATGACGCACACCGAGAGGAGATTGCACCAAATGCTTTATGACGATAGGGATTATGATAGAGGTAACCATAATGATTTCGGTGAAGAAGAAAGTACTAGCGGGGATAGGAGAATTAAGGCTTGTGTTACGGTTGAGAATTGCATTGAGAAGGAGTATACGGTTGTTTACGTGAGGTGCAAGGACCGGCCGAAGCTGCTTTTTGATACGGTCTGCACGCTTACAGATATGCAGTATGTTGTGTTCCATGGTACTGTCATTTCCGAAGGTCCCGAAGCTTATCAGGTGATCTTTAAATTCCTCGAAACATTTTATTAAATTTATTGATAACTATCCGATTAGTCGCATCGTGTTTAACTAATATAATTTGTCCTCCTATTCTTTAGGAATACTACATAAGAAACATGCACGGAGAGCCTGTAAGCTCCGAAGATGAGAAGCAAAGGTTGGTTGACTGCTTGGAAGCAGCAATCCGTAGACGAGCCACCAAGGTATGTATAACAAACAAATGCATATCCAATATTCTAAGAATTATATTATATTAAAGAGTTAATTGCATGTATACCTCGTATAGCACTTACTATGCCCTATTTTGTTTATCGGCACATGAAACCCCAAAGTCTATGTGCTCATAAACCAGTTGAATGACGAGAAATTTGACCTGATTGTTGACTAGCCTAGATTATTGATAAACATGTGTAAACTTTCTTCTATGATTTAGGGTTTGAGACTTGAACTATGCATGGAGGACCGAGTCGGCCTCTTATCCGATGTGACCCGAATCTTTCGAGAGCATGGGCTAAGCGTGACTCAAGCCGAGGTCTCCACAAGAGGGTCTCAAGCCGTAAATGTTTTCTATGTCACTGATGCATCAGGATTGAACCCAGTTCAAGCGAAAACAATTGAAGCCATAAGAAACGAAATAGGGGAGACCGTCCTTCGCGTGAAAGACGAAGAGCATGGCGCCGCAGAATCATCAAGTCAAGATGATAGAGTGGGGTTTTCTTTTGGAAATATCTTCAGGTCTAGGTCAGAGAAATTCCTCTATAACTTGGGCTTGATAAGGTCTAGTCCTTGAAATGTATTTGGAACTGGTTCTCTTCTAGTTCAATGGTTGATGTAAATTATAGGAGAAAGAATCAGTTGGCTGCTGTGAATATAAAGAGTTTTCTTACCTGAAGATAGGTTCCTGTTTGTTGTATGTAGTTGGTTTCAGGATTTGAGCAACTCATTATCATCCCTGATTATTCAGTATTCTAATCTTGGAGAAACTATTCAGTATTCTGGCCGCATTACATCCACATAGGAGAGAGAGAGAAGAAGATAGACGATTTCAGCCATCCTCCAAGGAGCTTGATGGGCTTCATGATGTTATCTCTTTCATGACCAGACATATACTGCCGGCATATGGTTGAATTTTTCCTAGTCTTGGTGCTATAGGTGCTTGGAGGTTTAACTTGTTCTCCTTTAGTTCCCTTGTTTACTAATAATTGCATTCAGGATTTGATTAATTTGTAAATGGAATGATCTGCACAATGAACTTTATGTTTATTGCATGGTTTGAGCTAAAAAGAGAGAAAATGGTATCTTTTCATCAAAGAAAATATGAATGTAGTCTAATGTAGATACATATGGCTAGATGATGATATATATGACAGAACTCGGTTTTCTCTCCTTCTGAGTAAGCGGCCTCAGTTAACTTACACGCTATCTTTCATTTTGAAGGAGGAAAGTTTTATCAAATTCTTTTCTTAAAAAGGGGGAAAAAAACTTTTCTTTTGAACCAGACATATGGAACTTCGAACAGACTTTGAAAAGATGAATCAAAGCATCTTGTTTTTCATGTGTTCACCTATGATTGGATGCTGAATCACCTTCACGAGTGAAGAATACCCCAACTTTTAGAGGAAATTATTTTTCTATAACGAAATGTAATGATTATTCGCTCATCTAGTGACACTCATTAGATTCAAGTGGGATCCACCAAAAGATCCTGCAGAATGATGAGGCTCTCTGGGAATTTGATGTGAGCCAGAAAAGAGCAAGATTTCTGTTGCTCTGTTGCTTTCTGATAAGTTAATGGGCAGGGGACCTTATCTTATTCCATAAATTTCCTTTTCTACAAAATTTGCTGCTGTACATATGGCAGAAAGGAGGATCGTGCAAAGATTTCTTCCTTCTTTTTTTATTCAACTAGAAGATGTTCAACAGCAACTGGAAGGTATCAATGAACAAAAGTTCTCTAAAAATTCTCTTCCAAAAACATAAAAGGTGTTGAAAAGAAGAGGTTTTAGACCTATTTTCATACTAGTCACTATGTTTTCAGCATCATCAGGTTTAAACTAGTAATTGCTTCATATTAGTGCTTTTTTAGCATCATCAGGTTTAAACTCCTCCTTTTTTACCCTATAGCTACTTAATAGGTAATGGGTTCTAACTGTTCAAGAAACAATACACATCATCCAAATATCCAATCCTTTAAGCACGTTATAATTATGCTAACCCGAATTATTCGTATCAGCTCATATTGGGCCGATACTATTCACTATATCGGTCGATATTTGTAATATCGGGATACATATCAGTGCACTAGCTTACCAATAACGAGATACCGGCCGACATCTTGGCCGATATTTGTTTCACTGATAGCGAGACATTAAAAAAATGACAAAAAACGAGAGAAGGCTTATTCTTTCTACTAGAGATATCCAACGGAATTAATAATTGCTTAGATTAGATCGGCTTAGGTTAGGATGCCAATATTTCGAGAAAAAAGAAATAAACGCAAACGTATAAGGTATAAGTTATAACGATCATTCTGAATATTTCATTTTACTGAATTTAAGGAACCTAGGAGCAAAAATAAAATTTTAGAGACCTTTATGGAAATAGATCCAACTTAAAGTACTTTATTTATATTAAAAAACCCTCAAAAAAAATACAATATAGAGTTGGAGGATTCAGTAGACAAAAAAGAAATCTAAGCTCTATGCTAAATACTGGAAAGGTGTACAGAAGCTACTTACCAAACAATAGGTTCAGTATTGGTAGAGCCTAGAGTTCTGCATAGCTTAAATTTCATTCTTTCCTATTTTTCAAGTTTTGTTATAGAGTTTGTTGATGGGTTTTACTGCAATATATTTTATATACATACAAGAAAATATGCCGAGCCCCCCCCCCCCCACCCACACACAGCTTTTGGCATGCAGTTCAACTGGGAGGGGAGGGGGGGGTGCACATGACAGGTTTCTGAAAAGAAATCATGAGGAGTATGGTCAGGATTCAGAAACATTGATATGCTAATGATGACAATAACATATCATTGAATTCAAAGTATATTGGAGGTATTAGGCTATATATGATAAGGCTGCTGCTGGGATTACCTTTACTCTTTAATTCTACCCCCTATCTGTTTCTGATTTTAGATTTGCTCTTATGTGATCTCTTGTTTATTGTCTTTCTTGGAATCTCCCTCAATTGCCATAACTTGGCCAAGAAACTGTCCAATAAAATTGTATGTCGATGGTTTTTGTCTTTTGGATAAGCATACGAGCAGCTAACCCAAAATTTTGGGATATAATCTTGTTGTTATTGGATAAACATGCGAGCATAAAACACGTGCATAAGAAGATTATTCTTTTCACTACTAAAATAGGGAGTTGCCCCTACGGATAACGACATCCGTAGGGGCAATTTTAGTTTGGCCCTACGGATTAATCCGTAGGGCCAAAAGGTTGCCCCTACGGTCATTACATATTTATTTAAATATTATTAAATCTTAAATTGTTGTTTGCCCCTACGGAGCCGCAAACCAAGAACCTACGGACTTATCCGTAGGGGCATCTAAATAGGGATTTAAGTTAAAAGCTCAGATCGATCCCTACGCTCATTATTCCTAATTCTCACGCGAACCCAAATTCCCAAACCCTTGTTCCCGCCGATCGATCGTCGTTCTCGTCATCGCCAGCGCCGCTAAGTCGTCGTAGCCACCGCCTGCTTTCGTCGTCGCCAGCGCCGGCTCATCTCCGTTCTCGTCGTCGCCTCTGCACAGGTAATGAAATCTTCAATTACTCAAATTTTTGATTGGGGCTAGGGCTGGGGCTGCGGGCTGGGGCTGGAGCTCGGGCTCGGGCTGCAGTTAGCATTAGGGTTAGGGCTGGGGCTGGGGCTGGGGCTGGGGTTCGGCTGGGGGTTGCGGTTGGGGTTGGGGTTAGGGTTAAGGTTGGGGTTGGGGTTTTGGATTTCAGGGTTTAAGTTAATTTCCATTCTAATTAGCATTAAGCTTGTTAATTGAAATATTGATGATGATCATAAGAGGAAAATGTGTCTAGTTTGAGAATGTGTTGGAAACTGGACTAATAATATGGGTAAAGCCCAGTTTAATTAATAATTTTATTTGTCATTTTCAAATTTTCTTGGAAACGGAGACTGTTTGTGGAACTTTTAGCCGTTGGGCATGTTGGGGTTTTGTTTTTGGAGTCATGGGACCTGGCACTTGGTAGGTATCCAAAGACCCCGTGTCTGATTTTGGATATTTTTGATTGATTTAAACTGTGGGTCTGAGTAGTCCTTTAATTTAATCTGGTTGGGGTTTGAGTATGCAAAGGATTTGTAGTCTGGTGGAAATTTTGAGGGTGTTTTCGGTTGAATATGTTTGCTAATTGCATAAGATGCTCATAAGATTCTGGATTTTGAGGATGTGCCGTTGTAATTGGAAATGCTTAGAATTGTAGGACCTTCTTTGTTTTAACTATATATAATTGCAAAAAAAAAGACACATTTCTAATTTGAAGAAAAGGAAGGGCAAGATAGGGATTTAGTTATGGATTTTACTTGGACACCTCCTCTTTTAATACACGTCTATCTTTACAAGACTATCGTGTCACATATTCGGTTTTAGCATCTGTACGCAACTGCTTTGATTATCATCGTGTTATTAACATCTTGAACTTCTATCCTTTTTCTAATATGTTTCATAGTTAATATAGTAATCCTTTGTCTATATTTTTTGACAGTGGCCTTTCTTTTGGATAAACATGTTTTTTGATGCATGTTTCAGTCATGTGAATTCATATGTTGCGTATAACGTTTTATGATATCTGTATCCTACATTTGTAGTTTTAATTGTTGATTGTTATAGATGAATGCCATTGCAATAATAGTTTTTGGTAGATGAATGCCATTGCAATGTAGGATGATCAGTTCTATTAATCTTGATCTCAATGGTTTAAAATCATGTTACACATACAACACGAATGCACAACAAACGCATCATTAGAGAGTGATTCGAGGTGTTCAAGTTAAAACCAATATATGATACTCGATAATAATATGAAACCTTCATATTCTCATCGATACTCATATATGAAACTAAAAGCGCCACTTAGTCCCCCTCTATCGGTAAACATACGTGCGATATTCGTCGTGACATAGAACTATACGAAAGTTATTAAATATCGGACGATATAGCTCGATACTAACAACCGTCGTATAGTCTATGCGACGAGAAAATTCAATTGTATGGTAACCGATAGATTTGTCACGTATGGACAAGTTAAGAATGTAAAAGCAAACACCGTCATTTACTTGTGTTTTCATCCGTTTCGAGATATTTCGTCGGTACCTTTCCGCTGGTTCTCCGTGTACAAAGATAAATTAGATGTTCATTTCAACATTGTTTCACAGCTTTGAAATGATTATCTATTCTATTACAGTGTACTCGGAGAACAGCGGGAAGGTGCTGCTGAAATTTACTCGAAACGGTTGAAGGCACAAGTGATGAGTGTTCGCTCTATACATTCTTAATGAGATAGAAGTCTTACCCCCGACAGCCGGAACACACACATACAACAAGAATACACAACAAACGCATCATTAGAGAATGATTCGAGATGTTCAAGTTAAAACCAATATATGATACTCGATGATAATATGAAACCTTCATATTCTCATCGATACTCATATATGAAACTAAAAGTGTCACTTAGTCCCCGTCTATTGGTTAACATACGTGCAATGTTCGTCGTGATATAGAACTATACGAAACTTGTTAAATATCGGACGATATAGCTCGATACTAACAACAGTCGTATAGTCTATGCGACGAGAAAATTCAATCGTATGGTAACCGATAGATTTGTCCCGTGTGGACAAGTTAAGAATGTATAAAGCAAACACCTTCATTCACTTGTGTTTTCATCCGTTTCGAGATATTTCGTCGGTACCTTTTCGCTGGTTCTCCGTGTACAAAGATAGATTAGATGTTCATTTCAATGTTGTTTCACAGCTTTGAAATGATTATCTATTCTATTACAGTATACTTGGAGAACAGCGGGGAGGTGCTGCCGAAATTTACTCGAAACGGTTGAAAGCACAAGTGATAGATGTTCGCTCTATACATTCTTAATGGGATAGAAGCCTTATCCCCGACAGCCGGAACACACACATACAACAAGAATACACAACAAACGCATAATTAGAGAGTGATTCGAAATGTTCAAGTTAAAACCAATATATGATACTCGATGATAAAATGAAACCTTCATATTCTCATCGATACTCATATATGAAACTAAAAGCGTCACTTAGTCCCCGTCTACCGGTTAACATACATGCGATGTTCGTCGTGACATAGAACTATACGAAGGTTGTTAAATATCGGACGATATAGCTCGATACTAACAACCGTCGTATAGTCTATGCGACGAGAAAATTCAATCGTATGGTAACCAATAGATTTGTCCCGTGTGGACAAGTTAAGAATGTATAAAGCAAACACTTTCATTCACTTGTGTTTTCATCCGTTTCGAGATATTTTGTCGGTACCTTTCCGTTGGTTCTCCATGTACAAAGATAGATTAGATGTTCATTTCAACGTTGTTTCACAGCTTTAAAATTATTATCTATTCTATTACAGTATACTTGGAGAACAGCGGGGAGGTGCTGCCGAAATTTACTCGAAACGGTTGAAAGCATAAGTGAAGTTCGCTCTATACATTCTTAATGGGATAGAAGTCTTACCCCCGACAGCCGGAACACACACATACAACAAGAATACACAACAAACGCATAATTAGAGAGTGATTCGAGATGTTCAAGTTAAAACCAATATATGATACTCGATGATAATATGAAACCTTCATATTCTCATCGATACTCATATATGAAACTAAAAGCGCCACTTAGTCCCCGTCTATCGGTTAACATACGTGCGATAATTTATTCTTTTCAACGATAAACACACACACAAAGCATATACACGGATTTTCTCCTTTGTCAGTAACTATCCCGTTCTTATATTTCTCAATATAGTCACCATAAGCTACAATTTATATGTTATACGGTCTAACATGGCCCATGAGTACGTCAGAGTTAAGGACTGGATGTATGTGGATTGGCAATAACGTAGCAACCTAAGTTTGTCGCAGGAGTTGCTGCTTTCATTGAATTTGCACGCGCACATAATAAGATCATAATAGAAAAGATTCTGTCCGTGCGATAGATGTGGTAATAAGTACTGGCAGAAGGTAGAATTGGCAGAGCTTCATATTGTAAAATATGGGTTTACTAGACTTTATACAACTTGGAAATATCACGAGGAAGGAGAAGAATGCAGTACTGCGGCAGAAGAAGAAGGAGAACACGATAATGCGGCAGGAGAAGAAGAAGAATTCGGTAATACGGCAGAAGGAGAAGACGGTAATTTATTTCTATCAGAAGAAATGGAGGATATGGTAGAGGCTGCCCTAGGTGAATCTATTCGTACTGAAGATGACATTCCTTCCGGTCAAGGACCGCGTGCGGATAAATATGAAAATTTCATGAATGATACTAGGAAACCAATTTATGAGAATGCGAAGTATTCCACCCTCTCATGGTTCGTCCAACTTTTCCAGATTAAGTGCCTAAATGGATGGAGCAACAAGTCTTTCACAATGCTTCTTTCGTTCTTGAAAGATTCTATGCCTTCGGGAAATAACGTGTCCGACAGCTGGTACGGAGCCCAGAAGATGATGTCTGATTTGGGTCTAAAGTGCGAGAAGATTCAAGCATGTCCTAAAAATTGCGTGTTGTACCGGAAAGAGAATTCAGATTTGAAAGAGTGTCCAACATGCGGAGAGGCCAGGTATAAGCCGAAAGATTCTGATAAGAAGCCTGATATACCTGTCAAGATAGCACGATACTTTCCCATAACACAGAGGCTACAGAGGCTATTCAGGTGTAAGAAAACAGCCGAGGCAATGATTTGGCATCACCGTGCTCCTCCAAGTGAAGATGGAAAAATGAGCCATCCAAGAGATTCACCGGCATGGAAGGATTTCGATAGGAGGCACGCAATATTCAGTAGCGATCCTCGCAATGTCCGGCTCGGACTGGCTACTGATGGCTTCTGCCCATTCAACTATATGGCTGGAAGTCACAGCACATGGCCCGTTGTAATGATAATTTATAATCTGTCGTCTTGGTTGGCTATGGACCAATCATACTTTATGATGCCTCTTCTTATCGACGGACCAAACTCACCGGAGAACAATATTGACGTCTATCTCCGACCTCTGATCGAGGAGTTGAAATCTTTGTTCATTGATGGTGTAGAGACATATGATGCAAACACAAATACAACCTTCATACTGCGTGCAGTTTTAATGTGGACAATTAATGACTTTCCTGCGTATGGAATGCTATCAGGTTGGTCCGTACATGGTCACAAAGTATGTCCTCATTGCCATGAACACACAACATCGAAATTCTTGAATTTTAGCAGGAAGGTTTGTTATAGCGGCCATCGACGTTTTCTGCCTCCAGACCACCTGGCCCCTATAGGTTAGACACGGTTCACTTTGATGGTCATCAGGAGCTTCTTGGACCTCCATCCCCATTGTCCAGAGAGGATGTGACTGCTAAATGGGATGGTTACAATAATGTGACCTTCGGGATGGATCCGACGAAACAGGTCAAACCACCATTTTGGAACAAGTTAAGCATTTTCTTCGAGCTTCCGTACTAATCTACAAATTTAGTGCGTCATTGTCTGGACGTCATGCATATAGAGAAGGAAGTATCAAAGCACAAACTTAACTTGCTTCTTTGTAAAGACGGGAAATCGAAAGACAACCTGAATACTCGGATGGATCTACAAGAGTGGGGAATAAGAAGTGAATTGCACCCTAGACCGGTAGCGGGTAAACCGGGTAAGTTTGTACTTCCCAATACCGCTTATCATAAGTCACAACCGGAGAAGAAAAGATTGCTGCAGGTGTTGCATGATTTGAAAGTTCCCACAGGTTTCTCAGGATCATTCAGCAAGAAAATAAAAATTGTGAAGGGCAAGATCGATGGGCTGAAAATTCATGATCACCATGTTATCGTGGAGCACCTTCTTCCATTAGCCCTCAGGACTTCTCTCCCCGAATCGGTTGGTCTAGTAATCAACGACCTATGTTGTTTTTTCAGAGAGTTGTGTGCTAAAACACTGGAGTTTGTGACGCTGGATAAACTAGAAAATTCTATTGCGTTGATACTTTACAAGTTTGAGCGTATTTTCCCATCGTCATTTTTCGATATCATAATACACTTAACGGTTCATCTTGCAACTGAGGCTAAGTTAGCCGGACCGGTATAATATCGATAGATGTATCCCGTCGAGAGGTACGTGTAATTTTTCGTTTCACACAATTTATAAATTTATTGTTGTCCTGTATGCCCGTATTTATTTATTCAACATATTTTCATTAGGTATCTCTACACTCTTAAGAAGTATATACGCAATAAAAATCGACCAGAGGGTTCTATCATGCAAGCTTATCTTCTTGATGAAGCAACCACATTTTGCTCCCGCTATCTGGACGAGAACATTGAGACAAGACTTAACCGGCCTCGAAGAATTCAAGACAGGACATATGGTAAAGCCGGGTATAAGAGGGTAGACACTATGTTTATCAACAAGATATACCGATTTATCTTGCTTAATTACGCATGTCTTGAACAAATTAGAGAGTAAGTTTTTTTTGGATTAATTGTTATATCTGTGTTTGTGTGTGTATGAAATGATATAATATTAATGTCACCATTATTTATCGAAAACAGAATTCATTTTAACGAGGTACGTGAGGGGCATCCTGATTGGAACGAAGAACAATTGGAAAAATATAATCAGGATAATTTTTGTGATTGGGTCACAGATCATGTAAGTTATTCGAATAACATTTTATTGCTATCAGTTTTAATCTAAACTTGTATCGTTATGTATTTTTCGTAAAATTTGTTTTGTTAGATCCACGATCCGAACTTGTCTGCATCATTTGAGAGTGATTCAAGATGTTTAGCTCAATTTCCTAGTATGGAGGTTGCATATTACAATGGATTTGGTGTCCTTGGATACAAATTCGAAGTTAAGGATATAGAAACATCTAGAACCACTCAGAATAGTGGGATTGCGACGGTAGGATCGGACAGTGTGATTTATTATGGGTACTTAAATTGTAGACTCGGTATCTACTATCCCGGACGATCAGAACCCTTTTATATATTCCAGTGTACTTGGTACGATACGCGAACCGATACGGATAAGTGGAGAAGCAATCTTAAGACTTGGAAAGATGAATATGGATTGACCAGTGTGAACACACTTCGATTTTATGGTCAGGAAGATCCGTTTATCTTTCCGAACCAAGCGTTCCAAGTATACTACTCACATTGTTTGAAGCATCCGGGATGGAGTGTTGTATGCCGATGGAAACCCAGAGATGTCTACGATGTCCCAGAATTCGAGGACAACGATGAGGATGAAGAAGAGAGAAGGCTTAGAGTGCTCTGACCGTCTGTTTCGAAGGATGGGTTATCTTCGGCCGATCATGAAATTACGTGGGTTAGAAATGACATCGATGATGAAATCCAAGTAGATATGTATAATGCGCCCACGAAACGAAAAAGGTTATCAGTAATGTTATATTATTACTTCACATTTTACGATCTATACATATATAGTCAATACTTTTAATGATTGTCTAATGCGTCCACGAACCGTTTAACTAGATTTGATGACGATGTCGGGAGCAGCGAGGGGCGGCAGGAGCTCCAGCCGCGGCAGAGGCAAAGGCAGAGTGGTTCTACCGCCCGGAGAGCTCCGTAGGGAGCTTCAGAGGGCCGGTCTTGCACCCAGATCGGAGACCCCTTCGGATGCCTCTTTCCGTGTGGATTTTGCCACACCTCCAGGTATACTGCACGCATATCCATTTTGAATGTAATATTACAGATATTCATGTCTGTTTATGTCAAAATTACTTATATTATCAATATTTGATTGTCTAGTTGTTGGTGATGCGTCCACATCTGGGACAGAGGCCACCCCCGCTCCTCCAGGTATGTTTATATATCATATAGTGCATGTATATTGATTTAGAATGCTATATCATAAATATACACACAATCCGTACTGCTCTTACTTAGCAATTTTTATCATTGTCTAGCTGTAGGTGGTGACACCACCGCACCTGCGGGTATATTTATATCCTATAGTGCATGCATATTGATTTAGAACGTTATATTATTGATCTATACATTCTTTTTGCAATTACTTATATAATCTATTTTTAATTGTCTAATTATAGGTGGTGCGTCCACATCAGACGCAGGAGCCACTCCTGCCACTTCCATACCCTCCGCATCGTCTGCAGGTTAGTATGATATTGGTTTATATTTATATCATATTCAGTTTTTTGGTTTCTTTTGTATATTATATGCGTGATATGTGATTATGAATACTGCGATATATGTTGTATGATGATTAATTTTATATTTGATTGATGTATATATTACTGTGCACAGGACGAGAAAAAATCAGGCAACCTTCTTTTAAAAAAACCAGATAATATGTACCTACGGATTAATCCGTAGGTATACATGTTGCCCCTACGGCTTAAACCGTAGGGGCAAAATATCAGAATTAACCGATATTTTCCCCCCGATCTCAGTATCGGGGGTTGGTAGTGCCCCTACGGATATATCCGTAGGGGAAAACAATCGTCCCTACGGCGTTATCCGTAGGGGCAAAATATCAGGATTTCTGATATTTTGCCCCTACGGATATGTACCTACGAATGCATCCGTAGGGAATATCACTTGGCCCTACGGATTCATCCGTAGGTACAATTAATATATTTAAAAAAACCGTAAATAAAATAATTTTTTTGCCCCTCCGGCCTACTCCATAGGGGATACGGGACCTACACAGAACTCCGTAGGGGCAAGTTTTTGTCCGTAGGGGCAAGTTCAGGGCTTCAACTTGCACCTACGGTGTTTGCACCTACAGGTTATTTTTTCGCCCCTACGGATATATCCGTAGGGGCAGTGGTTTGCCTTTACGGGTAAATCCGTAGGGGCAACCCTTATTTGTAGTAGTGTTTGCTGTCAAACTTAAATAAGGACATTGGATTTGATGAGGTTTGAACATACTGAAAATCTTTTGTCAGTTTGCATTTTTATTTTACGTAGACTCTCATATCTGCATCGATATCATACTAGAGAAAATCAATTGTATCAAGCATGACTTTTTTAGCCTACTGAGACTGGCCCAGCTCTTAAGTGGAGGAAGCGGAGGAACAAGCGGCGGTGATCCTAAGGGGATTCCTCCGCAATGGTCAGTAAAACAACCTTACTGTCCTCGACATTGGATATTAAAACTTAGGTTAAAAAAAACCCTAGAGAGGTAGGCCGTTTATCACTCATTAAACCCTGATACTCATTTTTTATATGGAACTAACTTGAACATCGGAGGGATGATGCCGGGACAACTGAGGCATGGTTTTTTTTGCAGATTCTAAGAGTATTGTTGTGCATTATCTCATTGTTATTTCGTTTCAACTCAGTTATCTAGTGTTGATCGCATATTTATTGACCACGTCACCAACATATATTGTCAACAAATCCTAATAACTTAAACATGCATCTTGGTCAAATTTAATCCGCGAGAATTTTTTTTCTTTATTTTATAATTATTATATAATAATTATAGATAGATAGTAAGTTAACTGATACAATATATAATAAAATAGATTGAAAGCTAGCAAGGTTGCTACGAGTTGCCAGTACTATAGGGTAAATTCGTCGTCTCTGCCACTCTTATTGCTTCGTGCTCCTGATTTATTGGATGCAGAGCATGGGGTTCGATGTTTTCCAATGAGGCATTCCATCGAGGACCTCTACCACTGAACTTAATTAAGTTAATTAGAAGCACTTTCAGATTTCAAAAGTATAACAAGTGTAGAATAATTCTCTTGTGTATATTTTCTAAATGCTATAATTAAAATTATATTCAATTTATAACATACAACCACATTGTTTTTTAATATTCATGTGTCCATGTCAATTGCTGCAGAACGGTAAAACATAATCCAATCTCTTTAACAACATAGTAATATAGAGAGAGCAATTCGAGAAAATTCATGATATTTATTAAACCTTTAAGCATTTTAGCTGTTTTCTATGTGAGGTTCTTACATTACAAAATTACAAGGTTTACATTTGAATTTCATACTCTTCAGATTTCTTACCGTGCTAAAGCTCAACCGATCTCTTGAATTGAAGCTATTGACTTCATTGAATCAATAAGCAAAAAAGTTGCTTATTAATGCATGTTCTCTGATTATAACATATCCTTAGATTACATCGCTGATAACATAATATTTATCTTTAGATTCGTTGTAAAAGTTAACTTGGAAATCGTATAAATCATTTTCGTAGTTTCCAATAACCTTATTTTGATATGCTTCAACAGGAACATCGAAACATTCGTAATGACTATTGATTGGAAAATTGACATATTTCATCCATAAGAATCTATCAAGAACGCACCAAAGGATGAGGAACAAATGAGATGAAGCTTTCCACCAGTTGATATGGAATATGGGTCTTGGTTACCTCAAATATCTCATTTGTATGAAGTAAGATAAGTATAGCAAAATAACTATCATGTAAGATATGAAGTTCTTGATCAATATGCATGTTCTACAACAACAAAACTGTCATGTAAGATATCTGTTGTGTGATCATGCATATACTATCATTCTGTATATATTTTGGAGGGATATCAAGTTGTTATCTTCTTATTTTTTATTGATTATATCTTTCAACACATGTATAATCAAGGTGTGGCCATAGATATCACATGAGTATTTTCATTGAAATGCATGAATTAGTAATGCATTATATGCTGCTATCCTGTTATTCTTGTGACTTGCTTGCATACACGTTTTTTTAAAATGTAATTGAAGTATGTCGAAAATCATTTTGAACAAGTTTTGTATAAAGATATAATTACAATATAAAGAAATAAATTTATCGACACTATCTTTGGTGCACTTCTGTTATTCTTTAATTTAAGGGTAGTGTAGCTCATGCCATTCAAATGATAGCAGCCTATCTTTAAAAATAAAAAAGTAGGTAAGTGCTTACGGCTAATCTCAAACTATTAGTAGAAATGTGCTGAGTAGCTGCCTAAAACTTGGACTCTTATGTTGTAATATTTTTACATTATAACTAAAACTCGAATCATGTCCATCTTTCATTTTTCTTTTAAAAAAGCTAATTTCAATTTCCTTTCCTTTTTCTTGTAAAAAACTAATTTTAATATATTGAGAGAAAAACCACTTCCTTTTTAAAAGGGCTAGAAAAATTCACATTATGTTCTCTCTCTTTCCAAAAAAAAAAAAAAACCAAAATACAAAAAACATGCAAGAGCTTGGAATTTGAAATGAAAAAATTATACATAATCCTCTCAATGTTTATTATTAGACTTATTTCTTTAAAACACTCATGTGGTTTGACCTAATTCCTATAAAGCTATTTAAGATTTTTTCCTTACTAGATAACCCCATGTACTTTCATTCCGTTATCTCTTAACCCCCTCTACTTTTATTATGTTCAAGTTTTTTTTAAAAAAAAATTGATGGAAATGGATCATGTGTAATGCACGTCACCATGTTTTTTCTTTTTTATTTTCCAATATTGCTCTCTATACCAATTAAATGGCTGCCTACCTTTTTCCTCAAATTAAAATTACAACCATCTCCAATTTTTTTTCTTTAGGGATTTCTTGATTTGTAGTTTTAGCTCAAGTGATGGCGAATTCAGGCATAGCTCTATTCACTCGGTTGAAAAGAACTCTAAAACCGTTCATTGTGCAAGTATTTTGATAATTTTGGTTGTAATCTTGATCTTCTTTCATGTAATTGTATTGATTTTGAAGTGCAATAGACATTGGTGCAAGGCTCTTGTGACTGTAGTAGATCTATGTGATGAATCTTGTATTCTTGGTTGGATCTATGTTATGAATTTTTTTTGGTTTGTTTATGGAACCAAATATTTATAAATTGATAATATGCTTGTTTGAATTGAGATGCGAGCTTTCTTTGTGTTTGTAAAACAAGTGTTTGATGGAACGATAGTTTGTATGGGATTGGGATTTGATTAACCAAAAAATTTTGCGCTCTAGATTCACCAACGTTTGAAAACTTTGAGGAATTGGGTGCGAATGCCATAGCTCTCAAATTGGGAAGGCTTTTGTTTCTCAAAAAAATATAAGTATTAATTTATTTTGGGGAAGGGATAGATATGCTTTTTAATTAGAGTTAACGACAGCGGGTCAAATACGGAACATAATTAAACTGCAGAGGTTATCGGGTAAGGGAAAAAAACTCAAATAGGCTTTTAGGAATTAGGCCAAACCACACATGGATGATTTTAAGAAATAAGCCTTATATATATATATATATATATATATATATATATATATATATATCTGAATTGGAAATAAAATAAACACCCCAGGTATAGGATTATGTTTACTTTCTTCTGTATTTTTTTCTCTCTTTCTTCTTCCAATTTTTGAAGAAATTGAATATATGATAAGTTGATAAAGCTAATATGCTAAAATATTATATAGATATAGTTACCAAACAAATTAATTATGTTTAAATTATTATTTTTCAGTCAACAAGGATCCAATTGGTTGAACAATTGGACCCCATCATTAGCAAAGAGTCAACTTGTCAACTTGCAGGTGGCCTTCGCCAACATGAGTGCAGGAAATCTGGAATGAATCTTTGAAAGGATATTATCCTTGGAGTATATAAATTAGGACCACTTCCAATAATTAAATGTCCGCCATACTCCGTGTCATTAGACTTTGTTTTAAAACAAAACACATTTCTCGTTTCTACCCTTCAGATGGTGACACTGTTCATTCCATTGATCCCACAATGATCTCTTTGAGAGATCAAGATCTAGTGGGGGATGCATACACTACTTGCACCACTTGTATATTATTTTGTGTCTTTTCATCAAAATAAAATTAAAAAATTCAATTGCCAATAGATTAAAACTTAAAGATGAGACGGTCCTTTTCTTTAGAAATCTAAATATCGCCTCCATTTATCAAATGTATGTACCGATACAGCCAAATTGGTTGTGAACATTCACCTCTTAAAAAAGAACACGCAGAGGGTGAGTAGGTCCGTAGGGTTAAATTAGGACATGACCCATCCCTGGACTGTGATATGAATACACAGCTAAGTTGGCACAGACATACAGATACCTTCAAATCGGATTAACTTTTCCTTTTAGCATGATATAATAAGTGGAGTAAACCATGTTGCAAAAGAAAAGATTTACAATAGTAAAACTAAAAACAAAAAATCTTAATTATGCTGCTCTTAACATCTCATGCAACAACAAGAGGATTGTTTTCCGAACAAATTTAAGGACTTGCCTATACTTATTCATTAACACTACTATAATTAAGAAAAAAGACATTTTCTTCCATAATTCATGTCTCGCAAGCGATACCTACTTCATTATTTATAATACCATTAAACATAATTTATGCATCTTAAGCATTACATATATATAGTCTTAATAAAAACAAAATTGAAGTTGCACTACAAAACTATTCAAGCGATACCTACTTCATTATTCATAATACCATTAAATATAACTTATGCATCTTAAGCATTACATATATATAGTCTTAATAAAAACAAAATTGAAGTTGCACTGCAAAACTATTCAAGCGATACCTACTTCATTATTCATAATACCATTAAATATAATTTATGCATCTTAAGCATTACATATATATAGTCTTAATAAAAAAAATTTGAAGTTGTACTACAAAACTATTCGCTTAATTATCTCGCATCAAAACTTCAGCCTGCTATCGATAGAAGAGTTGTTTACAAGGAAAAGCTTGTTACTCATCACCGCCGAATTTCTGGATGATGATGCTCACAAGCGGGAATTCCCCAGATCACGACACGTAGCGGATGATGTGTCCGGAGGCTACGGAGCTGGAATAAGCCTGATGCATTGGAGACGTTCCTCGGCACCTCGTCTCCGAGATCGCATCCGGCCTTTCGGAGACCTTCTCGGAATACCTTTCGTATTCGTCTAGCAACCGGCCATCAGCTCATCTTCGAGCAATCCTACAACCGAGTTTCCACAGCCTCCCTGCTCGTCTCCGAGCCATCTGACAGGCCGAGCTTCCTCGGTCTTCCGGCTCGTCTTCGAGCCATCTGATAGGCTCAGCTTCCTCGGCTTCCCCGATCAACCGAGAGCGTGGAGCCCAAACATCCCCGTAACGGCTCCGTGTATCTCGCCAAAGCGAGATATCCGCCGCCCCACGTTCCGCGTCCCATGCGGGCACGTTCCCCCATTAATGAGCGGATCCCGCCATCAACACCGGTGTAACGGGAGGGCGTAACTGACGGCGACGATCTCGCGCCGGCTCGCTCCACGCGACCACTATATAAACCCCTCTTTCAGACGACTCAGGTAACTCGAATTCATTCCGATAGGCCGCTACTCTGCTCTTATTCCACGATACTAACTTGATCATCGGAGGGTCCTACGGTGGTCACCCACCCCGGGATTTTCTTTGCAGATAGCTCGGGGTCGATATTAACCCATTGAGATCCACACATTCTGTTGGATATATGTATGCCCTAGAGGCCATTATGTGATAGTGGATGTATCTATACATGTATATATATATATTCAGTTTGCATTCTTGCTCGACATGATAGTA
This sequence comes from Agapanthus africanus, assembly GCA_030015575.1. Lineage (NCBI taxonomy): Eukaryota > Viridiplantae > Streptophyta > Magnoliopsida > Asparagales > Amaryllidaceae > Agapanthus > Agapanthus africanus. The sequence goes on along the minus strand of CM057346.1, from coordinate 100,654,562 downwards.
TGCTATCTGGTTCTTCTTTATCTGACATGTTTATTTGATCATGCTTCTATTCATTCATACATGCTGATAAAGCCCTGAGGATATCAGCTTGACTACTCTGATTATGATGGAGATCATACTAGTGGGACATCTGTAGTCTATAAGCATATCCTGGAACGTCCCTAGTCGTTGGTATATCGAGACGGGGCATTGATATACCAGAGTAGACTAGCGTATATGATACTAGACCCATACGATGGGCGATAAATGTTCTCACATTCATCGATGTTTGACATCAAGATCATATACGGGTGCTCAGTGGTGACTGGGTACACTGGACGGACTCACCGAGAACTCCTATATGGAATTATATCTATCGTCGGATAGCAGTTCTCAGGTGACACTGGTACAGGTTAGTCTGTAGACCCGAGATCGTCATGGAGTCTTGTGTGTTCTCCCACTGTACTTTGATTGCCACCCTACCACGGCTCTACTGAGTCGTGCAAACAGGTGGCCGTTGGGTACAGTCCCGAGACATACGAAGACGATGAGCGATAGGAGGGGTTTCGTCTCTCCCGGTATTGGGAGTTGATGCTGTGCTGTGCCCGACTAGTTATAACAGCAAGTCCCTGGCCAGGGCTGCTGAGATTTGCTGATAAGTGTTATCAGTAGTTTCTCGATCTGTTATAGACCATTCACCGGCACAACTTATTGAGTTATTGGGGTCGACGTGACCATCCCTAGGCTCGATATGCAGCATATCTGACAAAGAGACCGGACTGTACGGTAGTGTTGCCGGATGGCTCGACGGGAGTTGTAGCAGGTTCGCTTGTTGTCTTCTGATCGCTCAATACCCGGGCGGCCGTTACGTTTAGCTGACCGCTTGCGGCTTGAGGGTACTTGATATGATCATTACCCTCTGCCGGCGTATTGACGAGTCTTAGAGTCCCACAAAGGAGTTACCCAGTCCAGGCGAAACGTTGTGGTGCGCATATGCGATATGCGCATGCACCCGATTGAAATGTACGTATATGATACCGAACATTGATCGGGTGAACTGCTTTTGGTGGGGTCATATGAGATATGACCGGATTGATAATCAAGTGTTGATTTATCATTTAACCATTAATTTTCTCACTTAAAACCTTTTCTTGGATGATAGATGTGTGCATGCATGTGTGCTTTTCTTTCTTTCTTTCATGCTAGTTTCATGCACATGTGGATGTGCATACATGCACACATACATACACTCATCCATCATGGTTGTTTGCATATGGAAATGGTAGCAATATAAGACTCACACCATGGATTATATTATGGATTATTATTTGATTTTAGATTTAAAAAGAAAATGAAAAGGAAAGGATAATCATTCTTGCTTCTACATTCTTCCTTTGCCCTAACCATGCTCAACTACCACTAACCCATGGTTATCCTTCTCTTTATCATTCCAAACTAAAGTTAAATAATGTCTCCATCACTTTAACCATGGTTCATAGCATGAAGGAATAAAATATATATTGATATTTTTCTTTTACTTCACTAGAGTTATTTTTTACCTCTTGTCAAAAAATTGCCACCATCTTCATCCTCTTGCTCTTTTGCTCTCTAGTTCTTTCTAGTGATCAAATACCACTCAAAGATAGGTTTTTGAAGTGAGAAACCTAACCACAACATCATTCTACACAAGCTTAGTCGCTTTGTTTAGAGTGTTCTCTTCGGTTTGTCGAAGTTGCGAGCTTGGACGGAGATCTCCGCGGTGGATCGTCGTGGACACAAGGGGACATCAAAAGGACCTTCGTTCAACACCTTAGAGACCAAGGAGTCCAGCGAAAGGGAGCTACAAAGGTTGTAGTCTCGAAACCCTAGATTAGTTCGCCTTTTATATCGTAACCCTAATTTTCTAGGATAGATCCCTTTGCATGTTAGTTTAGCACCTCAAAAATTATAACTTTGGGTCATGTGATACTTCAAAACTCTTCATAGGGTGCTATACTAACCTTTCATTGGTATCAGAGCCGACCTAGAACATTAGGCGACGTTTTTACGAAGTGAAAACCCCGATCGGACAAAAATACGATATTATGGGATGCTCTCTGGAAATTTTCTAAATTTTGACATTTTGCAGAATTAAAAATATGTAAAAAATAAAGCAGGGAAAAATAAGGATTACGGCAGAAAAATTATCCAATGAACAGTGTTTCTTGCCGCGGAAACGCGGCCTAAGCTTGCTTAGGCCGCGGTTCCGCGGCCTCATGTATGAATTAGTGGATAATATTTCTTCTGTAATTTTTGGCTCTGCATGTATAAATTTTTGGGTATTTTTAAACTGTATTTAGTTTTGAAAAATTCTGGAGATATTTTTGGATTCGTCGATTCGATCGGGACTTTCATTTCGTAGCTTTTCCGGGTAAATTAGAAAGTATTGAAGTGTTTGAACGAGTATCATTTACTCACTATTCACGGGGTTTAAATAGTTTGGAAATACGTGCAAGTCTTTTTGCGGTGGTCCCTCTAGAAGACAACAAACCTTAACTCGATTATGTGACCGTCTCGAACTGGCCTTTGAACCCTAGGGTTTGGGGCAGTACGGCGTGCCACATGTGAGGCGTTGGCTTGACCCTTCTACGGCTGGACCGCCGCTACTGTGTCACACTCTAGATTTTTTTGAACCCTGCTCAAGTGTTGAGCTTTAGTGAATCTTGGGTGCTTGATTGTTCGTTCGAAAACCTTAATACTGTCTGTTTGTCTGGAATGTGATACAATATGTGGAATTCATATAGTGTAGGCATGAAATACGAAATATGTGATATTTCGCATTTATGATGTCTAAAGAGAATCTGGATTTCAAATATTGTAGTTTTTCACTTTCTTTTCTGTGACCGTAAGTGTAGTATGTTAGATATCGCCGGTTTCGTTGCTATACATCAACGACAATTGGGGTATGCATACTTACTTACGTTGATGATATGTGATATTATGTGTTGCTGAGATATGATGTGCAGGATTGTCGCGATCGAATAGCCGGGGGGTTTTTGTGAGATGGGAGTTTTATATTTTCATTCATGTAAATTCAAATGTAATGTAATATTCTTTTATTTGGGGCACTTCCATGTTGCGGTTGTGTCACCAGTGTTGTATATTATTTACTTTTCCGCATTAGGACGGACCCAAGGAGGGGAGCACAGGTGACCGGATTCTGGGGTTCAGTGGGAGGCCATCTCGAGGAGTCGAGACCGGGTCTTCTAAACTCCAGGATTGGTAGGGTCACTTGCCGCTCTCATAGGGGTCCAGGGTGTGGGCTTGGCTATTCATCGCGACTGTGGAATCCGTATTTTCTATTCTGGCTAAATACTAAATACGGACGTCCTAGGATATCCCATGTTATATCTATGTTTCTGCTGCCTGTGTTCTGTGATATCTGAGACGAATGACATATTATATATATGATATATAGTAGACGTTGCTTATGTTTTACACCCGCGCTAGTGCCGTCCCGGTATGCCGTTAGTTAAGTAACCTAACGGTGCATAACGGAACATTGCGGCGAATGCGGATGGCATAAGCGTATGTGTTATTTTCGTTTCTTTTCTGTGATTGGCTTTAGGACTTAAATGATGGGATTACATTAATGTGATTAATGTAAAGAAAATAAACCTAAAAGATATTGTAGAATCGGATTTGAAAACTACTCGGCTATTTATGAAAAAGCTATATTTCAAAACTGCGGAGCTTAAGCCACTCCTTTTGAAAACCTTTTGATTCTACAACGATATCAAGCTCAAAGCGTTAAAGATTTTCTTAAAAATCATCCGCAACCCTCCGTCATTTTAGGAAGTAGAGTACTTAGTATTCGTGCTACGTTTGTTGACCTTAACCAAGGCGTAGTGTACGGTAGCTAAGTGATGTCTTCCTACAAACGCATATGATGCAGATTAATTAGGACGGCCATATGACTTTGTTGACCTTAGCCAAGGGTTATGTGAACGGGTCTAATTAATCAAGAAATGACGGGTTGAGCTTGACTAGTGCTCGTGATTTGTTGACCTTAGCCAAGGTCACGAGTATTAGGGGTAAAAACCACATTGGGAATTTCAAGTGTTGAAATTTGCAATGAGATTGCATACCTTCCATATGATGGTTGGATCCCGATCCCACTGTGGGCAATAGTTGCTTTACAATTAGCTAACTCATTAGGTGTCTAGAAAGGTGTTAACGGGGCTCCGCCTCTGGGAAAACGAGGTTTACTCTAATTAGGTCCGTGCGAAAGCACGGGGAACCTCCCTCAAAGTACCGACACTGGCCTGACTGAACGGTTAGCGAAGTTGTAGACTGTAATTAATCCTGGCTAGTTTTTCTTTTTGAGGTTTGAAAGAAAACTTGATAAAAAGCAGTGGGAAACATCGATTAGACAAGATAATAAAACCAATCTAATCTGTGCAAGAGCTTTCGCTGAGTATATTCTTTTCTCTCTCTTAATGGCAGATACCAATGACTGGACTTAAGCTTCTACTAGATAAGAACAAACTGAATGGGACCAACTATAAAGACTGGCTAAGGAATCTGAAGATCGCCTTGACTTATGATAAAGTATCATATGTCCTCACGGCTTCAGCCCCGCCCGTCCCAGGCCCAAAATCCTCAGTTGCGGACATTGAAGTCCGCAAGACATGGGACGCTGACTGTGCCACGGCAAAATGCCTCGCGCTTGCATCGATGGACAATACACATCAAAAGCAGCACGAGGACATGGACATTCACGGGATATTGCTCCATACAAAGGAGTTGTATGGGGAGCAGTCCCGCGTATTACGATACGAAGCATCAAAGAAACTGTTTCATATGCGGATGGCCCCTGGCACACCAGTAGGAGACCATGTTTTGAAGATGATAGCTCTTATAGAAGAGCTTGAGGACCTCGGATGGACAATGGACAATGAACAATATATAGATATTATTCTGCAGTCCCTCCCCTCCACCTTTGCTCAGTTCATAGTGAACTTTAACATGCATGGCATGGAGAAGGAACTCCCTGAACTCCTTAATATGTTAAGGAGTGCAGAGAGCACTATGAAGTCAGCAAAGACTCCCGTTATGACTATTGGACAGTCTTCTTCTTCTCGCCCGAAAGCTAAGGCCAAGGGAAAGAAAAAGAAGAAACCCACTAATCCTAAGGGAGGAGTCAAAAAGGTGAAGGGAAAGGGAAAGTCCACAGCTGGAGACCCGAGGAAGGGCGAGTGTTTTCATTGCCACAAGACAGGACATTGGAAGCGCAATTGCACGAAGTACCTAAGTCTCAAGAAGAAGCATGGTGATGCTTCTGCTTCAGGTGCGTTTGTGACTGAAAACTGTTTTTCTATAAACTCTGCTTCCTGGGTATTGGATACCGGTTCAGGTTCTCACATTTGCAATTCTATGCAGGGGCTGAGAAATAGCAAGGTTTTGAAGACAGGTGACCATACTCTCCGCGTTGGAAATGGTTCCAATGTACATACAGTCGCAGTGGGAGAGTATCACTTGGGGTTGCCATCTGGATGTATTTTGATTTTGAATCCATGTTATTTTGTACCAAGTATGCTATATAATATAATATCCGTTTCTTTGTTGGACAATGAAGGGTATAATTTTGTGTTGCAGAACAATGTTATGAACATTCACCTAAATCAAATGTTGGTTGGGTATGGTACGCTTAATAACGGAATATATGTCCTAAATCAACACACAGTTTTCAGTATACAACATACTAATAAAAGAAAACTTTCAGAATTAAATGAAGCTTTTCTTTGGCACTGTAGACTTGGTCATATTAACGAAACAAGATTAAACAAGTTACACAAAGATGGATATTTAAATTCTTTTGAATATAAATCTTATGCGACTTGCCAGTCTTGTATCAAGGGTAAAATGACCAAAACTCCGTTTACCGGACACGGAGAAAGAGCTACTCAGCTCCTGGGCCTCATACATAGTGATGTATGTGGGCCTATGTCTACACAGGCTAGAGGCGGTTTTTCATACTTCATTACATTCACTGACGATTTCTCAAGATTCGGTCATGTATTTTTATTAAAGCACAAGTCCGACGCTTTCGAGAAATTCATTGAATATAAACAAGAAGTAGAAAAACAAACCGGCTTGAGTATTAAGATGCTTCGATCAAATCGAGGTGGAGAGTATCTCAGTACAGAATTTGCAAACTTCCTAAAAGAGAATGGGATTCTCTCTCAGCTCACTCCTCCTTACACACCACAGCACAACGGTGTGTCAGAACGACGGAATATGACCCTATTAGATATGGTCCGGTCCATGATGAGTGACGCTGAGTTACCAGTCTCGTTTTGGGGGCATGCATTGGAGACTGCAGCGTTTCTGCTAAACAGGGTTCCAACCAAAGCCGTGTCTACCACGCCATATGAGATATGGCATGGGAAGAGACCATCTCTTAAGAGAATTAAGATTTGGGGTTGCCCGGCCTATGTTAAAAAGCAGAATCCGGACAAACTCGAGACACGGTCAGTCATGTGTAACTTTGTAGGATATCCAAAGAATTCTTATGGATATCTATTCTACCACAAAGAGGAACAAAAAGTGTTTGTTTCTCAACATGCCACATTCTTGGAAAAAGAGTTTTTCACAGATAAAGATGATGGCAAAGTGGTGGATCTAGAAGAAGTTCTAGAGACACAAACTACAAATGACGATTTGGTTGAACCGACTGTTGCAGCAGAAACTGAAGAACCTCGGCCACTCCGTAGGTCTGGTAGGACTTCTCGCCCATCGGAGAGGTACTACGGTTTCCTCATTAATGGTGACAGAGAAGACTGTATCATGGAAGATGATGATCCTACCAGTTTTCAGCAAGCTATCACGAGTGGTGACTCTGTGAAGTGGCTGGATGCCACGAGATCCGAAATGGAGTCTATGTACACCAACAAAGTATGGACTTTGGACGTTGTACCCCCTGGGGTAAAACCTGTAGGGTGCAAATGGATCTTTAAAAGAAAGATTGGTGTGGATGGGCAGGTAGAGACCTATAAGGCAAGACTTGTGGCGAAAGGTTTTCGTCAAAGACCAGGTTTGGACTATGACGAAACTTTTTCGCCCGTAGCCATGCTTAAATCCATTCGGATCCTACTTGCTATTGCTGCTCACTACGACTATGAAATCTGGCAGATGGACGTTAAAACAGCATTTCTAAATGGAGATTTAGAAGAATGCGTTTATATGGATCAGCCAGAGGGCTTCATTGACAGTGGGAGCAGCGAGAAAGCATGTAGATTGCTTAAATCCATATATGGGTTAAAGCAGGCATCTTGGAGTTGGAACATCTGTTTCGATGATGTTATCAAAGAGTTTGATTTCATCAAAAATCCAGATGAACCTTGTGTTTATAGGAAGGCTGTAGGAAGAGCTGTCACATTCCTCGTATTGTACGTGGATGACATTCTTCTGATAGGAAATGATATTCCTATGCTACAGTCGGTCAAATCATTCTTATCACTGAGGTTCTCCATGAAGGACCTGGGTGATGCCACATACATCCTGGGCATAAGGATCTATAGGGATAGATCCAAAAAGTTATTGGGACTGTCCCAAACCAGGTACATCAACACCATCCTAAAGAGGTTTAGTATGGAAGACTCCAAGCGGGGTGCCTTACCCGCTTGACATGGAGTCACTCTCTCCAAGGATTCTTGTCCAAAGACCGATGAAGAGAGAGCTCGCATGAGCATTATACCTTATGCTTCGGCAGTAGGATCTATAATGTATGCGATGTTATGTACACGCCCAGATGTAGCTTATGCACTTAGTGTTGTAAGCAGGTATCAATCCAACCCAGGGGAGAACCACTGGACAGCTGTGAAGAACATTCTTAAGTACTTACGAAGGACTAAAGAATTGTTCTTGGTGTATGGTAATACAGACCTCCAAATGGAGGCCTTTACCGATTCGAGCTTCCAGAGCGATAAGGATGACAGCAAATCTATCTCAGGGTTTGTATTTACCCTCAATGGAGGGGCGGTAAGTTGGAAGAGTTCCAAACAAGATACCGTTGCAGACTCTACGATGGAAGCTGAGTACATTGCTGCAAATGATGCCGCCAAGGAAGCCGTCTGGATGAAGAAGTTCGTCTCGGAGCTAGGAGTAGTTCCAACCATTATTGATCCAATACCTTTGTATTGTGACAATAATGGGGCAATGGCGTTAGCCAAGGAGCCCAGATCCCATCAGCGGTCCAGACATATCCTCAGGCGCTTTCATTTGATCCGGGAGATTGTAGATTGCCGTGAGATCGAGATTAAGAGAGTTGACACAAAGAACAACGCCGCGGATCCACTCACCAAGGCCCTCCCTCAGCCACAGCATGAGCGACTTTTTGAGATGTTGGGTATGAGATACGCCAATAACTGGCCTTAGTGCAAGTGGGAGATTGTTGGATATATGTATGCCCTAGAGGCCATTATGTGATAGTGGATGTATCTATACATGTATATATATATATTCAGTTTGCATTCTTGCTCGACATGATAGTATGCTATCTGGTTCTTCTTTATCTGACATGTTTATTTGATCATGCTTCTATTCATTCATACATGCTGATAAAGCCCTGAGGATATTGGCTTAACTACTCTGATTATGATGGAGATCATACTAGTGGGACATCTGTAGTCTATAAGCATATCCTGGAACGTCCCTAGTCGTTGGTATATCGAGATGGGGCATTGATATACCAGAGTAGACTAGCGTATATGATACTAGACCCATACGATGGGTGATAAATGTTCCCACATTCATCGATGTTTGACATCAAGATCATATACGGGTGCTCAGTGGTGACTGGGTACACTGGACGGACTCACCGAGAACTCCTATATGGAATTATATCTATCGTCGGATAGCAGTTCTCAGGTGACACTGGTATAGGTTAGTCTGTAGACCCGAGATCGTCATGGAGTCTTGTGTGTTCTCCCACTGTACTTTGATTGCCACCCTACCACGGCTCTACTGAGTCGTGCAAACAGGTGGCCGTTGGGTACAGTCCCGAGACATACGAAGACGATGAGCGATAGGAGGGGTTTCGTCTCTCCCGGTATTGGGAGTTGATGCTGTGCTGTGCCCGACTGGTTATAACAGTAAGTCCCTGGCCAGGGCTGCTGAGATTTGCTGATAAGTGTTATCAGTAGTTTCTCGATCTGTTATAGACCATTCACCGGCATGACTTATTGAGTTATTGGGGTCGACGTGACCATCCCTAGGCTCGATATGCAGCATATCTGACGAAGAGACCGGACTGTACGGTAGTGTTGCCGGATGGCTCGACGGGAGTTGTAGCAGGTTCGCTTGTTGTCTTCTGATCGCTCAATACCCGGGCGGCCGTTACGTTTAGCTGACCGCTTACGGCTTGAGGGTACTTGATATGATCATTACCCTCTGCCGGCGTATTGACGAGTCTTAGAGTCCCACAAAGGAGTTACCCAGTCCAGGCGAAACGTTGTGGTGCGCATATGCGATATGCGCATGCACCCGATTAAAATGTGCGTATATGATACCGAACATTGATCGGGTGAACTGCTTTTGGTGGGGTCATATGAGATATGACCGGATTGATAAATCAAGTGTTGATTTATCATTTAACCATTAGTTTTCTCACTTAAAACCTTTTCTTGGATGATAGATGTGTGCATGCATGTGTGCTTTTCTTTCTTTCTTTCATGCTAGTTTCATGCACATGTGGATGTGCATACATGCACACATACATACACTCATCCATCATGGTTGTTTGCATATGGAAATGGTGGCAATATAAGACTCACACCATGGATTATATTATGGATTATTATTTGATTTTAGATTTAAAAAGAAAATGAAAAGGAAAGGATAATCATTCTTGCTTCTACATTCTTCCTTTGACCTAACCATGCTCAACTACCACTAACCCATGGTTATCCTTCTCTTTATCATTCCAAACTAAAGTTAAATAATGTCTCCATCACTTTAACCATGGTTCATAGCATGAAGGAATAAAATATATATTGATATTTTTCTTTTACTTCACTAGAGTTATTTTTTACCTCTTGTCAAAAAATTGCCACCATCTTCATCCTCTTGCTCTTTTGCTCTCTAGTTCTTTCTAGTGATCAAATACCACTCAAAGATAGGTTTTTGAAGTGAGAAACCTAACCACAACATCATTCTACACAAGCTTAGCCGCTTTGTTTAGAGTGTTCTCTTCGGTTTGTCGAAGTTGCGAGCTTGGACGGAGATCTCCGCGGTGGATCGTCGTGGACACAAAGGGACATCAAAAGGACCTTCGTTCAACACCTTAGAGACCAAGGAGTCCAGCGAAAGGGAGCTACAAAGGTTGTAGTCTCGAAACCCTAGATTAGTTCGCCTTTTATATCGTAACCCTAATTTTCTAGGATAGCACCTCAAAAATTATAACTTTGGGTCATGTGATGCTTCAAAACTCTTCATAGGGTGCTATACTAACCTTTCACATTCAACCCTCAGACCAAATCTCAGCCGTCCAAAATCGCTCGCCGGTAGATTGACGGAGGACAACATCTGAGGGAGATCTTCACCTCTATCAGTTGGCGCCATATGTGGGAACGTTTCAGAAGCTTCTCCATCCATAAAGTTGATCTTCCGCTCTCGACCCAATTGCGAGCGACAACCGCGACGATGCCAATACGAACCGTCCCGCCCTACATAACGGAGACGGGAGCGGTTCTACTCCCCTTCCTAACGTCATCGGCGCCTTATCCGCTCGGATCAGCAGACTTACAGCTATGGTGGACATGCTCGTCAGCGTTCAAACGGTGGGTCCTACTCATCAAGCCGGAGTTCCTCATTCCTGGGATAACGGCGCCTGCAGGAGGACAAAGGGGCACGCCCAGACCCTCGATCTCGCTCAAGCTCATCCCAACGTCACTGAACGCCGGCGTGCTGAATCTGGCGACCACGACCCACATGCCATGAATGACTCCATGACCCGCTGGGCACCGGACAGCTCCACACTTCGATCTCACGGAAGACCGGGCCGTCGCTCCGACGCCGGCGGCGCGCTCACTCCCTCAAAGGAGGTGTCGGTCAGTTCGCCTGTTTCTAGGCGCGACCAGCGCCCCCACCCCCGTCGAGGCCGTGTGAACGGCGAACGTCGGGACTACTCAAGAAGGGCCTCGCTCGAGGATTTAAGAAATGTGATAGAGCGGAATCGAAGCCGCATCCTCGCGCATACCCGGAGCGGGGATAGCCGACACTCCGACTGTGCGGAATCCTCGGGGTACCACCACCGTATCGAGGCCCAAGAAAAGGAAATTGAAGGCATATGACGAGACAACCATATGTCCAGTGAAAGGGCTAAGCACTCCGCTGATTCGCTTACAAAGCCCTTTACAGAAAGGCTACTGGCCGAGCGCGTCTCGTCCAAGAACAAGCCGCCTAAAGTGGCCTTCTTCGATGTGAAGTCCGACCCGAAAGACCACTTGGACGCATTTACAGCAGGCATAAGCTTCCAAGATAACTCGGACGCGGCTTAATACCGAAATTTTCCCACTACCCTAATCCGGGCTAGCCGGGACTGTTAGGAATATGTATGCCCTAGAGGCCATTATTGTATGATATAGTGGATGCTTGGACATATATATAGAGGACTTTCTTGCTCGACATGATAGTATACTATCTGGTTGCTTTTATCTTAATATATACATTTGTATTGTTATATTGTGTCTCTGATACATGTTGATAAAGCCCTTAGGATATTAGCTTGACTATCAGGACTATGATGCAAATCATACTAGTGGGGCTTGTATAGTCCGCAAGCACATCCTTTAACAGTTCTTAGTCGAGAGGATATCGAGATAGGGCATCGATATTCCAGAGTAGACTAATATGTACGTTTTTTAACCCTGTATGGGGCGATAGTTGATCCCACATCCATTGGTGTTTGACATCAAAGATTGTACACAGGTGCTCATTAGAGAATGGGTATACCAAACTGGACTTACCGAGAACTCCTAGATGGTACCATACCTATCATCAGATAGCAGTTCTCTGGTGACACTTGTACAGGTTAGTCTGTAGACCCGAGATCATCATAGTGTCTTGTGTGGTTCCTACCGTACTTTGATTTCCTCCCTGCCACGGCTCAAAGGAGTCGTACAAACAGGTGAATTTTGGGTACAGTCCGTCACATGGAGACAGTGAGCGATAGGAGGAGTTTCGTCTCTCCCGGTATAGGAAGTTGATGTTGTGCTATGCTCGATTGGCTATAACAGCAAGTGTTTGGCCAGGGCTGATGAGATTTACTGGTAAATGTTATCAGTGGTTTCTCGAACCGTTGTATGCCACACATCGGCATGACTTATCAAATTACTGGGGTTTGACGATTCCACCCCTAGACTCGATATGCGACATATCAGACGAAGAGACCGGACTGTACGGTAAGTGTTTCTTATACGCTTTGCGGGAGTTTAGACAAGCTTGCTTGTTGATCTTCTACTCGTTCAATACCTCGGTAGCCATTACGTCCAGCTAGTACCGCTGATAGCTTGTGGGTGACTGATGTGATCATTACCTACTGCTGGCGTATTGACGAGTCTTTAGAGTCCCACACAGAGGTTTCCTATCTCAAGCGAAACGAAATAGGACACATATGATGATATGTTCGGGATCTTGATTAAATACGAGTATGTGATACCGTATTCTAATATCACGATATTTGATATCGGTTAGGTTATAAGTGATATAACTGGATTGTTGAATCAAGTGTTGATTCAATGATATATATATATATATATATATATATATATATATATATATAACTAGTATTGAATATTAGATGGCTATATGTGATATAACGGGATTATTGAATCAAGTGTTGATTTAATAATGTGATATACATATATAGATGATATTACTCGGTTATATATGATATAACCGGATTATTGAATCAAGTCTTGATTTAATAATTTAATATATATTTATATTTGATATATTTGTATATTAACTAATATTGTGCTCACTAATGATTTTCTTCGCTTGTTATATATAATGATATATATATATATATATATATATATATATATATATATATATATATAATACTATTATGTCATGATAGATGATACATTGGATATGAGTGTATGAGACTCATATCATGACCTAAAGATAATTGGGTGATTATTTATTAAGAGGAAAATAAAAACTAGTGGATTAGTTTAGTGAGCATGGCTTGGATGCTTGTGGAAGCATGTAGAAGGCATGACTCATCTCTCATTTTTTTTCTCTAGATATTTTTCTCACCCAACCTTATTTTTAACCCATGGTTCACTCTCTCATTAATGATTTATAAACTCATTCACCCAAGTTCTGTAGGGTTGCTAGGCACGCGCACAAGGGTCAATGAGGCATCAACCATGCCCGATTAAAAAATTAGCCGTGCCGAACAACCCGAATACGGATCTTTAAACTTGAGATTAGGCGAAAACAAACATGTTAACAACTTTAACACTAAGTGAGAGGGATTACAACCTTTGTAGATCCGGTCCTTCACTTCATATGCTCCGTGTTGTGGTCCCTTCGCTGCGATCATCGGGTTCCGGACTCTCGAGAGGTTCCACGAAGAGAAAGATGCAACCTTTGCTTCCGATCTTCGATACAAAGATGATCTGCCTTGAAGTTTCGTTAACACAAGCTAACACTCATGAAATGATGTGAACACCCTCATCTAAATGGCAAGGGAAGATGAGAATGATGAAGTAGGATTTTTGCTCTCTTTATTTATCTTTTTCTCATATTTATTCATCACTTGGAAAAAGCTAGTAAGCTTTTTCCATGAAGAAAGAAGAAGGAAGAAGATGAACAATATGATAGAATTTTCTTTTGTGATGAATAGAAAGAATTAATATGATGAATAATGCAACCATGGTCAACTAAACTCATGTAGAGAATTAACTAGGGTTAGGGTTTGGGTTGGGTTAAAGCATGAGTCATAACAAAATATCTTTATCATGACAAAAAGAAAAGCTTCTAGAATCAACTAGAAGTGTTAACCCTAATCCAAACCCTAATCATGTTTAAACTCCACTAAACATGTTGCATTAGTTATCATATTATGTTACAATATTATATATCACATATATAATATTTATCGTAACAAAATAAAATAATACAATTAACATATATCGCATATATATCAATGTATTACCCGAGTGAGAAAAAGAATCTTTTAGTGAGCTAATATTAGTTAATGTAATTTAATATATCATATATATTATTATACATTAAATTATGGAATCAACACTTGATCCGACAATCCGGCTATATCGCATATAACCGACTAATATTTATCCGTACCGATTCATCGAATCAACACTTGATCCGATGACCCGGCTGATATCAAATATCGCGAGAATATAATACGATATCACATATCGCATTATCCTTGGTCCCGCACATATCACATATGTGCTCCTACTCCGTTTTTCCTGAGCCAAGAAACCTCTGTGTAGGACTCTAAAGAATCGTCAATACGCCGGCAGTAGGTGATGATCATATCAAACAGCCACAAGCTGCAAGCGGTCAGCTAAACCTAATAGCTACCCAGGTATTGAGCGCTCAGAAGATCAACAAGAAAGCCTATACATTCTCTTGTGAATCCAAACAGTAACACTCCCGTACAGTCCGGTCTCGTCGTCTGATATGTTGCATATCTCGCCTAGGGGTGGTAAACGTCAGACCCCAGTAGTTCGATAAGTCGTGTCGATATGAGGTCTATAACAGTTCGAGAAACTACTGATAACACTTACCAGTAAATCTCAGCAACCCAGGCCAGGGATTTCCGGTTATAGCCAATCGAACACAGCACAATATCAACTCCCTATACCGGGAGAGACGAATCCCCTCCTATCGCTCATTGCCTCCATGTGATTCGGGACTGTACCCAAAAGCCACCTTTTTGCACGCCCTCTTGGACGTGGTATGATGGAAATCAAAGCACAGTGGGAATCACACAAGACTCTATGACGATCTCGGGTCAACAGACTACTGTGTACCAGTGTCACCGGAGAACTGCCATCTGACGTGAGGTATAATACCATCTGGGAGTTCTCGTCGAGTCCGTCCAGTATACCCAGTCTCTACTGAGCACCCGTACACCATCCTTGATGTCAAACACCGATGGATATGGGATCATCCATCGCCCATCATATGGGTCAAGATGCGTATACGCTAGTCTACTTTGGTGTATCGATGCCCTGTCTCGATACACCCTCGACTAGGAACAGTTATAGGATGTACTCATCGACTACCGTGGCCCCACTAGTATGATCTCCTCATAGTCCCAGTAGTCGAGTACATATCCTAAGGGCTTTATCAACATGTAACATAGAGCCATTCAGAGTACATGTTAAGATAAAGTACAACCAGATATCATACTATCATGTCGAGCAAGAAAGTCCTCCCTATATATGTCCAAGCATCCATTACAATATACATCGTATGTACAGTAATGGCCTCTAGGGCATACATATAACTAACAAGTTCATCTTCTTTCTCCTCTAGTCTTTTTCTTTAGTTGGAAAAATAAAGAGAGAAGGATTTCTAAAGTGAGCAAAATTCATACTTCATCAACCCACACTATCTTAACCCTTTAGTATAGCTTGTTTACTTCACTGATACCTTGATTAGTGAAGAGATAGCTTGAGTTAGTGAGACTTCAAGGTGGATCATTTTCGGCTTCGAAGACATCAAAGTAAACTCGATCCTTTCTTCAAGTAGAGCTAAGAAAAGTTCTAGAGACTACTACTTGGAGCTAAGCGACTACTACTTAGAGCTATAGAAGTGAAGGACTTGGTCTACAAATCTTGTAATCCTCTTCACTTAGTTATAGAACAATTTTGCTTGCATAAAACCCAAATTCTCTAGTTCGATTCTAGATTAGTGTAGCTTAAACCTTTAGATTTTTAAAATTGCATACTTGATGGATGTGGAAACCTAGTAGACGTGCTAAGACACACTTTCATGGTATCAAAGACAAGCTAGAGCATTAGACGGTTATATGTGATATAACGGGATTATTGAATCAAGTGTTGATTTAATAATGTGATATACATATATAGATGATATTACTCGGTTATATGTGATATAACCGGATTATTGAATCAAGTGTTGATTTAATAATTTAATATATATTTATATTTGATATATTTGTATATTAACTAATATTGTGTTCACTAATGATTTTCTTCGCTTGTTTTATATATATATATATATATATATATATATAATACTATTATGTCATGATAGATGATACATTGGATATGAGTGTATGAGACTCATACCATGACCTAAAGATAATTGAGTGATTATTTATTAAGAGGAAAATAAAAATGAGTGGATTAGTGAGCATGGCTTGGATGCTTGTGGAAGCATGTAGAAGGCATGACTCATCTCTTATTTTTTTTCTCTAGATATTTTTCTCACCCAACCTTATCTTTAACCCATGGTTCACTCTCTCATTAATGATTTATAAACTCACTCACCCAAGTTCATCTTCTTCCACCTCTAGTCTTTTTCTTTAGTTGGAAAAATAAAGAGAGAAGGATTTCTAAAGTGAGCAAAATTCCTACTTCATCAACCTACACTATCTTAACCCTTTAGTATAGCTTGTTTGCTTCAGTGATACCTTGATTAGTGAAGAGATAGCTTGAGTTAGTGAGACTTCAAGGTGGATCATTTTCAGCTTCGAAGACATCAAAGTAAGCTCGATCCTTTCTTCAAGTAGAGCCAAGAAGAGTTCTAGAGACTACTACTTGGAGCTAAGCGACTACTTCTTAGAGCTATAGAAGTGAAGGACTTGGTCTACAAAGTTTGTAATCCTCTTCACTTAGTTATAGAACAATTTTGCTTGCATAAAACCCAAATTCTCTAGTTCGATTCTAGATTAGTGTAGCTTAAACCTCTAGATTTTTAAAATTTTATACTTGATGGATGTGGAAACCTAGTAGAGGTGCTAAGACACACTTTCATGGTATCAAAGACAAGCTAGAGCATTAGACGGTTATATGTGATATAACGGGATTATTGAATCAAGTGTTGATTTAATAATGTGATATACATATATAAATGATATTACTCGGTTATATATGATATAACCGGATTATTGAATCAAGTGTTCATTTAATAATTTAATATATATTTATATTTGATATATTTGTATATTAACTAATATTGTGCTCACTAATGATTTTCTTCGCTTGTTATATATATATATATATATATATATATATATATATAATACTATTATGTCATGATAGATGATACATTAGATATGAGTGGATGAGAATCATACCATGACCTAAAGATAATTGAGTGATTATTTATTAAGAGGAAAATAAAAATGAGTGGATTAGTGAGCATGGCTTGGATGCTTGTGGAAGCATGTAGAAGGCATGACTCATCTCTCATTTTTTTTTCTCTAGATATTTTTCTCACCCAACCTTATCTTTAACCTATGGTTCACTCTCTCATTAATGATTTATAAACTTACTCACCCAAGTTCATCTTCTTCCTCCTCTAGTCTTTTTCTTTAATTGGAAAAATAAAGAGAGAAGGATTTCTAAAGTGAGCAAAATTCCTACTTCATCAACCTACACTATCTTAACCCTTTAGTATAGCTTGTTTGCTTCAGTGATACCTTGATTAGTGAAGAGATAGCTTGAGTTAGTGAGACTTCAAGGTGGATCATTTTTGGCTTCGAAGACATCAAAGTAAGCTCGATCTTTTCTTCAAGTAGAGCCAAGAAGAGTTCTAGAGACTACTACTTGGAGCTAAGCGATTACTACTTAGAGCTATAGAAGTGAAGGATTTAGTCTACAAAGCTTGTAATCCTCTTCACTTAGTTATAGAACAATTTTGCTTGCATAAAACCCAAATTCTCTAGTTCGGTTCTAGATTAGTTTAGCTTAAACCTCTAGATTTTTAAAATTGCATACTTGATGGATGTGGAAACCTAGTAGAGGTGCTAAGACACACTTTCATGGTATCAATGACAAGCTAGAGCATTAGACGGTTATATGTGATATAACGGGATTATTGAATCAAGTGTTGATTTATTAATGTGATATACATATATATATAATATTACTCGGTTATATATGATATAACAGGATTATTGAATCAAGTGTTGATTTAATAATTTAATATATATTTATATTTGATATATTTGTATATTAACTAATATTGTGCTCACTAATGATTTTCTTCGCTTGTTACATATATATATATATATATATATATATATATATATATAATACTATTATGTCATGATAGATGATACATTGGATATGAGTGTATGAGACTCATACCATGACCTAAAGATAATTGGGTGATTATTTATTAAGAGGAAAATAAAAATGAGTGGATTAGTGAGCATGGCTTGGATGCTTGTGGAAGCATGTAGAAGGCATGACTCATCTCTCATTTTTTTTCTCTAGATATTTTTCTCACCCAACCTTATCTTTAACCCATGGTTCACTCTCTCATTAATGATTTATAAACTCATTCACCCAAGTTCATCTTCTTCCTCCTCTAGTCTTTTTCTTTAGTTGGAAAAATAAAGAGAGAAGGATTTCTAAAGTGTGCAAAATTCCTACTTCATCAACCTACACTATCTTAACCCTTTAGTATAGCTTGTTTGCTTCACTGATACCTTGATTAGTGAAGAGATAGCTTGAGTTAGTGAGACTTCAAGGTGGATCATTTTCGGCTTCGAAGACATCAAAGTAAGCTCGATCCTTTCTTCAAGTAGAGCCAAGAAGAGTTCTAGAGACTACTACTTGGAGCTAAGAGACTACTACTTAGAGCTATAGAAGTGAAGGACTTGGTCTACAAAGCTTGTAATCCTCTTTACTTAGTTATAGAACAATTTTGCTTGCATAAAACCCAAATTCTCTAGTTCGATTCTAGATTAGTGTAGCTTAAACCTCTAGATTTTTAAAATTGCATACTTGATAGATGTGGAAACCTAGTAGAGGTGCTAAGACACACTTTCATGGTATCAAAGACAAGCTAGAGTATTAGGTGATGTCTAGACGATGTTAAATTGTTTGATGGAACTTCGAAACCCCCATTTTACCAAGTTTCTGTCCATTTTTCAAAAGTTAAAATTTTTCAGGTTAAAAATATTCAGAAAATCATGCAGTTTGTTGTATGAAGCCTCAAGAAATATGAGGGCCCAACTCAAGTAAATGGCTGCAGAACCGCGGCATAACCTAGGGTTTAGCCGCGGTTCTGCCGCATGTTTGGTGAGTTTGGGACTCCTTTTTCTTGTGCCGTTCCGTAGTGATATTTGTTACTTTCTGGGTATTTTTAGTGAGGCTCAAGTTGTTGAGTTCTCTGTGATTTGTGGGTTTTTGAAATATCGATCGAAATATTTAACATCATCCAGATATTTATGATATGTGATACAATATTTGGAATCCACATTAATTAGTTTTGTGAAAACTAGTTTGTGTTTTGTGAATCTAGTATTATAGTCTCATTTGATTGATTGCCACAGAGTTTCGATTCGGATCAAAACTCCGTCGCAATCTCGTATTGTACACGAATAGTCGCCGGGAAATACTACTAGATAACCACGCCCCATAGCCTCGACCAAATGACTATAGGAGAACACCGTAACCAAAAGTATCCACTCGGATGCTCACAGTCGCGATGTTCTGCCCAAGTGCACTTCGTTGACGGCATCAGGGGTGCGGTAATCTACTAAAGTTCCCGACGATCATTTGATCATTTTATCGGGAATCTTGTTGAATTACCCGACTTGTTATTGAAAAGCGTTTTCAATTCAAAATATAAATACAAAATTTAAAGGGTTAGGCATGAAATCCGAGATATGAGATATTCCAAGTTTATAATGTTTAAGATTGTATGCGGATTCTTTGTATTTTTTATTTCTTTTCTGCGACTGTAAGTGTAATATGTGGTGTATCTCCAATCTCGTTGCTATGCGTCAACGACATTAGGAATACGCATATTTACTTACGTTGATGACATGTGATGTTATGTGTTGCTGTGATATGTTATATTGGATCGTCGTGATTGAATAGTCGAGGGTTTTTACGTGAAATGAGAGTTTTTATATTTTCATTCATGTAAAATATTTGTATGTAATATTCTTTTATTGGGACACTTCCGGGTTGAGGTTGTTGTCACCATTGATGTATATTATTTATTTTTCCGCATTAGGATAGACCTAAGGCGGGGAGCATAAGTAGCCGGGTTCTAATGTACAGTGGGAGACCATCTCGAGGAGTCGAGACCGGATCGCCTAATTTTAGAATTGGTAGGGTCACATACCTCTCTCGTAGGGGTCTAGGGATATGGGTTTGGCTATTCATCACGACTGTAGAATCCGTGTTTTTTTATTACTGGCTTAATTTAAAACACGGACCTTCTAATATATCCTATATTTCATATGTTTGTTTCTACTGCCTGAGTTCTGTGATGTGATCATATAACTGCGGGAGACAAATGCTATATATATATGATATATATAATAAATGTTGCTTATATTTTATACCCGTGCTCGTCTAGCCCCCGCTCTGCCCTTAGTTAAGTAACCTAACGGTGCATGATGGGGACCCGTGGCGAATGCGGATGGCATAAGCGCACGTTCTATTTTCATTTCTTTTGTGACGTTTAGGAAACATAAATAATAGGACGTCATTAATGAGATTAATGAAAAGAAAGAAACCTAAAGACGTTGTAGAATCAAATTTTTCAAAAAGGTACCTCTAGTTATTGCTTTGCATAGCGGTATTCCATTATGAATATCCAGCATCTCATTCGATGAGGAAAGAGCCTAGATCCCTTTACCGGGAATGACCTCTTTAGCAAAACTAGCAGATGTTATAACCCACTCGGTTTGTTTTGAAAACTACTCGATTTTAATAGCGGAGCTTAAACCACTCCTTTTTCAAATCACTAGATTCTACGACGATATCAAGTTCATTACGCTAAAGGTTTTCATCAAAACCAGTCGTAATCCTCCGTCATTTCAGATAAGGACTATTCAGTATTCGTGCTGCGTTTGTTGGCCTCCGTCAAGACATAGTGTACGGTAGCTGATTAGTGCTTATCTGCCGCATATGATGCGATTGGATTAGGTAGTCGTATGGCCTTGTTGGCCTCCGTAAAGGATCGTGCGGGTGGGTTTAATTCAATCAAGAAATGACGGGTTGAACTTGACTAACGGCTTATGGTTTGTTGGCCTCCGTCAAGGTCATAGGTCGTTAGGGGTAAAAACAGATATTGGAAATTTCAAGTGTTGAAATTTATAATGAGATTGCATACCTTCTATGAGATAGTTGGATCCCGATGCCCACTGCGAGTAAGAGTTACTCCTGGAAGAGTTTTCC
Organism: Agapanthus africanus; assembly: GCA_030015575.1. Lineage (NCBI taxonomy): Eukaryota > Viridiplantae > Streptophyta > Magnoliopsida > Asparagales > Amaryllidaceae > Agapanthus > Agapanthus africanus. Next base: position 100,633,161 of record CM057346.1, on the reverse strand, counting down.
ACTTTACAATTAGCTGATCCAGTAGGTGTCTAAGAAAGGTGTTAACGGGGTCATGCCCCTGCGGAAACGAGGTTATTTAATTAGTTCCATGCGAAAGCATGGGGAGACTCTCTCGAAGTACCAATACCTGCCTGGCTGACCGATTGACAAACATGTAGGGTGTAATTAATCCCGGTTAATCTTACCTTTTATGGTTTGAAGGAAGATTTGATAAAAACAGTAGGAGCGATCCTGATTAAATAAGATAATAACCAATCTAATCTTGTAAGAGTGCACGCTAAAGTGTTTTTCTTCTCTCTCTCTCCAGGTGGCGACCATGATATGCCTTAATCAAGATAATAATATGGATGTATTGACCAAACCCGCTTATTATACTGGGCTGGGAAACATTGGTTCCGCTCTATCTTATGACTTTCATAAGTCTGAGCAAGGAATATGGGAATGCAAGAATTCCCATTCAACCCGAACGAAGAAAGAGCATGATAATGCGTCTTATTCTGGTGTGTTCATTATTGAGAACTCTTTCTCAGTTTGCTCTACGTCCTGGGAATTAGATGCCGGATCAGGATCCCATATTTGTAATATGCTACAAGGGTTAAGAAGAAGTAAAGAACTGGGAAAGGGTGATATGTCTTTCAGAGTAGGGAACAGAGCAATTGTTGCTGCCGAAACTGTCGGCGAATATCACCTAGTATTGCCAAATGGTAATATATTGATTTTGAACGACTGTTATTTCGTACCATCGATGATGTGCAATATAATATCCGTCTCTTAATTAGATAAAGAAGGATATAATTTTGCACTAGAGAAAAATGTTATGAACATTTTCTTAAATCAAATGTTGATTAGGTTTGGTATGTTGCGTAACGGTATATACGTTCTAAATCAAAATACAGTTCTAAATATAGAGAACACACACAAGAGAAAAAGTTCAGAAATGAACTAAGCCTTCTTGTGGCATTGTAGACTTGGTCATATCAATGCGACAAGGCTAGCTAAGTTACATAAAGACGGATATTTGAATCAGTTCGAATTTACATCTTATAAAACTTGTGAGTCATGTCTCAAAGGTAAGATGACCAAAACTCCGTTTACTGGACACGGAGAAAGAGCTACTGAACTCTTGGGACTGATACATAGTGATATATGCGGTCTTATGTCTATACATGCCAGGAATGGTTTCTCGTACTTCATTACATTCACCGATGATCTCTCAAGATTCGGACATGTGTTCCTGTTGAAACACAAATCTGAAGTTTTGGAGAAATTCAAGGATTATAAGTGCGAAGTAGAAAACCAAACGGGTAAACGTATTAAAGTCCTTCAATCTGATCGGGGAGGAGAATACTTGACCACGGAATTCCGAGACTATTTAAAAGAGAATGTGATTCTTTCTCAGCTTACTCCTCCATATATACCATAGCACAATGGAGTATTGGAGCGGAGGAATTGCACCCTATTAGATATGGTGTGCTCTATGATGTGTATTGCTGAGTTACCTATTTCCTTTTAGGGTTATGCACTTGAGACAGCTGCATACCTATTGAATAGGGTTCCAACCAAATCAGTGCCTACCACTCCATATGAGATATGGAAGGGAAAGAGACCATGTCTTAATTTTATAAAGATATGGGATTGTCCGGCTTATGTTAAAAAGCAAAATCTGAACAAGCTCGAGGCAAGGTTTATTTTGTGTAAGTTTATTAGATATCCCAAACATTGGAGAGGGTATATCTTCTACCACACCGAGGAACAAAAGGTGTTTGTTTCTCGGAATGCCACCTTTTTAGAAAAGGAATTTCTTATGAAAGAAATTAGTAGTAATGAGGTAGAACCGGAAGAAGTTCCAGCTACACAAACTACAACTGATGATTTGGTAGAACTGCAGGATTCAATAGTCTCCGACGAACCTCAGCCACTCCGCAGATCTAGTAGGGTTCCTCATCCACCTGAGAGATACTACAGTTTTCTCATAGACGGTGGAAGTGAGGATTGCATCATGGAAGATAATGACCCAACTAGTTTCGAGCAGGCCATCACAAGTGCGGACTCTGTGAAATGGCTGGATGCTATGCGATCTGAGATGGACTCCATGCACACCAATAAAGTATGGACTTTGGAAGTTGCTCCTGAAGGGGTAAAACCCATTGGGAGCAAGTGGATCTTTAAGAAGAAAATTGGTGTAGATGAAAAGGTTGAGACCTTCAACGCTAGACTTGTAGCAAAAGGTTTTCGTCAACGACCAGATGTCAATTATGATGAAACCTTTTCTCCAGTGGCTATGCTTAAGTCCATCAGGATTCTACTTGCCACTGCTGCATACCAAGACTACGAAATCTGGCATATGGACATCAAGACCGCTTTTCTAAATGGTGATTTAGAAGAGAGCGTGTACATGACACAGCCTGAGGGTTTCGTAGACAGTGGGAGTAGCGGAAAGGTGTACAAGCTGCTTAAATCAATCTACAGATTAAAGCAGGCATCGCGGAGCTGGAACATCTGTTTTGATGTGGCAGTCAAAGAGTTTGACTTCATCAAAAACGTAGATGTACCTTGTATATACAAGAAGGTAGTAGAGAGTAAGGTTGTCTTCCTCGTATTGTACGTGGATGACATACTCTTGATAAGAAATGATGTTCATATGCTACACTTGGTCAAGCTCTTCTCATCACAAAATTTCTCCACGAAAGATCTGGGTGATACCTCCTACATCTTGGGGATTAAGATCTATAGAGATAGATCTAAAAGGATGTTGGGATTATCCCAGTCCAGGTACATAGACATCATACCAAAGAGATTTAGTATGGAAGATTCTAAGCGTGGTAATTTACCCACTTGCTCAGAAATCACTCGCTCCAAAGAGATGTCTCCCAAGACTGATTTGGAGAGGGCTCGCATGACCGTGATACCCTATGTTTCTGCAGTTGGGTCTATCATATACGCGATGTTATATACCACACCGGATGTAGCTTACGCACTTAGTGTGGTAAGCAGGTATCAATCAGATCTCGGGGAGAAGCACTGGACAGTTGTGAAGAACATTCTTAAGTACTTGAGAAGAACTAAAGAATTGTTCTTAGTGTATGGTAACGGAGAACTCCAGGTGAAGTCCTTTACCGATTCGAGATTTTAGAGTGATAAGGATGACAGTAAGTCGGTCTCGGGTTTTGTCTTTACCTTTAATGGAGGGGCGGTATGTTGGAAGAGTTCCAAGCAATATACCATAGCAGACTCGACGATGGAGGCTGAATACATCGCTGCCAATGATACTGCCAAAGAATCTGTCTGGATGAAGAAGTTCATTGCTGAACTTGGTGTGGTTCCATCCATTAAGGATCCAATACCCTTGTATTGTGATAATAATGGAGCTGTGGTTTTGGCTAAGGAACCCCGGTCCCATCAATGATCCAGACATATTCTTAGGCGGTATAACCTGATCCGGAAAATAGTGGATCGCCGAGAGATCGAGATTAGGAGAGTTGACACGAAGGATAACACAGTGGATCCACTCACGAAGGCCATCCCCCAGATGCAATTTGAGAGACTTTTTGGGATATTGGGTATGAGATACTACAACAACTGGCCTTAGTGCAAGTGGGAGATTGTTAGGAATATGTATGCCTTAGAGGCCATTATTGTATGATATAGTGGATGCTTAGACATATATATAGAGGACTTTCTTCCTCGACATGATAGTATGCTATCTAGTTGCTCTTTATCTTAACATGTATATTTGTATTGTTATATTGTCTTTCTGATACATGTTGATAATGCCCTTAGGATGTTAGCTTGACTACCAGGACTATGATGCAGATCATACTAATGGGGCTTGTGTAGTCCGCAAGCACATCCTTTAACAGTTCCTAGTCGAGGGGATATCGAGACAGGGCATCGATATTCCAGAGTAGACTAGTGTGTACGTTTCTTGACCCTGTATAGGGTGATAGTTGATCCTACATCCATTGGTGTTTGACATCAAAGATTGTACACAGGTGCTCATTAGAGAATGGGTACACTGAACAGGACTCGCCTGGAACTCCTAGATGGTACCATACCTATCGTCAGATAACAGTTCTCTGATGACATTTGTATAGGTTAGTCTGTAGACCTGAGATCGTCATACTGTCTTGTGTGGTTCCCACTGTGCTTTGATTTCCTCCCTACCACGGCTCAAAGGAGTCATGCAAACAGGTGGATTTTGGGTGCAATCCCGAGTCACATGGAGGCAGTGAGCGATAGGAAGGGTTTCATCTCTCTCGGTATAGAGAGTTGATGTTGCGCTATGCTCGATTGGCTATAACAGCAAGTCCCTGGCCAGAGCTGATGAGATTTATTGGTAAGTGTTATTAGTAGTTTCTCAAACCGTTATAGGCCACACATCGGCATGACATAGTTACTAGGGTTTGACGATTCCACCCTTAGACTCGATATACGACATATCAGACGAAGAGACCGGACTGTACGGTAAGTGTTGCTTATAGGCTTTGCGGGAGTTTGGACAAGCTTGCTTGTTGATCTTCTATTCGTTCAATACCTAGATAGCCGTTACGTCCAGCTAGTACCGCTGACGTCTTGTGGGTGACTGATGTGATCATTACTTACTGCTGGCGTATTGACGAGTCTTTAGATGCCCACACAGAGGTTTCCTATCTCAAGCGAAACGAAGTAGGGCACATACGGTGATATGTGCGGGAGCTTGACTAAATACGAGTATATGATACTGTATTCTAATCTCGCGATATTTGATATCGGTTAGGTTATATGTGATATAAACGGATTGTTGAATCAAGTGTTGATTCAATGATATGTTATATATATATATATATTTATATTAACTAGTATTGAATATTATACAGTTATATGTGATATAACGGGATTATTGAATCAAGTGTTGATTTAATAATGTGATATACATATATAGATGATATTAGTCGGTTATATATGATATAACCGGATTATTGAATCAAGTGTTGATTTAATAATTTAATATATATTTATATTTGATATATTTGTATATTAACTAATATTGTGCTCATTAATGATTTTCTTCTCTTGTTATATATAATGATATATATATATATATATATATATTTATATATAAAATACTATTATGTCATAATAGATGTGTTAGTGTATATGCCCTAGAGGCCATTACTGTATCATACTAGTTTGTATATTACTTAATGGAAGCTTGGGATATTCACCTTGTATAAACAGTCTTGCTCAATATAGTAGTATGCTACTTGGTTTGTTTCTACTTCAATGTGTACTTGTGTTTATTTCAGTATATCACTTATACGCATTAGTGGAGCCCTTAGGATCTTTGCTTGATTACCAGCGTTGTGATGGCAGTCACACTAGTGGGGGCTAGGTAATCTATAGGCACATCCTTATACAGGTCCCTAGTCGTAGGACTATCGAGACTGGGCATCGATACTCCGGAGTAGACTAGCGTATGCGCTTCTCATTCCAGTGTGGGAGATGGTCTGTCCCACAGCCATCAGTACGTCGTACTGGAGATAGTATACGGGTGCTCGTTGGGTTACGAGTACACTGGACAGGACTCGTCGGGAACTGACAGGTTGGTATTATACCTATCGTCAGTTATCAGTTCCCAGGTGACATGAGTACAGCTTAGTCCGCTGACTTGACACTGACACTTCGCCTCGAGTGTGTTCCCACTGCACTTTGATCACTACCCTACCACGGCTCAAAGGAGTCGTGCAAACAGGTGGTGGTTGGGTGCAGTCCCGAAGCACTTGGAGGCAGTGACAGTTAGACAGGATTCGTCTCTCCCGGTATTGGGGGTTGACATCGCGCTGTGTCTAGGAGAGCCATTACACGAGTAGTCCCTGGCCAGGGCAAGCGAGATATACTGGTAGGTTTCCAGTGTTATCTCAGGGTGTTTTGGGCTTCACTCCGACACGACTTGTACCGCTATTGGGGGACTGACGTTTTACCGCCCCCTAGGCCCGCCATGCGATGTATCAGACGAACAGACCGGACTGTACGGAGAATGTCACATTCAGACTCAGTAGGAGTTCAGATGGGGTTTCACCTCGTCAGCCTTCTTGTCGGCATCTACCTGGGGACCGTTACGCACAGCTAGTGCCGCTTGCGGTCTGTGGTTAAACCCACTGCCAGCGTAGTGTCGAGTCTTTAGAGTCCCACACAGAGGGTATTCGCCTCTGGGCAAAACAGAGTAGAGGTCGCATGGTTTTGCGACAGGGTTCGTTCTCATCCGCGCACTGGTGCACGTTTGGAGTCCGGACGGATTATACTGGCAGGCTCTGGTTTGAGCCAGATACTGGTATATGTTTTGGGGGTTGCTTTTATATCTTGGTATTCTTGTTCCTCGGAACGAGAATGCAGGTGTGTATGCACAGTTGCTTGAGGCGGAGAATGAGGTTTTTCATTAGGGTTTTGGATCGGGTGTGTATGCACAGTTGACAGTCTTCATTTTCCAAACCCTAATGGATTTATATATTATCTATTAATAATAGTAATTAAATAAGAATTATGTTATGGTTGTTTTTTTGTTGACTTGTTGACCTTGGTTGACTTGTTGACCATTGACCACTTTCATGCCTTGAAAGTCTTCCTTGATTCATGCTTACACTTCATTTAAAGAAGCATGATAGTGGTCATTCCAAAATTACCATCAACTATTCTTATTTCAATTATTATCATTTAGATAATTCATTTCTTTTGCAATATGGTTGCAAGAAAGAAATAATTGAGCTCATTCTATCATAACCTCTCTCTCTCCTCATTTCATCTTCTTCCTCCTCTTGAAAAGAGAAACCTTCTCATGTGTTGAGAATCATTCTCTTTAGATAGAAAAGCAAACCCTAATCACTCTCTACTCATTCTAGGATGAAGGTTTAGCAAGCCGGAAACCCTAGTTCACTCAAAGATCGAGGAAGAGCCCAAAGTCGAACCTTCGAGGTGGATCCATCTTCGACGGGAGAAGGCGACGAAAAGAGAACCATCAACCTCTACAAGGTTTGAAGAAGAAGGAGTTCAAGTTTAGGTATAACCATCTTCCATAGTAGCTAACTCTCTTTAGCTTGTTAACTAGTTTTAGTTTAGACAACGATCCCGACATAGTTTAGTCCATGTTGCCTCTTGCGATAAAAATTCGTTTTTTATACCGTTTCCGCCTCCCCGTAAGTACCGGGGGTCGCAATATGGACTTACAGTGGTATCAGAGCCTAACTAAACTTAAACTAGCTTGGTAGTGAAGTGTAACGAAGTTCGGAACCGAAAAAATCACAAAACCGGAAAAACGAAAACCTGAGTTTCTGTTGAATTTTTTTTGGCTCAAAATGAAAAATTTTATACTTGTAAAATCGTCTCAGGGTTTTCTAAGAGCACCCATGAAAAACGATGACCTAATTCCTTAAAACAGCCGCGCTTCCGCCGCACGAGGTAGGCATGTGCGGCGGAAGCGCCGCTCTTTGTCTTCTTCTGTTCATCGATTTTCGTGCAGAGTGTTTATGTGTTGGTTTTGGGATTTTTAAAATATATTATATGTACCCAGATTTTCCAGAACAGAAATTTCCTTTTAGGGTCCTATAATTCCGTATTTTTTCCGAACTTCACTGCACTTTGACTATGATGGTTATATCTGTGATGTTTGCATGTATTGAACGTCGGCTAATCGCTATAAGTCGATTAGTCGGGGTTATACATGATCTGTAATGTGCTGGAATGTGTATATGAATGTGTTGGACTGTCGCGGGTGAATAGCCGGGGTGGATGTGAGATGAGCTTTTGTTTTTCTTTCATTCATTGTAAATGTAAATTGATGTAATAATATTATTTGTTTGGCCGCACAACCGGGTCGGGGTTGTAGCCGTCATTGTATAATTCTTTTTACTGTTTTTGCTCCTAGGATAGACCCATGGTGGGGTGCACAAACTACCGGGAACTTGGCGGGTAGTTTGCCGCACCCGTAGGGGTCTTGGGTGGGGTATTTGCTATTCACCGCGACCGTGTTATCCGCTTTTCGTTTCAGGCTCGAAAGAAATGCGGATTGCTAGTATATCCAATGTATTCATCTGTGATCTGTAATGTCTATCATTGCTTTCTATTTAGGCGTTGCTTATGTTTTACAGCCGCGCTAGCCCAGCCCCCGCTCTGTCGTTAGTTAAGTAACCTAACGAGTGATGACGGGACCCCGTGGCGAATGCGAATGGCATAAGCGTACGTCATATTTTGGTTGTTTTCTGCAATGGTAGGATTAAATGATGGGACGCATTAAAAGAACTAATGCAAGAATATCACGCATTAAAAGAACTAATGCAAGATAATAAACCAAGTTTAAGTCGATGGAACACTTTCGAAAAACCACTCGGTTCTTTTCAAAACTAACTTTTAAATGCGGAGCTTGAGCCACTCCTTCTAAAAGCTATCTCGTTCCATCGATTATATCAAGTTCACTACGTTCACGGTTTTACCAAAACCATTCGTAGCCCTCCGTCGTTTCGCATGAATAGGCAATAGTATTCAAGCTGTGTATTTTGGCCAAAGTCAAGGCACAGTGATTGGTAGCTATTGGGTGTTCATGTGTAGCATAGATAGATGCGTTGGTTTGGGACAGTCGTGCTGCCATTTTGGCCAAAGTCAAGGGTATGTACGGATGGATCCAAATTAACCTGGAAAGTGACGGGAAGAACTTGACATGTGACTTATGATATTTTGGCCAAAGTCAAGGTCATAAGAGCATGGGGCAAAAATCCACATCGGGAGTTTCATAAGTACTGAAACTTGCTAGATTTGCATACCATTTGGAGTGTGATGATTATGGTAGGATTCCTTCATTTTCGTCACGCGATGATATTTGGATCCCGATCCTACTGTGAGTATATGCTACTCCTCGGGAAATTTCTCACTAAACGATCAATGCTATAAACCCAGTAGGTGCCTAGAAAGGTGTTAGCGGGGCTACGCCCCCAGGGAAAAGAGGTTCTTAAATTAAGGAACTTCGCGAAAGCGTTGGAAAACCTCCCTCGAAGTACCGACACTGGCCTGGCTGAACGGTTAAGCAAGTATTGTACGGTGGGATTGATCCCGGCTAATTCTTCCTTTATGGTTTGAGGAGGGATTCGAGAGACAGTGGGAGCCATCCTGTTTAGACAAATTAAAAACCATTCTAAACTTGCAAGAGCATCGTGCTAAGTGTTTCTTCTCTCCCCCTGCAGCGACCAAATCGAAATGACTGGACTTAAGTTACTTCTAGATAAAAACATACTGACAGGGCCAAACTACAAAGATTGGCTCAGGAATGTCAAATTGGCAATCTCTTACGACAAGCTGGGGTATCTTCTTACCACCAAAGCTCCCCCCGTCCCAGGTCCCACCTCCAGCGTCGCGGATAAGGAAATCCGTAAGACTTGGGAGATTGACAGCGCGAAGGCCAGATGCCTCGTACTTGCCTCGATGGACAATGACCATCAGAGGAGGCACGAGAATATGGATTTGGAATCCATATTTCTTCATACAAAAGAACTGTATGGAGAGCAGTCTCGTATCGCAAGATACGAAGTGTCGAAGAAGTTATTTTCGACTAAGTTGGCCATCGGATCATCGGTAGCGGACCACGTGCTTAAGATGATTGGCTACACTGAGGAGCTCGCGGAACTTGGGACCACGTTGGATAGTGAACTCTACACAGATATAATTCTCCAGTCCCTTCCATCCACTTACGCCCAGTTCATACTGAATTTCAACTTGCAAGAAAAGGAAGTTGAACTTTCAGAACTCCTCAACCTGCTGAGGAGCGCAGAGGGCACCCTACAGAAGGGTAGGGATACATCCACTTTGTTTGTAGGAGGATCTTCTTCTTCTAGGTCCAAGGCGAAAGCCAAGGGAAAGAAGAGGAAAGCCCCCGCCAAACCAAGGGGCGGTGTTAGTAAAGTGGGTGCGAAAGGAAAGGAAAAGGCAACAAAGATAGCGGGGAAGCTTGTTGGTAAAGAGGAATGCTTCTATTGTCACAAGAGTGGACACTGGAAGAAAGATTGCAGGGCTTGGAAAGCCAGGACACAGGAACTGAAGCAGGTTGCAGCTTCAGCTTCAGGTGTGTATGTTATTGAAAACTGTCTTTCTATAAACTCTACTTCCTGGGTATTGGATACCGGATCAGGATCTCATATCTGTAATTCTTTGCAGGCGTTGAGAAACCGTAGGTTTTTGAAGGAAGGTGACATGACCCTCAGAGTTGCGAACGGAGCTAGCATGGATGCTAAAGCCGTGGGGGACTATCACCTAGGAATGTCAGATGGACATGTTTTGGTTTTGCGTAATTGCTTTTTTGTACCCAACGCAACTTGTAATATCATTTCTGTATCTTTGGTTTCTAAAGAAGGTTATGAATTTGCGTTTGTAAGTAATGTTGTTAACATTCACCTTAATCAAGTTCTGATTGGGTCAGGTACATTGAGCAATGGAATATACGTATTAAACCAACCACAGATTTTCAATATCCAGAATACACACAAAAGAAAGTCACCAGATATTAATCAGACTTTCTTATGGCATTGTAGACTAGGTCACATCAATGAGAGAAGGTTGACTAAGTTACATACAGAAGGATATTTGGATCCGTTCGAATATCAATCATATGCCACTTGTCAATCCTGTCTCAAAGGAAAGATGACAAAGACTCCGTTCACTGGACACGGAGTAAGAGCGAGCGAGCTCTTGGGACTCGTACACAGCGACGTGTGCGGTCCAATGTCTACACATGCACGAAGCGGTTATTCTTACTTCATTACTTTTACGGATGATTTTTCAAGATACGGTTATGTCTTCTTAATGAAACATAAGTCAGAATCTTTTGAAAAGTTCCAGGAATTTAAGAATGAAGTAGAAAAACAGACCGGCAAAAGTATCAAGATTCTAAGATCGGATCGAGGTGGAGAATACTTAAGTGCCGAGTTCCTGAATTACTTAAAAGAGAATGAGATTCTCTCTCAGCTTACTCCTCCATACACTCCGCAACATAACGGTGTATCGGAGAGACGGAACCGAACCCTATTGGATATGGTACGGTCCATGATGAGTAACGCTGAGTTACCGCGATCATTCTGGGGGTATGCACTAGAATCAGCTGCGTACCTTTTGAACCGAGTTCCTACTAAGACTGTGCCTACTACACCATATGAGATGTGGTGTGGGAAGAGACCCCATCTCAGTCACATTAAGACTTGGGGAAGTCCAGCTTTTGTTAAAAAGCAGCATGCGGACAAGCTCGAGGCGCGCTCAGTACTGTGTAAGTTTGTGGGATATCCAAAGAATTCCAAGGGATATCTTTTCTACTACGAAGAGGAACAAAAAGTTCTTGTTTCTCGTCATGCCCACTTTCTAGAACATCAGTTCTTAGAAAAAGAATTAAGTGGGAGCGCAGTAGAACTGGAAGAAATTCCAGAACCACAGACTATTACTGAAAGCTTAATGGAACCAGAGGGTTCAAATGAACAGGACATTCCTACGCCGCTCCGCAGGAGCAGTAGGCAGTCTCATCCGCCCGAGAGATACTACGGTTTTCTCATAGACGGGGATCGAGAGGATTGCATCATAGATTATGATGAGCCTACTAGCTTCCAGCAGGCCGTTCAGAGCATTGACTCGGTAAAATGGCTGGATGCAATGCGGACCGAAATGGAGTCCATGTACACCAACAAAGTATGGACGTTGGACATTGCTCCAGACGGGGTAAAACCCGTAGGATGCAAGTGGATCTTCAAAAGGAAGATTGGTGTAGATGGACAGGTTGAGACCTATAAAGCTAGACTTGTAGCAAAGGGTTTCCGTCAAAGACCTGGCTTGGACTACGACGAAACCTTTTCTCCAGTGGCTATGCTGAAATCCATTCGGATCCTTCTTGCCATTGCTGCCTTCCACGATTATGAGATTTGGCAGATGGACGTAAAAACCGCTTTTCTAAATGGAAATTTAGAGGAGTGTGTCTATATGGATCAGCCAGAGGGTTTCATTCAGAGTGGGAGCAGCGGAAAGGTGTGCAAGTTGCTTAAGTCCATCTATGGACTAAAGCAGGCATCGCGGAGTTGGAACATCTGTTTTGATGAGACGGTCAAGGAATTTGACTTTATCAAAAATCCAGATGAACCATGCATCTATAGTAGATTTGTAGCGAGAACTGTGGTATTCCTTGTTTTATACGTGGATGACATTCTCTTAATAGGAAATGACATTCCTATGCTACAATCTGTCAAGGGTTTCTTGTCACACAGGTTCTCCATGAAAGACCTGGGTGATGCCTCTTACATCCTGGGGATCCGGATCCATCGTGATAGATCCAAGAGGATATTAGGACTTTCACAGTCCAGGTACATCGACACCGTACTGAAAAGATTCAGTATGGAAGATTCCAAGCGCGGTAACTTACCGGCTTGTCACGGGATCACCCTCTCTAAAGAGATGTCTCCCAAGACTGATTTGGAGAGGGATCGCATGTCTATTATACCCTACGCTTCTGCGGTAGGCTCTATAATGTATGCGATGTTGTGTACCAGACCGGATGTAGCTTATGCACTGAGTGTAGTAAGCCGGTATCAGTCAAACCCTGGGGAGAAACATTGGATAGCGGTAAAGAACATTCTCAAGTACCTGAGGAGGACTAAGGAGATGTTCTTGGTGTATGGCGGAAAAGACCTCCAGATTGAGGCCTTTGCTGACTCCAGCTTCCAGAGTGACAAGGATGATTCCAAGTCCATGTCGGGTTTTGTCTTTACCCTCAATGGAGGGGCGGTGTGTTGGAAGAGTTCCAAACAGGAAACCGTTGCAGACTCGACTATGGAAGCGGAATACATCACTGCATCTGATGCCGCAAAAGAAGCTGTCTGGATAAGGAAGTTCTTAAAAGAACTTCAGGTGGTTCCGTCCATTGTTGACCCAGTACCTTTGTATTGCGACAACAACGGGGCTATAGCTTTAGCAAAGGAACCCAGGTCCCATCAGAGATCCAGGCACATCTTGAGGCGGTATCACCTGATCAGGGAGATCGTGGATCGCAAGGAGATCGAGGTTCGGAGGGTTGCTTCAGAAGAGAACACTGCAGATCCATTCACCAAGGCCCTACCCCAGACTCAGTTCGAGCGGCTGATCGAGATGATAGGTCTTCGATACGCCAGTACATGGCCTTAGTGCAAGTGGGAGATTGTTAGTGTATATGCCCTAGAGGCCATTACTGTATCATACTAGTTTGTATATTACTTAATGGAAGCTTGGGATATTCACCTTGTATAAACAGTCTTGCTCAATATAGTAGTATGCTACTTGGTTTGTTTCTACTTCAATGTGTACTTGTGTTTATTTCAGTATATCACTTATACGCATTAGTGGAGCCCTTAGGATCTTTGCTTGATTACCAGCGTTGTGATGGCAGTCACACTAGTGGGGGCTGGGTAATCTATAGGCACATCCTTATACAGGTCCCTAGTCGTAGGACTATCGAGACTGGGCATCGATACTCCGGAGTAGACTAGCGTATGCGCTTCTCATCCCAGTGTGGGAGATGGTCTGTCCCACAGCCATCAGTACGTCGTACTGGAGATAGTATACGGGTGCTCGTTGGGTTACGAGTACACTGGACAGGACTCGTCGGGAACTGACAGGTTGGTATTATACCTATCGTCAGTTATCAGTTCCCAGGTGACATGAGTACAGCTTAGTCCGCTGACTTGACACTGACACTTCGCCTCGAGTGTGTTCCCACTGCACTTTGATCACTACCCTACCACGGCTCAAAGGAGTCGTGCAAACAGGTGGTGGTTGGGTGCAGTCCCGAAGCACTTGGAGGCAGTGACAGTTAGACAGGATTCGTCTCTCCCGGTATTGGGGGTTGACATCGCGCTGTGTCTAGGAGAGCCATTACACGAGTAGTCCCTGGCCAGGGCAAGCGAGATATACTGGTAGGTTTCCAGTGTTATCTCAGGGTGTTTTGGGCTTCACTCCGACACGACTTGTACCGCTATTGGGGGACTGACGTTTTACCGCCCCCTAGGCCCGCCATGCGATGTATCAGACGAACAGACCGGACTGTACGGAGAATGTCACATTCAGACTCAGTAGGAGTTCAGATGGGGTTTCACCTCGTCAGCCTTCTTGTCGGCATCTACCTGGGGACCGTTACGCACAGCTAGTGCCGCTTGCGGTCTGTGGTTAAACCCACTGCCAGCGTAGTGTCGAGTCTTTAGAGTCCCACACAGAGGGTATTCGCCTCTGGGCAAAACAGAGTAGAGGTCGCATGGTTTTGCGACAGGGTTCGTTCTCATCCGCGCACTGGTGCACGTTTGGAGTCCGGACGGATTATACTGGCAGGCTCTGGTTTGAGCCAAATACTGGTATATGTTTTGGGGGTTGCTTTTATATCTTGGTATTCTTGTTCCTCGGAACGAGAATGCAGGTGTGTATGCACAGTTGCTTGAGGCGGAGAATGAGGTTTTTCATTAGGGTTTCGGATCGGGTGCGTATGCACAGTTGACAGTCTTCATTTTCCAAACCCTAATGGATTTATATATTATCTATTAATAATAGTAATTAAATAAGAATTATGTTATGGTTGTTTTTTTGTTGACTTGTTGACCTTGGTTGACTTGTTGATCATTGACCACTTTCATGCCTTGAAAGTCTTCCTTGATTCATGCTTACACTTCATTTAAAGAAGCATGATAGTGGTCATTCCAAAATTACCATCAACTATTCTTATTTCAATTATTATCATTTAGATAATTCATTTCTTTTGCAATATGGTTGCAAGAAAGAAATAATTGAGCTCATTCTATCATAACCTCTCTCTCTCCTCATTTCATCTTCTTCCTCTTCTTGAAAAGAGAAACCTTCTCATGTGTTGATAATCATTCTCTTTAGATAGAAAAGCAAACCCTAATCACTCTCTACTCATTCTAGGATGAAGGTTTAGCAAGCCGGAAACCCTAGTTCACTCAAAGATCGAGGAAGAGCCCAAAGTCGAACCTTCGAGGTGGATCCATCTTCGACGGGAGAAGGCGACGAAAAGAGAACCATCAACCTCTACAAGGTTTGAAGAAGAAGGAGTTCAAGTTTAGGTATAACCATCTTCCATAGTAGCTAACTCTCTTTAGCTTGTTAACTAGTTTTAGTTTAGACAACGATCCCGACATAGTTTAGTCCATGTTGCCTCTTGCGATAAAAATTCGTTTTTTATACCGTTTCCGCCTCCCCGTAAGTACCGGGGGTCGCAATATGGACTTACAAGATGATACATTGGACATGGGTGTATGAGACTCACACCATGACCTAAAGATAATTGGGTGATTATTTATTAAGAGGAAAATAAAAATGAGTGGATTAGTGAGCATGGCTTGGATGCTTGTGGAAGCATGTAGAAGTCATGACTCATCTCTCATTTTTTGATTTTTCTCTAGATATTTTTCTCACCCAACCTTATCTTTAACCCATTGTTCACTCTCTCATTAATGATTAATAACCTCACTTACCCAATTTCATCTTCTTCCTCCTCTAGTCTTTCTGTTTAGTTGGAAAAATAAAGAGAAAATGATTTCTAAAGTGAGCAAAAGTCCTACTTCATTAACCTACACTATCTTAGCCTTTTAGTATAGCTTGTTTGCTTCATTAATACCTTGATTAGTGAAGAGATAGTTTGAGTTAGTGAGACTTCAAGGTAGATAATCTTCGGTTTCGAAGACATCAAAGCAAGCTCGATCCTTTCTTCAAGTGGAGCTAAGAAGAGTTCTAGGGACAACTATCTGGAGCTATAAAAGTGAAGGACTTGGTCTACAAAGGTTGTAATCCTCTTCACTTAGTTATAGAACTATTTTGCTTGCATAAAACCTTAATTATCTAGTTCGATTCTAGGTTAGTGTAGCTTATACCTCTAGATTTTTAAAATTGCATACTTGATGCATATGGAAACCTAGTAGAGGTGCTAAGACACACTTTCAGGGACTGGTTCCGAGGGCTTGCGCCATGCTCCATCTCGACATTCAACGAGCTAGCTACCCAATTTCTCGGTCATTTCGTCGGAAACCGGCGACAGAAGAAGACGGTCAATTACCTGTTCACCGTCAAGAGCGGAGACAAGAAATCCTTCAAAAGGTATGTCACTCGCTTCTACAATTCCCTCCTGGAGGTTCCCGAGCACCACGACGAAACGGTTATCACCGCGCCGAGGTCGGGTCTTAGGCACAAAGAGTGGCTCTGCTCTTTTGCACTGGCGCAACCTAAGACCATGGCCGAAGTGAAGGCATCGACCGAAAGAGAGATCCAACTCGAGTCAGAGATGAACTCCCTCCTGCCCCGAGGTGACCAAGCAGACCGAAAAAGTAGGACAAGGAAGAGAAAAAGAAAGTAGATCGCCCGAAACCTTATTCCCCGAGGTTCCAGGAGTAAACCCCACTGAATATTTTCCAGACCGAGCTGCTGGAGGAAAATAAGGGCGAAAGGTTCTTTAAATTCCCGCCAGCTACCCAATGAACGGGCAAGCATCTCTGCGGCCCGTACTGCGCCTATCATAGATCATAAGGTCATCCGACTGAGAGCTGCAAACAGCTCTGTGACTATATAGAGGAGTTGATCTGCTCCAGCCATCTGGCGAAATACCTACGGGACAAGCGGCAGGTAGAGCGGGAGCAAAAGGACCAAACCCCTCCCAATGAATTAACGATCGGGCAAATCATGGTCGTTACCGAGGACCCAGCTCGAGAAAGTGAAGGGAGCCACCGCCTCCTACCAGTCGAGGAGGTAAGCGATCCGCCCCACAAAAAATGCAGGAAGGATGGCCTGATCATATTCAACGATGAAGACCTTCGCGGCATATCACTCCTCATAATAACCCCCTTATGATAGCGGCCCGAGTCCACCGTTACGAGATCCAGAGAATATTGATCGATTCCGGGAGCTCGGCGGACATCATGTTCTACGACTATTTCCGATGTATAGGGTTGGGTTCATTCGACCTTCAACCGACCTCCCATGTCCTCTCCGAGTTGACCAACCATTCCGTTCCGGCAGAAGGATCGGTCACCCTCTTCCTCAACATTGAGGAAGCGGGAAAGATGCGGACCATACCGGTGAACTTCCTCGTTGCTAAGGTCCCATCATCCTATAACGTTCTCCTGGGATGTCTTACCCTGAATGCCCTCCGGGCTCAGATCTTGACCTATCACCTCACGCTTAAATTCCCTTTGGATCAAGGGGGATAGGCCGGGTCTATAGGGACCAGCAAACCGCAAAGATTTGCCTCGCCTTGACGGGCCTCGCCGGAGAGCAGGGCAGCGATTTTGGAGGCACGCACGACTTCCAGGAATCTTTAGATACACATGAAGACCAAAGGGAAGTTCGTGGTGCCCCGGTGGAAGCGTTGACGGAAGTCCCGCTCGTAGAGGGGACCGATAGCTGGACAGTCCAGATCGGCTCGCTCTTGACAGGGGACCACCTTGAAGGCCTGATCTGGTTCCTCCGAGATAACTCAGAGGTATTTTCTTGATCACTAGCGGACATGCCCGGAATCAACTTTGAAGTTATCTCCCATAAGCTCGGGGTTGACCCAAAGGCCCGGCCCATCAGACAGAACAAGAGAAGTTTCGCGCCGGTTAAACTAAAGGTGATATAAGACAAGGTGGATCGATTGCTCTCCGACAACTTCATCAGAAACCTGGATTATTCGGATTGGCTGGAAAACATGGTCATGGTCAAGAAGGCAAAGGGAAAATGGTGCATGTGCGTCGATTTCATGGACTTGAACAAGGCTTGCCCCAAAGACAACTATTCGCTTCCTCGGATAGACCAGCTAGTGGACAGTTCGGCCGGCCACGAACTACTGAGATTTATGGACGCTTTCTCCGGTTACAATCAGATCATCCGGATGAACCCAGCCGATGAAGAACTTACCGCCTTCACCACTGATCGAGGGGTTTACTGCTATAAAGTGATGCCCTTCGGACTCAAGAACGCCATGGCCACGTACCAACGGCTTGTCAACAAACTGTTCAAACCGCAGATTGGTAGAAACATGGAATTCTACGTCGATGACATGCTCGTAAAATTCACCTCGTCAGCTAGGCACACTAAAGACTTCGGCGAGACGTTCGACGTCCTACGCAAGTACAAAATGAAGCTGAATCCAGCTAAGTGTGCGTTCGGAGTCACCAGTGGGAAGTTCCTCAGGTTCATGGTTACCCACTGTTCATAACAGAATACTGCATTTTATACCGCCCATTCTTATGCTCGTGTGTTTATAGGTAGGTGCTTTTAATCCGTGTTTGTTACATATTTACAGAGTACAGGTTTCCAGTACAAATATTGCAATTCAAGACAAAATCTCCACAGTTACGTCCAAATACGGAACATCTGTCACAGCAGATAAAAGCCGGGTTCCGGTCATCCATATCCGTCTCGTGCCGAGTACCAGTTCCAGAGACAAGACATATGACAATGGTCATTCGTGTCTGGGACAAGCACAGAGCACGAGGGGGGCTGCACAAGAATCAATGGGTGCGCGGAGCTCGAGGGAGATAAATTCAAATGTGTTGAAAAATGAAGCCATCATTGTTGACTATTGGAACCTGAAGCAATCATGGAAGAATATTGAAAATCTGTACATGTTTAACAGAAGAAAACAGCAACACAGGACCACAAAAGAAATCCGACCCTCTAATTCCTCCACATGGCCGCGGATCCGCGGCCAACATGGGGTCTAGGCCGCGGATCCGCGACCGTTTAGGCTCCTCATCTGGTGAAACTTTGGGGGTAGGTGGCACAGTGTATTTGGGAATAAAATATTGCCTTAGGGTTTCTGTAAGCAGCCTATAAATACTCCAGAACCGAGTCCAATTTGGTGTCCATTCTTTGTTCCTCTTTTTGTTAGGATTTAGTCTTTTTCTTCTTCTTCTTCATTTTTTCTCCATGAAAATTGTAGTGAGAGCTTTTTGAGTGGAAGATCAATGAAGATGAGGGTTTTTGTATCATTCTCTTTTGTTTAACTTCCCCTTGAGATCCTTGCTTTCTCTTAATCTTTCAACCTCTTCATTGAGCTTGAAAGGTTAAGGGTTTGTTATTGATCTCAAGGGTCGTATTTTCTTATGCAATTAGTGCTTCATTTCACATGCGTTCTTTACCCTTCTCTTGATCTTGCAACCTCTTGATTGAGCTTGCAAGTTTAAGGGTTGGCTATTGATCCCATGCTTGTCTTGAGTTCTATGTTCTTGTAATTACTTTCTTGCTTATTTCTTTCTTGCTTTTTATTACTTGCTTTACATTAATGCTTTACTTACTTGCAATTTAATTCCATGCACTTTAATCACTTGTATGTAATCTTTTCTTTTCTTTGTTCTTTTCTTTTTGTTCTCTCTTTTTGGTTCGTTTTTGTGAATGGTTGTAATTATCATTGTTAAGAATAAATACGGTATTGTAAGTTAAGATTTTCTTTTCTCATTTCCTTTTCCCGTTATTTTCCATTGAACTCCGCCCAAACCATACGCAAGCGCTCCGTTAGGCACCCTACCCTGACAAGGTAACGGTGATTCCTAACCGCGACCGGTTGCGTTCGGTTTTGCCGGAGGCGAAAGCAAGAGACAAGAACGGAAGGACAAGGGTAAATAAGCCGTATTCCACGAATACCGCGCTTAAATCTCCTAATCCACGTTGTTGCCGATTACTCTAGCTTCAATTGGTCAAGACTCGGCTCAAAGGTTTTGAGTACGGATTTCCTTAGCTTATAATCTCGTATCTTTTTCTTAACAACTTTATACTTGCAAATAATACACATAGGATAGACTTGAACAAACACATACAAATTCTTTATTGACTCGTCTAAAACAAGAACGGAAATACAACCATCTCCCTGTGGATCGACCCGTGCTCAACCGGCTAGCTGCATAGCGACACCGTCCTGATCGCGGTAAACTTTAGAACTTTGAACATTCGACACGCTTTTAGCATGCGATCAAATGGCGCCGTTGCCGGGGAGACGGTAGCGTATTTTCTTTCTTGTTATTCGGGTTAATATTCTTTTTGTATATATATATAAAAAAAAATCTTTTTGTTATTTTTGATCATTTTTGTGGGCAAGAGTGCAGATTTTTGCAGATTTGCAAACTGCGATTGTGGGGAGCAAAGTATACATTCAAAGTTAAGGTGATTGCAAAGTACAGTGCCAAAGATCCGGGTAGTTTGACCCGCGCAAGCGAACTTTTCAAGCTTACCGGATTTGATTCAACGGGGGTTTCCTAGCCCAAAACTTAACGGTACGTACTTTACTAACACCTTCTTCTCAAATCCGACGCATCCAATATACTATTCTTTGCAGGATTCTTTTCAAGTTCGCTAGCAAACGCAAAAAAATTGACTAACCCGTATTTGTTGCAGTGCCGTGCTTAAACTAAAAAACGATTGTTTGATTCTTTATAGAATTTTTTGAATTGCGCATTGCATACATTAATACGGACTTAAGGGCAAGCGAACCCCACAAGATACGGTAAAGGATTTCATCACCTTTTTTGTGGCCCACAAATCACGAACTTGAGCATAACGTTTACCCGCACAAAATTTAAAAGAAACTAGACTTTAAGCCTTAAGGACTTCGCGCTCACTAGGAGAAGTTACCTGTGTTTAGAACCTTGCTTAACGGTATATTGTTTACGGGGTGTCTAGGAAAGTGTTAACGGCGAAACCGCCAAAAGAGAAAGGGTTATTTAATTAAGGAACTTCGTGAAAGCGTTGGAAAACCTCCCCTTATCTCTGCACTTACCTGGCCTCGTGATCAGTGTATCTTGAGCCCGTTTCTCGACACAGTTTTACTTCGACAATCAAGTTCTGGAGCAGGTCTAGTTGACCTAGGTGAACCCTAGAACGATTAGGTGTGTGGTATTTTTGTGTCGTGATTGTTTTTGTCAATATTCTTTTTGTGTGTATATTTCATTCTTCTGTTAATATATAAACTAAAAAATAAATAAATAAATAAAAAATATCACATTCTTTTTCCCCTCCTTTTCTCTGCCTTTCTTTCTTTCTCTTTTCATATCATGGGTACTCCACCTCGCAAAACTCTTGCCGAACTTTGGTACCCACAACCAGACATTACTTCTTACGGTTCTTGCTTTGGCCGAACTTCGAACGACCCCTCCATGCCCAAAATTTCATTGAGAGATCGGATAGACGCGTCTAGGACAAACAATTTGTCTCCGCAATCCACTTCGTATCAACCATTTCATACATTCACCCCTTCTTACGTTGATACCCGTTCTTCGAGTCATGTTGCAACGTATTGAACAATCTCGTAGCCGATCTTTCACTCCTTTCACCACTTCAAATTCTTGGGATCAACAATTCCATTCACCTTCCTATCCAAATGTTGATCCTGCTTCTGTCCAGCCATTCAATTCCTACCAATCCTACCTTACTTTTGCACCTTCCCTAGACATTGCATCAGAACCGCCATTTGGGAGTTTTCAGTATCCAAACAACTTTGAATCTTTTACTGAAACCCCTTCACAACCTATGTCTAGTCTGGAACAGTCGTTGGAAGATTTTAGGGTAGCGTCAAGCCAACAGATGATGGATTTGAATGCGTCCATGGCCGCCCTCATGCAACCTAGTGACCCGGTAGCTAGTTTTCACCTAGTTCCAACTTTTTCAAAGTATGATGAGGCGGCAGGACAGGCTGTGAATTTGAGTGGAGAGAGTGAGATGTACCCCCTTCCAAATCAAACCTACCCATCCCAAATTGAATCCCACACCTCCTGTTTTGAAAGTCTATCGAGTATCCCACATGATTTATCAATCGAAGATAGAATGATGAATGAGTTGTGCGACTTCGTAGTGTTTGATTTACCCGATTGTGAAGGGTCTTTTCCAAGTGAAACTGATCCTAAACCTTTTAACCTCTACACCTCCACTTTAGAACCTGAATCAATTGATATCCATGCTTTTGTTGAGGTGTCAGAGAATTTTGATTTTCACTTGATTAAGGATATTGACGCCGGGAATATTTCGGATGATGAACCCGTAGATTTGGCTGAGTTTGTCTCTTCAAATCATCATCCCGAGTCATTAAATGTTTTTCCCGAACCCCATATGCGTCTGGATTTTGAAGAGAAGTGCATGGATGTGCTAAATTTTGAGGAGAATATTGAGGATAGTTTTGAGGATGAACCAGTTTTAATTGATGAGTCGGATTTTCCCATTCATCCTGTTCCTGTCATTGACTGTGTACACCCTCCTGAACCTTTAACCGATACCCCTCCTCGATCACTTCCCTCCATTCTTTCCATCGTTCCGACCTTGCAAGAAACCGTCTCACTTTCATTTCGTATGTCTGGTTTACCAAGTTCGGCGTACCCATGGTTTCTTATGAATCTTGAGGGATTTAACCCAATCTCTCGCCGGGTTAATAGATTAGCACAATCGCTGTTTACATATCGCTCATCACAAATTGTGCTAATCTATTCACTCCATTTGCACCCTCAAGTTCGTACTCCACTTCTTTTTCCCTTCCGCCATTCTTCTTCTGATATACCGAGACCATATCCCGCTTCTATCTCCATACGGTCTCGCGTATTCTCCATTTCTTACCTCTTCACCTTCTTTCCCCAACCACTGCTTCACCATGATAAAATCTTTGAATGGTTGGTGTTAACTTTTGGCCTGTGTAAGGCCTTGTATAGCTTGATACTGTTCTTTCCCCCTAATCCTGAACTTCAACGCTTAACAGTGGAAACACTGTTTTACTTAAGTTTGGGGGGGACACTTTTTTGTATATATTTTTGTTTTCCTTTTTGTTTTGTATATAATTTTTTTTAGGGAGCGCCGACAATTTTGACCCTCTTGGTGTAGCCTGACAGTGAGGGCACTGTCAAGTTTAAGTTTGGGGGTGTGCTCGGTAAGCTTTCTTCCTTCGCATTCATTTGTATATTTTGCATTTGCATACCTTATTAAAAACCCACAAAAATTGAAAAATTTTCCAAAAAATATAAAAACTTTGTCGTTAAGTTAGCTAATAGGGTAACTTAGATTTTTATTCTGAAAGTTTAGTTGATATATTAGAAATAACTAAATTCTAGGCTTAGGAATTAAAAACCCTAAAAATAACCCTCATTCTGTCTAACTTTGGTAAGTATACGTCCGTACAATTTTTGAGTTCAGTTCTTGAGTTAAGTCAAGATGAGGGGAAAGTATTGAAGCTTTACTGAAGGATAAGTCTGAAAAATAGTTTCTTTTCTTGAGTTCAAATTTAGAAAGTATATACCCTACAAACTGCACTTACACGCACCTTGAAACTTGGGATAGTAGAGGATACCTAGAAATACTCTTGCTTGAAAGCCTAGTATGAAAGAAAAAACGGTATTTAAAGCTAAACACCAAAAGAGCATATTGAAAAATATATCTGGTCTTGAAAAAGAAAAAGAAAAAGAAAAAGAAAAAGAAAAAGAAAAAGAAAAAAATAGAATAAAGTCAAGACCTGGAAACTGCTATTTACGCTTTAAAGTTCACACATTCAGTAATCGGTCGTTAGTGCCTCAAGAAGCATTAATAGTCGCATGAAAGGTGTGTGAGCAAATCCGTCCATCCTTAATGAAAAGAAGTAGTATTAGGTATTAGGGCAAGGGTATTATAGCTTGAATTGAATTCTTGAGTGTAGGGGTGCAAATATACACACACGTAGGGGTATACAATCGATGTTTGGATAAAAGATAGAAATAAAGAATAAGACTTGTGTTTTCTGTAAAGTTGATAAAAATCCCTGATTTGAGGCCGCACTTTAGAAGGAAAACTCAGGAGATCCAAGGTTAAATAGATAGGAGGTGTGAAAAATAAGGGTTGGATATTTCTAACTTAGGATGATAGAGTTTCTAACGTAAATACTAAACTGTAGGAGTAGAATCGATGTTAACTTATGACACTAGCTTGACGGGATTTTGTGGGTGTAATCCGCTGAAAACCCTCAGGAAACAACACTCCTCCTACTAGGGACACCCAGAGGTTTAACGGCTTGTTGCACGCGCTCAGTGCAATCGCGTTCCCTGCGAAAGTGCGGTTAGGACATTTTTGTGAATAATTGGTTTTGCTCGGGACGAGCAAAAGTTAAGTTTGGGGGTATTTGTTCATAACAGAATACTGCATTTTATACCGCCCATTCTTATGCTCGTGTGTTTATAGGTAGGTGCTTTTAATCCGTGTTTGTTACATATTTACAGAGTACAGGTTTCCAGTACAAATATTGCAATTCAAGACAAAATCTCCACAGTTACGTCCAAATACGGAACATCTGTCACAGCAGATAAAAGCCGGGTTCCGGTCATCCATATCCGTCTCGTGCCGAGTACCAGTTCCAGAGACAAGACATATGACAATGGTCATTCGTGTCTGGGACAAGCACAGAGCACGAGGGGGGCTGCACAAGAATCAATGGGTGCGCGGAGCTCGAGGGAGATAAATTCAAATGTGTTGAAAAATGAAGCCATCATTGTTGACTATTGGAACCTGAAGCACTCATGGAAGAATATTGAAAATCTGTACATGTTTAACAGAAGAAAACAGCAACACAGGACCACAAAAGAAATCCGACCCTCTAATTCCTCCACATGGCCGCGGATCCGCGGCCAACATGGGGTCTAGGCCGCGGATCCGCGGCCGTTTAGGCTCCTCATCTGGTGAAACTTTGGGGGTAGGTGGCACAGTGTATTTAGGAATAAAATATTGCCTTAGGGTTTCTGTAAGCAGCCTATAAATACTCCAGAACTGAGTCCAATTTGGTGTCCATTCTTTGTTCCTCTTTTTGTTAGGATTTAGTCTTTTTTTTCTTCTTCTTCATTCTTTCTCCATGAAAATTGTAGTGAGAGCTTTTTGAGTGGAAGATCAATGAAGATGAGGGTTTTTGTATCATTCTCTTTTGTTTAACTTCCCCTTGAGATCCTTGCTTTCTCTTAATCTTTCAACCTCTTCATTGAGCTTGAAAGGTTAAGGGTTTGTTATTGATCTCAAGGGTCGTATTTTCTTATGCAATTAGTGCTTCATTTCACATGCGTTCTTTACCCTTCTCTTGATCTTACAACCTCTTGATTGAGCTTGCAAGTTTAAGGGTTGGCTATTGATCCCATGCTTATCTTGAGTTCTATGTTCTTGTAATTACTTTCTTGCTTATTTCTTTCTTGCTTTTTATTACTTGCTTTACATTAATGCTTTACTTACTTGCAATTTAATTCCATGCACTTTAATCACTTGTATGTAATCTTTTCTTTTCTTTGTTCTTTTCTTTTTGTTCTCTCTTTTTGGTTCGTTTTTGTGAATGGTTGTAATTATCATTGTTAAGAATAAATACGGTATTGTAAGTTAAGATTTTCTTTTCTCATTTCCTTTTCCCGTTATTTTCCATTGAACTCCGCCCAAACCATACGCAAGCGCTCCGTTAGGCACCCTACCCTGACAAGGTAACGGTGATTCCTAACCGCGACCGGTTGCGTTCGGTTTGGCCGGAGGCGAAAGCAAGAGACAAGAACGGAAGGACAAGGGTAAATAAGCCGTATTCCACGAATACCGCGCTTAAATCCCCTAATCCACGTTATTGCCGATTGCTCTAGCTTCAATTGGTCAAGACTCGGCTCAAAGGTTTTGAGTACAGATTTCTTTAGCTTATAATCTCGTATCTTTTTCTTAACAACTTTATACTTGCAAATAATACACATAGGATAGACTTGAACAAACACATACAAATTCTTTATTGACTCGTCTAAAACAAGAACGGAAATACAACCATCTCCCTGTGGATCGACCCGTGCTCAACCGGCTAGCTGCATAGCGACACCGTCCTGATCGCGGTAAACTTTAGAACTTTAAACATCTGACACGCTTTTAGCATGCGATCACCCACCGAGGAATCGAAGCAAACCCTGAAAATATTAGCGCCATCCTCAATATGGCAACACCCAGGAGCAATGTCGACATCATGAGACTCATGGGAAGGGTGGCTGCCTTGAGCCGCTTTATGTCCAGATCCGGAGAAAAGTGCCTCCTTTTTTTCAGGGCCCTATGGAAAATTCCTAAGTTTGAATGGTCTGAAGAGTGCCAGAGTGCTTTCGAACAACTCAAGGCACACCTGGCGACCCCACAGCTACTCATCCAACCGGTCGAGGGTGACGAGCTATTACTATATCTAGCCATCTCCGACCAAGCTGCAGGCTCAATGCTCGTCAGAGAATTCGAAGGCACACAGAGACCGGTCTACTACGTGAGCCATGTTTTCAAGGACGCAGAAACGAGATACCCGGCCATAAAGAAAATATCCTAGCGCTTGTCTTCGCCTACAGAAAACTTCGACACTATTTCCAACCGCACACAATTCTCATCCTCACCGAGCGACCTTTAGGGTCTATTCTCGCCTCCCCCGAATCGTCAGGTCGTCTGGAGAAATGGAAGTGGGAATTGTCCCAATTTGATATCAAATACCGTCCCCCACAAGCCATCAAAGCACATGTCTTAGCAGATTTTGTTATCGAATGCACCATCCCCACTAAAGAAGAAATGGAGGCACGGGGCCTTGAACCACGTCCCTTGGTCGAGGAGGTGCCCGACCCCATCCCAGATTGGGTGCTCTATGTGGACGAATCCTCCAAAGAGGAGGGGAGTAGGGCTGGCCTGATCATCCGCGGCCCGGATGAAGCAGAAATGGAATACTCTTTAAAGATCGGGTTCAGAGCGTCAAACAACGCCGCGGAATATGAGGCTTTGTTGGCAGGACTGTGAATCGCTTCCGGGGTAAGGCTGAAGACCATCAGGGTTCGCAGCGACTCCGCACTAGTCGTCGGCCAAGCAACCGGGTGTTTCGAGGCTCGGGAGCCACTCATGATAAAATACCTGGCCGAGGTAAAAAAGGCTTCGGAAAAGCTTCGAAAAAGTCCAAATGGAGCAGATTCCCAGGAACTTGAACACCTAGGCTGACGCCTTGAGCAAGCTCGCTTATTCCTATTCGGCCAACCATAAAAGAAATATCCTCTTCGAAGTCTTGTCACGGCCCAGCGTGGAAGACGGAGAGGTAACGCTCCAGATCTACACAGCGCAGGAAGAAAGCCGAGATTGGAGAAATCCCCTTGTGAAAATCCTAAAAGATGGTATACACCCTAAAGACTGAGGAGAAGCTCGCCGGCTTTGAGCCAAAGCACACCATTTCTTCTGGAGCAAAAAAAACCTGTACAAGAAGTTATACACTCAGCCTCTGCTCCAGTGCATCGACCCTCACGAGACATACTACGTTCTATGAGAGATACATGAAGGGGTCGGGGGAGCACATCAGGGGCCTGCACCCTGGTCCAGAAGACACTACTCCAAGGGTACTATTGGTCAAGAATACACCAGGATGCCGAGAAGCTGGTCAGAAGATGCAAGAACTGCCAACTCTTCGGCAGCATGCCTCGTCTTCCCACCACCGAACTAACGCCACTAAGTTCCCCTTGGCCGTTTACGCAATGGGGGATGGATATGGTGGGCCAACTCCCCATCGGCACGGGCGGACACAGATACATCCTTGTCGCTGTAGACAACTTCACGAAATGGATAGAGGCCGTGCCCATCAGGAAACCGGACGCCGCCTCTACGATAAAGTTCATACAGAACAACATAATCTCTTGATTTAGAATCCCGAGGTGCTTGGTTATCGACTATGGGACCAACTTCGAAAACAATAAAGTCAAAGAGTTTTGCAACGACTACCACATATTGATGAAGTTTGCCGCGGTCACACATCCGCAATGCAACGGGTAGGCCGAGTTAGCGAACCAGGGCATCATTTGCAGTCTCAGAGCCTGTTTGGAAGGAATGCAAGGCAGCTGGGTCGAAGAATTACCGCGGGTACTATAGGCGTTGCGGATGTCGAAAAAGTCACCCACGGGAGAAACCTCATTTAGCCTCTGCTACGGAACCGAGGCGATGGTTCCCGCGGAAATCGGATTACCCAGTTATAGGGTTGAACACTTTGACGACGAAGCTAACACCTTGGCACTTCGAAGCAACTTGGACATCTTGTTGGAAAAGCGAGATCGAGCGCAAATCAGAACAACCTCCTATCAGCAGTAGACATCTCGCTACGACAATGCCCGAGTTAAATATCGGGCCTTCAAGATGGGAGATTTGGTCTTATCAAGAAACGAGTTCGTAGACCAAGGGAGACAGCACAAGTTCTCCCTAAAGTGGGACAGACCGTTTCTCATAACAGAAGCATTGCCCGGTGGAGTATACTGCCTGTAGGACGCCCGGGGCCGTAATTTTCCTCGGCCCTATAACGCAGAAATGCTTAAGTTATATAAATAAGCATGTACCTTCTTTTAAATAATGTAATTCCTTTTTAGCTTCATTGTTAGCTAAAAGAAGAGAAGTTCAGCATTAACTAAGTCTTCCAAACTAGGTTCTTTCACAGGAGTGCTTCTCATGCCCACCGTGGGGATCCCAAGCCCTCATCGCGAGGCCACCGAGTAGATTCCTGCTCGGTCCATCCACAACGGGTTGCTTACTGCTCTACAAAGGTATGGATCCAAAGCTCTCATCGCGAGGCCACCGAGAAAATTCCTGCTCGGTCCATCCACAACGGGTAGCTTCCTGCCCTACAAAGGTGTGGATCCAAAGTCCTCATCGCGAGGCCACTGAGCAGATTCCTGCTCGGTCTATCCACAACAGGTATCTACCTGCCCTACAAAGGTGTAGATCCAAAGCCCTCAGGCGAGGCCACCGAGCAGATTCCTGTTCGGTCCATTCACAACGGGTAGCTTCCTGCCCTATGAAGGTGTGGACCCAAAGCCCTCATCGTGAGGCCACCAAGCAAATTCCTGTTCGGTCCGTCCATAACGGGTAGCTTCCTTCCCTATAAAGGTGTGGATCCAAAGCCCTCATCGTGAAGCCACCGAGAAGATTCCTGCTCGGTCCATCCATAATGGGTAGTTTCCTGCCCTACAAAGGTGTTGATACAAAGCCCTCATCACGAGGCCACCGAGAAGATTCCTGCTCGGTCCATCCACAACGGGTAGCTTTCTATCCTACAAAGGTGTGGATCCAAAGCCCTCATCGCGAAGCCACCAAGCAAATTCCAGCTCGGTCCATCCACAACTGGTAGCTTCCTGCCCTACAAAGGTGTGGATCCAAAACCCTCATCGCGAGGCCACCAAGCAGATTCCTACTCGGTCCATCCACAATGGGTAGCTTCCTGCCCTACAGAGATGCGGATCTAAATCCCTCGTCATGAGACCACCGAGCATCTTCCCGCCTTATGAAGACACGGGTCCAAGACCCGCACCAAGAAAGAGTCGAGGGACGCTGGCCTATCCAGACATAGCTAACGCATGATCCATACTCGATTACGGGGAAATGGAGGATACCGGCCTATCCAAACTTGGCTAACGCACGATCCATACTCAATTCCGGGGAAAGGGAGGATACCGGCCTTCCTACACTTAGATATCGCTCGATTCATGCTCGATGCACGATCGAATCCTCGACTCCGGGGAAAGGGAGGGCTCCGGCCTACAAGAAGATTGCGTCACGCCCACTGGATAACTTTTGCACTTGCGAGCTAAAATTACTTGCAAGATAAAAAGACTTGTACTTGCAAGATAAAGAAGAGAAGTTTTACAAGCTAAAAAAAGGGGGGGAAACTTTTGGTTTGAGCAAATGTATGTACTTTATTTAAGATCAAAATTATATATAAGATATTGTGGGCTTCTCAGCCTTACAAAAATACCCAAAGGCTTACAAAAATTCTAAAAAGAGAAAAAGAAGAAAAGGGAATAGCTCAGGCTGCCCGCTCGGCCACCACCTCTCCTGGCTCTGCGCCTCCATCGGGGACCACAACGGCGACCTCAGGCTCGGCGCTTCCGCATGCCACCACGGCTTCTACCACCAGCTTTGCGCCACCCTGTGGCGCTTCCTCGGTGAGGGGAAACTTGTTCGGAGTTCGCAGTCGATGAACTCGGGCATAGCCTCTTTGACGGCGTCGAGGGCATTGTGCCACCCAACGGCCGCGGAGTCGGCGAGATCGAGGTAAAACTGATCAGACGCCTTGTACTCCTCCACGGCCCTCTCTGCCCTGCTCTCAGTAAGCATCACCGTATCACAAGCCGCCCGGGCATCCTTTTTGAGGGCATCCCTCGACCTTTTCATGGCGTTGTAAAGCCTGTTCGCCTCCTCCATCTAAGCCTGGATAGCCCGGTTAGATTCGGTTAGAAGCCGATGGGACTCCTTCAGTTTGGAGGCCGTTAGCCCCTCGGCGACTAATCTCGAGTCAAGGAGGGTCGGCCTCTCTTCCGCTTGCTGTAATTGAAGAAGAAGCTCTTCCTCTTGCAAGGAGGATTCGCCCGCCTTCTTCATTGCCGGGGCGATCTCCTTGGACTCCATAGCGACTGTAGGGTGTTTTTCGTCACCCCATTGAGATGGGAATATGCGCGCGCTTGTCAGGCGTACTACAGATTCCCCCTCCCTAGGGTAGGCGGGGGTTTATTGATTGTGGGGATCCGAATCTCCGGCAGCCGCGGACTAAGCTGCCGTTAATTACCCCTCGCCTTTGGAGCGAGGGAACCTCCGATTGACGGGTTAAATTGGTCATGCGAACTCAATGTGCAGTGTTGTGTTTTGAAGGGGTTTTGGATATATCGGGGGCCCCGCAGAGTATTTACGGGGGTCCCGCTACCCGGATAGCAGGCTGGGAGTCAAGAGGGCTAGCAGCCCCCTTGCGGGGTGTGGGGCAGCACCCCGTTAGAAAATTTTTTCTAACAGGGACAGTGTCATGGAGTATGTGTGTGTGTACATATGTATACATATGTGTATATATATATATAAATATATGTATATATAAAAAAAAGGGAAAAGGCATCCAAAGGATGCGTGAGGCCAGCGCTTTGAGCGCAAGAGCGCTAGTGCACCACGTGTCAGTACGTGGGCGCTCGGGCGTTAGCGCAGCTCGAGCGCTAGCGCTCTAGGCGCAAGAGCGCTAGCGCACCACGTGTCAGCACATGGGCGCTCGAGCAGCAAAAGGGACTTGGTCCCTGCAATGGGAGTTGTACTCCCAGAAAGGAGCACTTATTATTCTGTATATATATATATATATATATATATATATGAGGAGTTAAACTCCTAAGATATTTTGAAGCTGATGAAGGGCTTCTCCCCTTGAGCCTTAGTTCTTCCCCAAAGTGGGGTTTCTGGAGATGGGTCTCCTTATTCTTCCTTTGTTGGCCGGATCTTGAAGATCCAGAAATATGAGATTTTAAAAATCTCTCCTTTCTGAGATCTGATGGCAGATCTGAGTTCTCCTTTGTGGGTTTTATGGTGAAAAACTATTTAGTTTTGGAAAAGAAAGAGTAAAACTCTTGATTTAATATCAAAGGAAAGAAGAAGGTTTAGAATCTTCAGAAAGGGGAAAGAGGCACAAACCCTAGGTTTTTTGAGAGAATGAAAAGTGTTACTTTATTCATCATCATGTTGCCTTATATAGGCTTACATATTTACATATAGCCCCTTGGACTTTGCAAAATGGCATTTTGCCCATCTCATGGCTCATGTGCCATTTCTTTTTTGCACATAAGCTATGGGCTTACAAAATATTGGCTTTATGCCCATTTTGCATACATTCATGCATAAAAAATTACATAAAAATTATTTATTACATGATTTTGTTGTTGGCATGGAGAGGCTGGCCGCGGGCTCGACTTGGGCATGGGCCCGCTTGACCTGGGCTTGGGCCCACCTGGCTTGGGGTTGACCTTGGCTTTGACTCGGTCAACCGGTGTGCAAATTTTTTCCCCAACAATGACAAGGAGAGCGTAGTGCTGAAGGACCTGAGGAAAACAGCAAACGTGTTAAAAACTGAAACTGAGGAAATAAATCTTAAGAAATTTTTAAAGAAAGCTACCGATCTGATCTGCCTCCTGAGCTATTGTGGGCACTTAGGCCTTCATGGTGCCCCGGGGAATCTTGGCCCCAGCCGCCTTCTCCATGTCCGCCAGCAAGCAGTCGGCCACGGTTATCCCCGATGGCACCTCGATGCAAAAGTCACCCTCCTGCACTTGAATCCCGATAGGGGGTGGCCGAGAAACCACCTGCATCTGTCTCTTAAGGGGGGATTCAGCGGGGGAATCACCTCCGCCCTAACCCGAGGCGCCGGGCCCCGCGCTTGTTTCTGTCCCCCCCTACGGCATTCCTCTGGGACGGGGGGTGCTACGGGAGTCTTGGCCGGAGGAGTTTTCCTAGGAGAAGCGCTCAAACCTGGTCGGTACGAGTTTGCGCCGCCGGTCTTTCTTCCCTGGGCCTTGGCAGCCATAGCGGCCATAATTTTTGATCGGTCCATGGGCTCTGCAAAAGAAAAAAAACATAAAGAAAGGGTCAGCAACACAGAAACGGCAAAAGAATTTTGGTAAAGTCTAAACAGATCATCGGGAGCCCTAACTTATCTAAAAAACATGCAGGACTGAGCCCGGCCCAGCTCAGTACCTGCTCGGAAGTAGGATATTAGCCCGCTGAATCGGTTCCCACTGGGACACCACCTTCGCCTCGGGAACATTCAACTACCTCACCCTCGAGCAGTCGGCCCTGTGCCACTGGGTGGGCACAGGCCAATCCTCACCCTCCAGAAGACCGACGAAAACGAACTTCTCCTTCCACTCATGGATAGAAGAAGGGACGACCATTACCCCAGACCCGGCCGCCCTGCCCTTACATTTTTTAAACGACAGATACACCCAACTCGGCTCTTCCTTACTAGTCCCGGGGTGATTTTTATAACAAAGAAAAGACATGAGGAGGCTCAAATCGAAGGAAATCCGATCAAATTTTAACCGGACTAGAAACCCGAGGAGGATCCTCCACGAGTTCGGCACTAGCTAGCCCGGGGCAAGACGGAAACAATGGAGCACCGCACAAACCTTGGATGAGAAGGGCAGACGTATCCCTACTCGGAATGCTTCCTGATACAGAGCAATCTCCTTATCCCGCACCTGGTCTACCTGCTCACCTTATCTGGCCAGACGGAGTTAATAGCCAGAGGGGATATGGAGTCGAGTCCGAATGTCGGAAAGCTCGTCCAGACGATTCAAGACGGAGGGCGCATCGTGAGTATTCCCGATGCGCACCTTAGGACCCTTTATCACTACCCGACGGCGAGTGATAAGGGCGGCCCTGACTCTGGGGGGCGAGCCCGACACAGATGACGCAGTAGAAGAAGAACCCTCTTGGCTATCTGAAGCCGAGAAGGAGGAAGACCCGCTGGACTTGGCCCAGAAACTGGAACCTCATCGCCCGACTCTA
This sequence comes from Agapanthus africanus, assembly GCA_030015575.1. Lineage (NCBI taxonomy): Eukaryota > Viridiplantae > Streptophyta > Magnoliopsida > Asparagales > Amaryllidaceae > Agapanthus > Agapanthus africanus. The sequence continues at coordinate 100,599,861 of CM057346.1, read as the reverse complement.
CCCCTACTACATTTACAAACACCTCCTAGGAAGACATCTAACCTCATTCAAGGAAAGGGTTTGCTGAGGAAAATTCAGCAGAAGATCCGACCTAAGCAGAGGTGCGCCGGGGAATCTTCAAACGATGAGAGACAATTAAGGCAAAGTGTCGGCCTTAGGATAGTCCCCTCTTATTTATACACTCCAAAGAGAACATCCTACAGCCTAGATCGATTCCCGCCAAAACGAAGCGTCACACCTAGCGGCCGTCGAGGCTCCACGTGGCAATCGACCATTGGAGGCGTCTCTTCGTGGCAGGAGTCAGAAACAGCCTATAGCGCCCCGCCAACCAACGTTGGACACGTGGCCCGTAGCCTAACTGACGATCAAGTAAAATGGCACCCCTCTTTATAGCGCAATCATTTCACCGATCCGCTGACGACATCAGGGATACGCGGAAATTTTAGGCGCACGGTGAAACGCCATATGGACTCGAAAATCGAAACGACGCGACTGCCAAACGCCATGTTATTCCCGGATAATCCACCATGAAGAAATCTCGGCACCAAGCTGAGCAGAGAAATCCAAGCAGACCACTCTCGACCCGACCCATAAATAGGTTGAAATGAGAGTGGGGGGCTAATGATGATGCTCACAAGTGGGAATTCCCCAGATCACGACACGTAGCGGATGACATGTCCCGGGGGCTACGGAGCTGGAATAAGCCTAATGCATTAGAGACGTTCCTCGGCACCTCGTCTCCGAGGTCGCATCTGGCCTTTCGGAGACCTCCCAAGAATACCTTCCGTATTTGCCTAGCAACCAGCCATCAGCTCACCTTTGAGCAATCCTACAACCGAGCTTCCACAGCCTCCCTGCTTGTCTCCAAGCCATCTGACAGGCCGAGCTTCCTCGGCCTCCCGGCTCGTCTCCGAAACATCTAACAGGCTGAGCTTCCTCGGCTTCCCCGATCAACCGAGAGCGCGGAGCCCAAGAGCCCCCACAACGTCTCCGTATATCTCGCACAAGCAAGATATCCGCCACCCCATGTTCCGCATCCTACACGGGCGCGTTCCATCATTAATGAGCGGATCCCGCCATCAACGCTAGCAAAACCGACGATGAGGATCTCGCACCTGCTCGATCCATGCGACCACTATATAAACCCCTCTTTCAGACGACTCAGATAACTCGAATTCATTCCAATAAGTCGCTACTCTGCTCTTATTCCATGGTACTAAATTGATCATCGGAGGGTCCTACGGTGGTCACCCACCCTGGGACTTCCTTTGCAGATAGCTCTGTGTCGATACCTGTTAGTGATGTATGCCCTAGAGGCTATTATTGTATCATACTGGTTTGTATATTACTTAATGGAAGCTTGGGATATTCACAGTTGTATTGACAGTCTTACTCAAAATGGTAGTATGCTACTTGCTTTGTTTCTACTTCAATATGTGCATCTGTTTCTTTTAGCATATCTCTTATACATATTAGTAGAGCCCTTAGGATCTTTGCTTGATTACCAGAGTTGTGATGGCAGTCACACTAGTGGGGGCTGGGTAATCTACAAGCACATCCTTATACAGGTCCTTGGTCATAGGATTATCGAGATGGGGCATCGATACTCTGGAATAGACTAGTGTATACACTTCTCATCCCAGCAGGGGAGATGGTCTATCCCGCATCCATTAGTACGTCATACTGGAGATAGTATGCAGGTGCTCATTAGGTTATGAGTACACTGGACAAGACTCATCGGGAACTGTTAGTGGGTATTATACCTATCGTCGGGTAGCAGTTCCCAAGTGACATGAGTATAGCTTTGTCCGTCGACTTGACACTGCTACTTCGCCTCGAGTGTGTTCCCACTGTACTATGATTACTACCCTACCATGGCTCAAAAGATTCATGCAAACAGGTCGTAGTTGGGTGCAGTCCCGAAGCACTTGGAGGCAGCGGCGGTTAGATAGGATTCGTCTCTCCCAGTATTGGGGATTGATAATGTGCTGTGTTTGGAGAGCCATTACACAAAGTCCCTGGCCAGGACAAGTGAGATTTACTGGTAGGTATTCCAGTAGTTTCTCAAGGTATTCTGGGCTACACTCCGGTACGACTTATTGTGCTATTAGGGGTCTGACGATTACTGCCCCCCTAGGCTCGATATGCGATACTCTTAGACGAACAAAATGGACTGTACGGAGATTTTCACATGCAGGCTCAGTAGGAGTTCGGATGGGTTTGCTCATCGGCCTTCTTATCGACAGATATCTGGGTAGCCGTTACGTACAGCTAGTACCTGTCATGACCTGAAAGTACGGAACATGACCGGCACTTAAACTACGAACGTCTCGAGGCGTACGTAATCTAAGTAAACCGAAAACCCAGAAATCCAAACCAAGAAAATAGTAGAGTGAAGGAAAACCAATTTAAAACAAGTAGTTTTAATAGCATAAGCCGAATTATGCGGTTTTTAAGAACATCAAAATTTTACTGAAAATTTCGGCAGAGTCTCCTTTGTAAATACTGGCCCCCAAACGGGATACAACATGAATAGTATACGAAATCAAGAAAAGGCATCCCCAAGCGGGAGCTAGCTCTTCGTCAATCGACCGTCACAACCACACAAGCAAAATAATATACAACGCCAACGGCGAGGATCAAAACTCAAAAGGAAACTCAAAACCACCAGAAATCCACAGAAATAACACGCGCGACTCTAAGGTCGAAAGAATATCTTCACGGGTCTCTATCTCAAAAATAAATACATGTTTGGTTGATGGAATTTACTAGATACAACGGAATAATATTATACAAGGTAATATGATGGGTACGATACAAGAAAAACCCACCTACTAGCAAGTCACCCGAATGAAACTGAGCTCGCAAAGCCGTAATGAAACCTGTACGGCAAACCTGCAAGAAACTGGGGCACAACGGGGGCGAGTTGCCAATTCGTGAATAGAAAAATATCTACGCACAGAAATCGCATAAATAACGCAATCTAGGTCAATGATCATAATATGTCCTCAATTATATGAATAACACGTAGCCTATAACAAGGCTAGGGTAAATATCTAACCCGAGTGTAATCTCATGTGCCCGTGTTAGTGCCTCAGGTAGCAATATGTCATATGAATGAGGTATGAATGCATGAAAACATAATACATGTAAATGAAGAAACTGTTTTCATAAATTAGTGAGATTTCCTTCGTATTTTTAAACTGAGGTATCATAATGAAATCAGTATCAACAGTGTCTAGCATCGACACAAAACATAAATCTCACTGTCTCGAAATATCAATGTCTCAATCTCAATATCTAGGGCGCCGTCAGTCCAGACCGGCCCCTACCATCCATCTCAAGACCACGACGGTATCCTCCGGATATCCGACGCGTCGGGTAATATCACCGGTAGGTAATCTGTCCCCTGCCAGGCTCAACGTCAACACCACATTCATCTTGCCCCGGGGTACCATACCGGGCCCACCATGTACCCGTGACGGTTCCTCCACTCCTCGACACGGATCTCGAAAACCACAGCAAACTCATGGTGGACGACACTTACATCACTAGAAAACCGCAATTTACATATTTTAAAAGGTTAATAAGTTTAGAAATTTTGCGGCTTTCCCCCGAAATCCAGAAATATCTTAAATCTCAAGAAGTCATCACAAGTGCATATGTCAATGCTAATGAATGTATATGGTGTCAATAACCAAGTTGCAATGTATGATTAATAACTAGGCATGAACAATGGAATAACAGTATGCATGAAGTGACAAGTAATAACTACAATGTCTAAACTGGCATATAACCCAGGTACACTAATATCGTATCAACTACTAACTAACAAGCTAAGACAAGCAATAGTATTTTCTAAGTGTACGTGACACGGCAATTACCGATGAAGATGTGTGTGAGCCGGCAAGTAAGTGTATGTGGTACATACGCATCATCGGTAATGGTGCTGGTGTCCTAACAGCATGATATCAATAATGGAGTATGCAGCAAAATAAGTATGCGGGGCAGAGCGAACAGCAATAATGTGCGGAAGCAGAATACTAGACACAACGATAACTAATCAGTATTAAACTAATATAAGTCCTACAAATGGTGCCTTTTGAAATAACACGAATCATGGGGTTTTGAAAATAGGGGCTACGGTGTTTTTATGAAAAGATACGTCTTTTGAAATATCCGTAGGATCCCTTGGGCTGTCTTTAAGAATGCCCACGATTCGTTGGTTTTTGAAATAGGTAAGAAGTCTAATCTAATCTAACAACTACACTAAACTATACGGCTGAACTAACAAGCTGAACTACAGGTAAGGGAACCGCCTATCATCTGAGTCGATACATATACATACCTGTATATGTATAGTCGGTGATCCCGCCTCAATAATATCATATCCGATACCATATCTATAATCAGGCATCCCAAGTCAAGAGTGCGGATCAATCATCAATATAGCTCGTACGTAAATCCGTCGTACGGCATCCCAATCTGGGTACGGGTCAATATCACATTCATCATACTATTCACCTGGTATCCTCTTTATCAATTATCATGATCGGGGTACTGATCTACGTCTAGTACCATACTGATACCGCCTACGTATGCATGGACGTGTGTGAAACACTACGTCAAGGACCCGCTACAACGTCATGTCGTATCTCAAATACAAACCCTGCTATATCACCGATCTCACGGCCTCAAATCAAATCTCATCGACTCAGCTCAATCCCAAGTATCATCCTCAAATCCGTATGTGAACACATAGTCCCATACCCATGTGAACCCATAAGTAAAAAGAATCCCATGAGCACATATCAATAGGGATGTATGCAAGTATGTATGTGTGTATGTGTAGTGCAACACTACCCTAAGGTTCGCAACACTAAAGTAATCCAACACACCAATATCCATCCTAAGCAACGTTATTAATCCCAAATAACATATAATAAATGTTGGTGTGTATACGCATCCGTATACACCACCACGGACTGCGGGGGTGCTATACGCCATCCACCCGACTTCTCCCCGTAGATATAAATCTACTCACCTGGTCCTCGCTAGCCGGTGCCGACGTCGCCACGCGCTTGCTTGTCGTCTCGAAGTCCGCATGGGGTACCTACATATCATAACGCACCGTATCGCATTAAAACTAAATTCGAAATCGAAACGGCATACGAAAATCAAATCGGCACGCGTATCACGCATAGGTCCAAACCTATCGTCTACGCATGCAAGAATAGTCAAACCAACCCTCGATGTCGATGTACAAACGTTAAACCATCGAGAAAAATCCAATCACACTCATTTGCACATTCACGAACACTAATTTTAATATAAACTAGGTTGAAACTCACAAAAACCCCAACTTTACTTAAAAAGTCACTTTTCCGAAAATCTAGCAAGCACAATTCGCCGTTTTTGTACAAAACAGGATGTTTAAATGAATGTAGCGGCCAATATATTTATTAAATATCTTAAATAAGTCATAGAAACAATTTCCGGAATTTAATCTCATTAAATTCCAAAAACCCTAATATTCTAGTTTACAAAATACCCTTTTTTTTTACAATTTCATTGCAAAAATGCACAACTACAATTTAGGTTGGATTTCCATGAACTAAAGTGTTAAACTACACTTAATAAAGTTAATAATATGATAAAAACCCTAACCATATTTTTAATCTCACATATAAATGCATTTCACAAAACCCTAGTTTGCACAAAAAAGTTTAATTTGGACATTTTTCAAGTAACAACTTGTAATATGCAACTAGATAAATTTTAACAATTTTTCAAGATGTTAGCTCACATCACAAACCATGCACAAGTGATCACAACCCAATTTCAAAATAAAACCCTAACTAGAATTCCTTAATCATACAATTGAACCCACATAAAACCAAATTAACACTTAATTAAGCTAACTACAAACAATTAACAACAATTTAAGCAAAAGGGTTAGAATTTACCCAAACAAATTGAAGATCCTACAAGCACACATAGCCCTCCAAAATGCTCCCTTGTCACCAAAATCCATGCTATACGTGCTAAGCTAAAATGGGTAGGAGTCGGATTTTGATTTGGATTTTTGCTTGATTTTTTGTGGATTTTTCTTTGATGGAACAAAGAGAGGAGAAGAGGAGAATGGGGCTGTTGGGGGGGTTGCTGGTTTTGGCCAGGTTGTGGGGGGGGGGGGTTGGGTGAGGGAGTAGAGAGAGTGAGGTGGAGAAAATAACAAGTAAGGAAGTCCAAGTCAACACAAAGTCAAAAGTCCAACTCATTTATCCATTTTCTTTTCTTTTCTTTCATTTCTTTTCCTTGAAATCCAAGTGGGGACAAAAGAGGGGGCTGCTGAATTATTCAAGGGGATAAGTGAATGGGGGTGTGTGGGTGTGGGTACGGGTGTGGGGTGATGAAAAATGATAAATACAATACCCCAAGCATCCATTTACGCTAAAAAAAAAGCCTTTTTTCTTCAATAATTTCTAAACCGTTTTGGCAAATGATTTTGTTCCAAAAACCACATGATAAAATTTTATTTAATGTTTTATGATGCATAAAATTTGTTTCAACTCATTCCAATTTGTAATTTTCCCTAATTAAATGTATTAGTGACGGCTTAAAATAATAATAAAATAATATTTTTTCAGAAAATTTGAAATTTCACCAGCGGCTCAATAAACACCAAATAATAGCAATTACATAGCTAGAATATATATATTTAATTTTTATAATAAGATATTTGTATTTTGACTTTTTACAGAAAACCCCCTTATTTTACCGATTTTTCGAAATTTCACCGAAACGATTTTCAAAACGTTACAGTACCGCTTATGGCTTGTGGTTAAGCCCACTGCCAGCGTACCGTCGAGTCTTTAGAGTCCCACATAGAGGGTTTCCCTGCATCGGGCGAAAGATGTAGTGGTCGTATAGTTTTACGATAAGGCTTCGATCATGTACGTGCACTTGTGTGCGTTTGATGTTCGGGAGGATGATACTAGTGGGCTTTGGTTTAAGCCGGATCCTAGTATTGTATTGATGGTTTTGTTTCATCTCTTTGTATTCGTATTCTTCGGAATGCGGATGTGGGTATATATATACGGATGAGGGGCATTCTCGTAATTAGCTCGGGAAAGCTTCTAGAAGTGGACACCTATTAGGGTTTGATTTCTTTTTAGGGATAAAACTAAATGGGTGGAGAAATGAGGTAGATTTGAGCATTGAACCTAGCATGGCTACTTAGTGACTCATGGCTATGACTCACTAGAAGATTTTTGTGAACTCATTAGATATTTGTGTGAGAAATATCTCCACAATTATTGAATAAGACCTACTCATTCTAAAGAGGGCAGCCAAGCTTTTTCTCAATGCTCAAAACTCCATTCTCATTTTCTCAAGTCCTTCACTTCTTTCTCATAAACCATAATTGTCTTATGAGTTGAGAAACCCAGGGTTCAAAGAGACAAAGTATTCCATCTGCACTCTCTACATCACTTAAGCCATCTAGTCTAGCAAGCTACTTGCCCTAGTTACCTCGGATTTGAGGTTGGAGCTCGGACTATAGACTCTTGGGTGGATCGTCTTTGACTCGAAGAAGCCGACGAGGAAGCCACGATCCATTACGATCCTTGGAGCCTAAGATGAAGAGGAGGACAACAAGTAGAAGACCCGAAGGACTTGGTTTCATGAGTGTTCTTCGCCGAAAGATGCGACCGGGACGTTAGGACGTCCGACCTGAATTTTGGGGGTAGATGCTATTTGGTGCTATCCGTCCACCTCTCCGAAGATGCCAAGTTGATTTATGACACCATATATCGAAGATTTAAATGGATGCGGCCGATATAGCAGACTTCGTCAGATTCCCCCTCATTGAGGGGTTTTTGATTGTGGGGACGCTCTTCCCTGCAGGAGCAAGCCCCTGCAGTTAATTACACTACCGTATCGCGGTAACCACTTTCTCCTTCTCCAGATGGTCACTTTGTGTCGTGTGTGTTTGTTTTGTTTTTGGTTGCCCGTGGATTGTATACGGAGACTAATTTATGTTGTCGCCCGTAGGGCGTGGATTAGTCCAAATCCGTATTTTCTTAGATTTGGTTTTGGGTTGGGTTTAAGGATCGTTAATCTCATTTGAGACTAAGATCAACTTAAACGTTTGTTAAGGACACGTTAGTCTAATTTTAGACTAAGATCTACTTAACAGGATCATTTAGATCCAACAAAAGAGCATTTTGGCTCTATTGTTTTAGTTTAGAGACTTTGCGGTCCAGTTTAAAGTCATCATAGTCTGTAAAGTTTAAGGACATCATAGTCCAGTTTAAAGACGTCATAGTCTGTGAGTTTAAGGACCCCACAGTCCATGGAATGTATGGTTGTCGAGACCCGTCACCTTTCTGAAGACGTTGAAGGATTACAACGATAAATCTCAGAGGAGTGAAGAGATGTACCCTTGAACCAATATTGGTTGGGAGATCTGTAGTCCAATTTTGGGACTAAGATCAAAGATTTATGAGCATATGGGCTCATTTAATCTGAATTAGGGTTCTGTGGCCAACTTGGGCTCGGCCCATTAAAATGTTGAACATTTAACAATGCTGAGCATTAGCTTGAATTTTGACAATTATTTTTTGTCTTTTATTGAGTGCTGAGCACTCATCATAGCTCTGGGGCTTTATTTATAGAACGGTTTATGTTCTCTTAGCGCACACGTGAGGAGCACGTGGCGCGCTTGGCGCTATGCGCCAGTCAATGAGCGCAGAGCGCTTCTTGTGAAATAGCGCACACGTGAGGAGCACGTGGCGCGCTTGGCGCTGTGCGCCATTCAATGAGCACAGAGCGCTTCTTGTGAAATAGCGCACACATGAGGAGCACATGGCGCGCTTGGCGTTGTGCGCCATTCAATGAGCGAAGAGCGCTTCTTGTGAAATAGCGCACACGTGAGGAGCATGTGGCGCGCTTGGCGCTATGCGCCTGTCAACGAGTGCATAGCGCTTCTGTTTAACTAACGCACACGGGAGGAGCACGTGGCGTGCTTGGTGTTGAGTGCCAGTCAATGAGCGCAAAGCGCTTCTTTAAATTTGGAGCGCTAAGGCTCTGCAGCGTTGTGCGCTAGATTTGAAGCGCTGAGGCGCTTCTTTTAATTAGAGCGCTAGGGCTCTTTTTAGGCAGCTTTGCGTCCTGAAAATTAATTTTTTCTCATATAAGAGACTTTGTCTCATAGATCTAAGAACAAAGTTCTTATTTTATAGGAGATGTTTCAGTCTCTTATGTTTTTGGTGAAAGGCTTTGTCTTTATGGATCTGTGATCCTAAGAGAATTGAATTATTCTCCCCCCTTTTTATAATGAGATGTTATGATCTCTTTTGTGAAAGACAATTTATCTTAAAGATCTATGATCTAGTATAAGAACTAAGTTCTTTTTATGATGAGATGCTTTGATCTCTTTATTTTACCTTGAAAAAATTCTTCTTCTGCTAAGAATTTTGCTCTTCTCTCTGAACTTTCTCAAAGTTTATGGGGGCGTTCTTCTATATCAGACTTGAAGTCTTGGAGCCTTTATATAGGGCAAGCTGATTTGTTGAATCAGTTGAAGTGATCTTTTCTCTAATTGATTTGGGGATTTCCCCACCGTTGGATCTTTGATTCTAGGGCTTCTGTTTTACAAAAGGTAATCTTCTTGTTTTTAACAAGATTGAGAAATCTTTTCTCACGCGGAATTTATTCTGCACTATTGTGATTTTTAATCACCATTGGATCATTGATCCAACGGTGCTCTGATTTACAGAGCAAAATCTTTTCGTTTGGAAAGATTCTGAAGAATGTTTTCTTAACAGAATTTTCTTCTGGTAACTTGATGATTTATCATCTTCGCTGGATCTTTGATCCAACGGTAGGGAACATTTAGTTCTAGCGCTATGGCACTCGTGCTTTGCACGTGAGCACTGCTTCAGAGCACTGGTGCTCTTTGTGCTAGCACGCTCGTGCTCTGCACGTGAGCGCTACTTCAGAGCGCTGGCGCTCTCTTCGCCAGCGCGCTCATGCGCTGCACGTGAGCGCTGCTTGCTGGCGCTTTTATGAACGCTGCTTTATTTCAAATTTTGAAAATTTGAACAGAGCTTTGCTCTGATTGGGGAAAACAAATGCCCCCCCCACCGTTGCGCTCACGTGGCTCACACGTGGGCGCAGCGGTGGTAGCATCTCCACCATTAGATCAACTTAGAAGTTGAAACGGCTCTCAGTGCCTATAAATAGGGCCTTTGGCCCTTGAGATGATTTCTGTTCATCTTCTTTCTTGTTTTCTGAGAATTAATTCTCCTTCAGAGCATAGCTCTTTGTTTTAAGAACTTTCTTAGGGACAGAACTCTGTCAAAATTTAGGTAAAGATTAAATCTTTGAAGAGATTAGTTAATAATCTAGGGTTTCACCCATTGACAGAGCTTTGCTCTTTTCAAATCATATAGATTTTTAGGGTTTCTCAATAGCGCTTTGCTCTTCATAAATCTAAAGAGATCTTTCTTAGGGTTTCTTAACCCATTAACAGAGCTTTGCTCTTTTCAAATCATATAAATTTGTTAATCTTTTATGAAGAACTCTTAGAGTTTGTTCATAGATCTTGAAGATCATGGAATTTTTAATTCATTAAAATCTTTGCTTTAAGTTTTCTGATGGGTTATTCCATCATCTTTACAGAGCATGGCTCTTAGAATTCTCAGGGAATTTTTTATTCTCCTCATAATTTATTTTGATAGGTGTCACTCCTGCCTGCTGAGCGTTGCTCTCGAGGAGTTTAACTCCTTAACCCGAGAAGTCTTTCATTAAATGAGAATATTTTTTAGGATTTCTCCTTTATTTGCACAAATTTGAATTTGTTGTGTTTCTCAATCAGAACTTATTTTCTCAGCGAGGATATCAAGAGTTGTTTAAATCCCCGTGTCTGTTTCAATGAGCTTTTTCTTAATCAGTCTGCCCACTAAATTCTCACTGATTTTCCTTTTCAGACGTTATGGCCGCTCATCTGTTTGATCTCGACGAGATTATTTCTTATGGAGACATTCACGCACTAGGCCGCTGCCAGAACCAGGAGTTTACAAACGCTCAGTGCGCCGAAATCATGCATCGCTTTGATGAATACAATGGTCGACTGCTTCCTCATCGTTCTGCTCTTTTGAAGCTCATTGTGAGAGCGATCTGGGAAGCACTTCCTTTATTCTATGACGGCATGCTGCTTAAAGCATTGGATGACGCCGGAGATAAGGTACCCTCAGTGTATCTGATGGGCCTAATATCAAAGAAAAGGCGAGACAATCTTGTTGATATTCTGAATCAAACTTTTTAACAGGCGACGATAATTGCTGCTTATCGAAGGGCGGAGGACATCAGTGAGGACCCTGACGCTTGTGATCGTGAGAGGAAGAATACGAGAATGGTCCGAGAGGCCCGAAACATTTTAGATAGCTTAGCTTTTGAATTTCTCAATCCATGTCTTGGATTTGATGTCTTGCCATTATAAACATTAATGATGTTTTTGTTTACCGTTTCATCGCTATAAGAATTTTCTGAAGTATGAATAGACAATTCTTGTTTCCGCATGTTTATTTTATGCACTAAACCTTTTCCACACATACATAAATGGGTATGCTTCGAACGCTTAACTGGACGCGAATCAAATGTTCTTCTTACTGTCATTCATAGTATGTGATTGACGTCCGTAGGTTACGCCTTTTCATCTCGATTTGATGCAGAGCAGTTTACGCACTCTTGAGTAGCACTTCTATTTCTTTGGCATGTAATTTTGGCAAATGTGGTATGTAAATAGTCCATCTTGACCTCTTTGTAGGGTAGCGATGGCTTAGGCAACAGGTTCAGGTCTGCCACCTAAGACTTTTCAATTTTATGAGCCATGAGGGACTCATAAAGATTTTTCTCCCTACGGGTCGTGATGAACCCACAGGTGTATTTTCTCCTTAGGAATCGTGAGGATTCCGAAGTGTGTTTTCCCTTGAGAGTCGTAAAGATCTCACAAGAGAATTTTCTCCTTACAAGTCGAGAGGACTCGTAAGTGATTGATGAGTTGACCTAATCCCGAGTAAAAGCATTGCTTTGACGGGGAGATCGAGAGTTGACTTTGGCCATTTTCCATGGGGTCAGGATTGGCTTTAGCCGTGTTCCACGGGGTCAGGGGTTGACTTTAGCCATATGGGGTCAGGATTGACTTTAGCCATACGGGGTCAGGGGTTGACTTTAGCCATATGGGGTCAGGATAGCCATACGGGGTAAGGATTGACTTTAGCCATATAGGGTCAGGGGTTGACTTTAGTCATATGGGGTCAGGATTGACTTTAGCCATACGGGGTCAGGATTGACTCTCGGTTGTCTGTGCACCGCCGAGTTATGGAACTGGGAACTTTGCCGCGGCTCCGCTTTGCTGACGTCGCATCTGCTGTAACGAGACGAATGTTGAGGTGGTCTATAGGTTGTCTGTGAACCGTCGAGATTTGGAGCAAGGGACTCAACCATGGCTCCGCTTGATTGTCACGTCTGAATCCTGCTGGAATGAGGAGGAACACTGTTGTGGGTCTCCAGGCTGTAGACTTGGCCGCCGAGACTTGGAACTAGGGACTCTGCCATGGCTCCGTTTGATGGATGTCGCGTCTGTCTTGTTGGAGATAGTGCCCTCAGAGTCAATTATTGGATCACAGGCACATGATTGCAATGATTGAGGGAGGACCTATGCCGGTAGGACAGTCTTACTCAGGATGATAGCATGCTATCTGGTTTATCTTTATCATCGTGTACTGTTTTAGGCGACCTTACAGGTCGCTATTACACGTTGATAGAACCCCTAGGATTCTTGCTTGACTGCCAGCAGTATAAGGGCGATCATATACGTGGGAGTTGGGGTCTATAAGCACATTCTTAAAAGGTCCCTAGTCGAGGGAGTTTCGAGACAGGGCATCAATACTCTAGAGTAGACTAGTGTATACAGTCGAGACCCCGACGAGGGGCGGTGGCCGGTCTCATAAGCCACTGGTGTCAGTTGGTTCACCTAAGATGTATACAGGTGCTCATTGGGTTATGAGTATGCCGGACATGACTCGCCGGGAACATACTAGTTGGTCTTATACCTGACGTCAGATAACAGTTCCCTGGTGACATGTGTACAGGTTAGTTCATCGACCTGAGATCGTCATTTGTCTCGTGTGAGTTCCCACTGTACTTTAATTACTACCCTACCATGCTCAAAGGAGTCGTGCAAATAGGTTTTAGTTGGGTACAGTCCCGAGCCACATGGAGGCAGTGAGCGGATCTGCAGGGGTTCGTCTCTCCCGGTATTGGGGGTGAGGTCGCGCTGTGTCTAGGAGAGCCGTTACACGAAGTCCTTAGCTAAGGCAGGAAATTTACTGGTAGGTATTCCAGTAATATCTCAGGGTGTTTTGGGCTACACTCCGACACGACTTGTACCGCTATTGGGGGTCTGACTTTTACCAACCCCCTAGGCCCGCAATGCGATACTCATAGACGAACGGACCAGACTGTACGGATATTGTCACTGACAGGCTCAGTAGAGTGTCAGGATGAGTTCGCTCATCGAGTCCCTTTTGGTCAATACCTGGTAGCCCATTACGTATGGCTAATACATCTGACGTGCTAGTGGTTAAATCCACAGCCAAAATATTGACGAGTCTTTAGAGTCCCTCACATACAGTTTCTCAAGTTTCGGGCGAAACGCTGTAGAGGCCGTATGGAGATATGGCAGGGTTCGATCAGATACGTGCAGCATTGCACGGATCATGATCGGACGGATAATACTAGCAGGCTTTGGTTTAAGCCGGATCCTAGTATTGTACAGTGTAGAATTTGTCTCATTGCATTTGTATTCGGTCGGAATATAAATGCGGGTATGTATATACAGTCGCGGGATTTTCCTGTAATTTATTACGGGATTAGTTTTCTGAAGTTGCCAGTTTGCATTCCGTTTCGGCCAGTTTTCTTTTGTTCCTTCACGGCCGGATTTTTCTGATGGAGGGGGTTATTTGCAAGTGTGCAAATTAGTTATGTGGAAGGGGTTTCTTGTAAATGGAGGAGGAAAATTCATTTTGTGTGGGAAAATTTTGGTATCTCATTTTTTTCCCATTCATGCAAAAGACTAGCTCTATTTTTTTCATTGCTCCTTTTCAAATCCAGAGGTGGGAGCCCGTAAAATAACCCGGCGATGTGGTGCCCGTTTCGACGAGGAGATGAAGACCGGAGATTCCGCGAGGAGATCGGGACGGAGGCCGAAGACCGAAGGACACGGATCGCTCGGTATAGCTTCCTTCCCATTCTCTAGTTTGCTAGCGTTAGGTTAATGGCCCGATCCGGGTTTTATAGTGCGCGGTAGTGCCGGTTTTAAAAGTTTTGTAAAAGTTTCGTTTCCACATTTTGGTCTCGGATTGACGGCCGGGGCGCTGCCGTGCACTTACATTGGTATTAGAGCCATGCCATTAACTTAGTCTAGCTTGCTCTAACGTGTTTACAAGTTCGATCGATCGGATTTTCCAAAAACCGTATTTTCAAGCACAGCTTCTGTCGAATTTTTCCCGTGCTCTAAAAATTATTTGGTATATTGGAAAAATACGTGCAGATTTTTTTTTGAACACTGTAGAAAAATGGTCACGTGATGCCACTGTAGCGCCGCGGAACCGCGGCCTTAACCCCCTTTTGGCCGCGGTTCCACCGCGGAACAGTGTCATCAGTGCACCAGATTTCTGCAGTGGTTCTCGGACTTGAAAATGGGGTTTCTGGAATATTCTTTTCGGGCCCAGATTTTCTTTGAGTGCTACAGTAGTGCTTGGGGCCCACTTCGGTAAATTTGATCGATCGAAAATTTTAAACATGTTAGTTCACAGTATTTACATTATATCTGTGACCGTGAATGTCATTTGATCGGTAAATCCTGTCTAACTGCTATAGCCCTTTTAGACGGATTTGCGAACGTGACATTCACGTTGATGTTCTGTGTTGTGCTGTGATGTTGCGGATCTGTCGTGGTGGATAGCCTAGATGCAATGGTAGTACAGTTTTGGTATTATTATGTACATTTGATATTGCGGGGCGAGCGTCCGACATGTGGACTGCCGTTACTGACTGTTTGTATATTATTCTTTTGGGGAACGACCGGGCTGAGGTCGATGTACCCGTTGTATATATTTTACTTTATGTACTAGGATTACCCTAAGGAGGGGTGCACGGATAGCCGGGTTCTAGAGGGCAACGGGCCCGCATCTCATAGCGTTGAGACAGAGGGGGCTTCACTCTAGAATTGGCGGGCTATTCGCCGCACTCGTAGGGGGTACAGGTTGACCCAAGAAGGGGTGCCTAAGTTGCCGGATTCCGTGAAGTGCTGGGTGGTCCATTCACGTTGTTGAAGGGGGCTTCCTCTCTTCTGGTTTTGGCGGGTAACTTGCCGCGCCCGTAGGGGTCTAGGATTTCATTGGACAGGCTATCCACACGACTAGGGGAACGTCGGGTTTCAGTAGCGGCTCTGTGAAACCCGGGGATCCCAGATATCTGTATTGTTCTGTGATGCTTAGTACATTTATGTGATGTTGCATTTTATCACGCCTTGAGCGAATACTATATATTGATATATATACTAGTAGATGTTGTATATATTTTACATCCGCGCTAGTCCAGTCCCCGCTCTGTCGTTAGTTAAGTAACCTAACGGGTGATGACGGGACCCAGTGGCGAATGCGGATGGCATATGCGTACATCATTATTTTCGTTCTTTATTGGTGTGATCAATTGATGGGACTGCATTGATTCGGATCAATGCAAGCTAAACAAATCTATTCTGATGTTGTTGGAACATTTTTCAAAAAGCTGTTATTGCAAGGGCGTTCTCTTTTGTTTTGCACAGTGGTATTCGGTTATGAATATCCAGCACCTCAGTCGACGAGGTAAGGGCCGAGATCCCTTCACCGGGAGTGATCCCTTGGACAGAAGTTTGCGTCAGGGCAATAACTTCACTATAGCCGTTTACTTTTGCTTTGCATCGTGGTATTCAGTTGGAATATCCAGCACCTCATTCTATGGGGAAAGAGCCGAGATCCCTTCACCGGGAGTAACCTCTTTAGCAAAGGTTTTCGTCACTATATTTTTATAAAGCTATCCAGTTCCTTCAACGATATCAAGTTCATTACGTTAAAGGTTTTTCGCCAAAAACCATTCGTAGCCCTCCGTCATTTCAGACGGGTAGCACATAGTATTCATGCTATGTTTGTTGGCCTTAGTCAAGGCATAGTGTATGGTAGCTGCTTGTTACCTTTCTGCTGCATAGATAGATGCGTTGGTTTGGGACAATCGTATAGCCTTATTGGCCCTAGTCAAGGGCTTGTACGGGTGGGTTCAACTTAACCTGGACAATGACGGGTAGAACTTGACATGTGACTTATGATTTGTTGGCCTTAGTCAAGGTCATAAGAGCATGGGGAAAAAATCACATCGGGGGTTTCTAAAGAAACTGAAACTTGCCAGATATGCGCATACCTTCTGGAGTGTGATAACGTGAGCGGATTCCGTCACGTTATCATGCGATGATAGTTGGATCCCGATTCCCACTGATGAGTTAGTTTACTCCTCGGGTGATCCCGACTAATTCTTCTTTCAGGTTTGGAGGAGAATTTGAGATTACAGTGGGAGGTTTCCTGATTAAATAAAGTGATAACCATTCTGATCTAGGTTAGAGTGCACGCTGAGTGTTTCTTTTCTCTCTCTCTTTGGCAGCGACCATAGCCCGACCCTAGACTATGACTCAGTGACCAAATTTAACCGAACCTTCTTAAACACTGGCTTTTGGATTGTCAGAGTTGCATATCTCATTGCCACTCCTACTTTTACCCTTTTCTCCAGAACATCCCGTATTACTACGAACATGCACTTCCATTGGATGAAACCATCGTATGGTTATATATGAACTCGAAGGAATTTATTCGAGGATGGTTTCCGGTTCTGGAGAAAACGAATAGGACTATTCAGTTGTCTTTTCCTCTTACCTTCTCTTAGGTTGCGAGTGTTCCTTGGATTAGGACAGTACACCTATTACGCAAATTGGATAGTCTTCTTCCAAACCATAGGCAGGTGCCGACCGGTAGGGAATGAAGAAAACCAATTAGCCTAAACGGTGTTCAGAAGGTATTAAGTAAAGACAAATAAAGGGATTAGTAAGAGGGCAAAGTAAACTGCGACTGCTGTTCACGACCAAACTAAGTATTTCGTTACCACTCCCACTTCACCTTTGTATTTCTCTAGGACACTCCGTATCACTTCGAAAATCCACAGTTATTTGGATACTCCATCGTATGGTTATATACGAACTCAAAAGGAACTTGTTCCAGTTCGGAGATGGATTCTGGTTCAGGAGAAATAGGAATAAGGTTTTATTCAGGTGTCTTTTATCTTTACCTTCTCTCGTATTGCGAGTGCTCCTAGGATTAGGGCAGCACACCCATTATGCTTATTGGATAGTCTTCTTCCAAACCATAGGCTGGTGCCGAACGGTAGGGAAGAAAGAAAACCATTTAGCTTAAAGGGGTGTATAGAAGGTAATGACTAAAGATATATAAAGGGATTTGGAGAGATGGCAAAGAAATATACGGTTACAGTTGTGAATCTGGATAATGGAAGAGGCATTACTAAGAATACCCGAACACCCCTTCGAAACATTTACATGTTTCAGTTTCACTGTGTATTGTTAAAAGAAAACTGATTTCCCAATTAGTCCTTGCTCCAGGGTATGTATTTACCTGGTTTGATTCTCACATCTGTATGGTTTTACAGATGATGAGTGGGAGTAAGTTATTGGGAATTAGGTGATCATCCTCATTATATCGGAATTCGTTGTAATTGGTGATATTTGAGAAAATCGCCTGGGCTGTTTGCTGGACGGCAAATATTTGGTTTTGAATATCCGCTGTTATGCACCAATTTCAAATTGATATATCCGTACGTCTATTTTTATAGAGTGAGATATACCTTTTTGAAATTATGTCTATGACATTTACCTATATCAGTGGATGGTTAGGTAAGGAGCATTAAACAGCGGTGTAATTCTTCTTAACCATAAGTACAGTTTTCAACCTACGACACACAGGGTTTGAGTTATTAAACTCAGGGGACTTATACAAAGTATTGTATATTGTCCAGTGTCCATTAGGACAGAGGGGTTGATCCTCATACTATATTCTGTTTACTTATGACTTCTCTAGTTCTTAGACAAGTGTTTCGTAGAAACACAAGGTCTGAGTTTTGAGAAGTTATAGGTATATAAATAAAGTAGAGAACCAGGTGTTGCAAGTATCGGGATTTTTCAAGGTGATCGAAGATGTAGATACTTGTGGATGGTATTCAGTTGATAGTAATGATTAAGAGAACTTGCTTCTCTTTCAGGTTAATCATAATTGGAAGTACTCCTAAGTTGAGTAATGCTGATCGGCCTCTTTCCATTTAGTTGACATGCACTGGAGACAGCTGCATGATTTGAATCTGGTTTAATTAAATCAGTGCCTCTGTTTCTGTATTGGATATAGAACAGTTCATATCTTAACGATATTAAGGTACGGGGAGTTGTCCAGCTTATGCTTAAAACCAGACTCTGGATAACTTAAGGCACGTTTCTGTAATGGCTGTTTGTGGGTTGACCCAAGCTATGACGAGGGTTGATTTTCTACCATCTGGAAGATCAATAGTGATATTGTTCTTGACTCGCCACAGTTTTAATAAAAATGGATTTTTTCAGAAAACAGTAGTGGGAGTATGGTAGAACTGGAAGTGATTCCAGAACCGCAAACGATTACTGAAAATTTGATAAGAACCTAAAGATTCAATCTAATTTGACATTCCATTGGCCACTCCACAGACATGATGGGTAACCTCAGCCACCCGAGAGGTACTCCGGTAGCCTCAAGGACGGTGACAGGGAGGTTCTTGTTTACCCAGACTTTCCACTGCTGTTGTTCCAGACTGTGAGACCCGGCAGGAGGATGAGTATAGCATCGTTCTAAACTAGCTTTAGAAGTGTACGTCTATATGATTCTGCCAGAGGGTTGACGTAGTCAGTGGGAGCAGCGGAAGCATTGGTGGACAGGTGGCTTATGTCTATTTATAGACTAAAGCAGATATAGCGGAGGTAGATCATCTATTTCTGATGTGACAGTCATAGGTTTGACTTCATCAGAATAGGGGATGGATCTGTTAAGAAGGTAGTAGGGTGTGATGTCCTGGTATTTGGATGACATACACAGAGTGGGAAGTGAAATTCCTATACTACGATCGGTTATACTTTGGTTGTCACACAGTGATTTCTCCACATAGGATATAGATATAATATTAGACATTCTGATTACTAGATCTATGGTTTTAGGTCTAGATTTGGGTAGTTTCCCAATCTGGGTACTTAGACAGCATTCTAAAGGTGTTTTAGAATGGACGACTCCTGGCACGGTAGTGTACCTGCAGGTGATGGAGTCACCCTCTCTAAAGGTGTCTTACAGACTAAAGGGGAGAGGGATGTGCATGATTGGCAGATCACTTGCTTAGGCAATTGAGTCAATCATGAGATGTCAAGTACCACACCAGATGTTGTTTTTACAGTAGATGCAATAAGTTGATATTGATCCAATCCTGGAGAAACATTCGGAAGCAGTTTTAGAACATAAGTGGATGTTCTAGGGATATGATAACGACAGCCTCTTTTGGGGGACGGTTATCACTCCAGGCTTCCAAGGTGACCTGGATGACAGAGTGACTGTCAGAGTTATAGTTTTCCCTCTGACGAGGGGCAGTATTTTGGACAGGTGGTCCAGGTGGATACTGAGGGAGGCATGGCGTAGGTTACTGATTAAGTTCAGTTGACGAAACAGTCTAAGAAGTTTGGATTTGGAGTTCATTTCTGAACTAGGTCCCATCAGACATCCAAACATATTCTAAGACAGGTATTGCTCATTTCGGGAGATGGATTTCTCCGCGAACTTGAGATAAAGAGAGACATAGAAAGAAACATCTGAGTGGATCCACTCACTGAGGCTATTCTTCGAACGCATTAGTTTCGCAAACAGGTTTTGTGAGACTGATTAGTAGAGGAGTTGGGTGTTTAGTATCACACGGGCTGTGAGTATGCGACATCGCAATAATTAGCCCTGAGTGCAAGTGGGAGATTGTTAGAGATAGTTCCCTCAGAGTCAATTATTGGATCACAGGCACGTGATTGCAATGATTGAGGGAGGACCTATGCCGGTAGGACAGTCTTTCTCAAGATGATAGTATGATATCTGGTTTATCTTTATCATCATGTACTGTTTTAGGTGACCTTACAGGTCGCTATTACACGTTGATAGAGCCCCTAGGATTCTTGCTTGACTGCCAGCAGTATGAGGGCGATCATATACGTGGGAGCTGGGGTTTATAAGCATATCCTTAAAAGGTCCCTAGTCGAGGGAGTTTCGAGACAGGGCATCGATACTCCAGAGTAGACTAGTGTATACAGTCGAGACCCCGACGAGGGACGGTGGCCGGTCTCACAAGCCACTGGTGTCAGTTGGTTCACCTAAGATGTATACAGGTGCTCATTAGGTTATGAGTACACCGGACAGGACTCGCCGAGAACATGCTAGTTGGTCTTATACTTGACGTCAGATAGCAGTTCCCTGGTGACATGTGTACAGGTTAGTTCATCGACCTGAGATCGTCATTTGTCTCGTGTGAGTTCCCACTGTACTTTGATTACTACCCTACCACGCTCAAAGGAGTCATGCAAACAGGTTTTAGTTGGGTACAGTCCCGAGCCACATGGAGGCAGTAAGCGGATCTGCAGGGGTTCATCTCTCCCGGTATTGGGGGTGAGGTCGCGCTGTGTCTTGGAGAGCCATTACATAAAGTCCTTGGCCAAGACAGGAGATTTACTGGTAGGTATTCCAGTAATATCTCAGGGTGGCTACACTCCGACATGACTTGTACCGATATTGGGGGTCTGACTTTTACCAACCCCCTAGGCCCGCCATGCGATACTCATAGACGAACGGACCAGACTGTACGGATATTGTCACTGACAGGCTCAGTAGGGTGTCAGGATGAGTTCGCTCATCGACGTCCCTTTTGGTCAATACCGGTAGCCCGTTACGTATGGCTAATAGCTCTGACGTGCTAGTGGTTAAATCCACAGCCAAAATATTGACGGGTCTTTAGAGTCCCCCACAGACAATTTCTCAAGTTTCGGGCGAAACGCTGTAGAGGCCATATGGAGATATGGCAGGGTTCGATCAGATACGTGCGGTATTACACGGATCATGATCGGACGGATAATACTAGCGGGCTTTGGTTTAAACCGGATCCTAGTATTGTACAGTGTAGATTTTGTCTCATTGCATTTGTATTCGGTCGGAATACAAATGCGGGTATGTATATACAGTCGCGGGGTTTTCCTGTAATTTATTACGGGATCAGTTTTCTGAAGTTGCCAGTTTGCATTCCGTTTCGGCCAGTTTTCTTTTGTTCCTTCACGGCCGGATTTTTCCGATAGAGGGGCTTATTTGCAAGTGTGCAAATTAGTTATGTGGAAGAGGTTTCTTGTAAATGGAGGAGGAAAATTCATTTTGTGTGGGAAAATTTTGGTATCTTATTTTTTTCCCATTCATGCAAAAGAATAGCTCCATTTTTTTTCATTGCTCCTTTTCATTCTCCTCCTCAATCCATCATGGCAACTTCATACCCGCATTGAGACAATCCACTCTACACTAGCCTACAGTATTCTTGGACACGTCGACTCGCCTACTTCATGCCCGAGTTGTCTCGGTCCAAAGGTGGGAGCCCGTAAAAGAACCCGGCGATGTGGTGCCCGTTTCGACGAGGAGATGAAGACCGGAGATTCCGCGAGGAGATCGGGACGGAGGCCGAAGACCGAAGGATACGGATCGCTCGGTATAGCTTCCTTCCCATTCTCTAGTTTGCTAGCGTCAGGTTAATGGCCCGATCCGGGTTTTATAGAGCGCGGTAGTGCCGGTTTTAAAAGTTTTGTAAAAGTTTCGGTTCCGCATTTTGGCCTCGGATTGACGGCCGGGGCGCTGCCGTGCACTTACATGTCTCCTGCTGAAATGAGGAGGAACGCCATTTATGATTTCTAGGCTATAGATGTCGCCGTCGAGATTTGACTGTTCGTTTGAAAGAGCCTGGTGGGGAAATGTGGTTCCCTTTTTGTTTATGCCCATTGATTGTATACATGGGTCAGTATGGACTTACCTGCAGGGCAAAAGTTTCATTTTATATGTATTATATATTTTTTTGTTTTCTTTCTACGATGCTCTATCATTTCAGCTTTTTGTACCGCGGAAGTCGCGATTGTCCAATCATTTCGGCTATTTTTCGCGGTGCCCAATCATTTCGGCTATTTTTTCATTTTACTCGCTGTTTTTTATTGCGAGTTGCCCAACCATTTCGGCTATTTTGTGTGCATATATTTTTACTTGCTGATTTTGTTGCAAGTGTCTTTTAACGAGATTGCACCCTTTCAGGTTTTCACAAAACTCGCCGGTAGGCCTGCTGTTTTTACTCACGGAGCCCTTTCGGGTTTTCATCCGTGCCCATCTCGCTTGTGGACGTACCGTTTTTTTAACCACGTCAGCCTCGGGATACCGCGGGTTTGTAGTAGTTTAAAGGCGTTTCGGTCAAGCGTAGTATTTCTTCAAGAAACAACCGTTTATTGGCCTGAAGGGTCTTTGGCTATGCATATCCATGAGCAAGTAAGCCCCACCCTGGTAGACTTTTTCTATGATGTACGGGTTTTCATAGTTCGGCTCGAATTTCCCCCATTTGGCACGATTAGGGATCATAGGTCTCTTGACCACTAGCACGAGTTTGCCTTGGCGGAATGTTCTCGGTCTAGTCAATCTCTCGTATGAGCGCGTCATTTTTGCTTTGTAAGCTTCCAGGTTTTGCTGCGCCCTGAGCTAGGTTTCGTCAAGGGCATCGAGCTCCTCCAGGCAAAGATAAGCATTCTCTTCGTCTGTTAGATCGTAATGGACCGCCACTCGTAGAGAGGGTAGCTCTATCTCCAAGGGGAGTACTGCTTCAATGCCGAATACCAATGCATACGGCGTTGTGTTTGTGGCCGTTCTGAACGTAGTTCGATATGCCTAGAGAGCTTCATGCAGTCTCTCATGCCGGTCCTTTTTATTTTTGGACACCGTCTTTTTGACGATCTTCGTCAAAGTCTTGTTGAAAGCCTCAGCCAGACCATTAGCTCGGAGATTATAGACCGAAGAGTATCTCCAGTCTATATTATGTTGCTGCGCAAAGTGGCTGATTTTGTGACTTCTGTATTCCGGCCCGTTATCGGAGATAATCCGTCGCGGAGTTCCGAACCGATAGATGACGTGTGTCCTGAAGAAATGGAGGATGTTCTCCGTCTTCACTTCTCTCAGCGGTATCGCTTCTGCCCACTTAGAGAAGTAATCGGTTGTCGCCAATATGAACCGTCCTCTGGATGATGCTGGTTCAATGGGCCCGATTATGTCGGTTCCCCACATTTTGAATGGCCAGCTAGCCACCGTTGGATTTAGCGGATTTGGATGCTATTTTATAAAGTCCCTGTGAATCTGGCACGAGTGGCACTGCTTCGCGTATTCGAGGTAGTCTTGGATCATTGTGGGTCAATAATAACCCATCCTTTTGATCTTCAGCTTCATCTTCGGCCCGGCTTGATAAGAACCGCAGAGTCCGTCGTGAGTCTCTTGGACGACTCTCTTTGCTTTTTCAGGTCCCAGGCATCTTAGCCATAGAGAATCAAATGATCTCTTATATAGAGTGTTATTGACGAGGGCGAAGGATAGAGCTCGTTTCATGAGCTGATGTCTTAAGGACACATCTTCAGGTGTTCGACAGGATTTGAAATGGTCTATAAAGACTTCTCTCCAATCCTTAGCCTTTTCCTGGTCTTTTATTTGTAAGGACGTTTGCTCGGTCGCTCCCTTTTCTTCGAACGACTCCGGAGATATTTCTGCCGGTGAAAGAACTCGGCGGCTTTGCACAACGATCCTTACGTCATCGAGGTTCTTGTCGGCTAGTTCTTCAGTGAGCTTGGCTAATGCATCCGCCTTGCTATTTTCCGCGTGCGGTATGCTTTCTAGGGCATAGGCAGGGATTTGAGTCGGCAATTGTTGTACTCTCTCTCCGTACTTTACCAACTCTGGTTTGCACGTTTGATAGTCGCCATTTACTTAACTAACGACCAGCTAGGAGTCTCCGTATATAAGGAGATCTTCGATTCCCATGTCGACAGCGATCTCAAGACCTACTATCAAAACTTCGTATTCCACTTCGTTGTTTGTCCTCGGCTCTGTTAGGGAAAAGGCAAAGCGCATTATCCCTCCTTATGGAGTCACGAAGATGAGGCCCACCCCAGATTTGATTATGGAGGAGTTGTGCTTTTGCTTCTTCATAGAAGATACTCCGTCGAAGTAGAGTTCCCATCAGGTATCACTCCCTTCTTTTTCCTCGTCGATCGTGTCAAACGCGTGCTCGTCTGGCAATTCGCAGTTCAAGGGAGAGTCGGCAGGTATCGGATGCTCAGCAAGGAAGTCGGCTATGGCTTGGCCTTTCACTGCCTTGAGAGGTCGGATGTCACCGAGAATTCCATTAAGAGTAGGGCCCATTTAGCTAGCCGTCTCGTTAGAATGGCTCTTGACATCAAATATTTGAGAGGATCCACTTTTGATATGAGATGGACCACATGCGCCAAAGCGTAGTGTCTGAGCTTCGTTATCACGAAGATTAACGCCAGGCAGTGTTTTCAATGGGAGAGTAATTGTTTTCTGCCCCCAGGAGAACTCGACTCAAATGGTAGAGGGCTCTCTCCTTCCCTTGGTCATTTTCTTGTGCCCATAGCGCGCCTAAGGAACCCTCAAGCGCGGTTGTGTACAGAATGAGGGGCTTTCCTTTGACCGGAGTTGTCAATACCGGCGGATTCTGCAGGTATTGGTTGATTTCGTCTAGTGCGCTTTGGCATTTGCGATCCTAGACGAACGGGGTCCCCTTCTTCATTAGATGACTGTAGGGACGGTATTTCCCGGAGTGGTTAGCTATGAACCGTCGGATATATGCGAGCTTTCCTTGGAGAGATCGCAGTTGCTTGAGAGTTCTTAGCCGAGGCATGTCCATGATCGCTTTGATCTTCGACGGGTCTATTTCGATGCCCCGGTGTCGTACGATGAATCCTAGGAATTTTCCGGAGGAAACTCCGAACGCGCATTTCAGAGGGTTTCCGAAGATTTTGGAACACTATCTTCAGATGCTCCCAATATTCCTGTACAATTTGCTTTTCACTACGAGGTCGTCGATATAGAATTCGACGATTTCGTGTATGAGGTCATCGAAAATCTTCGTCATTACCCTTTGATAGGTGGTGTCGGCGTTCTTCAGACCGAAAGGCATCACTTTGTAGCAGAATATGCCTAGCGTAGTCCAGAAAGCGGTATGCTTCTGGTCTTCGGGATGCATCTTTATTTGATTGTACCCTAATGAGCCGTCCATGAAGGAGAACACTTCGTGAGTGGACGTATTATCTATCATTAGCTCGGTAATCGGTACGGGGAAGTCATCCTTTGGACATGCTTTGTTGAGGTCCTAAAAGTCCACGCAGATGCGCACCGTCCCATTTTTCTTCATCACTGGGACGATGTTGGCAATCCAGTCAGGGTACTGAACCTTCTGGATGAAGCCGGAGTCAATCAGCTTCTTGACCTCTGCGTTGATGCTCATTTCAAGTTCGAGCCGCATTCTTCTTGGTGCTTGTTTAACTGGCTTGATATTCAGGGATATCGCCAACTTGTGGATGGATATTTCTGGATCTAAACGTGGCATCTTGGAATAGTTCCATGCAAAGCAGTCTTTATACTGCATGAGCACTTCTTTGAGCGTAACCACCTTTTCTTCAGACAATAGCTCACTGACGAACGTCGGCCGTGGGTCGATTGCTGTCCCCAAGTCGATTTTTCTAAGGTTATTTGCAGTAGTATGTATTCTATCTTCCATCTCTTTTGGCATTGGTGGAACCTCTGGGATCACTTCATCATCATCGTTTTCGAAGCACTAGGGAAGGTCAGTTATATCCTCGCGTAATCCTTCTCCTGACAGCGTTATCGCGTGACAGATACGAGATCGCTTCCAAGACCGATGTTGATCCGGCTTTACTCTCGCTGCATACGTGGCTTTTGGTTCATGCTTCTGTGGTGGAGTTACCCTCCAATTGCTGGATAAAGCGAACCTGCCTTGCTGATACTGGTCTTCTACCCAGTTTTTAAATGTGAAGCAATCTTCAAGAGGATGCCCTATCACTCGGTGATAGGAGCAATAGTCCGGATGATGAACCCCACCTTCTTGTTCGGGGTGCTTGGACTCCGGTGTTAGTTGTATGTATGCCCTAGAGGCCATTATTGTACATATGATGTATATTATATTGGATGCTTGGACATATATAGAGAGGACTTTCTTGCTCGACATGATAGTATGCTATCTGGTTGCTCTTTATCTTAACATGTATACTTGTCTCTTGATACTGTCTTATGGTTACATGTTGGTAAAGCCCTTAGGATGTGTGCTTAACTACCAGGATTATGATGCAGATCATACTAGTGGGGCCATGGTAGTCCATAAGTTCATCCTTTAATGTTCTTAGTCCAGGGTGTATCGAGACAGGGCATCGATATACCAGAGTAGACTAATGTATACGCTTCTCGACCCATATGATGGGCGATGGATGATCCCATATCCATTGGTATTTGACATCAGAGATGGTATACGGGTGCTCAGTAGAGATTGGGTACACTGGACGGACTCACCGAGAACTGTTAGTGTATATGCCCTAGAGGCCATTACTGTATCATACTAGTTTGTATATTACTTAATGGATGCTTGGGATATTCACCTTGTATATACAATCTTGCTCAAAATAGTAGTATGCTACTTGGTTTGTTTCTACTTCAATGTGTACTTGTGTTTATTTCAGTATATCACTTATACGCATTAGTGGAGCCCTTAGGATCTTTGCTTGATTACCAGCGTTGTGATGGCAGTCACACTAGTGGGGGCTGGGTAATCTATAAGCACATCCTTATACAGGTCCCTAGTCGCAGGACTATCGAGACAGGGCATCGATACTCCGGAGTAGACTAGCGTATGCGCTTCTCATCCCAGTGTGGGAGATGGTCTGTCCCACAGCCATCAGTACGTCGTACTGGAGATAGTATACGGGTGCTCGTTGGGTTACGAGTACACTGGACAGGACTCGTCGGGAACTGACAGTTTGGTATTATACCTATCGTCAGTTATCAGTTCCCAGGTGACATGAGTACAGCTTAGTCCGCTGACTTGACACTGGCACTTCGCCTCAAGTGTGTTCCCACTGCACTTTGATCACTACCCTACCACGGCTCAAAGGAGTCGTGCAAACGGGTGGTGGTTGGGTGCAGTCCCGAAGCACTTGGAGGCAGTGACGGTTAGACAGGATTCGTCTCTCCCGGTATTGGGGGTTGACATCGCGCTGTGTCTAGGAGAGCCATTACACGAGTAGTCCCTGGCCAGGGCAAACGAGATATACTGGTAGGTTTCCAGTGTTATCTCAGGGTGTTTTGAGTTTCGCTCCGGCACGACTTGTACCGCTATTGGGGGACTGACGTTTACCACCCCCTAGGCCCGCCATGCGATGTATCAGACGAACAGACCGGACTGTACGGAGACTGTCACATTCAGACTCAGTAGGAGTTCAGATGGGGTTTCACCTCGTCAGCCTTCTTGTCGGCATCTACCTGGGGACCGTTACGCACAGCTAGTGCCGCTTGCGGTCTGTGGTTAAACCCACTGCCAGCGTAGTGTCGAGTCTTTAGAGTCCCACACAGAGGGTATTCGTCTCTGGGCAAAACAGAGTAGAGGTCGCATGGTTTTGCGACAGGGTTCGTTCTCATCCGCGCACTTGTGCACGTTTGGAGTCCGGACGGATTATACTGGCAGGCTCTGGTTTGAGCCAGATACTGGTATATATATTTGGGGTTGCTTTTATATCTTGGTATTCTTGTTCCTCGGAACGAGAATGCAGGTGTGTATGCACAGTTGATTGAGGCGGAGGATGAGGTATTTCATTAGGGTTTCGGAACGGGTGCGTATGCACAGTTGACAGTTATCTTTTTCCAAACCCTAATGGATTTATGGATTATCTATTTATAATAGTAATTAAATGAGAATTTTGTTATGGTTGATTTTGTTGACTTGTTGACCATGGTTGACTTGTTGACCATGGTTGAAAGTTGACCACCATCATGCTTCAAAAGTCTTCCTTGATTTATGCTTACATTTTTAAATGAAGCATGGTTGTGGTCATTCCAAATTGCCATCAACTATTCTCATTTTCAATTATTATTATTAGATAATTCTTTTCTTTTGCATTATGGTTGCAAGAAAGAAAAAATATAGCTCATTCTATCATTCTCATTCTCTCTCCTCTCTTCATCTTCTTCTTCCTCTAGCAAAGAGAAACCCTCTCATGAGTTGAGAATCCTTCTCTTTAAAAAGAAAAGCAAACCCTAGTCACTCTCTACTCACTCTAGGATCAAAGGATTAGCAAGCCGGAGATTCTAGTTCACTCCAAGTCCGAGAAAGAGCCCAAGGTCGAACCCTCGAGGTGGATCCATCTTCGACGGAAGAAGGCGACAAAAGAGAACCATCAACCTCTACAAGATTTCAAGAAGAAGGAGTTCAAGTTTAGGTATAACCCTCATCCGAGTAGCTAACTCCTTTTAGCGTATTTGCTAGTTTAGTTTAGACACGATCCCGACCTTGTTTAGTCCATGTTGCCTCTTGCGATAAAAATTTGTTTTTTATACCGTTTCCGCCTCCCCGTAAGAACCGGGGGTCGCAATATGGACTAACAGTGGTATCAGAGCCTAACTAAACTTAAACTAGCTTGGTAGTGAAGTGTAACGAAGTTCGGAACCGAAAAAAATCACAAAACCGGAAAATCACAAAACCTGAGTTTCTGTTGAAAATTTTTTGGCTCAAAATGAAAAACTTTATACATGTAAATTCGTCTCAGGGTTTTGTGTGAACACCCAAGAAAAACGATACAGTGATTCGACTAAACCGCCGCCCATCCGCCGCATAAACCATACTGTTGCCGCGGAACCGCCGCGTTTTGTCGTTTTCTCTGCATCGTTTTTCGTGCAGTGTGTGTCTGTGTTGGTTTTAGGATTTTTGAAATATATTATATGTGCCCAGATTTTGCAGAAAAGAAATTTCCTTTTGGGGTCCTATAATTCCGTATTTTTTCCGAACTTCACTACACTTTGACTATGATGGTTATATCTGTGATGTTTGCATGTATTGAACGTCGGCTAATCGCTATAAGACGATAAGTCGGGGTTATACATGATCTGTAATGTGCTGGAATGTGTATATAAATATGTTGGATTGTCGCGGGTGAATAGCCGGGGGTTGTGAGACGAGAGTTTTCTTTTCTTGCAATTCATTGTAAATGTAAATTGATGTAATTATATTATTTGTTTGGCCGCACAACCGGGTCGGGGTTGTAGCCGTCATTGTATAATTCTTTTTACTGTTTTTGCTCCTAGGATAGACCCATGGAGGGGTGCACAAACTACCGAGGACTTGGCGGGTAGTTTGCCGCACCCGTAGGGGTCTTGGGTGGGGATTTGGCTATTCACCGCGACCGTGTTATCTGTTTTTGTTACAGGCTCGTACAAATTACAGATTGCTAGTATATCCAATGTATTTATCTGTGATCTGAAATGTCTATCATTGCTTTCTATTTAGGCGTTGCTTATGTTTTACAGACGCGCTAGCCCAGCCCCCGCTCTGTCGTTAGTTAAGTAACCTAACGGGTAATGACGGGGCCCCGTGGCGAATGCGAATGGCATAAGCGTACGTCATATTTTGGTTGTTTTCTGCAATGGTAGGATTAAATGATGGGACGCATTAAAAGTACTAATGCAAGAATATCACGCATTAAAAGAACTAATGCAAGATAATAAACCAAGTTTAAGTCGATGGAACACTTTCGAAAAACCACTCGGTTCTTTTCAAAACTAACTTTTAAATGCGGAGATTGAGCCACTCCTTCTAAAAGCTATCTCGTTCCATCGATTATATCAAGTTCACTACGTTCACGGTTTCGCCAAAACCATCCGTAGCCCTCCATCATTTCAGTTAAATATTCGGTAGTATTCAAGCTATGTATTTTGACCTCACGCCAAGGCATAGTGATTGGTAGCTGCCGGATATTTATCTGTTGCATAGATAGAATGCGTTGGTTTGAGACAGTCGTACTGCCATTTTGGCCTACGTCAAGGGTATGTACGGGTGGATTCAAATTAACCTGGATAATGATGGGACGAACTTGACATGTGACTTATGACATTTTGACCTCACGCCAAGGTCATAAGAGCATGGGGCAAAAATCCACATCGGGAGTTTCATAAGCACTGAAACTTGCTAGATTTGCATACCATTTGGAGTGTGGTGATTCTGGTAGGATTCCTTCAGTTTCGTCACGCGATGATATTTGGATCCCGATCCTACTGTGAGTATATGCTACTCCTCGGGAAATTTCTCACTTAACGATCAATGCTATAAACCTAGTAGGTGCCTAGAAAGGTGTTAGCGGGGTTACGCCCCCAGGGAAAAGAGGTTATTTAATTAAGGAACTTCGCGAAAGCGTTGGAAAACCTCCCTCGAAGTACCGACACCGGCCTGGCTGAACGGTTAAGCAAGTATTGTACGGTGGGATTGATCCTGACTAATTCTTCCTTTATGGTTTGAGGAGGGATTCGAGAAACAGTGGGAGCCATCCTGTTTAGACAAACTAAAAACCACTCTAAACTTGCAAGAGCATCATGCTGAGTGTTTCTTCTTCTCTCTCCTAATTGCAGCGACCAATCAACATGACTGGACTTAAGTTACTCCTAGATAAAAACAAACTGACAGGGCCAAACTACAAAGATTGGCTCAGGAATGTCAAGATAGCAATCACTTATGACAAGCTGGGGTATCTTCTTACCACCAAAGCTCCCCCTGTCCCTGGTCCAACTTCCAGCGTCGCGGATAAGGAAATCCGCAAGACTTGGGAGATTGATAGCGCGAAGGCCAAGTGCCTCCTGCTTGCCTCGATGGACAACGAACATCAGAGGAGGCATGAGAATATGGACATGGAGTCCATATTGCTCCATACAAAAGAACTGTATGGAGAGCAATCACGTATCGCAAGATACGAAGCGTCGAAAAAGTTGTTTTCGACAAAGATGGCCGTCGGATCATCAGTAGCCGAGCACGTGCTAAAGATGATCGGCTACATTGAGGAGCTCGCTGACGTAGGGATCACATTGGAGAGTGAGCTATATACGGATATAGTTCTCCAGTCCCTTCCTTCCACTTAAGCCCAGTTTATACTGAACTTCAACCTACAAGAAAAAGAGGTTGAACTATCAGAGCTCCTCAACATGCTGAGGAGCGCAGAGGGCACCCTACAGAAAAGTAGGGATACATCCACTTTGTTTGTAGGAGGATCATCTTCTTCTAGGTCCAAGGCGAAAGCCAAGGGAAAGAAGAAGAAGGCCCCCGCCAAACCAAGGGGCGGTGTTAGTAAAGTGGATACGAAGGGAAAAGGTAAAGCAACAAAGATAGCGGGGAAGCTTGTGGATAAGGAAGAATGCTTCTTTTGTCATAAGAAAGGACACTGGAAGAATGATTGCAGGGCCTGGAAGGCCAGAACACAGGAATTGAAGCAGGTTGCAGCTTCAGCTTCAGGTGTGTATGTTATTGAAAACTGTCTTTCAATAAACTCTACTTCCTGGGTATTGGATACCGGATCAGGATCTCATATCTGTAATTCTTTGCAGGCGTTGAGAAACCGTAGGGATTTGAAGGCAGGTGACATGACCCTCAGAGTTGCGAACGGAGCTAGCATGGATGCTAAAGCCGTGGGGGACTATCACCTGGGAATGTCAGATGGACATGTTTTGGTTTTGCGTAATTGCTTTTTTGTACCCAACGCAACTTGTAATATCATTTCTGTATCTTTAGTTTCTAAAGAAGGTTATGAATTTGCGTTTGTAAGTAATGTTGTAAACATTCACCTTAATCAAGTATTGATTGGGTCAGGTACTCTGAGTAATGGTATATACGTGTTAAACCAACCACAGATTTTCAACGTCCAGAATACACACAAAAGAAAGTCTCCAGAAATAAATCAGACTTTCTTATGGCATTGTAGATTGGGTCACATCAATGAGAGAAGGTTGACGAAGTTACATACAGAAGGGTATTTGAATGCGTTCGAATATCAATCGTATGCCACTTGTCAATCCTGTCTCAAGGGAAAGATGACAAAGACTCCGTTTACTGGACATGGAGTAAGAGCGAGCGAGCTCTTGGGACTCGTACACAGTGACGTGTGCGGTCCAATGTCTACACATGCCCGAAGCGGACATTCTTACTTCATTACTTTTACGGATGACTTCTCAAGGTACGGTTATGTCTTCTTAATGAAACACAAGTCCGAGGCCTTTGGAAAATTCCAGGAGTATAAGAATGAAGTAGAGAAACAGACCGGCAAAAGTATTAAGATTCTAAGATCGGATCGAGGTGGAGAATACTTAAGTGCCGAATTCCTGGACTATTTAAAAGAGAACGGAATTCTCTCTCAGCTTACTCCTCCTTACACCCCGCAACATAACGGTGTATCGGAGAGACGGAACCGCACCCTATTGGATATGGTGCGGTCCATGATGAGTAACGCTGAGTTACCGCGATCATTCTGGGGGTATGCGCTAGAATCAGCTGCGTACCTTTTGAACCGAGTTCCGACTAAGACTGTGCCTTCCACACCATATGAAATGTGGAGTGGGAAGAAACCCTATCTTCAATATCTGAAGGTCTGGGGATGTCCGGCTTTTGTCAAAAAGCAGCATGCGGACAAGCTCGAGGCACGCTCAGTACTGTGCAAGTTTGTGGGATACCCAAAGAACACCAGGGGGTATCTTTTCTACTACGCAGAGGAACAAAAAGTCCTTGTTTCTCGTAATGCCCACTTTCTAGAACACCAGTTCTTGGAAAAGGAGATTAGTGGGAGCGCAGTAGAACTGGAAGAAATTCCAGAACCACAGACTATTACTGAAAGGTTAGTGGAACCAGAGGGTTCAACAGAACAGGACATTCCTACGCCGCTCCGCAGGAGTAGTAGGCAGTCTCATCCGCCCGAGAGATACTACGGTTTTCTCATAGACGGGGATAGAGAGGATTGCATCATAGATTATGATGAGCCTACTAGCTTCCAGCAGGCCGTTCAGAGCGTTGACTCAGTAAAATGGCTGGATGCAATGCGGACCGAAATGGAGTCCATGTACACCAACAAGGTATGGACGTTGGACATTGCTCCAGACGGGGTAAAACCCGTAGGATGCAAGTGGATCTTCAAAAGGAAGATTGGTGTAGATGGACAGGTTGAGACCTATAAAGCTAGGCTGGTAGCAAAGGGTTTTCGTCAAAGACCTGGCTTGGACTACGACGAAACCTTTTCTCCGGTAGCCATGCTGAAATCCATTCGGATCCTTCTTGCCATTGCTGCCTTCCACGATTATGAGATCTGGCAAATGGACGTAAAGACAGCTTTTCTAAATGGAAATTTAGAGGAGTGTGTCTATATGGATCAGCCAGAGGGTTTCATTCAGAGTGGGAGCAGCGGAAAGGTGTGCAAGTTGCTTAAGTCCATCTATGGACTAAAGCAGGCATCGCGGAGTTGGAACATCTGTTTTGATGAGACAGTCAAAGAATTTGGCTTTATCAAAAATCCAGATGAACCATGCATCTATAGTAGATTTGTAGCGAGAACTGTAGTATTCCTCGTTTTATACGTGGATGACATTCTCTTGATAGGAAATGACATTCCTATGCTACAATCTGTCAAGGGGTTCTTGTCACAAAGGTTCTCCATGAAAGACCTGGGTGATGCCTCATACATCCTGGGGATCCGGATCCATCGTGATAGATCCAAGAGGATATTGGGACTTTCTCAGTCCAGGTACATCGACACCATAGTGAAAAGATTCAGTATGGAAGATTCCAAGCGCGGTAACCTACCGGCTTGTCACGGGATCACCCTCTCTAAAGAGATGTCTCCCAAGACTGATTTGGAGAGGGATCGCATGTCTATTATACCCTACGCTTCTGCGGTAGGCTCTATAATGTATGCGATGTTGTGTACCAGACCGGATGTAGCTTATGCACTGAGTGTGGTAAGCCGGTATCAGTCTAACCCTGGGGAGAAACACTGGATAGCAGTAAAGAACATTCTCAAGTACCTGAGGAGGACTAAGGAGATGTTCTTGGTGTATGGCGGAAAAGACCTCCAGATCGAGGCCTTTGCTGACTCCAGCTTCCAGAGTGACAAGGATGATTCCAAGTCCATGTCGGGTTTTGTCTTCACCCTCAATGGAGGGGCGGTGTGTTGGAAGAGTTCCAAACAGGAAACCGTTGCAGACTCGACGATGGAAGCGGAATACATCGCTGCATCTGATGCCGCAAAAGAAGCTGTCTGGATGAGGAAGTTCTTGAAAGAACTTCAGGTGGTTCCGTCCATTGTTGACCCAATACCTCTGTATTGCGACAACAACGGGGCTATAGCTTTAGCGAAGGAACCCAGGTCCCATCAGAGATCCAGGCACATCTTGAGGCGGTATCACCTGATCAGGGAGATCGTGGATCGCAAGGAGATCGAGGTTCGGAGGGTTGCTTCAGAAGAGAACACTGCAGATCCATTCACCAAGGCCTTGCCCCAGACTCAGTTCGAGCGGCTGATCGAGATGATAGGTCTTCGATACGCCAGTACATGGCCTTAGTGCAAGTGGGAGATTGTTAGTGTATATGCCCTAGAGGCCATTACTGTATCATACTAGTTTGTATATTACTTAATGGATGCTTGGGATATTCACCTTGTATATACAATCTTGCTCAAAATAGTAGTATGCTACTTGGTTTGTTTCTACTTCAATGTGTACTTGTGTTTATTTCAGTATATCACTTATACGCATTAGTGGAGCCCTTAGGATCTTTGCTTGATTACCAGCGTTGTGATGGCAGTCACACTAGTGGGGGCTGGGTAATCTATAAGCACATCCTTATACAGGTCCCTAGTCGCAGGACTATCGAGACAGGGCATCGATACTCCGGAGTAGACTAGCGTATGCGCTTCTCATCCCAGTGTGGGAGATGGTCTGTCCCACAGCCATCAGTACGTCGTACTGGAGATAGTATACGGGTGCTCGTTGGGTTACGAGTACACTGGACAGGACTCGTCGGGAACTGACAGTTTGGTATTATACCTATCGTCAGTTATCAGTTCCCAGGTGACATGAGTACAGCTTAGTCCGCTGACTTGACACTGGCACTTCGCCTCAAGTGTGTTCCCACTGCACTTTGATCACTACCCTACCACGGCTCAAAGGAGTCGTGCAAACGGGTGGTGGTTGGGTGCAGTCCCGAAGCACTTGGAGGCAGTGACGGTTAGACAGGATTCGTCTCTCCCGGTATTGGGGGTTGACATCGCGCTGTGTCTAGGAGAGCCATTACACGAGTAGTCCCTGGCCAGGGCAAACGAGATATACTGGTAGGTTTCCAGTGTTATCTCAGGGTGTTTTGAGTTTCGCTCCGGCACGACTTGTACCGCTATTGGGGGACTGACGTTTACCACCCCCTAGGCCCGCCATGCGATGTATCAGACGAACAGACCGGACTGTACGGAGACTGTCACATTCAGACTCAGTAGGAGTTCAGATGGGGTTTCACCTCGTCAGCCTTCTTGTCGGCATCTACCTGGGGACCGTTACGCACAGCTAGTGCCGCTTGCGGTCTGTGGTTAAACCCACTGCCAGCGTAGTGTCGAGTCTTTAGAGTCCCACACAGAGGGTATTCGTCTCTGGGCAAAACAGAGTAGAGGTCGCATGGTTTTGCGACAGGGTTCGTTCTCATCCGCGCACTTGTGCACGTTTGGAGTCCGGACGGATTATACTGGCAGGCTCTGGTTTGAGCCAGATACTGGTATATATATTTGGGGTTGCTTTTATATCTTGGTATTCTTGTTCCTCGGAACGAGAATGCAGGTGTGTATGCACAGTTGATTGAGGCGGAGGATGAGGTATTTCATTAGGGTTTCGGAACGGGTGCGTATGCACAGTTGACAGTTATCTTTTTCCAAACCCTAATGGATTTATGGATTATCTATTTATAATAGTAATTAAATGAGAATTTTGTTATGGTTGATTTTGTTGACTTGTTGACCATGGTTGACTTGTTGACCATGGTTGAAAGTTGACCACCATCATGCTTCAAAAGTCTTCCTTGATTTATGCTTACATTTTTAAATGAAGCATGGTTGTGGTCATTCCAAATTGCCATCAACTATTCTCATTTTCAATTATTATTATTAGATAATTCTTTTCTTTTGCATTATGGTTGCAAGAAAGAAAAAATATAGCTCATTCTATCATTCTCATTCTCTCTCCTCTCTTCATCTTCTTCTTCCTCTAGCAAAGAGAAACCCTCTCATGAGTTGAGAATCCTTCTCTTTAAAAAGAAAAGCAAACCCTAGTCACTCTCTACTCACTCTAGGATCAAAGGATTAGCAAGCCGGAGATTCTAGTTCACTCCAAGTCCGAGAAAGAGCCCAAGGTCGAACCCTCGAGGTGGATCCATCTTCGACGGAAGAAGGCGACAAAAGAGAACCATCAACCTCTACAAGATTTCAAGAAGAAGGAGTTCAAGTTTAGGTATAACCCTCATCCGAGTAGCTAACTCCTTTTAGCGTATTTGCTAGTTTAGTTTAGACACGATCCCGACCTTGTTTAGTCCATGTTGCCTCTTGCGATAAAAATTTGTTTTTTATACCGTTTCCGCCTCCCCGTAAGAACCGGGGGTCGCAATATGGACTAACAAGAACTCCTAGATGGTATTATACCTCACGTCAGATAGCAGTTCTCAGGTGACACTGGTACAGGTTAGTCTGTAGACCCGAGATCGTCATAGAGTCTTGTGTGATTCGCACTGTGCTTTGATTTCCACCTTACCACGTTCAAGAGGACGTGCAAAATGGTGGGTTTTAGGTACAGTCCCGAGTCATATGGAGGCAATGAGCGATAGGAGGGGTTTCGTCTCTCCCGGTATTGGGGGTTGATGTTGCGCTGTGCTCGATTGGCCATAACATGGAAGTCCCTGTCCAGGGCTGATTTAGAGATTTACTGGTAAGTGTTATCAGTAGTTTCTCGACCCGTTATGAGCCTTGTATCGGCATGACTTATCGGTTATTGGGGTCTGACGTTCACCACCCTTAGACTTGATATGCGACATATCAGATGAGGAGACCGAACTGTACGGTAGTGTTACTGACAGGCTTTTACAGGAGCTAGAGCGGGCTTGCTTGTTGATCTTCTGATCACTCAATACCCGGGTCGACGTTACGTCCAGCTAGTACCGCTGACGGCTTGTGGGTGCTTGATGTGATCATCACCTACTGCCGACGTATTTACGAGTCTTTAGAGTCCTACATAAGGGATTTTACTGGCTCAGGCAAAACGAAGTAGGAGCACATATGTGATATATGCGGGGCCGAGAATAATATGAGAGTGTGATACTGTATTCTATTTTCGCGATTATTGTATTAGTCGGTTATATGTGATATAGCCGAGTTATCGAATCATGTGTTGATTCGATAAGTTGGTACATATAATATTAGTCGGTTGTATGTGATATAGCCGGATTATTAAATCAAGAGTTGATTTGATAATTTAATGTATAATTGTATATGTGATATACTAGATTACATTAACTAATATTAGCTCACTTAAGCATTTATTATTCTCACATGTGCACACTTAATATATATGTGATATATATTAATTGTGTTTTATTTTGTATCATGGTTGTTGATACACACTACATGGGTGTATGAGACTTACACCATACTAATTATAATGTTGGGTTTTAGTATTTAAAGTAATTCTAAAATTAGTGGATAATGAGTTCACATGCATGAAGCTTCATGAAGCTTATTGATGCATTGACTTAGTCCACTAGTTTTGTCTTACTTAAGATATTTATTAACCTAACCATTATGATTTAGCTATGGTTATGTCTCTACATGAGTTAGTATATGATACAAACTCACCCATGGTTGTTTCTCTCACCTCATTAGTTCATTCTCATTTCTTTTGCTCATCTTCTTCTTCCTTGAGCAAAAAGCTTGCTAGGGTTTTCTAAAGAGAGAGAATATTGTGAGAAAAATAAAACTAAAGTGAGCCCACTTCCTACTTCATCATCCTCTACTAGATTAGCACTTTAGTATAGGGTGTTAGCTTCACTAATCTCCAATTAGTGAAGTAGTAGCCTGAGTTAGTGTCTTCTCGACGTAGATCATTTTCAGCCTCGAAGACTTCAAGCAAGATCGTTGCTTTCTTCTCATGGAGCCTTTCAAGAGCCCGCAAGATCATTTCATCACAGCCAAGGGACTACTACAAGAAACTTATGAAGTGAAGGACCGATCTACAAAGGTTGTATTTCTAGTTCACTTAAAGTAAAGTAGTTTACTTTTTGTTTCGTATGATTCTCTAGTTATCAATTCTAGTTTAGGGTTCTTTAAAACGACAAAATTTTGAAAATGGCATGAACGATGCCTCCCGAAACCTTGTTGTTGTTCATAGGAACGCTACAGTGGTATCAGATCCAAGCTAGAGAATTAGACGGATTGTGTTAAATTACGAAACCGAAACGAACTCCGAAACTTGAAACACCAAATACGGGTTTCTGTCGTTTTTTAAATGGAGTCAAAAATTTTTTCAAACAAGTGCAGAATCATATATGTGTGATAACATGAACACTGGTGAAATTTGGAGCCATTTGGACATTTTTTAGCCGGCCCCACCCCCCCATCTCGGCCAAATCCGAGCCCCTCCCCTCCAAATTTTTCCAGTGTTCCATTGCATGGGTTTTGGTGTTTCAGGTGTTGTTTATTTTTGCTAAATTTTCATGTGATATTAATTTACTATAAAGGCAACTCGGTATGTTTCGTAGTCGTAATTCTAACTGTTTTTGGGTTACTTTAGACGGTGTTAAAAAGTTCGATCGGATATCAAATACCCGCTTTAACCCTTGTCGGAAAATTTTCCAAGCGTTGGATTTTTTCCGTAGTTAAAAAGCATTCAAACATCATGCAAGTTATTCGATGGACCCTCCAGAAGAACGAAACCCTAACTCGATTATGTGACCGTCAGAATCGCCACTAAACCCTAGGATTTGTGGTGGTTCAGCGATGCCACATGTGAGGCCTTGGTTGACCTTTCTACGGCTGGTTCATTGGTACTGTGGCATATGCTGAATAATTTTAAACTACGCTCAAGTGTTGAGCTTTTTGGGTAATTTTGGGTGTTTGTTGATTCGATCGGAATGTTTAACATCGTCTAGTTTTTTCTGCGACCGTAAGTGAAATATGTGGTGTATCACCGGTTTCGTTGCTATATGTCAACGACAATTAGGATACGCATATTTACTTACGTTGATAACATGTGATGTT
The DNA here is from genome assembly GCA_030015575.1 of Agapanthus africanus. Taxonomy (NCBI): domain Eukaryota; kingdom Viridiplantae; phylum Streptophyta; class Magnoliopsida; order Asparagales; family Amaryllidaceae; genus Agapanthus; species Agapanthus africanus. Next base: position 100,560,218 of record CM057346.1, on the reverse strand, counting down.
ATGTGTTGCTGTATATGTTATATTGGATCGTCGTGTGTTTTGAATAGCCGGGGGTTTTTATGTGAGATGAGAGTTTTTATTTTCTTTCATGTAAAATTTATTATATGTAATATTCTTTTATTGGGGCACTTCCGGGTTGAGAATGACGTCACCATTATTGTATATTATTTACTTTTCCGCATTAGGATAGACCTAAGGAGGGGAGCACAAGTAACCGGGTTCTAGAGTCCAGTGGGAGACCAACTCGAGGAGTCGAGTCCGGGTCTCCTAACTCTAAAATTGGTAGGGTTGCTTGCCGCTCTCGTAGGGGTCTAGGGATGTGGGTTTGGCTATTCATCGCGACCGTGGAATCCGTGTTTTATCTAGGCTCAAAATAAAACACGGACCTCCTAGTATATCCAATATTTCATATGTTTCTTCTGCTGCTCTGTGATGTGATCACTGTGGATTCTAAGACGAATGGATATACATTATATATGAGATATATAGTAGACGTTGCTTATGTTTTGCACTCGCGCTAATCCCGTACCGGTATGCTGTTAGTTAAGTAACCTAACGGTGCATAATGGGACACTGTGGCGAATGCGGATGGCATAAGCGTACGTTGTATTTTCGTTTCTTCTATGATGCTTAGGAAGCTTAAATGATGGGACTTCATTAATGAGATTAATGAAAGAAAAGAAACCTAAAAGATGTTGTAGAATCAAATTTTCAAAAAGAGTAGCTACAGTATTTGCTTTGCATAGTGATATATGTGATATATCCTGCATCTTATTCGATAAGGAAAGAGCCGAGATCCCTTCACCGGGAGTGACCTCTGTAGCAATAACTGGCAGATGCTACAGCACACAGTTTGTCTTTTGATTGCTTTTGGAGTATTTGCTTTGCATAATGATATATGTGATATATCCTGCACCTTATTCGGTAAGGAAAGACCCGAGATCCCTTCACCGGGAGTGACCTCTTTAGCGAAACTAGTAAAAGCCTCAAAAGCACTCCTTTTCAAAATCACTCGATTCTACAACGATATCAAGTTCATTACGCAAGAGGTTTTCTGAAAAACCTGTCGTGGCCCTCCGTCATTTCAGATATGTTCTACTTAGTATTCGTGCTACGTTTGTTGGCCTGCATCAAGGCGTAGTGTGCGGTAGCTAACTAGTACTTATCTGTTGGATTAAGGTAGTCGTGTGACTTTGTTGGCCTGCGTCAAGGGTCGTGTGAGTGGATTTAATTCAATCAGGAAATGACGGGTTAAACTTGACCAGCGGACTATGGTTTGTTGGCCAGTGTCAAGGTCATAGGACGCTAGGGGCAAAATATTATCGGGAATTTCAAGTGTTGAAATTTCCAATGAGATTGCATACCTTCTATGAGATAGTTGGATCCCGATACCCACTGCGAGTAAGTGTTACTTGTTCTCCGCCGAAAGACGCAACCGGGACGTTGGGACGTCTGGCATGAATTTCAAGGGCAGATGCTATTTGGTGCTATCCGTCCATTTCTCCGAAGATGCCAAGTTGATTTATGGAACCATGTATCGGAGGTTTAGACGGATGCGGCCGTTGTAGCAGACTTCGTCAGATTCCCCTTCATTGTGAGGGGTTTTTGATTGTGGGGATGCTCTTCCCTGCAGGCGCAAGCCCTTGCAGTTAATTACGCTACCGCATTGCGGTAACCACTTTCTGCTTCTCCAGATGGTCACTTCATGTCGTGTGCGTTTGTTTTGTTTTTGATTGCTCGTGGATTGTATACGAAGACTAATTTATGTTGTCGCCCATAGGGCGTGGATTAGTCCAAATCCGTATTTTCTTAGATTTGGGTTTGGGTTGGGTTTAAGGATCGTTAATCTCATTTGAGACTAAGGTCAACTTAAACATTTGTTAAAAATACGTTAGTCTAATTTTAGACTAAGATCAACTTAATAGGATCATTTAGATCCAACAAAAGAGCATTTGGGCTCTATTATTTTAGTTTAGGAACATTGCGGTCCAGAAGTTTAAGGACATCATAGTCCATGAAGTTTTAGGACATCATAGTCCATAGTTTAAAGACGTCATAGTCTGTAAAGTTTAAAGACATCATAGTCTATGAGTTTAAGGACCTCACAGTCCATGGTAGTTTAGAGACATCAAAGTCTGTAAAGTTTAAGGACATCATAGTCCATGAGTTTAAGGATCCCACAGTCCGTAAAGTTTAAGGACGTCATAGTCCATAAGTTTAAGGACCCCACAGTCCGTGGAATGTCTGGTTATCGGGACCTGTCGCCTCTCTGAAGACATTGAAGGATTACAACGACAAATATCAGAGGAGTGAAGAGATGTACCCTTGAACCAATATTGGTTGGGAGATCTGTAGTTGGATTGATTTAAGAATCGTTAATCTTGTTTGAGATTAAGATCAACTTAAATGTTTGTTAAGGATACGTTAGTCTAATTTTAGACTAAGATCTACTTAACAGGATCATTTAGATCCAACAAAAGAGCATTTGGGCTCTATTGTTTAGTTCAGATGCAAACATGGGTTTTGAAATGCACCAGATAGTTATTGGCCATTAGGGCCCACCACCTCTCTGAAGACGTTGAAGAATTACAACGACATGTATCAGAGATGTGAAGAGATGTACCCTCGAACCAAAGTTGATTGAGAGGGCTCTGGGAATTATTTTGAATGTCAAGAGTATGGTTGGAGTTCAGTTTCAGGAGATCTTTCCTCTGGAAAACTTAGCTAGTTCAGGCTAAGATTGGCTTGGATATAGTGTTAAACACTAGAGTACACTCGGCTATCACGTGCTCCCACGTGATGCGCTTAGAATAGTGTTAAACACTAAGGATGAAGCGCACAAAATAGTGTTAAACACTAAAAAAAAAAAAGAAAAAGCGCTCACGTGGGGTCACGTGAGGCGCTTGAGTATTGGGCCAGACTTCCCTTATTTTATTATCAGAATATTCAAATAAGTGTTAAACACTTTAGACTTCATCGCCATCACGTGTGGGCAAGTGATGGGTACCCATGCACTAGATATTAAAAGGATTTATTAGGGGTCACATGGGTACACGTGAAGGCGCCCATGCATTGGGTATTAACCTTCTGTTTTTTCCATCTTCTCTTTTTTAGAGAGGCGTTTTCCAGGGGTCACGTAGGGACACGTGAGGCACCCAAAATCGATTCTGCCCTTTTACTTTGAGAAGTCTGTTCAAGGGTCACGTGGGAGCACGCGAACTAATCTTATTCATTCTCTTTTGGTCATTGGAGGGAGAGTCATGTGTTGCCGCGTGATCATGTTGGGTAATTGATCTTTTACGTGCATGGAGAGATGAATCCCTTGTAGAATTAAATTCTTTTATAGGGTTAAACCCCAATTTTATTTAGAGGAATTAAATTCCTATATGTTCGAAAGAATTAAATTCATTAAATTCAATTCTCCCTCTAATTTTTGGATCTGCATGGCAGAATCTCCCCGATGAGAATTAAATTCTCAACTTATGGGGAGATCTGCTTCTGCAGATCTATTGTCATGAAGAAAAACTAAGTTCTTATATTAAGGGTTAAACCCTATCTTTGTTGGAGGAATTAAATTCCTATGTGCTTTGTGGGAGAATAAAATTCTCTGAACTTAGGTCCTCCCTTAGGCTTTAGATCTGCATGGCAGAATCCCCCCGATGAGAATTAAATTCTCAACTTATGGGGAGATCTGCTTTTGCAGATCTTCAACCAAAGGAAGTACTAAGTTCCTATTCAGAAGAGTTAAACTCTTAGTTTGAGAATTAAATTCTCTTTTTGTTTTGTGGGAGCTTATAGAATGATCTCTTTCCCTCTCTTACCTAGGGTTTATTTCTTTTCTGAAGAGATCTTCTTTTCTCTCTGGAGAATTAAATTCTTTTTTTTTTGTATTCTCTCTCTGTTGTTGTCTCTCTTTTTTTCTCTTCTCTTTTTGGCTCCTATTTATAGGAGAAAGAAAAGAATCAGTTTGTTTAGTCAATTTTTCATTGAAATATTTTATTGATTTTATAACAAACATGATCTTCTAGATCACTCGGTGAATTTTATTCACCATTGGATTTTTAATCCAAAAGATATTTTATTTGTTGTTCCTAGCAGATTTTAGGAAAATATTTCCTTATGTAGAATCTTTCTATAAACTGGTGATTTTTAATTACCATTGGATTTTTTAATCCAACGATGCTCTACTTTACAGAGTGCAATCTTTTTGTTTGGAAAGATCTAGAGAAATATTTTCCAATTAGGGTTTTTGATTCCCTCTTAATTAGAATTTAATTCTATTAGTTCAGATGGTTTAGGAGTTTATCACGTGTTGGCACGTGACCCCATTTGATAAAGTATTCAAATTAGAATTTAATTCTGTGTCTACAGGCTTTGCCTGTAAATGGTCACGTGTCTGCACGTAAGACCTGGTCACGTGTTGATACGTGACCCTACTGACACAGCATTTCCAATTTGTTTATTTTATTTTACAGGGTTTTGCCTGTAAATGGTCACGTGTCTACACGTGAGGCCTGGTCACGTATTGACACGTGACCCCACTAACACAGCATTTCCAATTTTTTTATTTTATTCAGTGTCTACAGGCTTTGCCTATAAATGGTCACGTGTCTGCACGTGAGGCCCGGTCACGTGTTGACAGGTGATGCCCGGTCACGTGTAGACACGTGATGCCTCATTTGCGGTTTTCTTTGCTGCTTTATCTGTATTTTATTTAATTCCCATGAGGGAACAAATGCCCCCACAGCGTTGTTCTCACGTGTTTGCACGTGAGTGCAACGCTGTAACTTTTGTGGCCGTTGGATCTGCCTAGGGAACAGTGAAGATGAACCGTTTCCCATCATGTCCTATAAATGCAGGGTCCTCTTCAGCAGTGCCTCCACTCCTTTATCTTCTTCTTTCCTTGTTCTTGTCTTGAGAATTTAATTCTCCTCCTCAGAGCTTAGTTCTCTGTTCAAAAAATCCCAGAATCTGTCAACAAAAGATTTCCTTTTTCAGGTAAAGATCTTGAACGGCCGAGGAATTTATTGTAGAAATTTTCTTTGGATTTTAAATCCACACCAAGGGTTTTTCCCTTTAACAAAAGCCCATCTTTCCATGTTCTTTAAGAATGTCCGATCTTTAAATAATAAACCCTCTTTGCTAGGCGTTTCTCTGATCTTAGGGGATTGATGATGATACTTGTTTGCCTTTGGAATTTAATTCCATTCCAAAGAGCTTAGCTCTGAAAATTTCCTTGGAATTTAATTTCTCTGTTCAATCAGGAATTTAATTCCTTCAGAGAATTTAATTCTCACAAGAAGACATCTTGGGATTTTTTTATCCTTAGTTGTTCTTGACAAAAAAAATATTTTAGGAAGATTCTGTTTGATTTGCACAGAGTTCATGATGGGTTTTTTTTGGGGGAATATGCAGGGATGTTTAAACTCCATTGTTCATTTATTGAGAATCTTCCTTTGTTCTTGTAATGATTACCCCGCCTCATCATTTGTGAGCCACCATCTTGATTTTGTGGGGCCCCTGTGTTTTATAACCAATGGTCCCATGAAATAAGTGGCTTGTCGCTTTCTTCCACTGTCTTTATATATATATATATATATATATTTATAAATATATATACACATATGGGTTTCATTAATAGTTTCATTTCCTTTGTTTCAGGAACAATGGCTTATCTTCCATACTTCCCTTTCACCCGCTCAGAGGCTGTCTTTCCTCAGTCACCGTCTGACGAAGAAGTGATGGCGATGATTAGAGCTCACAACCCGTACCACACCAATCTGCTTTTGTGGGGGACCTGGTACGGTCATATCATCCGCGGTCGCCGAAGCTTTCTTTGCGAGGTGCCAACAGAACCTCTCCGCCCGTTCCTGTCGATGGACCGTCCACAGACTGCTTTTGCTGTAGAGGTGGCGGATTGGACTCCTACAGGCCGGCTCGAACTGTCGACAGTTGGGATACCAAACCAGCCTGTGCCGGCCATAGACATCTTGGGGTGTCGTATCTTCCAAGGTGAAGCTCAGCCCTGGGGACATGTCTACAAGATAAGGCTTACATCTTGTCCGTTCATCGTGTACGACTGCAGAGGGTTGGGCTTTACCAGGCGGTGTATGCGTCCCTCTTCCATTATCAATCTCCCTATGTATGGTGGGTTAAACCTTTCCTAAATCAATGGAATCTTCAAACCAACACTTTCTTGTTAGGGGACCGCGAAGTTTCGATCTTTTTGGAAGAGTTTCGCGAGATCTCAGGTTTACCGATCAGGGGAGCGCCTTATGAAGAATTGTTTCCCTCTGACGAGTATGCCTTCGAGACTGTGCCCGCTATGCTTGACGACTTGTTGACTGAAAATGCCATCCGCCACAAGTACCCGAGTCTAATCAAGACTTTGAGGATTTTTTAGAAGCTGTTCATAGAGTTAGAGGAACAGGGCGTCACTTTTAAAAGCTTTATCGCCTACTTCCTTCGTGGAGATGTTCTATCAAAGGCAGCTCCAAAGTTCGCGAATATTAACGACCCCTTCGGGTTTGGTTTAAATAAGCTACCGGCTAGAGAAGAGGATTTTCCCCAGTTCTACATTCCAGTCTTGTCGGCTGTACCTTTCGAGTCGATCGCAGCTCCTGACATGGATGAGGAAACTTTCTTCATCGGTTTTATCAGCGTTTGGCTCAGTTAGTTTTTCGTTCCAACGCACCGTCGATTCATGAGAGCCTCGGTCATTTACCCTGCTCATCGCATTGTCGAAGGGACGCGACTAGCCATGGGCATTGCAGGGCTGTCGCATCTGTACCATGGGCTAAGCACTGCAGCCAATACGTCAACCCCAGGCGTGAACGTGGTGAGTTTCTCTCTTCATTATTTTACGTCATGAATTGAGATGCACGTGCTAGGGGCATTTACTGCGCACCAGAGACCCAGCTTTTATGATACCTATACATTTCAGCGGCTCATGAGGTTGGTGGATGGTTCTGCTCCTGACTCGACTCAATTAGGGGCTCTTCGTGTGCTACTCAATCCTTATGCCAACGAAAGCGGGATGGTATTTAATGATCGAGTCCTCTCTGCTCCTTTAGGACCTATTCAGCAGCTTTTTGACTTATCGAAAGAGGGAGCACCCTCCTTGAAGCCCAAGGAAGCCATGCACTTGTATTTGATCAGACCCGGTTATCTGGTGTTCCGTCAAAACGATGCGGCTCTTTTGATGCGGTACAATCCACACCGCTTTGCCCGGCAGTTGGGATATAACCAGGGTGTCCCCTTCGAGGTATTCATAGTGGAGCCCAGCCCTTCTTTGGAAGCTGTTCGTGATGCCACCCACCATTTCATGAGGCTGAACACCGGTTCTCATTTCATGATCCCCGAGGCCGACTACATTTCGAGGTGCGTAGGGGCTTTCACGGGTTGGTACCGCCACCGGGTTAGTCCAATCATTGCTGAGCAGAGGAGGATACTTTTTGGGCTTAGAGCTCCCTCCCCGCTCCAGGCTACGGGAGTCCCGCCGTGACCGCGGACAATGGTTCACCCTCCCTTGAGGGATACTAGTACCGTACTTATTCCTGAGGCGGCGGATGTAGACTTGACTCCGACAGTTGGTATGCCAATGCGCACTAGAGCTCAGGCAAGGGCTTCTGATAAGGCGCCAGTAGCAGTTTCATCAGCTGCAGCGTCAGCAATGGTAGTGTCATCATCGGTAGCACCGCCGAGAGAGGATACTGAAGGCGAAGTGGGTCAACGTCGCACCAAAGCACCGAGGGGAAAGAAGCGATCGTCTTCTGGTGTTAGTTCTAGGTCAAAGAGGCGAAAGAAGACAGTCACCAATCTGCTCGACTTTTTAGTGGAATTCGAGTCTATCTTTCAAGATGAACCAATAGTTATGCAAGAGCCGGATGGTGGTCTTCTTTTTCCAGGTTCATCTGCCGAGGAAGCCGCACAATTGGCTGAGGCTATAAGACGCTCCCAGGATGAGACTGAAAATGTGAGGGTCCCGAAGAGGCCTTATCCTACCATCATTTTCTACGAAGATCCTCCATCGATACGGCGGATATTTATAGGTCCTTTGGAAGAGGGAGGCGAGATAGCCCTTAAGCGGCCCATCTCAGCCGATGCCAAAGATGAGCTGTCGTTGTGGACTGGTGGCCACGAGTCTACCCTCGAACCCCGATGAAGATACCTCCTCAGGAAGGATGTCGGCTTGAAAAAAGCCATATTAGAGGCATCCTGGCGTATCGGTATGCATGATTTCTGTATTTTTCCTTTGGCAAGTAATTTGTTTCGCTTTTTACGTCTTCTTATCTTCGTAAAACTTTTGCAGGGACTTCGGCCATGGCTTCGAGTCGTGTCTTGACCGTGGACTCTGTAAATACCTCCGATGAGACACCAGTAGGTATGGAGGGAGTTGCTACAGTTGCTATTACTAGGGCAGAGCTTCCATTGGTGGCTTCCGTTCTCCCGGTGCATGCTCTCCCGGAAGAGGCAATTTCATTGGCCACAGATTCAATGGATGTTTCTGGGGATGGTCCGGAGACTATGGGACGGGTAATCGAGGCCACCGTCCTTACATTGGAGCCTTCAGCGGTGGCCGTTGCTCCTCAATTGGAAGCTGTTATATTGGCCCATGTCCCCGATGATATGCCTGGGGGCATGGAGGAGGCTGCCGAAACTGCTATCCCTCCAGTTCAGAGCGGGAGGAGCATCGAAGGTAGCCTTCTATATTTTATTTTAATAATCTCTCCATCATCTGAACCTTTCTGTCTTTTCATAATTACGCGGGTTGGCGGCATCTATCGCTGATCTGTCTCCTAGAAAATCCTTTCAGCGTTTGCTAGAAATGGCTACTCCGCAGGCAATATCCCCTCAACGCATTGTCCTCTTTTACGAGCAAGGTTAGTGTTACTTGTCCTCTTGATGGCATTATTATTATTTTGTATAATGATGCCGATGTCTTCTGTAGTTCTGGAAGATGACGATGAAGTTGAGATCCTTGACGGGCCTGGAGATTCGTCTAGTCCTCCTTGCATGACCGTGGGTAAGTAAGACTTTTGACGTCACTTTATATATTCTTTGGGTGTAAATCTCACAGACTGTTGTTCATATCAGATTTTTGCATTTTTATATCGCCCATTCTTAATCACATTACATGTAAATAGGTGCTTTTGATCCATGTCTGCTAAATAGTTGCAGGTTACAGGTTCTCAGAACAATACAGTGAAATTCATGAAAAAATGCTAAAATGTGAGACTACAATCAACAAAAGATAAATCTGTATGATGCCGCCTAACAGTTCAAGGAACAAATGAAGATCAGTAAACAGTTCCATGCATAAGACAGTTCAAGGGCAGCACAAGATACAAGACTTCAAAGCGAAGCTTACGGTAAAAGTCTACAAATTCTACACTGTTGGAAATCTGGAAGAAAGTAGAAAAGATTCTGAGGAACCAAGTGAAGAAACCAGAAGGAAAATGCAACATGAAGAAAACCTGAGAAAACGAGCCAAAGATCCTTCAAGATGGCCGTGGAACCGCGGCCAAACAAGGCTTCTGGCCGCGGTTCTGCGGCCGTGCAGTGCACGTGTCGGTGCAAAGTGTCGGTGGTGTCGGTGCTTTGACCCAGCTTTCTCAGAGTAGTATTGCAATTTCAGATGTGGATCAGATGTAAACCCTAGGATTTCTCCTATTTATAAATAGGAAAGCCTACAGCCTCTTTTGGGTGCCTCTTTTGAGATGCCTCTTTTTAATTCTAGATTTTAAATTTTCAATTCCTTGTAATCGTCAAAGAGGTCATCAATAAAGGTATTTTTATTTTTGCATTCTTTTTGTTATCTGAATTTAATTCGTGCAATTTTTTATCTGTCTTTTATTATCTGCAAATTAGATAGTCTTTTAAAATGCAAATTATAAAAATGAATTGTTTTGTCATCTTCCTAATGAGTGAGTAATTCCTCACTTATTAGGGTTAGGAGAGGGAAGGTTTGAGAGAAGAAAATCCCTCCCACTCCTTTCTTTGCCCCCATAATTTTAATCAATATGGACTCTATTTAAATGAATCACACACCGCTCACTACGGCACCCTATCCCACGAGGTAGCGGTGATTCCCTAGTTAGACCGGTTGTGATTGATTTAAATAGAGGTTATGGCTAAGAGTTAAGAAAGGACGGACAAGGGCCAAAGGGAAGAAACTTAGTTTCTTCCTAGTCGTGCTAATCCCCTTTGTTCACTATTACCCTAACACCTATATTCTTCATTAGGGAATTGAAAGTAGTGGGTAGAATCCCTTTTTCCGAACTAACCCAATCCTAACCCTAGCAAGCTTTTTAATTAATTTAATCTCATTCTTAGATCTTAAAACAAAACCCGATTTGATCGGATTAACTCGTTAGAACATAAAGAAAAGGAATCCATCTCTCTGTGGACCGACCCGTACTCAACCGGCTAGCTACCAAGCGACACCGTTATTGATTGCGGTATATTCTTAACTTTGATTTTAAAACGCATACGCACAAAACATCATACCAATCAAATGGCGCCGTTGCCGGGGAAACAAAACAAACAATTTTTTAAATGATTTTTTTAAAAAAAAATATATAAAAAAAATATAAAAATAAAAAAAATCATCAAATTCTTTTTCTTCTCCTTTCTCACATCATGGGTACCCCACCTCGCAAAACTCTTGCCGAACTTTGGTACCCTCAACCAGATATTACTTCCTACGCGCATTGTTTTGGTCGAATTTCGGACGACCCCTCCATGCCCAAAATTTCTTCGAAAGATTGAATAGACGCGTCTAGGAGAAACAATTGGACTCCGCAATCCACTTTGTATCAACCGTTTCAAGCTTCACCACCTTTTTACGTTGATTCCCCTTTTGAGAGTCCGGTGGTAACTCCGAAACCCATGTCTATTGCTGAACATATTGAACAATCTCGTAGCCGATCTTTCACTCCCTTCAACACTTCCAGTTCTTGAGATCAACAATTCCATTCACCTTTTTATCCAAATGTTGATCCTAATATTGTCCAACCATTCAATTCCTATCCATCTTACCCAACTGTTGCACCTTCTCTAGACATTGCTTCTACACAGCCATTTGGGAGTTTCTAGAATCCAAACAACTTTGAATCTTTTACTGAAACCCTTTCACAACCCATGTCTAGTCTGGAACAGTCGTTGGAAGCTTATATGGTAACGAAAAACCAACAGATGAGGGATTTGAACGCGTCCATAGCCGCCCTTATACAACCTAGTGACCCGGTAGTTAGTTTCCAACTAGCTCCAAAAATTCCAATGTATGATGAGGCGGTTGGAGAGATTGAGAATTTGAGTGGAGAGAGTGAGCTGTGCACCTTTCCAAATCAAACCTATCTATCCCCAATTGAATCCCATAACTCCAGTTTTGAATGTCTATCAAGTGTCCCAAATCATTCACCAGTTGAAGATAAAACATTTAATGAGTTGTGCGACTTTATAGTGTTTGATGTGCCAGATTGTGAAGGGTCCCTTTCGAGTGAACCCACACCCAATCCTTTTGACCTCTACATCTCCACTCTAGAACCTGAATTAATTGATATCCATGCTTTTGATGATGTGTCTGAGAAATTTAATTTTCACTTGATCGAGGATATTGACGCTGGGAATATTTTGGATGATGAACCCATAGATTTGGATGAGTTTCTCTCTCCAATTCATCATCCCGAGTCATTAACTGTTTTTCCCGAACTTCATATGCGTCTTGATTTTGATGAGAATTGCATGGATAAGCTAAAATTTGAGGAGAGTATTGAGGAAATTATTGATGATGAAGCAGTTTTACTTGAGGAGTCGGATTTTCCAATTCATTCTATCCCTTTCATTGACTGCGCACACCCTCCTGAATCTTTAACCGATACCCTTCCTCAATCACTTCCCTCCATCCTCGTTCCGACCGCGTAAGAAACCGTTACACTTTCATTTTCAATGTTTAGTTTTCTAAGTTCGACGTACCCATGTTTTCTCACGAATCTTGAGAGATTTGACCTCATTTCTCAGTGGGTCGATAGATTAGCACAATCGCTTTTTACACATCGGTCATTACAAATTGTGCTAATTTATACACTCCATCTCCACCCTCAAGTTCGTATTCAACTTCTTTCTCCCACTTTCTCAGGTTCCTCTTCTATTCTTCCTATAATTTCAGTGAGTATTGATAAATCACAATCCGATAATTCAAGTTTGATCATTCCAGAAAGCCAACTTGATTTGGATACTTTTGAAAATGAGGTAGATGAGTTTTTCGAGTCTTCTACCTCCATAATTTTTGACAAATCAAGTATGATAAATCTGGCACAAAACTTACTGACAGCAAAATGTTCAATTATATCGATGAGAGTTTTGAAGAACTTTTTGCTGATGAGCTTGCATTCCTAAATGACACGGATTTTGTGATTAATTAACCCCCACCTGAAGAAGTCGAACCACCACCATTTATTTTTCCCTTCCGCCATTCTTCTCCTCCACCGAGACTGTATACTGCTTCTATCTCCACACGGTCTCGTGTGTTTCTCATTTTTTTTCTCTATACTCCATTTCTTCACCAACCATACCATTATAACGATAAAATTTTTGAATGGTTGGTGCTAACGTTTGGCCTATGTAAGGCCATGTATAGCTTGATACTGTGTTTTTCTCCTCCCTAACTCTGAAATTTAACGCTTAAACAGTGGAAACACTGTTTCACTTAAGTTTGGAGGGAACCTTTTGTGTATATATATTTTGTTTTTTTTGTTAATAATAAAATTAAAAATAAAAAAAAAATAAGCAGGGGAGTGCCGACAATTTTGACCCTCTTGGTGTAGCCTGACAGTGAGGACACTGTCAAGTTTAAGTTTAGAGGTATGCTCGGTAAGCTTTCTTCCTTCGCATTCATGTGTATATTTTTGTATTTGCATACTTATTTTAAAATCCATAAAAATCAAAAACAAATTTAAAAATTATAAAAATTGAAAAGTTCAATTTTGGCCATATTTGACTTAAGTTCAACATGACGGTTGAATAGTTAGGAAAAACTAGATCCTAAACTTAGTAAATTAAAAACCCTAAAAATAACCTTTCTTAAAATTTTACTATAGAAAATATATGTCATTGCAGTTTATTTAGAAATAGGCAAATTTTGAGTTCAGTTCTTGGGCTAAGTCAAAATAAGGGAAAAGTATTGAAATTTTTATTTGAAGTGTAAGTCTGAAAAATAAATTCTGAAACTTTAGTCTAAATCCTTGTTCCCCTCCGAAAGACGGCGCGACGCAGGGACGTCTTGCCTGAGATTCGGGGCAGATGCTAATTGGTGCTATTCGTCTACCTCTCCGAAGATGCCAAGTTGATTTATGGCACCGTGTATCGAAGGTTTAAACGGATGCGTCCGATGTAGCAAACTTCGTTAGATTCCCCCTCGCTTGAGGGGTTTTTGATTGTGGGGACGCTCTTCCCTGCAGGCGCAAGCCCCTGCAGTTAATTACGCTACCGCATCGCGGTAACAACTTTCTCCTTCTCCAGATGGTCACTTCACGTCGTGTGTGTTTGTTTTGTGTTTGGTTGCCCGTGGATTGTATACGGAGACTGAGTTATGTCGTCACCCGTAGATCGTGGACTAGTCCAAATCCGTATTATCTTAGATTTGGGTTTTAGGGTTTGGGTTTAAGGATACGTTAGCCTCATTTAAGACTAAGATCAACTAAAACGTTTGTTAAGGATACGTTAGTCTCATTTAGACTAAGATCGACGTAACGGGACCGTTTAGATCCGACAAGAGAGCAATTGGGGGCTCTATTGTTTAGTTTAATGACATTGCGGTCTATAGGTAGTTTAAGGACATTGCGGTCCATTGTTAGTTTTAAGACATTGCGGTCAAGGTTAAGGACATCATAGTCCATGGGTTTAAGGACTCCACAGTCCATTGTTAGTTTTAAGACATCACGGTCAAGGTTAAGGACATCATAGTCCGAGGATTTAAGGACTCCATAGTCCGGCGTTAGTTTTAAGACATCACGGTCAAGGTTAAGGACCTCATAGTCCATGAGTTTAAGGACCCCAAAGTCCGTATCAGTGTGTGGTCATTGGGACCCGTCACCGCTTTGAAGACATTGAGGAATTACAACGCCAAGTATCAAAGGAGTGAAGAGATGTACCCTTAGACCAAGGTAGATTGGATGATCTTTGGACCAATTTGGAATCAAGACCAATTAATTATATTATGAGCCTATCAGCCCAGTTAATTTTGAATTGAGGACTTATGGCCAGCTTGGGCTAAGCCCAATCATGTTTCATATTGACCCTCTGTTGGTTCATTGAAGGAGAGGGCTTTGCCTCTAGAAACTTAACCAATTGGGCTAAAGCTAGTGTTAAACACTAAAGACCAACAGTGTTGAACACTGGGAATAAGATTAACAAGTTAGTGTTAAACACTAAAAGATAATCAGTGTTAAACACTAACAATAGGGCTTTCAAATTAGTGTTAAACACTAAAGCCAATCAGTGTTGAACACTGCAAACAGAGATTTCAAATTAGTGTTAAACACTAAAGCAAATCAGTATTAAACAATGGAAACAGAGTTTTCAAATTAGTGTCAATCACTAAGAAAATCAGTGTTAAACACTGCAAATAGAGTTTTCCAATTAGTGTTAAACACTAAGGAAGGAAGGGTCACGTGCGGACACGTGAGAGCGCCCTGATTTCCCTTATTTTATTCTGCAGGTAAGTGTTTAACACTTTTAATTCTGACGGCCATCACGTGTGAGCACGTGATGGAGGACCACGCTCTGGTCTGTTAGAATGCTCATTAGGGGTCACGTGTTGATACGTGAGGGCGCCCTAGAGTTCTTTTTCTTCTGCTTTTTCTTTGTGTGCTTCAGAGGTCACGTGGGGCACGTGAGGCGTTGCCTCAAAGTACTTTTATATGGATCTTTGTAGGGGTCACGTGGTAGCACGTGAGAGCGCACTACTTCCCTTTATTTTGTTCTGCCAGAAGCATTAAATAATTTAGAGCATCACGTGCTGTCACGTGATGGGAATTTGGGTGTTTGTCTGTTAGAACTTTAGCCAAGGGGTCACGTGGTAGCACGTGACTCTGGTTCTTTGCATATTTTAAAGATCTGTTCATCTTTTAAGAATTAAATTTTTCATAGGGTTAAACCCTAGCAATAAACTTTAGAGGAATTAAATTCATGTTTTCTTCTGAAGAGTTATATTCTTAGATAGGGTTAAACCCTAATTTCTTTTCTGTAGGAATTAAATTCCCCATACATATAAAGAATTAAATTCTGGTATAGGGTGAAACCCTAGTTTCTTTTTTAAGGGAATTAAATTCCTGTGAGTTTGAGAGAATTAAGTTATCAATTAGGGTTAAACCCTAGTTCTGTCCATTCTGAAGGAATTAAATTCCTAGGGTTAAACCCTAATTTTATCTCAAAGGAATTAAATTCCTATAATTCTGTGAGAATTAAATTCTCAAAACTCAGTTCCTCCTCTGTGTTTTAGATCTGCATGGCAGGATCACAACCCAATGAGAATTAAATTCTCAATTCATGGGAAGATGTGCACTTTGCAGATCCTCAACCAGAGAATGAACTAAGTTCTTTTTATATAAGAGTTAAACTCTTTTGAGAATTAAATTCTCTTTTGAAGCCTCTCTTTCCTTACCTAGGGTTTTTTCTTTTGCAGAGAATCAAATTCTTCCTTGTGAATTTTCAAGATTCCAAGGCTCTATATCTCTCTCCCTGTATATAAAAAAAAGGTCTCCTGTATATCAAAAAAAGGTCCCCCCCTCTTCTTTTCCTCGCTCCTATTTATAGGAGAAGGAAAAGAATCAATCTGTTTGGTAAATCTCTCATTGAAAGATTTGATTTGTTCATTCAGAGATTTGATTTATCTTCATCATTAATCTGGACCTTTAGATTATTAGGTGAATTTTATTCACCATTGGATTTTAAATCCAAAGATATTTCCTTGTTATTTCGGTTAGATTTAGGGGGAAATCTTTCCAAGTCCAAGATTTTTCCATAAATTGGTGATATTTAATCACCTTTAGATTTTTAATCCAACGGTTTCAGATAATCCTTTTTC
This sequence comes from Agapanthus africanus, assembly GCA_030015575.1. Classification (NCBI taxonomy): domain Eukaryota; kingdom Viridiplantae; phylum Streptophyta; class Magnoliopsida; order Asparagales; family Amaryllidaceae; genus Agapanthus; species Agapanthus africanus. The sequence goes on along the minus strand of CM057346.1, from coordinate 100,544,131 downwards.
ATTTTGGAAAGATTTGAAATATCTTCCCTCAGAATTTAATTCCGTCAAAGAATAAGGCTTTTAAAGCCGGTCACGTGTGGCCACATGACCCTTGGTCACGTGTAGGCAGGTGACCCCTGGTTACGTGTAGGCAGGTGACCCCTGGAATGGGCTTCTCTTCTTTTGCGCTCTGTTCTTCTGGCCGCTGCTTAACCATCACGTGCCACACGTGACCACTGGTCACGTGTGAGCACGGGATGCCTCTTCTGAAGCTTCTTCTTGACTTTTAATTAGAGGACAAATATGCTCTGTGCCACTGCTTAGCCATCACGTGCCAACACGTGACCATTGGTCACGTGTGAGCACGTGATGCCTCTTCTGAATCTTTTCCTGATTTTTAATCAGGGAACAAATTCCCCTACAGCGTTGTTCTCACGTGTCTGCACGTGAGTGCAACGCTGTCACTTTTGTGACCGTCGGATCTGCTTTGGGAGTAGGGTAGATGAAACGTTTTCCATCCCATCCTATAAATGCCCATGTCCTTTTCAAAAGAGCCTCCACTTTTGCTCATCTTCCTCCTTGCATACTTTTATCTGAGAATTTAATTCTCCTTTTCCAGAGCTTAGTTCTCTGCCTTGAAAATTTTTCAGAGTTTAAGTCTGTTCGAAAAGAACTCTTTTCTTCAGGTAATGCTCTTGAACGAACGATGAACTTTCATGTCCTTCTGGATTTTAAATCCATAGCAAGGGTTTCACCCCTTTTAACATGAACCCATTTTTCCTTCAAATTTTTCAACCGAAATATGAAATCATTTAATCTTCACCAGTAAATCTCTTTAGGGTTCATCTGATCCTTTAGGGAGATGATGATGTTGGTTTAAATCCATGGAATTTAATTCCATCCCAAAAAAAAATTTCTGGGAATTTACTTCCCCTTTTCAAAAGGAATTTAATTCCTACGAAGAACTAAGTTCTTCCTAAAGAACTTCATGAGTTTTCTTTGCCCTGAGTTCTCTTTCTCAACCGGGAGGAGGAAGCTTGTAAAGAATTTCCATGATCGTTATTTCAGGTATCATGGATGCCCATTTGTATGATCTTGATGAGATCATTTCTTACGGGAATATCCATGCACTGGGCCGCAGCCAGAACCAGGAGCTTACCAACGCTCAATGTGCTGAGATCATGAGCCGCTTTGACGAGTACAATGGTCGGCTGCTCCCTCGCCGCTCTTTTCTTCTGAGACTCATCGTGCTGGCGATCTGGGAGGCGCTCCCTCTCTTTTGCACCGGCGTGCCGCTCAGGGCATTGGACGCCGCCGAGGATAAGGTGCATTCGGTGTATCTGATGAGCCTGATCTCGAAGAGGAGGCGAGACAACCTCATCGATCTCTTGCACCAGGCTTTTCAGCAGTCGGCCATACTTGATGCCTATCGGAGGATAGAAGACATTCGTGAGGACCCCGACACTTGTGACCGCGAAAGAAAACATACTCGGATGGTTCGAAATGCTTGGAGGATCTTGGACAAAGCCATGTTTGAGTTCCTGAATCCATGCCCCGCGTCTGAGGTCTTGCCATTGTAATCGTTTCTTTTTTATTCTGTATGAACTTCTTAAAGCATGAATGATAAGTTTTATCGTGCCCTTCTGTGTTTGCATGCCTTTTTCGCGGAATTTTGACATTTTTGCTATTGTTGCTGCTAATATGTTTAGTGTGTAAAGCACTATTTCACTTTAAAGTACACGTCAAGTTTGGTGCTCACGTGCTCCGCACGTGGGGTCCCTGGGGCTGTTTAATTTTTCATGCCATATTCTCTGTGTACAGCATTTAATGCTAAAAAGGAGCCTTGAAAATAGTCCCATCTCCCTGATTTCCCATGCTTTCTCTTTTTAGGCCTCGGAAATAGTCTCACCATGCAATATTCCCCATGCGCAGCACTTAATGCCCCTCTTTATAAACTGAGACCATGGTCTTCTTTTTCTCTTCACAGAGAAATTTATTCTCAATTTAGTGTGATTTATTTTGAGGAAATGACTGAGTGCCATGGCCTGCAACCGCCCCCATGCTCGTCGACAGTCGTGGGAAGTGCCTATCGAGGAGATGATTCCTCGCTATGCTGCACGATTGGTGGATCCCCTCCTTACCAATGACGAATGCGACTCGACGATATATGAACTCTCGATCCGTAGGGGGTCCCCTCTCCCAATAGGCTCCCTCTGGCTTCGGATGATTCTTGCTGCCGTGCTTTCCGACATCCCACGTCACCCGGCGGAGATGACCCTGGCGACGCTTGACGCAGCTGAAGAAAAGCTTGAGGGTTTTCACGAAGCGTGCCTGATTACTCAGGTTTTGAAGGATTGCTTGATTCACCTGTTGAGCCAAATAAGAGCCCGACGGGCTATCATGTCTGCTTTTGCGGACGAACATGGCGCCAATCGGTGGGGAGCGACTCCTCGCGAGAACCGTCGCTTCGATGTGTTGGAGAAAGCAGAGAGAGAGATGGAGAATTTTGTTCTTTGTTTTGTTAACCCTTGTGCCACTGATCCCGTGTTCGGTGACCTTTTTCCGCTAGCGTAGTATATTCACATTAGTTTTCGCATGCTTTATGTTGAATTTTTATATGTGCTGGGTACTCGTATGTATGTCTCGTTCGCATAAATGAGCTTTGTATTTCTCCATGGAAATTTTCTTTATTTGCGAGCACTATCGTTATGTTGCATGCACATCAGAGCTTTGGGTATCATTTCCTTTCGAATATTCATATAGTTGTAAATGCATGCTCAGTAGGACATGCATCGGAGATTTTCTTTGTTGCCTCCCATATCAGGTGATTTGTGCGTGTTCTAGATCGAGTATTGCTGTCGAATGGAGGCTTGTTTATACAGTGCTCGAGTGTACCCGTCTTTCCTCGGAGGCCGTGGCTGCAAAGGCGGACTTGCGGGGGCTGATAGCGCGGTGCACGGCAAACATGGCATCATGCGAGAAGAGGCTCGGCCGTAAATCCTTGGAAAGGGAGCTGGCCTCTAAAACATTGAGCGAGCTTCAAACCAGCCTTACCGCCAAGGCCAACAAAGCATATGAACTCTGGCGAGTGCTTCAAGAGGCCATCAAGGAGGTGGTGGCCATCGACAAGGCCGCCGAGTTTACTCGCGAAAGAGTTGAATCCCACAAAGCTACCGAGAAGGAGTTCGAAGGTCGGCTTGCTTCATATCAGGCCCAACAGGCTCAGGCGGAGGCCCATCTTCTGGCGATCCTGAATTATGAAACCGTGGCCCAGCAAAAGCAGGATGGGCTAGCAAAGTTGCTAAATCGCCCGCCGGCTTGAAAAACTTGTATCTTTTCCTTTCTATCTTTGTTTTTTTGTACATACTCCTGAATGAGAGTATTTTCTTTTTGTTCTTTCATGAATTGTACCTTGTATCCATTTTCGTTTATGAATAAAGACATATTTTCCTTCTCAATGGTGTGTCTCCTTTTTATTGAATGTGTTCTGCTAACAATTTACCTTGGTCTCTTTGCATGGCAGCGATGGCTTAGGGTTCAGGGTTAAGATCTGCCTCCTAAGACTTTTGAGCTTTATGCGCCGTGAGGGTCTCATAAAGCGTTTTTCTCCCTAGAGGTCGAGAGGATCCCGTAGGTGTAAGTTCTTCTTAAGAATCATGAGGATTCTTAAGCGGATTTTCCCTTGAGAGTTGTAAGGATCTCACAAGAAAGTTTTCTTCCTTACCGGTCATGGGGACCCGCAAGTGCTAGGTGCGGTCGCCCTTATCCGTATTTCACGGGATCAGGGGTTTCTTTGGGATGTTTTCTAGGGTACCGTAGTGTAAAGACGTCGCGGTCAAAGTTAAGGACCTCATAGTCCGTGGGTTTAAGGACTCCACAGTCCAAGGTTAGTTTTAAGACATCACGGTCAAGGTTAAGGACATCATAGTCCATGGATTTAAGAACTCCACAGTCCGGCGTTAGTTTTAAGACATCACGGTCAAGGTTAAGGATGTCATAGTCCGTGGATTTAAGGACTCCACAGTCCAGTGTTAGTTTTAAGACATCACGGTCAAGGTTAAGGACATCATAGTCCGTGGATTTAAGGACTCCACAGTCCAACGTTAGTTTTAAGACATCACGGTCAAGGTTAAGGAAGTCATAGTCCGTGGATTTAAGGACTCCACAGTCCAGTGTTAGTTTTAAGACATCACGGTCAAGGTTAAGGACATCATAGTCCGTGGATTTAAGGACTCCACAGTCCAGTGTTAGTTTTAAGACATCACGGTCAAGGTTAAGGACATCATAGTCCATGGATTTAAGGACTCCACAGTCCAACGTTAGTTTTAAGACATCACGGTCAAGGTTAAGGACATCATAGTCCGTGGATTTAAGGACTCCACAGTCCAATGTGTGGTTACCGGGACCCGTCACCTCTTTGAAGACGTTGAGGGATTACAACGACAAATATCAACGGAGTGAAGAGATGTACCCTTGAACCAAGGTAAAATCAGTCTAGAATCATGGTGGTTGATCGTTAGTTTTAAAACATTACGGTCGAAGTTAAGGACATCATAGTCCATGGATTTAAGGACTCCACAGTCTGATGTTTGCTTTGGATGCTTCACACGGGTTCACTGCCGTGTTCAGAGAGGACCAGGCTCCGCTCTGGATGCTTCACATGGGTTCACTGCCGTGCTCTGCGAGGACCAGGATCCGCTCTGGACGTTTTCCATGGGGTCAAAGAGTGATGTAATCCGCGTTCCACGTGACCAGGAATTTTGCTATGGATGCTTCCCATAGGTTCACTGCCGTGTTCTGCGAGGACCAGGCTCCGCTCTGGATGTTTTCCACGGGGTCAAAGAGTGACGTTATCCGCGTTCCACGTGACCAGGAATTTTGCACTAGATGCTTCACACGGGTTCACTGCCGTGTTCGGCAAGGACTAGGCTCCGCTCTGGATGCTTCACACGGGTTCACTACCGTGCTCTGCGAGAACTAGGATCCGCTCTGGACGTTTTCCACGGGGTCAAAGAGTGACGTTATCCGTGTTCCACGTGACCAGGAATTTTGCTCTGGATGCTTCCCATGGGTTCACTACCGTGTTCTAGGAGGACCAGGCTCCGCTCTGGACGTTTTCCACGGGGTCAAAGAGTGACGTTATCCGCGTTCCACGTAACCAGGAATTTTGCACTAGATGCTTCACACGGGTTCACTGCCGTGCTTGGTGAAGACTAGGCTCCGCTCTGGACGTTTTCCATGGGGACAAAGAGTGACGTTATCCGCGTTCCACGTGACCAGGAATTTTGCTCTGGATACTTCCCACGGGTTCACTGCCGTGTTCTCCGAGGACCAGGCTCCGCTCTGGACGTTTTCCACGGGGTCAAAGAGTGACGTTATCCGCGTTCCACGTAACCAGGAATTTTGCACTAGATGCTTCACACGGGTTCACTGCCATGCTTGGCGAGGACTGGGCTCCGCTCTGGACGTTTTCCACGGGGTCAAAGAGTGACGTTATCCGCATTCTACGTGACCAGGAATTTTGCACTAGATGCTTCACACGGGTTCACTGCCGTGTTCGGCAAGGACTAGGCTCCGCTCTGGACGTTTTCCACGAGGTCAAAGAGTGACGTTATCCGCGTACCACGTGACCAGGAATTTTGCACTAGATGCTTCACACGGGTTCACGGTCGTGCTTAGCGAGGACTAGGCTCTGCTCTGGATGTTTTCCATGGGGTCAAAGAGTGACGTTATCCGCATTCCACGTGACCAGGAATTTTTCACTAGATTCTTTACACGGGTTCACTGCCGTGCTTGGCGAGGACTAGGCTCCACTCTAGACGTTTTCCACGGGGTCAAAGAGTGACGTTATCCGCGTTCCACGTGACCAGGAATTTTGCTCTGGATGCTTCCCATGGGTTCACTGCCGTGTTCTGCGAGGACCAGGCTCCGCTCTGGACGTTTTCCACAGGGTCAAAGAGTGACGTTATCCGCGTTCCACGTAACCAGGAATTTTGTTGTTTGTATCCGCATTTCACGGAGTTGGGATTTGACTTTCGGTGATCTGTACACCGCCGAGTCATGGAACTGGGAATCGCCGTTGTTTCGCTTTGCTCGAGGTTGTATTTGCCGCAATGAGACGAATGTTGAGAAGATCTGTAGGCTACTTGTAGCCCTTCGAGACTTGGCCTCTTCTTTTGATGAAACCTGGTGAGGAGGAGTGTGATCCCTTCTTTGTTTACGCCCCTGAATTGTATATAGGGATTGATGTAATATCATCTGTAGGGCATAAATTTCGTTTTTATTTTATCTCTTTTTCCGCGATGCTCTATCATTTCAGCATTTATATCGCGAAGGTCGCGATTGCCCCATCATTTCGGCTATTTTTCGCGGTGCCCAATCATTTCGACTATTTATTTTATTTTCTATTCGCTGCTTTTTATTGCGAGTTGCCCCATCATTTCGGCTATTTTTCATGCATACATTTTTACTTGCTGATTTTGTCGCAAGTTGCCCCATCATTTCGGCTATTTCGTATTCATGTGTGGCTTGCCAGCTTTTTGTTGCAAGCTTGGATTCGAACTCTGATTTTGGCATCAGCACCGCTACAACTGGGATATTGCCAGGAGCGAATCATCATTTGCCTCTGTCGATGTCGAACAAAGGTGGCTTAGCAGACAGGGTTAAGGGTCCTGTCGACTAAGGCTTTTGACTTCATGAGCCGTAAGGGTTTCATAAAAGTATTTCTCCCTGCGAATTGTGAGGATCTCGTAGGTGTAATTTCTCCTTAAGAATCGTGAGGATTCCTAAGTGTGTGTTCCCCTGTAAGTCATAAGGATCTTACAAAAGGATTTTCTCCTTATAAGTCGAGAGGACTCATAAGGGTCGTTCACCATATGGACATATCCCTAGTCGCTGGTGGGACTTTGTTAGGGAAATGTTTATTTGCGCCCGTGGATTATATACAAGGGTCAGTATGAGCCACTTGTAGGGCAATGTCGAAGGTTGTGGGGGGTTGCTTAAGAACAGGTTCAGGTTTCTGTAACTTAAGACTTTCAAATCTTATGAGCCGTGAGGGTCCCATAAGAGAGTTCTTCTTACGAGTCGTGAGGATCTCGCAAGTGTAATTTCTCCTTAGGAATCGAGAGGATTCCTAAGTGTGTTGCTCCCTTATGAGTCGTAAGGATCTCACGCGGGTGGTTTCTCCTTACAAGGTCGTGAGGACCCTGCAAGTATCCTTTAACGAGGTTGCGCCCTTTCGGGTTTTCACAAACACTCGCCGGTAGCCCTGCTGTTTTTACTCACGGAGCCCTTTTGGGTTTTCATCCGTACCCATTTTGCTTATGGACATACCGTTTTTATTTTTTTTTCTATTTCTATTTTTTTATCTTCTATTTTTTTATCGGCTTTGAGATGCTGCAATCCACCGTAGTTTATCGACATCTCGGTCAACAGCTAGTTTTTAGGACATAGTGGTCCATTGTTAGTTTAAGGACGTTTCGGTCCGTTATTAGTTTAAGGACGTTTCGGTCCGTTGTCGAAGAAGGCCGGTTACTACTTATAGAGTTCGGGCTTAGGAAGACAGCGAGCGGACATAGTCGTCGTCATTTATCATTGACCCGGGCCATGACTCGTTAAGAGTAGTATTTCTTCAGGAAGCGGCCGTTTATTGGCCTGAAAGGTCTTTCACCGTGCATATCCATGAGTAGATAGGCTCCACCCTGGTAAACCTTGTCTATGACGTATGGGCCTTCATAGTTCGGCTCGAATTTTCCCCATTTGGCGCGATTGGGGATCATAGGTCTTTTGACTACTAGCACGAGTTCGCCTTGGCGGAATGTCCTCGGCCTATTCAATCTTTCGTATGAGCGCGTCATCTTTACTTTGTAAGCCTCCAGATTTTTTTGCGCTATGAGCCGGGTTTCATTAAGGGCGTCAAGCTCCTCAAGCCGAAGGAGAGCATTTTCTTCGTCCGTCAGCTCGTAGTGGACTGCTACTCGCAGAGAGGGTAACTCTATCTCGAGGGGAAGTACTGCTTCTCTACCGAATAACAATGCATACGGCGTTGTGTTTGTGGCCATTTTGAATGTAGTTTGATATGCCCAGAGAGCTTCTTGTAGTCTCTCGTGCCCGTCCTTCTTATTTCGGGACACCGTCTTCTTTGCGATCTTTGTCAAGGTCTTGTTGAAAGCCTCAGCTAGGCCATTAGCTCGGGGATTATAAACTGAGGAATATCTCCAGTCTATGTTGTGTTGTTGCACGAAGCGACTAATCTTATGGCTTCTGTAGGCTGGACCGTTATCGGAGATGATCCATCGTGGAGTTCCGAACCGATAAATAACGTGCGTCTTGAAGAAATAGAGGATATTCTCCGTCTTCACTTCCCTCAGCGGTACTGCTGCTGCCCATTTGGAGAAGTAATCAGTGGTCGCTAGGATGAAGCGATGTCCCCTGGATGATGCTGGTTCGATATGGCCGATTACGTCAGTTCCCCACATTTCGAACAGCCAGCTAGCCACCGTTGGATGGAGTGGATTTGGATGCTGATGGATAAAGTCTCCATGGATCTGGCACGGTGGCATTGCTTCGCATATTCGAGGCAGTCATGGATCATCGTGGGCCAGTAGTATCCCATTCGTTTAATCTTCAATTTCATCTTTGTGCCTGCTTGGTGAGAATCGCAGAGTCCGTCGTGAACTTTCTGAACGACTCTTTTCGCTTCGTCAGGTCCTAAGCATCTCAACCACAAAGAATCAAATGACCTCTTGTACAGAGTATCGTTGACGAAGGCGAAAGATAAGGCTCGCTTCATGAGCTGATGTTTTGAGGATGCATCTTCAGGCGTTCGACGGGATTTGAAGTAGTCTATAAAGACTTCTCTCCAATCTTCAACTTTCTCTTGGTCGTTAACTTGTAGGGTCGTCTGTTCAATCGCTTCCTTTTCCTCAGATGATTCCGGAGATACTTCTGCTGGGGCAAGTACCCGACGGGTTTGTACCACGATTCTGACGTCATCGAGGTTCTCGTCAGCCAGTTCTTTAGCGAGCTTGGCCAACGCGTCCGCTTTGCTGTTTTCCGCACGCGGTATGTTTTCCAAAGTGTAGGAAGGGATTTGAGTCAGCAGTTGCTGTACTCTCTCTCCATACTTCACCAGCTCTAGCTTGCATGTCTGGTAGTCGCCATTTACTTGACTGACGACCAATTGAGAATCTCCATATATGAGGAGGTTTTCAATTCCCATGTCGATGGCGATTTTGAGGCCTGCTATTAAAGCTTCGTATTCTGCTTCATTGTTTGTTCTCGGCTCTGTTAAGAAGAAAGCAAAGCGCATTATCCCTCCTTATGGAGTTACGAAGATAAGACCCACCCCCGATTTGATTATAGGGATGCTTTTGTTTGCGCTTCTTCATGGAGGATGCTCCATCGAAATAAAGCTCCCATCGGGTATCACCACCGTCGATCGCGTCAAACGCATGTTCGTCTGGCAGATCGCAATTCAGAGGAGAATCGGCAGGTACCGGTTGTTCAGCGAGGAAGTCGGCAATGGCCTGGCCTTTCACTGCCTTGAGAGGCCGATAGGTTATCGAAAACTCCATCGAGAGTAGGGCCCATTTAGCGAGTCGTCCCATCAATATGGCTTTCGACATCAAATATTTGAGGGGGTCCACCTTCGAAATGAGACGAACTTCATGCGCCAACGCATAGTGCCGGAGTTTCGTCATCGCGAAGATCAACGCCAAGCAGTGCTTTTCGATGGGGGAATAATTGCTTTCTACCCCCGGTAGGACTCGACTTAAATAGTAGAGCGCTCTCTCCTTCCCTTGGTCGTTCTCTTGTGCCCATAATGCGCCTAAGGAACCTTCGAGGGCTGTGGTATAAAGAATAAGAGGTTTTCCCTTGACCGGAGCAGCCAACACCGGCGGGTTCTGCAGGTACTGCTTGATATCGTCCAGTGCGCCTTGGCATTTGTGATCCCAAACGAAAGGGGTTCCCTTCTTCATCAGGTGACTGTAAGGGCGGCACTTGCCTGAAAGGTTGGCTATAAATCACCGGATGTACGCGAGCTTCCTTTGGAGAGACCGCAATTGTTTGAGAGTCCTTGGCGGGGGCATTTCAATGACCGCTTTGATTTTTGACGGATCTATCTCAATGCCTCAGTGTCGGACGATGAATCCCAGGAATTTGCCTGAGGAGACCCCGAACGCGCATTTGAGAGGGTTCATCTTCTGATTGTATTGCCGAAGGCGCTGAAACACGATCTTCAGATGCTCGAAATGTTCCTCGTATGATTTGCTTTTCACTACGAGGTCGTCGATGTAGCATTCGACGATTTCATGTATAAGGTCATCGAAGATTTTCGTCATGGCCCTTTGATAGGTGGCGCCGGCGTTTTTTAGACCGAAGGGCATCACCTTGTAGTAGAATATACCCAAAGGGGTCTGGAAGGCGGTGCGCTTCTGGTCTTCGGGATGCATCTTTATCTGATTGTATCCTGACGAGCCGTCCATGAAGGAGAAAACCTCATGAGTGGACGTGTTATCTATCATCAGCTCGGTGACTGGTACTGGGAAGTCGTCCTTCGGGCAAGCTTTATTGAGATCCCGGAAGTCCACACATATGCGCACTGTCCCATTCTTCTTCATCACTGGGACGATGTTGGCGATCCAATCGGGGTACTGAACCTCTTGGATGAAGCCAGAGTCGATTAGTTTCTTGACCTCGGCATTGATGCTCATCTCAAGCTTGAGCCACATTCTTCTCGGCGCTTGTTTGATCGGCTTGACGTCCGGCGATATCGCCAATTTATGCACAGCAACCTCTGGATCTAGTCCTGGCATCTCGAAATAATTCCAGGAGAAACAATATTTATGTTGCATGAGCACGTCCTTTAGTGTAGCCACCCTTTCTTCAGACAGCAACTCGCTGACGAACGTCGGCCGAGGGTCACTTGCCGTCCCCAAATCAATTTTCTTGAGATCATCTGCAGTGGTATGTATTCCATCTTCTAGCTCTTTCGGCGCCGGTGGAAACTCCGAGATCACTTCGTCATCATTATTTTCAAAGCACCAGGGGAGGTCATCCATATTCTCGGGCATTCCTTCTTTCGATGATATTATCATGTGACAGGTACGGGCTCTCTTCCAAGACCGATGTGGATCTGGTTCTACCCTCATGGATTTGGGTTTATGCTTCTGCAGCGGGGTTACCCTCCAGCTGCTGGACAGAGTGAATCTTCCCTGTCGATATTGATCTTCGACCCAGTTCTTGAAGGTGAAGCAGTCTTCAATAGGATGTCCGATTGCCCTATGATAGGAGCAATAGTCCGGATGAGAGACTTCGCCTGCTTGCTCGGGGTGCTTGGACTCCGGGGGTGTAATCATTTGATGTTTTATGGCAAGATCAAGTATTTTCTTCGTCTTGTCTTGGGCAAAAGAGTATGCTCAACCCATCTTCTTTATAAGAGATGAATCCAGATTGCTTGACTCCTGATCGCGTGGCTTCTTGGGCCCGCTTCATCGCTGTCGAACGCCTTTCCCGTTCTTTAGTTTGTTTCTGCCTCTGTGTCGGGCCTTTTGCACAACAGGTTGACAGCGAGGAGCATTTTCATCTTTCGCGGCCTGTTGAAGAAGGCGTTGCGTCTTGCTTTCTCGTAGATGGCCATTTCGCGATTATGGTCATCTCGAACCTTTTGACCTGCTTCCCTTATAAGCTTGTCCATTTGTTCTTCGAACGACGGACTGGGCATTTTCATGGCGGAAGTTCTTTCTGGTTCAGGGTTAGCATCTTCCCACAGAGCATCTCCTTCTTCATCAAAGTCATGTATGACGTAGCAGTCACGGGATTGCTCCCGTTTCTTGGATCGAACATATCCAAGCCCGATCGTTTCCATTTTCCCGTTGGGCAATTTGCGCTGAGTTCCGGGAACGTTCCAGATCCTGTTATAGAATCGTGCTTGTCGCGCAGTTTGCTTAAGAGATACGCCTTGGCGCCTTAACAGCCTTTTTAGTCCGTTCGTGTAATATCTGGGAAAACGGATGGGCTGGAACCTGTCAAGTGTAGAATCCGCCCCATGCCAGATTTCTTCTTTCTTCAGGTGCGACTTCGGGATTTTCTTTAGACGATGGATTAGCGAGTGGTGCCGCCTGAGCAAGCATCTCCTGCAGCTTTTCACGTTGCGGTTGAACTTTTGTTAAGGACTAAGTTTGAGGTCGGTGACTAGTAGAAACTCGAACTTCGTCTTTGGAATTCACCACATAGACTATGTGAACTACCATGCCCCCAGGCATGGGGTGTTTGGAGTTTGCTTCGGGCACTTGAGCTTTATTGGGCTTCTCTTTTTTTTGTGAAAAGCCGGTTTGGTTTTGGGAGGAACCGCTGTATCAGGATCCGTCTCGGGGTGAGTCCCTTTCTCCTGCTTCCACACCTTATATAGATGAGGAAAGTTGTCTCAGGGAGCGAACTGGTTTCTGCTCTCGTGGGATCTCCATGGGCTGCAGAGACTTCTTCAATATTGCGGTAGGAGAACTTTGTCCGACCCTTCACAACAACATTCACCACCGGGGTTGAAACAGGACCATGCGGAGAACTGCCCCCAGCTCATTTTGTATGACGCTGACATCGACGTTGGTCATTTCTTACAGCCGGGATTTGATTAGCTTCAGTATTTTACTGAGCCTGCCCCCTGTTTCCTTTGAGAGCCTGAATATTATGCCCCCTGCATCGTCCTTGGTTCTTAGCATGTGCCAGTTGTTTGAGGACTGATTCCGTCGGCAAAGCTGCCGCTTGGGGACCCTGCCTATGGAAGACAGACTTCCTCTGGCATTCTTCCATCAGCGTTGAGGCACCGAGGGTGGAAGGTGGGAGCACCGATCCAAAGAGAAGCTCGTTGATTTCTTGAAGAGCCGGATTGCAGAGATTTGAGGCAGCAAGTGGCCCATTCTTGACTCCACCAGATGTGACAGAGCCTGAGTTGCTAGGGTAGGACCAAACGCCATTCTTCATACAGACGAAATGCCGGCTTCAATATCCACTCCCCTAAGGGCAACCAAAAACATTCACACCGCGATTATCTGATCGCGGGAAAAACACGACACACGAAGTGTGGAGTGGAAAGAGGAAAAGGTCCCACCGGGCGTGCCAGAATCTGTTCCCCTCCGAAAGACGGAGCGACGCAGGGACGTCTTGCCTGAGATTCGGGACAGATGCTAATTGGTTCTATCCGTCTACCTCTCCGAAGATGCCAAGTTGATTTATGGCACCATGTATCGAAGGTTTAAATGGATGCGTCCGATGTAGCAGACTTCGTCAGATTCCCCCTTGCTTAAGGGGTTTTTGATTGTGGGGACGCTCTTCCCTGCAGGCGCAAGCCCCTGCAGTTAATTATGCTACCGCATTGCGGTAACAACTTTCTCCTTCTCCACATGGTCACTTCGCGTCATGTGTGTTTGTTTTGTGTTTGGTTGCCCGTGGATTGTATACGGAGACTGAGTTATGTCGTTGCCCGTAAGGCGTGGACTAGTCCAAATCCGTATTATCTTAGATTTGGGTTTGGGGGTTTGGGTTTAAGGATACGTTAGCCTCATTTAAGACTAAGATCAACTTAAACGTTTGTTAAGGATACGTTAGTCTCATTTAGACTAAGATCGACTTAACGGGACCGTTTAGATCCGACAAGAGAGCAATTGGGGGCTCTATTATTTAGTTTAATGACATTGCGGTCTATAGGTAGTTTAAGGACATTGCGGTCCATTGTTAGTTTTAAGACATTGCGGTCAAGGTTAAGGACATCATAGTACATGGGTTTAAGGACTCCACAGTCCATTGTTAGTTTTAAGACATCACGGTCAAGGTTAAGGACATCATAGTCCGAGGATTTAAGGACTCCACAGTCCGGCGTTAGTTTTAAGACATCACGGTCAAGATTAAAGACCTCATAGTCCATGAGTTTAAGGACCCCACAGTCCGTATCAGTGTGTGGTCATCGGGACCCGTCACCTCTTTGAAGACATTGAGGAATTACAACGCCAAGTATCAAAGGAGTGAAGAGATGTACCCTTAAACCAAGGTAGATTGGATGATCTTTGGCCCAATTTGGAACCAAGACCAATTAATTATATTATGATCCCATCAGCCCAGTTAAGTTTGAATTGAGGATTTATGGCCAGCTTGGGCTAAGTCCAATCATGTTTCATATTGACCCTCTGTTGGTTCATTGAAGGAGAGGGCTTTGCCTCTAGAAACTTAGCCAATTGGGCTAAAGCTAGTGTTAAATACTAAAAACCAACAGTGTTGAACACTGGGAATAAGATTAACAAGTTAGTGTTAAACACTAAAAAATAATCAGTGTTAAACACTAACAAAAAGGCTTTCAAATTAGTGTTAAACACTAAAGCCAATCAGTGTTGAACACTGCAAACAGATATTTCAAATTAGTGTTAAATACTAAAGCAAATCAGTGTTAAACACTGGAAACAGAGTTTTCAAATTAGTGTCAATCACTAAGAAAATCAGTGTTAAACACTGCAAATAGAGTTTTCCAATTAGTGTTAAACACTAAGGAAGGAGGGGTCACGTGCGGACATGTGAGAGCGCCCTGATTTCCCTTATTTTATTCTGCAGGTAAGTGTTTAACACTTTTAATTCTAACGGCCATCACGTGTGAGCACGTGATGGAGGCCCATGCTCTGGTATGTTAGAATGCTCATTAGGGGTCACGTGTTGACACGTGAGGGCGTCCTAGAGCTCTTTTTCTTTTACTTTTTCGTTGTGTGCTTCAGAAATCACGTGGGGCACGTGAGGCGTTGCCTCAAAGTTCTTTTCTATGGATCTTTGCAGGGGTCACGTGGTAGCACGTGAGAGCGTCCTGCTTCCCTTTATTTTGTTCTGCCAGAAGCATTAAATAATTTAGAGCATCACGTGCTGTCACGTGATGGGAATTTGGGTGTTTGTCTGTTAGAACTTCAGCCAAGGGGTCACGTGGTAGCACGTGACTCTGGTTCTTTGCATATTTTAAAGATCTGTTCATCTTTTAAGAATTAAATTTTTCATAGGGTTAAACCCTAGCAATAAACTTTAGAGAAATTAAATTCATGTTTTCTTCTGAAGAGTTATATTCTTAGATAGGGTCAAACCCTAATTTCTTTTCTGTAGGATTTAAATTCCCCATACATATAAAGAATTAAATTCTGGCATAGGGTGAAACCCTAGTTTCTTTTTTAAGGGAATTAAATTCCTGTGAGTTTGAGAGAATTAAGTTCTCAATTAGGGTTAAACCCTAGTTCTATCCATTCTGAAGGAATTAAATTCCTAGGGTTAAACTCTAATTTTATCTCAAAGGAATTAAATTCCTATAATTCTATGAGAATTAAATTCCTATAATTCTATTAGAATTAAATTCTCAAAACTCAGTTCCTCCTTTGTGTTTTAGATCTGCATGGCAGGATCTCAACCCAATGAGAATTAAATTCTCAATTCATGGGGAGATGTGCACTTCGCAGATCCTCAACCAGAGAAAAAACTAAGTTCTTTTTATATAAGAGTTAACTCTTTTGAGAATTAAATTCTCTTTTGAAGCCACTCTTTCCTTACCTAGGGTTTTTCCTTTTTGCAGAGAATCAAATTCTTCCTTGTGAATTTTCAAGATTCCAAGGCTCTATATCTCTCTCCCTGTATATCAAAAAAAGATCCCCCCTCTTCTTTTCTTGGCTCTTATTTATAGGAGAAGGAAAAGAATCAATCTGTTTGGTAAATCTCTCATTGAAAGATTTGATTTGTTCATTGAGAGATTTGATTTATCTTCATCATTAATCTGGACCTTTAGATTATTAGGTGAATTTTATTCACCATTGGATTTTAAATCCAAAGATATCTCCTTGTTATTTCGGTTAGATTTAGGGGGAAATCTTTCCAAGTCCAAGATTTTTCCATAAATTGGTGATATTTAATCACCTTTAGATTTTTAATCCAACTGTTTCAGATAATCCTTTTTCATTTTGGAAAGATTTGAAAGATCTTCCTTTAGAATTTAATTCTGTCAAAGAATAAGGCTTTTAAAGCAGGTCACGTGTGGCCACGTGACCCCTGGTCACGTGTAGGCACGTGACCCCTAGAATGGGCTTCTCTTCTTCTGCGCTCTGTTCTTCTGGCCGCTGCTTAACCATCACGTGCCAACACATGACCACTGGTCACGTGTGAGCACGTGATGCCTCTTCTGAAGCTTCTTCTTGACTTTTAATTAGAGGACAAATATGCTCTGTGCCGCTGCTTAGCCATCACGTGCCAACACATAACCATTGGTCACGTGTGAGCACGTGATGCCTCTTCTGAATCTTTTCCTGATTTTTAATCAGGGAACAATCCTGAAAATATATACCCTACTACATGCACTAACACACATCTTAAAACTTGGAATAGTAGAGAATACCTTGAAATGCTCTTGTTTAAAATCCTTAGTATGAATGGAAATAAAATAAAGTATAAAAGGTGAATAAAGAGACATAAAAAAATGAACACTGGTTTTGTAATTACTTAAGGCTGCATAAATAAAAAAATATATAGCAAGGGTGCTTTATCACCTAGTGCCTTAGACCAACTGGTTTGGGAGTCACTGCTAAGCCTTAGGTATTGCAAGACGAGAATTTACGCCTAAGTGCGCGAACACATTTTGTAATCGGTCGTCGGTACCTCAAGAAGTATTAACGGTCACATGAAGGATGTGTGAGAAATTTCATCTAAAATTCACCAACTAAAAGTACTTTGGACGATGGATAAAAGTATGATAGTTTGAATTGAAATTCCAAGTGTAGGGGTAATATATACACACACGTAGGGGTATATGATTGGGGTTTGGATGAGAGATAGGAATGAAAGATAGGGCTTATACCTTCAGTAGAGATGATAAAAATTCCTAAGTTGAGATGGAACCTTAGAAGGAAAATTCAAGAGATGCTGAAAGCTTTATAAATTTGCAAAACATATACGATCTTAAGTTAAATGATAAGTGAGTGTGAAAAATACGGGTTGATAATTTCTAAGTTGAAAATAATAGAATTTCTTGCTAGAATACTGAATTGAAGAATGAAAGTCAACAGGTTAAGTTGATTGGATTTTGTGGGTAGTATCCGCTGAAAATCCTAAGGAGACAATACTCCTCCTACTAGGGACACCTAGAGGTTTAACGGCTTGTTGCACGAGCTCAGTGCAATCACGATTCCCTGCGAAAGTGAGGTTAGGATTTTTCGAGAATAAATTGGTTTTTCTCGGGACGAGCAAAAGATAAGTTTGGGGGTATTTGTTCATATCAGATTTTTGCATTTTTATATCGCCCATTCTTAATCACATTACATGTAAATAGGTACTTTTGATCCATGTCTGCTAAATAGTTGCAGCTTACAGGTTCTCAGAACAATACAGTGAAATTCATGAAAAAAAACTAAAATGTGAGACTACAATCAACAAAAGATGAATCTGTATGATGCCGCCTAACAGTTCAAGAAACAAATGAAGATCAGTAAATGGTTCCATGCACAAGACAGTTCAAGGGAAGCACAAGATACAAGACTTCAAAGCAAAGCTTACGGTAAAAGTCCACAAATTCTACACTGTTGGAAATCTGGAAGAAAGTAGAAAAGATTCTGAGGAACCAAGTGAAGAAACCAGAAGGAAAATGCAACATGAAGAAAACCTGAGAAAATGAGCCAAAGATCCTTTAAGATGGCCGCGGAACCGCGGCTAAACAAGGCTTCTGGCCGCGGTTCCGCGGCCGTGCAGTGCACGTGTCGGTGCAAAGTGTTGGTGGTGTCGGTGCTTTGACCCAGCTTTCTTAGGGTAGTATTGTAATTTCAGATGTGGATCAGATGTAAACCCTAGAATTTCTCCTATCTATAAATAGGAAAGCCTGCAGCCTCTTTTGAGGGTGCCTTTTTTGGATGCCTCTTTTAAGATGCCTCTTTTTAATTCTAGATTTTAAATTTTCAATTCCTTGTAATCGTCAAAGAGGTCATCAATAAAGGTATTTTTATTTTTGCATTCTTTTTGTTATCTCAATTTAATTCGTGCAATTTTTTATCTGTCTTTTATTATCTGTAAATTAGATAGTCTTTTAAAATGCAAATTATAAAAATGAATTCTTTTGTCATCTTCCTAATGAGTGAGTAATTCCTCACTTGTTAGGGTTAGGAGAGGAAAGGTTTGAGAGAAGAAAATCCCTCCCACTCCTTTCTTTGCCCCCATAATTTTAATCAATACGGACTCTATTTAAATGAATCACACATCGCTCACTACGGCACCCTATCCCACGAGGTAGCGGTGATTCTCTAGTTAGACCGGTTGTGATTGATTTAAATAGAGGTTAGGGCTAAGAGTTAAGAAAGGACGGTCAAGGACCAAAGGGAAGAAACTTAGTTTCTTCCTAGTCGTGCTAATTCCCTTTGTTGACTATTACCCTAACTTCTTCATTAGGGCATTGAAAGCAGTGGGTAGAATCCCTTATTCCGAACTAACCTAATCCTAACCCTAGCAAGCCTTTTAATTGATTTAATCTCATTCTTAGATCTTAAAACAAAACCCGACTTGATCGGATTAACTCGTTAGAACATAAAGAAAAGGAATCCATCTCCCTGTGGACTAACCTGTACTCAACCGGCTAGGTACCAAGCGACACCGTTATTGATTGCGGTATATTCTTAACTTTGATTTTAAAACGTATACGCACAAAACATCGTACCAATCAACTGTTCATGGATCTTGATAGCCTTGCTTTCTTTTGTCCTACTGGAGTCTCACATTCTTATGCCACTAGGTCCTTATGCCCGGCGCATATCTGAACGGATGGCGAAGCAAAGCCTTCACCCTTTGTTGGCTCTTATTGAAGATCTTCATGCTGGTAGTCCGATCACAGCCGAAGAATTTGCCGCTGAATCCAACATTTCTTTTCCCCTACTTGCCACTTACCATGATGAAGCATTGGTGCACATTTAGGTCGAGTTTTGTCGTCGGGTGGAGAATTGCTTACATAGTCTTGAGTGCACGCGCCTTCCTTCAGAGGTCGTGGCTGAAAAGGCGAGCTTGCGGGGGCTGGTTGAACGGTGTGCCACAAATATGCAGTCATGCGAGAAGAGGCTCAACCGAATGTTTTCAGAGAGGGAGCTGGCTTCCAAAGCGCTGGGGGAACTTCAAGCTAAACTTACATACAAGACCACTCGTGCGTATGAACTTTGGCGAGTGCTTCAAGAAGCTATCAGGAAGGTGCTAGCTGTTGATAAAGCCGTCGTTTTTACTCGCGAGATGGTTGAAGCTCACAAAGTTACCGAAAAGGAGCTTGAAAGTCGGCTCGCCTCGTACCAGGCCCAACAGTCTCAAGCAGAGGCCCGTCTTATTGTAGTAACAAAATATGAGTCCGAGACCCGGCAGAAGAAGGATAAACTGACGACTCTATTAAATCGTCCGCCGGCTTGAAGATAATGTATATGTTTTTTTTATTGTACATACTCCTGAATGAGAGTAATTTTTTATTCTTTCATAAATTGTACTTCGTATTCATTTTGATTCATGAATAAAAGACATATTTTGCTTCATGGTGGTGTGTCCCTTTTAGTAAATGCATTTTGTGGATAATCTATTTTGATCTCCTTATAGGACAACGATAGCTTAGGAGTCAGGTTCAAATATGCCTCCTAAGGCTTTCCAACTTTATGAGCCATGAGGGTCTCATAAATACTTTTCTCCCTACGAGTTGAGAGGATCTCGTAGGTGTATTTTCTCCTTAAGAATCGTGAGGATTCCTAAGTGTATTTTCTCTTGAGAGTTGCAAGAATCTCACAAGAGAGTTTTTCTTGCTTATGAGTCGAGAGGACTTGTAAGTGGTTGTTTTCTTTCTTGTCGATGTTTGACTTAGGAGAGTGTGGCCTGTAGAAAATCTACCTTGACCTCTCTGCGAGGCAATGATCGCTTGGGAGACATGGTTAAGATCTGCCATCTAAGAATTTTCAAATTTATGTGCCGTAAGGGTCTCATAAAGACTTTTCTCGCTACGAGTCGAGAGGATCTCGCAGGTGTGGTTTCTCCTTAGGAATCATGAGGATTCCTAGGTGCGTTTTCTCTTGAGAGTCATAAGGATCTCACAAGAGAATTTTTCTTACTTACGAGTCGAGAGGACTTGTAAGTGATTGATGAGTTGACTTGCTCCCGAGTCAAAGCATTGCTTTGACGGGGAGTTCGAGGGTTTACTCTGGCTGTTTCCCACGGAGTCAGGATTGACTTTGGACGTGTTCTACGGGCCAAGGAGGGGTTAACTTTGGCCATACGGAGTCAGGATTGACTTTAGCCGTACGGGGTCAGGGGTTGCTCTGGCTGTTTCCCACGGGGTCAGGATTGACTTTAGCCGTGTTCTACGGGACCAGGATTTGCTCTAGCCGTTTCCCACGGGGTCAGGATTGACTTTATCCATGTTCTACAGGACCAGGATTTGCTCTGGCCGTTTCCCACGGGGTCAGGATTGAATTTAGCCGTATTCTACGGGACCAGGAGGTGCTCTGGCAATTTCCCACGGGGTCGGGATTGACTTTAGCCATATTCTACGGGGCCAGGATTTGCTCTGGCCATTTCCCACGGGGTCAGGATTGACTTTAGCCGTGTTCCACGGGACCAGGATTTGCTCTGGCCGTTTCCCACGGGGTCAAGATTGACTTTAGCCATGTTCTACGGGACCAGGAGGTGCTCTGTCCGTTTCCCACGGGGTCAGGATTGACTTTAGCCGTGTTCTACGGGACCAGAAGGTGCTCTGGTCGTTTCCCACGGGGTCAGGATTGACTTTAGCCGTGTTCTACGGGGCCAGGATTTGCTCTCTCGGTTGTCTATGAACCGTCAAGGTTTGGAATAGGGATTTTGCAATGGCTCTAAGGTTGATTGTCGCATCTGAATTCTGCTGGAATGAGGAGGAATGCTGTTGGTGATCTCTAGGCTGTTTGTGAACTGTCGAGATTTGGATCAAGGATTTTGCCATGGCTCCAAGGTTGATTGTCGTGTCTGAATCCTGCTGGAATGAGGAGGAACGCTGTTGGTGATCTCTAGGTTATCTGTGAACCGTCGAGATTTGGAACAGGGACTTTGCCATGGCTCCAAGGTTGATTGTCGCGTCTGAATCCTGCTGGAATGAGGAGGAACGTTGTTGGTGATCTCTAGGCTGTCTGTGAACCGTCGTGATTTAGAACAGGGACTTTGCCATGGCTCCAAGGTTGATTGTCACGTCTGAATCCTGCTGTAATGAGGAGGAACGCTGTTGTGGGTCTCTAGGCTATAGATGCGGCCGTCGAGACTTGGCTCTCTTTCTGATGGAGCCTGGTGGGAAGGTATGGTTCCCTTTTTGTTTGTGCCCCTGGATTGTATACAGAGATCGATGTGATCTCACCTGTAGGGCAAAAAGTTTCATTTTATATATTTTTCTTTCCGCGATGCTCTATCATTTCAGCTTTTATATCACGAAAGTCGCGATTGCCCAATCATTTCGGCTATTTTTCGCGGTGCCTAATCATTTCGGCTATTTGTTTTATTTACTCGCTGCTTTTTATTGCGAGTTGCCCAACCATTTTGGCTATTTTGTATGCATATATTTTACTTGCTGATTTTGTTGCAAGTTGCTCTATCATTTCGGCTATCTCATATGCACTTTTGCCTCGCTGTTTTTTTATTGCGAGTTTAGATTTGGAATTTGATACCGATTTAGGCATCAGCATCGCTACGACTGGGATATTGCCAGAAGCGAATCATCATTTGCCTTTGTCAGTTCGAACAAAGGTGGGTTAGCAATCAAGGTTAGGATCCTATCGACTAAGGTTTTTAACTTCATGAGCCGTAAGAGTCTCATGAAGGTATTTCCCCCTACGAGTCGTGAGAATCTTGTAAGTGCATTTTCTCCTTAAGAATCATGAGGATTCCCAAGTGTATGGTCTCTTATAAGTCGTAAGGATCTTACAAGAGTGTTTTCTCCTTATAAGTCGAGAGGACTTACAAAGGTTGTTCACCGTGTGAGTATATCCCCAGTCTCTGGTGGGACTTTGTTAGGGAAATGTTTATTTGTGCCCGTAGATTGTATACAAAGGTCAATATTGAACCGCTTGTAGGGCAGCATTGGAGATTGTGGTGGCTTAAGAATAGGTTCAGATCCCTGTAGCTTAAGGCTTTTGAATCCTATGAGCCGTGAGGGTCTCAAAGGGGAATTCTCCTTACGAGTCGTGAAGATCTCGTAAGTATAATTTCTCCTTAGGAATCGTAGATATCCCTAAGTGCGTTGCGCCCTTGTGAGTCGTAAGTATCTTACGCAGGTATTTTCTCCTCACAAGGTCGAGAGGACCTTGCAAGTGTCTTTTAATGAGATTGCGTCCTTTCGGGTTTTCACAAAACTCGTCGGTAGCCCTGCTGTTTTTACTCACGGAGCCCTTTCTGGTTTTCATCCGTGCCCATCTCGCTTATGGACATACTGTTTTCCTTCTTTTTTTCTATTATTTTTTTATTTTTTTGTCAGCCTTAGAATGCTACGGTTTTGTAGTAGTTTATAGACGTTTTGGTCAGTAGCTAGTTTCAGGACATTACGGTCCGTTGTTAGTTTTATGATATCTCGGTCCGTCGTTAGTTTTAGGACATTTCGGTCCGTCGTTAGTTTTAGGACATTTCGGTCCGCTGTTGCAACGGTTTCGTTGGCTACCACTTCTGGAGTTTGGGCCTGGGAAGATAGCGAGCGGACATAGGCATCTTCATCTATCATTACCCTGGGACGTAACTTGTCAGGCGTAGTCTTTCTTTAGGAACCGGCCGTTTATCGGCCTGAAGGGTCTTTTGCCATGCATATTCATGAGCAAATAAGCCCCACCCTGGTAGACTTTATCTATGATGTATGGGCCCTCATAGTTCGGCTCGAATTTCCCCCGTTTGGCACGATTGGGGATCATGGGTCTTTCGACCACTAGCACGAGTTCGCATTGGCGGATGTTCTCAGCTTAGTCAATCTCTCGTATGAGCGCATCATTTTCGCTTTGTAAGCTTCCAAGTTTTGTTGCGTCATGAGCCGGGTTTCATTAAGCGCATCGAGCTCCTCAAACCGAAGATGAGCATTATCTTCGTCTGTTAACTCATAATGGACCGCTACTCGTAGGTAAGGCAGCTCTATCTCCAAGGGGAGTACCGCTTCAGTGCCGAATACCAATGTATACGGCGTTGTGTTTGTGGCCATTTTGAACGTAGTTCGATGCGCCCAGAGAGCTTCATGCAGTCTCTCATGCCAGTCCTTCTTATTTTTGGACACCGTCTTTTTCACGATCTTCGTCAAGGTCTTGTTGAAAGCCTCAGCTAGACCCTTAGCTCGGGGATTATAGACCGAAGAGTATCTCCAGTCTATATTATGTTGCTGTGCAAAGCGGCTGACTTTGTGACTTTTATAGGCTGGCCCGTTATCGGAGATAATTCGTCACGGAGTGCTAAACCGATAGATGACGCGTGCCTTGAAGAAATGGAGAATGTTCTCTGTCTTCACTTCTCTTAGTAGTACTGCTTCTGCCCATTTGGAGAAGTAATCAGTTGTCGCCAGTATGAATCGATGTGCTCTAGACGATGCTGGTTCAATGGGCCCGATTATGTCGGTTCCCCACATTTTGAATGGCCAACTAGCTACCGTTGGATGTAGTGGATAAAGTCCCCGTGAAACTGGCACGAGTTCCACTGCTTCGCATATTCGAGGCAGTCTTGGACCATCGTGGGCCAATAGTATCCTTTTGATCTTTAGTTTCATCTTCGGCCTGGCTTGGTGAGAACCGCAGAGTCCGTCATGGGTTTCTTGGACGACTCTCCTTGCCTCTTCAGGTCCTAGGCATCTTAGCCACAAAGAATCAAATGATCTCTTATACAGAGTATCATTGATGAAGGCAAAAGACAGAGCTCGTTTCGTGAGCTGATGTCTTGAGGATGCATCTTCAGGCGTTCGACGGGATTTGAAGTAGTCTATAAAGACTTTTCTCCAATCCTTAGCCTTTTCCCCGTCTTTTATTTGTAAGGCCGTTTGCTCGGTCACTCCTTTTTCTTCGAACGACTCTGGAGATATTTCTGCCGGTGCAAGAACCTGACGGCTTTGCACAACGATCCTCACTTCATTGAGGTTCTCGTCGGCCAGTTCTTTAGCGAACTTGGCTAATGCATCCGTCTTGCTATTTTCCGTGCGCGGTATGCTTTCTAGGGCGTAGGAAGGGATTCGAGTCAGCAGTTGTTGCACTCTCTCACCGTACTTTACCAACTCTGGTTTGCACGTTTGATAGTCACCATTTACTTGACTAACGACCAACTGGGAGTCTCCGTATATGAGGAGGTTTTCGATTCCATGTCGAAAGCGATCTTAAGACCTGCTATCAAAGCTTTATATTTGGCTTCATTGTTCGTCCTCAGCTCTGTTAAGGAGAAGGCAAAGCGCATTATCCCTCCTTGTGGAGTCACGAAGATGAGGCCCACCCCGGATTTGATTATGGAGGTGCTTTGTTTGCGCTTCTTCATGGAAGATGCTCCATCGAAATAGAGTTCCCACCGGGTATCATTCTCTCTTCTCTCCCCGCCGATCGTGTCAAACGCGTGCTCATCGGGCAATTCGCAGTTCAAAGGAGAATCGGCAGGTATCGGATGCTCAGCGAGGAAGTCGGCGATAGCCTGGCCTTTTACCGCCTTGAGGGGACGATAAGTTATCGAGAACTCCATCAAGAGCAGGGCCCATTTAGTGAGTCGTCCTGTTAGTATGGCTTTTGACATCAAGTATTTGAGAGGATCCACTTTTGATATGAGGTGGACCTCATGTGCCAAACCATAGTGTCTGAGCTTCGTTATCGTGAAGATTAACGCCAGGCAGTGTTTTTCGATGGGGGAGTAGTTGCTTTCTGCCCCCAGGATAACTCGACTCAAATAGTAGAGGGCTATCTCCTTCCCTTGGTTATTCTCGTGTGCCCACAGTGCGCCTAAGGAACCTTCGAGGGCTGTTGTGTACAGGATAAGAGGTTTTCCTTTAACGGGAGCGGCCAGTACTGGTGGATTCTGCAGGTATTGCTTGATTTCGTCCAGTGCACTTTAGCATTTGCGATCCCAAACGAACGGGGTTCCCTTCTTCATTAGGTGACTGTAAGGACGGCACTTGCCGGAAAGATTGGCTATATATCGACGGATATACACGAGCTTTCCTTGGAGAGACCGCAGTTGCTTGAGAGTTCTTAGCGGAGGCATTTCCATGATCGCCTTGATCTTTGTGTAAGTCAACGTTAGACACCCCACATGATGCGGGGAGGCGGAATAGGTAAAACAATCTTTTTGTTTAAGTTAACATCGACTAACTTTACGGATCTTTGCTAAACCCAAATTAACAAACTATCTAGAAGTGCTAAACTACTATGATAGATGATTATACCTCAAGATACTAGTCCTTCTTGTTCTTGTTGTTCACCTCCTCGTCGGCCTCCTCGATGTGATAGAAGATCCACCCGAGAGTTCCTTCTCCAAGCTTTAACCTCTCACTTAAGGTAACTAAGTGGTTAGGATTGCTAATCCAAGTAACCTAGATGATATAGAGATGGATTAAGGATTAATTAGTCTTTCTAACCCTTGGGATCTCAACACATGAGAGGATTAGGGTTAGGTTGAAGAAGAGGAGAGCTTGAGGAGAGAGAATGTGTATGTGAGAATGAAATGAATAATAACTCATTTCTATATTATATGAAGCATAATGATTATCCAATAAATCATATATGATAATTACAACCATGCTTCATTTAATACATTCAATGAATCATCTCATGTGTCATTAAGCAATAAATGCTTCATTAACTCACTTGGATGAATCATCTCATGAGTCACTAATTCATTTAATGCAAATTACACATAAGCTTTCCACCTCATTTAGTTTAATTCATAAATGAATTAAATATAAATGAGTCACCTATCTTCTAGAAGCTTCTCGACTAATTACAAGAATGCCCCTCCCATCCGTAAAACACGGAAATACTGAGACTGTATAAATCCAATAATCCAATACTAGAATCTGGCTTAAACTAAAGCCTGCTTATATAATCTGTCCGAACATCATACGTGTACAAGTACACGTATATGTCCGAACCCTGTCGTAAAACCATATGACCTCTATATCGTTTCGCCTGAAGCAGGGAAACTCTCTGTGTGGGACTCTAAAGACTCGACACTACGCTGGCAGTGGGTTTAACCACAGGCCGCAAGCGGTACTAGCTGTACGTAACGGTCCCCAGGTAGATGTCGATAAGAAGGCCGATGAGGAAACCCATCCGAACTCCTACTGGGCCTGATGTGACAATCTCCGTACAGTTCGGTCTGTTCGTCTAATACTATCGCATATCGGGGCTAGGCGGCGGCAAGCGTCAGTCCCCTAAAAGAGGTATAAGTCGTGTCGGATTGAAGCCCATTACACCTTGAGAAGCTACTGGAAATCCTACCAGTAAATCTCGTTTGCCCAGGCCAGGGACTTTGCGTAATGGCTCTCCAAACACAGTGCGATATCAACTCCCAATACCGGGTGAAACGAATCCTTTCTAACTTCCACTGCCTCCAAGTGCTTCGGGACTGTACCCATCTGCTATCTGTTTGCATGACTCCTTTGAGCCGTGGTAGGGTAGCAATCTAAGAACAGTAGGAACACACTCGAGATGAAGCAGCAGTATCAAGTCAACGGACTATGCTGTACTCATGTCACCTGAGAACTGTTAACTGATGACGGGTATAATACCAACCAACAATTCTCTACGAGTCCTGTCCGATGTACCCGTAACCCTATGAGCACCTGTATACTATCTCCAGTACAACGTACTAATGGCTGAGGGACAGACCATTTCCCCTGCTGGGATGAGAAGCGTACACACTAGTCTACTCTGGAGTATCAATACCCTGTCTCGATAATCCTACAACTAGGGACCTGAAAAAGGATGTGCTTGCAGACTACCCAGCCCCCACTAGTGTGACTGCCATCGCAACGCTGGTAGTCAAGCAAGATCCTATGGGCTCTATCAATATGTATTCGCGATATGCTAAAAGAAACATATACACATATTAAGATAGATGTAAACCAAGTAGCATACTACTATTATAACTGTGAATATCCCAAGCTTCCATTAAGTATTATACAAGCTAGTATGATACAATAATGGCCCCTAGGGCATATACACTAACAATCTCCCACTTGCACTAGGGCCATGTACTGGCGTATCGAAGACCTATCATCTCGAATAGCCTCTCGAACTGTGTCTGAGGTAAAGCCTTTGTGAATGGATCTGCGGTGTTCTCCTCTGTAGCAACTCTCCGGATCTTGATCTCCTGGCGATCTATGATCTCCTTGATCAGGTGATACCGCCTTAAGATATGTCTGGACTTCTGATGGGACTTGGGTTCCTTTGCTAAAGCTATAGCCCCGTTGTTGTCACAATACAGAGGTATTGGATCAACAATGGATGGAACCACCTGAAGTTCTGTGAGGAAATTTTTCATCCAGACTGCTTCTTTTGCGGCATCGCAAGCAGCTACATACTCCGCTTCCATCGTCGAGTCAGCAATGGTGTCCTTCTTGGAACTCTTCCAGCACACCGCCCCTCCATTGAGGGTAAAGACATAACCTGACATGGACTTGGAGTCATCCTTGTCACTCTGGAAGCTGGAGTCGGCAAAAGCCTCGATCTTGAGGTATTTTCCGCCGTAAACCAAGAACATATCCTTAGTCCTTCTCAGGTACTTGAGAATGTTCTTTACTGCTATCCAGTGCTTCTCCCATGGGTCTGACTGATACCGGCTTACCACGCTCAGTGCGTAAGCTACATCTGGTCTGGTGCACAATATCGCATATATTATAAAGTCTACCGCAGAAGCGTAGGGTATAATCGACATGCGATCCCTTTCCAAATCAGTCTTGGGAGACATCTCTTTGGAGAGGGTGATTCCGTGACAAGCCGGTAAATTACCGCGCCTAGAATCTTCCATACTGAATCTTTTCAGTATAGTGTTGATATACCTGGACTGCGAAAGTCCCAACATCCTCTTAGATCTATCACGACAGATCCGGATCCCCAGAATGTAAAAGGCATCACCCAGGTCTTTCATAAAGAACCTGTGTGACAAGAATCCTTTGACAGATTGTAGCATAGGAATGTCATTTCCTATCAAGAGAATGTCATCCACGTACAAGACGAGGAATACGACAGTTCGTGGTACAATTTTACTATATATACATTGTTCATCTGGATTTTTGATAAAGTCATATTCTTTGACCGTTTCATCAAAACAGATGTTCCAACTCCGTGATGCCTGCTTTAGTCCATAAATGGACTTAAGCAACTTGCACACTTTCCCTCTGCTCCCACTTTGATTGAAACCTTCTAGCTGATCCATATAGACGCAGTCTTCTAAATTACCATTTAGAAAAACCGTCTTTACGTCCATCTGCCAGATCTCATAATCATGGAAGGCGGCAATGGCAAGAAGGATCCGAATGGATTTGAGCATAGCCACTGGAGAAAAAGTTTCGTCGTAGTCCAAACCAGGTCTTTGACGAAAACCCTTTGCAACAAGTCTAGCCTTATTGGTTTCCACCTGTCCAGCTACACCAATCTTTTTCTTGAAGATCCACTTGCATCCTATGGGTTTTACCCCCGTCTGGAGCAAAGTCCAAAGTCCATACTTTGTTGGTGTATATGGACTCCATCTCGTTCCGCATTGTATCCAGCCATCTTACTGAGTCGCCGCTCTGGATGGCCTGTTGGAAGCTAGTAGGTTCATCATTATCAATGATGCAATCCTCTCTAACCCCATCTATGAGAAAACTGTAGTATCTCTCAGGTGGATGAGATGGCCTACTACTCCTGCGGAGAGATACGGGAATGTCATGTTCTTCTTGAACTTCTGGTTCTACTAAACTTTCAGTAGTAGTTTTTGGTTCTGGAATTTCTTCCAGTTCTATTGTGCTCCCACTTGTTTCCTTTTCTAAAAACTGCTGTTCTAGAAAATGGGCATTACGAGAAACAAAAACCTTTTGTTCCTCTGCGTAATACAAAAATTATCCCTTGGAGTTCTTTGGATATCCCACAAACTTACACTGTACTGATCGTGCCTCGAGTTTATCCGCATGCTGCTTTTTAACAAAAGCTGGACATCCCCATATCTTCAGATAATGAAGATAGAGTTTCTTCCCACTCCACATCTGATATGATGTGGTAGGTACAGTCTTGGTAGGAACCCTGTTCAAAAGATATGCAGCTGATTCTAGTGCATAACCCCAGAAAGATCGCGGTAACTCAGCATTATTCATCATGGAACGTACTATATCTAATAGGGTTCGGTTCCGTCTTTCCGATACACCGTTATATTGTGGAGTAAGCTGAGAGAGAATTCCTTTCTCTTTTAGGTAACCCAGGAACTCGGCACTTAAGTATTCACCACCTCGATCAGATCTCAGTGTCTTGATACTTTTGCCGGTTTGGTTTTCTACTTCATTCTTATATTCTTGGAATTTCTCAAAGGCCTCAGATTTATGTTTCATTAAGAAAATGAATCCATACCTAGAGTAATCATCCGTATAAGTAATGAAATATGAAAAACCGCCTCTTGCATGTGTAGACATTGGACCACATACATCGCTGTGTATGAGTCCTAAGAGCTCGCTCGCTCTTACTCCATGTCCAGTGAATGGAGTCTTTGTCATCTTTCCTTTGAGACATGATTGACAAGTGGCATAAGATTGATATTCGAATGGGTCCAATATCCTTCTCTATGTAACTTAGTTAAACTTGTCTCATTGATGTAACCTAGTCTACAATGCCAGATGAAAGCCTGATTTATATCTGGAGACTTTCTTTTTAGTGTGTTCTGGACATTAAAAAATTATAATTGGTTTAACACGTATATACCGTTATCTAGTGTAACGGACCCAATCAAACCATGATTAAGGTGGATGTTAACAACATCGCTTACAAACGTGAAATCATAACCTTCTTTTGATAACAACGATACTGATATGATATTACATGTTAAACTAGGTACATAAAAACAGTTGCGCAAAACCAAAATATGTCCACTCGTCAATCCAAGGTGATAATCCCCTACGGACATAGCATTCACGCTAGCTCCGTTAGCAACCTGGAGGGTCATATCACCAACCTTCAGCACTGTACGGTTTCTCAGTGCCTGCAATGAATTGCATATATAAGATCCTGATCCGGTATCCAATACCCAGGAAGTAGAGTTGATTGATAAACAATTTTCAATTACAAATACACCTGAAGTCGAAGCCACAACTTGCTTCGGATCCTGGTTCTTGGCAATCCAAGTTTTGCAATCTTTCTTCCAATGGCCTTTCCTACGACAGTGGAAGCACTCGTCCTTTGTCGCTACTGGCACCGCAACATTTGCCTTTCCCTTGACTCCCACCTTACCAACACCACCTCTCGGTTTGGTAGCGGCCTTCTTCTTCCTTCCTTTGGCCCTTGCCTTGGACCTGGAAGAGGAAGCACCACGAACAAACATAGTGGGTGTTTCTCTTGCTTTCTGCAAGGTGCCCTCTGCACTCCTCAACATGTTAAGGAGTTCTGGAAGTTCAACTTCTTTACCTTGAATGTTGAAATTCAAGATAAACTGGGCATAGGTGGAAAGAAGGGACTGAAGAATCAAGTCTGTATACAGCTCGTTCTCTAATGTTGTCCCGAGGTCTGCGAGCTCTTCAATATAGCCAATCATCTTAAGGACATGTTCCCCTACAGATGATCCGATGGCCATCCTGGACTGAAACAAGTTCTTCGAGATCTCGTATCTAGCTATATGAGATTGCTCTCCATACAGTTCCTTGGTGTGGAGAAATATGGATTCTAGATCCATATTTTCGTGCCTCCTCTGATGTTCATTATTCATAGAGGCAAGCACGATGTATTTGGCCTTCACGCAGTCTAACTCCCAGGTCTTGTGGATTTCCTTATCCACGACACTGGATTCAGGACCTGGGACGGCAGGGGCCTTAATAGTAAGTACATACCCCAATTTGTCATAGGTAATTACCATCTTAACATTCTGGAACCAATCTTTATAGTTTGGCCCTGTCAAAATATTTTATCTAATAATAACTTAAGGCCTGTCATGTTCTGGGTCGCTGCAATTAGGAGAGAGAGGAAACACTTTAGCATGATGCTCTTGCAAGTTTAGAGTGGTTTTTAGTTTATCTAAACAGGATGGCTCCCACTGTTTCTCGAATCCCTCCTTAAACCAAAAAGGAAGAACTAGTCAGGACTATTCTCACCGTACAATACTTGTTTAACCGTTCACCCAGGCCGGTGTCGGTATTTCGAAGGAGGTTTTACGACGCTTTCGCGAAGTTCCTTAATTAAATAACCCCTTTTCTCTGGGGGCGTATCCCCGCTGATACCTTTCTTAACACCTACTAGGTTTATAGTATTGATCGTTAAGTGAAAGAATCTCCTGATGAGTAGAATATACTCACAGTAGGATCGGGATCCAAATATCATCGTGTGATAAAGCTGAAAGAATCCTACCAAAATTATCACACTCTAAATGGTATGCAACTCTTAGCAAATTTCAGTTTCTTTAGAAATTCCCGATGTGGATTTTTGCCCCATGCTCTTATGACCTTAGCGTTGGTCAAAATGTCATAAGTCATATGTCAAGTTTTACCCATCATTATCTTATTAATTTGAACCTATTCGTACATACCCTTGACGCTGTCCAAATGGCAGTACGACTGTCCCAAACTAACTCATCTATCTATGCAACAAATGAATACTCAGCAGCTACCAAACACTATGCCTTGGCGTTGGTCAAAATACATAGCTTGAATACTACTGAATACCCAAATGAAATGACGGAGGGCTATGAATGGTTTTGGCAAAACCGTGAACATAGTGAACTTAATATGATCGAAGGAACCTGATAGCTTTTAAAAAGGAGTGGTTTAAGCTCCGCAATTAAAAAAAATCTTCTGTTTTAAAATAACCGAGTGGTTTCTTTTAAACTGTTCCAACGATTCAACTTTGGTTTATTTTCTTTGCATTAAAATAATGTGTCCCATCAATTAGCCTATCATTGCAGAAAACAACGAAAATACAAAGTTCTCTTATGCCATCCGCATTCGCTACTGGGCCCCGTCATTCACCCGTTAGGTTACTTAACTAACGACAGAGCGGGGGCTGGGCTAGCGCGGGTGCAAAACATAAGTAACGCCTACTAGATATCATATATAGATATTGTACATTCGTCAGACGCAATAATAGGCATTCCAGATCACAGATGAACATATTGGATTTTCTAGGAATCCGCATTCCTTTTGAGCCAGTAAAGAAAGACGGATTACATAGTCGCGATGAATAGCCAAAACCCTACCCTAGACCCCTACGGGTACGGCAAACTACCCGCCAAGTACCCGAAGTGAAGCGGTCTCCCTCAACGACGTGAGTAGGCCACTAAGCACTTCAAAGTACCCGGTAGTTTGTGCACCCCATCTTGGGTCTATCCTAGGAGTAGAAAACAGTAAATGAAATAATACAACGGTGGCTACAACCTCAACCCGAATGTGCCCCGCAAAAGAATATTAAAACAAATTACAATTTACATTTGAATGAAAGAAACACTCGTCTCACATCCTCGGCTATCCATTCACGACAATCCAACAAGTTCACATTCACAAACCAGTAAAAACCATTACAGAAATGTGCAACCCCTTGCTAACCGACATACTAGCAGTTAGGAGGGGTTTACGAACACATTAAACACAATAAAGATATAATCCAGTTAGCCAAAGATCTTAGAATTTCGATCAAGCAACACATATGAATCAACTCCAAACAATTCTCTATGCACATAAAACCTGAGCAGAAACAAAACATCCCAGAAAACACAACATCACCACAGAAGAATAACTGAGCAAATTTTGGTTGACTCAGTGTCAACTAGGCTGCGGATCGGCGGTGGATCGCTTGGATTGTCCTCGGTTCCGCGGTGGTTTGGTCGAGTCACGATCCCAAATTTCTTCACAATTCTTAAAAAACCCTGCTTGTATTTTTAAGGGTCCTTGAAAAAATTTTAGACCCCGTTTTAAAAACGGCAGAAACTTGGTCAAATCGTCGTTTTTTGGGATTATTTTGCGATCGAATTTCTAAAGACTTTACTAACATGTTAGTTATGGTTTAGCTAGGCTCTGATACTACTGTAAGTCGACGTTAAACACCCCACATGATGCGGGAAGGCGAAATAGGTAAAACAATCATTTTGTTTAAGTTAACATCGACTAATTTTACGGATCTTTGCTGAACCCTAACTAACAAACTATCTAGAAGTGCTAAACTACTATGATAGATGATTATACCTCAAGATAGTAGTCCTTCTTGTTCTTGTTGTTCACCTCCTCGTCGGCCTCCTCGATGTGATAGAAGATCCACCCGAGAGTTCCTTCTTCAAGTTTTAACCTCTCACTTGAGGTAACTAAGTGGCTAGGATTGCTAATCCAAGTAACCTAAACGATATAGAGATGGATTAAGGATTAATTAGTCTTTCTAACCCTTGGGATCTCAACACATGAGAGGATTAGGGTTAGGTTGAAGAAGAGGAGAGCTTGAGGAGAGAGAATGTGTATGTGAGAATGAAATGAATAATAATGCATTTCTATATTATATGAAGCATAATGATTATCCAATAAATCATATATGATAATTACAACCATGCTTCATTTAATACATTCAACGAATCATCTCATGAGTAATTAAGCAATAAATGCTTCATTAACTCACTTGGATGAATCATCTCATGAGTCACTAATTCATTTAATGCAAATTACACATAAGCTCTCCACCTCATTTAGTTTAATTCATAAATGAATTAAATCTAAATGAGTCACCTATCTTCTAGAAGCTTCTCGACTAATTACAAGAATGCCCCTCCCATCCGTAAAACACGGAAATACTGAGACTGTATAAATCCAATAATCCAAAACTAGAATCTGGCTTAAACTAAAGCCTGCTAGTATAATCTGTCCGAACATCATACGTGTACAAGTACACTTATATGTCCGAACCCTGTCGTAAAACCATACGACCTCTATATCGTTTCGTCTGAAGCAGGGAAACTCTCTGTGTGGGACTCTAAAGACTCAACACTACGCTGGCAGTGGGTTTAACCATAGACCGCAAGCGGTACTGGCTGTACGTAACGGTCCCCAGGTAGATGTCGATAAGAAGGCCGATGAGGAAACCCATCCGATCTCCTACTGAGCCTGATGTGACAATCTCCGTACAGTCCGGTCTGTTCGTCTGATATTATCGCATATCGGGCCTAGGGGGCGGCAAGCGTCAGTCCTCTAAAAGCGGTATAAGTCGTGTCGGAGTGAAGTCCATTACACCTTGAGAAGCTACTAGAAATCCTACCAGTAAATCTCGTTTTCCCTAGCCAGGGACTTTGCGTTATGGCTCTCCAAACACAGTGCGATATTAACTCCCAATACCGGGAGAGACGAATCCTTTCTAACTGCCACTGCCTCCAAGTGCTTCAGGACTGCACCCAACTGCTACCTGTTTGCACGACTCCTTTGAGCCGTGGTAAGGTAGCAATCTAAGAACAGTGAGAACACACTCGAGACAAAGCAGCAGTGTCAAGTCAACGGACTATGCTGTACTCATGTCACCTGGAAACTGTTAACTGACGACGGGTATAATACCAACCAACAGTTCCCTGCGAGTCCTGTCTGGTGTACCCATAACCCAATAAGCACCTGTATACTATCTCCAGTACAACGTACTAATGGCTGTGGGACATACCATTTCCCCTGCTGGGATGAGAAGCGTACACACTAGTCTAATCTAGAGTATCGATACCCTGTCTCGATAATCCTATGACTAGGGACCTGAAAAAGGATGTGCTTGCAGACTACCCAGCCCCCACTAGTGTGACTGCCATCACAACGCTGGTAGTTAAGCAAGATCCTATGGGCTCTATCAATATGTATTCGTGATATGCTAAAAGAAACATATACACATATTAAGATAGATGTAAACCAAGTAGCATACTACTATGTTGAGCAAGACTGTTAATATAACTGTGAATATCCCAAGCTTCCATCAAGTAATATACAAGCTAGTATGATACAATAATGGCCCCTAGGGCATATACACTAACACTTTGACGGGTCTATCTCGATGCCTCGATTTCGGACGACAAATCCTAGGAACTTGCCTGAGGAAACTCCGAACGTGCATTTGAGAGGGTTCATCTTCAAGTTGTATTTCCGAAGGCGCTGAAACACGGTCTTCATATGCTCTAAATGTTCCTCATATGATTTGCTTTTAACTATGAGGTCGTCAATATAGCATTCGATGATTTCATGTATGAGGTCGTCAAAAATCTTCGTCATGGCCCTCTGATAGTGGCACCGGCGTTCTTTAGACCGAAAGGCATCACCTTGTAGCAGAATATGCCCAAAGTGGTCCAGAGAGCGGTATGCTTCTAGTCCTCGGGATGCATCTTTATCTGATTGTATCCGGTCCTCGGGATGCATCTTTATCTGATTGTATCCCGATGAGCCATCCATGAAGGAGAAAACTTCATGAGTGGACGTATTATCTATCATCGGCTCAGTGACCGGTACTGCAAAGTCGTCCTTCGGGCAAGCTTTGTTGAGATCCCGAAAGTCCACACATATGCGCACCGTCCCATTTTTCTTCATTACTGGGAGATGTTGGCAATCCAGTCAGGGTATTGAACTTCTTGGATGAAGCCGGAGTCGATTAGCTTCTTGACCTCAGCGTTGATGCTCGTCTCAAGCTCGAGCCGCATTCTTCTCAGTGCTTGTTTGATCGGATTGACGTCCGAAGATATCACCAATTTATGCACAGCAATCTCCGGATCTAGTCCTGGCATCTCGGAATAGTTCCATGCGAAGCAATCTTTATACTGCATGAGCACATCTTTAAGCGTAGCCTCCTTTTCTTCAGACAATAGTTCACTGACGAACGTCAGCCGTGGGTTATTTGCTGTTCCCAAGTCGATTTTTCTGAGGTCATCTGTAGTAGTAAGTATCCTATCTTCCAGCTCTTTTGGCGCTGGTGGAAATTCTGAGATCAACTCATCTTCATCGTTTTAGAAGCACCAAGAAAGGTCATCCATATTCTCGGGTTCTTCTTCTGACAGCGTTATCGCGTGACAGGTATGAGATCGTTTCCAAGACCGATGTTGATCCGGTTCTACTCTCACTATACACGTCGCTTTCGGTTCATGCTTCTGTGGCGGGGTTATCCTCCAACTTCTGGATAGAGCGAACCTGCCTTGTTGATATTGGTCTTTGACCCAGTTATTGAAGGTGAAGCAGTCTTCGAGAGGATGTCCTATTGCTCGGTGATAGGAGCAATAGTCTGGGTGTGAGACCTCGTCTGTTTGCTCGGGGTACTTGGACTCCGGGAGCATAATTATCTGATGTTTCACGACGAGGTCGAATATCTTCCTTGTCTTTTCTTGGGGAAAATAATATGCTCGACCCATCTTCTTCATAAGAGACAGATCCCGGCTGCTCATTTCTGCTTCACGTGGCTTTTTGGACCCGCTACGCTGCTGTCGAACATATTTTCCGTTCTTCAGTTTATTTTTGCCTCTGCACCGCGTTTTTTTTGTATGACGGGCTAAAGACGAAGAGCATTGTCATTCTCCGCGGCCTGCTGAAGGAGGCGCTGCGTCCTGGCTTTCTCGTAAATGGCCATTTTGCGGCTATGGTCATCCCGGACCTTCTGATTCGCTTCCCTTATTAGCCTGTCTATCTGTTCTTCAAACGACGGACTTGGAATTTTCATGGCGGGACCTCGTCTTGGTTCAGGGTTAGCGTCTCTTAAAAGAGCATCCTCTTCTTCATCGAAATCATGTATAATGTAGCAGCCATGGAATCGCTCCCGTTTCTTTGATTGAACATATTCAAGCCCACTCGTTTCCATTCTCCCATTGAGCAATTTTCGCTAAGTTCCACGGACGCTCCAGATCCTGTTGTAGAACTGGGCTTGTCGAGCAGTTTATTTGAAGGGTACGCCTTGGTGCCTCAACAGCCTTTTTAATCCTTCTGTGTGGTATCTAGGCAGACGGATGGGCTGGAGCCTGTCAAGTGTAGAATCAGCACCATGCCAAATTTCTTTCTCCACTTTGGTTTCTGTGGATCGATAAAAGAGGATCGTCTTTTCATCTCTTCGCCTGGGAGGGACGTAGAATGTCTGCAGTTCCTGCACACCATAGGTATCAAATGCGTCGAGCTCTTTGTAATGCTCTTGCGGAACCATAGTGATTTGCAAACTCCGATCATCACTGGCGAAGGCTTTATTGATTGCCGAACAGAAAATACGGCATTGACCTCATCTTCCGAGTCGCTGTCGAAGACCAGAATAGGGGTGGACGGTTCCGGCTTGTTGCATTGGGGCGGCCCTGAATAAACTATTTCTTCTTCCTCCTCAATATCACTCCCAAAGACAGGAATAGTAGTGATAGCTCTGTTCTTCGGTTTGTGGCATCTTTCCGTGTCTTCGAAATCTGGTAAGAAGTATTTTGCATCTTCGTACTTTCGTACTTCTTCACGGAGAATGGGTTCAACTCCCTTGTCACGGTATACTCGAGACCATCCTTGAAATACTTCATACACTGATATTGTGTAGAAGGGATGATATTGTACTCGTGTAACCAAGGCCTGCCGAGCAAAGCATTGTAACATGTCTTAGCGTCAATGACGTGAAATTTGATGTCCGTGACGAGCAGCCCAAAGCGTAACGTCAGTATCACAGACCCGAGCGTCCGTGATGACTGGGAGTCAAACTCGGAGATGGTGATTTTATCACGAGCGAGGTGCTGAACGCTTATGAAAATTTCCTTCAACACTCTTACATTGAGGAGATTGACGGAGGACCCATTGTCAACCATGATCTTTTTTATCTTAATATCATGACAGTATCTGGAGACATAAAGGGGACGGTTATGCTCGCACGTCCCGATGAGGAGATCTTCATCGCCAAAGGTGATATCGGCTGTATGCACTTCTTCCAGTCGTCCTTCATCTTTTCTTCGGCGAGGAAAGCCTGGAACTGTTCGGGCTCTTGTAGTGCCTTGATCAGGGAATCTCTCGCCTCTTTAGATAGAAGAAGGGCGTCGAGAATACTTAGCTGCGAGGGTATCTTCCTCAGGTGTGTTATAACGTTGTAATCCACCTTACTTTTCTTTGGCAGGTCCTTGGCTGTCAACTCTTTGACGGCTTGGTCATCGAGGGCGATATCTTCAAGGACTTTTTCTTTCCCCTTATCTTTTCTATTCGATCCATCGCACACAGGTCCGAGGTTCTTTTCGGGCAGCGTACGATTGCGCAGCTGAATATTCTCACAGGTCTTCATTTCTTTCTCTTTTCCTGAGGTGGATTCTTTGAAGAGAGGGCCGAGAATCATTTCTTCTTCCGAATCGCTCCCGAAGGTGAGAACTTGCAATCCCCTGCTATCAACCACGTGACAATTGCCGGCAGCTCTTCCACGTTCGTCTGTCGCATTTTTCCGCTGTCGACGAGCTTCACGCTTCATCCTCTTAAAGTGCTGCCTATAAGCGACATACCTTTACCACCAATTTTTAAAAGCATTGCATTCTTCAGTGGGGTGCGCAATCCTTCGATGATATAAACAGTAATTAGGATGCACATCCTCTTTATTAAGGTGTATCTCATCAAAAGTGTTTCCTTCGGAGGGTGGCAGCTTCATTCCCATCGATATAGCTTTGGCGAACCTTTTCCTTGTCTTGAACCTGCTTTTGCTGGCGGCCGAAGTGCTCCTTTCTGGTTGGGGTGCTTCAATCTTTCTGTTCAGTCGCCGGCGTTTGGCTTTTCCAAATATGACCGTTTCGCACTCTCGATCAGCCTTGCTTTTCAGAAGAGCTTCGTTCAGGAATGCATCAATTATCTTGTCTGACGGTCCTAGGAGTGTCACGACCTGAAGTTCGACCCGTGACCGGCACTTAACCACGTAACGTCTACAGGCGTAACGCGACTAAGTAAGCCGAAACCCAAAACCCAAGACCATTAAAAGTAGTGAGTGTTGAAAACATTTGTTTAAAAACATTTGGAAAACCTTAAGTAGTTTAGTCACTTTCTTTAAAGTTCAAGTTATTATCTTAAAAATTTTGGCAGCATTTCCTTTGTAAAAACTAACCCCGAAATCGGGTACAAGGTAAGATATGAGTAAAATGATACACAATAAGAATGAAGCATCCCAAACGGGAGCAATCACACCCAACGGCGGAAACAATCACCACAAGAGTAATATACGACGCCGTAGCGAAGAAATAAGCAATAAGTGAAAAACATCACAAATGATAAAAACTGCATAAATAAAGTCGGCTCACACGAGCTCGACACCAAAGTACAAATAATATACATCATCGTCCTCACACTGGTCTCTAAGTCAATACATGCAATAGTAGATGGAGAGTACTAGATACAAAAGTGTGTACAAATGGAAAATAACCGGATACCACAAACCCACCTAGCAGAAATCAGCTCACGCACCAACTGCAGTGGCATCCGTAGCC
Organism: Agapanthus africanus; assembly: GCA_030015575.1. Classification (NCBI taxonomy): domain Eukaryota; kingdom Viridiplantae; phylum Streptophyta; class Magnoliopsida; order Asparagales; family Amaryllidaceae; genus Agapanthus; species Agapanthus africanus. The sequence goes on along the minus strand of CM057346.1, from coordinate 100,504,567 downwards.
AAAAAGATACAAGAAAGCAGCCTGCCGCGACTACTCTGAGGGGCAACCTGCAAACACTGTGGCACAACGGGGGTGAGTTGCCAACTTGTGAATAGAAATAACATATAAAGGTAATCATGAGTATGCACATACTGCGATACTTTAACATGTATAATCAGATAACATCAATATGATGAGCTGGGTATGCGATAATCATGCAAAAGTACTCTATCGGTACTACAACTACATGATGCAATGCATAACGATGAATACTGAGTATGGGATAAAATATCATTAACACGGAATGTCAACGTGGAAAACTCCGGTGTCTACCAAAAACACCCCCAAACCCAATACTCAGGCGCCGTCACTCTATCCGGCCCTCAATCCTGTAAACCTCATAGAAGCGAGGTGCCCAACATCGGTACCTCAAAATAACAAGAAATACTCGTGTTCAGCATCGACACGCAAATCCTCATCTCTCAGGCACCGCATACCAGATCGGTCCTCAGCATGTATCCCATGTCATAACCCCCAGACGGTATCCTCCGAATATCCGTCGGGTCATCCAAACTGTCACCGGCAGGTAGTAGTCCCTCCGCTGGGCTCACCGTCTAACTATACGAGTCTTCTTTCCCGGGGCACCATACCGGGTCCACCATATATCCGCAGACGGTGCCTACCACTCCTCGAATCGGGTATACCACACAAGCTCTCAGAACCGAGAAAACTCATGGTGGACGCACGAAAATATCATATCAAGAGAAACCGGGTTTTTAAGATAAAGCATACTTTCTTGAAATAATACCACGGTTCTCAAATCCAGAAATCACATGAAATCCAAAGCCAATGCGTAAATGTTAGTTACATGTATGCCCTAGAGGCCATTACTGTACATTGGATGTATATTGTAGTGGATGCTGGGACATATATAGGGAGGACTTTCTTGCTCGACATGATAGTATGCTATCTGGTTACTCTTCACCTTAACGTGTACACTGATTGTCTCTCTGTTACATGTTGGTAAAGCCCTTAGGATGTGTACTTGACTACCTGGATTATGATGCGGATCATACTAGTGGGGATATGGTAGTCCATAAGTACATCCTTCAAAGTCCCTAGTCGTGGGTGTATCGAGACGGGGCATCGATATACCAGAGTAGACTAGCATGTACCTTCTCGACCCATACAGATGGGCGATGGATGATCCCATATCCATTGGTGTTTGACATCAGAGGAGATATACGGGTGCTCAGTAGAGACTGGGTACACTGGACGGACTCGCCGAGAACTCCCAGATGGTATTATACCTTACGTCAGATGGCAGTTCTCTGGTGACACTGGTACAGAGTAGTCTGTTGACCCGAGATCGTCATAGAGTCTTGTATGGTTTCCACTGTGCTTTGATTTCCACCTTACCACGTCCAAGAGGGCGTGCAAAACGGTGGTTTTTGGGTACAGTCCCGAATCACATGGAGGCAATGAGCGATAGGAGGGGATTCGTCTCTCCCGGTATAGGGAGTTGATGTTGCGCTGTGTTCGATTGGCTATAACCGGAAATCCCTGGCCAGGGTTGTAGAGATTTACTGGTAAGTGTTACCAGTAGTTTCTCGAATTGTTATAGACCTCATATCGACACGACTTATCGAGCTATTGGGGTCTGACGTTTACCACCCCTAGGCGAGATATGCGACATATCAGACGACGAGACCGGACTGTACGGTAAGTGTTACTGGTTGGATTCACAGGAGTGTGAGCGGGCTTGCTCGTCGATCTTCTGATCGCTCAATACCCGGGTGGCCGTTACGTTTAGCAGACCGCTTGCGGCTTGTGGGTGTTTGATATGATCATCACCTGCTGCCGGCGTATTGACGAGTCTTTAGAGTCCTACACAGAGGTTTCCTGGCTCAAGCGAAACGAAATAGGAGCGCATATGAGATATGTGCGGGACCGAGAATAATGCGTGTATGTGATACCGTATTCTATTCTCGCGATGAATGTATCGATTGGTTGTATGCGATATAACCTAGTTATCGAATCAAGTATTGATTCGATAAGCCGATACATAGGATACTAGTCGGTTATATGCGATATGACCGGATCGTTAAATCAAGTGTTGATTTAATGATTTAATGTATAATTATATATTTGATATATTACTTTGCATTAACTAGTATTGGTTCACTTTAAATGGATTTTCTCACTTGGATGTACAAGTTGTATATGTGATATACTTTTTGTGCAAATAATTGTATCATGTTTGATGATACATGTTTACTTGGTTAAGTGTAAAGAATAAACCATGGTTAAACTAATGATTAGGGTTTTGTTTATCCATTACTTATTTATTCATTTATTTATTTTTTTATTCTTTTTGGAAAATAAATGGCATGAAAAGAAATTGGTGGCTTGATTTGTTTTCTAGTTGAAGCTTTGACCTAAGTGACCATTTTGTCTCATGCTTAACCCTAACCACTCCTTTTTACCCTAGTTCATTCTCTACACTTGACCATGGTTGAATTATGATAAGTATTGTTTTTATTTTCTTTTGGAAAACAACTTATCATATTATTCATCTTCTTCTTCTTCTTCTTCACATGAAGAACCTTGCCTCCATCAATGGCAACTTGATGAAAAGAGTGAGAAATCCAATTCTAAAGTGAACCCACCTCCTATTTCTTCATCCTCTACCTCTTGCCAAGCAGTATAGGGTGTTCTCTTCACAAGTTTCATGACTTGGTGAAGTGGGAGCTTGATCTAGTGATGCCTCGACGTAGATCATCTTCGGCACGAAGCCGACGACCTTGCCCGCCCATTTCTCCGATGAAGCCGACGCTAGAGCCCGGGATTCCATTTGGACAGCGAGGAGACTTCATTGCTGAGCTATGGAGGTGGAGGACCGGATCTACAAAGGTTGTATTTCCGTTCTTGTAGTTAAGTTGTTAACTATTCGCTTTGTCGCCTAAAATATCTAGTTAACGATCTAGTCTAGGCTTTCTCGGCACCGTAATTTTTGAAATTGGCATGGTTGATGCCTTGTGAGACCTCTTGAGAGTGCCTAGGAACCCTACAGTGGTATCAGAGCCTAACTAGAGCCTTAGGCGATGCGTAGACGATGTTAGAAACCCGATCGAACCCGAAACCCCGACTTTTCCTTGCTCTCTGGACTTTTTTCAAAAACAGGGATTTTTGAGTATTAAAAATATGCATAAAAATCAGCAGGAGATTCTATGAATTACTGTGAAGCCCGTACTCCTAAGTCCACCAAAGCGCGGAGGAACCGCGGCATTAGCATGCTAATGCGGCGGTTCCGCGGCCCTTTAGCCTCTTCATACATTGAATTTTGCATAGTAACTCCTACTTTGCAGTGCTGGTTTTTCTGGGAATTTTTAATATTTATTCAAGAGTTGAATTTTCTGGGGTTGTTTTGGGGATTCGGTGTTTCGATCGGAGTATCAGATTTTGTCTATGTGGCTTTCCGGATAAATTTTAGAATATGTTAAAAAGTTCGACCGGATATAAATACCCAATTTTTCACCTGTCGGGAAATTTCCAAGTGTTGGATTTTTCCGTAGTTTAACGACGTTCTAAGTAGTGCAAGTAACGCGATGGTCCCTCTAGAAGACAACAAACCTTAACTCGATTATGTGACCGTCTTGAACTGCCCTTTGAACCTTCGGGTTTGGGGCAGTACGGCGTGCCACATGTGAGGCGTTGGCTTGACCCTTCTACGGCTGGACCGTTGGTACTGAGGCACGAACTGAATGTTGTTAGACTTATTTCATGTGTTGAGCCGTTTCGGGAAAACTTGGGTGTTCGAATGTTCAATCAGAAAGTTTAACATTTTCTGTTTATCTGGAATGGGATACAATAATTGGAATTCACAATAAATTATGAGATAACTGAATGAACATTATAAACATAGCAGTTTAGTCTCACTTGATCGGTTGCCACGGAATTTTGACGCGATCAAAAGTCCGTCACAATCACGTAGCGTACGCGGATACTCGCCGGGTAAACTTGATAGACAGCCTCGCTCCATAGCCCCGACCAAGTGACTGTAGGAGAACCCCGTCGCCGAAAGCATCCGTTCGGGTGCTCGCTGCAGCGGTGTTCCGCCTTGGTGCACTTCGTCGACGGCGTCAGGGGTGCGGCCTCCTACTAAAGTTTGCGACGAGTATTCGATCTGGATGTCGGGAATCTTGTTGAATTGCCCGACTTGGTATTGAAAAGTGTTTTCGATTTTGAGACTAAAATGCGGGGTTTATAATTGTTAGGCATGTGATGTCTAAGGAATTCATTTGATTAGGCATGTGATGTCTAAAGAGATTGCGGATTCCAACTGTTGTAGTTTTACACTTTCTTTTCTGTGACCGTAAGTGTAATATGTGATATCGCCGGTTTCGTTGCTATATGTCAACGACAATTGGGATGCGCATATTTACTTACGTTGATGACATGTAATGTTATGTGTTGCTGGATATGTTATATTGGATCGTCGTGTTTGAATGGCCGGGGTTTTTTTATGTGAGATGAGTGTTTTTCATTTTCATTCATGTAAAAACTTGTATGTAATATTCTTTTATTGGGGCACTTCCAGGTTGCGGAAGTTGTCACCCTTTTGTATATTATTTACTTTTCCGCACTAGGATAGACCCAAGGAGGGGAGCACAAGTAACCGGGTTCTGGAGTCCAGTGGGAGACCAACTCGAGGAGTCGAGGCCGGGTCTCCTAACTCTAGAATTGGTAGGGTTGCTTGCCGCTCTCATAGGGGTCTAGGGGTGTGGGTTTGGCTATTCATCACGACCGTGGAATCCGTGTTTTATACTGGCTCGTATTGAAAACACGGACGTCCTAGTATATCGAATATTTCATATGATTCTTCTGCTGCGATATCTGTGATGTGATCATGTGATGTTCTGTGATAGATACAGTATATAGTATATATGATATATTATATAGGCGTTACTTATATTTTACACCCGCGCTAGCCCTGCCCCGCTCTGTCGTTAGTTACCTAACCTAACGGTGCACGAGGGGACATCGAGGCGAATGCGGATGGCATAAGTGTACGTCGTATTTATCTGTGATGTTTAGGTACTTAAATGATGGGACTTAATTAATGAGATTAATGAAATAAAAGAAACCTAAGATGTTGTAGAATCGAATTTCAAAATAAAAATAGGTAGCTACAGTTCTTGCTTTGCACAGCGGTATATACGATATATCCTGCACCTTATTCGATAGGGTAAGGACCGAGATCCCTTCACCGGGAGTGACTCCTTTAGCAATAACTAGCAGATGCTACACACTCGGTTTGTCTTTTGATTGCTTTTAAGTGTTTTTGCTTTGCACAGTGATATATATGATATATCCCGCACCTCATTCGACGAGGAAAGGATCGACGATCCCTTTACCGGGAGTGACTCCTTTAGCAAAACTAGAAAATCCTCAAAAGCACTCCATTTTAAAATCATTTGATTCTACAACGATATCAAGTTCATTACGCAATAGGTTTTTCAGAAAAACCTGTCGTAGCCCTCCGTCATTTCAGATAAGTAGTAGTTAGTATTCGTGCTACATTTGTTGGCCTGCGTCAAGGCGTAGTGTGCGGTAGCTAACTGGTATTTATCTGCTTATGCATATGATGCAGATTGGATTAGGGTAGTCGTGCGACTTTGTTGGCCTGCGTCAAGGGTCGTGCGGGTGGGTTTAATTCAATCAGGAAATGACGGGTTGAACTTAACTAGCGCACTATGGTTTGTTGGCCTGCGTCAAGGTCATAGGACGCTAGGGGCAAAATTATCGGGAATTTCAAGTGTTGAAATTTGCAATGAGATTGCATACCTTCTATGAGATAGTTGGATCCCGATACCCGCTGCGAGTAAGTGTTACTCCTGGGAGATTTTTACACATTACAATTAGCCGATCAAGTAGGTGTCTAGAAAGGTGTCAACGGGGTTACGCCTCTGGGAAAACGAGGTTTACATTAATTAGGTTCGTGCGAAAACACGGGGGACCTCCCTCAAAGTACCGACACTGGCCTGGCTGAAAGATTGGCGAACTTGTAGTGTGTAATTAATCCCGGCTAGTCTTTCCTTTTAGGGTTTAAAGGAAGATTTGATAAAAACAGTGGGAGCCATCCTGATTAGATAAAATAATAACCAATCTATTCTTGCAAGAGCGCACGCTGAGTGTTTTCTTCTCTCTCTCTCCAGGTAGCGACCATATCATGCCTTAATCAAGATAATAATACGGATTATTGACCGAACCCACTTGTTATACTGAGCTGGGGAACGTTGGTCCCGCTCCAACTTATAAATGTTATAAGACAGAGCAGGAAATTGGGGAATACCAGATTTCCCGTGCCGCCCAAACGAAGAGAGTGCATGCTGATGCATCATCTTCGGGTGTGTTCATTATAAAGAACTATTTCTCAGTATCCTCTGCATCCTGAGTATTTGATACCGGATCAGGATCCCAGATATGTAATCTGTTACATAGGGCTGCAAAAAGGTAGAAAAACTGAGAACGGGTGATAAGTTTCATGAGGCAGAAAACGGGGCAAGTGTTGCAGCCAAGTCTGTTGGTCACTGTCACCCTGTATTACAATACATTGATTCTGAACAAATACTATTAGATACCGAACCTGATATACAAAATCATATCAGTCTCTTTATTAGTAAAGAAATGATAAAATTTTGTATTGTTGGATAATGTTTTGAACATTTCCTATATCAAAAGTTGATCGGTTCAGGCACGTTATCTAAAAGCATTGACGTTCTAAATCAAACTACAGTTCTTAGTATATAGAACACACACAAGAGGAAGAGTTCAGAAATGAACGGATCCTTCTTGAGGCATTGTAGACTAGGTCATATCAATGCGACCCGACTGGCTGAAGTTACATTTAGATGCATATTTAAATAAGTTTGAATTTACATCTTATGAAACTTGCCAGTCATGTCACAGAGATAAGATGACCATAGCCCTGTTTATTAGAAACAGAGAAAGAGTTAGTAAACTCTTGGGATGATACATGATGATGTATATAAGGTCCCCTGTCTACACATGCCAGGACTGGTTCTTTATACTTCATTACATTCTCTGATGATCTTTCGAGATTCAGACCTATGTTCTTATTGAAACACAAGTCCGAACCTTTTGAGATATTCACAGAATATAAGTTAGAAGTAGAGAACCAATACGGGTATAAGTATTATGTCCTTTGATGAGATCAAGGAGGAGAATACTTGAGCACGGAATTCCTGGATGATTCTAAAGGAGAATGAGATTCTCTCTCAGCATTACTCCTCCGTATACACCATTGCATGATGGTATATCGGGTCGGAGCAGATACACCCTATTTGATATGGTGTGCTCTATGATGAGTACTACTGAGTTACCTGTTTCCTTTTAGGAGGTTATGCACTTGAGAAGCTGCATACCTATTGAATAGGTTCGAATCAAATCAGTTGCCTACCACTCCATATGAGATATGGAAAGGGAAGAGCCCATGTCTTAAGCTAGTTAAGATTTGGGGTTGTCCGGCCTATGTCTAAAAGCAAAATCCGGACAAGCTCGAGGCAATGTTAGTTATGTTGAACTGGAAGTGTTCCAGCCATACAAACTGCAGCTGATGATTTGATAGAACCAAAGGATTCAGTAGATTCCAACGAACCTCAGCCTCTCCGCCGATCTAGTAGGGTTCCTCACCCACCTGAGAGTTACTTCTGTTTCTCTATGACAGTGGGAGCGAGGATTGCATCATGAGATGATGACCCAACTAGCTTCGAGCTGGCCATCAGAAGTAAGACTCTGTAAGAATGGCTGGATGCTTAGTGATCTGAGATGGAATCCTTATACACCAACAAAGTATGGACTTTGGTTGCTATATGTGAAGGGTTAAATCCCCATCAGGAGCAAGTATATCTTGAGAAGATTACTTGGTGTACTTGGAAAAGTTGAGACTTTCAAAGCTAGACTTGTTAAAGGTTTTCGTCATCGACCAGGCGTGGATAATGATGAAACCTTTTCCAGTGCCTATGCTTAAGTCCATCCAGATCCTACTTGCCACGGCTACATACCATGACTACGATATCTGGTGGTTGGGTGTCATGACAGCTTTTCTAAATGATGTTTTAGAAGAGAGCGTCTATAAGTACACAGCCAGAGGGCCTCGTAGACAGTGGGAGCAGCAGAAACGTGTGCAAGATGCTTTATAGGATAAAGCAGGCATCGCGGAGTTGGAACATCTGTTTTGATGAAGTAGTCAAAGAGTTTGACATCATCAAAATGGCAGATGAACCTTGTATATACAAAAAGGTAGTAGGGAGTATGGTGGTGATCATCGTAGAGTACGTGGATGACATACTCTTGATAGGGAAAAAGTTTCCTATGCTACGCTCGATCAATCTCCGCTTATCACAATGACTCTCCACATAGGATCAAAGTGATACCTACTAAATCCTGGATTTTGGATCTATGAGATAGATCTAAATGGATGTTAGGCTACTCACTAGTTGTAGTGAGATGGTATCAGTTGATCCTGGGGAGAGTCACTGGAAGGGTTCCAGGGTGATAAAGACGACTGAATGTCAGTCACAGGCATTGTCTTTTCCCTCAGTAAAGGGACGGTATGTTGGAAGAGTTCCAAGCTAGATACCGTGGCATACTAGACGATAAAGGCAGGATACATCGCTACTTAAGATGCTACCAAGGAGGCTGTTTGGGTGTATATTGGTTCATGAGATGAACTATGTTCCTCCCATTGTGTGACAATGGAGTTGTGGCTTATGCCAAGGAACGCAGGTCCCGTCAGTGATCCAGACATATTCTAAGGCAGTATCACCTGATCATGGAGATGGATGATCTCTAAGGGATCAAGGTTAGGAGAGTAGACTCAGAGGACGACACGGCGGATCCACTCACGAAGGCCTATTCCCAGAGAGAGACTTTTATGGGATGGTTGAGTATGAGATACTACAACTACTGCTATCAGATGACCCTAGTGCAAGTGGGAGATTGTTAGTTACATGTATGCCCTAGAGGCCATTACTGTACATTGGATGTATATTGTAGTGGATGCTGGGACATATATAGGGAGGACTTTCTTGCTCGACATGATAGTATGCTATCTGGTTACTCTTCACCTTAACGTGTACACTGATTGTCTCTCTGTTACATGTTGGTAAAGCCCTTAGGATGTGTACTTGACTACCTGGACTATGATGCGGATCATACTAGTGGGGACATGGTAGTCCATAAGTACATCCTTCAAAGTCCCTAGTCGTGGGTGTATCGAGACGGGGCATCGATATACCAGAGTAGACTAGCGTGTACCTTCTCGACCCATACAGATGGGCGATGGATGATCCCATATCCATTGGTGTTTGACATCAGAGGAGATATACGGGTGCTCAGTAGAGACTGGGTACACTGGACGGACTCGCCGAGAACTCCCAGATGGTATTATACCTTACGTCAGATGGCAGTTCTCTGGTGACACTGGTACAGAGTAGTCTGTTGACCCGAGATCGTCATAGAGTCTTGTGTGGTTCCCACTGTGCTTTGATTTCCACCTTACCGCGTCCAAGAGGGCGTGCAAAACGGTGGTTTTTGGGTACAGTCCCGAATCACATGGAGGCAATGAGCGATAGGAGGGGATTCGTCTCTCCCGGTATAGGGAGTTGATGTTGCGCTGTGTTCGATTGGCTATAACCGGAAATCCCTGGCCAGGGTTGTAGAGATTTACTGGTAAGTGTTACCAGTAGTTTCTCGAATTGTTATAGACCTCATATCGACACGACTTATCGAGCTATTGGGGTCTGACGTTTACCACCTCTAGGCGAGATATGTGGCATATCAGACGACGAGACTGGACTGTATGGTAAGTGTTACTGGTTGGATTCACAGGAGTGTGAGCGGGCTTGCTCGCCGATCTTCTGATCGCTCAATACCCGGGTGGCCGTTACGTTTAGCAGACCGCTTGCGGCTTGTGGGTGTTTGATATGATCATCACCTGCTGCCGGCGTATTGACGAGTCTTTAGAGTCCTACACAGAGGTTTCCTGGCTCAAGCGAAACGAAATAGGAGCGCATATGAGATATGTGCGGGACCGAGAATAATGCGTGTATGTGATACCGTATTTTATTCTCGCGATGAATGTATCGATTGGTTGTATGCGATATAACCTAGTTATCGAATCAAGTATTGATTCGATAAGCCGATACATAGGATACTAGTCGGTTATATGCGATATGACCGGATCGTTAAATCAAGTGTTGATTTAATGATTTAATGTATAATTATATATTTGATATATTACTTTGCATTAACTAGTATTGGTTCACTTTAAATGGATTTTCTCACTTGGATGTACAAGTTGTATATGTGATATACTTTTTGTGCAAATAATTGTATCATGTTTGATGATACATGTTTACTTGGTTAAGTGTAAAGAATAAACCATGGTTAAACTAATGATTAGGGTTTTGTTTATCCATTACTTATTTATTCATTTTTTTTTTTTTATTCTTTTTGGAAAATAAATGGCATGAAAAGAAAATGGTGGCTTGATTTGTTTTCTAGTTAAAGTTTCATGAAGCTTTGACCTAAGTGACCATTTTGTCTCATGCTTAACCCTAACCACTCCTTTTTACCCTAGTTCATTCTCTACACTTGACCATGGTTGAATTATGGTAAGTATTGTTTTTATTTTCTTTTGGCAAACAACTTATCATATTATTCATCTTCTTCTTCTTCTTCTTCACATGAAGAAGCTTGCCTCCATCAATGGCAACTTGATGAAAAGAGTGAGAAATCCAATTCTAAAGTGAACCCACCTCCTATTTCTTCATCCTCTACCTCTTGACAAGTAGTATAGGGTGTTCTCTTCACAAGTTTCATGACTTGGTGAAGTGGGAGCTTGATCTAGTGATGCCTCGACGTAGATCATCTTCGGCACGAAGCCGACGACCTTGCCCGCCCATTTCTCCGATGAAGCCGACGCTAGAGCCCGGGATTCCATTTGGACAGCGAGGAGACTTCATTGCGGAGCTATGGAGGTGGAGGACCGGATCTACAAAGGTTGTATTTCCGTTCTTGTAGTTAAGTTGTTAACTATTCGCTTTGTCGCCTAAAATATCTAGTTAACGATCTAGTCTAGGCTTTCTCGGCACCGTAATTTTTGAAATTGGCATGGTTGATGCCTTGTGAGACCTCTTGAGAGTGCCTAGGAACCCTACAGTAAATCCATGCGATGTAATATATGCAAATGAGTATGTGCATAAGTAACATAATCATGTCGAATCATATAGGAGGTGAGCTACAATATATTGTTCATGGCAATTCTATAGCGTGAGTGTCATGGCAATTACTAACAATGTGTGTGTATTATGCAAATTAGTGCTCGTGCAACATGAACCGTTAGTAACAGTGCGGTGTTCTGTTAACTCTAAGTTCTTATATGGCAGGGAATATAGTATGCAATAAATAGTATCCATGAATAGTCAATGTATGTAAATGCAATATGCTGCTACAATATCCTATTAGCCCTGACGCATAACGCCATACGGGCGATTTCCCCGTAGATGTTAAATCTACTCACTATGGTCTTGTGCTAAGTGTAGCCGACGATTTGCTTCCCCTTCTTCGCGGCGTTCGTCGTACTCGCCTGCGAACCTAGAATTACACAAAGAATACGCATAAGCTAAAATCCTATAAAACGTGATATCGAAACCAAACGTGAAACTCGCGCCGCGAACTAAACGCGTGTGTGTCCGATACGCTAAAACGTGTGATTTCACGCCTGAAGCTACCCCGACACTTCGCGATACGCAGGAAATCACCAAACCCACACACGTATCACACGTGTCGCGAAAGTTAAAAGTATAGGAAATAGGGTAATTGGTTCCATATTTTTACATAAGCAGAATTTTAAAAAGTTGCATATACCATTGGCCTTAAAAATATAGCAGACACCAACTCCACAAACCCCAACACTCAGGTCCCCCATCTGGCCGCAATTTGCGGCCAGAACGAATATTCCGGCGGCCAACCTAGGGAATTGGGCTCCCGTGCTTCGTGTGTGTTCTCTAAATCTAGTGTACATGCTCCAGTAAATGTAATTTTTGCCTGAAGCAATCGGGTTACAAGCAGATCACATCAGAGCACAAAACTTAGTTAAAAAGCTAATTTAACACTAAACTAAAACATTATGGTGTTTTGGTGAAATCTGAAACAAATTCTTGGTTAAAACAACATTAACAACACTTAATTAAGTTAACCAAGCCATAAAAATTCTAACTTATCAAAAACTTCACTTAATTCCCCTCATTAGCACTAAAATGCACAAAAATACGATTTTTAGCTAAATAATCTACAAGTTAAGATCTAAAGTGCTAAGGGTGAGTTTAATACCTCCAAAAGACCTTAGAGAAACCTAACTTCCAGCCCTTGCCTTCAAAGGCACTGATTTGCCACAAAAATCCTCAAAAGAGCCATTTTCCAAAGGTTTTAGTGAAGGAAAAATGAGATTTTTGTGTAGGGTTTGTGTTTGGATCAAAAGAGGAGCAAAGAAGAAGAAAAAGATGATGATGTTGCTGCTGCTGCTGCTACCTCTGTTGGAGATGCAGAAATGAGAGGGAGAGAGGAAAAAATGAGTGAGATAATGGTCAAAAGTCAAGCCCCAACTTCACCTAACCCAACCCATACCTCCCATTCTTCATTTCATTTTAAATTTAAAGGGTTTGACTTAGTTTTATGTGTGGATATATGAACCATGCAAGAAAGAAAAGGAAAATGGCTACCCTTAACCTATGTTACAAAAATGTGATAAGTGTGTATGCTAGTTACACTAATCTTTGCTTAGGAAAAGTAATTAAGGAAAATTTCCAATTAAGGTGAACACAAGCTAAATTATAATTAATAAAACCCATTTATATATAAAAACACTTCTCACCAAAATTATAACTAGTTTTATTCTAGTTTAAAAAGGAAATTAAAATTTACGGGTTTTTATGAAAAACACGCATCATTACTAACTAACGCGAAATTAACCTAAACGAATTTCAAAGCGTTACAAGGAGCTCCGATTCGGGATCTGCCCCTAGTTTCTCTGCGTCAGGAGCTTCTTCACCGTTTATCGACGAGTGAGAGATCACATGGCAGCTTGTCACATAATTCTCAAGTTCATTTGACGAGTCTTCTCCATTGTCATCATCTCTGTCCTCAAGGACGTGGCTGAGAAACTCTTGAAGTGTGACCGGGGTTCGCGCCTTCTGGTTATATTCTTCCACCGCGTCGATATGTTTTTGCAGGTCCGTGCGCTTGTCACCAGGCTTTACGGGGTTTTTGGTCTTCTTCTTCTTCTTTGAAGACTTTGACGGCTGGGTATGGGCACTTTGACCACCACCACCAATTTTTGGAGTTAGGCATGGCTTCAGCATTCCCTTGATGACTTCGGGTTCCAGCGGACTTTTCCATTTGATCGCCGGGCATGTTTGGAGATCTTTCAGCATTCTTTTTGTTTTGGCTGAAAGAACGACCTCCCATGGAGCTTCTTCTATAAAAGAGCATGATGCCCCCGGTGTGTCCGCCTTTTTGAGAGCGTGCAGCTGGGGCGGGTTTACTTTCCAATTCTCGGACAGTGCGAATTTGCCCTGTTGGTATTGGTTCTCAATCCACCCTTTGAAGACGAAGCAATTTTCGATTGGATGGCCTATCGCTTGGTGATAGGGGCATGATTGGGATTATTTGCCTCACCGGGTTGCAATAGGCATTTTAGATCCGGGAAGTTGATGAGCATGTTGCGCACCGCCAGCTCGAACAATCTCCTCGTTTTGTCCTGGGGAAACGAATAAGGGCGCTTCATTTTCTCATTAAAGAATCGTCGTCTCTCGTCTTGGCGATCAGTTAGTTTTGGACCACTGGGCTGCTGTTGAGCATTGACGACGAAGATTGCTTTTCCTTTCCCCTTTTCGTTTCGAGGCTCTAACTTCTAAGAAGATGGTCTATGACCCATCTGATCCATTTGGGCTAGCTTGTCAATCAAGACCTGGAAAGTAGTTGGCTTGAAGAACATCATGAATTGGGAAATGGTCGCCTGCAGATCGAGGGTTCCCACAAACATGCCCACTGCAGGCGCTTCTTCAATGCACTGCTCGCACTTCGACCATAGATTCCGCCACCGTATCGTGTACTGCACCCATGTTTCGCCTGGCTTTACTCTGGCGTTAATTAATGCGGTGATCGGGGTGTGCTCGCTAGCGCTTACGAACCTTTGTGTGAACAGTAACTCCATTTCTGCAAAAGTCTTGACGGAGTCGTTTAGGAGCTTAGAGTACCACTCGAATGTTGTCTCCGACAAGCTGCCAACAAACTGTCGAAGCAGTAGTTTGTCATCCCCTCCAGTGTTGCCGTAAAGAGCCCTAAATTGAGCAACGTGCTGGTGTGGATTTCCCGTCCCCTTATATACATGGAATTTGGGGATCGTGTATCTCGGTGGGTACTTTATTTGGTCGTACCAACCCGGATAGGGTCGTCCAATCTTAACAATTTGCCCAGCCGCTTCATTCGCCTGATGAACTCGTATCTATTGAGCGATGTAATCATCCAGGGCGTCTTTTGAGATGGTCTCCTCTTTGGCTGCTGAACAAGCCGGAAGAGGGTTTGACGTCTCCCATTGGTCTTCTTCGAGGATAATCGGAGGATCTTCAGCTGGAGGATCCAGTTGTAACATCATCCCGACCATGTCTTGGAATAAGAACACCATTCGTTTTATGTTGGCAGCTTGTTCCGCTGCCTCTTTGTCCTTCTTTTCAAGGATTCTGCGGAGAAACTCAGCATCAGTTTCTTGTTCTTGACGTTGCTCCGATGACATTTCCAGGCTTTCTTTTGGCCCTATGAGTACGGCCATTTGCGTCAACATTTCCTGGAGCTTCTGTTGTTGCTCCTGGGCATTTGTTACGGATCTGGTGAGTGGTCGATGGCCCGTAGAGATATTGCTATCCTCTTTCTCGGATGCCATATAGACAGTATGTACTATCATGCCCCCAGACTTGGGGCGTTTAGATTCAGTGTTCTTGCGATTCGTCGCAGACACCGGGATTTTCTCCAGCCTTCTCCTCTTGTAAGCGGTCGAAGTTAAGGGGGCCGTTGCAGTGGGCACCCAAGTAGCTGTCGCCTTCTGTGGCTTGACAGGGTGGTCCTCTTCTTGCCGAACCTTCATCTTTTTCTGTCGGCGGGGATAATCTTGATCTACCACGGAGTCCTGGACCTGTCGCCAAACTTTATAAATTTTAGAGGACAGCCGCTGAGGGGGCTGCTCCAGCTTCGCCTTTGTAGCGTTCTCCATTGGTGGAGGAGATCTTTTTAATACAGCAGTCGGAGAGTTTTTGTGTACCCTCCTAAATAGTTCAAAGCTGTTCCCAGTTGGAACAGCAGCATCAATTTCCACCGTTGGAGCCGGCGGAGTCAATCCAGAAAGGGAATTGCCCCCAGCTTTCCTCACTCGGCACCAGTGGCGACGTCGAGCGTGCCGAGCCGACGGTACTGGCTCAGCTATAGGGGTGGCTTGATCGTGCCTCCTGTTCTGGTCAGGTGCTGTTATTGGCGCCAGCCTATTGAAAATGGACGTCCGCTGAGTGGAGATAGCCAACCCGTCGAAGGTAGACTTTCAAGTAGGAGGAGCAGTCTTGGTGACTTCGTTTGGAGCGGGAGCCACAACAGTCAGTCTTGCAAAGACCGACTCCTTAGCAGGGGAAGCCGCTTTGGCGACTTCAGGAGCAGGAATGACTATCCTCTTAGGGATAACCCCTTCCGGTATCGCGGGCTTCTTTACAGGTCCATTGGAGCTTCAGCCCAATCTTTTAAAAACTGAGGCGCTTGGTTTGGGCGACCCGTTAAGAGGGGCTGCAGTAGTTGTGAGCCGATCAAAAACCGACTTCTTCTTAGCTTCTTGTGATGGCAGTGGTGTGTTGAAGCTTATGGGTAGGAGCATGGTCCCAAAGAATAGCCCTGTGGTGTCTTGCGTCACTTGGACCACCGGTATTATAAAAACGAAGGCCGCCTGAGGCCCGTAGGTCACTCCTCCAGTAGGGACGGAGTGAGAGTTGTTGCCGTTGTTGCAGCTTGTGCAGTTGAAAGCCATTTGATCTTCTGTTTTTCTGCATGGAGCAAGATACCAAATCTTAGTACTTCAAATCCAAAGGTAACCATGTCAAACCGTGACTTGTTCACGAAACACGACACACGAAATGTGGAGTGGAAAGAGGAAGAGGTCCCACCGGGCGTGCCAGAATCTGTTCTCCGCCGAAAGACGCGATTGGGACGTTGTGACGTCGGGCCTGAATTTCGAGGGCAGATGCTATTTGGTGCTATCTGTCCACCTCTCCGAAAATGCCAAGTTGATTTATGGCACCATGTATCGGAGGTTTAGACAGATGCGGCCGTTGTAGCAGACTTCGTCAGATTCCCCCTCATTGTGAGGGGTTTTTGATTGTGGGACGCTCTTCCCTGCAAGCGCAAGCCCCTGCAGTTAATTATATTACCGCATCGTGGTAACCACTTTCTCCTTCTCCAGATGGTCACTTTGTGTCGTGTGCGTTTGTTTTGTTTTTGGTTGCCCGTGGATTGTATACGGAGACTAATTTATGTTGTCGCCCGTAGGCCGTGGATTAGTCCAAATCCGTATTTTCTTAGATTTGTGTTTGGGTTGGGTTTAAGGATCGTTAATCTCATTTGAGACTAAGATCAACTTAAACGTTTGTTAAGGATACATCGGTCTAATTTTAGACTAAGATCAACTTAACGGGATCATTTAGATCCAACAAAAGAGCATTTGGGCTCTATTGTTTTAGTTTAGGGACATTGCGGTCCAAAAGTTTAAGGACATCATTGTCCATGAGGTTTAAGGACGTCATAGTCCATAGTTTAAAGACGTCATAGTCTGTAAAGTTTAAAGACATCATAGTCTATGAGTTTAAGGACCTCACAGTCCATGGTAGTTTAGAGACATCATAGTCTGTAAAGTTTAAAGACATCATAGTCCATTAGTTTAAGGACCCCATAGTCCGTAAAGTTTAAGGACGTCACAGTCCATGAGTTTAAGGACCCCACAGTCCGTGGAATGTCTGGTTGTCGGGACTCGTCGCCTCTCTGAAGACGTTGAAGGATTGCAACGACAAATATCAGAGGAGTGAAGAGATGTACCCTTGAACCAATATTGGTTGGGGGATATGTAGTTGGATTGATTTAAGGATCGTTAATCTCGTTTGAGATTAAGATCAACTTAAATGTTTGTTAAGGATACATTAGTCTAATTTTAGACTAAGATCTACTTAACATGATCATTTAGATCCAACATAAGAGCATTTGGGCTCTATTGTTTAGTTTAGGGACATTGTGGTCCAAATTCAGATGCAAACATGGATTTGAAAATGCACCAGATAGTTATTGGCCATTAGGACCCACCACCTCTCTGAAGACGTTGAAGAATTACAACGACATGTATCAGAGATGTGAAGAGATGTACCCTCGAACCAAAGTTGATTGAGAGGGCTCTGAGAATTGTTTTGAATGTCAAGAGTATGGTTGGAGTTCAGTTTCAGGAGATCTTGCCTCTGGAAAACTTAGCTAGTTCAGGCTAAGATTGGCTTGGATATAGTGTTAAACACTAGAGTACACTCGGCTATCATGTGCTCCCACGTGATACGCTTAGAATAGTGTTAAACACTAAGGATGAAGCGCACAAAATAGTGTTAAACACTAAAAAAAAGAAAAAGCGCTCACGTAGGGTCACATGAGGCGCTTGAGTATTGGGCCAGATTTCCCTTATTTTATTCTCAGAATATTCAAATAAGTGTTAAACACTTTAGTCTTCATGGCCATCACGTGTGGGCACGTGATGGGTACCCATGCACTGGATATTAAAAGGATTTATTAGAGGTCACGTAGGGACACGTGAGGGCGCCCATGCATTGGGTATTAATCCTTCAGTTTTTTTCATCTTCTCTTTTTTAGAGAGGTGTTTGCCAGGGGTCACGTTGGGACACGTGAGACACCCAAAATCGATTCTGCATTTTTACTTTGAGAAGTATGTTCAAGGGTCACGTGGAAGCACGTGACCTAATCTTATTCGTTCACTTTTGGTTATTGGAGGGAGGGTCACGTGTTGCCACGTGATCATGTTGGGTACTTGATCTTTTTACGTGCATGAAGAGATGAATCCCTTGTAGAATTAAATTCTCTTAAACGGTTAAACCCCAATTTTATTTAGAGGAATTAAATTCCTGTATGTTCGAAAGAATTAAATTCTTTAAATTCAATTCTCCCTCTAAGTTTTAGATCTGCATGGCAGAATCTCCCCGATGAGAATTAAATTCTTAACTTATGGGGAGATCTGCTTCTGCAGATCTATTACCATGAAGAAGAACTAAGTTCTTATATTAAGGGTTAAACCCTATTTTTGTTGGAGGAATTAAATTCCTATGTGCTTTCTGAGATAATAAAATTCTCTGAACTTAGGTCCTCCCTTAGGCTTTAGATCAGCATGGCAGAATCCCCCCGATGAGAATTAAATTCTCAACTTATGGGGAGATCTGCTTCTGCAGATCTTCAACCAAAGGAAGAACTAAGTTTCTATTCAGAAGAATTAAACTCTTAGTTTGAGAATTAAATTCTCTTTTTGTTTTGTGGGAGCTTATAGAATGATCTCTTTCCCTCTCTTACCTAGGCTTTATTTCTTTTCTGAAGAGATCTTCTTTTCTCTCTGGAGAATTAAATTCTCTTTCTTTCTTTTTGTATTCTCTCTCTGTTGTTGTCTCTTTTTTTCTCTTATCTTCTTGGCTCCTATTTACAGGAGAAAGAAAAGAATCAGTTTGTTTAGTCAATCTTTCATTGAAAGATTATATTGATTTTATAACCAACATGATCTTTTAGATCACTCGGTGAATTTTATTCACAATTGGATTTTTAATCCAAAAGATATTTTATTTTTTGTTCCTAGCAGATTTTAGGAAAATATTTCCTTATGTAGAATCTTTCTATAAACTGGTGATTTTTAATCACCATTGGATTTTTTAATCCAACGATGCTCCACTTTACAGAGTGCAATCTTTTTGTTTGGAAAGATCTAGAGAAATATTTTCCAATTAGGGTTTTTGATTCTCTCTTAATTAGAATTTAATTCTATTAGTTCAGATGGTTTAGGAGTTTATCACGTGTTGGCACGTGACCCCATTTGATAAAGCATTCAAATTAGAATTTAATTCTATGTCTACAGGCTTTGCCTGAAAATGGTCACGTGTCTGCACGTGAGACCTGGTCACGTGTTGACACGTGACCCCACTGACACAGCATTTCCAATTTGTTTATTTTATTCTACAGGGTTTTTCCTGTAAATGGTCACGTATCTGCACGTGAGGCCTGGTCACGTGTTGACACGTGACCCCACTGACACAGCATTTCCAATTTGTTTATTTTATTCAGTGTCTACAGGCTTTGCCTGTAAATGGTCACGTATCTGCACGTGAGGCCTGGTCACGTGTTGATACGTGATACCCGGTCACGTGTAGGCACGTGATGCTTCATTTGATGTTTTCTTTGCTGCTTTATCTGTATTTTATTTAATTCCCATGAGGGAACATTACTCCTGGGAAAGTTTTAGACAGGACAATTAGCCGATCAAGTAGGTGTCTAGAAAAATGTTAACGGGGTTACGCCCCTGGGAAAATGAGGTTTATTTTAATTAGGTCCGTGCGAAAGCACGGGAAACCTCCCTCAAAGTACCGACACTGGCCTGGCTGAAAGATTGGCGAAATTTAGGGTGTAATTAATCCCGGCTAGTCTTTCCTTTCAGGGTTTGAAGGAATATTTGATAAAAACAGTGGGAACCATCCTAATTAGATAAAATAATAACCAATCTGATCTTGCAAAAGCATACGCTAAAGTGTTTTCTTCTCTCTCTCTCTCTCTCTCTCTCTCTCTCTCTCTCTCCAGGTAGAGACCATGTCACGTCTTAATCAAGATAATAATATGGATGTATTGACCGAACCCGCATGTTATACTGAGCTGGGGAACTTTGGTTCTGTTCTTTCTTATAATTGTTATAAGACTGAACAGGGAATAGGGACATATCCGGATTCCCACGCTGCCCAAACGAAGAATAAGCATGTTGATGCATCTTCTTCGGGTGTGTTAGTTGTTAAGAACTGTTTCTCGGTTCACTCTACGTCCTGGGTATTAGATACCGGATCGGGATCCCACATATGTAATATGTTACATGGGCTAAGGAAAGGTAGAGAACTGGGAGTAGGTGATCATTCCGTAAGAGTAGGGAATGAGGCAAATGTTGCAGCCAAAGCTGCTGGTGAATATCACCTTATATTACCAAATGGTAATACATTGATTCTGAACGAATGCAATTACATTCTGACCCTGATATGCAATCTCATATCAGTTTCGTTACTAAGTAAAGAAGGATATAATTTTGTAGTACAGGATAATGTTATGAACATCTTCCTGAATCAAAAGTTGATTGGATCAGGCTCGTTAAATAATGGCACATACATTCTAGATCAAACCACAGTTCTTAATGTACAAAACACAAATAAGAGGAAGAGTTCAGAAATGAACGAATCCTTCTTGTGGTATTGTAGACTAGGTTATATCAATGCGACATGACTAGCTAAGTTGCATAAGGATGGATATTTGAATCTGTTCGAATTTTCATCTTATGACACTTGCCAGTCATGTTTCAAAGGCAAGATGACTAAAACTCCGTTTACAGGATACGGAGAAAGAGCTAGTGAGCTCTTGGGACTGATACATAGTGATGTATATGGTCTTATGTCTACTCATGCCAGGAATAGTTCCTCGTACTTCATTACATTCACTGACGATCTCTCTAGATTCGGACATGTGTTTCTGATGAAACACAAGTCTGAATCTTTTGAGAAATTTAGAGAATATAAGTCCGAAGTCGAGAACCAAACGGGTAAAAGTATTAAAATCCTACGATCTGATTGAGGAGGTGAATACTTAAGCACGGAATTCCTGGACTTTCTAAAAGAGAATGGGATTCTCTCTCAGCTTACTCCTCCGTATACACCACAGCACAATGGTGTATCAGAACGGAGGAATCACACCCTATTAGATATGGTGCGCTCTATGATGAGCACTGCTGAGTAACCTATTTCCTTTTGGGGATATGCACTGGAGACAGCAGCAGACCTATTGAATATGGTTCCTACCAAATCTGTGCCAACCACTCTATATGAGATATGGAAAGGAAAGAGACCATATCTTAATTATATTAAGATATGGGGTTGTCCGGCATATGTGAAAACACAAAATCCAGACATGCTCGAGGCAAGGTCTTTTCTGTGTAAGTTTGTTGGATATCCCAAACATTCGCGAGGGTATATCTTCTACCACCCCGAGGAATAAAAGGTGTTTGTTTCTCGACATGCCACCTTTCTAGAAAAGGAATTTCTTGCAAAGGAAATTAGTGGTAAGGAGGTAGAACTAGAAGAGGTTCCATCTATACAAACCACGACAGAGGATTTGGTGGAACCAGAGGATTCGGTATTTCCCAATGAACCTCAGCCTCTCCGCCAATCTAGTAGGCTTCCTCATCCACCTGAGAGATACTACGGTTTTCTCATTGATGGTGGAAGCGAGGATTGCATCATAGAGGATGATGACCCAACTAGTTTCGAGCGGGCCATCACGAGTGGGGACTCAGTGAAGTGGCTGGATGCAATGCGGTCCGAGATGGAATCCATGTACACCAACAAAGTATGGACTTTGGAAGATGCTCCTGAAGGGGTAAAACCCATTGGGAGCAAGTGGATCTTCAAGAAAAAACTTGGTGTAGATGGGAAAGTGGAGACTTTCAAAGCTAGACTTGTTGCAAAGGGTTTTCGTCAACGACTAGCTATGGATTATAACGAAACCTTTTCTCCAGTGGTTATGCTTAAATCCATTTGGATCATGATTTCCATCGCTGCATACCATGACTATGAAATCTGGTAAATGGATTGTTCCCCGCCGTACACGGAGACACGACCGCACAGGTCTGTCTTGCCTGAATTTTGGGGCAGATACTAATTGGTGCTATCCGTCCACCTCTCCGAAGATGCCAAGTTGATTTATGGCACCATGTATCGAAGGTTTAAACGGATGCGGCCGATGTAGCAGACTTCGTCAGATTCCCTTTCATTTGAGGGGTTTTTGATTGTGGGGACGCTCTTCCCTGCAGGCGCAAGCCCTGCAGTTAATTACGCTACCGCATCGCAGTAACAACTTTCTTCTTCTCCAGATGGTCACTTCGTGTTGTGGGTGTTTGTTTTGTGTTTGGTTGCCCGTGGATTGTATACGGAGACTAATTTATGTTGTCGCCCGTGTTCACCGCCGGAAACCGGGAAGACGAACGTCTTGCCTGAATCTGGGGGCAGATGCTAATTGGTGCTATCCATCCACCTCTCCGAAGATGCCAAGTTGATTTATAGCACCGTGTATCGAAGGTTTAAACGGATGCGACCGATATAGCAGACTTCGTCAGATTCCCCCTCATTTAAGGGTTTTTTAATGATTGTGGGGATGCTATTCCCTGCAGGCGCAAACCCCTGCAGTTAATTACGCTACCGCATCGCGGTAACCACTTTCTCCTTCTCCAGATGGTCATTTCGTGTCGTGGGTGTTTGTTTTGTTTGTGGTTGCCCGTGGATTGTATACGGAGACTAATTTATGTTGTCGCCCGTAGGGCATGGATTAGTCCAAATCCGTATTTTCTTAGATTTAGGTTTTGGTTTGGGTTTAAGGATATGTTAGTCTCATTTGAGACTAAGATCAACTTAAACATTTGTTAAGGATACATTAGTCTAATTTTAGACTAAGATCGACTCAACGTTTGTTAAGGACACGTTAGTCTAATTTTGGACTAAGATCAACTTAACAGGATCATTTAGATCCGACAAAAGAGCATTTGAACTCTATTGTTTAGTTTAGGGACATTGCGGTCGATAACCAGTTTAAGGACATGGTGGTCCAGGTTAAGGACATCGTAGTCCATGGGCTTAAGGACCCCACAGTCCAAGGTTAAGGACATCATAGTCCATGAGCTTAAGGACCCCACAGTCCGGTTTAGAGACATCATAGTCTATAAGGTTTAAGGACATCATAGTCCATAAGTTTAAGGACCCCACAGTCTGGTTTAGAGACATCGCAGTCTATAAGGTTTGAGGACATCATAGTCCATGAGTTTAAGGACCCCACAGTCCGGTTTAGAGACATCGTAATCTATAAGGTTTAAGGACATCGTAGTCCATAAGTTTAAGGACCCCACAGTCCATAGAAATGTGTGGTTGTCGGGACCCGTCACCTCTCTGAAGACGTTGAAGGATTACAACGACAGATATCAGAGGAGTAAAGAGATGTAACCTCGAACCGGTATGAGTTGGTTGAAAGATCCATAGTCCAGTTTGGGACTGAGATCTGTTGAAATATTTATGAGCAGATGGGCTCAATTAAATATAAGTTGAGGACTTATGGCCAGAATTGGGCTAAGTCCAGTAAGATTAAAATGTTTAACATTTTGTTGTCCTGGGTTGTTGAGCCTTTACTTGGGCTTGGCCCTTTTAATAATGCAGAGCATCAGATCCTGACAATTTTTGTCTTGTATTGAATGCATAGCATTCATCAGAACAATGTGTGTTCTGAAAGCGCGCCACGTGGCGCGCCAGGCACTTTGCGCCAATTAAAGAGCGCATTGTGCTTCTGCCAAGTAGCGCGCACGAAAAAGACACGTGTCGCGCTTAGCGCTAAGCGTCAGTTTATAAGCGCATTGCGCTTTCAATTTATGAGCGCGTTGCGCACCAGTAAGTGACATGTGGCGCGCTTGGCGCTGAGCGCCAGCCCATGAGCGCAGTGCACCGTTTCAGAAGCGCAAAGCGCAAGTTGTATCTGTGGTTGACACGTGGCACGTTTTGGCGCTGAGCGTCGGTCAAAAGAGCGCAAAAGCGCAGTTCATGAGTGTAAGGCACTTTTCAATAGCGCAAAGCGCATTTGATCAAATTTATAATCTGTGAACAAGTTTATGTTTTTTTTAAAGGAGGCTTTGCCTCAAGTTTCAAGAATAATAGTTCTTACTTTTGAAAGGGCTTTGCCTTTGTAGATCAATGATCTGTGAATGAAGTAAATACTTCTTTTGTTTCTATGATGAGATCTTTTGATCTCTTTTTATAAAAGACCTTGGTCTTTGATAGATCTATGATCTTTTTTAGAAGATAGTTCTTCTTTTCATGAGATAATTTCATCTCTTTGTTCAAGAATCATTCTTTACCTTGAAGAAATAATCTTCTTTTGCTAAGAGCTTGCTCTTTTTTCTTTGAGTTTTCTCAAAGTTTTTAGGGGGGTTTCTCTATATCAGACTTGAAGTCTTGGGGCCTTTATATAGGGCAAATTGATTTATTAAATCAGTTAAAGAGATCTTTCTCTAATTGATTTGGGAATGCCCACCGTTGGATCTTTGATCCTAGGGCTTCTGTTTTACAGAAGGAAATTTTCTTGTTTTTAACAAGATTAGAAAGATCTTTCCATAACAGAATTTATTGTCTTTGGTAATTTTTATTTACCATTGGATCATTGATCCAACGGTGCTCTAATTTACAGAGTAAAATTTTATCATTTGGAAAGATTTTGAGGAATCTTTCTTTAACAGAAGTTAATTCTGATTAATTAATAATTTATCATTATTATTAGATCTTTGATCTGATGATTGGGAAGCTTTTAGGTTCCCGCGCTGGCGCACCCGTGCTTTGCATGTGGTGCGCTGCATAAAAGGCAGCGCACATTGCGCTAGCGCACATGTGTATGACACGGGGTGCGCTGCTTGGAGCGCTACGCACCTAGCGCTAGCGCACACGTGCTTTGCATGTGGTGCGCTGTTTAGGACACAACGCACTTGGCGCTGCATCTGAAGCGTTGCTTCACAATGTTTTAACTCTTGGTTTTGAGGCATTTGTTACATTCTTTGCATGTAGAGTTTTTCCCTTCATTTTTTATTTTATTATTATTTTTTATTTTATTATTTTTTTTTATTTTTTTTATAAGGGAGCAGGTTGTGAGCCAAAATTTTGGCGGGAACAAATGCCCCCCACTACTTTGCCCACGTAAGTACGTACGTGGGTGAAGTAGTGCAGAGTTATGCATGGCCACAGAATTGAGGGCTTAGGAGACAAGTTTAGGGTCCTTGTAGCCTAAGATTTTCTTCGTCTTCATGAGCCGTAAGGATCTCAAGAAGGTTTTTCTCCCTACGAGTCGAGAGGATCTCGTAGGTGCAAATTCTCCTTAGAAATCATGAGGATTTCTAAGTGTTCATTACCTCCGTGAGTCGTAAGGATCTCGCTTAGGTATTTTTATTTATGAATCGTGAAGACCCGTAAGTAGCTTCTTTACTTCAGTGGCGAATGTGGCTTTGGCAACGCTGGCCCATGGATGGTAGATGACATTTCATCCTGAACTCTTTATAAGCTAGCGATGGCTTAGGAGACAGGTTCAGATCTGCCGCCTAAGGCTTTTCAACTTCATTAGCCGTGAGGGTCTCATGAAGACTTTTCTCCCTATGAGTCGAGAGGATCCCGCAGGTGTATTTTCTCCTTAGGAATCGTGAGGATTCCTAGGTGCGTTTTCCCTTATAAGTCGTAAGGATCTTATAAGAGAATTTTCCCTCCTACAAGTCGAGAGGACTCGTAAGCGGTTGTTTCCCTCCTTGTTGAGATTTGACTTTGGAGAGTGTGGCCCGTGAATAGTATGCAAGAGTCCATTGTGGATCGACTTGCAGGGCCCCATTGCTTAGGAAACTGGTTCTTGTCCCCATTGCCTAAGGCTTTTCCCTACGAGTCGAGACGAATCGAGAAGTTCTCGCAAAGACACTAATTTCTTCACGAGTAGAGACGAATTGAGCATTTCTTGCAAGAATATCCTAACGTCGCAGTTAACCTCTGCTCTTCACAACAGAGGTCCGTTAGGGTCTGTGGTACTAGGGTTTTGTCCGTCGTACCGTCGCGTTGGCTGATGTATTCCTCGATAGGCAATCTTGCTGTTCGAGTAGCCTTGCGACCGTCCTGTCTCTGATCCCTTCGGGGGCTGGACAAGATGTCTTCAAGCAATCCTCCTAGGCAGTTTGACCGTCGGAAGAGCAAGTGTCAGGAGTTTTTCCATGCCGCTTTTTACTTGAGGTTAGGCTTATTTTGGAGAGCCCCGATGAGTCATAACCACTCCGCGCTGGTGTGGGATGATCTCCGATAGTCTTTCAGGTTTTATATGAGTTGCCGTCAAGACCCTGAAGTTAGGAATTTGTCCTTCGCTTCGTTTGCTGGCATTGCGTCTGCTGTATCGAGATGAATGTCTCGGTTGTCTCTAGGTTGCTGGTAAACTGTCGAGGTTTGGAACTAGGGATTTTGCCGTGGCTCCGTTGTTTGATTGTCGCGTCTGAATCCTGCTGGAGGAAGAACGCTGTGGTGACATCTCGTCTGCTGTATCGAGACGAACGTCGAGATAGTGACCACTCCACGCTGGTGTGGGGTGATCTCTGGTGGTCTTTCGGGTTTTATATGAGTTACCGTCAAGACCCTGAAGCTAGCAATTTGGCCTTCGCTTCGTTTGCTTTAGTGTGTCCGAATCCTGTTGGAGGAAGGACGCTGTAGTGACACCTCGTCTGCTGTATCGAGACGAACGTCGAGGTGGTGACCACTCCGTGCTGGTGCGAGATGATCTCCGATAGTCTTTCAGGTTTTATATGAGTTGCCATCAAGATCCTGAAGCTAGGAATTTGGCCTTCGCTTCGTTTGCTGTCATTGCATCTGCTGTATCGAGACGAATGTCGCGGTTGTCTCTAGGTTGTTGGTGAACCGTCGAGGCTTGGAACTAGGGGTTTTGCCGTGGCTCCGTTTGGTGATATTGCGTCTGAGTCCTGCTGGAATGAGGAGGAACGCTGTTGTGGGTCTCTAGGCTATAGATGTAGCCATCGAGACTTGGAACTAGGTACTTTGCCATGACTCCGTTGTTTTGACCGTGAGGTCTTTCGTTGACGTTGCATCTGTATCCAGCTGGACTGCGAAAGAACGCCATTGTTGACATTGCATCTGGTGTAATGAGACGAATGTTAAGTTGGAGCTGGGATTTTGCCATCACTCCGCCTTGCTGACGTTGCGTCTGCTGTAACAAGACGAATGTCGAGGTGATCTCTAGGTTGTCTGGGAACCATTGAGATTTGGAGTAGGGGCTTTGCTACAGCTCCAGGGTTGATTACAGCGTCTGAATCCTGCTGGAATGGGGAGGAACGCTGTTGATGATCTCTAGACTATCCCCGAACCGTCGAGATTTGGCTTCATTTTCTGATGAAGCATGATGGGATGATATGGTTCCCTCTTTTTTTGCGCCCCTGGATTGTATACAGGGATTGATGTGATATCACCTGCAGGGCATAAATTTCATCATTTTTTTATTTCTTTCCGCGATGCTCTATCATTTCAGCTTTTATATCGCGAAGGTCGTGATTGCCCAATCATTTCGGCTTTTAATTTTATTTTTACTCGCTGCTTTTTATGCGAGTTGCCCAATCATTTCGGCTATTTTTGTATGCATACATTTTTACTTGCTGATTTCGTTTCAAGTTGCCCCATCATTTCGGCTATTTCGTATGCATTTTTGGCTCGCTGATTTTTATTGCGAGTATGGGATTTAGGACCTGATACCGATTGAGGCATCAGCATCGCTACAACTGGGATATTGCCAGGAGCGAATCATCATTTGCCGTGAAAGGACTTGGGATTTGACACCGATTTAGGCATCAGCATCGCTACAACTGAGATATTATCAGGAGCGAATCATTATTTTCCTCTGTCGACGGCGAACAAGGGTGGCTTAGTCAACAGGGTTAGGATCCTGTCGACTAAGGCTTTTGACTTCATGAGCCGTAAGGGTCTCATAAAGGTATTTCTCCCTACAAGTCGTGAGGATCTCGTAGGTGCATTTTCTCCTCAGGGATCATGAGGATTCCTAAGTGCATGTTCTCTTATAAGTCGTAAGGATCTTACAAGAGTGTTTTCTCCTTATAAGTCGGGATGACTTACAAAGTTTGTTCACCGTGTAAACATATCCCTGGTCACGGATGGGACTTTATTAGGGAAATGTTTATTCGCGCCTGTGGATTGTATACAAGGATCAATACTGAACCGCTTGTAGGGCAATATTGGAGGTTGTGGTGGCCTGCTTAAGAACAGGTTTAGATCTCTGTAGTTTAAGACTTTCAAATCTTATGAGCCGTGAGGGTCCCATAAGAGGGTTCTCCTTACGAGTCGTGAGGATCTCCCAAGTGTAATTTCTTCTTAGGAATCGTGGGGATCCCTAAGTGTGTTGCTCCCTTGTGAGTCGTAAGAATCTCACACGGGTGGTTTCTCCTTACAAAGTCGAGAGGATCTTGCAAGTGTCTTTTTAACGAGATCGTGCCCTTTCGGGTTTTCACAAAACTCGCCGGTAGCCCTACTGTTCTTACTCACGGAGCCCTTTCGGGTTTTCATCCGTGCCCATTTTCGCTTGTGGACATACCCCTTTTTTTAACCACGTCAGCCTGAGGATGCCGCGGGTTGGTAGTAGTTTAACGACGTTTTGGTCATCTGTCAACGTACGATTACACAGCTAGATTTTGCCGCAAATCTTCGCATGTTTTGTGTCGGAGGTTGATTCCTTGAAGAGAGGGCTGAGGGCGATTTTTTCGTCAAAGTCGCTTCCAAAGGTGATAACTTGCGATCCCTTGGCGTCGGCTATGTGACAGTTGCCAGCAGCTCTTTCGCACTCATCTGTCGTGCTTTTCTGTTCCAGACGAGCCTTGCGCTTCACTCGTTGAATGTGTCGTCGATGGGCAGCATATCCCTGCCACCAGTTTTTAAAGGCTATGCACTCCTCGGTAGGGTGTGCAATCCTCTGATGGTATAGGCAGAAGTTAGGATGTATGTCCGCTTCATCAAGATGCATATTTCCAGGGGAATTTCCTTTGAAAGAGATCAACTTTATTCCTATTGCCAGGGCTCTAGCGAATCGTTTCCTTATTTTAGCTTGTTTTTGCTGGCGATAGGGATGCTTTGCTCCAGTTGGGGTGTCTCGATCTTTTCCTCCAGTCATCGGCGTTTGGCCTTTTCGAATATAGCCAGTTACGCTCTCGATTGGCTTTGCTTTTTCTGACGGGCTTCGTTCAGTAGCAAGTCGATCATCTCGTCAGACGGTTCTAAGGGTTTTGGCTTAGGATTTGCCCCCAGTTTCTCGGTGCAAGGAGCTTCCTCATTGTCTATTGACGAGTGAGAGATCACGTGGCAGCTTACTACGTAGTCTTCAGGTTCACTCGACGAGTCTTCTCCATCATCTTCGTCCTCAAGGACGTGGCTGAGAAACTCTTGGAGTGTGACTGGAGTCTGCGCCTTCTAGTTATACTCTTCCAGCGCGTCAATCTATTTTTGCAGGTCTGTGCGCTTGTTGTCAAGCTTCACAGGCTTTTGGGTCTTCTTCTTCTTCTTCGAAGACTTTGACGGCTGGGTGCGAACGTTTTGACTATCACCACCAATTCTTGTAGTTGGGCGCGGTTTTAGCATTCCCTTGACGATCTCGGGTTCCAGTGGATTTTTCCACCTGATTGCTGGGCACGTTTGGAGATCCTTCAGCATTCTTTTAGTTTTGGCTGAAAGAGCGACCTTCCACGGAGTTTCTTTTATAAAAGAGCACGATGCCCCCGACGTGTCCACCTTTTTAGGGGCATGAGGTTGCGGCGATTTCACCCTCCAGTTTTCCGATAATGCGAACTTGCCTTGTTGGTATTGGTCTTCAACCCAGTTTTTGAAGACGTAACAGTCTTCGATCGGATGGACCAATACTCGATGGTAGGGGCAGTAGTTGGGATCGTTGACGTCGTTTGGCTGCAACGGACATTTTGGATCTGGCAGATTGATGAGTCTGTTGCGCACTGCCAGCTCGAACAGTCTCCTCGTTTTATCTTGGAGAAACGAGTAGGGACGTCCTAGCCTCTCCTCGAGGGATGGGCGTGGATGCATATTGTTTTGGCGAACAACCGACTTTAAATTGCTCGGCTATTGTTGAGTATTGGCGACGAAAGTTGCTTTTCCTTTCCCCTTTTCATTCCGAGGATCCATCCTTGAAGGAGATGGTCTATGACCCATCTGATCCATTTGGGCCAACTTGTCAATCAAGGCCTGGAACGTGGTCGGCTTGAAGAACATCATGAATTGGGGGATGGTTGCCTGAGGGTCGAGAGTACCCACAAACATACCTACCGCCGGTGCTTCCTCGATGCACTGCTCGCATTTCGACCATAAATTTTGCCATCGTATTGCATATTGGACCCATGTTTCTCCAGGTTTCACCCTGGCATTAATCAATGTCGTTATTGGGGTGCGTTCACTAACACTCACGAAACGCTGGGTGAATAGTAGATCCAACTCTGCAAAAGTTTTGACGGAATCGTTGGGAAGCTCTGAATACCATTCGAAGGCTATTTCCGCTAAGCTGCCGACGAACTGACGAAGTAACAACTTGTCATCGCCCCCGGTGTTGCCGCAAAGAGCCCTGAACTGGGAGACATGCTGGTGGGGATTGCCCGTCCCTTTGTATACATGAAATTTAGGGATCGTATATCCCGGTGGATACTTTATCTAGTCATACCATCCTGGATATGGTCGCCCAGTTTTAACGACTTGGCCGGCCGCTTCATTCGCCTGGTGAGCTCGTATTTGCTGAGTAATGTAGTCATCCAGAGCGGCCTTGGAAATGGTTTCCTCCTTGGCTACTGAAAGAGCCGGAGGAGGATTAGATGTCTCCCCTCTATCGTCTTCAATAATGATCGGAGGGTCTTTAGTTGGAGGATCCGGCTGTAACATCATTCCTACCATGTCTTGGAAGAGAAACGCCATTTGTTTTATGTTGGCAGCTTGTTCTGCTGCTTCTCTGTCCTTCTTTTCAAGGACTCTGTGTAGAAAGTCAGCATCGGTTTCTTGTTCGTGACGCTGTTCTGATGATGCCTTCGGGCTTTCTTTTGGCCCGGTAAGTGCGGCCATTGCAGTCAGTATCTCATGAAGCTTCTGCTGTTGTTGTTCCTGGGCCCTTGTTATTGATCGGGTGAGCGGTCGATGGCCCGTCGAAGTGCGGCTTTCTTCTTTTCCGGAAGCTATGTAAACAGTATGCACCGTTATGCCCCCAGACTTGGGGCGTTTGGGCTCAGCGTCTTTGCGATCTGCTGTAGTCATAGGGGCTTTCTCTGGCCTCCTTCTTCTTTGAGCAGTTGACATTGAGGGCACCGTTGCGGCGGGCACCTAGGCAGTTGTCGTCCTTTGTGGCTTTCTAGGACGGTTCTCTTCCCGCTGAACCTTCAGCTTCTTCTGTCGGCGAAGATAGTCTTGATCGATCACTGACTCCTGGACCCGTCACCAGACTTTGTAAATTTTGGAGGACAACCGCTGAGGGGGTTGCTCCGGCTTTGTTTCTGTAACTTTCTCCGCGGGTGGAGGAGATCTTTTCAACACGGCGGTAGGAGAATTCCTGCGCACCTTGTTCAGCAGCTCAAAGCTGTTCCTGGTTGGAACAGCAGCATTGACTTCCACCGTTGGGGCTGGTGGAGTTAGCCCAGAAGGGGAGTTTTCCCCAGCCTTTCTTACCCGGCGCCGATGGCGACGTCGAGTGTGTCGAGCCGACGGTGTTGGTTCGGTGACGGGAACGGCTTTGTCTTGCCCCCTGTTCAGGTGAGGCGCTGCCGGTACCAGCCTCTTGAAGACCGACGTCCGTTGAGTAGCGGTATCCAATCTGTCAAAGACGGACTTTTGAGCAGGAACGGGAGCTGGAGTGGGATCCGGAACAGTCGGTCTTGTAAAGACTGACCCTTTGGCAGGAGAAGCCGCCTTGACGACTTCAGGAGCAGAGGTGGCTATCCTTTTTAGAACAACCTTTCCTGGAATTACAGGCTTCATCATGGGCCTGCATGGACTTTGGACCAATCTGGCGAAGACTGAGGCGCTGGAGCTGGACGAACCGTTGAGACGGGCCGCGGTAGTAGCAAGCCGATCAAAGACCGACTTCTTGGGAGCTTCTGGTGTTGGTATAGGGGTAGTGAAGCTCATCGGTGGGAGCATAGTCCCAAAGAACAATCCGGTGGTGGCCTGAGTCACCTGGTCCACCGGCATCGTGAACAAGGAGGCCGCTTGGGGCCCGTAGGCTATGCCTCCAGATGAGGCGGAGCGCGAGTTGCAATTGCAGTTGGAACACTTCACGCAAGTGGATGCCATTACTGTTTCGCTTTCTGCGCCGAGCAAGAAACTAAATCTTAGTATATCGAACCCAAGGGCAACCATATCAAACTGCGATTCGTTCGCGAACACGACACACGAAGTGTGGAGTGGAAAGAAGAAAAGGTCCCACCGGGCGTGCCAGAATCTGTTCCCCACCGAACACGGAGACGCGACTGCAGGTCCGTCTTTCCTGAATTTCGGGGTAGATGTTAATTGGTGCTATCCGTCCACCTCTTCGAAGATGCCAAGTTGATTTATGGCACCATGTATCGAAGGTTTAAACGGATGCGGCCGATATAGCAGACTTCGTCAGATTCCCCCTCATTTGAGGGTTTTTTTTATTGTGGGGACGCTCTTCCCTGCAGGCACAAGCCCCTGCAGTTAATTACGCTACCGCATCGCGGTAACAACTTTCTCCTTCTCTAGATGGTCACTTCGTGTCGTGGGTGTTTGTTTTGTGTTTGGTTGCCCGTGGATTGTATACGAAGACTAATTTATGTTGTCGCTCGTGTTCACCGCCGGAAACCGGGAAGACGAACATCTTGCCTGAATCTGGGGGCAGATGCTAATTGGTGCTATCCGTCCACCTCTCCGAAAATGCCAGGTTGATTTATGGCACCGTGTATCGAAGGTTTAAACGGATGCGGCCGATGTAGCAGACTTCGTCAGATTCCCCCTCATTTGAGAGGTTTTTGATGATTGTGGGGATGCTCTTCCCTACAGGCGCAAGCCCCTGCAGTTAATTACGCTACCGCATCGCGGTAACCACTTTCTCCTTCTCCAGATGGTCACTTCGTGTCGTGGGTGTTTGTTTTGTTTGTGGTTGCCCGTAGATTGTACACGGAGACTAATTTATGTTGTCGCCCATAGGACGTGGATTAGTCCAAATCCGTATTTTCTTAGATTTGGATTTTGGTTTGGGTTTAAGGATACGTTAGTCTCATTTGAGACTAAGATCAATTTAAACATTTGTTAAGGATACATTAGTCTAATTTTAGACTAAGATCGACTCAACGTTTGTTAAAGACACGTCAGTCTAATTTCAGACTAAGATCAACTTAACAGGATCATTTAGATCCGACAAAAGAGCATTTGAACTCTATTGTTTAGTTTAGGGACATTGCGGTCGATTACCAGTTTAAGGACATGGTGGTCCAAGTTAAGGACATCGTAGTCCATGGGCTTAAGGACCCCACAGTCCAAGGGCTTAAGGACCCCACAGTCCGGTTCAGAGACATCGTAGTCTATAAGGTTTAAAGACATCGTAGTCCATGAGTTTAAGGACCCCACAGTCTGGTTTAGAGACATCGTAGTCTATAAGGTTTCAGGACATCGTAGTCCATGAGTTTAAGGACCCCACAGTCCGGTTTAGAGACATCGTAGTCTATAAGGTTTAAAGACATCGTAGTCCATGAGTTTAAGGACCCCACAGTCCATAGAAGTGTGTGGTTGTCGGGACCCATCACCTCTCTGAAGATGTTGAAGGATTACAATGACAGATATCAGAGGAGTAAAGAGATGTACCCTCGAACCGGTGTGAATTGGTTGAAAGATCCGTAGTCCAGTTTGGGACTGAGATCTGTTGAAATATTTATGAGCAGATGGGCTCAATTAAATATAAGTTGAGGGCTTATGGCTAGAATTGGGCTAAGTCCAATAAGATTAAAATATTTAACATTTTATTGTTCTGGGCTGTTGAGCCTTTACTTGGGCTTGGCCCTTTTAATAATGCAGAGTATCAGATCCTGACAATTTTTGTCTTGTATTGAATGCATAGCATTCATCAGAACAATGTGTGTTTTGACAGCGCGCCACTTGGCGTACCAGGCACTTTGCGCCGATTAAAGAGCGCATTGCGCTTCTGCCAAGTAGCGCACACGAAAAGGACACGTGTCGTGCTTAGCGCTAAGCGCCAGTTTATAAGCGCATTGCGCTTTCAATTTATGAGCGCATTGCGCTAGTTTATTGGCGCACCAGTAAGTGACACGTGGCGCGCTTGACGCTGAGCACCAGCCCATGAGCGCAGTGTGCTGTTTCAGAAGCGCAAAGCGCAAGTTGTATCTGTGGTTGACACGTAGCACGTTTTGGCGCTGAGCGCCGGTCCAAAGAGCGCAAATGCGCAGTTCATGAGTGTAAGGCACTTTTCAATAGCGCAAAGCGCATTTGATCAAATTTATGATCTGTGAGCAAGTTTATGTTCTTTTTAAAGGAGGCTTTGCCTCAAGTTTCAAGAACAATTGTTCTTACTTTTGAAAGGGCTTTGCCTTTGTAGATCAATGATCTGTGAATGAAGTAAATACTTTTTGTGTTTCTATGATGAGATCTTTTGATCTCTTTTTATAAAAGACCTTGGTCTTTGGTAGATCTATGATCTTTTTTAGAAAATAGTTTTTCTTTTCATGAGATGATTTCATCTCTTTGTTCAAGAATCATTCTTTACCTTGAAGAAATAATCTTTTTCTGTAAAGAGCTTGCTCTCTTTTCTTTGAGTTTTCTCAAAGTTTTTAGGGGGGTTTCTCTATATTAGACTTGAAGTCTTGGGGCCTTTATATAGGGCAAATTGATTTGTTAAATCAGTTAAAGAGATCTTTCTCTAATTGATTTGGGTATGTTTCCCCACCGTTGGATTTTTGATCCTAGGGTTTCTGTTTTACAGAAGACAAACTTCTTGTTTTTAACAAGATTGGAAAGATCTTTCCATAACAGAATTTATTGTCTTTGGTAATTTTTATTTACCATTGGATCATTGATCCAACGGTGCTCTGATTTACAGAGTAAAATCTTATCATTTGGAAAGATTTTGAGCAATCTTTCCTTAACAGAATTTAATTTTGATTAATTAATGATTTATCATTATTATTAGATCTTTGATCTGACGGTTGGGGAGCTTTTAGGTTCCAGCGCTGGCGCACCCGTGCTTTGCACGTGGTACGCTGCTTAAAAGGCAGCGCACATTATGCTAGCGCACACGTGTATGACATGTGGTGCGCTGCTTGGAGCGCAGCGCACCTAGCGCTAGCGTACACATGCTTTGCACGTGGTGCGCTGTTTAGGGCGCAGCGCACTTGGCGCTGCATCTGAAGCGTTGCTTCACAATGTTTTAACTCTTGGCTTTGAGGCATTTGTTACATTCTTTGTATGTAAAGTTTTTCCCTTCATTTTTTATTTTATTATTATTTTTTATTTTATTATTTATTTTAATTTTTTTTATAAGGGAGCAGGTTGACACGTCAGCAGCCAAAGAGGAAACCATCGCCAAGGCCGCTCTGGATGACTACAATGCTCAGCAAATACGAGCTCACCAGACGAATGAAGCGGCCGGGCAAGTTGTTAAAACTGGGTGACCATATCCAGGCTGGTATGACCAAATAAAGTACCCTCCGGGATATACGATCCCTAAATTTCATGTATACAAAGGGACGGGCAATCGCCACCAGCATGTCGCCAAGTTCAGGGCTCTATGTGGCATCACCGAAGGTGACGATAAGTTGTTACTTCGTCAGTTCGTCGGCAGCTTAGCGGAAACGGCCTTCGAGTGGTACTCCGGAGCTTCCCGACGACTCCGTCATAACGTTTACAGAAATGGAGTTGCTATTCACTCAACGGTTCGCAAGCGCCAGTGAACGCACCCCGATCACGGCATTGATCAACGCCAGAGTAAAGCCGGGAGAGATATGGGTGCAGTATGCAATCCGGTGGCAGAACCTATGGTCGAGATGCGAACAACGCATAGAAGAAGCTCCTGCTGTGGGCATGTTCATGTGGACCCTTGACCCTCAGTCCATTATCTCCCAATTCATGATGTTCTTCAAGCCGACCACGTTCCAGGCCTTGATTGACAAGCTGGCCCAAATGGACCAGATGGGTCATAGACCGTCTCCTCCAAAGCCGGACTCTCGAAATGAAAAAGGGAAAGGAAAAGCAACTTTCGTCACTAATACTCAACAACAGCCGAGCAACATAAAGCCGGTTGTTCACTAAAACAACGTGCGTCCATGCCCATCCCTCGAGGAAAGACTGGGACGTCCTTACTCGTTTCCCCAGAATAAAACAAGGAGACTGTTCGAGCTAGCAGTGCGCAACAGGCTCATAAATTTGCTGGATCCAAAACGTCCGTTGCAACCAGGTGATGTCAACAATCCTAATTACTGCCCTTACCACCAAGCAGTAAGCCATCCAATCGAATATTGCTTCATCTTCAAAGGCTGGATTGAAGACCAATACCAACAAGGCAAGTTCACATTGTCTTGACGGGAACATGGATGTTAAGACCGCCTTTCTAAATAGTGATTTGGAAGAGTGCGTGTACATGACTCAGCCAGAGGGCTTCGTAGACGGTGGGAGCAGCGGAAAGGTGTACAAGCTGCTTAAATCCATCTACGGTTTAAAGCAAGCATCGCGGAGTTGGAATATCTGTTTTGATGTCGTTATCAAAGAGTTTGATTTCATCAAAAACGTAGATGGACCTTGTATATACAAGAAGGTGGCAGAGAGTAAGGTTGTCTTCCTCGTATTGTACGTGGATGACATACTCTTGATAGGAAATGATATTCCTATGCTGCAATCGGTCAAGCTCTTCTTATCACAAAGATTCTCAATGAAATATCTAGGA
The DNA here is from genome assembly GCA_030015575.1 of Agapanthus africanus. Lineage (NCBI taxonomy): Eukaryota > Viridiplantae > Streptophyta > Magnoliopsida > Asparagales > Amaryllidaceae > Agapanthus > Agapanthus africanus. The sequence continues at coordinate 100,467,628 of CM057346.1, read as the reverse complement.
GATGCCTCCTACATCTTGGGGATTAAGATCTATAGAGATAGATCTAAACGGATATTAGGATTGTCCCAATCCAGGTACATTGACACCATACTAAAGAGGTTTAGTATGGAAGAATCCAAGCGTGGGTTTTTACCCACGATCTCAGGACTCACTCTTTCTAAAAAGATGTCTCCTAAGACTGATTTGGAGAGAGCTTGCATGCAAGAGATACCCTATGCTTCGGCAGTAGGCTTTATCATGTACGCGATGCTATGTACCAGACCCGATATAGCACACTCACTAAGCGTAGTGAGTAAGTATCAAGCATATCCTGGAGTGAGTCACTGGACAGCTGTGAAGAGCATTCTCAAGTACTTGAGAAGGACTAAAGAAATGCTCTTGGTGTATGGTAATAGAGAGCTCCAAGTGGAGTCCTTTACCGATACGAGCTTCCAGAGTGATAAGGATGATTCTAAGTCACACTCGGGTTTTGTCTTTACCCTCAATGGAGGGGAAGTTTGCTGGAAGAGTTCCAAGTAGGAAACCGTTGCGGAGTCGACGATGGAGGCTGAATACATCGCTGCCAACAATGCTGCCAAAGAGGCTGTCTGGATGAAAAAGTTCATAACTGAACTTAGAGTGGTTCCATCCATTGAGTATCCAATACCTTTGTATTGTGATAACAATGGAGCGGTGGCTTTGGCCAAGGAACCCAGGTCCCATCAGCGATCCAGGCATATTCTGAGGCGGTATCACCTGATCCGGGAGATAGTTGATCGCCGGGAGATCGAGGTCAGGAGAGTTGACACGATGAACAACACTGAAGATCCACTCACGAAGGTCATTCCCCAAATACAGTTCGAGAGACTCTTCGGAATGTTGGGTATGCGATACTACAGCACATGGCCCTAGTGCAAGTGGGAGATTGTTAGTTGTATGTATGCCCTAGAGGCCATTATTGTACATATGATGTATATTATATTGGATGCTTGGACATATATAGAGAGGAATTTCTTGCTCAATATGATAGTATGCTATCTGGTTGCTCTTTATCTTAACATGTATACTTGTCTCTTGATATTGTCTTATGGTTATATGTTGGTAAAGCCCTTAGGATGTGTACTTGATTACCAGGATTATGATGCAGATCATACTGGTGGGGCCATGATAGTCCATAAGTTCATCCTTTAATGTTCCTAGTCATGGGTGTATCGAGACAGGGTATCGATATACCAGAGTAGACTAGTGTATACGCTTCTCGACCTATGTGATGGGCGATGGATGATCCCATATCCATTAGTGTTTGACATCAGAGATGGTATACGGGTGCTCACTGGAGACTGGGTACACTGGACAGACTCGCCGAGAACTCCTAGATGGTATTATACTTCACGTCAGATAGCAGTTCTCAGGTGACATTGGTACAGGTTAGTCTGTAGACCCGAGATCGTCATAAAGTCTTGTGTGATTCCCACTGTTCTTTGATTTCCACCTTACCACGTTCAAGAGGACGTGCAAAACGGTGGTTTTTGGGTACAGTCCCGAGTCACATGGACGTAATGAGAGATAAGAAGGGTTTCGTCTCTCCCGGTATTGGGGGTTGATGTTGTGTTGTGCTCGATTGGCCATAATAGGGAAGTCCCTGGTCAGGGCTGATTTAGAGATTTACTAGTAAGTGTTACCAGTAGTTTCTCGACCTGTTATGATCCTCGTATCGGCATGACTTATCGGTTATTGGGATCTGATGTTCACCACCCCTAGACTTGATATACGACATATCAGATGAGGAGACCGGACTGTACGGTAGTGTTACTGACAGGCTTTTACAGGAGCTAAAGCGGGCTTGCTTGTTGATCTTCTGATCGCTCAATACCCGGGTAGCCGTTACGTCCAGCTAGTACAGTTGACGGCTTGTGGGTGCTTGATGTGATCATCACCTCCTGCCGGCGTATTGACGAGTCTTTAGAGTCCTACATAGAGGTTTTTACTGGCTCAGGCAAAACGAACTAGGAGCACATATGTGATATGTGCGGGACCGGGAATAATACGAGTATGTGATACCGTATTCTATTCTCGCGATTATTGTATCGGTCGGTTATATGTGATATAGCCAAGTTATCAATTCAAGTGTTGATTCGATAACTTGGTACATATAATATTAGTCGGTTGTATGTGATATAGCCAGATTATTAAACCAAGAGTTGATTTGATAATTTAATATATAATTATATATGTGATATACTAGATTACATTAACTAATATTAGCTCACTTAAGCATTTATTATTCTCACATGTGCACACTTAATATATATGTGATATATATTAATTGTGTTTTATTTTGTATCATGGTTGTTGATACACACTACATGGGTGTATGAGATTTACACCATACTAATTATAATGTTGATTTTTAGTATTTAAAGTAATTCCAAAATTAGTGGATAATGAGCTCACATCCATGAAGCTTCATGAAGCTTATGGATGCATTGACTTAGTCCACTAGTTTTGTTTTACTTAAGATATTTATTAACATAACCATTATGATTTAGCCATGGTTATGTCTTTACATGAGTTAGTATATGATACAAACCCACCCATGATTGTTTCTCTCGCCTCATTAGTTCATTCTCATTTCTTTTGCTCATCTTCTTCTTCCTTGAGCAAAAAGCTTGCTAGGGTTTTCTAAAGAGAGAAAATATTGTGAGAAAAATAAAACTAAAGTGAGCTCACTTCCTACTTCATCATCCTCTACTAGATTAGCACTTTAGTATAGGGTGTTAGCTTCACTAATATCCAATTAGTGAAGTAGTAGCTTGAGTTAGTGTCTCCTCGAAGACTTCAAGCAAGATCGTTGCTTTCTTCTCATGGAGCCTTTCAAGAGCCCGCAAAATCATTTCATCGCAGCGAAGGGACTACTACAAGGAGCTTATGAAGTGAAGGACCGATATACAAAGGTTGTATTTCTAGTTCACTTAGAAGTAAAGTAGTTTACTTTTTGTTTTGTATGATTCTCTAGTTATCGATTCTAGTTTAGGGTTCTTTAAAACGGCAAAATTTTGAAAATGGCATGGAAGATGCCTCCCGAAACCTTGCTGTCGTTCATAGGAACCATACATCCGGGAGGGTAATCATCTGATGTTTCATGACAAGATCGAATATCTTCCTTGTCTTATCTTGGGGAAAAGAATATGCTCGACCCATCTTCTTTATAAGAGACGGACCCCGGCTGCTCGATTCTCGATCGCGTGGCTTCTTGGACCCGCTTTGCCGCTGTCGAACGCTTTTTTCGTTCTTTAGTTTGTTTTTGCCTCCGCGTCGGATCTTCCGTATGACGGGCTGGCGACGAAGAGCATCGTCATTCTCTGCAGCCTGCTGAAAGAGACGCTGCGTCCTGGCTTTCTCGTAAATGGCCATTTCACGGCTGTGGTCATCCCAGAACTTTTGACCCGCTTCCCTTATTAGCTTGTCCATCTGTTCTTCGAACGACGGATTTGGCACTTTCACGTCGGGACCTCGTTTTGGTTCAGGGTTAGCATCTTCTAATTGAGCATCCCCTTCTTCACCAAAGTCATGTATAACGTAGCAGCCATGAAATCGCTCCCGTTTCTTGGACTGAACATATCCAAGCCTGATCGTTTCCATTCTCCCGTTGGGCAATTTTCGCTGAGTTCCGGGGACGTTCCAGATCTTGTTGTAGAACAGGGCCTGTTGCACGGTCTGCTTCAAGGGTACGCCTTGGCGCCTCAACAGCCTTTTTAATCCTTCTGTGTAGTATCTGGGCAGACGGATGGGCTGGAGCCTGTCAAGTGTAGAATCGGTACCATGCCAAATTTCTTTCTCCACTTTGGTTTCCGTGGATCGATAAAAGAGGATCGCCTTTTCATCTCTTCGCCTGGAAAGGACATAGAATGTCTGCAGTTTCTGCACACTATAGGTATCAAGTGTGTCAAGCTCTTTGTAATGCTCTTGCGGAACCATGGCGATTTGCAAACTCCGATCATCACTAGTGAAGGCTTGTATTGATGGCCGAACAGAAAATACTGCGTTGACCTCATCTTCCGAATCACTACCGAAGACCAAAATAGGGGTGGAAGGTCCCGGCTTGTTGCATTGGGGCGGACCTGAATAAACTATTTCTTCTCCCTCCTCGGTATCACTACCGAAGACCGGAATAGTGGTGATAGCTTTGTTCTTCGGTTTATGGCATCTTTCCATGCCTTCGAAATTTGGTAAGAAGTATTTTGCATCTTTGTACTTCCGGACTTCATTCACAGAGAATGGGTTCAACTCCCCTGTTACGATATACTCGAGACCATCCTTGAAATACTTCATACACTGATGTTGTGTAGAAGGGATGATGTTGTACTCGTGTAACAAGTCCTGCCGAGTAAAGCATTGTAACATGTCTTGGCGTCAATGACGTGAAATTTGATGTCCGTGATGAGCAGCCCAAAGCATAACGTCAGTATCACGGACCCGAGCATCCGTGATGACTGGGAGTCAAACCCGGAGATGGTGATTTTATCACGAGCGAGGTGCTGAACGCTCATGCAGATTTCCTTCAACACTCTTACATTGAGGAGGTTGACGGAGGACCCATTGTCAACCAGGATTTTGCCTATCTTGATATCATGACAGTATCCGGAGACATAAAGGGGACGGTTATACTCGCACGTCCCGAGGAGGAGATCTTCATCGCCGAAGATGATATCGGCCGTGTGTACTTCTTCCAGCTCGTCCTTCATCTTTTCTTCAGCGAGGAAAGCTTGGAACTGCTCGGGCTCTTGTAGTGCCTTGATCAAAGAATCTCTCGCCTCCTTGGATAGCAGAAGGGTATCGAGAATTCTTAGTTGCGATGGTATCTTCCTCAGGTGTGCCAGAACGTTTTAATCCACCTTGTTTTTCTTAGGCGGGTCCTTGGCTGCCAGCTCTTCGATGACTCGATCATCAAGGGTGATATCCTCAGGGACTTTCTCCTTCTCCTTATCTTTCTTATTCGATCCCTTATTTGTTGGTCTGAGATTCTTTTCGGGCAACGTGCGGTCGCGCAGCTGAATGTTTTCGCAGGTCTTCATCTCTTCTATTTCGGAGATGGATTCCTTGAAGAGAGGGCCGAGGGTTATTTCTTCATCAGAATCGCTCCCGAAGGTGAAAACTTGTGATCCTCCGAATTCAACCATGTGACAGTTGCCGGCAGTTCTTTCGTGCTCATCAGTCGCGATTCTTTGCTCTCGACGCGTTTTGCGCTTTATCCGCTTTAAATTCTGCCGGTGGGCAACATATCCCTGCCACCAGTTTTTAAAGGCGTTGCACTCTTCGGTGGGGTGCGCAATCTTTCGATGGTATAAGCAGTAACTAGGATGTACATCTGCTTCGCCAAGGTGTATTCCGCCAGGAGTGTTTCCTTTGGAGGATGGCAGCTTCATTCCCGTTGATAGGGCTTTAGCGAAACGTTTCCTCATTTTAAGTCTGCTTTTATCTGCCGCGAGCGTGTTTCGATCTAGTTGGAGTGCTTCAACCTTTTCCTCCAGTCGTCGATGTTTGGCTTTTTCGAACATGGCCATTTCACGGTCTTGATCAGCTTTGCTCTTCTGATAGGCCTCATTCAGTAGCATGTCGATGATCTCATCTGACAGTCCTAGGAGTTCTGGTTCGGGATCTGCCTCCAGTTTCTCTGCATCAGGAGCTTTTTCACCATCTATTGACGAGTGAGAGATCGTGTGACAGCTCGCCACATAATCCTCAGGTTCATCTGACGAGTCTTCTCCCTCATCATTTCCGTCCTCAAGAATATGGTTGAGAAACTCTTGGAGTGTGACCGGGATTCACGCCTTCTGGTTATATTCTTCCAGCGCATCAATATGTTTTTGCAGGTCCGTGCGCTTGTCATCAAGCTTCATGGGCTTTCTGGTCTTCTTCTTCTTCTTTGAAGACTTTGACGGCTGGATATGGGCGTTTTGACCACCACACCAATTCTTGGCGTCGGGCGCGGCTTCAGCATTCCCTTGATGATCTCGGGTTCCAACGGACTTTTCCACCTGATCGCCGGGCATGTTTGGATATCCTTTAGCATTCTTTTGGTTTTGGTTGAAAGAGCGGCCTCCCATGGAACTTCTTCTACAAAAGAGAACGATGCCCCCGGTGTGTCCCCCCTTTTAAGAGTGTGCGGCTGAGGCGGGCTTACTTTCCAGTTCTCGGACAGTGCAAATTTGCCCTATTGGTATTGGTCCTCAATCCAGCCTTTGAAGATGAAGCAATTTTCGATTGAGTGTCCTACCACTTGGTGATAAGGGCAATAATTGGGATTATTGGCCTCACTGGGTTACAATGGGCGTTTTGGATCCGGCAAGGTGATGAGTCTGTTGTGCAACGCCAGCTCGAACAGTCTCCTCGTTTTATCCCGAGGAAACTAATAAGGGCCCAATTATTGGCCTCACTGGGTTACAATGGGCGTTTTGGATCCGGCAAGGTGATGAGTCTGTTGTGCAACGCCAGCTCGAACAGTCTCCTCGTTTTATCCCGAGGAAACTAATAAGGGCGCTTCAGTTTCTCATTGAAGAATCGTCGTCTATCATCTTAGAGATCAGTTGGTTTTGGACCAGTGGCCTGCTGCTGAGCATTGGCGACGAAGGTCACTTTCCCTTTCCCTTTCTCGTTTCGAGATTCCAACTTTGAAGAAGATGGTCTATGACCCATCTGATCCATTTGGGCCTGCTTGTCAATCAAGGCCTGGAAAGTAGTTGGCTTGAAGAACATCATGAACTGGGATATAGTCGCATGCGGATCAAGAGTACCTACGAACATGCCTACCTCAGGCACTTCTTCGATGCGCTGCTCGCACTTCGACCATAGATTCCGCCACCGTATCGCGTATTGCACCCATTTTTCGCCTGGGTTCACCCTGGAATTGATCAATGCTGTGATTGGGGTGCGTTCACTAGCGCTTGCGAAACGTTGGGTGAACAGCAATTCCATATCCGTAAAAGTTTTGACAGAGTCGTTGGGAAGCTCTGAGTACCATTTGAATGCCGTCTCCGCCAAGCTGCCGATGAATTGGTGAAGCAGTAGCTTATCATCCCCTCTAGTGTTGCCGGAGAAAGCACTGAACTGAGCGGCATGTTGATGTGGATTGCCTGTCTCCTTATACATATGGAATTTAGGAATCGTGTATCCTGGCGGGTACTTTATTTGATCGTACCAACCCGGATAGGGCCGTCCAGTTCTGACGACTTGGCCAGTCGCTTCATTCGCTTGATGAGCTCGTATTTGTTGAACTATATAATCATCGAGCGTGGCTTTGGAGATAGTCCCCTCCTTGGCTACTGACAGAGCCGGCAGCGGATTTGATGTCTCTCCTCTATCATCTTCAATTATTACTAGAGGATTTTTGGCTGGAGGGTCCGGCTGGATCATCAGGCCCACCATATCTTGGAATAGAAGGGCTATTTGTTTTATGTTGGCCGCTTGTTCCGCGGCCTCTTTGTCCTTTTTCTCAAGCATTCTTCGAAGGAATTCAGCATCAGTTTCCTGCTCATGACGCTGTTCTGAGGACGTCTCTGGGCTCGCTTTTGGTCCCGTGAGTGCAGCCATGGCTGTCAGCATTTCTTGGAGCTTTTGTTGTTGTTTCTCCTGAGCCTTAGTCACAGACCGTGTAAGTGGTCGGTGACCCATAGAAGCACGGCTTTCCTCTTTTCCGGAAGCCATATAAACAGTATGCACCACCATGCCCCCAGACTTGGGGTGTTTAGATTCATTATTCTTGAGATTCGTCACGAACACAGGGACTTTCTCCGGCCTCCTTTTGTGGGCGGTCGAAGTTGAGGGAGCCGTTGCAGCGGGCACCCAAATAGATGACACCTTCTGTGGCTTGACAGGGTGGTCCTCTTCTCGCCGAACTTTCATCTTTTTCTGTCGGTGGGGGTAGTCTTGATCAATCACGAAGTCTTGGACCTGTCGCCAGACCTTATGAATTTTGGAGGACAGCCGCTGAGGAGGCTGCTCCAGCTTCGTCTTTGTCGCGCTCTCCACAGGTGGAGGAGATCTCTTTAGCACGGCCGTCGGAGAGTTCTTGCGCACCCTCCTGAGTGGTTCAAAGCTGTTCCCAGTTGGAACAGCAGCAGCAATCTCTATCGTTGGAGCTGGCAGAGTCAGTCCAGAAGGGGAACTGCCCCCAGCCTTCCTCACTCGGCGCCAGTGGCGACGTCGAGCATGTCGTGCGGCCGGGATCACCTCCGTTGTTGGATGAGCTTCCTCATGCACCCTGCTTTGAGGAGAGATTTTTATTGGCGCCAGCCTGTTGAAGATTGACGTCCGTTGAGAGGGAATAGTCAGTCTTGCGAAGGCCGACTTTCGAACAGGGGAAGCAGCCTTAGCGATTTCGCTTAGAGTGGGAATCAGAACGGCCAGTCTTATAAAGACCGACCCCTTAGCAGGAGAAGCCTCTTTGACGACTTCGGGAGCAGGAATGGCTATCCGCTTAGGGATAACACCTTCTGGTATTGCGGGCTTCTTCATGGGTCCGTTGGAGTTTTGGCCCAGTCTATTGAAAACCGAGGCACTAGATTTGGGCGACCCGTTGAGAGGGGCCGCAGTAGTTGCAAGCTGATCAAAGACTGACTTCTTCGGAGCTTCTTCCAAAGGTACAGGAGCGCTGAAGCTCGTTGGTGGGAGCATGGTCCCGAAGAATAGTCCAGTGGTGGCCTGAGTCACCTGTTCCACTGGCATGGCGAGGATGGAGGCCGCTTGGGGCCCATAAGTCACTCCTCCGGACAGGACGGAGTGAGAGTTGCAATTGCAGTTAGTACAGTTTGAAGACATTGATCTTTTATTTTTTCTGCACGGAGAAAGATACCAAATCTTTGTACTTCATATCCAAAGGCAACCATGTCAAACCTCGATTCGTTTCGCGAAACACGACACATGAAGTGTGGAGTAGAAAGAGGAAGTTGTCCCACCGGCCGTGCCAGAATCTGTTCTCCGTCGAAAGACGCGACCGGGATGTTAGGACGTCCGGCCTGAATTTTGGGGGCAGATGCTATTTGGTGCTATCCGTCCACCTCTCCGAAGATGCCAAGTTGATTTATGATACCATATATCGAAGGTTTAAACGGATGCGGCCGATATAGCAGACTTCGTCAGATTCCTCCTCATTGAGGGATTTTTGATTGTGGGGACACTCTTCCCCTGCAGTTAATTACGCTACCGCATCGCGGTAACCACTTTCTCCTTCTCTAGATGGTCACTTCGTGTCATGTGTGTTTGTTTTGTTTTTGGTTGCCCGTGGATTGTATACGGAGACTAATTTATGTTGTCGCCTGTAGGGCATGGATTAATCCAAATCCGTATTTTCTTAGATTTGGTTTTGGATTGGTTTTAAGGATCGTTAATCTCATTTGAGGCTAAGATCAACTTAAACGTTTGTTAAGGATACGTTAGTCTAATTTTAGACTAAGATCTACTTAACAGGATCATTTAGATCCAACAAAAGAGCATTTTGGCTCTATTGTTTTAGTTTAAGGACTTTGCGGTCCAGTTTAAAGTCGTCATAGTCTGTAAAGTTTAAGAACATCATAGTCCAGTTTAAAGACGTTATGGTCTGTGAGTTTAAGGACCCCACGGTCCAATTTAAAGACGTTATAGTCTGTGAGTTTAAGGACCCCACAGTCCGTGGAATGTCTGGTTGTCGGGACCTGTCACCTCTCTGAAGACGTTGAAGGATTACGACGACAAATATCAGAGGAGTGAAGAGGTGTACTCTTGAACCAATATTGGTTGGGAGATCTGTAGTCTAATTTTGGGACTAAGATCAAAGATTTATGAGCATATGGGCTCATTTAATCTGAATTAGGGTTCTGTGGCCAACTTGGGCTCGACCCATTAAAATGTTAAATATTTAACAATGCTGAGCATTAGTTTGAATTTTGACAATTATTTTTTGTCTTTTATTGAGTGCTGAGCACTCATCATAGCTCTGGGGCTTTATTTATAGAACAGTTTATGTTCTCTTAGCGCACACATGAGAAGCACGTGGCGCGCTTGGCGTTATGCGTCAGTCAATGAGTGCATAGCGCTTCTTGTGAAATAGCGCACACGTGAGGAGCACGTGGTGCGCTTGGCGCTGTGTGCCTGTCAATGAGCGCAGAGCGCTTCTTGTGAAATAGCGCACACGTGAGGAGCACGTGGCACGCTTGGCGCTGTGCGCCAGTCAATGAGCGCAGAGCGCTTCTTGTGAAATAGCGCAAACGTGAGGAGCACGTGGCGCGCTTGGCGCTGTGCTCTAGTCAACGAGCGCATAGCGCTTCTGTTTAAGTAGTGCATACATGAGGAGCACGTGGCGCGCTTGGCGTTGAGTGCCAGTCAATGAGCGCAAAGCGCTTCTTGTGAAATTTAGAGCGCAAAGCGCTTCTTTAAATTTGGAGCGCTAAGGCTCTGCAGCGATGTGTGCTAGATTTGAAGTGCTGAGGCGCTTCTTTTAATTAGAGCGCTAGGGCTCTTTTTAGGCAGCTTTGTGTCCTGAAAATTAAATTTTCTGTTATAAGAGACTTTGTCTTATGGATCTAAGAACAAAGTTCTTATTTTATAGGAGATATTTCAATCTCTTATGTTTTTGGTGAAAGGCTTTGCCTTTATGGATCTGTGATCCTAAGAGAATTGAATTATTCTCCCCCCTTTTTATAATGAGATGTTATAATCTCTTTTGTGAAAGACAATTTGTCTTAAAGATCTATGATCTAGCATAAGAACTATGTTCTTTTTATGATGAGATGCTTTGATATCTTTATTTTATCTTGAAGAAATTCTTCTTCTGCTAAGAGTTTTGCTCTTCTCTCTGAACTTTCTCAAAGTTTAGGGGGGGTCCTCTATATCAGACTTGAAGTCTTGGGGCCTTTATATAGGGCAAGCTAATTTGTTGAATCGGTTGAAGAGATTTTTTCTCTAATTGATTTGGGGATTTCCCCACTGTTGGATATTTGATCCTAGGGCTTCTGTTTTACAGAAGGTAATCTTCTTGTTTTTAACAAAATTGAGAAATCTTTTCTCACACGGAATTTATTCTGCACTATTATGATTTTTAATCACCATTGGATCATTGATCCAACGGTACTCTGATTTATAGAGCAAAATCTTTTCGTTTGGAAAGATTCTGAAGAATGTTTTCTTAACAGAATTTTCTTCTGGTAACTTGATGATTTATCATCTTCGCTGGATCTTTGATCCAACGGTGGGGAACATTTAGTTCTAGCGCTAGCGCGCTCTTGCTTTGCACGTGAGCGCTGCTTCAGAGAGCTTGCGCTCTTTGCGCCAGCGTGCTCATGCTCTACATGTGAGCGCTGCTTCAGAACGCTGGCACTCTTTATGCCAGCGCACTCATGCTCTGCACGTGAACGCTGCTTCAGAGCGCTGGCGATCTCAGCGCCAGCGCACTTGTGCTTTGCACGTGATCGCTGCTTGCTGGCGCTTTTATGAAGCACTGCTTTATTTCAAATTTTGAAAATTTGAACAAAGCTTGCTCTGATTGGGGAAAACAGTGAGGTATAACTTTCATCTGAGTAGTTAAACCTCATACAGTATTTTGTTAGCTAGGGTTTAGCATCGATCCTAGAGTTTAAGTCCGTGTTGCGAGCTTCGAAAAATCGATTTTGAAAATTCCGCCTCCCGGCGGATACGCGGGGTGCGCGACATAAACTTACAGTGGTATCAGAGCCTACTAAACTATAGTTAACAAGTTAGACGAAGTTTAAAACTACGAAACCGAAATAACTCCGAAACATCGCGACTAAGATCCAAGTTTCTGTCAATCTTCCCGAGCCCCTAAAATTTTTTTAAACAATTGCAGTGTGCTCTACCTAGTATAATATAACCACACACCAAATTGAAGTAGTTTCACCGGAATAGGACCGGCCAAAAGCTCAAAAAAACGGGTGGCGCCTTTTTTTGTGGTGAAATGCTTTGAATTTTGGTCTGTATTCTAGTTGCTTGGAACTAAGGTCTGTGGTATTGTTTGTTTTTGCTAATTTTGGATATACCGTTATCTTTTTACTGTAGCAATATGGGGTGTTTCGAAGTCGTAGTTTTAACGTCGTTTAAAGTTTCAAGTTGTGATATATGTGTTTGGAAACGTCGACTAATTGCTATATGTCGATTAGTCGGGGTTGCATATATCTGTGTTGTTGTTCTTGTGGTTTGTGTATATGAACTTATTGGATCGTCGTGGATGAATACCCGGGTGATGTGGGATGAGGGTTTTTCATTCTTTCATTCGACGTAATATTGTAAAGTGATGTGATATTACTTTGCGGGGCACATCCGGGTTAAGGTTGTAGCCACCGTTGTATATTATTTCTTTTACTGTTTTCTGCTCGGTGGGGTGCACAAACTACCGGGTATTTTGAAGTGCCGAGTGGCATACTCACTTTGATGAGGGAGGTTGCTTCACTTCGGGTATTTAGCGGGTAGTTTGCCGCACCCGTAGGATCTGGGGTGGGGCTTGGCTATTCATCACGACTGTGGAATCCGTCTTTCGTTACAGGCTTAAACGAAACGTGGAATTCATAGTCTATCTAATATATTCATCTATGATCTGGAATGCTTATTATTGCGTGAGACGAATGGTTATAATATATATATATATATATATATATATATATATATATATATATATATATTAGACGTTGCTATGTTTTGCATCCGCTCTAGTCCAGCCCCCGCTCTGGCGTTAGTTAAGTAACCTAACGGTGTTAGACGGGCCCAGTGGCGAATGCGGATGGCATAAGCGTACATCATATTTTCGTTTCTTTCTATGATGATAGGTGTAAATGATGGGACTGCATTACATTAATGCAAAGAAAATAAACCAAAGTTGAATCATTGGAACAATTTTAAAACCACTCAGTTTTTTTCAAAACAGCAGACTTTTAAAGTGCGGAGCTTAAACCACTCCTTTTAAAAGCTATCAGGTTTCTTCGATTATATCAAGTTCACTACGTTCACGGTTTCGCCAAAACCATTCGTAGCCCTCCGTCATTTCATATGAATAGTCAGTAGTATTCAAGCTATGTTTGTTGGCTTTCGTCAAGGCATAGTGATTGGTAGCTGCTGGGTGTTCATATGTAGTATAGATAGATGCGTTGGTTTGAGACAGTTGTATTACTTTGTTGGCCTTTGTCAAGGGTATATACGGGTGGGTTCAAATTAACCTGGACAATGATGGGTAGAACTTGACATGTGACTTATGATTTGTTGGCCTTCGTCAAGGTCATAAGAGCATGGGGAAAAAATCTACATCGGGAGTTTCTAAAGAAACTGAAACTTGCTAGTGCTGCATACCATTTGGAGTTTGATAATTTGGTAGAATTTCTTATACATATCACATAATGATATTTGGATCCCGATCCTACTGTGAGTATCCGCTACTCCTCGAGAGATTTTTCACTTAACGATCAATGCTATAAACTAAGTAGGTGTCTAGAACGATGTTAGCGGGGTTACGCCTCCAGGGAAAAGAGGTTATTTAATTAAGGAATTTCGCGAAAGCGTCGTAAAACCTCCCTCGAAGTACCAACACTAGCCTGGCCGAACGGTTAAGCAAGAATTGTATGGTGAGATTAATCATGCCTAATTCTTCTTTTATGGTTTGAGGAAGGATTCGAGAGACAGTGGGAGCCATCATGTTTAGATAAATTAAAAACCAATCTAAACTTGCAAGAGCATCATGCTAAAGTGTTTTCTTCTCTCTCTCTCTTAATTGCAGCGACCCCGTGACCAGACATAGGTTACATCTAGATAATAAAATGACTGAATCTGATTATAATGACTGGCAAAGGTCTGTCCAGATGTTCATTACCTATGAAAAGCTGGGACACCTCATTACTACTCAAGCCCCCGCCGTCTCAGGTCCAGTTTCCACCGTCACGGATATTGATATCCGTAAGACATCGGAAAAATACTGTGTGAATGCCAAGTGCCTCGTGTTGGCCTCAGTAGATGGTGTAAACAGGAGGCAGCACAAGAAGATGGACTTAGCTTCTATCTTCCTCCATAACAAAGATTTATATGGAGAGCAATCTCGTATCGCAAGATATGAAACCTCGAAGGAATTGCTTCAAGCGAGGTTGGCTGTCGGGTCATCTGTAGGGGACAACGTCCTTACGATGACTAGCTATATTGATGTGCTCACGGACCTGGAGACCACGTTAGAGAACGAGTCACATACTGACTTGATTCTACAGTCTCTACCTTCTACTTACGTCCAGGGGAAGAATGTTATACTTCCAGTTGAGGGCACCCTGAAGGAAACCAGGGTGACACCCGCTCAGCTTATTGGGGAATCTTCCTCTTCTAGATCCAAGGCGGAAGCCAAGGGTGAGAAGAAAAAGACCTCTATAAAGCCGAGATGCGATGTCAGTAAGGTAGAGGGAAAGGGAAGGGAAAAAGTTTCGGGACTAACAGTAGGGAAAGAGGGATGTTCCTATTGTTACAGGAAAGGATATTGGCAGAAGGATTGCAGGGCTTGCAAAGCCAGTAGCTAGGATTCGAAGCACGTTATGGCTTCGGCTTCGGCTTCGGGTGTGTTTATAATTGAAAACTGTCTGTTAATTAATTCTACGCCCTGGATACTAGATACCGGATCAGGATCTCATATCTGTAATTCATTACAGGCTTTGAGAAACTGTAGAGTTATCAGGGAAGGTGATATGACTCTCAGGGTTGCTAACGGAATGAGCGTAGACGCTGTATCCGTAAGGGAATATCACTTTGGATTGACAAGTGGGCAGATATTGATTCTACGTAACTATTTGTATATACCTAGTCTAGCCTGTAATATCATATCTGTATCCTTATTTTCTAAGGAAGGATACGATATTACATTTGTAAGCGATGTGGTCCACATCCACCTAAATCAAAATCTGATTGGGTCAGGTACATTAGATAACGGTATATACGTATTAAATCAAGCTCAGGTTTTCAGTGTCCGGAACACACTTAAAAGAAAGTCTCCGGAAACAAATCAGGCTTTCTTATGGCATTGTAGACTGGGTCACATCAATAAAACACGGTTGACGAAGTTACATAGAGAAGGATATTTGTATTCGTTCGAATATCAGTCTTATACTACTTGTCAATCTTGTCTCATGGAAAAAATGACAAAGACTCCGTTTACTGGACCCGAAGTAAGAGCGAGTGAGCTCTTGGGACTCATACACAGCAATGTATGCGGTCCAATGTCTACACATGCGCGAAGTGATTATTCCTATTTCATTACTTTTACGGATGATTTCTCTAGGTATGGGCATGTCTTCTTGATGAAGCATAAATCCGAGGTCTTTGAGAAATTCTGGGAATATAAGAATGTAGTGGAAAAACAAACAGGCAAAAGTATCAAGACACTGAGATCTGATCGAGGTGGTGAATACTTAAGTGCCGAGTTCCTGAACTACTTAAAAGAGAATGGAATTCTCTCTCAGCTAACTCCTCCATACACACCTCAACACAATGGTGTATCAGAAAGGCGGAATAGAACCCTATTGGATATGGTTCGTTCCATGATGAGTAAGGCTGAGTTACCACGATCCTTCTAGGGTTATGCACTAGAATCAGCTGCATATCTTTTGAACAAGATTCCAACCAAGACTGTGCCTACCACACCATATCAGATGTGGTGTGGGAAGAAACCCTATCTTAAGTACCTTAAGATATGGGGATGTCCAGCTTTTGTTAAAAAGCAGCATGCGGACAAGCTCGAGGCACGCTCAGTACTGTGTAAGTTTGTGGGATACCCAAAGAACTCCAAGGGGTATCTTTTTTATTATACAAAGGAACAAAAGGTTTTTGTTTCTCGTTATGCCCACTTCTTGGAAGTTGAATTTTTAGAAAATCAGAAAAGTGGGAGCGCAATAGAACTGGAAGAAATTCTAGAACCATAAGCTATTACTGAAATCTTGGTAGAACCAGAGGTTTCAGAAGAACCGGACATCCAAGTGCCACTCCGCAGAAGTAGTAGGCAGTCTCATCCGCCCGAGAGATACTACGGTTTTCTTATAGAAGGGATCGAGATGATTGCATCATTGACAATGATGAACCTACTAGCTTCCAACAAGCCATTCAGAGCGGCGACTCGGTAAAATGGCTGGATGCAATGCGGACCGAAATGGAGTCCATGTACACCAACAAAATATGGACTTTGGACATTGCTCCAGAAGGGGTAAAACCCGTAGGCTGCAAATGGATCTTCAGAAAGAAGATTGGTGTAGATGGACAGGTTGAAACCTATAAGGCTAGACTTGTTGCAAAGGGTTTTCGTTAAAGTCCTGGTTTGGAATATGATGAAACCTTTTCTCCAGTGACTATACTCAAATCCATTCGAATCCTTCTTGCCATTGCTGCCTTCCACGATTATGAGATCTGGCAGATAGACGTAAAGACGGCCTTTCCTAAATGGTAATTTGGAAAAGTGTGTCTATATGAATCAGCCAAAGGGTTTCATTCAGAGTGGGAGCAGCAGGAAAGTGTGCAAATTGCTTAAGTCCATTTATGGACTAAAGCAGGTATCGCGGAATTGGAACATCTGTTTTGATGATACTGTCAAGGAATTCAACTTTATCAAAAATTCAGATGAACCATGCATATATTGTAAGATTGTAGGGAGAACTGTGGTATTCCTTGTCTTATACGTGGATGACATTCTCTTGATAGGAAATGACATTTTTATGCTACAGTCAGTCAAAGGATTCTTATCACAGAGGTTCTCCATGAAGGACCTGGGTGATGCCTCCTACATTCTGGGGATCCAGATCTATCGTGATAGATCTAAATTGATAGTTGGACTTTCATAGTCAAGGTATATCGACACCATATTGAAAAAATTCAGTATGGAAGATTCAAAGCGCGGTAATCTACCGGCTTGTCACGGAATCACACTTTCCAAAGAGATGTCTCTAAAGACTGATTTGGAAAGGGCTCGCATGTCAACTATACCCTACGCATCTACGGTAGGCTCTATAATGTATGCGATGTTGTGTACTAGACCAGATGTAGCATACGCATTGAGCGTTGTAAGCCGGTATCAGTCAAACCCACGGGAGAAGTACTGGATAACAGTGAAGAACATTCTCAAGTACCTGAGAAGGACTAAGGAGATGTTCTTGGTGTATGGCAGAAAAGACCTTCAGATCGAGGCCTTTGCTAACTCCAGCTTCCAGAGTGGCAATGATGACTCCAAGTCCATATCGGGTTATGTCTTTACCCTCAATGGAAGGGCTGTCTGTTGGAAGAGCTCTAAGCAGGACACCGTTGCTGACTCGACGATGGAAGCGGAGTATATAGCTGCTTGCGATACTGCAAAAGAAGCTGTCTGAATATAGAATTTTCTCACAGAACTTCAGGTGGTTCCGACCATTGTTGATCCAATACCTCTGTATTGTGACAACAACGGTACTATAGCTTTAGCGAAGGAACCCAGGTCCCATCAGAAGTCCAGACACATTTTGATGCGGTACCACCTGATCAGGGAGATCGTAGATCGCCGGGAGATCAAGGTGAGGAGAGTAGATACGGAGAATAACACTGCAGATCCACTCATGAAGGCCATCCCTCCCTCAGACACAGTTCGAGAGGCTGATCGAGATGATAGGTTTACGATACGCCTATACATGTCCCAGTGCAAGTGGGAGATGGTTAGTGATGTATGCCCTAGAGTCCATTATTGTATCATACTGATTTTTATATTACTTAATGGAAGCTTGGGATATTCACAGTTGTATTGACAGTCTTGCTCAAAATAGTAGTATGCTGCTGGCTTTGTTTCTTCTTCAATATGTGCATTTGTTTTTTTAGCATATCGCTTATACATATTAGTAGAGCCTTTAGAATCTTTGCTTGATTACCAGCATTGTGATGGCAGTCACACTAATAGGGGCTGGATAATCTACAAGCACATCCTTATACAGGTCTCTAGTCGAAGGATTATTGAGACGGGGCATCGATACTGCGGAGTAGAATAGTGTATACGCTTCTCATCCCAGCATGGGAGATGGTCTGTCCCACAACCATTAGTACATCGTACTGGAGATAGTATGCAGATGCTCATTAGGTTATGAGTACACTGGATAAGACTCGTCGGGAATTGTTGGTAGGTATTATACCTATCGTCGGGTAGCTGTTCCCAGGTGACATAAGTACAGCTTAGTCCATCGACTTGACACTGCTATTTCGCATCGAGTGTGTTCCCACTGTACTTTGATACCACTGTAAGTCGATGTTCAACACCCCAATACTTATGGGGAGGCGGAAATATGAATAACAATCTTGTTCTATTGTTAAACATCGAACAACCGTATGAATCGTTTGCTAAACAAGTTTTAACAAAAGCTATAGAGTTCTAAACTACTATGTTAAGAGATTATACCAAACGGTTCTAGTCCTTCGTCTTAATGTTATCTACGGCCTCTTTGGATTTCCACGTCCTCTTCGGCTTTCTCCCGTGATAGATGATCCACCCGAGAACCCTAATCCAAGCTATAACCTCTAAACTTGAGGTTACTTAGTTTCTCTAGTTGCTAAATAGAGTAGCTAAGGTGATGTAGAGATAGGTTATGGAGTAATTAGTCTTTCCTAATCCTTGTTCTCAACTCATTAGGGTAGGATTAGGTTTGGTGAAGGAGAGAGAACTTGAAGAGAGAGAGTGAGAAGATGATAATGATAATAATAATAATAATGAAATAGCTTCTCACTTGATATATGAAACATAATGAATAAAAAGAAATGAATAATATGAGATTATTCATCATGTTTCATAAATGCAAGTGGGTGATTCATTATGTGAGTCATTAAGCATTTAATAATGCATTAATGACATGATGAATCACTCACAATGAGTCACTAAATCATTAAATGAAAATGCCACCTCTCCCTCCATGTCACATCCTTCTAGAAGCTTCTCGGAAAATTACGAGAACGCCCCTCTCATCCGTGAAAACACGGAAAAACTTTAGACTGTATAAATCCAATAACCTGGTACTAGAATCTGGCTTAAACCAAAGCCGGCTAGTAAAAAATGTCCGAATGTCGTACGTGCGTTCAAACACGTATGCGTCCGAACCTTTGTCGTAAAACCATACGACCTCTATATCTTTTCGCCTGGGTTTGGGAAATCTCTATGTGGGACTCTAAAGACTCAACTACTACGCTGGCAGTGGGTTTAACCACAGACCGCAAGCGGCACTAGCTGTACGTAACGGTCCCCAGGTAGTTGTCGATAAGAAAGCTGATGAGGTAACCCATCTGAAATCCTACTGAGCCTGTCTGTGACAATATCTGCGCAGTCCGGTCTGTTCGTCTAAGAGTATCGCATGTATGGTCTAGGGAGGTGGTGGACGTCAGACCCCTAATAACCGTACAAGTCGTGTCGGTATGGTTCAAGACCACCCGAGAATCTACTGATCAGTCCATCAGTAATTCTCAATCAGCCCTGGCCAGGGACTTATGGTAATGACCAACCGACCACAGTGCGATATCAACTCCCTATACCGGGAGAGACGAATCCCTAACAGTCGCTCACTGCCTCCACGTGGCTCGGGACTGTGCCCAACTAAAACCTGTTTGCACGACTCCTTTGAGCCGTGGTAGGGT
The DNA here is from genome assembly GCA_030015575.1 of Agapanthus africanus. Classification (NCBI taxonomy): domain Eukaryota; kingdom Viridiplantae; phylum Streptophyta; class Magnoliopsida; order Asparagales; family Amaryllidaceae; genus Agapanthus; species Agapanthus africanus. Next base: position 100,448,023 of record CM057346.1, on the reverse strand, counting down.
AATAATCAAAGCACAGTGGGAACTCACACGAGACAAATGATGACCTTAAGTCAACGGACTATCTGCACACATGTCACCTGAGAACTGCTATCTGACGTTAGGTATAATACCATCCAGTCAGTTCTCGGCGAGTCCTGTCCGGTGTACTCACACCCAGTGAGCATCTGTATACAATCTTAGGTGAACACCACCAATGGTTGCGGGACCAATCTATTGCCCCTCGTCAGGGTCTAGATATGTATACACTAGTCTACTCCGGAGTATCGATGCCCAATCTCGATACTCTTGCGACCAGGGACATCTAAGGGTGTGCCTATTGACTATCCAGCTCCCACTAGTATGACTGCCATCACAACGCCGGTAGTCAGACAAAACACCCTATGGGCTTTATCAACATATATACATAAATACCAAGTAAAAAATATCATACGTTAAGACAAAGTCAAACCAAATAGCGTACTATCATATCAAGCAAGACTGTCATGTACATACATATCCCAAGCATCCTATACAATGTAGGCCTCTAGGGCATATATATCCAACACCACTGTACTTTGATTACTACCCTACCACGGCTCAAAAGAGTCATGCAAACAGGTAGTAGTTGGGTGCAGTCCCGAAGCACTTGGAGGAAGCGGCGGTTAGATAGGATTCGTCTCTCCCGGTATTGGAGGTTGATATCGCGCTGTGTTTGGAGAGCCATTACATAAAGTCCCTAGCCAGGGCAAGTGAGATTTACTGGTAAGTATTCCGGTAGTTTCTCATGGCGTTCTGGGCTACACTCTGGCATGACTTATTGCGCTATTAGGGGTCTGATGATTACCGCCCCCTAGGCCCGATATGCGATACTCTTAGAAGAACAGACCGGACTGTACGGAGATTGTCACATGCAGACTCAGTAGGAGTTCAGATGGGTTTGCTCATCGGCCTTCTTATCGAAAGATACCTGGGTAGCCGTTACGTACAGCTAGTACCGCTTGCAGCTTGTGGTTAAACCCACTGCCAGCGTACTGTCAAGTCTTTAGAGTCCCACACAGAGGGTTTCCCTGCATCGGGTGAAAGATGTAGAGGTCGTATGGTTTTACGATAGGGCTTCGATCACGTACGTGCACTTGTGTGCGTTTGATGTTCGGGTGGATGACACTAGTGGGTTTTGGTTTAAGCTGGATCCTAGTATTGTATTGATGGTTTTGTTTCGGTTCTTTGTATTCGTATTCTTCGGAATGCGGATGCGGGTATGTATATACGGCTGAGGGGCATTCTCGTAATTAGCTCGGGAAAGCTTCTAGAAGTGGACACCTATTAGGGTTTGATTTCTTTTTAGGGATTAAATAAATGGGTGGAGAAATAAGGTGGATTTGAGCATTGAACCTAGCATGGCTACCTGGGGACTATGAGTCACGGCTATGACTCACTAGAAGATATTTGTGAACTCATTAGATATTTGTGTGAGAAATATCTCCACAATTATTGAATAAGACTCACTCATTCTAAAGAGGGCAGCTAAGCTTTTTCTCAATGCTCACAACTCCATTCTCATTTTCTCAAGTCCTTCACTTCTTTCTCATAAACCCTAATTGTCTCATGAGTTGAGAAAACTAAGGTTCAAAGAGACAAAGTATTCCATCTTCACTCTCTACATCACCTCGGCCATCTAATCTAGCAAGCTACTTGCCCTAGTTACTTCGGAGTTGAGGTTAGAGCTCGGATTATAGACTCTCGGGTGGATCGTTTTTGACTCGAGGAAGCCGATGAGGAAGCCACGATTCGTTACGATCTTTGGAGCCTAATATGAGGAGGAGGACAGCAAGTAGAAGACCCGAAAGACTTGGTTTTGTGAGGTATAACTTTCATCCGAGTAGTTAAACCCCACACAGTATTTTGTTAGCTGGGGTTTATCATCGATCATGGAGTTTAAGTCCGTGTTGCGAGTTTCGAAAAATCGTTTTTGAAAATTCCGCCTCCCCGCGGATACGCGGGGTGCGCGACACAGACTTACAATATCATCCTATTGAGATCCACACACTTAACCCTCAGACCAAGTCCCAGCAGTCCAAAACTGCTCGCCGCCAGATCGACGGAGGACAACATCTGAGGGAGATCTTCACCTCCATCACTGGACTTTATTGGATCTTCCATCGAAAGAGTCACTACGTCTCTTGCCATCAAACTGTCGTCCTCCCCTGTTTCCCCTTCCCCTACAATTATACAACCGCATACCATTCATGTCAAGCTACTGTATGATCGAGATAGAAAATAAAATATTTATCTGCCTATGTCTATGATAAGTTGATCATATCAATTGGAATATATCAAATGAATTATATGATTCTCACAGCACCAGAACTGTCAGCCTGATTCACACAATACCTTAGTGTCATAAATTACAGATTAATATCCTGAATTGCACTGCATTTGGCGAGATCCTCTTTATTATATATGCATTTCGTTACTACGCTGCTAAAGCCTAACAAATCATGATATCTATGCACAATATAAGTTCAAGATACTTATCTGTAATTTATAAGAGGACTGTATTCAAGTGAAAACGCAGAAAGTTGAGGGTATTCAGGTGAAATTTACTGTAGAACATATTAGGAAAGAAACATGCCTTCCTCTGCTGCCGCCTCTATTTTCCTTGTATTCGTCTTGACTCCCGCGAAGTAAGTTCCAGTACTCCTTTTCAGCGTCACCTGAATCCGAAGTAGTAGACCAGACAATCACAAAATCGATAAGTTTTTATCAATCGATTATATTACATTCTGAGCATCCAAATATAGTAAATCCTGATGCAATGTCAATTTTTAAAAATAATAATAATAATAATAATAATAATAATAATGCATAACTTAATTATGCCTTTCAAACTATACTGGGCCCAAGTGGAAACAAGTGGACTACTGGCTGAAACATTCATTTCCAAGGGCTTGATATTTAAACAATCAGAATGAACGATAGCTTACGAATTTAGGACCTTCACGAGCATATATCATACAAAGAACATTGATTTTTATCTGAGGCATCCTAATAGAATAATGGAAATTAACTGGACCGCGCATTTGATATAACCCAAAGGGTGACTAAAAATCATCTGAAAATGGGGATATACAAATTGGTGAATAGATGTAAGAGGTATATAAGATTTGCATGCCACATAGTGCTTCAATTGTAGCAGTGTGATTTTTAAAGATGAGACCACCTCCACCTTGTTCATTAAGCACAGCTACTGCACGAGCTTTGACTGCTGCATCGCATCTGGGTCTTCAAAGCGAATGTACCCTGATTCCTCGCCCATTGTAAAATCAATGTACTTCAAAAAGGGAAACCATCAGAATAATTAAATGCGAGAAAACCCTAATCTTTTTATAACTTTCTTGATTTATTAACTTTTCTTTTTATTTTACTGAATTTTGCTGCTTAATATGAATTCTATATGAAATATATAAGGTATTTTAATTCAAGTTGTTTGGAAAATGCTAAAATTATATGATTTTGTTAAAATTATGTTAAAGCATAGTTAGAAAACTACCGAAATTATATTGTTATTGCTAAAATTATGTTAAATATAGGTAGGGAAACACTAAAGTCATATTTCTTTTGTGGAAACTGCTAAAATCACGTCAAAATAACTACGTTCTTTGCTGAATTTTGATAGCTACAATCAAAAAAGTGTTGAAATGCAATGTTTGGGTGTTTGCCTTCGTTTTGATCAACAAAAAAAGAAGAAATTGATGCAGTTGCTTAAACAAATCCGTCCATGAATAACTAAAGAAACATTTCCAAATATAATATTAAGAGAATTCTATATTATCCTGCCTTTATTAATTCAGAGTATTTATTGCTAATATTCCTTTAATCGTTTTTATGAGAGAATATGATCGTTTCGGTATTCCTCAGATGAATGTAAAAAGGGTCTTTTCAAGTGAACACAGTTACTATTAGTACCATTAGTGATTAACATGTTCGAAGACGTCAAACAAAAAAATTAAAATAATAACCAAAGTAATATGTAATGAAGCAGTAAAATGCCTTGACATTTCCAAACTTCTGAAAAATTGATTTATGATCTTCACGAGTAACAACGTTCTTGTCATTAGACGAGACATCGTTCTTCTCCTCTCCACTAGCCTTAACATCACCAGCAACAGCCTTTGCATACGTCTCTACGGTATTATCTTTATCAACCTTTTTTCAACATCTTCAGCCGATTTGCCCTCATTTTCATTAATATGTCCTGATGCTTTTTTTTCACCGGTCTTAATTACATTTTCCTCGGAATTTGCGACTTCATCAGATTTAATCACTTCCGGATCATTTTTTTCTCTACATCCTTCATTATTAATGCTCTTCAGCTTAAATGAAACAATTAATCCCTTAGGATAGCTAAAACATCAAATATAGAAGGGGGTTTAATGAGTAAATCATTTCATGCAATGAATTTGGTGAGAATAATAAAAATATATGAAAGAAACTGTATCTACCTTCCATTTGACCCGGTAGAGTTTTCTGATATTCTTTCCACTTGTTATTTGTCTCGGCATCAAATTCCTTTCTGCATTGTACAGTCGCTGTTATGTGTCAATATTAGAAAGTATCTGATACCACACATTTTCCAATACTGGAAAAATAATTATTCAAATCCAACTAAGGTTAAAAATCTATGAAAATACAGATCATCAAAAAAGGCAAGATTAAATTGATAACATCAATATTTGCAACATCAGACAATATATGAGATATTCTTTGTCTAGGAAGCAAAATTCTACTGTTTGTGCACAAATTAGCATTGCTATTATAAACAAACAAAAAAAATTAGAGAAAGTTTGAAGAAAAGGAGGCAGAACAGGGGAAATTAGCATGCCATTTACATCCAATATTATAAACAATATGATGATTAATCAAAGAATAAGTTAAAGTGTATTTTGTGTGTACTTGGATTTTATGTCTAGCTCAGCACCCGCATAAATCAAGCTTTTACTCAAAGCCTCTTAGGCACTTTCCTTTTCTGAGTACTCAATCAATGTGTGGTGCCACAAAATTTTCTCTTATCACCAACAAGACGTGGCAATCTCACTCTGTTCACCTGCAGGCATTTGCAAGAGAATATCAAGACAATAATCCAGGTATTAACTAACAGCTCCAACAGGCATATATTTGGAAAATTCTATTTTTTTCTGCAAAAATGTTTTTCTCCATCAAAGATGGTATAAAAACGTTTTTGATTGACAAATTTGCAAAGGGAAATGTTCACAGATATAAACAAGCCAAATTATGCGACTCAGAGACAATATCACGGTATAAATGTTCTTACTCCGTGGTTGGATTTTGGCCTATGTCCTATAAATATGACTTTGGATATAGTAATAAGTAGACGGTTATGTGAGCATATAATGTAAAGTTGTTATCCTTGGATTCCACAATGATTTTCTTCAAGTTAAAACATGTAAATTTTGTAATCTTAGAAGTTTTGTGGTGTTTAAATGCAGGTTGGTGAGGAATCCATTAGAAAGTAGAATAATTAGATTAATGGTGGGCAACTCAGAAACCCTTTATCTATTGCTCACTGCATTGTTTGGCAGTTGCAAGTATAAAAATGGGAAAGTTGTATCTTAAATTTTTGAAACCAAAATTTAATTGCTTCAGAGTAGATATGAAAAAAGGGATTGGAAAACTGACATATTTCATCCATAAGAATCTATGAAGAAGGCACCAAGGATTGAGGAATGGGCTGAAGCTTTCCAACAGTTGATATGGAATATGGGTCTTGATTACCTCAAATATCTCATTTGTATGAAGTAAGATATGTATAACAATATAACTATCATTTAAGATATGAAGTTCTTGATCAATATACATGTTCTACAACAACATAACTGCCATGTAAGATATCTGTTGCGTGATCATGCATATACTATCATTCTGTATATATTTTGGATGGATATCAAGTTGTTATCTTCTTATTTTTTATTGATTATATCTTTCAACACATCTATAATCAAGGTGTGGCCATAGATATCACATGAGTATTTTCATTGAAACGCATGAATTAGTAATGCGTTATATGCTCCTATCATGTTATTCTTGTGACTTGCTTGCATATACGTTTTTTTAAAAAAATTAATTGAGGTATGTCGAAAATCATTTTGAGCAAGTTTTGTATAAAGATATAATTACAATATAAAGAAATAAATACATCGACACTATCTTTGGTGCACTTCTTTATTCTTTAATTTAAGGGTAGTGTAGCTCATGCCATTCAAATGATAGCAGCCTATCTTCAAAAATAAAAAAGTAGGTAAGTGCTTACGGCTAATCTCAAACTATTAGTAGAAATGTGCTGAGTAGCTGCCTAAAACTTGGACTCTTATGTTGTAATATTTTTACATTATAACTAAAACTCGAATCATGTCCAATCTTTAAAAAACCTAATTTCAATTTCCTTTCCTTTTTCTTGTATAAAACTAATTTTAATATATTGAGAGAAAAACCACTTCCTTTTTAAACATGCATGCGCTCGCCTTGGAATTTGAAATGAAAAAAATTATACATAACCCTCTCAATGTTTATTATTAGACTTATTTCTTAAAAACACCCATGTGGTTTGATCTAATTTCTATAAAGCTATTTAAGATTTTTTCCTTACCGGATAACCCCATTTACTTTCATTCCGTTATCTCTTAACCTCCTAAACTATTATTATGTTTAAGTTTTTTTTTTTTGAAAAATCGATGGAAATGGATCATGTGCAATGCAAGTCACCCTGTCTTTTCTTTTTTATTTTCCAATATTGCTCTCTATACCAAATAAATGGCTGCCTACCTCTTTCCTCAAATTAAAATTACAACCATCTCCAATTTTTTTTCTTTAGGGATTTCTTGATTTGTAGTTTTAGCTCAAGTGATGGCGAATTCAAGCATAGCTCTATTCACTCGGTTGAAAAGAACTCTAAAACCATTCATTGTGCAAGTATTTTGATAATTTTGGTTGTGATGGAGGCCCTTTTCAGTTTTCCTTCAGATGTTGTCTTCCGTCGATCTCCCGGTGAATTCTGGAGGTGATCCCCTATTGTGTGTGGGTCTCAATGGCTTTTGAGGAGATTGGTGATTTTAGGAGTTTAACGCTGAGTATCTGCAAAGAAGTCCCGGGGGGGAGGGGTTTGGTATCACCGAGGACCCTCCGACGATCAAGTTAGTACTAGATCTAAGCAGCGTAACGGCTAAGTGAAGTAAAAATGGCTTACTTGACCCCTATGTGATGGGGGTTTATATAGTGGTGGAGGCACGCAGCAGCAGGCGAGAGAATCTCGTCGGCAGTTACGCTCCCGACGTTACGCCCGCGTAGAGAGCGGATCGTCCATTAATGGGGATCGTGAAGGCGTGGAACGTGGGATGTCGCTAGCGGAGAATCCGCGCATGGAGAGATTCGCTGAGTGGCGGTTACGCCTGTGAGCGGTGGAACTGGTCGAAGGACCAAGGAAGACAGCCTCGGCCAGGGAGCTCGGGGACGAGCGAGAAGGCCGAGGAAACTTGGTCTCGTGGCAGCTCAGGGCGAGCTGAGGGCCAAGGAGGCCAATCTGCAGGGAGCCTCGAGGAGGGCTGGCTTATGCTGGCAGGTCGGATACATGGGTGGTCTGGTCGGCCTCTGTGGCCCTTTCTTCTGAGCTCTGGGACATGCCATCCGCCACGTGTCCTGATCGTAGGGTTTGCCAATATTGAGCATCATCATTAGTTCCCCACTCTTGTCCCGACCAGCTAGCGGGTCGGGTCAGGAGTAGACTGCCGGGCCAACCGGGGTGAGCTCCCTCCTAAGGTTTGTCGGGACGCGTCCCAGGGCTGTGAGCTGTCTTTTCTGCTAGCGAATCAGGGTGATATCTCTGCATTTAAGGAAGGTGCGCCGGTTCGTGCATCTGCCATTAAAGCGACGGTCCACGTATCAAGCGCCGGTTGGCTGACGCGACGTGTGTAGACCTGCGACGCCTGAAAGGGTGCGGTCCAGTGTGGGAACGACAGGTGGAGCAAGCTGAGCTGTTTGGACACGAGGAGGCGTTTCGGCGGGAGACAAAGGGCGTCATTGGATGAGCTTGCTCGTGGTGATAAAATAGGGGTGGGGCCCGTTCCGGGACCCCTACTCCTTCATCTTACATTTCTTCTAAGTTTTGGCTGCTCGGTGCTCTTCTTCTTTAGGATACATGGTTCGTTCCCACTCTTTGGATCGCTCGTTCTAGAGGGAGGCCCGCGACGCGGCCGTGCCCCTGGCTGACCCAGGTTCTGCGTCGAATGTTCTGCCGGCGACAGGGTCGTCCGCCTCGTTGGCGGCTCCTGGGGATTTTTCCGGCGGCGGTCAGAGGCACCCGCGGTCATCCGAGCCCCAGACGGGAGACGGAGGGGAGGGCGAGGACGGGGTCCCCCTTAAAAGGAAAAGGACAATCTCTCGTGCGCCACTGTCAATGGTCCCTGAAGGGATCCCCGTGCAGGAAGGAGATGCCGTCTTTATGGTTCCATCTGGGCTTTCCGTCGCTGCCAGCTTGCTCGCCGGGATGGAAGAGTCGGCAGGAGGAAGACTTCCGTGCGGCACCCTGAGGGCCCAAATAGAAGCCATAGCCCAGGGGGCGGTCTAGGTACAAACCCCTTCACGCGTTGATTTTGGCCTTCCTTTCTTTGGCCCAAGCGACTCCCGGTTTCTCATCCACTTCCTGTCAGGTCCTTCAACACTGCACCATCGCCACTCGTATGGAGGCCGAGGGAGCGTTCCACGCACTGAGACCAGTAGAAGCATTCCTTTCGGTGGTCGAGGTCCTGCGGCATGACCTGCGTCTGGAGAGGGCTAGGGCCGATGTCCTGGCAGCCCGTGCGGAGGCTACGGAGCTCGCCAATTCAACGAATCAGGGTGTCCGCCGTCTCCTGAATGCATCTCACCAGGTTGCCGAGAGGAAGCTGGCTGACTTGGCCGATCGCTTCATGGCCATGGAGAAGGAGAGAGATGCCAGCAGAAAGGGATGCCGAGGCGGCGCTTCTGGCGGCTCAGGCTGCTGAGGTCCGGGCCAGAAAAGCCGTGGCCGATTACAAGGTGTCAGAGCAATTTTACATCGAGCTCGGTGAGTATTCCGCCGTCGCGTGGAATAAGGCTCTGGATGCCGTAAAGGAGCAGTTTCCCGAGTTCGCCGATGGCGAGCTCCGTGCTCGGGTCCCGCTCCCGGAGGCAAGGCCTCCGGCTGACAACGATGGGGGAAATAAGGCGCGGCAGAACCTCCGGTGGTGAAACCCCCAGCGATGAGGGAAGCGAGGCGTAGGGGGGTTCGCGACTTAGGTCTTTTTTATATTTCCTCGTCCCTCTTTTGTAAGCCTCCGGGCAGTTTGTAAGGCTGGGGAGCCCGAAGTACCCATTGTAAAGACTGTGCGCTTGATAATAAAACTTCTTCTTTGGTTTCATCGGTCCGCACTTTATCTTCTGTTTGCGCTGTTGGGCTTTCATGTCAGGTCGGCCATCTGTCCAGCGATCGTTCGTCGAGTTGACTTCGATCACTTGCTAAGCGTTGCCGAGGATGGATGGAAGCTACCCCGTTGCCCTTTGGCGAGGGCTTCTGATTTCTGGCATTGTGGGTAGGCAACTACCAGCCCAGGATGACCGAGCGAGGTTGTCGCTCGGCTGCCTCTTGCGAGGGCTTCGATCCCTGGTGTCATGGGTAGGGAGCTACCGGGCGAAGATGACCGAGCAGGGTAGCTGCCCGGTTGCCTCTTGTAAGGGCTTTGATCCTTCAGGACGGAGACCGAGCAGGAATACTGCCCAGTGTCTCGTGGCGAGGACTTCGATCTCTGTCGGTTGTGGTAGGATGCTACCATCCGGGGATAGCCGAGCAAGGACTCAGCTTCCTTTGGGAGGACTTTTTGATCCCAGGCGTTGCGGTAGGAAAGCTACCCGCCGGGGATAACTGGGCAGGGAAGATCGGACAGCGAAGCCACACGGTTGCCTCTTGGCGAGGGCTTTGATCTCTGGCGCCGTGGGTAGGCAACTAACAGCCTGGGATGACTGAGCGGGGTAGCCGCTCGGATGTCTCTTGCGAGAGCTTCGATCCCTGGCGTCATGGGTAGGGAGCTACCAGCCGAAGATGACCGAGCAGGGTAGCTGCCCAGTTGCCTCTTGCGAGGGCTTTGATCCTTCAGGACGGGGACCGAGCAGGGTTACTGCCCAGTGCCTCTTGTCGAGGACTTTGATCCCTGTCGGTTGTGGTAGGATACTACCAGCCAGGGATAGCCGAGCAAGGACTCGACTGCTTCTGGGAGGACTTTGGTCCTTGGCGCGGGAGGGGCTGTAGAAGCCTACCAAGGACCCTTGGCCGGGCAAGGTTACTGCCCGGTGACTCTTGGCGATGGCTTTTGTCCTGAAGGATAGCCGAGCGAGGGATCCTCGGACTCGACTGCCTCTGGGAGGGCTTTCTGATCCCTGGCGTTGCGGTAGGGAAGCTACCCGCCAGGGATAGCCGAGCGACGGTTGGGCTCGACTGCCTCTAGGAGGACTTTCCGATCCCTGACGTTGCGGTAGGGAAGCTACCCGCCAGGGATAATAGAGCAGGGTAGCTGCTGGGTTGTCTCTAAGGAGGACTTTGGTCCTTAGCGTTGGAGGGGCTGTAGGAAGCCCACTAAGGATAACCGGGCAGTGAAGCTGCGCGGCCGCCTCTTAGCGAGGGCTTTGGGTTGTAAAGACAGAACTCTATTTGAGATATTCCGATGTTTCTTTATTTGAATGGACATGATTTTTATGGAACATTTTATATCATTTTTGCGAAGAAAAAAAGGGGGTACACATTTGCTGGCTTTGACCTCATTGGTATAGGTTGAGCTTCTCGGCGTTGTGAGGCCGATGGGACTTTTGCTACGATGAAGTCCACAGGCAACGTACGCGTGCGGCCGGGCTCTCCGATTGTGAACTGCAGGGTGGCCACTCCTTGCGCCGGGATGGAGTGGTTGGTGAACCCCGAAAGGACGTGAGAGGTCGGTTTCAAGTCTGCTGGGGTGAGCCCCATGCGTAGAAAGCAGTCGTGGAAGAGGATGTCTGCCGAGCTGCTTGAGTCAACGAGTATCCGGTGGACCTCGTGCCGGTGGATTCGGGCCGTGATCACCAATGGGTCGTTGTGGGGCACGGATATGCCGTGGAGGTCCCCGTCGCCAAAGGTGATGGGCTCGTGGCCTCTAGCCTTTTTGCTCGGGTGGCCGCTGGCGTCTGTTGCCGGCATGGGGTGCCGAGCCTCGCAGGAGCCCGACTGGCCCCCTGTCGTTATGACCATAGTTCTTGATGGCCTTGGTTTCCTTCGGTGGGGTCCGCGAGGCGATGGCCGGTGTAGGGGCCGATGGCGTTCGGTTGAGGCTCGCCCGTGCCTCCGTTGAGGGGAAGGTGGCGGCTGGTATCCGGATTTTCGGGGTGATTACTTGCCATGTGGATGGAGATCGGAAGGCCAACTTTGTTTTTGTGGAGTTTTTCGTTTCCCACAGACGGCGCCAACTGATGAAGGCCCTATTCAGTTCTCCTTTAGATGTTGTCTTCCGTCGATCTCTCAGTGGATTCTGAAGATGATCCCCTTTTGTGTGTGGGTCTCAATGGGTTTCGAGGAGATTGGTGATTTGAGGAGTTTAATGCCGAGTACCTGCAAAGAAGTCCCGGGGTGGTTTGGTACCACCAAGGACCCTCCGACGATCAAGTTAGTACTAGATCCGAGCAGCGTAACGGCTAAGTGGAGTAAAAATGGCTTACTTGACCCCTCTGTGATGGGGGTTTATATAGTGGTGGAGGCACGCAGCAGCAGGCGCGAGAATCTCGCCGGCAGTTACGCTCCCGAAGTCACGCCCGCGTAGAGGGCGGATCGCCCATTAATGGGGATCGTGAAGGCGTGGAACGTGGGATGTTGCTGGAGGAGAATCCGCGCATGGCGAGATTCGCGGAGCGACGGTTACGCCTGTGAGCGGTGGAGATAGTCGGAGGACCATGGAAGACGGCCTCGGTCGGGGGGCTCGAGGACGAGCGAGAAGGCCGAGAAGACTTGGTCTCGTGGCATCTCAGGGCGAGCTGAGGGGCTGAGGAGGCCAATCTGCAGGGAGCCCCGAGGAGGGCTGGCTTGTGCTGGCAGGTCGGATACAGGGGTGGCCTGGTCGGCCTCTGTGGGCCCTTTCTTCTGAGTCCTGGGACATGCCATCCGCCACGTGTCCTAATCGTGGTGATTGCCAATATTGAGCATCATCAGGTTGTAATCTTGATCTTCTTTCATATAATTGTATTGATTTTGAAGTGCAATAGACATTAATGCAAGGCTCTTGTGATTGTAGTAGATCTATGTGATGGATCTTGTATTCTTGGATGGATCTATGTTATGAATTTTTTTGGTTTGTTTATGGAACCAAATATTTATAAATTGATAATATGCTTGTTTGAATTGAGATGTGAGCTTTCTTGTGTTTGTAGAACAAGTGTTTGATGGAACGATAGTTTGTATGGGATTGGGATTTGATCAACCGAAAAATTTTGCGCTCTAGATTCACCAATGTTTGAAAAACTTTGAGGAATTGGGTGTGAATGCCATAGCTCTCAAATTGGGAAGGCTTTTGTTTCTTAAAAAAAAAGTATTAATTCATTTTGGAGAAGGGATAGATATGTTTTTATATTAGAGTTAACGAGAACGGGTCAAATACGGAACATAATTAAATTGCAGAGGTTATCGGGTAAAGGAAAAAGCTCAAGCAGGTTTTTAAGAATTAGACCAAACCACATATGGGTGTTTTTAAGAAATAAGACTTTTATATATATATATATATATATATATATATATATATATATATATATAATGGAGGAAAGATTCCAGACGTCGAAAAAATGCAATTTCCATCATGTTTTCTGACAATCGGCACCCATCATTTTCATCGTTATCATCTAAGATATGAGTATACCAAATTTCATGTGATTCCATAACTTTTTCACCGTTGAATTAGTGGGTTCAAAATTAACGGTTTACCGACAATAGAACTTTTTACATTGCTAATCAACGGTGAAAAAATTGTAGAATCACATGAAATTTGGCATACTCATATTTTAGATGATAACGATGAAGATGCTGGATGCCGATCGTCGGAAAACACGATGGAGATTGTATTTTTTCGACGCCATAGGAGGGCCTCTTTCCTCCATTACTCTCTCTCTCTCTCTATATATATATATATCTATCACGTGCATCGTACAATGATAAAAATCTGAGTTGGAAATAAAATAAACTCTGCAGGTATAGGATTATGTTTACTTTCTTTTACTTTCTTCTTCCTTTTTTGAAGAAATTGAATATATGATAAGTTGATAAAGTTAATATGCTAAAATATTATATACATATAGTTACCAAACAAATTAATTATGTTTATATTATTATTTTTCAGTCAACAAGGATCCAATTAGTTGAACAATTGGACCCCATCATTAGCAAAGAGTCAACTTGTCAACTTGCAGATGGCCTTCGCCAACATGAGTGCAGGAAATCTGGAATGAATCTTTGAAAGGAAATATCCGTGAAGTATATAAATTAGGACCACTTCCAATAATTAAATGTCCGCCATACTCCGTATCATTAGACTTCGTTTTAAAACAAAACACATTTCTCGTTTCTACCCTTGAGATGGTGACACTGTTCATTCTATTGATCCCACAATGATCTCTTTGAGAGATCAAGATCTAGTGGGGGATGCATACACTACTTGCACCACTTGTGTATTATTTTGTGTCTTTTCATCGAAATAAAATTAAAAAATTCAATTGCCAATAGATTAAAACTTAAAGATGAGACGGTCCTTTTCTTTAGAAATCTAATTATCGCCTCCATTTTTCAAATGTATGTACTGATACAGCCAAGTTGGTTGTGAACATTCACCTCTTAAAAAAGAACACGCAGGGGCGAGTAGGTCCGTAGGGTTAAATTAGGACATGACCCATCGCTGGACTGTGATATGAATACACAGCTAAGTTGGCACAGACATACAGACCCCTTCAAAGCGGATTAACTTTTCCTTTTAGCATGATATAATAAGTGGAGTAAACCGTGTCGCTAAAGAAAAGAATTACAATAGTAAAACTAAAAACAAAATAATAATTATGCTGCTCTTAACATCTCATGCAACAACAAGAGGATTGTTTTTCGAATAAATTTAAGGACTTGTCTATACTTGACATTTTTTCTTCCATAATTCATATATCGCAAGCGATAACTACTTCATTATTCATAATGCCATTAAATATAATTTATGCATCTTAAGCATTACATATATATAGTCTTAATAAAAACAAAATTGAAGTTGTGCTACAAAACTATTCGCATAATTATCTCGCATCAAAACTTCAGCCTGCTATCGATAGAAGAGTTGTTTACAAGGAAAAGCTTATTACTCATCACCGCCGTCTTTCTGGATGATGATGCTCACAAGTGGGAATTCCCCAGATCACAACACGTAGCGGATGACGTGTCCTGGAGGCTACAGAGCTGGAATAATCCTGATGCATTGGAGACGTTCCTCGGCACCTCGTCTCCGAGGTCGCATCCGGCCTTTCGGAGACCTTCTCGGAATACCTTCCGTATTCGTCTAGCAACCAGCCATCAGCTCACATTCGAGCAATCCTACAACCGAGCTTCCACAGCCTCCCTGCTTGTCTCTGAGCCATCTGACAGGCCGAGCTTCCCCGACCTTCCGGCTCGTTTTCGAGCCATCTGACAGGCCGAGCTTCCTCGGCTTTCTCGATCAACCGAGAGCGCGGAGTCGAAACGCCCTCTCCGTCGCCCCACATTTCGCGTCCCACGCGGGCACGCTCCCACATTAATGAGCGGATCCCGCCATCAACGCGGGTGTAACGGGAGGGCGTAACTGACGGCGAGGATCTCGCACCGGCTCGCTCCATGCGACCACTATATAAACCCCTCTTTCAGACGACTCAGGTAACTCGAATTCATTCCAATAGGCCGCTACTCTGCTCTTATTCTACGGTACTAACTTGATCGTCGGAGGGTCCTATGGTGATCACCCATCCCGGGACTTCCTTTGCAAATAGCTCGGCGTCGATATTAACCCATTGAGATCCACGCACTCAACCCTCAGACCAAATCTCATCCGACCAAAACCGCTCGCCGCCAGATTGACGGAGGACAACATCTAAGGGAGATCTTCACCTCCATCAGTTGGCGCCATCTGTGGGAACGCTTCAGAAGCTTCTCCTCCCATAAAATTGATCTTCCGCCCTCGACCCGATTGCGAGCGAAAACCGCGAAGATCCCAATACGAACCGCCCCACCCCCCATTACGGAGACGGGAGCGGTTCTACTCCCCCTCCTAACATCATCGGCGCCTTATCCGCTCGGATCGACAGATTCACAGCTATGGTGGACGTGCTCGTCCGCGTTCAAACGACAGGCCCTACCCATCAAGCTTCAGTTCCCCATTCCCGGGATAACGATGCCTGCAGGAGGATAGAGGGGCATGTCCAGGCCCTCAATCTCGCTCAAGCTTATCCCAGCGTCACTGAACGCCGGTGTGCCGAATCCGGTGACCACGCTCCGCACGTCGTGAATGACTCCATGACCCGTCGGGCGTTGGACAGCTCCACACCCCAATCTCACGGAAGACCGGGCCTTCGCTCCGACGCCCGTGGTGCGTTCACTCCCTCAGAGGAGGTGTCAGTCAGTTTGCCTGCTTCCAGGCGAGACCAGCGCCCCTACCCCCGTCGAGACCGCGCGAACGGCGAACGTCAGGACTATTCAAGAAGGGTCTCGTCCGAGAATTTAAGAAATGTGATAGAACGGATCGAAGCCGCATCCTCGCGCAGACCTGGAGCGGGGATTGCTGCCACTCCGACCGTGTGGAACCCTCGGGGTACCACCACCGGATCGAAGCCCAAGAAAAGGAAATTAAAGGCATATGACGAGATGACCATATGTCCAGCGAAGGGGCTAAGTACTCCGCTGATTCGCTTACAAAGCCCTTTACAAAAAAGCTACTGGCCGAGCGCGTCTCGTCCCAGAACAAGCCACCTAAAGTGGCACTCTTCGAAGGGAAGTCCGACCCGAAAGACCACTTGGACGCATTTACGGCGGGCATAAGCTTCCAAGATAACTCGGACGTGGCTCAATACCGAGATTTTTCCACTACCCTAATCCGGGCTAGTCGGAACTGTTAGGAATATATATGCCCTAGAAGACATTGTTGTATGATATAGTGGATGCTTGGACATATATATAGAGGACTTTCTTGCTCGACATGATAGTATATTATCTGGTTGCTCTTTATCTTAACATGTGTTAGTTATGTATATGCCCTAGAGGCCATTGTTGTACATATGATGTATATTATAATGGATGCTTGGATATATATAGAGAGGACTTTCTTGCTCGTCATGATAGTATGCTATTTGGTTTCACTTTATCTTAACATGTTGACTTGTATATTACTCTCATATGTTGATAAAGCCCTTAAGATCTGTACTCGACTACTGGGATTATGATGAGATCATACTAGTGGGGCCACGGTAGTCGATGAGTACATCCTATAACAGTTCCTAGTCGAGAGTGTGTCGAGACAGGGCATCGATACACCAGAGTAGACTAGCGTATATGCATATTGACCCATATGATGGGCGATGGATAATCCCATATCCATCGGTGTTTTGACATCAGAGATGGTGTACGGGTGCTCAGTGGAGACTGGGTACACTAGACGGACTCGCCGAGAACTCCCAGATGGTGATATACCATACGTCAGATGGCAGTTCTCCGGTGACACTGGTACAGGGTAGTCTGTAAACCCGAGATCGTCATAGAATCTTGTGTGATTCCCACTGTGCTTTGATTTCCACCTTACCACGTCCAAGAGGACGTGCAAAATGGTGGCTTTTGGGTACAGTCCCGAATCACATGGAGCCAATGAGCGATAGGAGGGGATTCGTCTCTCCCGGTATAGGGAGTAGATGTTGTGCTGTGTTTGATTGGCTATAACTGGAAGTCCCTTGTCAGGGCTGATATAGAGATTTACCGGTAAGTGTTATCAGTAGTTTCTCGACCCGTTATGAGCCTCACATTGACACGACTTATCGGTTACTGGGGTCTGACGTATACCACCCCTAAACTAGATATGCAACATATCAGACGAAAAGACCGGACTGTACGAGTGTGTTACTGATTGGATTCACAGGAGAACGGACATGCTAGCTTGTTGATCTTCTGATCGCTCAATACCTGGGTGGCTGTTACGTTTAACTGACCGCTTGCAGCTTGTGGGTGTTTGATATGATCATCATCTGCTACCGGTGTATTGACGATTCTTTAGAGTCCTACACAGAGGTTTCTTGACTCGGGCAAAACGGAGTAGGGGCACATATGTGATATGTGCAGGACCGAAGATAATGCGATATGAGATACCGTATTATATTCTCGCGATATTTAGATATGAACCGGGTCATCGGATCAAGTGTTGATTCGATGAATCGGTACATGATATATTAGTCGGTTATATTCGATATAGCCGGATTGTCGGATCAAGTGTTGATTCAATGATTTAATGTATAACAATATATATGATATATTTTATTACATTATCTAATATTGGCTCGCTTTATTATTTCATTTTCTCACCGGATAATACATTGATATATATGCGATATATGTTAATTGTATTATTTTCTTTTGTTGCAAATATATAATATATATGTGATATATATTATTGTAACATGATATGATTAATGATGAAACATGTTTAGTGGAGATTAAACAAGGTTAGAGTTTGATTTGGGTTAGTTTCTTCTTGCACCTTCTAGAAGGAATTTCTTTTGTCATGAGTTAGATATTGTGGTTGATATTTTCTTATGATTCATTCTTTAACCCAACCAAACCCTAGCCCTAGTTAATTCTCTATAAGGGTTATCCTTGTCATCCTTAACCATGGTTCTATTATTAATCATATATTTTTTTCATTATTCATCACAAAAGGTTCAATTCATTTTATCATCTTCTTCTTCAACCTTGAGCTTTAAGAAAGCTTACTAGGTTTTCCTTTTATGATGTTTAAGTGTGAGAATTTGATATAAAAAGAAAGTATAAATACAACTCCATCATCCTCATCTAATCTAGCCCATTAGATTAGGGTGTTCACCTCATTAGAGTGAGAGAGCTTGAGTTATAGCAATTTCGACGTAGATCATCGGAGAAAAGGAACACTACAAGCTAGCATGGATCGTTCGAGTCGTGGAGCCTCTCTTGAGTCCGGAAGATCGTAGATCGCGGCGAAGGGACTTCTACTCGGAGCTTATGAAGCGAAGGAGCGGACTACAAAGGTTGTAATCCCTCACACTTAGTAGTAAAGATGTTTACTTGCATGTTAAACCCTAATAATCTAGCAAAGATCCCGGTTTTGGGTTGTTCGGCACGTCTGAATTATTATTCGGGCATGGTTGATGCCTTGTGAACCTTCATAAGAGTGCCTAGGAACCCTACAGTGGTATCAGAGCCTAGCTAGAGCATTAGGCGACGTGTGTACGAAGTTAAAACTCCAATCGAACCCCGTAACGTCGAAACGACCCCCTCTCTGGAAATTTTGTGAAAATGTGATTTTTTCTGTATTAAAAATACTCAAAAAAATCAGCAGGGAATTCTAAGAGTTACTGTAAAACACGACATCCCAATTCCACTATAATGCCGCGGAACCGCGGCAATACCTTGCTTGCGCGGCGGTTCCGCGGCGGAACAGTAGAATTAGGGTTAGTGTTTTGTACAGTAATGTCCGTAGTTGTTCCTGTATTTTTCTGGGTAATTTTAATTTGACTCAAGTGTTGAGTGTTCTGGGGATTATTTTGAATTCGTTGATTCGATCGGAAAATTTAATTTCGTTATGTTTTCCGGATATTTAGAAACTGTTAAAATGTTCGAACGGATATCATTAACTCATTTTTTCCCGGCACGAAAAACTTTCAAGTGTTGATTTTTTCTTGGGTTTAAATCTTTCGGAAAAACGTGCAAGTAACGCGGTGGTCTCTCTAGAAGAACACAAATCTTAACTCGATTATGTGACCGTATGAACCGCCTCTAAACCTTAGGGTTTGGGGCAGTACGGCGTGCCACATGTGGGGCGTTGGCTTGACCCTTCTACGGCTGGACCATCGGTACTGTGACATATTCTGGGATTATTTGAACTCCCCTCAAGTGTTGAGCTATTTAGGAAATCTTGGGTATTTGACTATCCGGTCGGAAAGTTTAATACTGTCTATTTATCTGGAATGTGATACAATATATGGAATTCATATAGTTAGGCATGAAATGCGAAGTGTGTGCTATTTCAGATTTATGATGTCTAAAGTGATTGTGGATTCCAAATGTTGTAAGTTTACAATTTCTTTTCTGTGACCGTAAGCGTAGTATGTGGTGTATCGCCGGCTTCGTTGCTATACATCAACGACAATCGGGATACGCATACTTGCTTACGTTGATGATATGAGATATTATGTGTTGCTGTGATATGTTATATTGGATCGTCGTGTTCTGAATAGCCTGGAGTTTTATGTGAGATGAGGGTTTTTATTTTCATTCATGTAAAATTCATTTATATGTAATATTCTTTTATTGAGGCACTTCCGGGATGAGGTTGATGTCACCAGTGTATATTATTTACTTTTCCGCATTAGGTAGACCCAAGGAGGGGAGCACAAGTAACCGGGTTCTAGGGTCCAGTGGGAGGCCATCTCGAGGAGTCGAGACCGGGTCTCCTAACCCTAGAACTGACAGAGTTACTTGCCGCTCTCGTAGGGGTCTAGGGATATGGGTTTGGCTATTCATCGCGACTGTGGAATCCGTGTTTTATACCGACTCGTATTAAAAACACGGACATCCTAGTATATCCAATATTTCATATATGTTCTTCTGCTGCAATGTTCTATGATGAGATCATATTACTGCCTGAGACGAATGCTTATACTATATATATATATATATATGCCGATATATAAATATTACTGCTTTCGTTTCTTCTGTGATGCTTAGGAAGCATAAGCTGATGGGATTTATTAATGAGATTAATAAAAAGAAAAGAAACCTAAAAGATGTTGTAGAATCAAAACTTTATAAAAATGGTAGCTACAGTTTTGCTTTGCATAGCGGTATATTTGATATACCCAGCACCTTATTCGATGAGGAAAGAGCCGAGATCCCTTCACCAGGAGTGACCTCTTTAGCGAAATAGGCAGATGCTACAAACTCACGGTTTAGTTTTTGACAGCTTATATAGTTCTTTCTTTGCACAGCGGTATATACGATATATCCTGCACCTTATTCGATGGGGAAAGAGCCGAGATCCCTTCACCGGGAGTGACCTCTTTAGCGAAACTAGAAAAGCCTCAAAAACACCCATTTTTCAAAATCACTTGATTCTACGACGATATCAAGTTCATTACGCAATAGTTTTTTCTGAAAAACCTGTCGTAGCCCTCCGTCATTTCAGATAAATCCTACTTAGTATTCGTGCTGCGTTTGTTTACCTTGTCAAGGCACAGTGTACGGTAGCTAATTAGTGTTTATCTACTAAAACATGAGATGTGATTGGATTAGGGTATTCGTACGGCCTTGTTGACCTTGTCAAGGGTCATGCGGGTAGGTTTAATTCAATCGGGAAATGACGGGTTGAACTTGACTTGCGATTTATGGTTTGTTGACCTTGTCAAGGTCATAGATCGCTAGGGGCAGAATATTATCGGGAATTTCAAGTATTGAAATTTGCAATGAGATTGCATACCTTCTATGAGATAGATGGATCTTGATACCCACTACGAGTAAGAGTTACTCCTGGAGAGTTTTACACAGGACAATTAGCCGATCAAGTAGGTGTCTAGAAAGGTGTTAACGGGGTTATGCCTCTGGGAAAACGAGGTTTACTTTAATTAGGTCCGTGCGAAAGCACGGGGAACCTCCCTCAAGTACCGACACTGATCTGGCTGAAAGATTGGCGAAATTGTAGGGTGTAATTAATCCCGGCTAATCTTACCTTTTAGGGTTTGAAGGAAGATTTGATAAAAACAGTGGGAGACATCCTGATTAGATAAGATAATAACCAATCTAATCTTGCAAGAGCATACGCTAAAGTGTTTTCTTCTCTCTCTCCAGGTAGCGACCATGTCGGGCCATAATCAAGATAATAATATGGATGTATTGACTAAACCCGCTTATTATACTGAGTAGGGGAACGTTGGACCCATTCTATCTTATAAGTGTTATAAGACTGAACAGGAAACAGGAGAATATCTGGATTCTCATGCCGTCCAAACGAAGAGCAAGCATGCTGATGCATCTTCTTCGGGTGTGTTAGTTATTGAGAACGGTTTCTCAGTTCACCCTACGTCCTGGTTATTAGATACCGGATCGGGATCCCACATATGTAAATTGTTATGTGGGCTACGTAAAGGTAGAGAACTGGGAAAAGGTGATCATTCCGTACAAGTAGGGAATGGTGCAAGTATTGCAGCCAAAGCAGTTGGCGGATATCACCTAGTATTACCAAGTAGTAATACACTGATTTTGAATGAGTGCTATTATATACCGAACATGATGTGCAACATTATATCAGTTTCTTTATTAAGTAAAGATGGATATAATTTTGTAGTAAAGGATAATGTTATGAACATATTCCTAGATCAAAAATTAATTGGATCAGGCTCGTTACATAATGGCATATTCATTCTCAATCAAAATACAGTCTTTAATATACAAAACACACACAAGAGGAAAAGTTCAGAAATGAACGAATCATACTTGTGGCATTGTAGACTTGGTCATATCAATGCGACACGACTGGCTAAGTTACATAAGGATGGATATTTGAATCCGTTCGAATTATCATCTTATGATACTTGCCATTCATGTCTCAAAAGAAAAATGACCAAAACCCGTTTAGTGGACACGGAGAAAGAGTTACAAAACTCTTAGGACTGGTACATAGTGATGTATGCGGTCCTATGTCTACGCATGCTAGGAACGGTCCTTCCTACTTTATTACATTCACTGACGATCTCTCAAGATTCGGACATGTGTTCCTGATGAAACACAAGTCTGAAGCTTTTGAGAAATTCAGAGAATATAAGCACGAAGTAGAGAACCAAACGGGCAAAAGTATTAAGATCTTTCGATCTGATCGAGGAGGAGAATACTTAAGCAATGAATTTCTAGATTATCTAAAAGAGAATGGGATTCTCTCTCAGCTTACTCCTCCTTATACACCACAGCACAACGGTGTATCAGAGCGGAGGAATCACACCCTATTAGATATGGTGCGCTCTATGATGAGCACTGCTGAGTTACCTATTTCCTTCTGGGGATATGCACTGGAGACAGCAGCATACCTATTGAATCAAGTTCCGTCTAAATCTGTACCTACCACACCATATGAGATATGGAATGGGAAGAGACCGTATCTTAAACGAGTTAAGATATGGGGTTGTCCGGCCTATGTCAAAAGGCAAAATCCGGACAAACTCGAGGGACGATCAGTTCTTTGCAAGTTTGTAGGATATCCGAAGAATTCTTATGGATATTTTTTCTACCACAGTGAGGAGCAAAATGTGTTTGTTGCTTAACATGCCACCTTTTTAGAAAAGGAATTTCTTGCAAAAGAGATTAGTGGCTTTGAGGTAGAATTGGAAGAAGTTCCAGCAACACAAACTGCAACTGAAGATTTAGTGGAACCAGAAGATTCAGTAGTACCCGACGAACCCCAGCCTCTCCACCGATCTAGCAGGGTTTCTCATCCACCTGAGAGATACTACGGTTTTCTCATTAATGGTGGAAGCAAGGATTGCATCATGGAAGATGATGACCCGACTAGTTTCGAGCAGGCCATCACGAGTGGTGACTCTGTAAAATGGCTGGATGCAATGCGATCTGAGATGGAATCCATGTACACCAACAAAGTATGGACTTTGGAAAATGCTCTTGAAGGGGTAAAACCCATTGGGAGCAAGTGGATCTTTAAAAAGAAAATTGGTGTAGATGGAAAAGTTGAGACTTTCAAAACTAGACTTGTTGCAAAGGGTTTTCGTCAACGACCAGGTGTGGATTATGACGAAACCTTTTCACCAGTGGCTATGCTTAAGTCCATCCGGATCTTACTTGCCATTGCAGCATACCATGACTGTTGCGCCACGGCAGCGCCCCGGCCGTCTACTCGAGGCCAAAATGCGGAATCAAAATTTTTCTTAAATTTTAAACTGGCGCTACCGCGGACAATAAAACCCGGATCGTAACCATTAACCTAATGCTAGCTAACAAGAGAAGGGAAGAGAGCTATACCAAACGATCCGTGTCCTTCGGTCTTCGCCTCCACTCCGATCTCCCGCGGAATCACCATTCGTCGTCTTCTCGTCGGAAAGGGCACCACGTAGCCGGATTCTTTTACGGGTTCCCACCTCTGGACCGAGGCAACTCGGGCGCGAAGTTGGCTAGCCGACGCGTCCAAGGGTACTGTAGGCTGTAGTGTAGAACCTTTGTCTCAATGGGGTGAAGTTGCCTTTGATGGAGGAATCAATATGAACTTTGGAGAGGAGAAGGATTTCTTTGTGGCAAGCATGCAAAATGAGATATGAATAATTCCCTCATCAAAAATGAACTCCTCTCCTCATTTCTCATCAAAGTGGCCGGCCCCCCTTCTTCCTCTCACAAAATGGTGGAAGGAAAAATACAAATCAAGAAGGGAGGTGATGGTAGTAAAAGGTGGAGGGTGACCACATCCAAAAGGTAATGATAATAATCTCACATCAATTCCTAATCAACTCTAATCACCATAAATGAAAAAGGTTGATACAAAAGGAATCTCATCATGATGCCACACAATTACAAAGGACCCCCTCCACAAATACCAATTTGCACAATTGCAAATTAGTCCCTCCATCGGAAAAGTCCGGCCGGGAAAGAACAAAGGAAAACCGGCCGGAACGGAATGCAAACTGGCAACTTCAGAAAACTGATCCCGTAATAAATTACAGGAAAACCCCACTACTGCACATACATGCCCGCATTTGTATTCCCACTGAATACAAATGCAACGAGACAAAATCTACACTGTCTAATACTAGGATCCGGCTTAAACCAAAGCCGGCTAGTAAAATCCGTCCGATCACGATCCGTGCAATACCGCACGTATCTGATCGAACCCTGCCATATCTCCATACGGCCTCTACAGCGTTTCGCCCGAAACTTGAGTAACTGAGTGTGTGGTGGACTCTAAAGACTCGTCAATACTATGGCTGTGGATTTAACCACTAGCACGTCAGAGGTATTAGCCATACGTGACGGGCCACCAGCTATTGACCAAAATGGACGTCGATGAGCGAACTCATCCTGACACCCTACTGAGCCTGTCAGTGACAATATCCGTACAGTCCGGTCCGTTCGTCTATGAGTATCGCATGGCGGGCCTAGGGGGTTGGTAAAAGTCAGACCCCCAAAAGCGGTACAAGTCGTGTCGGAGTGTAGCCCAGAACACCCTGAGATACTACTGGAATACCTACCAGTAAATCTCCTGCCTCGGCCAAGGGCTTTATGTAATGGCTCTCCTAGACACAGCGTGACCTTACCCCCAATACCGGGAGAGACGAACCCCTGCAGATCCGCTCACTGCCTCCATGTGGCTCGGGACTGTACCCAACTAAAACCTGTTTGCACGACTCCTTTGAGCCGTGGTAGGGTAGTAATCAAAGTACAGTGGGAACTCACACGAGACAAATGACGATCCCAGGTCGATGAACTAACCTGTACACATGTCACCAGGGAACTGCTATCTGACGTCTGGTATAATCCCAACTAGCAGGTTCCCGGCGAGTCCTGTCCGGTGTACTCATAACCCAATGAGCACCTGTATACATCTTAGGTGAACCAACTGACACCAGTGGCTTGTGAGACCGGCCACCGCCCCTCGTCGGGGTCTCGACTGTATACACTAGTCTACTCTGGAGAATCGATGCCCTGTCTCGAAACTCCCACGACTAGGGACCATTTAAGGATGTGCTTATAGACTCCAGCTCTCACGTATATGATCGCCCTCATACTGCTGGTAGTCAAGCAAGAATCCTAGGGGCTCTATCAACGTGTAATAGTGACCCGTAAGGTCACCTAAAGCAGTACACGATGATAAAGGTAAACCAGATAGCATACTATCATCTTGAGTAAGACTGTCCTACTGGGACAGGTCCTCCCTCAATCATTGCAATCATGTGCCTGTGATCCAATAATTGACTCTGAGGGCACTATCTCCAATAATCTCCCACTTGCACTCAAGGCTAATTATTGCGATGTCGCATACTCACAGCCCGTGTGATACCGAACACCCAACTCCTCTACTAGTCAGTCTCACAAAGCCTGTCTGCGAAACTATTGCGTTCGAGGAATAGCCTCAGTGAGTGGATCCGCTGTGATGTTTCTTTCTATGTCTCTCTATGTCTCAAGTTCGCGGAGAAAGCCATCTCCCGAAATGAGCAATACCTGTCTTAGAATGTTTCTGGATATCTGATGGGACCTAGCTCATAAATGAACTCCAAATCCAAACTTCTTAGACTGTATCGTCAACTGAACTTAATCAGTATCCTGTGCCATGCCTTTCCCTCAGTATTCACCTGGACCACCTGTCCAAAATACTGCCCCTCGTCAGAGGGAAAACTATAACTCTGACAGCCAATCTGCCATCCAGGTCACCTTGGAAGCCTGGAATGATAACTGTCTCCCGAAGGAGAATGCCGTTATCAAATCCCTAGAACATTCAACTTATGTTCTATAACTGCTTCCTACTGTTTCTCCAGAATTGGATCAATATCAACTTATTGCATCTACTGCAAGAACAACATCTGGTGTGGTACTTGACATCTCATGATTGACTCAATTGCCTAAGCAAGTGATCTGCCAATCATGCACATCCCTCTCCCCTTTAGTCTGTAAGACACCTTTAGAGAGGGTGACTCCATCACCTGCAGGTACACTACCGTGCCAGGAGTCGTCCATTCTAAATACTCATAGAATGCTGTCAAAATACCCAGATTGGGAAACCACCCAAATCTAGATCTAAAACCATAGATCCAGTAACCAGAATGTATAATATAATATCCAAGTCCTGTGTGGAGAAACTACTGTGTGACAACTAAAGCATAACCGATCGTAGTATAGGAATATCACTTCCTACTCTGTGTATGTCATCCAAATACCAGGACATCATACCCTACTACCATCTTAACAGATCCATCCCCTATTCTGATGAAGTCAAACCTATGACTGTCGTATCAGAAATAGATGATCTATCTCCGCTATATCTGCTTTAGTCTATAAATATACATAAGCCACCTGTCCACCAATGCTTCCGCTGCTCCCACTGACTACGACAACCCTCTGGCAGAGTCATATAGACGTACACTTCTAAAGCTAGTTTAGAAAGACGCTATACTCATCCTCCTGCCGGGTCTCATACTCTGGAACAGCAACAATGGCAAGTCTGGGTAAGCAAGAACCTCCCTGCCACCGTCCTTGAGCATACCGAAGTACCTCTCGGGTGCCTGAGGTTACCCACTTTTTCTGCGGAGTGGCCAATGGAATGTCAAACCAGATTGAATCTTTAGGTTCTTTATCAAATCTTCAGTAATCGTTTGCGGTTCTGGAATCACTTCCAGTTCTACCATACTCCCACTACTGTTTTTCTGAAAAATCCATTTCTTTTAAAAATGTGGCGAGTCAAGAACAATATCACTATTGATCTTCCAGATGGTAGAAAGCCAACCCTCGTCATAGCTTGGGTCAACCCACAAACAGCCATTACAGAAACGTGCCTTGAGTTATCCGGAGTCTGGTTTTAAGCATAAGCCGGACAACTCCCCGTATCTTAACAATGTCAAGATATGAACTGTTCTATATCCAATACAGAAACAGAGGCACTGATTTAATTAAACCAGATTCAAGTCATGCAGCTGTTTCCAGTGCATGTCAACTAAATAGAGAGAGGCCGATCAGCGTTACTCAACTTAGGAGTGCTTCCAATTATGAGTAACCTGAAAGAGAAACTAGTTCTAATCATTACTAGCAACTGAATACCATTCACAAGTATCTACATCTTCGATCACCTTGAAGAATCCCGGTACTTGCAATACCTGGTTCTCTACTTTATCCACATACCTATAACTTCTCAAAACTTGGACCCTGTGTTTCTACGAAACACCTGTCTAAGAGCCAGAGAAGTCATAAGTAAACAAAATATAGTACGAGAACCAACCCCTCTGTCCTAATGGACACTGGACAATATACAATACTCTTGTATAAGTCCTCTGAGTCTAATAACTCATTCACTGTGTGTCTAGGTTGAAAACTGTACTTATGGTTAAGAAGAATTACACCGTCGTTTAATGCTCCTTACCTAACCATCCACTGATATAGGTAAATGTCATAGACATAATTTCAAAAAGGTACATCTCACTCTATAAAAATAGACGTACAGATATATCAATTTTAAATTGGTGCATAACAACGGATATTCAAAACCAAATATTTGCCGTCCGGCAAACAACCCAGGTGATTTCATCAAATATCACCAATTACAACGAATCCTGATATAATGAGGATGATCACCCAATTCCCAATAACTTACTCCCACTCATCATCTGTAAAACCATACAGATGTGAGAATCATACCTGGTAAATACATACCCTGGAGCAAGGTTCTAATTGGGAAATCAGTTTTCTTTTAACAGTACACAATGAAACTGAAACATTGAAATGTTTCGATGGGGTATCCTGGTATTCCTAGTAATGCCTCATCCATTAACCAGATTCACAACTATAACCGTATAATTCTTTGCCATCTCTCCAAATCCCTTTATATGTCTTTAGTCGTTACCTTCTGCACACCTCTTTAGGCCAAATGGTTTTCTTCCTTCCCTACCATTCGGCACCAGCCTATGGTTTGGAAGAAGACTATCCAATAAGCATAATGGGTGTGCTGTCCTAATCCTAGGAGCACTCACAATGCGAGAGAATGTGAGGATAAAAGACAACCGGATGAACTTAATTCCTATTTCTCCTGAACCAGGATCCATCCCCGAACCGGAACAAGTTCCTTTCGAGTTCGTATATAACCATACGATGGATTATCCAATAAACTTGGGATCTTCGTTGTGATACGGAGTGTCCTGGAGAAATACAAAGGTGATTTAGGATTGGCGAAGAAATACTTGGTTTGGTCGTGAATAGCAGTCGCAATTTACTTTGCCCTCTTACTAATCCTTTTCTTTGTCTTAACTTAATACCTTCTGTACACCATCGTTATGCTAATCGGTTTTCTTCATTCCCTACCGTTCGGCACCAGCCTAAGGTTTGGAAGAAGACTATCCAATTTGCGTAATAGGTGTACTATCTCCTAAACCAAGGAGTACTCGCAACCTGAGAGAAGGTAAAAGGAAAAGACAACTGAATAGTCCTATTCGTTTTCTCCAGAACCAGAAACCATCCTCGAATTCCTTCGAGTTCGTATATAACCATACGATGGTTTTGTCCAATGGAAGTGGACGTTCGTAGTAATACGGGGTGTCCTGGAGAAAATGGTAAAAGTAGGAGTGGCAATGAGGTTTGCAACTCTGATAACCCAAAAGCCAGTCTTAAAAAAGGTTCGGTTAACTTGGTCACTGAGTCATAGTCTAGGATCGGGTCAATGGTCGCTGCCAAAGAGAGAGAGAAAAGAAACACTCAGCGTGCACTCTAACCTAGATCAGAATGGTTATCACTTTATCTAATCTGGAAACCTCCCACTGTAACGTCAAACTCTTCTGCAAACCTGAAAGAAGAATTAGCCGGGATCACCCGAGGAGTAAACCAACTCATCAGTGGGAATCGGGATCCAACTATCATCGCATGATAACTTGACGGAATCCACTCAAGTCACCACACTCCAGAAGGTATGCGCATGCCTGGCAAGTTTCAGTTTCTTTAGAAACTCCCGATGAAAGTTTTTACCCCTAGGACCCAAGTGACCTTGACAATGCCAACATATCAAAGAGTCCTAGTCAAGTTCAACCCGTCATTATCTTGATTGTGTTAAACCCACCCGTACGAGTCCTTGACAATGCCAACATAACCGTACGACTGTCTTAACCAATCCACATATCCATGTGACAGAAAAGCATTACACAGCTACCGCACATTACGCCTCGGCAATGCACGGCATACGTAGCACGAATACTAAGCAATACTAATCTGAAATGACGGAGGGCTACGGATGGTTTTTGGCGAAAAACCGTTAACGTAATGAACTTGATATCATTGAAGGAACTGCATAACATTTTTATAAAAATATAGTGACGAAAACCTTTGCTAAAGAGGTCACTCCCGGTGAAGGGATCTCGGCTCTTTCCCCGTAGAATGAGGTGCAGGATATTCCAACTGAATACCATGATGCAAAGCAAAAGTAATCGGCTATAGTGAAGTTATTGCCCTGACGCAAACTTCTGTCCAAGGGGTCACTCCCGGTGAAGGGATCTCGGCCCTTGCCTCGTCGACGGAGGAGCAGGATATTCCAACTGAATACCACGATGCAAAACAAAAGTGAATGTCCTTGCAATAACAGCTTTTTGAAAAATGTTCCAACAACATCAGAATAGGTTTGTTTATCTTGCATTGATCCGAATCAACGCAGTCCCATCAATTGATCACACCACAAAGAACGAAAATATACTGATGTACGTATATGCCATCCGCATTCGCCACTGGGTCCCGTCATTACTCGTTAGGTTAGCTAACTAACGACAGAGCGGGGACTGGACTAGCGCAGATGCAAAACATATACAACATCTACTAATATATATACCAATATATTATATTTCGCTCAAGGCGTGATAAAATGCAACATCACAGAAATGTACAACATCACAGAACAATACAGATATCTGGGATCCCCGGGTTTCACAGAGCCGCTGCTGAAACCCAACGTTCCCCTGGTCGTGTGGATAGCCTGTGCAATGAAAATCCTAGACCCCTACGGGCGCGGCAAGTCACCCGCCAAAACCTGAAGCGAGGCAGCCCCCTTCAGCAACGTGAATGGACCACCCAGCACTTCACGGAATCCGGTAACTTGGGCACCCCTCCTGGGTCAACCTGTACCCCCTACGAGTGCGGCGAATAGCCCGCCAATTCTAGAGTAAAGCCCCCTCCGTCTCAACGCCATGAGATGCGGGCTTGTTGCCCTCTAGAACCCGGCTATCCGTGCACCCCTCCGCGGGGTAAATCTAGTACAGAAAGTAAAATATACATACAACGGGTACATCGACCGCAACCTGGCCGTGTCCCAAAATAATAATACAAACAGGCAGTGACGGCAGTCCACATGTCGGACGCTCGCCCCGCAATATCAAATGTACATCATACAACAAAAACTGTACTAGCACTGCAACCAGGCTATCCCCCGCGACCGATCCGCAACATCACAGCAAAATCACAGAACATCAACGTGAAAGTCACGTTCGCAAATCCGTCTAACCGGGCTATAGCAGTTAGACAGGATTTACCGATCAAGTGACATTCACGGTTGCAGATATAATGTAAATACTGTGAAACAGCAAGTTTAAAATATCCGATCGAACAAAATTTACCAAGTGGGCCCCAAAGCATTACTGTAGCACATAAAGAAAATCTGGGCCCAAAAAGAATGTCCCAAAACCCATAATTCCATGTCAGAAGCCCACTGGAAAAAATTAGTGAAATGAAGCCTAAATACTGCGGCGGAACCGCAGCGAAAGTGGGGTCACGGCCGCGGTTCCGCGGTCCTTTTGAAGGATCATGTTACCAAATTTTTCCAGTGATCTTAGAATTCCATGTACATCATTCTGCAACAACCTGAAAAATTTTTGGAGCCAAAAAAATTTCGACAGAAACTGATATGCGTGAAAATGCGGTTTTGGGATTTTTGTTCGATCGAAGCTTTAAACATACTAGAGCAAGCTAGACTAGGTTAATGGCGTGGCTCTGATACCATGTTGCGCCACGGCAGCGCCCCGACCGTCTACTCGAGGCCAAAATGCGGAATCAAAATTTTTCTTAACTTTTAAACTGGCGCTACCGCGGACAATAAAACCCGGATCGTAACCATTAACCTAATGCTAGCTAACAAGAGAAGGGAAGAGAGCTATACCAAATGATCCGTGTCCTTCGGTCTTCGTCTCCACTCCGATCTCCCGCGGAATCACCATTCGTCGTCTTCTCGTCGGAAAGGACACCACGTAGCTGGATTCTTTTACGGGCTCCCACCTCTAGACCGAGGCAACTCGGGCGCGAAGTTGGCTAGCCGACGCGTCCAAGGGTACTGTAGGTTGTAGTGTAGAACCTTTGTCTCAATGGGGTGAAGTTGCCTTTGATGGAGGAATCAATATGAACTTTGGAGAGGAGAAGGATTTCTTTGTGGCAAGCATGCAAAATGAGATATGAATAATTCCCTCATCAAAAATGAACTCCTCTCCTCATTTCTCATCAAAGTGGCCGGCCCCCCTTCTTCTTCTCACAAAATGGTGGAGGGAAAAATACAAATCAAGAAGGGATGTGATAGTAGTAAAAGGTGGAGGGTGACCACATCCAAAAGGTAATGATAATAATCTCACATCAATTCCTAATCAACTCTAATCACCATAAATGAAAAAGGTTGATACAAAAGGAATCTCATCATGATGCCACACAATTACAAAGGACCCCCTCCACAAATACCAATTTGCACAATTGCAAATTAGTCCCTCCATCGGAAAAGTCCGGCCGGGAAAGAACAAAGGAAAACATGCCGGAACGGAATGCAAACTGGCAACTTCAGAAAACTGATCCCGTAATAAATTACAGGAAAACCCCACTACTGCACATACATGCCCGCATTTGTATTCCCACTGAATACAAATGCAACGAGACAAAATCTACACTGTCTAATACTAGCATCCGGCTTAAACCAAAGTCGGCTAGTAAAATCCGTCCGATCACGATCCGTGCAATACCGCACGTATCTGATCGAACCCTGCCATATCTCCATACGGCCTCTACAGCGTTTCGCCCGAAACTTGAGTAACTGAGTATGTGGTGGACTCAAAAGACTCGTCAATACTATGGCTGTGGATTTAACCACTAGCACGTCAGAGGTATTAGCCATACGTGACGGGCCACCAGCTATTGACCAAAATGGACGTCGATGAGCGAACTCATCCTGACACCGTACTGAGCCTGTCAGTGACAATATCCGTATAGTCCGGTCCGTTCGTCTATGAGTATCGCATGGCGGGCCTAGGGGGTTGGTAAAAGTCAGACCCCCAAAAGCGGTACAAGTCGTGTCGGAGTGTAGCCCAGAACACCCTGAGATACTACTGGAATACCTACCAGTAAATCTCCTGCCTCGGCCGAGGGCTTTGTGTAATGGCTCTCCTAGACACAGCGTGACCTCACCCCCAATACCGGGAGAGACGAACCCCTGCAGATCCGCTCACTGCCTCCATATGGTTCGGGACTGTACCCAACTAAAACCTATTTGCACGACTCCTTTGAGCCGTGGTAGGGTAGTAATCAAAGTACAGTGGGAACTCACACGAGACAAATGACGATCCCAGGTCGATGAACTAACCTGTACACATGTCACCAGGGAACTGCTATCTGACGTCTGGTATAATCCCAACTAGCAGGTTCCCGGCGAGTCCTGTCCGGTGTACTCATAACCCAATGAGCACCTGTATACATCTTAGGTGAACCAACTGACACCAGTGGCTTGTGAGACCGGCCACCGCCCCTCGTCGGGGTCTCGACTGTATACACTAGTCTACCCTGGAGAATCGATGCCCTGTCTCGAAACTCCCACGACTAGGGACCATTTAAGGATGTGCTTATAGACTCCAGCTCTCACGTATATGATCGCCTTCATACTGCTGGTAGTCAAGCAAGAATCCTAGGGGCTCTATCAACGTGTAATAGTGACCCGTAAGGTCACCTAAAGCAGTACACGATGATAAAGGTAAACCAGATAGCATACTATCATCTTGAGTAAGACTGTCCTACTGGGAAAGGTCCTCCCTCAATCATTGCAATCACGTGCCTGTGATCCAATAATTGACTCTGAGGGCACTATCTCCAACAATGACTACGAAATCTGGCAAATGGATGTTAAGACCGTCTTTCTAAACGGTGATTTAGAAGAGTGCGTGTACATGACTCAGCCAAAGGGCTTCGTAGATAGTGGGAGCAGCGGAAAGGTGTGCAAGCTGCTTAAATCCATTTATGGGTTAAATCAAGTATCGTGGAGTTGGAACATCTGTTTTGATGTTGTAGTCAAAGAGTTTGACTTCATCAAAAATATAGATGAACCTTGTATCTATAAGAAGGTAGCAGAGAGTAAGGTTGTCTTCCTCGTATTGTACGTGGATGACATACTCCTGAAATGATATTCATATCCTGCAATCAGTCAAGCTCTTCTTCTCACAAAGATTCTCAATGAAAGATCTAGGTGATGCCTCCTGCATATTGGGAATCATGGCATATTAGGAATCATGATCTATAGAGATAGATCTAAAAGGATACTGGGATTGTCCTAATCCAGGTACATTAACACCATACTAAAGAGGTTTAGTATGGAAGAATCCAAGCGTGGGAACCAACCCATGATCTCTGGACTCACTCTCTCCAAAGAGATGTCTCCCATGACTGATTTGGAGAGAGCTCGCATGCAAGGGATACCCTATGCTTCGGCAGTAGGCTCTATCATGTATGCGATGCTATGTATCAGACCCGATGTAGCATACTCACTAAGTGTAGTGAGTCGGTATCAAGCAGATCCTGGAGAGAGAGTCACTGGACAGCTGTGAAGAACATTCTCAAGTACTTGCGAAGGACTAAAGAGATGTTCTTGGTGTATGGTAACGGAGAACTCCAGGTGGAGTCCTTTACCGATTCCATCTTCCAAAGTGATAAAGATGACTCTAAGTCGCACTCGGGATTTGTCTTTACCCTCAATGGAGGGGCGGTATGTTGGAAGAGTTCCAAACAGGATACCATTGCAGACTCGATGATGGAGGCTGAATACATCGCTGCCAACGATGCTGCCAAAGAGGTTGTCTGAACTTGGTGTTGTTCCATCCATTGAGCATCCAATACCTCTGTATTGCGATAACAATGGAGCTGTGGGTTTGGCCAAGAAACCCAGGTCCCACCAAAAGTCCAGACATATTCTGAGGCGGTATCACCTGATCAGGGAGATAGTTGATCACCGGGAGATCGAGGTCAGGAGAGTAGATACGAAGGACAACACTGCGGATCCATTTACGAAGGCCATTCCCAGATACAGTTTGAGAGATTATTCGGGATGCTAGGTATGAGATACTACAACAGCCGGCCTTAGTGCAAGTGGGAGATTGTTAGTTATGAATATGCCCTAGAGGCCATTGTTGTACATATGATGTATATTATAATGGATGCTTGGATATATATAGAGAGGACTTTCTTGCTCGTCATGATAGCATGCTATTTGGTTTCACTTTATCTTAACATGTTGACTTGTATATGTTTACTGTCTTACTCTCACATGTTGATAAAGCCCTTAGGATCTGTACTCGACTACTGGGACTATGATGAGATCATACTAGTGGGGCCACGGTAGTCGATGAGTACATCCTATAATAGTTCCTAGTCGAGGGTGTGTCGAGACAGGGCATCGATACACCAGAGTAGACTAGCGTATACGCATCTTGACCCATATGATGGGCGATGGATGATCCCATATCCATCGGTGTTTTGACATCAGAGATGGTGTACGGGTGCTCAGTGGAGACTGGGTACACTGGACGGACTCGCCGAGAACTCCCAGATAGTGATATACCACATGTCAGATGGCAGTTCTCCGGTGACACTGGTACAGGGTAGTCTGTAGACCCGAGATCGTCATAGAGTCTTGTATGATTCCCACTGTGCTTTGATTTCTACCTTACCACGTCCAAGAGGGCGTGCAAAATGGTGGCTTTTGGGTGCAGTCCCGAATCACATGGAGGCAATGAGCGATAAGAGGGGATTCGTCTCTCCCGGTATAGGGAGTTGATGTTGTGCTGCGTTCGATTGGCTATAACTGGAAGTCCCTGGCCAGGGCTGATATAGAGATTTACTGGTGAGTGTTATCAGTAGTTTCTCGACCCGTTATGAGCCTCACATCGACACGACTTATCGGTTACTGGGGTCTGACGTATACCACCCCTAGACTAGATATGCAACATATCAGACGAAGAGACCGGACTGTACGGGAGTGTTACTAATTGGATTCACAGGAGAACGGACAGGCTAGCTTGTTGATCTTCTGATCGCTTAATACCTGGGTGGCTGTTACGTTTAGCTGACCGCTTGCAGCTTGTGGGTGTTTGATATGATCATCACCTGCTACCGGCGTATTAACGATTCTTTAGAGTCCTACACAGAGGTTTCTTGACTCAGGAAAAACGGAGTAGGGGCACATATGTGATATGTGCTGGACCGAGCATAATGCGATATGAGATACCGTATTATATTCTCGAGGTATTTAGATATGAACCGGGTCATCGGATCAAGTGTTGATTCGATGAATCGGTGCATGATATATTAGTCGGTTATATTCGATATAGCCGGATTGTCGGATCAAGTGTTGATTCGATGATTTAATATATAATAATATATATGATATATTGTATTACATTATCTAATATTGGCTCGCTTTATTATTTTATTTTCTCACCGGGTAATACATTGATATATATGCGATATATGTTAATTGTATTATTTTCTTTTATTGCAAATATATAATATATATGTGATATATATTATTGTAACATGATATGATTAATGATGAAACATGTTTAGTGGAGATTAAATAAGGTTAGGGTTTGATTTGGGTTAGTTTCTTCTTGCACCTTCTAGAAGGAATTTCTTTTGTCATGAGTTAGATATTATGGTTGATATTTTCTTATGACTCATTTTTTAACCCAACCAAACCCTAGCCCTAGTTAATTCTCTACAAGGGTTATACATGTCATCCTTAACCATGGTTCTATTATTAATCATATATTTTTTTCATTATTCATCACAAAAGGTTCAATTCATTTTATCATCTTCTTCTTCAACCTTGAGCTTTGAGAAAGCTTACTAGGTTTTCCTTTTATGATGTTTAATTGTGAGAATTTGATATAAAAAGAAAGCATAAATACTACTCCATCATCCTCATCTAATCTAACCCATTAGATTAGGGTGTTCACCTCATTAGAGTGAGAGAGCTTGAGTTATAGCAACTTCGACGTAGATCATCGGAGAAAAGGAACACTACAAGCTAGCATAGATCGTTCGAGTCGTGGAGCCTCTCTTGAGTCCGGGAGATCGTGGATCGCGGTGAAGGGACTTCTACTCAGAGCTTATGAAGCGAAGGAGCGAACTACAAAGGTTGTAATCCCTCACACTTAGTAGTAAAGATGTTTACTTGCATGTTAAACCCTAATAATCTAGCAAAGATCCCGGTTTTGGGTTGTTCGGCACGTCTAAATTATTATTCGGCCATGGTTGATGCCTTGTGAACCTTTATAAGAGTGCCTAGGAACCCTACAACATGTACATTTGTATTGTTATATTGTCTTTCTGATACATATTGATAAAGCCCTTAGGATGTTAGCTTGACTACCAGGACTATGATGCAGACCATACTAGTGGGGCTTGTGTAGTCCACAAGCACATCCTTTAACAGTTCTTAGTTGAGGGGATATCGAGACAGGGCATCGATATTCCAGAGTAGACTAATATGTACGTTTCTTGACCCTGTATGGGGCGATAGTTGATCCTACATCCATTGGTGTTTGACATCAAAGATTGTACACAGGTGCTCATTAGAGAATGGATACACCGAACAGGACTCACCGAGAACTCCTAGATGGTACCATACCTATCGTCAGATACCAGTTCTCTAGTGACACTTGTACTTGTTAGTCTGTAGACCCGAGATCGTTATAGTGTCTTGTGTGGTTCCCACTGTGCTTTGATTTTCTCCCTACAACGGCTCAAAGGAGTCGTGCATACAGGTGGATTTTGGGTACAGTCCCGAGTCACATGGAGGCAGTGAGCGATAGAAGGGGTTTCGTCTCTCCCGGTATAGGGAGTTGATGTTGCGCTATGCTCAATTGGCTATAACAGCAAGTCCATGGTCAGTGCTAATGAGATTTACTGGTAAGTGTTATCAGTAGTTTTTCGAACCGTTATAGGCCACACATCGGCATGACTTATCAAATTACTGGGGTCTGACGATTCCACCCCTAGACTCGATATGCGACATATCAGACGAAGAGACCGGACTGTACGGTAAGTGTTGCTTATAGACTTTGCGGGAGTTTGGACAAGCTTGCTTGTTGATCTTCTATTCGTTCAATACCTGGTAGCCGTTACGTCCAGCTAGTACCGCTGATGGTTTATGGGTGACTGATGTGATCATTATCTACTGCCGGCGTATTCACGAGTCTTTAGAGTGCCACACAGAGCTTTTCTATCTTAAGCGAAACGAAGTAAGGCACATATGGTGATATGTGCGGAAGCTTGATTAAATACGAGTATGTGATACCGTATTCTAATCTCGCGATATTTGATATCGGTTAGGTTATATGTGATATAACCGGATTGTTGAATCAAGTGTTGATTCAATGATATATTATATATATATATATATTAACTAGTATTGAATATTAGACGGTTATATGTGATATAACCGGATTATTGAATCAAGTGTTGATTTAATAATGTGATATACATATATAGATGATATCAGTTGGTTATATATGATATAACCGGATTATTAAATCAAGTGTTGATTTAATAATTTAATATATATTTATATTTGATATATTTGTATATTAACTAATATTGGGTTCACTAATGATTTTCTTCTCTTGTTATATATAATGATATATATATATATATATATTTATATATAAAATATTATTGTGTCATGGTAGATGATACATTGGACATGGGTGTATGAGACACACACCATGACCTAAAGATAATTGGGTGATTATTTATTAAGAGGAAAATAAAAATGAGTGGATTAGTGAGCATGGCTTGGATGCTTGTGGAAGCATGTACAAGCCATGACTCATCTCTCATTTTTTGTTTTTTCTCTAGATATTTTTCTCACCCAACCTTATCTTTAACCCATGGTTTCACTCTCTCATTAATGATTTATAACCTCACTCACCTAACTTCATCTTCTTCCTCCTCTAGTCTTTTTCTTTAGTTGGAAAAATAAAGAGAAAAGGATTTCTAAAGTGAGCAAAATTCCTATTTCATCAACCTACACTATCTTAGCCCTTTAGTATAGCTTGTTTGCTTCACTGATACATTGATTAGTGAAGAGATAGCTTGAGTTACTGAGACTTCAAGGTGGATCATCTTCGGCTTCGAAGACATCAAAGTAAGCTCGATCCTTTCTTCAAGTGGAGCCAAGAAGAGTTCTAGGGACTACTACTTGGAGCTAAGGGACTACTGCTTGGAGCTATAGAAGTGAAGGACTTGGTCTACAAAGGTTGTAATCCTTTTCACTTTGTTATAGAACTATTTTGCTTGCATAAAACCCTAATTCTCTAGTTCGATTCTAGGTTAGTGTTGCTTAGACCTCTAGATTTTTAAAATTGCATACTTGATGGATGTGGAAACCTAGTAGAGGTGCTAAGACACACTTTCATGGTATCAGAGACAAGTTAGAGCATTATGTGATGTCTAGACGACATTAAAGTGTTTGATGGAACTTCGAAACCTGCATTTTACTAAGTTTCTGTCCATTTTTCAAAAGTTGAAATTTTTCAGAATAAAATATTCAGAAAATCATGCAGGTTATTGTATGAAGCCCCAAGAAATAGGAGGGCCCAACTCAAGTAAATGGCCGCGAAACCGCGGCATAACCTAGGGTTTAGCCGCGGTTCCGCTACATGTTTGGTGAGTTTGGGACTCTTTTTTCTTGTGTTGCTCCGTAGTGATATTTGTTACTTTCTGGGTATTTTTAGTGAGGCTCAAGTTGTTAAGGTCTCTGTGATTTGTGGGTGTTTATAATATCGAACGAAATATTTAATATCGTCTAGATATTTATGAAATGTGATACAATATTTGGAATCCACATTAATTAGTTTTGTGAAAACTAATTTGTGTTTTGTGAATCTAGTATTATAGTCTCATTTTATTGATTGCCACGGAGTTTCGATTCGGATCAAAACTCCGTCGCAATCTCGTATTGTACACGAATAGTCGCCGGGAAAAACTACTAGATAGCCACGCCTCATAGCCTCGACCAAGTGACTAAAGGAGAACACCGTAACCAAAGGCATCCACTCGGGTGCTCACGGCCGCGGTGTTCCGCCCAAGTGCACTTCATTGACGGCATTGGGGGTGCGGCAATCTACTAAAGTTCCCGACGAGCATTCGATCATTTTATCAGGAATCTTGTTGAATTACCCGACTTGTTATTGAAAATCGTTTTCAATTCGAGACATAAATACAAGATTTAAAGGGTTAGGCATGTAATCCGAGATATGAGATATTCCGGGTTTATAATGTCTAAGGTTGTATACGGATTCTAATTATTGTATTTTTCATTTCTTTTCTGCGACTGTAAGTGTAATATATGGTGTATCTCCAATCTCGTTGCTATACGTCAACGACATTAGGAATACACATATTTACTTACGTTGATGACATGTGATTTATGCGTTGCTGTGATATGTTATATTGGATTTTCGTGATTGAATAGTCGTGGGTTTTTACGTGAAATGAGAGTTTTTATATTTTCATTCATATAAAATATTTGTATGTAGTATTATTTTTTTGGGACACTTCCGGGTTGAGGTTGTCACCATTGATGTATATTATTTACTTTTCCGCGTTAGGATAGACCCAAGGCGGGGAGCACAAGTAACCGGGTTCTAGAGTCCAGTGGGAGACCATCTCGAGGAGTCGAGACCGGGTCGCCTAACTTTAGAATTGGCAGGGTCACTTGCCGCTCTCGTAGGGGTCTAGGTATATGGGTTTGGCTATTCATCATGACTGTGGAATCCGTGTTTTTTATTACTGACTTAATTTAAAACACGGACCTCCTAGTATATTCTATATTTCATATGTTTGTTTCTACTGCCTGAGTTCTGTGATGTGATCATATAACTGCATGAGACGAATGCTATATATATATGATATACATAATAAACGTTGCTTATATTTTTCACCCGCGCTAGTCCAACCACCGCTCTGCCGTTAGTTAAGTAACCTAACGGCGACGGGGCCCCGTGGCGAATGCGGATGGCATAAGTGTACGTTCTATTTTCATTTCTTCTGTGATGTTTAAGAAACATAAATGATGGGACGCCATTATTGAGATTAATGAAAAGAAAGAAATCTAAAGACGTTGTAGAATCAAATTTTTCAAAAAGGTAGCTCTAATTATTACTTTGCATAGCGGTATTCCATTATGAATATCCATCATCTCATTCGATGAGGAAATAGCCTAGATCCCCTCACCGGGAATGACCTCTTTAGCAAAACTAGCAGATGTTATAACCCACTCGGTTTGTTTTGAAAACTACTCGATTTTAAAAGCGGAGCTTAAACCACTCCTTTTTCAAATCACTAGATTCTACGACGATATCAAGTTCATTACGCTAAAGGTTAAACCAGTCATAGTCCTCCGTCATTTCAGATAAGGATTATTCAGTATTCGTGTTGCGTTTGTTGGCCTCCGTCAAGACGCAGTGTGTGGTAGTTGATTAGTGTTTATCTGCCACATATGATGCGATTGGATTAGGGTAGTCATACGACCTTGTTGGCCTCCGTCAAGGATCGTGCGGGTGGGTTTAATTCAATCAAGAAATGACGGGTTGAACTTAACTAGCGGCTTATGGTTTGTTGGCCTCTGTCAAGGTCATAGGTCGTTAGGGGTAAAAACGGATATTGGGAATTTCAAGTGTTGAAATTTGCAATGAGATTGTATACCTTCTATGAGATAGTTGGATCCCGATACTCACCGCGAGTAAAAGTTACTCCTGGGAGAGTTTTCCACTTTACAATTAGTTGATCCAGTAGGTGTCTAAGAAATATGTTAACGGGGTCATGTCCCTGCGGAAACGAGGTTATTTAATTAGTTCCATGCAAAAGCATGGGGAGACTCTCTCGAAGTACCAATACCTTCCTGGCTGACCGATTGGCGAACTTGTATGGTGTAATTAATCCCGGTTAATCTTACCTTTTATGGTTTGAAGAAAGATTTGATAAAAACAGTGGGAGTCATCCTTATTAGATAAGATAATAACCAATCTAATCTTGCAAGAGCGCGCGGTAAATTGTTTTTCTTCTCTCTCTCTCTCTCTCCAGGTGGCGACCATGACATGCTTAAATCAAGATAATA
This sequence comes from Agapanthus africanus, assembly GCA_030015575.1. Classification (NCBI taxonomy): domain Eukaryota; kingdom Viridiplantae; phylum Streptophyta; class Magnoliopsida; order Asparagales; family Amaryllidaceae; genus Agapanthus; species Agapanthus africanus. The sequence continues at coordinate 100,406,576 of CM057346.1, read as the reverse complement.
ATATGGATGTATTGACTGAACTAGCTTATTATACTGGGCTGGGGAACGTTGGTTCCGCTCTATCTTATGACTGTCATAAGTCTGAGCAAGGAATAGGGGAATGCAAGGATTCCCATGCAACCCGAACGAAGAAAGAGCATGATGATGCGTCTTATTCGGGTGTGTTTGTTATTGAGAATTGTTTATTAGTTTGCTCTACGTCCTGGTTATTAGATATCGGATCAGGATCCCATATTTGTAATATGTAACAAGGGTTAAGAAGAAATAAAGAACTAGGAAAGGGTGACATGTCTCTCAGAGTAGGGAACGGAGCAATTGTTGCTGCCGAAGCTGTCGGCGAATATCACGTAGTATTGCCAAATGGTAATACATTGATTTTGAAGGATTGTTATTTCGTACCATCGATGATCTGCAATATAATATCCGTCTCTTAATTAGATAAAGAAGGATATAGCTTTGCACTAGAGAAAAATGTTATGAACATTTTCCTAAATCAAGTGTTGATTGAGTTTGGTACGTTGTGTAACGGTATATACGTTTTAAATTAAAATACAGTTCTAAATATACAGAACACAGAAAAAGTTCAGAAATGAACGAAGCCTTCTTGTGGTATTGTAGACTTGGTCATATCAATGCGACAAGGCTAGCTAAGTTACATAAAGATGGATATTTGAATCTGTTCGAATTTACATCTTATAAAACTTGTGAGTTGTGTTTCAAAGGCAAGATGACCAAAACTCCGTTTACTGGACACGGAGAAAGAGCTACTGAACTCTTGGGACTGATACATAGTGATATATGCGGTCCTATGTCTATACATGCCAGGAATGGTTTCATGTGCTTCATTACATTCACCGATGATCTCTCAAGATTCGGACATGTGTTCCTGTTGAAACACAAATCTGAAGTTTTGGAGAAATTCAAGGAATATAAGTGCGAAGTAGAAAACCAAATGGGTAAAAGTATTAAAATCCTTCAATCTGATCGAGGAAGAGAATACTTGAGCACGGAATTCCGATACTATTTAAAAGAGAATGGGATTCTCTCTCAGCTTACTCCTCCATAAACATCACAGCACAATGGAGTATCAGAGCGGAGGAATCGCACCCTATTAGATATGGTGCGCTCTATGATGAGTATTGCTGAGTTACCTATTTCCTTTTGGGGTTATGCACTTGAGACAGCTGTATACCTATTGAATAGGGTTCCGACCAAATCAGTGCCTACCACTCCATATGAGATATGGAAGGGAAAGAGACCACGTCTTAATTTCATTAAGATATGGGGTTGTCCGGCTTATGTTAAAAGGCAAAATCCGAATAAGCTCGAGACAACGTCTGTTCTGTGTAAGTTTATTGGATATCCCAAACATTCGCGAGGGTATATATTCTACCACACCGAGGAACAAAAGGTGTTTGTTTCTCGGAATGCCGCCTTTTTAGAAAAGAAATTTCTTATGAAAGAAATTAGTAGTAATGAGGTAGAACTGGAAGAAGTTCTAGCTACACAAACTACAACTGATGATTTGGTAGAACCGGAGGATTCAATAGTCTCCGACGAATCTTGGCCACTCCGCAGATCTAGTAGGGTTCCTTATCCACCTGAGAGATACTACGGTTTTTTCATAGACGGTGGAAGTGAGGATTGCATCATGGAAGATGATGACCCAACTAGTTTCGAGCAGGCCATCACAAGTGTGGACTCTGTGAAATGGCCGGATGCTATGCGATCTGAGATGGAATCCATGTACACTAATAAAGTATGGACTTTGGAAATTGCTCCTGAAGGGGTAAAACCCATTGGGAGCAACTGGATCTTTAAGAAGAAAATTGGTGTAGATGGAAAGGTTGAGACCTTCAAAGCTAAACTTGTAGCAAAAGGTTTTCGTCAATGAACAGGTATCAATTATGATGAAACCTTTTCTCTAGTAGCTATGCTTAAGTCCATCAGGATCCCACTTGCCACTTCTGCATACCATGACTACGAAATCTGGCATATAGATGTCAAGACCACTTTTTTAAATGGTGATTTAGAAGAGAGCGTGTATATGACACAGCCAGAGGGTTTCATAGACCGTGAGAGTAGCGGAAAGGTGTGCAAGCTGCTTAAATCAGTCTACAGATTAAAGCAGGTATCGCGGAGCTGAAACATCTATATTGATGTGGCAGTCAAAGAGTTTGACTTCATCAAAAACATAGATGAACCTTGTATGTACAAGAAGGTAGTAGAGAGTAAGGTTGTCTTCCTCGTATTGTACGTGGATGACATACTCTTGATAAGAAATGATGTTCCTATGCTACACTCGGTCAAGCTCTTCTTATCACAAAAGTTCTCCATGAAAGATATGGATGATGCCCCCTACATCCTGAGAATTAAGATCTATAGAGATAGATCTAAAAGGATGTTGGGATTATCCCAGTCCAGGTACATAGACATCATACTAAAGAGGCTTAGTATGTAAGAATCTAAGCGTAGTAATTTACCCGCTAGCTCATGTAACACCTTAGGATGTGTTTAGTAGCTAATTATATTTAAATAAATGGTTTTTAATGAAAAGTTTACCAAATTGATTTTCAAATATTTTATCAAATTTAATGAATATTTTATTAGAATTTTCCCAGGCTTGCACACACTTGTGCATGTAAACTAGGGTTAAAATAGAATTAAACCATGATTAGCAACTATGGTGGGTTAAGCCATTTTCCTTAAGTGTATTTGGTTTTTAAGTAAGTGTGTTTGTTTTTTTTTAAAATGGATTATTGTTTTGGGTTTGACTTGGTGAGAGAGAGAGAGAATGCATGATGAGCATCATGGCTTGAGCCATGCCTTCATTAAATGAAGAGAGAGAAAGAGAGGGAGGTTGACTAGCCTAATTCCCATTTCCTTTTGTTTTGCCTCTCATTTGTTCTCATTTCTCTCACTCTCACTTATACACACACACACACACACTCATTCCTTACAGCAGCAACAACAGAAGCAGCAGCAGCAGAAGCATCAGCAGCAGCACCAGAAGCAACGGCATCAGCACAAGCAGCAACAGCAGCAGCCTCAAGCAGCAGCAGCATGCACTAGCAGCAGAAGCACCCCAGCAGCAGCAGCAGCACTTCTTCTTCTTCTACTCCTTCTCCTGCTTCCTAGGGTCTATTGGGGTATAATTCTTAAACTCAATTCCCTTTTTGCTAAGCTTATGTGTAGAATTAGCATCGGTTAGTGTAAAAAGTGAGTTTTTGTGCTAATATGGTGAATTGTGTGGACTTTTGGTTAGGAGATGATTTTATTGGTTAGCATATCCTAGTAAAGTGTTATTAGGGCCACATAAACTGAGATTAACCCCAGATTTCACCAAAATACCATAGGGTTTCACTTTGTGCAAAATATAACGTTTTAAGTGAATTTTTAGCTTTCTGTGATCTGCTATAGACCCGGGTATTTCAGATAAAATCTGAGTTAACTGTAGCCTACGTTTTAGACCCTGATCACACCACCAGAGAACGAGACCCCCTACCCAACTTTTGGTCGCCGATTTATTCTTTCTGGCCGCAAATTGCGGCCAGATGAGAGAGTTAGGTGTTAGGGTTTTGGCTAGAGGAGTCTGCTATATTTTTAGGGTCTGTGGTATGTGCAATTTTGTAAGTTTTCACCTGTGTTAGAATCTGGGACGATATATCGTTTTTCTAACACGTTTTGATTGCGGGACACGTGCAATACGTGAGTAGGTTCTGTGGTTGCTGCGTATCACGACGTGTCGGGATAGTTTTAGACGCGTATACACACGTTTCAGTGTATCGTACACGCGCGCGTTTAGTTAGCGACGCGAGTTTCTCGTTTGATTTCGATATCGCGTTTTGTAGAATTTTGCTTATATATGGATTCTATGTGTAAATGCTAGGTTCGCAGGCAGTTACGTCGGACGCCGCAAAGAAGGGGAAGCAAGTAGTCAGCTACACTTAGCACGCGACCAGGTGAGTAGATTTAATATCTATGGAGAAATCGCTCGTATGGTGTTAAGCGTCAGGGCGTAATAAGATATTTTAGTTGTATGTGTTCATATATATACTATAGTAGCATACCTTCTTGTTGCATATAGAATTGGTAGTATAGAACACTGCACTGTCACTAACGGTTCAAGCTGCACGAGCACTATTGGTATGTTACACTCACACCGTTAGTGATTGCCATGACACTCACATTATAGGATTTATATATCATCTTGATTTTCGATTGATAATTGTCATGACTTGCCGCATATTGGCATATATTTATATTCATACCATGCACACTGTATATGTGCATACCTTCATTGATATATCACTACCTGCGTACATGCACCCTTTATATTCATCTTAGTGCATATATACCTTGATATATCTACACTTGTGCACATATACATCGTATATCCATATTAGTGCACATGTACATTGCTACACTCACATTGCGTATATATCCATTTGCACATCCATACCTATACACATACATATGTTACATACATGGATGATATTGACATGATTTAAAAACTAAGGGACCGCATGGGATATTTTCAAAACTGGATCTTTTAAAAGAGCGGTTTTCCCTCTCTTTTACTCTTAGTGTCATACGACACATTGCATGGATTTACGCATTGAGTTTGGATTTATGTGATTTCTGGATTTGGGAACCAGGGTATTATTATAAGAAAATACGCACTGTTTTAAAAACCCGGTTTCCCTTGATATGATATTTCAGTGCGTCCACCATGCGTTTTCTCGGTTTTGAGACGTGTGACATGTGAACCCGAATCGAGGAGCTGGACAAGGCCGATTGCGGGTACATGGTGGACCCGGTATGGTATCCTGGGGCGAGAACGGATCGCTGTGCAGTAGACGGTGAGTTTGGCAGAGGGACCACTACCTACCGGTGATTGGTTGGACCTGGCGGTTATCCGGAGGATACCGACCAGAGTTGATAGATGGATACGGGGCGACACATACTGCCAGGGCCAAGGGCCGATTCCGCAGACAGAGCCCGTGGGCTGATCCGGACTGACGGAGCCCGATACTTGAGGATTTGCGTGTCGATGCTGGACACGATTATTTTATGATATTTAGAGTGCCGATGTTGGGCACTCACGATTCTATGAGATTTACAGGATTGAGGGCCGATTAGAGTGACGGCACCTGAGTTTTACTGGGATTTGGGTGCATTGATGGACACCGGTTATTTTTCCACGTTGACATTCCGTGTAGATGATATTTTATCCCATGCTCAGCATTCATTATTTTACATCTCATCCTGTAGTTATAGTACCTGATAGAGTACTTTTGCATGATTATTGCATATCATGTTCATCATATATATTGATGTTATTAAATTGCACCTGTTAGGCATGATTATTGCGTATCCAGTTCATCATATAGACATTATCTGCTGGAATATGTTAGAGTATCGCAGTATGTGCATACTCGCGATTACCTTTATATGTTATCTACTATTCGCGAGTTGGCAACTCACCCCCGTTGTGCCATAGTGTTTGCAGGTTGCCCCTCGGAGTAGTCGCGGTAGGCTATTTTCTTGCCTCTTTTGATACAGATACCACTGCAGTTGGCGTGTGAGTACTTTTGTTGATAGGTGGGGTTTTGTGCGGTATCTGTTTATTTTCCAGTTGTATAAACTGTTGTATCTAGTGCTCTCCATCTACTTTTCATGTATTGACTTAGAGACCAGTTGTGAGGACGATGTATATTATTTTGTACTCTGGTGTCGAGCTCGTTGTGAGCCGACTTAATTATGCAGCTTTATCTTTCATGATATTTGTTTTCACTTATACTGCTCATCTTTTCGCTTCGGCGTTATATATTATCATTGTGGTGATTGTTTCCGCCGTTGGGCGTGATTGCTCCCGTTTGGGATGCTTTACTCTTATTGTATATCATTTTACCCATATATTGCCTTGTACCCGATTTCGGGGCTAGTTTTTACAAAGGAAATGCTGCCAAAATTTTTAAGATAATAACTTGAATTTTAAAGAATTTTACTAAGTTACTTAACGTTTTCTAAACGTTTTAACAAATGTTTCTATTAAATGTTTTAACACTCAATACTTTTAATGGTTTTGATTTTTGGGTTTCGGCTTACTTAGTTGCGTTACGCCTGTAGACGTTACGTGGTTAAGTGCCGGTCATGGGCCGAACTTGGGTCGTGACAAAGTTGGTATCAGAGCGTAGGTTTTACCTTCGGAGTGTAGGATGACCCTGGTATGATGGAGTAGGTAGCTGAAGCAGAGTGGCATAGCGTGCGTATGTTCCGCGACATACTCACGACACGGTACTCCTCCTAAGCGACCTTAGGACTTATTGATTGAAATTCCTTCATGATTGTATACATTCTTGTGATTCGATTTCTGTATCCTTATCGAATCCTACTTTCTTTTCAGCCATTATGCCGCCAAAGACTACGAGGGCGCAGAGAGCGGCCGCGAGAGCTGATTTGAATTGATTTAGCGTGCTTGCGCTTTCTAAAAGATAGATCAAAAAAATTTGTAACCGCAATTAAGAACGGCGTCGCATGAAGCTAGCCGGTGAGTACGGGTCGGTCCACAGGGATTTTGTGAATATTCGATTTGTTCTTACGAGTTAATTCCGAAGGGTGTTCGGATTGATTATTAAATCTATAAATCTAATTAATCTAGGGCAATTATCTAGATCTATTCTCGCTACGGTTAGGTTTAGGGATGGTTTGGAAATGCAGGTAAATCTCAACGCTTTCTATACCCGAATGAAGATCTGTGAGGAGTTATGGTAATTATCAATAAAGGGGATTAGATCCATTCGGGAAAGTGTTCCTTCCTCTAGGTTCTTGTCCTTCCTTTAGAGATCCTTACCCTAACCTCCATGGAAAACGCGTGCAACCGGGCTTTTACACTACGGTGTCATCGTTACCTCGAGGGGTAGGATGCCGTAGGGCGCGGTGTGTGCGCGTATGCATGGAGTCCTATTGTAAATATTTGGTAGGTAAGAAAGGGATGAGAGATCTCATCTCTCAAAATCCTTCCCCAAAGCTAAACCCTAAACAAGTTCTTAGGGCATGAAATTAAATCTACCCAGGGCAAAGAATTTAAATCTAAACTAGGGCGAGAAATAAAATCTACTTACAGATGTATCCCTCCAATCATTCATGCAGGGTTGTCAGATCTGAATTTCTGAATGGAAAAGAAACACCGATGCTCTCCGAAAGAATTTCTGAATTTTTATTAAAAAGAGGCATAAGGTTTACAATCTTTAGAGTCCCTATTTATAAAGAATAGGAAACCCTAGGTTACATTTGACCCGCATGTCTACAATTACATAAATAGCCCAAGAAAGAACAGTCAACGCCGACACTGCATTTTGGTAAAAAATATTTTGCATATGGGCCCTATATGGCCGCGGAACCGCGGCCCGAGACATGGTTTGGCCGCGGTTCCGCGGCCAAGCAATGGAGTTGGCCCATGTGCTTTTGTGGGCAGGCTCTTGTTGTTTTGGGCTTCCTGTATCTATATATCTTTTTCAATTTGGGCTTCTAGGTTGGTTCCAGATCTTCAGTGAACAATTTGCAATGGATTTTTAACCGTTCGCTTTGATTCGATGTCTTGAATCCTCCTTTGTGAATTGTTCCTCATGTAGGCTTGATCAAGATTCTCTGTTTGTTGGTTAAAGTTCACATTTTCATCGTCTTTACATCGTTTGCACTGTTTTCTGTCCAAGAACCTGTAACCTGTAACATGTAGCAGACATGCGTCAAAAGTACCTGTTTATTTATAAAAAGAATAAGAATGGGGCAATATAAAATGCAATATTATGATATGAACAAATACCCCCAAACTTATCTTTTGCTCGTCCTCGAGCAAACTTATTTTTATTCACTAAAATCCTAACCACACTTTCGCAGGGAAACGCGATTGCACTGAGCACGTGCAACAAGCCGTTAAACCTCTAGGTGTCCCTAGTAGGAGGAGTGTTGTCTCCTGAGGGTTTTCAGCGGATTACACCCACAAAATCCTATCAACTCGGCCCATTGACTTTTGTTCTCCAATAAGGTTTTCTAACAAGGAATTCTATTATCATCGACTTGCAAATTATCCACCCATATTCTTCACACTTCCTCATCATCTAACTTAAGATTATATATATATCCTGTAGACTTACCTAGCTTTCGGCATCTCTTAAGTCTTCCTTCTTGGGTTCCATCTCAACTTAGGAATTTCTATCTAACTCTATTAAAGATACAAGTTCTATTCTTCATTCCTTTCTCTCATCTAAACTCTAATCATATATCCCCATTGTGTTTAAATATCACCCCTACACTTGGAAATTCAAATCAAGCAATCGTACTCTCGTCCATTGTCCAAAGCACTTATTAATTGGTGAATTTTTAATTGAATTTTGCTTACACATCCTTCATGTGACCGTTAATACTTTTTGAGGTACCAACAACCGATTACAAGATGCGCTTGCACTTTAAAGCGTACTTCCTAGTTTTGCAACACCCAAGGCTTTAGCAGTGACTCCCAAACCAGTTGGTCTAAGACACTAGGTGATAAGGCACCCTCGCTAAATATTTTTCTATTTTTACAGCCTTAAGTAATCACAATAACTAGTGTCCATTTTTTTTTCTTTATTCACTTTTTCTTTTCTTTTCATTGTACTAAGGACTTTAGACAAGAGCATTTCAAAGACTCTTCTACTATTCCAAGTTTTAAGGTGCGTGATTGTGCAAATTGTAGGGTATACGTTTTCAGAATCTAGACTTAAACTAGGAACTATTTTTCAAACTTATACTCTAATAAGAACATCAATACTCTTCCCTTATTTTGACTTAGCCCAAGAAGTGAACCCAAAATTTGCCTATTTCTAAATAAACTACAAAGGCATATACTTTCTACCGTTAAACATTAAGGAAGGTTATTTTTAGGGTTTTTAATTTACTAAATCTAAGATCTAGTTGTTCCTAACCAGTTAACCCGTTCATCAAACTCAAGTCAATTAGCCAAGATTGAATACATTAATTTTTATAATTTTTGAAATTTTTCAAATTTTTATGGGTTTTCAAATAAATATGCAAATGCAAAAATATGTACAAATGAATGCGAAGGAAGAAGACGTACCGAGCATACCCCCAAACTTGAACTTGACAGTGTCCTCACTGTTATGCTACACCAAAAAGGTCAAAATGCCGGCACTCCCCTGTTTATTTATTTATAATTTTTTTTTATTTTTTTGTTTTGAAATTTTTTTATTTTTTTATAGAAAAAAAAACAAAAATATATATACATATATACAACAAGGTCCCCCCAAACTTAAGCTTGGCCTTACACAAGCCAAAGGTTAGCACAAACCATTCAAAAATCTTATCATGGTAAAGGTATAGTCGGTGCAAGAATAGGGTGGAGATGAAAGAAATGAGAAACACGCGAGACCGTGTGAAAAGAAGAATGGTAGAATATGGTCTCGGTGGGGGGAAAGAAGGGCGTAAAGGAGAAAGAAGGATCGCGCGAACTTGAGGGTGTAAATCGAGTGAATAAATTAGCGCAATATGTGATGATCGATATGTTATAAGCGATTGCGCTAACCTATCAACCCATCGGGAAATGGGGTCAAATCCCTCAAGATTCGCAAGAAAACATGGGTACGCCGAACTTGGTATAGGAGATGAAAACGTAATGGTCACTTGTTCGGTCGGAACGATAGGAAGGAGGGAGGGTGATATAACAGTCAAAGGTTCAGGAGGCTGAATTGGAAAATCCGACACATTAAACAAAAATGGTTCAACCTCAATATTAACCTCAAAACTCTCCTCAATATTATCCTTAAAATTTTCCTCAAAATTCAACTCATCCATGCCATTATCATCAAATTCAAGACGCATATTAGATTCGGGAGAAACCTTTAATAACTCGGGATGATGATTTGAACATAAAATCTCAATTAAATCGACAGGTTCATCATCCGAAATATTCCCGGCGTCTATATCCTCAATCAAGTGAAAATTAATTTTCTTAGGCACCTCATCAAAAGCATGGATATCTATCGATTTAGGTTCTAGATGGGAGGTGTAAAGATCGAAAGGATTAGATGCGGTTTCACTCGAAAGGGGTTCTTCACAATTTGGCAAATCAAGCACTACAAAATCACACAACTCATTTTTATTTTCAACAGGTGAACTATTTAGGGCAATCGATGGAAAACAAGAGTTGTGGGCTTCAATTGGGTAAGGGTAGGTTTGATTTGAAAATCCTCTCTCATTCTCACTCTGTCCAACCGCCTCCTTATACATTGAAAAATTTTGAGCTAGCGGGAAACTAGCTACCGATTCACTAGGTTGCATAAGAGCGGCCACGGACGCTTCCACATTCCTAGTCATTTTATTTGTTGCTGCGATATACGCCTCCAACGACTCTTTCAAACTAGACTTGGGTGGTAAGGGGGTTTCGGTAAAAAATTCGAAATCGTATGGATATGCAAAACTCCTAACAGGATGTGTAGAAGCAGTGTCTAGTGAAGGTGTGAACGTCGAGTATGACTGATAGGAAGTGGGTGATTGGACAGGGGTAGGGTCAACATGTGGATAAAAAGGTGAAAAGTCGTGTGGATCCCTAGAACTAGATGAGTGGAGAGGGGTGAAAGATCAGCTGTGAGACTGAGCAATATGCTCAGCAATGGACATCGGCCTAGGAGTTACAGAAGGACTTGAAGAAGTGGTATCAACATATGGAAGTGGTAAAGGTTGACTTGGTTGACACAAGGTGGGTTGAAAAGTCAAACTGTTTCTCCTAGACGTCTCTATATCTTTCAAAGATTTTTTTGGCATGGAGGAATCGTCTTTAAATTGACCGAACAAATTGACATATGACGCAAAATTAGGTTCGGGATACCGAAATTCGGCTAATGATTTATTATGTGGGGTACCCATGTTGTAAGAAAGGGGGAAAGAAGGAAAGTTTATTGTGGTGCAAGGATTTATTTGCGGCCAAAAATTTTGCAAGTTTCTAATCAAATTTGTCCTTTTTATTTTTATTCTATTTCTTTTTATTTGGAAAAATTTTGTTGCAAAAAGATTTTAGAGAAAAGTTATGCAACAATAAAATATTACTTGCAATCTAATTTCTAATTTATGCGGAGCGCAAAAATCCTGCACAAGATCATTATTTGGAAGGGAATATATTTCTAAAGTGCACAAAATCCTGCAGGCATTTTTTAGAAAATTTATTAAGAATTACAGAGGGGAAACAGAGAGAAGCTTACAGAGCAAAGTTGGTCAAATGACGTCACTGTTCCACCGCCCTTCCGCGGCAAAACGTGGCTCCCACCGCGATTTCGCGGTCAAATTGACTGAACACTGTCCCAGAAAAATTTTGGTGCTTTGATTCGACTAGACGGCCGCGGTTCCGCGGCCTAAGGTGGGTTTTGGCCGCGGAATCGCGGCGGTATGGGGGGTTCACTGCTCCAAAATTTTTGCACTGTTCTGTTGTTTAATATCCCTTCTGTTCCAATATCCCGTTTTCTGTTTTGCTTTCTGGAAATTTCTAGATCCGAATTTGTATATCCTGCAAAAATTCAACCACAAAGTATCCCTTCGAAAAATAACAAATTATATATATTTTTATATTTTTTTGATTTTTTCAGATTTTTATGATTTTTTTAAATTTTATGATTAACCCGAAATTGCGAAAAGGAAAGTTCTACGCCATCCCCGGCGATGGCGCCAATTGATTTGAATTGATTTAGCGTGCTTGCGCTTTCTAAAAGATAGATCAAAAATATTTGTAACCGCAATCAAGAACGGCGTCGCATGAAGCTAGCCGGTGAGTACGGGTCGGTCTATAGGGATTTTGTGAATATTCGATTCGTTCTTACGAGTTAATTCCGAAGGGTGTTCGGATTGATTATTAAATATAAAAATCTAATTAATCTAGGGAAATTATCTAGATCTATTCTCGCTACGGTTAGGTTTAGGGATGGTTTGGAAATGCAGGTAAATCTCAACGCTTTCTATATCCGAATGAAGATCTGTGAGGAGTTATGGTAATTATCAATAAAGGGGATTAGATCCATTCGGGAAGGTGTTCCTTCCTCTAGGTTCTTGTCCTTCCTTTAGAGATCCTTACCCTAACCTCCATGGAAAACGCGCGCAACCGAGCTTTTACACTACGGTGTCATCGTTACCTCGAGGGGTAGGATGCCGTAGGGCGCGGTGTGTGCGCGTATGCATGGAGTCCTATTGTAAATATTTGGTAGGTAAGAAAGGGATGAGAGATCTCATTTCTCAAAATCCTTCCCCAAAGCTAAACCCTAAACAAGTTCCTAGGGCATGAAATTAAATCTACCCAGGGCAAAGAATTTAAATCTAAACTAGGGTGAGAAATAAAATCTACTTACAGATGTATCCCTCCAATCATCCATGCAGAGTTGTCAGATCTAAATTTCTGAATGGAAAAGAAACACCGATGCTCTCCGAAAGAATTTCTGAATTTTTATTAAAACGAGGCATAAGGTTTACAATCTTTAGAGTCCCTATTTATAAAGAATAGGAAACCCTAGGTTACATTTGACCCGCATGTCTACAATTACATAAATAGCCCTAGAAAGAACAGTCAACGCCGACACTGCATTTTGGTAAAAAATATTTTGCATATGGGCCCTATATGGCCGCGGAACCGCGGCCCGAGGCATGGTTTGGCCGCGGTTCCGCGGCCAAGCAATGGAGTTGGCCCATGTGATTTTGTGGGCAGCCTCTTGTTGTTTTGGGCTTCCTGTATCTATATATCTTTTTCAATTTGGGCTTCTAGGTTGGTTCCAGATCTTCAGTGAACAATTTGCAATGGATTTTTAACCGTTCGCTTTGATTCGATGTCTTGAATCTTTCTTTGTGAATTGTTCCTTATGTAGGCTTGATCAAGATTCTCTGTTTGTTGGTTAAAGTTCACATTTTCATCGTCTTTACATCATTTGCACTGTTTTCTGTCCAAGAACCTGTAACCTGTAACATGTAGCAGACATGCGTCAAAAGTACCTGTTTATTTATAAAAAGAATAAGAATGGGGCAATATAAAATGCAATATTATGATATGAACAAGAGCCGGGATTCGAGTTGACTCGTCTGAGACGAGGACTGATCCGGGTAGTACATATGTTGTACCGGAGCAGACTGTTCCTCCTACGACAGATCAGATCGCTATGCTAGGGGCCGGTATACAGGAGATGCGCCAGACGATAGGGTCGCTAGTCGAGACGCTTCGAGCGCAGCGACTAGAGGTAGTTCCACCCGTTACGGGGATCGCGATGGTACCTACAGTACAGGCAGTTACCCCTGCAGCTACGGAGGTTATTACGGTATCGCTATCAGAGTTCATGAGGCTGAAGCCTCCGGTCTTCACAGGCACCGATGCAGCCAAGGACCCACAGTCTTTCATTGATAGGATGGCCCGGATATGTCGTTCCCTCAGATACTCAGATGCGAGATGGGTAGAGTTCGCGAACTTTCGCCTGGAAGGTCTTGCGCAGAAATGGTGTGAATCGATCGAGAAGGGCAGAGCAGCAGGTCTTCCTCCTATGACCTGGACCGAGTTTGTGACGGCATTTCTAGCCTGTTTCCTTCCCCAGAGTGTCAGGGATGCCCGAGCGCGCAGATTCGAGTCCTTACGCCAGACGCCAGAGATGACAGTGGTAGAGTACGATGTACTGTTTACCGAGCTATCGGTTTACGCCCCATACCTAGTGGTTACTGAGGAGATGCGAGTCAAGAGATTTGTCTGAGGCTTGCTTACACCACTGTTCCTTGCGATCAGCGCACATCATTGCGAGACTTATGCAGCAGCTGTAGACGCAGCCTTATTAGTCGAGGAGCGCCTTGCTGAGACTTCGGTAGTTCCAGAGCCGAAGAGAGTTCGTACTGATACACCTGCACAGAGACGGCCATTTAGGAACCGCGACAGATACCTTGCAGGTGGCAGAGACTTGAGGCGAGGCCGGTTGTTCAGCACTTATCCCCAGGAGGGTCAGCCGACACCATCTAGATGTTTCCGATGTGGGAGTACTTATCATCGTGTTCGAGATAGCCCGGAGCCACATGAGGGCGAGACTGCCGTACCGCATATCACACTTCCACCTTCCCCACCCCAGAGGGCGTTGCCTATTATACCTACTGTTGCTCCGCGTCAGACTCATGCACAGAGAGGCCGTGGTCGCGGAGGGTTTGTTCCTAGAGGACGAGATGGCCGAGGCAGAGAACAGCCAGCTACCGGCAGAGCGCAGCCAGTTGTTAGTAGGGGACCGCCAATCGCAGGTGGAGGACAAGCACGGGTTTTCGCGTTGACGCATCAGGACGCGCAGGCGTCCAATGCTGTGGTCTCAGGTACCCTATCAGTATGTTCTGTTGACGCACACGTGTTGTTTGATTCCGGATCTACGCACTCGTACGTTTCCACACACTTCGTGCCGAGTTTAGGTAGAGAGTCCGGTTTTCTTGATCAGCCGCTTGTTGTGACCACTCCTGTGGGAGAGTCGTTTGTTGCTAGACACGTGTTCCGATCCTGTGTTTTTTATTGGCGAGAGAGAGTTGCCTGTCGACTTGATCCTTCTTGAGATGTTGGACTTTGACGTTCTTTGGGCATGGATTGGTTAGCCACATGCTATGCGTCTGTAGACTGCCGCGAGAAGACAGTTAGATTTTGTTTTCCCGGCGAGTCGGCTTTTGTTGTGCAGGGGGACTGTTGTGCCGCCCCTCACAGTTTGATTTCTTCTCTTCGCGCTGGACAGCTGTTGAGGAAGGGATGTCTGGGATTCCTAGCCTATGTTTGTGATACTAGAGCTACGGATGTTCCGTTGGACTAGGTTCCGATTGTTTGTGAGTTCCCTGATGTTTTCCCTGACGAGCTTCCTGGGCTACCGCCTGAGCGCGATATTGCTTTCTGTATTGATTTGATTCCCGGTACGGGGCCTATTTTTATACCACCTTATCGGATGGCCCCGGCGGAGCTTAGTGAGTTGAAGGGTTAGTTGCAAGATTTGCTGGATAAGGGACTTATTCGACCCAGTGTGTCTCCTTGGGGTGCTCCGGTCCTGTTTGTCAAGAAGAAGGACGGCAGTTTGCGTTTGTGTATCGACTACCGCCAGCCGAACAGGGTTACCATGCGGAACAGATATCCTTTGCCACCCATCGATGACTTGTTCGGCCAGCTTCAGGGGGCAGGATATTTTTCGAGGATCGACTTGCGATCAGGATACCATCAGCTGCGGGTTTGACAGGAGGATATACCGAGGACAGCTTTCCGCACGCGCTACGGCCATTATAAGTTTTTGGTGATGTCGTTCGGACTTACCAACGTCCCAGCAGCATTTATGGATTTGATGAACCGTATATTCAGGCCGTATCTTGATTTTTTCATCATCGTATTCATTGACGATATATTGGTGTATTCCCGGAGCCGAGAGGAGCACGAGCAGCACCTGCGGATCACACTGTAGACCTTGAGGGAGCACCAGCTTTTCGCAAAATTCTCCAAGTGCGCATTCTGGCTTGACAGCGTAGACTTCTTGGGTCATGTGATTACAAGAGATGGTATATGTGTGGACCCGAAGAAGATCGAGGCCGTTCAGCGTTGGCCCAGACCCACATCAGTTACAGAGATCCGCAGCTTTCTAGGACTGGCCGGCTATTACAGGCGATTTGTACAGGACTTCTCCCGTATTGCTGCACCTTTGACCGGGTTGACCCGGAAGGGAGTCATGCCAGATATTCACTGATCACAAGAGCTTAAAGTATATATTTCAGCAGCGAGACCTGAATCTCCGACAGCGCCGTTGGATGGAACTAGTAAAGGACTACGATTGCGAGATCTTGTATCACCCGGGCAAGGCGAATGTAGTGGCGGATGCTTTGAGTAAGAGGCCCGGAGGTAGTCTATCTTGTTTGAGCGCAGTGCAGAGGCAGTCATCGGCAGATTGGCAGATATTATTCGACAGCCGAGTGTAGTTCGAGTTCACGCCGATCGGGGGACAGCTTGCGCATGTTCGTGCACGCCCATAGTTGCTTGACCGTATACATAAGGCACAGTACAGTGATGACCGTTGTTCAGAGATCATGGCACAGATTGGACAGGGCAGATTTTCCGAGTTCATGATCGATGATCAGGGGATACTGCAATTTGGGACTAGATTGTGCGTAACAGATGCTGAGGGACTGCGGCGTGAGATTCTTGAGGAGGCACATCGATCGGTGTATAGTGTTCATCTGGGTTCCACCAAGATGTACCATGATATGAGAGATGTTTACTGGTGGGACGGAATGAAGAGGGACATCGCAGACTTCGTGTCGAGACGCCTGACTTGTCAGCAAGTCAAGGCCGAGCACTAGAGGCCAGCGGGAGAGCTACAGCCGTTACCCATTCCGGAGTGGAAATGGGAGCAGATTTCGATGGATTTCGTCGTGGGTCTACCCAGGACTAGGCGGGGGTATGACTCTATTTGGGTGATCGTGGATCGTTTGACGAAAGCGGCTCACTTCCTGCCGGTGAAGACGACTTTCAGATTTGCTCAGTAGGCCCAGATATACATCGACGAGATAGTACGACTGCATGGAGTCCCGACGTGTATCGTGTCCGACCGAGGCACCCAGTTTACCAGCCGACTATGGCAGAGGCTTCAGGAGGCCTCGGGCACCCGCTTGAGTTTCAGCACAGCATTTCATCCGCAGATCGACGGCCAGTCACAGCGGACTATTCAGACTCTCGAGGACATGCTCCGAGCGTGCGTTTTAGACTTTGGTGGTAGCTGGGATCATCATTTACCCTTGGTGGAGTTCTCCTACAACAATAGTTTCCAGGATACTATTCATATGGCACCTTTCGAGGCCTTGTATGGGAGGAGATGTAGATCGCCCGTCTGTTGGACAGAGCTCAGTGAGAGCAGTATTTTGGGGCCACAGATCGTACAGGAGACGACCGAGAAGATACAGCTGATTCGAGATAGGATGAGGACGACCTCAGAGCAGGCAGAAATCGTATGCTGACAGACGCCGCCGTAGATTAGAGTTCGCAATTGGCGATCACGTTTTTTTGAGGGTCTCTCCAATGAAAGGAGTGGTGAGGTTTGGACAGAAGGGGAAGCTTAGCCCCAGATTCATAAGTCCCTTTGAGATCCTCAAGCGTGTGGGCGCAGTAGCGTATCGTTTGGCTCTTCCACCCGACTTCCCAGATGTTCACCCCGTATTCCACGTGTCGATGCTTCGCAGATACCTATATGACCCTTCGCACATGATCCAGCATCAGACCGTTCAGCTCGAGCGTGATCTTTCATTCACCGAGCAGCCAGTCGTGATATTGGACCGGCAGGTGAAGAAACTTAGATCGAAGGTCTTGCCATCAGTGAAGATGCTTTGGCATAACTCGAATGGTGAAGAGATCACTTGAGAGGCCGAGGGCGAGATGCGGAAGAAGTTTTCTCATCTCTTTGAAGGTATGCGTAGCTTTATATTTTTAAATTCGGGGACGAATTTCTTTAAGGGGGGAAGATTGTAACACCTTAGGATGTGTTTAGTGGCTAATTATATTTAAATAAATGGTTTTTAATAAAAAGTTTACCAAATTGATTTTCAAATATTTTATCAAATTTAATAAATATTTTATTAGAATTTTCCTAGGCTTGCACACACTTGTGCATGTAAACTAGGGTTAAAATGGGGTTAAACCATGATTAGCAACCATGGTGGGTTAAGCCATTTTCCTTAAGTGTATTTGGTTTTTAAGTAAGTGTGTTTGTTTTTTTTAAATGGATTATTTATTTTGGGTTTGACTTGATGAGAGAGAGAGAGAATGCATGATGAGCATCATGGCTTGAGCCATGCCTTTATTAAATGAAGAGAGAGAAAGAGAGGGGGGTTGACTAGCCTAACTCCCATTTCCTTTTGTTTTGCCTCTCATTTGTTCTCATTTCTCTCACTCTCACTTACACACACACACACACACACACACTCATTCCTCACAGCAGCAACAACAGAAGCAGCAGCAGCAGAAGCATCAGCAGCAGCACCAGAAGCAACAGCATCAGCACAAGCAGCAACAACAGCTGCCTCAAGCAGCAACAGCATGCATGAGCAGCAGCAGCAGCAGCACTTCTTCTTCTACTACTCTTTCTCCTGCTTCCTAGGGTCTATTGGGGTATAATTCTTAAACTCAATTCCCTTTTTGCTAAGCTTATCTGTAGAATTAGCATCAGTTAGTGTAAAAAGTGAGTTTTTGTGCTAATATGGTGAATTGTGTGGACTTTTGGTCAGGAGATGATTTTGTTGGTTAGCCTAGCCTAGTTAAGTGTTATTAGGGCCACATAAACTGAGATTAACCCTAGATTTCACCAAAATACCATAGGGTTTCACTTTGTGCAAAATATAACGTTTTTAAGTGAATTTTTAGCTTTCTGTGATCTGCTATAGACCCGGGTATTTCAGATAAAATCTGAGTTAACTGTAGCCTACTTTTTATACCCTGATCACACCACCAGAGAACGAGACCCCCTACCTAACTTTTGGCCGCCGATTTATTCTTTCTGGCCGCAAATTGCTGCCAGATGAGGGAGTTAGGTGTTAGGGTTTTGGCTAGAGGAGTCTGCTATATTTTTAGGGTCTGTGGTATGTGCAATTTTGTAAGTTTTCACCTGTGTTAGAATCTAGGACAATATATCGTTTTTCTAACACGTTTTGTTTGCGCGACACGTGCAATACGTGAGTAGGTTCTGTGGTTGCTGCGTATCGCGATGTGTCGGGATAGTTTTAGACGCGTATACACACGTTTCAGCGTATCGTATACACGCGCGTTTAGTTCGCGATGCGAGTTTCTCGTTTGATTTCGATATCGCGTTTTGTAGAATTTTGCTTATATATGGATTCTATGTGTAAATGCTAGGTTCGCAGGCAGGTACGTCGGACGCCGCAAAGAAGGGGAAGCAAGTGGTCGGCTACACTTAGCACGCGACCAGGTGAGTAGATTTAACATCTACGGAGAAATCGCCCATATGGCGTTAAGCGTCAGGGCGTAACAGGATATTTTAGTTGTATGTGTTCATATATATACTATAGTAGCATACCTTCTTATTGCATATAGAATTGGTAGTATAGAACACTGCACTGTCACTAACGGTTCAAGCTGCACGAGCACTATTGGTATGTTACACTCACACCGTTAGTAATTGCCATGACACTCACATTATAGGATTTATATATTGTCTTGATTTTCACTTCATTGATTATTGTCATGACTTGCCGCATATTGGCATATATTTATATTCATACCATGCACACTGTATATGTGCATACCTTCATTGATATATCACTACCTGCGCACATGCACCCTTTATATTCATCTTAGTGCATACATACCTTGACATGTCTACACTTGTGCACATATACATCGTATATCCATATTAGTGCACATGTACATTGCTACACTCACATTGCGTATATATCCATTTGCACATCCATACCTATACACATACATATGTTACATACATGGATGATATTGACATGATTTAAAAACTAAGGGACCGCATGGGATATTTTCAAAATTGGATCTTTTAAAAGAGCGGTTTTCCCTTTTTTTTACTCTTAGTGTCATACGACACATTGCATGGATTTACGCATTGAGTTTGGATTTATGTGATTTCTGGATTTGGGAACCGGGGTATTATTTTAAGAAAATACGCACTGTTTTAAAAACCCGGTTTCCCTTGATATGATATTTCAGTGCGTCCACCATGCGTTTTCTCGGTTCTGAGACGTGTGACATGTGAACCCGAATCGAGGAGCTAGACGAGGCCGGTTGTGGGTACTTGGTGGACCCGATATGGTACCCCGGGGCGAGAACGGATCGCTGTGCAGTAGACGGTGAGCCTGGCAGAGCAACCACTACCTACCGGTGATTGGTTGGACCTGGCGGTTATCCGGAGGATACCGACCAGAGTCGATAGATGGATACGGGACGACACGTACGGCCGGGGCCGAGGGACGATTCCGCAGATGGAGCCCGTGGGCCGATCCGGATTGACGGAGCCCGATACTTGAGGATTTGCGTGTCGATGCTGGACACGATTATTTTGTGATATTTAGAGTGCCGATGTTGGGCACTCACGATTCTATGAGATTTACAGGATTGAGGGCCGATTAGAGTGGCGGCGCCAGAGTTTTACTGGGATTTGGGTGCATTGATGGACACCGGTTATTTTTCCACGTTGACATTCCGTGTAGATGATATTTTATCCCATGCTCAGCATTCATTATTTTACATCTCATCCTGTAGTTATAGTACCTGATAGAGTACTTTTGCATGATTTTTGTATACCCTGCTCATCATATATATTGATGTTATTAAATTGCACATGTTAGGCATGATTATTGTGTATCCAGTTCATCATATAGACATTATCTGCTGGCTTATGTTAGAGTATCGCAGTATGTGCATACTCGCGATTACCTTTATATGTTATCTACTATTCATGAGTTGGCAACTCACCCCCGTTGTGCCACAGTGTTTGCAGGTTGCCCCTCGGAGTAGTCGCCGCAGGCTGTTTTCTTGCCTCTTTCGATACAGATACCACTGCAGTTGGCGTGTGAGCACTTTTGCTGACAGGTGGGGTTTTGTGCGGTATCTGTTTATTTTCCAGTTGTATACACTGTTGTATCTAGTGCTCTCCATCTACTTTTCATGTATTGACTTAGAGACCAGTTGTGAGGACGATGTATATTATTTTGTACTCTGGTGTCGAGCTCGTTATGAGCCGACTTTTTTATGCAGCTTTATCTTTCATGATATTTGTTTTCACTTATACTGCTCATTTCTTCGCTTCGGCGTCGTATATTATCATTGTGGTGATTGTTTCCGCCGTTGAGCGTGATTTCTCCCGTTAGGGATACTTTACTCTTATTGTATATCATTTTACCCATATATTGCCTTGTACCCGATTTCGGGACGAGTTTTTACAAAGGAAATGCTGCCAAAATTTTTAAGATAATAACTTGAACTTTAAAGAATTTTACTAAGTTACTTAAGGTTTTCTAAACGTTTTAACAATTGTTTCTATTAAATGTTTTAACACCCAATACTTTTAATGGTTTTGATTTCTGGGTTTCGGCTTACTTAGTCGCGTTACGCCTGTAGACGTTACGTGGTTAAGTGCCGGTCATGGGCCGAACTTGGGTCGTGACAGCTCAGGAATCACTCTCTCCAAAGAGATGTCTCCCAAGACTGATTTGGAGAGGGCTCGCATGACCGTGATACCCTATGCTTCTGCAGTTGGGTCTATCATATACGCAATGTTATATACCAGACTGGACGCACTTAATGTGGTAAGCATGTATCAATCAGATCCCGGGGAGAAG
The DNA here is from genome assembly GCA_030015575.1 of Agapanthus africanus. Taxonomy (NCBI): domain Eukaryota; kingdom Viridiplantae; phylum Streptophyta; class Magnoliopsida; order Asparagales; family Amaryllidaceae; genus Agapanthus; species Agapanthus africanus. The sequence continues at coordinate 100,385,201 of CM057346.1, read as the reverse complement.
CACTGGACAGCTGTGAAGAATATTCTTAAGTACTTAAGAAGAACTAAAGAAATGTTCTTGGTGTATGGTAAAGGAGAACTCCCGGTGGGTCCTTTACCCATTCGAGCTTCCAGAGTGATAAGGACGACAGTAAGTCGGTCTCGGGTTTTTTCTTTACCCTTAATGGAGGGGAGGTATATTGGAAGAGTCATTGCTGAACTTGGTATGGTTCTATCCATTGAGGATACAATACCCTTGTATTGTGATACTGCCAAAAAAGCTGTCTGGATGAAGAAGTTCATTGCTGAACTTGATGTGGTTCCATCTATTGAGGATCCAATACCCTTGTATTATGATAACAATGGAGCCGTGGCTTTGGCCAAGGAACTCCGGTCCCATCAATGATCTAGACATATTCTTAGGCGGTATCACCTAATCCGGAAGATAGTAGATCGCCGGGAGATCGATATTAGGAGTGTTGACATGAAGGATAACACAGCGGATCCACTCACGAAGGCCATCCCCCAGACGCAATTTGAGAGAGTTTTTGGGATGTTGGGTATGAGATACTACAACAACTGGCCTTAGTGCAAGTGGGAGATTGTTAGGAATATGTATACCCTGGAGGCCATTATTGTATGATATAGTGGATGCTTAGACATATATATAGAGGACTTTCTTGCTCGACATGATAATATGTTATCTGGTTGCTCTTTATCTTAACATGTATATTTGTATTGTTATACTGTCTCTCTGATACATGTTGATAAAGCCCATAGGATGTTAGCTAGACTACCAGGACTATGATGCAGATCATACTAATGGGGCTTGTGTAGTCCGCAAGCACATCCTTTAATAGTTCCTAGTCGAGGGGATATCGAGACAGGGCATCGATATTCCAGAGTAGACTAGTGTGTACGTTTCTTGACTTTGTATGGGGTGATGGTTGATCCCACATCCATTGGTGTTTGACATCAACGATTTTACACATGTGTTTATTAGAGAATGGGTACACCGAATAGGACTCGCCGAGAACTCCTAGATGGTACCATACCTATCGTCAGATAGCAGTTCTCTGATAACACTTGTACAGGTTAGTCTGTAGACCCGAGATCGTCATAGTGTCTTGTGTGGTTCCCACTGTGCTTTGATTTCCTCCCTACCACGGCTCAAAGGAGTCATGCAAACAGTTGGATTTTGGGTGCCGTCCCAAGTCACATGGAGGCAGTGAGCGATTGGAGGGGTTTCGTCTCTCCCGGTATAGAGAGTTGATGTTGCGCTATGCTCGATTGACTATAAAAGCAAGTCCCTGGCCAGGGCTGATGAGATTTACTGGTAAGTGTTATCAGTAGTTTCTCTAACCATTATAGGTCACACATCGGCATGACTTATCAAGTTTCTAGGGTCTGACGATTCCACCCTTAGACTCGATATCCGACATATCAGACGAAGAGACCGGACTGTACGGTAAGTGTTGCTTATAGACTTTGCGGGAGTTTGGACAAGCTTTCTTGTTGATCTTCTATTCGTTCAATACCTGGGTAGCCGTTACGTCCAGCTAGTACCGCTAACGGCTTGTGGGTGACTGATGCGATTGTTACCTACTGCTGGCATATTGACGAGTCTTTAGAGTCCCACACAGAGGTTTCCTATCTCAAGCGAAACGAAGTAGGGCACATATGGTGATATGTACGGGAGCTTGATTAAATACGAGTATGTGATACCGTATTCTAATCTTGCGATATTTGATATCAGTTAGGTTATATGTGATATAAACGGATTGTTAAATCAAGTGTTGATTCAATATATATATATATATATATATATATATATATATATATTAACTAGTATTAAATATTATACGGTTATATGTTATAGAACCGGATTATTGAATCAAGTGTTGATTTAATAATGTGATATACATATATAGATGATATTAGTCAGTTATATATGATATAACCAGATTATTGAATCAAGTGTTGATTTAATAATTTAATATATATTTATATTTGATATATTTGTATATTAACTAATATTGTGCTCACTAATGATTTTCTTCTTTTGTTATATATATATATATATATATATATATATATATATATATATATATCAAATACTATTGTGTCATGGTAGATGATACATTGGACATGGGTGTATGAGACTCACACCATGACCTAAAGATAATTGGGTGATTATTTATTAAGAGGAAAATAAAAATGAGTGGATTAGTGAGCATGGCTTGGATGCTTGTGGAAGCATGTAGAAGCCATGACCCATCTCTCATTTTTTGTTTTTTCTCTAGATATTTTTCTCACCCAACCTTATCTTTAACCCATGGTTCACTCTCTCATTAATGATTTATAACCTCACTCACCCAAGTTCATCTTCTTCCTCCTCTAGTCTTTTTCTTTAGTTGGAAAAATAAAGAGAAAAGGATTTCTAAAGTGAGCAAAATTCCTACTTCATCAACCTATACTATCTTAGCCCTTTAGTATAGCTCGTTTGCTTCACTAATACCTTGATTAGTGAAGAGATAGTTTGAGTTAGTGAGACTTCAAGGTGGATCATCTTCGGCTTCAAAGACATCAAAGTAAGCTCGATCCTTTCTTCAAGTGGAGCCAAGAAGAGTTCTAGGGACTACTACTTGGAGCTAAGGGACTACTGCTTGGAGCTATAGAAGTGAAAGACTTGGTCTACAAAGGTTGTAATCCTCTTCACTTTGTTATAGAACTATTTTGCTTGCATAAAACCCTAATTCTCTAGTTCGATTCTAGGTTAGTGTAGCTTAGACCTCTAGATTTTGAAAATTGCATACTTGATGCATATGGAAACCTAGTAGAGGTGCTAAGACACACTTTCAGGGACTGGTTCCGAGGGCTTGCGCCACGCTCCATCTCAACCTTCGACGAGCTGGCTACCCAATTCATCGGTCATTTCGTCGGAAACAGGCGACAGAAGAAGACGATCAATTACCTGTTCACCGTCAAGAGCGAAGACAGGAAATCCTTCAAAGGGTATGTCATTCGCTTCTACAATTCCCTTCTGGAGGTTCCCGAGCACCACGACGAAACGGTTATCACCGCGCCGAGGTCGGGTCTTATGCACAAAGAGTGGCTCCGCTCTTTAGTATTGGCGCAACTTGAGACCATGGCCGAAGTGAAGGCATCGACCGAAAGAGAGATCCAACTCGATTTAGAGGTGAACTCCAACCTGCCATGAGGCGACCAAGTAGACCGAAAAAAGAGGGACAGGGAAGAGAAAAAGAAATTCGATCGCCCGAAACCTTATTCCCCGAGGTTCCAGGAGTACACCCCACTGAATATTTCCTAGACTGAGCTGCTGGAGGAAACTAAGGGCGAAAGGTTCTTTAAGTTCCCGCTAGCTACCCAAAGAACGGGCAAGCGTCACTGTGGCCCGTACTGCGCCTATCATAGATCACACGATCCTTCGACTGAGAGCTGCAAACAGCTCTGTGACTACATAGAAGAGTTGATCCGCTCCAGCCACCTGGTGAAGTACCTAAGGGACAAGCGGCAGGCAAAGCTGGAGCAAAAGGAAAAAACCCCTCCCAGGGAATTAACGATCGAGCAAATCATGGTCGTTACCGAGGACCCAGCTCGAGAAAGTGGGGGGGAGCCACCGCCTCCTACCAGTCGAGGAGGTAAGCGATCCGCCCCACAAAAAATGCAGGAAGGATGACCCGATCATATTCATCGACGAAGACCTTCACGGCATTTCACTCCTTATAATGACCCCCTTGTGATAGCGGCCCGAGTCCACCATTATGAGATCCAGAGAATATTGATCGATTCCGGGAGGTCGACGGACATCATGTTCTACGACTGTTTCCGACGTATGGGGTTGGTGTTCCCCGCCGAAAGAAGCGACCGGGACGTTAGGACGTCAGGGCCTGAATTCCGAGGGTAGATGCTAATTGGTGCTATCCGTCCACCTCTCCGAAGATACCAAGTTGATTTATGGCACCGCGTATCGAAGGTTTAAACGGATGCGGCCGATGTAGCAGATTTCGTCAGATTCCCCCTCGTTTAAGGGGTTTTTGATTGTGGGGACGCTCTTCCCTACAGGCGCAATCCCCTGCAGTTAATTACGCTACCGCTTCGTGGTAACCACTTTCTCCTTCTCCAGATGGTCACTTCGTGTCGTGGGTATTTGTTTTGTTTTTGGTTGCCCATGGATTGTATACGGAGACTAATTTATGTTGTCGCTCGTAAGAAGTGGATTAGTCCAAATCCGTATTTTCTTAGATTTGGGTTTGGGGGTTGGGTTTAAGGATACGTTAGTCTCATTTGAGAATAAGATCAACTTAAACGTTTGTTAAGGATACGTTAGTCTCATTTCAGACTAATATCAACTAAACGGGATCGTTTAGATCCAACAAAAGAGCATTTGGGCTCTATTGTTTAGTTTAGGGACATTGCGGTCGATTAGTTTAAGGACATTACGGTCCAGGTTAAGGACATCGTAGTCCATGAGTTTAAGGACCCCACAGTCCGGTTTAGAGACATCATAGTCTATAAGGTTTAAGGACATCGTAGTCCATGAGTTTAAGGACCCCACAGTCCGTAGAAATGTGTGGTTGTAATGACCCGTCACCTCTCTGAAGACGTTGAAGGATTACAACGACAAATATCAGAGGAATAAAGAGATGTTCCCTCGAACCAAGTGTAGATTGATTGGAAAATCTGTAGCCCAGTTTGGGACTAAGATTTGTTGAATATTCGTGAGCAGATGGGCTCAATTGAATATAATTTTGAGGACTTACGGCCAATGTTGGGCTAAGTCCAATTGAAATTTTTAACCTTTTATCGCTCTGGCTGTTGAGCCTTAGCCCAATTGAAATTTTTAACCTTTTATCGCTCTGGCTGTTGAGCCTCTATTTGGGCTTGGCCTTTTTAATAATACTAAGCATTGGGTTCTGACATCTTTTGTCTTGTATTGAATGCATAGCATTCATCAGAACAATGTATGTTCTGACAGTGTGCCACGTGGCGCGCCAGGCGCTTTGCGCCAGTCAAAGAGCGCATAGCGCTTCTGTCGGGTAGCACACGCGAAGATAACACGTGTCGCGCTTAGCGCTGAGCGCTAGTTTATTAGTGCATTGCGCTTTTAATTTATGAGCACTTTGCACTGATTTAATGGCGCACCAGTGAGTGACACGTGGCATGCTTGGCGCTGAGCGCCAGCCCATGAGCGCAGTGCGCTGTTTTTTAGAAGCGCAAAGCGCAAGCTGTGTCTGTGGTTGACACGTGGCATGTTTTGGCGCTGAGCGCCGGTCCAAGGAGTGCAAAGGCTCAGTTCATGAGTACAGGGCACTTTCCAATAGCGCAAAGCGCATTTGATCAAATTTATGATCGGAGAACAAGTTTATGTCCTTTTTAAAGGAGGCTTTGCCTCAAGATTCAAAAACAAAAGTTCTTGTTTATAAAAGAGCTCTGCCTTGTAGATCAAGGATCTATGAATGAAGTAAATACTTCCTTTTCTTTTTGTTTTTTTTATGATGAGATCTGTTGATCTCTTTTTTTTATCAAAGACCTTGGTCTTTTGTAGATCTATGATCTTTTTTAGAAGATAGTTCTTCTTTTCATGAGATGATTTCATCTCTGTGTTCAAAGATCATGTTCTTTACCTTAGAGAAATGATCTTCTTTTGCTAAAAGCTTGCTTTCTCCCTTTGAATTTTCTTAAAGTTTGCAGGTTTTTTTTTCTATATCAGACTTGAATTCTTGGGGCCTTTATATAGGGCAAACTGATTTGATAAATCAGTTAAAGAGATCTTTCTCTGATTGATTTGGGGATATTTCCCACCGTTGGATCTTTGATCCTAAGGCTTCTGTTTTGCAGAAGATAATTTTCTTGTTTTAATAAGATTGGAAAGATCTTTCCACAACAGAATTTTAATTCTGATTAATTAATAACTTATTATTAGATCTTTTGATCTATCGGTGGGGAATTTTTAATTCCAGCGCTGGCGAACCTTGAGCTAGCGCACCTACATTCGACACGTGGCGCGCAGTGCAGAGCGCAGTGCGACTGCGCTAGCGCACCCGTGTCTGACACGTGGCGCGCAGTTCAGAGCGCTGGATCTGAAGCGTTGCTTCAACAGAGGTGTCTTTTCACTTCTCATTTTAAGTCAAACTTGTATTCCCCAGAACTTTCATTTCCACTGTGCACAAAGTTTTCTGTGCCTAGTCTTTATAACTTGAAGCAAAGCTTCTTTCTTTTCTCATCTCCAGAGAACCCTCTCAATTATGGCTTGTAACCGCCCATATGCTCGTCGATAACCCTGGGAAGCGCCCATTCAGGACATTGTTCCTCGTTTTGCTGCGCGCTTGGTGGATCCTTCTCTTACGGATGACCAATGCGACACAGCACGGTACGAGCTCTTGACTCGTGTAGGGTCTCTTCTCCCCCCACACTCTATTTGGCTTCGGATGAACCTTGCGTCTGTGCTTGCTGATATTCCCCCTCCTCCAGCAGAGATGTCCTCGGCAATGCTTGATGCTGCTGAAGACAAGATCGAGTGCTTCTTCGAGGCGCATTTGATCACTGAAGCCCTGCGAGATTGCTCTGCCCACTTGCTGAGCTAGATACGGGCTCGTCGGGTCGTTATCTCCACTTTCTCTTGTGAGTGCGGCGTTGATCGATGGATGGCTACTCCTCGAGAGGATCGCCGTTTTGACATGGTGGAGAAGACGGAGAGGGAACTGGACAATCTCCTCCTTAGCTTTGCGAACCCCTGTCCTTTTGATCCCATGTTTGGTGATCTGTTTTCAATGTAATAATAAAAAGATGTTTTAATTAAGTATTTTATTATCCGCTAAGTGTTCCTTTGCTTTTAATTCTTTTTTATTCCTTTGTAAGGCGTTTATGCGCTGCATAATTTGATTTTCCATATTCAGGTGCGAGTAATTCTTGTAAGGGTGAAGCGCTTCTGGCGCTTAGCGCTCTCGTGCTTTGCACGTGGACGCCGTTTCAGAGTCTTTGACTCTTATTGCAGGAGCATTTGATGTTAGCACTTTTCATGAAGCGTTGCTTCGCTTTCCAATCTTGGAAACAGAGCTTTGCTCGCGCCCGTGTTTGACACGTGGCGTGCGACGCTCTTAGCGCTAGCGCACTCATGGTGCGCTGCCTAGGGCACAGCGCAACTGCGCTAGCGCATCCGTGTTTGACACGTGGCGCGCCTAGCGTGGGGCACTGGATCTGAAGCGTTGCTTCAATTTTTGACTTTTGAAGTTTTAAACAGTGATTTGCTCTGATTGGGGGAAGCAGAAGCGTCGCTTCATTTCAAATCTTGGAATTTGAACAGAGTTTTGCTCTGATTGGGGAAACAAATGTCCCCCCACCGTTGCGCTTACGTGGCCCATACGTGAGTGCGGCGGGGGTAGCATCTTAGCCATTGAATCGACTTTTAGAAGTTGAAACGGCTCCCAATGCCTATAAATAGGGCCTTTGGCCCTCTAAGATGACCATTGTTCATCTCCTTCTTGTTTTCTGAGAATTTCATTCTCCCATAGAGCATAGCTCTTTTGTTTACATAAAATTAGGTAAAACTCTGTCAAAATTTAGGTAAAATTAAGAGTTTTTAATAAATTAGGGTTTTACCCATCTAATAGAGCCTTGCTCTTTATAGATCTTTGATCTACAGAAAACCCATTTAGGGTTTCATTAGTAGTGCTTTGCTCTCATGAACCTATAGATCTAAAGAGATCTTTTGGGGTTTCTCAGCCCATAAACAGAGCCTCGCTCTTTTGAATCATGTGTAGATTTCTTAATCTTTGATAAAGAACTCTTAAGAGTTTTTTCATGGATCTTGAAGATCCCAGAATTTTTAATTCATAAAAATTAATTGATTTTAATTTTCTTTTCTGATGGGTTTTTCCATCATCATTACAGAGTCAGGCTCTTAGCGTTCTCGGGGAATCTCTTTAAATTCCTTTCATAATTGACTTTGACAGGTATCATTCCTGTCTGCAGAGCCTTGCTCTCGAGGAATTTAACTTCTTGACCCCAAGGGTTGCTTATTAAATGAGATTCCCTTTTAGGATTTCTCACAAATTCGAACTTATTAGGTGTCGTATTTAGGATTCGTTTTCTCCATGGGGATACCAAGGGCCGTTTCAATCCCTGTGCCTTTTTTTTTAATAAGAATTTGCTTAATCAGTCTGTCCGCTAATTCTTATTGATTTTCTTTTTCAGGAGTTATGGACGCTCATATGTATGACCTTGATGAGATTATCTCTTACGGAGACATCCGCTCACTCGGCCGTTCTCAAAATCGAGAATTCACAAACGCCCAATGTGCCGAAATCATGAGTCGCTTTGACGCATACAATGGTCGACTATTTCCTCGATGTTCCTCTCTCCTGAAACTTATCGTGGGGGCGATTTGGGAAGCGCTTCCTTTATTCTGTACCGGCATGTCGCTTAAGGCATTGGATGCTGCCGAGGATAAGGTGCACTCGGTGTATCTGATGGGCCTAATCTCAAAGAGAAGGCGAGACAACCTTATCGATCTCCTGCATTAGGCTTTTCAACAGGCGGCAATACTTGTTGCCTATCGGAGGGTGGAGGACATTCGTGAGGATCCCGACGCTTGTGATCGCGAAAGAAAGCATACTAGGATGGTTCGAAAGGCCTGGAAGATTCTGGACAACGTCACTTTTGAATTCCTCAATCCATGCCCTGGATATGAGGTTTTGCCATTGTAATCATTTTGATAATATTTTTATTTACTGCTTTCATAATTGTAAGAATTTTTTCGAAGTATGAATGGCAAATTCTTCATTTCAGCTTGTTTTATTTTATGTACTAAATCTTTTGCACATGCATGAACGGGTATGCCTCGAACGCTTAATTAAGTGCAAATCAAATGTTCTCCTTGTCGTTTTCTTCTCTTTTCTTTGTTGCCGGCATGTTATCTTAGTAAGCGTGACCGGCAGATGATAGAGTGAGCATCTTGTCTTGGCTTCTTCGAGGGGTAGTGATAGCTTAGGAAGCAGATTCAGATCTGTTACCTAAGACTTTTCAACTTTATGAGCCATGAGGGTCTCATAAAGACTTTTCTCCCTACGAGTCGAGAGGATCTCGTAGGTGTATTTTCTCCTTAAGAATCGTGAGGATTCCTAAGTGTGTTTTCCCTTATAAGTTGTAAGGATCTTATAAGAGAGTTTTCTTCCTTACGAATCGAGAGGACCCGTAAGTGTTTAGTGGGATAGACATGTAAATGACGTATTTCCGAAACTGGGTCATATGGATGACGTATTTTCGTGACAGGGTCATATGGATGACGTATTTCCGAAAGGGGTCATGTCGATGACGTATTTCCGAACGGGGTCATGTGGATGACGTATTTCCGAGCGGGGTCATGTTGATGACGTATTTCCGAACGGGGTCATGTGGATGACGTATTTCCGAACGGGGTCATGTGGATGACGTATTTCCGAGTGGGTTATGTTGATGACGTATTTCCGAACGGGGTCATGTGGATGACGTATTTCCGAACGGGGTCATATGGATGACATATTTCCGAACGGGGTCATGTTGATGACGTATTTCCGAACGAGGTCATGTGGATAACGTATTTCCGAACGGGGTCATATGGATGACGTATTTCCGAGCGGGGTCATGTTGATGACGTATTTCCGAGCGGGGTCATGTTGATGACGTATTTCCGAACGGGGTCATGTGGATGACGTATTTCCGAACGGGGTCATGTGGATGACGTATTTCCGAGCGGGGTCATGTTGATGACGTATTTCCGAACGGGGTCATGTGGATGACGTATTTCCGAGCGGGGTCATGTGGATGACGTATTTCCGAACGGGGTCATGTGGATGACGTATTTCCGAGCGGGGTCATGTTGATGATGTATTTCCGAACGGGGTCATGTGGATGACGTATTTCCGAGCGGGGTCATGTTGATGACGTATTTCCGAACGGGGTCATGTGGATGACGTATTTCCGAGCGGGGTCATGTGGATGACGTATTTCCGAACGGGGTCATGTGGATGACGTATTTCCGAACGGGGTCATGTGGATGACGTATTTCCGAACGGGGTCATGTTCATGACGTATTTCCGAACGGGGTCATATGGATGGCGTATTTCTGAACGGGGTCATGTGGATGACGTTGCGTCTGTTGTAATGAGACGAATATCGGAGTGGTCTCCAGGTTGTTTTGGAACCATCGAGATTTGTCTTCGTTCTTCTGAATTGTGTACAGGGATTGATGTAATATCACCTGTAGGGCATAAATTTTATTTTTTATTTCCGCGATGCTCTATCATTTCAGCTTTTATATCACGAAGGTCGCGATTGCCCAATCATTTCGGCTATTTTTCGCGGTGCTCAATCATTTCGGCTATTTATTTTATTTTTACTCGCTGTTTTTTATTGCGGGTTGCTCAATCATTTTGGCTATTTTGCATGCATACATTTTTTTTTACTTGCTGATTTTGTTGAAAGTTGCCCCATCATTTCGGCTATTTCGTATGCATGTGTGGCTTGCTAGCTTCTTGCTGCAAACTTGGAATTAGACACCGACTTCGGCATCAGTACCGCTACAATTGGGATATTTCTAGGAGCGAATCATCATTTGCTTCTGTCGATAACGAACAAAGGTGGCTTAGCGAACAGGGTTAGGATCCTGTCGACTAAGACTTTTGACTTCATGAGCCGTAAGGGTCTCATAAAGGTTTTTTCTCCCTACGAGTCATGAGGATCTCGTAGGTGAATTTTCTCCTTAGGAATCGTGAGGACTTCTAAGTGCATGTTCTCTTATAGGTCGTAAGGATCTTACAAAAGTGTTTTCTCCTTATAAGTCGAGAGGACTTACAAGGGCTATTCACCGTGCAGACATATCCCTAATCACGGATGGGACTTTGTTAGGAAAATGTTTATTCGCTCTCGTGGATTGTATACAAAGGTCAATATTGAGCCACTTGTAGGGCAATATTGGAGGTTGTGGTGGCTTCTTAGGAACAGGTTCAGATCCCTGTAGCTTAATATTTTTGAATCTTATGAGCCGTGAGGGTCCCATAAGAGGGTTCTCCTTACGAGTCGTGAGGATCTCGCAAGTGTAATTTCTCCATAGAGATTGTGGGGATCCCTAAGTGTGTTTCTCCTTTGTGAGTCGTAAGGATCTCACGCAGGTGGTTTCTCCTTATAAGGTCGAGAGGACCCTGCAAGTGTCTTTTAACGAGATTGCGCCCTTTCGGGTTTTCACAAAACTCGCCGGTAGCCCTGCTGTTTTTACTCACGGAGCCCTTTCGGGTTTTCATCCGTGCCCATCTTGGTTATTAACATACCGTTTTCTTCTTCTTTCTTTTATTATTATTTTTTTTGTGTCAGGTTTGGGGTGCTGCAATCCACCATAGTTTGTCGACGTTTCGGTCAACAGCTAGTTTTAGGACATAGTGGTCCATCGTTAGTTTAAGGACGTTTCGGTCCGTTGTTAGTTTAAGGACGTTTCGGTCCGTTGTTATGGAAGCGGCTACTACCTATAGAGTTTAGGCTTAGGAAGATAGCGAGCGGACATAGTCGTCGTCATCTATCGTTGACCTAGGCCGTGACTCGTTAGGCGTAGTATTTCTTTAGGAAGCGACCGTTTATTGGCCTGAAAGGTCTTTCTCCATGTATGTCCATGAGTAGATAGGCTCCACCCTGGTAGACCTTGTCTATGATATACGGGCCTTCATAGTTCGGCTCGAATTTCCCCCGTTTAGCACGATAGGGGATCATAGGTCTTTTAACCACTGGCACGAGTTCGCCTTGGCAGAATGTCCTCGGCCTAGTCAATCTTTCGTATGAGCACGTCATCTTTGCTTTATAAACCTCCAGATATTGTTGCGCTATGAGTCGGGTTTCATCAAGGGCATCAAGCTCCTCAAGCCGAAGGTGAGCATTCTCTTCGTCTGTTAACTCGTAGTGAACTGCCACTCGTAGAGAGGGTAGCTCTATCTCGAGAGGGAGTACCGCCTCTGTACCGAATACCAATGCGTACGGCGTTGTGTTAGTGGCTGTTTTGAACGTAGTTCGATACGCCCAGAAAGCTTCATGCAGTCTCTCATGCCAGACCCTCTTACTTCGGGACACCATCTTTTTTACGATCTTCATCAGGGTCTTGTTAAAAGCCTCAGCTAGACCGTTAACTCGGGGATTATAGACTGAGGAGTATCTCCAGTCTATGTTATGCTATTGTGCGAAGCGGCTTATCTTGTGGCTTCTCTAGGCTGGCCCGTTATCGGAGATAATCCGTCGTGGAGTTCCAAACCGATAAATGACGTGCGTCTTGAAGAAATGGAGGATATTCTCCATCTTCACTTCCCTTAGCGGTACTGCCTCTGCCCATTTGGAGAAGTAATCAGTTGTCGCCAAAATGAATCGATGTCCTCTGGACGATGCTGGTTCGATAGGCCCGATTATGTCGGTCCCCCACATTTCGAACGGCCAGCTAGCCACTGTCGGATGTAGCGGATTCGGATGCTGATGGATGAAGTCTCCATGAATCTAGCACGAATGGCACTGCTTCGCGTATTCGAGGCAGTCTTGGATCATTGTGGGCTAATAACAACCCATCTGTTTGATCCTCATCTTCATCTTCGGCCCGGCTTGGTGAGAACCGCAGAGTCCGTCGTGAGTTTCTTGGACGACTCTCTTTGCCACTTCAGGTCCCAGGCATCTTAGCCATAGAGAATCAAATGATCTCTTATACAGAGTATCATTGACGAAAGCAAAAGACAGAGCTCGTTTCATAAGCCGATGTCTTGAGGACGCATCTTTAGGTGTTCGACGGGATTTGAAGTAGTCTATAAAGACTTCTCTCCAATCCGCGGCCTTTTCCTGATCTTTTATTTGCAGAGTCATTCGCTCGGTCGCTCCCTTTTCTTCGGAAGACTCCGGAGATATTTCTGCCGGTGCAAGAACCCGACGGCTTTGCACAACGATCCTCACATCATCGAGGTTCTCGTCGGCCAGCTCTTTAGAGAGCTTGGCTAATGCATCCGCCTTGCTATTTTCCGTGCGCGGTATGCTTTCCAGGGTGTAGGAAGGAATTTGGGTCAACAGTTGCTGCACCCTTTCGCCGTACTTTACTAACTCTGGTTTGCACGTCTGATAGTCGCCATTTACTTGACTAACGATCAGTTGGGAATCTCCGTATATGAGGAGGTTTTCAATTCCCATATCGATAGCGATCTCGAGACCTGCTATCAAAGCTTCATATTCGGCCTCATTGTTCGTTCTCGGCTCTGTCAAGGAGAAGGCGAAGCGCATTATCCCTCCTTGTGGAGTTACGAAGATAAGGCCTACCCCCGATTTGATTATAGGGGTAGTTTGTTTGCGCTTCTTCATGGAAGACGCTCCATCAAAATAAAGTTCCCACTGGGTATCACCCCCGTCGATCGTGTCAAACGCATGTACGTCTCGCAGTTCGCAATTCAAAGGAGAATCGGCAGGTATCGGATGCTCAGCAAAGAAGTCGGCGATGGCCTGGCCTTTCACTGCCTTAAGAGGCCGATAAGTTATCGAGAATTCCATCAAGAGTAGGGCCCATTTAGCGAGTCGTCCTGTTAATATGGCCTTTGACATCAAATATTTGAGAGGATCCACCTTCGATATGAGATGGACCTCGTGTGCCAACGCATAGTGTCTGAGCTTCATTACTGCGAAGATCAACGCCAGGAAATGTTTTTCAATGGGAGAGTAATTACTTTCTGCCCCCAGTAGAACTCGACTCAAATAGTAGAGAGCTCTTTCCTTCCCTTGGTCGTTCTTTTGTGCCCACAACGCGCCTAAAGAACCTTCAAGGGCTGTTGTGTACAGGACGAGAGGTTTTCCTTTAATGGGAGCGGCCAGTACTGGCGGATTCTGCAGGTATTGCTTGATTTCATCCAGTGCGCCTTGGCATTTATGATCCCAGATGAATGGGGTTCCCTTCTTCATCAGGTGACTGCAAGGACGACATTTTCCTGAGAGATTGGCTATAAATCGCCAGATGTACGCGAGCTTTCCTTGGAGAGACCGCAATTGCTTGAGAGTCCTTGGCGGAGGCATTTCCATAACCATCTTAATCTTCGACGGGTCTATCTCGATATCTCGGTGTCGGATGATGAATCCCAGAAATTTGCCCGAGGAGACTCCGAACGCGCATTTGAGAGGGTTCATCTTCAAGTTGTACTGCCGGAGGCGCTGAAATACGATCTTCAGATGCTCTAAATATTCCTCGTATGATTTTCTTTTTACCACGAGGTCGTCGATATAGCATTCAACGATTTCAAGTATGAGGTCGTCGAAGATTTTCGTCATGGCCCTCTGATAAGTGGCACCGGCGTTCTTTAGACCGAAAGGCATCACCTTGTAGCAAAATATACCTAAAGGAGTCTGGAAAGCAGTGTGCTTCTGATCCTCGGGATGCATCTTTATCTGATTGTATCCTGATGAGCCATCCATGAAGGAGAAAATCTCATGAGTGGACATATTTTCTATCATCAGTTCGGTGACCGGTACTGGGAAGTCGTCCTTCGGGCAGGCTTTATTGAGATCCCGAAAGTCTATGCAGATGCGCACCGTCCTATTTTTCTTCATCACTGGGACAATGTTAGTGATCCAGTCAGGATATTGAACTTCCTGGAGGAAGCCGGAGTCGATTAGCTTCTTGACCTCGGCGTTGATGCTCATCTCAAGCTCAAGCCGCATTCTCCTTGGTGCTTGTTTGATTGGCTTAACACCCGGGGATATTGCTAATTTGTAGACGGCAATCTCTGGATCTAGTCCTGGCATCTCGGAATAATTCCATGCAAAACAATCTCTATGCTGCATAAGCACGTCTTTTAGTGCAGCCATCCTTTCTTCAGACAATAGCTCACTAACGAATGTTGGCCGCGGATCACTTATTGTCCCTAAGTCAATTTTCTTGAGGTTATCTACAGTAGTATGTATTCCATCTTCCAGCTCTTTTGGTGCCGGTGGAAATTTCGAGATTACCTCGTCATCATTGTTTTTGAAGCACCAGGGGAGTTCATCCACATTCTCGGGCTCATCTTCTAACAGTGTGATCACATGACAGGTACGAGCTCGCTTCCAAGACCGATGTTGATCTGGTTCTATTCTCGTGGATTTGGGTTCATGCTTTTGTGGTGGGGTTACCCTCCAGCTGCTGGATAGAGCGAACCTGCCTTGTTGGTATTGATCTTCGACCCAGTTCTTAAAGGTGAAGCAGTCTTCACTAGGTGCCCTACTGCCCTGTGATAGGAGCAGTAGTCCGGGTGAGAGACTTCGCCTGCTTGCTCGGGGTGCTTGGACTCCGGGAGGGTAATCATTTGGTGTTTTGTGACGAGATCGAATATCTTCCTTGTCTTGTCTTGAGGAAAAGAATATTCTCGACTCATTTTTTTCATAAGAGACGAATCCGGACTACTCGATTCCTGATCACGTGGCTTCTTAGACCCGCTTTGTCGTTGTTGAACGCCTTTCCCGTTCTTTGATTTATGTCTGCCTCTGCGTCGGGCCTTTTGTACAACGGGTTGATAAGGAGGAGCATTTTCATTTTTCACAGCCTGCTGAAGGAGGCGTTGCGTCCTGGCTTTCTCGTAGATGGCCATTTCGCGATTATGGTCGTCTCGAACCTTTTGACCTGCTTCCCTTATAAGCTTGTCCATTTGTTCTTCGAACGATGGACTGGGTATTTTCACGGCAGGAGCTCTTTCTGGTTCAGGGTTAGCCTCTTCCCACAGAGCATCTCCTTCTTCATCAAAGTCATGTATGACGTAGCAGTCGTGAAGTAGCTCTCGTTTCTTGGATTGAACATATCCAAGCCCGGTCGTTTCTATTCTCCCGTTGGGCAACTTTCGTTGAGTTTCGGGAACATTCCATATCTTGTTATAGAACCGTGCTTGTCGTGCAGTTTGCTTAAGGGGTACACCTTGGTGTTTCAAGAGTCTCTTTAGTCCATCTGTGTAATATCTGGGCAAACGGATGGGCTAGAGCCTGTCAAGTGTAGAATCCGCGCCATGCCAGATTTCTTTCTCCACTTTGGTTTCCCCGGATTGGTAGAATAGGATCGCCTTTTCACCTTTTCGCCTGGGAGGGACGTAGAATGTCTGCAGTTCCTCCACACTGTAGGTATCAAGCGCATCTAGTTCTTTATGATGCTTGGGCGGGACCATAGCAACTTGCAAACTTTGCTCTTCATCAGCGAAGGTTTGTATTGAAGGCCGAGCAGAGAATACGGTATGAACCTCATCTTCCGAGTCGCTACCGAAGATGAGCATAGGAACGGACAGTCCCGGCTTGTTGCACTGGGGCAGACCTGAGTAGATTATCTCTTCTTCCTCCTCGGTATCACTCCCGAAGACCGGAATGGTGGTGATTGCTTTGTCCTCCGGTTTGTGACATCTTTCTGTGTCCTCAAAGTCTGGTAAGAAGTATTTTGCGTCTTTGTACTTGCGGACTTCGTTCATGGAGAATGGGTTTAGCTCTCCTGTCACAGTATACTCGAGAATATTTCATACATTGATGTTGTGTAGAGGGAATGATGTTGTACTCGTGTAACCAGGGCCGGCCGAGCAAAGCGTTGTAGCATGTCTTGGCGTCAATGACGTGGAACTTGATATCAGTGACGAGCAGCCCAAAGCGTAACGTCAGTATCACGGACCCAAGCGTCCGTGATGACTGAGAATCGAAACCGGAAATGGTGATCTTATCTCGAGCGAGGTGTTGAACACTCATGCAGATTTCCTTTAGCACCCTTACGTTAAGGAGATTGACGGAGGACCCATTGTCGACCGGGATTTTACCTATCTTGATATAATGATAGTACCCGGAGACATATAGGGGACGGTTGTGTTCGCATGTCCCAAGGAGGAGATCTTCATCGCCGAAGGTGATATCGGCTGTGTATACTTCTTCCAGCTCGTCCTTCATCTTTTCTTCGGTGAGGAAAGCTTGGAATTGTTCGGGTTCCTGCAGTGCCTTGATTAAAGAATCTCTCACCTCTTTGGATAACAGGAGGGCGTCGAGAACGCTGAGCTGCGAGGGTATCTTCCTCAAGTGTGCAAGAACGTTGTAGTCCACCTTACTCTTCTTCGGCGGGTCTTTGGCTGTCAGCTTTTCGACGGCTTGGTCATCAAGGATGATATCCTCAGAAACATTTTCTTTCCCCTTATCCTTTCTATTTGACCCACTGTTCGAGGGTCCAAGATTCTTTTCGGGCAGCGTGCGGTTGCACAGCTGAATATTTTCACAGGTCCTCGGTTCTTCCTCTTTTCCCAGGGCGGACTCTTTAAAGAGAGGGCCAAGAGCTATTTCTTCATCAGAGTCGCTCCCGAAGGTAAGAACTTGCGATCCCCCGGCATTGACCATGCGACAGTTGCCGGTGGTTCTTTTATGCTCCTCGGTCATACTTCTCTGCTCCCGACAAGTTTTGCATTTTATCCGCTTGAAATTTTTCCGGTGAGCAACATATCCCTGCTACCATCTTTTAAAAGCGTTGCACTCTTCAGTAGGGTGCGCAATCTTTTGATGATATAAGCAGTAGCTAGGATGTATTTCTGCTTCACCAATAATGTTTCCTTCGGAGGGTGGCAGTTTCATTCCCATTGATATGGCTTTGGCGAATCTCTTCCTCATCTTGAACCTGTTTTTATTCGCAATAGAGGTATTTTGATCTGACGGGGATATTTCAGCCCTTTCGTCCAGTCGCCGACGTTTGGCCTTTTCAAATATGGTCATCTCACGCTCCTGATCAGCTTTGCTTTTAAGAAGAGCCGTGTTTAGGAATGCATCAATTATTTCATCTAATAGCCCCAGGAGTTCTGGCCCAGGACCTGCCCCCAGTTTCTTTGTGCAAGGAGCCTCTTCATTGTCTAGCGACGAATGAGAGATCACATGGCAACTTGCCACGTAATCTTCAGATTCAACCGATGAGTCTTCTCCATCATTTCCGTCCTTAAGGACGTGGCTGAGAAACTCTTGAAGTGTGACCGGAGTCCGTGCCTTCTGGTTATACTCTTCCAGCGCGTCAATATGTTTTTGTAGGTCCGTGCGCTTGTCGCCAGGCTTCACAGGCTTCTTGGATTTCTTCTTCTTCTTCGAAGATTTTGACGGCTGGGTGTGAGTGCTTTGGCTATCACCACCAATTTTTAGAGTTGGGCGCAGCTTTAGCATCCCCTTGATGACCTCAGGTTCCAGTGGATTCTTCCATCTAATTGCTGGACATGTGTGGAGATCCTTCAGCATTCTTTTCGTCTTGGCTGAAAGAGCAACCTCCCATGGAGCTTCTTCTATGAAAGAACATGATGCCCCCAGTGTATCCGTTTTCTTGGGAGTGTGTGGCCGAGGTGGGTTCACCTTCCAGTTCTCAGATAATACGAATTTTCCCTTCTGGTGCTGATCTTCTATCCGGCTTTTGAAGATGTAACAATCCTCGATCGGATGCCCAACATTCGGTGATAAGGGCAGTAGTTAGGATTTCTAATGTTGCCTGGTTGCGCTGGGCGTCTTGGCTCTGGGAGCGTAATGAGCCTGTTGCGGAGTGCAAGCTCGAATAACCTCTTTGTCTTGTCTCGAGGGAACGAGTAAGGGTGACTCATTTTATCTTCGAGAGATCGAGTTCTGTTATTTTGGCGCTCAACTGGTCTCGGGCCACCACGCTGCTGTTGAGCATTGGCCACGACGATCGCTTTCCCCTTTCCTTTCTCGTTTCGAGAGTCCGGCTTTGGAGAAGACGGTCTATGACCCATCTGGTCCATTTGGGCCAGCTTGTCGATCAAGGCTTGAAAAGTAGTCGGCTTGAAAAACATCATGAACTGGGAGATGGTCGCCTGCGGATCAAGAGTGCCCACGAACATGCCCACCGCCGGCGCTTCTTCGATGCGCAGTTCGCATTTTGACCATAAATTTCGCCACCGTATTGCGTATTGAACCCACGTTTCACCTGGCTTCACCCTGGCATTGATCAATGTCGTTATTGGGGTGCGTTCGCTAGCACTTGCGAATCGCTGGGTGAATAACAGCTCCATTTCTGCGAAAGTCTTGACGGAGTCGTTTGGAAGTTCAGATTACCACTCAAATGCCGTCTCCGACAAGCTGCCGATGAATTAACGAAGTAGTAATTTATCATCACCTCCGGTGTTGCCACATAGAGCCCTGAACTGGGCGACATGCTGGTGGGGATTGCCCGTCCCTTTGTATACATGAAATTTAGAGATCATATATCCCGGCAGGTACTTTATTTGGTCATACCAGCCTAGATATGGTCGCCCAGTTTTAACAACTTGGCCGGCTGCTTCATTCGCTTGGTGAGCTCGTATTTGCTGAGCAATATAGTCATCCAGAGCGGCCTTGGAAATAGTTTCCTCTTTGGCTGCCGAAAGAGCCGGAGGAGGGTTCGATGTCTCTCCTATGTCGTCTTCGATAATGATCGGAGGGTCTTCAGCTGGAGGTTCCGGCTGTAACATCATCCCGACCATTTCTTGGAAGAGAAGCGCCATTCGTTTTATGTTGGCAGCTTGTTCTGTGGCTTCTCTGTCCTTCTTTTCGAGGACTCTGCGGAGGAAGTCAGCATCGGTTTCTTGTTCATGACGCTGCTCTGATGAAGCCTCAGGACATTCTTTTGGCCCGGTGAGTGCGGCCATTTGCACCAGCATTTCCTGAAGCTTCTGCTGTTGTTGTTCTTGAGATTTCGTCACGGATCGGGTGAGCGGTCGGTGACCCGTCGAAGCACGGCTTTCCTCTTTTCCAGAAGCCATATAAACAGTATGCACCATCATGCCCCCAGACTTGGGGCATTTAGGCTTAGCGTCTTTGCGATCTGCCGTAGTCGCAGGGGCTTTCTCTGGCCTCCTTCTCTTTTGAGCAGTTGACGTTGAGGGGGCCGTTGCAGCGGGCACCTAGGTGGTTGTCGTCCTTTATGACTTGCCAGGACGGTTCTCTTCCTGCTGAACTTTTAGCTTCTTCTGTCGACGGGAATAGTCTTGATCAATCACCGACTCTTGGACTCGTCGCCAGACTTTGTAAACTTTGGAGGGAAGCCGCTGAGGGGACTGCCCCGGCTTCGTTTCTGTAACATTCTCCACTGGAGGAGGAGATCTTTTCAGTACGGCGGTAGGAGAGTTTCTGCGCACCTTGTTCAGCAGTTCGAAGCTGTTCCCAATTGAAACAGCAGCATTGACTCCCACCGTTGGGGCTGACGGAGTTAGTCCAGAGGGGGAGTTGCCCCAGCCTTCCTCACTCGGCGCCAGTAGCGATGTCGAGCGCGTCGAGCTGTTGGGATGGTTTCAGCTTGAGGGGTGACTTCGTCTTGCCCCCTGCTTTGGAGAAGGGCTGTTGCTGGCGTCAGCCTCTTGAAGACTGAGGTCCGTTGAGTAGCAGGATTTAATCTGTCAAAGACAGACCTTGGAGTAGGAGCGGGAGTGGGAGCTGGAACAGTCAGTCTTACAAAGACCGACCCTTTGGCAGGAGAAGCCGTCTTGACGACTTCAGGAGCAGGGATGGCTATCCTCTTCGGAACAACCTTTTCTAGGATTGCAGGCTTTATCATGGGCCCACATGGACTTTGGCCAAATCTGGCGAAGACTGAGGTGCTGGAGCTGGACGACCTATTGAGAGGGGCTGCGGTAGTAGCAAGCCGATCAAAGACCGACTTCTTGGGAGCTTCTAGGGTTGGTACAGGGGTGCTGAAGCTTTTCGGTGGGAGCATAGTCCCAAAAAACAATCCGGTGGTGGCCTGAGTCACCTGGTCCACCGGCATCGTGAACAAGGAGGCTGCTTGGGGCCCGTAGGCTATGCCTCCAGATGAGGCGGAGCGCGAGTTACAATTTCAGTTGGAACACTTCTCGCAAGTGGGTGCCATTGATGTTTCGCTTTCTGCGCCAAGCAAGAAACCAAATCTTAGTACCTCGAACCCAAGGGCAACCATATCAAACCGCGATTCGTTTGCGAACACGACACACGAAGTGTGGAGTGGAAAAAGGAAAAGGTCCCACGGGGCATGCCAGAATCTGTTCCCCGCCGAAAGACGCGACCGGGACGTTGGGACGTCAGGGCCTGAATTCCGAAGGCAGATGCTAATTGGTGCTATCCGTCCACCTCTCCGAAGATGCCAAATTGATTTATGGCACCACGTATCGAAGGTTTAAAGGGATGCGGCCGATGTAGCAGACTTCATCAAATTCCCCCTCGTTTGAGGGGGTTTTGATTGTGGGGACGCTCTTCCCTGCAGGCGTAAGCCCCTGCAGTTAATTACACTACCGCTTCGTGGTAACCACTTTCTCCTTCTCCAGATGGTCACTTCATGTCGTGGGTGTTTGTTTTGTTTTTGGTTTCCCGTGGATTGTATACGGAGACTAATTTATGTTGTCGTCCGTAGGACGTGAATTAGTCCAAATCCATATTTTCTTAGATTTGGGTTTGGGGGTTGGGTTTAAGGATACGTTAGTCTCATTTGAGACTAAGATTAACTTAAACGTTTGTTAAGGATGCGTTAGTCTCATTTCAGACTAAGATCAACTTAACGGGATCGTTTAGATCCAACAAAAAAGCATTTGGGCTCTATTGTTTAATTTAGGGACATTGCGGTCGATTAGTTTAAGGACATTACGGTCCAGGTTAAGGACATCGTAGTCCATGAGTTTAAGGACCCCACAGTCCGGTTTACAGACATCATAGTCTATAAGGTTTAAGGACATTGTAGTCCATGAGTTTAAGGACCCTACAGTCCGTAGAAATGTGTGGTTGTCAGGACCCATCACCTCTCTGAAGACGTTGAAGGATTACAACGACAAATATCAGAGGAATAAAGAGATGTACCCTCGAACCGAGTGTAGATTGATTGGAAAATCTGTAGCCCAGTTTGGGACTAAGATTTGTTGAATATTCGTGAACAGATGAGCTCAATTGAATATAATTTTGAGGACTTACGGCCAATGTTGGGCTAAGTCCAATTGAAATGTTTAACCTTTTATCGCTCTGGCTGTTGAGCCTCTATTTGGGCTTGGCCTTTTTAATAATGCTAAGTATTGGGTTCTAACATCTTTTGTCTTGTATTAAATGCATAGCATTCATCAGAACAATGTATGTTCTGACAGTGCGCCACGTGGCGCGCCAGGCGCTTTGCGCCAATCAAAGAGCGCATAGCGCTTTTGTCGGGTAGCGCACGCGAAGATAACACGTGTCGTGCTTACCGCTAGTTTATTAGCGCATTGCGCTTTTAATTTATGAGCGCTTTGCGCTGATTTAATGGCGTACCAGTGAGTGACACGTGGCATTCTTAGCGCTGAGTGCCAGCCCATGAGCGCAGTGCGCTTTTTTAAAAGCGCAATCTGTGTCTGTAGTTGACACGTGGCATGTTTTGGCGCTGAGCGTCGGTCCAAGGAGCGCAAAGGCGCAGTTCATGAGTGCAAGGCACTTTCCAATAGTGCAAAACGCATTTGATCAAATTTATGATCAGAGAACAAGTTTATGTCCTTTTTAAAGGAGGCTTTGCCTCAAGATTCAAGAACAAAAGTTCTTATTTATAAAAGGGCTCTGCCTTTGTAGATCAAGGATCTGTGAATGAAGTAAATACTTCTTTTTCTTTTTGTTTTTTTTATGATGAGATCTGTTGATCTCTTTTTTTTATCAAAGACCTTGGTCTTTTGTAGATCTGTGATCTTTTTTAGAAGATAGTTCTTATTTTCATGAGATGATTTCATCTCTGTGTTCAAGGCTCATGTTCTTTACCTTAGAGAAATGATCTTCTTTTGCTAAAAGCTTGCTTTTCTCCCTTTGAATTTTCTCAAAGTTTGCAGGGTTTTTTTTCTATATCAGACTTGAAGTCTTGGGGCCTTTATATAGGGAAAATTGATTTGATAAATCGGTTAAAGAGATTTTTCTCTGATTGATTTGGGGATATTTCCCACCGTTGGATCTTTGAACCTAAGGCTTCTGTTTTGCAGAAGATAATCTTCTTGTTTTAATAAGATTGGAAAGACTTTCCATAACAGGATTTTAATTCTGATTAATTAATAACTTATTATTAGATCTTTTGATCTATCGGTGGGGAATTTTTAATTCCAGCGCTGGCGCACCTTGTGCTAGCGCACCTTACGCTGGCGCACCTACGTTCGACACGTGGCGCGCAGCGCAGAGCACAGCGCGATGCGCTAGCGCACCCGTGTCTGACACGTGGCGTGCAACACAGAGCGCTGGATCTGAAGCGTTGCTTCAACAGAGGTGTCTTTTCACTTCTCTTTTTAAGTCAAACTTGTATTCCCCAGAACTTTCATTTCTACTGTGCACAAAGTTTTCTGTGCCTAGTCTTTATAACTTGAAGCAAAGCTTCTTTCTTTTCTCATCTCTAGAGAACCCTATCAATTATGGCTTGTAACCGCCCACATGCTCGTCGATAACCCTGGGAAGTGCCTATTCAGGACATTGTTCCTCGTTTTGCTGCGCGCTTGGTGGATCCTTCTCTTACGGATGACCAATGCGACACAGCACGGTACGAGCTCTTGACTCGTATAGGGTCTCCTCTCCCTCCTCCCCCACACTCTATTTGGCTTCGAATGACCCTTGCGTCTGTGCTTGCTGATATTCCCCCTCCTCCAGCAGAGATGTCCTCGGCAATGCTTGATGCTGCTGAAGACAAGATCGAGCGCTTCTTCGAGGCGCATTTGATCACTGAAGCCCTGAGGGATTGCTCTGCCCACTTGCTGAGCCAAATACGGGCTCGTCGGGTCGTTATCTCCACTTTCTCTGGTGAGTGCGGCGTTGATCGATGGATGGCTACTCCTCGAGAGGATCGCCGTTTTGACATGGTGGAGAAGACGGAGAGGGAACTAGACAATCTCCTCCTTAGCTTTGCGAACCCCTGTCCTTTTGATCCCATGTTTGGTGATCTGTTTTCAATGTAATAATAAAAAGATGTTTTAATTAAGTATTTTATTATCCGCTAAGTGTTCCTTTGCTTTTAATTCTTTGTTATTCCTTTGTAAGGCGTTTATGCGCTGCATAATTTGATTTGCCATAATCAGGTGCGAGTAATTCTTGTAAGGGTGAAGCTCTTCTGGCGCTTAGCGCTCTCGTGCTTTGTACGTGGGCGTCGTTTCAGAGTCTTTGACTCTTATTGCAGGCGCATTTGATGTTAGCACTTTTCATGAAGCGTTGCTTCACTTTCCAATCTTGGAAACAGAGCTTTGCTCACGCCTATGTTTGACACGTGGCGCGCGGCGCTCTTAGCGCTAGCGCACTCATGGTGCGCTGCCTAGGGAGCAGCGCAACTGCGCTAGCGCATCCGTGTTTGACACGCGGAGCGCCTAGCACGGGGCGCTGGATTTTTTTGACTTTTGAATTTTTAAACAGCGCTTTGCTCTGATTGGGGGAAGCAGAAGCGTCGCTTCATTTCAAATCTTGGAATTTGAACAGAGCTTTGCTCTGATTGGGGAAACAGTTGGGTTCATCCGACCTTCAACTGACCTCCCATGTCCTCTCCGGGATCACCAACTATTCTGTTCCGGCAGAAGGATCGGTCACCCTCCTCTTCAACATTGGGGAAGCGGGAAAGACGCGGACCATACCGGTGAACTTCCTCATTGCTAAGGTACTATCATCCTATCACGTTCTCCTGGGACGTCTTACCCTGAACGCCCTCTGGGATCAGATCTCGACCTATCACATCGCGCTTAAATTCCTTTTGGATCAAGGGGGATAGGCCGGGTCTATAGGGACCAGCAAACCGACAAGATTTGCCTCGCCTCAACGGGCCTCGCCGGAGAGTAGGGCAGCGATTTTGGAGGCATGCACGACTTCCAGGAATCTTTAGATACACATGATGACTAAAAGGAAGTTCGTGGTGCCCCGGTGGAAGCGTTGACGGAAGCCCCCCTCGTAGAGGGGACCGATAGCCGGACAGTCCAGATTGGCTCGCTCTATACAGGGGACCACCGTGAAGTCCTAATCCGGTTCCTCCGAGATAACACGGACGTATTCGCTTGGGCACCAGCGGACATGCCCGGAATCGACCCAGAAGTAATCTCCCACAAGCTCGGGGTCGACTCGAAGGCCCAGCCCATCAGACAGAAGAAGAGAAGTTTCACACCGGTTAAACTAAAGGCGATAAATGATGAGGTTGATCGATTGTTGTCCACCAACTTCATCAAAAACCTGGACCATTCGGATTAGCTGGAAAACATGGTCATGGTCAAGAAGGCAAACGGGAAATGGCGCATGTGCGTCGATTTCATGGACTTGAACAAGGCTTGCCCCAAAGACAACTATCCGCTTCCTCGGATAGACCAGCTAGTGGACAGTTCGGTCGGCCATGAACTACTGAGATTTATGGACGCTTTCTCCGGTTACAATCAGATCCAGATGAACCCGGCCGATGAAGAACTTACCACCTTCACCACTGATTAAGGGGTCTACTACTACAAAGTGATGCCCTTCGGAGTCAAGAACGCCGTGGCCACGTACCAACGACTTGTCAACAAACTGTTAAAACCGCAGATTGGTAGAAACATGGAAGTCTACATCGATGACATGCTCGTAAAATCCACCTCGTCAGCTAGGCACACTAAAGACCTCGGTGAGACGTTCGACGTCCTGCGCAAGTACAAAATGAAGTTGAATCCAGCTAAGTGTCCATTCGGAGTCACCAGTGGGATGTTCTTCGGGTTCATGGTTACCCACCGAGGAATCGAAGCAAACCCTGAAAAGATCAGCGCCATCCTCAATATGGCAACACCCAGGAGCAATGTCGACATCATGAGACTCGCGGGAAGGGTGGCTGCCTTGAGCCGCTTTATGTCCAGATCCGGAGAAAAGTGCATCCCGTTTTTCAGGGCCCTGTGGAAAATTCTTAAGTTCGAATGGTCTGAAGTGTGCCAGAGCGCTTTCGAACAACTTAAGGCACACCTGGCGACCCCGCAGCTACTCACTGTGATGAGCTATTACTATATCTAGCCATCTACGACCAAGCTGCAGGCTCAATGCTAGTCAGATAATTCAAACGCACACAGAGACCGGCCTACTACGTGAGCCATGTTTTCAAGGACACGAAAACGAGATACCCGGCCATAGAGAAAATAGTCCTGGTGGCTGTCTTCACCTCCAGAAAACTTCGACACTATTTCCAACCGCACACAATCCTCGTCCTCACCGAGCGACCTTTAGGGTCTATTCTCACCTCCCCCGAATCGTTAGGTCGTTTGGAGAAATAGAGGTGGGAATTGTCCTAATTCGATATCAAATACCGCTCCCGACAAGCCATCAAAGCACATGTCTTAGCGGATTTTGTTGTCGAATGCACCATCCCCACTAAAGAAGAAACGACAGCATGGGCCCCGAACCACATTCCTCAGTCGAGGAGGTGCCCGACCCCATCCCGGATTGGGTGCTCTACGTGGACGGATCCTTCACAGAGGAGGGGAATAGGGCTGGCCTGATCATCCGCGGCCCGGATGAAGCAGAAATGGAATACTCTTTAAAGCTCGGGTTCAGAGCGTCAAATAACGCCACGGAATACGAGGCTTTGTTGGTAGGACTACGAATTGCATCCGGGGTAGGGCTGAAGACCATCAGGGTTCGCAGCGACTCCGCACTAGTCGTCGGCCAAGTAACCGGGCGTTTCGAGGCCCGGGAGCCACTCATGATAAAATACCTGGCCGAGGTAAAAAGGCTTCGGAAAAGCTTCGACGAAGTCCAAGTGGAGAAGATTCCCAAAAACTTGAACACCTAGGCTGATGCCTTGAGCAAGCTTGCTTTTTCCTATTCGGCCAACCATAAAATAAATATCCTCTTCGAAGTCTTGCCATGGCCCAGCGTGGAAGACGAAGAGGTAACACTTCAGATCTACACAACGCAAGAAGAAGGCCGAGATTAGAGAAAGTTCCTCATGGAATTCCTAAAAGACGGTATACTCCCCAAAGACTGAGGAGAAGCTCGCCGGCTTCGAGCCAAAGCAAGACATTTCGTATGGAGCAACGGAAACCTGTACAAGAAGTCATACACTCAGCCTCTGCTCCGGTGCATTGACCCTCACGAGGCAGACTACATTATACAAGAGATACATGAATGGGTCGGGGGAGCACATCAAGGGCCCACACCCTGGTCCAGAAGACACTACTCCAAGGGTACTATTGGCCGAGAATACACCAGGATGCCAAGAAGCTGGTCAGAAGATGCAAGAACTGCCAACTCTTCGGCAGCATACCTTGTCTTCCCGCCACCGAACTATCGCCACTCAGTACCCCTTGGCCGTTTGTGCAATGGGGGATGGATATGGTGGGCCAACTCCCCACCGGCACGGGCTGACACAGATACATTCTTGTCACTGTAGACTACTTCATGAAATGGATAGAGGCCATGCCCATCAGGAAATCGGACGCCGCCTCTACGATAAAGTTCCTACAAAACAACATAATCTCTCAATTTGGAATCCCGAGGTGCTTGGTTACCGACCATGGGACCAACTTCGAAAAAAAAAGTCAAGGAGTTCTGCAACGACTACCACATATTGATGAAGTTTTCCGCGGTCGCACATCCGCAATGCAACGTGTAGGCCGAGGTAGCGAACCAAGGCGTCATTTGCAGTCTCGGAGCCTATTTGGAAGGAAGGCAAGGCAGCTGGGTCGAGGAATTACCGCGGGTACTATGGGCGTTGCGGATGTCGAAAAAGACACCTACGGGAGAAACCTCATTTATCCTCTGCTACGGAACCGAGGCGATGATTCCCACGGAAATCGGACTACCCAGTTATAGGTTGAACACTTTGACGACAAAGCTAACACCTTGGCACTCCGAAGCAACTTGGACATCTTTTTGGAAAAGCGAGATCGAGCGCAAATCAGAACAACCGCCTAGTAGCAGCAGACCGCTCGCTAGTACAATGCCCGAGTTAAATATCGGGCCTTCAGGATGGGAGATTTGATCTTACGAAGAATCGTAGAACAAGGGAGAATGCACAAGTTCTTCCCAAAGTGGGACGGACCGTTTCTCATAACAGAAGTGTTGCCCGGTGAAGTATACCGCCTGCAGGACGCCCGGGGCCGTAATTTTCCTCGGCCCTATAATGCAGAATTAAGTTGTATAAATAAGCATGTACCTTCTTTTAAATAATGTAATTCTTTTTCAGCTTCATCGTTAGATAAAAGAAGAGAAGTTCGGCATTAACTAAGTCTTCCAAACTAGGTTCTTTGGAGAGCTTCTCATGCCCACCGTGGGGATCCAAAACCCTCATCGTGAGGCCACCGAGCAGATTCCCGCTCGGTCCATCCACAACGGGTAGCTTACTGCTCTACAAAGGTATAGATCCAAAGCCCTCATCGCGAGGCCACCGAGAAAATTCGTGCTCGGTCCATCCACAACGGGTAGCTTACTGCCCTACAAAGGTGTGGATCCAAAGCCCTGTTCCCGGCCGGAAGACGCGACCGGGACGTTGGGACGTTCGGGCCTGAATTCCCATGGCAGATGCTAATTGGTGCTATCTGTCCACCTCTCCGAAGATGCCAGGTTGATTTATGGTTCCGCGTATCGAAGGTTTAAACGGATGCGGCCTATGTAGCAGACTTCGTCAGATTCCCCCTCGTTGAGGGGTTTTTGATTGTGGGGACGCTCTTCCCTGCAGGCGCAATCCCCTGCAGTTAATTACACTACCGCATCGCGGTAACCACTTTCTCCTTCTCTAGATGGTCACTTCGTGTCGTGGGTGTTTTTTTTTTTTTTTGGTTTCCCGTGGATTGTATACGGAGACTAATTTATGTTGTCACCCGTAGGGCGTGGATTAGTCCAAATCCGTATCTTCTTAGATTTAGGTTTAGGGGTTGGGTTTAAGAATACGTTAGTCTCATTTGAGACTAAGATCAACTTAAACGTTTATTAAGGATACGTTAGTCTAATTTTAGACTAAGATCAACTTAACGGGGTCGTTTAGATCCAACAAGAGAGCATTTGGACTCAATTGTTTAGTTTAGGGACATTGCGGTCGATTACCAGTTTAAGGACATGGTGGTCCAATGTTAGTTTAAGGACATCTCGGTCCAATGTTAGTTTAAGGATATTACGGTCCAAGGTTAAGGACATCGTAGTCCGTGGGTTTAATGGGATCCCACAGTCCGAGGTTAAGGACATCGTAGTCCGTGGGTTTAAAGGGACCCCACAGTCCGGTTTAAAGACGTCATAGTCTATGGAATGTATGGTTGTCGGGACCTGTCACCTCTCTGAAGACGTTGAAGGATTACAACGACATATATCCGAGGGGTTCAGAGATGCACTCTTGAACCAATGTTGATTGGGAAATCTGTAGTCCAATTTGGGACTAAGATTAATTAATTAGATTATAAGCGCATGGGCTCAATTAAATCTGAATTGAGGACTTATGGCCAGTCTTGAGCTAAGTCCAATCAAGTTAAAATGTTTAACATTTATTTTGGGCTGTTTAAGCATTTGTTTGGGATTGGCCCTTTTAACAATGCTGAGCATTGATTTAAATTCTGACAATGTTTTTCTTTTATTGAATGCTGAGCATTTATCATAGCTCTGGGATTTATTAAAGAACATTTTATGTTCTGTCGGCGCAACATATGGTACGCTTGGAGCTTTGCCCCAGTCAAATAGCGCAGTGCGCTTCTGCCACGTGGCACATACGTGAAGGACACGTGTCGCGCTTGACGGTAGGTGCCAGATGATGAGCGCATGATGCCAGTTTATGAGTGCTGAGCGCTAATCCATAAGCGTATTGCGCTTTCAGTTTAGTGGCGCACACGTGAATGACATATAGTGCGCTTGGCGCTGAGCGCCAGCCCATGAGCGCAGTGCGCTATTTCAAGAGCACAAAGCGCTAGTAGTTAATTGGCGCATACGTGATTGATACGTGGCGCATTTGGCGCTGAGCGCCGGTCCAGAGAGCACAGAAGCCCATTTCAAAAGCGCAAAGCGCATTTGATCAATTTTATGATCCGAGAAACAATTTATGTTCTATTTAAAAGAGGCTTTGTCACAGGATCTAAGAACAACCGTTCTTATTTTGTTTCAATCTCTTATATTGATGAAAGGCTTTAGCTTTATGGATCTATGATCCTTAAGAGAATTGAATTATTCTCCCCTCCTTTTTATAATGAGATGTCCATGATCTCTTTAAGGAAGACTTTTAGTCTTATAGATCTATGATCTATGAGAAGTAAGTTCTTCTTTGTTTTATGATGAGATCTTTTGATCTTTTTATAAAAGACCTTGGTCTTTATAGATCTATGATCTTTTAAGAAGAGATTTCTTCTTTTTAATTATGAGATGATTTCATTTCTTTGTTCATCACCATTCTTTCTACCTTGAAGAAAAATCTTCTTTTACTGAAAGCTATGCTTCTCTTCCTGAAATCTCAAAGCTTATGAGGGGGTTCTTCTCTATGAGACTTGAAGTCTTGGGTCCTTTATATAGGGGAGGCTGATTTGTTAAATCAGTTAAAGAGATCTTTCTCTGATTGATTTGGGGATGTTTCCCCACCATTGGATCTTTGATCCTAGGACTTCTGTTTTACAGAAAACAATCTTCTTGTTTTTAACAAGATTCATAAATCTTTCCATACAAAATTTATTCTGTCTTTTGGTAATTTTTATTTACCATTGGATTATTGATCCAATGGTGCTCTGATTTACAGAGCACAATCTTATTATTTGGAAAGATTTTGAGGAATCTTTCCTTAACAGAATTTAATTCTGATTAATTAATGATTTATCATTATTATTAGATCTTTGATCTAAAGGTAGGGAGCTTTTAGTTCCAGCGCTAGCTCATCCGTGCTTTCCACGTGGTGCGCTGCTTAGAGTGCAGCGCACTTAGCACTAGCGCACCCGTGCTTTGCACGTGGTGCGCCACTCAGAGCGCAACGCACTTGGCGCTGGCGCAGACGTGCTTTGCACGTGGTGCGCTGCTGAGAGCGCAGCGCATTTGGCGCTGGCGCACACGTGGTGCGCTGCTCATAGCGCAGCGCACCTGGCGCTAGCGCACACATGCTTTGCACGTTGTGCGCTGCCTAGGGCGCAGCGCACTGGGCGCTGGATGAAGCGTTGCTTCATTTTAAAATTTGAATTTTGAACAGAGCTTTGCTCTGATTGGGGGAAACATATACCCCCTCCCCACCGTTGCGCTCACGTGGCCCACACGTGAAGTGTAGCGGTGGCAGAATCTCTGACGTTGGATCAACTCAGAAGTCGAAACGGCTATTTGTGCCTATAAATAGGACCCTTGGCCCTTTAGATGATTTTGTTCATCTTCTTCTTGTTTTCTGAGAATTTTTACTCTCCCACAGAGCATAGCTCTTCATTTTAAGAATCTTCAAAAGTCAAAACTCTGCCAAAATTTAGGTAAGGATAATTTTTTTAAAAAAGATTATTTAAGAATCTAGGGTTTAACCCATTAATAGAGCCTTTTAGGGTTCCATTAACAGAGCTTTGCTCTCTCAAATCATGTTGATTTGTTAATCTTTGATGAAGAACTCTTAAGAGTTCTATTCATGGATTTCAAATTCATTAAAAGCTTTGCTTTTAGGGTTCCTGATGGGTTACTTCATCTTCTTCAGAGAGCATGGCTCTTAGCATCCTCGGGGAATTTAAAGAAATTTCCCTCATAATTAACTTAGACAGGTGTCACTCCTATTTGCAGAGCATTGCTCTCGAGGAGTTTAACTCCTAGACCCGAGGGGTCGCTCATTAAATGAGATTTCTTTTTAGGATTTCTCACAAATTCGAATTTGTTAGGTGTTATAATTAGAACTTGTTTTCTCCATGGTGATATCAAGAGTCGTTTAAATCCCAGTGCCTGTTTTTAATAAGAATTTTCTTAATCAGTCTGTCCGCTAACTCTTGCTGATTTTCTTTTTCAGACGTTATGGACGCTCATATGTATGACCTAGATGAGATTATCTCTTATGGCGACATTCGCGTACTCGGTCGTTCTCAGAATCGAGAATTCACAAACGCCCAGTGTGCCGAAATCATAAGTCGCTTTGACGCATACAATGGTCGACTGCTTCCTCGTCATTCCTCTCCCTTGAAGCTTATTGTGGGAGCGATCTGGGGATCACTTCCTCTATTCTATGCTGGCATGCCGCTTAAGGTATTGGACGATGCCGAAGATAAGGTGCACTTGGTGTGTCTGATGGGCCTAATCTCAAAGAAAAGGCGAGACAATCTTATTGATCTTCTGCATCAAGCTTTTCAACAGGCGGCAATACTTGCTGCCTATCGAAGGGTGGAGGACATCAGTGAGGACCCCGACGCCTGTGATCGTGAGAGGAAGCATAGTAGGATGGCCCGAGAGGCCCGAA
Organism: Agapanthus africanus; assembly: GCA_030015575.1. Taxonomy (NCBI): domain Eukaryota; kingdom Viridiplantae; phylum Streptophyta; class Magnoliopsida; order Asparagales; family Amaryllidaceae; genus Agapanthus; species Agapanthus africanus. The sequence goes on along the minus strand of CM057346.1, from coordinate 100,352,909 downwards.
ACATTTTAGATGGCCTTACTTTTGAATTTCTCAATCCATGCCCTGGATTTAATGTTTTGCCATTGTAATCATTTTAACGATGTTTTTGTTTACTGCTTTCATCGTTGTAAGGACCTTTTGAAGTATGAATAGCAAATTCCTCGTTTCCTGAATGTGCATCAAATGTTCTTCTTACTGTCGCTTTCTTCTCTTTTGCTTTATTGTCGGCGTGTTGATTTAGCAAGCGTAGCCTGCAGATGATAGAGAGAGCATTCCGTTTTGAATTCTTCAAGAGGTAGTGATGGCTTAGGAAGCAGGTTCAGATCTGCTGCCTAAGACTTTTCAACTTCATGAGCCGTGAGGGTCTCATAAAGACTTTTCTCCCTACTAGTCGAGAGGATCTCGTAGGTGTATTTTCTCCTTAGGAATCATGAGGATTCCTAAGTGCGTTTTCTCTTATAAGTCATAAGGATCTTACAAGAGAGATTTCTTCCTTACGGGTCGAGAGGACCCGTAAGTGTTTAATGAGATTGGCATCATCCGCGTTTCACGGAGTCAGGAGTTGCTCTGGGCGTTTCCCATGGGGTCAAGATTGACATAGGCCGTATTCCACGTGACCAGAAATTTGCTCTGGATTCTTCCCACGGGGTCATAGCCGTGTTCTGCGAGGACCAGGCTCCGCTCTGGATGTTTCCCACGGGGTCAGGATTGACATAGGCCGTGTTCCACGTGACCAGGAATTTGCTCTGGATGCTTCCCACGGGGTCATAGCCGTGTTCTGTGAGGACCAGGCTCCGCTCTGGACATTTCCCACGGGGCCAGGATTGACATAGGCTGTGTTCCACGTGACTAGGAATTTGCTCTGGATGCTTCCCACGGGGTCAGGATTGACATAGCCGTGTTCTGCGAGGACCAGGCTCCGCTCTGGACGTTTCCCACGGGGTCAGGAATGACATAGGCCGTATTCCACGTGACCAGGAATTTGCTCTGGATGCTTCCCATGGGGTTATGATTGACATAGCCGTGTTCTGCGAGGACCAGGTTCCGCTTTGGACGTTTCCCACGGGGTCAGGATTGACATAGGCCGCGTTCCACGTGACCAGGAATTTGCTCTGGATGCTTCCCACGGGGTCATAGCCGTGTTCTGCGAGGACCAGGCTCCGCTCTGGACATTTTCTACGGGGTCAGGATTGACATAGGCCATGTTCCACATGACCAGGAATTTGCTTTGGATGCTTCCCACGGGGTTATAGCCGTGTTCTGCGAGGTCCAGGCTCCGCTCTGGACGTTTTCCACGGGGTCAGGATTGACATAGGCCGCGTTCCATGAAACCAGGAATTTGCTCTGGATGCTTCCCACGGGGTCATAGCCGTGTTCTGCGAGGACCAGGCTCCGCTCTGGACATTTTCCACGGGGTCAGGATTGACATAGGCCGCGTTCCACGAAACCAGGAATTTGCTCTGGATGCTTCCCACGGGGTCATAGCCGTGTTCTGCGAGGACCAGAATCCGCTCTGGACGTTTTCCACGGGGTCGGGATTGATATAGGCCGTATTCTACGTGACCAGGAATTTGCTCTGGATGCTTCCCACGGGGTCATAGTCGTGTTCTGCGAGGACCAGGCTCCGCTCTGGACATTTTCTACGGGGTTGGGATTGACATAGGCCATGTTCCACATGACCAGGAATTTGCTCTGGATGCTTCCCACGGGGTCATAGCCGTGTTCTGCGAGGACCAGGCTCCGCTCTTGACGTTTTCCACGGGGTCAGGATTGACATAGGCCATGTTCTACAAAACCAGGAAAGGTTGACTTTATCCGTATTTCACGGAGTTGGGGTTTGACTCTCGGCCATCTGTGCACCGCCGAGTCATGGAACTGGGAATTGTCACGGTTTTGCTTTTCTTGATGTTGCGTCTATTGTAAAGAGACGAATGTTGAGATGATCTTCAGGCTGTCTGTGAACCGTTGAGATTTGGCTTCTTCTTCTGATGGAGCCTGGGGAGGGAAGGTGTGATTCCCTCTTTGTTTGCGCCCCTGGATTGTATACAGGGATCGACGTGATATCACCTGTAGGGAGAAAGTTTCATTCTTTCAGAATTTTTTATTTCTTTCTTTCCGCGATGCTCTATCATTTCAGCTTTTTATATCGCGAAAGTCGCGATTGCCCAATCATTTTGGCTATTTTTCGCGGTGCCCAATCATTTCGGCTATTTGTTTTATTTTTACTCGCTGCTTTTTATTGCGAGTTGCCCAATCATTTCGGCTATTTTGCATGCATACACTTTTACTTGCTGATTTTGTTTGCAAGTTGCCCCATCATTTCGGCTATTTCGTATGCATGTGTGGCTAGCTGGCTTTTTGCCACGAGTTTTGGGATTTGACACCGATTTCGGCATCAGCATCGCTGTAACTGGAATATTGCCAGGAGCGAATCATCATTTGCCTTTGTTCGTTTGAACAATGGTGGCTTAGTGAACAGGGTTAAGATCCTGTCGACTAAGGCTTTTGACTTCATGAGCCGTAAGGGTCTCTTAAAGGTACTTCTCCCTACGAGTCGTGAGGATCTCGTAGGTGTATTTTCTCTTTAGAAATCGTGAGGATTCATAAGTGTATAATCTTTTATAAGTCGTAAGGATTTTACAAGAGTGTTTTCTCCTTATAAGTCTAGAGGACTTACAAGTGCCTTTTGCCATATGAGCATATCCCCAGTCTCTGGCGGGACTTCGTTAGGGAAATGTTTATTCGCGCCTGTGGATTATATATAAGGGTCAATACTGAACCGCTTGTAGGGCAGCATTGGAGGTTGTGGTGGATGCTTAATAACAGGTTCAGATCCATGTAGCTTAAGGCTTTTGAATCCTATGAGCCGTGAGGGTCTCAAAGGAGGGTTCTCCTTACGAGTCGTGAGGATCTCGCAAGTGTAATTTCTCCTTAGGAATCGTGGGGATCCCCAAGTGTGTTGCTCCTTTGTGAGTCGTAAGGATCTCACGCAGGTGGTTTCTCCTTACAGGGTTGAGAGGACCTTGCAAGTGTCTTTTAACGAGTTTGCGCCCTTTCGGGTTTTCACAAAACTCATCGGTAGCCCTGCTGTTTTTACTCACGGAGTCCTTTCGAGTTTTCATCCATGCCCATTTTGCTTATGGATATACCGTTTTCTTTCTTCCTTTTTTTATTATTTTTTTTATATATTTTTTTCTTTTTTTTTGTCAGCCTTGGGATGTTGCGGTCTGTAGTAGTTTATAGACGTTTCGGTCAACAGCCGGTTTTAGGACATAGTGGTCCATTGTTAGTTTAAGGACGTTTCGGTCCATTGTTAGTTTTAGGACGTTTTGGTCTGTCGTTAGTTTAAGGACGTTTCGGTCCGAAAGTCGGCTACTACTTATAGAGTTTGGGCTTAGGAAGACAGCGAGTAGACATAGGCGTCGTCATCTATCGTTACCCTAGGCCGTGACTCGTTAAGCGTAGTATTTTTTTAGGAAGCGACCGTTTATTGGCCTGAAAGGTCTTTCACCATGCATGTCCATGAGTAGATAGGCTCCACCCTGGTAGACTTTGTCTATGATATACGGGCCTTCATAGTTCGGCTCGAATTTCCCCCGTTTAGCACGATTGGGGATCATAGGTCTTTTGACCACTAGCACGAGTTCGCCTTGGCGGAATGTTCTCGGCCTAGTCAATCTCTCGTATGAGCGCGTCATCTTTGCTTTATAAGCTTCGAGATTTTGTTGCGCCATGAGCCGGGTTTCATCAAGAGCATCGAGCTCCTCAAGCCGAAGGTGAGCATTTTCTTCATCTGTTAGCTTGTAGTGAACCACCACTCACAGAGATGGTAGCTCTATCTCGAGGGGGAGTACCGCTTCCATACCGAATACTAACGCGTACGGCGTCGTGTTCGTGGCCGTTTTGAACGTGGTTCGATACGCCCAGAGAGGTTCATGCAGTCTCTCGTGTCAGTCCTTCATGTTTCGAGACACCGTCTTTTTCACGATCTTTGTCAAGGTCTTATTAAAAGCCTTAGCTAGACCGTTAGCTCGAGGATTATAGACTGAAGAGTATCTCCAGTCTATGTTATACTGTTGTGCGAAGCAGCTGATCTTGTGGCTTCTGTAGGCTAGCCCGTTATCGGAGATAATCCGTCGCGGAGTGCCGAACCGATAAATGACGTGTGTTTTGAAGAAATGGAGGATATTCTCCGTCTTCACTTCTCTTAGCGGTACTGCTTCTGCCCATTTGGAGAAGTAATCAGTTGTCGCCAAAATGAATCGATGTCCTCTGGACGATGCTGGTTCGATGGGGCCGATTATGTCAGTTCCCCACATTTCGAACGGCCAGCTAGCCACTGTTGGATATAGTGGATTCGGATGTTGATGGATGAAGTCCCCGTGAATCTGGCACGAGTGGCACTGCTTCGTGTATTCAAGGCAGTCCTGGATCATCGTAGGCCAATAGTAGCCTATCCTTTTGATCTTCAGCTTCATCTTCGGCCCGGCTTGGTGAGAACCGCAGAGTCCATCGGGAGTTTCTTAGACGACTCTCCTTGCCTCTTCACGTCCCAGGCATCTTAGCCACAGGGAGTCGAATGATCTTTTATACAGAGTATCATTGACAAAAGCGAAGGATAGAGCTCGTTTTATGAGCTGATGTCTTGATGACGCATCGTCAAGTGTTCGACTAGATTTGAAGTAATCTATAAAGACTTCTCTCCAATCCTTAGCCTTCTCCTGATCTTTTATTTGTAGGGTCACTTTCTCGATCGCTCCCTTTTCTTCAGAAGACTCCGGAGATATTTCTGCCGGTGCAATAACCTGACGGCTTTGCACAACGATCCTCACGTCATCGAGGTTCTCGTCAGCCAGTTCTTTAGCTATCTTGGCTAATGCATCCGCTTTGCTGTTTTACGCACGCGGTATACTTTCTAGGGTATATAAGGGAATTTGAGTCAGTAGTTGCTGTACTCTCTCACCGTACTTCACCAACTCCGGCTTGCATGTTTGATAGTCGCCGTTTACTTGGCTAACGACCAGCTGGGAGTCTCCGTATATGAGGAGGTTTTCGATTCCCATGTCGACAGCGATCTCAAGACCTGCTATCAAAGCTTCATACTTAGCTTCATTGTTTGTCCGCAGCTCTGTTAAGGAGAAGGCAAAGCGCATTATCCCTCCTTGCGGAGTCACGAAAATGAGGCCCACCTCGGATTTGATTATGGGGGTGCTTTGTTTGCGCTTCTTCATGGAAGATGCTCCATCGAAATAGAGTTCCCACCGGGTATCATTCTCTCTTCTCTCCCCGTTGGTTGTGTCAAAGGCTTGTTCGTCTGGAAGTTCGCAATTCAAAGGAGAATCGACACGTATCGGATACTCAGCGAGGAAGTCGACGATGGCTTGGCCTTTCACTGCCCTGAGGGGTCTGTATGTCACTGAGAATTCCATTAAGAGTAGGGCCCACTTAGCGAGCCGTCCCGTTAATATGGCCTTCGACATCAAATATTTGAGAGGATCCACTTTTGATATGAGATGGACCTTATGCGCCAACGCATAGTGCCGGAGCTTCGTTATCGCAAAGATCAACGCCAAGCAGTGTTTTTCGATGGGGGAGTAATTGCTTTCTGCCCCCAGTAGAACTCGACTCAAATAGTGGAGGGCTTTCTCTTTCCCTTGGTCGTTCTCTTGTGCCCACAGCGTGCCTAAAGAACCTTCAAGGGTAGTTGTATACAGAATGAGGCGTCTTCCCTTGACTGGAGCGGTCATCACCGGCGGATTCTGCAAGTATTGCTTGATTTCGTCCAGTGCGCTTTGGCATTTGCGATCCCAGACGAAAGGGGTTCTCTTCTTCATCAGGTGACTGTAAGGACGGCATTTGCCGGAGAGATTGGCTATGAATCGCCGGATATACGCGAGCTTTCCTTGGAGGGACCGCAGTTGCTTGAGAGTTCTTGGCGGAGGCATTTCCATGATCGCCTTGATTTTCGACAGGTCTATTTCGATGCCTCGGTGTCGTACAATGAATCCTAGGAATTTGCCCGAAGAAACTCCGAACGCGCATTTGAGAGGGTTCATCTTCAAGTTGTATTTTCGAAGGCGCTGAAACACGATCTTCAGATGCTCTAAATGTTCCTCGTATGATTTGCTTTTAACTATGAGGTCATCGATATAGCATTCGACGATTTCATGTATGAGGTCGTCGAAGATCTTCGTCATGGCCCTCTGATAGGTGGCACCGGCATTCTTTAGACAGAAAGGCATCACCTTGTAGCAGAATATGCCTAAAGGGGTCCGGAAAGAGGTATGCTTCTGGTCCTCGGGATGCATCTTTATCTGATTGTACCCTGATGAGCCATCCATGAAGGAGAAAACTTCATGAATGGACGTATTATCTATCATCATCTCAGTGACCGGTACTAGAAAGTCGTCCTTCGGGCAAACTTTGTTGAGATCCCGAAAGTCCACACATATGCGCACCGTCCCATTTTTCTTCATCACCGGGACGATGTTGGCGATCCAATCAGGATACTGAACCTCTTGGATGAAGCCAGAGTCGATCAGCTTCTTGACCTCAACGTTGATGCTCATCTCAAGCTCGAGCCGCATTCTTCTCGGTGCTTGTTTGACTGGTTTGATGTCCGGAGATATCACCAATTTGTGGACAGCAATCTCTGGATCGAGTCCCGGCATCTCTGAATAATTCCATGCAAAGCTTTATACTGTATGAGCACGTCTTTAAGCATGGCCACCTTTTCTTCAGACAAAAGCTCGCTGACGAACGTCGGTCGTGGGTCATTTGTCGTCCCCAAGTCAATTTTCTTGAGGTTATCTGCAGTAGTATGTATCCCATCTTCCAGCTCTTTTGGCGCCGGTGGAAACTCTGAGATCACCTTGTCATCGTTGTTTTCGAAGCACCAGGGGAAGTCATCTATATTCTCGGTTTCTTCTTCTGATAGCGTTATCATATGACAGGTACGAGATCGCTTCCAAGACCGATGTTGATCTGGTTCTACTCTCGCTGCATGTGCGCCTTTTGGTTCATACTTCTGCGGCGGAGTTACCCTCCAGCTGCTGGATAGAGCGAACTTGCCGAGTTGGTATTGGTCTTCGACCCAGTTCTTGAAAGTGAAGCAGTCTTCGAGAGGATATCCTATTGCCCGGTGATAGGAGTAATAGTCCAGGTGAGAGACTTCGCCTGCTCGCTCGGGGTGCTTAGACTCCGGGAGGGTGATCATTTGATATTTTATGGCGAGATCAAATATCTTCCTTGTCTTGTCTTGGGAGAAAGAATACGCTCGACCCATATTCTTTACAAGAGACGAATCCTGATTGCTCGATTCTCGATCGCGTAGCTTCTTGGTCCGACTTTGTCGCTGTCGAAAGCCTTTCCCGCTCTTTGATTTATTTTTACCTCTGCGTCGGGCCCTTTGTATGACAGGTTGATAAGGAAGAGTATTTTCATTTTTCGCGACCTGCTGAAGGAGGCGTTGCGTTCTGGCTTTCTCGTAGATGGTCATTTCGCGATTATGGTCATCTCGAACCTTTTGGCCCGCTTCCCTTATAAGCTTTTCCATTTGTTCTTCGAACGACGGGCTAGGCATTTTCATGATGGGAGTTCGTTTTGGTTCAGGGTTGGCATCTTCCTACAGAGTGTCTCCTTCTTCGTCGAAGTCATGTATGACGTAGCATCTACGGAATCGCTCCCGTTTCTGGGATTGAACGTATCCAAGCCCGATCGTTTCCATTCTCCCGTTGGGCAACTTTCGTTGAGTTCTGGGGACGCTCTAAATCCTGTTATAGAACCGGTCTTGTCGAGCAGTCTGTTTAAGGGGTACGCCTTGGCGCCTCAACAGTCTTTTTAATCCGTCTGTGTAATATCTGGGCAAACGGATGGGCTGGAGTCTGTCGAGTGTAGAATCTGCACCATGCCAAATTTCTTTCTCCACTTTAGTTTCCCCGGATCGGTAGAATAGGATCGCCTTTTCACCCTTTCGCCTGGGAGGGACGTAGAATGTCTGCAGTTCTTGCATACTGTAGGCATCAAGTGCGTCGAGCTCTTTTTAATGCTCTTGTGGAACCATGGCAATTTGCAAACTTTGGTCTTCATCAGCGAAAGCTTGTATCGATGGCCGAGCAGAGAATACGGCATTGATCTCATCTTCCGAGTCGCTGCCAAAGATCAGAATAGGGGTGGACGGTCCCGTCTTGTTGTGCTGGGGTGGACCCGAATAAACTATTTCTTATTCTTCCTCGGTATCACTCCCAAAGACTGGAATAGTGGTGATAGCCTTGTTATTGTCGTCCGGTTTGTGACATCTTTCTGTGTCTTCAAAATCTGGCAGGAAGTACTTGGCATCCTCATATTTGCGGACTTCGTTCACGGAGAAGGGATGATGTTGTACTCGTGCAACCAAGGCCGGCCGAGCAAAGAATTATAGCAGGTCTTAGCGTCAATGACATGAAACTTAATGTCCGTGACCAGCAGCCCAAAGCGTAGTGTCAATACTACAGACCCGAGTGTCCGTGATGACTGGGAGTCAAACCCGGAGATAGTGATCTTATCCCGAGCGAGGTGTTGAACGCTCATGCAAATTTCCTTCAACATTCTCATATTGAGGAGGTTGACGGAGGACCCATTGTCAATCAGGATTTTGCCGATCTTAATATCATGACAGTATCCGGAGACATAAAGGGGACGGTTGTGCTCACATGCCCTGAGGAGAAGATCTTCGTCGCCAAAAGTGATGTCAGTAGTGTGCACTTCTTCCAGTTGTCCTTCATCTTTTCTTCGGCGAGGAAAGCTTGAAATTGTTCGGGCTCTTGTAATGCCTTGATCAGAGAATCTCTCGCTTCTTTTGATAGCAGAAGGGCGTCGAGAATGTTGAGCTGCGAGGGTATCTTCCTCAAGTGTGCCAGAACGTTGTAATCCACCTTACTTTTCTTAGGCGGGTCCTTGGTTGCCAGCTCTTTGACGGCTCGTTCTTCTAGGACGATGTCCTCAGGGATTTTTTCTTTTCCCTTATCTTTTCTATTCGGCCTACTATTCGCGGGCCCAAGATTCTTTTCGGGCAGCGTGCGGTTGCGCAGCTGAATATTTTCACAAGTCTTCATCTTTTCCGTTTCGGATGTGGGTTCTTTGAAGAGAGGGCCAAGGGCTATTTCTTCATCAAAATCGCTCCCGAATGTGAGAACTTGCGATCCCCCAGCGTCAACCATACGACAGTTGCCAGTGGTTTTCTTGCGCTCCTCGGTCGTATTTCTTTGCTCCCGACGAGTTTTGCGTTTCACCCGCTTAAAATGTTGCCGGTGAGCAACATATCCCCACCACCATCTTTTAAAAGCGTTGCACTCTTCGGTAGGGTGCGCAATCTTTCGATGATATAAGCAGTAGCTAGGATGTATTTCCATTTTATAGGAGCATTTCCTTCGGAGAGAGGCAGCTTCATTCCTATTGATATGGCTTTGGCGAACCTTTTCTTCGTCTTGAACCTGCTTTTGCTGGCCATAGGCATGTCTTGATCTGGTCGGAGTGCTTCAACCCCTTCGTCCAGTCGCCGACGTTTGGCCTTTTCAAATATGGCCGTTTCACGCTCTCGATCAGCCTTGCTTTTTAGGAGAGCTTCGTTCAGGAATGCATCAATCATTTCGTCTGATGGTCCTAGAAGTTCCGGCTCAGGATCTGCCCCCAGCTTCTCTACGTAATGAGCTTCTTCGTCATTTATCGACGAGTGAGAGATCACATGGCAGCTTACCACATAATCTTCAGGCTCGTCTGACGAGTCTTCTCTACTGTCATCATCTCCATCCCCAAGGACATGGCTGAGAAATTCTTGGAGTGTGACTGGAGTCCATGCCTTCTGATTATATTCTTCCAACGGGTCAATCTGTTTTTGCAGGTCCGTACGTTTGTCACCAGGCTTCACGGGCTTTTTGGCCTTCTTCTTCTTCTTCGAAGACTTTGACGGCTGGGTGTGAGCGCTTTGTCTATCACCACCAATCTTTGGAGTTGGGCGCGGTTTCAGCATTCCCTCGATGATCTCAGATCCCAGTGGGTTCTTCCACCTGATTGCCGGGCATGTTTGGAGATCCTTCAGCATTCTTTTAATTTTGGCTGAAAGAGAGATCTCCCACGGAGCTTCTTCTACAAAAGAGCATGATGCCCCCGGTGTGTCTCCCCTTTTAGGAGCGTGCGGTTGAGGCGGGCTTACTTTCCACTTCTCGGATAGGGCGAATTTGCTCTGTTGATATTGATCTTCAATCCAGCCTTTAAAGACGAAGCAATCTTCAATCGGATGGCCTGTCGTTTGGTGATAGGGACAATAATTAGGATTATTAGCCTCACTAGGTTGCAACGGGCGTTTTGGATTTGGCAAATTAATGAGCCTGTTGCGCGTTACTAGCTCGAACAGTCTCCTCGTTTTTTCCCGGGGAAACGAATAAGGGCGCTTCATTTTCTCATTATAGAATTGTCGTCTCTAGTATAGGAGATCAGTTAATTTTGGACCGCTGGGCTGCTGCTGAGCAATGGCGATGAAAGTCACTTTCCCTTTACCTTTTTCATTGCGCGGTTCCGGCTTTGAAGAGGAAAGCCTGTGGCCCATCTGGTCCATTTGAGCCAGCTTATCAATCAAGGACTGGAAGGTGGTCGGCTTGAAGAACATCATAAATTGGGAGATGGTCGCTTGAGGGTCGAGAGTTCCCACGAACATGCCCACCGCAGGCGCCTCTTCGATGCGCTGCTCACATTTCGACTATAGATTCCTCCATCGTATTGCGTATTGAACCCATGTCTCGCCTGGCTTCACCCTGGCGTTAATCAATGTAGTGATCGGGGTGCGTTCACTAGCGCTTGCGAAACGTTGGTTAAACAGCAGCTCCATCTTTGCAAATGTCTTGACAGAGTCGTTCGGGAGTTCAGAGTACCATTCGAACGCCGTCTCTGACAAGCTGCCGACGAACTGGCGGAGTAGCAGGTTGTCATCACCTCCAGTGTTGCCGCACAAGGCTCTGAATTGAGCGACGTGCTGATGCGGATTTCCCGTCCCCTTAATATACGTGGAATTTGGGGATTGTATATCCCGGCGGGTACCTTATTTGGCCATACCAGCCCGGATAGGGTCGTCCAGTCTTAACGATCTGCCCAGCCGCTTCATTTTCCTAGTGAGCTCGTATTTGCTGAGCAATGTAATCATTCAGAGTGGCCTTGGAGATGGTCTCCTCCTTGGCTGCTGAAAGAGCCGGAGGAGGGTTTGATGTCTCCCCTCTATCATCTTCAATGATAATCGGGGGGTCTTCAGCTGGAGGTTCCGGCTGTAACATCATGCCAGCCATGTCTTGGAACAAGAGAGCCATTCGTTTGATGTTGGCCGCCTGTTCCGCAGCCTCCTTTTCTTTCCTCTCGAGCATTCTTTGGAGGAACTCGGTATCAGTTTCTTGTTCCCGACGCTGCTCCGAGGTCTCTGGATTTTCTTTTGGCCCAGTGAGTGCGGCCATTGCGGCCAGCATCTCCTGAAGTTTCTGCTGCTGTTGTTCCTGAGCTTTCTTTATCAATCGGGTAAGCGGTCGATGACCCGTAGAAGCACGACTTTCTTCTTTTATGGAAGCCATATAAACGGTATGTATTATCATGCCCCCAGACTTGGGGCGTTTAGATTCAGTGCTTTTGAGGTTCGCCGCGGCCACAAGGGCTTTCTCCGTTCTCCTTCTCATTTGAGTGTTTGACGTTGAGGGAGCCGTTGCAGCGGTCACCCAGACGGATGACATTCTCTGTGGTACCACAGGATGGCTCTTTTCTTGTTGGGCCTTAAGCTTCTTTGGCCGGCGAGAGTAGTCTTGGTCAATCACTGATTCCTGGACCTGTCGCCAGACTTTGTAAATTTTGGAAGAAAGCCGCTGAGGGGGCTGCTCCGGCTTCGTTTCTGTAACATTCTCCACGGGTGGAGGAGATCTTTTCAGTATGGCGGTGGGTGAATTCCTGCGCACCCTGTTAAGCAGCTCGAAGCTGTTCCCAGTTGGAACAGCAGCATTGACTTCCATCGTTGGGGCTGGTGGAGTTAACCCAGACGGAGAGCTGCCCCCGGCCTTCCTTACTCGACGCCAGTGACTACGGTGAGCGTGTCGTGCGGATGGTGTTGGTTCAGCTATAGAGATGGCTTCATCGTGCCCCCTGTTCTGGCTGAGGGTTGCTGTCGGTGTCAGCCTATTGAAAACTGACGTCCGTTGAGAAGCAGTATGCAATCTGTCAAAGACAGACCTCTGGGCAGGGAAAGCAGCTTTGAAGACTTCGCCTGAAGTGGGAGCTGAAACAGTCAATCTTGTGAAGATTGACCCTTTGGCATGGGAAGCCGCTTTGACGGCTTCGAGAGCAGGGATGGTTATCCTCTTCGGAATAGCACCTTCTGGTATTACGGGCTTCTTCATGGGCCCATTGGAGCTCTGGTCCAGTCTATTAAAAACTGAGGCGGTGGCATTGGGCGACCCGTTGAGAGGTGCAACAGTAGTATTAAGTCGATCAAAGACCGATCTCTTAGGAGCTTCTTGTGATGGTACAGGAGCATTGAAGTTCATGGGTGGGAGCATTGTCCTGAAGAATAGACCAGTGGTGGCCTGAGTCACTTGGTCCACCGGCATTATGAACAGGGAGGCCGCTTGAGGCCTATAGGTTATACCTCCAGATGAGGCGGAACGGGAGTTGCAGTTGCAGCTGGAGCAGTTAGAGGCCGTTTCTTTTTTCTCCACGAGAGCAAAACCAAATCTTAGTATCTCGAACCTAAGGGCAACCATATTAAACCGCGATTCATTCGCGAAACACGACACACGAAGTGTGGAGTGGAAAGAGGAAAAGGTCCTACCGGACGTGCCAGAATCTGTTCCCCGCCGGAAGACGCGACCGGGACGTTGGGACGTCCGGTCCTGAATTCCGAGGGCAGATGCTAATTGGTACTATCTGTCCACCTCTCCGAAGAGGCCAGGTTGATTTATGGCACCGCGTATCGAAGGTTTAAACGGATGCGGCCGATGTAGAAGACTTCGTCAGATTCCCCCTCGTTGAGGGGTTTTTGATTTTGGGGACGCTCTTCCCTGCAGGCGCAAGCCCCTGCAGTTAATTACGCTACCGCATCGCGGTAACCACTTTCTCCTTCTCCAGATGGTCACTTCGTGTCGTGAGTGTTTGTTTTGTTTTTGGTTGCCCATGGATTGTATACGGAGACTAATTTATGTTATCGCCCGTAGGGCGTGGATTAGTCCAAATCCGTATCTTCTTAGATTTAGGTTTGAGGGTTGGGTTTAAGGATACGTTAGTCTCATTTGAGACTAAGATCAACTTAAACGTTTGTTAAGGATACATTAGTCTAATTTTAGACTAAGATCAACTTAACGGGATCGTTTAGATCCAACAAGAGAGCATTTGGACTCAATTGTTTAGTTTAGGGATATTGCGGTCGATTACCAGTTTAAGGACATGGTGGTCCAATGTTAGTTTAAGGACATCTAGGTCCAATGTTAGTTTAAGGACATTACGGTCCAAGGTTAAGGACATCGTAGTCCGTGGGTTTAAAGGGACCCCACAATCCGAGGTTAAGGACATCGTAGTTCGTGGGTTTAAAGGGACCCCACAGTCCGGTTTAAAGATGTCATAGACTATGGAATGTATGGTTGTCGGGACCCGTCACCTCTCTGAAGACGTTGAAGGATTACAACAACATATATCAGAGGGGTTCAGAGATGCACCTTGAACCAATGTTGATTGGGAAATCTGTAGTCCAATTTGGGACTAAGATTAATTAATTAGATTATGAGCGCATGGGCTCAATTAAATCTGAATTGAGGACTTATGGCCAGTCTTGGGCTAAGTCCAATCAAGTTAAAATGTTTAACATTTATTTTGGGTTGTTTAAGCATTTGTTTGGGCTTGGCCCTTTTAAAAATGCTGAGCATTGATTTAAATTCTGACAATATTTGTCTTTTATTGAATGCTGAGCATTCATCATAGCTCTGGGATTTATTAAAGAACGTTTTATGTTCTATCGGCGCAACACATAGTGCGCTTGGCGCTTTGCGCCAGTCAAAGAGCGCAGTGCGCTTCTGCCACGTGGCACATACGTGAAGGACACGTGTCGCGCTTGACGGTAGGCGGCAGATGATGAGCGTATGATGCCAGTTTATGAGCGCTGAGCGCTAATCCGTAAGCGCATTGCGCTTTCAGTTTAGTGGCGCACACGTGAATGACACGTGATGCGCTTGGCGCTGAGCGCCGGCCCATGAGCACAGTGCGCTATTTCAAGAGCGCAAAGCGCTAGTAGTTAATTGGCGTATACGTGATTGACACGTGGCGCATTTGGCGCTGAGCGCCAGTTCAGAGAGCGCAGAAGCGTAGTTCAAGAGCGCAAAGCGCATTTGATCAATTTTATGATCTGAGAAACAATTTATGTTCTATTTAAAAGAGACTTTGTCTCTGGATCTAAGAACAACCGTTCTTATTTTGTTTCAATCTCTTATATCGATGAAAGGCTTTGCCTTTATGGATCTATGATCCTTAAGAGAATTGAATTATTCTCCCCTCTTTTTTATAATGAGATGTTCATGATCTCTTTGAGAAAGACTTTTAGTCTTATAGATCTATGATCTGTGATAAGTAAGTTCTTCTTTGTTTTATGATGAGATCTTTTGATCTTTTTATAAAAGACCTTGGTCTTTGTAGATGTATGATCTTTTAAGAAGAGAATTCTTCTTTTTAATTATGAGATGATTTCATTTCTTTGTTCATCACCATTCTTTTTACCTTGAAGAAAAAATCTGCTTTTGCTGAAAGCTATGCTTCTTTTCCTGAAATCTCAAAGCTTATGAGGGGGGTCTTCTCTATGAGACTTGAAGTCTTGGGTCCTTTATATAGGGGAGGCTGATTTGTTGAATCAGTTAAAGAGATCTTTCTCTGATTGATTTGGGGATATTTCCCCACCATTGGATCTTTGATCATAGGACTTCTGTTTTACAGAATGCAATCTTCTTTTTTATAACAAGATTGATAAATCTTTCCATACAGAATTTATTCTGTCTTTTGGTAATTATTATTTACCATAGGATCATTGATCCAATGGTGCTCTGATTTACAGAGCACAATCTTATTATTTGGATTGATTTTGAGGAATCTTTTCTTAACAGAATTTAATTCTGATTAATTAATGATTTATTATTATTATTTGATCTTTGATCTAACGGTGGGGAGCTTTTAGTTCCAGCACTAGCGCACCCATGCTTTGCACGTGGTGCGCCGCTCAGAGCGCAGTGCACTTGGCGCTGGCGCACACGTGCTTTGCACATGGTGCGCTGCTCATAGCGCACCGCACCTGGCGCTGGCGCGCACATGCTTTGCACGTTGTGCGCTGCCTAGGGCGCAGCGCACCTGGCGCTGGCGCGCACATGCTTTGCACGTTGTGCGCTGCTCATAGCGCAGCGCACCTGGCGCTAGCGCGCACATGCTTTGCACGTTGTGCGCTGCCTAGGGCGCAGCGCACTGGGCGTTGGATCTGAAGCGTTGCTTCATTTTAAAATTTGAATTTTGAACAGAGCTTTGCTCTGATTGGGGGAAACAAGCCCTTATCTCGAGGCCACAGAGCAGATTCCTGCTCGGTCCATCCACATCGGGTAGCTTCCTGCCCTATAGAGGTGTGGATCTAAAGCCCTCATTGCGAGGCCACCGAGCACATTCCTGTTCGGTGCATTCACAACGGGTAGCTTCCTGCCCTCCAAAGGTGTGGACCCAAAGCCTTCATCGCGAGGCCACCGAGCAGATTCCTGCTCGTTCCATCCACAACGGGAAGCTTTCTACCCTACAAAAGTGTGGATCCAAAACCCTCATCGCGAGGCCACCGAGCAGATTCCTGCTCGTTCCATCCACAACGGGTAGCTTCCTGCCCTACAAAGGTATGGATCCAAGGCCCTCATCACGAGTCCACCGAGCAGATTCCTGTTCGGTCCATCCACAACGGGTAGCTTCCTGCCCTACAAAGGTGTGGATCCAAAGCCCTCATCGCGAGGCCACCGAGTAGATTCCTGCTCGGTCCATCCACAACGGGTAGCTTCCTGCTCTGCTCGGTCCATCCACAACGGGTAGCTTCCTGCCCTACAAAGGTGTGGATCCAAAGCCCTTATCGCGAGGCCACCGAGCAGATTCCTTCTTGGTCCATCCACAACGAGTAGCTTCCTGCCCTACAAAGGTGTGGATCCAAAACCCTCATCGTGAGGCCACCAAGCAGATTCCTGCTCGGTCTATCCACAATGGGTAACTTCCTGCCCTACAGAGAAGTGGATCTAAATCCCTCGTCATGAGGCCGCCGAGCATCTTCCTGCCCTATGAAGACACGGGGCCAAGACCCGCACCAAGAAAGAGTCGAGGGACGACGGCCTATCCAGACATGGCTAACGCAGGATCCATACTCAATTATGGGGAAAGGGAGGATACCAGCCTATCCAAACTTGGCTAACGCATGATCCATACTCGATTCCGGGGAAAGGGAGGATACTGGCCTTCCTACACTTGGATATCGCTCGATTCATGCTCGATGCATGATCGAATCCT
Organism: Agapanthus africanus; assembly: GCA_030015575.1. NCBI lineage: Eukaryota > Viridiplantae > Streptophyta > Magnoliopsida > Asparagales > Amaryllidaceae > Agapanthus > Agapanthus africanus. Next base: position 100,336,370 of record CM057346.1, on the reverse strand, counting down.
TGACTCCGGGGAAAGGGAGGGCTCCTCCCTACAGGAAGATTGCGTCATGCCCACTGGATAACCTTTGCACTTGTGAGCTAAAATTACTTGCAAGATAAAAAAGACTTGTACTTGCAAGATAAAGAAGAGAAGTTTTACGAGCTAAAAAACGGGGGGGGGGGTGCTTTTGGTTTGAGCAAATTTATGTACTTTATTTAAGATCAAAATTATATATAAGGTATTGTGGGCTTCTCAGCCTTACAAAAATACCCGGAGGCTTACAAAAATTCTAAAAAGAGAAAAAGAAGAAGGGGGGATAGCTCAGGCTGCCCGTTCGGCCACCACCTCTCCTGGCTCTATGCCTCTATCAGGGACCACAACAGTGACCTCAAGCTTAGCACTTCCGCCGGTCACCACGGCTTCTATGACCAGCTCTGTGCCGCCCTGTGGCGCTTCCTCGACGAGGGGAAACCTTGTTCGGAGCTCGCAGTTGACGAACTCGGGCATAGCCTCTTTGACGGCGTCGAGGGAATTATGCCACCAGACGACCGCGGAGTCGGCGAGATCGAGGTAAAACTGATCAGACGCCTTGTACTCCTCCACGGCCCTCTCCGCCCTGATCTCAGCAAGCTTCGCCGCATCACAAGCCTCCCGGGCATCCTTTTTTAGGGCGTCCCTCGACCTTTTTCATGGCGTTGTAAAGCCCGTTCGCCTCCTCCATCTGGGTCTGGATAGCCCGGTTAGATTCGGTTAGAAGCCGATGGGACTCCTTCAGTTTGGAGGCCGTCAGCCCCTCGGCGACCAATCTTGAGTCAGGGAGGGACGGTCTCTCTTTCGCTTGCTGCAATTGAAGAAGAAGCTCTTCCTCTTGCGAGGAGGATTCGCCCGCCTTTTTCATTGCCGGGGCGATCTCTTCGGACTCCATGGCGACAAGGAGAGCACAGTGCTGAAGGATCTGAGGAAAACAACAAACGTGTTAAAAAACTAAAACTGAGGAAATAAATCTTAAGAAATTTTAAAGAAAGCTACCGATCTGAACCGCCTCCTGAGCTATTGTGGCCGCTTGGGCCTTCATGGTGCCCCGGGAAATCTTGGCCCCAGCCGCCTTCTCCATGTCCGCCAGCAAGCAGTCGGCCATGGATATCCCCGATGGCACCTCGATGCATAAGTCACCCTCCTGCACTTGAATCCCGATAGGGGGTGGCCGAGAAACCACCTTCTTCTGTCTCTTAAGGGGGGATTCGGCGGGGGGAGTCACCTCCGCCCTAACCCGAGGCGCCGGGTCCTGTGCTTGTTTCTGCCCCCTCCCCCCGCGGCGTTCCTCCGGGACGGGGGGCGCTACGGGAGTCTTGGCTGGAGGAGTTTGCCTAGGAGCAGCGCTAAAACCTGGTCGGGACGAGCTGGCGCCAACGGTCTTTCTTCCCTGGGCCTTGGCAGCTATAGCGGCCATAATTTTTGATCGGTCCATGGGCTCTGCAAAAGAAAAAAAATATAAGGAAAGGGTCAGCAACACAGAAACGGCAAAAGAATTTTGGTAAAGTCTAAACAGATCTTTAGGAGCCCTAACTTACCCAAAAAACGCGCAGGACTGAACCCAGCCCAGCTCAGTACCTGCTCGGAGAGCAGGACATCAGCCCGCTGAATCGGTTCCCACTGGGACACCACCTTCGCCTCGGGGGAGTTCAACTGCCTCACCCTCGGGTAGTCGGCCCTATGCCACTGGGTGGGAACAGGCCAATCCTCACCCTCCGGAGGACCGACGAAAACGAACTTCTCCTTCCACTCATGGATGGAAGAAGGGACGACCATTACCCCAGACCCGGCCGCCCTGCCCTTACGTTTTTTAAACGACAGATACACCAAACTCGGCTCTTCCTTACTAGTCCCGGGGTGATTTTTATAACAAAGAAAAGACAGGAGGAGGCTCAAATCGAAGGAGATCCGATCAAATTTTAACCGAACCAGAAACCCGAGGAGGATCCTCCACAAGTTCGACGTTAGCTGGCCCGGGGCAAGACGGAAATAATAGACCACCGCACAAACCTTGGATGAGAAGGGCAGACGCATCCCTACCCGAAATACTTCCAGATATAGAGCAGTCTCCTTACCCCGCATCTGGTCTGCCCGCTCACCCTCTGTGGCCAGATGGAGTTAATAGCCAGAGGGGATATGGAATTGAGTCCGGATGTCGGAAAGCTCGTCCAGACGATTCAAGACGGAGGGCGCATTGCGGGTATTCCTGATGCGCACCTTAGGAGCCTTTGTCACCGCCCAATGGCGAGTGACAAGGGCGGCCCTGACTCTGGGGGGCGAGCCCGACACAGAAGACGCAGTAGAAGAAGAACCCTCTCGACTTTCTAAAGCCAAGAAGGAGGAAGACCCGCTGGACTCGGCCCAGAAACTGGAGCCTCATCGCCCGACTCTACCCCTACTATATTTACAGACACCTCGGAGGAAGACATCTAACCTAATTTAAAGAAAGGGTTTGCGGAGGAAAATTCAGCAGAAGATCCGACCTAAGCGGAGGTGCGCCGAGCAATCTTCAAACGATGAAAGACAATTAAGGCAAAGTGTCGGCCTTAGGATGGTCCCTTCTTATTTATACACTCCAAAAAGAACATTGTACAGCCCATATCGATTCCAGCCAAAACGAAGCGTCGCACCTAGAGGCCGTCAAGGCTCCACGTGGCAATCGACCATTAGAGACGTCTCTTCATGGCAGGAGTCAGAAACAACCTGTCGCGCCCCGCTAACCAACATTGGACAAGTGGCTCGTAGCCTAACTGATGATCGAGTGAAACAGCGCCCCCTCTTTAAAGCACAATCATTTCACCGATCCGCTGACATCATCAGGGATACGCGCGAAAATTTAGGCGCACGGTGAGACGCCGCGTGGACTCGAAAATCGAAACGACGTGACTGCCAAACGCCATGTCATTCCCGGACAATCCACCATGAAGAAATCTCGGCACCAAGCTGAGCATAGAAAACCAAGCAGACCACTCTCGACCCGACCCATAAATAGGTCGAAACGAGAGTGGGGGGCTAATGATGATGATCACAAGTGGGAATTTCCCAGATCACGACACGTAGCGGATGACGTGTCCCGGAGGCTATGGAGCAGGAATAAGCCTAATGCATTGGAGACGTTCCTCGGCACCTCGTCTCCGAGGTCGCATCTGGCCTTTCGGAGACCTCCCAGGAATACCTTCCGTATTCGCCTAGCAACCAGCCATCAGCTCACCTTCGAGCAATCCTACAACCGAGCTTCCACAGCCTCCCTGCCGGTCTCCGAGCCATCTGACAGGCCGAGCTTCCTCGGCCTCCCGGCTCGCTCCGACCCATCTGACAGGCCGAGCTTCCTCGGCTTCCCTGATCAACCGAGAGCGCGGAGCCCAAGTGCCCTCGCAACGTCTCCGTGTATCTCGCACAAGCAAGATATCCGCCACCCCACGTTCTGCATCCTACGCGGACGCGTTCCCCAATTAATGAGCGGATCCCACCATCAACGCGGTCGTAACGAGGGAGCGTAACTGACGATGAGGGTCTCGCGCCAGCTCGCTCCACGCGACCACTATATAAACCCATCTTTCAGACGACTCAGGCAACTCGAATTCATTCCAATAAGTCTCTACTCTGCTCTTATTCCACGGTACTAATTTGATCGTCGGAGGGTCCTACGGTGGTCACCCACCCTGGGACTTCCTTTGCAGATAGCTCGGCGTCGATACCAACCTATTGAAATCCACACACTTAACCCTTAGACCAAATCTCAGCCGTCCAAAACTGCTCGCCGCCATATCGACGGAGGAAAATATCTGAGGGAGATCTTCACCTCCATCACTGGACTTTATTGGATCTTCCATCGAAAGAGTCACGCCGTCTCTTGCCATCAAACTGTCGTCCTTCCCTGTTTCCCTTTCCCCTACAATTATACAACAGCATACCATTCATGTCAAGCTACCGTATGATCGAGATAGGAAATAAAATATTTATCTGCCTATGTCTATGATAAGTTGATCATATCAATCGGAATATATCAAATGAATAATATGATTCTCACAGAACCCAGAACTGTCAGCCTGATTCACACAATACCTTAGTGTCATAAATTACAGAATAATATCCTGAATTGCACTGCAGCGAGATCCTCTTTATTATATATAAATTTCGTTACTACGCTGCTAAAGCCTAACAAATCATGATATCTATGCGCAATATAAGTTCAGTATACTTATCTGTAATTTATAAGAGGACTGTATTCAAGTGAAAACGCAGAAAGTTGAGGGTATTGAGGTGAAATTTACTGTAGAACAATATTAGGGAAGAAACATGCCTCCCTCTGTTGCCGCCTCCCTTTTCCTTGTATTTGTCTTGACTCCCGCGAAGTAAGTTCCCGTACTCCTTTTCAGCGTCACCTGAATCCAAAGAATTAGAGCAGACAATCACAAAATCGACAAGTTTTTATCAATCGATTATATTACATTCTGAGCATCCAAATATACTAAATCCTGATGCAATGTCAATTTTTAAAAATAATAATAATAATAATAATGCATAACTTAATTATGCCTATCAAACTATACTGGGCCCAAGTGGAAACAAGTGGACTACCGGCGGAAACATTCATTTCCATGGGCATGATATTTAAACAATCGGAATGAACGATAGCTTACGATTTAGGACCTTCACGAGCATATATTATACAAAGAACATTGATTTTTATCTGAGGCATCCTAATAGAATAATGGAAATTAACTGGACCGTGCATTTGATATAAAAGGGTGACTAAAAATCATCGGAAAATGGGGATATACAAATTGGTGAATAGATGTAAGAGGTATATAAGATTTGCATACCACTTAGTGCTTCAATTGTAGCAATGTGATTTTTAACGATGAGACCACCTCCACCTTGTTCATTATGCACAGCTACTGCACGAGCTTTGACTGCTGCATCGCATCAGGGTCTTCAAAGCGAATGTTTCCTGATTCCTCACCCATTGTAAAATTAATGTACTTCAAAAAGGGAAACCACAAGAATAATTATAGGCGAGAAAACCCTAATCTTTTTATAACTTTCTTGATTTATTAACTTTTCTTTTTATTTTACTCAATTTTGCTGCTTAATATAAATTCTATATGAAATATATAAGGTACTTTCATTAAAGTTGTTTGGGAAATACTAAAATTATATGATTTTGTTAAAATTATATTAAAGCATAGTTAGAAAACTACCGAAATTATATTGTTATTGCTCAAATTATGTTAAATATAGATAGGGAAACGCTAAAATCATATTTCTTTTGTGGAAACTGCTAAAATCACGCCAAAATAACTAAGTTCTTCGCTGAATTTTGATAGCTACAGTCAAAAAAGTGTTGAAATGCAATGTTTGGGTGTTTGCCTTCGTTTTGATCAACAAAAAAAGAAGAAATTGATGCGGTTGCTTAAACAAATCAGTCCATGAACTAAAGAAACATTTCCAAATATGATATTAAGAGAATTCTATATTATCCTGTATTTATTAATTCAAAGTATTTATTACTAATATTCCACTATTACAATTTCTTATTACTTTAATCGTTTTCATTAAAGAATATGATCGTTTCGGTATTTCTCAGATAAATGTAAAAAGGGTCTTTTCAAGTGGACACGGTTACTATTAGTGATTAACATGTTGAAGACATTAAACAAAAATCTTAAAATAATAACCGAAGTAATATGTAATGAAGCAGTAAAATGCCTTGACATTTCCAAACTTCTGAAAAATTGATTTTAGATCTTCACGAGTAACAACGTTCTTGTCATTAGACGAGACATTGTTCTTCTCCTCTCCACTAGGCTTAACATCACCAGGAACAGCTTTTGCATACGTCTCTTCGGTATTATCTTTATCAACCTTTTTTCAACATCTTCAGCAGATTTGCCCTCATTGTTATTAACATGTTCTGATGCTTTCTTTTCACCGGCCTTATTTGCATTTTCCTCGGAATTTGCGACTTCATCTGATTTAATCACTTCACGATCATTTTGTTCTTGCATCCTTCATTATTAATGCTGTTCAGCTTAAATGAAACAATTAATCCCTTAGGATAGCTAAAACATCAAATATAGAAGGGGGGTTTAATGAGTAAATCATTTCATGCAATGAATTTGGTGAGAATAATAAAAATATATGAAAGAAACTGTATCTACCTTCCATTTGAGCCGGTCAAGTTTTTTCATATTCTTTCCACTTGTTATCTCTCTCGGCATCAAATCGCTTTCTGCATTGTACAGTCGCTATTATGTGTCAATATTAGAAAGTATCTGGTGCCACACATTTTCCAATACTGGAAAAATAATTATTCAATCCAACTAAGGTTAAAAATCTATGAAAATACAGATCATCAAAAAAGGCAAGATTAAATTGATAACATCAATATTTACAACATCAGACAATATATGAGATATTCTTTGTCTAGGAAGTAAAATTCTACTATTTGTGCACAAATTAGCATTGATATTATAAACAAACAAAAAAATTTAAAGAAGGTTTGAAGAAAAGGATGCAGAACAGGGGAAAAATGCATGCCATTCAAATCCAATATTATAAACAATATGATGATTAATTAAAGAATAAGTCCAAGTGTATTTTGTGTGTACTTGGATTTTATCTCTTGCTCAGCACCGGCATAAATCATGCTTTTACTCAAAACCTCTTAGGCACTTTCCTTTTCTGAGTACTCAATCAATGTGTGGTGCCACAAAATTGTCTCTTATCATCAATAAGACGTGGCAATCTCACTCTGTTCACCTGCAGGCATTTGCAAGAGAATATCAAGACAATAATTCAGGTATTAACTAACAGCTTCAACACGCATAAATTTGGAAAATTCTATTTTTTTCTGCAAAAATGTTTTTCTCCATCAAAGATGGTATAAAACGTTTTTGATTGACAAATTTGCAAAGGGAAATGTTCACAGATATAAAAAAAAAAGCCAAATTATGCGACTCAGAGAGAATATCACAGTATAAATGTTCTTACTCCGTGGTTGGATTTTGGTCTATACCCTATAAATATGACTTTGGATACAGTAATAAATAAACGGTTATGTGAGCATATAATGTAAACCTGTTATCATTGGATTCCAAAATGATTTTCTTTAAGTTAAAACATGTAAATTTTGTAATCTTAGAAGTTTTGTGGTGTTTAAATGCAGGTTGGTGAGGAATCCATTAGAAAGTAGAATAATTAGATTAATGGAGGGCAACTCAGAAACTCTTTAGCTAATTGCTTCAGAATATATATCAAAGAAGGGGATTGGAAAACTGACATATTTCATCCATAAGAATCTATTAAGAACGCACCAAGGATTGACGAACGAGCTGAAGCTTTCCACCAGTTGATATGGAATATGGGTCTTGGTTACCTCAAATATCTCATTTGTATGAAGTAAGATATGTATAGCAATATAACTATCATGTAAGATATGAAGTTCTTGATCAATATGCATGTTCTACAACAACATAACTGTCATGTAAGATATCTGTTGCGTGGTCATGCATATACTATCATTCTGTATATATTTTGGATGGATATCAAGTTGTTATCTTCTTATATTTTATTGATTATATCTTTCAACACATGTATTATCAAGGTGTGGCCATAGATATCACATGAGTATTTTCATTGAAATGCATGAATTAGTAATGCATTATTTGCTGCTATCATGTTATTCTTGTGACTTGCTTGCATATACGGGTTTTTTAAATTTAATTGAAGTATGTCGAAAATCATTTTGAACAAGTTTTGTACAAAGATATAATTACAATATAAAGAAATAAATATATCGACACCATCTTTGGTGCACTTCTTTATTCTTAAATTTAAGGGTAGTGTAGCTCATGCCATTCAAATGATAGCCTATCTTTAAAAGTAAAAAAGTAGATAAGTGCTTACGCGTTAATCTCAAACTATTAGTAGAAATGTGCTAAGTAGCTGCCTAAAACCTGGACTCACTGCTACAATAATTGGTTGCCCCTACGGATTTAGCCGTAGAGACAAATCACTGCCCCTACGGATATATCGGTTGGGACATAAAATTCCTCTGTAGGTCTAAAGGCCGTAGGTGCAAGTCTTCATCCTGAACATGCCCCTACGGAATAATAATAGCCCATACGCCTTACTCCGTAAGGACATTTATCCTTACGGATTACTCCGTACGGACATAATCTTTATTTAATATATTAGTTTATAAAATAAAATACTTATCCCTATGGATTAATCCGTTGGTCCAGATAAATGCCGCTACGGATTAATTTGTAGGAGCAAGTTTTACCTCTGTTACTGAGTCCATAGGGACAAAATATCAGGTAAACTATATAGAGGTAAACATTGCATCTACGGATTGATCCGTAAGTGCAACATATGGCTATACGGATTAATCCGTAGGGACAAAATATCAGGGGGTTTTTAAAAAAAAAAGGGCTTCCTGTTTTTTTCCCGCACTGTGCACAATAATATATACTTCATATAACCAAATACAGAAATATTCATAATCAACATCTCACGCATAATATATAAAAGAAATAAACAAACAGAATACGATATCTATCTAAATTATCGTGAACAGGCAAAAAACCACCAATAACATCCAAAATATATACAATATATTTCAGATAAGTACATACATCCTCAAAAATATTTTTAAAAAGCTATCCTAGCTCAGTCCAGCTCCTCCATCTCTGATAAACGTCGTAATCTGGCGCATCTGCTCCTCGTTGCAGCCCTGAGTCGTCAAAAACTCGACTAATGAAGGAGCGAGCTGTGCGGAAGTCTGAGTAGGCTGTGGAGCTACAAGAGTGGTCTGCGCAACCGCAGCCGAGGTAATGGCTTACGGAGCTTGCATCTATTAAATTTTGTGTGTAATAAACGAGTAAAAATGGTGTATTAGATTTTAGTCGAATTCGTATCATTATCAAGTTATTGCGAAACCCCAATCTAAGAATACTTAGGGACTTAGGCCTCGTTTGGGTATCTAGTTTGGAAAACCGTAGTTTATTTTAATTAGATAGTTTTATGTAAGTATGATTAATCAAAACTAAGTTTACAACCAAATAAGCTCAGGCTATTAATATTGCATATGTTACTATCTATAATGTGATATAATATTTTACTATTAAGTAATATACGTACCAACATTTCCTTCAACTCCTTGACGGTGGTCTTCAAGGCGGTAACATCATGCTCCAGACGTCGCTCACAGGGGTAGGGGAAGTAACCGCCGGAGTGGAGACCAACCTCATATGGGCCCTGCTAGGACCCAGTCCCCGGCCTCTTTCCCATCCTCCGTGGTGCCCTCCATGTGCGGCGTCTAGGACTGGGGTCGGTACCATCGGATCGGTCTGTCCACTAAAATCGATCCCCGATGTCTCCGCCCGCTCCACCACCCGCTCCTACACCCACATTAACCATTAAAATATAAGTATATCATTTAAATTTGAACTTATCAAAACAAAAATTTCATTCGAATTAGAATAAATATTAACACTTACACAATACTCCTGGGTAATGGTGTCAGGGAATCGAAGCTCGCCCGTGGCGGGACCTGTCGAGATGCCGTGGATGGAAAGATACGCGGTCAGCACGCTTAGTGTACCACCCTACGCTAGGTTATGAGCTCTCTGCAATTCGCCAAAAATTTACATATATTATAAAATAACTCTTAATATTACATTATATCAAAATAGATCTATTGTAATTTCTTGATGCCTTCATAGCACGAGTAATGTTTCTCGAGCCACCTGTATTAGTGGGGTGACCCCTTTTCACCGACTTCCTAATCTCCTTATTTTGATCGGTCTGTTTCTGCACAACACATTCAGATTTAGTTTTCTAATTAAGCAACACAAAAAAATAAATTATATACTAAACAATGAATTAAATTTAAATTACAAACTTGTTTGCGCTGAGAGTCGTAATATTGTCACAAAAGAGACCATGTATCTACGTCGACTCTCTGAAAGGTCGGAGTATGTAGGAGAGCCGCTCTCTCTGCCTCGGGGGTCGCCAGCCATACCAAATAGCTGTCGATCTTCAGCTCGTTCGTATTGTATCGGACCATTGATTGCATGTTCTTCATCAGGCCCAGGTACAGAGCATGAAGATCGAGCACTCTCTCAGGGTCGGGTACAGGCTGAAAGTCGTAATCCAACTGCAAATACAAAAAAATAATGTATTTAAATTGCAAGCGTTAAATAATAATAAATATATTGGATAAGTCAAATGAAAATATATATTAATACCCGAGCCTAATCCCAGAAGAGAGCAAATGAGTGCTGGTGCTGATGGCCCCACTCAACGTGAAATGGATACTTCTTTTTTATGCGGCTCTCATCTCCCATATACCGGCCGAACCTCTCGGCATAATCACCAGTATAGCGATAATTGGGGGTAAAGAAGAGAGGGAATGGTGCCTCCCCCTAGCTCTATCGGGCCTCAGCCTGTGGGACTGATTCGACGCTCGAGTCCCCCTCTCGGGATGGGGCTGCCCTGCATCTACAAGAAATATCAAGACAAGCAATATTAAGACAAAATGGTATTAAGAAATCGAGGATTAACGAAAATTGAAGTGCAATATATGCCTCCGGCGACAGCCGAGCCTGGGCCCGGGCAGCAGCACGAGCGGGACGATAGTTCCTCCGGTGAGGAACAGCCGGTGACCCGGACGTGGACGCATCCCATCTAACTAGAAAATAAACATTGACGATAAAATTACATGAAATTCATGTTTATTCTTAGAGGATATGTAAAATGAATAAATATTTTATATTTATTCATACTAACCTGCAGACTGAGCGAAAGGTACGGAAGTGGCGAGAGTGGCCTCTGCGCCAGATGTGGATGCACCACCTATAATTAGACAATTAAAAATAGATTATATAAGTAATTGCAAAAAGAATGTGCATATCAATAATATAACATTCTAAATCAATATACATGCAATATAGGATATATAAACATACCCGCAGGTGCGGTGGTGGCCTCTGCCCGAGAAGTGGAGGCACCACCTACAGCTAGACAATCAAAAAATGATTATCTAAATAAGAGCATATAGGTTTTGAAATTTTTATTTTAGGATAAAGTTTTTTAAAGTTAAGAGTTTTCGTAATCAAGTTTAAGATTTTGGATTTAGAGTTGGGGTTAAAATGGGATTTAACAAGAGTTCAATGTAAAGGAGAATGATGATCAATTAAGATTTGGCCTTATTTGTATGTGTGTGTCCGTGTGTGTAAGCTTGTGTGTGTGTGTGTCTATGTGTGTATATGTATGTGTGTTTGTGTGTAAATGCTTGTGTGTATGTGTGTGTATGTGTATGCGCGCGCATACACACAGACATACACACATAAGATGTGGAGGCACCACCTACAGCTAGACAATCAAAAAATGATTATCTAAGTAAGAGCAAAAAGAATGTATGTATATTTATGATATAACATTGTAAATCAATATGCATGCACTATAGGATATATAAACATACCTGCAGTTGCGGTAGTGGCATATGCCTCTGATGTGGACGCACTGCCAACAGCTAGACAATTAAACATTGACCATATAAGTAATTTTGAAATAAATATGTATGTATATCTATAATATTACATTCAAAATGAATATGCGTGCAATATACCTGGAGGTGTGGCAAAGTCCACACGGAAGGAGTCATCTGAAGGGGATACCGATCGGGGTGTAAGACCAGCCCTCTGAAGGTCCCTACGCAGCTCCTCGGGCGGCAGAACCGCTCTGCCTTTGCCTCTACCGTGGCTGGTGCTCCTGCTGCCCTTCGTTGCTTCGGACGTCGTCATCAAACCAAGATAAGAGTACAATCATTACATATGCATGCCATATATGTATAGATCGTAGAAATGTGAAGTAATAATATAACATTATTGATAACCTTTTTCGTTTCGTGGACGCATTAGACATATCTACTTGGATTTCATCATCGATATCATTTCTAACCCACGTAACTTCACGATCAACCGAAGACAACCTTTCTTTTGAAACAGACGGTCAAAGCACTCTAAGTCTTCTCTCTTCTTCATCCTCATCGCTGTCCTCCATACGATCCTCGAATTCTGGGACATCATAAACATCCCTGGGTTTCGAACGGCATACGACACTCCATCCTAGATGCTTCAAGCACTGTGAGTAGTATACTTGGAACACTTAATTCGGAAAGATAAATGGATCGTCCTGATCGTAAAATCGAAGTGTGTTCATACTAGTCAATCCATATTTATCTTTCCAAGCCCCGAGATTGTTTCTCCACTTATCCGTATCGGTTCGTGTATCGTACCAAGTACACAGAAATATATAAAACGGTTCTGATCGTCCGGGATATTGGATGCCAAGTATGTAATTTAAGTATTCATAATAAATCACACCATACGATCATACCGTTGCAATCCCTCTATTCTGAGTCATTCGAGATGTTTCTATGTTCTTAACTTCAAATTTGTATCCAAGGACACCGAATCCTTTATAATATGCAACCTCCATGCGAGGAAACTGAGCTAAACATCTTGAATCTCTCTCTAAAGATGCAAACAAGTTCGGATCGTAGATCTAACAAAACAAATTTTACGGTAAATACATAACGATATAAATTTATATTAAGACTGGTAGCAATAATATATTATTCGAACAACTTAGATGATCTACAATCCAATCGCAAAAATTATCCTGGTGATATTTTTCCATTCGTTCATCATTCCAATCAGGATGCCCCTCACGTACCTCATCAATATGAATTTTGTTCTCAACGATAAATTATGTCATTAATATTATATCATTTTATACACACACAAACACAAATATAACAATTAATCCAGAAAAACATACTCTCTAATTTCTTCAAAACATACGCTATTGAGGAGGATAAACCGATATATCTATTTGATAAACATAGTGCCTACTCTCTTATAATCAGCTTTACCATATGGCCCGTCCTGAATTCTCTGAGTCCGGTTAAGCTTCGTCTCAATGTTCTCGTCCAGATAGCAGATAACCTTGCATGATAGAACTCTCTGGTCGATTTTTATTGCGTATATACTTTTTTAGAGTGTATAGGTACCTAAAGAAAAATACGTTAAATAAATAAATACGGGTATATAGGACAACAATAATTTTACAAAATGCGTGAAATGAAAAATTACACGTACCTTTCGACAGGATACATCCATCGATATTGTACCGGTCCGGCAAACTTAGCCTCGGTTGCAAGATGAACCATCAGGTGTATTATGATATCAAAGAATGACGGTGGGAAAATACGCTCAAGCTCGCAAAGTATCAATGAAATAGAATTTTCTAGATTCTCCAGTATCACAGCATCCAAGGTTTTAGCGCACAATTCTCTAAGAAAACAATAAAGGTCATTGATTACTAGACCAACCGATTCGAGAAGGGAAGTCCTGAGGGCTAATGGAAGAAAGTGATCCATAGTAACATGATGATCATGACTTTTCATCCCATCGATCTTGCCTTTCACAATTTTGATCTTCTTGCTAAATGATCCTGAGAAACCTGTGGGAACTTTCAAATCATGCAAAAGCTGCAGGAACCTTTTCTTCTCCGGTTGTGATATATGATACGCAGCATTGGGAAGTACAAACTTGCCTTGTTTACCCTCTATCGGTTTAGGATGTAATTCACTTGTAATTTCCCAATCCTGAAGATCCATCCGAGCACGGAGGTTGTCTTTCGATTTTCCGTCTTTACAAAGAAGCAAGTTGAGTACGTGCTCGGATACTCTCTTTTCTATGTGCATGACGTCCAGACAATGACTTACTAAATTTGTTGACCAGTACGGAAGCTCATAGAAAATGTTTAACTTGTTCCAGTATGGTGGTTTGACCTATTTTGTTGGATCTATCCCGAAGGTCACATTATTGTAACCATCCCACTGAGCAGTCACGTCCTCTCCGGACAATGAGGCTGGAGTGTCGGGACCCGGTTCTTTCTCACGGAACAAAGTGCCACACAGAACAAATTGCCACGCCAAGTGTCATGCCAAGGGGGCAGGGGCCACCTCTTGAATCCATGGGGGCCACCTCTTGAATCCGTGGGACCCACTGTAGAACAATGGGGAATAATATATTCCGAAAGAAGGCAGATCCGGAACTATAAATAAAATGATACCACTCTTCAATATAGTGGCGCCTTTTAAGTGAACCGGCACTAATGGAGATTGAGAACTCCATAGTTAAGCGTGCTTGAGCCAGGGAAGTTCTGGGATGGGTAACCTCCTGGGAAATGGCCCCTGGTCGGGTCCGGTTCACCCCGAAGGACAAAACCGTGCGGTTTCGGCCAGAGCGGACAATACTATCTGTATTGGAGGTGGGGCATGACAAAATGCTATCAGAGCTGGTCTCTCAATAGTAGGTCTGTGGTTCGAGGACGAACCATTGTTCAAAGGTGGAGAGAATGTCGGGACCCGGTTCTTGCTCACGGAATAAAGTGCCACGCCAAGTATCATGCCAAGGGGGCGCGGGCCACCTCTTGAATCTGTGGAGGACACATCTTGAATCCGTGAGACCCACTGTAGAACAATGGGGAATAATATCCATGGGATCTACTGATTACCATTAAAGTGAGCAGCGTCTAACCTGTAGGGATGGTCTAGTGGCAGGAAACGCCGATGAACGCAATAACAAACCTTCCTGCTAAAATTCAACCATTTGGATATTGTATATTGATAGCAATAAGGGCATACTTTGTGACTATGAACGGACCAACCTGATAGCATTCCATACGTTGGAAAGCCATTAATTGTCCACATTAAAGCCGCACGCATTGTGAAGGTTGTATCAGTGTTTGTATCGTAAGTATCTATACCATCAATGAATAAAGATTTTAACTCATCGATCAGAGGTCGGAGATAGACGTTGATATTGTTTCCCAGTGAGTTTGGTCCATCAATAAGAAGAGGCATCATAAAGTAGGATTGATCCATAACCAACCAAGGCAACAGATTATAAACTATCATTACAACGGGCCATGTTCTGTGGCTTCCAGCCATATAGTTGAATGGGCAGAAACCATCACTAGCGAGTCCGAGCCTGACATTGCGAGGATCACTACTGAATATTTCATGCCTCCTATCGAAATCCTTCTATACCGGTGAATCTCTTGGATGGCTCATTTTTCCATCTTAATTTAGAGCAGCACGCTGATGCCAAATCATTGTCTCGGCTGTTTTCTTACATCTGAATAGCCTCTGCAGCCTCTGTGTTATGGGAAAGTATCGTGCTATCTTGACAGGTATATCGGGATTCTTATCAGATTCTTTCGTCTTACACCTGGCCTCTCTGCATGTTGGACACTCTTTCAAATCTGAATTTTCTTTCCGGTACAACACGCAATCTTTAGGACATGCATGAATCTTCTCACACTTCAGACCCAAATCAGACATCATCTTCTGGGCTTCGTACCAGCTGTCGGGCACGTTATTTCCCAGGGGCATAGAATCTTTCAGGAACTTCAGAAGCATCGTGAATAACTTGTTCCTCAATCCATTTAGGCACTTAATCTGGAAAAGTTGGACGAACTATGATAGGTTGGAATACTTTGCATTTTCATAAATTGGTCTTCTAGCATCATTTATGAACTTTTCATACTTATCCACACACGGTCCTTGACCGGAAGGAATGTCATCTTCGGTAGGAATACTATCACCGAAGGCAGCCTCTACCATATCCTCAATTTCTTCTCCTAGAAAGAAGTTATCGTCTTCTTCTTCTTCTGCCGCATTACCGTCTTCTTCTTGTCCTTCCCCATGATATAGACAAGTTGTATATAGTCTAGTAAAACCATGTTTAACGATGTGAAGCTCTACGATTTCTACGTGCTGCCGGAACTTATTCCCACATCTATTGCACGGACAGAGAATCTTCTCTAACACGATCTTATTATGTGTGCATGCAAATAAAATGAAAGCAGCAACTCCTGCGATGAACTTAGATTGCATGTGTTGTTGCCAATCCACATACATCTAGTCCTTAACTCTGATGTACTCATGGTCCATGTTAGATTGTATAACATATAAATTGTAGGCTATGATGACTATATTGAGAAATCTAAGAACAAGATGGTTACTGACAAAGAAGAAAATCCGTAGAGGCAAGTTTTTCGTTGAAAAGAATAAATTATCGATTAATAAAGTTAGATTTGAAGATACCCAAGTATGAGTTGTATTCTGTGTATGTGTGTTTCAATTTATGATTTCGCTTAGATGTAGGGTTGTTAGTGTATATGTGCTTTGTGTGTGCGTTTGTTGTGTATTCGTGTTGTATGTGTGTGCTTCGGATATCGGGGGTAAGGATTCTATCCCATTAAAATGTATAGAGCGGACACACATTCGCTTGTACTTTCATCCGTTTCGAGTAAATTTCGGCAGCACCTTCCCGCTGTTCTCTGAGTACATTGTAATAGAATAGATAATCATTTCAATACTGTGAAATAACGTTGAAATGAACATCTAATCTATCTTTGTACACGGAGAACCAGCAAAAAAGTACCGATGAAATAACTCAAAACGAATGAAAACACATGTGAATGCTAGTGTTTGCTTTATACATTCCTAACTTGTCCACACTGGACAAATCTATCGATTATCATACGATAGAATTTTCTCGTCACATAGACTACATGACGGTTATTAGTACCTGTTGGGGTCAAAATTTGTACCTCAGTTGACCGGATCAAAGTCAAGGTCAACCCCAAGTAAACGGGCCCGAGCCCAAGCAAGTGCGCCCATACCCAAGTCGAGCCCGCGGCCGGCCTCCCCCATGCCAAAATAAAAATCATGTAATAAATAATTTTAATGTAATTTTTTTATGCATGAATGTAATCAAAATGGGTATAAAGCCAAATTTTTGTAAAGCCCATGGCTTATGTGCAAAAGAAATAAGCACATGAGGCATGAGATGGGCAAAATGCCATTTTGTAAAGCCCAAGGGGCTATATGTAAAGTTTGTAGCCTATAAAGGCAAACATGATGAAAATATCTATACAACTTTTCATTCTCTCAAACTCTAGGGCTTTTGTGCCTCCTTCTCCTTCCTCAAGGTTCTAAACCTTCTTCTTTCTTTTGAATTAAATCAAGAATTTTACTTTTCCTTTTCCAAAACTAAATAGTTTTTCATCACAAAACCCACAAAGGGGAGCTTGGATCTTCCATTAGATCTCAAAAAGGAGAGATTTTTGAAATCTCACCCCTCTTGTTCTCCAAGATCCGGCCAACAAAAAGGAGGAAGAAGAAGACCCATCTCCGAAAATCCCACTTTGGAAAAGATCCAAGGCTCAAGAGAAGATCACAGGCTTAAGAAAGAAGAACCTCTGAAGATTTTAGGGAGTTAAACTCTAAGACCCAAATTCTCAAAGGAGTTTAACTCCTAATCCAGATCTTTTGGAGTTTAACTCCACTCAAAATCCTCTTTTTGGAGTTTAACTCCTATTTCTGGAGGTAAAAACCCCTTCCTTTCGCTAGCGCCCAAAGCGCTAGCTCTAGCGTCCGAGCGCCCGAGCGCGCATGTGCCGGGCACGTGAGGCACTAGCGCCCGAGCGCCCAAAGCCCTAGCGCCCGAGCGTCCACGTGTCGGGCACGTGCACCCAAAGCGCCCACGTGCCGGGCACGTAAGGCGCTAGCGCCCGAGCGCCTAAAGCGCTTGCGTCCCAACGTCCACTTGCCGGGCACGTGAGGCGGTACCGCCCAAAGTGCTACCACCCAAGCGCCCGAGCACCCACGTGCCGGGCACGTGAGACGCTGGCGCCAGCGCTTGGGAGCCGGCGCCCAGGCGCTAGCGCCAGCGTGCTAAGCACGAGAGGCGCTGGCGCACACGCGTCCTTTGGACACCATTTTCCCCTCATTTTATATGTATGTCATTTTCCCCTCATTTTTCCCTCGCATTTTCCCCTCAATCTAACGGGGCGCTGTCCCGTACCCCGCAAGGGGGCTGCTAGCCCCTTGAACCCCAACCCGCTATCCGGGTAGCGGGACCCCCGTAAAAACTCGGCGAGGCCCCCGATATATCCAAAACCCTTTCAAAACACAACACTGCACATTGAGTTCGCATGGCCAGTTTAACCCGTCAATCGGAGGTTCTCTCACTCCAAATGCAAGGGGTAATTAACGGCATCTTAGTCCGCGGCTGCCAGAGATTCGGATCCCCACAATCAATGAACCCCAGCCTACCCTAGGCAGGAGGAATATGTAATGCGCCTGACAAGCGCGCACGTATTTCCATCTCAATGGGGTGACGAAAAACACCCTACAGATTCTGGTACGTCCGGTGGGACTAATCTCTCCTCCCATATTTCGGGTTAAACGTTCATGCGAACTCAATCAATATACATACCTATATTTATACTAAAATAATGCTCTTTCATGAAGGTTTTCAAGCAATCACTTTTCTATAATGTCTCCAAAGATGAACTCAGCTCTCAGCACGGCTCCCATCTCCTACACGATGAAGATGGACGCGACAGTAAGAGGAACCGCCGCTACTATTTGGCTCTATTCTGTTCGTGCCAGCTAGTGCCATCCCAGCTCCTCAAGCTCCAGTAACAGATAAACCAGCCTCGAAAGGCAGGAGGCCAAATGTGGTGATCTCGAGGGCACCACTACCCAAGCGCAAGTCGGTGTTTGAACAACTTTCCTTGACCCCAGCTGGGGGCAAGGCCATCAACACCAACAAAGCAACAAGGCATCTCGGCCAAGCTCCGGCGGTGCCCTTGAAAACTGCTCAATCGGGTATCTTCTCTAAGCTCCCCGTTAATCGACTTACAATGGCTTCCTGGATGACGGATGCCCGCCAAGCCCTCAAAATTGAGAAGCTAAGACAGAAAAGGCTCAGATATAAAGCCAACAAAAGGGCTAGGGCTCATACTAGGCTGAACTTCATAAGGCTCCAAGAACAGAGTTGCCCCGCCAAAGATAAAGAGATGGCTGGATATGTGGTCCACACTGTCTACATGGCGGGCACGCGCAGCAAGAGAAAGGATGGGGCCACTACATCTCAAATCCGATCTGGTGTGAATGTGGGTATCACTTCCCAAGACCAGCATCCTCCGGAAGATAATGAAAATCCTCCTAGTGAAGCTGATAAGCGGAGAGATCCCTCGGTTCATGAGGAGTCAGGCTCGGAAAGCAAAGAGGAGCAAATCTTCCGTCCCAAGAACACAGAGTAGCAACTTCTATAAGAGCTCCGAAAACAGCTCAGAAGTAAAGACAGGGAGATGGCCAAACATTACTCCAAAATTGACGACTTGACGAATGTCTTGATGCAGCTCACGGCCCGACTTGGCTCTCAGCCGCCCAATCGCAGGGCTCTGCTCATGAACCGGGAAACGGTGTCCCAAGGCAGCCGACGCCTATTCCCTCAAATCCAAAGGTGGGAGGACCGCATGAAAGTCAGTCGCATCCTATCTCGGGAAATGTCTTGGCTACCGATGACAGTAGCCCGCTAACTCAAGATCAAATTATGGATTTGGTTGCCAAAAAAGTCAAAAACATTGGTAGCCGAAGCCGAAACACAAAAAGATATCAACAGCAGTGGTAGACCATATCCTGCTCAGTATAATCTGGTAGAAATTCCTAGCGGCTATGTCATCCCCAAATTTGGAAGATTTGATAGGACGGGAAATGCGAATCAGCACGTCGCCCATTTTAAATCCTCATGCGGGAATACTGGGGGCAATGATGCGCTTCTCCTCCGCCAGTTCGTTAATAGCTTAACCGATGTCGCTTTCGATTGGTACACGAGCATACCGGACGGCTCCGTTACTACTTTCGTCCAAATGGAATCTCTGTTCCGATAAAGGTTCATGAGTGTCAGCGATAAGATCACCATTGTCGGACTCGTAAGGACCAAGCCAAAAAACAACGAAAGCAGCACGGATTTTATAACCCGATGGCTCAATCTCTCCGTCAACTGTGAACCGCCGATAGAGCGGGACCAATATGTCAGTCTCCTCCTCGGAAATCTCAACAATTGGATGGCCCCGTTTCTATGCACCGGGGTCTCCAAACATTCCAAGAGCTGACCAGGATAGTTCAGATGCTGGAGCGCTCAAAGCAGGAGTCCTCCTCGGATCCCAAAATAACAATAGGTCTTGGAGAAACCAAAAGGACGATAATCATAAAGGCGGAAGTTCCGACGATACTGAATCTTTCAACACTTCGGCTAACCGAAATAAGCAAGAGATGAGCGAGCCTAATTCCAACCAGCCTCGGAAGCCAGTGTTTAGAGAGGGAGGAGAATCTCTACTGAAAGAGAAGCTGGATAAGGTCTATTCCTTCAGAAGGGACAAAGTCTACAAGATATTCAAGGACGCCCTGAGAAACGGTCTATAATTGCTAGAATCGAAGAGACCGCAAGAAGCGAATATGACCGACGACCTCAAATACTGCCCCTATCACAGAGTGATAGGTCATGCCATTGAGGACTGCTTCATCTTCAAAGATTGGGTCGAAAAGCAATATAAGGCAGGAGATAGAACTGTCTAAAGGCGTGTTAACAAACAGTCAAGCTGCGACCGCCAATTTCATACAAACGGAGACCAAAGTCCTTCGTGAAACTGATTCTCTCGGACATCTGCCTTTCTTTGAAGACATTTGACCACCACGTTGTTAAACTGGGGAGCAATCGACCTCTAAGTCGTTAAACTGGGAATGTAAAAAAATGTGTAAATAAAAAAAAGAAGAAGAAAAGCCGAAATGATGGGGCAACTCGCAATAAAAATCAGCGAGTAAAATAAAGATGAAAAATAAAGCCGAAATGATAGGGCAACCGCGAATAAATAACTGAAATGATAGGGCAATCGCGACCTTCGCGATAAGAAAAGCTGAAATGATAAAGCAATCGTGGTAAAACAAAAAAAATACAAAAACAAAAAACAAAAAAATGGCGAATGATGAGTCGCTCCTGGTACCATATTCCATTGCAGCGATACAGACGCCAACCAAAATCCAATTTTCCAAAACTCCCCCAGCCCTACGGTTGGTCCCCAAACTGGCTACCGTATACAATCCACGGGCTCAAATAATTCTCATCATACCCATGCCCCACTGCAACCACCCGTCCAGCGGCCGGTCTCCGCCCTTGGAATTATGCTCCATTTGGGAAGACCCACTCATGTGTCCTCACGATACATGAGGAGAACAAACTTACGAGATCCTCTCGACTCGTAAGAAAACACCTTCGTGGGATCCTTACGACTCACGAAGGAAAAACACACTTGGGAGTCCTCACGACTCCTAAGGAGAAAATACACATACGGAATCCTTTCAACTCGTAGGGAGAATACTTTTATGGGACCCTTACGGCTCATAA
Source organism: Agapanthus africanus (assembly GCA_030015575.1). NCBI lineage: Eukaryota > Viridiplantae > Streptophyta > Magnoliopsida > Asparagales > Amaryllidaceae > Agapanthus > Agapanthus africanus. The sequence goes on along the minus strand of CM057346.1, from coordinate 100,315,014 downwards.
AATTGAAAAGTCTTAGGTGATAGGGACATAAACTTGTCTCTTAAGCCATCACTCCCCAACATGGAACGACAAATGATGAATTGCTCCTGGCACATGTGCTTCAGTGTTAGCAACGCTGATGCCTACCCTAACCCCAAAATTCCAAACTCCAATCCAATAGACCCCTATGTCTTTAAACTGGGAACAAATGACCCCTAAGTCGTTATACTGGAAACGAGGGAGATCCCCTCACGGCGAATGATGAGTCGCTCCTGATACCATATTCCAGTGCAGCGATACAGACGCCGACCAAACTCTGAATGTCCCAATAGCAAATGATGAGTCGCTCCTCGTACCATATTCCAGTGCAGCGATGCAGACGCCAACAAAGTCCCAAAATTCTTCCGGCCCTACGGTCTGGATCATACATCCTGCAAAACCGTATACAATCCACGGGCGTAAAACGATCCCAATCTCTCCCAAGTCCTACCGGTGAGACCACATTTAAACCCACCAGCGATGAAGATTCCAAAAAAAAAAGGGTATGTTTACAAGCAAAACGGGTATGGTTGAAAACCCAAAAGGGGCTCCGTGAGTAAAAACAGCAGGACTGCCGGCGAGTTTGTGAAAACCCGAAAGAGCGCAAACTCATGAAAAAGAGATGAAATACACTCGCAAAATCCTCTCGACTTTGTGAGGAGAAAATTCCCGCGTGAGATCTTTACGACTCACAAAGGAAAAACACACTTGGGGGTCCTCACGACTCCTAAGGAGAAAATGCACCTACGGGATCCTTACGACCCGTAGGGAGAAAATTCTTTTATGGGACCCTTACGACCCATAAAATTGAAAAGCCTTAGGTGATAGGGATCTAAACCTGTCCCCTAAGCTATCGCTTCCCAATAAGCAAACGCAAATGATGATTCACTCCTGGTACCATATTCCAGTATAGCGATGTTGATGCCAAACAAAAACCAAAATCCCTAAATACACTCATAGCAAATGATGATTCGCTCCTGGTACTATATTCCAGCGTAGCGATACTTATGTCAACCCAAATCAAATCCAATCAACAATCTCTGCGTCGGAATCATGCTCCGTCTCAGAGTGTACCCCATGTCGAAATCATGCTTCGCCTCGGAGCATCCACCTTCCCTGTCGGAATTATGCTTCACCTAAGAATCATCCTCTACATCAAAACCAGTGACACTCCGTGTCGGAATTATGCTCTGCCCTGGAATCAAGTCAACAAGCGACCTCCTCATCGGAATTATGCTCCGCCCTGGAATCAAGTCAACCAGCGACCTCCTCGTCGGAATTATACTTCGCCCTGGAATCAAGTCAACAAGCGACCTCCTCGTCTGAATTATACTCTGCCCTGGAATCAAGTCAACCAGCGACCTCCTCGTCGGAATTATGCTCCGTCCTGGAATCAAGTCAACCAGCGACCTCCCCGTCGGAATTATGCTTCGACTCGGAATCAAGTCAACCAGCGACGACCTCCCCGTCGGAATTAAGCTCTGCCTCGGAATCAAGTCGACTAACAAGCTCTGCGTCGAAATCATACTTCGTCTCAGAATGTACCCCGTGTCGAAATCATGCTTCGCCTCGGAGTATCTGCTTTCCCTGTCGGAATTATGCTCCGCCTGGGAATCAACCTCTGCATCGAAATTATGCTTCGGTCAGAATGTCTGCCACTCGTCGGAATTATGCTCCGACCCCTTTGGAATTATTCTCCGCTCGTCGGAATTATGCTCCGACCCCTTTGGAACCATGCTCCGCTCATCGGAATTATGCTCCGATCCCTGGAATCATGCCTCTACTCTTCGGAATTATGCTCCGATCCTCGGATTATACTCCGACTCTTCGGAATGATACTTCGACCCTAGAATTATGCTCCGCAAATTGGAATGATGCTCCCATCCTCAGGAATCATGCTCCCCGAGGGATGCTCCGCCCCCAGAATGATGTTCCACCTCGAAGCCCGGCTTCAAGATCCATCAACTTCATTCACACAACTCATATGCGCGGTGTGCATTTATTGATGGGGGCACTTTGTTGGGGTCAAAATTTGCACCTCAGTTGACCAGGTCAAAGTCAAGGTCAACCCCAAGTAAACGGGCCCGAGCCCAAGAAAGTGCGCCCATACCCAAGTCGAGCCCCGCGGCCGGCCTCCACCATGCAAAAATAAAAATCATGTAATAAATAATTTTGATGTAATTTTTTTATGCATGAATGTAAGCAAGATTGGCATAAAGCCAAATTTTTGTAAAGCCCATGGCTTATATGCAAAAGAAATAAGCACATGAGGCATGGGATGGACAAAATGCCATTTTGTAAAGCCCAAGGGGCTATATGTAAAGTTTGTAGCCTATAAAGACAAACATGATGGAAATATCTTTACAACTTTTCATTCTCTCAAACTCTAGGATTTTTGTGCCTCTTTCTCCTTCCTCAAGGTTCTAAACCTTCTTCTTTCTTTTGAATTAAATCAAGAGTTTTACTCTTTCTTTTCCAAAACTAAATAGTTTTTCATCATAAAACCCACAAAAGGGAGCTTGGATCTTCCATTAGATCTCAAAAAGGGAAGATTTTTAAAATCCCACCCCTCTTGTTCTCCAAGATCCGGCCAACAAAGAAGAGGAAGAAGGAGACCCATCTCCGAAAATCCCACTTTGGAAAAGACCCAAGGCTCAAAAGAAGATCCCAGGCTTAAGAGAGAAGAACCTCTGAAGATTTTAGGGAGTTCAACTCCAAGATCCAAATCCTTAAAGGAGTTTAACTCCTAATCCAGATCTTTTGGAGTTTAACTCCACTCAAAATTCTCTTTTTAGAGTTTAACTCCTATTTCTGGGGGTAAAAATCCCTTCCTTTCGCTAGCGCCTAAAGCGCTAGCGCCCGAGCGCCCAAAGCGCTAGCTTCCGAGCGCCCGCGTGCCGGGCACGTGAGGCGCTAGCGCCCGAGCGCCCGAGTGCCGGGCACGTGAGGCACTAGCGTCCAAAGCGATAGCGCCCCAACGCCCACGTGCCGGGCACGTGAGGTGCTACCGCCCAAAGCGCTAGCGCCCAAAACGCTAGCGCCTAAGAGCCCACGTGTCGGGCAAGCGCCAGCGCCAGCGTGCTAGACACGAGAGGCGCTGGCGCTCACGCGTCCTTTGAACATCATTTTCCCCTCATTTTAGATGTACTCCACACTAAAAATACCTCCCCCGTTAGAAATAATTTCTAACAAGCGTTGCTCCGCACCCCGCAAAGGGGCTGCTAGCCCTTATGACCCCCAGCCCGCTATCCGGGTAGCGGGACCCACGTAAAAACTCTGCGGGGCTCCCGATATATCCAAAACCCCTTCAAAACACAACGCTGCACATTGAGTTTGCATGACCAGTTTAACCCGTCAATCGGATTCTCTCGCTCCAAATGCGAGGGGTAATTAACGGCATCTTAGTCCGCGGCTGCCGAAGATTTGGATCCCCACAATCAATGAACCCCAGCCTACCCTAGGCAGGGGGAATCTTTAATACGCCTGAAAAGCGCGCGCGTATTCCCATCTCAATGGGGTGACGAAAAACACCCTGCAGTACCGAACTATACAGTCCGATATTTAACAACCTTCGTATAATTCTATGTCACAATGTCACGCCCCGCTTCCCGGTATACGGGCAGAGGACATGACTGGTCCGCTACGTATTTACTGTGAAGTAAATACGTTAAGCGTATCTAAGTAATATAAAAGTAAAGCACAAGAGACAGGATATAATAAACAGAAACTTTATTTATTCACATTCTTTCTGTACAATGCATGGAAAGTAAATACAACTGAAATAAAAATCGATGCCTAAACAATGGCATAACAGAAAAGAAGAGTACTGAAATAGAAAATGTACAATGTACTAGAGCTCGGGGTATTCACCGAACTGGTCCAAGTCTTCAGCGATGGGCTCGATCTCTGATGTGTCCAGATCACCTGACGACATTCAAAGAAGAAAGAAAGAGAATGTCGTCAGCGAACAGATCGCTCGGTAAGTCCAAAAGATAAGAAAGAATAGAATAGACAGAATAAGAGGTAGCTTTTAAAGTTGTATTATATTGTTATAATATTGTGTTAACGCTGTTGTTCGTAGCTTGGTACATAAGGATGCCAGTGTATACGAGAGGAGTCTCTATATACCAGAGACTAAAGGCAAATGGAAGTACAAGGCTCCGTTATACAGCCCGGAACAACGGCAATTGGATTCATATTAGGTGTCTTAATCTTGCAGTCTCGTGCCACTTTTAACACCTTCCGTACCAGTCTACCCCTTAAACCTCGTGTTATCTTGATTGTATTGTTGTATTGTAACTTGTATTGATTGTATATTTGGATGACTGACCAAAACCATAATATCAGTAAACGGATGTAACTGTAGAATCATGCATGTAACTAGAGAATCATGTAAGCTGGATGATCATGTAAATGGAATGTATATCCATGGTTCGGTTCAGTCAAGTTGATAGATTGAATATATGGAATAATGGATTCATGGATTCATGTTGAATTGTAATATTGTAAATTGTAGATTGTAGATTGTACTTAAATCATATTCAAGTCAGATTATAATGAGACTCAATCTGAGTAAGACAATTAGAGAAGTAAATTGAAGTCCTGATTGTTTTGATGTTATCGGTAACCGCTGCACATGGGCGGCAGGTTTTGTGTCTTTTTCAAAGACGATTACCGTATTGATAACACCGTTGTTAAGTTGTCTACCTTAGATAGGCAAGCACCCACTTCTCCGGTTTCCTGAGGCTCAAGAGATTGGTCCTGCTTAAACCTATATTTACTAGGGTCTTTATGGTAAATTATAGAACTTGAGGGGATTTTATGTAAAAATACTTTTATATACTTTTCAAAATACACCCCAAGTATTTATTAATCGTCTTTAGAGTTGTAATGAATGTAGATTTTATATTGTGATATTTCTAGTGAAAATATCCTAATTCCATTATAAAAGGTACTTATTTGTAATATTGGTTTATATGGAATTCATGGTATTTTAGTGTAAACTGATTCTTGTGAAATTTTTAGAAAAAGATAGAATATTTATAATAATTCAAATTAGATATTTTTTAATTACATATACATATATTTATATGAAAATAAATTTTAATATATTTATTATATTCTAGAAATCTCGTTTTTCTTAAGATGCCGTATTTAAATCTTTCGAGACCGAATGCTCCTTGCGAAGGTCTGAATCTCACACTACTAAGCCCGAGGATGTGCGATAATCCACACCATCCCGAATGGGTTCCCCAAAATGGGTTGTAGCGGCGCTTTGCAAAGATTTGTATAAATACTAATCATTAGAAAACGGTTTTATTAAGTAAATGATATTGAAATGAAAAATATCGTTTTTCCGTATTCTAAATTCCCAAGGACATCGTGCTATGTTGCATATGAGTGTATGAGGAGGTAGGTCGTTACCTCGTGATCTACTTAAAGGTATAGCATGTTTTGTGATATTGAATGTAGAATCGAAACTATGTGGTATTTAAATGAAAATACGGTAAAATGAAATAGCCATTATTTTATGATATGAAACTTGATCAATTTGGTTGATTAGTGTTTAATAGTCAACATGAGAGAGTTTAAGCGTAACAGTATTAACGAGAAGTGAAGTTTTATAAAGAAACCGAATCGCAAATCGGATTTGTTCCGATTCCGTCGGGTTTTGTAAATCCGTATTTTTAGAAAAGAAACGAGAGGTAGAAATGGGGACTTACGGATTTCGATCAAATATAAGAGGAAGGTGGATCGGGAGGAGTCGCCGGTGCGTCGTTTCGTCTCCGGGAGTTCCTACGGTCGTTGCCGGAAATTTCGCCGAAGAATTCGTCGGAGCTTCGCCTTTTGCTCAATTCGATTGCATACAAGAGTTCTTGAGAATTTTAGAGAGTTGGCTCAGAGTTTGGGGTGAGAGGGTAGGGATGGTATTTATAGGGTTAGGCTAGGGTTAGGGTAGGTGAAATGTTAAAATGAAAAATGTGATAAAATGTATTAAAAGTGGAGTAATTGGGGTTTTAAAAGAGCTCTGGAAATGGTCTGAGGCTAAAATTTTGCAGGTGCATAGGAAATGTGAAAAAACACAATTTTCATGTTGGGGTCGTCGCCGGAATCGGCCGACTCGGGGGTGACTCGGCCGTGACTCGGTCGGAGGACTGAGTCGGCCAAGTCGAGGCCGAGTTGGCCGATTTCCGGCCGAGTCCAGCGGCCAGAATCCCCCCCCCCCGACGGTTCATCTATTCTCTGGCAATGTTATATTTTTGGGTATAGTGGGGTTTTTGTGAGATATGCACGTGTAAACCTTGGTATTCTAAAGGTTTTAAAAAATCAATATTAAAAATAATGTGAGGTATGGGATTTGAACTCTGGTGGCTTGGTTCAACAGCACAAGGTATTACCAATGAGCTACAAGCTCCTTCTTGTAATTATGGAGCTAATTAATTACTTAAAGTAATCACAGAAAATGTAAATACCCCAAGTATACATTAATTTTAAAGCCAATTTTTGTACACTAAAAATGGAGTTGTTACATTCTTATAACTTGAAATTAAAAAGCAAAATAACTACTTATATTTTGTGCTCAGGCTAAAATACCCCTTTATGGATTTTTGAAATTTTTTTGTAAAAACTTGTATAGGAAATTTAGGGTTGTTACACACGACGAACCTCGAACGTATGTTAACCGATAGACGAGAACTAAGTCACGCTTTGATTTTCATATATGAGTATCGATGAGAATATGAAAGTTTCATATTATCATCGAGTATCATATATTGGTTTTAACTTGAACATTTAACTTGAATAGCTTTTACGTTTACGTTTCGTTTTTAAGGGTTCGAAGTTTCTAGTTTAGGGTAAGGTTTTCTTACGTTTACTGTAAAGTTGTACGTTTACGTTATCATCGAGTATCCTACTGAAGGAACTACTGCACCCTAAACTCTAAACCTAATTAACCCAAATTAACCTAATTAACCCAAATTAACCATAATCATCACCCTAACTCAAATTATCCCTAATTAACCCAAAATTAAGCGAATTAAACCAAATTAACCTAATTAACCCAAATTAACCATAATCATCACCCTAACTCAAATTATCCCTAATTAACCCAAATTAAGCGAATTAAACCAAATTAACCCAAATTAACCATAATCATCACCCTAACTCAAATTATCCCTAATTAACCCAAAAATAAACTAATTAAACCAAATTAACCCTAATCAACACCCTGACACAAATACACTCTGTTTTACCTAATTAACCGAAATTAACCCTAGCCCAAACCCTAACCCAAATTAACCTAACCTTAATCATCACCCAAACCCTAACCCAAATTAACCCTTGCCCAAACCAAAATTAACCCTAATTAATCTAACTAACCCTAACCCTAATCATCACCAACCCTATTTTACCTAATTAACCCAAACTAATCCTAACCCAACCAAATTAACCCTAACCTTAACCCTAACCCTAAACATCAACCGAACCCTAACACTACTTAATTAACCCTAACCCAAACCCAAATTAACCCTCAATTAACTTGGCCCTAGCTATAACCCTAATCTTAACCCTAAAATCAACAACAATAACACAAAAAACGGCATAATTATACATTAAAATCGAAATTAACTCACCTCGGTAGTCGCCGGCCGGCGGCAAAGAACTCGACGAGATGGAGGAGACCGGGGATGGAGCTAGAAGAGGTGCTCGCGGCGAGAGTGTGGTAGCGACGACGAAAGTGTGGTGGTGACGAGGAAGTCGACGACGATGAGTGTGGTGGCGACGAGGAAGTCGACGACGATGGGTGTGGTCGCAATGCTCCGGTGCTCGATCAGGTAATTAGTGGGAAATTTTGATGACGATGGGAAATAACTTAGTTTTATCTTTTTATAAATAACCCCTTGTTGCCCCTACGGATTAATCCATAGGGCTTTCTTTTGTAGCACCGTAGGGTCAAATAAAATATTACATTTAAATTTTTTTAAATTTATTTATGCCCCTACGTTGGGCACCGTAGGGAAAAACCGATGGCCCTACGGATTAATCCGTAAGAGCAATAAAAAGTTGCCCCAACGGATTTCTATATCCGTAAAGGCAACCCCTCATTGTAGTAGTGACTCTTATGTTGTAATATCTTTACTATTATCACTACTACATTAAGGGGTTGCCCCTACGGATATAGGAATCCGTAGGGGCAACTTTTTATTGCCCCTATGAATTAATCAGTTGGGCCATTGGTTTACCTCTACGGTGCCCTTTGGATTAATTAAAAAATATTAAAATATAATCTTTTATTTGGCTCTACGGAGCCGCAAAACAAAGCCCTACGGATTAATCCGTAGGGGAAATAAAGGGTTAATTATATAAAAAAAAATAAAGCTCAGTAATTTTCCCATCGTTTCCAAAATTTCCCAACTCCCGCGATTGATCTCCCGCGCGCGCCTCGTCGCCACCACACCCGTCGTCGACTTCCTTGTCGCCACCACACCCATCGTCGACTTCATCGTCATCGTTAGCGGCACCACAGTCTCGCCGTGAGCTCGTCGAGCTCTTTGCCGCCACCACAGTATCGTCGATAGTAAAATCTCCGGCCTCCTCCACCTCGTCGAGCTCTTTGCCGCCGGCAAAACTACTACTGAGGTGAGTTAATTTCCATTTTGAACTTATAATTATGCTTTTTTGTGTTATTTTTGATTTTAGGGTCAGGGTTAGGCTTATAGCTATTTCCGGGTTAATTGGGGGTTAATTAAGGTTAGGGTTAATTAGTTAGGGTTAGGGTTAGGGTTAGGGTTAGTTTGGGTTAATTGGGTAAAATAGGGTTGGTGATGATTAGGGTTAGGGTTAGGATTAATTTTGGTTTGAGCTAGAGTTAATTTGGGTTAGGGTTTGGGTGATGATTAGGGTTAGGTTAATTTGGGTTAGGGTATGGGCTAGGGTTAATTTGGGTTAATTAGGTAAAATAGAGTATATTTGTGTTAGGGTGTTGATTAGGGTTAATTTCGTTTAATTAGCTTAATTTTGGGTTAATTAGGGATAATTTGAGTTAGGGTAATGATTAGGGTCAATTTGGCTTAATTAGGTTTATTTGGGTTAATTGGATTAATTTTAGGTTAATTAGGGATAATTTGAGTTAGGGTGATGATTAGGGTTAATTAGGGTTAGGGTTTAAGGTGCACTAGTTCCTTCAGTAGGATACTGTTCAGACCATAATATTGCATTTATCATTCCCCTATTCTTATCCTTTTTATAAATAAACAGGTACTCTTGACGCACGTTTGTTGCATATTACAGGATACAGGTTTCTGGAGCAAATACAGTGAAAAAGACACAAAACAACAGAAAAGGGACTTTGGACCAACTATTAGACGAATCCTAGTCAAGCCTAGACGAAGAACAGTACAAGGTACAAAATGTCAAGTGAACGGTCAAAAAATACGAACAAGTTTTCACTGAAGATCTGGAGAAGACCCAGAAACCCAACAGAGAAAATACATATAAAAATACAGAGCCCAAGAACCACTGAAGAAAGCCCAAAAGTTTGGCGGCCCAAGACCACCAAAGGGCCGCGGATCCGCGGCCGTCTAATGCCCGTGTCGGTGGATTTTTCTTCTGTTGCCGCGACGGTTCGGGTGTTGGGATTTTTAGAGGTCAAATCAGTAATTGCGCATGTGCGAGACTCTGAAACCCTAATTCTCCTGTTTACTTATAAATTGTAATCTCAAAATTGTAAAACGGGATGCCTCTTTTCAATCAATAAATTTCAGAATTTCTGAGAGATAAATTCAGATCTGTTCTTCTTGTTTGGAGGGAGCCGTCAACTTAGAAGGTATGTTATTTCTGTTTCTTTTAATTAAAATGTTTTCTAATCCCCTAATGAGCGAGTAATCTCCTCGCTTGTTAGGGTTAGCCTTAGGGAAAGGGTTGAGAGATGAGATCTCTCACCCATTTCAATGCCACTTTCATCTAATGAATTAGAACTCCACGCATACGAGCACAACCGCTCCCTGCGGCATCCTACCCTTCGAGGTAACGATGAACCGTAGTATAAAGGGCCGGTTGCGCGCGTTTTCCGTGGGGGTTAGGGTAATTATCAACAAAGGAAGGATACAAATCTAGAGGAAGAAACATCTTCCCAAAAGATTTGGATCCACTTTATTAATAATTACATTAACATCTAATAGATCTAAAAAAAGAAGGCATTGAAAGCGGTGAGGAAAAACGTTAATCTCCAAAACTTCCCCTAAGCCTAACCCTAGCAAGACTCTTAATTAGATTAATTAGATCCAGTTTTTATAGATTTTTATAAACCAATCAAAACGACATTTTGAATCAACTCGTTAAAACATATAAAAGAAATTTACCCGTCTCTGTGGATCGACCCGTACTCACCGGCTAGCTGCGAAGCGACGCCGTTTCTGATTGCGGTAAACTCATATTTTTAACACTAATCAGATACTCGATGATAACGTAAACGTACAATTTTACCGTAAACGCAAGAAAAATTTACCCTAAACAAAAAACTTCGAACCCTTAAAAATGAAACGTAAACGTAAAACCTATTCAAGTTAAATTTTCAAGTTAAAACCAATATATAATACTGGATAATAATATGAAACTTTCATATTCTCATCGATACTCATATGTGAAAATCAAAGCGCGACTTAGTCCCCGTCTATCGGTAATATACATTCGATGTTCGTCGTTGTTTCCCCCAATAAAAGAGCAAAGCTCTGTTCAAAACTCAAGAGGCAGCGCCTCACGTGCCTTCCATGAGGACGCCAGCGCCAGAGGTAAAAACTCTTATATGAGCAGCGCCCGTGTGCAAAGCACATAAAAATCTAAAGCGGCGTGATTGGTAAAGTTTTTGCGTGCTAAGTTTGTTATCGCAATCAAGACGGTTTCGCTTGTAGCTAGCCGGTTGAGTACGGGTCGTCCGCAGGGAGATGGGAATCTTTTTCTATATGCTTTAACGAGTTAAGTCCAATTTTCCAGGTTTGTTTTTAGATTACTTATGTGCTAAAATGATATATATAGAGAGCTTGTTAGGGTTAGGATTAGGTTAGTTTGAGTTAGGAGTTGCTCACTTCTTTTGTTTCCACTCTTAATGTCGGTGTTACGGTAATCGGCAACAACGGGGATTAGCACGACTAGAAAGGAACTTGCGAGTATAAGCTAGACTTTCCAACGCATAAGTCCTTCCTTTTGGTGCTTGTCCGTCCGTTCTTGGCTCTTAGCCTTAACCTCCGGTTAATTCAACCACAACCGGTCTCACTAAGGAATCACCGCTATCATGTAGGATAGGGTGCCGTAGGGAGCGGATTGTGGTTCAATTAACGGGAGTCCGAATCAAGATGTTGGGAAAGAAAAGAGTGAGAGAGATTTCCTTCTCTCAAACTTTCCTTATCCTACCCTAAGTATAAAAACTACTCACCCATTATAAGGAAAAGAAAATAAAACAAAGGAAAAAGATAGAAAGAAAGAGGTTAGAAAATTACAACTAGCTATTTGCGACCTCACCTCGGCAAGGATCAAGCGTAAGCATCATGGTTGCTTAAGGATAAAGGAAAAGAGAACAAGAAAGAAACAAACAACAAATAACAACAACTAGATTAGCAAAAGAAAATTACAAGCAATTATAAAAAGAACAAGACAAGCATGATAACAAAGAGAACTCTTTATTCATTCTTCACTCACAAAAGCTCACTACAAGTTTTTAATGGAGAAGAGATGAGAAGAGGAAGAAGAACAACACATGTATTCTAAAATTCTAAATACAAAATTATGGACCCTTGGCTTTGGCAAGTTCTGGACTATTTATAGGCAAGGAACTGGAAACCTAGGGTAAGAATCTGGCTCCACATAAAATGACAACACTGTCCCTAAAACCCCACCTACTGCCGACACTGTACGGCCGCGGTTCCGCGGCCATAGTATGGAGTTAGGCCTTCATATTTGGTGGATTCTCTTGTTTTGCAGTGCCCTTCAGTCTGGTATATGTTTTTTCTCAGAATTTCTTCACGATTTTTCCAGAATTTTAGCAAATCAAATGGTGATTTGATGTGGATCTTTTTGTCATGATTTCCTCGAGCTCCGCGTAGATATGTTGGATCTTGTGTTGCCATTGAGTTTTGTGCATGAAAATGACATTGATTTGCCATTTTGTCTCTTAAACTGGTGTGTGACAACATACGGATAGAGAGCGGAGACCCGTGTTTTATCTGTGGTTGGCAGGAATCCGGATTTTTGTCGTGCTTTTCCATGAATTTCACCGTTTAGAGCCGAAAACCTGTATCCTGCAATTGACTAGCAAACACGGCTCAAGAGTACCTACCGATAAGCAATGTGATAAAAATTGGGCGGTATAAAATGCAAAAATCTGATATGAACAAATACCTCCAAACTTATCATTTGCTCGTCCCGAGCAAAACCAATTTATTCACAGAAAATTCCTAACCTCACTTTCGCAGGGAACGCGATTGCACTGAGCATGTGCAACAAGCCGTTAAACCTCTAGGTGTCCCTAGTAGGAGGAGTGTTGTCTCCTGAGGGTTTTCAGCGGATACTACCCACAAAATCCGGTCAAGCTAGTTTTGCAAAATTACTATGATTCAAACCCCTAAAGTTTTGTTTCAGAAAATAACAATTCTATGATCCTAAGTCTAGACTATAGAACCTTTATTTTTCACACCTCGCTTCTTATTTAACTTAAAATTTTATATGTCTTTACGTGCAGTGTAAATAGTGTCGTTAAGTTCCAGAAAGATCGATTAAAGTCATCATGTCACACAATAAAGCCCAGATAACAATTTTAAAAGGATCACATAAGTTTTATAAAGAGTTAAGTATTTTTCAAGTTTCGTTTTCCAGTAAGGTTTCAACTTCAGAATTTCTATCTTCCTTAACAGGAAACTAGGTCTTATTTTTCACTCTACCTTTTTCTTGTTTTAATTTCATACACACCTCTGTGAACGTGCAATAGTCTTTATCATAGAATAAAACCTTCATATCTCCGCTAGAAATATTTTTTATAAAAACCTGTCTTTTGTCAAGATTATTCTCACACAAAGAACCGTTAGGAATTTTAACTCGGAGAGAACACTTGCTTGACTTTGTTTTAATCTGGACTTTCTAGGCTTCTTAGCGAGCTTTGGACCAATGCACCCAAACCAGTTGGCTTTAGGGCATTAGGTATAGAAACACCCCAGCGGACTTAATTACTCAAGTTACCTAAGTCCAAAAACAAAAGACAATTTAGCGTGAAAATCATGATGATTCAATACGAACGGAGATATAACCGGCAGTTCAGTTATTTTTTTGGATAAAAGACGTGTTTAGTGGGTTAGGTGTGTAATCATTCCAATCAAGTTCTAGATGGGTTTTTTTTTCAGACTTAGTTCCAATTAAGGCATCAATAACATTCCTTCATATTCACTTCACTTCATAAACTATTCTTGATATTACTTATTTCAGAATAAACCTATTTGATCCTCAGAAAATCATTTATCCATTTAAAAGTTTTTAGACATAAAAGACTTGTCATCTAATTTCCAAAACTCACGACACGTGTAGTGTGATGTAAAGACGTATATCAGCTATAGTTAACTTCAAAGGAGAGTTATCTTTCAGGTTTTCAAAATCTAAAAATAAGATTTAGTTATTCTTATCTTATCAAACAAAACCGTCGAAATGTTGAATCAGAGTTCTCCCACTAGCTATCTTGACAGAAAAGTTTTTATTTTTTAGAAAATTTTCTGATTTTTATGGATTTTATGGATTTTAATATGCAGATGCAAAATATACATATGAATGCAAAGGTTAGAAATGCGTACCGAGCGTACCCCCAAACTTAAATTGGACAGTGTCATCACTATCATTGCATGAAGAGATCATTTGAAGGGTCAAAATTGTCGGTTATATAAACAAATTTTTTTTATGTTTTTAAAGAGTAAAAATGGAAAAGAATATCCACAAATAAATACAAAAAGGTATATACATACCCCCAAACTTATTTGGAACAGTGTCCACTGTTCTTGGCTGGATAACCGAAGTTTGATGGTAGGCAGAGGAAGATTAGGCAGGGTAAACCGGCTCCTGTAAGACTAGGAGCTCCTCTGTTGGTTCGGCGCTAAGGTACGGTTTAAGTCGGTGTCCATTTACTTTGAAAAATGAACCGTCCTTTGGATTCTCCAAATCCATAGCGACATGCAGATACACATTCCGCACAAAATTCGGCCCTTTCCAGCGAGATCTGAGCTTTCCTGGATGGAAGTGTAGCCGGGTGTTGTAAAGCAGTACCTGCTGACCAGGTACGAAGGTTTTACGCAAAAGGTGTTTATCGTGAAACACCTTCGTTCGGTTCTTAACGACAACCGCGTTATCGTAAGCCTCATCCCTAAGCTCGCTCAATTCGTTCAATTGCAGCTTCTGATGGCTGCCCGCATCTTCGAAGACAGATTCAGCTCTTTTATCGCCCAAAATGCGCGATGCTCTATTTCGATAGGTAGGTGGCAAGCCTTTCCGTACACAAGCCGATAGGGAGACATGCTAAGATCGGTCTTATAAGCGGTTCGAAATGCCCAAAGGGCATCAGTGAGTTTCAGCGACCAATCCTTACGGTTCTTGGAAACCGTCTTCTCCAGTATCTGCTTGATTTACCGATTTGAAACTTCGGCCTGCCCATAGGTTTGGGGGTGGTAGGGAGTAGATAGCTTATGATTAATGAAATATTTCCGCATCAAGGCCTCGAAAGTCTTATTGCAGAAATGAGTTCTATTGTCGCTAATGATCGCTTGGGGGTGCCCAAACCGGGAGAAAATGTTTTCTTTAAGAAACCTAACGACAACCTTGTTGTCGTTAGCCCGGCTGGGCACAGCCTCGACCCACTTAGAGACGTAATCAACAGCGAGAAGGATGTACAAGTTCCCGAAAGAGCTGGGAAACGGCCCCATGAAATCTATCCCCCAAACGTCAAAAATCTCCACAATCAAGATTGGTTGGAGCGGCATCTCGTTCCTCCAGGATATCCGGCCCAAGTGTTGGCACTGGGAGCAAGTCTTGCAATAGTCATGAGCGTCCTTGAAGAGTTGTGGCCAGTAGAAACCACATTGCAAGATCTTCTCAGCTGTCTTTCTGGGGCCAAAATGCCCGCCACATGCTTGATTGTGGCAAAATGACAGCACACTCTTGAATTCATCGTCAGGGACACACCGACGAATAATCTGGTCGGGACAGTACTTGAACAGATAGGGTTCGTCCCAGTAAAAGTGTTTTACTTGGGATAAGAATCAAAGTCTGTCCTGACTTGACCATTCAGTCGGTAGTAGCCCTGTGGCCAAATAGTTCACAATATCTGCGAACCGGGGTTCACGAGATACTGTCAAGAGCTGTTCATCCGGAAAAAAGTCGTTGATCGGAAGTTGAGGCGACGGCGAAGAAGGAAGTTGTGAGAGATGGTTGGCGACTACGTTTTCACATCCTCTTTTGTCTTTAATGACAAGGTCAAACTCTTGAAGCAAGAGGATCCAACGTATTAGCCGAGATTTTGCATCTTTCTTCGCAAAAAGATGGCGCAGAGCAGAATGGTCTGTGTAGACAATGACTGGAGAGCCGATGAGGTAGGGCCTGAACTTTTCTAAAGCAAATACAACAGCTAAGAATTCCTTCTCAGTTGTTGTATAATTAAGTTGGGCGTCGTTTAGGGTTCGGCTAGCATAATAGATTACGTGTGGCATCTTGTTGATGTGTTGTCCAAGGACAGCACCAATGGCAAAGTCGGATGCATCGCACATAATCTCAAATGGGTGCGTCCAGTCAGGTGAAGAAAGAACGGGAGCAGAAGTGAGTGAGCTTTTTAATGACTCGAACGCAGTCACACAGCTCGAGTTGAAGTCGAATGGCGTGTCCTTGGCCAGTAGAAGAGTCAAGGGCCTAGCAATCTTGCTAAAGTCCTTGATGAACCGTCTATAGAAACCGGCATGGCCAAGGAAGGCTCGGATGTCTCTGACGCATCTGGGAGGAGGAAGATTGGAAATGACCTCAATCTTCGCTTTGTCAACCTCTATGCCATTTTGCGAAATGATATGTCCTAAGACAATACCTTCGCGCACCATGAAGTGGCACTTCTCCCAATTCAAAGTGAGGTTCTTGTCCTTACATCAGGTAAGGACAGCGTCAAGATGCATCAAACACTCGTTAAAGGAATCGCCGAAGATGGAGAAATCGTCCATGAAGATCTCCAGGAATTTCTCCACCATGTCTGAGAAGATTCCCATCATACACCACTGGAAGGTAGCGGGCGCATTGCATAACCCAAAGGGCATGCGACGATATGCGAATGTGCCGAAAGGACAAGTGAATGTGGTCTTGTCCTGGTCTTTTTCGGCGATGGGAATTTGATTATAGCCGGAGTAGCCATCAAGAAAGCAGTAGTACTCGTGTCCGGCCAATCGCTCGAGCATTTGGTCAATGAAAGGTAGCGGAAAGTGGTCTTTCCGCGTTGCGGCATTGAGTTTTCTGTAATCGATGCAGACTCGCCACCCAGTTTGGGTGCGAGTAGGGATTAACTCATTTGCCTCGTTAGTAATGACCGTTATGCCTGATTTCTTGGGGACAACATGAATGGGGCTAACCCACTGGCTATCAGAGATAGGATAAATGATACCACTATCCAGACACTTCACGATTTCCTTTTTCACAGCCTCCTTCATGACTGGATTGAGTCGCCTTTGTGGATCTCTGGCTGGTTTGGCATCATCCATCAGATGAATGTGATGTTCAACGATCAGAGGACTAATCCCCTTGATGTCCGCCATGGACCAGCCAAAAGCTTGCCTATTGCTGTGCAAGACCGTAAGAAGGGCTTTCTCTTTCTCTGGAGCTAGAGAAGCCGAGATGATAACAGGGAGGGTCTCGTTCTCACCCAAGTAAGCGTACTTAAGGTGAGACGGCAAAGGCTTGAGTTCGAACGTTGGAGGTGAAACGATTGAAGGCAAGATTGGTGAAAAGGTTTCGAACTCGAAGGATTCCAGCAAAGGTTCAAAACGAGTGTAAGCGACCGAGTTGGATGGTTCATGTAACTCATCCGGAAATTCGAAGGATTCAAACTCGGGTGGAGAGTGGCTAAGATCATTCGAGAAAGTGAAACACTCGTAGTCATTGTCGGGCGCAGAAACAGCAGCAGGTTCGAAGAGGAACGCACTAGTGGCGTTAAGGTTATCGTGATCGAACAAAAACTCCTCGAATTCACACTCTTCTGGGGTGATCTCCTGGATTGAGCAAGCGTCTAGTATATGAGCATTAGGTTCGGAGGGCTGATTCCCCAATCTAAAAATGTTGAGTTCAATTGTCATGTTTCCAAAAGACAGGTTCATCGAACCATTGCGACAATTGATCACAGCATTTGAGGTTGCAAGGAATGGGCGACCGAGTATCACCGGAATTTGATTCCGGGGGTTAGCTACAGGCTGTGTGTCTAATACAATTAAGTCAACGGGGAATATGAAGTCCCCAACCTTGATTAACACATCCTCTAGCTCACCCCTAGGATGGGTGATTGATCGGTCGGCCATTTGGAGAGTACAGTGTGTGGGTTTCAGCTCTCCTACACCTAACTGCTCATATACTGAGTACGGAAGCAGGTTAACACTGGCACCAAGATCTAATAGTGCGCGGTTGATGTTCTTATCCCCAATGGTAATAGAAATCGTAGGACAGCCAGGGTCCTTCAGTTTTTATGGTAAAGATTGGGTAAGAGCATCACTCACAGCACTAGCCAAGAAAACTTTCTTGGGTACCTGAGACTTCCTCTTTTTCGTGCACAAGTCCTTTAAGATTTTCGCGTAGGACGGGACTTGTTGGACAGCATCTAAAAGGAGAATGTTGATGTTAACCTGCTTAAACAACTCCAGAATCTTCTCCATTTGTGGATTTTGTTTATTGGACCTCAACCGGTTTGGAAATGGAACGTTTTTAAAATTGGTTGAGTCCAATGCTTATGGAGGAGACTGTGGAGCTGGAACGGATCCCAGAGCTGGTGCTTTTGTGGAGTGAGAAGTGGGTCCGTTCAGAGCAGAAGAAGAAGAAGAAGAAGAAGAGCCTTTTGAAGAATGGAGAATAGGCTCAGAAGACGAAGAAGAAGAAGAAGCGGTCGGGGTGTCATTATCTTCAATTGTTGTGCCGATGTTGTTGTGCAGCATCCTTCCCGATCTCAATGTAGTCATGGCACTCACATTATGGTTCTGTTGTTCAAGAGCAACATGTACATTATGTGGGTGACCGAGATTTGGGAGTGGTTGAGATGGAAGCTTCCCTTTTTCTCGCTCGCTTAACGCTGCATTCAGCTGTGCAATCTGGGCTTCGATGGTCTTGATGCTTTGCCCGTGTGCAGCAGTGTGTTGCACCAAAGACTGAATAGACGACTGGATGTTGGCGGTGGATTGTGTCGATTATTTAACGAACGCCTCCAGACTTCGTTCTAGCGAGGAAAGCTTATCGTTGTTTGACGGAACAAAGTTGTTTTGTGGAAAAGAATTATTGGGTGCAAAGTTGTTCGTCTGATTTTGAAAAGGTTGGGGTTAGAAGGGCTGCTGAAACTGTTGTTGAGTTTGTTGTTGCGCTTGTTGTTGCGGAGGAGGGGGTCTCTGGAAATTGTTACCTTGGAATTGTTGCTGATTCTGATTCCAGGCGAAATTGGGGTGGTTCCTCCAACCGGGATTGTAGGTGGAAGAGTATGGATCACTCCTCAGTCTTTGCTGAAATGCAGCATTAACCTGATCCTGTCCTTGGGATGGTGAATTGTAAGGACACTCTTCGGTTAAGTGAGAAGGATCGGAACAACAAGCACAAATGGTACGAAGGGGAAGAACAGGGGCAGGAGCAGGAGATGAAAATTTGCTCTCTATCGCTTCAAGTTTTCTCGTTATTGCAGCCATTTCAGCTTTCATCGTAATAGAGACATCGAGTTGGTGAATTCCTACCCTAGACTGACCAGTAGAAGTGGACGAAGAAGAAGAAGAAGTTGGTCGGGTGCTCTCCCATTGAAGCGTTTGTTCCGCAAGGTCGTCGAAGAATTGTCACGCTTCCTCGTCAGATTTCGATAGAAAGTGGCCCTGACAAATGGTTTCCAACAACTGCTTGGTTGCTGGGTTCAGGCCCTCGTATAAGGTTTGGCAAAGTTGCCATTTATCGATACCATGGTGAGGACACTGAACAAGAAGGTCTTTATACCGGTCAAAGCACTTCCAGAAGGGTTCAGAAGGAAGCTGAGAGAATTGGTTGATTTCGTTACGGATCCTTGCGGTTTTATAATTCGGATAAAATTTCTTGAGAAACGCTTTCACAAACTCGTCCCAACTGGTTATGGAGTGGGAAGCGGTGCTATACAGCCATTTTTCAGCAAGATCGCATAAAGTGAACGGATTGACCCGTAGCCGTATAGCATCGTCCAACAGCTGGGTAGTTTTCATCATGACACAAACATTTTGGAACTTGTTGATGAAGATATAGGCATCTTCAGATTCAAGCCCATGAAATTTCGGAAGCATGTTAATGAAGTGGGGCTTAATTTCAAAATTATCCCCATTGGCCGGTGGAAGAGAACGACAGGTGGGAAGTGCAGAACGGGTGGGATAGAAACGATCCTGGAGCGCGATTCGCTGCGGCGCTACAACAGGCGGTGGTGGTGGGTTAGTTGCCTCCATAGGAGGTAGAGTCAATCCCGGGGTAGTCAAAGAGATGTTTGGATTAAATCCTGATATCGCGGAAGAAGAGGTCGGTGATGGTGAAGGTGAAGATGTATGAACAGAATTCCGGTCAACGTCGGAGTTGGCCGGCAAAGGTAAGGGTGAAAGAGGCGTGGACGGAGTTTCGACGTCTGAGTCGATCGCGTAGTCGGTAGCGACTAACGTAACGCGGACTAGGCGGGCGCTAGTGTCCCGAGTCCAAGCGGACATACACTAAACGAGTTTAGTATAGTCAAAGCGGAGAAGGTGAGGGTAAGAAAACGTCAATGGAGAAATACGATGGGTGGTGGGCGAAAAAATGGATTCTGGCGACAAAGAGCAAGTTTTTATAAAAGTTTTTGGTTTTGTGTTTTTTTTTAGAAAGCTTTACAGAGATATGTACGGACTTACGGCTTTAAGCAATCACAAACAAGATATGCATAATCACAACTAGATCTAGGGTCACCTAGGTCAGCTAGACAGCTCCTAACTGTTCCAAAGGGCTAGAAATAGGACCTCAAACCGTCTCTTCTCCAACAATTACGGCCAGGTAAGTGCTAGGTAAGTGGGAGGCTCCCCACTACGTAAGTAGTGGTCCTAATTAAGTAACCACTTGCCTTGGACACACTTTCCTAGACACCGCAAAAGTCAGGATAGGATAAACGGCCGATGCCTGTAACTAGTCCTCTGTCCTATTGAGCGCGAAGTCCTTAAGGCTGAGTCTAGTATTTTTTAATTTAAGCAATGGTCAATGCATATGCTTTTTGTGATTTCTGGGGTCCTGGGAAGGGTGATGAAATCCCCACCCAATCTGAATTGGCTTCAAGCCCCTTAAAGTCTGTATTAAAATATGCAAAGCAGTAACAATCAACTGCAAACAATTTTTATTTTAGCGCGGCGCAAAGAATCCTGCACAAAAACAATTTATTGGAAGGGGGAAGAGAGTTTGCGCAAAAAATGCTACAGAAAACACAGTTTAGTGGAGTTCAGAGGAGTGGGAAAGAAGTAAGAAATACTCACAAAAAAACTGAAACCCTGAAGCCAACAAATGGCCGTGGTTCCGCGGCCAGACACGTGCTCTTGCCGCGGTTCCACGGCAAGAAGGAAGAATTGTTCTTGTGGATTTCTTTTGTGTGCTTCCTGGTGGGTACTCTTCTTGTCTGGAGCTCCTAAATCTTGATATGCTCACTGGGTCTGCTCCAGAATTTTTCAGTAGACCGTTTTTTCCATCTTGAATCTGTCGCGGTGTAGCCGCGAGATATGGGTCTATCTTCCCACGTCTTTTGCACTGAACTCGAACTTCGTATTATCCTGCACACTTCCACAAAAACTAATCAAAAATAACAAGATGATTTTTTTACAATGTATATTTTTTTGTTTTGTTTTTTCGGTTAGCTTTATATTCACAAATTAACCCGAAATTACACAAAGAAATAAACTGTCGTCTCCCCGGCAACGGCGCCATTTGATTGGTAGAGTTTTTGCGTGCTAAGTTTGTTACCGCAATCAAGACGGTTTCGCTTGTAGCTAGCCGGTTGAGTACGGGTCGTCCGCAGGGAGATGGGAATCTTTTTCTATGTGCTTTAACGAGTTAAGTCCAATTTTCCAGGTTTGTTTTTTAGATTACTTATGTGCTAAAATGATATATATAGAGAGCTTGTTAGGGTTAGGATTAAGTTAGTTTGAGTTAGGAGTCGCTCACTTCTTTCGTTGCCACTCTTAATGTCGGTGTTACGGTAATCGGCAACAACGGGGATTGGCACGACTAGGAAGGAACTTACGAGTATAAGCTAGGCTTTCCAACACATAAGTTCTTCCTTTTGGTGCTTGTCCGTCCGTTCTTGGCTCTTAGCCTTAACCTCTGGTTAATTCAACCACAACCGGTCTCACTAAGGAATCACCGCTATCATGTAGGATAGGGTGCCGTAGGGAGCGGATTGTGGTTCAATTAACGGGAGTCCGAATCAAGATGTTGGGCAAGAAAAGAGTGAGAGAGATTTCCTTCTCTCAAACTTTCCTTATCCTACCCTAACAAGTATAAAAACTACTCACCCATTATAAGTAAAAGAAAATAAAACAAAGGAGAAAGATAGAAAGAAAGAGGTTAGAAAATTACAACTAGCTATTTGCGACCTCACCTCGGCAAGGATCAAGCGTAAGCATCATGGTTGTTTAAGGATAAAGGAAAAGAGAACAAGAAAGAAACAAACAACAAATAACAACAACTAGATTAGCAAAAGAAAATTACAAGCAATTATAAAAAGAACAAGACAAGCATGATAACAAAGAGAACTCTTTATTCATTCTTCACTCACAAAAGCTCACTACAAGTTTTTAATGGAGAAGAGATGAGAAGAGGAAGAAGAACAACACATGTATTCTAAAATTCTAAATACAAGATTATGGACCCTTGGCTTTGGCAAGTTCTGGACTATTTATAGGCAAGGAACTGGAAACCTAGGGCAAGAATCTGGCTCCACATAAAATGACAACACTGCCCCTAAAACCCCACCTACTGCCGACACTGTACGGCCGCGGTTCCGCGCCTAAGCATGCTTAGGTCACGGTTCCGCGGCCATAGCATGGAGTTGGGCCTTCATATTTGGTGGATTCTCTTGTTTGGCAGTGCCCTTCAGTCTGGTATATGTTTTTTCTCAGAATTTCTTCACGATTTTTCCAGAATTTTAGCAAATCAAAAGGTGATTTGATGTGGATCTTTTTGTCATGATTTCCTCGAGCTCCGCGTAGATATGTTGGATCTTGTGTTGCCATTGAGCTTTGTGCATGAAAATGACATTGATTTGCCATTTTGTCTCTTAAACTGGTGTGTGGCAACATACGGATAGAGAGCGGAGACCCGTGTTTTATCTGTGGTTGGCAGGAATCCGGATTTTTGTCGTGCTTTTCCATGAATTTCACAGTTTAGAGCCGGGAACCTGTATCCTGCAATTGACTAGCAAACATAGCTCAAGAGTACCTACCGATAAGCAATGTGATAAAAATTGGGCGGTATAAAAATGCAAAAATCTGATATGAACACAGCGCCTCACATGCCTTCCACGAGAGCGTCAGCGCCAGAGTTAAAAACTATTATTGGCGCCGCACGTGCTACTCACGTAGGCGCCAATGTGCAATACACATGAAAGAATTAAAACCTTAATAAGCGTCCACGTGCACAGCACGTGAGCGCCGGCGCCTAGTAGAATTAATTTCTACTCTCTGTTAAACAGAGCCGTTGGTTCAAAAATCGAACGGAGACGATAAATCATCAGGATGCAGAATTAAATTCTGTTTAGAGGAAATATTTCTCAAATCTTTCTAAACAAGAAGGATTGCCCTCTGTAAAACAGAGTACCGTTGGATTAAAAATCTAATGGTGATTAAAGAATCACCGATCTACAGAATAAATTCTATATGGGTAAATATGTCCCCAATCTTGTTAAAAACAAGAAAAATATGTTTTGTAAAACAGAAGCTCTTGGATCAAAGATCCAATGGTGGATAAAAATCCCCAAATCAATTAGGATCTCTTAATGAGAGATTTCTTCAACTAATCAACAACTTGCCTCTACTATATAAAGGACCCAAGACTTCAAGTCTAAAGAGGAATAACTTCCCCATAAGGTTCGAAAAAAAAAACAAAGCAGAAAGTTTCAAAAAGGAAGAAAGAAGAAGATCTCCCTTCTCAGAAGAAAAGCTCTAGGTAAATAAAAAAGATGAGAGATCAAAGCAACTCGTTTACCTATTGAAGGGTTTAACCCTTTTAAAAAAAGAACTTAGTTCTTTCTCTGGATCTGAGATCCACAAGACAAGTCTCCTACAAGTTGAGAATTTAATTCTCATCAGGACGAACTTGCTCTTGGAGATCAAAGATTCAGAAAAGAACCACTAAATTGAACTCCTCAGAACAAAATATACAAGGAAAAATCACCGCCCAGCGCCTCACGTGCCTCTCACGTGGGCGCCACTCAATAAGGAGTGCCTAGCACTCAATGAGCGACGCTCAGCGCCCAGCGCCCCACGTGACCCTCACGTGGGTGCTACAAAATAAAGGAGCGCCTAGCACTCAGTGAGCGGCGCTCAGCGCCCAGCGTCTCACATGCCCCTCACGTGGGCGCCTCATAAAAAAATAAGTAGTACTTAGCACTCAGTGAGCGGCGCCCAGCGCCTCACGTGTCCCTCACGTGGGCGCCACAGAATAAAAAGTGCTTGACATTCACTAGGCAGCGCCTAGAGCCTCACGTGCTTAGCACGTGGGAGCCATAAAGAGAACTCAACACTCCATAAAAAACAAAAAAGGGTAAAGTGTTTAACACTTATTGGGCAAATCCCCATGACTGAAAACCCCACATGGTTATGTGTGAGCGTCAGAACTTACATAAGTGCTCAGCACTTTTTGTATAAAAAAAAAAGAGGACTGGGGCGAAACAAGTGCTTAGCACTCCTTTTCAAATAAAAAGAAAACCGAGTAGACCAAGCCCAAGTTGTCTAGGTCCCTAATTCAGATCAACCAAGCCCATGGGTTCATTACTTCCCAAACTGATCTCAGTTCTAAATACGACTATTGATCTTCCAATTTGGACGGATGCGTATTTGGAACTGAGATCGGCACTCTCAAATTGGAAGATCAATAGTCGTATTTGGAACTGAGATCAGTTTAGGAAGTAATGAACCCATAGGCTTGGTTGATCTGAATTAGGGACCTAGCTAACTTGGGCTTGGTCCACTCAGTTTTATTTTTATTTGAAAAGGAGTGCTAAGCACTTTTATGGGCTCAATCCTCTTTTTTCTTTGCAAAAAGTGCTGAGCACTTATGTAAGATCTGACGCTCACACATAAGCATGTGGGGTTTTCAGTCATGGGGATTTTCCCAATAAGTGTTAAACACTTTACCCTTTTTTGTTTCTTTATGGAGTGTTGAGCTCTCTTTATGGCATCCATGTGCGAAGCACGTGAGGCTCTAGGCATTAAGCGCTTCCTAGTGAATGTCAAGCACTTTTTATTCTGTGGCGCCCACGTGAGGGACACGTGAGGCGCTGGGCGCTAGGCACCGCTCACTGAGTGCTAAGCGCTCCTTTATTTTTTAGCGCCCACGTGAGGGGCACTTGAGGCGCTGGGCGCTGAGCGCCAGTCACTGAGTGCTAAGCACTCCTTATTTTTTTCTGAGGCGCCCACGTTAGGGGCACGTGAGACGCTGAGCGCTGAGCGCCGCTCACTGAGTGCTAGGCGCTCCTTTATTTTGTAGTGCCCATGTGAGGGTCACTTGGGACGCTGGGCGCTAAGCGTCGCTCACTGAGTGCTAGGCACTCCTTATTGAGTGGAGCCCACGTGAGAGGCACGTGAGGCGCTAGGCGGTGATTTTTCCTTATATATTTTGTTCTGAGGAGTTCAATTTTCTGGTTCTTTTCTGAATCTTTGATCTCCAAGAGCAAGTTCGTCCCGATGAGAATTAAATTCTTAACTTGTGGGAGACTTGTCTTGTGGATCTCAGATCCAGAGAAAGAACTGAGTTCTTCTTTTAAAAGGGTTAAACCCTTCAATAGGTAAATGAGATGCTTTGATCTCTCCTCTTTTTTATTTACCTAGAGCTTTTCTTCTGAGAATGGAGATCTTCTTCTTTTTCCTTTTTGAAGCTTTCTACTTTGTTTTTTTCGAAGCTTATGGGGGGTTACTTCTCTTTAGACTTGAAGTCTTGGGTCCTTTATATAGTAGAGGCAAGTCTGTTTATTAGTTGAAGAAATCTCTTGTTAAGAGATCCTAATTGATTTGGGGATTTTTACCCACCATTGGATCTTCGATCTAAGGGCTTCTGTTTTACAGAACATGTTTTTCTTGTTTTTAACAATATTGGGGACATATTTACCCATACAGAATTTATTCTGTAGATCGGTGATTCTTTAATCACCATTGGATTTTTAATCCAACGGTACTCTGTTTTACAGAGGGCAATCCTTCTTGTTTAGAAAGATTTGAGGAATATTTTCTCTAAACAGAATTTAATTCTGCATCCTGATGATTTATTGTCTCCATTAGATCTTTGATCTAACGGCTTTATTTAACAGAGAGTAGAATTTAATTCTACTAGACGCCGGCACTCACGTGCTGTGCACGTGGACGCTTATTAAGGTTTTAATCTTTCATGTGCTTTGCACATTAGCGTCCACGTGAGGAGCACATGCGATGCCAATAAGAGTTTTTAACTCTGGCGTTGGCGCCCTCATGGAAGGCACGTGAGGCGCTGCTTAAGATTTTTGTGTGCTTTGCAAACGGGTGCTACTCATATAAGAGTTTTACCTCTGGCATCGGCGCCCTCATGGAAGGTACGTGAGGCGCTGCCTCTTGAGTTTTGAACAGAGCTTTGCTCTTTTATTGGGGGAAACAAATGCCCCCTCCCCCGTTGCGCTCACGTAGCTCACACGTGAGTGCAGCGGTGGCACCTTTTCCCCCGTTGGATCTTCCTGGAAGTTGAATCGTCTTCCTGTGCCTATTAGTAAGGCCTTTGGCCCTTGAGATAACTGTTGTTCATCTTCCCTAACCTTCTTCTTTCTCTTAAAATTAATTCTCTTTCCAGAGCTTAGATCTCTGTCTAAGGAAACTCTTTTAGAGTCAAAACTCTGTCAAAAAAATTGGTAAGGATTATGACCAAGCTCTTGAAGGAATCTCCTCATTTCTAGGGTTTTAACCCATTAATAGAGCTTTGCTCTCCTTTTGTAGTGATTAGATCGTAGATCTTAAAAAAATGTTTTAGAGTTTCTTAACCCGTTAATCAGAGCTTTGCTCTTCTTTCATAAAGACCTCTTAGAGTTCTTAGATTTTTCTTGCAGATCTTAAAGATCTTAGGATTTATCTTTACTTTTGAAGGTTCTGGGATGTTATCCCATTGTTCTATAGAGCTTGGCTCTAAAAATCTTTGGGGAATTTTATTCCCTTCTTAATTTTCTTGACAAATGTGAAATCTGTTTGCAGAGCACAGCTCTCGAAGGAATTTAACTCCTCAGTCCAATGATGTTTTCTCATTAAATGAGAATCTTTTTGGATTGTATGAGTGGCAGCCTCATCATTGATAGGGCGTTACTTTAATTTTGTGGGCCCTCCCTTGTCCCTATTTTGAACTGCAGTGCCGTACAATTTTTAAGTACCAAAGAGTGTTTGAGTCCTGAACATAGTGTCGATAGCTAAACCTTCTCCTTTTGTGCAGGTACTATGGCTTTTGATTCCTCCTTTGCTTTCGTACGTTCAGATAGCGCTTTTGCCGATGCGCCTGTGGATCGGGAAGTCTTTGCGCTTATTAAGGATCATGACCCAGAGCAAAAGTCTCTTCACCTGTGGGGGTCATAGTGTCATGCCCCGCTTCCCAGTTTACGGCGAAGGAGACGCGACGAGGCCCGCTACGTATATACTCAGAAGTACATACGCTAAGCGTAACTAAGCAATATAAATACACAAGAGACAAGAGTATAAAAGAACAGCAACTTTTATTAATAACATTCTTTGTACAATGCATGAAAAGGAAAATACAACTGAAATGAAAAGCGATGCCTAAACAGTGGCATAACATGAAAATGAAAAATACTGGAAAGAACAAGATACAATATCTAGAGCTCGAGGTCTTCGTGGAACCGCTACAAGTCTTCACTGGTGGGCTCGATCTCAGCTTGGTCCGACGCACCTGACGACATTCAAAGAAGAAGGAAATAAAATGTCGTCAGCGAACAGGTCGCTCGGTAAGTCCCAAAGATAATGGAGAAATAGACAGAGAGTAAAAGAGAGAGAGAGTAGCTTTTAATGTTGTATTGTATTGTCATATTATAGTAGTATGGTGCTAACGCTGTTGTTGTAGCTTGATACAGAAGGATGCCAGTGTATACGAGGGGAGTCTCTATATGCCAGAGACTAAGGGCACGTATAGTACAAGAAACCGTTTATGCCACGGTACAACAGCAACTGAATATAGGTTAGGTGTCTTAATCTGACCACCTCATTCCACTTTTAACATCTTCCGTACCAATCTACCCCTTTAAACCCCGTGATGTCATATTTGTATTGTTATCTTGTAAACTTGTAATGATTGCTTGATTGACTTTGATTGACTGATTGACTGACCGAAACCATGATATCAGGAAACGGTTATAACCATAGAGTCATGTAAATGGAATACTGGGAATCATGTAAAAGGAATATCCATGGTTCGGTTCGGTCAAGTTATATAGATTGTTAACTGGAATCTGGAATTCATGTATTCATCTTGAGTTGGAATATAAAAGAATATAGATTGACTTGAAACATATTCAAGTTTTGTAGCTTGGTACAGAAGGATGCCAGTATATACGAGAGGAGTCTCTATATGCCAGAGACTAAGGGCACGTATAGTACAAGGAACCGTTTATGCCACGGTACAACAGCAACTGGATTCATGTTAGGTGTATTAAATCTGACCACCTCGTGCCACCTTTAACACCTTCCGTACCAGTCTACCCCTTAAACCCCGCGAAGTCTTATTTGTATTGTTATCTTGTAAATTGTAGTAATTGTAGATTGATTGACTGACTGACCGAAACCATGATATCAGGAAACGGTTGTAACCGTAGAGTCATGTAAATGGAATGCTGAGAATCATGTAAAAGGAATATATCCATGGTTCGGTTCAGCCAAATTGTATAAATTGATAATTGTATTCATAGATTCATGTGTTCATTTTGAATTGGAATCTTGTAGATTATAGGTTGACTTGAATCAGATTCAAGTCAAATTAATCAGACTCAAACCCGAGTCAGACAATCAGAATTATGAATCGTGGTCTTATAATTGTTAGGGTCCTTAGGGTAATTTATAAACTTGAGGGGGTTTTATGTAAAAATATTTTTGTATATTTTTCAAAATACAACTCAAGTATTTAATTATCATCTTTATGTACATACAACAATTTAATGATCAAGCTAAATATGTATACATGTTCGAATAACATGAAATGAGTCAAGTATATTATTCGAGTAACTACCATAAACAATGCTGTAAAGAAATATTATGTACGACTAATTAATCAAGTTGAACGAATGCAAAATATAAACAGAAATATGGCTCTAAATGTTTTGCATGCGTGAGTTCCAGTTTTACCTAAATATGACTACCGGTTTGAGAGATATATATGTTTTCGTATCGTCGCGCAAAACAGATCAGAATCTATTCGGCACCGTCACATATTTTTAAAACGCAGTTTGAGTTAATTTGTATCAGGTTTCAGGTTACGAAAATTATTAGAAAATTGTAGGTATTTCGATGTAATTATCGAAAACACCAAGATTCATACGATTTGGATTTATGAAGCTCTAGTTATGATCATTTTAATATCAGCATTTAAAACAGAAATTCAGATTTCTGGACAGCAACTATATATTCTATTGCAAAGCCTATATCAGGTTGTTTCATGCATTCCTAAGTAATATAATATACATAAAATTATAGTTCTATCAATGGTGCATCTACACATCTAAATTTTGTCACAAA
The DNA here is from genome assembly GCA_030015575.1 of Agapanthus africanus. Taxonomy (NCBI): domain Eukaryota; kingdom Viridiplantae; phylum Streptophyta; class Magnoliopsida; order Asparagales; family Amaryllidaceae; genus Agapanthus; species Agapanthus africanus. The sequence goes on along the minus strand of CM057346.1, from coordinate 100,285,774 downwards.
CGGATATCGGGTGTTCGAGTTATGTCCAATTTAAAAACAATGTGCGAATCAGGACAGATTCTGTCCAGATCCGTCACTTAATATTGTAATGCAGTTTTCTTTATCTTAGGTAGGTTTTCAGTAAAACTATAAAACTAATAAAATCTATATCATTCGATGTAGATATCAAAAACATCTGAGTTTGCTCAATTTGGATACCGGTATACCAAGTTATGTGTCCTAGAAATTGACCGATAGCTGCAGTTTTCTGTTTTACGATCAGTGAATAAATACGATGTAATTCACAAACCGTTATGCGGATCGATCTAAAATTTTTACAGCATGTATAAAATAATATAATCTATCATATGTAAATTCCATGAAATTTTCAGAAGTAAAAATTAATGTCTAAAAATTATTTTAAACCTAAAGGTATTGATGTGTATACTAAAATCGGCAAAAAGATTAACTAGTATTTTTATGCAAGCTTTATCCTTTCTTTTAATAACCAAACCGATTCCATGAGATATCGTAGATATATTATGGATTGAAATCTATGTTCTCACAACTTGTAATAAACATTCATAATCATGAAGAAAGAATTAAAAATACTTTAATTTGAACAAGAGATAATAAGATATTATTAAACCATATAGAATCATATATATCTAAACTTATGTATATGTATATGTATATGTTTATGTGTATCTTCTCTTATGGATTATGATATGAAAAGAATAGGGGGTTCACGATGCATGACAAGAGGAAAAAAGAGGTGGGGGGAAAGGAGAGAGAAGGGACTTACATACACAAGCCGGTATTGTCACCGGGCTTGTCTATCCGCCGATAGCCTCGCGTTACTAGCGAGACCTTCTTGAAGACTTCTTCATGTTCTTCTTCTTGAACTTTAGGTGAAGAGGGAGAAGTGAGAGATAGAAAAATGTGAGGAATGAAAAGATAGAGGAGGACAATAAAGATGTCGTAATGGTGAATAATAATATATGCATTTAACATGAGAATTAAAAGAGAAATGAAAGGTCACCATTCATTTTGGAAATGAAAGGTCTCATTTGTAGGTTATGGGAAGAATAAAAAATGATAAAAAATAATTGCAAGAATGGGGATTTGAACATGTGACTTATGGAATAACAATGCAAGGACTTAACCAATGAGCTATAAGGTTGTTCATGCATATATTTAATTAGAATTAAATATATGATGTTGCTTAAAAAGAAAATGGGCTTTTTAGATGGGCTGTAGAGAATAAGAATAATGGATTTGGGTTAAATATTTATGAAAGGAAAAATAAGAATGAGAAGTTAAAAACTTAAATATAAGAAAAAGAAATTGTACCTAGAAAAAATTACAGAATAGATTGAGAAATAAAATAATAATAAATTTAATAGAAAAAGGAAAATACCAAGTTCAAATAAATACGGTATATTATTGAAGAGGGATAATACAAATGTATAAAAATTTTGGGGTTATTACATTCTACCCTCCTTAAAAATAATTTCGTCCTCGAAATTACTCAAGAAGGATGATGTAACAGAGTAAGGAAACGGGATTAGGATGATGTCTTCTTCGAGCTCCGTCGATTGATACTCTAACCAATTGAACTAATAAGTCTACAAGATACAATTAGAAAGGATGAATAAGAATTAAAGATTCAAAAGTGGAGAGATGGACTTCAAGGAAATCGAAGGTGGAGTTCAAGATGGATTCAAGGAATATGTAATGTAAAGAATGTTTTCAGTTGTTGTTTCTTGTGTTATATTGCTTAGGTTGTTCACGCAGACCAGAACTGCATGATAGGGATTCATACAGCTCTGACCTGCATGGGCCACCAACAAAACCTGTCACGCCCCGCTTCCCAGTTTACGGCGAAGGAGACGCGACGAGGCCCGCTACATATATACTCAGAAGTACATACGCTAAGCGTAACTAAGCAATATAAATACACAAGAGACAAGAGTATAAAAGAACAGCAACTTTTATTAATAACATTCTTTGTACAATGCATGAAAAGGAAAATACAACTGAAATGAAAAGCGATGCCTAAACAGTGGCATAACATGAAAATGAAAAATACTGGAAAGAACAAGATACAATATCTAGAGCTCGAGGTCTTCGTGGAACCGCTACAAGTCTTCACTGGTGGGCTCGATCTCAGCTTGGTCCGACGCACCTGACGACATTCAAAGAAGAAGGAAATAGAATGTCGTCAGCGAACAGGTCGCTCGGTAAGTCCCAAAGATAATGGAGAAATAGACAGAGAGTAAAAGAGAGAGAGAGTAGCTTTTAATGTTGTATTGTATTGTCATATTATAGTAGTATGGTGCTAACGCTGTTGTTGTAGCTTGATACAGAAGGATGCCAGTGTATACGAGGGGAGTCTCTATATGCCAGAGACTAAGGGCACGTATAGTACAAGGAACCGTTTATGCCACGGTACAACAGCAACTGAATATAGGTTAGGTGTCTTAATCTGACCACCTCATTCCACTTTTAACATCTTCCGTACCAATCTACCCCTTTAAACCCCGTGATGTCATATTTGTATTGTTATCTTGTAAACTTGTAATGATTGCTTGATTGACTTTGATTGACTGATTGACTGACCGAAACCATGATATCAGGAAACGGTTATAACCATAGAGTCATGTAAATGGAATACTGGGAATCATGTAAAAGGAATATCCATGGTTCGGTTCGGTCAAGTTATATAGATTGTTAACTGGAATCTGGAATTCATGTATTCATCTTGAGTTGGAATATAAAAGAATATAGATTGACTTGAAACATATTCAAGTTTTGTAGCTTGGTACAGAAGGATGCCAGTGTATACGAGAGGAGTCTCTATATGCCAGAGACTAAGGGCACGTATAGTACAAGGAACCGTTTATGCCACGGTACAACAGCAACTGGATTCATGTTAGGTGTATTAAATCTGACCACCTCGTGCCACCTTTAACACCTTCCGTACCAGTCTACCCCTTAAACCCCGCGAAGTCTTATTTGTATTGTTATCTTGTAAATTGTAGTAATTGTAGATTGATTGACTGACTGACCGAAACCATGATATCAGGAAACGATTGTAACCGTAGAGTCATGTAAATGGAATACTGAGAATCATGTAAAAGGAATATATCCATGGTTCGGTTCAGCCAAATTGTATAAATTGATAATTGTATTCATGGATTCATGTGTTCATTTTGAATTGGAATCTTGTAGATTATAGGTTGACTTGAATCAGATTCAAGTCAAATTAATCAGACTCAAACCCGAGTCAGACAATCAGAATTATGAATCGTGGTCTTATAATTGTTAGGGTCCTTAGGGTAATTTATAAACTTGAGGGGGTTTTATGTAAAAATATTTTTGTATATTTTTCAAAATACAACTCAAGTATTTAATTATCATCTTTATGTACATACAACAATTTAATGATCAAGCTAAATATGTATACATGTTCGAATAACATGAAATGAGTCAAGTATATTATTCGAGTAACTACCATAAACAATGCTGTAAAGAAATATTATGTACGACTAATTAATCAAGTTGAACGAATGCAAAATATAAACAGAAATATGGCTCTAAATGTTTTGCATGCGTGAGTTCCAGTTTTACCTAAATATGACTACCGGTTTGAGAGATATATATGTTTTCGTATCGTCGCGCAAAACAGATCAGAATCTATTCGGCACCGTCACATATTTTTAAAACGCAGTTTGAGTTAATTTGTATCAGATTTCAGGTTACGAAAATTATTAGAAAATTGTAGGTATTTCGATGTAATTATCGAAAACACTAAGATTCATACGATTTGGATTTATGAAGCTCTAGTTATGATCATTTTAATATCAGCATTTAAAACAGAAATTCAGATTTCTGGACAGCAACTATATATTCTATTGCAAAGCCTATATCAGGTTGTTTCATGCATTCCTAAGTAATATAATATACATAAAATTATAGTTCTATCAATGGTGCATCTACACATCTAAATTTTGTCACAAACGGATATCGGGTGTTCGAGTTATGTCCAATTTAAAAACAATGTGCGAATCAGGACAGATTCTGTCCAGATCCGTCACTTAATATTGTAATACAGTTTTCTTTATCTTAGGTAGGTTTTCAGTAAAACTATAAAACTAATAAAATCTATATCATTCGATGTAGATATCAAAAACATCTGAGTTTGCTCAATTTGGATACCGGTATACCAAGTTATGTGTCCTAGAAATTGACCGATAGCTGCAGTTTTCTGTTTTACGATCAGTGAATAAATACGATGTAATTCACAAACCGTTATGCGGATCGATCTAAAATTTTTACAGCATGTATAAAATAATATAATCTATCATATGTAAATTCCATGAAATTTTCAGAAGTAAAAATTAATGTCTAAAAATTATTTTAAACCTAAAGGTATTGATGTGTATACTAAAATCGGCAAAAAGATTAACTAGTATTTTTATGCAAGCTTTATCCTTTCTTTTAATAACCAAACCGATTCCATGAGATATCGTAGATATATTATGGATTGAAATCTATGTTCTCACAACTTGTAATAAACATTCATAATCATGAAGAAAGAATTAAAAATACTTTAATTTGAACAAGAGATAATAAGATATTATTAAACCATATAGAATCATATATATCTAAACTTATGTATATGTATATGTATATGTTTATGTGTATCTTCTCTTATGGATTATGATATGAAAAGAATAGGGGGTTCACGATGCATGACAAGAGGAAAAAAGAGGTGGGGGGAAAGGAGAGAGAAGGGACTTACATACACAAGCCGGTATTGTCACCGGGCTTGTCTATCCGCCGATAGCCTCGCGTTACTAGCGAGACCTTCTTGAAGACTTCTTCATGTTCTTCTTCTTGAACTTTAGGTGAAGAGGGAGAAGTGAGAGATAGAAAAATGTGAGGAATGAAAAGATAGAGGAGGACAATAAAGATGTTGTAATGGTGAATAATAATATATGCATTTAACATGAGAATTAAAAGAGAAATGAAAGGTCACCATTCATTTTGGAAATGAAAGGTCTCATTTGTAGGTTATGGGAAGAATAAAAAATGATAAAAAATAATTGCAAGAATGGGGATTTGAACATGTGACTTATGGAATAACAATGCAAGGACTTAACCAATGAGCTATAAGGTTGTTCATGCATATATTTAATTAGAATTAAATATATGATGTTGCTTAAAAAGAAAATGGACTTTTTAGATGGGCTGTAGAGAATAAGAATAATGGATTTGGGTTAAATATTTATGAAAGGAAAAATAAGAATGAGAAGTTAAAAACTTAAATATAAGAAAAAGAAATTGTACCTAGAAAAAATTACAGAATAGATTGAGAAATAAAATAATAATAAATTTAATAGAAAAAGGAAAATACCAAGTACAAATAAATACGGTATATTATTGAAGAGGGATAATACAAATGTATAAAAATTTTGGGGTCATTACACATGGTATAGTCAGATTATCCAGGGTCGGCGCAGTTTTTCTTGTGCAGCGCCTTCGGAGCCGATCCCAGCGCCTTCAGAGCCAATCCCAGCTATTCATTATACTAATCCGCCTCAAGTGACTTACGCTGTAGAAGAGGTTAACTGGACCTCAGAAGGTCGTCTTCAACCTTCCATGGCGTCGATACCCGTACAGCCACCGATGGCCTTGGACATTTTAGGGCGACACATATGCCAAGAAGAGTCGCGCCCTTGGGGGAAAGTTTATATGATAGGATTGACGCCCCGTCATTCGGCCGGCTACCTACAGTGGGTTCGGTATATCCTGGCAGCTAAGAAGTCGCTGCTGTTGAAGACCGGGTTGTACCCCACAATCTAAGCGTCTCTCTTTTATTACCATGCTCCCCGTGTGTGGTGGATCAAGTCTTTTTTGGAACAATGGAACATCCCGACCCACACTTTTCTCTTATCAGATCGGGAAGTTTCGATTTCATTAGAAGAGTTCACGGAGATCTCCGGCTTACCAGTCAGAGGGGAGCACTATGAGGAGATACTTCCCCCCGATGAGTACATCTTTGCCACTAAGTCAGTGGTAACGGGCCTTACCCCGAAGAACACCGTTCAACATCAGTTCCCCAGCTTGATCAAGGTGTTGAATATGTACGAGCATTTATTCCTGGAGTTTGGCGGGCATGGGGTTAGCTTCAGAGATTTTATCGCCCGCTTTCTTCGTCTGGAAGTTCTGTCTAAGCAGGCCACAAAATTTGCTAAACTTGACGACCCGTTCGGTTTGGTTTAGATAACTTTTCGACGGCGGAAGCGGATCTAAAGTATTTCTTTATTCCGGACACTCCAGTTATCCCCTTTGCTGAGATCGCTGCCCTGGGTGTTAACGAAGAGTCATTCTTTTTGGGGTTCATTGGCATGTGGCTAAGTTAGTTCGCGCTTCCCACGCACCCCCGCTACATGAGGCCGTCTGTCTTTTATCCATCCCATCGCATTGTCGCGGGGACGCGCGTGGCTGTTGGGATCGCGGGGTTAGCTCATCTATACCATGGCCTGAGTTTAGCATCTGACACTACTCAGCTGGGGGTAAAGCCCGTATATCTCCCATTACATTATTTCACATCATGGATTGAGATGCACATGCTGGGTGCCTTTGGCGTTCACAAACGACCCCAGTTTTATGAAAGCTACAACTTCCCCCGGGTCATGTACCTAGTTGACGCTTCCGCTCCAGACCCATCACAGCGAGAGGCTCGGAGATTGCTCCTTCGGCCACGCATGGTTGGGGACAGTATGACCTTTGTCGATAAAGTACTATCGGCAAAGAATCCACCAAAGTGGTCCAACCGTTGTGCGATACTTTTAAGGATGGGGCTTCTGCATTGAGGCCCCAGGAGGTTATGCACCTGTACTCTATCAGGCCGGGCTTCCTAGTGTTTAGACAGAACGCCTCGGTGCTGTTCATGAGGTACAACCCACACCGCTTCGCTCAACAGCTGGGTTATAATCAAGGTGTTCCTTTCTAGGCATTCTTAGTCGAGCCGGCTTCTACGAAGGAGGGTATTCGCAGCGCGCTGCACTATTTTATGCGATTAAATACGGGGTCCCATTTTCTCGTCAGCGAGCCGAGATATGTTCCGAAAGCTTCGAACGCTTATGTGGCGTGGTACCAGCATGCGATGGGTTCTGTTATCAGGGAGGAAAGGCGGCTGTTACTCGATCACAACGATGTCGTCCTAGCCGGTAATTCAGCGGTCCCTTTGAAGCGACGGACTACCGTTCGTCCTTCTTTAAGAGAAATCACTACGACTGTGGTCCTACGAGCTTTCCCTGAGAAGCTTCAACCGAATGTTCCCGCAACTGCGGTAGCCGTGGTATCTCCAGACTCGGGCATCGGTTCAGAGATTGGAACCCGCTGTCCGAAGAGGCCTGTCAAGCGAAAGCTCTTATCGTCGGCCATTGGTGTCGGTTCGCAGAAGAGAAAGAAATCTCTATTCTCTGCCGACGTCGTATTCGGCCAGGAGCCCCATGCTCCCTACAGTGAGGGCTTGTGTGAATATGGTACCTATAAGGGTTTGTTTGACACGCTTGCAACCGATACTGATCTATAGGCTGCCCTCGCAACTTCCGAGCGACTGGCTCACGAGGAAACGGCATTGATCTCTATTACGGAGTTAGGTATACTTCATTTAGATTCTTCTGCACCTATCTGTAACATTTCAGAAAAATAATATTTTATTTTTCTGAAATGTTACAATGTAAGAAGATAACTATATATATATCACGACCCACCCCCAATACAGAGAGTATTGTCCGCTTTGGCTGAAGCCGCACGGTTTTGTCCTTCGGAGTGAACTCGACCCGACCAGGGGTCACTTCCCAGGAGGTCACCCATCTCAGGACTTTCCTGGCCCAAGCACGCATAACTACGGAGTTCTCAAACTCCTGTAATGCCAATTCACTTAAAAGGCGCCTCTGTATTGAAGAGTGGTATCATTCCATTTATAGTACAGATCTGTCCTCTTTCGGAATGTATTCCGAAGATTCCCCATTGTTTTAAAGTGGGTCCCCATGCTTATCTGGTATATATGGGTATACCGGATAATACCTGGGGTATTACATTCTCCCCCACTTAGAATAATGGTTCGTCCTCGAACCACAGACCTCCTATTGAGGAACCAGCTCTGATACCATTCTGTCACGACCCACCCCCAATACAAAGAGTATTTTCCGCTCTGGCTGAAGCCGCACGGTTTTGTCCTTCGGGGCGAACTGGACCCGACCAGGGGCCACTTCCCAGGAGGTCACCCATCCCAGGACTTCCCTGGCCCAAGCACGCTTAAATACGGAGTTCTCAAACTCCTGTAGTGTCAGTTCACTTAAAAGGCGCCTCTGTACTGAAGAGTGATATCATTCCATTTATAGTATAGATCTGTTCTCTTTCGGAATGTATTCCGAAGATTCCTCATGTTTTAAAGTGGGTCCCCATGCTAATCTGCTATATATGGGTATACCGGATAATACCTGGGGTATTACACTATCCCTTCTCCCCTTATTATGCTTTTATTAATGCTCTCTTCTTCAACAGGTATTTCCGCCGAAGAGGCTCTCGCGACTTCTCTCAGGACGTTTGAGGAGGAAGAGAGGCTCAGCGCTTCTTTGGGCCTTGGTATAATTCATTTCATTATACTTTTACTCTTTTTATTCATGATCTGACCCTTTTCTTCACCTTATTGCAGGAACTACCACAGCCCAAGTTGTTTCAAGTGCAGTGCCAATCCCAAGCGGAGATGTAGCAAAGCTTCCAGAGCCACTGATCATGGATGTGGCCCTCCCAAGGCCACCACAAGAGGCGTTACTGAAGCAGCCGATGATGGGTACCATAGCAGATCCGGAGGCTGAACTCGATTTGGACGACGACGTCCCCCTGTTGGAAGTGTTAAGGAGGTCGGTTCACATGGTCCAGGCCGATAGGAAGCGTAGAAAGCGCGCCGCGAGGGAACGCGGATCTGTCTTAACTGTGGGTGCAGGTTTGAGAAATGTCCTATCTTCTAACATCCCCTGGTGGACACTCCTTCCGCTCTGTCTACCGCCAATAGACAGCCTGCGCGTGCAGCTCGAGAGGAAACTGAAAAGCTACTTCAAGGTAACGTAACGCCCAGTCCCTTATTAGAACTTAGTCCTCGAATCATGACATATGCATTTTCTTTTAAGCAGGGCCGAGTCCTGACAGTGGAATAGCAGGTGAAACGCCGATGATTCTAGAGCCCGAAGTAGCCACTCTTTCTCGGGAATCTGGGACTGTCCAGACTGCTGCTCTTTCTCCTTGTGGCTCCTTGGTATCGGCGGGTGTCGCAAGCATTACGACGGCCCTTGTCGAATCAGGGGATGAAGCTATGGGTGCGAAATCTACTCCCCTGAGGGAGAATGAGGAAGCCGTTACACTTGGTGACGCTTTCGGCTCGGTTTCGGTGTCTGACCTATCAGGTACTCCTTGGGTTATTATCTTTGAGTTTTAATCTTGTTAAGCCCCTCTAATGATATTTCGTTTGTCTTGAGCATAGACGCGGTAAACCCTGAAGCTGTGTCGGCTGAAGAATTATCGTCGGCTGCCACTTTGACGGTCACGGTTCCTTCGCTTTCTTCCGTGCCTCCTCAAATTTTAGAAGGTATAGGTTTCTCACTTAGTTACTTTACTGTGGATACAATCCTCTTTGTAGTGACTATATATTATCGCGACTCTGCAGGAGTACTTTTCGACCACTTATACCAGGTGCTAAACCCGTATTTTTCCTTTCAATCAGAAGTCGTTCCACCTTCCAGTATTGGTCAGTATATTCTTCACCTAGTGTTTCTCCTTTTTATGTGTAGATTTCTTGTTGCTAAGCCTTCCTTATATTGACCACAGTATCATGGCTCGGAGGAGGAAGCGAAAGAATAGACATGCCTCCGGTGCTCCCTGTTTTGCCACCTTCAACAGCCGTACGGTAGATTCCGTCCCTCGGATGTTTTCTTTGTCTTTAGAGTTGAAATCTGACCGTAATTCATTTTGCAGCGATTACACCGGATTCAGCTCCTTTTGAGTCCTGCATTCCCATGCCCGCGAGACCCTTCGCTAAACGTCCATCCTCCAGGGGCGCAACGAATAGCCGGCGAATATTAAGCGAGTTTATTGAAGATCTCGACGCCGAGGCCCTCACCTCTTCTACGGATTTTGCCGACGAAGTCAATCCAATGCTGGCGACGCTCATGAATTTCCATAATGAAGATCTCGTTGGTTCTTGGGTTGATTATTGCAGGAAGATCGAGGCTTTCCTGCACGAGATTGAGCTTAAGCGTCTCGCTCCCGAGGTATTGACTTTGAACTCTCAGCGGGTTGCGTGGGTCTGTTAATCCCAATCAGAGCAAAGCTCTGTTCAAATTCCGAGGCGGGAGATATAGCAACGCTTCATCTCCCCCCAATCAGAGCAAAGCTCTGCTTGCAAAATTTAAACTTTAATAACTGAAGCAACGCTTCAGATTCTTTGCGCTAGGCGTAGAGCGCCACGTGTCAAAATCAGACACGTTAGCGCAGGGAGCGCAGCGCCCAAGGCAGCGCACCCAATCAGAGCAAGGCTCTGTTTGAAATTCAAATTTTAATTAAAGAAGCAACGCTTCAGCTGGCCTGCGCTCTGCGCTGCACGCCATGTGGCAGCGCAGTTGCGCTGCACGACACGTGTCAGCGCAGTTGCGCTAGCGCGGTTGCGCTGCGCTGTGCGCTGCGCGACACGTGTCAGCGCAGATGCGCTAGCGCGGTTACGCTGCGCTGTGCGCTGCGAGACACGTGTCAGCGCAGTTGCACTGCGCTGTGCGTTGCGCGACACGTGTCACGCGCTAGGGTATCTGCGCCAAACAGAATTAAAATTCTAAGAAATCTTTTCTGTTCTTGTTAAAACTGTTGGAGATAGTGCCCTCAGAGTCAATTATTGGATCACAGGCACGTGATTGCAATGATTGAGGGAGGACCTATCCCGGTACGACAGTCTTACTCGAGATGATAGTTTGCTATCTGGTTTACCTTTATCATCGTGTACTGTTTCAGATGACCTTACAGGTCGCTATTACACGTTGATAGAGCCCCTAGGATTCTTGCTTGACCACCAGCAGTATGAGGGCGATCATATAAGTGGGAGCTGGTAGTCTTTAAGCACATCCTTAAAAGGTCCCTAGTCGTGGGAGTTTCGAGACTGGGCATCGATTCTCCAGAGTAGACTAGTGTATACAGTCGAGACCCCGACGAGGGGCGGTGGCCGGTCTCATAAGCCACTGGTGTCAGTTGGTTCACCTAAGATGTATACAGGTGCTCATTGGGTTATGAGTACACCGGACAGGACTCGCCGGGAACATGCTAGTTGGTCTTATACCTGACGTCAGATAGCAGTTCCCAGGTGACATGTGTACAGGTTAGTTCATCGACCTGGGGATCGTCATTTGTCTCGTGTGAGTTCCCACTGTGCTTTGATTACTACCCTACCACGGCTCAAAGGAGTCGTGCAAACAGGTTTTAGTTGGGTACAGTCCCGCGCCACATGGAGGCAGTGAGCGGATCTTCGGGGGTTCGTCTCTCCCGGTATTGGGGGTGAGGTCGCGCTGTGTCTAGGAGAGCCATTACACGAAGTCGTTGGCCAAGGCAGGAGATTTACTGGTAGGTATTCCAGTAGTATCTCAGGGTGTTCTGGGCTTCACTCCGACACGACTTGTACCGCTTTTGGGGGTCTGACTTTTACCCACCCCCTAGGCCCGACATGCGATGCTCATAGACGAACGGACCGGACTGTACGGATATTGTCACTGACAGGCTCAGTAGGGTGTCATGATGAGTTCGCTCATCAATGTCCCTTTTAGTCAATAGCTGGTGGCCCGTTACGTATTGGCTTATACCTCTGACGTGCTAGTGGTTAAATCCACAGCCATTGTATTGACGAGTCTTTAGAGTCCAGCACACTTTCAGTTACTCAGCTTTCGGGCAAAACGCTGTAGAGGCCGTATGGAGATATGGCAGGGTCCGATCAGATTCGTGCGGTATTACACGGATCAGGATCGGACAGTATGTACTAGTAGCCGTATGGATATATGGCAGGGTTCGATCAGATACGTGCGGTATTGCACGGATCAGGATCGAACGGATATTACTAGCCGGCTTTGGTTTAAGCCGGATCCTAGTTTAGTACAGTGTAGATTTTGTCTCTTTGCATTTGTATCCGGACGGAATACAGATGCGGGTGTGTATGCACAGTATCGGGGTTTTCCTGTAATTTATTACGGGACCAGTTTTCTGGAGTTGCCAGTTTGCATTCCGTTCCGGCCGGTTTTCCTTTGTTCTTTCCCGGCCGGACTTTTCCGATGGAGGGGGTTATTTGCAAGTTTGCAAATAACACATTGTGGAGGGGTTTCTTGCACTTGTATTCATTATGATAAGCATCTTTTGTTTTTCATCCATAATGGTGCTTTAATGGAGATTTGAAAGGGTATGGGTTTTTAGTATGGTTGATGTTTTCTTGTCTTTGGATATGGTCACCTTCTCTTTATCCTACACTCACCTCCCTTAGTTGTTTCTCTCCTCCACCATTCTCATATGAATATGGGCCGGCCACAATTTTTGGGTGAGAGGGAAAATGAGAGGTTTTCATTTGGTGTGGGAAAAATTATCATTCATATCATTTTTTCCATTGCCACAAAAACCCCCAAGTTCATATCATCTTGATTCCTCCATCATGGCAACATAACCCCAAAGAGACTAAGCACTCTATATTCTACAGCAAATCTTGGGCATGTCGACTTGCCGGCTTCATGCCCGAGTTGCCTCAGTATTGAGGCGGGAGCCCGTAAAAGACGCAGGCGATGTGGTGCCCTCCCGGCGAGGAGGCGACGATATGGAGACAAGACTTTCCGCGGGAGATCGGGACGATAACGAGAAGACCGGAGGACTCGGATCACTCGGTATATCTCTTCCCTATCTTGTTAGTTAGCTAGGACAAGTTTAATGGCCCGATCCGGGGTTTAGTGCGCGGTGGTGCCGGTTTGCAAAGTTCGCAAAATTAAAGTTTATCACCGTTTCCGCATTTGGCCGTCGGATTGACGGCCGGGGAGCCGCCGTGCACTTACAGTGGTATCAGAGCCTCGCCATTAACTTCGTCTAGCTTCGTTTGATGTGTTTTGCATTTCCGATCGACCAAAATTCCAAAACTTGCATTTTTCCTTCACATCAGTTTCTGTCGAAATTTTTTGAAGTCTAAAAATTTTTCAGGTTGTCTCAGAATGATGTGCAGGGAGTTCTAAGAACTCTGGGAAAATTCGAGACAGTGATCCCTCAGGTCAAGCGCGGAACCACGGCAAAACCCCCCTTGTTGCCGCGGTTCCGCCGCAGGTTGGTGGGATCAATGCTTCCAATTTCTCCAGTGGGCTTCTGGGCTTATTTTAGGGGTTTTGGAATATTAAAATTGGGCCCAGATTTTCTGTGAGTGCTACAGTATTGTTTGGGGGCCCACTTGTTAATTTTTGATCGATCGGATATTTTAAACACATTTTTCACAGTATTTACATTATATCTGCGACCGTGAATGTCACTCGATCGGTAAATCCGGTCTAACTGCTATAGCCCGGTTAGACGGATTTGCGAACGTGACTTTCACGTTGATGTTCTGTGTTTTGCTGTGATGTTGCGGATCGGTCGTGGGGGATAGCCTGGATGCAATGCTAGTACAGTGTTGTTGTATTATGTACATTTGTTATTGCGGGGCGAGCGTCCGACATGTGGACTGCCGTCACTGCCTGTTTGTATTATTATTTTGGGGCACGACCTGGTTGCGGTCGATGTACCCGTTGTATGTATATTTTACTTTCTGTACTAGGTTTACCCCGCGGTGGGGTGCACGGATAGCCGGGTTCTAGAGGGCAACGGGCCCGCATCTCAGGGCATTGAGACGGAGGGGCTTCAGTCTGGAATTGGCGGGCTATTCGCCGCACTCGTAGGGGGTACAGGTTGACCCAGGAAGGGTGCCCAAGTTGCCGGATTCCGTGAAGTGCTGGGTGGTCCATTCACGGTGCTGAAGGGGGCTGCCTCGCTTCAGGTTTTGGCGGGTAACTTGCCGCGCCCGTAGGGGTCTAGGATTTCATTGCACAGGCTATCCACACGACCAGGGGAACGTCGGGTTTCAGTAGTGGCTCTGTGAAACCCGGGGATCCCAGATATCTGTATTGTTCTGTGATGCTGTACATTTCTGTGATGTTGCATTTTATTCACGCCTTGAGCGAAATATAATATATTGGTATATATATTAGTAGATGTTGTATATGTTTTTCATCCGCGCTAGTCCAGTCCCCGCTCTGCCGTTAGTTAGCTAACCTAACGGGTGATGACGGGACCCAGTGGCGAATGCAGATGGCATATACGTACGTCAGTATATTTTCGTTCTTTGTGGTGTGATCAATTGATGGGACTGCGTTGATTCAGATCAATGCAAGTTAAACAAACCTAATCTGATGTTGTTGGAACACTTTTCAAAAAGCTGTTATTGCAAGGACGTTCACTTTTGTTTTGCATCGTGGTATTCATTTGGAATATCCTGCTCCTCAGTCGACGAGGCAAGGGCCGAGATCCCTTCACCGGGAGTGACCCCTTGGACAGAAGTTTGCGTCAGGGCATTAACTTCACTATAGCCGATTACTTTTGCTTTGCACAGTGATATTCGGTTATGAATATCCAGCACCCCATTCTACGGGGAAAGAGCCGAGATCCCTTCACCGGGAGTGACCTCTTTAGTAAAGGTTTTCGTCACTATATTTTCTAAAAAGCTATCCGTTCCTTCAACGATATCAAGTTCATTACGTTAAAGGTTTTCGCCAGAAACCATTCGTAGCCCTCCGTCGTTTCATATGGGTAGTCAATAGTATTCAAGCTGTGTTTGTTGGCCATAGTCAAGGCACAGTGTTTGGTAGCTATTGGGTATTCATATGCTGCATAGATAGATGCGTTGGTTTGGGACAGTCGTATAGCCTTGTTGGCCTTAGTCAAGGGCTTGTACGGGTGGGTTCAAATCAACCTGGACAATGACGGGTAGAACTTGACATGTGACTTATGATTTGTTGGCCTTAGTCAAGGTCATAAGAGCATGGGGTAGAAATCACATCGGGAGTTTCAAAAGAACTGAAACTTGCCAGATATGCGCATACCTTCTGGAGTGTGATAGCGTGAGCGGATTCCGTCACGTTATCATGCGATGATAGTTGGATCCCGATTCCCACTGATGAGTTGGTTTACTCCTCGGGTGACCCCGACTAATTCTTCTTTCATGTTTGGAGGAGAATTTGAGGTACAGTGGGAGGTTTCCAGATTAGATAAATTGGTAACCATTCTGATCTTGGTTAGAGTGCACGCTGAGTGTTTCTTTTCTCTCTCTCTTTGGCAGCGACCATTGACCCGACCCTAGACTTTGACTCAGAGACCAAGTTGACCGAACCTTCTTAACACTGGCTTTTGGATTGTCAGAGTTGCAGACCTCATTGCCACTCCTACTTTTACCCTTTTCTCCAGGACACCCCGTATTACTACGAACGTCCACTTCCATTGTACAAACTCCATCGTATGGTTAGATACGAACTCGAAGGAATTCGAGGATGGTTTCCGGTTCTGGAGAAAACGGATAAGGTTTATTCAGTTGTCTTTTCCTTTTTGCCTTCTCTCAAGTTGCGAGTACTCCTTAGTTTAGGAGATAGTACACCTATTACGCAAATTGGATAGTCTTCTTCCAAACTTTAGGCTGGTGCCGAACAGTGGGGAATGAAGAAAACCAATTAGCATAACGATGGTGTGCAGAAGGTATTAAGATTAAGATGAAGCAAGGGATTAGTAAGAGGGCAAAGTAAATTGCGACTGATATTCACGACCAAACCAAATATTTCTTCGCCAATCCTAAATCACCTTTGTATTTCTCCAGGACACTCCGTATCACTACGAAGATCCACAGTTTATTGGATACTCCATCGTATGGTTATATACGAACTCGAAAGGAACTTGTTCCAGTTCGGGGATGGATTCTGGTCCAGGAGAAATAGGAATAAGTTTTATTCGGTTGTATTTTATCTTCACCTTCTCTCGCATTGCGAGTGCTCCTAGGATTAGGACAGTACACCCATTATGCTTATTGGATAGTCTTCTTCCAAACCATAGGCTGGTGCCGAACGGTAGGGAAGGAAGAAAACCATTTGGCCTAAGGGGTGTGCAGAAGGTAACGACTAAAGACATATAAAGGGATTTGGAGAGGTGGCAAAGAATTATGCGGTTATAGTTGTGAATCTGGATAATGGTAGAAGCATTACTAGGAATACCAGGATACCCCATCGAAACATCTTAATGTTTCAGTTCAACTGTGTACTGTTAAAAGAAAACTGTTTTCCCGATTGGACACTCGCACCAGGGTATGTATTTACCAGGTTTGATTCTCACATCTGTATGGTTTTACAGGTGATGAGTGGGAGTAAGTTATTGGGAATTGGGTGATCATCCTCATTATATCGGGATTCGTTGTAATCGGTGATATTTGAGGAGATCATCTGAGCTATTTGCCGGTCGGCAAATATTTGGTTTTGAATATCTGCTGTTGTGCACCAATTTCAAATTGATGTATCTGTACGTCTATTTTAATAGAGTGAGATATACCTTTTGATATTATGTCGATGACATTTACCTATATCAGTGGATGGTTAGGTAAGGAGCATCAAACAGCAGTGTAATTCTTCTTAACCATAAGTACAGTTTTCAACCTACGACATACAGTGAAAGAGTTGTTAGACTCAGCGGACTTATACAGAGTATTGTATGTTGTCCAGTGTCCATTAGGACAGAGGGGTTGGTCCTCATACTATATTCTGTTTACTTTTAACTTCTCTAGTTCTTAGACATGTGTTTCGTAGAAACACAGGGTCTAAGTTTAGAGGAGTTATAGGTATTTGAATAGAGTAGAGAACCAGGTATAGCAAGTATCGGGATTCTTCAAAGTGATCGAAGATGTAGATACTTGTGTATGGTATTCAGTTGATAGTAATGATAAAGAGAAATTGCTTCTCTTTCAGGTTACTCATAATTGGAAGTGTTCCTAAGTTGAGTAACGCTGATCGACCTCTCTCCATTTAGTTGACATGCACTGGAGACAGCTGCATGATTTGAATCTGGTTCAATTAAATCAGTGCCTCTGGTTCTATATTGGATATAGTACAGTTCATATCTTAACATTGTTAAGGTACGGGGAGTTGTCCGGCTTATGATTAAAACCAGACTTTGGATAACTCAAGGCACGTTTCTGTAATGGCTGTTTGTGGGTTGACCCAGGCTATGACGAGGGTTGACTTTCTACCATCTGGAAGATCAATAGTGATATTGTTCTTAACTCGCCACATTTTAAAAGAAATGGTTATTTTTCAAAAACAGTAGTGGGAGTATGGTAGAACTGGAAGTGATTCCAGAACCGCAAACGATTACTGAAGATTTGATAAGGAACCTAAAGATTCAATCTGTTTTGACATTCCATTAGCCACTCCGCAGATAAGGTGGGTAACTTCAGGCACCCGAGAGGTACTCCGGTAGCCTCAAGGACGGTGACAGGGAAGTTCTTGTTTACCCACACTTGCCATTGCTGTTGTTCCAGGCTGCGAGACCCGGTGGGAGGATGAGTATAGCGTCGTTCTAAACTAGCTTTAGAAGTGCACGTCTATATGACTCTGCCAGAGGGTTGTCGTAGTCAGTGGGAGCAGCGGAAGCATTGGTGGACATCGGGCTTATGTCTATTTATAGACTAAAGCAGATATAGCGGAGATAGATCATCTATTTCTGATGTGACAGTCATAGGTTTGACGTCATCAGAATAGGGGATGGATCTGTTGAGAAGGTAGTAGGGTGTGATATCCGGGTTTTGGATGACATACACAAGGTAGGAAGTGACATTCCTATACTACGATCGGTTATACTTTGGTCGTCACACAGTGTTTTCTCCACAAGGGACTTGGACATTATATCAGACATACTGGTTACTAGATCTATGGTTTTAGATCTAGATTTGGGTGGTTTCTCAATCAGGGTACCTTGACAGCATTCTAAGAGTATTTAGAATGGACGACTCCTGGCATGGTAGTGTACCTGCAGGTAATGGAGTCACCCTCTCTAAAGGTGTCTTATAGACTAAAGTAGATAGGGATGTGCATGATTGGCAGATCACTTGCTTAGGCAACTGAGTCAATCATGAGATGTCAAGTACCACACCAGATGTTGTTCTTGCACTAAATGCAATAAGTTGACATTGATCCAATCCTGGAGAAACAGTAGGAAGCAGTTTTAGAACATAAGTGGATGTTCTAGGGATATGATAACGACTGCCTCCTTTAGGAGACGGTTATCACTCCAGGCTTCCAAGGTGACATGGACGACAAGGAAGTTGTCAGAGTTATAGTTATCCTTCTGACGAGGGGCAGTATTTTGGACAGGTGGTCCAAGGAAATACTGAGGGTGGCATGGCGCAGGATACTGATTAAGTTCAGTTGACGATACAGTCTAAGAAGTTTGGATTTGGAGTTCATCTATGAGCTAGGTCCCATCAGACATCCAGACATTCTAAGACAGGTATTGCTCATTTCGGGAGATGGCTTTCTCCGCGAACTTGAGATATAGAGAGACATAGAAAGAAACATCAGAGCGGATCCACTCGCTGAGGCTATTCCTCGAACGCAATAGTCTCGCAAACGAGCTTTGTGAGACTGACTAGTAGAGGAGTTGGGTGTTCGGTATCACACGGGCTGTGAGTATGCGACATCGCAATAATTAGCCTTGAGTGCAAGTGGGAGATTGTTGGAGATAGTGCCCTCAGAGTCAATTATTGGATCACAGGCACGTGATTGCAATGATTGAGGGAGGACCTATCCTGGTACGACAGTCTTACTCGAGATGATAGTTTGCTATCTGGTTTACCTTTATCATCGTGTACTGTTTCAGGTGACCTTACAGGTCGCTATTACACGTTGATAGAGCCCCTAGGATTCTTGCTTGACCACCAGCAGTATGAGGGCGATCATATAAGTGGGAGCTGGTAGTCTTTAAGCACATCCTTAAAAGGTCCCTAGTCGTGGGAGTTTCGAGACTGGGCATCGATTCTCCAGAGTAGACTAGTGTATACAGTCGAGACCCCGACGAGGGGCGGTGGCCGGTCTCACAAGCCACTGGTGTCAGTTGGTTCACCTAAGATGTATACAGGTGCTCATTGGGTTATGAGTACACCGGACAGGACTCGCCGGGAACATGCTAGTTGGTCTTATACCTGACGTCAGATAGCAGTTCCCAGGTGACATGTGTACAGGTTAGTTCATCGACCTGGGGATCGTCATTTGTCTCGTGTGAGTTCCCACTGTGCTTTGATTACTACCCTACCACGGCTCAAAGGAGTCGTGCAAACAGGTTTTAGTTGGGTACAGTCCCGCGCCACATGGAGGCAGTGAGCGGATCTTCGGGGGTTCGTCTCTCCCGGTATTGGGGGTGAGGTCGCGCTGTGTCTAGGAGAGCCATTACACGAAGTCCTTGGCCAAGGCAGGAGATTTACTGGTAGGTATTCCAGTAGTATCTCAGGGTGTTCTGGGCTTCACTCCGACACGACTTGTACCGCTTTTGGGGGTCTGACTTTTACCCACCCCCTAGGCCCGACATGCGATGCTCATAGACGAACGGACCGGACTGTACGGATATTGTCACTGACAGGCTCAGTAGGGTGTCATGATGAGTTCGCTCATCAATATCCCTTTTAGTCAATAGCTGGTGGCCCGTTACGTATTGGCTTATACCTCTGACGTGCTAGTGGTTAAATCCACAGCCATTGTATTGACGAGTCTTTAGAGTCCAGCACACTTTCAGTTACTCAGCTTTCGGGCAAAACGCTGTAGAGGCCGTATGGAGATATGGCAGGGTCCGATCAGATTCGTGCGGTATTACACGGATCAGGATCGGACAGTATGTACTAGTAGCCGTATGGATATATGGCAGGGTTCGATCAGATACGTGCGGTATTGCACGGATCAGGATCGAACGGATATTACTAGCCGGCTTTGGTTTAAGCCGGATCCTAGTTTAGTACAGTGTAGATTTTGTCTCTTTGCATTTGTATCCGGACGGAATACAGATGCGGGTGTGTATGCACAGTATCGGGGTTTTCCTGTAATTTATTACGGGACCAGTTTTCTGGAGTTGCCAGTTTGCATTCCGTTCCGGCCGGTTTTCCTTTGTTCTTTCCCGGCCGGACTTTTCCGATGGAGGGGGTTATTTGCAAGTTTGCAAATAACACATTGTGGAGGGGTTTCTTGCACTTGTATTCATTATGATAAGCATCTTTTGTTTTTCATCCATAATGGTGCTTTAATGGAGATTTGAAAGGGTATGGGTTTTAGTATGGTTGATGTTTTCTTGTCTTTGGATATGGTCACCTTCTCTTTATCCTACACTCACCTCCCTTAGTTGTTTCTCTCCTCCACCATTCTCATATGAATATGGGCCGGCCACAATTTTTGGGTGAGAGGGAAAATGAGAGGTTTTCATTTGGTGTGGGAAAAATTATCATTCATATCATTTTTTCCATTGCCACAAAAACCCCCATGTTCATATCATCTTGATTCCTCCATCATGGCAACATAACCCCAAAGAGACTAAGCACTCTACATTCTACAGCAAATCTTGGGCATGTCGACTTGCCGGCTTCATGCCCGAGTTGCCTCGGTATTGAGACGGGAGCCCGTAAAAGACGCAGGCGATGTGGTGCCCTTCCGGCGAGGAGGCGACGATATGGAGACAAGACTTTCCGCGGGAGATCGGGATGATGACGAGAAGACCGAAGGACTCGGATCACTCGGTATATCTCTTCCCTATCTTGTTAGTTAGCTAGGACAAGTTTAATGGCCCGATCCGGGGTTTAGTGTGCGGTGGTGCCGGTTTGCAAAGTTCGCAAAATTAAAGTTTATCACCGTTTCCGCATTTGGCCGTCGGATTGACGGCCGGGGCGCCGCCGTGCACTTACAAAAACAAGAAGATTTTCTTCTGCAAAGCAGAAGCCCTTGGATCAAAGATCCAACGGTGGGGAAAATTCCCTAAATCACTCAGAGAAAGATCTCTTTAACAAATTTAACTAATTTATGGGCACTATAAAAAGGACCCTAGGCCTCAATTCAAAAGAGAAACGTTTTTTTGAAAAAAGTCAAGAGCTTCAAACAGAGAGAGAATTCTGAGAAAATTTCAAAGAAAAAGGTAAAGACCTTCAGGAGAGAAAAGAAATCTCTTTTAATAAATCATTGATCTAAAAACCAGATCAATGTTCTTCACATAATAAACAGTGCTTTGCACTTCTCATGAACCACTGGTTCTTTAAAAAACAACAAAACAACAAAACAAAAATAGTGCTTTGCACTTTTATGAACCTCTGGTTCTTGAAACAAAAAAGAAAAATTTATTTTTCTTTGATCTAATTTAGATCAAGAAATCAAATAGTGCTTTGCACTTCTGTTCTTAAATCTAAAAGATTCTTAGTGCTCTGCACTTCCAAACTGCGTTGTTGCGCTCTTGAGAGAGCGCCACGTGTCAGCTACAAAACAACTTGCGCTACGCGCTTTTGAAATAGAGTTTTGCTCTCTGGAATTGGCGCAACTCACCAGAGCACGCCACGTGTCAGCAGCGCAACAGCGCAGCGCACTAGCGCAATGCACTGCGCCGTTGCGCTTGCGCTCACCAGAGCATAACACGTGTCGTCATCACAAGCGCTTGCGCTTTCTGATTGGCGCAAAGCGCCTGAAAATGCAATGCATTTCTCAAATGGCCAGGCCCAAGTCAAAAGACCAAACATGCCTAATTAAATTGATGCTCTGCATCATTCATAAATGGGCAAAGCCCAAACAAAATAATAAAAATACTATGCAGATGCCTTGCAGAGCCCAAAATAAATTGATTCTCTGCATTTTTTATGGGCAGAGCCTAAACAAAAAAATAGAAAATAATGCAATGCATTATTTAAAAATGGGCCAAGCCTTAACACAGGTCTAACAGACCAAAAACAAATAAAAAGCGTTGAATACTTTGGACTTAGCCCAATCATGGCCGTAAGTCCTCAAATTAAATTGACTGAGCGATATTGCTCCCTTAAATCAATTTATATCCGGTTCGAGGGTACATCTCCGAACTCCTCTGACACTCGTCGTTGTAATCCTTCAACGACGTCAGAGAGGTGACGGGTCCCGACAACCACACACGTATATGGACTGCGGGGTCCTTAAACTCGTGGACTGAAACGTCCTTAAACTAATATTAGACCGAAACGTTCTTAAACTAATGATGGACCGAAACGTCCTTAAACTAATGATGGACCGAAACATCCTTAAACTAATGATGGACCACCACGTCCCTAAACTGGAACATGGACCACTACGTCCCTAAACTGGAACAATAGAGCCTCCAAATGCTCTTTTGCCAGATCTAGACGGTCCCGTTTAAGTTGATCTTAGCCTCAAATATGGCTAACGTATCCTTAAACATTCAAATGGACTATAAAACTCCAAATCAACTTTGGTTCAAGGGTACATCTCTGAACTCCTCTGACACCTATCGTTGTAATCCTTCAAGGACGTCGGAGAGGTGATGAGTCCTGACGGCCATATATTAAATGGATCACCACGTTAAGTTGATCTTAGTCTCAAACAGGACTAACGTATCCTTAGTGAACGTTTAAGTTGATCTTAGCCTCAACACGGCTAATGTATCCTTAAACTAAAAACACCAAACCCAAATCTAAGTAAATACGGATTTGGACTAATCCACGTCCTATGGACGACGGCATTACTCAGTCTCCGTATACATTCCACGGGCAACCCCAAACAAAACAAACACCCACGACACGAAGTGAAATTTTAGAGAAGGAGAAAGTTGTTACCGCGATACGGTAGCGTAATTAACTGCAGGGGCTTGCGCCTGCAGGGAAGAGCGTCCCCACAATCAAAAAACCCCTCAAGCGAGGAGGAATCTGACGAAGTCTGCTACATCGGCCGCATCCGTCTAAACCTCCGATACACGGTGCCATAAATCAAATTGGCATCTTCGGAGAGGTGGACGGATAGCACCAAATAGCATCTGCCCCGAATCTCAGGCTAGACGTTCACCGCGTCTCCGCCGCGTCTTTCGGAGGGGAACAGATTCTGGCACGCCCGGTGGGACCTTTTCCTCTTTCCACTCCACACTTCGTATGTCATCTTCGTGAACCAATCGCAGTTTGTTAATGGTTGCCTTCGGATTTCAAGTTACTAAGATTTAGTCTTTTGCCTGGCGCAGAACTCAAGATTCAATGGCCTTTAACTGCACCAACTGCTCGAAGTGCCACTGCAACGGATGCTCCACCTCACCGGGAGGT
Organism: Agapanthus africanus; assembly: GCA_030015575.1. Lineage (NCBI taxonomy): Eukaryota > Viridiplantae > Streptophyta > Magnoliopsida > Asparagales > Amaryllidaceae > Agapanthus > Agapanthus africanus. Next base: position 100,262,343 of record CM057346.1, on the reverse strand, counting down.
GTAGCATATGGGCCCCAAGTGGCTTCCTTCCTCACTCTGCCAGTAGACCAGGTGACTCAAGCCACCACTGGCCTGTTCTTCGGGACCATGATCCCACCTACAAGCTTCTCTATGGCAATACCTGCATCGGAAGTGAACAAAAAGTCGGTCTTCGACCGGCTCACTGCTATGACGGCCCCTGTCAACGGGTTTCCCACTACCAAACCGACAGCCTCTGTTTTCACCAGGCTAAATCAAAACTTTAAATTGGCTGTCCCAAGGAAGGCAATAACTGCTGCTCCAGAAGTCGTCAAGGCGGCTTCCCCTGTCAAAGAGTCAGTCTTTTCAAGACTGACGATTCCTGCCCCTGCTCGAGGATCCGTCTTCAATAGGTTGAATATCACCCCTCAAAAGACAACCTCAGTCTTTAAGAGGTTAACACCAGCGGCGCCTCATTCAGACAGGGGGCAAAAAGAAGATGTCTCAATCTCCAAGCCAGTCCCAACGGCTCGTCATGCTCGACGTCGCCATTGGCAACGAGTGAGGAAGGCAGGGGGCAACTCCCCCTCAGGGCTAACTCCACCGGCTCCAGTGGTGGAAGTCAACGCTGCTGTTCCAACTGGGAACGGTTTTGAACTGCTGAAGAGGGTACGGAAGAACTCTCCAACCGCTACACTGAAAAGATCTCCTCCACCTATGGAGAGAGATCCGGAAACAAAGCAAGAACAGCCCCCTCAACGGCTGTCTTCAAAAATTTATAAAGTTTGGCGGAGGGTTCAAGACTCCGTGATTGACCCAGGTCACTCTCGTCGCCAGAAAAAGGCGAAGGTGGAAAAAGACAAGGACCGCCCCATTAAACAGCAAGGGACAACAATCGCTAGGGTGCCCACTGCAACGGCCCCTTCAACCTCAACGGCCCACAAAAGAAGAAGGCCAGAGAAAACTCCCGCGTCAGCAGCAAAAGTTAAAAATGGTGAACCTAAACGCCCCAAGTCAGGGGGCATAACAGTTCATACGGTTTACATGGCATCGGGAAAAGAAGACAGCCATGCATCCACGGGTCATAGACCGCTCACCCGATCAGTGACCAAGGCACAGGAGCAACAGCAAAAGCTCCAAGAAATGATGAACGCTATGGCCGCACTTACAAGGCCAAAAGAGAACCCTGAAACGTCCTTTGATGAGCGCCAGGAGGAAGAAACCGACGACGAATTCCTTCGTCGGATATTGGAGAAGAAGGACAAAGAGACTGCTGAACAAGCAGCCAACATACAGCGTATGGGCCTCCTCTTCCAAGACATGATAGGGATGATGATACAACAAGATCCTCCGGCTGAAGAGCCCCCGATCGTCCTTGGAGACGATAGGGGAGAAACATCAAATCCTCCACCAGCTCTGTCGACGGCTAAAGAAGATACAATCTCCAAAGCTGATTTGGATGAGTATATCGCCCAACAAATTCGGGTTCATCAGGCGACTGAAGCAACCGGTCAGGTCGTAAAAACGGGGTGGCCGTATCCGGGCTGGTACGATCAAATTAAGTACCCACCAAGTTATACGATACCAAAGTTCCATGTCTACAAAGGGACGGGCAATCCTCATCAGCATGTTGCCCAGTTCAGGGCACTTTGCGGCAACACCGGCGGTGATGATAAGCTGTTGCTTCGCCAGTTTGTTAGAAGTTTATCAGACACGGCGTTCGAGTGGTACTCTGAACTCCCGAACGACTCTATTAAAACCTTCGCGGAGATGGAGCTGCTGTTTACTCAACGTTTTGCAAGTGCCAGTGAACGTACCCCGATGACAGCACTGATTAACGCCAAGGTAAAGCCAGGCGAGACGTGGGTTCAGTACGCTATACGATGGCGGAATTTATGGTCGAAGTGCGAGCAGCGCATTGAAGAAGCTCCCACAGTGGGTATGTTTGTGGGAACCCTCGATCCACAAGCAACCATCTCGCAGTTTATGATGTTTTTCAAGCCGACTACCTTCCAAGCCTTGATCGACAAACTAGCACAGATGGATCAGATGGGCCATAAACCTCCTCTTCCAAAGCTGGATTCCCGAAATGATAAAGGGAAGGGAAAAGAGATTGTCGTCGCTAATGCTCAACAACAACCGAGCGACTCAAAGCCGGTTGCTCGTCAAAATAATATGCGCCCGTACGTACCCCTTGAGGATAGGATAGGACGTCCTTATTCCTTTCCCCGCGATAAAACGAAGAGATTATTCGAGCTGGCATTGCGCAACACACTCATAAATCTGCCGGATCCAAAGCGTCCGTTGCAACCAAGTGACGTCAACGAGCCCAACTACTGTCCTTATCATCGAGTACTAGGCCATCCAATAGAAGATTGCTACGTTTTCAAAAATTTGCTAGAAAACCAGTACCGACAGGACAAGTTCGCGTTATCTGATAAATGGAAGGTGAATCCCCCACACCCCACACCTCTAAAGGGACGAATACGCCGGGGGCAACATGCTCCGTTATTGAAGAAGCTCCTTGGGAGGTTGTATTATCAGCCAAGACAAAGAGGATGCTAAACGATCTTCAGACATGTCCAGCAATCAAGTGGAAGAACCTGTTGGAACCGCAGGTCATTGAAGGGATGTTGAAGCCACGTCCAACTCCAAAGACCGATGATGGTGGTTCTAGCACTTGCAGCCAGCCATCAAAATCTTCAAAAAAGAAGAAGAAGAAATCTAAGAAGCCCGTGAAGCCTGGTGACAAGCGCACGGACTTACAAAAGCAAATTGATGCGCTGGATGAATACAACCAAAAGGCACGGACTCCCATTACACTCCAAGAGTTCCTCAATCACGTCTTTCAAGAAGAAGATGAGGGAGAAAGTTCATCGAATGAATCCAAGGAATATGTGGCGAGCTGTCATATGATTTCCCATTCGATCGCGAACAATGAGGAGACTCCTGGCACTGAAACGCTGGGGGCAGATACCGAACCAAAATTCCCGAAACTATCAGATGAAATGATTGACGCGTTCCTTAACGAAGCTCGATTGAAAAGTAAAGCTGATCGAGAACGCGAGACGGCTATATTTGAAAGGGCCAAGCGCCAGCGACTTGATGAAAGAGCTGAGATGATCCCGCTGGAGCAAAATGCCTCCACCGCTGACAAAAGCCAATTCAAGATGAGGAAAAAGTTTGCTAAGGCCATATCAATGGGCATGAAGCTACCATCCTCTGAAAGAAAAATTACTGGTGAAATAGAAACACACCCCTCTTATTGCTTATATCATCAGAAGGTTTCACACCCCACTCAAGAATGCAAAGCTTTCAATAAATGGTGGCAAGGATACGTTGCTCATCAACAACGCTGTAAGCGGGAAAAGCGCAAAACTCGTCGGGAGCAAAGAAATACGACCGAAGGGCTTGAAAGAACCACTGGCGATTGTCGCATGGTTAACACTGGCGGGTCACAAGTGCCTACATTCGGGAGCGATTCTGATGAGGAGCTGGAACTTGCCCTTCTCTTTAAAGAGTCCACTTCGGGAAAAGAAGAAGAGCCGAAGGTCTGCGAAAATATTCGACTGCGGAATCGGACGCTGCCTGAAAAGAATCTCGGATCCTCAAACAGAAAAGATAAAGAGAAAGAAAAGGTCTCGGAAGATATCGTCTTAGATGACCAAGTTCTAGAGGAGCTAGCCGCCAAGGACCCGCCAAAGAAGAATAAGATGGATTACAACGTCTTAGCGCATCTGAGGAAGCTACCCTGACAGCTCAGCATTCTTGACGCTCTTTTGCTATCAAAGGAGGCGAGAGATTCGTTAATTAAGGCACTCCAAGAGCCGGAACAATTCCAAGCTTGCCTGGCCGAGGAAAAGATGAAGCATGAATTGGAGGAAGTGCACACGGCCGATGTTACTTTCGGCGACGAGGACCTTCTCCTTGGGACGTGCGAGCACAATCGCCCCCTCTATGTCTCAGGATACTGTCACGATATAAAGATAGGAAAAACCCTGATCGACAATAGATCCTCCGTTAATCTCCTCAATGTACGGGTCTTAAAAGAAATCTGCATGAGCGTCCAGCACCTTGCTCGTGACAAGATCACCATCTCCGGGTTCGACTCCCAATCGTCAAAAACTCTTGGATCTGTGATACCGACGCTACGCTTCGGGCTATTCGTCACGGACATTAAGTTCCACGTCATAGACGCCAAGACATGCTACAACGCTTTGCTCGGCCGACCATGGTTACACGAATACAGCATCATCCCTTCTACACAACATCAGTGTATGAAGTATTTTAAGGATGGTTTCGAGTATACCGTGACAGGAGAACTGAATCCGTTCTCTGTGAACGAGGTCCGCAAATACGAAGATGCCAAATACTTCTTGCCAGATTTTGAAGACACGGAGAAGTGTCACAAGCCGGAGAACAAAGCTAACGCCACCATCCCTGTCTTCGGCAGTGATACCGAGGAGGAAGAGGAGATAGTGTATTCGGGTCTGCCCCAACACAACACGCCGGGGCCATCGGCTCCTACATTGATCTTTGGTAGCGACTCGGAAGATGAAGTCCATGCTGTATTCTCTGCTCTACCTTCAATACGAACGTTCGCTGATGAAGAGCAAAGTCTGCAAGTCGCCATGGTGCCGCTTAAACACCTTAAAGAACTGGATGCACTTAATATTTACAACGTAGAAGAGCTACAAACATTCTACATCCCTCCCAGGCGAGAGAGCGAGAAAGCAATTCTGTTCTACCGCTCTGAAGAAACCAAGGTGGAAAAAGAAATTTGGCATGGTGCGGATTCTACGCTCGACAGGCTTCAGCCCATCTGTCTCCCCAGATATTATACAGAGGGTTTGAAAAAGCTGCTGAAACGCCAGGGGATATCCTTCAAGCAAACCGTTCGAAAAGCCAAGTTCTATGACAAAGTCTGGAACGTTCCCGGAACTCAACGCAAACTGCCTAATGGGAGAATGGAGACAAAAGGACTTGGATACATCCGGTCAAAGAAACGAGAACTACTAAACAGCTGCTATGTCATGTATGGCTTCGATGAAGAAGCAGATGCTCAATGGGAGGACGCTAATCCTGAGCCCGTGAAAGTTCCAGATGCGAAAATGCCCAGTCCGTCGTTCGAAGAACAAGTGGACAAGATTATAAGGGAAGCTGGTCAAAAAGTCCGAGACGACCATAACCGCGAAATGGCAATCTACAAGAAAGCCAAAACGCAACGCCTCCTTCAACAGGCCGTGAAAGACGAAAATGCCACCCCCTGTCAACCTGTTATAAAAAAGGCTCGACGTAGAGGCAGAAACGAGTCGAAAGGCCAAAAGGGTGCTCAACAGCAACAAAGCGGGGCTAAGAAGCCACACAAACGGGAGTCAAGTGTTATTGATCTATCCCTTATGAAGAAAATAGGTCGAGCATACTCGTTTCCTCGGGACAAGATGAAGAAGATACCTGACCTCGCTCTAAAACATCAGATGCTTACACTGCCGGAGTCCAAACACCCTGAACAAGCAGGCGAAGTCTCACACCCAGACTATTGCTCTTATCACCGAGTGGTAGGGCACCCTTTCGAGGACTGCTTCACCTTCAAGAATTGGGTCGAAGATCAGTATCAGCTTGGCAAGTTCGCTCTGTCCGACAACTGGAGGGTAGCACCACCACAAAAGCACGAGCCCAAGGCCACGAAAGAAGAACCAGTTCCGCATTGGGATTGGAAGCGAATTCGTACTTGTCATGTAATAATGATATCAAGGGAAGAGCCCGAGAACATAGATGAGCTCCCTTGGTGCTTTGAAAACAGCAACGACGAGATAATTTCAGAATTCCCACCCGCGCCAAAAGAGCTGGAAGATGGAATCCATACCACTGCAGATAACCTCAAGAAAATTGAGTTGGGGACGGCAAATGATCCACGACCGACATTCATCAGCGAGTTACTATCTGAAGAAAGGGTAGCTGCGTTAAAGGACGTGCTTCAACGGCATAGAGATTGCTTCGCGTGGAACTATTCCGAAATGCCGGGACTAGATCCAGAAATTGATGTACACAGATTGGCGATATCCCCGGACATCAAGCCAGTCAAACAGGCGCCGAGAAGAATGCGGCTCGAGCTTGAAATGAGTATCAATGCTGAAGTCAAAAAGCTGATCGACTCTGTCTTCATCCAGGAAGTTCAATACCCTGAATGGATCGCCAACATCGTCCCGGTGATGAAGAAAAATAGGACAGTGCGCATATGCGTGGACTTCCGGGATCTCAATAAAGCCTGCCCGAAGGACGATTTCCCAGTGCCAGTCACCGAACTGATGATAGACAATACGTCCACTCATGAGGTTTTCTCCTTCATGGATGGCTCATCAGAGTATAACCAGATAAAGATGCATCCAGAAGACCAGAAGCATACCGCCTTCAGGGCTCCTTTGGAAATATTCTGCTACAAGGTGATGCCCTTCGGTCTAAAGAACGTCGGTGCCACCTATCAGAGGGCCATGACGAAGATCTTCGATGACCTCATACACGAAATCGTCGAATGCTATATCGAAGATCTCGTGGTTAAAAGAAAATCATACGAGGAACATCTCGAGCATCTGAAGACCGTATTTCAACGCCTTCGACAATACAACTTGAAAATGAACCCGCTCAAGTGTGCATTCGGAGTTTCCTCAGGAAAATTCCTAGGATTCATTGTTCGACACCGAGGTATTGAAATAGATCCGTCAAAGATCAAAGCGATCATGGAAATGCCTCCGCCGAGAACTCTCAAACAGTTGCGATCTCTCCAAGGGAAGCTCGCATACATACGGCGATTTATAGCCAATCTTTCAGGCAAGTGTCGTCCCTACAGCCACCTGATGAAGAAGGGGACCCCGTTCGTCTGGGACCAAAAATGCAAAAGCGCACTAGACGAGATCAAGCAATACCTGCAGAACCCGCCGGTGTTGGCTGCTCCGGTCAAAGGAAAGCCCCTTATTCTTTACACAACCGCCCTCGAAGGTTCCTTAGGCGCATTATGGGCATAAGAGAACGATCAAGGGAAAGAGAGAGCACTCTACTACTTAAGTCGAGTTCTGCTGGGAGCAGAAAGCAATTACTCTCCCATTGAAAAACACTGCCTGGCGTTGATCTTCACGATAACAAAGCTCAGGACAAACAATGAAGCCGAATATGAAGCTCTGATAGCAGGCCTCGAGATCGCCATCGACATGGGAATTGAAAATCTCCTCATATATGGAGATTCCCTACTGGTCGTTAGTCAAGTAAACGGCGACTACCAGACATGCAAACCAGAATTGGTAAAGTACGTGAAAAGGTGCAACAACTGTTGACCCAAATTCCCTCTTATACTTTGGAGAACATACCGCGTGCGGAAAATAGCAAAGCAGACGCGTTGGCCAAACTTGCTAAAGAACTGGCTGACGAGAACCTCGACGACGTTAGAATCGTGGTACAAAGCCGTCGAGTTCTTACCCCAGCAGAAATATCTCCGAAATCATCCGAAGAAAAGGAAACGACTGAGAGAATGGCTCTGCAAATAAAAGACCCGGAAAAGGCCGAGGATTGGAGAGAAGTCTTCATAGACTACTTTAAGTCCCACCGATTGTCCGAAGAAGCGTCCACAAGACATCAGCTCATGAAATGAGCTCTGTCTTTCGCCTTCGTCAACGATTCTCTGTACAAGAGGTCATTTGATTCTTTGTGGCTGAGATGCTTAGGACCTGACGAAGCGAAAAGGGTCGTCCAGGAAGTTCACGACGGACTCTGCGGTTCTCACCAAGCGGGCCCAAAGATGAAGTTGAAGATCAAACGGATGGGTTACTACTGGCCCATGATGATTCAGGACTGCCTCGAATATGCGAAGCAATGCCACTCACGCCAAATTCATGGGGACTTCATCCACCAGCATCCAAATCCACTACACCCAACGGTGGCTAGCTGGCCATTCGAAATGTGGGGGACTGATATAGTCGGCCCCATCGAACCAACATCCTCTAGAGGACATCGTTTCATCCTAGCAACGACTGACTACTTCTCTAAATGGGCAGAAGCAGTACCGTTAAGAGAAGTTAAGACGGAGAATATCCTCCATTTCTTCAAAACGTGTGTCATATATCGGTTTGGAACTCCGCGACGGATCATCTCCGATAACGGGCCAGCTTACAGAAGCCACAAGATCAGTCGCTTCGCGCAACAGCATAATATAGACTGGAGATATTCCTCGGTTTATAATCCGCGAGCCAATGGTCTAGCTGAAGCCTTCAACAAGACATTGACAAAGATCATAAAGAAAACGGTATCCCGAAATAAGAAAGACTGGCACGAAAGAATGCAAGAAGCTCTTTGGGCATATCGAACTACGTTCAAGATGGCCACGAACACAACGCCGTACGCGTTGGTGTTCGGTACCGAAGCAGTACTCCCCCTCGAGATAGAGTTACCCTCTCTACGAGTGGCAGTCCATTACGACCTAACGGACGAAGAAAATGCTCACCTTCGGCTTGAGGAGCTTGACGCCCTTGATGAAACCCGGCTCATAGCACAGCAAAATCTGGAAGCTTATAAAGCAAAAATGATGCGCTCATATGAAAGATTGACCCGACCGAGGACATTCCGCCAGGGCGAACTCGTGCTAGTGGTCAAAAGGCCTATGATCCCCAATCGCGCCAAGCGGGAAAAATTCGAGCCAAACTATGAAGGCCCGTACATCATAGATAAAATTTACCAGGGTGGAGCCTATCTACTCATGGACATCACGGTGAAAGGCCTTTCAGGCCGATAAATGGTCGCTTCCTAAAGAGATACTACGCTTAATGAGCCACAGCCTAGGTCAATGATAGATAACGACGACTATGTCCGCTCGCTATCTTCTTAAGCTTTATAAAAAAATAGCCGGCCTTCTCCATGACGGACCGAAACGTCCTTAAACTAACGACGGACCGAAACGTCCTTAAACTAATAGTAGACCGAAACGTCTTTAAACTAATACCGCAGCATCTTTTAGGCTGATGAGATATAAAAAAAATAATAAATATATAAAAAAAAATTAAAAAAAACGGTATGTCCATAAGCAAAAAGGGCACGAATGAAAACCTGAAAGGGCTCCGTGAGTAAAAACAGCAGGGCTACCGGCGAGTGTTCATGAAAACCCGAAAGGGCGCGACCTCGTAAAAAAAAGAGAGAAAAAGAAAATAAAAAGAATAATAAAAAAAAAGGTACGTCCATGAGCAAAATGGGCACGGATGAAAACCCGAAAGGGCTCCGTGAGTAAAAACAGCAGGACTGCCGGCGAGTGTTTGTGAAAACCCGAAAGGGCACAACCTCGTCAAAAGACACTTACAGGGTCCCCTCGACCTTGTAAGGAGAAACCACCCGCGTGAGATCCTTACGACTCACAAGGGAGCAGCACACTTAGGGATCCCTACGATTCCTAAGGAGAAAATACACTTACGAGATCCTCACGACTCGTAAGGAGAACTCTCTTATGGGACCCTCACGGCTCATAAGAGTTGAAAGTCTTAAGTTGCAGAGACCTAAACCTGTGCTTAAGAAACCCCCACAACTTCCGATATTGCTCTACAAGTGGTCCAATACTGGCTCTTGTATACAATCCACGGGCGCGAATAAACATTTCCCTAACCAAGTCTCATCTGTGACTGGGGATATGTTCACATGGTGAACGACCCTTGTAGGTCCTCTCGACTTACAAGGAGAAAACCCTACTGTATGATCCTTACGACTTACAGAGGAACATACACTTAGGAATCCTCACGATTCTTAAGGAGAAAATACACCTACAAGATCCTCACGACTTGTAGGGAGAAATAACTTCGTGAGACCCTTACGGCTCATGAAGTCAAAAGCCTTAGTCGACAGGACCATAACCCTGGTCGCTAAGCCACCTTTGTTCGACATTGACAGAGGCAGATGATGATTCGCTCCTGGTAATATCCAAGTTGTAGCGGTGCTGATGCCGAAATTGGTCTACAGCAAAAAACCAATAGGCCGCATATGCATACGAAATAGCCGAAATGATAGGGCAACTTGCAATAAAAAACAGCAAGTAAAGAAAATGTATGCATGGGAAATAGCCGAAATGATAGGGCAACTTGCAATAAAAAACAGCAAGTAAAGAAAATGTATGCATGGAAAATAGCCGAAATGATTGGGCAACTCGCAATAAAAAGCAGCGAGTAAAAATAAAATAAATAGTCGAAATGATTGGGCACCGTGAAAAATAGCCGAAATGATTGAGCAATCGCGACCTTCGCGATATATAAGCTGAAATGATAGAGCATCGCGGAAATAAAATAAAAAAAAAGAAGAAGAAATGATAAAACTTTAGCCCTACAGTTAAGATCACATCGATCCCTGTATACAATCCAAGGGCGTAAACAAAGAGGGAACCATACTTTCCTAACAGGCTCCACCAGAAGACGAAGCCAAATCTCGACGGTTCAGTCTAACTCCGAAGAAACTAGTGTCTTCAACAGATATCTCGACTCACGGATACAAACACTCCTTAACGAGAGCCTCCTGATTCGCGTTGAATCACAGAGCCACGAGTGCCTCCATGGGAAATCCTCGACTCGTTTTAAACCCCAAGGAAACAAATAATCCTTGGCGCTAGGGAAACAAATAATCCCTAGCAAACTCCTCGACTCACGGATACAAACACTCCTTGACAAGAGGCTCCTGATCCGCGTCGACTCGCAGAGCCACCAGTGCCTCCGTGGGAAATCCTCGACTCGTTTCAAACTCTAAGGAAACAAATAATCCTTGGCGCTAGGGAAACAAATAATCCCTAGCAAACTCCTCGACTCACGGATACAAACACTCCTTGACGAGAGCCTCCTGATTCGCGTCGACTCGCAGAGCCACCAGTGCCTCCGTGGGAAATCCTCGACTCGTTTCAAACCCCAAGGGAACAAATAATCCTTGGCGCTAGGGAAACAAATAATCCCTAGCAAACTCCTCGACTCACGGATACAAACACTCCTTGACGAGAGCCTCCTGATCCGCGTCGACTCGCAGAGCCACCAGTGCCTCCGTGGGAAATCCTCGACTCGTTTCAAACCCCAAGGAAACAAATAATCCTTGGCGCTAGGGAAACAAATAATCCCTAGCAAACTCCTCGACTCACGGATACAAACACTCCTTGACGAGAGCCTCCTGATCTGCGTCGACTCGCAGAGCCACCAGTGCCTCCGTGGAAAATCCTCGACTCGTTTCAAACCCCAAGGAAACAAATAATCCTTGGCGCTAGGGAAACAAATAATCGCTAGCAAACTCTTTGACTCACGGATACAAACACTCCTTGACGAGAGCCTCCTGATTCGCGTCGGCTCGCAGAGAAACTAGTGTCTCCGCGGGAAATTCCCGATTCGTCTCAACATGCAAATGAAGCCTCAGGCAGCAGGGACTAAAAAACTTGCTTCCTGAACAATGGGACCCTGCAAGTCAATCCAAAATGGTCTCTTGCATACTATTTACAGGTCTCGCTCTCCAAAGTCGAATTTCGACGAGGAGGGAAACAACCGCTTGTGGGTCCTCTCGACTCGTAAGAGGGAAAAATTCTCTTATAGGATCCTTACGACTTATAAGAGAAAACCACACTTAGGAATCCTCATGATTCCTAAGGAGAAAACCCACCTACGAGATCCTCTCGATCCGTATGGAGAAAAGTCTCTATGAGACCCTCACGGCTTATAGAGTTGAAAAGTCTTAGGCAGCAGATCCGAACCTGCGGCCTAAGCCATCGTTACTTCTTAAGAAAGTCAAGATGCGTGCTCTATTATCCGTCAACCATGTTTATTAAGATAGCATGCCGATAATAAGAGAAAGAAGAAAGCTACAGAAAGAACATCCGATTTACATTTGATCAGGCGTTCGAGACGCATTCATTTATGCATGGGCAGAAGACTCAGGACGAGAAATAAGACAAGCTGAAATAAAAAAAGGAGGGTTTCCATTCATATTGCTAAAAATTCTTACAATCACAAGAGCAATGAATAAGAAACATTATTCAAATTATTACAACGGTATAACCTCAGATCCGGGGCACGGATTGAGGAATTCAAAAGTAAGGCCATCCAGAGTTCTTCTGGCCTTTCTAATTATTCTTATGCGCAGCCTCTCACGCTTTTCTGTATCAAGATCATCGGCAAGCCCTCCCGGCCTTCGATAAGCAGCAACTATCATCGTCTGCTGGAAGATTTGATGTAGGATGTCAATGAGGCTGTCCCGCCGTTTCTTCGAGATCAGCCCCGTCGGGTACACTGAATGCACCTTGTCCTCGGCATCATCCAGCGCATTGAGCGGCAGGGCCTCGTGAAGACCCGGAAGTGCTCTCCATATTGCTCCCAGCACGACTTTCAAAAGAGCCGAACGACGGGGTAGCAGCCAACCACCGCTTGCGTTCAGACGACCCATAACCTCTGCACATTGAGCGTCTGTAAACTCCTGATTTTGTTGACGACCCTGTGCGCGGATATCGTCATAGGTGATAAACTCGTGCAAACTGTATAGATGCACCGCCATTATGCCTATAGGAAATATCACAGGAAGATTAGCGATAGAAGAAAAATAATATACATAGAGGGCTAAATTCCTAGAGAGCAAAACTCTGTTCAGGGATTAAAACCCATGAACAAAAGCTCAATGAAACCCCAATGGGGACCTCTTTAGATCAAAAGATCTGTGAGAGCAAAGGTCTTTGACTGAGATTAATTTAAATTAATTTGATTTACATTAATTTTACCTAAAGTTTCTAACTTTGAAAATGAGCAAAGCTCTGCTAGTGAAACCCCAACGGGGATCTCTTTAGATCAAAAGATCTATGAGAGCAAAGCTCTGCTGGTTAAGATTAATTAAAATTAATTTAATCTAAGAATCAATTTTACCTAAAGTTTTTTCTAAAAACTTTGGAAAGAAGAGCAAAGCTCTAGAGTTCTTGAAGGCAAGAGCAAAACTCTGAAGTTTTTTGAAAATAAAAATCTGAAAGATGATAAGTATCTGTGGGGGACCAAAGGTCCTATTTATAGGCCTCAAGTGCCTCTTCGACTTCCAAAAGTTGTCACGGCGGTTGGAATTCCGCCATCGTTACGCTCACGTTTGGGGCCACGTAAGCGCAACAGTGGGGGGGCATTTGTTTACCCCAATCAGGGCAAAGCTCTGTTCAAATTCCAAGGCGGGAGATGTAGCAACGCTTCATCTCCCCCCAATCAGAGCAAAGCTCTGCTTGGAAAATTTAAACTTTAATAACTGAAGCAACGCTTCAGATTCTTTGCGCTGCGCGCAGAGCGCCACGTGTCAAAATCAGACACGTTAGCGCACGGAGCGCAGCACCCAAGGCAGCGCACCCAATCAGAGCAAAGCTCTGTTTGAAATTCAAACTTTAATTAAAGAAACAACGCTTCAGCTGGCCTGCGCTCTGCGCTGCACGCCACGTGTCAGCGCAGATGTGCTAGCGCAGTTGAGCTGCGATGTGCGCTGCGCGACACATATCAGCGCAGATGCGCTAGCGCAGTTGCGCTGCGCGACACGTGTCACGCGCTGGGGCATCTGCGCCAAACAGAATTAAAATTCTAAGAAATCTTTTCTGTTCTTGTTAAAACAAGAAGATTTTCTTCTGCAAAGCAGAAGCCCTTGGATCAAAAGATCCAACGGTGGGGAAAATTCCCCAAATCACTCAGAGAAAGATCTCTTTAACAAATTTAACTAATTTATGGGCACTATAAAAAGGACCCTAGGCCTCAATTCAAAGGAGAAACGTTTTTTTGAAAAAATTCAAGAGCTTCAAACAGAGAGAGAATTCTGAGAAAATTTCAAAGAAAAAGATAAAGACCTTCAGGAGAGAAAAGAAATCTCTTTTAATAAATCATTGATCTAAAAACCAGATCAATGTTCTTCACATAATAAACAGTGCTTTGTACTTCTCATGAACCACTGGTTCTTTAAAAAACAAGAAAACAACAAAACAAAAATAGTGCTTTGCACTTTTATGAACCTCTGGTTCTTGAAACAAAAAAGAAAAATTTATTTTTCTTTGATCTAATTTAGATCAAGAAATCAAATAGTGCTTTGCACTTCTGTTCTTAAATCTAAAAGATTCTAAGTGCTCTGCACTTCCAAACTGCGCTGTTGCGCTCTTGAGAGAGCGCCACGTGTCAGCTACAAAACAACTTGCGCTACGCGCTCTTGAAATAGAGTTTTGCTCTCTGGAATTGGCGCAACTCACCAGAGCGCGCCACGTGTCAGCAACGCAACAGCGCAGCGCACTAGCGCAACGCACTGCGCCGTTGCGCTTGCGCTCACCAGAGCATGACACGTGTCGTCATCACAAGCGCTTGCGCTCTCTGATTGGCGCAAAGCGCCTGAAAATGCAATGCATTTCTCAAAGGGCCAGGCACAAGTCAAAAGACCAAACATGCCTAATTAAATTGATGCTCTGCATCATTCATAAATGGGCAAACCCCAAACAAAATAATAAAAATGCTATGCAGATGCCTTGCAGAGCCCAAAATAAATTGATGCTCTGCATTTTTTATGGGCAGAGCCTAAACAAAAAAATAGAAAATAATGCAATGCATTATTTAAAAATGGGCCAAGCCTTAACACAGGTCTAACAGACCAAAAACAAATAAAAAGCATTGAATACTTTGGACTTAGCCCAATCATGGCCGTAAGTCCTCAAATTAAATTGACTGAGCGATATTGCTCCCTTAAATCAATTTATATCCGGTTCGAGGGTACATCTCCGAACTCCTTTGACACTCGTCGTTGTAATCCTTCAACGACGTCAGAGAGGTGAAGGGTCCCGACGACCACACACGTATATGGACTGCGGGGTCCTTAAACTCGTGGACCGAAACGTCCTTAAACTAATATTGGACCGAAACGTCCTTAAACTAATGTTTGACCGAAACGTCCTTAAACTAATGATGGACCACCACGTCCCTAAACTGGAACATGGACCACTACGTCCCTAAACTGGAACAATAGAGCCTCCAAATGCTCTTTTGCCGGATCTAAACGGTCCCGTTTAAGTTGATCTTAGCCCCAAATACGGCTAACGTATCCTTAAACATTCAAATGGACTATAAAACTCCAAATCAACTTTGGTTCAAGGGTACATCTCTGAACTCCTCTGACACCTATCGTTGTAATCCTTCAACGACATCGGAGAGGTGATGAGTCCTGACGGCCATATATTAAATGGATCACCACGTTAAGTTGATCTTAGTCTCAAACAGGACTAACGTATCCTTAATGAACGTTTAAGTTGATCTTAGCCTCAACACGGCTAATGTATCCTTAAACTAAAAACACCAAACCCAAATCTAAGTAAATACGGATTTGGACTAATCCACGTCCTAGGGCGACGGCATTACTCAGTCTTCGTATACAATCCACGGGCAACCCCAAACAAAACAAACACCCACGACACGAAGTGAAATTTTGGAGTAGGAGAAAGTTGTTACCGCGATGCGGTAGCGTAATTAACTGCAAGGGCTTGCGCCTGCAGAGAAGAGCGTCCCCACAATCAAAAAACCCCTCAAGCGAGGGGGAATCTGACGAAGTCTGCTACATCGGCCACATCCGTCTAAACCTCCGATACACGGTGCCATAAATCAAATTGGCATCTTCTGAGAGGTGGACGGATAGCACCAAATAGCATCTGCCCCGAATCTCAGGCTAGACGTTCACCGCGTCTCCGCCGCGTCTTTCGGAGGGGAACAGGGTCGAGCAGAGTGTCTCTTTCATTTGCTATTTTGAACAAGAGGCGGCCCTGAGGCGAAAGGAGCATGAGGCAGCATCCGACGAATCTGTCCAATTGCATGCCCAGGTTGAAGCGAATGCTGCGCAGCTGAAAGCTATTTTTGAAAACCTCCAACGATATATTTCGGACGGGCTGGCGCTAAGGCAAAAGCTTGACTTCACCGAGCGGGTCACACAGGATTGCGAAACTGCCAAGCAGGAAATCGATGAGAAGATTTCATCCTGCTTGCAACAACGGGATCAAATCGAAAAGGAGTTGGCCGCCGTAGCTGAACGCGAGAAGGAGTTGAGGGGAGCGCGCGAGCGGTTCATCAGTTTGTTGAAAACGCCTCCTCCTTAATAAGTGTCATTATACCCCCTTTCTTGTACTGATTGTAAACTTCTGATTCATGAATAACATGTATTCATTTTGATTTCTGAATGAAATGTATCTTGTATTCACTTAAATTCATGAATAAAAGATATATTTTATTTCATACTGGCATTTCTCTTTTCTTCGATGTCTTGATTTGGTGTGAAGTAGTTTATATACTCATTTCGGAGTTTGTAGTTTATTCACTCATCCCGGAGTCTCTAGTTTATGAACTCATTTGGGAGCTTGTAGTTTATTCACTCATCCTGGAGTCTCTAGTTTATGAACTCATTTCGGAGCTTGTAGTTTATGGACTCATTTCGGAGTTTGTTTAGCTTACCTCCCTTAGGCTTGTAGGAAAACTTATCCTAACATCATAGATAACCCCTGCTCTTTGCGACAGAGGTCCGTTAGGTTTTGTGGTACTTGGGTTTTTGTCTATCGTATCGTCGCGTTGGCTGATGCATTCCCCGATATGCAGTCTTTACGTTGCTGTTCGAGTAGCCCCGCGACTGTCGTGTCTCTGATCCCTTCGGGAGCTGAACAAGACGTCTTCAAGTAATCTTCCTAGGCAATTTGACTGTCGGAAGAGCAAGCATTAGGAATTTTGCCATGTCGCTTTTTACTTGAGGTTAGGCTTAGTTTGGGAGCCCCGATGAGTCATAACCACTCCGCACTGGTGTGGGATGATCTCCGATAGTCCTTCGGATTTTATTTGAGTTGCCGTCAAGACCCTGAAGCTAGGAATTTGGCCTTTGCTTCCTTTGTCGACACTGCGTCTGATGTAATGAGGCGAATGTCGAGGTGATCTCTAGGTTGTTTTGTGAACCGTCGAGACTTGAAACTAGGGACTTTGCCATGGCTCCGTTTTGTTTTGACCCTGGGGTCGCTTGTTGACGTTGCGTCTGCATCCTGCTGGAGTGAAAAGAAACGCCGCTGTTGACACTATATCCGCAGTAACGAGATGAGCATCGAGGTGGTCTCTAGGTTGTTTGTGAACCGTCAAGACTTGGAACTAGGTACTTTGCCATGGCTCCGCTTTGTTTTGACCCTGGGATCGTTTATTGACGTTGCGTCTGCATCCTGCTGGAGTGAGAAGAAACGCCGCTGTTGACACTATGTCTGTTGTAACGTGACGAGTATCGAGGTAGTCTCTAGGTTGTTTGTGAACCGTCGAGACTTGGAATTAGGGACTTTGCCATGGCTCCGCTTTGTTTTGACCATGGATCGTTTGTTGACGTTGCGTCTGCATCCTGCTGGAGTGAGAAGAATCGCCGCTGATGACATTATATCTGCTGTAACGAGACGAGTGTCGAGGTGGTCTCTAGGTTGTTTATAAACCGTCGAGACTTGGCTCTCCCTTTGATGGAGCCTGGAGGGGAAAATATGGTTCCCCTTTCGTTTGTGCCTATGGATTGTATACAGGGGTCGGTATAGACTCACTTGCAGGGAAAAAGTTTCATTTTTTTTAATTTCTTTCCGCGATGCTCGATCATTTCATCTTTTTATATCGCGAAAGTCGCGATTGCCCAATCATTTCGGCTTTTTATCACGGTGCCCAATCATTTCGGCTATTCTTTTCTTTTTACTCGCTGCTTTTTATTACGAGTTCCCCAAACATTTCGGCTATTCTTTTCTTTTTACTCGCTGCTTTTATTGCGAGTTGCCCAAACATTTCGGCTGTTTTTATATGCATATATTTTGCTCGATGATTTTTATTGCGAGTTGCCCCATCATTTCGGCTATTTTTATATGAATTTTTTTTCGCTCGCATCATTTGCTGTAAAAGGACTTGAAAATTGATACATGTTCAGGCATCAGCACCGCTGCGACTGGAATATTGCCAGGAGAGAATCATCATTTGCCTTGAAAAGACTTAGAATTTGATACCAATTTAGGCATCAGCATCGCTACCACTGGGATGTTGCCAGGAGCGAATCATCATTTGCCTTTGTGGGTTTGAACAAAGGTCACTTAGCAAACAGGGTTAAGGTTTTGTCGACTAAGGCTTTTTGACTCCATGAGCCGTAAGGATTTCATAAAAGGTTTTCTCCCTACGAGTCGTGAGGATCTCGTACGTGTATTTTCTCCTTAGAAATCGTGAGGATCCCTAAGTGTGTGTTCTCTTAAAAGTCGTAAGGATCTCATAAGAGTATCTTCTCCTTATAAGTTGAGAGGACTTACAAGTGCCGTTCACCATATGAGGACATTCCTCGTGATTGGTGGAACTCGGTGGGGAAATCGTTTATTTGTGCATGTGGATTGTATACAAGGGCCAACATTGTACCGTATGTAGGGCAACTTGGGGGATACGACGGCTTAAGAACAGGTCCGGGATCCCTGTAGCTTAAGGCTTTGAATCCTATGAGCCATGAGGGTCTTACAGGGGGAGTTCTTCTTACGAGTCGAGAGGATCTCGTAAGTGAAAATTTTACGAGATTGCACGCTTTCGGGTTTTCACAAACTCGCCGGTAGCCCTGCTGTTTTTACTCACGGCACCCTTTTAGGTTTTCATCCGTGCTCATTTCGCTTGTGGACGTACCGTTTTTTTTACAACGAGATTGCGCCCTTTCAGGTTTTCACAAACTCGCCGGTAGCCCTACTGTTTTTACTCACGGCGCCCTTTCGGATTTTCATCCGTTCCCATTTCGCCTGTGGACATACCTTTTTTTAACAACTTAGATTGCAGTCTTTGCCGTTGGAGCTTTGATTGCAACATAGATCCCAGGAGAAAATATCACCGTATTTGGGGCGATGCGCCATGTTTGAGACAGAGTATTAGTTAAGGGACATTTCGTTCCATTGCCAGTTTAAGGACGTGGTGGTCCATTATCACCATTTTTTTGAGGTGAAGCTTTAGTTTGAGGACATTTCGGTCCGTTGTTAGTTTAGGGACATTTCGGTCCATTATTAGTTTAAGGACATTTCGGTCCATTACCAGTTTAAGAACGTAGTGGTCCATTATCACCATTTTTTGGGTGAAGCTTTTCCGAATACCACTTAGAGTTTTGACTCAGGAAGTTAGCGAGCGGACATAGCGTCGTCATCTATCATTGACCTAAGTCGTGACTTGTCATACGTGGTATTTCTTGAGGAATTGACCGTTTATTGGCCGGAAAGGTCTTTCGCCATGCATATCCATGAGCAAATAGGCCCCACCTTGGTAGACCTTATCTATGATGTACAGGCCTTCATAGTTTGGCTCGAATTTCTCCCGTTTTGCACGATTGGGGATCATGGGTCTTTTAACGACTAACACAAGTTCGCCTTAGTGGAATGTTCTCGACCTAGTCAGTCTTTCGTATGAGCGTGTCATCCTTGTCTTGTAAGCTTCCAGGTTTTGCTGCGCCATGAGACGAGTTTCATCGAGGGCATCGAGCTCCTCAAGCCGAAGATGGGCATTTTCTTCATCTGTTAGCTCGTATCGAACTGCCATTCGTAGAGAGGGTAGCTCTATCTCCAAAGGAAGTACCGCTTCCGTGCCGAATACCAACGCGTATGGCGTTGTATTCATGTTCGTTTTGAACATGGTTCGATGTGCCCAGAGTGCTTCATGCAGTCTCTCGTGCCAGTCCTTTTTTATTTCTGGATATCGTTTTCTTTATGATCTTCGTCATGGTCTTGTTGAAAGACTCAGCTAGACTGTTAGCTCGGAGATTATAGACTGAAGAGTATCTCCAGTCTATATTATGCTGATGTGCGAAGCGGCTGATCTTATGGCTTTTGTAGGCCGGCCCATTATCCGAGATGATCCGTCTAGGAGTGCCGAACTGGTAAATGACATGTGTCCTGAAGAAATGGAGGATGTTTTCCGTCATCACTTCTTTTAGCGGTACTGCATCTGCCCACTTAGAGAAGTAATCGGTCGTTTCCAGTATGAACCGATGTCTTTTGGATGACACTGGCTTAATAGGGCCGATTATATCGGTTCCCCGCATTTCGAATGGCCAGCTAGCTACTGTTGGGTATAGCGGATTTGGATGTTGGTGGATGAAGTCCCCGTGAACTTAGCACGAGTGACACTACTTCTCTCTGGTTGGAGTATTTTGTGACACTTCCTCGCTGCGTCTTCTTCATCCTGACGCCGATGCTTGGCATTTTTGTATATGGTCGTTTCACGTTCTCGGTCAGCTCTACTCTTTTGAAAAACTTCATTTAGCAGCCTGTCAATTAGGCCTTCTGGAAGCTCCGGTGATTTTTGCACTGATCATGCCCCCAGTTCCTTCGCGTTGCTTTCTGACGCCGAGGAAGTTTCTTCATTATTTAACGACGAATGAGAAACCATGTGGAAACTTTCTACATAATCTTCGGTTTCTCCCGACGAGCCATTTTCCTCATCATCGTCACTATCTCCGTTCTCAAGTATATGGTTGAGAAACTCTTCGAGGGTGACTGGGGTCCGCGCCTTCTGGTTGTACTCCTCCAGTGCGTCGATGTACTTTTGTAGGTCTGTGTGCTTTTCGTCAGGCTGTACGGGCTTCTTGGTCTTCTTCTTTCCCTTCGAAGACTTTGAAGGCTTGACCTGAGTGTTTTGCCCATCGTTAGCAGTTTTCGATGTGGGACGCGGTTTCAGCATCCCTTCAATGATTTCGAGCTCCATCGGGCTTTTCCACCTGATCGCTGGACATGCTTGAAGATCTTTCAGCATTCTTTTGGTTTTAGCTGAAAGGACTACTTACCACGGGGCTTCTTCCACAAATGAACATGATGCCCCCGGCGTATCCACCTTTTAGGAGCGTGCCTCTATGGCGGGTTCATCCCCCAGTTCTCTGACAGCGCGAATTTCCCTTGGCGGTACTAGTCCTCGACCCAGTTCTTGAAGATGTAGCAATCCTCGATTGGGTGGCTCACCATTCTGTGGTAGGAGCAGTAGTTGGAGTTGTTGACGTCACCGGGCTACGGTGGATGTTTTGGGTCCGGCAGAGTGATGAATTTGTTGCGCATTGCCAATTTGAACAATCTCCTCATTTTATCACGGGGAACGAGTAAGCGCATCCTAACTTCTCTTCGAGGGATTGGCGCGAGCGCGTGTTGTTTTGGTGAGCAACCGGTTTCGGGGCACTCGGTTGCTGTTGAGTGCTGGCAACGAAGGCCGCTTTCCTTTTACCCTTTGCATTCCGAGGGTCAATTTTTGAAGAGGAAGGCCCGTGGACCATCTGGTCCATTTGGGCTAACTTGTCGATCAGAGCCTGGAAGATTGTCAGCTTAAAGAACGTCATAAACTGGGACACGGTCACCTGAGGATCTAGAGTCCCTATGAATATGCCTACGGCGGGAGCTTCTTTAATGCGTTGTTCGCATTTTTACCAGAAGTTCCAGGATCGGATTGCGTATTGAACCCAGGTCTCTCCTGGCTTCAACTTGGCATTGATTAATACCGTGATCGGGGTGCGCTCGCTTGCGCTGGCGAACCGCTGCATGAATAGCAGTTCTATCTCTGTGAATGTTTTGATGGAGTCATTTGGGAGCTCCGAGTACCATTCAAACGCCGTCTCTGACAATCTGCCAACGAACCGGCGAAGCAGCAATTTTTCGTCGCCTCCAGTATTGCCGTATAGAGCTCCGAACTGAGCGGCATGCTGATGGGGATTTCATGTCCCTTTATACATGTGGAATTTAGGGATCGTATATCCCGGCGGGTATTTTATTTGATCGTACCATCCTGGGTACAGTCGCCCGGTTCTAACGACTTGGCCAGCCACTTCACTTGCCTAATGAGCTCGTATTTGTTGAGCTATGTAATCATCAAGGGAAGCTTTGGAGATCGTTTCTTCCTTGGCCGTCGATAAAGCTGGAAGAGGGTTTGATGTTTCCCCTCTACCGTCCTCGATGGTTATCGGCGGGTCTTCAGCTGGAGGTTCTGGCCGGATCATCATTCCAACCATGTCTTGGAATAGGAGCGCCATTTGTTTTATATTAGCAGCTTGTTCCACGGCCTCCTTATCCTTTCTTTCTAGCACCCTTCACAGGAACTTCGTATTGGTCTTCTGCTCCTGGCACTGTTCAGACACTGCTTCCGGGCTTTCTTTCTGCCCGGTGAGTGCTGCCATTTTCGTTAGCATCTCCTAGAGCTTTTGTTGTTGCTCCTGAGCCTTTGTTAACGACCGAGTTTGCGGTCGATGACCCACTGAAGCACGACTTTCCTCTTTCCCGGAAGCCATGTAAACCGTATGGATGATCATTCCCCCAGACTTAGGGTGTTTCGTTCCAGCGCCTTTGGAATTTGCCGCCGGTGGTGGTAGATTCTCTAGCCTTCTCTTTTTGTAAGAAGTCGAAGTTGAAGGAGCCATTGTAACAGGCGCCTTCGTGAAAGAAGTCCCTCGCTGCATGGTGGAAGGATGATTTTCCTCTTGTCGAACCTTCATTTTCTTCGGTTGACGAGAGTAGTTATTGTTGATCACAGAATCTTGGACTTTCCGTCAGACCCTGTGGATTTGGGAGGATAGACGCTGAGGGGGATGCTCCGGCTTTGCCTGCGTCATATTTTCAGCAAGAAGTGGAGATTACTTCAACACCGCGGTTGGGGAGTTCTTCCGCACCTTTTTAAGAGGTTCAAAGATGTTCCCGGTTGGAACAACAGCGTTAACTTCCACCTTTGGAGATGGTGGGGTGAATCCGGAGGGGGAGTTGCCACCGGCTCTTCTCACTCGGTGCCAGTGGCGACATCGAACGTGCCTTGCGGATGGGATCACCTTAGTTGTGGAAGCGGCTTCGTCATGCCCCCTGCTTTGGTGAAGGGCTACTGCTGGTGCCAGCCTGTTGAAGACTGACGTCCGTTGAGAGGGGACGGCCAATCTTTCGAAGGCCGACTTTCTGGTAGGAGAAGCACTTTTGACAACTTCACCCGTAGCAGGAATTAGAATGGCCAATCTTGCGAAGACCGATCCTTTAGTAGGAGAAGCCATTTTGACGACTTCACCTGCCGGAGCTGGAATGGCTATCCATTTCGGGATAACCCCTTCAGGTATCGCGAGCCTCTTTGCGGGCCCACTTGAGTTTTGGCTCAGCCTATTGAAGACTGAGGTGGCAGACTTGGACGACCCATTGAGAGGGGCCGTGGTGGTTGCAAGTCGATCGAAGACCGACTTTTTTGGAGCTTCCTGTGATGGCACTGGGGCGCTGAAGCTTGCTGGCAGGAGGATGGTCCCGAAGAACAATCCAGTGGTGGCTTGAGTCACCTGTTCCACTGGCATTGAAAAGATACAGGCCGCATTTGGCCCGTATGTCACTCCTCCAGTGGGGACGGAGCGGGAGTTGCTGTTGCAGGTACACTCAGAAGCCATTGATCTTCTTTTCTCTGCACAGGAGCAAGACACCAAATCTTAGTACCTCGAATCCAAGGGCAACCATAGCAAACCGCAATTTTGTTCGCGAAACACGACACACGAAGTGTGGAGTGGAAGGAGGAAAAGGTCCCACCGGGCGTGCCAGAATCTGTTCACCGCCGAAAGACGTGACCGGGACGTCTGGCCTAAATTTTAGGGGAAGATTCTATTTGGATTTATCTGCTCACCTCTCCGAAGATGCCAAGTTGATTTATGGCACCGTATATCGTAGATTTAGACGGATGCGGCCGTTGTAGCAGACTTCATCAGATTCCCCCTCGTTTGCGAGGGGTTTTTGATTGTGGGGACGCTCTTCCCTACAGGCGCAATCCCCTGCAGTTAATTACGTTACCGCATCGCGATAACCATTTTCTCCTGCTCCAGAAGTTCACTTCGTATCGTGTTTGTTTGTTTTATTTTTGGTTGCCCGTGGATTGTATACGGAGACTAATTTATGTTTTTGCCCATAGGACATGGATTAGTCCAAATCCGTATATTTTAGATTTGGGTTTGGGTTGATTTAAGGATCATTGATCCGTTTTGAGATCAAGATCGACTCAAATGCATACGAGCAGTTAGGGGCTCGGTTGGTTTTTTTTTAAGGATATGTTAGTCCAATTTGAGACTAAGATCTACTTAACAGGGTATTAGGATCATTTTTGTTTCAGATTCAACAAGAGAGCACTTGGGCTCTGTTATTTTAGTTTAAGGATGTTTCGATCCCTTATCGCCATTTTGGAGGCGAAGTTGTAGTTTGAGGACATTTCGGTCTATAGATCACCATTTTTGAGGTGAGGTTTTAGTTTAAAGACGTTACGGTTTGTTGTCGCCATTTTGGAGGCAACGTTTAGTTTGAGAACGTTTCGGTCTGTAGATCACCATTTTTTAGGTGGGGTTTTAGTTTAAGGACGTTACGGTCCGTTGCCGCCCTTTTGGAGGCAACATTTAGTTTAAGGACATTTCGGTCCGTTGTAGTTTAAGGACGTTTCAGTCCGTTGTTAGTTTAGGGACATCTCGGTCCATTGATCATCTTGCGCGCACGTGTATTTGTTACGTGACGAGATGAACAACGATGATATGGAATGCATCCAGTTTGGGATGTGGTTTGATTTGGGATGTACACGTCAGTTTGGGTAGTGCACCAAAGAGCTGTTGGTTGTCGAGACCCGCCACCTCTCTGAAGACGTTGAAGAATTACAACGACATGTATCAGAGGTGTAAAGAGATGTACCCTTGAACCAATTCCCGTTTGAGGGAAAGGGATTAATGGTAAACCCGGGAATCATTAGTCGTATTTTGAGACTAAGAGTTCTGCAGGGGAATGTGGGACGAATATCATTTTGGGATATCATTATTTGGAAGATCGATAGTCGTATTTGGGACTAAGATCAGTTTGGGAAGTAGTGAACCCATGGGCTCGGTTGATCTGGGTTAAGGACCTAGCCAACTTAGGCTTGGTCCACTCAGTTTTCTTTTTATTTGAAAAGAAGTGCTAAGCACTTGTTTGGGTTCAGTCCTCTTTTTTGTGCAAAAAGTGCTGAGCGCTTATGTAAGTTCTGATTCTCACATATACTCATGTGGGGTTTTCAGTCATGGAAATTGCCCAATAAGTGTTAAACACTTTACCCCCTTTTGTCTTTACATGGAGTGCTAAGCACTTTTTATGGCACCCATGTGCGAAGCACGTGAGGAGTTAGGCGCTAGGCGTTGTTTATTGAGTGCCAAGCACTTTTATGTTCTGTAGCACCCACGTGGGGACGCTGGGCGCTGAGCGCTAAGCGTCGCTCACTGAGTGCTAAGCACTCCTTTATTTTGTAGCGCCCACGTGAGAGGCACGTGAGACGCTAGGCGCTGAGCGCTGCTCACTGAGTGCTAGGCGCTCCTTTATTTTGTAGCGCCCACGTGGGGCACTGGGCACTGAGCATCGCTCACTGAGTGCTAGGCACTCCTTATTGAGTGGCGGCCACGTGAGAGGCACGTGAGACGCTGAGCGGTGATTTTTCCTTGTATATTTTGTTCTGAGGAGTTCAATTTCCTAGTTCTTTCTCTGGATCTGAGATCCATAAGACAAGTCTCCCACAAGTTGAGAATTTAATTCTCATCGGGACGAACTTGCTCTTGGAGATCAAAAATTCAGAAAAGAACCAGGAAATTAAACTCCTCAGAAAAAATATACAAGAAAAAATCACCGCTCAGTGCCTCACGTGCCTCTCACGTGGGCACCACTCAATAAGGAGTGTCTAACACTCGGTGAGCGACTCTCAGCGCCCCACGCGACCCTCATGTGGGTGCTACAAAATAAAAGAGCGCCTAGCACTCAGTGAGCGACGCCCAGCGTCTCACGTGCCTCTCATGTGGGCGCTACAAAATAAAGGAGTGATTAGCACTCAATGAGCGACGCCTAGCGCTCAGCACCCAGCGTCCCACGTGATTCTCACGTGGGCACCATAGAATATAAAAGTGCTTGGCACTCACTAGACAGCGCCTAGCGCCTAGCTTCTCACGTGCTTCGCACATGGGCGCCATAAAAAGTGTTTAGCACTTCATATAAAGACAAAAGGGGTAAAGTGTTTAATACTTATTGGGCAATTCCCATGAATGAAAACCCCACATGAGTATATGTGAGCATCAGAACTTACATAAGTGCTCAGCACTTTTTGCACAAAAAAAAGGGGACTGAACCCAAACAAGTGCTTACCACTTCTTTTCAAATAAAAAGAAAACTGAGTGGACCAAGCCTAAGTTAGCTAAATCCCTAACCCGGATCAACCGAGCCCATGGGTTCACTACATCCCAAACTGATCTTAGTCCCAAATACGACTACCAATCTTCCAACTAATGATATCCCAAAACGATATTCGTCCCACATTCCCCTGAGGAAATCTTAGTCTCAAAATACGAAAAATGATTCTCGAGTTTAACATTAATCCCTTTTCCCCCAAACATGGGAATTGGTGTTAGTTATATGTATGCCCTAGAGGCCATTATTGTACATTGGATGTATATTGTAGTGGATGCTGGGACATATATAGGGAGGACTTTCTTGCTCGACATGATAGTATGCTATCTGGTTACTCTTTACCTTAACGTGTACACTGATTGTCTCTCTATTACATGTTGGTAAAGCCCTTAGGATGTGTACTTGACTATCTGGACTATGATGCGGATCATACTAGTGGGGACATGGTAGTCCATAAGTACATCCTTCAAGGTCCCTAGTCGTGGGTGTATCGAGACGGGGCATCGATATACCAGAGTAGACTAGCGTATACCTTCTCGACCCATACAGATGGGCGATGGATGATCCCATATCCATTGGTGTTTGACATCAGAGATGATATACGGGTGCTCAGTGGAGACTGGGTACACTGGACGGACTCGCCGAGAACTCCCAGATGGTATTATACCTTACGTCATATGGCAGTTCTCTGGTGACACTGGTACAGAGTAGTCTGTTGACCCGAGATCGTCATAGAGTATTGTGTGGTTCCCACTGTGCTTTGATTTCCACCTTACTACGTCCAAGAGGGCGTGCAAAACGGTGGTTTTTGGGTACAGTCCCGAGTCACATGGAGGCAATGAGCGATAGGAGGGGATTCGTCTCTCCCGGTATAGGGAGTTGATGTTGCGCTGTGTTCGATTGGCTATAATCGGAAATCCCTGGCCAGGGTTGCTGAGATTTACTGGTAAGTGTTACCAGTAGTTTCTCGAACTGTTATAGACCTCATATCGACACGACTTATCGAGCTATTGGGGTCTGACGTTTACCACCCCTAGGCGAGATATGCGACATATCAGACGACGAGACCGGACTGTACGGTAAGTGTTACTGGTTGGATTCACAGGAGTATGAGCGGGCTTGCTCATCGATCTTCTCATCGCTCAATACCCGGATGGCCGTTACGTTTAGCAGACCGCTTGCGGCTTGTGGGTGTTTGATATGATCATCACCTGCTGCCGGCGTATTGACGAGTCTTTAGAGTCCTACACAGAGGTTTCCTGGCTCAAGCGAAACGAAATAGGAGCGCATATGAGATATGTGCGGGACCGAGAATAATGCGTGTATGTGATACCATATTTAATTCTCGCGATGAATGTGTCGAATGGTTGTATGCGATATAACCTAGTTATCGAATCAAGGATTGATTCGATAAGCCGATACATTGGATACTAGTCGGTTATATGCGATATGACCGGATCATTGAATCAAGTGTTGATTTAATGATTTAATGCATAATTATATATTTGATATATTACTTTGCATTAACTAGTATTGGTTCACTTTAAATGGTTTTTCTCACTTTTTATGCACATTGTTTATGTGATATACTTTTGTACACAAGTTTGTATCATGTTTGATGATGCATGCTAACTTGGGTTTGTGTAAAGATTAAACCATGGTTATATGAATGGTTAGGGTTTTGTTTTCTTATTTATTTATTTATTTATTTATTTATTCTTTTTGGAAATTAAAAGGCATAAAGAGAAAATGGTGGCTTTCTTTGTTTGCATCTTAAAGCTTCATGAAGCTTTGACTAAGTGACCATTTTGTCTCATGCTTAACCATAACCATTCCACTTAACCCTAGTTCATTCTCTACACTTGACCATGGTTGGATTATGATAAGTATTCATTTTATTTTCTTTTTGTGAAATACTAATGATAATATTCATCATCTTCTTCTTCTTCACAAGAAAGAAAAGCTTGCCTCATCAATGGCAAGTGATGAAATCAAGTGAGAAATCCAATTCTAAAGTGAACTCACTTCCTATTTCTTCATCCTCTACCACTTGCCAAGTAGTATAGGGTGTTTTCTTCACAAGTTTCATGACTTGGTGAAGTTGGAGCTTGATCTTGTGATGCCTCGACGTAGATCATCTTCGGCATCGTAGTCGATGACCTAGCCCGCCCATTTCTCCGATGAAGCCGACGCTAGAGTCCGGGATCCGATATAGACAGCGAGGGGACTTCATCACGGAGCCGTGGAGGTGGAGGACCAGATCTACAAAGGTTGTATTTCCGTTCACTAAGTTAAGTTGTTAACTATTCGCATATGTTTCGCCTAAAATTCTAGTTAACGATCTAGTCTAGGGTTTCTCGGCACCGTAAAATTTTAAATTGGCATGGTTGATGCCTTGTGAGACCTCATTAGTGTGCCTAGGAACCCTACAGTGGTATCAGAGCCTAGCTAGAACCTTAGGCGATGCGTAGACGAAGTTTGAAACCCGAACGAACCCGAAACCTTAAAATTTCGCGCTCTCTGGACTTTTTTCAAAAACTGGGTTTTTTCCAGATTAAAAATTCTTAAAAAATTCAGCAGGAAATTCTAAGAATTACGATGCAAAATTTATCGAGTGATGCTGCTACAGTGCGGCGGAACCGCGGCAGAAGCTTGGATTCTGCGGCGGTTCCGCGGCCAATAAATGTGATCACTGTTTAATTTTTGCACAGTAACTCCTATATTTTGGTTCTGGATTTTCTGGGAATTTTTAATATTTATTCAAGAGTTGAATTTTCTGGGGTTGTTTTGGGGATTCAAATGTTCGATCGGATTATCAGATTTTGTCTATGTGGCTTTCCGGATAATTATTGAATATGTTAAAAAGTTCGACCGGATATAAATACCCACTTTTTCCCCTGTCGGGAAATTTCCAAGTGTTGGATCTTTCCGTAGTTTAAAGACGTTCTAAGTAGTGCAAGTAACGCGATGGACCCTCTAGAAGACAACAAACCTTAACTCGATTATGTGACCGTCTTGAACTGCCCTTTGAATCTTAGGGTTTGGGGCAGTACGACGTGCCACATGTGAGGCGTTGGCTTGACCCTTCTACGGCTGGACCGTTGGTACTGAGGCACGAACTGAATGTTTTTAGACTTGTTTCATGTGTTGATCTGTATCGGGAAAACTTGGGTGTTTGAATGTTCGATCGGAAAGTTTAACATTTTCTAATTATCTGGAATGTGATACAATAATTGGAATTCACAAGTAGTTATGAGATAACTGAATGAATGTTATAAACATAGCAGTTTAGTCTCACTTGATCGGTTGCCACGGAATTTTGATGTGATCAAAAGTCCGTCACAATCACGTAGCGTACGCGGATACTCGCCGGGTAAACTTAATAGACAGCCTCACTCCATAGCCCCGACCAAGTGACTGTAGGAGAACCCCATCGCCGAAAGCATCCGTCCGGGTGCTCGCGGCAGCGGAGTTCCGCCTTGGTGCACTTCGTCGACGGTATCAGGGGTGCGGCCGCCTACTAAAGTTTGCGACGAGCATTCGATCAATTTTTCGGGAATCTTGTTGAATTGCCCAACTTGATATTGAAAAGTGTTTTCGATAATGAGACTAAAATGCGGGGTTTATAATTGTTAGGCATGCGATGTCTAAGTAATTCATTTGGTCAGGCATGCGATGTCTAAAGAGATTGCGGATTCCAACTGTTGTAGTTTTATATTTTCTTTTCTGTGACCGTAAGTGTAATATGTGATATCGCCGGTTTCGTTGCTATATGTCAACGACAATTGGGATGCGCATATTTACTTACGTTGATGACATGTGATGTTATGTGTTGCTGGGTATGTTATATTGGATTATCGTGTTTGAATAGCCGGGGGTTTTTATGTGAGATGAGTGTTTTTCATTTTCATTCATGTAAAAACTTGTATGTAATATTCTTTTATTGGGGCACTTCCAGGTTGCGGAAGATGTCACCGTTTGTATATTATTTACTTTTCCGCACTAGGATAGACCCAAGGAGGAGGGCACAAGTAACCGGGTTCTGGAGTCTAGTGGGAGACCAACTCGAGGAGTCGAGTCCGGGTCTCCTAACTCTAGAATTGGTAGGGTTGCTTGCCGCTCTCGTAGGGGTCTAGGGGTGTGGGTTTGGCTATTCATCGCGACCGTGGAATCCGTGTTTTATACTGGCTCGTATTGAAAACACGGACGTCCTAGTATATCCAATATTTCATATGATTCTTCTGCTGCGATATCTGTGATGTGATCATTTGATATGTTCTGTGATGGATACTGTATATAGTATATATGATATATTATATAGGCGTTACTTATGTTTTACACCCGCGCTAGCCCTGCCCCGCTCTGCCGTTAGTTACCTAACCTAACGGTGCACGAGGGGACATCGAGGCGAATGCGGATGGCATAAGTGTACGTCGTATTTATCTATGATGTTTAGGTAATTTAAATGATGGGACTTCATTAATGAGATTAATGAAATAAAAGAAACCTAAGATGTTGTAGAATCGAATTTCAAAAATAAAACAGGTAGCTACAGTTCTTGCATTGCACAGCGGTATATATGATATATCCTGCACCTTATTCGATAAGGAAAGGACCGAGATCCCTTCACCGGGAGTGACTCCTTTAGCAATAACTGGCAGATGCTACACACTCGGTTTGTCTTTTGATTGCTTTTAAGTGTTTTTGCTTTGCACAGTGATATATATGATATATCCCGCACCTCATTCGACGAGGAAAGGACCGACGATCCCTTCACCGGGAGTGACTCCTTTAGCAAAACTAGAAAAGCCTCAAAAGCACTCCATTTTAAAATCATTTGATTCTACAACGATATCAAGTTCATTACGCAATAGGTTTTCAGAAAAACCTGTCGTAGCCCTCCGTCATTTCAGATAAGTCATGTTTAGTATTCGTGCTGCGTTTGTTGACCTTGTCAAGGCGCAGTGTGCGGTAGCTAACCAGTATTTATCTACTTATGCATGTGATGCAGATTGGGTTAGGGTAGTCATGCGGCCTTGTTGACCTTGTCAAGGGTCGTGCGGGTGGGTTTGATTCAATCAAGAAATGACGGGTTGAACTTGACTTGCGGTCTATGG
The DNA here is from genome assembly GCA_030015575.1 of Agapanthus africanus. Lineage (NCBI taxonomy): Eukaryota > Viridiplantae > Streptophyta > Magnoliopsida > Asparagales > Amaryllidaceae > Agapanthus > Agapanthus africanus. Next base: position 100,231,074 of record CM057346.1, on the reverse strand, counting down.
TTTGTTGACCTTGTCAAGGTCATAGATCGTTCGGGGCAAAATATTATCGGGAATTTCAAGTGTTGAAATTTGCAATGAGATTGCATTCCTTCTATGAGATAGTTGGATCCCGATACCCGCTGCGAGTAAGAGTTACTCCTGGGAGAGTTTTACACATTACAATTAGCCGATCAAGTAGGTGTCTAGAAAGGTGTTAATGAGGTTACGCCTCTGGGAAAACGAGGTTTACATTAATTAGGTTCGTGCGAAAGCACGGGGGACCTCCCTCAAAGTACCGACACTGGCCTGGCTGAAAGATTGGTGAACTTGTAGCGTGTAATTAATCCCGGCTACTCTTTCCTTTTAAGGTTTGAAGGAAGATTTGATAAAAAACAGTGGAAGCCATCCTGATTAGATAAAATAAAAACCAATCTGATCTTGCAAGAGCATACGCTGAGTGTTTTCTTCTCTCTCTCTCCAGGTAGCGACCATATAATACGGACATTTGACCGAACCCGCTTGTTATACTGAGCTGGGGAACGTTGGTCCCGCTCCATCTTATAATTGTTATAAGACAGAGCAGGAAATTGGGGAATACCAGAATTCCCGTACCGCCCAAACGAAGAAAGTGCATGAGATGCATCTCCTTCGGGTGTGTTCATTACAAAGAACTGTTTCTCAGTATCCTCCGCATCCTGGGTATATGATACCGGATCAGGATCCCAGATATGTAATCTGTTACATAGGGCTACAAAAGGGTAGAAAAACTGAGAACGGGTGATAAGTTTCATGAGACAGAAAACGGGGCAAGTGTTGCAGCCAAGTCTGTTGGTCACTGTCACCCTGTATTACCAATACATTGATTCTGAACAAATGCTATTAGATACCGAACCTGATATACAAAATCATATCAGTCTCTTTATTAGTAAAGAAATCATAAAATTTTGTATTGTTGGATAATGTTTTGAACATTTCCTATATCAAAAGTTGATCGGTTCAGGCACGTTACCTAAAAGTATTGACGTTCTAAATCAAACTACAGTTCTTAGTATACGGAACACACAAAAGAGGGGGTAGTTCAGAAATGAACGGATCCTTCTTAAGGCATTGTAGACTAGGTCATATCAATGCGACCCGACTGGCTGAAGTTACATTTTAGATGCATATTTAAATCAGTTTAAATTTACATCTTATGAAACTTGCGAGTCATGTCACAAAGACATAATGACCTCAGCTCTGTTTATTGGAAACAGAGAAAGAGTTAGTAAACTCTTGGGACTGATACATGATGATGTATGTAAGGTCTCCTGTCTACACATGCCAGGACTGGTTCTTTATACTTCATTATATTCTCTGATAATCTCTCAAGATTCAGTCATATGTTCCTGTTGGAACATGAGTCCGAACCTTTTGAGATATTCACAGAATATAAGCTAGAAGTAGAGAACCAAAATACGGGTATAAGTATTATGTCCTATGATGAGATCAAGGAGGAGAATACTTGAGCACGGAATTCCTGGACTATTCTAAAGGAGAATGAGATTCTCTCTCAGCATTACTCCTCCGTATACACCATAGCACGATGGTATATCGGGGCGGAGCAATCACACACTATATGATAAGGTGTGCTCTATGATGAGTACTACTGAGTTACCTATTTCCTTTTTGGGAGTTATGCACTTGAGAAGCTGCATACCTATTGAATAGGGTTCGAATCAAATCAGTTGCCTACCATTTCATATGTGATATGGAAAGGGAAGAGCCCATGTCTTAAGCTAGTTAAGATTTGGGGTTGACCAGCCTATGTCTAAAAGCAAAATCCGGATAAACTCGAGGAAAGATCTGTTATGTACAACTGGAAATGTTCCAGCTATGCAAACTACAGCAGATGATTTGGTACAACCAAAGGATTCAGTAGAATCCAACGAACCTCAGCCTCTCCGCCGATCTAGTAGGTTTCCTCATCCACCTGAGAGATACTTCGGTTTCTCGATGACAGTGGGAGCGAGGATTGCATCATGAGATGATGACCCAACTAGTTTCAAGCAGGCCATCGAGAGTAGTGACTCTGTAAGAATGGCTGGATGCTTAGTGATCTGAGATGGAATCCATGTACACCAACAAAGTATGGACTTTGGCTGCTATATCTGAAGGGTTAAATCCCCATCAGGAGCAAGTATATCTTGAGAAGATTACTTGGTGTACATGGAAAAGTTGAGACTTTCAAAGCTAGACTTGTTAAAGGTTTTCATCATCGACCAGGCGTGGGTAATGATGAAATCTTTTTCCAGTGCCTATGCTTAAGTCCACCCAGATCCTACTTGCCATGGCTACATACCATGACTAGGATATCTGGCGGTTGGGTGCCATGACTGCTTTTCTAAATAATGTTTTAGAAGAGAATGTCTGTAAGTACACAGCCAGAGGGCTTCGTAAACAGTGGGAGCAGCGGAAACGTGTGCAAGTTGCTTTACATAATAAAGCAAGTATCGCGGAGTTGGAACATCTGTTTTGATGTGGTAGTCAAAGAGTTTGACTTCATCAAAATGGTAGATGAACCTTGTATGTACAAAAGGGTAGTATGGAGTATGGTAATGATCCTCGTAGAGTACGTGGATTACATACTCTTGATAGGAAAATAGTTTCCTATACTACGATCGGTCGATCTCCTCTTATCACATAGATTCTCCAATAGGATCAAAGTGATACCTCCTAAATCTTGAGTTTTCATCTATGAGATAGATGTAATTGGATGCTAGGATTCTCACTAGATATAGTGAGATGGTATCAATCGATCCTGGGGAGAATCACTGGAAAGGTTCCAGAGTGATAAAGACGACCGAATGTCAGTCACAGGCATTGTCTTTACCCTCAGTAAAGGGATGGTATGTTGGAAGAGTTCCAAGCTACATACCGTGACATACTAGACGATAAAGGCAGGATACATCGCTACTTAAGATGCTACCAAAGAGGCTGTTTGGGTGTATATTGGTTCATGAGATGAACTACGTTCCTACCATTGTGAGACAATGGAGTTGTGGCTTGTGCCAAGGAACGCAGGTCCCATCAGTGATCCAGACATATTCTAAGGCAGTATCACCTGATCATGGAGATGGTTGATCTCTAAGGGATCGAGGCTAGGAGAGTAGACTCAGAGGACAACACGGCGGATCCACTCGCGAAGGCCTATTCCCAAAGAGAGACTTTTATGGGATGGTTGAGTATGAGATACTACAACCACTGCTATCAGATGGCCCTAGTGCAAGTGGGAGATTGTTAGTTATATGTATGCCCTAGAGGCCATTACTGTACATTGGATGTATATTGTAGTGGATGCTGGGACATATATAGGGAGGACTTTCTTGCTCGACATGACAGTATGCTATCTGGTTACTCTTTACCTTAACGTGTACACTGATTGTCTCTCTATTACATGTTGGTAAAGCCCTTAGGATGTGTACTTGACTATCTGGACTATGATGCGGATTATACTAGTGGGGACATGGTAGTCCATAAGTACATCCTTCAAGGTCCCTAGTCGTGGGTGTATCGAGACGGGGCATCGATATACCAGAGTAGACTAGCGTATACCTTCTCGACCCATACAGATGGGCGATGGATGATCCCATATCCATTGGTGTTTGACATCAGAGATGATATACGGGTGCTCAGTAGAGACTGGGTACACTGGACGGACTCGCCGAGAACTCCCAGATGGTATTATACCTTACGTCAGATGGCAGTTCTCTGGTGACACTGGTACAGAGTAGTCTGTTGACCCGAGATCGTCATAGAGTCTTGTGTGGTTCCCACTGTGCTTTGATTTCCACCTTACCACGTCCAAGAGGGCGTGCAAAACGGTGGTTTTTGGGTACAGTCCCGAGTCACATGGAGGCAATGAGCGATAGGAGGGGATTCGTCTCTCCCGGTATAGGGAGTTGATGTTGCGCTGTGTTCGATTGGCTATAACCGGAAATCCCTGGCCAGGGTTGCTGAGATTTACTGGTAAGTGTTACCAGTAGTTTCTCGAACTGTTATAGACCTCATATCGACACGACTTATCGAGCTATTGGGGTCTGACGTTTACCACCCCTAGGCGAGATATGCGACATATCAGACGACGAGACCGGACTGTACGGTAAGTGTTACTGGTTGGATTCACAGGAGTATGAGCGGGCTTGCTCGTCGATCTTCTCATCGCTCAATATCCGGGTGGCCGTTACGTTTAGCAGACCGCTTGCGGCTTGTGGGTGTTTGATATGATCATCACCTGCTGCCGGCGTATTGACGAGTCTTTAGAGTCCTACACAGAGGTTTCCTGGCTCAAGCGAAACGAAATAGGAGCGCATATGAGATATGTGCGGGACCGAGAATAATGCGTGTATGTGATACCGTATTTAATTCTCGCGATGAATGTGTCGAATGGTTGTATGCGATATAACCTAGTTATCGAATCAAGGATTGATTCGATAAGCCGATACATTGGATACTAGTCGGTTATATGCGATATGACCGGATCATTGAATCAAGTGTTGATTTAATGATTTAATGCATAATTATATATTTGATATATTACTTTGCATTAACTAGTATTGGTTCACTTTAAATGGATTTTCTCACTTTTTGTGCACATTGTATATGTGATATACTTTTGTACACAAGTTTGTATCATGTTTGATGATGCATGCTAACTTGGGTTTGTGTACAGATTAAACCATGGTTATATGAATGGTTAGGGTTTTGTTTTCTTATTTATTTATTTATTTATTTATTCTTTTTGGAAATTAAAAGGCATAAAGAGAAAATGGTGGCTTTCTTTGTTTGCATCTTAAAGCTTCATGAAGCTTTGACTAAGTGACCATTTTGTCACATGCTTAACCCTAACCATTCCACTTAACCCTAGTTCATTCTCTACACTTGACCATGGTTGGATTATGATAAGTATTCATTTTATTTTCTTTTTGTGAAATACTAATGATAATATTCATCTTCTTCTTCTTCTTCACAAGAAAGAAAAGCTTGCCTCATCAATGGCAAGTGATGAAATCAAGTGAGAAATCCAATTCTAAAGTGAACCCACTTCCTATTTCTTCATCCTCTACCACTTGCCAAGTAGTATAGGGTGTTTTCTTCACAAGTTTCATGACTTGGTGAAGTTGGAGCTTGATCTTGTGATGTCTCGACGTAGATCATCTTCGGCATCGTAGTCGATGACCTAGCCCGCCCATTTCTCCGATGAAGCCGACGCTAGAGTCCGGGATCCGATATGGACAGTGAAGGGACTTCATCACGGAGCCGTGGAGGTGGAGGACCGGATCTACAAAGGTTGTATTTCCGTTCACTAAGTTAAGTTGTTAACTATTCGCATATGTTTCGCCTAAAATTCTAGTTAACGATCTAGTCTAGGCTTTCTCGGCACCGTAAAATTTTAAATTGGCATGGTTGATGCCTTGTGAGACCTCATTAGTGTGCCTAGGAACCCTACAATTGGTTCAAGGGTACATCTCTCTACACCTCTGATACATGTCGTTGTAATTCTTCAACGTCTTCAGAGAGGTGGCGGGTCCCGACAACCAACAGCTCTTTGGTGCACTACTCAAACTGACATGTACACCCCAAATCAAACTACATCCCAAACTGGATGCATCCCATATCATCGTTGCTCATCTCGTCACATAACAAATACACGTGCGCTCAAGATGATCAATAGACCGAGATGTCCCTAAACTAACAACGGACCGAAACGTTCTTAAACTACAACGGACTGAAATGTCCTTAAACTAAATGTTGCCTCCAAAATGGCGACAACGGACCGTAACGTCCTTAAACTAAAACATCACCTCAAAATGGTGATCTATAGACCAAAACGTCCTCAAACTAAACGTTGCCTCTAAAATGGCGACAACAGACCGTAACGTCTTTAAACTAAAACCCCACCTCAAAAATGGTGATCTACAAACCGAAATGTCCTCAAACTACAACTTCGCCTCCAAAATACCGATAAGGGATCGATACTTCCTTAAACTAAAATAACAGAGCCCAAGTTCTCTCTTGTTGGATCTGAAACAAAAATAATCCTAACACCCTGTTAAGTAAATCTTAGTCTCAAATTGGACTAACGTATCCTTAACAAAAAACCAACCGAGCCCCCAACTGCTCGTATGCATTTGAGTCGATCTTGATCTCAAAACGGATCAACGATCCTTAAATCAACCCAAAACCAAATCTAAAAATATACGGATTTGGACTAATCCACGCCCTACGGGTGACAACATAAATTATTCTCCGTATACAATCCACGGGCAACCAAAAATAAAACAAACACACACGATAAGAAGTGAACTTCTAGAGCAGGAGAAAGTGGTTATCGCGATGCGGTAACGTAATTAACTGCAGGGGCTTGTGCCTGCAGGGAAGAGCGTCCCCACAATCAAAACCCCCTCGCAAACGAGGGAGAATTTGACGAAGTCTGCTACAACGGCCGCATCCGTCCAAACCTCTGATATACTGTGCCATAAATCAACTTGGTATCTTCGGAGAGGTGGACGGATAAATCCAAATAGCATCTGCCCCCAAAATTCAGGCCAGACGTAACGTCCCGATCGCGTCTTTCGGCGGTGAACAGTCGTAACATAGAACTATACGAAGGTTGTTAAATATCGGACGGTCTAGTTCGGTACTAACAACCGTCGTGTAGTCTATGTGACGAGAAGATTCAATCGTATGATAACCGATAGATTTGTCCAGTGTGGACAAGTTAGGAATATATAAAGCAAACACCTGCATTCACTTGTGTTTTCATTCGTTTCGAGTTATTTCGTCGATACTTTTCCGCTGGTTCTCCGTGTACAAAGATAGATTAGATGTTCATTTCAATGTTGTTTCACAGCATTGAAATGATTATCTATTCTATTGCAGTGTACTCGAAGAACAGCGAGGAGGTACTGCCAAAATTTACTCAAAACAGATAAAAGCACAAGTGAATGGGTGTCTGCTCTATACATTCTTAATGGGATAGAATCCTTACCCCCGACAGCTGAAACACACACATACAACATGAATACACAACAAGCGCGCACACAAAGCACATACACACTAACAACTCTACACTTAAGCGAAATCATAAATTGAAACACGCATACACAGAGTACAACTCATACTTGGGTATCTTCAAATCTAATTTTGTTTATCGATAATTTATTCTTTTCAACAACAAACTTGCCGCTACGGATTTTCTTCTTTGTCAGTAACCATCACGTTCTTAGATTTCTTAATATAGTCACCATAACCTACAATTTATATGTTATACAGTCTAACATGGCCCATGAGTACATCAGAGTTAAGGACTAGATATACGTAGATTGGCAACAACGCATGCAATCTAAGTTTGTCAAGGAGTTGATGCTTTCATTGAATCTACACGTGCACATAATAAGATCGTGTTAGAGAAGATTCTCTACCCATGCGATAGATATGGGAATAAGTTCTGGCAGAAGGTAGAAATCATAGAGCTTCACATCGTTAAACATGGTTTTACTAGACTTTATACAACTTGGCTATATCACAGGAAAGGACAAGAAGAAGACGGTAATGCGGCAGAAGAAGAAGAAGACGATAATTTCTTTCTAGGAGAAGAAATGGAGGATATGGTAGAGGCTGCCCTAGGTGATAGTATTCCTATCGAAGATGGCATTCCTTCCTGCTAAGGACTGCGTGCGGATAAGTATGAAAAGTTCATAAATGTTACTAGAAGAACAATTTATGAAAATGCAAAGTATTCCACCCTATCATAGTTCGTCCAACTTTTCCAGATTAAGTGTCTAAATGGATGGAGTAACAAGTCATTCACGATACTTCTGAAGTTCTTGAAAGATTATATGCCCCCAGGAAATAACATGCCCGGCAGCTGGTACGAAGCCCAGAAGATGATGTCTGATTTGGGTCTGAAGTGTAAGAAGATTCATGCATGTTCTAAAGATTACGTGTTGTACCGGAAAGAGAATTTAGATTTGAAACAGTGTCCAACATGCAGAGAGGTCAGGTATAAGCCGAAAGAATCTGATAAGAAGCCTGATATACATGTCAAGATAACACGATATTTTTCCATAACACAGAGGCTGTAGAGGTTATTCAGGTGCAAGAAAACAGCCTAGGTAATGATTTGGCATCACCGTGCTACTCCGAGTGAAAATGGAAAAATGAGTCATCCAAGAGATTCACCGGCATGGAAGGATTTTGATAGGAGGCAGGAAATATTCGGTAGTGATCCTCACAATGTCAGGCTCGGACTCGCAAGTGATGGTTGCTGCCCATTCAACTATATGGCTGGAAGCCACAGCACATGGCCCGTTGTAATGATAGTTTATAATCTGTCGCCTTGGTTGGTTATGGATCAATCCTAATTTATGATTCCTCTTCTTATTGACGGATCAAACTCACCGGGAAATAATATCGACGTCTATCTCCGACCTCTGATCGATGAGTTAAAATCCGGGAAACAATATCGACGTTTAGCTCAGTTTCCTAGCATGGAAGTTGCATATTATAAAGGATTCGGTGTCCTTGGATACAAATTTAAAGTTAAGGATATAGAAATATCTCGAACCACTCACAATAGTGGGATTGCGAAAGTAGGATCGGATGGTGTGATTTATTACGGATACTTAAATTGCATACTTGGCATCTAATATCCCGGACGATCAGAACCGTTTTATATATTTCAGTGTACTTGGTACGATATACGAACCAATACGGATAAGTGGAGAAACAATCTTAGGACTTGAAAAGATGAATATGGATTGACTAGTGTGAACATACTTCGATTTTACGGTAAGGACGATCCATTTATCTTTCCGAACCAAGCGTTCCAAGTATACTACTCACAGTGCTTGAAGTATCCGGGATGGAGTGTCGTATGCCGTTGGAAATCCAGGGATGTTTACGATGTCCCAGAATTCGAGGATCTATGGAGGACAGCGATGAGGATGAAGAAGAAAGAAGACTTAGAGTGCTCCGACCGTCTATTTCAAAAGACGGGTTGTCTTCGGCTGATCGTGAAGTTATATGGGTTAGAAATAATATCGATGATGAAATCCAAGTAGATATGTCTAATGCGTCCACAAAACGAAAAAGGTTATCAGTAATGTTATATTATTACTTCGCATTTCTACGATCTATACATATATTGCATGCATATGTAATGATTGTACTCTTATCTAAGTTTGATGACGACGACCGGAGCAGCGAGAGGCGGCAGGAGCACCATCCGCGGTAGAGGCAGAGGAAGAGTGGTTCTGCCGCCCGAAAAGCTGCGTAGGGAGCTTCATAGGGCCGGTCTTGCATCCCGATCGGTATCCCCTTCGGATGACTCCTTCCATGTGGACTTTGCCAAACCTCCAGGTATATTGCACGCATATTCATTTTGAATATAATATTATAGATATACACACATATTTATTTCAAAATTACTTATATAGTCAATGTTTAATTGTCTAACTGTTGGTGGTGCGTCCACATCAGTGGCAGAGGCCACAACCGCACCTGCAGGTATGTTTATATATGCTATAGTGCATGCATATTGATTTAAAATGTTATATCATAAATATACACACATTCTTTTTGCTCTTACTTAGATAATCATTTTTTGATTGTCTAGTTGTAGGTGGTGCCTCCACATCTCGGGAAGAGGCCACCACCGCACCTGCGAGTATGTTTATATATCCTATATTGCATGCATATTGATTTAGAATGTTATATTATTTATATACACATTCTTTTTGCAATTACTTATATAATCTATTTTTAATTGTCTAATTATAGGTAGTGCGTCCACATCTGGCGCAGAGGCCACTCCCGCCACTTCCGTACCCTCTGCTCAGTCTGCAGGTTAGTATGAATAAATATAAAATATTTATTCATTTTACATATTCTCTAAGAATAAACATGAACTTCATGTAATTTTATCGTCAATGTTTATTTTCTAGTTGGAGGGGATGTGTTCACGTCCATGTCACCGGCTGTTCCTCACCGGAGGAACTATCGTCCCGCTCATGCTGCTATCGCCGGAGGTATATATCGCACTTCAATTTTCATTAATCCTTGATTTCTTAATACCGCTTTGTCTTAATATTGCTTGTCTTGATATTTCTTGTAGATGCAGGGCAGCCTTATCCCGAGAGAGGGACTCGAGGGCCGAATCAGTCCCACAGGCTGAGGCTCGATAGAGCTAGGGGAGGCACAATTCCCCCTCTTTTTTACCCCCGATTATCGCTATACCGGCGATTATGTCGAGAGGCTCGGCCGATATATGGGGGATGAGAACCGCATCCTAAAGAAGTATCCACTTCACATTGAATAGGGCGATCAGCACCGGCGCTCATTTGCTCTCTTCTGGGATAAGGCTCGGGTATTAATATATATTTTCATTTGACTTATCCAATATATTTATTATTATTTAACACTTGCAATTTAAATACATTATTTTTTGTATTTGCAGTTGGATTACGACTTTCAGCCTATACCCAATCATGATCACCCTGAGAGAGTGCTTGATCTTCACGCTATGTAGCAGGGCCTGATGAAGAACATGCAATCAAAGGTCCGATACAATAGGAACGAGCTGAAAATCGACTGCTATTCCATATGGATGGAGACCCCCGAGGCAAGGAGAGCGGCTCTCCTACATACTCCGGTCTTTGCGAGAGTCGACGTAGATACATGGTCTCTCTTGTGCCAATATTTCGACTCTCAGCGCAAACAGGTTTGTAATTTAAATGTAATTCATTATTTAGTATATAATTTTTTTTTTGTTGTTGCTTAATTAGAAAACTAAATCTGAATGTGTTGTATAGAAACAGGCCGATCAAAATAAGGAGAATTGGAAATCGGCGAAAATAGATCGCCCCACTTATACAGGTGGCTCGAGAAACATTACTCGTGCCATGGAGGCATCGGTAAATTACAATAGATCTATTTTGATATAATGTAATATTAAGAGTTATTTTATAATATATGTAAATTTTTGGCGAATTGCAGAGAGCTCAGACCCTGGTGCAGGGTGGTACACCGATCATGCTAACCGCGTATCTTGCCGTCCACAGCACCTCGACAGATCCCACCATGGGCGAGCTTCGATTCCCCGACACCGCTACCCAGGAGTATTGCGTAAGTGTTAATATTTATTTTAACAGGTTTGAAATATTTGTTTTAAAAAGTTCAAATTTATATGATATATTTATATTTTAATGGTTAATGTGGATGTAGGAGCGGGTAGTGGAGCAAGAGGAGGTATCGGGGATCGATTTTACTGGACAGACAGATCCGATACTATTGACCCCAGTCCTACACGCCGCACACGGAGGGCACCATGGAGGTTGGGAGAGAGGATGGGGACTGGGTCCTAGCAGGGCCCATATGAGGTTGGACACCACTCCGGCGGTTACTTCCCCTACCCCCGTGAGCAACGTCTCAAGCATGATGTTTCCGTCTTGAAGACCACCGTCGAGGAGTTGAAGGAGATGTTGGTACGTATACTATTTAATAGTAAAATGTTATATCACATTATAGATAATAATATATGCAATATTAGTAGCCTGAGCTTATTTGGTTGTAGACTTTGCTTTGATTAATCATACTTACATAAAACTATTTAATTAAAATAAACTACGGTTTTCCAAACTAGATACCCAAATAAGGCCTAAATCCCTAAGTATTCTTAAATTGGGGTTTCGCAATAACCTGATAATGATACGAATTCGACTAAAATCTAATACACCGTTCTTACTCGTTTATTACACACAAAATTTAACAGATGCAACAGGCTACTTCGGCTGCAGCTCCACATGCATCTCCTTCGACTGCGGCTCCGCAAGCCACTACCTCGACTGCGGTTGCGCAGACCACTCCTGCAGCTCCACAGCCTGATCAGACTCCCGCACAGTCCCTCCTTCATTAGTCGAGTTTTTGACGACTCAGGGCTGCACCGAGAAGCAGATGCGTCAGATTACGGCGTTTATCAGAGGTGGAGGAGCTGGACCGAGCTAGGGTAGTTTTTTTTATATTTTTGAGGATGTATGTACTTATCTGATATATGTTGTATATATTTTGGACGATATTGGTCGTTGTTTGCTTGTTCACGATGATTTAGATTGATATCGTATTCTGTTTGTTTATTTCTTTTATATATTATGCGTGAGATGTTGATTATGAATATTTCTGTATTTGGTTATATGATGTATATATTATTGTGCACAGGACGGGGAGAAAACAGAAAGCTCTTTTTTTAAAAAAAAACTGATATTTTGTCCCTACGGATTAATCCGTAGGGCCATCTGTTGCACCTACGGATTAATCCGTAGGTACAAAGTTTGTCCCTACACAGTTAGCCGTAGAGACAAAATATCAGGATACCTGATATTTTGTCCCTATGGACTCAGAAATAGAGGTTAAACTTGCCCCTACGAATTTATCCTTAGGAGCATTTATCTGGACCTACGGATAAATCCGTAGGATAAGTCTCAGGTCCTACGGATAAATCCGTAGGGACAAGTATTTTATTTTATAAACCAATAAATTAAATAAATATTTTGTCCTTATAGAGTAATCCGTAGGGTTATATGTTAATCCGAAGGGATATATGTCCCTACGGAGTAAGGCGTAGGAGCAATTATTACTCCGTGGAGACATATTCAGGACGAAAACTTGCATCTGCGGCCTATGCACCTACGGGGGAATTTTATATCCCTACAGATATATCCGTAGGGGCAGTGGTTTGCCCCTACGGCAAAATCTGTAGGGGCAATCCATTATTGTAGTAGTGTATAACTAAAACTCGAATCATGTCCATCTTTCTTTTTTTTTTTTAAAAAGCTAATTTCAATTTCCTTTCGTTTTTTTAAAAAAAACTAATTTTAATATATTGAGAAAAATAAACCACGTCCGTTTTAAAGGGCTAGAAAACTTCACATTATGTTCTCTCTTTTGGCTTTTCCAAGTAAAAAAAAAGCATGCATGCAACTTGCAATTTTAAATGAAAAATTATACATAACCCTCTCAATAACCCTCTCAATGTTTATTATTAGGCAAGAATTTTTCCTACTTTCATTCCGTAATCAATTAACCACCCCTACTTTCATCATGTTTAAGTTTTTTTTTGAAAAATCGATGGAAATGGGTCATGTGTAATGCACGTGACCCTGTTTTTTCTTTTTTATTTTCCAATATTGCTCTCTATACCCATTAAATGGCTGCCTACTTTTTTCCTCAAATTAAAATTACAACCATCCCCAATTCTTTTTCTTTAGGGATTTCTAGATTTATAGTGTAAGCTCAAGTGATGGCGAATTCCAGGCATGGCTCTATTCACTCGGTTGTAACTCCAAAACCGTTCATTGTGCAAGTATTTTGATAATTTTGGTTGTAATCTTGATCTTCTTTCATGTAATTGTATTGATTTTGAAGTGCAATAGACAATGCAAGGCTCTTATGACTATAGTAGATCTATGTTATGAATCTTGTATCCTTGGTTGGATCTATGTTATGATATATTTTTGTTTGTTTATGGAACCAAATATTTATAAATTGATAATATGCTTGTTTGAATTGAGATGCGACTTTCTTTGTGTTTGTAGAACAAGTGTCTTTGTGTTTGTAGAACAAGTGTTTGATGGAATGATAGTTTGTATTGGGATTGGGATTTGATAAACCTAAAAATTTTGCGCTCCAGATTCAACCAACATTGAAAGCTGAGGAATTGGGTGCGAATGCCATAGCTCTCAAATTGGGAAGGCTTTTGTTTCTCAAAAAAAAAATTAAAAAAAAAAAAGTATTAATTCATTTTGGGAAGGTATAGATAAGTTTTTTAATTAGAGTCAGAGACCAGCAGGTCAAATACGGAACATAATTAAATTGCAGAGGTTCTTAGGATTTTAAGAAATAAGCCTCATCATCATCTGCATCGCACATGGATAAAAATCTGAGATGGAAATAAAATAAACTCTGCAGGTATAGGATTATGTTTACTTTCTTCTTCCTTTTTCGAAGAAATTGAATATATGATAAGTTGATAAAGCTAATATGCTAAAATATTATATACATATAGTTATCCAACAAATTAATTATGTTTATATTACTATTTTTCAGTCAACAAGGATCCAATTGGTTGAACAATTGGACCCCATCATTAGCCAAAGAGTCAACTTGTCAACTTGCATGCGGCCTTCGCCAACATGAGTGCAGGAAATCTGGAATGAATCATTGAAAGGATATATCCTTGGAGTAAATAGTTATCTAATAAATTTAAGGACTTGTCTATGCTTATTCATTAACACTACTATAATTAAGAAAAAAAGACATATTTTCTTCTATAATTCATGTCTCGCAAGCGAGACCTAGTTCATTATTCATAATACCATTAAATATAATTAATGCATCTTAAGCATTACATATATAGTCTTGCTAAAAACAAAATTGAAGTTGCACTACAAAACTAATCGCTTAATCTCACATCAAAACTTCAGCCTGCTATCGATAGAAGAATCGTTTACAAGGAAAAGCGTGTTACTCATCACCGCCGACTTTCTGGACTTTATTGGATCTTCCATCGAAAGAGTCATGACGTCTCTTGCCATCAAACTGTCGTCCTCCCCTGTTTCCCCTTCCCCTGCAATTATACAACAGCATACCATTCATGTCAAACTACCATATGATCGAGATAGAAAATAAAATATTTATCTGCCTGTCTATGATAACTTGATCATATCAAATGAATAATATGATTCTCACAGCACCCAGAATTGTCAGCCTGATTCACACAATACCTTAATGTTATAAATTACAGGTTAATATCCTGAATTGCACTGCATTTGGCGAGATCCTCTTTATTATATATACATTTCGTTACTACACTACTAAAGCCTTATGGTATTAATTAACAAATCATGATATCTATGCGCAATATAAGTTCTAGATACTTATCTGTAATTTATAAGAGGACTGTATTCAAGTGAAAACGCAGAAGGTTGACGGTATTCAGGTGAAATTTACTGTAGAACAATATTAGGAGAGAAACACACCTTCCTCTGCTGCCGCCTCTGTTTTCCTTGTATTTGTCTTGACTACCACGAAGTAAGATCCAGTACTCCTTTTCAGCATCACCTGAATCCAAAGAATTAGACCAGACAATCACAAAATCGATAAGTTCTTATCAATCGATTATGTTACATTCTGAGCATCCAAATATACTAAATCCTGATGCAATGTCAATTTTTAAAAATAATAATAAACGCATAACTTAATTATGCCTTTCAAACTATACTGGGCCCAAGTGGAAACAAGTGGACTACTGGCGGAAACATTCATTTCCAAGGGCATGATATTTAAACAATCAGAATGAACGATGGCTTGCGATTTAGGACCTTCACGAGCATATATCATACAAAGAACATTGATTTTTATCTGAGGCATCCTAATAGAATAATGGAAATTAACTGGTCCGCGCATTTGATATAACCCAAAGGGTGACTAAAAATCATCGGAAAATGGGGACATACAAATTGGTGAATAGATGTAAGAGGTATATAAGATTTCCATACCACATAGTGCTTCAATTGTAGCAATGTGATTTTTAACGATGAGACCACCTTGTTCATTAAGCACAGCTACTGCACGAGCTTTGACTGCTGCATCAGGGTCTTCAAAGCGAATGTATCCTGATTCCTCGTCCATTGTGAAATCAATGTACTTCAAAAAGGGAAACCACCAGAATAATTTTGCAATCAGAAAACTGAAATGTGGACATAACTTAAATGTACTCTATAAAGACAATAATAATAATATGAAGAGCAGCAAGATAAATGGAATAATAAGGGTTATTCGACGACGTTGACATAGTATAATCTAGGTTGCACGGACACGTCTTTTAAGTTGCCGTACCCATGTCGGACACGGATTCGTGCCCGACACTTGCATGACATATGTCCGACATATTTTCCGTGTCCCGCTTCAAAACGAAGCGGCTTTAGATTTGGATACATGACAGACACGTATCAAACACGTTTTAGTGCAACTACGACATAAAGGAAAACTTATTTTTTCAATTAAAGGCGAGGAAACCCTAAAGTTTTTATAACTTTCTTGATTTATTGACTTTTCTTATTTTACTCAATTTTGCAGCTTAATATAAATTCTATATGAAATATATAAGGTATTTTTATTGAAGTTGTTTGGAAAATGCTAAAATTATATGATTTTGTTAAAATTATGTTAAAGCATAGTTAGGAAACTACCGAAATTATATTGTTATTGCTCAAATTATGTTAAATATAGGTAGGGAAACGCTAAAGTCATATTTCTTTTGTGGAAACTGCTAAAATCGCGCTAAAATAACTAAGTTATTTGCTGAATTTTGATAAGCACAATCAAAAAGTGTTGAAATGCAAAGTTTGGGTGTTTGCCTTCGTTTTGATCAACAAAAAAAGAAGAAATTTATGCAGTTGCTTAAACAAATCAGTCCATGAAGAACTAAAGAAACATTTCCAAATATAATATTAAGAGAATTCTATATTATCCTGAATTTATTAATTCAAAGTATTTATTGCTAATATTCCACTATTACAATTTATTATTACTTTAATCGCTTCCATTAGAGAATATGATCGTTTCGGTATTTCTCATATGAAAGTAAAAAGTGTTTTTTCAAGTGGACACATTTACTGTTAGTGATTGATATGTTTAAAGACATCAAACACAAAACTTAAACTAATAACGAAAGTAATATATAATGAAGCTGTAAAATACCTTAACATTTCCAAACTTCTGAAAAATTGATTTTAGATCTTCACGAGTAACAACGTTCTTGTCATTAACCGAGACATTGTTCTTCTCCTCTCCACTAGCCTTAAAATCAACAGAAACAGCCTTTGCATTTGTCTTTTCAGTATTATCTTTATCAACCTTTTCAAAATCTTCAGCAGATTTCCCCTCATTGTCATTAATATGTTCTGATGTTTTCTTTTCACCGGCCTCATTTGCATTTTCCTCGGAATTTACGACTTCATCAGGTTTAATCACCTCCGAATCATTTTGTTCTATACATCCTTCAGCAGGAATGCTCTTCAGCTTAAATGAAACAATTAATCCCTTAGGATAGCTAAAACATAAAATATAGAAGGGGGTTTAATGAGTAAATCATTTCATGCAATGAATTTGGTGAGAATAATAAAAATATATGAAAGAAACTGCATCTACCTTCCATTTGACCCATCCTTATTAGGTCGAGTTTTTTCATATTCTTTCCACTTGTTCTCTCTCTCGGCATCAAATTCCTTTCTGCATTGTACAGTCGCTATTATGCGTCAATAATTGAAAGTATCTTACTGATGCCACACATTTTCCAATACTGGAAAAATAATTATTCAATCCAACTAAGGTTAAAAATCTATGAAAATAGAGATCATCAAAAAAGGCAAGATTAAATTGATAACATCAATATTTGCAACATCAGACAATATATGAGATATTCTTTGTCTAGGAAGCAAAATTCTACTATTTGTGCACAAATTATCATTGATATTATAAACAAACAAAAAAAATTTAAAAAGGTTTAAAGAAAAGGATGCATAACAGGGGAAAGAAGGCATGCAATTCACATCCAATATTACAAACAATATGATGATTAATCAAAGAATAAATCAAAGTGTATTTTGTGTGTACTTGGATTTTATCTCTAGCTCAGCACCAGCATAAATTAAGCTTTTGCTCAAAACCTCTTTGGCACTTTCCTCTTCTGAGTACTCAATCAATGTTGTGCCACAAAATTGTCTCTTATCACCAATAAGTCGTGGCAATCTCACACTGTTCACCTGCAGGCATTTGCAAGAGAATGTCAAGACAATAATCCAGGTATTAACTAACAGCTTCAACATGCATAAATTTGGAAAAATTCTATTTCTTTCTGCAAAAATGTTTTTCTCTATCTAAGGTGGTATAAAAACGTTTTAGATTGACAAATTTGCAAAGGAAATATTCACAGATATAAACTGGCCAAATTATGCGACTGCGAGAGAATATCACAGTATAAATGTTCTTACTCCGTGGTTGGATTTTAGTCTATATCCTATAAATATGACTTTGGATACAGTAATAAGTAGACGGTTATGTGAGCATAAAATGTAAAGGTGTTATCGTTGGATTCCACAATGATTTTCTTTATAAGTTAAAACATGTAAATTTTGTAATCTAAGAAGGTTTGTGGTGTTTAAATGCAGGTTGGTGAGGAATCTGTTAGAAAGTAGAATAAGTAGATTAATGGAGGTCAACTACGAAACCCTTTCGCTATTGCTCACAGGATTGTTCGGCAGTTGCAAGTTGCAACCGAAGTATAAAAGTGGGAAAGTGAGAAGAAATTCATATCAAATGAGGGGTTTGAGAAGTCAGGTTGGCGTAAGAAGTGTCGGTCTTGAAAAAAATAGAAGGATAAAACTAGAGATCGTACACTTGCAGACTTTAAAACTACCAGAGCCAGCCACTCCACTGCTCATTAGCTCTCCAACCCCAAATATGTAAAAGCACGCAGGTCATTATTTAGAAAAAAAATTGCTAAAATAAAATGGTTGTCCCTGGTGGATGAGTTATCAAAACAACACTTTCCATCTGCCAAAATGAAGACGAGTGAGAAAGTGTGTAGTTTCTGGAACCTCCTTGCCACTTTGTCAGTGAGCAACCCCTAAATGAAAATTACATTAACTATTCCTGAAACTTCTTCTTATTCTTTTGGGTACTACATACTCTTAGAGGATATTTTGCATAAACCGCAATGATAATAGTTCTAGACAATATTTTTTTATTTGACAACTCAAACTAGGCTAACTTAAACTTTGATAACTTAGAACCAGATAACCGGGGGCAGTACTTTGACATATAAACTCAAACAATATGTTTTAAGCCATGAATTTCACGGAGAAGATGGGAGGAAAGTGCTAGAAAGACGAGCATTCTAGCATTTTTTTATTTGGCAGATGAAAGTGATGTTTCTAAAAAGTTATAGCATCATTAAGTAATGACATTGTTGTTTTTGGACCTCCCTCTTTCCACCATCAGTGAAAAGTTGATAATGAAACAAAAATAGGTTCTGCATTTTATTTCAATATTTTTTATTGCATTATTTGCTCTGTTCCATCCCCACCTCCCCACTTATCAATTTGCAACACTACATGCCAACTAAATTTCTCATTTAAAAAAAATATAATAACTAAGATTATGATTCAGAAAATGGTGAGCATATGTTTCAAATAAGCACTTTAGCTCTATCTACTACATCCCAAATTTCCTATATTAGTTTGAACCCTAGTAACCTAGTTATTTTGAACCGTTTAGCTGCAGACTTGACCAACCCAGCAACATCCTTCATCTGGAAAACTGCTGCAAGTAACTAGATCCGTCCCTAGCATTCTAGAATAGAGGAGAAACCCTTTTCAGCCCCATGACAGTATAGATATTTATATTCTGTATTTCCAGCGTGTAAAAGCTAATGTCTAGATTTGTATGTTAACAGGCTGCAAAAAATCAACTGTTGATTCTTGATCTCAAAGTCAAGAGCATGACGAGCAATAAAAAATTTATCAGTATTGCTGACCAAGGTTGTACAAAAAGCAGAACGTACATAGTACATGGAATGACTTAACGGTAACTTGGCAGGTTACTAGGTATGGAACAATGTACAGCAGGGGTAGGTTTATACAGTGTCGGGTAGAACTAAAAAGGATATACATTATAGCTAATTTTTCATACCACTGTAATATATATGGGCATGCGCGCATGCGCAGGTCTAAATTTAATTTGACTTGTAAAATCATGGTAAACTTTTTACTAAATAATTACTTGCATAACATCTCAATCTCTCTACTAAGTTATTGACAAATAAATATGAGGCCACCCATATTACATACTATATAAAGCCATTCAACACTCAAAATTCTAATCATATGGCTATTAATTAGCAAACAAACTTGATTGTTCTTTGGAAACACCAAATTTAGTGTTTCGAATCAAGAAAGTTCCACGGTCAGTCTGATAACAAAAAAACTAGGTGTTACTGTTTTCAGTAAATATGTTGGTGACCTTAGTTTAAATTCTTCAATTAACATTATTTATACCACTACAGTAGCATAATCTAACCCCAATTTCATGTGTGAATTTAAATGCTTCAAATCATCTAATGAAATGTATATCACCCGATGCTTATCATGCTTAAGACTTCATGTTTAATTCATAATCATTTGATGAATTTGAATCATCTGTTTGAAATTATATGCACCAAAGATTCATCATTTCAGTTGCCCTAATAATGTATAATTGCTTCATACTTCCTCGTTTTTAATTCTCTCAGTTGACTAGATTGATAGTGTCAATTAGAGAGACAAGGCCAAAAAAAACATTTTCCCAATATCCCATCATCGAATATAATCTCTACAGAAAAAATAGGTCAAGAAATTAGAGACAGGAAGGCAGGAAATGTCAAAGCATCCACAGCTAGAAGTTT
Organism: Agapanthus africanus; assembly: GCA_030015575.1. Classification (NCBI taxonomy): domain Eukaryota; kingdom Viridiplantae; phylum Streptophyta; class Magnoliopsida; order Asparagales; family Amaryllidaceae; genus Agapanthus; species Agapanthus africanus. Next base: position 100,210,559 of record CM057346.1, on the reverse strand, counting down.
CAACCTCACACTGGTGCCACAGATATCCTTCGACTCTCATTACAAATAACTAATAACTTCTCCATGATCCATATATATGGAACTTAAGGAAATAGAAGTAATTCTATAATAAAATAATATAATTACAAATCGACAAGAATAACTAAAATGATAGACATGCGCACATGAGTGTTGGTGTGGAAAGAACGACATAATATTCAATGTAAAATAGGAAGAAACTAAATGTTGTTTATCTACGATAGATATTGTCCATACTAAATCTAACGATCATGTGTGGCAATACCTTCCCATGTTGACCAAAAAAGGATTCCATGTCCTCTATCATAATATCATATGGCAAAGGGGATGCAGCAATTGTTCTCGAATCTACTTGCTCCTTTATCTCTTCGGGCATTGACAGTTCACTGTTTCTACCAATTCTCTTCCCTGCAATAATAACACCATAGATGAGACTTCTAATAAAAATAAGTCTCTTGCTAAAACACAGAGCCTAGCTACAAGAGGCGGAGGAAGCTGAGGGAGGGAGGACCAAGGCTCCCTCTGGTTCCAGCAAGGAAAAAAAATCATACCACGCCCATATAAACATACATTAGAAACATAAAAACTCAAAGTCGGTCGATATAGTTTGCTAGAATAGACTTTCTATGCCCCCACAAAACTCCAATTGTACTTTCCAGTTCAACTCTCCCATTGTACCATTTATTGGCTTTTTTGGCTTCTACTGGTCTTACTAGCAGTGCTTCAGTCACTATTTCTAAACCTAAAATGCACCAAGAGTCTTGTATTTTTTGGTCCTTTTTTTTATGAGTGGGTTAAATTTATTCCTCCTGGCTTCAATTTCTCCCCCTTGGTTTGTTTGCATGCATTGAACTTGTGATCTTATTAGAATGGTCATGCCATACAAACTATTCCTCTTGGGCTATTTTTTGGGGGGTCATTTGCCTCTGCTAACACCAACAACCGCAATGGTTAGGGTTAAATAACAAGAGATTAAAAAAATGGTTTCAATTCGATCAAGGTTGATGGTGTATGCATTATTATTGGAAAGTTCTATCTGCTATTTCTTTGAGTAAGAAAGGATCCACTCAAAATATCAATTGCAGCATTATGAGCATGATATACCTATCATCTGGTCTATAAAATTTGTCTAGTGCTTTATGTAGAGAATTGATCAAAACTAGAAAGTTAAAAGTTTGCCCTTTAATTAATATATTGGCTTGGTGAGTAACTCTTCCTGTCAAACAACAATAGCCAAGCAAGCTTCTTCTTTTATAAAGAGTGTTAAAACAAGCTATTGCAACTGACTAGATGATATTTTTCTCATTAATTACTTGATTAAAAAGTTGTCAAAAATCTTCTATAGATATGACTATCGATGAATTATACTCAATGAAAGAGTGAAAACCATGACTTCAAACCAAATGTGTGTGATATCTTATTATAACGAAATGCTATATGTCCAAATTTGTCAAAAACATTTATGGATATCCTTATTAAGCTATGGCTTCTCAATTGCAATGTTAATATGCAATTAAGTTTATGTCATGTTTCAGAGTTGTAATAACTAATAACCACAAGATTTAAAACTTGTCACAAGAAATTTGGCTCCCAAATAATAAAAAAATCATTCCGCGGCCCATGCAACTTACCACTAAACTCAAAAGCCATATCGAGCGCAGAACAAGACCATGACCTTATGTAATTCAATATGGAACCTATTATATGCATCACTAGAAGAACTAAGGTTATCTTTTTTACAAAGATTGATTGAGCATCACGTTATGATGCTGTACAAAATACTTTCACAAATACTTTAAATTGCTGAACTTGGCTACTAAGTGCATGCTCACTAAAATCAAATCACAAAAGCCTCATCAGTTGTAGTCCTAGATGAAAAGGTGAAGCAAGAGATCTCTATTAATATTGTCAAATAAGTAATTGCCAACATAGCACATATAATTTAATAATGATCTATCAATCAAAACCAATTGAATTCGGCATTAGCATATACTTCTATTTTTGTCTTAACAATTAAAAAGAAATTTAAGAACAGAAGCCCACCATCTTCAGAAACTTTCAGAACATCCGACTTCTTTAGTACCTCTGCCACAGCCAACACCGTCTCTTCCGGCACTTCATCCGGCTTCAACTTACCTGACCCAAGATGCTCTCTCATCCGATTAAACGAGCATATCAAAGCCAGGCTCACCACTAAATCAAAACACCCAATCAAGATCATATAATAAAAATCAGAAATTTACAGCAAAAGATTGGATTTTGAGGTAAGCATACATCCATCCTCGCTCTCCTCGACTGTTTTCCTCAAGAACTTGTCTTTGGGGAGATTGCTGTCGCAGAAATAGAACTCCACCTGCAAAATAAAAACGTCAACTTTATTAGAAAGGGGACGAGAAAGGGGTTAGGGCTTTAAGATTGTTGACCTGGCGAAGGACAGCGTTCGCCTTCGTCTCGTCAAGAGAAGCGGCCGCCATTGGGGAAATTGGAGAAAGAAAGAAGAAATCGGCGTTAGGGTTTCTAGGGTTTTGAGATTTTGTTTAGGGTTTTAGGGTTTCGATGGGAATTTATCAGCGATTTCTGTAATTTCTATTTATTAGACGCGCGTGCAAGGTCATAGATGTTAAATTTTCTATATATAACCTCCTTCTTTTTTACCATTTCAGAACATCAACTTATCTTTTGCAAAATCGCCCTTTATACTTAGGGTTGAAGTTGGGTTGTACTTGACCCTAACCGGACTTGACCTGACCTGACCCGGTTTTTCCAGGTTTTTTAGACATCCAATACCCGCCGAACCCGATTGGACGATTTGAAAATTAGATAAAAAAAAACTTTCGGGTTGAGTATGGGTTTAGTATTAAATCTGTCCATCTGAACTCTAAACCCGGCCCAAATCAAACTCGCTTTCTATATCCGATCCAACTCAACATAATACAGAGACATCTAATTCTAAATATTACAAAATATCTATCGTGATCATTGTAGATATGTAATTAGTGCAATTTTTAAGTGCAGTTTATAAATCTATCACATATAATTTATATAGTTTTATCAAAGTATAAATTTTGTGTATATATATTTGACGGAACATACTCAAATATTATATTTTTATTTTATTTTATTTGATAAATTATAATCGGCACAGCCTGAAAAACTAGCAAAATCCGACCCGCCGGCCGAAATATGCCCGAAACCCAAAATTGCGAGTTAGGGTTTAACGTATTATAAACCTATCGGGTTCAAGCGGGTTTTGGATTTAGGTTTTAATTTTCGTGTCAAGTAGAAAAATTATCAAATCCTCGCCCGGCAGCGGCCTTAACTGTAAGATCTCCAGTGCTTGTGCAGTAAGACTCGCAGCGAAGGCGGAAGCGAAAACAAAAACTTTTAAGTAAGCACTAGCGACCAATACCCTAGAATCGATTCTAAATACAAAACTAGCAAACATAACATACAAGGTTAAAGGGTTTAGCTACCTTTGTAGCGTATCCGTCCAATTACGGAAAACCACTACACCACTTCAAGGACTCTAACAAGGCTCCGAAGTCACCGGGAATAAACCTGCAAGCTGATCTTCCACGCCGAAGATAATCCACCCGAAAGAATCCAATTCAAACTTTAACTTCACATTCAATGTCAAAGTGAAGCAGCTCTGTCACAACCTATATCCCGGAATATAGGAAATAGTGGACCCACAACAAAATACGGGGTAGAGTACGCGACTGGCGGCAAACACGTATATTTAGAAGGAGGATATACTCCCTCCATATACGCTATTACCACCGGCATCAACTATTGTTGGAGGTAGTGCCTTCAGAGTCAATTATTGGATCACAGGCACGTGATTGCAATGATTGAGAGATGACCTATCCCAGTAGGACAGTCTTACTCAAGATGATAGTATGCTATCTGGTTTATCTCTATCATCGTGTGATGCTTTAGGTGACCTGACATGTCGCTATTACACGTTGATAGAGCCTCTAGGATTCTTGCTTGACTGCCAGCAGTATGAGGGCGATCATATATGTGGGAGCTGGTAGTCTATAAGCACATCCTTAAATGGTCCCTAGTTGTGGGAGTTTCGAGACTGGGCATCGATACTCCATTAGTAGACTAGTGTATACAGTCGAGACCCCGACGAGGGGCGGTGGCCGGTCTCACAAGCCATTGGTGTCAGTTAGTTCACCTAAGATGTATACAGGTGCTCATTGGGTTATGAGTACACCGGATAGGACTCGCCGGGAACTTGCTAGTTGGTATTATACCTGACGTCAGATAGCAGTTCCCTGGTGACATGTGTACAGGTTAGTTCATTGACCTGAGATCGTCATTTGTCTTGTGTGAGTTCCCACTGTACTTTGATTACTACCCTACCACGGCTCAAAGGAGGCGTGCAAACAGGTTTTAGTTGGGTACAGTCCCGAGCCACATGGAGGCAGTGAGCGGATCTGCAGGGGTTTGTCTCTCCCGGTATTGGGGGTGAGGTCGCGCTGTGTCTAGGAGAGTCATTACACAAAGCCCTCGGCCGAGGCAGGAGATTTACTGGTAGGTATTCCAGTAGTATCTCAGGGTGTTCTGGGCTTCACTCCGACACGACTTGTACCGCTTTTGGGAGTCTGACTTTTACCAACACCATAGGCTCGCCATGCGATGCTCATAGACGAACGGACCGGACTGTACGGATATTGTCTCTGACAGGCTCAGTAAGGGTGTCAGGATGAGTTCGCTCATCGACGTCCCTTTTGGTCAATAGCTGGTAGCCCGTCACGTATGGCTAATACCTCTGACGTGCTAATGGTTAAATCCACAGCCATAGTATTGATGAGTGTTTAGAGTCCACCACACACAGTTACTCAGGTTTCGGGCGAAACGCTGTAGAGGCCGTATGGAGATATGGCAGGGTTCGATCAGATACGTGCGGTATTGCACGGATCGTGATCGAACGGATTTTACTAGCGGGCTTTGGTTTAAGCGGGATCCTAGTATTAGACAGTGTAGATTTTATCTCTTTGCATTTGTATTTAGTGGGAATACAAATGCGGGCATGTATATGCAGTTGCGGGGGTTTCCTGTAATTTATTACGGGATCAGTTTTCTGAAGTTGCCAGTTTGCATTCCGTTCCGACCGGTTTTCCTTTGTTCCTTCGCGGCCGGACTTTCCGATGGAGGGGGTTATTTGCAGTTTTGCAAATTACCTATGTGGAGGGGGTTTCTTACATTTGTGGCTTTATGATAGCATCTTTTGATTCCATTCTTTTCTTGTGATCATTTCTTGCATTAATGAGATTAGAATGGATTAGATATTGAGATGACTTTGTTATCATCATTTTTGGTTGTGGTCGCCTTTTGCCTTTTCCTACACTCACCTCCCTTGTGCTTTTTCTTTTGCTTCCCTCCACCATTTTGCATGAGAGCCGGCCACATTAGAGGTGAGAGGAGAGAGCTTTCATTTTTTGTGAAGAAAAATGATTCATCACATTTTAGCTTGCCACCAAAATTCCCAAGTTCATATCTTGTTCATTCCTCCATCACCAAAGGCAACTTAACCCCAAAGAGACAAGCTACTACACTACACCTACAGCACTCTTGGACGCGTCGGCTTGCCAACTTCGTGCTCGAGTTGCCTCGGTCAAGAGGTGGGGGCCCGTAAAAGAATTTGGCTACGTGGTGCCTTTTCCGACGAGGAGGTGACGGACGGAGATTCCGCGGGAGATCGGAGTGGAGACGAAGACCGAAGGACACGGATCGCTTGGTATATCTCTTCCCCATTCTCTTGATAGCTAGGATTAGGTTAATGGTTACGATCCGGGTTTATTGTCCGCGGTAACGCCGGTTTAAAGTTAAGAAAATTTTTGATTCTGCATTTTGGCCTCGAGTAGACGGCCGGGGCGCTGCCGTGGCACAACATGGTATCAGAGCCACACCATTAACCTAGTCTAGCTTACTCTAGTATGTTTAAAGTTTCGATCGAACAAATATTCCAAAACCGTATTTTTCATGTGCATCAGTTTCTGTCGAATTTCTTTTGGCTCCAAAATTTTTTCAAGTTATTGAAGAATGATGTGCAGGGAATTCTAAGCCTTCTGTAAAAATTTGGTCTTTTGATCTCACTACCCCACCGTGGAACCGCGGCCAAACCCATGCTTGGGCCGCGGTTCCGCCGCTACTTTCACTGTTCAGTGTACCAAAATTTTACAGAATGCTCCTGACATGAAAACAGGGGTTTTGGAATATTCTTTTTGGGCCCAGATTTTCTGTGAGTGCTACAGTGTTAGTTATATGTATGCCCTAGAGGCCATTACTATACATAGGATGTATATTGTAGTGGATGCTTGGACATATATAGGGAGGACTTTCTTGCTCGACATGATAGTATGCTATCTGGTTGCTCTTTACCTTAACGTGTACACTGATTGTCTCTCTGTTACATGTTGGTAAAGCCCTTAGGATGTGTGCTTGACTACCTGGACTATGATGCGGATCATACTAGTGGGGACATGGTAGTCCATAAGTACATCCTTCAAAGTCCCTAGTCGTGGGTGTATCGAGACGGGGCATCGATATACCAGAGTAGACTAGCGTATACCTTCTCGACCCATACAGATGGGCGATGGATGATCCCATATCCATCAGTGTTTGACATCAGAGATGATATACGGGTGCTCAGTAGAGACTGGGTACACTGGACGGACTCGCCGAGAACTCCCAGATGGTATTATACCTCACGTCAGATGGCAGTTCTCTGGTGACACTGGTACAGAGTAGTCTGTTGACCCGAGATCGTCATAGAGTCTTGTGTGGTTCCCACTGTGCTTTGATTTCCATCTTACCACGTCTAAGAGGGCGTGCAAAACGGTGGTTTTTGGGTACAGTCCCGAGTCACATGGAGGCAATGAGCGATAGGAGGGGATTCGTCTCTCCCGGTATAGGGAGTTGATGTTGCGCTGTGTTCGATTGGCTATAACAGGAAATCCCTGGCCAGGGTTGCTGAGATTTACTGGTAAGTGTTACCAGTACTTTCTCGAATTGTTATAGACCTCATATCGACACGACTTATCGAGCTATTGGGGTCTGACGTTTACCACCCCTAGGCGAGATATGCGACATATCAGACGATCAGACCGGACTGTACGGTAGTGTTACTGGTTGGATTCACTGGAGTGTGAGTGGGCTTGCTCGTCGATCTTCAGATCGCTCAATACCCGGGTGGCCGTTACGTTTAGCAGACCGCTTGCGGCTTGTGGGTACTTGATATGATCATCACCTGCTACCGGCGTATTGACGAGTCTTTAGAGTCCTACACAGAGGTTTCCTGGTTCAAGCGAAACGAAATAGGAGCGCATATGAGATATGTGCGGGACCGAGAATAATACGTGTATGTGATACCGTATTCCATTCTCGCGATGAATGTATCGATTGGTTATATTCGATATAACCTAGATATCGAATCAAGGATTGATTCGATAAGCCGATACATTGGATACTAGTCGGTTATGTGCGACATGACCGGATCATTGAATCAAGTGTTGATTTAATGATTTAATGTATAATTATGTATTTGATATATTACTTTGCATTAACTGGTATTGGTTCACTTTATATGGATTTTCTCACTTGGATGTACAAGTTGTATATGTGATATACTTTTTGTGCATATTATTGTATCATGTTTGATGATGCATGTTTACTTGGTTAAGTGTAAAGAATTAAACCATGGTTAAACTTATGATTAGGGTTTTATTTCCTTTTCTTATTTATTTTTCTATTTATTCATTTTGGAAATAATTAGAAAAGGCATAAAGAGAAAATGGTGGCTAATTTTGTTTCATATTGAAGCTTCTTGAAGACTTTGACCTAGTGACCATTTTGTTCTTATCCTTAACCCTAACCATTCCATTAACCATGGTCTTTTCTCTACACTTAACTAAGGTTGAAAGTATGATAAGTATTCTATTGATTTTCTTTTTACAATTAACTTATCATATCATTTCTTCTTCTTCTTCCTTGAACTCAAGAAGAAAACCTTTCTTCATCAATGGTGGATTGATGAAACAAGTGAGAAATCCAATTCTAAAGTCTACCCACTTCCTATTTCTTCATCCTCTACCTCTTGCCAAGTAGTAAAGTGTGTTTCCTTCACAAGTTTTCATGGCTCGGTGAAGGTGGAGCTTGATCTAGTGATGCTTCGACATAGATCATCTTCGGCACGTCGTCGATGACCTAGCCCGCCTATTCTCCGATGAAGCGAACGCGAGAGTCCAAGATCGGATTTGTACAGCGGAGATGACTTCTTCATGGAGCTATGGAGGTGGACAAACGGATCTACAAAGGTTGTATTTCCGTATCTCTTAGTTAAGTGTTAACTAGTTTATTGTTTCGCCTAGATTTCTAGCCGACGATCCGTAGTCGGGTTTCTCGGCACCTAGATTTTTTGAAATTGGCATGGTTGATGCCTTGTGAGACCTCATTAGGATGCCTAGGAACCCTACAGTGGTATCAGAGCCTAGCTAGAGCCTTAGGCGAAGTCTAGACGACATTTGAAGTCCGATCGAACCCGAAAGTCTAAAATTTCCATGCTCTCTGTCCTTTTTTGAAAATTGTGGATTTTTCGAAATTAAAAATATGCAGAAAATTAAGCAGGGTTTTCTATGAATTACTGTGCAAAACGGAGCCTCTAATTCCTCTACTTGACCGCGGAACCGCGGCGTTGACCCCACTTTAGCGGCGGTTCCGCGGCATATTTATGGTATTTGCGACGGTTCTTTGCACAGTAATTCATGTCTCTGGTTTTTTATATTCTCTGGGTATTTTTAAAATTTATTCAAGAGTTGAATTTTCTGGAGTTGTTTTGGGGATTCGGTGTTTCGGTCGGAGTATCAGATTTTGTCTATGTGGTTTTCCGGATAAATTTTAGAATATGTTAAAAAAGTTCGACCGGATATAAATACCCAATTTTTCCCCTGTCGGGAAATTTCCAAGTGTTGGATTTTTCCGTAGTTTAACGACGTTCTAAGTAGTGCAAGTAACGCGATGGTCCCTCTAGAAGACAACAAAGCTTAACTCGATTATGTGACCGTCTTGAACTGCCCTTTGAACCTTAGGGTTTGGGGCAGTACGGCGTGCCACATGTGAGGCGTTGGCTTGACCCTTCTACGGCTGGACCGTTGGTACTGAGGCACGAACGGAATGTTGTTAGACTTATTTCATGTGTTGAGCTGTATCGGGAAAACTTAGGTGTTCGATTGTTCGATCGAAAAGTTTAACATTTTCTGTTTATCTGGAATGGGATACAATAATTGGAATTCACAAAAGTTATGTGATAACTGAATGAATGTTATAAATCTAGCGGTTTAGTCTCACTTGATCGGTTGCCACGGAATTTTGATGTGATCAAAAGTCCGTCGCAATCACGTAGCGTACGCGGATACTCGCCGGGTAAACTTAATAGACAGCTACACCCCATAGCCCCGACCAAGTGACTGTAGGAGAACCCCGTCGCCGAAAGCATCCGTTCGGGTGCTCACGGTAGCGATGTTCCGCCTTGGTGCACTTCGTCGACGGCGTCGGGGGTGCGGCCGTCTACTGAAGTTTGCGACGAGCATTCGATCAGGATGTCGGGAATCTTGTTGAATTGCCCGACTTGATATTGAAAAGTATTTTCGGTAATTGAGACTAAAATGCGGGGTTTATAATTGTTATGCATGCGATGTCTAAGGTATTCATTTGATTAGGCATGTGATGTCTATGCAGATTGCGGATTCCAACTGTTGTAGTTTTACACTTTCTTTTCTGTGACCGTAAGTGTAATATGTGATATCGCCGGTTTCGTTGCTATATGTCAACGACAATTGGGATGGACATATTTACTTACGTTGATGACATGTGATGTTATGTGTTGCTGGATATGTTATATTGGATCGTCGTGTTTGAATAGCCGGGGTTTTTTATGTGAGATGAGTGTTTTTCATTTTCATTCATGTAAAAACTTGTATGTAATATTCTTTTATTTGGGGCACTTCCAGGTTGCGGAAGATGTCACCGTTTGTATATTATTTACTTTTCCGCACTAGGATAGACCCAAGGAGGGGAGCACAAGTAACCGGGTTCTAGGGTCCAGTGGGAGACCAACTCGAGGAGTCGAGTCCGGGTCTCCTAACTCTAGAATTGGTAGGGTTGCTTGCCGCTCTCGTAGGGGTCTAGGGGTGTGGGTTTGGCTATTCATCGCGACCGTGGAATCCGTGTTTTATACTGGCTCGTATTGAAAACACGGACATCCTAGTTTATCCAATATTTCAAATGTTTCTTCTGCTGCGATATCTGTGATGTGATCATGTGATGTTCTGTGATAGATACAGTATATAGTATATATGATATATTATATAGACGTTACTTATGTTTTACACCCGCGCTAGCCCTGCCCCGCTCTGCCGTTAGTTACATAACCTAACGGTGCACGAGGGGACATCGAGGCGAATCCGGATGGCATAAGTGTACGTCGTATTTATCTGTGATGTTTAGGTACTTAAATGATGGGACTTCATTAATATGATTGATGAAAGTAAAAAGAAACCTAAGATGTTGTAGAATCGAATTTCAAAATTAAAACAGGTAGCTACAGTTCTTGCTTTGCACAGAGGTATATGTGATATATCCTGCACCTTATTCGATGAGGAAAGGACCGAGATCCCTTCACCGGGAGTGACTCCTTTAGCAATAACTGGCAGATGCTACACACTCGGTTTGTCTTTTGATTGCTTTTAACTGTTTTTGCTTTGCACAGAGGTATATGTGATATATCCTGCACCTTATTCGATGAGGAAAGGACCGAGATCCCTTCACCGGGAGTGACTCCTTTAGCAAAACTAGAAAAGCCTCAAAAGCACTCCATTTTAAAATCATTTGATTCTACAGCGATATCAAGTTCATTACGCAATAGGTTTTCAGAAAAACCTGTCGTAGCCCTCCGTCATTTCAGATACGTACTAGTTAGTATTCGTGCTGCGGTTGTTTGGCCTCCGTCAAGACGTAGTGTACGGTAGCTAACTAGTGCTTATCTGCTAGCATATGATGCAATTGGATTAGGGTATTCGTACGGCGTTGTTTGGCCTCCGTCAAGGGTCGTGCGGGTGGGTTTAATTCAATCAGGAAATGACGGGTTGAACTTGACTAGCGGACTATGGGTTGTTTGGCCTCCGTCAAGGTCATAGCGAGCTAGGGGCAAAATATTATCGGGAATTTCAAGTGTTGAAATTTGCAATGAGATTGCATACCTTCTATGAGATAGTTGGATCCCGATACCCGCTGTGAGTAAGAGTTACTCCTGGGAGAGTTTTATACATTACAATTAGCCGATCAAGTAGGTGTCTAGAAAGGTATCAACGGGGTTACGCCTCTGGGAAAACGAGGTTTTCATTAATTAGGTTCGTGCGAAAGCACGGGGGACCTCTCTCAAAGTACCGACACTGGCCTAGCTGAAAAATTGGCGAACTTGTAGTGTGTAATTAATCCCGACTAGTCTTTCCTTTTAGGGTTTGAAGGAAGATTTGATAAAAAGCAGTGGGAGCCATCCTGATTAGATAAAATAAAAACCAATCTATTCTTGACAGAGCGCACGCTGAGTATTTTCTTCTCTCTCTCTCCAGGTAGCGACCATATCACGCCTTAATTAAGATAATAATACGGATTATTGACCGAACCCGCTTGTTATACTGTGCTGGGGAACGTTGGTCCCGCTCCAACTTATAATTGTTATAAGACAGAGCAGGAAATTGGGGAATACCAGATTTCCCGTGCCGCCCAAACGAAGAGAGTGCATGTTGATGCATCATCTTCGGGTGTGTTCATTACAAAGAACTGTTTCTCAATATCCTTTACGTCCTGGGTATGTGATACCAGATCAGGATCCCAGATATGTAATCTGTTACATAGGACTACAGATAGGTAGAGAACTGAGAACGGGTGATAAGTTTCATGAGGCAGAAAACGGGGCAAATGTTGCAGCCAAGTCTGTTGGTCACTGTCACCCTGTATTACCAGTACATTGATTCTGAACAAATGCTATTAGATACCGAACCTGATATACAAAATCATATCAGTCTCTTTATTAGTAAAGAAAGGATATAATTTTGTAATGATGGATAATGTTTTGAACATTTCCTATATCAAAAGTTGATAAGTTCAGGCACGTTATCTAAAAGCATTGAAGTTCTAAATCAAACTACAGTTCCTAGTATACAGAACACACACAAGAGGAAGAGTTCAGAAATGAACGAATCATTCTTGAGGCATTGTAGACTAGGTCATATCAATGTGACCCGACTAGCTGAAGTTACATGTAGATGCATATTTAAATCAGTTTGAATTTACATCTTGTGAAACTCGCCAGTCATGTCACAAAGATAAGATGACCATAGCTCCGTTTACTGGAAACAGAGAAAGAGTTAGTGAACTCTTGGGATGATACATGTTGATGTATGTAGGTCCCCTGTCTACACATGCCAAGACTGGTTCTTTATACTTCATTACATTCTCTGATGATCTTTCGAGATTCAGACCTATGTTCCTGTTGAAACACTAGTCCGTACCTTTTGAGATATTCACAGAATATAAGTTAGAAGTAGAGAACCAATACGGGCATAAGTATTATGTCCTTTGATGAAATCAAGGAGGAGAATACTTGAGCACGGAAATCCTGGAATATTCTAAAGGAGAATGAGATTCTCTCTCAGCATTACTCCTCCGAATACACCAAAGCACGATGGTATATCGGGGTGGAGCTATCTCACCCCATATGATAAGGTGTGCTCTATGATGAGTACTACTGAGTTACCTATTTCCTTTTGGGGGGGTTATGCACTTATGAAGTTGCATACCTATTGAATAGGGTTCGAATCAAATCAGTTGCCTACCATTTCATATGTGATATGGAAAGGGAAGCGCCCATATCTTAAGTTAGTTAAGATTTGGAGTTGTCCGGCCTATGTCTGAAAGCAAAATCCGGACAAGCTCGAGGCAAGGTCTGTAATGTAGAACTGGAAAGGTTCCAGCTATACAAACTACAGCTGATGATTTGATAGAACCAAAGGATTCAATAGTTACCAATGAACTTCAGCCTCTCCGCCGATCTAGTAGGGTTCCTCACCCACCTGAGAGATACTTCGATTTCTCTATGACAGTGGGAGCGAGGATTGCATCATGAGATGATGACCCAACTGGTTTCGAGCTGGCCATCGAGAGTAAGACTCTGTAAGAATGGCTGGATGCTTAGTGATCTGAGATGGAATCCATGTACACCAACAAAGTATGGACTTTGGTTGCTATATCTGAAGGGTTAAATCCCCATCAGGAGCAAGTATATCTTGAGAAGATTACTTGGTGTAGATGGAAAAGTTGAGACTTTCAAAGCTAGACCTGTTAAAGGTTTGCATCATTGACCAGGTGTGGATTATGTTGAAACCTTTTCTAAGGATCTATGCTTAAGTCCATCCAGATCCTACTTACCACGGCTACATACCATGACTACGATATCTGGTGGTTGGGTGTCATGACTGGCTTTTCTAAATAATGTTTTGGAAGAGAGCGTCTATAAGTACACAGCCAGAGGGCTTCGTAGACAGTGGGAGCAGCGGAAACGTGTGCAAGATGCTTTATAAAATAAAGCAGACATCGCGGAGTTGGAACATCTGTTTTGATGGATTAGTCAAAGAGTTTGACATCATCAAAATGGTTGATGAACCTTGTATAAACAAAAAGGTAGTAGGGAGTATGGTGGCGATCCTCGTAGAGTACGTGGATGACATACTCTTGATAGGGAAGGAGTTTCCTATGTTACGCTCGGTCAATCTCCGCTTATCACAATGATTCTCCATTAAGGATCATAATGATACCTACTAAATCCTGGATTTTGGATCTATGAGATAGATCTAATTGGATGTTAGGATTCTCACTAGTTGTAGTGAGATAGTATCAATTGATTCTGGGGAGAATCACTGGAAGGGTTCCAGGGTGATAAAGACGACTGAATGTCAGTCGCAGGCATTGTCTTTACCCTCGGTATAGGGACGGTATGTTGGAAGGGTTCCAAGCTAGATACCGTGGCATACTAGACGATAAAGGCAGGATACATCGCTACTTAAGATGCTACCAAAGAGGCAGTCTGGGTGTATATTAGTTCATAAGATGAACTTTGTTCCTCCCATTGTGTGACAATGGAGTTGTGGCTTATGCCAAGAAACGCCGGTCCCATCAGTAATCCAGACATATTCTAAGACAGTGTCACCTGATCATGGAGATGGATGATCTCCAGGGTGATCGAGGTTTGGAGAGTAGACTCAGAGGACAACACAGCGGATCCACTCACAAAGGCCTGTTCCTAGAGAGAGATTTTTATGGGATGGTTGAGTATGAGATACTGCAACCACTGCTATCAGATGGCCCTAGTGCAAGTGGGAGATTGTTAGTTATATGTATGCCCTAGAGGCCATTACTATACATAGGATGTATATTGTAGTGGATGCTTGGACATATATAGGGAGGACTTTCTTGCTCGACATGATAGTATGCTATCTGGTTGCTCTTTACCTTAACGTGTACACTGATTGTCTCTCTGTTACATGTTGGTAAAGCCCTTAGGATGTGTGCTTGACTACCTGGACTATGATGCGGATCATACTAGTGGGGACATGGTAGTCCATAAGTACATCCTTCAAAGTCCCTAGTCGTGGGTGTATCGAGACGGGGCATCGATATACCAGAGTAGACTAGCGTATACCTTCTCGACCTATACAGATGGGCGATGGATGATCCCATATCCATCGGTGTTTGACATCAGAGATGATATAAGGGTGCTCAGTAGAGACTGGGTACACTGGACGGACTCGCCGAGAACTCCCAGATGGTATTATACCTCACGTCAGATGGCAGTTCTCTAGTGACACTGGTACAGAGTAGTCTGTTGACCCGAGATCGTCATAGAGTCTTGTGTGGTTCCCACTGTGCTTTGATTTCCATCTTACCACGTCCAAGAGGGCGTGCAAAACGGTGGTTTTTGGGTACAGTCCCGAGTCACATGGAGGCAATGAGCGATAGGAGGGGATTCGTCTCTCCCGGTATAGGGAGTTGATGTTGCGCTGTGTTCGATTGGCTATAACAGGAAATCCCTGGCCAGGGTTGCTGAGATTTACTGGTAAGTGTTACCAGTAGTTTCTCGAATTGTTATAGACCTCATATCGACACGACTTATCGAGCTATTGGGGTCTGACGTTTACCACCCCTAGGCGAGATATGCGACATATCAGACGATCAGACCGGACTGTACGGTAGTGTTACTGGTTGGATTCACTGGAGTGTGAGCGGGCTTGCTCGTCGATCTTCAGATCGCTCAATACCCGGGTGGCCGTTACGTTTAGCAGACCGCTTGCGGCTTGTGGGTGCTTGATATGATCATCACCTGCTACCGGCGTATTGACGAGTCTTTAGAGTCCTACACAGAGGTTTCCTGGTTCAAGCGAAACGAAATAGGAGCGCATATGAGATATGTGCGGGACCGAGAATAATACGTGTATGTGATACCGTATTCCATTCTCGCGATGAATGTATCGATTGGTTATATTCGATATAACCTAGATATCGAATCAAGGATTGATTCGATAAGCCGATACATTGGATACTAGTCGGTTATGTGCGACATGACCGGATCATTGAATCAAGTGTTGATTTAATGATTTAATGTATAATTATGTATTTGATATATTACTTTGCATTAACTGGTATTGGTTCACTTTATATGGATTTTCTTACTTGGATGTACAAGTTGTATATGTGATATACTTTTTGTGCATATTATTGTATCATGTTTGATGATGCATGTTTACTTGGTTAAGTGTAAAGAATTAAACCATGGTTAAACTTATGATTAGGGTTTTATTTCCTTTTCTTATTTATTTTTCTATTTATTCATTTTGGAAATAATTAGAAAAGGCATAAAGAGAAAATGGTGGCTAATTTTGTTTCATATTGAAGCTTCTTGAAGACTTTGACCTAGTGACCATTTTGTTCTTATCCTTAACCCTAACCATTCCATTAACCATGGTCTTTTCTCTACACTTAACTAAGGTTGAAAGTATGATAAGTATTCTACTGATTTTCTTTTTACAATTAACTTATCATATCATTTCTTCTTCTTCTTCCTTGAACTCAAGAAGAAAACCTTTCTTCATCAATGGTGGATTGATGAAACAAGTGAGAAATCCAATTCTAAAGTCTACCCACTTCCTATTTCTTCATCCTCTACCTCTTGCCAAGTAGTAGAGTGTGTTTCCTTCACAAGTTTTCATGGCTCGGTGAAGGTGGAGCTTGATCTAGTGATGCTTCGACGTAGATCATCTTCGGCACGTCGTCGATGACCTAGCCCGCCTATTCTCCGATGAAGCGAATGCGAGAGTCCAAGATCGGATTTGTACAGCGGAGATGACTTCTTCATGGAGCTATGGAGGTGGACAAACGGATCTACAAAGGTTGTATTTCCGTATCTCTCAGTTAAGTGTTAACTAGTTTATTGTTTCGCCTAGATTTCTAGCCGACGATCCGTAGTCGGGTTTCTCGGCACCTAGATTTTTTGAAATTGGCATGGTTGATGCCTTGTGAGACCTCATTAGGATGCCTAGGAACCCTACATACAGTAGTGCTTGGGGCCCACTTGGTAAAATTTGATCGATCGAAAATTTTAAATATGTTAGTTCATAGTATTTACATTATATCTGCGACCGTGAATGTCACTCGATCGGTAAATCCTGTCTAACTGCTATAGCTCGGTTAGACGGATTTGCGAACGTGACATTCACGTTGATGTTCTGTGTTGTGCTGTGATGTTGCGGATCGGTCGTGGGGATAGCCTGGATGCAATGTTAGTACAGTTTTGTTTTATATGTACATTTGATATTGCGGGACGAGCGTCCGACATGTGGACTGCCGTCACTGCCTGTTTGTATTATTCTTTTGGGGCACGACCGGGTCGAGGTCGATGTACCCGTTGTATGTATATTTTACTTTCTGTACTAGGATTATCCCAAGGAGGGGTGCACGGATAGCCGAGTTCTAGAGGGCAACGGGCCCGCATCTCATGGCATTGAGACGGAGGGGGCTTTACTCTAGAATTGGCGGGCTATTCGCCGCACTCGTAGGGGGTATAGGTTGACCCAGGAGGGGTGCCCAAGTTACCGGATTCCGTGAAGTGCTGGGTGGTCCATTCACGTTGCTGAAGGGGGCTGCCTCGCTTCAGGTTTTAGCGGGTAACTTGCCGCGCCCGTAGGGGTCTAGAATTTTATTACACAGGCTATCCGCACGACCAGGGGAACGTCGGGTTTCAGTAGTGGCTCTATGAAACCCGGGGATCCCAGATATCTGTATTGTTCTGTGATGCTGGTTACATTTCTGTGATGTTGCATTTTATCACGCCTTGAGCGAATATTATATATTGATATATATACTAGTAAGATGTTGTATATGTTCTGCATCCGCGCTAGTCCAGTCCCCGCTCTGTCGTTAGTTAAGTAACCTAACGGGTGATGACGGGACCCAGTGGCGAATGCGGATGGCATATACGTACATCGTATTTTCGTTCTTTTGTGGTGTGATCAATTGATGGGACTGCGTTGATTCGGATCAATGCAAGCTAAACAAACCTATTCAGATGTTGTTGGAACAATTTTTCAAAAAACTGTTATTGCAAGGGCGTTCTCTTTTGTTTTGCACAGTGGTATTCGGTTATGAATATCCAGCACTTCAGTCGACGAGGCAAGGGCCGAGATCCCTTCACCGGGAGTGACCCCTTGGACAGAAGTTTGCGTCAGGGTAATAACTTCACTATAGCCGATTACTTTTTTCTTTGCATCGTGGTATTCAGTTGGAATATCCTTCACCTCATTCTACGGGGAAAGAGCCGAGATCCCTTCACCGGGAGTGACCTCTTTAGCAAAGGTTTTCGTCACTATATTTTTATAAAAAGTTATGCAGTTCCTTCAACGATATCAAGTTCATTACGTTAAAGGTTTTTCGCCAAAAACCATTCGTAGCCCTCATGTCTTACGGGTATTATTTAGTATCCGTGCTGCGTTTGTTGACTCCGTCAAAGCGTAGTGTACGGTAGCTAAGTGGTGCTTGTTTGTTGCATAAATGGGATTGGTTAGGATAGTCGTGCGGCTTTGTTGACTCCGTCAAGGGCACGTACGGGTGGGTTTAATGCAATCCAGATAATAACGGGTTGAACTTGACTAGGACTCTTTGATTTGTTGACTCCGTCAAGGTCACTTGGGTCCTAGGGGTAAAAATTCACATTGGGAGTTTCTAAAGAAACTGAAACTTGACAGGCTTGCGCATACCTTCTGGAGTGTGGTGACGTGAGTGGATTCCGTCACGTTATCGTGCGATGATAGTTGGATCCCGATTCCCACTGATGAGTTGGTTTACTCCTCGGGTTATCCCGACTAGTTCTTCTTTCAGGTTTGAAGGAGAATTTGAGGTTACAGTGGGAGGTTTCCTGATTAGATAAAGTGATAACCATTCTGATCTAGGTTAGAGTGCACGCTGAGTGTTTCTTTTCTCTCTATCTTTGGCAGCGACCATGACCCGACCCTTGACTATGACTCAGTGACCAAAATTAACCGAACCTTCTTATACACTGGCTTTTGGATTGTCAGAGTTGCAAACCTCATTGCCACTCCTACTTTTACCATTTTCTCCAGGACACCCCGTATTACTACGAACATCCACTTCCATTGGATAAAACCATCGTATGGTTATATACGAACTCAAAGGAATTTTTTCGAGGATGGTTTCCGGTTTTGGAGAAAACGAATAGGACTATTCAGTTGTCTTTTCCTTTTACCTTCTCTCAGGTTGCGAGTGCTCCTTGGATTAGGACAGTACACCTATTACGCAAATTGGATAGTCTTCTTCCAAACCATAGGCAGGTGCCGACTGGTAAGGAATGAAGAAAACCAATTAGCCTAAACGGTGTGCAGAAGGTATTAAGTTAAGACAAAGAAAGTGATTAGAAGGAGGGTAAAGTAAATTGCGACTGCTATTCATGACCAAACCAAGTATTTCATTACCACTCCCACTTCACCTTTGTTTTTCTCCAGGACACTCCGTATCACTACGAAGATCCACAGTTTATTGGATACTCCATCGTATGGTTATATACAAACTCGAAAGGAACTCGTTCCAGTTCGGGGATGGATTCTGGTTCAGGAGAAATAGGAATAAGGTTTATTCAGGTGTCTTTTATCTTTACCTTCTCTCGTGTTGCGAGTGCTCCTAGGATTAGGACAGTACACCCATTATGCTTATTGGATAGTCTTCTTCCAAACCATAGGCTGGTGCCGAACGGTAGGGAAGGAAGAAAACCATTTGGCCTAAAGGGGTGTGCAGAAGGTAACGACTAAAGAAATATAAAGGGATTTGGTGAGGTGGCAAATAAATATACGGTTACAGTTGTGAATCTGGATAATGGAAGATGCATTACTAGGAATACCCGGATACCCCTACGAAACATTTCAATGTTTCAGTTTCACTGTGTACTGTTAATAGAAAACTGATTTCCCAATTAAGACTTGCTCCAGGGTATGTATTTACCAGGTATGATTCTCACATCTGTATGGTTTTACAGATGATGAGTGGGAGTAAGTTATTGGGAATTGGGTGATCATCCTCATTATATCGGGATTCGTTGTAATTGGTGATATTTGACGAAATCACCTGGGTTGTTTGCCGGACGGCAAATATTTGGTTTTGAATATCCGTTGCCGTGCACCAATTTCAAATTGATATATCTGTACGTCTATTTTTATATAGTGAGATATAGCTTTTTGAAATTATGTCTATGACATTTACCTATATCAGTGGATGGTTAGGTAAGGAGCATTGAACAGCGGTGTAATTCTTCATAACCATAGTACAGTTTTCAACCTACGACACACAGGGAATGAGTTATTAGACTCAGGGGACTTATACAGAGTATTGTATGTTGTCCAGTGTCCATTAAGACAGAGGGGTTGGTACTCGTACTATATTCTGTTTACTTGTGACTTCTCTAGTTCTTAGACATGTGTTTCGTAGAAATGCAGGTTCTGAGTTTTGAGAAGTTATAGGTATAAGAGTAAAGTGGAGAACCAGGAGTTGCAAGTATCGGGATTCTTCAAGGTGATTGAAGATGTAGATACTTGTGAATGGTATTCAGTTGACAGTAATGATTAAGAGAACTAGCTTCTCTTTCAGGTTACTCATAATTGGAAGCACTCCTAAGTTGAGTAACGCTGATCGGCCTCTCTCCATTTAGTTGACATGTACTGGAGATAGCTGCATGATTTGAATCTGGTTCAATTAAATCAGTGCCTCTATTTCTATATTGGATATAGAACAGTTCATATCTTAACGATGTTAAGGTACGGGGAGTTGTCCGGCTTATGCTTAAAACCAGACTCCGGATAACTCAAGGCACGTTTCTGTAATGGCTGTTTGTGGGTTGACCCGGGCTATGACGAGGGTTGACTTTCTACCATCTGGAAGATCAATAGTGATATTGTTCTTAACTCGTCACAGTTTTAAATAAAAATGGATTTTTTCAGAAAACAGTAGTGGGAGTATGGTAGAACTGGAAGTGATTCCAGAACCGCAAACGATTACTGATGATTTGATAAGAACCTAAAGATTCAATCTGGTTTGACATTCCATTGGCCACTCCGCAGATATGGTGGGTAACCTCAGGCCCCTGAGAGGTACTCCGGTAGCCTCAAGGACGGTGACAGGGAGGTTCTTGTTTACCCAGACTTTCCATTGCTGTTGCTCCAGACTGTGAGACCCGGCAGGAGGATGAGTATAGCGTCATTCTAAACTGGCTTTAGAAGCGTGCGTATATATGACTCTGCCAGAGGGTTGTCGTAGTCAGTGGGAGTAGCGGAAGCATAGTGGACAGGTGGCCCATGTCTATTTATAGACTAAAGCGGATATAGCGGAGGTAGATCATCTATTTCTGATGTGACAGTCATAGGTTTGACTTCATCAGAATAGGGGATGGATTTGTTAAGAAGGTAGTAGGGTGTGATGTCCTGGTATTTGGATGACGTACACAGAATAGGAAGTGAAATTCCTATACTACGGTCGGTTATACTTTGGTTGTCACACAGCGGTTTCTCCACATATGATATTAATCTAATACTGGAGAAACGATCGGAAGCAGTTTTAGAACATAAGTGGATATTCTAGGGATATGATAACGGCAGCCTCCTTTGGGAGACAGTTATCATTCCAAGCTCCCAAAGTGACATGGATGACAGAGTGGCTGTCAGAGTTTTAGTTTTCCCTCTGATGAGGGGTAGTAGTTTGGACAGCTGGTCCAGGCGGATATTGAGGGAGGCATGGCGCAGGATACTGATTAAGTTCAGTTGACGATACAGTCTAAGAAGTTTGGATTTGGAGTTCATTTATGAGCTAGGTCCCATCAGACATCCAATCATATTCTAAGACAGGTATTGCTCATTTCGGGAGATGGTTTTCTCTGCGAACTTGAGATATAGAGAGACATAGAAAGAAACATCAAAGCGGATCCACTCACTGAGGCTATTTCTCGAACGCAATAGTTTCGCAAACGAGCTTTGTGAGACTGACTAGTAGAGGAGTTGGGTGTTCGGTATCACACGGGCTGTGAGTATGCGACATCGCAATAATTAGTCTTGAGTGCAAGTGGGAGATTGTTGGAGGTAGTGCCCTCAGAGTCAATTATTGGATCACAGACACGTGATTGCAATGATTGAGGGAGGACCTATCCCAGTAGGACAGTCTTACTCAAGATGATAGTATGCTATCTGGTTTATCTCTATCATCGTGTACTGCTTTAGGTGACCTGACAGGTCGCTGTTATATGTTGATAGAGCCCCTAGGATTCTTGCTTGACTGCCAGCAGTATGAGGGTGATCATATATGTGGGAGCTGGTAGTCTATAAGCACATCCTTAAATGGTCCCTAGTCGTGACTGGGCATCGATACTCCATTAGTAGACTAGTGTATACAGTCGAGACCCCGACGAGGGGCGGTGGCCGGTCTCACAAGCCATTGGTGTCAGTTGGTTCACCTAAGATGTATACAGGTGCTCATAGGGTTATGAGTACACCGGACATGACTCGCCGGGAACTTGCTAGTCGGTATTATACCTGACGTCAGATAGCAGTTCCCTGGTGACATGTGTACAGGTTAGTTCATCGATCTGAGATCGTCATTTGTCTCGTGTGAGTTCCCACTGTACTTTGATTACTACCCTACCACGGCTCAAAGGAGTCATGCAAACAGGTTTTAGTTGGGTACAGTCCCGAGCTACATGGAGGCAGTGAGCGGATCTGCAGGGGTTCATCTCTCCCGGTATTGGGGGTGAGGTCGCGCTGTGTCTAGGAGAGCCATTACACAAAGCCCTCGGCCAAGGCAGGAGATTTACTGGTAGGTATTCCAGTAGTATCTCAGGGTGTTCTGGGCTTCACTCCGACACGACTTGTACCGCTTTTGGGGGTCTGACTTTTACCAACCCCCTAGGCCCGCCATGCGATGCTCATAGACGAACGGACCGGACTGTACGGATATTGTCACTGACAGGCTCAGTAAGGGTGTCAGGATGAGTTCGCTCATCGACATCCCTTTTGGTCAATAGCTGGTAGCCCGTCACGTATGGCTAATACCTCTGACGTGCTAGTGGTTAAATCCACAGCCATAGTATTGACGAGTGTTTAGAGTCCACTACACACAGTTACTCAGGTTTCGGGCGAAACGCTGTAGAGGCCGTATGGAGATATGGCAGGGTTCGATCAGATACGTGCGGTATTGCACGGATCGTGATCGAACGGATTTTACTAGCGGGCTTTGGTTTAAGCGGGATCCTAGTATTAGACAGTGTAGATTTTGTCTCTTTGCATTTGTATTTAGTGGGAATACAAATACGGGCATGTATATGCAGTTGCGGGGTTTTCCTGTAATTTATTACGGGATCAGTTTTCTGAAGTTGCCAGTTTGCATTCCGTTCCGGCCGGTTTTCCTTTGTTCCTTCGCGACCGGACTTTCCGATGGAGGGGGTTATTTGCAGTTTTGCAAATTACCTATGTGGAGGGGGTTTCTTGCATTTGTGGCTTTATGATAGTATCTTTTGATTCCATTCTTTTCTTGTGATCATTTCTTGCATTAATGAGATTAGAATGGATTAGATATTGAGATGACTTTGTTATCATCATTTTTGGTTGTGGTCACCTTTTGCCTTTTCCTACACTCACCTCCCTAGCGCTTTTTCTTTTGCTTCCCTCCACCATTTTGCATGAGGGCCGGCCACATTAGAGGTGAGAGGAGAGAGCTTTCATTTTTGTGAAGGAAAATGATTCATAACATTTTAGCTTGCCACCAAAATTCCCAAGTTCATATCTTGTTCATTCCTCCATCACCAAAGGCAACTTAACCCCAAAGAGACAAGCTACTACACTACACCTACAGCACTCTTGGACGCGTCGTCTTGCCAACTTCGCGCTCGAGTTGCCTCGGTCAAGTGGTGGGAGCCCGTAAAATAATTCGGCTACATGGTGCCCTTTTCGACGAGGAGGTGACGGACGGAGATTCCGCGGGAGATCGGAGTGGAGACGAAGACCGAAGGACAGGGATCGCTTGGTATATCTCTTCCCCATTCTCTTGATAGCTAGGATTGGCTTAATGGTTACGATCCAGGTTTATTATCCGCGGTAGCGCCGGTTTAAAGTTAAGAAAATTTTTGATTCCGCATTTTGGCCTCGAGTAGACGGCCGGGGCGCTGCCGTGGCACAACAACTATAGCAGCTCAAAAATTAATCTAAAAATATAACTAACACAGGTGAATAGCTGTATAAATCCGTACGTCAAATATCACATGCTAAAGAAACAAAAAGATGGGATTGATAAACATGGATGATATAAGAATATCAAAATTTCAAAAGGAACATATGGATACCCGGTAATCTATCTGTGATAAATTCTGATGAAAATCATAATCTGTACTTTCGAACGTTAGCCGTCTGATCTCCGATATCTGGACATGCAAGCTCAGGGTCGTCGAAAAGTGACCTAGCAAGTTGTAAAATGAAGGAAATCGTGCACAGCTATGTCTACCAGGATATAATGCGTAAATAAAATACATATGGATATGAATTTAAATATAATATGAGAAATAATAGACTATAAGTCAATATACGAGAATGTCGGAATAATGTCAAGTAATAATCAAGTTACCAAAGATAGGTAAAATGGATGTCGGGATGAATCGGGACATGGCTAGGTGAGTATTATGGAAATGGACAGTAAAGTACTCATATCTTGGGGTATCCCATAATTAGCTGGCATGCCCATGTCACGTATAACCAGTATTTAGTAAACATGATAACAGTATCTAATAAACATGATAAATGGTATCCAATAATCAGTATCCAGTAAACAATATCAATTGGCGTAGTGTGGATATTATCCAAGAGTATGAGTATTCTTACTTTCCATTCATCAATAAAACACTAGTCAAATCAATAGAAAGATCATGTCGGTAACAAGTATCAATATGTAGTAATAAACTGATATCAAGTCATTAACATGTAACATGAAAACATACTTTCCAAGTACCATTAAGTATCCGGTGATAGTATGAGTATTGCATGAATTCTACTTAATGAATATCAATTGATAATATGGATTTTTAGTTT
Organism: Agapanthus africanus; assembly: GCA_030015575.1. Taxonomy (NCBI): domain Eukaryota; kingdom Viridiplantae; phylum Streptophyta; class Magnoliopsida; order Asparagales; family Amaryllidaceae; genus Agapanthus; species Agapanthus africanus. The sequence goes on along the minus strand of CM057346.1, from coordinate 100,185,798 downwards.
TTAATATAATGTGAACATGAACGGACTCGCATATACCCCGGTACTGCCCCATTCCAGCACCTGAATATAAGTAGTCGCTCATATTAGGCTTAAATGGTTCATCATTTAGTTTGTTGTTTTTATTTAGTTTGTGATTATGAACTGCCTCGCATATACCCCGGTACTATCCATTCCAGCACCTGAGTATATGTAGTAGCTCACGTCAAGTTCTTAAACAACTTGTTCTTATATTTTTGAAAACCCCTGATAGCCAGCGAATAACAATGGAAAGCATCCCGTGTATATTCGGGACCACGGCCCTATATTCCTAGTTCTGACCTAGGACGCACTGCTAGGCGCTCATGAACATTGAAAATTGTATTACAGCTCGGAAAATTTGTAAAGACATTTCCATTGAGAAGAAAAACAGTAACATATGGTAGCAAGCTACCCGGACCACCATGGCACTGTAAGTCGACGTTACCCACCCCACGTGTTTGCGGGGAGGCGGAATAGGTAAAAAATAATTTTTTCAAACAAGGTAATATCGACTATGCATAAAAATCTTTGCTAAAGCTTGATTAACAAACAAACTAGGAGTTGTAACTACTATGTAAAATGATTATACCTCAAGCTACAAGTCCTTCTTTTCCTCTTTGATGTGAGCTCCTTAGAGTGGTAGTGGATGCGCCTTCTCGTCGGCTTCTCGAAGTAGTAGAAGATCCACCCGAGAGTTCCAACCTTGAGCTAAACCTCCAAGATAATGCAACTAGATCACTTGGGGTGCTAGACTAAGTGATCTAGAATAAGTAGAGTGTGATTATGGGTAGCTTATCTCACTAAACCCTTGATTCTCAACTCATGAGACACTAGGGTTTTAAGAGGAAGAAGAAGAGTGCAAGCTTAGGAGAGAGAATGTATTTTTTATAATGATAATAAAAATTGGAATGGATAACTTATATATGACCATTTGTCATGGCATGAAAAATATCTCATCAAAATATCTAGCTCAAAAATATCTTATCAAAATATCTATGGTCAACAAGTCAAGCCAAGTCAAATGGTCAACCAAGTAGCCATGCCAAAAAGATTATCATTTATCAAAAATAACTAATACTTTTCCTTTTCTCATATTTGCTTGGACCAAGTCAATGGTCAAAACCCTAATGAGATGTCTCCTTCTTCACCCCCTCTCATCTGTATATGCATACCCGCATCCGTGTTCCGAGAAACACGAATATAATGAGACGAAGCTAATCCAATAATCAAATACTAGGATCCGGCTTAAACCAAATCCCACTAGTATTGTCTGCTCGAACACCACACGCGCTTAAGCACACGTATGTGATCGAACCCTATCGTAAAACCATACGACCTCTACTCGTTTCGCCCGAAGCTGGGAAACCCTCTGTATGGGACTTTAAAGACTCGACACTACGTTGGCAGTGGGTTTAACCACAGGCCGCAAGCGGTACTAGCTGTACATAATGGTCCCCAGGTAGATGTTGATAAGAAGCCGATGAGGAAACCCATCCGGACTCCTACTGAGCCTGAATGTGACAATCTCCGTACAGTCCGGTATGTTCGTCTAAGAGTGTTGCATATCGGGCCTAGGGGCGGCAAGCGTCAGACCCCTAATAGCGGTATAAATCGTGTCGGAGTACATTCCAAAACACCCTGAGAAATTACTGGAGTACCAACCAATAAATCTCACTTGCCCTGGCCAGGAACTTTGTGTAATGGCATTCCGAACACAGCGCGACATCAACCCCCAATACCGGGAGAGACGGATCCTATCTAACCGCCACTGCCTCCAAGTGCTTCGGGACTGCACCTAACTGCTACCTGTTTGCATGACTCAATAGAGCCGTGGTAGGGTAGCAATCTAAGAATAGTGGGAACACACTTGAGGCGAAGTAGCAGTGTCAAGTCAACGGACTAAGCTGTACTCATGTCACCTGGGAACTGCTAACTGATGATGGGTATAATACCAACCAACAGTTCCCGACGAGTCATGTCCAGTGTACTCATAACCTAACGAGCACCTGCATACTATCTCCAGTACGGCGTACTAATGGCTGCGGGACAGACCATCTCCCCTGCTGGGATGAGAAGACTATACACTAGTCTACTCTGGAGTATCGATGCCCTGTCTCGATAATCCTACGACTAGGGACCTGTATAAGGATGTGCTTGTAGACTACCCAGCCCCACTAGTGTGACTGCCATCACAACACTGGTAGTCAAGTAAAGATTCTAAAGGCTCTATCAATATGTATTAGTGATATGTTAAAAGAAACACATACACATATTAAGATAGATACAAACCAAGTAGCATACTACCATATCGAGCACGACTGTCATAAATCCATGTATATATCCCAAGCTTCCAAAATATAATATACAAGCTAGTACTATACAATAATGGCCTCTGGGGCATATTACACTAACAATCTCCCACTTGCACTAAGGCCATGTGCTGGCATATCGCAGACCTATCATCTCGAATAGCCTCTCGAACTGCGTCTGAGGGATGGCCTTTGTGAATGGATCTGCAGTGTTGTCTTCAGTAGCAACTCTCCGACCCTCGATCTCCCGGCGATCCACGATCTTCCTGATCAGGTGATACCGCCTCAAGATGTGTCTGGACTTCTGATGGGACCTGGGTTCCTTCGCTAAAGCTATAGCCCCGTTGTTGTCACAATATAGAAGTATTGGATCAATAATGGATAGAACCACCTGAAGTTTTATTAAGAACTTTCTTATCCAGACTGCTTCTATTGCGGCATCAGAAGCTGCGATATACTCCACTTCCATCGTTGAGTCAGCAACGGTGTCCTGCTTGGAACTCTTCTAACAGACCGTCCCTCCATTGAGGGTAAAGATATAACTCGACATGGATTTGGAGTCATCCTTGTCACTCTGGAAGCTGGAGTCAGCAAAGGCCTCGATCTGGAGGTCTTTTCCGCCGTAAACCAAGAACATATCCTTAGTCCTTCTCAGGTACTTGAGAATGTTCTTTACTGCTGTCTAGTGCTTCTCCCCAGAGTTTGACTGATACCGGCTTACCACACTCAATGCGTAAGCAACATCTGGTCTAGTACACAACATCACATACATTATGGAGCCTACCGCAGAAGCGTAGGGTATAATAGACATGCAATCCCTTTCCAAATCAGTCTTGTGAGACATCTCTTTGGAGAGGGTGATTCCGTGACAAGCCGATAAATTACCGCGCTTTGAATCTTCTATACTGAATCTTTTCAGTATGGTGTCGATGTACCTGGACTGCAAAAGTCCCAACATCCTCTTAGATCTATCACGATAGATCTGGATCCCCAGAATATAAAAGGCATCACCCAAGTCTTTTATGGAGAACCTGTGTAACAAGAATCCTTTGACAGATTGTAGCATAGGAATGTCATTTCTTATCAAGAGAATGTCATCCACATACAAGATGAGGAATACAACAGTTCGTGCTATAATCTTACTATAAATGTATGGCTCATCTGGATTTTTGATAAAGTCAAATTCTTTGACCGTTTCATCAAAACAGATGTTCCAACTCCGCGATGCCTGTTTTAGTCCATAGATGGACTTAAGCAACTTGCACACTTTCCCGCTGCTCCTACTCTGAATGAAACCCTCTGGCTGGTCCATATAGACACGCTCTTCAAAATTTCCATTTAGAAAAAGCGGTTTTTACGTTCATCTGCCAAATCTCATAATCGTGGAAGGCAGCAATGGCAAGAAGGTTACAAATGGATTTGAGCATAGCCACTGGAGAAAAGGTTTCGTCATAGTCCAAACCAGGTCTTTGACGAAAACCCTTTGTAACAAGTCTAGCCTTATAGGTTTCAACCTGTCCCTATACACCAATCTTCTTTCTGAAGATCCATTTGCAGCCTACGGGTTTTACCCCTTCTAGAGCAATGTCCAAAGTCCATACTTTGTTGGTGTACATGGACTCCATTTCGGTCCGCATTGCATCCAGCCATCTTACCGAGTCAGTGCTCTGAATGGCCTGCTGGAAGTTTGTCGGCTCATCATTATCAATGATGCAATCCTCTTTATCCCCGTCTACGAGAAAACCGTAGTATCTCTCAGGCGGATGAGCCAGCCTACTACTCCGGCGGAGAGGTGCGGGAATGTCCTGTTCTTTTGAAACTTCTAGTTCCACCAAGCTTTCAGTAATAGCTTCTGGTTCTGGAATTTCTTTCAGTTCTATTGCGCTCCCACTTGTTTCCTTTTCTAAAAACCGATGTTCCAGAAAGTGGGCATGACGAGAAATAAAAACCTTTTGTTCCTTTGCGTAATAGAAAAGATACCCCGTGGAGTTCTTTGGGTATCCCACAAACTTACACAGCACTGAGCGTGCCTCGAGTTTGTCCGTATGCTGCTTTTTAACAAAAGCTGGACATCCCCATATTTTCAAATAATGAAGATAAGGTTTCTTCCCACTCCACATCTAATATGGAGTGGTAGGCACAGTCTTGGTAGGAACCTTGTTCAAAATATATGCAGCCGATTCTAGTGCATAGCCCCAGAATGATCGCGGCAACTCAGCGTTATTCATCATGGAACGTACCATATCCAATAGGGTTCGGTTCCTTCTCTCCGATACACCGTTGTGTTGTGGTGTATATGGAAGAGTAAGCTGAGAGAGAATTCCATTCTCTTTTAGGTAATTTAGGAACTCAGCACTCAAGTATTCATCACCTTGATCAGATCTCAGTGTGTCACGCCCCGCTTCCCAGAGTACGCTAGATTGGGCACGTGACATAGCCAACCATGCTACCTGTGGGTAGGAAGTATCCATCCACAGTCACATTACGGCTGTAGAGATATCAAGAACAAGATAAAATTATCTAAAACATGTCCATAATCCAGAATAACAGGAGTCAATAATAAATAAATGCGGAAGCAAATGATCCAATACAAATAACTGAAAAGTGTGTCCCATAATGCGGGCTCACATCAGGAAATAAATGCAGGAAATAAAACTAACTACTACTGAACTCACAGCTCAGCCTGCTGGCTGAAGTACTCCTGCTCGGACTGCAACAGCGGTACGGAATCTGGGCCATGCAAAACCCAGACGTCAGCGCGTCATGTCATCAAGTAATATAATATGAACAGTGTAGCAGTCAATGTAATATAAACATGAATACAGCAAGAATAACAATAATATGAATCATACCAGTACAGGGTAGCGTGCAGTGGGTAAACTAAACTGTTCTATCAGGTTTTCTATTCTAAAGTCTTTGAAATCAATTTGAGTAATCCTCCATGTAACTCAAAGGATATGTCCCGTTACCCCCCGGGACCACGGATCAGGAATATGTGAACCAATAGTGGTTCTGTCCCGTTACCCCCCGGGACCACGGATCAGGAAATGTAAGAGTCACGAATGGCTCTGTCCCGTTACCCCCCGGGACCACGGATCAGGAAAATGTAAGAGTCACGAATGGCTCTGTCCCGTTATCCCCCGGGACCACGGATCAAGTAATACCCTTTTAAGTTACACTTTAGTTTACACTTTTGATTTCCCCATACTCCCAAGTTGTGTATGTCAAGTCAGGTATTCAATAATTAAGAACTAATACCAACACAGGATCAGGTAAGAGCAGGTTTGTCTGGATAGACAACAGGAACGGTCCGTGAGGACTACAGGTCAGATTTGTTGGCATTAGTAACAAGATCAGGTAACAGGTAAAACCATGGTACATCTGGTCAAGTCAGGTAGTACATAGGAATCATGTCATGTCAAGTAGTAGTGTATCAAGTCATGTCAGGGGTGCACAAATATCACGTGGGTGCTCATAATCAAACTATAATAAGTATGGGTACACAAAATAAGTATGGGGTACTAATATAACAATAAAATGGAATAATGTGATATGGTATGCAAATAGATATAATTTCAAGGATATGGATGCACAGTTATCGATTAGGGTTACATTTATAGTTCCAATATTAATTAGGATGCAATTTATTAAACATGGAGTGTTAATATCACAATATTACGTACTAATGTGATCTATGGATGCAATTATATGTATCTTAAATGCGATGGATGCAAACGGGTATCCGAAAAGTTATAAAACTATAAAATGGTAATGTGAGATGTACAACTAAGCAATATGTGATAAAAATATTGATATAATAATATTAATATGGATAGCATATTCAAAACGATTAATAACTATAAAAGTGGTATTGATTAACCATGCACAAGAAGGTTCCGTTCAGAAATTCAGCGTCACCCTAATTTGTAAAATAGCTTAAAAATAACAAACGTTCTCCAAAAGGGACGTGTCTTATACCAAAACAAAGATAATTCAATAAGGTTTTCAGTTTTATAAGTATAAGCATCTTAGGTTGTCCCTACAAAAAGTTATGAACATTCGAAGTTGAAAGTTTGCTGCTGGAATTTCCCTGGACAGCAGTTTGGAGACATTTTCATTTGCATTTTACGTTATTTAAACAATTTATTTTGCAATTAAATATTTCATAGAGTTATAGTATTCTGAGTTAGCTTCGTAACGAACTAAAGAACGTATACTAATGATTTTTCTATGATTTATAATGAATTTTATAAGATAAGGTGTACAGTAAATTTCAGATTTGTCATATCCGATTTTTCAACGACGTTTCATATGTAAACTATAAGATTTTCAAATGTATAACATTATAAAATGATGATTATAAACTAGTTAAAGATAATAATAATAAATATTACGACGATAGATATTTTAAATGATATGGTTGCAGTATAATGTAATCTAGTATGTCACAAGATAAGTTTTCATGATCTAGATTTAATATGATATAAACGGATGCAATCGGAACATCGAAACGTTATAAAATTAAACATGAGGTACTAGATTTAAACCATTGGTATGGTATTTATTTAAATAGGTATAAAATGAATTATATAGCATGTAGCAAGATTAACTTGCCTCGATGGGTCGCGAATCGGGAACACGGAACGTTAACCGTCGACGGGGAAAACTCGCGACGGGCGCACGGTTTACGGAATGAACCCAAACGATGAACAAAGGAACCACACCGATCGGGGTACCTCGCTGGAACGTCGAGAAGCTTCACCGGCACGACGGAATTCCGGCAACAAAAGAACAGTTAAAAAAATGAGAAACGAGACATGAAGCAAGAAGAGAAAGAATGATAAAGAGAAGTACGAGAGAATGTATGAGGGGGAGAGAGAGAGAAAAAAGTGGAGAGAGAGAGAGAGCGAGCGAGAGAGAGAAAGTGGGGCCCATGGGGTTAAAGGGGAGGTTGCGATTGGCTGAGAGAATAAATTGAGAAGGATATAAAAGATTGTAAAAATATTATATGGTTAACTTAAAGATTTAAAAGATAGATAATGAACAGTAAGATATCAGGTTAGTTAGAAAAATATATGCGATGGTTTTAATAATATTAAAATTTGGGATTTTGGCGCCAAATAAAACATTTCCAAATCGCGCCCGGGTCGAGTCCAAAAATTTGAAATTGAAATAATAGGATTTTAAGCGGGATCCAAATTTTAAAATTAAGTGTTTTATGATTAAAAAGTATAACCCCAAAACGGACACACGTACGTGCACGCAGCTATCCAAACTCGCCCGTTTCACTGAACGGGACGAGAACACAATGCGCGGACGCTACCACGAGGCTAGGGGTGTCAAGTAGGCCAAGATGAATATTTTCAATTTTATTTTAGATGCCAAAATTTGTTATATGTAGAAATGACTTTGCCGGGTAAATTTTTACAGTAAGCAACAAACGAGCAAGTTAAATGAAATGAGTACCATATATGCTCAAACAGTAACTGAAAATAGTAGCATTGGGCTCGGGTATTACATTATACCCAACTACAAAAAGAATTTCGTCCTCGAAATTCCAAGAATACAAAGATAGATAACTATAAGAAAAGGTGAGGAAACTTCTGCCGGATTTCATCTTCTCGTTCCCAAGTGGACTCTCCACGCGAGCGATTACCCCAAGAAACAAGCATAAGGGGGATAAGCTTGTTCTTAAGAACTTTTTCCCTTCGATCCACGATTTCAATCGGTCGCTCTTCAAAAGTCAAGTCTTCTCGTATTGTTAGCTCCGAATGATCCAAAACGTGTGTTTCATCTCGAACCTACTTACGGAGTTGAGATACGTGAAACACATCGTGCACATTTGCCAAGGACTGCGGTAACGCCAAACGATACGCTACCTCACCAACACGCTCCACGATCTCAAGGGTCCAACGAATCGAGGACTAAGCTTTCCTCGACTTCCAAAACGAATCACCCCTCTAGTCGGTGATATCTTCAAGAATACCAATCACCCACGGTGAACTCCAGAGGTCTTCTTGACGTATCTGCCCAACTCTTCTGTCGGTCCTGTACTGCCTTCATATGATTTCTGATAGGGTTAACTTTCTCAACTGTCTGCACAACCAAATCTGGTCCCAATAATCTTCGTTCACCGACATCGTCCCAACAAACAGGTGAACGGCATTTACGACCATACAAAGCTTCAAATGGAGCCATCTGAATAGTTGCCTGAAAACTGTTGTTGTAAGACAACTCCACCAAAAGTAGATGATCCTCCCAAGACCCCTTGATGTCCAACCTGCATGTTCTCAACGTATCCTCAAGAGTTTGGATCGTTCTCTCCGACTGACCATCAGTTTGAGGATGATAATCTGTGCTAAACTTCAATCGAGTCCCCAAACTTTCCTGTGAACTCCTCCAGAAGTGTGATAAGAACCGAGTGTCTCGATTGGACACGATGCTCACCGGTACTCCATGCAATCTTATAATCTCCTGCATGTACCGCTCTGCCAAAGTCTCTGTTGATTGACCAATCCGAACAGGAATAAAGTGAGCTGCCTTGGTCAATCGGTCAACAATTACCCATACTGCATTGTTGCCTTTTGGACTCTGCGGTAAAGCCGTCACGAAATCCATGGTTATATGTTCCCACTTCCACTGAGGAATCGGAAGTGGTTGCAATAAACCAGCAACCCTTTGATGTTCAGCCTTAGCTTGCTGACACACCAAGCACTTCGCCACAAAGCGAGCAATCTCCCGCTTCATACCCTCCCACCAGAAATGTTGTCGAATATCTCGGTACATCTTTGTGCCTCTTGGATGTACAGAATAAGCTGAACTGTGTGCCTCCTTCATAAGCTCTTCACGAACATCACCCTTTGGCACACACAAACGGCTACCATACCTCAACGAACCATCTTCGTGGATCAATAAATCTGTTTGTAGCCCGGCTTCAACCTGCTCTCTAAACTTTTGCAGTCTAGGATCCTGCGATTGAGCTGCTTTAATATTCTCGATCAAAGACGAATGTACTTGCAGCTGCAACAACTGTCCCATAGAACGCGGTAGCACAACCTCCAAGTCAAATCTTCGAAAATCTGCGACTATCTCCTCCTGCGTAGTTAACACTTGAATTACTGGTAACCGACTAAGCGCATCCGGCACAACATTAACCTTCCCCGGATGGTACTTAAGATCAAGATCGTAGTCAGCCATCAGCTCTAACCATCTACGCTGCCTCATGTTAAGCTCCTTCTGTGTGAACACATACTTCAAGCTCTTATGATCTGTAAAAACTTCGACTCTTTCGCCCAAAAGGTAGTGTCTCCAAATCTTCAAAGCGAAAATCACAGCCGCAAGCTCCAAGTCATGAGTTGGATAATTCTTCTCATGGGTCTTCAACTGTCTCGATGCGTATGCTACAACCTTCCCATGCTGCATCAAAACACATCCCAATCCTTTCCCAGATGCGTCGCTATGAATCACCAATCCTCCAGAATTGTCTGGCACGGTCAGAATAGGGGCGGTTATCAACTTTTGCTTCAACGTCTCGAAAGCTAACGCACACTTATCCGCCCATACAAAAGGTACCTCCTTGCGTGTAAGCTTGGTCAACGGCTCTGCCAGACGAGCAAAGTTCTCCACAAATCTCCTGTAGTATCCGGCTAATCCAAGGAAACTTCTTATCTCAGCAATATTCTTTGGAATAGGCCAATCTCGAACTGCTGCAATCTTTTCTGGATCGACGACAATGCCATCGCCAGACACAACATGCCCCAAAAACCTTACTTCCTCCAGCCAAAACTCGCACTTACTCATCTTCGCATACAATTTCTCCTGTCTCAACGTCTGCAGTGCGATCTTCAAATGCTCAGCATGATCTTCAAAACTCTTCGAGTAAACCAGAATATCGTCAATGAATACCACAATGAACTGATCCAAGAACGGTGAAAAGATTCGGTTCATCAAGTCCATGAATACTGCCGGCGCATTCGTTACTCCGAAGGGCATCACTAAGTACTCGTAATGTCCATACCGAGTTCGGAACGCCGTTTTGCAAATATCTTCTGTTTTCACTCGGACCTGATGATATCCGGATCGTAAATCCAACTTCGAGAATACCCTCGAGCCACTAAGCTGCTCAAAAAGTTCTCCAATGCGAGGGATCGGGTACTTGTTCTTGATAGCCACCCGGTTTAATTCTCGATAGTCGATGCACATCCTTCTTGTGCCATCCTTCTTCTTTACTAGAAGAACTGGAGCTCCCCAAGGCGAGTTACTGCTTCGAATCCAACCCTTTTCAAGCAATTCAGCAACCTGTTTCTTTACTTCTTCCAACTTTACTAGCGCCATTGGATAATACGCTTTAGATACTGACGCTGCACCAGGAATAAGATCAATTGCGAACTCCATGTCTCTCCTCGGCGGTAAACCCGATATATCTTTAAACACGTCCATAGAATCACGAACAACAGCCGGCTCTTTACTTTCATCACTTCCATTGATGCAAGAATATTGTTTGTCGGCTTAACCCTAAACTCGACCGGCCCGACCGAACTGCTTCCTTAACGCAACTGCTGTCTGCTGCAAACTCCCTTTCATCCCAGATAAACTCTGCTGCTCTTGGCTGCTGCAAGTATTTGTGAGAAAGTGGTCAAACCCAGGGAGACAATCTGCCTCTGGATGTCCACATCCAGTCTGCGCATGAACCTCTGTGCCCTGTCTGCAACGTTGGCAACTAAAGGTCCAGCGAAACTACTGAGTCTCGTCCATTCTGCTATATGCACATCTACGGGTGCTCCCTTCTGCTTTAGTCTGATGAACTTCTCTTCCATTTCCTCCCGTGCAGTCCGCGGGAAGAACTTCTCCAGGAAACTCTTAGAAAAATCCGCCCACTTGATCGGCTTGGGCAAGCGGGTCTCCTCAACAAGCCACCATTCTCGGGCGTAGTCCACTAGCTGAATGCGTACCACAACAACTTTTTTGTCATCTGGAATCTGTGCCGCAAAAAGCAAGTTCTCTGTGTCAACTAGCCACTGCTCCACTGGCAACGATTCCTTTAAACCAGTAAATGTAGACGGACTCAACCGCCTGAAATCTGCTACGGTCCCTACTCAGTCAACTGGTCTAGCTCCAACATTGTTCACAGACTGCTGAACGATCTACAAACCTTCCCGAAACGAGTCCGCTTGCTGCTGGATCAGCTCGGTCTGTTTCTTTGATTCTCCAGCATTCCTCTTATCACTCCAAGTATGGCGGCTTCGTCCACACGCCTCTGGTATGTCTTAATTTCTTACCAGCCATAATCCTGAACTCAAAATACCCAACATTAGAATGATGATAGATTTTGAATATAGATCAAGGCTAGAACTCCAAGATACTTAAATAGAGTACCGCATTGTAACTATGCCGTGGTATCATAGCCACAATTACATAACTCCATCCAAGTCGCCTAAGTCCTAGAGATAACAAGGAATCAGGTTTTCGAATCGATATGCAAAGGAAGTTTGCACATCGTAAAAGATATAATCAGGAAGAATGTGATTCAAGAATGGTAAAACGGTCAAGGTGGCAGGACATGTTTCCTAAACACGGGTATTCTGATTCGTGTATTGGGTACAATACCCAACTACAAAAGAATCAACCCGACTATCCTATGGCTCTGATACCAAAAGAACCATGTCACGCCCCGCTTCCCAGAGTACGCTAGATTGGGCACGTGACATAGCCAACCATGCTACCTGTGGGTAGGAAGTATCCATCCACAGTCACATTACGGCTGTAGAGATATCAAGAACAAGATAAAATTATCTAAAACATGTCCATAATCCAGAATAACAGGAGTCAATAATAAATAAATGCGGAAGCAAATGATCCAATACAAATAAATGAAAAGTGTGTCCCATAATGCGGGCTCACATCAGGAAATAAATGCAGGAAATAAAACTAACTACTACTGAACTCACAGCTCAGCCTGCTGGCTGAAGTACTCCTGCTCGGACTGCAACAGCGGTACGGAATCTGGGCCATGCAAAACCCAGACGTCAGCGCGTCATGTCATCAAGTAATATAATATGAACAGTGTAGCAGGCAATATAATATAAACATGAATACAGCAAGAATAACAATAATATGAATCATACCAGTACAGGGTAGCGTGCAGTGGGTAAACTAAACTGTTCTATCAGGTTTTCTATTCTAAAGTCTTTGAAATCAATTTGAGTAATCCTCCATTTAACTCAAAGGATATGTCCCGTTACCCCCCGGGACCACGGATCAGGAATATGTGAACCAATAGTGGTTCTGTCCCGTTACCCCCCGGGACCACGGATCAGGAAATGTAAGAGTCACGAATGGCTCTGTCCCGTTACCCCCCGGGACCACGGATCAGGAAAATGTAAGAGTCACGAATGGCTCTGTCCCGTTACCCCCCGGGACCACGGATCAAGTAATACCCTTTTAAGTTACACTTTAGTTTACACTTTTGATTTCCCCATACTCCCAAGTTGTGTATGTCAAGTCAGGTATTCAGTAATTAAGAACTAATGCCAACACAGGATCAGGTAAGAGCAGGTTTGTCTGGATAGACAACAGGAACGGTCCGTGAGGACTACAGGTCAGATTTGTTGGCATTAGTAACAAGATCAGGTAACAGGTAAAACCATGGTACATCAGGTCAAGTCAGGTAGTACATAGGTATCATGTCATGTCAAGTAGTAGTGTATCAAGTCATGTCAGGGGTGCACAAATATCACGTGGGTGCTCATAATCAAACTATAATAAGTATGGGTACACAAAACAAGTATGGGGTACTAATATAACAATAAAATGAAATAATGTGATATGGTATGCAAATAGATATAATTTCAAGGATATGGATGCACAGTTATCGATTAGGGTTATATTTATAGTTCCAATATTAATTAGGATGCAATTTATTAAACATGGAGTGTTAATATCACAGTATTACGTAGTAATGTGATCTATGGATGCAATTATATGTATCTTAAATGCGATGGATGCAAACGGGTATCCGAAAAGTTATAAAACTATAAAATGGTAATGTGGGATGTACAACTAAGCAATATGTGATAAAAATATTGATATAATAATATTAATATGGATAGCATATTCAAAGCGATTAATAACTATAAAAGTGGTATTGATTAACTATGCACAAGAAGGTTCCGTTAAGAAATTCAGCGTCACCCTAATTTGTAAAATAGCTTAAAAATAACAAACGTTCTCCAAAAGGGACGTGTCTTATACCAAAACAAAGATAATTCAATAAGGTTTTCAGTTTTATAAGTATAAGCATCTTAGGTTGTCCCTACAAAAAGTTATGAACATTCGAAGTTGAAACTTTGCTGCTGGAATTTCCCTGGACAGCAGTTTGGAGATATTTTCATTTACATTTTACGTTATTTAAACAATTTATTTTGCATGTAAATATTTCATAGAGTTATATTATTCTGAGTTAGCTTCGTAACGAACTAAAGAACGTATACTAATGATTTTTCTATGATTTATAATGAATTTTATAAGATAAGGTGTACAGTAAATTTCAGATTTGTCATATCCGATTTTTCAACGACGTTTCATGTGTAAACTATAAGATTTTCAAATGTATAACTTTATAAAATGAAGATTATAAACTAGTTAAAGATAATAATAATAAATATTACGACGATATATATTTTAAATGATATGGTTGCAGTATAATGTAATCTAGTATGTCACAAGATAAGTTTTCATGATCTAGATTTAATATGATATAAACGGATGCAATCGGAATATCGAAACGTTATAAAATTAAACATGAGGTACTAGATTTAAACCATAGGTATGGTATTTATTTAAATAGGTATAAAATGAATTATATAGCATGTAGCAAGATTAACTTGCCTCGATGGGTCGCGAATCGGGAACACGGAACGTTAACCGTCGACGGGGAAAACTCGCGACGGGCGCATGGTTCACGGAATGAACCCAAACGATGAATAAAGGAACCACACGGGTCGGGGTACCTCGTTGGAACGTCGAGAAGCGTCACCGGCACGACGGAATTCCGGCAACAAAAGAACAGTTAAAAGAATGAGAAACGAGACATGAAGCAAGAAGAGAAAGAATGATAAAGAGAAGTACGAGAGAATATATGAGGGGGGGAGAAAGAGAAAAAAGTGGAGGGAGAGAGAGAGAGAGCGAGAGAGAGAGAGAAAGTGGGGCCCACGGGGTTAAAGCGGAGGTTGCGATTGGCTGAGAGAATAAATTGAGAAGGATATAAAAGATTGTAAAAATATTATATGGTTAACTTAAAGATTTAAAAGATAGGTAATGAACAGTAAGATATCAGGTTAGTTAGAAAAATATATGCGATGGTTTTAATAATATTAAAATTTGGGATTTTGGCACCAAATAAAACATTTCCAAATCGCGCCCGGGTCGAGTTCAAAAATTTGAAATTGAAATAATAGGATTTTAAGCGGGATCCAAATTTTAAAATTAAGTGTTTTATGATTAAAAAGCATACCCCCAAAACGGACACATGTACGTGCACGTAGCTATCTAAACTCGCCCGTTTCACTGAACGGGACGAGAACACAATGCGCGGACGCTACCACGAGGCTAGGGGTGTCAAGTAGGCCAAGATGAATATTTTCAATTTTATTTTAGATGCCAAAATTTGTTATATGTAGAAATGACTTTGCCGGGTAAATTTTTACAGTAAGCAACAAACGAGCAAGTTAAATGAAATGAGTACCATATTATGCTCAAACAGTAACTGAAAATAGTAGAATTGGGCTCAGGTGTTACACAGTGTCTTGATACTTTTGCCGGTTTGTTTTTCCACTTCATTCTTATATTCCCGGAATTTCTCAAAGGCCTCGGATTTATATTTCATCAAGAAAATATGTCCATACCTAGAGAAATCATCCGTAAAATTAATGAAATAGGAATAACCACTACTTGCATGTGTAGACATTGGACCACACACATCGTTGTGTATGAGTTCCAAGAGCTCACTCGCTCTTACTCCGTGTCCAGTGAACGGAGTTTTTGTCATCTTTCCTTTGAGACATGATTGACAATTTGCATAAGATTGATATTCGAACGGATCCAAATATCCTTCTTTATGTAACTTGGTTAACCTTGTCTCATTGATGTGACCTAGTCTACAATGCCATAAAAAGCTTGATTTAATTCTGGAGTCTTTCTTTTATGTGTGTTCTGGACATTGAAAACTTGTAGTTGGTTTAATACGTATATACCATTGTTTAGAGTACCTGACCCAATCAGACCATGATTAAGGTGGATGTTTACGACATCGCTTACAAATGTAAAATCATAACTTTCTTTAGATAACAAAGATACTAAAATGATATTACAAGTCAAACTAGGTACACAAAAACAGTTGCGCAAAACTAAAATATGTCCACTCGTCAATCCAAAGTGATATTCCCCTACGGACACAGCATCCACGCTCGCTCCGTTAGCAACCCTGAGGGTCATATCACCGGTCTTCAGAACTCTACGGCTTCTCAGTGCCTGCAAAGAATTGCATATATGAGATCCTGATCCGGTATTCAATACCCAAGAAGTAGAGTTGATTGACAGACAGTTTTCAATTACAAACACACCTGAAGCCGAAACCACAACTTGCCTCGGGTTCTGGTTCTTGGCTTTCCAAGCCTTACAATCTTTCTTCCAATGGCCCTTCTTGTGACAGTAGAAACATTCTTCCTTTCCTACTGTCGGCCCTGCCACTTTTGCTTTTCCCTTGGCTTCCACCTTACTAACACCGTCTCTCGGTTTGGTAGGGGTCTTCTTCTTCTTTCCTTTGGCTTTCGCCTTGGACCGAGAAGAGGAAGCACCACCAACAAACAGAGTGGGTGTTTTCCTGGCTTTCTGCAGGGTGCCCTCTGCACTCCTCAACATATTGAGGAGTTCCGGAAGTTCAACTTCTTTACCTTGAATATTAAAATTCAAGATAAATTGGGCGTAGGTGGAAGGAAGGGACTGGAGAATCAAGTCTGTATACAACTCGTTCTCTAACGTGGTCCCGAGATCCGCGAGCTCCTCAATGTAGCCAATCATTTTAAGCACGTGTTCCCTTACAGATGATCCGACGGCCAACCTCGCCTGAAATAGCTTCTTCGAGGTCTCGTATCTTGCGATACGAGATTGCTCTCTATATATTTCCTTGGTATGGAGGAATATGGATTCAAGATCCATATTCTCGTGCCGTCTCTGGTGCTCATTATCCATAGAGGCCAGCACGAGGCACTTGTGTAACACCCGAGCCCAATAGTACTATTTCTGTTACTGGTTGAGTGTTTGACATTGCTCATTTCATTTATTTTGCCTGTTTGGGTCTCACTGTAAAATTTTAACCGGCTAACTCATTTTTGCATATAACAAATTTTAACACCTAAACTAAAATTAAAAATATCCATATTGGCCTACTCGCCACCCCTAGCCGCGTGGTAGTGTCCGCGCGTCGAGTTTTCATCCCGTTCGGTGAAACGGGCGAGTTTGGACGGCTACGCGCGCGTGCAAGTGTCCGACTTGGGGGCATGCTTTTTGATCATAAAACACCTCATTTTAAAATTTGGAACCCGCTCAAAATCCTATTATTTAAATTTCAAATTTTTGGGCGCAGCCCGGGCGCGATTTGGAAATATTTCATTTAGCGCCAAAATCCCAACTTAATTAAATATTATAAAACTATATTATATATATTCATACCTTACTCAGTTACGTTTTTAACCAATTAAATATTTGGAAATCTTTTTAAATCCCCTTCCTTTTTCTCGCTGGCCAATCACGGGGGGTTTAAACTCTCGTGGGCCCCGCCTCCGTCCTCTCTCTACCTCTCTATCTCTCCTCTCTCTTTCACTGTCTCTATCTCTCTCTTCCTCTAATCTCTCTCTCTCTCTCTAACCCTCTCTCTCTCTATCCCTATATATATATTCTCCTCGTCTCCTTTTTCTCGCTGAACCCACGCGCAGAAGAACAAACCACCACGAGAAACCCCCCATCGCAACCCTAGCCCAGCCTTGTTCCCCGTCGCCGCTGCAGCCCAACGCCGACACCACAACCACCATCATCCTCGTCGCACCACCACCATCCTTCCTCCTCTCCTACGTCCCCGTGCAGCCCAACACCGTAGCCACCTGCACCCACCGTGCCCGCCGTCGCCGCAGCAACCCGTCGCCGACGACGCCAGCATCTTCCCCTTCGCCCCTCTTCCCGACCTCAACACCTTCCTCCTCCTCCCGAGTGCCCGGCGCCGCAACAGAACCCAACAGCAACCCTAGCGCCTTCTCCGGTCGGCCGAAAACGCCGCCGTCGACCCTCGTCGTCGTCACCTGCGCCACCGCCGACCGCCTCCTCTTCACCTGCAACCCAAACCCGGCCATTCCTCTCCCGCCTCACCGTTTCTCCTCCTCCAGCAACCTACAGCCGAGTTTGCCGCCGCCGCTTCCTCGCCGGCGCCTCATCGCCGTCGACCCCGTCGCTATCGCGACCCTTGCAACCCCAGTAAGCTTCCCTTCACTTTCCCCTTCCTTTCTCCCCTCGCTGGTTGTTATTTGTCCGTGCGTAGTATTCGCTAACTTTTGTCGCTGTTTTGGCGGTTCGCCGGAATCCGGCCGTGCTGACGACTTGACCCGACATTCCAGCAAGGTACCCCGGTCCGCGTGGTCCCACTGTTCGTTGCTTGGACTCGATCCGTGAACCGTGCGTCCGTCGTGTGTTTTTCCGCCGACGCTACGTCCGTTTTTCCCGGTTCGCGAACCGTCGAGGCAAGTATCACTTGCTACATGCTATACTATATAATTAAATGTGTTTTGACTCATTAAACTTGAAAACTTAACTAGGTATAGCTATTTTATCATTTGGACGCAATATGATTTATATCATGATACAGTTAACCTAGAATCACATTTGCCACTTTAACCCTAATAACGAAGTTACCCGTTAATCACATTTTACCGTCTAAAGGACGATAGCCGTACCCATGTAGCTCTATTTCTTTCTGATATTGATATAACGGTATTGCACCGTCATGCGATCTATGGCACCGCAAGGGGTGCTCGAAACCTGCTAATATGATAAAACGGCTGTACTTACCAATGCACTAATGTGATTAAATAGATTGCTTATTAATTCATTGCATATTTCCTGCTGTTATTCCTTGTTCGATTATATACCTGTTGTGAGCACACCCTCGATTGTGTTACATATTGACCTGACCTTGCTACACATGACATATATATATATATACCGATGCACCGGACATGGTACCCTTTACTATCGACTTAACCTGATGTACCATGACCTGACCTGTTACCTGATCTCATGCCTAATGCCAACAAACCTGACTTGGAGTCCTCATGGACCATTCCTGTTGTCTATCCAGACAAACCTGACCTGTTACCTGATCCTGTGTTGGCATTAGTCCTTGATTATTGAATACCCGACCTGACACATATAACCTGGGGGTATGGGGAAATCAAACGGGTAATCTAAAGTGTAACTTAAAAGGGTATTACTTGATCCGTGGTCCCGGGGGGTAACGGGACAGAGCCATTCGTGACTCTTACATTCCTGATCCGTGGTCCCGGGGGGCAACGGGACAGAACCATTATTGGTTCCCATCTTCCTGATCCGTGGTCCCGGGGGGTAACGGGACATATCCTTTGAGTTACATGGAGGATTACTCGAATTGATTTCAAAGAATTTAGAATAGGAAACCCGATAGAACAGTTAGTTACCCACTGCACACTACCCTGCACTGCTTGTTTCATACTATTGCTTTATTCATGTTTATTTCTGCATTGCTTATTACCATGTTCATATTATATTATTGGTTGACATGACGAGCTGACGTCTGGGTTTTGCATGGCCCAGATTCTTTACCACTGTCGTTGACTGAGCAGGAGTACTCCAGTCAGCAGGCTGATTTGTGAGTTCTGTAGTGATTAGTTTTATTTCCTGCATTTCTTTTCCAGATATGAGCCCGCATTATGGGACATAATTTTCTATTATTGTATTGGATCATTTGCTTCCGCACTTATTTATCATTGACTCTTGTTATTCTGGATTTGGACATGTGTTAGATAGTTTTTATCTTGTTCTTGATATCTCTACAGCCGTAATGTGACTGTGGATGGATACTTCCTACCCACAGGTAGCATGGTTGGCTATGTCACGTGCCCAAATCTTGCGTACTCTGGGAAGCGGGGCGTGACATGGTTCTTTTGGTATCAGATCCATAGGTTAATTGGGTTGATTCTTTTGTAGTTGGGTATTGTACCCGATACACGAATCAGAATACCCGTGTTTAGGAAACATGTCCTGCCACCTTGACCGTTTTACCATTCTTGAATCACATTCTTCCTGATTATATCTTTTACGACGTGCAAACTTACTTTGCATGTCGACTCGAAAACCTAATTTCTTGTTATCCCTAGGACTTGGGCGACTTGGGTGGAGTTAAGTAATTGTGGCTATGATACCGCGGCATAGTTACAATGCGGTACTCTATTTAAGTATCTTGGAGTTCTAGCCTTGATCCATATTCAGAATCTTTCATCATGCTAAAGTTGGGTGTTTTGAGTTCAGGATTATGGCAGGTAAGAATTTGAAGACGTACCAGAGGCGTGTAGACGAAGCCGCCATGCTTGGAGTGATAAGAGGAATGCTGGAAAATCAGAAGAGGCATACTGAGCTGATCCAGCAGCAAGCAGATTCATTTCAGGAGGGTTTACAGGCCATTCGGCAGTCTGTAAACAACGCTGGAGCGAAACCAGTTGACCGGGTAGGGTCCGTGGCAGATTTCAGACGTTTGGGTCCTACTACTTTCACTGGTCTGGAGGAGCCGTTGCCAGCCGAGCAGTGGCTAGTTGACACGGAGAATTTGCTGATTGCGGCATAGATCCCAGAAGACAAAAGAGTTGATGTGGTGCGCACTCAGCTAGTGGATTACGCCCGAGAGTGGTGGCTTGTGGAAGAGACCGGCTGCCCAAGCCGATCAGTTGGGCGGAGTTTTCTAAGAGTTTCCTGGAGAAGTTCTTCCCGCGGACTGCACGGGAGGAAATGGAAGAGAAATTTATTGGGCTGAGGTAGAGTGGAGCACCCGTGGACGTGCATGGAGCAGAATGGACGAGACTCAGTAGTTTCGCTGGACCTTTAGCTACCAACGATGCAGACAGCAATTGCGGTAAGGAAGCAGTTCTGTCGGGCCAGTCGAGTTTAGGGCTAGGCCGACACACAGTGTTCTTGCAGCTATGGAAGTTGATGGTTGTGAAGAACCGGTGGTAGTTCGCGATTTCATGGACGTAGTAAAGATATATCGGGCTTACCGCCGAAGCGAGACATGGAGTTCGCGATTGACCTTATTCCTGGTGCAGCGCCAGTATCTAAAGCTTATTACCCAATGGCACCAGTGGAATTGGAAGAAGTTAAGAAGCAGGTTGGTGAATTGCTTGAGAAGGGTTGGATTCGAAGCAGCAACTCGCCTTGGGGAGCTCCAATTCTTCTAGTAAAGAAGAAGGATGGCACGAGAAGGATGTGCATCGACTATCGAGAATTAAACCGGGTGACTATTAAGAACAAGTACCCGATCCCTTGCATTGGAGAACTTTTGAGCAACTTAGTGGCGCGAGGGTATTCTCGAAACTGGATTTGCGACCCGGATATCATCAGGTCCGAGTGAAAGCAGAAGATATTTGCAAGACGGCATTTCGAACTCGGTATGGGCATTTCGAGTATCTAGTGATGCCCTTCGGAGTAACGAATGCGCCGGCAATATTCATGGATTTGATGAACCGAATCTTTTCTCCATTCTTGGACCAGTTCATTGTGGTATTCATTGACGACATTCTGGTTTACTCGAAGAGTTCGGAAGAGCATGCTGAGCATTTGAAGATCGCACTGCAGACACTGAGACAGGAGAAATTGTATGCGAAGATGAGTAAGTGCGAATTTTGGCTGGAAGAAGTGAAGTTTCTGGGGCATGTTGTGTCGGGCGATGGAATCGCCGTCGATCCCGAAAAGATTGCAGCAGTTCGAGATTGGCCTATTCCAAGAAATGTGGCTGAGGTAAGAAGTTTCCTTGGTTTAGCCGGATACTATAGGAGATTTGTGGAGAACTTCGCTCGTTTGGCGGAACCGTTGACCAAGCTTACGCGCAAGGAAGTACCATTTGTTTGGACGGATAAATGTGCATTGGCTTTCGAGACGTTGAAGCAGAAGTTGATAACCGCCCCTATCCTGACGGTGCCAGACAATTCCGGAGGACTGGTGATTCACAGCGACGCATCTGGAAAAGGATTGGGATGTGTTTTGATGCAGAATGGGAGGGTCGTAGCTTACGCATCAAGACAACTGAAGACCCATGAGAAGAATTACCCGACGCATGACTTGGAGCTTGCGGCTGTGATCTTCGCCTTGAAGATTTTGGAGACACTACCTTTTGGGCGAGAGAGTCGAAGTTTTTACAGATCACAACAGTTTGAAGTATGTGTTCACTCAGAAGAAGTTGAACATGAGGCAACGTAGATGGTTGGAGCTGATGGCCGACTACGACCTTGATCTTAAGTACCATTCGGGAAGGGTTAACGTCGTGCCGGATGCGCTTAGTCGGTTACCAGCGATTCAGGTATTGACAGAGGGAGATCATTGCGGATTTTCGAAGATTTGACTTGGAGGTTGTGCTACCACGTTCTACGGGACAGTTGATGCAGTTGCAAGTACAGTCGTCCTTGGTTGAGAAGATTAAAGCGGCACAATCGCAGGATCCTAGACTGCAAAAGTTTTGAGAGCAGGTTGAAGCCGGACTACGAACAGATTTACTAGTCCACGAAGATGGTTCGTTGAGGTATGGTAGCCGTGTGTGTGTGCCAAAGGGGGATGTGCGTGAAGAGCTTATGAAGGAGGCACACAGTTCAGCTTACTCTGTACATCCAGGAGGTACAAAGATGTACCGGGATATTCGACAGCATTTCGGGTGGGAAGGCATGAAACGAGAGATTGCTCGCTTCGTGGCTAAGTACTTGGCATGTCAGCAAGTCAAGGCTGAACACCAAAGGGTTGCTGGTTTATTGCAACCACTTCCGATTCCTCAGTGGAAGTGGGAATATATGACCATGGATTTCGTGACGGCTTTACCGCGGAGTCCAAAGGGCAACAATGCAGTATGGGTGATTGTTGATCGGTTGACCAAGGCAGCTCACTTTCTTCCTTTTCGGGTTGGTCAATCAACGGAGACTTTGGCAGAGCGGTACATGCAGGAGATTGAAGATTGCATGGAGTACCGGTGAGCATCGTGTCCGATCGGGACACTCGGTTCTTGTCACACTTCTGGAGAAGTTTACAGGAAAGTTTGGGGACTCGATTGAAGTTTAGCACAGCTTATCATCCTCAAACTGATGGTCATTCGGAGAGAACGATCCAAACTCTTGAAGACATGTTGAGAGCGTGCATGTTGGACTTCAAGGGTTCATGGGAGGATCATCTACACTTGGTGGAGTTTTCTTACAACAACAGTTTCCAAGCGACTATTCAGATGGCTCCGTTTGAAGCTTTATATGGTCGTAAGTGCCGTTCACCTGTTTGTTGGGATGACGTTGGTGAACGAAGATTATTGGGACCAGATTTGGTAGTACAGACCGTTGAGAAGGTTAACGCCATCAGAAAGCATATGAAGGCAGCTCAAGACAGACAGAAAAGTTGGGCTGACACGTCAAGAAGACCTCTAGAGTTCGCCGTGGGTGATTTGGTATTCTTGAAGATATCACCGACTAGAGGAGTGATCCGTTTTGGGAGTCGGGGAAAGCTTAGTCCTCGATTCGTTGGACCCTTCGAGATATTGGAGCGTGTTGGAGAGGTAGCGTACCGTTTGGCGTTACCACAATCCTTGGCAGGTGTGCACGATGTGTTTCATGTATCTCAACTACGAAGGTATGTTCGAGATGAAACCCACGTCTTGGATCATTCGGAGTTAACTGTACGGGAGGACCTAACTTTTGAGGAGCGACCGGTTGAAATCAAGGATCGGAGGGAAAAGGTTCTTAAGAACAAGGTTATCCCCCTTGTGCTAGTTTCTTGGGGTAATCGATCGCATGGAGAATCCACTTGGGAGCGTGAAGACGAGATCCGGCAGAAGTTTCCTCACCTTTTCCTGTAGTTATCTATCTTGTATTCTTGGAATTTCGAGGACGAAATTCTTTTGTAGTTGGGTATGATGTAACACCCGAGCCCAATAGTACTATTTCTGTTACTGGTTGAGTGTTTGACATTGCTCATTTCATTTATTTTGCCTGTTTGGGTCTCACTGTAAAATTTTAACCGGCTAAGTCATTTTTGCATATAACAAATTTTAACACCTAAAGTAAAATTAAAAATATCCATATTGGCCTACTCGTCACCCCTAGCCGCGTGGTAGCGTCCGCGCGTCGAGTTTTCATCCCGTTCGGTGAAACGGGCGAGTTTGGACGGCTACGCGCGCATGCAAGTGTCCGACTTGGGGGCATGCTTTTTGATCATAAAACATCTCATTTTAAAATTTGGAACCCGCTCAAAATCCTATTATTTAAATTTCAAATTTTTGGGCGCAGCCCGGGCGCGATTTGGAAATATTTCATTTAGCGCCAAAATCCCAATTTAATTAAATATTATAAAACTATATTATATATATTCATACCTTACTCAGTTACGTTTTTAACCAATTAAATATTTGGAAATCTTTTTAAATCCCCTTCCTTTTTCTCGCTGGCCAATCACGGGGGGTTTAAACCCTCGTGGGCCCCGCCTCCGTCCTCTCTCTACCTCTCTATCTCTCCTCTCTCTTTCACTGTCTCTATCTCTCTCTTCCTTTAATCTCTCTCTCTCTCTCTCTCTAACCCTCTCTCTCTCTATCCCTATATATATATTCTCCTCGTCTCCTTTTTCTCGCTGAACCCACGCGCAGAAGAACAAACCACCACGAGAAACCCCCCATCGCAACCCTAGCCCAGCCTTGTTCCCCGTCGCCGCTGCAGCCCAACGCCGACACCATCACCACCATCATCCTCGTCGCACCACCACCATCCTTCCTCCTCTCCTACGTCCCCGTGCAGCCCAACACCGTAGCCACCTGCACCCACCGTGCCCGCCGTCACCGCAGCAACCCGTCGCCGACGACGCCAGCATCTTCCCCTTCGCCCCTCTTCCCGACCTCAACACCTTCCTCCTCCTCCCGAGTGCCCGGCGCCGCAACAGAACCCAACAGCAACCCTAGCGCCTTCTCCGGTCGGCCGAAAACGCCGCTGTCGACCCTCGTCGTCGTCACCTGCGCCACCGCCGACCGCCTCCTCTTCACCTGCAACCCAAACCCGGCCATTCCTCTCCCGCCTCACTGTTTCTCCTCCTCCAGCAACCTACAGCCGAGTTTGCCGCCGCCGCTTCCTCGCCGGCGCCTCATCGCCGTCGACCCCGTCGCTATCGCGACCCTTGCAACCCCAGTAAGCTTCCCTTCACTTTCCCCCTTCCTTTCTCCCCTCGCTGGTTGTTATTTGTCCGTGCGTAGTATTTGCTAACTTTTGTCGCTGTTTTGGCGGTTCGCCGGAATCCGGCCGTGCCGACGACTTGACCCGACATTCCAGCAAGGTACCCCGGTCCGTGTGGTCCCACTGTTCGTTGCTTGGACTCGATCCGTGAACCGTGCGTCCGTCGTGTGTTTTTCCGTCGACGCTACGTCCGTTTTTCCCGGTTCGCGAACCGTCGAGGTAAGTATCACTTGCTACATGCTATACTATATAATTAAATGTGTTTTGACTCATTAAACTTGAAAACTTAACTAGGTATAGCTATTTTATCATTTGGACGCAATATGACTTATATCATGATACAGTTAACCTAGAATCACATTTGCCACTTTAACCCTAATAACGAAGTTACCCGTTAATCACATTTTACCGTCTAAAGGACGATAGCCGTACCCATGTAGCTCTATTTCTTTCTGATATTAATATAACGGTATTGCACCGTCATGCGATCTATGGCACCGCAAGGGGTGCTCGAAACCTGCTAATATGATAAAACGACTGTACTTACCAATGCACTAATGTGATTAAATAGATTGCTTGTTAATTCATTGCATATTTCCTGCTGTTATTCCTTGTTCGATTATATACCTGTTGTGAGCACACCCTCGATTGTGTTACATATTGATCTGACCTTGCTACACATGACATATATATATATATATACCGATGCACCGGACATGGTACCCTTTACTATCGACTTAACCTGATGTACCATGACCTGACCTGTTACCTGATCTCATGCCTAATGCCAACAAACCTGACTTGGAGTCCTCATGGACCATTCCTGTTGTCTATCCAGACAAACCTGACCTGTTACCTGATCCTGTGTTGGCATTAGTCCTTGATTATTGAATACCCGACCTGACACATATAACCTGGGGGTATGGGGAAATCAAACGGGGAATCTAAAGTGTAACTTAAAAGGGTATTACTTGATCCGTGGTCCCGGGGGGTAACGGGACAGAGCCATTCGTGACTCTTACATTCCTGATCCGTGGTCCCGGGGGGCAACGGGACAGAACCATTATTGGTTCCCATCTTCCTGATCCGTGGTCTCGGGGGGTAACGGGACATATCTTTTGAGTTACATGGAGGATTACTCGAATTGATTTCAAAGACTTTGGAATAGGAAACCCGATAGAACAGTTAGTTACCCACTGCACACTACCCTGCACTGCTTGTTTCATACTATTGCTTTATTCATGTTTATTTCTGCATTGCTTATTACCATGTTCATATTATATTATTGGTTGACATGACGCGCTGACGTCTGGGTTTTGCATGGCCCAAATTCTTTGCCACTGTCGCTGACCGAGCAGGAGTACTCCAGTCAGCAGGCTGATTTGTGAGTTCTGTAGTGATTAGTTTTATTTCCTGCATTTTTTTTCCAGATATGAGCCCGCATTATGGGACATACTTTTCTATTATTGTATTGGATCATTTGCTTCCGCACTTATTTATCATTGACTCTTGTTATTCTGGATTTAGACATGTGTTAGATAGTTTTTATCTTGTTCTTGATATCTCTACAGCCGTAATGTGACTGTGGATGGATATTTCCTACCCACAGGTAGCATGGTTGGCTATGTCACGTGCCCAAATCTTGCGTACTCTGGGAAGCGGGGCGTGACAACTTGGCCTTCGCGCAGTCAATCTCCCAGGTCTTACGGATTTCTTTATCCGCGACATTGGACTCTGGACCTGGAACGGCAGGGGCTTTAGTAGTAAGCAGATACCCCAATTTGTCATAAGTGATTGCCATCTTGACATTCCTGAACCAATCTTTATGGTTTGGCCCTGTCAATATATTTTTATCTAATAGTAACTTAAGGGCCGTCATGTTTGGTCGCTGCAATTAGGAAAGAGAGAAGAAACACTTTAGCATGATGCTCTTGCAAGTTTAGAGTGGTTTTTAGTTTATCTAAACAGGATGACTCCCACCGTTTCTCGAATCCTTCCTCAAACCATAAAAGAAGAATTAATCAGGATTAATCTCACCTTATAATACTTGCTTAACCGTTCAGCCAGGCCAGTGTCGGTACTTCGAGGGAGGTTTTATGACGCTTTCGTGAAGTTTCTTAATTAAATAACCTCTTTTCCCTAGGGGCGTAGCCCCGCTAACACCTTTCTAGACACCTACTTGGTTTATAGTATTGATCGTTAAGTGAAAAAATCTCCCGAGGAGTAGCATATACTCACAGTAGGATCGGGATCCAAATATTATCGTGTGATAATACTGAAGGAATCCTACCAACATCATCAAACTCCAAATGGTATGCAGCACTCGCAAGTTTCAGTTTCTTTAGAAACTCTCGATGTGGATTTTTGCCCCATGCTCTTATGATCTTGACGAAGGCCAACATATCATAAGTCACATGTCAAGTTCTACCCGTCATTATCCAGGTTAATTTGAACCCACCCGTACATACCCTTGACGAAGGCCAAAATAGCAGTACGATTGTCCCAAACCAACGCATCTATCTATGCTACAGATAAATATTCAGCAGCTACCGATCACTATGCCTTGGCGAAGGTCAAAATACATAGCTTGAATACTACTGAGTATTTAACTGAAATGACGGAGGGCTACGAATGGTTTTGGCAAAACCGTGAACATAGTGAACTTGATATAATCGAAAGAACCTGATAACTTTTAAAAAGAGTGGTTTAAGCTCCGCATTTAAAAGTTTTGCTGTTTTAAAAAAACCGAATGGTTTTGAAAATGTTCCAACGATTCACCTTTGGTTTGTCTGCTTAGCATTAATATAATGCAGTCCCATCAATTAATCCTACCATTGCAAAAAACAAAAAAAATATAACGCACGCTTATGCCATCCGCATTCGCCATGGAGCCCCGTCATCACCCGTTAGGTTACTTAACTAACGACAGAGCGGGGGCTGGACTAGCACGGATGTAAAACATAAGCAATGTTTACTAGATATCATATATAGATATATACATTCGTCAGAAGCAATGATAGGCATTCCAGATCACAGCTGAACACATTGGATATATTAGGAATCCGCGTTTTGTTTAAGCCTGCAACGAAAGACGGATTACACGGTCGTGATGAATAGCCAAACCCCACCCTAGACCCCTATGGGTGCGGCAAACTACCTGCCAAATACTCGAAGTGAAGCAACCTCTCTCAACAAAGTGAGTAGGCCACCGGCACTTCAAATTACCCGGTTGTTTGTGCACCCTTCTTTGGGTCTATCCTTAGAGCAAAAACAGTAAAAGAAATAATACAATGGTGGTTACAATCTCAATCCGGATGTTTCCCGCAAAAAATAATATTACATCACTTTACAAATTTTACATCGAATGAAAGAATGAAAACCTTCATCTCACATCCCCGGCTATTCATCATGACGATCCAACAAGTTCATATACACAAACCAATATAAACATCACAGAAATGTGCAACCCCCAACTAACCGACATATTGCAATTAGCGGAAGTCTATGAACACATTTATCACAACACAGATAAAATCCGATTAGCCAAAGTTCTTTAGAATTTCGATCAATAACCAAATTTGAATATACTCCAAATACAACACTGTACACAAAAATTCCTGAGCAGAAACAAAATATCCCTAGCAACACAAAACAACACAGTGGACCACCAGAGGAAATTTGGACCAACTCGGAGTTGACTCGGCTGCGGATCGGCGGCAGAACTCTTGGTTCTGCCCGGTTTCGCGGTGGTCTCACCGAGTTAGGCGTCCAAATTTCTTCAGTGATCTACAACAACCCTGCACATATTTTTCAGGTCCCTGAAAATATTTTTAGACCAGATTTTAAATTCGACAGAAAGTGCAAAAAAAATTCGTGTTTTCGGGATTTTTCCGTGATCGAAGTTCTAAAGACTTTGCTAACATGTTAGTTGTGGTTTAGCTAGGCTCTGATACCACTGTAAGTCGATGTTACCCACCCTACTGTTTGCGAGGAGGCGGAATAGGTAAAAAACAATTTTTTCAAATAAGGTAACATCGACCATGCATAAGAATCTTTGCTAAACCCTAACTAACAAACTAACTAGGAGTTGTAACTACTATGTAAAATGATTATACCTCAAGCTATAAGTCCTTCTTCTCCTCTTCGATGTGAGCTCCTTAGAGTGGTAGTGGATGCGCCTCGTCGGCTTCTCGAAATAGTAGAAGATCCACCTGAGAGTTCCAACCTTAAGCTAAACCTCCAAGATGAGGCAATTAGATCACTCGGGGTGCAAGACAAAGGACCTAGAATGAGTAAAGTGTGATTATGAGTAGCTTATCTCACTAAACCATTGATTCTCAACTCATGAAACACTAGGGTTTTGAGAGGAAGAAGAAGAGAGCAAGCTTAGGAGAGAGAATGTATTTTTGATAATGATAATAAAAATTGGAATGGATAACTTATATATGACCATTTGTCATGGCATGAAAAATATCTCATCAAAATATCTAGCTCAAAAATATCTCATCAAAATATCTATGGTCAACAGATCAAGCCAAGTCAAATAGTCAACCAAGTAGCCATGCCAAAAAGATTATCATTTATCAAAAATAACTAATACTTTTCCATTTCTCATATTTTCTTGGACCAAGTCAATGGTCAAAACCCTAATGAGATGTCTCCTTCTTCACCCCCTCTCATCCGTATATGCATACCCGCATCCGTGTTTCGAGAAACACGAATACAATGAGACGAAGCTAATCCAATAATCAAATACTAGGATCCGGCTTAAACCAAAGCCCACTAGTATTGTCCGCTCGAACACCACACGCGCACAAGCACACGTATGTGATCGAACCCTATCGTAAAACCATACGACCTCTACTCGTTTCGCCCGGAGCTGGGAAACCCTCTGTGTGGGACTCTAAAGACTCGACACTACGCTGGCAGTGGGTTTAACCACAGGCCGCAAGCGGTACTAGCTGTACGTAACGGTCCCCAGGTAGATGTCGATAAGAAGGCCGATGAGGAAACCCATCCGAACTCCTACTGAGTCTGAATGTGACAATCTCCGTACACGTCCGGTCTGTTCGTCTAAGAGTGTCGCATATCGGGCCTATGGGGCGGCAAGCGTCAGACCCCTAATAGCGGTATAAGTCGTGTCAGAGTACCGTCTAAAACACCCTGAGAAACTATTGGAGTACCTACCAATAAATTTCACTTGCCCTGGCCAGGGACTTTGTGTAATGGCATTCCAAACACAGCGCAACATCAACCCCCAATACCGGGAGAGACGAATCCTATATAACCGCCACTACCTCCAAGTGCTTCGGGACCGCACCCAACCGCTACCTGTTTGCACGAATCAATAGAGCCGTGGTAGGGTAGCAATCTAAGAACAGTGGGAACACACTTGAGGCGAAGTTGCAGTGTCAAGTCAACGGACTAAGTTGTACTTGTGTCATCTGGGAACTGCTAACTGACGATGGGTATAATACTAACCAACAGTTCCCGACGAGTCCTGTCCAGTATACTCGTAACCCAACGAGCACCTGCATACTATCTCCAGTACGGCGTACTAATGGCTGTGGGACAGACCATCTCCCTTACTGGGATGAGAAGCGTATACACTAGTCTACTCTGGAGTATCGATGCCCTGTCTGGATAATCCTACGACTAGGGGCCTGTATAAGGATGTGCTTGTAGACTACCCAGCCCCTACTAGTATGACTGCCATCACAACGCTGGTAGTTAAGCAAAGATCCTAAGGGCTCTATCACTGTGTATTAGCGATATGTTAAAAGAAACACATACACATATTAAGATAGATACAAACCAAGTAGCATACTACCATATCGAGCAAGACTGTCATAAATCCGTGTATATATCCCAAGCTTCCAAAATGTAATATACAAGCTAGTACCATACAATAATGGCCTCTAGGGCATATTACACTAACATGCTAGGCCTAACAAGCTGTAATAATCACAGTGACATATGATAGTTTAGCTACTGACCGGACCCCCATGGTTGGGCCCTAACATGTGGTACCATAAATAAAACTTTCCAAAATTATTAACCGAGTCTACTAAGTCTTTCCCCCCATCCCTCGGCTGTATCAATTTTATTAATGGAATTTTTATAGATTGAAACATGATTTCATAGTAACATTCAATGCTTGAAACTGTATCGGTGCTCAGGTAACAGTGTCATATCATGAATCGAGTAACGGATGAATATATCAATCATGTCATGGCTCGGGTGAACATGCAGATAAATATAGTAGTCATGTTCGTGGAACTAGTTCATGAAATAAACAATTTTAACAAGTAAACGATGGTAACTGTAATATATCATGTATCATTGTTCAGGTACAGGTGTCTTGTCATGTAACAGGTAAATATATCAATCATGTACAGTATCAGGTCTAGTCAAGTCAAGCAGCGCAACTTAATAGCAATCTGTGATTAAAACAGCTAAACTTGCTTAGGTTATAACATTTGGCCAGCGTGTGTTATTTAGATGTCAAACATAGGATTAACTTATCGTACTAAATATTTAAACACATTATGATTTAAAATACGGATTTGCGATATCGATTCCTTAAATTTAAAACACTCCCAGATTTTAAAATATGGGTTCTAGAAAAATTAAAAGGATAAAAACAGATCAATTATAAACAGAACAACACCTGGCCAAACCCCAAGACCTAATTTCTAAGACAGGCCGCCAATGACAAGTTTTTGGGAAATTTCGACGGGCTCGTGGTGGAGACAGGGGCTCGGATTTCTATGCTAGTCTCATACTATTCCAAATAGTTCACTGGTATAGTTTGAATATTTCCAGAGACCAAAAATAGTTCCAGATTTAACCTAAAACTTATAATTCTATTAAAAACCCAAATTTTCATGAAAACCAAGTCACAACTATTCGTATCTTTACTTTGAATTGAGGGTAAAGGGAAACAGTTCATACTATTAGAAGACCACTGACCTTTATTAAGTTGCTTCATTAGGAAAATATTTGAAAAGAAGAAGTTTGAAGGTTAAGACTTTAAGTTTTAGTGTAGGGTTTATATTTGGTGTATATATGTGTGTGTGCGAGAGGGTAATCTATGGTTATCCTAATATATTTATGTCTACTATAATATGAGGACTAAGTGATGAATTAAACAACCAACAATTCAAATTTAACTAAGTTAATAGTTATGTTAACATAAACAAGATATCATTAATATTAATTTCATACCAAGAAATAAATTGATCAAACATAAATAATTATTGAATGAAACACTTGCATGAATCCCTAATTTTCATATCTAAATACTTTTGTAGATATGTTACGGTGACTATGAGTGATAGATAAACAAATAATTATACTATACTAATCAAGTTATCAATTTCAAGTTTAGGTTTCAAGCAATAAATCATGAATCTAATACAATGAGCTAACAATTAATCAAAATTACATAAAGTAATCAATTGATTAAACAAATGAAAAAAAATTAATCAAAAGAAATGGAATACTTATTATTTCTTGATTAGAAAACAAGTAATCAACTATAAAAACAAATCAAGAAAAGAAACACTTGCATGAAAATCAAGAAAATCAATTATATAAAAGTAGTTAAAGCACTTGCATCCAACATGGATTTGTTTACTAATATTCTATGGGAACCCTAATGATTCATGACAAATACTTTAGAAATATAATATGGTGGTAATTAAGGATAAATTTAAGCATATAACTAATCAAGTCATTACAAGCAATTAAAGAATAAATCCCATATAGATCAATTAAGAACTAATTTTCTTAATTCAAGAATTTAATTGATTAACATAGAAATTAAAGAAAAATCACACCTGCCTTTGTCTACAAAAATTCTTCACTTCTTCTCTTGAAATTTGATTAAACTTGTATGAGAATTCTTTTAAAATATTTAGATGGAATTAGATGGAAAAAGAGAAGAAGGAAGAAAGAGGAATGGTTTTTAAAGAAAGAAGAAAGGGCATGGAAAGAAAAGAGAAGCTTGGGAATGAAGGAGTATTAATTAATTAGTTACTTGGAGAAAAAGTAAAAGTAAAAGAAAAGCAAAGAAAAGAAATTACTTGGAGGTAAAATAAACAATTACTTAGAAATAAAGTAAAGGAAAGGAAAGAAAAGAATTTAGAAAATTCTAAGATAAGGTATTTTGCATTTTAACCCTTTAAATTTTAATATTTACACATATCACCCAAAACTCACGCAGAAAATGGAGATTTTTAGCGCAGCAAAAATGGAGAATAATACTCCTGTGTCTGACGCTGTTTGTACTCTTATCCTTACAATCCTAGATCATTTTACCGGGATGTAAGCGATCAAGCTGAGAAAGTGAGAACTTTATTACAGAATCTAAGGTGTCCCACATTGACACATTTTAGATGGTATAAGGATACCTTTCTCAGCAGAGTTATGCAATTAGAAGATGCAGATAACTCTCATTGGAAAGCTAAATTTATTGATGGCTTACCAATTCTTTTCGCTGAAAGAATTCGTACAAATTTATGAATGCAGTATGATGAGGTTATACCCTATAACACCTTTACCTATGGTCGCATTATAGGTACTTGTGTTAAAGAAGGTTTAGTTTTATATAATGACATAAAGTTAAGAAAACGGTTGAAAAGCCAGAGATTGACTGGTAAAAATGACTTGGGAGAATTTTGTAGCCAATTCGCAATGGAAGATCCGCGTAAAGAAGGGAAAGATAAAAGAAGAACGAGAAAATCAGAATCTCGTTGTCCTCATTATCAAAAGAGGCACAAAAGGAAATATCATCCTTCTAAATATAAGGAGGAAGAAGATAAGAATAAGAAACACCACAGATTTAATAAGAAATGTACTGCCACTTGCTATAAGTGTGGTAATGTTGGTCATTTTGCCAACAAATGTTATACGAAAAAGAAGATTAATGAAATTGAAGATGAAGAGTTAAGAAAATCATTATACAAGATAATGATAAACTCGTCTGAATCTTCTGAGTCTGAAGCCACAGATTCTTTTTCCTATAGTGAAGAAGAGTAAGATTGCTCGAACAAATGTTCCAATAAATGTTGTAATATCAATAGAGACGAAAATTATTGGAAATCCATAGTTGAAATGAATGGTCTAAGTATCAATGTCATAAACAAAGATGACAAAAAGGACATTCTTAAAATTATAGAAGATGATAATATCCAGCCAGAACTTAAATCTAAGTTGGTTGAAGTTCTTCTCAGAGAAGGAAAGGAGAAATCTCCTATGATTGATAATGCTTATATATTATCAGAAGTCTTTAAAAGACAACAATTAAAATTGGGAAAGCCTGTAACGATTGCAGCTTTACAAAAAGAGGTTAATTACCTAAAAATGGAAATAAGTGAGTTAAAAACTCAGAATAAAGATATTATACCGAGAATCTCTGCTATCGAGAATAACACCATAATACAAGGTGAATCTTCAAATGAAGAAAAAGAATTTATTGAAGAAATTACTAGAGAAAGAGAAGTGATTCCAGATAAATTCTTACAAACCATTGATTTAGTATTAAATCAAAAATGGTAGATTGGAATTGCTCTACTAATAAATAACGATTTGGTTATACCCAATCTCATTGCTCTCGTGGACAGTGGTATAGATTTAAACTGCATAAAAGAAGGAATAATTCCATTAAAATATTGCGAGAGAAGTACTCCGACTTGTAGGGTGTTTTTCGTCTCCCCATTGAGATGGGAATACACGTGCGCTTGTTAGGCATACTATAGATTCCCCCTGCCTAGGGTAGGCCGGAGTTTAATAATTGTGGGGATCCGAATCTCCGGCAGCCGCGGACTAAGCTGCCGTTAATTACCCCTCGCCTTTGGGACGAGAGAACCTCCGATTAACGGGTTAAAACTGGTCATGCGAACTCAATGTGCAGTGTACATGTGTTTTGTTTTGAAAGGGGGTTTTGGATATAACGGGAGCCACGCAGAGTTTTTACGGGGGTCCCACTACCCGGATAGCGGGCTGGGGGTCAAGGGGTCTAGCAGCCCCCTTGCGGGGTTCGGGGCAGCGCCTCGGCCCAAAAATTTTTTTGAGGGGGAAAGTGTCGCGGAGTATGTGTACATATGTATATATATACATGTATATATAAATAAAGAGGAAAAAGACATCCAAAGGATACGTGGGGCCAGCGCCTAGGCGAGCGTAAGCGCGCCACGTATCGGCACGTGGGCGCTTTGCGCTCGAGCGCAGAGTGTTGGAGCGCAACGCGCCACGTGTCGGCACGTGGGCGCTTTGCGCTCGGACGCTGAGCGCTTGGGCGCAAGCGCGCCACGTGTCGGCACCGGGACGACTTACGCTCGAGCGCTTGTGCTGGAGCGCAAGCGCGCCACGTGTCGGCACCGGGACGACTTACGCTCGAGCGCTTGCGCTGGAGCGCAAGCGCGCCACGTGTCGGCACCGGGACGACTTGCGCTTGAGCGCAAGCGTGCCACGTGTCGGCACGTGGGCGCTTTGCGCTGGAGCGCTTAAGCGCAAGCGCGCCACGTGTCGGCACGCGGGCGCTCTGCGCTTGAGCGCCGGCGAGAAAAAGAGGTTTTTAGCCTAAAAAAAATTTCTCGGAAGAGAAATCAGAAAGGAGTTGGACTCCTGAGTGTGTTTTTTTTTTGGGTTAATGGGAGGGGTTTTTCTTCTTCCTCCTCTGTTAGCTGGATCTTGAAGATCAAGAGATATGGGATTTTAAAAATCACTCCTTTTTTAGATCTAATGGAAGATCTGAGTTCCCCTTGATGGGTTTTGTGGTGAGAAACTAATTTGTTTTATAAAAAGGAGAGTAGAACTCTTGATTTAATTCAAGAGAAAGAAGAAGGTTTTGGAACCTTGAAGAAGGAGAAAGATCTCAGATCTGAAACTTTTTTTTTGGGAGAGAGAGAAAGTTGTTAGATATTTTCATTATTTTTGCCTTTATAGGCTATACACTTTACACATAGCCCCTTGGGCTTCACAAAATGGCATTTTGCCTATCCCATGGCTCATGTGCCATTTCTTTTTACACATAAGCCATGGGCTTTACAAAAATTTGGCTTTATGCCTATAAAATGCAACAAAATTATTTATTACAAAATTTTGTCTTGGCATGGGGGGAGGCCGGCCGCTTCATGTTCGGGCTTGACCCGGGTATGGGCCTACTGGATCTGGGCTTGGGCCCACTTGGCTTGGGGTTGACTTTGATTTTGACTTGGTCAACCGGGGTGTAAATTTTTACCCCAACAAATAACCCCCCATCAATAAATGCACACCACATATCCGGGCATGGGCCTACTGGATCTGGTCGGTGCTGCCCTTTTTGCGACTTGGACGGTCGGTGCTGCCTTTTTAGCGACGTGGATGGTCGGTTCTGCCCTTTTAGCGACGTGGACGGTCGGTTCTGCCATTTTACCGACGTGGACGGTCGGTACTGCCATTTTAGCGACATGGACGGTCGGTTCTGCCCTTTTTGAGACTTGGACGGTCGGTTCTGCCCTTTTTGCGACTTGAACGGTCGTTGCTGCCCTTTTAGCGACATGGACGGTCGGTGCTGCCCTTTTTGCGACTTGGACGGTCGGTGCTGCCATTTTAGCGACGTGGACGGTCGGTACTGCCATTTTAGCGACGTGGACGGTCGGTTCTGCCCTTTTTGCGACTTGGACGGTCGGTTCTGCCCTTTTTGCAACTTGGACGGTCGTTGTTGCCTTTTTAGCGACATGGACGGTCGGTGCTGCCCTTTTTGCGACTTGGACGGTCGGTTCTGCCCTTTTTGCGACTTGGACGGTCGGTTCTTCCCTTTTTGCAACTTGGACGGTCGGTTCTGCCCTTTTTGCGACTTGGACGGTCGGTTCTTCCCTTTTTGCGACTTGGACGGTCGGTTCTGCCCTTTTAGCGACGTGGACGGTTGGTGCTGCCATTTTAGCGACGTGGACGGTCGGTTCTGGGTTTGACTTGCCCCGCTTCTTGCGGTGTCAGGGATGAAGTTGACTTGTTGATTGTGATTTGGATTGACATCGGCATCGCTATACTGGAATATGGTATCAGCAGCGAATCATCATTTGCCATGAGAGGATTTAGGGATTGGTTTTGGTTTGGCATCAGCATCGCTGCACTGGGATATGGTACCAGGAGCGAATCATCATCTGCCATGAGGAGATTTCCCCCGTTTCTAGTTTAACGACTTAGGGGTCATCTGTTCCCAGTTTAACGACTTAGGGGTCATCTGTTCCCAGTTTAACGACTTAGGGGTCTATTGGATTGGAGTTAGGGATTTTGGGGTTAGGACAGGCATCAACGTTGCTAACACTGAAGCACACGTGCCAGGAACAATTCATCATTTGCCTATTCCTGTTGGGGGAGCGATGGCTTAGGAGACAAGTTTAGGTCCCTATCGCCTAAGGCTTTTCAATTTTATGGACCGTGAGGGTCCCATAAAAGCATTTTCTCCCTACGAGTCGTAAGGATCCCGCAGGTGTATTTTCTCCTTAGGAGTCGTGAGGACTCCTAAGTGTGTTTTTCCTTTATGAGTCGTAAGGATCCCACAAAGGTTTGTTCTCCTTATATATCGTGAGGACACATGAGTGGGTCTTATCAATGGAGCATCATTCCCAAAGCGGAGACCGGCCGCGTAACTGGTGATTACGGTGGGGCATGGGTATGATGAGAATTATTTGAGCCCGTGGATTGTATACGATGGTCAACTTGGGGACCCACCGTAGGGCTGGTGAATTTTGAAAAATTGGATTTTGGTTGGCGTGTGCATCGCTACACTGGAATATGGTACCAGGAGCGACTCATCATTCGCCGTTTGGGAACTTGGAATTTGGATCTTGTTTGGCATCAGTCATTGCTGCACTGGAATGATGCCAGGAGCAACTCATCATTTGCCTTGGGAGGACTTGGGATCTGGGTTTTTGGTCGGTATCAGCACCGCTAACACTGAAGCGAAATGCCAGGAGCGACTCATCATTTGCCGTTGGGGAACGATGGCTTAGGAGACAGGTTTGGGTCCCTATCATCTAAGGCTTTTCAATTTTATGAGCCGTGAGGGTCTCATAAAAGCAATTTCTCCCCACGAGTCTAGAGGATCTCGCAGGTGTATGTTCTCCTTAGGAATCGTGAGGATTCCTAAGTGTGTTGCTCCTTTGTGAGTCGTAAGGATCTCACGCAGGGGGTTTCTCCTCACAAGGTCGAGAGGACTTTGCGAGTGTATCTCTTTTCATGAGTTTGCGCCCTTTCGGGTTTTCACAAACTCGCCGTTAGTCCTGCTGTTTTTACTCACGGAGCCCTTTCAGGTTTTCATCCGTGCCCGTTTTGCTTGTGGACATACCTTTTTTTTTGCCGCGGGTGGGACTTTAAAAGTAGTCTCACCGGCAGGATTTGGGAGAGATAGGGGTCGTTTACGCCCGTGGATTGTATACGGTTTTGCAGGATGTATGATCCAGACTGTAGGGCTGATGTGCTCAATTCGCCTACGACTTGGAGCATTCATGTGTTGTATTTCTTGAGGTATCGGCCATTGATGGGTGGCATGGGCCTTTCTCCCTCGGCACTTATTAGTTGGTAGGATCCTCCGTTGAACACTTTCTCGATAACATATGGTCCTTCCTAGTTTGGCTCGAATTTTCCCTTGGAATGTCGATTGGGGATGATCGGTCTTTTGAGGACCAACACCAATTCACCTTTCTTGAAAGCGCGGAGACGGGTTATCTTGTCATAGGCCCGTGACATTCGGGCTCGGTATAGCTCCAGATTTTGCTGTACCCCGATCCTCTTTTCTTCGAAGGCATCGAGCTCTTCAAGTCGAAGGAGCACGTTTTCCTCCTCCGTCAACTCGTGCTGAACGGCCATTCTTAAGCTTGGAACTTCGACTTCGAGGGGGAGGACCGCCTCCACTCCGAAGAGCAATGAGTATGGAGTGGACTGAGTTGGAGTACGGTGCGTGGTACGATATGCCCACAACGCCTCGTGAAGTTTGAGATTCCAGTCTCTCTTGTTGGCTGAAGCATTTTTCCTCAGGAGCTTGCATAGAGTCTTATTGAAGGCTTCGTCTAGCCCATTGGCTCTTGGATTATAGATAGAGGAATATCTCCAGTCTATCTTGTGCTGGGTAGCGAACCTTGAGACATTGAAGCTCTTGAAAGAGGGCCCGTTGTCAAAAATGATTCTTCTTGGTGTACCGAAGCGGAATAGAATATTATGCTGGAAGAATGCCAGAATATCTTTTATCTTGACTTCTTTTAGCGGGACAGCTTCAGCCCATCTGGAGAAGTAGTCTGTCGCGGCCAGTATGAACCGGTGGCCTTTGGATGACGGAGGATCAATTGGGCCAACAATGTCGGTGCCCCAGACTTCGAATGGCCATGACGCTACCGTAGGATGCAACGGATTGGGATGCTTGTGAATGAAATCACCATGGATTTGGCAAATCTGACATTTCTTTGCATGCTCTCCGTAATCCCGTATCATGGTGGGCCAGTAATACCCAAGCCGTTTGATTTGAAGTCGCATCTTGGGGCCAGATTGGTGAGCACCGCAAACGCCCGAGTGAACATCTTTCATGACCTTTTGGGCTTCGGCCAATGACAGACACCTGAGCCAGAGTTGGTCATATGACCTGCGGTATAACGTGTCATTTACAAACACGTATCGGAGAGCTCTTTTCTTCAGCTAAATCCTCGTAGATTTTTCTTCGGGCAGCTTGTCGTATCAGAGGTACTCTATGAAGGGTTCTCTCCAATCGGGCTCGTCTTGGATGATCGAAGCTTCTTCGGCGGGACTGCTCTTCTGTTCCGCGCTTTTCTCTTCTCGTAGAGAGACTGGGGGTAGAATTTGCCAGCTCCTGACTATGATCAGAATTTCGTCCATGTCAGGATCAGCCGGCTCCTTGGCTAAGCGAGTGAGTATGTCGGCTTTTCCGTTCAACGCTCTGGGGATTCTCATTAGTTCAATATGAGTGAACCGTTTCATGAGTTCCACCACCCGGCTTCTGTACCGAGCTAATTCGGGTTTGTATATCTTATAATCGCCGCTTACTTGGTTGACGACAAGCTGGGAGTCACCGTAAACCCGTAGCCAAAGGATTTTCATTTCTATGGTGAGCTCCAAACCAGCTATCAGAGCTTCATACTCGGCCTCATTGTTTGTGCGAGGCTCGGTGAGAGCAAAAGAGCGCTGTAGGGTTCCCATTGATGGTGTGATGAACACCAATCCTATTCTTGCCTTTATCTCCGGGACGCTTGATTTACTGGAGATCCTTATTGATGAGGCTCCATCGAAGTAGAGCTCCCAACATGGCACATCTTCTTCGAGGTGTAGCACTTGTTCGTCGGGTAACTCACAATTTAGCGGCGACCCTTCTGGTATGGGATGAGCAGCAAGAAAGTCTACAAGAGCTTGCCCTTTTACTGCTTTCTGAGGAGTATAAACTATGTCAAACTCAAGTAGCATGCCAGCCCATCTTGCCATTCTACCGGCTAGGCTTGCTTTGGTCATCAAGTGTTTGAGCGGGTCGACCTTGGAGATCAGCATAACCTGATGAGCCAGCAGATAGTGCCTCAGCTTCTTCACAGCGAATATCAGAGCCAGGCATTGCTTTTCGATTGGGGAATAGTTGTGTTCCGCCCCGACTAGGGTTTGACTGAGGTAGTAGAGGGCATTTTCCTTTCCCTCCTCGTTATTCTAGGCAAGGAGCGCACCGAGTGACTCATCTAGCGCGGCAGTGTAGATGATCAGCGGTTTATTTGGAATGGGAGCGGCCAGCACTGGAGGGTGCACCAAGTATTGTTTGATGCTTTCGAACGCTGCTTGACATTTGGCATCCCAGATAAAAGGAGCTCCTTTCTTCATGAGCTTTGAGAAGGGCCTACATCTCCCCGATAAATTTGAGATAAACCTCCGTATATAAGCAAGCTTGCCTTGAAAAGATCTTAGCTGCGTCAGACTCTTCGGAGGGGGCATCTCCATGATGGCTTTTATCTTTGATGGGTCAACTTCGATCCCTCGATGTCGGACTATGAAGCCCAGGAATTTTCCCGATGACACGCCAAAAGCACATTTCAGAGGATTCATCTTCAGGTCAAATTCCCTCAGTCTGGTGAGAACGGTCCTAAGATCCTGGATATGATCGGCCTTGGTTTTAGTCTTAACGACCAGGTCATCAACATAACATTCGAAGACTTTATGAATTAGGTCATTGAAGATATTGGTCATTGCCCTTTGATATGTAGCACCTGCGTTCTTCAGTTCGAACGACATCACCTTGTAGCAATATATTCCGA
The DNA here is from genome assembly GCA_030015575.1 of Agapanthus africanus. Classification (NCBI taxonomy): domain Eukaryota; kingdom Viridiplantae; phylum Streptophyta; class Magnoliopsida; order Asparagales; family Amaryllidaceae; genus Agapanthus; species Agapanthus africanus. The sequence goes on along the minus strand of CM057346.1, from coordinate 100,144,653 downwards.
TCGGGGTTCGAAATGCTGTGTGCTTCTCATCCTCAGGCGACATCTTGATCTGATTGTATCCAGACGAGCTATCCATAAAGGTGAACAGCTCGTAATTTGAGGTGTCATCGACCATCATTTCCATGACCGGTAGTGGAAAGTCGTCTTTAGGACATGCCTTGTTGAGGTCCCTGAAATCGACACAAACTCGGATCTGCCCATTTTTCTTCTTCACTGGGACTATGCATGCGATCCAGTCCGCATATTTCTCTTCCCTGATGAAGCTAGCATCGATGAGCTTCTTAGTTTCCTCGATAACCTTTTCTTCTAGTTCCCTTCTCATTCTTCGAAGAGCTTGTTTGACTGGCTTAGCATCAGGAGATATAGCCAACTTATGTACGACCACTTTAAGAGAAAGGCCAGGCATTTCTTTGTATGTCCACACGAAGCAATCGACGAACTCATGCAGCAGGGAAATTATCTGCGCTTTCATTTCCTCTGACAAGAGCGAGCTGATGTAGGTCGGCCTTGGATTATCGGGCGTTCCTAAGTCAATCTCGGTTAGCTCGTCAAAGGTTGCTTGTCCGCCATCTTCGAGCTCTTGAGGAGCTTCTTCTGGCTCGGCTATCTCGTCATCATCATTTGATCTTTCGCTGGCCTCACCAATATGGATCATGTAGCACGCTTTAGAATCAGGTTGAATGTAGCCTATACCCCGTCTATCTGGAATTCGTCCATCGATGAGTGCTCGGACCTGGGGCGGATACCATAGCCCTTCGTAAAACTTTGCTTCGGACTCCGTTTGATATAACCGGCATCCGCACTTCTTAAAGTATTCCCGCATCTCGGGCGCATAGTATCTGGGATTGAGGACGGCTCTTATACCTCTCTCATAGGGAAGGCACGCGACAGAAAGATCGTCCGGGTGCACAACGGGGTTTGACCTGTAAAACAGGGTGCCCTTCTGTCCATTTTTCTTCTCGGGCACGTAGAAAGTTTTCAGCTGGTCCACGGTAGAGACTGACAATGCGTTGAGCTCTTTGCACATCCGTTCCGGCACCTTTGTGATGGCCAGGGACCCTTCTGCGACTTCGAAGGTCTCTCATAGTTTCGCTCGCTGCATGGGGGGCCAATCTGCACAGCTGTTGCACGGCAGGTCCTCTTCTTCTGACTCTTCAGTGTCACTGCCAAGATGAGGACGGACTTTGCTACTAGATGGGCCTTCAGTAACAGATTCGTCTGTATCGCTGCCGAAATGAGGGCGAGTTTTACGGAAGGACGGGCTTCCAGCGTTGGACTCATCAGTGTCGCTGCCGAAATGCGGACGCACATGGGTATTTTTGCTTTTGAAAGTGACAGCCGGCGCAAATTTGCTTTTGAGTCTTGGGGCCGGTCTATCCTCAGTCAGCTGTGGCTTAGCATTTTGGTGGTTCATAAAGTACCGAGAATCTTCATATCGGACTTCATGCACACCGAACGGCTGGATGTCTCCGTCAATGCGTCTTTCTTTGCCATTTTTGGTATACTTCATGCATTGATGGAGAGTTGACGGAATGATGCCATAATCGTAGATGCTCAGGAGAGACGGAAGCCTTCGAAGGTGAGCCAAGACATTATAGTCCACCGAGGAAGGACTTGAGTTTTCATCAGCCGGTTCTCTGCCATCTTCATCATTAGCCACATGTTTTTCCTTCCCTTTTGGGGCGTTGCCCTGATTTGGCGGTAGAGCCCTGCCGCTTCTGAGCTGGATTTGATTGGCCTTTGTGGCGAGCTCCTCATCTTCTTCGGGAAAACAGAGCTCATCCTCGGAGTCGCTGCCAAGATGGATAGCATAGCAGGTCACTACTGGGATCTCTTCATTGGAGTCTTCTTCTAACTCCTCCAGAATTTCAGCCGCTTGTACAGGGAAGAACCCCTTCAATTGAATCAATGTTCTTTCCTTTTGTTCATATTCTTCGAGGGAATCGATATATTTTTGAATGGTTGATCTCCCTGCAGACTCTTTTTCGCGCCGAGCTGCACTTTTCTTCTTCTTGAGCTTCTTGGATTTTGAGCCTGATGGAGCCGCATTGGCAGCTGGACTGGTAGGCTTCTTCTGCCCTTCCCATTCCGTCCTGGGTCCTTTCCGAAGTAGCTTTATCATCTTCTTCGTCTTATTAGATATGTGCGTACTCCACGGAGGCCGCGATGAGTCCGTTTCATTTCTCAGGGAAGCGGGTTCGGCTGTCTGCTCCTAGAAGGCTTCAGTTTCTGTCTGTATAAAGTTGGTGGTTGCAACTTGATTATTCACCAACACGCTTTTGGACAGCTCGATCTCTCCAGCCTTGTACTGCTTCTCGACCCAGTCTTTGAAGATATAGCAATCCTCGATCACATGGCTCACTACTCGGTGGTACGGGCAATACAGGGGATTGTCGGTCATTTTTGCTTCTTGGGGTCTTTTTGACTCTGGCAATTGTAGGCCGTTGTTCAAGGCATCTTTAAATATCTTACGGACCTTGTCCCTTCTGAAAGAGTAAACCTTGTTCTTCTTCTCCTCTAGGGAAGGCCCATCTCCTCCCAGCAATGGCTTTCGAGACCGGTTGGTTTTGGATTCGCCCGCCCTTCGCTTTTCTTCATTGTCGGACGCATTGAAGACATTGGTACTGCTGGAACTCCCGCTTCTACGGTTGTCGTCCTGCTTGCTTTTCCAAGTTTTGTCTCTCTGAGAATCCGGCGGGACTCTTGCTTTGAGCGTTCCAGCATTTGGAGTTTCTTGGTTAGCTCCTGAAATGTCTTAAGGCCCGCCGTACACAAGAATGGGACCATCCAGTTGCTGAGGTTCCCAATGAGAAGGCTGACGGACTGGTCCTGCTCCAGCGGCGGTTCGCACTTGACTGTGAGATTACGCCATCGAGCGATAAAGTCGGTGTTGCTTTTATTCTTCCCCGGCTTGGTCCTCACAAGGTCGGCAATAGAGATTTTATCACTAACACTCATGAACCTTTGCCGAAACAGGGACTCCATTTGGGCAAAGGTAATGACGGACCCATCCGGTATACTCGCATACCAGTCGAAGGCAACGCCGGTCAGGCTGTTGACAAACTGACGAAGAAGGAGCGCGTCATTGCCCCCTGTATTTCCGCACGATACTTTGAAGTGGGCGACGTGCTGATTTGCATTCCCCGTTCCATCAAATCTTCCGAACTTAGGAATAACATAGCCGCTTGGGAACTCAATCAGATCGTACTGCGCGGGATATGGCCGCCCACTACTGCCGATTTCTTTCTGAGCTTCAGCTTCCGCCACCAATGTTTTAACCTTGCTGGTGACCAAATCCATTATCCGATCATGTGTTAGCGGGATAGTGCTATCTGGGGCCAAGGCGTCCCCAGAAGAGGAATGTGGCCGGCTTTCATGCGGCTCGACCAGTCTTGGTCCCAAAGGAACAGGCATTGGCTGCCTCGGATTGTCATCACCCGGCTGATTAGTAGCGGCTTGTGCCTGATTGGGAGGCGCTCGAGCAATTTGAGCCGTAAGCTGCATCACCACGTTCGTTAAATCGTCAATCTTCGAATGGAGCTTGGCCATCTCTTTATCTTTGCTCCTGAGCTGTTTTCGAAGCTCTTGAAGCAGCTCTTGCTCCGCAGTCCTGGGGCGGAAAGTCGGCTCTTCCTCGCTGTCCGAGCTTGACTCTGCATGGACCGAGGGGTCTTTCTTCTTATCATCCTCATCGAGAGGGTTTTCTTCATTCAGCGGGGGCAGCTGTTCTTGGGCGGCGGCAACCACATTCAGGCTAGATTGGGCTTGGGATGTGGTGGCCCCATCCTTACTTTTGCTGCGAAGGTTGTCGCTGGGGCGCCCGCCCACCATATAGACTGTATGGACGATATATCCGGCCGTCTTTCTATCATTGGCGGCTGATTTCACGGATCGCTGTCTTGACCCCTTGTTTCGGTAGCTGGTAGTCGATTGAAGTCGGCTGGCCTAACCAGGTTCTTGAATGGTGCTGGCGCTTCTTTTCTGGGTTTGCCCCGCTGCTTTCGTGCGGCACAGAGTACTTGATAGACTCTTGAAGAGACAGTGTCATACTTTTTCTGTTGGGTCCAGGACACGTCTCTTTGTGGCACTGTTCGGACCGCTGTCTTCTTGATTCTGGCGGTCATGGCGTTTTTCTGAACCCACTTCAGAGGCTCGAAGGAATTGCTGATTCTTACGTCCGACTCAGCCATCGTCGCGGGGCAACCCTGCACTTGGAACTTCACACGATTCTATTTGGCCGAAGCCCTGGCCCTCTTGTTGGCTCGATACATGAGCCGCTTCTGCTTTAACTTTTCCGTTCTAAGCACCTGGCAGACTTCGGCTCTTTGGGAAGACGCCGCGGACCGGTCGATGGAGGGCCTTGGAAATATGCTCGATTGTGCATTTGTTGGAGTCATTGCCTGAGCTCGTCCCCAACATTTGATATTGCCCTTTGTACCGGAAGTCTTGCCCCCAGCTGGAGCGCCAGTCGTTCAGACACCATCTTAAGTTTCGGTTGTGGTGCCTTAGCAATCACAACATTCGGCCTCTTGCCCTTTGGGACTGGCTTGGCTACCTGTTCCACCGGGATTTCCGCCAGATGAGCGCTTCCGGCAGGGTAGATGATGACGGAGCCAAATTGGCGGGGCGGTTCCTCCCACTGTCGACTGAGGCTTGCGGGGAGAACCACACGAGCGTTGATCTTGACCACGTACGGAATCGGGCTCACGTTGGAAGCTGAATTCGTCTGGGGAGACATTGTCGTGAAGGTTGATTGCTGCACAGAAGAAAAAAAAACATCATTTCAGTATAGACAATCGATATGTATATTGATTGAGTTTGCATGAACGTTTAACCCGAAATATGGGGGGAGAGAAAGGTCCCACCGGGCGTGCCAGAACCTGTAGGGTGTTTTTCATCACCCCATTGAGATGGGAATACACGCACGCTTATCAGGCGTACTACAGATTCCCCCTGCCTAGGGTAGGCCGGGGTTTAATGATTGTGGGGATCCGAATCTCCGGCAGCCGCGGACTAAGCTATCGTTAATTACCCCTCACCTTTGGGGCGAGGGAACCTCCGATTAACGGGTTAAAACTGGTCATGCGAACTCAATGTGCAGTGTACATGTGTTTTTTTTTAAAGGGGTTTTTGGATATATCGGGAGCCACGCAGAGTTTTTACGGGGGTCCCGCTACCCGGATAGCGGGCTGGGGGTCAAGGGGGCTAGTAGCCCCCTTGCGGGGTTCGGGACAGCGCCCCGGCCCAAAAAATTTTTTGAGGAGGAGAGTGTCGCGGAGTATGTGTACATATGTATACATATGTATATATATACATGTATATATAAATAAAGGGGAAAAAGACATCCAAAGGATGCGTGGGGCCAGCGCCTAGGCGCTTGAGCGCAAGCGCGCCACGTGTTGGCACGTGGGTGCTTTGCGCTCGAGCGCAGAGTGTTGGAGCGCAACGCGCCAGGTGTCGGCACGTGAGCGCTTTGCGCTCGAGCGCAGAGTGCTGGAGCGCAACGTGCCATGTGTCGGCACGTGGGCGCTTTGCGCTCGGACGTTGAGCGCTTGGGCGCAAGCGCGCCACGTGTCGGCACGTGGATGACTTGCGCTCGAGTGCTTGCGCTGGAGCGCAAGCGCGCCACGTGTCGGCACGGGGGGCGACTTGCGCTTGAGCGCAAGCGCGCCACGTGTCGGTACGTGGGCGCTTTGCGCTGGAGCGCTGAGCGCTGGAGCGCAAGCGCGCCACGTGTCGGCACGCGGGCGCTCTGCGCTTGAGCGCCGGCGAGAAAAAGAGGATTTTAGCCTAAAAAAAATTTCTCGAAAGAGAAATCAGAGAGGAGTTGGACTCCTGAGTGTTTTTTTTTGGGTTAATGGGAGGGGTTCTTCTTCTTCCTCCTCTGTTAGCTGGATCTTGAAGATCAAGAGATATGGGATTTTAAAAATTACTCCTTTTTGAGATCTAATGGAAGATCTGAGTTCCCCTTGATGGGTTTTGTGGTGAGAAATTAATTTGTTTTATAAAAAGGAAAGTAGAACTCTTGATTTAATTCAAGAGAAAGAAGAAGGTTTTGGAACCTTGAAGAAGGAGAAAAATCTCAGATCTGGAACTTTTTTTTTGGAGAGAGAGAAAGTTGTTAGATATTTTCATTATTTTTGCCTTTATAGGCTATATACTTTATACATAGCCCCTTGGGCTTCACAAAATGGCATTTTGCCTATCTCATGGCTCATGTGCCATTTCTTTTTACACATAAGCCATGGGCTTTACAAAAATTTGGCTTTATGCCTATAAAATGCAACAAAATTATTTATTACAAAATTTTATCTTGGCATGGGGGGAGGCCGGCCGCTTCATGTTCGGGCTTGACCCGGGCATGGGCCCACTGGATCTGGGCTTGGGCCCACTTGGTTTGGGGTTGACTTTGATTTTGACTTGGTCAACCGGGGTGTAAATTTTTACCCCAACAAGACTCTGAGTACAGTTGATAACAGCACGTTAACGACACCTTATAGGGTAACTAATGCAAATATTTGCAATAAAGACATATGTCTTCCATCACCATTTATAATCGTGAAAGAAATATCGCAACATGTGATATTAGGAACACCGTTCCTTAGTAAAACAATGCCTATACAACAGATAGATTATAAAGGCATTTATAGTCTTTATAAAGGAAAAGACATCCATTTTCAGTTTATAACTGACCCAATGGTTAAAATTTTGAATGAAGTTAAAGATATCTATCTAAAAGAAAATCAAATTAACTTCATAAAAGAAGAGATAACTTCTATTCAGATAACCAAACAGCTTAATACAAGCTCTATTAAAACGAGAATTAAATCTCTTGAAAATGAGTTCATAATTCAAACTTGTAGCAGCTTTCCTAATGCATTATGGGAAAGAAAACAACATATTGTTGCTCTTCCTTATATAGAAGAATTTTTAGAGAAAAATATTCCTACTAAGGCAAGACCTTGCCAGATGAATCAAGAATATCTTGAACTTTGTAAAAAAGAGATTAGTGATCTTATAGACAAAAAACTATCAGGAAATCCTCCTCTCCATGGAGTTGTACAACATTTTATGTTAATAATGCTGCTGAATAAGAAAGAGGCCTATCTCGTCTTGTTATAAATTACAAACCTTTAAATAAGGTTCTTAAATGGATCAGGTATCCTCTCCCTAATAAAAAAGATTTGCTGAATAGAATTAGCAAGGCAAAAATATTCTCTAAATTTGACCTGAAATCATGTTATTGGCAGATACAGATTAATAAATCTGATAAATATAAAACTGCCTTTACTGTACTTTTTGGACATTTTGAATGGAATGTTATGCCTTTCGGATTAAAAAATACGCCATCAGAGTTTCAAAATATCATGAACTCTATCTTCAATCCGTATATGGAATTCATCTTATCATATATAGATGATGTCTTGATTTATTCTGACAGTATAGATCAACATTTTAAACACTTAAATATTTTTAAACATCTTATTATAATAAATGGACTTGTTATATCAGCCCCAAAGATGAAGCTGTTTTCAACAACTATTAGATTTTTAGGCCATAATATTAATAATGGCACTATTATTCCTATAGAAAGGAGTATTGAATTTGCTTCCAAATTCCCGGATTATATTCCAGACACAAAGCAGCTACAAAGATTTTTAGGTGCTTTAAACTATGTAGCAGATTATTATAAAAATCTGGCTATTGATGTAGCCATTTTATATAACAGGCCGAGAAAGAATCCTACACCTTGTACAGAAAGTCATACGAAGGCTATTCAAAAAATTAAAGAGACTGTTAAAAATCTACCATGTCTCCATATTGCTGACCTTAATTGGAAAAAAATTGTAGAGACGGATGCCTCAAATATAGGATATGGAGGTATCCTAAAACAAATTGATCCTAGTAATAACAAGGAAACTCTTGTTCGATTTACCTCTGGAAAATAGAATCCAGCTCAGTTGAATTATTCGACTATTAAGAAAGAAATTCTTTCTATTATAAAATGCATATATAAATTTCAGGATGATTTATTAAATCAAAAATTCCTGCTTAAAATTAATTGTAGTGCGGCCAAATCTGTTATACAAAAAGATATTAAAAATTTAACATCTAAGGAAATATTTGCTTGATCGCAGGGTGAATTAGCAGTCTTTGACTTTGATATTGAATATATTAAAGGTACTGATAACTGTCTCCCTGATTTTCTTACCAGGGAATTTCTTCAAGATTCTGCTGATGCAGAATCTTTCGAGGGGACAAAGACCCAGCAGATGCCGAGGAAGGGGAAGGAGTCATACTCCAAACAGCTCCCCTATGCAAACTGGTTAAAAATGCAGAAGCTAAGACCAGTTAAGATGGATCTAGAATCGGAGGCGTCATACGCCCCATCAGAATGGAACATACCACACAAGATGGCCAGAAAAGGTGTTCATAACACCAATGCCAGTGTTTATAACACTAAAGGCGAAGAAGAAACTTCAGGAAGTTCTTCTCAGCAGAAACAGCCCTTTAAGAAGGCATTTGAAAGTGCTGATGATGATTATATTCAGAAAAGCACATCTGAACAAATTATTTGTTTAGAGGGAGATGATATCTCCAGAATAGATGATCCATGGTCTCTTAAAGAAAAATATATAGAGACCACTGCTTATGCTTCTCAAGCCGGAAAAACAAGGCAAATTTATGAAGCCTTACTGACAGTTTCCAATTCGATAGAAATTAAACACTACTACCCTGATAACAAAGAGGGAGGAGAAATTATAAATTTCTCTAAGGTCATTATAAAAAAGATCTTTAGCCCACATGAATGGGCTTTATACCCAAACAGGGCCAGATCATTCAAATTGGGTGATATTAGACACGAATGCAATTATTGGGATTATATCCAAGCATTCAACAATTTTCTTTATTATGAAAATCCAGCGAAAAAACATTCCCGGTTCATTATGATCAGACCTGATGTTATAAAAGCAGGTGTGCCTAACTGGTTTATCCAATGGTGGCAAAAGACAGGAGCAGAATTAAAAATACTGCCCAATTCTATTATTAATATGTTTATACCATGGATGGAATCTCATCCAAGATTTTATAACACAGAAGATACCTCTATCAAAGAAGGGGAGAGTACATTATACTACTTCGTTGAGAACGAAATTCCGTTTATATTCAGATGGACTATAATAGCGGAATTTAACAATAAGAATATCCCTGTTTTATTTAGAAAATTCCTATTAAAATGATGGTCTGGAATTTTAGAAGAACAGAAAATAGTTGAAATTAAAACAACTATAAAAAATAACCATGATATTCTAGAAAAAAGGATTAACACAGAATTGGCCACAGATAATCCTATGCAAAAGCTCAAGATTCCATTCCAAAGAAAGTATCCAAACATCTCTGAAGATGAGCTAATGAAGCGCTGTTTAGAACATATGAAAAAACAGTTCGAGCATATTTTTGATGTGTCAGATACAAGTTCTTCTATATCTGATAAAACTACCAAATCAGTAGAAATGAAAGACAATTTCCAAGGACAAGCTCAAAGATCCGGATGAAGACCTAAGATTGATCAACTTTGGGATGACTTGATGGGCTCAACATTGGACCAGATTAAAGAAGACAAAACGGGAAAAGGAAAGGGCATAATGAAATAAAAGGCCATAATGAAAGAAAAGTCCCATAAAAGACTTATACCAGAAAATTACGCGACTGCAAAAAATCAAGCACACGAATTTCTGGTATAAAGCCCATGGTTTCATAAAACCAGCTTTCATAAAACTGGTTGAAATGCAGCCCGTGGTTTCAAAAACCCAGCACATAGAAAGGGAAAAAACCAGCAAATGATTTCGGTCGTGGAGCCCTCCATCTTTAATAAAGAATAACTTTTATGAAAGTTAACGGCCGACAAGAAATAAAGGAGGACAGCTCATCGAGACAGCTAAGGCATCCAGAGCCTTCTGAAGACTCCATCTCCTCTATAAATAAGCACTCAGAGCTTAGAAGAAGATCATCGAAAAATAAAACCATTCCTCTCTCTATTGTACTCTTCTCCTCTGATAGTTTGTAATAGTTTAAGTGATAAATAAATATTTTTGTTTGATTAAGAAGCGTCTCTCTCTGCAAGTAAGAATTCTATTATCGTTGTTCTTTTATTTCACTTGTTATTATTGATCCGTTGTTGTAAATTTTGGTATCAGAGTCATGATTGGCTAAACAGTTTCTTCTTCAAGGTGGAGATGGATTAATTTATAAAGTATGATATTGTTTTAAGCCATGCAATCTGAAGGTAATCAATGATGACAGATTCTGTGCAAATTAATGGTTTTATGTAGCTAATTATAAGCTCCTGCAACATCCTTCGGAGAGGAATTAGCGGGATTGAGAAGTATCTTTTTATATCATTACTCATGGAACGACATCAAAGTCGCGTAGGGATTTCCAATTAAGCCAGGGATTGGCAGTTGTGGTAGTCCATAAATCGTTGACAGCCGTATGGGTAAAGATTTAATTTGATATCCCTTAAGTATAATTCATATGAATATTATTAAGTATTGCGTGTAATAGAAGAATATCATGTAATATAAGTCAATCATATCAAAACCTTGAATTAGAATTCAATGGCAACTTCTTCAACAGCCATTTCGACGAAGATTGCTCGAAACAAGAGTAAACATGTAAAGGAGTCTAATTTGGTAGATTATCCCTCAGATGAGGAGCAGCTGAACCACTATTCCAAGTGTTCCAGCTAAAGAGATATATAATATTGGGACGTTTGATCTCTCGTCCAGACTTTCCATTAAAAGCATGGAAAAGACTCTTTCTGTGGATAGCACAGAACAAACCATTCAACTCCTTTCAGAAAAGGATGTTTATAGGTTTGAGAAAAATTATAAGTACCTTCATATAGGTCTGATTCAAGTGGCTTTTAAGCCTCTTACCCTCCAAGGCCTTAATGCCTCCATATTGACATCACTAAGAGATGCTAAATGTCTTGACTGGATCCCTTCCCTAATGTGAATTATGCAAACAGGTCTTTGTCATAGACCAGTTTACTTCGATGTTTACCCTAATTTAACCTTGTCTTTAACCGACCCCAATATACTTGAGGCAGTTAAATTAAACCTTAAGACACATGGTTATAATTTCATGAAAGGGTCTGAGACTATATCGATAGTCTACAGAATTCATTACAAAGTCTTAACTACTATGGTACCTAAGGTTAAGGCAAAAACTTAAAGTGGTAAAACCACTGTTATTGAGACTAATTTATTGTCTTCTGGTATTGCTACAAACAAGATTATAAAATGGGAAGAAATAGACTTTCCCGAATCTTGGGTTATAACTTCAGCAGTGCTGCCAGCACCCATTATTGATACAGACATCGATCAGATTATACAGACTGACGATGGAAATATTGAGGCAAAATTTGGCTCGAATAATATAGCCAGAATTTCAGGAGAACCATACATGGCTAGTACCACATCTTCCGTTTATAATGGAAGAAGGTTTTTTTCAAAACCTAGTTTCTCTTATAGAGAGGTTAAAGGGATACATATTTCGCAAGAAAAAATATCCCATCCTATATACGAGAAGGAGCATAAAGCTTCTCCTACCTCATCAGAGATGAGTTTCCATATATAAGTTATTAATGGATTTAACACCAGATAGTCCTTTGAGAAAATTCCTTAATAAGGAATTTATGAAGAAAAAGCATAAGGCTTTTAGAGAATGGTTTGCAAAAACATTCTTAAATGATCAAATGTATAATTACAAGGATCAATATTATAAACATCTTGAGAAAAACCAATGTCTAGAATATTTTGTAGACTGGTTTCTGGATTACTTTCTTACAGAACAAGAAAGTAGGATTAATGTTCTCGAAGAACATTATAAACAATGGTCCACCATAAGTGGAAAAACCGTTAGGGCTATCTATCCGCCCACAGAACCATTAAGGCTATCTGGAGTAGCAAGCTCTAATTTAGAGGCAACAACTTTTATAAAGCCTATAGTGGATGATAAAATGGAAAATATGTTGAAAGAGTTATAGAAGGTTTTTAAACAAAACAATTTTACCAATATCCATATCCAAGTCATTGGTTAAAAATTTACCATAGTAGAATATACTCTAGAAAGCTTGATTAAAAAACTGCAAGCTATGGCTATAGTAGAAACTCCTACTATAAAGATAACCAATGAAAATGGTTATATCCCTATTAAACCATCTTTAGATATTTCCGGTTATAAGTTATCTGAAGACAAAAATATATCTTCAGATATTATAATTGCTCTGGAGAAAAAGCTTAGCAGTGCTAGACTTAATATCTTAGAAGGAGAACCTTCTGAAGATTCCGAAGAAAATTCTGATATAGATAAAATATCAGATGACTAGAATAATATGTCTGGTAATTATAACACGTGTAGCGAGAAAAAAATTAATGCTATAAAATACCCGCAAAGAACTTCGGGAAAGCATTATTACAAAAGACCAATTCCGCTAGATGTCCTATATGAAGAAAATGAAGCAGTTATAAAAAATTCATTCTCAAGACGAGCTATTTATGAATGGAATATTGATGGATTAGCAGATAAGCAAATCCATGATACCTTACATCGAATTATGATGTATGCAACAGTTTCTAAACAATAGGGCAATTCTGATGCTGATATTGCAAGATTTATTTCTTGTGGATTCACAAGAACTTTAAAAGGCTTGTGAGATCATTGTTCATTACCCACGCAGAAAATGGAGATTTTTAGTTAAGGTTTCAAGCAATCAATCATGAATCTAATACAATGAGCTAACAATTAATCAAAATTAAATAACCATTCTAGTTTCAAGTAATCAATTGATTATACAAATGAAAAAAAAAATTAATCAAAATAAATGGAATACTTATTATTTCTTGATTAGAAAACAAGTAATCAACTATAAAAACAAATCAAGAAAAGAAACACTTGCATGAAAATCAAGAAAATCAATTATATAAAAGTAGTTAAAGCACTTGCATCCAACATGGATTTGTTTACTAATATTCTATGGGAACCCTAATGATTCATGACAAATACTTTAGAAATATAATATGGTGGTAATTAAGGATAAATTTAAGCATATAACTAATTAAGTCATTACAAGCAATTAAAGAATAAATCCTATATAGATCAATCAAGAACTAATTTTCTTTATTCAAGAATTTAATTGATTAACATAGAAATTAAAGAAAAATCACACCTGCCTTTGTCTACAAAAATTCTTCACTTCTTCTCTTGAAATTTGATTAAACTTGTATGAGAATTCTTTTGAAATATTTAGATGGAATTAGATGGAAAAATAGAAGAAGGAAGAAAGATGAATGATGTTTAAAGAAAGAAGAAAGGGCATGGAAAGAAAAGAGAAGCTCGGGAATAAAGGAGTATTAATTAATTAGTTGCTTGGAGAAAAAGTAAAAGTAAAAGAAAAGCGAAGAAAAGCAATTACTTGGAGATAAAGTAAACAATTACTTGGAAATAAAGTAAAGGAAATAAATGAAAAGAATTTAGAAAATTCTAAGATAAGGTATATTGCATTTTAACCCTTCTAATTTTAATATTTACATATATCACCCAAAGCTTTGCATAATTAAATCATTTAAAAAAAATATATAAAATAAATTTTCATTTAAAATTTTAAGAAGAAAACATATTTATCAAAAATACGATTAGTTTAAAATATCAGAAATTTCGTAAATATTTTTCAAACACAAATTCGAGTAATTTCCTAATTTAAAGAAAATTCATATTTTCAAATACAAATATAAGTGCTAAAATTCTACACATACTTAGAATTTCCAATAGATGTATATTAGGATCAAGGAGTTACAAACTCAAACTATGCTTACTAAGAATAGATGGTGAGATTAATGTAGTGGTGAATATATCAAGTTTTCTCTCTTTGCCAATTTTTCCTGTGCATTTTAGAAGCTAACATCAAGAGAAGATAGAAGAAAGGAATGAGTAAAGAATAAATACCAATCCTTACATAATTCTTCTCTTTTTCTTTTTTGTTCTCAAATGTTTTAAATTGTGGATGGATGAATGAGTCTGTCATGCTCCGCTTTCCAAAATATATAAAATTGGAAACTTAACAAAACCAGCCATGCTAATTACGGTAAGAAAATATCCTCTCATAGTCACATTACGGCTGTCCATCAATAATCAAGAGCAATAATATAACTTATCCTTAACTTGTGGCTACTAAAAGATATATGATGATCTAGATATATGATATATATATATATATATATATATATATATATTATACTAGATTCACATAGATTCAGTTTACTGATAAATATCAGATATAATCTAGCACCATACTGGGTTTCATACATGCGGGTCGGGTCGAACAACTACTACTACTATTCGAATCATTCACAACCAAAAAGAATAAAATAGAAGAAATATAAAGAAAATGTTAAAATACCAATTAATGTCGTATAACCATACTAGGGCGTTACATTATACCCAACTACAAAAGAATTTAGTCCTCGAAATTCACAAAACAGGAAAAGACAAGAACAATACGAATCTAAGGAAAGAGATGTGGAAACTTTTATCGAATCTCGTCTTCACGTTTCCAAGTAGATTCTCCATATGAACGATTTCCCTATAAAACAAGTACTAAAGAGATCACTTTATTCTTCAGAACCTTTTTCTTGTCGATCCACAATAGTCATCGGTTGCTCTACATAAGTCAAATCCTCCCTTACAGTCAGTTCCGAGTGATCTAGGATGCCGTCTCATCTCGAACATACTTGCGGAGTTGAGATACATGAAACACGTCATGAACACTCACCAAGAATGGTGGTAAAGCCAATCGATAAGCTACTTCTCTAACACGCTCAATGATATCGAAAGTCCCCACGAATCAAAGACTAAGCTTGCCTCAACTACCAAATCGGATTACTCCCTTAGTCGGTGATATCTTCAAGAACACAAGATCACCAACAGCAAACTCCAAAAGTCTTCTTCCAGTATCAGCCAACTTATCTGTCGATCTTGTGCCACCTTCATATGATCACGTATCAAGTTAACTTTCTCCACAGTTTGCACAATCATTTTTGGTCCCAACAATCTTCTTTCTCCAACATCATTCCATCATACTGGCAAGCGACACTTACGACCGTACAATACTTCAAATGGAGCCATCTATATAGTCGCCTGAAAACTGTAATTGTACAAGAACTCCACTAAATGTAAATGATCCTCCCACAAGCCCTTGAAGTCTAACATGCAATCTCAATATATCTTCAAGAGTCTGGATCGTTCTCTCGGACTGTCCATCTGTCTGAGGATGATAGGCGGTACTAAACTTCAAGCGAGTTTCCAAACTTTTTTATAGACTCCTCCAAAAATGTGATAGGAACCGGGTGTCACGATCAGAAACAATACTCACTGGTACTCCATGCAATCTCACAATCTTCTACATGTACCTCTCTGTTAAAGCCTCCGTCGACTGACCAACTTGAAATGGTATAAAACGAGCTGTCTTGGTCAGTCGATCGATAATCACCCATACTGCGATATTGCCCTTTGGGCTTCGTAGTAAGTCTGTCATGAAATTCATGGTTATATATTCCCACTTCCATTGAGGAATCAGAAGTGCTTGCAACAAACCAACCACTTTTTGATGTTCAGCCTTGACTTACTGACACACCAAGCACCTCAACACATAACGAGCAATCTCTCTTTTCATACATTCCCACAAAAAATATTGTCGTAAATCTCTATACATCTTCGTGCCTCCTGGATGTACCGAATATGCAGAACTATGAGCCTCCTTCATGACTTCTTCACGAACTTCTCCTTTAAGAACACACAAACGACTCTCATACTTCAAAGAACCATCTTCATGAATCAATAAATCAGTTCGAAGTCCCACTTCCACTTGTCCCCGAAGTTTCTATAATCTAGGATCGTGCAACTATGCTGCCTTAATGCTATCAATCAAGGATGACTGTACTTGCAACTGCATCATTTGTCCCGATGAATCTAGTAGCACAAGCTCTAACTCGAATATCTGAAAATCAGCTATAATCTCCTTCTGTGCAGTCAACATCTGTACCGCTGGCAACCGACTTAAAGCATCCGGTACTACATTAACTTTTCCCGGATGGTATTTTAGATCAAGATCATAGTCAGCCATCAGCTCCAACCATCTACGCTGCCCCATGTTGAGCTTTTTCTGTGTGAATACGTACTTTAGGCTCTTGTGATCAGTAAACACTTCAACTCTTTCGCCCAACAAGTAGTGCCTCCAAATCTTCAGCGCAAAGATAACTGCTGCAAGTTTCAAGTCGTGAGTTGGGTAGTTCTTCTCATGAGTCTTCAATTGCCTCAATGTATAAGCTACATCATTTCCATGCTGCATCAAAACACATCCCAAGCCTTTCCCAGATGCATCGCTGTGAATAACTAATCCTCCAGAACTATCCGGCACTGTTAAAATAGGAGCGGTTGTCAATCTTTTCTTCAGCGCTTCAAAATCTCATACACACTTCTCAGTCTATATGAACGGTACCTCCTTACGTGTTAGCTTGGTCAATAATTCTGCTATTTGAGAGAAGTTCTCCACAAACCTTCTATAATATCCAGCAAGCCCAAGGAAACTTCTGATCTCCCTTACATTTTTTGGAATTGGCCAATCATGAACAACTGCAATCTTTTCGGAGTCAACTGCAATTCCATTTCCGGATACAACATGACCTAATAAATTCACTTCTTCGAACCAAAACATGCACTTGCTCATCTTAGCATATAATTCTCCTTGTCTCAACGTTTGCGGTGCGACTCTTGTTAGTTATATGTATGCTCTAGAGGCCATTATTGTACATGATTGTATATTATAGTGGATGCTTGGACATATACAGAGAGGACTTTCTTGCTCGACATGATAGTATGCTATCTGGTTGATCTTTATCTTAACATGTACACTTGTATCATTATACAGTCTCTCCGTTGCATGTTGATAAAGCTCTTAGGATGTGTACTTGACTACCAGAACTATGATGCAGATCATACTAGTGGGGTCAGGGTAGTCCACAAGTTCATCCTTTAATTGTTCCTAGTCGAGAGAGTATCGAGACAGAGCATCGATATTCCAGAGTAGACTAGTGTGTACGTTTCTTGACCCTGTATGGGGCGATGGTTGATCCCACAGCCATTGGTGTTTGACATCAAAGATTGTATACAGGTGCTCATTGGAGAATGGGTACACCGAACAGGACTCGCCGAGAACTCCTAGATGGTATTATACCTATCGTTAGATAGCAGTTCTCTAGTGACATTGGTACATGTTAGTCTGTAGACTCGAGATCGTCATAGAATCTTGTGTGATTCCCACTGTGCTTTGATTTCTTCCCTACCACGCTCAAGAGAGCGTGCAAACAGGTGGATTTTGGGTACAGTCCCGAGTCACATGGAGGCAATGAGCGATAGGAGGGGTTTCGTCTCTCCCGGTATTGGGAGTTGATGTTGCGCTATGCTAGATTGTCTATAACAGGAAGTCCCTGGTCAGGGCTGATGATGAGATTTACTGGTAAGTGTTATCAGTAGTTTCTCGACCCGTTATGAGCCTCACATCGGCATGACTTATCAAGTTATTGGAGTCTGACGTTTACCACCCTCAGATTCGATATGCGGCATATCAGACGAAGAGACTGGACTGTACGGTAGTGTTACTGACTGGATTCACTGGAGTTTGGACAAGCTTGCTTATTGATTTTCTGATCGCTCAATACCTGGGTAGCCGTTACGTCCAGCTAGTACCGCTGACGGCATGTGGGTGACTGATATGATCATTATCTACTGCTGGCGTATTGATGAGTGTTTAGAGTCCTACAGAGGTTTCCTAGCTCAAGCGAAACGAAGTAGGGCACATATGTGATATGTGCGGGACCGAGATTGATACGTGTATGTGATACAGTATTCTAATCTCGCGATATAGGTTATATATGATATAACCAGATTATTGAATTAGGTGTTGTAATTTGTTATATGTATATTTGATATACATATAAATGATATTAGTCGGTTGTATGTGATATAGCCGGATTATTAAATCAAGTGTTGATTTAATAATTTAATATATAATTATATATTTGATATATTGATATATATTAACTAATATTAGCTCACTTAAGAATTTCATTTCTACAAATACATTTAAATATATATGAGATATATTAATGTATTTACTATTGTGTCATGCTAGATGATATATTGGATATGGGTGTATGAGACTCACACCAAGCTAAAGATTATTTGGGTGATTTAATTATTAAGGGATAAACCAAAATTAGGTGGAAAATGTCATGGCTTGAGATGCTTGTGGAAGTATGTTGAAGCCTTGATTTAGTCCACTAATTTTGTTTTACTCTAGATATTTATTAACCCAACCATTATCTTAAGCCATGGTTAACTCTGTACTAATGTTTCTTAAGATATTTTCTTACCCAAGGGTTCACATTAGTTCATCTTCTTCATCATCTTCTTTGCTCTCTAGCTTTTGAGTGAGGTGAAAAAGAAAAAGAGAAAATTAATTCTAAAATGAGAAAAATTCTTACTTAATCAATCTATACCAAACTAGCTTTAGTATAGGTTGTTTACTTCACTAATTCCTCAATTAGTGAAGAGGTAGCTTGAGTTAGAGATTCCTCAACGTAGATCATCTTCGGCCTCGAAGATCCTTAAGCAAGCTCGTTCTTTTCACCTAGTGGAGCCTAAGAAGAGTTCGGGGATCACTACTTGGAACTAAGGGACTACTATACGGAGCTTTAGAAGTGAAGGACCAGTCTACAAAGGTTGTATTCCTTGTTCACTTAGTGTAAAGTTTGTTTACATGCTTTATAAAACCCTAATTCTCTAGTTCGATTCTAGGTTTGTGTTCCTTAACACTCTAGATTTTTTAAAATTGCATACTCGATACTTGCTAAAACCTAGTGGTCGTACTAAGAAACTCCAACATGGTATCAGAACCAAGCTAGAGTATTAGGAGTTGTCTAGGCGAAGTTAAAGTGTTCGATCGACTTTTCGAAACCTTAAAATCCGGGTTTCTGGAAATTTTTTCAAAAGTTTGAATTGTTGAAATTAAAAATATGCAGAAAATTTTGCAGGGTTTTCTATGGATCCCCAAGAAGAACGAGCGCCCAACTCGACCAAACGGCCGCGCAATCGCGGCAAAACCATAGGTTTAGCCGCAGTTCCGCGGCACAGTCGGTAAGGCAGGGACTCCCCCTTCTTGTGCTGCTCCGTAGGTACATTTGGCACTTTCTGAGTATTTTTAATTGAGACTCAAGTGTTGAGGTCTCTGGGATTTGTGGGTGTTTGATGAATCGATCGAAATGTTTAACATCGTCTAGTATATCTGTGATTTATGATACAATATTTAGAATCCACAATAATTAGTTTGTGAAAACTAATTAATGTTTTGTAAATCTAGAAATTTAGTCTCTTTTGATCGGTTGCCACGGGGTTTTGATTCGGATCAAAACACTGTCACAATCTCGTATAGTACGTGAACGCTTACCGCGTAACACTACTAGATAACCACGCCCCATAGCCCCGACCAAGTGACTGTAGGAGAACCCCGTTGCCAAAAGCATCCACTCGGGTGCTCGCGGCCGCGGTGTTCCGTCTAAGTGCACTTCGTCGACGGCATCGGGGGTGCGGCCGTTTACTAATATTTCCGACGAGTATTCGATCAGTTGTTGGGAATCTTGTTGAATTGCCCGACTGGTTATTGAAAAATATTTTCAATTTGAGACTTAAATACCGGGTTTATAACGTTAGTCATGAAATTCGGAATATGTGATATTCCGTGTTTATGATGTCTAAGGAATTTATACGGTCAGGCATGAAATCTGAAGTATGTGATATTTCGGGTTTATGATGTCTTAGATGGTTGCGGATTCCAATTATTGTAGTTTTCATTTTCGTTTTTGCGACCGTAAGTGTAATATGTGGTGTATTGCCGGTTTCGTTGCTACACGTCAACGACAATTGGGATAAGCATATTTACTTACATTGATGACATGTGATATTATGTGTTGCTGTGATATGTTATATTGGATCGTCGTGTTTGAATAGACGGGGGTTTTTGCGTGAGATGAGAGTTTTTTCATTTTCATTCATGTAAAAAATTTGTATGTAATATTCTTTTTTTGGGACACTTCCGGGTTGAGGACGATACCACTATTGATATATATTATTTACTTTTCCGCATTAGGATAGACCCAAGGTGGGGAGCATAAGTAACCGGGTTCCAGAGTCCAGTGGGAGACCATCTCGAGGAGTCGAGACCGGGTCTCCTAACTCTAGAATTGGCAGGGTTGCTTGCCGCTCTCGTACGGGTCTAGGGATGTGGGTTTGGCTATTCATCACGACCGTGGAATCCGTGTTTTTTACTGGCTTGATTTAAAACACGAACCTCCTAATATATCTTATATTTCATATGTTGACTTCTGCTGCAATATTCCATGATGAGATCATATAACTGTGTGAGACGAATGTTTTATTATATATATGATATATAATAAACATTGCTTATGTTTTGCATCCGCGCTAGTCCTGCCCCCGCTCTGCCGTTAGTTAAGTAACCTAACGGTGCATGACGGGACCCCATGGCGAATGCGGATGGCATAAACGTACGTTCTATTTTCGTTTCTTTATCTGTGATGTTTAGGAAACATAAATGATGGGACTTCATTAATGAGATTAATGAAAAGAAAGAAACCTAAATATATTTTAGAATCAAATTTTCAAAAAGATAGCTCTAGTTCTTACTTTGCATAGCGGTATTCTTTATGAATATCCAGCACCTCATTCGATGAGGAAAGAGCCGAGATCCCTTCACCGGGAATGACCTCTTTAGCAAAAACCAGCAAATGATACAACCCACTTGGTTTATTTTGAAAACACATGATTTTAAAAGCGGAGCTTAAACCACTCCTTTTCAAATCACTCGATTCTACAACGATATCAAGTTCATTACGCAAAAGGTTTTCTTAAAAACCCGTCGTAGCCCTCCGTCATTTCAGATAAGTGCTATTTATTATTTGTGCTACGTTTGTTGGCCTTCGTCAAGGCGTAGTGTGCAGTAGCTGATTAGTGCTTATCTGCTGCATATGATGCGATTGGATTATGGTAGTCGTACGAGTTTGTTGGCCTTCGTCAAGAGTCGTGCCGGTGGGTTTAATTCAATCACGAAATGTATGGGTTGAACTTGATTATCGGCCTATAGTTTGTTGGCCTTCGTCAAGATCATAGGACGTTAGGGGCAAAAGATATTGGGAATTTCAAGTGTTGAAATATGTAATGAGATTACATTCCTTCTATGAGATAGTTGGATCCCGATACCCACTGCAAGTAAGAGTTACACCTGAGAGAGTTTTCCACTTTACAATTAGCTGATCAAGTAGGTGTCTAAGAAAGGTGTTAACGGGGTTACGCCCCTGTAGAAACGAGGTAATTTAATTAGTTCCATGCGAAAGCACGGGGAGACTCCCTCGGAGTACCAATACCTGCTTGACTGAATGATTGGCGAACTTGTAGGGTGTAATTAATCTCGGCTAGTCTTACCTTTTAGGGTTTGAAGGAAGATTTGATAAAAACAGCGGGAGCCATCCTGATTAGATAAAATAATAACCAATCTAATCTTGCAAGAGCATACGCTAAAGTGTTTTCTTCTCTCTCTCTCCTGATAGCGACCATGACATGCCTTAATCAAGATAATAATATGGATGTATTGACCGAACCCGCTTATTATACTGAGCTGGGGAACGTTGGTTCCGCTCTACCTTATAATTGTTATAAGTCTGAGAAGGAAATATCGGGATATCCGGATTCCCACGTGACCTGAACAAGGAATGAGCATGTTGATGCGTCTTCTTCGGGTGTGTTCGTTACCGAGAACTGTTTCTCAGTACACTCTACGTCCTGGGTATTAGATACCGGATCAGGATCCCACATATGTAATATGTTACAGGGGCTTAAGAGAGGTAGAGAACTGGGAAAAGGTGATCATTCTCTAAAAGTAGGGAATGGTGCAAATGTTGTAGCCAAAGCAATTGGTGAATATCACCTTGTATTACCAAATGGGAATACATTGATCTTGAACGACTGTTATTACGTACCATCTATGATGTGCAATTTAATATCAATTTTTTTATTAGATAAAGAAGGATATAACTTTGTAGTAGAGAAAAATATTATGAAAATTTTCCTAAATCAAGTGTTGATTGGGTTTGGTACGTTATGTAACGGTTTATACGTTCTGAATCAAAATACAGTTCTTAACATACAGAACATACACAAGAGGAAAAGTTCAGAAATGAACGAATCCTTCTTGTTGCATTGTAGACTAGGTCATATCAATGCGACACGACTAGCTAAGTTACATAAAGATGGATATTTGAATCAGTTTGAATTTACATCTTATGAAACTTGCCAGTCATGTCTCAATGGCAAAATGACCAAAACTCCGTTTGCTAGACACGGAGAAAGAGCTACTGAACTCTTGGAACTAATACATAGTGATGTATATGGTCCCATGTTTACACATGCCAGAAATGGTTCTGCGTACTTTATTACATTCACCGATGATCTCTCAAGATACGGACATGTGTTTCTGTTGAAACATAAGTCTGAAGCTTTTGAGAAATTCAAGGAATATAAGTGCGAAGTAGAGAACCAAACGGGTAAAAGTATTAAAATCCTTCGATCTGATCGGAAAGGAGAATACTTAAGCACGAAGTTCCTGAATTATCTAAAAGAGAATGGGATCCTCTCTCAGCTTACTCCTCCGTATACACCACAGCATAACGGTATGTCGGAACGAAGAAATTGCACCCTATTAGATATGGTGCGCTTTATGATGAGTATTGCTGAGTTGTCTATTTCCTTTTGGGGTTATGCGCTTGAGATAGCTGCACACCTATTGAATATCGTCCCTACCAAATCTGTGCCTACTACTCCATATGAGATATGGAAAGGGAAGAGACCGTGTCTTAATTATACTAAGATATGGGGTTGTCCGGCTTATGTTAAAATGCAAAATCAGGATAAGCTCGAGGCAAGGTCATTTTTGTGCAAGTTTGTAGGATATCCCAAAAATTCACGAGGGTATATCTTCTAACACACCGAGGAACAAAAGGTGTTTGTTTCTCGAAATGCCACCTTTTTAGAAAAGGAATTTCTTGTAAAAGAAATTAGTGGTAATGACGTAGAACTGGAAGAAGTGCCACACAAACTATAACCGATGATTTGGTGGAATCGGAGGATTCGATAGTCTCCAACGAACCTCAGCTACTCCGCAGATCTAATAGGGTTCGTCATCCACCTGAAAGATACTACGGTTTTCTCGTTGACGGTGGGAGCGAAGATTGCATCATGGAAGATGATGACCCAACTAGTTTCGAGCAGGCCATCACGAGTGGGGACTCTGTGAAATGGCTGGATGCAATGCGATCTGAGATGGAATCCATGTACACCAACAAAGTATGAACTTTGGAAGTTGCTCATGAAGGGGTAAAACCCATTGGGAGCAAGTGGATCTTTAAGAAGAAACTTGGTGTAGATGGAAAAGTTGAGACTTTCAAAGGTAGACTTGTAGCAAAAGGTTTTCGTCAACGACCAGGTGTGGATTATGATGAAACCTTTTCTCTAATGGCTATACTTAAGTCCATCCAGATCCTTCTTACCATCATTGCATACTATGACTACGAAATCTGGCAGTTGGATGTCAAGACTGCTTTTCTAAATGATGATTTAGAAGAGAACGAGTACATGCCACAGCCAGAGAGCTTCATAGATAGTGGGAGCAGCGGAAAGGTGTACAAGCTGCTTAAATCAATCTACGGATTAAAGCAAGCATCGCGAAGTTGGAACATATGTTTTGATGTGGCAGTCAAAGAGTTTGACTTTATAAAAAACGTAGATGAATCTTGTATATACAAGAAGGTTGTAGAGAGTAAGGTTGTCTTTCTCGTTTTGTGCATGGATGACATCCTTTTGATAGGATACGATGTTTCTATGCTACACTCGGTCAAGCTCTTCTTATCACACAGGTTCTCCATGAAATATCTGGCTGATGCCTCCTACATCCTGGGATTAAGATCTATAGAGATAGATCTAAGCGGATGTATCATACTCATTAGGTGTAGTGAGTAGGTGTCAATCAGATCCTGGGGAAAAGCACTGGGCAGCTATGAAGAACATTCTTAAATACTTGAGAAGGACTAAAGAATTGTTCTTGGTGTATGGTAACGGTGAACTCCATGTCGAGTCCTTTACTGATTCGAGCTTCCAGAGTGATAAGGACGACTGTAAGACAGTCTCGGGTTTTGTCTTTACTGTCAGTAGAGGGATGGTATGTTGGAAGAGTTCCAAGCTAGATACCGTAGCAGACTCGACGATGAAGGTTGAATATATCGCTACCAACGATACTGCCAAAGAGGCTGTCTGGATGAACAAGTTCATGAGATGAACTTGGTGAGGTTCCTACCATTAAGCATCCAATACTTGTGTATTATGATAACAATGGAGCTGTGGCTTTGGCCAAGGAACCCCGGTCCCATCAGTGATCCAGACATATTCTTAGGCAGTATCACCTGATCAGGGAGATAGTTGATCTCTGGGAGATCGAGGCCAGAAGAGTTGACATGAAGAATAACACAGCGGATCTACTCACGAAGGCCATTTGAGAGACTTTTTGGGATGTTGGGTATGAGATACTACAACAACCGGCCTTAGTGCAAGTGGGAGATTGTTAGTTATATGTATGCCTTAGAGGCCATTATTGTACATGATTGTATATTATAGTGGATGCTTGGACACATATAGAGAGGACTTTCTTGCTCGACATGATAGTATGCTATCTGGTTGATTTTTATCTTAACATGTACACTTGTATCATTATACAGTCTCTCCGTTACATGTTGATAAAGCCCTTAGGATGTATACTTGACTACCAAGACTATGATGCAGATCATACTAGTAGGGACATGGTAGTCCACAAGTTCATCCTTTAATTGTTCCTAATCGAGAGAGTATTGAGACAGGGCATAGATATTCCAGAGTAGACTGGTGTGTACGTTTCTTGACCCTGTATGGGGCGATGGTTGATCCCACAACCATTGGTGTTTGAAATCAAATATTGTACACAGGTGCTCATTGGAGAATGGGTACACTGAACAAGACTCACCGAGAACTCCTAGATGGTATTATACCTATCGTCAGATAGCAGTTCTCTAGTGACACTGGTAAATGTTAGTCTATAGACCCGAGATTATCATAGAGACTTGTGTGATTCCCACTGTGCTTTGATTTCCTCTCTACCATGCTCAAGAGAGCGTGCAAACAGGTGGATTTTGGGTACAGTCCCGAGTCACATGGAGGCAATGAGCGATAGGAGGGGTTTCGTCTCTCCCGGTATTGGGAGTTGATGTTGCGCTATGCTCGATTGGCTATAACAGGAAGTCCCTGTCCAGGGCCGATGATGAGATTGTTTCCCCAATAAGAGAGCAAGGCTCTATTCAAAATTTGAACTGAGGCAGCGCCTCACGTGCAAAGCATGAGAGCGCTACCGCCAAGAGTTAAAAACTCTGAGGCAGCGCCTCACGTGCAAAGCACGAGAGCGCCAGCACTAGAACTAAAAGTTCTTCACCCTTGGATCAAAGATCCAACGAAGATGATAAATCATCAAATTACAGAATTAAATTATGTTTGGAAAACATTCCTCGAATCTTCCTAAAACAAGAAAGGTTAATCTCTGTAAAACAGAGCACCATTGGATTAAAGATCCAATGGTGATTAAACATCACCAAGATACAGAATAAGCTCTGTATGGGAAAATATTTCCCCAATTTTGTTGAGAACAAGAAAAATATCTTCTGTAAAACAGAAGGGATAGAGTCTATCATACCGGCTATAACATAAGGGACTGAGGCCTAGTTCTGGCGCTCAGCGCCGAGCGCCTCACGTGCTCTGCACGTGGGCGCCATAAATTGTTTAACACTCCATATAAAAGAATATAAATAAAATAAAAAGAAAAAGGGGTGTCAGAACCCAAATCAATGCTCAGCAGTGTTGATACAGAAAGGGGATCAAGCCCAAATAAGTAATCAAGTGGGCTGAACCTAAGGTTGGCCAAACCCCAAATTGACTGAGCCCATATGTCTTCTTCTAAATTGGCCTTAGTCCCAAACAGGACTACCAAGTCCCTGATGAACATTTATTGGTTCAAGGGTACATCTCCTCACACCTCTGATACATGTTGTTGTAATTCTTCAACGTCTTCAAAGAGGTGGCGGGTCCCGACAACCAGCAACCATGGACTGCAACGTCCTTAAACTAATAACGGACCACAACGTCCTTAAACTACTATGGACCGCAACGTCCTTAAACTAAATCCTCACGTCAAAAATGGTGATCCGTGGACCGCAACATCCCTAAACTAAACTACGGACCGCAACGTCCCTAAAATAAAATCTGGACCGAAACGTCCTTAAACTAAACGTAGACCGTAATGTCCTTAAACTAGCCTATGGACCGCAACGTCCTTAAACTAAAACGATAGAGCCCAAATGCTCTTTTGTTGGATCAAAAATGATCCTAAACCCCCGTTGAGTAGATCTTAGTCCAATATCGGATTAACGTATCCTTAACAAACATTTGAGCCGATCTTAATCTTAAACAAGGTTAACGATCCTTAAATCAAACAAATCCAAATCTAAGAAAATACGGATTTGGGCTACTCCACGCCCTACAGGCGACAATACGAATTAGTCTCTATATACAATCCATGGGCAACCAAAAATAAAACAAACACACACGACACGAAGTGACCTTCTGGAGCCGGAGAAAGTGGTTACCATGATACGGTAACGTAATTAACTACAGGGTCTTGCGCCTGCAGGAAAAAGCATCCCCACAATAAAAGCCCCCTCATAATATAAGGGGGAATCTGACGAAGTCTGCTACAACGGTCGCACCTATCCAAACCTCTGATACACGGTGCCATAAATCAACTTGGCATCTTCGAAGAGGTGGACGGATAAAACCAAATAGCATCTGCCCCCGAAATTCAGGCCAGACGTCTTAACGTCCCGGTTGCGTCTTCCGGCGGTAAACAGAGATTTACTGGTAAGTGTTATCAGTAGTTTCTCGACCCGTTATGAGCCTCACATCAGCATGACTTATCAAGTTATTGGGGTCTGACGTTTACCACACCCAGACTCGATATGCGACATATCAGACGAAGAGACCGAACTGTACGGTAGTGTTACTTACTAGATTCACTGGAGTTTGGATAAGCTTGCTTGTTGATCTTCTGATCTCTCAATACCTGGGTAGACGTTACGTCCAGCTAGTACCACTGACGGCTTGTGGGTGACTGATATGATCATTACCTACTGCTGGCGTATTGATGAGTTTTTAGAGTCCTACACAGAGGTTTCCTAGCTCAAGCGAAACAAAGTAGGGCACATATGTGATATGTGCGGGACCGAGATTGATACGTGTATGTGATACAGTATTCTAATCTCGCGATATAGGTTATATATGATATAACCGGATTATTGAATCATGTGTTGATTCAATAATTTGTTATATGTATATTTGATATACATATAAATGATATTAGTCTGTTGTATGTGATATAGCCGGATTATCAAATCAAGTGTTGATTTAATAATTTAATATATAATTATATATTTGATATATTGATATATATTAACTAATATTAGCTCACTTAAGAATTTCTTTTCTACAAATACATTTAAATATATATGAGATATATATTAATGTATTTACTATTGTGTCATGCTAGATGATACATTGGACATGGGTGTATGAGTGTCACGCCCTGCTTCCCAAAGTACGCTAAAGTGGGCACGTGACATAGCCAACCATGCTACCTGTGGATAGGAAAAATCCTTCCACAGTCACATTACGGCTGTAGAGATATCAAGAACAAAATAAAACTATCTAAACATGTCCAAAATCCAATATAATATGAGTCAAGAATAATAAAATGCGGAAGCAAATGATCCAATACAAATAACTGAAATGTATGTCCCATAATGCGGGCTCACATCAGGAATGAACCGCAGAAAATAAAAACTAACTAATACTGACACCTCACAGCTCAGCCTGCTGGCTGAAGTACTCCTGCTCGAACTGCAACAGCGGTACGGAATCTGGGCTATGCAAAACCCAGACGTCAGCGCGTCGTGTCATCAAGTAATATAATATGAACAGTGTGGCAGGCAATGCAATATAAACATGAATAAAACGAGAGTAACAATAATATGAATCAAGCAGTGCAGGGTAGTGTGCAGTGGGTAAACTAAACTGTTCTATCAGGTTTTCTATTCTAGAGTCTTTGAAATCAATTGATGAATCGTCGATGTAACTCAATAGTATCCCGTGCATGCCCGGGATCACGGTCTAAGACTCTCGGGCTGAAACCGAGATGTGCCGCTAGGCAGTAACAGGTAGCAGGTATAGGCGAGTGATGTCAGCATCATCACTCCGGGGCTGGCCTAGCCCGTAAGACTGATCAAAACAGGTAGTGAACTGTTGAGTTACAAGTCGGTTTCACCTTTGATTTCCCCATACCCCCAAGTTATATATGTCAAGTCAGGTATTCAGTAATCAAGAAATAATGCCAACACAGGATCAGGTAAAAGCAGGTTTGTCTGGATAGACAACAGGAACGGTCCATGAGGACTACACGTCAGGTTTGTTGGCATTAGACACAAGATCAGGTAACGGGTCAGGTCATGGTACATCAGGTCAAGTCAACAGTATACGGTACCATGTCAGGTATATCAATATATATATGTGTAGCAAGTCGGGTCAAGATGTAAACAATATCGTGGGTGTGCTCACAATCAGTTATATAATCAACCATGGGTATCAACAATCATGAGATAAGCAATGAATTAAGTAATAGGCAGTTTCATTCAATTAGCAATACAGTTATCAAATTTGTCACAGAGATGATTACAAGAGTGCAGTAAGACAAGTATAGCCGTTTAGTCATGTTAACAAGTTTAAGAACCCTTAGAGGTGCAATGATTTGTATAACGGTTCAGTACAGCTATTACAGGTTAAAAATGCACATGAGTTTCCGAATGGAACCAAAACTATAAAGACAAATGCCATAAGTGATGTTAACATTAAAATGTGATTAAACAGGTAAATATGGTTATAGGTTCAATTTGCAACTGTAGGTTCCAAGTTTAACGGTAAAATGATATAATACAATATTTTACACGAAAACGAGAAATGATCGTACCAAGTTAAATTTACAGGTTTAGGGTGTCATAATATATATGTAAATATTGTATAGCATGTAGCAAGGGGTACTTGCCTCGACGGGTCGCGAACCAGGAATACGGAACGATAAACGTCGGCGGGGAAACTCGCGACGGGCGCACGGTTCACGGAATGAACCCAAACGACGAACAATGGAACCACACGGGTCGGGGTACCTCGCTGGAACGTCGGGAAACGTCGCCGGCACGGCCGGATTCCGGCGAGATCAAAAACCGCGAATCTACAAATTTCAAGAATACATGAAACAATAGAAGAAGAATCAAGAAGAGGGAAGAGAATGAGGATAGAGACGGGGGTGCTCACGAGGATCTGCGGGAAGGGTGGTGACGGTCAACCACGCCGACGGAGCTCCGGCGGTGGCCAACGACGATGGCTAAGAAATCTGCAGATCAGAAAGTAGCAGAGAAAAGGAGAAATGAAGAGAGGAGGGGAGGTGAAACTCACCGAGGAGGGTGCACGAGGATTGGGGACACGGGGCGAGGTCACCGGCGGCGACGCACGGCGGGGCAGAGGATGTGCAGGTGGCCGCGCGGGGTGTGCAGGTGGCCGAAAACGCGGGGACTGGAGGAAGGAGGTGGACTTGGCTGCGACGAGGGCGAGGAGATGACTAGCCCGGCGGTGCTAGTGCCGGCGATGGGGTTGCGGCGGCGACGGGGGACGAGGCGGCTGCGGCTGTGCGAGTGGGTTAGGGTTCGGTGGTTTTAAAAAAAGAAAGGAGGGAGATAGAGAGATTTATGGGAAATAGAGAGAGAGAGGAGAGTGAGATATAGATTCAGGGGAGAGAGAGAGAGATAGAGGAGAGATGTGTGAGAGTATGGGGGTGCCCACGGGAATAAGGGGTTCGTTGATTGGCTGGGATGCAAAATTTGTGAAAGATTTAAGGATTTTAAAAATCTTAACAGTTAACAAATATATGAGATAGTTTAAAGAAATGAAATATACGAAAGGTTAAAATATATTAAAATTTGGGATTTTGGCGCAAAGTAAAACATTTCCAAATCGCGCCCGGGTCGGGTCCAAAAATTTGAAATTGAAATAATAGGATTTTAAGCGGGATCCAAATTTTAAAATGAAGTGTTTTATGATCAAAAAGCATACCCCCAAAACGGACACACGTACGTGCACGTAGCCATCCAAACTCGTCCGTTTCACTGAACGGGACGAGAACACGACGCACGGACGCTACAACGGGGTTAGGGGTGTCAAGTAGGCCAAGATGGATATTTTTAATTTTATTTTAGATGCCAAAATTTGCTATATGCAGAAATGAATTTACTGGGTAAAATTTACAGTAAGCAACAAACAAGCAAGATAAATGAAATAAGGGTCACACTCTATTGATAAAATAACAGAAATTAGTAGCATTGGGCTCGGGTGTTACATTATACCCAACTACAAAAGAATTTCGTCCTCGAAATTTCAAGAATACAAAGATAGATAACTACAAGAAAAGATGAGGAAACTTCTGCCGGATTTTATCTTCTCTTTCCCAAGTGGACTCTCCACGCGAGCGATTATCCCAAGAAACAAGCACAAGAGGGATCACCTTGTTCTTAAGAACCTTTTTCCTTCGATCCACGATTTCAATCGGTCGCTCCTCAAAAGTCAAGTCTTCTCGTACTGTTAGTTCCGAATGATGCAATACATGTGTTTCATCTCGAACATACTTACGGAGTTGAGATACGTGAAACACATCATGCACATTTGCCAAGGACTGCGGTAACGCCAAACGATACGCTACCTCACCAACACGCTCCAAGATCTCAAAGGGTCCAATGAATAGAGGACTAAGCTTTCCTCGACTTCCAAAACAAATCACCCCTCTAGTCGGTGATATCTTCAAGAACACCAAATCACCCATGGCGAACTCTAGAGGTCTTCTTGACGTGTCTGCCCAACTCTTCTGTCGGTCTTGAGCTGCCTTCATATGATTTCTGATAGTGTTAACCTTCTCAACTGTCTGCACAACCAAATCTGGTCCCAACAATCTTCGTTCATCGACATCGTCCCAACAAACAGGTGAACGGCACTTACGACCATACAAAGCTTCAAATGGAGCTATCTGGATAGTTGCCTGAAAACTGTTATTGTAAGAAAACTCCACCAAATGTAGATGATCCTCCCACCAACCCTTGAAGTCCAACATGCATGCTCTCAACATATCTTCAAGAGTTTGGATCGTTCTCTCCGACTGACCATCAGTTTGAGGATGATAAGCTGTGCTAAACTTCAATCGAGTCTCCAAACTTTCCTGTAAGCTCCTCCAGAAGTGTGATAAGAACCGAGTGTCACGATCGGACACGATGCTCACCGGTACTCCATGCAATCTTACAATCTCTTGCATGTACTGCTCAGCCAAGTCTCTGTTGATTGACCAACCCAGAAAGGAATAAAGTGAGCTGCCTTGGTCAATCGATCAACAATTACCCATACTGCATTGTTGCCTTTTGGACTCCGCGGTAAAGCCGTCATGAAATCCATGGTTATATGTTCCCAATTCCACTGAGGAATTGGAAGTGGTTGCAATAAACCAGCAACCCTTTGATGTTCAGCCTTAACTTGCTGACACACCAAGCATTTCGCTACAAAGCGAGCAATCTCCCGTTTCATGCCTTCCCACCAGAAATGTTGTCGAATATCTCAGTACATTTTTGTGCCTCCTGGATGTACAGAATAAGCTGAACTGTGTGCCTCCTTCATAAGCTCTTCACGAATATCCCCCTTTGGCACACACAAACGGTTACCATACCTCAACGAACCATCTTCGTGGATCAATAAATTTGTTCGTAGTCCGGCTTCAACCTGCTCTCGAAACTTTTGCAGTCTAGGATCCTGCGATTGTGCTGCTTTAATATTCTCGATCAATGACGAATGTACTTGCAGCTGCATCAACTGTCCCGTAGAACGCGGTAGCACAACCTCCAAGTCAAATCTTCGAAAATCTTCAACGAGCTCTTTCTGCGTAGTTAACACCTGAATTGCTGGTAACCGACTAAGCGCATCCGGCACAACATTAACCTTCCTCGGATGGTACTTAAGATCAAGATCGTAGTCAGCCATCAGCTCCAACCATCTACACTGCCTCATGTTAAGCTCCTTCTGTGTGAACACATATTTCAAGCTCTTATGATCTGTAAAAACTTCGACTCTTTCGCCTAAAAGGTAGTGTCTCCAAATCTTCAAAGCGAAAATCACAGCCGCAAGTTCCAAATCATGAGTTGGATAATTCTTCTCATGGGTCTTCAACTGTCTCGATGCGTACGCTACAACCTTCCCATGCTGCATCAAAACGCATCCCAATCCTTTCACAGATGCGTCGCTGTGAATCACTAATCCTCCGGAATTGTCTGGCACGGTCAAAATAGGGGCGGTTATCAACTTCTGCTTCAACGTCTTAAAAGCTAACGCACACTTATCCGTCTATACAAAAGGTACCTCCTTGCGCGTAAGCTTGGTCAACGGCTCCGCCAGACGAGCAAAGTTCTCCACAAATCTCCTGTAGTATCCGGCCAATCCAAGGAAACTTCTTAACTCAGCAACATTCTTTGGAATCGGCCAGTCTCGAACTGCTGCAATCTTTTCGGAATCGACGACAATTCCATCGCCAGATACAACATGCCCCAAAAACTTCACTTCCTCTAGCCAAAACTCGCACTTACTCATCTTTGCATAAAGCTTCTCCTGTCTCAACGTCTGTAGTGCGATCTTCAAATGCTCAGCATGCTCCTCTAAACTCTTCGAGTAAACCAGAATATCGTCAATGAATACAACAATAAACTGACCCAAGAACGGTGAAAAGATTCGGTTCATCAAGTCCATGAATATTGCCGGCGCATTCGTTACTCCGAAGGGCATCACTAAGTACTCGTAATGTCTGTACCGAGTCCGGAACGCCGTCTTGCAAATATCTTCTGCTTTCACTCGAACCTGATGATATCCGGATCGCAAATCCAGCTTCGAGAATACCCTCGCGCCACCAAGCTGCTCAAAAAGTTCTCCAATGCGAGGGATAGGGTACTTGTTCTTAATAGTCACCCGGTTTAATTCTCGGTAGTCGATGCACATCCTTCTCGTACCATCCTTCTTCTTTACTAGAAGAACTGGAGCTCCCCAAGGCGAGTTACTGCTTCGAATCCAACCCTTTTCAAGCAATTCAGCAACCTGTTTCTTGACTTCTTCCAACTCTACTGGTGCCATTGGATAATACGCTTTGGATATCGGTGCTGCATAAGGAATAAGATCAATTGCGAACTCTACGTCTCGCTTCGGCGGTAAACTCGATATATCTTCAAACACGTCTATCAAATCGTGAACAACCGCCGGTCCTTCACCTTTATCAACTTCCATAGACGCAAGAATATTGTTTGTCGGTTTAGCCCTAAACTCGACTGGCCCGACAGAACTGCTTCCTTCAGTGAAGGTAAACTCAGGATGTCCGGGAATCTAGAAAATTACTTTCTTTGCCCTACAGTCAATGTGAGCTTGGAAAGTGCCAAGAAAATCCATTCCCAAGACGACTTCATAGCTGCCTGTATCAATCACCAAGAAATCTGCAAAAAGCTCCCGTCCGCACACAACAACTGTACAATCTTTACATTCCTTACTAGATATGATTTTCCCATTCCCAGTGTGTATGTCCTAGAAACTAGACAGGGTCAAACCCAGGGAGACAATCTGCCGCTGGATGTCCACGTCCAAGCTGCGCATGAACCTTCGTGCCCTGTCTGCATCATTGGCAACTAAAGGTCCAGCGAATCTACTGAGTCTCGTCCATTCTGCTGCATGCACATCTACGGGTGCTCCATTCTGCCTTAGCCCAATAAACTTCTCTTCCATTTTTTTTCGTGCAGTCCGCGGGAAGAACTTCTCCAGGAAACTCTTAGAAAAATTCGCCCACTTGATCGGCTTGGGCAAGCGGGTCTCCTCCACAAGCCACCATTCTCGGGCGTAGTCCACTAACTGAAAGCGTACCACATCAAATCTTTTCTCATCTTGAATCTGTGCCGCAACAAGCAAATTCTCTGTGTCAACTAGCCACTGCCCCGCTGGCAACGGTTCCTCCAAACCAGTAAATGTAAATGGACCCAAACGTCTGAAATCTGCCACTGTCCCTACTCGGTCAACTGGCTTAGCTCCAACATTGTTCACAGACTGCTGAACGATCTGCAAACCTTCCTGAAACGAGTCCGCTTGCTGCTGGATCAGCTCGGTCTGTTTCTTTTGATTCTCCAGCATTCCTCTTAACACCCCAAGCATGGCGGCTTCGTCCACATGCCCTGGTACGTCTTCAAATTCTTACCGGCCATACTAAACACCCAACATTTGCATGATGATAGATTCGAAATATAGATCAAGGCTAGACCTCCAAGATACTTAAATAGAGTGCCGCATTGTAACTATGCCGCGGTATCATAGCCATAATTACATAACTCCACCCAAGTCGCCTAAGTCCTAGAGATAATAAGGAATCAGGTTTCGAGTCGATATGCAAAGGAAGTTTGCACATCGTAAAAGATATAATCAGGAAGAATGTGATTCAAGAATGGTAAAATGGCAAGGTGGCAGGACATGTTTCCTAAACACGGGTATTCTGATTCGTATATTGGGTACAATACCCAACTACAAAAGAATCAACCCTACTATCCTATGTCTCTGATACCAAAAGAACCATGTCACGCCCTGCTTCCCAAAGTACGCTAAAGTGGGCACGTGACATAGCCAACCATGCTACCTGTGGATAGGAAAAATCCTTCCACAGTCACATTACGGCTGTAGAGATATCAAGAACAAAATAAAACTATCTAAACATGTCCATAATCCAATATAACATGAGTCAAGAATAATAAAATGTGGAAGCAAATGATCCAATACAAATAACTGAAATGTATGTCCCATAATGCGGGCTCACATCAGGAATGAACTGCAGGAAATAAAAACTAACTAATACTGACACCTCACAGCTCAGCCTGCTGGCTGAAGTACTCCTGCTCGGACTGCAACAGCGGTACGGAATCTGGGCCATGCAAAACCCAGACGTCAGCGCGTCGTGTCATCAAGTAATATAATATGAACAGTGTGGCAGGAAATGCAATATAAACATGAATAAAACGAGAGTAACAATAATATGAATCAAGCAGTGCAGGGTAGTGTGCAGTGGGTAAACTAAACTGTTCTATCAGGTTTTCTATTCTAGAATCTTTGAAATCAATTGATGAATCGTCGATGTAACTCAATAGTATCCCGTGCATGCCCGGGACCACGGTCTAAGACTCTCGGGCTGAAACCGAGACGTGCCGCTAGGCAGTAACAGGTAGCAGGTATAGACGAGTGATGTTAGCATCATCACTCCGGGGATGGCCTAGCCCGTAAGACTGATCAAAACAGGTAGTGAACTGTTGAGTTACAAGTCGGTTTCACTTTTGATTTCCCCATACCCCCAAGTTATATATGTCAAGTCAGGTATTCAGTAATCAAGAACTAATGCCAACACAGGATCAGGTAAAAGCAGGTTTGTCTGGATAGACAACAGGAACGGTCCATGAGGACTACACGTCAGGTTTGTTGGCATTAGACACAAGATCAGGTAACGGGTCAGGTCATGGTACATCAGGTCAAGTCAACAGTATACGGTACCATGTCAGGTATATCAATATATATATGTGTAGCAAGTCGGGTCAAGATGTAAACAATATCGTGGGTGTGCTTACAATCAGTTATATAATCAACCATGGGTATCAACAATCATGAGATAAGCAATGAATTAAGTAATAGGCAGTTTCATTCAATTAGCAATACAGTTATCAAATTTGTTACAGAGATGATTACAAGAGTGCAGTAAGACAAGTATAGCCGTTTAGTCATGTTAACAAGTTTAAGAACCCTTAGAGGTGCAATGATTTGTATAACGGTTCAGTACAGCTATTACAGGTTAAAAATGCACATGAGTTTCCGAATGGAACCAAAACTATAAAGAAAAACGCCATAAGAGATGTTAACATTAAAATGTGATTAAACAGGTAAATATGGTTATAGGTTCAATTTGCAACTGTAGGTTCCAAGTTTAACGGTAAAATGATATAATGCAATATTTTACACGAAAACGAGAAATGATCGTACCAAGTTAAATTTACAGGTTTAGGATGTCATAATATATATGTAAATATTGTATAGCATGTAGCAAGGGGTACTTTCCTCGACGGGTCGTGAACCGGGAATACGGAACGATAAACGTCCGCGGGGAAACTCGCGACGGGCGCACGGTTCACGGAATGAACCCAAACGACGAACAATGGAACCACACAGGTCGGGGTACCTCGCTGGAATGTCGGGACACGTCGCCGGCACGGCCGGATTCCGGCGAGATCAAAAACCGTGAATCTATAAATTTCAAGAATACATGAAACAATAGAAGAAGAATCAAGAAGAGGGAAGAGAATGAGGATATAGACGGGGGTGCTCACGAGGATCTGCGGGAAGGGTGGTGAAAGTCGACCACGCCGACGGAGCTCCGACGGTGGCCAACGACGATGGCTAAGAAATCTGCAGATCAGAAAGTAGCAGAGAAAAGGAGAAATGAAGAGAGGAGGGGAGGTGAAACTCACCGAGGAGGGTGCGCGAGGACTGGGGACACGGGGCGAGGTCACCGACGGCGACGCACGGCGGCGCAGAGGATGTGCAGGTGGCCGGAAACGCGGGGACTGGAGGAAGGAGGTGGACATGGCTGCGACGAGGGCGAGGAGACGACAAGCCCGGCGGTGCTGGTGCCGGCGATGGGGTTGCGGCGGCGGCGGCGACGGGGGACGAGGCGGCTGCGGCTGTGCGAGTGGGTTAGGGTTCGGTGGTTTTAAAAAAAGAAAGGAGGGAGATAGAGATATTTATGGGAAATAGAGAGAGAGAGAGGAGAGAGAGATATAGATTCAGGGGGGAGAGAGAGAGAGAGGAGAGATGTGTGAGAGTATGGGGGGGCCCACGGGAATAAAGGGTTCGTTGATTGGCTGGGATGCAAAATTTGTGAAAGATTTAAGGATTTTAAAAATCTTAACAGTTAACAAATATATGAGATAATTTAAAGAAATGAAATATACGAAGGTTAAAATATATTAAAATTTGGGATTTTGGCGCAAAGTAAAACATTTCCAAATCGCGCCCGGGTCGGGTCCAAAAATTTGAAATTGAAATAATAGGATTTTAAGCAGGATCCAAATTTTAAAATGAAGTGTTTTATGATCAAAAAGCATACCCCCAAAACGGACACACGTACGTGCATGTAGCCATCCAAACTCGTCCGTTTCACTGAACGGGACGAGAACACGACGCACGGACGCTACAACGGGGTTAGGGGTGTCAAGTAGGCCAAGATGGATATTTTTAATTTTATTTTAGATGCCAAAATTTTCTATATGCAGAAATGAATTTACCGGATAAAATTTACAGTAAGCAACAAACAAGCAAGATAAATGAAATAAGAGTCACACTCCATTCATAAAGCAACAGAAATTAGTAGCATTGGGCTCGGGTGTTACAATGAGACTCACACCAAACTAAAGATTATTTTGGTGGTTTAATTATAAAGGGATAAACCAAAATTAGGTGGAAAATGTCATGGCTTGAGATGCTTGTGGAAGCATGTTGAAGCCTTGACTTTGACCAATAATTTTGTTTTACTCTAGATATTTATTAACCCAACCATTATTTTTACCCATGGTTAACTCTGTACTAATATCTCTTAAGATATTTTCTCACCCAAGGGTTCACATTAGTTCATCTTCTTCATCACCTTCTTTGTTCTCTAGATTTTGAGTGAGGTGAAAAAGAAAAAGAGAAAATTAATTCTAAAGTGAGCAAAATTC
Organism: Agapanthus africanus; assembly: GCA_030015575.1. NCBI lineage: Eukaryota > Viridiplantae > Streptophyta > Magnoliopsida > Asparagales > Amaryllidaceae > Agapanthus > Agapanthus africanus. Next base: position 100,106,425 of record CM057346.1, on the reverse strand, counting down.
TTATTTCATCAATCTATACCAAACTAGCCATTTAGTATAGCTTGTTTACTTCACTAATTCCTCAATTAGTGAAGAGCTAGCTTGAGTTGGAGATTTCTCAACATAGATCATCTTCGGCCTCGAAAATCTTTAAGCAAGCTCATTCCTTTCGCCTGGTGGAGCCTAAGAAGAGTTCGTGGACCACTACTTGGAGCTAAGGGACTACTACACGGAGTTTTAGAAGTGAAGGACCGGTCTACAAAGGTTGTATTTCTTGTTCACTTAGTGTAAAGTTTATTTACATGCTTTATAAAACCCTAATTCTCTAGTTCGATTCTAGATTTGTGTTCCTTAGCACTCTAGATTTTTTAAAATTGCATACTCGATACTTGCTAAACCCTAGTGGTCGTGCTAAGAAATTCCAACAACTCTCAAGTGTTCTTCATACTCTTCTTTGCTCCTTGAACAGACCAGAATATCATTAATGAATACTACCACGAACTGATGTAGAAATGGTGAAAAGATCCGGTTCATCAAGTCCATAAATATCGCCAGTGTGTTAGTAACTCCAAATGGCATACCAAATACTCGTAACGCTTATATCGAGTTCGAAATGCCATCTTTCAAATGTCTTCTTCTTTCACCCGAACTTGATGATACCTAGATCGCAAATCCAACTTCGAGAATATTCTCGCACCACTGAGTTGATCGAATAATTTGCGTACGTGAGAAATTGCGTACTTATTCTTAATAGTCACCCGATTTAACTATCGATAGTCGATGCACATTCTCCGTGTGCCATCTTTCTTCTTGACTAGAAGAACTGGAGCTCCCTATGGTGAACCAATGCTGTGAAACCAATTCTTCTCTAATAACTCAGAAACTTCTCTCTTTACCTTCTCCAGTTCCACCGGTGATATCGAATAAAAGCCTTCCAATTGGCACTGCTACAGGAATAAAATCAATCGCGAACTCCACATCTCATTTTGACAGTAAACTCAAAATGTTCTTGAACACATCCATGAAATCCTGAACTGCTATCAGCACTTTATCTGTAACTTGTTTATGAATTTCACCTTCCGGCTCACACACAAACAGTTCTATTCACCATGAATTTACAGATCTGTTCTACGACTCGTGGGTTAACAGCCAACCACACTTCCACTGCGCTACTATGATAAACTGAGGCCGGTTCGTCAGAACTTCTTTAATTAAAACATCTTATATCTGATTGGTCTTGAAGCGGTTTGTACTACTGCAATCATGATATGCTTTCCTGTGTTTCATCTTGTTCTTTGAAACGTAGACGGACTGATTACTACGGGACAAGGGGAAAGATGAAAGATATATCATGGTCGTTGGATTCAAGTTCGCGATAATATATAAACTCGTAAGAAATGAAACTGAGAGAAGACGGGGTAGTATCACGGACATAAGTCAAGAAAATGAATCATAATAGGATTCCATGTTACCTAAATAGAGTACTGCATTGTAACCATGACGCGGTACATAGTTACAATCATATAACTCCATTCAAGTCGCCTAAATCCTAGTATCAGAATCGAAGGAATAGGAGGGGAGAAATAATAAGGAATGCCACGCCCCACTTCCCAGTGTACGGAATCGGTGACGTGACGGGCCGCAACGTATTTGTTTACCGCCGGAAGATGCGACCGGAACGTTAGGACGTCTGGCCTGAATTTTAGGGGGCAGATGCTATTCAGTTTTATCCGTCCACCTCTCCGAAGATGCCAAGTTGATTTATGGCACGGTGTATCGGAGGTTTAGACAGATACGACCGTTGTAGCAGACTTCGTCAGATTCCCCCTCATTTTGAGGGGTTTTTGATTGTGGGGACGCTTTTCCCTATAGGCGCAAGCCCCTGCAATTAATTACGTTACCGTATCGCGGTAACCACTTTCTCGAGCTCCAGAAGGTCATTTCGTGTCGTGTGTGTTTGTTTTATTTTTGGTTGCCCGTGGATTGTATACGGAGACTAATTCGTGTTGTCGCCCGTAGGGCGTGGATTAGTCCAAATCCGTATTTTCTTAGATTTGGATTTGTTTGATTTAAGAATCATTAACCTTGTTTAAGATTAAGATCGACTCAAATGTTTGTTAAAAATACGTTAATCCGATATTGGACTAAGATCTACTCAACGGGGTTTCAGGATCATTTTTGATTCAACAAAAGAGTATTTGGGCCCTATCGTTTTAGTTTAAGGACGTTGCGGTCCATAGGCTAGTTTAAGGACATTACAGTCCATGTTTAGTTTAAGGACGTTTCGGTCCAAAGTTTAGTTTAAGGACGTTTCGTTCCAGATTTTAGTTTAGGGACGTTACGGTCCGTAGTTTAGTTTAGGGACGTTGCGGTCCACAGATCACCATTTTTGAGGTGAGGGTTTAGTTTAAGAACGTTACGGTCCACAGTAGTTGAAGGACGTTGCGGTCTGTTATTATTTTAAGGACGTTGTGGTCCATGATTGCTGGTTGTTAGGACCCGCTACCTCTCTGAAGACGATAAGAATTACAACGACATGTATTAGAGGTGTGAGGAGATGTACCCTTGAACCAATGAATGTTCATCAGGGACTTGGTAGTCCTGTTTGGGACTAAGGCCAATTTAGAAGAAGACATATGGGCTCGGTCGATTTGGGGTTTGGCTAACCTTAGGCTCAGCCCACTTGATTACTTAGTTGGGCTTGATCCCCTTTCTGTATCAGCACTGCTGAGTATTGATTTGGGTTCTGACACCTCTTTTTCTTTTTGTTTTATTTATATTTTTTTATATGGAGTGTTAAACAATTTATGGCACCCACGTGCGGAGCACGTGAGGCGCTCGGTGCTGAGCGCCAGACATTGAGTGCTAAGCACCTTTTTATTAAATAGTGCCTACGTGAGGGGCACGTGGAGCGCTTGGCGCCGAGCGCCAGACTTTGAGTGCTAAGCGTTTCTTACTAAATAGTGCCCACGTGAGGAGCACGTGGAGCGCTCGGCGCTGAGCGCCAGACTTCGAGTGCTAAGTGCTTCTTATTAAATAGGGCCTACGTGAGGAGCACGTGGAGCGCTCGGCGCTGAGCGCTAGACTTCGAGAGCTAAGTGCTTCTTTTTAAATAGTGCCCACGTGAGGAGCACGTGGAGCGCTCGGCGCTGAGCGCCGGACATTGAGTGCTAAGCACTGAGTTTTCTGTTCTGCTCAGTTCAATTCTCTGAGAATTAGATTCTCACTTATAAAAAACTTTATCTTATAGATCTGAGATCTGGAAAAAGAACTAAGTTCTTCTTATGTGAGATTTAAACTCTTAGATATGGAGGAGATGTTATGATCTCTCTTATTTTTATTTACCTTGAGAAGAAATCGTTCTCGTCTTGAAGTTTGAAGTTTAGGGGGGGGGGTTTCTTCTGTACAAGACTTGAAGTCTTGGGTCCTTTATATAGTGGAGGCTGATTTGTTGATTTAGTTAAGAAAATCTCTCATTGAGAGATCTCTAATTGATTTGGGGATTTTATCCACCGTTGGATCTTTGATCCTAGGCTTTCTGTTTTACAGAAAATATTTTTCTTGTTCTTAACAAGATTGGGAAAATATTTTCCCATACAGAGCTTATTCTGTATCTTTGTGATTTTTAATCACCATTGGATCTTTAATCCAACAGTGCTCTGTTTTACTGAGATTAACCTTTCTTGTTTTAGGAAGATTCGAGGAATATTTCCTTAACAGAATTTAATTCTGTAATTTAATGATTTATCATCTTCGTTGAATCTTTGATCCAAGGGTGGAGAATTTTCAGTTCTGGCGCTGGCGCTCTCGTGCTTTGCACGTGAGGCGCTGCCTCAGAGTTTTTAACTCTTGGCGCTGGCGCTCTTATGCTTTGCACGTGAGGCGCTGCCTCAGTTCAAATTTTGAACAGAGCCTTGCTCTCTTATTGAGAGGAAACAAATGCTCCCCCACCATTTCGCTAGCGTGGCTCACACGTGAGTGCAGCAGTGGCAACTTTTCCACCGTTGGATCATCTTGGAAGTTGGATCGTCTTCCAGCGCCTATAAGTAGGGCTTTTAGCCCTTGAGATGGCTTCTGTTCATCTTCTTCTTTTCTTGTTTCTGAGAATTTAATTCTCCTTTCAGAGCTTAGATCTCTTCCTAAGGAAATTCCTTTTAGAGTTAAAACTCTGCCCAAATTTGGTAAGGATCATACCTATTAATAGAGCTTTGCCCTGCTCAGATCGTAGATCTTAAAATGGATTTTTAGGGTTACTTAACCTATTAATTAGAACACTGTTCATCTCTATGAAGAACTCTTAGAGTTTTTTTTATAGATCTTAAAGATCTTGGAGTTTTTACTCTGCAAAAAGCTTTGCTTTTTAGGGTTCTGATGGATTACTCCATCGTTTTCACAGAGCATGGCTCTTAGAATTTTTGGGGAATTTTTTTTCCCTCATAATTAAAGTTGACAAATGTAATTTCTGTTTGCAGAGCACTGCTCTCGAGGGGGTTTAACTCCTTGACCCAATGAGTTTCTCATTAAATGAGAATCTTTTTAGGATTTCCTCCTTAATGATTGACTGTCTCATCAATGATGCGCCGTCACTTTGATTTTTTGGGTCCCCCTTGGTCCCTTTTTCCTGCATTGCAGTGTGGTACAAATTTAAAGTACCAAATGTCAGAATTTAATTTAGTATTGACATTTGACTCTCATTTCTTTTCGAGGAGGTACTATGTCTTTTGACTCTTCTTTCCCATTTGTTCGCCCAGAGAGTGCATACGCCGACGCCCCCGTGGATCGGGAAGTTTTTGCATTGATTAAAAATCACGACCCAGAGCAGAAGTCTCTTCACTTATGGGGGTTATGGTACAACCAAATTATTCGGGGTCGGCGCAGTTTCTCTTGTGTGGCACCTTCAGAGCCAATTTCCGCCATTTATTATGCTGACTCGCCCCAGGTGAATTACGCTGTGGAGGAGGTTAACTGGACTATGGAGGGACGCCTCCAGCCCTCTATGGGTTCGATATTTGTACAACTGCCGATGGCTTTAGATATTTTAGGGCGGCGCATATGTTAAGACGAGTCCCGTCCTTGGGGACAAGTATACATGATAGGCTAGACTCCTCTCCATTCTGCCGGATACTTGCAATGGGCTCGATACATCTTGTTGGCCAAAAAGTCATTGCTGCTGAATCTCGGGTTGTACCCCGCTATCTATGCGTCTCTTTTCCAGTATCCCGCGCCTCACGTATGGTGGGTCAAGGCTTTCTTAGAATAGTGAAATACCCCGACTCACACCTTTCTTTTATCGGACCGAGAGGTTTCGATTTCCTTGGAGGAATTTGCAGAAATTTCGGGCCTACCCGTCAGAGGGGAACATTACGAGGAAATACTTCCCCCTGACGAGTACATCTTTGCCACCAAATCAGTGGTGATGGGTCTCACTCTGGAGAATGCTATTCAACATCGATTCCCGAGTCTAATCAAGGTGTTGAACATTTATGGGAGTCTGTTTCTCGAGTCTGGAGGGCACGGAGTCAGCTTCGCGGATTTTATCGTCCGCTTTCTTCGCCCGGAAGTCTTGTTAAAACAAGCCACGAAATTCTCCAAGCTTGACGATCCTTTTGGTTTTGGCTTGGACAACCAGCCGACAAAGGAAGCGGATCAAAGGAATTTCTTCATCCCAGACACCCCGGTCATCCCCTTTGCAGAGCTCGCAGTTTCAGACGTCAATGAAGAGACGTTCTTTTTGGGGTTCCTCGGCCTATGGTTAAGCTGGTTTGTGCTCCCAATGCACCCTCACTATATGAGGCCATCCGTCTTCTATCTGGCTCATCGAATGGTTACCGGGATGCGAGTGGCCGTCACGATCGCTGGGCTGGCTCACCTGTATCATGGCCTAAGCTTAGCGACAGACACCACTCAGCCGGGGGTATATCCCGTACATCTCCCGCTGCACTATTTCACGTCGTGGATCGAGCTGCATGTGCTTGGTGCTTTTGGAGTCCACAAACGTCCTCGTTTCTATGACAGTTATAATTTCCCCCGGGTTATCTCTCTAGTTGACGCTTCTGCTTTAGATTCGTCATAGCGAGAGGCTCGGCGTATGGTCCTTCGCCCGCGTATGGTCGGGGATAGCATGACTTTCGTCAATAGGGTCTTAACTATCGGCAAGGAATCCACTAAAATGGTGCTGCTGCTGCGCGATACCTTCAAAGACGGGGCTCCTACATTGAAGGCTCGGGAGATTCTGCATTTGTAGTTAATCAGGCCGGGCTTTTAGTGTTCAGGCAAAATAACTCGGCACTGTTCATGAGGTACAACCCGCACCATTTTTCTCAACAGTCGGGTTACGATCTGGGTGTCCCGCTTGAGGCCTTTTTAGCAGAGCCGGTTGCTATGAAAGAGGGTATTCGCAGTGCGCTGCACCACTTCATGCGGCTAAATACCGGGTCCAACTTTCTTATCAGTGAGCCGAGCTACATTCCGAAAGCCTCAAACGTATACGTGGTATGGTACCAGCATGCGACGGGTGCTGTTATTAGGGAAGAAAGACGGTTACTGCTCGATCGCAAGGGTGCGGTCCCTGCTGGTAATCCAGCTGTCCCCTTAAAGCGACGGACCACTGTTCGTCATTCCTTAAGAGAAGCTGCTGCGGTTGTGGTCCCGTGCGCCTTTCCTGAGGAGCCTCTACCCTGCGTTCCTATAGAATTGGTAGCTGCAGCGTCCCCGGAGTCTGGCGTTGGTGTAGAAATCGGGGCCTGCCACCCAAAAATGCCTGTTAAGCGCAAGCTCTTGTCATCGGCTGCCGGCGCTCGCTCGCAAAAGAAGAAGAAGTCGCTGTTTTCTGCCTACGTCATATTTGGCCAGGAGCCACATGCTCCTTACAGCAAGGGTTTGTGTGAGTATGGGACCAATGAGGGTTTATTCATCGCGCCTGCGGATGATACTGATCTCCAGGCTGCCCTTGTGGCTTCCGAGCGACTGGTTCGCGATGAAGCGGCACTGATCACTATCGCGAAGTCAGGTATACTTCAGCTACATTCTTCCGCAGCTATCTTCTTTTATTATGCTTCTACTGACGCTTTCTTCTTCAACAGGTTTTTCTGCCGAAGAGGCTCTCGCAGCTTCCCTCAAGACATTCGAAGAGGAAGAGAAGCTCCGTGCTTCTTTGGGCCTTGGTATAATTTATTTTATTACGCTTTTATTCTTTCCATTAGTGCTCTGACGCTTTATTTTACCCTACTGCAGGGATTACCTCAGCTCAAGTTCTTCCAAGTGTAGTGCCGATCCCGAGTGACGCAGCAGGACTGTTAGAGCCGGCTACCATGGCTACGGCTATCCCTAAGCCACTGCGGGAGGCTTCGCTAAAGCAACCGATGATGGACGCCGTAACGGCGCCGGAGGCAGAGCTAGGTTCAGACGACGGCGTACCCTTGTCGGAAGTCTTGAGGAGGTCAGTTCTCACGGCACAGACCGAAAGGAAGCGCAGGAAGCGCACAGCGAAGGAACGCGATGCAGCCTCGGCTGTGGGTGCAGGCTCAAGTAAAATTCCGTCTGCTGATATCCCTTTGGCGGATGTTCCAGCTGCCCTATCTACCGCCCATAGACAGATTGCGCGCGCAGATCGGGAGGAAACTGAGAATCTATCTTATGGTAACGTAATGCCCAGTCTTTTTATTAAAACTCGATCCGCAAATTCTTATATACCATATCCAGCAGGGCCAAGTCCCGACGGTAGGATGGTAGGCGAAACGATGGCGGTCACAGAGCTCGAAGTGGCCAATCTCTCTCGGGAGTTTGGGACTGTCTAAACCGCCGCTCTTTCCCCTTGTGGCTCCATGGTATTGGCGGGCGTCGCAAGAGTCATGACGGCCCTCGTCGAATCAGGGGATGAACCTATGGGCGTAGAAACTACTCCTCCGAAGGAGAGCGAAGAAACCGCTACGCCCGGTGATGCTTCCGTCGCGGTTAATGACCTATCAGGTAAGTCTTGGGTCACTGTTCTCTTTTTATTTCTTAATCCTGTTCAGCCTCCTCTGACGATATTTTGTTTGTTTTGAGTGTAGGTGCAGTGAACGCTGAGATTGTGCCATCTGAAGCACCTCCGGTCGCCGCCATGACGGCTGTTGTTCCGTCATCTTCTCCTATGTCCCCTGAAATGCTGGAAGGTGTAGGTTTACGATTTATCAGTTTTACTGCGGGTACCATCCTCCTTGTATTGACAGTGTATTGTCACAACCTTGCAGGAGTCCTTTTTGACCATCTATATCAGGTGTTAAACCTGCATTTCTCCTTCCAGTCGGAAATCGTCCTACCTGCTGGTGTTGGTTAGTATTGTCTTTAGCCAGCGCTTCTCTTTTTCTTTTATGAGTAAACATATTATTTTTTTTTCAAGTTTTAAGTTTTCTTCCTGTTGATCATAGTGTCGCGGGTCGAGAGAATGGCCGAGCCTCCTGCATTCCCCGTCCTGCCGCCTGTTATAGCCTGTATGATAGACTCTATCCCTTATGTATTTTCTTTATCACCTGAGTCGACGTTTGACCGTTATTGATTTTACATCAATTGCACTAGCCCTAGCCCTCTTTGAGTATCGCATTCCGATGCCAGCAGGGCCTTTTGCTAAACGCACATCTTCCAGGAGTTCTGCAAACAGCCGACGCATGTTGAGCGAATTCGTCGAGGATCTTGATGCCGAGGCCCTCACATTCGCTGCAGATTTTGTTGCTGTGGTTAATCCTATGCTGGTGAGGCTCTTGAACTTCCATGATGAAGGTGTCGTCGAGTCTTGGGTTAATTACTATAGAAAGATCGAGGCTTGCTTGCACGAGATTGAGCTCAAGCGTCTTGCTCCTGAGGTTCTGTCTTTGAATTCCTAGCGAGCTGCATGGGTTGAGCATAGTGTTCTTTTCCTCCATCATTTTGAACGAGAGGCGACCTTGAGACGAAAGGAACATGATGTGGCTTCCAACGATTCTGTCCGATTGCGCGCCCAAATTGAAGCGAATGCCGCACAGCTAAAAGCTGTTTTTGACAACCTTCAAAGATGTATTTCGGATGGGTTGGCACTAAAGCGGACTCTTGACCTCACCGAGCGGGTTTCAGGACTGCGAAGCTGCCATGCTAAAAACTGACGAAAAGCTTTTGTCATGTTCGCAGCAACGAACTCAAATTGAAGCGGAGTTGGCCACGGTGGCTGACCACGAGAAGGGATTGAGAGGAGTGCGCGAGCGGCTTGCTGACTTATTAAAGATGCCTCCTTCTTAGCAGCCGTTTCTGTATATATATATTTTTTGACTGAAAATTTGTAATTGGTGAATAACATGCATTCACTTTTGATTCTTTTATGTGATTTATCTTGTATTCATTTGAATTCCTGAATAAAAAGTATATTTTATCTCATACTATCACTTTCTTTTCTTTGTCGTGTCATTAGCATGTGACTTTAGTAAATGTGGCCTGTAGATGGTAGATAATGGTTCATCTTAAACTCCTTGTAGGGTAGCGATGGTTTAGGAAATAGGTTCAGGTCTGCTGCCTAAGACTTTTCAACTTTATGAGCTGCGAGGGTCTCATAAAGACGTTTCTCCCCATGATTCGAGAGGATCTCATAGGTGTAATTTCTCATTAGGGGTCGTAAGGACTCCTAAGTGCGTTTTCTCTTGAGAGTCGTAAGGATCTCACAAGAGGGTTTTCTTTTTACGGGTTGAAAGGTTTGCGTAGGGACACTGATCTTCCTGGGGGTCAAGACGAATCGAGAGATTATTGGTTGACTTGTTTCCGAGACGAAGCATTGTTCTGGCGGGGAGGTCATTGGTTAACTTGTTTCGGAGACGGAGCATTGTTCCGGCGGGAGGTCATTGGTTGACTTGTTTCCGAGACGGAGCATTATTCCGGCGGGGAGGTCATTGATTGATTTGTTTCCGAGACAGAGCATTGTTCCGGCGGGGAGGTCATTGGTTGACTTGTTTCCTAGACGGAGAATTGTTCCAGCAGGGAGGTCATTGATTGACTTGTTTCCGAGACGGAGCATTGTTCCGGTGGGGAGGTCATTAGTTGACTTGTTTCAGCTTTCTGCGGTGTCGGGGTTGACTTGCTCCGCTATCTGCAGTGTCGAGAAGGAACGCCGTGTCGATCTTTTGGGATGCAGATGTTGCCTTTGAGATCTGACTCTCCCTTTGTCGGAGTCTGTTGAGAAATGTGGTTCCCTTTTCGTTTATGCCCATGGATTGTATACAGGGGTCAGTATGGACTCGCTTGTAGGGCAAAAGTTTCATTCTTTCATTTTTTTATTTCCTTCTATGATGCTCTATCATTTCAGCTTTTTATATCGTGAAAGTCGTGATTGCCCAATCATTTCGGCTATTTTTCGCGGTGCCCAATCATTTCGGCTATTTTTCTTTTTACTCGCTGGTTTCTATTGCGAGTTGTCCAATCATTTCGGCTATTTTTATATGTATTTTTGGCTCGCTGATTTTGTTGCGAGTATGGACTTGAGATCTGATACCAATCTTAGCATCAACATCGCTGCGACTGGAATATTGCCAGGAGCGGATCATGACTTGCCGTGAAAGGACTTGGAATTCATTACCGATTTAGGCATCAGTATCGCTACTACTGGAGCGTTGCCAGGAGTGAATCATCATTTCCTTCGCCGCTATCGAACAAAGGTGGCTTAGTAGACAGGGTTAGGGACCTGACGACTAAGGCTTTTGACTTCATGAGCCGTAAGGGTCTCATAAAGGTATTTCTCCCTATGAGTCGTAAGGATCTCGTAGGTGTAATTTCTCTTTAGGGGTCATGAGGACTCCTAAGTGCATTTTCTCTTGAGAGTCGTAAGGATCTCTTAAGAGCATTTTCTCCTTGCAAGTCGAGAGGACCCACAAGTGTTGTTCACAAGATAGGGGAATTTCACACCATTGGTGGAACTAGACGAGGGAACCCTCATTTATGCCCGCTGATTGTATACAAGGGTAAATATTGACTGCCCGTAGGGCAGTTTGGGGGATATGATGGCTTAAGAACAGGTTCAGGTCCTTGTATCTTAAGACTTTTGAATCCTGTGAGCCGTGAGGGTCTCATAGGGGGGACATTCTCCTTACAAGTTGTGAGGATCTCGTAAGTGTAATTTCTCCTTAGGGATCATGAGGACTCCTAAGTGTTTTGCTCCCTTATGAGTTGTAAGGATCTCACATGGGTATTTTCTTCTTATAAGGTCGAGAGGACCCTGCAAGTGCACATGAAATTTTTTACGAGTCTGCGTCTTTTCGGGTTTTCACAAACTCGCCGGTAGCCCTGCTGTTTTTACTCACGGAGCCCTTTCGGGTTTTCATCCGTGCCCATTTTTCTTATGGATGTACCGTTTTTTTGCCGTGTTAGCCTAAGGATGCTACGGTTCGTAGTAGTTTAAGGACGTTATGGTCCAGAGCTAGTTTCAGGACATTGCAGTCTATTGTTAGTTTAGGGACATTTCGGTACGCTGTTAGTTTTCTATGGCGAAGTTTTGCCGGATAGCACTTATAGAGTTTGGTACTCAGGAAGACAGCGAGCGGACATAAGCGTCGTCATCTATCATTAATCTGGGCTGTGACTCATCAGGCATAGTATTTCTTAAGGAATCGGCCGTTTAATGGCTGGAAGAGTCTTTCGCCATGCATATCCATGAGCAAGTAAGCCCCACCTTGGTAGACTTTGTCTATGATGTACGGGCCCTCATAGTTTGGCTTGAATTTTCCCTGTTTGGCACGATTGGGGATCATAGGTCTTTTGACAACTAGCACGAGTTTGCCTTGGCGGAATGTTCTCGGCCTAGTTAATCTTTCGTATGAGCGTGCCATCTTTGCTTTGTAAGCCTCCAAGTTTTGCTGCGCCATGAGACGAGTTTCATCGAGGGCGTCGAGTTCCTCAAGCCGAAGATGAGTATTCTCTTCATCTGTTAGTTCGTAATAAACCGCCACTCGTAGAGAGGGTGGCTCTGTCTCTAAGGGGAGTGCTGCTTCTGTGCCGAATACCAATGCATACGGCGCTGTATTCGTAACCGTTTTGAACGTAGTTCGATACGCCCCGAGAGCTTCATACAGTCTTTCGTGCCAGTCCTTTTTATTTTTGGACACCGTCTTCTTTATGATCTTTGTCAAGGTTTTGTTGAAAGCATCAGCTAGACCGTTAGCTCGGGGATTATAGACCGAAGAGTATCTCCAGTCTATGTTATGCTGCTGTGCGAAGCGGCTGATTCTGTGACTTCTGTAGGCCGGCCCGTTATCGGACATAATCCGTCGCGGAGTGCCGAACCGATAGATGACGTGTGTCTTGAAGAAATAGAGGATGTTCTCCGTCTTCACTTCTCTTAGCGGTATGGCTTCTGCCCACTTAGAGAAGTAATCAGTTGTCGCCAATATAAACCGATGTCCTTTGGATGACGCTAGTTCGATGGGCCCAATTATGTCGGTTCCCCACATTTCGAATAGCCAGCTAGCCACTGTTGGGTGTAGCGGGTTTGGATGCTGGTGGATGAAGTCTCTATGAATTTGGCACGAGTGGCACTGCTTCGCGTATTCGAGGCAGTCCTGAACCATCGTGGGCCAATAGTAGCCCATTCTTTTGATCTTCAGCTTCATCTTTGGCCCGGCTTGATGAGAACCTCAGAGCCCGTCTTGAGTTTCTTGGACGACTCTCCTTGCTTCTTCCGGTCCCAGGCATCTCAACCACAGAGAGTCTAACGATCTCTTATACAGAGTATCATTGACGAAGGTGAAAGACAGAGCTCGTTTCATAAGCTGATGTCTTGAGGATGCATCTTCAGGTGTTCGACGGGATTTTAAGTAGTTTATAAAGACTTCTCTCCAATCCTTATCCTTTTCTTGGTCCTCTATTCGTAGGGATGTTTGCTTGATCGCTTCCTTTTCTTCAGACAATTCCGGAGATATTTCTGCTGGTGCAAGAACCCGACGGCTTTGTACAATGATCCTTACGTCATCGAGTTTTCGTCAGCCAGTTCTTTAGCGAGTTTGGATAATGCGTCCGCTTTGCTATTTTCTGTACGCGGTATGCTTTCTAGGACGTAGGAAGGGATTTGAGTCAGCAGTTGCTGCACTCTCTTACCGTACTTTACCAACTCTGGTTTGCACGTTTGATAGTCATCATTTACTTGACTAACGACCAGCCGGGAGTCTCCGTATATAAGGAGATTTTCGATCCCCATGTCAATAGCGATCTCAAGACCTGCTATTAAAGCCTCATATTCCGCTTCGTTTTTTGTTCTTGGCTCCGTTAAAGAAAAGGCAAAGCGCATTATCCCTCCTTGTGGAGTCACGAAGATGAGGCCTATCTTATATTTGATTATGGTGGAGTTGTGCTTTCGCTTCTTCATGGAAGATGCCCCATCGAAGTAGAGTTCCCATCGGGTATCACTCCTTCCTCTCTCCCCGTCGATCGTGTCAAACGTATGCTCATCTGGCAATTCGCAATTTAGGGATGAATTGACAAGTATTGGATGCTCAGCGAGGAAGTCGGCGATGGCCTGGCCTTTCACTGCCTTGAGTGGTCGGTATGTTATCGAGAATTCCATTAAGAATGAGGCCCATTTAGCGAGCCGTCCCGTTAGTATGGTTCTTGACATCAAATATTTGAGAGGATCCACTTTTGATATGAGATCGACCTCATGCGCCAAAGCATAATGCCGAAGCTTCGTTATCGTGAAGATTAATGCCAGGCAGTGTTTTTCGATAGGGGAGTAGTTATTTTCTGCCCCCAGGAGAACTCGACTCAAATAGTAGAGGGCTCTCTCTTTCCCTTGGTCGTTCTCCTATGCCCATAGTGCGCCTAAAGAACCTTCAAGGGCTGTTGTGTACAGGATGAGGGGCTTTCCCTTGACTGGAGCGGTCAGTACCGGTGGGTTATGCAGATATTGCTTGATTTCGTCCAGTGCGCTTTGGTATTTACGATCCTAAATGAATGGGGTTCCCTTCTTCATCAGGTAACTGTAGGGACGACATTTTTTGGAAAGGTTGGCTATGAACCGTCGGATATACGTGAGCTTTCCTTGTAGAGACCGCAATTGTTTTAAAGTTTTTGTAGTGAGCATTTCCATAATCGCCTTGATCTTTGATGGATCTATTTCGATGCCCCAATGTCGTATGATGAATCCTATAAATTTGCCTGAGGAGACTCCAAATGCACATTTCAGAGGGTTCATCTTCAGGTTATACTTATGAAGACGTTGGATGTCACGACCCGAAATGGCACGTGACTGTCACTTGAATCATGTGAAGTCTATAGGACCCCACCTAATTCAAGTAAGCCAAAAGCCCAGAAATCTAAACTATTTGAAAAGGGGAGTGGAGGAAAAACTTGTTTAAAAGCAAGTAGTTTAAACCAAGTAAGTGTCATTAAATATTTAAAAGCAACATCATATTTCCCGAAGATTTTGGCAGAGTTTTCTTTGTAAATACTGGCCCCAAATGGGTACAAACATATATATATATATATATATATATATATATATATATATATATATATGAAGAATAAAGGCATTCCCAAGCGGGAGCTAGCTCTTCGCCAATTGGCGGAAATAACCACGCAAGCAATATAATATACAACGCCGAAGGGCGAGGATCAAAACTCAGAAAGAAACCAACATCCTCAAGAAAACCAGTGATGAATCATAATAATACAAACGCGACTCTAAGGTCGAAAGAATACACAACTGGTCTTCTAATTCTATCAAATATGTTAGTTGTATGTATGCCCTAGAGGCCAGTATTGTACAGATGATGTATATTATATTGGATGCTTGGACATATATAGAGATGACTTTCTTGCTCGATATGATAGTATGCTATCTGGTTGCTCTTTATCTTAACATGTATACCAGTCTCTTTAAACTGTCTTATAGTTACATGTTGGTAAAGCCCTTAGGATGTGTACTTGACTACCTGGACTATGATGCAGATCATACTAGTGGGGACATGGTAGTCCATAAGTACATCCTTCAAGGTCCCTAGTCGTAGGTGTATCGAGACGGGGCATCGATATACCAGTGTAGACTAGCGTATACGCTTCTCGACCCATGAGATGGGCGATGGATGATCCCATATCCATTGGTGTTTGACATCAGAGATGGTATACGGGTGCTCAGTGGAGACTAGGTACACTGGACGGACTCGCCGAGAACTCCCAGATGGTATTATACCTCACGTCAGATGGCAGTTCTCAGGTGACACTTGTACAGGTTAGTCTGTAGACCCGAGATCGTCATAAAGTCTTGTGTGATTCCCACTGTGCTTTAATCTCCACCTTACCACGTCCATAAGGGCGTGCAAAACGGTGGTTTTTGGGTACAGTCCCGAGTCACATGGAGGCAATGAGCGATAGGAGGGGTTTCGTCTCTCCTGGTATTGGGGGTTGATGTTGTACTGTGCTCGATTGGCCGTAACAGGGAAGTCCCTGGCCAGGGCTGTTTCAGAGATTTGCTGGTAAGTGTTACCAGTAGTTTCTCGACCCGTTATGAGCCTCACATCGGCACGACTTATCGGTTATTGGGGTCTGACGTTTACCACCCCTAGACTTGATATGCGACATATCAGACGAGGAGACCGGACTGTACGGGAAGTGTTGCCGGTTGGCCCGACGGGAGTTGTAGCAGGTTCGCTTGTTCTCTTCTGATCGCTCAATACCCGGGTGGCCGTTACGTTTAGCTGACCGCTTGTGGCTTGGGGGTGCTTGATATGATCATCACCCACTGCCGGCGTATTGACGAGTCTTAGAGTCCCACAATGGAGTTTCCTAGTCCAGGCGAAACGTTGTGGTGCGCGTATGCGATATGCGCATGGACCCGATTAAAATACGCGTATAGGATATCGTATATTGATCGGGCGGCTTGCTTTTGGTTTGGGTCATATGTGATATGACCGGATTGATAAATCAAGTGTTGATTTATCATTTAACCATTAGTTTCTCACTAGAAATCCTTTCTTGTGATGGATGTATGCATGCATGCATGTATGTTTTTCTTCCTTTCTAGTTTCATGCACATATGGATGTGCATGCACACATGCATACATACATCATTCTATCATGGTTGATTATACAAGGAAATGGTGGCAATATAAGACTCACACCATGGGTTTATATTTGGATTATTATTTGATTTTTAGTTAAAACAAAATGGATAAAGGAAAGGATAATTCATGGAAGCTTTCTACACTCTTCTTGACCTAACCATGCTCACCCACCATTTAACCATGGATTACTTTTCCTTTTGGGTTTTAACTCAAGTTCAATAATGATTCAACCATGGTTTGAGATGAGAGATAAGAAATATATATTGATATATTTCTATTTTTCTTTTGAGGTTTATTCTTATCTTCTTCCAAAAATAGCCATCATCTTCTTCCTCCTTCTTCACTTGCTCTCTAGACTTTTGTAGTGAGCAAATTACATAACAAGATTGGATTTTGAAGTGAGAATAAGAACCACAACACCATTCTACACAAGTTTAGCCCACTTGTTTAGAGTGTTAGCTTCATTTCGTTCATTTGATCGAATAAAGTTGCAAGCTTGGACAAAGCGGACTCCGGGTGGATCATCGGTGACCGAGAGGCGTTCAAGCGGAGTTCTTTCAAACCCCAAGTAGCCGAGGAGTCTAGCGTAAGGAGCTACAAAGGTTGTACTCTCTAAACCCTAGCATTTCTTTCATGTGATGAAGTATAGTTTTTGAAACCCTAATTTTTCTAGGATCGATCCTTTGTATGTTAACCTAGCACCATAAAGACTCCACCTTTGGTACATGTGATGCTTCCAAACCTTTCATGAGGCGCTAGGCTAACCTTTCATTGGTATCAGAGCCGACCTAGAACATTAGGCGACACCTTTACGAAGTTAAAACTCCGATCGAACTGAAAATGCGGATTTTTGGGTGCTCTCTGGACTTTTTTCAAAATCTGGTTATTTTCAGAATTAAAAATATGCAAAAAATTCAGCAGGTAAATATAAGAGTTACTGTAAAAAAAAAAGAGCATGAACAGTTAAAACGACCGCGGAACCTCGGCAATAGCCTGCTTAGGCCGCGGTTCCGTGGCCATTATGTTGAGTCATGGTCTGGTTTTTCTACATTAATTCATGACTCTGCTTGTTTATGTTTTTGGAGTATTTTTAATCTGAATTTGGTACAATAAATTCTGGAGATGTTTTTGGACTCGTCGGTTCGATCGGAATTTTGATTTCGTGACTTTTCCGGGTAAATCTAGAAAGTATTTCAGTGTTCGAACGACTATCATTTGCTCACTTTTCACGGGGTTTAAAATATTTCGGAAATACGTGCAAGTTTGTTTGTGGTGGACCCTCTAGAAGACAACAAACCTTAACTCGATTATGTGACCGTCTTGAACTGCCTTTTGAACCTTAGGGTTTGGGGCAGTACGGCGTGCCACATGTGAGGCGTTGGCTTGACCCTTCTATGGCTGGACCGCTACCACTGTGTCACACTCCGGGTTTTTGAACTCCGCTCAAGTGTTGAGCTTTAATGAATCTTGGGTATTTGATCGTTCGTTCGAAAACTTTAATACTGTCTAATTATCTGGAATGTGATGCAATGTGTGGAATTCATATTATAAGACATGAAATACGAGGTATGTGATACTTCGCATTTACGATGTCTAAAGAAGAATGTGGATTCCAGATATTGCAGTTTTACACTTTCTTTTCTGTGATCGTAAGTGTAGTATGTCGATATCGCCGGTTTCGTTGCTATACGTCAACGACAATTGGGGTACGCATACTTACTTACGTTGATGATATGTGATATTATGTGCTGCTGAGATATGATGTGCAAGATTGTCTCAATTGAATAGCCGGGTTTTTTTTTATGTGAGATGAGAGTTTTATATTTTCATTCATGTAAATTCAAATGTAATGTAATATTCTTTTATTTGGGGCACTTCCGGGTTGAGGTCGATGCCACCTGTGTTGTATATTATTTACTTTTCCGCATTAAGATGGACCCAAGGAGGGGAGCACGGGTGACCGGGTTCTGGGGTTCAGTGGGAGGCCATCTCGAGAAGTCGAGACCGGGTTTCCTAAACTCCAGAATTGGTAGGGTCGCTTGCCGCTCTCGTAGGGGTCCAGGGTGTGGGCTTGGCTATTCATCGCGACTGTGGAATCCGTATTTACTATTTTGGCTAAATACTAAATACGGACGTCCTAGTATATCCCACATTATATCTATGTTTCTGCTGCGATATCTGTGATGTGATCATTAGATATGTTCTGTGATGGATACTGTATATAGTATATATGATATATTATATAGACGTTACTTATGTTTTACACCCGCACTAGCCCTGCCCTGCTCTGTCGTTAGTTACCTAACCTAACGGTGCACGAGGGGACATCGAGGCGAATGCGGATGGCATAAGTGTACGTTGTATTTATCTGTGATGTTTAGGTAACTTAAATGATGGGACTTCATTAATGTGATTAATGAAAGAAAAGAAACCTAAAAAGATGTTGTAGAATCAAATTTTAAAATAAAAGGGTAGCTACAGTTTTGCTTTGCATAGCGGTATATATGATATACCCTGCACCTTATTCGATGAGGAAAGAGCCGAGATTCCTTCACCGGGAGTGACCTCTTTAGCGAAACTGGCAGATGCTACAACACTCGGTTTGTCTTTTAATTGCTTCTATAGTTTCTGCTTTGCATAGCGATATATATAATATATCCCGCACCTCATTCGACGAGAAAAGGGCCGACGATCCCTTCACCGGGAGTGACCCCTTTAGCAAAACTAGAAAAGCCTAAAAAACACTCCATTTTAAAATTCATTCGATTCTACAACGATATCAAGTTCATTACACAATAGGTTTTCAGAAAAACCTGTCGTAGCCCTCCGTCATTTCAGATAAGTACTAGTTAGTATTCGTGCTACGTTTGTTGACTATGTTAAGGCGTAGTGTGCGGTAGCTGATTAGTGCTTATCTGTATAAGCATATGATGCGATTGGATTAGGGTAGTCGTGCGACTTTGTTGACTATGTTAAGGGTCGTACGGGTGGGTTTAATTCAATCAGAAAATGACGGGTTGAACTTGACTAGCACTTATGATTTGTTGACTATGTTAAGGTCATATAGCTGCTAGGGGCAAAATATTATCGGGAATTTCAAGTGTTGAAATTTGCAATGAGATTGCATACCTTCTATGAAATAGTTGGATCCCGATACCCACTGCGAGTAAGAGTTACTCCTGGGAGAGTTTTACACATTACAATTAGCCGATCAAGTAGGTGTCAACGGGGTTACGCCTCTGGGAAAACGGGGTTACGCCTCTGGGAAAACGGGGTTTACTTTAATTAGGTCCGTGCGAAAGCACGGGGAACCTCCCTCAAAGTACCGACACTGGCCTGGTTGAAAGATCGGCGAAGTTGTAGGGTGTAATTAATCCCGGCTAGTCTTTCCTTTTAGGGTTTGAAGGAAGATTTGATAAAAAACAGTGGGAGCAATCCTGATTAGATAAGATAATAACCAATCTGATCTTGCAAGAGCATACGCTAAAGTGTTTTCTTCTCTCTCTCTCCAGGTAGCGACCATGTCATTCCTTAATCAAGATAATAATATGGATGTATTGACCGAACCCGCATGTTATACTGTGCTGGGGAACGTTGGTTCCGTTCTTTCTTATAAGAGTTATAGGACTGAACAGGACATAGGGGAATACCAGGATTCCCATGCCACCCGAATGAAGAAAGTACATGATGATGCATTTTCTTCGGGTGTGTTCGTTACAGAGAACTGTTTCTCCATTTGCCCTACGTCCTGGGTATTAGATACTGGGTCAGGATCCCATATATGTAATCAGTTACATGGGCTCAGGAAAGGTAGAGAACTTGGAGATGGTGATAAATACATTAGAGTTGGAAATGGTGCAATTATTGCAGCTAAGACTGTCGGGGAATATCACCTTGCATTACCAACTGGTAATACATTGGTTCTGAACGAATGCTATTACATGCCGAACCTGATATGCAACATTATATCGGTTTCTTTGTTGAGTAAAGAGGGATATAATTTTGTATTACAGGATAATATTATGAACATTTTCCGTAACCAAAATTGGTTGGATCAGGCATGTTATGTAATGGCATTTATGTTCTAAATCAATCAACAGTTCTGAGCATAACAAACACACACAAGAGGAAGAGTTCAGAACTGAACGAATCCTTCTTGTGGCATTGTAGACTCAGTCATATAAATGCGACACGGCTGGCTAAGTTGCATAAGGATGGATACTTGAAACCGTTCGAATCTTCATCTTATGACACTTGCCAGTCATGTCTCAAAGGCAAAATGACCAAAACTCCGTTTACGGGACACGGAGAAAGAGTTACCAAACTTTTGGGACTGATACATAGTGATGTATGCGGTCCCATGTCTACACATGCCAGGAATGGTTCTTCGTACTTCATTACATTCACTGACGATCTCTCTAGATTCGGATATGTGTTCCTGATGAAACACAAATCAGAAGCTTTTGAGAAATTTAGAGAATATAAACAAGAAGTCGAGAACCAAACCGGAAAAAGTATTAAGGTCCTTCGATCTGATCGAGGAGGTGAATACTTGAGCAATGAATTCCTGGACTTCCTAAAAGAGAATGGGATTCTCTCTCAGCTGACTCCTCCATATACACCACAGCACAACGGTGTATCAGAACGGAGGAACCGCACCCTATTAGATATGGTGCGCTCTATGATGAGTGTAGCTGAGTTACCTATTTCCTTCTGGGGATATGCACTGGAAACAACAGCATGCCTATTGAATCAAGTTCCATCTAAATCTGTACCTACCACACCATATGAGATATGGAGTGGGAAGAGACCATATTTTAAACGAGTTAAGATATGGGGTTGTCCGGCCTATGTCAAAAGGCAAAATCCAGACAAACTCGAGGCACGGTCAGTTCTTTGCAAGTTTGTGGGATATCCTAAGAATTCTCAAGGATATTTTTTCTACCACGCTGAAGAACAAAAAGTGTTTGTTTCTCAATGTGCCACCTTTTTGGAAAAGGAATTTCTTGCAAAAGAAATTAGTGGCAAAGTGGTAGAGCTGGAAGAGGTTCCAGAAACACAAACTCAAACTGAAGATTTAGTGGAACCAGAGGATTCAGTAGCTCCCAACGAACCTCAGCTTCTCTGCCGATCTAGTAGGGTTCCTCGCCAACCTGAGAGATACTACGGTTTTCTCATAGACGATGGGAGCGAGGATTGCATCATGGAGGATGATGACCCAACCAGCTTCGAGCAGACCATCATGAGTGGGGACTCAGTGAAATGGCTGGATGCTATGCAGTCCGAGATGGAATCCATGTACACCAACAAAGTATGGACTTTGGAAGATACTCCTGAAGGGGTAAAACCCATTGGGAGCAAGTGGATCTTTAAGAAAAAACTTGGTGTAGATGGGAAAGTGGAGACTTTCAAAGCTAGACTTGTTGCAAAGGGTTTTCGTCAAAGACCAGGTGTGGACTATGACGAAACCTTTTCTCCAGTGGCTATGCTTAAATCCATCCGGATCATGCTTGCCATCGCTGCATATCATGATTACGAAATCTGGCAAATGGATGTTAAGACCGCCTTTCTAAACGGTGATTTAGAAGAGTGCGTGTACATGACTCAGCCAGAGGGTTTCGTAGATAGTGGGAGCAGCAGGAAGGTGTGCAAGCTGCTTAAATCCATTTATGGATTGAAGAAAGCATCGTGGAGTTGGAAGATCTGCTTTGACGTCGTTATCAAAAAGTTTGATTTCGTCAAAAACCCAGATGAACCTTGTATCTACAAGAAGGTGGCAGAGAGTAAAGTTGTCTTCCTCGTATTGTACGTGGACGACATACTCTTGATAGGAAATGATATTCCTATGCTGCAATCGGTCAAGCTCTTCTTATCACAAAGATTCTCAATGAAAGATCTTGGTGGTGCCTCCTGCATATTGGGGATTAGGATCTATAGAGATAGATCCAAATGGATATTGGGATTGTCCCAATCCAGGTACATTGACACCATACTAAAGAGGTTTAGTATGGAAGAGTCCAAGCGTGGGAACTTGCCCACGATCTCTGGAGTCACTCTCTCCAAAGAGATGTCTCCAAAGACTGATTTGGAGAGAGCTCGCATGCAAGGGATACTCTATGCTTCGGCTGTAGGCTCTATCATGTATGCGATGCTATGTACCAGACCCGATGTAGCATACTCACTAAGAGCAGGTATCAAGCTGATCCTGGAGAGAGTCACTGGACAGCTGTGAAGAGCATTCTCAAGTACTTGCGAAGGACTAAAGAGATGCTCTTGGTGTATGGTAACGGAGAACTCCAAGTGGAGTCCTTTACCGATTCGAGCTTCCAGAGTGATAAGGACGACTCTAAGTCGCAGTCGGGATTTGTCTTTACCCTTTACGGAGGGGCGGTTAGCTGGAAGAGTTCCAAGCAGGAAACCGTGGCAGACTCGACGATGGAGGCTGAATACATCGCTGTCAACGATGCTGCCAAAGAGGCTGTCTGGATCAAGAAGTTCATAACTGAACTTGGAGTGGTTCCATCCATTGAGCATCCAATACCTTTGTATTGCGATAACAATGGAGCGGTGGCTTTGGCCAAGGAACCGAGGTCCCATCAGCGATCTAGGCATATTCTGAGGCGGTATCACCTGATCCGGGAGATAGTTGATTGCCGGGAGATCGAGGTCAGGAGGGTTGACATGAAGAACAACACGGCGGATCCATTCATGATGGCCATTCCCCAGATACAGTTTGAGAGACTCTTCGGGATGCTCGGTATGCGATACTACAGCAGCTGGCCCTAGTGCAAGTGGGAGATTGCTAGTTGTATGTATGCCCTAGAGGCCAGTATTGTACAGATGATGTATATTATATTTGATGCTTGGACATATATAGAGATGAATTTCTTGCTCGATATGATAGTATGCTATCTGGTTGCTCTTTATCTTAACATGTATACTAGTCTCTTTAAACTGTCTTATAGTTACATGTTGGTAAAGCCCTTAGGATGTGTACTTGACTACCTGGACTATGATGCAGATCATACTAGTGGGGACATGGTAGTCCATAAGTACATCCTTCAAGGTCCCTAGTCGTAGGTGTATCGAGACGGGGCATCGATATACCAGTGTAGACTAGCGTATACGCTTCTCGACCCATGAGATGGGCGATGGATGATCCCATATCCATTGGTGTTTGACATCAGAGATGGTATACGGGTGCTCAGTGGAGACTGGGTATACTGGACGGACTCGCCAAGAACTCCCAGATGGTATTATACCTCACGTCAGATGGCAGTTCTCAGGTGACACTTATACAGGTTAGTCTGTAGACCCGAGATCGTCATAGAGTCTTGTGTGATTCCCACTGTGCTTTGATCTCCACCTTACCACGTCCATAAGGGCGTGCAAAACGGTGGTTTTTAGATACAGTCCCGAGTCACATGGAGGCAATGAGCGATAGGAGGGGTTTCGTCTCTCCCGGTATTGGGGGTTGATGTTGTACTGTGCTCGATTGGCCGTAACAGGGAAGTCCCTGGCCAGGGCTGTTTCAGAGATTTGCTGGTAAGTGTTACCAGTAGTTTCTCGACCCGTTATGAGCCTCACATCGGCACGACTTATCGGTTATTGGGGTATGACGTTTACCACCCCTAGACTTGATATGCGACATATCAGACGAGGAGACCGAACTGTACGGGAAGTGTTGCCGGTTGGCCCGACGGGAGTTGTAGCAGGTTCGCTTGTTCTCTTCTGATCGCTCAATACCCGGGTGGCCGTTACGTTTAGCTGACCGCTTGCGGCTTGGGAGTGCTTGATATGATCATCACCCACTGCCGGCGTATTGACGAGTCTTAGAGTCCCACAATGGAGTTTCCTAGTCCAGGCGAAACGTTGTGGTGCGCGTATGCGATATGCGCATGGACCCGATTAAAATACGCGTATAGGATACCGTATATTGATCGGGCAGCTTGCTTTTGGTTTGGGTCATATGTGATATGACCGGATTGATAAATCAAGTGTTGATTTATCATTTAACCATTAGTTTCTCACTAGAAATACTTTCTTGTGATTGATGGATGTATGCATGCATGTATGTTTTTCTTCCTTTCTAGTTTCATGCACATATGGATGTGCATGCACACATGCATACATACATCATTCTATCATGGTTGATTATACAAGGAAATGGTGGCAATATAAGACTCACACCATGGGTTTATATTTGGATTATTATTTGATTTTTAGTTAAAACAAAATGGATAAAGGAAAGGATAATTCATGGAAGCTTTCTACACTCTTCTTGACCTAACCATGCTCACCCACCATTTAACCATGGATTACTTTTCCTTTAGGGTTTTAACTCAAGTTCAATAATGATTCAACCATGGTTTGAGATGAGAGATAAGAAATATATATTGATATATTTCTATTTTTCTTTTGAGGATTATTCTTATCTTCTTCCAAAAATAGCCATCATCTTCTTCCTCCTTCTTCACTTGCTCTCTAGACTTTTGTAGTGAGCAAATTACATAACAAGATTGGATTTTGAAGTGAGAATAAGAACCACAACACCATTCTACACAAGTCTAGCCCACTTGTTTAGAGTGTTAGCTTCATTTCGTTCATTTGATCGAATAAAGTTGCAAGCTTGGACAAAGCGGACTCCGGGTGGATCATCGGTGACCGAGAGGCGTTCAAGCGGAGTTTTTTCAAACCCCAAGTAGCCGAGGAGTCTAGCGTAAGGAGCTACAAAGGTTGTACTCTCTAAACCCTAGCATTTCTTTCATGTGATGAAGTATAGTTTTTGAAACCCTAATTTTTCTAGGATCGATCCTTTGTATGTTAACTTAGCACCATAAAGACTCCACCTTTGGTACATGTGATGCTTCCAAACCCTTCATGAGGTGCTAGGCTAACCTTTCAAAATATACACGTCTGGTTGATGGAGTTTTACTAGATATAACTGAATATAAATAAGGTACAATGGTGGTCACGATACAAGTGAACCCACCTACCAAAGCAATCACCCGGAAGGAAGCAGTGTGGCAACAAGCTGCAATGAAACCTGTACGGCCAAACCTGCAAGAAACTGTGGCACAACGGGGGTGAGTTGCCAACTCGTGAGTAGAAAACATCACCGAGCAGAAATCGCATGTATGACTCTATCCTAGGTCATAGATAATATCCTCAATATATAGATAACCTGAACATGTAATAATGGCAAGGTAATCATTTAACATACGTATGATACCAAGTGCTCGTGTCAGTGCCTCAGGTAGAAATATATCACATATATGATGTATGAATACAATAAGAATGAAAGTAAAGTACATCTTGTACAAGAAATCTGTTTGCTTATCTTAATGCGATTTCAGTTTTAAGTATAAAAACCGAAGTATCATTAATGAAATCAACAGAGAATCCATGTCAAGTATCGACACAAAACATATATCCCAATATCTCAATGTCTCAATATCTCGGGCTCCGGCAACCCGGACTGGCCTATATCATCAAATCTCAATATCTCGGGCTCCGGCAATCCGGACTGGCCCCGGGTTCCGGCAATCCGGACTGGCCCAAATTATCAAATCTCATGACTACGTCGGTATCCTCCGGATATCCGCCGTGTCATAAATAACCGGTCGGTAGTGCTCCCCTGCCGGGCTCAACGCCATCATCTGCGACCATCTTGCCCCGGGGTACCGCACCAGGTCCACCATGCACCCGCAGACGGTTCCTCCTCCTCCTCGAATCGGGTGTATGATACCGCTCAAGAGCCGAGAAAACTCATGGTGGACACCTCTCAAACCATATCAAGAGAAAACCGCAAATTTCTATCTTTTGAAATGAAAATAAGTTTATAAATCCTTGCGGTTTCTCCAAATCCAGAAATCTCATGGAAAATCCGAATCACAAACTCCAAAGTAAATAACGGTGAAATACCGGCATAAAGCCCCATGATATTGCATAACAATGAATATACATATACATGCATGAAGTGTCTAAGTAAGAAATGCGATATCAAACTAGCATATGAAAGCAAACGTACTAGTACTAAGTCGAATCTACCAGCTAGCAATTATACATTGAAGTAATATTTTCTAATGCATACGTGACATGAAAATTACCGATGATGATATGTGTGAGCCGGCAAGTAAGTGTACGTCGAGCATACACATCATCGGTAACGGTGCTGGTGTCCTGACAGCAGAGTTTCATAATAACTACGAAAACACATTTAAGCATGCAATGCGATGCGAATAGCAAGAATATATGGAAAATGAATAGTAAACACAACAATAAAGAATATACATTTACATATATACTAGTCATACAGTGTTGAAATTTGAAATAGCACGAATCGTGGTTTTTAGAAAATAGGGGCTACGGTGTTTTTAAGAAAGGTACATCCTTTGAAAAATCCATAGTATCCCTTGGCCTGTCTTTAAATACTCACGATTCATTAGTTTTGGAAATAAGTATGACTCGAGCCTAGTCTAACATCTACTAAGTAAACTACAGGACAAAGCTATGAGACTAATCAAAAAGGGTAAAGAAAACCACCTAAGTCTGAGTCAATATATCTAGTAGTCGGTGATCCCGCCTCAATAGCATCACGTACGATAAAATATATCATACGACATCCTCGAGTCAAGAGTGCGGATCAATCATCATATTTATACATCTTACGGTAAAATCCATCGTACGGCATCCCAAATCGGCGTACGGGTCAATTATCACATATAACACATTATTTATCTGGTATCATTATCATCATATTCTGAATTAGGGATACTGATCTAAAGTC
Source organism: Agapanthus africanus (assembly GCA_030015575.1). Taxonomy (NCBI): domain Eukaryota; kingdom Viridiplantae; phylum Streptophyta; class Magnoliopsida; order Asparagales; family Amaryllidaceae; genus Agapanthus; species Agapanthus africanus. The sequence goes on along the minus strand of CM057346.1, from coordinate 100,079,614 downwards.
TAGTACATTCCGATACCATCAAACATATATATCCGCGTGTGTATGAAAACACATCGCCCAACGATCCGCTATAATATCATGGCGTATCTCATAATACGACCCAAATCACATAAACGATCTCACGGCATCATGCCCGATCATATCGACTCTCCTCTGAGTATCATACACTATCCTCATCATCCGTGAATACGTATATGTGTGTGTGTCTATATATATATATATATATATATATATGCACCAACGCATTCACATATATATACACATATAAAGATATACACCCAAACATATTACGTGTGTGCATGTGTGTGTGTGTGTGCAAACTCTATACTCTAGGGTTCGCGACTAAGAAACTAACTAAAAGCACTAATTTCTAATACTCTAACACTATCCCATGATCTCTTAAGGCCCTTCTTACTTACATCCATGTTTCACAAAAACACATATTTATATATATCATAACGCATTCGCATGCTACACTACGAAACTGCGGGGGTGCTATACACCATCCACCCGACTTCCTCTGTAGATACACATCTACTCAGCTTGATCCTTGTTTGCCGAAGTTGATGTCGCCACGATCTTTCTTGTCGTCCCAAAGTTCATGCGGAGGTACCTATATGTCATGACATATCGTATCGCATTAAAATCCGATTTAAAACCAAAACGACACGTGAGGCGCCCATATGTTGAACCTATAGCCTACACATACGGACACAATCATAAATCCCTCGTCGTTGACGTACAAACGTCCAACGATCGAATCCACGGTTCGAATACCAAAACCAAGTTATTGAAAACCACGAAACCAAAACAGCAACTTTGAAAACTTGCTCCAGATTTTAGTTCAGGTGAAATTAGGCTAAACTAGCAGTACAGTGAGGTTGTATAAGAGGTATATGAGCTATAGAAACAACCTTGACCACATTGCCCTCACTTTGGCCGGCCACACACACAGAAAAACCGGCCTGCTCGGCCAGGGTTTCTAGGATGGGGTTCGTATTTGCAGGGTGGCCTCCTAGTGGTCTATCTAGGTCTCTAGGGTTGCTAGTTTTTCCCGTAAATGTTCCAGGTCATCCCAGATTTCCTGCACCCACAATTTATACACAAAACCGAAATTTCGATATCTAACTTGTATTTTGGATTTAGTCACTGGTTTCAATCACTAAGGGGGGTTTGTAGTCACCAATTGCACTCACTTGCACCATCACAACTCAAGGAAAACCTTAACCTTCATCTAGAATTTTTCAAAAGTCACAAAACCTTGCTAAAATAATTCTAAACTAAAGTCGAAGCTAAAGAAAATGAAACCCTACACTTAAAGTGAAAGAATTACCTCATTTAGGACTCAAGAATCCCCTAGAGCATCAAAATCCTATTTTTCTTGGTTCCCCATGCGTGTTGTGAGCTTGTGCACATTTTTAATGAAAGGAATGAGGTGTTTTGAGGTGTTTTTGGGGTTGAAATGAGGTGGTGTAGGTGGTGGAGGGAGGAGGACAGCCATGGTGAGAGGAGAGGGAAAATAAATGATGAAGATGATGAAGAGTGAGGCCAAGACAAAGAACCCCTCACCCTCTCTCTCTTTTTTCTCTCTTGTCCATACTTCTTTCTTTAATCAATTTCCTTTTTCTTTTCTTTTCTTTTCTATTCTTTAACCTTTTCTTTTAAAACCAAAAACAAATACAACCCATATAAAAGAAAAACAAAATGCCAAGGTTCATAGAAATTGAAAAATGTGTTTTGAAACATGATATGGTGCATGTCATATGCCTAACTAGGCTTAATGTACAATTAGTGATTAATAATCAAGCTTAGCCATAAACTTGAATATAATTAATTGTATAAGATTTATAAAGTGTCTAAATCATATAGTATTCTTTTAAAATCAACATTCAAATGAAATTTTCTAATATTTCCCTATTTATCGGTATTTAATTATACCATACCATTTAAAACTAATCTCCACACATTAAAATATTCATAATATTTATTATTCAATTATATAAATTCCCAAAAATAATATTTTATTTTTCTGAAATGTTACATTGGAACACTGTTTTCAAATTCTCCCAGTGTTCCTCGTACGATTTGCTTTTCACTACGAGGTGTCGATGTAACATTCGATAATCTCATGTATGAGGTCATCAAAGATTTTCGTCATGGCCCTCTGGTAGGTAGCACCTTCATTCTTCAGACCGAAAGGTATCACTTTATAGCAAAATATGCCCAGAGGAGTCCGGAAAGCGGTATGCTTTTGGTCTTCGGTATGCATCTTTATTTGATTGTACCCTGATATCCGTCCATGAAGGAGAAGACTTCATGTGTGGACGTGTTATCTATCATTGGCTCGGTAACCGGTACGGGAAAGTTATCCTTCGGACAGGCTTTGTTGAGGTCCCGAAAGTCCACGCAGATGTTCACCGTCCCATTTTTCTTCATCACTGGGACAATGTTGCCGATCCAGTCAGGGTATTGAACTTCTTGGATGAAGCTGGAGTCGATTAACTTCTTGACTTCGGCGTTGATACTCATTTCAACTTTGAGCCGCATTCTTCTCGGTGCTTGTTTGACTGGCTTGACGTCCGAAGATATCGCTAATTTATGCATAGCTATTTCTGGATCTAGTCCCGGTATCTCGGAGTAGTTCCATGCGAAGCAGTCTTTATACTGCATGAGCACATCTTTTAACGTAGCCACCTGCTCTTTAGACAGCAACTCGCTGATGAACGTTGGCCTGGGTCGTTTGCCGTCCCCATGTTGATTTTTTTCAGGTTGTTCGCCATGGTGTGTATCTCATCTTCCAATTCTTTTGGCGCCGATGGAAATTCTGAGATCAACTCATCTTCATTCTTATTTTCGAAGCACCAGGAGAGGTCATCCATATTCTCGTGCACTCTTTCTTCCGACAGCGTTATTACATGACAGGTATGAGATCGTTTCTAAGACAGATGTTGATATGGTTCTACTCTCTATATATACGTTGCTTTTGGCACATGCTTTTGTGGTGGGGCTACCCTCCAACTGTTGGATAGAGCGAATCTGCCGAGTTGATATTGGTCTTCGACCCAGTTTTTGAAGGTGATGCAGTCTTCAAGAGGATGTCCTATCGCTCGGTGATAAAAGCAATAATCCGGGTGATGAACCTCGTTTGCTTGATCGGGGTGCCGAGACTTCGGGAGTGTCATCATCTGATGTTTCATGACAAGGTCAAAGATTCTTCGTGTCTTGTCTCGAGGGAAAGAATATGCTCGACCCATCTTTTTCATAAGAGACGGATTCCGGCTGACCTTTTCTCAATCGCGCGGCCTTTTGGATCCGTTTTGCCGCTGTCGAACATTTTTTCCATTCTTTAACTTGTTTTTGCCTCCGCGTCGGGCCTTTTTCTTGTCTTGGGAATGCATGGCGGGCTGATGGTGGAGGGCATTGTCATCCTCCGTAACCTGCTGAAGGAGGCTTTGCGTCTTGGCTTTCTCGTAAATGGCCATTTCGCGGCTGTGGTCATTCCGAACCTTTTGACTCGCTTCCTTTACTAGCTTGTCCATCTGTTCTTCAAACGACGGACTCAGCATTTTTATGACAGGACCTCGTTCTGGTTCAGCGTCAGCGTCTTTTAAAAGAGCACCCCCTTCTTCATTGAGGTCATTTATGACATGGCAGCCATGGAATTACTCCCGTTTCAGGACTGGACATATCCAAGCCCAATCGTTTCCATTTTTCCGTTGGGCAATTTTCGCTGAGTTCCGGGGACGTTCCAAATCTTGTTGTAGAACCGAGCTTGTCGAGGAGTCTGTTTGAAAGGTACGCCTTGGCATCTTAATAACCTTCTCAATCCCTCCGTGTAGTATCTGGGCAGACGGATGGGTTGGAGCCTGTCGAGCACAAAATCAGCACCATGCCAGACTTCTCTTTCGACTTTAGTCTCCGTGGATCAATAGAATAGGATCGCCTTTTCACCTCTTCGTCTGGGAGGGACATAGAATGTCTGTAGCTCTTGCACACTATATGTCTCAAGCGCATCAAGCTCTCTGTAGTGCTGCCGCGGAACCATGGCGATTTGCAAACTCTGATCATCATCAGTGAAGGCCTGCATTGATGGACGGACCAAGAACACTGTGTTGACTTCGTCTTCAGAGTCACTGCCAAAGACCAGAATAGGGGTAGATGGTCCCGGCCTATTGCATTGGAGTGGCCCCGAATAGACTATCTCTTTTTCCTCCTCGGTATCGCTCCCGAAGACCGGAATAATGGTGATAGCTTTTTGCTTATTCTCCGGTTTATGGCATCATTCCATGTCTTCAAAGTCTGGTAGGAAATACTTTGCATCTTCGTACTTTCGGACTTCATTTACGGAGAATGGGTTTAGTTCCCCCGTCACGGTATACTCGAGACCATCTTTGAAATACTTCATACACTGATGTTGTGTAGAAGGGATGATGTTGTACTCGTGTAACCAAGGCCTGCCGAGCAAAGCGTTGTAGCAGGTCTTGGCGTCAATGACATGAAATTTGATGTCAGTGATGATCAGCCCAAAGCGTAACGTCAGTATTACAGACCCGGGTGTTCGTGACATCTGCGAATAAAAAACGGAGATGGTAATTTTATCCCAAGCTAGGTGCTGCACGTTCATGTAAATTTCTTTTAGCACCCTCACATTTAGAAGGTTGACAGAGAACCCGTTGTCAACTAAGATCTTCCCTATCTTAATGTCGTGGAAGTACCCGGTGACATACAGGGGAAGGTTGTGCTCGCACGTTCCGAGGAGAAGATCTTCATCGCCGAAAGTGATGTCAGCTGTGTGCACTTTTTTCAGCTCGTCCTTCATCTTTTCTTCGGCAAGGAAAACTTGAAACTGCTCGGGCTCTTGTAATGCCCTGATCAGAGAATCTCGTGCCTCTTTGGACAGGAGGAGAGCAACCAGTATGCTCAGTTGCGAGGGTATCTTTCTCAGGTGTGCCAGGACATTAATCCACTTCATTTTTCTTGGGCAGGTCCTTGGCTGCCAGCTCTTTGACGACTCGATCATCGAGGGCGATATCCTCAAGGACTTTTTTCTTCTCCTTATCTTTTTTGTTCGATCCCTTATTTTTAGGTCCGAGATTCTTTTGGGCAACGTACGATTACGCAGCTGAATGTTTTCACAGTTCTTTATCTCTTCCTCTTTTCCTAAGGTAGATTCCTTGAAGAGAGGGCCGAGGGCTACTTCTTCATTAGAATCGCTTCCGAAGGTGAGAACTTGCGATCCCCAGGTATCAACCATATGACAGTTGCCGGCAGTTCTTTTTTGCTCATCTGTCGTGCTTCTCTACTCCCGACGAGTTTTGCGCTTCATCCACTTGAAATGTTGTCGGTGAGCAACGTATTCCTGCTACCATTTTTTAAAGGCCATGCATTCTTCGGTAGGGTGTGCAATTTTCTGATGGTATAAGCAGTAGTTAGGATATACATCCGCTTCATCAAGGTGTATACCGCCAGGAGTATCTCCTTTGAAAGATGACAGCTTCATTCCCATTGACAGGGCTTTAGCGAACTGTTTCCTTGTCTTAAGCTTGTTTTTGTCTGCCGCGGGCGTGCTTCGATCTGGTTGGAGTGCTTTGCGACTCATCCCTACCATGACTTCTTCAACTTGATACCGATGCCTAGCCCTTTCGAATATGGCCATTTCACGCTTTTGATCAGCTTTGCTCTTCTGATGGGCTTCGTTCAGTAGCATGTCAATCATCTCGTCTGACGGTTCCAAGGATTTTGGCACCGATTCTACCCCCAGCTCCTCTATATTATCTTCTGACACCGAGTAAGCTTCTTCATCATTTACTGACGAATGAGAGATCATGTGACAACTTGCCACATAATTCTCGGGTTCTTCTGACGAGTCGTTTCCGTCATCGTCGTCATTGTCATTATCTCCGCTTTCAAGGATATGGTTGAGAAACTCTTAGAGTGTGACCGGGGTTCGCGTCTTCTGGTTATATTCTTCCAGTGCGTCAATATGCTTTTGCTGGTCCATGTGTTTGTCGTCATACCACGCAGGCTTTTTGGTCTTCTTCTTCTTCTTCGAAGACTTTGACGGCTGGGCCTGGGTGTTTTGCCTATCGCTACCAACTCCCGATGTTGGACGTGGTTTCAGCATCCCCTCAACGATCTTGGGCTCCAACGGGCTTTTCCATCTAATTGCCGGACATGCTTGAAGATCCTTCAGCATTCTCTTAGTCTTGTCCGAAAGAACAACTTCCCATGGAGCTTCCTCTATAAATGAGTATGATGCCCCCGGCGTGTCCGCCTTTTTAAGAGCGTGCAGTTGTGGCGGGTTTACCTTCCAGTTTTCAGACAGCGCGAATTTGCCTTGTTGGTACTGGTCCTCAATCCAGTTTTTGAAGACGAAGCAATCTTCGATTGGGTGGCCCACTATTCGGTGGTAAAGGCAGTAATTGGGATTGTTGACGTCACCCGGTTGCAGTGGGTGTCTCAGATCTGGTAGAGTGATAAGCCTGTTGCGCACCGCTAGTTCGAACAGTCTTCTCGTTTTATCCTGAGGGAATGAGTAAGGACGTCTCAGCTTTTCTCCGAGTGATCGCTGTTTATCGTTTTGGCGAGCAGCTGGTTTCGGATCACTCGGCTGTTGCTAAGCATTGGCGAAGAAGGTCGCTTTCCCTTTTCCCTTTTCATTTCGAAGCTCCATTTTCGAGGAGGCGGTCTATGGCCCATTTGGTCCATTTGGGCCAGCTTGTCGATCAAGGCTTGGAAAGTGGTCATCTTGAAAAACATCATAAACTGGGATATAGTTGCCTGCGGATCTAGGGTCCCTACGAATATGCCCACGGCAGGAGCTTCTTCTATGCGTTGTTCGCATTTCGACCATAGGTTCCGCCATCGAATTGCATACTGAACCCAAGTCTCTCCTGGCTTCACCCTGGTATTGATCAATGCCGTGATCGGGGTGTGTTCACTGGCGCTTGCGAAATGCTGGGTGAATAGAAACTCCATTTCTATGAATGTTTTGATGGAGTCATTCGGAAGCTCCGAGTGCCATTCAAATGCCGTCTCCGCTAAGCTGCCGACAAACTGGCGAAGTAGCAATTTGTCGTCGCCTCCAGTATTGCCGCAGAGAGCCTTAAACTGAGCGACGTGCTGATGGGGTTTGCCTGTCCCCTTATATACGTGAAATTTAGGGATCGTATATCCCAGCGGGTACTTAATTTGATCATACCAGCTTGGATAGGGTCGCCCAGTTCTGATGACTTGGCCAGCGGCTTCGCTCGCTTGATGAGCTCGTATTTGTTGAGCTATGTAGTCATGAAGCGTGGCTTTTGAGATCGTCTCCTCCCCAATTGCTGATAAAGCCGGAAGAGGGTTTGATGTCTCCCCTCTGTCGTCTTCAATGATTATTAGGGGATCTTTGGCTGGAGGGTCCGGCTGGATCATCATGCCCACTATATCTTGGAACAGGAGCGCCATTTGTTTTATATTAGCCGCTTGTTCCGCGGTTTCTTTATCTTTTTTCTCGAGCATCCTTCGTAGGAACTCAGTGTCGGTTTCTTGTTCCTTTCGTTGCTCCGACGATGCTTCCGGGCTTTCTTTCTGCCCAGTAAGTGCGGCCATCTTTGTCAGCATCTCCTGGAGTTTCTGTTGTTGCTTCTGAGCCTTTGTTATGGACCGCTTAAGTGGTCGATGACCCCCAGAAGCACGGCTTTCCTATTTTCCGGAAGCCATGTAAATGGTGTGCGCTACCATGCCCCTAGACTTGGGGCGTTTAGGTTCAGTGCCCTTGAGATTTGTCGTAGGCACGGGGATCTTCTCCGGCCTTCTCTTTTTATAGACGGTCGAGGTTGAGAGGCTACAACAAACACCCCTGCAGACGACACCTTCCATAGCATGGCGGCGGGATGGTCTTCCTCTTGCCGAACCTTTATTTTCTTCTGTCGGCGGGAGTAGTCTTTGTCGATTACAGAGTCTTGGACTCTTCGCCAGACCCTGTGGATTTTGGAGGACAGCCGCTGAGGGGGCTGTTCCGGCTTTGCCTTTGTGATGTTCTCCGTAGGTGGAGGAGACCTTTTTAGTACAGCAATTGGAGAATTCTTGCGCACCCTCCTGAGCGGCTCAAAGCTGTTCCCGGTTGGAACAACAGCATCAACTTTCACCATTGGAGTTGGTGGGGTAAGTCCAGAAGGGGAACTGCCCCCAGCTTTCCTCACTCGGTGTCAGTGACGACGTCGAGCATGTCGTGTAGTCGGGATCATCTCTATCGTCGGGTAGCTTCGTCATGCCTCCTGCTTTGAGGAGAGGCTGTTATTGGCGCCAGCCTGTCAAAGACTGACATCCACTGGGAAGGAATGGTCAACCCGTCGAAGGCCGACTTTCGAGTAGGGAAAGTAGTTTGGATGACTTCACCTGCAGCAGGAGTTGGGATAGCCTTCACCGATATTGTGAGCCTCTTCGTGGGCCCATTTGAGCTTAGGCTCAGCCTGTCGAAGACTGAGGCAGTAGACATGGACGACCCGTTGAGAGGGGCCGCGGTGTTGCAAGCCGATTGAAGACCGACTTCTTTGGAGTTTCCTGTGACGGCACTGGAGCGTTGAAGCTTATCGGTGGGAGCATGGTCCTGAAGAACAATCCAGTGGTGGCCTGTGTCACCTGTTCCACCAGAATTGCGAAGATGGAGGCCGCTTGGGGCCCGTAAGTTACTCCTCCAGACGGGGCAGAGCGGGAGTTGTTCTTGCAGTTGGTGCAGCTGGAAGCCATTGATCTTCTTTTTTCTGCACGGGAGCAAGACACCAAATCTTAGTACCTTGAATCCAGGGGAAACTATATTAAACCACGATTCGTTCGCGAACACGACGCACGAAGTGTGGAGTAGAAAGAGGAAAATGTCCCACCGGATGTGCCAGAATCTGTTTACAGCCGGAAGACGCGACTGGAACGTTAGGACGTCTGGCCTGAATTTTGGGGGGAAGATGCTATTTGGTTTTATCCGTCCACCTCTTCGAAGATACCAAGTTGATTTATGGCACCGTGTATCGGAGGTTTGGACAGATGCGACCGTTGTAGCAGACTTCATCAGATTCCCCCTCATTGTGAGGGGTTTTTGATTGTGGGGACGCTTTTCCTAGCAGGCACAAGACCCTGCAGTTAATTACGTCACCATATCATGATAACCACTTTCTCCGGCTCCAGAAGGTCACTTCGTTTCGTGTTTGTTTGTTTTATTTTTGGTTGCCCGTGGATTGTATACGGAGACAAATTCGTGTTGTCGCCCGTAGGGCATGGATTAGTCCAAATCCGTATTTTCTTAGATTTGGGTTTGTTTGATTTAAAGATCGTTAACCTTGTTTAAGATTAAGATCGACTCAAATGTTTGTTAAGGATACGTTAATCCGATATTGGACTAAGATCTACTCAACGGGGTTTCAGGATCATTTTTGATCCAACAAAAGAGCATTTGGGCTCTATCGTTTTAGTTTAAGAACGTTGCGGTCCATAAGCTAGTTTAAGGACATTACAGTCTACGTTTAGTTTAAGGACGTTTCGGTCCAGATTTAAGTTTAGGGACGTTACGGTCCGTAGTTTAGTTAAGGGATGTTGCGGTCCACGGATCACCATTTTTGAGGTGAGGGTTAAGTTTAAGGACGTTACAGTCCACAGTAGTTTAAGGATGTTGCGATCCGTTATTAGTTTAAGGACGCTGCGGTGTATGGTTGCTGGTTGTCGGGACCCACCACCTTTCTGAAGACGTTGAAGAATTACAACGACATGTATCAGAGGTGTGAGGAGATGTATCCTTGAACCAATAAATGTTCATCAGGGACTTGGTAGTCCTATTTGGGACTAAGGCCAATTTAGAAGAAGACAAATGGGCTCGGTCGATTTGGGGTTTGGCCAACTTTAGGCTCAGCCCACTTGATTATTTATTTGGGCTTGATCCTCTTTCTGTATCAGCACTGCTGAGCATTGATTTGGATTCTGACACCCCTTTTTCTTTTTGTTTTATTTATATTCTTTTATATGGAGTGTTAAACAATTTATGGCGCCCACGTGCAGGGCACGTGAGGCACTCGGCGCTGAGCGCCAGACTCTGAATGCTAAGCACCTTTTTATTAAATAGTGCCCACGTGAGGGCTACGTGGAGTGCTCAGCGCCGAGCGCCAGACTTTGAGTGCTAAGCGCTTCTTATTAAATAGCGCCTACGTGAGGAGTGTTAGTTATATGTATGCCTTAAAGGCCATTACTGTACATGTGATGTATATTGTAGTGGATGCTTGGACATATATAGGGAGGAATTTCTTGCTCGACATGATAGTATGCTATCTGGTTGCTTTTTATCTTAACATGTACACTTATTGTCTCTCTATTATATGTTGATAAAACCCTTAGGATGAGTACTTGACTACCGGGATTATGATGCGGATCATACTAGTGGGGCAGAGGTAGTCGGCAAGTACATCCTTCAATTTTTCTAAGTCGTGGGAGTATCGAGACAGAGCATCGATACTCCAGAGTAGAATAGCCTATACGCTTCTCGACCCATGTGATGGGCGATGGATGATCCCATATCTATTAGTGTTTGACATCAGAGAAGGTATGCGGGTGCTCAGTGGAGACTGGGTACACTGGATGAATTCGCCGAGAACTCTTAGATGGTATTATACCTATCGTCAGATAGCAGTCCTCTGGTGACACTGGTACAGGTTAGTCTGTCGACCCGAGATCGTCATAGAGTCTTGTGTGATTCCCACCGTGCTTTGATTTCCACCATACCACGGTCAAGAGAACATGCAAAAAGGTGGTTTTTGGATACAGTCCCGAGTCACATGGAGGTAATGAGCGATAGGAGGGGATTTGTCTCTCCCGGTATTGAGAGTTGATGTTAGGCTATGCTCGATTGGCCATAACATAAAATCCCTGGCCAGGGTTGCTGAGATTTACTGGTAAGTGTTATCAGTAGTTTCTTGAACCGTTATGGACCTTGCATCGGCATGACTTATCAGGCTATTGGGGTCTGACGATTACCACCCCCAGGCTGTTGATATGCGACATATCTGACGAAGAGACCGGACTGTACGGTAATGTTACTGATTGGATTCGTAGGAGTATGAGCAGGCTTGCTTGTTGATCTTCTGATCGCTCAATACCCGGGTGGCCGTTACGTTTAGCAGACTGCTTGCAGCTTGTGGGTGCTTGATATGATCATCACCTACTGCCGGCGTATTGACGAGTCTTTAGAGTCCTACACAGAGGTTTCCTGGATCATGCGAAACGAAGTAGGAGCACATATGTGATATGTGCGGGACCAAGATTAATGCGCGTATGTGATACCACATTCTATTCTCGCGATATGTGATATCGGTCGGTTATATGTGATATAGCAGGGTTATCGGATCAAGTGTTGATTCGATAAGATGATTCATATGATATTAGTCGGTTGTATGAGATATAGCCGGATTATTAAATCAAGTGTTGATTTGATAATTTAATGTATAATTATATATTTGATATATTAACTTACATTAACTAATATTTGCTCACTAAGTATTCTTTTTCTCACTTGTGTGTATATAATATATATGTGATATATATTAATGTACATTTTATTGTGTCATGCTTGATACTACATGCTACATGGGTGTATGAGACTTATACTATAGTAAGGATAATGTAGGGTTTATATTTTTCTAAGCAATTCAAAAATGGATGGATATTTGACATGGCTACAAGCTTGTAGAAGCTTGTAGAAGCTTGTAGAAAACATTGACTAAGACCACTCTTTTTGTTTCACTTGTAGATATTTATTAATCCAACCATTATACTAACCATAGTCAAGTCTGTACATGAGTTAGTGTATGACACTAACTCACCCATGGTTCATATTCTCACCTCATGAGTTCATTCATTCTCTTGATCACTTCATCTTCTTCCTCATGAGAAGAAACTTGGTAGCTTTTTTCTTAGTGATGAAATATTGTCAGAAAAAGAAATCTAAAGAGAGCCCAATTCCTACTTCATCCTCCTCTACTATTAGCCATTTAGTTTAGGGTGTTTGTTTCACTAATTCACATATTAGTGAAGAGGTAGCATGAGCTTGAGTCTCGACGTAGATCATCTTCGGCCTCGAAGACATTGAGCAAACTTGTTCATTTCTTCATGTGAACCCTTACTAGAGTCCGGGTCTTCACAACTTGCAGCGAAGGGACTACTACACGGAGCATTAGATGTGAAGGACCGGTCTACAAAGGTTGTATTCCTCATTCACTTATCTGCAAAGTTGTTTGCATGATGTTTTGTTTAAATCTCTAGTTAAGATTCTAGGGTTAGGGTTGTTTAGGACGGCAAATTTTTGAAAACGGTATGGACGATGTCTCCCGAAACCTTGCTGCCTCGCTAAGTAACCCTACAGTGGTATCAGAGCCAAGCTAGAGATTTAAACGATATTTGTTAGATTACGAAACCAAAACTAGTCCGAAACTTGAAACCCTATGATCTAGTTTCTGTCGAATTGTTAAAGGCCTCTAAAATTTTTTTTAGTAACTGCAGAATGTTGTATGTGATATAACATGAACACGGTAGAAAATTCACCCTCCGTCGCCGGATTTTGGCCGGCCACAATACTCCTAAAACCGGTGTGCTCGGTTTTCCTAAGGCCTTCTGGGTTGAATTTTGTAATGTGTTCCAGTCTATGGGTTTTGGTGTTTCAGGTGTTGTTTGTTTTTGCTAAATTTTCATATGATGTTAACTTTCTGCAAAGGCAATTCAAAGTGTTTCGTAGTCGTAATTCAAACATGTATTCGGGTTATTTAGACGATGTTAAAATGTTTGAACGGATATCAATAACCCATACTTTTCCTCGCTGGAAATTTTTAAGAGTTGGATTTTTCCGAATTTTAAATCTTCAGAAAATCATGCAAGCGATTCTGCGGACCCTCTAGAAGAACGATACCCAAACTCGACTTTTTGGATCGCGGAACTGCGGTCATACCCTAGGGTTTTCCACAGTTCCGTGGTTACATGAGTGAGGCATGGGTCGGCCTTTCTACGGATGGTTCGTAGGAGCTGTGGCAGTTTCTGGATACTTTTTGAACTCCGGTCAAGTGTTGAGCTTGTTGGGAAATTTTGGGCGCTTGCTTATTCAATCGAAAAGTTTAACTTCGTCTAGCTATTTGTGATTGTGATACAATATTTGGAATCCACGCAATTAGTTATGTGATAACTAGATTGAATTTTATGAATCTAGCAGTTTAGTCTCATTTGATCGGTTGCTACGAAATTGATGTAGATCAAAAGTCCGTCGCAATTACGTAGTGTATGCGGATACTTGCTGGGTAACCTTACTAGATAGCCATACCCATAGCCCCGACCAAGTGACTGTAGGAGAACCCCATCGCCAAAAGCATCCGTTCGGGTGCTTGCGGCCGTGGTGTTCCGCCTTAGTGCACTTCGTCAACGGCATCGGGGGTGCGGCCATCTACTAAAGTTTCCGACGAGCATTCGATCAGGTTATCGAGAATCTTGTTGAATTACCCGACATGTTATTGTAAAGTGTTTTCAATATCGAGACTAAAATGCGGGGTTTATAATTATTAGGCATGTGATGTCTAAGGAATTCATTTGGTTGGGCATGAAATCCAAAGTATGTGATACATTGGTTTATGATGTGTAAAATGGTTGCGGATTCTAATTGTTGTAGTTTTTCACTTTCTTTTCTGTGACCGTAAGTGTAATATGTGTTGTATCGCCGGTTTCGTTGCTATACGTCAACGACAATTAGGATTCGCATATTTACTTACGTTGATGACATGTGATGTTATGTGTTGCTATGATATGTTATATTGGATCGCCGTGTTTTGAATAGCTGGGTTTTTTTTATGTCAGATGAGAGTTTTTCATTTTCATTCATGTAAAAGCTTGTATGTAATATTCTTTTATTGGGGCACTTCCGGGTTAAGGATGATGTCACAATTGATGTATATTATTTACTTTTCCGTATTAGGATAGACCCAAGGAGGAGAGCATAAGTAACCGGGTTCTAGGGTCCAGTGGGAGACCATCTCGAGGAGTCGAGACCGGGTCTCCTAACACTAGAATTGGTAGGGTTGCTTGCCGCTCTCGTAGGGGTCTAGGGATGTGGGTTTGGCTATTCATCACGACCGTTGAATCCGTGTTTTTTACAGGCTTAAATTAAAACACAGAATTCCTATTATATCCAATATTTCATATATGATTCTTCTGCTGCTGATATTCTGTGATGTGATCACTTGATATTCTGAGACGAATGCCTATATTATATATATGATATATAATAACTATTGATGCTTTCGTTTCTTCTGTGATGCTTAGAAAGCATAAAATTGATGGGACTTCATTAATGAGATTAATGAAATAAAAGAAACCTAAAGATGTTGTAGAAACTTGTTTAAAAACTGATAGTTCTAGTTCTTGCTTTGCATAGCGGTATTCCTTGTAGAATATCCATCACCTTATTCGATAAGGAAAGAGCCGAGATCCCTTCACCGGGAGTGACCTCTTTGGCGAAACTAGCAGATGCTACAACCCACTCGGTTTGTCTTTTGATTGTTTCTATAGTTTTTGCTTTGCATAGTGGTATTTGTGAAATATCCTGCACCTCATTCGATGAGGAAAGAGCCGAGATCCCTTCACCGGGAGTGACCTCTTTAGCAAAACTAGTAAAAGCCTAAAATACACTCCTTTTCAAAATCACTCGATTCTACAACGATATCAAGTTCATTACGCAAAAGGTTTTCTTAAAAACCTGTCGTAACCCTCCGTCATTTTAGGAAGCAGAGTACTTAGTATTCGTGCTACGTTTGTTGACCATAGTTAAGGCGTAGTATGCGGAAGTTAAGTGATGTCTTCCTACACAGCATATGATGCGATTAATTAGGACAGTCATATGACTTTGTTGACCATAGTTAAGGGTCATGTGGGTGGGTCTAATTAATCACGAAATGACGGGTAGAACTTGACTAGTGCTTATGATTTGTTGACCATAGTTAAGGTCATAAGTCACTAGGGGTAAAAAATTATCGGGAATTTCAAGTGTTGAAATTTGCAATGAGATTGCATACCTTCTATGAGATAGTTGGATCCTGATACCCATTGCGAGTAAGAGTTACTCCTGGGAGAGTTTTACACATTACAATCAGCCGATCAAGTAGGTGTCTAGAAAGGTGTTAAAGAGGTTATGCCCATGGGAAAATGAGATTTATTTTAATTAGGTCCGTACGAAAGCACGGGGAACCTCCCTCAAAGTACCGACACTGGCCTGGCCGAAAGATTGGCGAACTTGTAGGATGTAATTAATTCCGGCTAGTCTTACCTTTTAGAGTTTGAAGGAAGATTTGATAAAAACAGTGGGAGCCATCCTGATTAGATAAACTAATAACCAATCTGATCTTGCAAGAGCGCACGCAGAGTGTTTTCTTCTCTCTCCTGGTAGCGACCATGTCACGCCTTAATCAAGATAATAATATGGGTGCATTAACCGAACCTGCTTATTAGACTGAGCTAGGAAACGTTGGTACCATTCTTTCTTATAATTGTTATAAGTCTGAGCAGGAAATATGGGAATATCAGGATTCCCATGCCACCCAATCAAAGAAAGTGCATGTTGATGCATCTTCTTCGGGTGAGTTCATTACCGAGAACTAATTCTCAGTATCCTCTACGTCCTCGGTATGTGATACCGGATCAGGATCCCGCATATGTAATATGTTATATGGGCTACAGATAGGTAGAGAACTGGGAATGGGTGATATGTCTCTAAGTGTAGAGAATAGTGCAAGTGTTGCAGCCAAATTAGTTGGCAAATATCACCTTGTATTAATACATTGATTCTGAACAAATGTTATTAGATACCGAACCTGATATACAACATTACATCAGTTTCTTTAATGAGTTAAAGAAGGATATAATTCTGTATTGGAGGATAATGTTGTGGACATTTTCCTGAATCAAGAGTTGATTGGATCAGGCACGTTATATAATAGCATATACGTTCTAAATCAAACCACAGTTCAAAGTATATAGAACACACACTAGAGGAGTAGTTCAGAAATGAACGAATCCTTCTTGTGGCATTGTAGACTAAGTCATATCAATGTAACACGACCAGCTAAGTTACATAAGGATGAATATGAGAATCTATTCGAAATTCATCTTATGATACTTGCCAGTCTTGTCTCAAAGGTAAAATTACATGTACTCCGTTTACTGGAAACATAGAAAGAGTTACTGAACTCTTAGGATGGATACATGATGATGTATACGATCCAACGTCTACAAATGCCAGGGTTGGTTTTTTGTACTTCATTACATTCATTGACGGTCTCTCAAGATTCGGACATATGTTCCTGTTGAAACACAGGTCTGAAACTTTTCAGAAATTCAAGGAATATAAGCTTGAAGTTGAGAACCAGAAGGGTAGAAGTATTAAAGTCCTTCGATGTGATCGAGGAGGAGAGTACTTGGGCATGGATTTCCTAGATTATTTAAAGGAGAATGTGATTCTCTTTCAGCTTACTCCTTCGTATACACCACAGCACAACGGTGTATCGGGGCGGAGGTATCTCACCCTATGGGATATGGTGCGCTCTATGATGAGTATTGCTGAGTTACTTGTTTCCTTTTGGTGTTATGCATTTCAGAAGCTGCATACCTATTGAATGGGGTTCCATCTAAATCAATGCCTACCACTCCATATGAGATGTGGTATAGAAAGAGACCATGTCTTAAACGAGTTAAGACATGGGGTTGTCCGGCCTATGTTGAATGGCAGAATCCGGACAGGCTCGAGGCAAGGTCAGTTATGTATAAGTTTGTTGGATATCCCAAACATTTGCGATGGTATATCTTCTACCACTCTGAGGAGAAAAAGGTGTTTTGTTTCTCAACATGCCACCATTTTAGAACAGGAATTTCTTGTGAAGAAATTTGTGGTCATGAGGTAGAACTGGAAGGAGTTCGAGCTAGACAAACTAACAGCTGATTATTTGGTGAAACTAAAGGTTTCAATTGTCTCCAATGAACCTCAGCCTCTCCACGAACCTGGTAGGGTTCCTCATCCACTTGAGAGATACTACGGTCTTCTCGGTGGCAGTGGGAGCGAGGATTGCATCATGGTTGATGATGGCCCAACCAGGTTCAGGCAGGCCATCACGAGTAGGGATTCTGTGTAAAGGCTGGATGCTATGCGATCAAAGATGGAATCCATGTACACCAACAAAGTATGACTTTGCATGTTGCACCTGAAGAGGTAAAACACATTGGGAGCAAATGGATTTTGAGAAGATTCTTGGTGTAAATGGAAAAGTTAAGACTTTCAAAGCTATGCTTAAGTTCATCAAGATCAATGCGTGCATCGCGTAGTTGGAACATCTGTTTTGATGTGGCAGTCAAAAAGTTTGACTTCATCAAGAAGGTTGTAGAAAGTAAAGTTGTCTCCACGTAATGTACGTAGATGACATACTCTTGATAGGAAAGGGTTTCCTATGCTACACTCAGTCAAGCTCCTCTTATCACGAAAATTCTCCATGGAAGATCTGGATGATACCTACTACATCTCGTGGATTATAATCTATGGTGATAGATTTAAGTGGATGTTGGGAGTGTCCCAAATCCAGGTACATAAAACACCATACTAAAGAGGTTTAGTATGGAAGATTCTAAGCGTGGTGGTTCTTCCACTTACTCAGGAATCACTCTCTCCAAAAAGATATCTCCCAAGACTGATTTGGAGAGAGATCGCGTGCAAAGGACACCCTATGCTTCGGCAGTAGGCTCTATCATGTGTGTGATGTTATGTACCAGGCCATATGTAGCTTACTCACTAGGTGTAGTGATCAGGAATCAATCGGATCTTGGGAGAATCACTGGACAGCTGTAGAGGATATTCTTAAGTACTTGAGAAGCACTAAAAGAATGTTCTTGGTTCGAGCTTCCAGAGTGATAAGGTTGACTGAGAGTCAGTCACAGGCATTGTCTTTACCCTCAGTGGAGGGACGGTATGTTGGAAGAGTTCCAAGCTATATACCGTGGCATACTAGACGATAAAGGCTAAATACACTGCTATCAACGATACTACCAAAGTGGCTGTCTGGACATTTCTTGTTCATGAGATGAACAAGGTTCCTACCATTGAGCGTCCAATAACTGTTATTGTGACAACAATGGAGTTTGTGGCTTTGGCCTAGGAACGCAGGCCCCATCAGCATTCCAGACATATTCTGAGGCAAGTATCACCTGATCAGGGAGATGGTTGATCTCCAAGGGATCAAGGTAAGGAGAGTAAAAGTGAAGGATAACAGAGCGGATCCACTCACAAAAGCCTTTCCTCAGAGAGACTTCTATATGACGTTGAGTATGAGATACTGTAACAAATGGCCTTAGTGCAAGTGAAAGATTGTTAGTTATATGTATGCCCTAGAGGCCATTACTGTACATATGAAATATATTGTAGTGGATGCTTGGACATATATAGGGGGACTTTCTTGCTCGACATGATAATATGCTATCTGGTTGCTCTTTATCTTAACATGTACACTTATTGTCTCTCTATTACATATTGATAAAGCCCTTAGGATGAGTACTTGACTACCAGGATTATAACGCGGATCATACTAGTGGGGCAGAGGTAGTCAGCAAGTACATCCTTCAATTGTTCCTAGTCGTGAGAGTATCGAGACAGGGCATCAATACTCCAGAGTAGACTAGCGTATACGCTTCTCAACCCATGTGATGGGTGATGGATGATCACATATCCATTGGTGTTTGACTTCAGAGAAGGTATGCGGGTGCTCAGTGGAGACTGGGTACACTGGACGGACTCGCCGAGAACTCCTATATGGTATTATATCTATCGTCAGATAGCGGTTCTCTGGTGACACTGGAACATGTTAGTCTGTCGACCCGAGATCGTCATAGAGTCTTGTGTGATTCCCACTGTACTTTAATTTCCACCATACCACGGTCAAGAGATCGTGCAAAAAGGTAGTTTTTGGTTACAGTTCCGATTCACACAGAGGCAATGAGCGATTGGAGGGGATTCGTCTCTCCCGGTATGGGAGTTGATATTGCGCTATGCTCGATTGGCCATAACATGAAATCCATAGCCATGGTTGCTGAGATTTACTGGTAATTGTTATCAGTAGTTTCTCGAACCGTTATGAACCTTGTATCGGCATGACTTATCAGGCTATTGGGGTCTGACGATTACCACCCCCAGGCTGTTGATATGCGACATATCTGACGAAGAGACCGGACTGTACGGTAGTGTTACTGATTGGATTCGCAGGAGTATGAGCAAGCTTACTTGTTGATCTTCTGATCGGTTATACCCGGGTGGCCGTTACATTTAGCAGACCGCTTGCGGCTTGTGGGTACTTGATATGATCATCACCTATTGCCGGCGTATTGACGAGTCTTTAGAGTCCTACACAGAGGTTTCCTGGTTCATGCGAAATGAAGTAAGAGCACATATGTGATATGTGTGGGACCGAGATTAATGCGTGTATGTGATACCACATTCTATTCTCACGATATGTGATATCGGTCTGTTATATGTGATATAACCGGGTTATCGGATCAAGTGTTGATTCGATAAGATGATTCATATGATATTAGTCGGTTGTATGAGATATAGCCGGATTATTAAATCAAGTGTTGATTTGATAATTTAATTTATAACTATATATTTGATATATTAACTTACATTAACTAATTTTTGCACACTAAGTATTCTTTTTATCACTTGTGTGCATATAGTATATATGTGATATATATTAATGTACATTTTATTGTGTCATGCTTGATGTCACATGCTACATTGGTGTATGAGACTTATACTATAGTAAGGATAATGTAGGGTTTATATTTTTCTAAGTAATTCAAAAATAGATGGATATTTGGCATGGCTACAAGCTTGTAGAAGCTTGTGGAAAACATTGACCAAGTCCACTCTTTTTGTTTCACTTGTAGATATTTATTAATCCAACCATTATACTAACCATAGTCAAGTCTGTACATGAGTTAGTGTATGACACTAACTCACCCATGGTTCATATTTTCACCTCATGAGTTCATTAATTCTCTTGATCACTTCATCTTGTTCCTCATGAGAAAAAGCTTGCTAGCTTTTTTCTAAGTGATGAAATATTGTGAGAAAAAGAAATTTAAAGAGAGCCCAATTCCTACTTCATCATCCTCTACTATTAGCCATTTAGTTGAGGGTGTTTGCTTCACTAATTCATGTTAGTGTATATGCCCTAGGGCCCATTATTGTATCATACTAGATTGTATATTACTTAATGGAAGCTTGGGATATTCACAGTTGTATATACAGTCTTGCTAAAAATGGTAGTATGCTACTTGGTTTGCGTCTACTTTAATATGTGCATATATTTCTTGTAACGTATCACTTATACATGTTAGTAGAGCCCATAGGATCTTTGCTTGATTACCAGCGTTGTGATGGCAGTCACACTAGTGGGGGCTGGGTAGTCTGTAAGCAATATCCTATACAGGTCCCTGGTCGTTGGATTATCGAGATAGGGCATCGATATTCCGAAGTAGACTAAGTGTGTACGCTTCTCATCCCAGTTGGGGAGATGGTCTGTCCCACAGCCATCAGTACGTCGTACTGGAGATAGTATGCAGGTGCTCGTTAGGTTACGGGTACACCGGACAGGACTCGCAGGGGAACTGATTGGTTGGTATTATACCCATCATCAGTTAACAGTTCCCAGATGACATGAGTACAGCATAGTCCGCAGACTTGACACTGCTACTTCGCCTCGAGTGTGTCCCACCATTCTTAGATTGCTACCCTACCACGGCTCAAAGGAGTCGTGCAAACAGGTAGCAGTTGGGTGCAGTCCCGAGCACTTGGAGGCAGTAGTGGTTAGATAGGATTCGTCTCTCCCGGTATTGGGAGATGATATCGCGCTGTGTCAGAGAGCCATTACGCAAAGTCCCTGGCCAGGGCAAGCGAGATATACTGGTAGGTTCCAGTAGCTTCTCAGGGTGTAATGGGCTTCGCTCCAACACGACTTATACAGCTATTAGGGGACTGACGCTTGCCGCCCCCTAGGCTTGATATGCGATAGTCTTAGACGAACAGACCGGACTGTATGGAGATTGTCACATCAGGCTCAGTAGGGGTTCGGATGGTTTTTCTCATCGGCCTTCTTATCGACATCTACCTGGGGACCGTTACGTACAGCTAGTGCCGCTTGCGGTCTGTGGTTAAACCCACTGCCAGCGTAGTGTTGAGTCTTTAGAGTCCCACACAGAGAGTTTCCCTGCTCCAGGCGAAATGATATAGAGGTCGTATGGTTTTACGACAAGGGTTCGGACGCATACGTGTGTTTACGCATGTACGACTTTTTCGGACAGTTTTTACTAGTCGGCTTTGGTTTAAGCCAGATTCTAGTATCGGGTTATTGGATTTGTACAGTCTAAAGTTTTTCCGTGTTTTCACGGATTGGAGGGGTGTTCTCGTAATTTGTCGGGAAGCTTCTAGAAAAGTGGTGACTAAAGGGTTAAGGTGGCATTGCATTAAATGAGATTAGTGACTCATTTGTGTGATTCATCCAAGTCATTAATGCATCATAAATGCTTAGTGACTCATGGAGATGAATCACTCATAGATATTTATGAAGCATGGTTGTTAAATCTATTATTTGATTTTTGGATAAATAATAATGCTTCATATATATTATGATAACATCATTATCTCATTTCATTCTCATCTTCACCTTCTCTCTTCTCAAGCTCACTCTCTCTTCAAACCCTAACCCTAGCCTCTCATGTGTTGAGATCAAGGGTTAGCTAGACTAATACATCCATAACCTCACTCTATATCCCCTAGGTAGCTTAGATTAGCACTTTAAGCAACCTAGTTATCTCAAGTTTAAGATTAAGCTTGGCGTAGGAGCTTTCGGGTGGATCGTCTTTGATTCGAGGAGGCCGTTGAGGTGCCGATGTTCCAAGGAGCCTACGAGGAGTGGAGGACCGCGATGAAGACCCGAAGGACTAGTATCGTGAGGTATAACTTCGTATCCGAGTAGTTAAACCTCTAGTAGATAGTTAGCAATGGTTTAGATAACGATTCATGCGCTCAAGTCCGTGTTACGAAGCTTTGATAATCGTTTTTCATATATTCTGCCTCCCCGCAAGTTCGTGGGGTGCGTGACATGGACTTACAGTGGTTTCAGAGCCAACTAAACCATTACTAGCTTGTTAGCAACTGATTAGAAGTTCGATCGACGGAAAACACGAAAACAAAAAACCGGATATTCCTAGTTTCTGTTAATTTTAAAAGTGTCTGAAAAATAATTTGACATACCTTAAAATTCACAGCAGGGAATTGTAAGAATACTGGAAAAATACGAGCCCCTAACTCGGCAAGACGGCCGCGGATCCGCGGCAAGAAGGTGCTTTTGGCCGCGGATCCGCCGCCGAGTCAACGCCGAGTTGACTCGGATTTTTACAGTAATTGATATTTTGGTGTTTTTTGTTTTCCTGTATGTTCTGTTTTTACCCAGGTTACTTCAATGCAGGTTTGCTTTTGGGGTAGACACGGAATATGGTATTCGATCGATGTTCTATGATATTTGCTAATTGGATCTTTATCTGTAATGTTTAATGTGTTCGTAAACCTCCCCTAACTGCTAGTATGTCGGTTGGCAGGGGGTTGCACATTTCTGAAATGTTTACTGTTTGTGTATATGAACTGTGTTGGACTGTTGTGATGATTAGCCGGGGTTTGAGATGTGTTTAATATTCATTCATTCAATGTAAATGTAATTTGATGTAATATTCTTTTGCGGGGCACATCCAGGTTGCGGTTGTAGCCACCGTTGTATTATTATTTCTTTTTACTGTTTTTGCTCCTAGGATAGATCCAAGGTGGGGTACACAAACTACCGGGTACGTTGAAGTGTTTAGTGGCCTACTCACGTTGTTGAGGCAGACCGCTTCACTTCGGGTACTTGGCGGGTAGTTTGCCGTACCCGTAGGGGTCTGGGGTGGGGTAATGGCTATTCATCACAACTGTGTAATCCGTCTTTTATTGCAGGCTCAAAGCAAATGCGGATTGCTAGTAAATCCAATAAAGTTCATCTGTGATATGGAATGCTTATTATTGTATCTGACGAATGTACAATATCTATATATGATAGCTATTAGACGTCACTTATGTTTTACACCCGCGCTAGCCCAGCCCCCGCTCTGTCGTTAGTTAAGTAACCTAACGAGTGATGACGGGACCCAGTGGCAAATGCGGATGACATAAGAGGACATGGTATTTTCGTTGTTTTCTGCAATGATAAGATAAATGATGGGACGCATTATTATAATGCAAAGAAAATAAACCAAAGTTGAATCGTTGGAACAAATTTAAAAGAAACCACTCGGTTATTTTAAAAGAGCAGAATTTTTTAATTGCGGAGCTTTAACCACTCCTTTTAAAAAGCTATCAGGTTCCTTCGATTATATCAAGTTCACTACGTTCACGGTTTTGCCAAAACCAATCGTAGCCCTCCGTCATTTCTTATGGATGGTCAGTAGTATTCAAGCTATGTTTGTTGACTTTCGCCAAGGCATAGTGTTTGGTAGCTGCTGGGTATTCATTTGTTGCATAGATAGATGAGTTGGTTTGGGACAGTCGTATTACCTTGTTGGCTTTCGTCAAGGGTATGTACGGGTGGGTTCAAATTAACAAAGATAATGATGGGCAGAACTTGACATGTGACTTATGATTTGTTGGCTTTCGTCAAGGTCATAAGAGCATGGGGCAAAAATCCACATCGGGAATTTCTAAAGAAAATGAAATTTGCAGAGAGATGCATACCATTTTGGAGTTTGATGAATGTTGGTAGGATTCCTTCAACATTATCATACGATGATATTTTAGATCCCGATCCTACTATGAGTATATACTACTTATCAGGAGATTCGTCACTTAACGATCAATGCTATAAACCAAGTAGGTGCCTAGAAAGGTGTCAGCGGGGTTACTCCCCAGAGAAAAGAGGTTATTTAATTAAAGAACTTCGCGAAAGCGTTGGACAACCTCCCTCGAAGTATCGACACTGGCCTGGCCGAACGGTTAAGCAAGTATTGTACGGTGAGAATAGTCCTGGCTAATTCTTCTTTTATGGTTTGAGGAAGGATTCGAGAAATAGTGGGAGCCATCCTGTTTAGATAAACTTAAAACCAATCTAAACTTGCAATAGCATCATGCTAAAATGTTTTCTTCTCTCTCTCTTAATTGCAGCGATCTTGTGACCACACATAGGTTACATCTAGATAACAAATTGACTGAATCTGACTTATATGACTGGCAAAGGTCTGTCCAGATGTCCATTGGCTATGACAAGCTGGACCACCCTATTACTACTCAAGATCCCGCCGTCCCAGGTCCAGTTTCCACTGTCGCGGATATGCATATCCATCAGAAAAGGGAAAAAGATAAAGCGAAAGCTAAGTGCCTCGTGTTAGCTTCAGTTGATGGTGTATACCAGAAGCAGGACGAGAAGATGGACTTAGTTTCCATCTTTCTCCATAATAAAGATTTATATGGAGAGCAATCTCATATCGCGAGATATGAGACCTTGACCGAATTAATTCAAGCGAGGTTGGCTGTCGGGTCATCTGTAGGGGACAACGTCCTTACAATGACTAGTTATATTGATGAGCTCCAGGACCTGAAGACCACGTTGGGAAACAGGTCAGATACTGACTTGATTCTACAGTCTCTACCTTCTACCCTGAAAGAAACCAGGGAAGTAGAAGGAAACAGAAGGGCAAAAGTTTCGGGACTGAATGTAGTAAAAGAGGGTAGTTCCTATTATTATGGGGTTGGGCATAGGCAGAATGATTGCAGGGCTTTGGAAGCCAGCAGCCAAGATACAAAACATGTTGTGGCTTCTGCCTCAAGTGTATTTGTTATTGAGAACTGTTTGTCAATTAACTCTACTTCCTGGGTATTAGATACCGGAGCAGGATCTCTTATCTATAATTCATTACATGCTTTGAGAAACCGTAAAGTTATAAAGGTAGGTGATTGGCCTCTCAAAGTTGCAAACGGAATGACAGTGAACGCTGAATCCGTGGGAGAATATCGCCTAGGTTTGACAAGTGGGCATATATTGATTTTACGTAACTGTTTATATATACCTAGTATGACTTGTAATATCATATCAGTATCCTCACTTTCGAGAGAGGGATTTGATTTTACATTCGTAAGCGATGTAGTTAACATCCACCTAAATCAAGTTCTGATTGGGTCAGGTACATTAAATAACGGTATATACGTATTAAGTCAAGCTCATGTTTTCAATATCCAGAATACACTTAAAAGGATGTCTCCGGAATTAAATCAGGCTTTCTTATGGCATAGTAGACTAGGTCACATCAATGAGAGAAGGTTGACTAAGTTACATGGAGAAGGATATTTGAATCCGTTCGAATATCAATCTTATGCTACTTGTGAATCTTGTCTCATAGGAAAGATAACAAAAACTCCGTTTACTGGACACGGAGTAAGAGCGAGCGAGCTCTTAGGACTCGTACACAGTGATGTGTGCGGTCCAATGTCTATACATGCACGAGGTGGTTATTCCTACTTCATTACTTTTACGGATGATTTCTCTAGGTATGGACATGTCTTCTTGATGAAGCATAAATCCGAGGCTTTTGAGAAATTCCAGGAATACAAAAATGAAGTGGAAAAACAAACAGGCAAAAGTATCAAGACACTGAGATCTGATCGAGGTGGTGAATACTTAAGTGCCGAGTTCCTGGGTTACTTAAAAGAGAATGGAATTCTCTCTCAGCTTACTCCTCCATACACACCACAACACAACGGTGTATCAGAAAGGAGGAATCGAACCCTATTGGATATGGTTCGTTCCATGATGAGTAAGGCTGAGTAACCGCGATCTTTCTGGGGTTATGCGCTAGAATCAGCAGCATATCTTTTGAACAAGGTTCCAACCAAAACTGTGCCTACCACACCATATCAGATGTGGAGTGGGAAGAAACCCTATCTTCAGTACTTGAAGGCATGGGGATGTCCAGCTTTTGTAAAAAGGCAGCATGCGGACAAGCTCGAGGCATGCTCAGTACTGTGTAAGTTTGTGGGATATCCAAAGAACTCCATGGGATATTGTTTCTATTACGCAGAGGAACAAAAGGTTTTTGTTTCTCGTCATGCCCACTTCTTAGAAGCTGAATTTTTAGAAAATCAGAAGAGTGGGAGCGCAGTAGAACTGGATGAAATTCCAGAACCACAAGCTGTTACTGAAAGTATGGTAGAACCAGAGGTTTCAGAATAACCGGACATCCCAGCACCACTCCGCAGAAGTAGTAGGTAGTCTCATCCGCCTGAGAGATACTATGGTTTTCTTATAGATGGGGATAGAGAAGATTGCACTATTGACTATGATGAGCCTACTAGCTTCCAGCAAGCCATTCAGAGCGGCGACTCGGTAAAATGGCTGGATGCAATGCGGACCGAAATGGAGTCCATGTACACTAACAAAGTATGGACTTTGGACATTGCTCCAGATGGGGTAAAGCCCATAGGATGCAAATGGATCTTCAGAAAGAAGATTGGTGTAGATAGACAGGTTGAAACCTATAAAGCTAGACTTGTTGCAAAGGGTTTCCGTCAAAGACCTGGTTTGGACTATGACAAAACCTTTTCTCCAGTGGCTATGCTAAAATCCATTAGGGTCCTTCTTGCTATTGCTGCTTTCCATGATTATGAGATCTGGCAGATGGACGTAAAGACGGCTTTTCTAAATGGAAATTTAGAAGAGAGCGTCTATATGGATCAGCCAGAGGGATTCATTCAGAGTGGGAGCAGCGGTAAAGTATGCAAGCTGCTTAAGTCCATTTATAGACAAAAGCAGGCATCACGGAGTTGGAACATCTGTTTTGATGATGCAGTCAAAGAATTTGACTTTATCAAAAATCTAGATGAATCATGCATATACAGTAATATTGTAGGGAGAGCTGTAGTATTCCTCGTCTTGTACGTGGATGACATTCTCCTAATAGGAAATGATATTCCTATGTTACGGTCAGTCAAAAGATTCTTGTCACATAAATTCTCCATGAAAGACCTGGGTGATGCCACCTACATTCTAGGGATCCGGATCTATCGTGATAGATCAAAGAGGATATTGGGACTTTTGTAAGTGCACGGCGGCGCCCCGGCCTCCGTCCCGAGGCCAAATACGGAAGCGATGGTTAACTTTAAATTTTCTTGAACCGGCACCACCGCGCACTAAAACCCGGATCGAACCATTAACTAGTCCTAGCTAACTACAAGATGGGGAAGAGAGATATACCGACTGGTCCAAGTCCTCCGTTCTTCTCGTCGTCGTCCCGATCTCCTGCGGAAACTCCGGTCGTCGCCTCCTTGCCGGAAGGGCACCACATCGTCTGCATCTTTTACGGGCTCCCACCTCAATACCGAGGCAACTCGGGCACGAAGCTGGCTAGTCGACGTGCCCAAGATTTGCTGTAGAATGTGTAGTGCTCAAGTCTCATTTTGGGGTTTGTATGGAGTTGCCTTTTGTGGAGGAATGATACTTGGAGTTTTTGGAGATTGATCTTGTGGGATTTTTGCCAAAGCAAAAGCACAAAAACCCCACCCCAAAAGAATTGGGCAGCCCCTCCCTAATTGGCCGGCCACCATATGGTCAAGGGAGTGAGAGAGAGAGTGGAGGTATGTATCAAATAATAGAGTGAGACTAATAACACAAGAGAGAGAAAAAGGGTTATCATGAAAAGGAAATGATCACCCACAAAATCCTACACACCACCAACCAATCATAACCACAAAAGTCAAGTCATCATGAAGTCAAGAAGTCAAGCAAGTCAATGGATGGTGCACCATTATGAAAATCATCATGATAAAACAATATGCAATCACCACCCTCCACAAATGCTTATTTTCACAAATGCAAATAAGCCCTCCTCCACCAATCTTCGGCCATTGAAAGATACAAATGAAAATGGCCGAAACGGAAAGCAAACTGGCAACTCCAGAAAACTGGTCCCGTAATAAATTACAGGAAAAACCCCGATACTGTGTATACACACCTGCATTAGTATTCCGCCCGAAATATAAATGCAATGAGACAAAGTCTACACTGTACTATACTAGGATCCGGCTTAAACCAAAGCCGGCTAGTAATATCCGTCCGATCCTGATTCGTGCAATACCGCACGTATCTGATCGAACCCTGCCATATATCCATACGGCCTCTAGTACTAACCGTCCGATCCTGATCCGTGCAATACCGCACGTATCTGATCGGACCCTGCCATATCTCCATACGGCCTCTACAGCTTTTCGCCCGAAACTTGAGTAACTGAATGTGGGGGACTCTAAAGACTCGTCAACACCTTGGTTGTGGATTTAACCACTAGCACGTCAGAGGTATAAGCCAATACGTAACGGGCTACCAGGTATTGACTAAAAGGGACGTCTGTGAGCGAACTCAGCCTGACAACCCTACTGAGCCTGTCAGTGACAATATCCGTACAGTCCGGTCCGTTCGTCTATGAGCATCGCATGGCGGGTCTTGGGGGTTGGTAAAAGTCAGACCCCCAAAAGCGGTACAAGTCGTGTCGGAGTGTAGCCCAGAACACCCTGAGATACTACTGGAATACTTACCAGTAAATCTCCTGCCTCGGCCGAGGGCTTCGTGTAATGGCTCTCCTAGACACAGCGCGACCTCACCCCAAATACTGGGAGAGACGAACCCCTGAAGATCCGCTCACTGCCTCCATGTGGCTTGGGACTGTACCCAACTAAAACCTGTTTGCACGTCTCCTTTGAGCGTGGTAGGGTAGTAATCAAAGTACAGTGGGAACTCACACGAGACAAATGACGATCTCCAGGTCGATGAACTAACCTGTACACATGTCACCTGGGAACTGCTATCTGACGTCTGGTATAAGACCAACTAGCATGTTCCCGGCGAGTCCTGTCCGGTGTACTCATAACCCAATGAGCACCTGTATACATCTTACGTGAACCAACTGACACCAGTGGCTTGTGAGACCGGCCACCGCCCCTCGTCGGGGTCTCGACTGTATACACTAGTCTACTCTGGAGTATCGATGCCCTGTCTCGAAACTCCCACGACTAGAGACCTTTTAAGGATGTGCTTATAGACTACCAGCTCTCACGTATATGATCGCCCTCATACTGCTGGCAGTCAAGCAAGAATCCTAGGGGCTCTATCAACGTGTGATAGCGACATGTCAGGTCACCTAAAGCAGTACACGATGATAAAGATAAACCAGATACCATACTATCATCTCGAGTAAGACTGTCCTACCGGGATAGGTCCTCCCTCAATCATTGCAATCACATACCTGTGATCCAATAATTGACTCTGAGGGCACTATCTCCAACAATCTCCCACTTGCACTCAAGGCTAATTATTGCGATGTCGCATACTCACAGCCCGTGTGATACCGAACACCCAACTCCTCTACTTGTTAGTCTCACAAAGCTCGTCTGCGAAACTATTGCGTTCGAGGAATAGCCTCAGTGAGTGGATCCGCTTTGATGTTTCTTTCTATGTCTCTCTATATCTCAAGTTCGCGGAGAAAGCCATCTCCCGAAATGAGCAATACCTGTCTTAGAATGTGTCTGGATGTCTGATGGGACCTAGCTCATAATGAACTCCAAATCCAAACTTCTTAGATTGTATCGTCAACTGAACTTAATCAGTATCCTGCGCCATGCCTCCCTCAGTATTGCCTTGAACCACCTGTCCAAAATACTGCCCCTCATCAGAAGGAAAACTATAACTCTGACAACCTCCTTGTCGTCCAGGTCACCTTGGAAGCCTGGAATGATAACTGTCTCCCGAATGAGGCTGTCGTTATCATATCCCTAGGACATTCACTTATGTTCTAAAACTGCTTCCGACTGTTTCTCCAGGATTGGATCAATGTCAACTTATTGCATCTAGTGCAAGAACAACATCTGGTGTGGTACTTGACATCTCATGATTGACTCAATTGCCTGAGCAAGTGAGCTGCCAATCATGCACATCCCTCTCCCCTTTAGTCTGTAAGACTCCTTTAGAGAGGGTGACTCCATCACCTGCAGGTACACTACCGTGCATGGAGTCATCCATTCTAAATACTCTTAGAATGTTGTCTACGTACCCAGATTGGGAAACCACCCAAATCTAGATCTAAAACCATAGATCTAGTAACCAGTATGTCTGATATAATGTCCAAGTCCCATGTGGAGAAACCACTGTGTGACGACCAAAGTATAACCAATCGTAGTATAGGAATATCTCTTCCTACTCTGTGTATGTCATCCAAATACCATGACAACACACCCTACTACCTTCTCAACAGATCCGTCCCCTATTCTGATGATGTCAAACCTATGACTGTCACATCAGAAATGGATGATCTCTTTCTCCGCTATATCTTCTTTAGTCTATAAATAGACATAAGCCACTTGTCCACCAATGCTTCCGCTGCTCCCACTGACTACGACAACCCTTTGGCAGAGTCATATAGACGTACACTTCTAAAGCTAGTTTAGAACGACGCTATACTCATCCTCCTGCCGGGTCTCACAGTCTGGAACAACAGCAATGGTAAGTGTGGGTAAACAAGAACTTCCCTGTCACCGTCCATGAGGCTACCGGAGTACCTCTCGGGTGCCTGAAGTTACCCACCTTATCTGCGGAGTGGCCAATGGAATGTCAAACCAGATTGAATCTTTAGGTTCCTATGAAATCTTCGGTAATCGTTTGTGGTTCTGGAATCACTTCCAGTTCTACCATACTCCCACTACTGTTTTCTGAAAAAAATCCATTTTTAATAAAACTGTGGCGAGTCTAGAACAATATTGCTATTGTTCATCCAGATGGTAGAAAGTCAACCCTCGTCATAGCCTGGGTCAACCCACAAACAGCCATTACAGAAACGTGCCTTGAGTTGTCCAGTGTCTGGTTTTAAGCATAAACCGGACAACTCCCCGTACCTTAACATCGTTATGATATGAACTGTTCTATATCCAATATAGATTCAGAGACACTGATTTAATTGAACCAGATCCAAATCATGCAATTGTCTCCAGTGCATGTCAACTAAATGGAAGGAGGCCGATCAGCGTTACTCAACTTAGGAATGCTTCCAATCATGAGTAACCTGAAAGAGAAGCAAGATCTTTTTATCATTACTATCAACTGAATACCATGCACAAGTGTCTACATCTTCGATCGCTTTGAAGAATCCTGATACTTGCTACATTTGGTTCTCTACTCTATTCAAATACCTATAACTTCTCAAAATTCGGACCCTGTGTTTCTACGAAACACCTGTCTAAAAACTAGAGAAGTCATAAGTAAACCGAATATAGTACGAAGACCAACCCCTCTGTCCTGATGGACCCTGGACAACATACAATACTCTGTATAAGTCCCTTGAGTCTGATAACTCATTCACTGTGTGTCGTAGGTTGAAAACTGTACTTATGGTTAAGAAGAATTACACCGCTGTTTAATGCTCCTTACCTAACCATCCACTGATATAGGTAAATGTCGTAGACATAATTTCAAAAAGGTATATCTCACTCTATAAAAATAGACGTACAGATACATCAATTTGAAATTGGTGCATAACAGCGGATATTCAAAACCAAATATTTGCCGACCGGCAAACAACCCAGGTGACTTCCTCAAATATCACCGATTACAACGAATCCCGATATAATGAGGATGATCACCCAATTCCCAATAACTTACTCCCACTCATCATCTGTAAAACCATACAGATGTGAGAATCATACCTGGTAAATACATACCCTGGAGTAAGTATCTAATCGGGAAATCAGTTTTCTATTAACAGTACACAGTGAAACTGAAACATTGAAATATTTCGATGGGGTATCCTGGTATTCATAGCAATGTCTCTTCCATTATCCAGATTCACGACTGTAACCGTATAATTCTTTGCCACCTCTCCAAATCCCTTTATATGTCTTTAGTCATTACCTTCTGTACACCCCTTAGGCCAAATGGTTTTCTTCCTTCCCTACCGTTCGGCACCAGCCTATGGTTTGGAAGAAGACTATCCAATAAGCATAATGGGTGTACTGTCCTAATCCTAGGAGCACTCGCAATGCGAGAGAAGGTGAGGATAAGAGACAACCGAATAAACCTTATTTCTATTTCTCCTGGACCAGAATCCATCCCCGAACTGGAACAAGTTCCTTTCGAGTTCGTATATAACCATACGATGGAGTATCCAAATAAACTGTGGATTTTCGTAGTGATACGGAGTGTCCTGGAGAAATACAAAGGTGATTTAGGATTGGCGAAGGAATACTTGGTTTGGTCATGAATAGCAGTCGCAATTTACTTTGCCCTCTTACTAATCCCTTGCTTTGTCTTAACTTAATACCTTCGGCACACCATCGTTATGCTAATTGGTTTTCTTCATTCCTTACCGGTCGGCACCTGCCTATGGTTTGGAAGAAGACTATCCAATTTGCATAATAGGTGTACTACTCCTAAACCAAGGAATACTCGTAACCTGAGAGAAGGTAAAAGGAAAAGACAACTGAATAATCCTATCCGTTTTCTCCAGAACCGGAAACCATCCTCGAATAAATTCCTTCGAGTTCGTATCTAACCATACGATGGTTTTGTCCAATGGAAGTGGACGTTCGTAGTAATAAGGGGTGTCCTAGAGAAAAGGGTAAAAGTAGTAGTGGCAATGAGGTTTGCAACTCTGACAATCCAAAAGCCAGTGTTAAGAAGGTTCGGTTAATTTGGTCACTGAGTCATAGTCTAGGGTCGGGTCAATGGTCGCTGCCAAAGAGAGAGAGAAAAGAAACACTCAGCGTGCACTCTAACCTAGATCAGAATGGTTACCCATTTATCTAATCTGGAAACCTCCCACTGTAACCTCAAATTCTTCTCCAAACTCAAAAGAAGAATTAGTCGGGATTACCCGAGGAGTAAACCAACTCATCAGTGGGAATCGGGATCCAACTATCATCGCATGATAACGTGACGGAATCCGCTCACATCATCACACTCCAGATGGTATGCCCATATCTGGCAAGTTTCAGTTCTTTTGAAACTCCCGATGTGATTTCTGCCCCATGCTCTTATGACCTTGACGAAGGTCAACAAATCATAAGTCACATGTCAAGTTCCACCCGTCATTGTCCAGGTTAATTTGAACCCACCCGTACAAGCCCTTGACGAAGGTCAACAAGGCTATACGATTGTCCCAAACCAACGCATCTATCTATGCAGCAGAAAGGTAACAAGCAGCTACCATACACTATGCCTTGACGAAGGTCAACAAACATAGCATGAATACTACGTGCTACCCGTCTGAAACGACAGAGGGCTACGAATGGTTTCTGGCGAAAACCTTTAACGTAATGAACTTGATATCGTTGAAGGAACGGATAGCTTTTTAGAAAATATAGTGACGAAAACCATTGCTAAAGAGGTCACTCCCGGTGAAGGGATCTCGGCTCTTTCCCCATAGAATGAGGTGTAGGATATTCCAACTGAATATAAAAGTTTGCGTCAGGGCAATGACTTCACTATAGCTGATTACTTTTGCTTTGCACCGTGGTATTCCAACTGAATACCACGATGCAAAACAAAAGTTAACGTCCTTGCAATAACAGCTTTTTGAAAAGTGTTCCAACAACATCAGATTAGGTTTGTTTTAACTTGCATTGATCCGAATCAACGCAGTCCCATCAATTGATCACACCACAAAGAACGAAAATATACTGATGTACGTATATGCCATCCGCATTCGCCACTGGGTCCCGTCATTACCCGTTAGGTTAGCTAACTAACGAAAGAGCGGGGACTGGACTAGCGCGGATGCAAAACATATACAACATCTACTAATATATATACCAATATATTATATTCGCTCAAGGCGTGATAAAAAATGCAACATCACAGAAATGTACAGCATTACAGAACAATACAGATATCTGGGATCCTCGGGTTTCACAGAGACGCTGAAACCCGACGTTCCCCTGGTCGTGTGGATAGCCTGTGCAATGAAATCTTAGACCCCTACGGGCGCGGCAAGTTACCCGCCAAAACCTGAAGCGAGGCAGCCCCCTTCAGCAACGTGAATGGACCACCCAGCACTTCACGGAATCCGGTAACTTGGGTACCCCTCCTGGGTCAACCTGTACCCCCTACGAGTGCGGCGAATAGCCCGCCAATTCTAGTGTGAAGCCCCATCCGTCTCAATGCCATGAGATGCGGGCTTGTTGCCCTCCAGAACCCGGCTATCCGTGCACCTCTCCGCGGGGCGATCCTAGTACAGAAAGTAAAATATACATACAACGGGTACATCGACCGCAACCTGGCCGTGCCCCAAAATAATAATACAATCAGGCAGTGACGGCAGTCCACATGTCGGACGCTCGCCCCGCAATATCAAATGTTCATAATACAACAAAAACTGTACTAGCATTGCATCCAGGCTATCCCCCACGACCGATCCGCAACATCACAGCAAAATCATAGAACATCAACGTGAAAGTCACGTTCGCAAATCCGTCTAACCGGGCTATAGCAGTTAGACAGGATTTACCGATCAAGTGACATTCACGGTCGCAGATATAATGTAAATACTGTGAAATAATGTGTTTAAAATATCCGATCGATCAAATTTTAACAAGTGGGCCCCAAGTACCACTGTAGCACATCAAGAAATTCTGGGCCCAAAAATAATATTCCAGAAACCCTATTTTCACTCCACAAGCCCACTGGAAAAAGTTGAAGCATGATCCCTCCATACTGCGGCGGAACCGCGGCGCCAAATGGGGTTTGGCCACGGTTCCGCGCTCTCCTTGAAAGATCAATGTCTCGAATTTCTCCAGAATTCTTAGGCCTTCCAGTACATCAGTTTTCTACAACCTGAAAAATTTTTCGAGCCAGAAAAAATTCGACAGAAAACTGATGCATGTGTTATTGGGTTTTCGGAACATTTGTTCGACCGGAAATGCAAAACACATTAGACAAAGCTAGACTATGTTAATGGCGAGGCTCTGATACCACTGTAAGTGCACGGCGGCGCCCCGGCCTCCGTCCCGAGGCCAAATGCGGAAGCGATGGTTAACTTTAAATTTTCTTGAACCGGCACCACCGCGCACTAAAACCCGGATCGAACCATTAACTAGTCCTAGCTAACTACAAGATGGGGAAGAGAGATATACCGACTGATCCAAGTCCTCCGGTCTTCTCGTCGTCGTCCCGATCTCCTGCGGAAACTCCGGTAGTCGCCTCCTTGCCGGAAGGGCACCACATCGTCTGCATCTTTTACGGGCTCCCACCTCAATACCGAGGCAACTCGGGCACGAAGCTGGCTAGTCGACGTGCCCAAGATTTGCTGTAGAATGTGTAGTGCTCAAGTCTCATTTTGGGGTTTGTATGGAGTTGCCTTTTGTGGAGGAATGATACTTGGAGTTTTTGGAGATTGATCTTGTGGGATTTTTGCCAAAGCAAAAGCACAAAAACCCCACCCCAAAAGAATTGGGCAGCCTCTCCCTAATTGGCCGGCCACCATATGGTCAAGGGAGTGAGAGAGAGAGTGGAGGTATGTATCAAATAATAGAGTGAGACTAATAACACAAGAGAGAGAAAAAGGGTTATCATGAAAAGGAAATGATCACCTACCAAATCCTACACACCACCAACCAATCATAACCACAAAAGTCAAGTCATCATGAAGTCAAGAAGTCAAGCAAGTCAATGGATGGTGCACCATTATGAAAATCATCATGATAAAACAATATGCAATCACCACCCTCCACAAATGCTTATTTGCACAAATGCAAATAAGCCCTCCTCCACCAATCTTCGGCCATTGAAAGATACAAATGAAAATGGCCGAAACGGAAAGCAAACTGGCAACTCCAGAAAACTGGTCCCGTAATAAATTACAGGAAAAACCCCGATACTGTGTATACACACCTGCATTTGTATTCCACCCGAAATACAAATGCAATGAGACAAAGTCTACACTGTACTATACTAGGATCCGGCTTAAACCAAAGCCGGCTAGTAATATCCGTCCGATCCTGATTCATGCAATACCGCACGTATCTGATCGAACCCTGCCATATATCCATACGGCTTCTAGTACTAACCGTCCGATCCTGATCCGTGCAATACCGCACGTATTTGATCGGACCCTGCCATATCTCCATACGGCCTCTACAGCTTTTCGCCCGAAACTTGAGTAACTGAATGTGGGGGACTCTAAATACTCGTCAACACCTTGGTTGTGGATTTAACCACTAGCACGTCAGAGGTATAAGCCAATACGTAACGGGCTACCACGTATTGACTAAAAGGGACGTCTGTGAGCGAACTCAGCCTGACAACCCTACTGAGCCTGTCAGTGACAATATCCGTACAGTCCGGTCCGTTCGTCTATGAGCATCGCATGGCGGGCCTAGGGGGTTGGTAAAAGTCAGACCCCCAAAAGCGGTACAAGTCGTGTCGGAGTGTAGCCCAGAACACCCTGAGATACTACTGGAATACCTACCAGTAAATCTCTTGCCTCGGCCGAAGGCTTCGTGTAATGGCTCTCCTAGACACAGCGCGACCTCACCCCTAATACCGGGAGAGACGAACCCCTGAAGATCCGCTCACTGCCTCCATGTGGCTCGGGACTGTACCCAACTAAAACCTGTTTGCACGTCTCCTTTGAGCGTGGTAGGATAGTAATCAAAGTACAGTGGGAACTCACACGAGACAAATGACGATCCCCAGGTCGATGAACTAACCTGTACACATGTCACCTGGGAACTGCTATCTGACGTCTGGTATAAGACCAACTAGCATGTTCCCGGCGAGTCCTGTCCGGTGTACTCATAACCCAATGAGCACCTGTATACATCTTAGGTGAACCAACTGACACCAGTGGCTTGTGAGACCGGCCACCGCCCCTCGTCGGGGTCTCGACTGTATACACTAGTTTACTCTGGAGTATCGATGCCCTGTCTCGAAACTCCCACGACTAGGGACCTTTTAAGGATGTGCTTATAGACTACCAGCTCTCACGTATATGATCGCCCTCATACTGCTGGCAGTCAAGCAAGAATCCTAGGGGCTCTATCAACGTGTAATAGCGACATGTCAGGTCACCTAAAGCAGAACACGATGATAAAGATAAACCAGATAGCATACTATCATCTCGAGTAAGACTGTCCTACCGGGATAGGTCCTCCCTCAATCATTGCAATCACGTACCTGTGATCCAATAATTGACTCTGAGGGCACTATCTCCAACAACTTTCACAATCCATGTACATAGACACCATAGTGAAGAGATTCAGTATGGATGATTCTAAGCACGGTAACCTACCGGCTTGTCACGGAATCACCCTCTCCAAAGAGATGTCTCCCAAGACTGATTTGGAAAGGGATCGCATGTCGATTTTACCCTACGCTTCTGCGGTAGGCTCTATAATGTATGCGATGTGATGTACCAGACCAGATGTAGCATACGCATTAAGCGTTGTAAGCCGGTATCAGGCAAACCCAGGAGAGAAGCACTGATTAATGTCAAAAATTATAAGTTTACCGCAATCAAGAAACGGCGTCGCTTCGCAGCTAGCCGGTGAGTGCGGGTCGATCCACAGAGACGGGTAAATTCCTTTAGTGTGTCTTAACGAGTTGATTCTATTTGTCGTTTTGGTTTTATAAAAATCTAGATCTAAAACTTAATTAATCTAATTTAAATTCTTGCTAGGGTTAGGCTTAGGGGAAGTTTTGGAGATTAATGTTTCCTTCACCGCTTTCAATGCCTTCTTTTTTTAGATCTATTAGATGTTACGTTAATTATCAATAAAGTGGATACGAATCTTTTGGGAAGATGTTTCTTCCTCTAGATTTGTATTCTTCCTTTGTTGATAATTACCCTAACCCCCATGGAAAACGCGCGCAACCGGCCCTTTATACTACGGTTCACCGTTACCTCGAAGTGTAGGGTGCCGTAGGGAGCGGATGTGTGCGTATGCATGGAGTTCTAACTCTAAAGTGAAGATGGCATTGAAAGGGGTGAGAGATCTCATCTCTCAACCCTTTCGCTAAGGCTAACCCTAACAAGCGAGGAGACTACTCGCTCATTAGGGGATGATAAATTATACTAGAAAATAAAAGCAAGGAAATAAATTACCTACAGATTTGATGGCTCCCTCCAAGTAGAAGACAGAATAGATCTGAATGTCACTCCCAGAAATTCTGAACTTTATTTATTGAAAAGAGGCATACAATTTTTAGATCTAAGATTACAATTTATAGGAAAATAGGAAACCTAGGGCTACAGGCTCTCGCACTTGTGCAATTACTGATTTGACCCCTGAGAATCCCAACACCAGAACAGTCGTGCCGCCTCAGAAAATCTGCACCGACACGTGTTCCTAACGGCCGCGGAACCGCAGCGCCAGCATGGGTTTGGCCGCGGTTCCGCGGCCAAACTGAGGACTTGGGCCCTGTACTTTTTGGGCTTGATTCAGTGGCTCTTTGGGCTTCTGGTTCTTTACTTATTTTCTCTTTTGGGCTTCTGGTTCTTCTCCAGATTTTTCAGTGAATATTTGTAGCGATCTTTCAACCATTCTCATGACATTTTGGACCTTGTACTGTTCTTCGTCTAGGCTTGACTAGGATCCGTCCAATTGTTGGTCAAAAGTCCCTTTTCTGTTGTTTTGTGTCTTTTTCACTGTATTTGCTCCAGAAACCTGTAACCTGTAATATGCAACAAACGTGCGTCAAGAGTACCTGTTTATTTATAAAAAGGATAAGAATAGGGGAATGATAAATGCAATATTATGGTCTGAACAAATACCCCCAAACTTACCTTTTTGCTCGTCCTCGAGCAAACTTATTATTTTATTCTCTAAAATCCTAACCGCACTTTCGCAGGGAAACGCGATTGCACTGAGCACGTGCAACAAGCCGTTAAACCTCTAGGTGTCCCTAGTAGGAGGAGTGTTGTCTCCTGAGGGTTTTCAGCGGATTACACCCACAAAATCCTATCAATTTGGCCCATTTGACTTTTGTTCTCCAATTAAGTTTTCTAACAAGGAATTCTATTATCTTATACTTGTAAATTATCCACCCATATTCTTCACACTTCCTCATTATTTAACTTAAGATTATATATGTTATGTAGATCTACTTAGCTTTCAGCATCTCTTAAGTCTTCCTTCTAGGGTTTCATCTCTACTTAGGAATTTTCTATCAACTCCATTAAAGATACAAATTCTATCTTTCATTCCTCTCTTTTATCTAAATTCCAATCACATACCCCCACGTGTGTGTATAGATCACCCCTACACTTGGAAATTCAATTCAAGCAATCATGCCCTAGTCCATTGTCCAAAGTACTTATTAATTGGTGAATGAAATTTTGCTTACACATCCTTCATGCGACCGTTAATACTTTTTGAGGTACCAAACGACCGATTACAAAATGCGTTTGCACTTTAAAGCGTACTTCCTAGTCTTTGCAACACCCAAGGCTTTAGCAGTGACTCCCAAACCAGTTGGTCTAAGGCACTAGGTGATGAAGCACCCTCGCTAAATATTTTTCTATTTTTACAGCCTTAAGTAATCACAAAAACCAGTGTCCATTTTTTATTCTTTATTCACTTTTTTTTTTATTTTCATTGTACTAAGGACTTTAGACAAGAGCATTTCAAGGTCTCTTCTACTATTCCAAGTTTCAAGGTGTGTGAATGTGCAAATTGTAGGGTATACATTTTCAGAATTTAGACTTAAGTTAGGAACTATTTTTCAAACTTATACTCTAATAAGAACATCAATACTTTTCCTTTGTTTCGACTTAGCCCATGAATTGAACTCAAAATTTGCCTATTTCTAAATAAACTACAAAGACATATACTTTCTATCGCAAAACTTTAAGGAAGGTTATCTTTAGGGTTTTTAATTTACCAAGTCAAAGATCTAGTTGTTCCTAACTATTTAACCTATCTGTCAAACTCTAGTCAAATAAGCCAAAATTGAATACAATAATTTTTATAATTTTTGAAATTTTTCAATTTTTATGGTTTTTCAAATAAATATGCAAATGCAAAAATATGTACAAATGAATGTGAAGGAAGAAGACGTACCGAGCGTACCCCCAAACTTGAACTTGACAGTGTCCTCACTGTCATGCTAAACCAAGAGGGTCAAAATACCGATACTCCCCTGTTTATTTATTTATAATTTTTTTTATTGTTTTGAAATTTTTTCTTTTTTTTATTTTATATTTTTATAGAAAAAGAAAACAAAAGGATATATACATATATACAACAAGATTCCCCCCAAACTTAAGCTTGGCCTTACACAAGCCAAAGGTTAGCACCAACCATTCAAAGATCTTATCGTGGTAATGGTATAGTTGGTGCAAGAATAGGATGGAAAGAAAAGAGATGAAAAGCATACGAGACCGTTTGGAAAGAAGAATGGTAGAATATGGTCTCGGTGGGGGAGAAGAAAGACGGAAAGAAGAAAGAAGTGGAGTGCGATCTTGAGGGTGTAAATTAAGTGAATAAATTAGCGCAATTTGTGATGACCGATGTGTTAAAAGCGATTGCGCTAACCTACCAACTCGTCGTGCGATGGGGTCAAATCCCTCAAGATTCGCAAGAAAACATGGGTACGCCGAACTTGGTATCGGAGATGAAAGCGTAACGGTCATTTGTTCGGTCGGAACAATAGGAAGAAGGGAGGGTGATATAATGTCAAAAATTATAAGTTTACCGCAATCAAGAAACGGCGTCGCTTCGCAGCTAGCCGGTGAGTGCGGGTCGATCCACAGAGACGGGTAAATTCCTTTAGTGTGTCTTAACGAGTTGATTCTATTTGTCGTTTTGGTTTTATAAAAATCTAGATCTAAAACTTAATTAATCTAATTTAAATTCTTGCTAGGGTTAGGCTTAGGGGAAGTTTTGGAGATTAATGTTTCCTTCACCGCTTTCAATGCCTTCTTTTTTTAGATCTATTAGATGTTACGTTAATTATCAATAAAGTGGATACGAATCTTTTGGGAAGATGTTTCTTCCTCTAGATTTGTATTCTTCCTTTGTTGATAATTACCCTAACCCCCATGGAAAACGCGCGCAACCGGCCCTTTATACTACGGTTCACCGTTACCTCGAAGTGTAGGGTGCCGTAGGGAGCGGATGTGTGCGTATGCATGGAGTTCTAACTCTAAAGTGAAGATGGCATTGAAAGGGGTGAGAGATCTCATCTCTCAACCCTTTCGCTAAGGCTAACCCTAACAAGCGAGGAGACTACTCGCTCATTAGGGGATGATAAATTATACTAGAAAATAAAAGCAAGGAAATAAATTACCTACAGATTTGATGGCTCCCTCCAAGTAGAAGACAGAATAGATCTGAATGTCACTCCCAGAAATTCTGAACTTTATTTATTGAAAAGAGGCATACAATTTTTAGATCTAAGATTACAATTTATAGGAAAATAGGAAACCTAGGGCTACAGGCTCTCGCACTTGTGCAATTACTGATTTGACCCCTGAGAATCCCAACACCAGAACAGTCGTGCCGCCTCAGAAAATCTGCACCGACACGTGTTCCTAACGGCCGCGGAACCGCGGCGCCAGCATGGGT
Organism: Agapanthus africanus; assembly: GCA_030015575.1. NCBI lineage: Eukaryota > Viridiplantae > Streptophyta > Magnoliopsida > Asparagales > Amaryllidaceae > Agapanthus > Agapanthus africanus. Next base: position 100,037,913 of record CM057346.1, on the reverse strand, counting down.
TTGGCCGCGGTTCCGCGGCCAAACTGAGGACTTGGGCCCTGTACTTTTTGGGCTTGATTCAGTGGCTCTTTGGGCTTCTGGTTCTTTACTTATTTTCTCTTTTGGGCTTCTGGTTCTTCTCCAGATTTTTCAGTGAATATTTGTAGCGATCTTTCAACCATTCTCATGACATTTTGGACCTTGTACTGTTCTTCGTCTAGGCTTGACTAGGATCCGTCCAATTGTTGGTCAAAAGTCCTTTTTCTGTTGTTTTGTGTCTTTTTCACTGTATTTGCTCCAGAAACCTGTAACCTGTAATATGCAACAAACGTGCGTCAAGAGTACCTGTTTATTTATAAAAAGGATAAGAATAGGGGAATGATAAATGCAATATTATGGTCTGAACAAGCACTGGATAGCAGTAAAGAATATTCTCAAGTACCTGAGGAGGACTAAGGAGATGTTCTTGGTGTATGGCGGAAAAGACCTCCAGATGGAGGCCTTTGCCGACTCCGGCTTCCAGAGTGACAAAGATGACTCCAAGTCCATGTCCGGTTATGTCTTTACCCTCAATGGAGGGGCGGTCTGTTGGAAGAGTTCCAAGCAGGAGACCGTTGCTGACTCAACAATGGAAGCGGAGTACATAGCTGCTTGCGATGCCGCAAAAGAAGCTGTCTGGATGAAGAAGTTCCTCACAGAACTTCAGGTGGTTTCTTCCAGTGTTGGTCCAATACCTCTGTATTGTGACAACAACGGCGCTATAGCTTTAGCGAAGGAACCCAGGTCCCATCAGAAATCCAGACACATCTTAAGGCGGTATCACCTGATCAGGGAGATCGTAGTTCGCCAGGAGATCGAGGTGAAAAGAGTAGAGACAGAGAATAACATTGCTGATCCATTCACAAAAGCCCTTCCTCAGACGCAGTTCGAGAGGCTATTCGAGATGATAGGTCTACGATATGCCAGCTCATGGCCCTAGTGCAAGTGGGAGATTGTTAGTGTATATGCCCTAGGGGCCATTATTGTATCATACTAGATTGTATATTACTTAATGGAAGCTTGGGATATTCACAGTTGTATATACAGTCTTGCTAAAAATGGTAGTATGCTACTTGGTTTGTGTCTACTTTAATATGTGCATATGTTTCTTGTAACATATCACTTATACATGTTAGTAGAGCCCATAAGATCTTTGCTTGATTACCAGCGTCGTGATGGCAGTCACACTAGTGGGGGCTGGGTAGTCTGTAAGCAACATCCTATACAGGTCCCTGGTCGTTGGATTATCGAGATAGGGCATCGATATTCCGGAGTAGACTAAGTGTGTACGCTTCTCATCCCAGTTGGGGAGATGGTCTGTCCCACAGCCATCAGTACGTCGTACTGGAGATAGTATGCAGGTGCTCGTTAGGTTACGGGTACACCGGACAGGACTCGTAGGGGAACTGATTGGTTGGTATTATACCCATCGTCAGTTAACAGTTCCCAGATGACATGAGCACAGCATAGTCCGCAGACTTGACACTGCTACTTCGCCTCGAGTGTGTCCCACTGTTCTTAGATTGTTACCCTACCACGGCTCAAAGGAGTCGTGCAAACAGGTAGCAGTTGGGTGCAGTCCCGAGCACTTGGAGGCAGTAGTGGTTAGATAGGATTCGTCTCTCCCGGTATTGGGAGATGATATCGCGCTGTGTTAGAGAGACATTACGCAAAGTCCCTGGCCAGGGCAAGCGAGATATACTGGTAGGTTCCAGTAGCTTCTCAGGGTGTAATGGGCTTCGCTCCGACACGACTTATACAGCTATTAGGGGACTGACTCTTGCCGCCCCCTAGGCTTGATATGCGATAGTCTTAGACGAACAGACTGAACTGTATGGAGATTGTCACATCAGACTCAGTAGGGGTTCGGATGGTTTTCCTCATCGGCCTTCTTATCGACATCTACCTGGGGACCGTTAGGTACAGCTAGTGCCGCTTGCAGTCTGTGGTTAAACCTACTGCTAGCGGAGTGTCGAGTCTTTAGATTCCCACACAGAGAGTTTCCCAGCTCCAGGCAAAACGATATAGAGGTCGTATGGTTTTACGAAAAGGGTTCGGACGCATACGTGTGTTTACGCACGTACGACTTTTTCGGACAGCTTTTACTAGTCGGCTTTGGTTTAAGCTAGATTCTAGCATCGGGTTATTGGATTTATACAGTCTAAAGTTTTTCCGTGTTTTCACGGATTGGAGGGGCGTTCTCGTAATTTGTCGGGAAGCTTCTAGAAGAGTGGTGACTAAGGGGTTAAGGTGGCATTGCATTAAATGAGATTAGTGACTCATTTGTGTGATTCATCCAAGTCATTAATGCATCATAAATGCTTAATGACTCATGGAGATGAATCACTCATAGATCTTTATGAAGCATGGTTGTTAAATCTATTATTTGATTTTTGGATAAATAATAATGCTTCATATATATTATGATAACATCATTATCTCATTTCATTCTCATCTTCACCTTCTCTCTCCTCAAGCTCACTCTCTCTTCAAACCCTAACCCTAGCCTCTCATGTGTTGAGATCAAGGGTTAGCTAGACTAATACATCCATAACCTCACTCTATATCCCCTAGGTAGCTTAGATTAGCACTTTAAGCAACCTAGTTATCTCAAGTTTAAGATTAAGCTTGGTGTAGGAGCTTTCGGGTGGATCGTCTTTGATTTGAGGAGGCCGTTGAGGTGCCGATGTTCCAAGGAGCCTACGAGGAGTGGAGGACCGCGATGAAGACCCGAAGGACTAGTATCGTGAGGTATAACTTCATATCCGAGTAGTTAAACCTCTAGTAGATAGTTAGCAATGGTTTAGATAACGATTCATGCGCTCAAGTCCGTCTTACGAAGCTTTGATAATCGTTTTTCATATATTCCTGTCACGACCTGAAAGTACGGAACGTGACTGGCACTTAGATTACGAGACGTCTAAAGGCGTACCGTAACCTATGTCAGCCAAAGCCCAGAAATCTAACCCAAAATCAAAAGAGAGTGAAGGAAAACCTTAAATGAAAACGGTTTTTAAATCAATTAAGTTGCATAGAATCCAAAAAAAGAACATCAAAAATTTCTGAAAATTTCAGCAGAGTCTCCCCTGTATTTTCTATCCCCCAAAATGGGTACAACAAGATAATAAACCTGTAATCATAAAAATGGCATCCCCAAGCGGGAGCTAGCTCTTCGTCCAAGGCGGATCACAACCACATGCAATATAATAGTAATATCAAGAAAAAGAGTATAAAAGAAATGCAAAATACCAGAAAACACACGTCGGCTCAAGTCAGCTCGACCCAAAAGAAACCACAAATATACATATCTCTCATTCTCATCACTAGGTCGCATATACAATACAAGTGGTAGATGGAGAATACTAGATACAATGATAAAGCAAAAAGAAATAAAGTATACTCGCAACCCACCTACGGGCGATGTCGCGAGTCTGAGCAAAAGGAACTGATGACAAGATAGCCCGCCGCTACAAGACTGACGGGTCCGACCTGCAAGACACTGTGGCACAACGGGGGTGAGTTGCCAGCTCATGAGTAAATATAACATCTACTAAGGCAATCGTAAGAATGCACACAATGCACCACAACATGCATGTCCATATGTGCTATAATATCTCTAGTATGCATGCACAGGTATGCAATGTCATTATTAAGTCTTTAAGTGTTTTAAATGCTAAGGTTATTGAATTCTTAACTTTAGAACATGAATATCTGTATAATAGCTAAATATCATCAAGAAATCATCTGAAAACCCGTGTCAAGCCTCGACACCAAAAAGGAATCATATCTGTCTCAATATCGGGCTCCGTCAGTCCGGATCGGCCCATATCATAAATCTCACGACAACGGTCGGTATCCTCCGGATATCTGCCGCGCCAGACATCACCGGTAGGTAGTCTTCCCCTGCCAGGCTCATCGTCTACAACTCGATCTTCTTGCCCCGGGGTACCATACCGGGCCCACCATGTACCCGAGACGGTTCATCCACTCCTCGAATCGGGTCTCGAAATCCAACAGAAAACATGAAAACTCATGGTGGACGACACATACATCACGACAAAACCGCAACTTTTGTTTTGAAAATGATAAATATAAGGTTTTGTTAAATTCTTGCGGTTTTCCCCAAAAATCCAGAAATCGCAGCAATACTGAAATCCTCAAGAAAATCATAATGTCCAACATGTTATATATGATAAATGTCCATGCTATCAATATATGTGATGTGAATTTTTGCTAGAAATCTATGTAAATATGATGATGATGCGAGGTATATACATGCTATGCAAATTCATATATCAAGTATGAATGCAAGTGGCGATATCATGATAAACAGATTCTATAGTGCGCGTGGCATGGCATTTACCAAAGGCGTGTGTGTCACATGAATAGTGCGCGTGCAACGGAAGCCAATGGTAAGGTGTTCGTGTCCTACGAAATGATATAGCATAAGTATAGATGAATGTCCATGCAGTTTAATATACTGTTCGCTATAAGGGTATGCAGTGTACATGAATGGATAAGATAGCTAACACAATAATTCTTTCAAAAGGTAGGGTAATCCTAACTAGGGGGGCGCCTCGCGCCATTCAGACGATTTCCCCCATAGATGAATACATCTACTCACCTGAAATCCCCGCTAATCCGATCCGGCCACCGCCTTGCCTTTTCGCGCCGTGTCCGAAGTTTCCCCGACCGATCCTATATTTGCACAATATCAAGCATAAGATTACAAAACCTAACACAATGCAAGTCACAACATACAATTATCAACGCTCTCGAATTAATCATAGCATGCACTCGGTGCGCGGAAAAACACACGAAAATCGCAATCCTTTAACTAGAATCGTCATTTCGGGGAAATCGGCAAAACTACAACCCGACTAGACGAAACCCCGCGTTCGCGCACTCTAATAGTCCTATACGAAGCTAATTATATCGCTAACATAACGCATTACGGTCGCATTCTAATTTCTACAAAAATCTAGTAAGCGATTTTCTAGCCGATTCGATACAAACATCGTAATTTGTCGATTTAGCAAGCATATCATTTCACAATTTACCATTCTAATCAATTAGACAACCAAAACCCTAACTTAATTTTGATAACCATGTTTCAAACCCTAACTCAACATCAAAACCCATTCTTGATTTTTCATGAACAAGGATTTACACTAAATCGATACTTCAAAATTAGATTCTAGCATATATAAACTACAAGTTAGCAACTAGTTTAGAATTTTCACCTCTCAAGCTTGAACCCTAGCTTGATCAAGTCACCAAGAAGCCTCCTTTCATCATGTTTTTGAACTAATTTGGGTTGAGAGAGAAAGGTGATTGTTAGGATACGTTCGTGTTCAAGTTTAGTTTAAAAGACCGCAATCAAGACGGTTTCGCTTGTAGCTAGCCGGTTGAGTACGGGTCGTCCGCAGGGAGATGGGAATCTTTTTCTATGTGTTTTTCGACGAGTTAAGTCCTGTTTTCAGATTTTGTTGTGGTTATCTAAGTGTTAAGTTGATATTTAAAGAGAGCTTGTTAGGGTTAGGATGAGCTTAGTTTGAGTTAGGAGTCTCCATATCTTTCGTTGTCCCACTTAATATCGGTGTTACGGTAATCGGCAACAACGGGGATTAGCACGACTAGGAAGGACTTTGCGAGTATAAGCTAGGCTTTCCAACGCATAAGTCTTCCTTTTGGTGCTTGTCCGTCCGTTCTTGGCTCTTATCCATAACCTCCGGTTAATTCAACCACAACCGGTCTCACTACGGAATCACCGCTATCATGTAGGATAGGGTGCCGTAAAGAGCGGATTGTGGTTCAATTAACGGGAGTCGATTTAAGCTGTTGGGCAAGGAAAGAGTGAGAGAGATTTCCTTCTCTCAAACTTCCCTTATCCTACCCTAACAAGTAAAAAACTACTCACACTTCATGATAGGAAAAACAAAACAAAACAAAAGAGGAAGATAGAAAGAAGGAGATTAGAAGAATACGACTAACTGTTTGCGACCTCACCTTGGCGAGGATCGAGCGTAAGTATCATTGTCGTATGTAAGGATAAAGAAAAAGAGAGAAGAAAGAAACAACAAGGAAATAACAACAACTACTTAACGAATTTAAAGTTACAACAATTATAACAAAAGTAAGACAAGCATGATAATAAATTGATCTTCTTTATTTATCATTCCTCCCTCACAAAGCTCACTACAAATTTAATGGTGAAGAGATGAGAAGAAGAAGAACAAGTGAACTAAATCCTAGAAAAAGAAAATACAAGAATGGCCCTTTCCTTCACAAAGTTCTGGGCTATTTATAGGCCAGAAAATGAAACCCTAGGGCAACCACCAGAACCCAAACAAAAAGACCAAAACACCCCCCAAAAATCTGCATGCTTGGCGCCTAAACGGCCGCGGATCCGCGGCCTGTACCCCACTTTGGCCGCGGATCCGCGGCCTTATTGTCGAGTTGGGCTTTGGGCTTTTTGGTGGTGGCCTGATCTGATGAGTACTTCATTCTGGTATATGTATTTTCTTATAATTGCTTCACGAATTTTCCAGAATTCTGTTGAGGGAAAGGTGGACTTTTTGTCAAGATTTTGTCATGATTGCCTCGAGCTCCGCGTAGATCTCTTGGATCTTGTTCTACCATTGAGCCTTGTGCATGAAGGTGACTTTGATTTGACCTTTTGTCTTCTTATTGATATCTGGCAACTTACGGATAAAGAGCGGAGACCGTGTTTTATCTGTGGTTTGCAGGAACCCGGATTTTGTCGTGTTTTCCATGAATTTCACCGTTTTGGAACCGAGAACCTGTATCCTGCAATTGACTAGCAAACACGGCTCAAGAGTATCTACGGATATGCAATGTGATAAAAATTGGGCGGTATGAAAATGCAAAAATCTGATAGGAACAAATACCCCCAAACTTATCATTTGCTCGTCCCGAGCAAAATCCATTTATTCACAAAAAATTTCCTAACCTCACTTTCGCAGGGAACGCGATTGCACTGAGCATGTGCAACAAGCCGTTAAACCTCTAGGTGTCCATAGTAGGAGGAGTGTTGTCTCCTGAGGGTTTTCAGCGGATACTACCCACAAAATCCGGTCAAGTTGGTTTGTAAAAATGACTAAGTTTCAAACCCTAAAGTTTTGTTTTAGAAAATAACAATTCTATAATCCTAAGTCTAGACTATCGAACCTTTATTTTTCACACCTCGCTTCTTATTTAACTACAGATTTTATATGTCTTTACATGCAGTGTGAATAGTGTCGTGAAGTTCCAGAAGGATCGATTAAAGTCATCATGTCGCACAATAAAGCCCAGATAACAATTTGAAAAGGATCACATAAGTTTTATAAAGAGTTAAGTATTTTTCAAGTTTCGTTTTCCAGTAAGGTTTCAACTTCCGAATTTCTATCTTCCTTAACAGGAAACTAAGTCGTATTTTTCACTCCACTTTTTAACTTGTTTTCATTTCATACACACCTCTGTGAATGTGCAATAGTCTTTATCATAGAATAAAACCTTCATATCTCCGTTAAAAATTTTTTTTAAAAGCCTGTCTTTTATCAAGATTATTCTCACACAAAGAACCGTTAGGAATTTTAACTCGGAGAGAACACTTGCTTGACTTTGTTTTAAACTGGACTTTCTAGGCTTCTTAGCGAGCTTTGGGCCAATGCACCCAAACCAGTTGGTTTTAGGGCATTAGGTGTAGAAACACCCCAGCGGACTTAATTACTCAAGTTACCTAGGTCCAAAAACAAAAGACAGTTTGTCGTGAAAATCAGATGATTTAATACGAACGGAGATATAACCGGCAGCTCAAATATTTTTTGGATAAAAGACGTGTTTAGTGGGTTTGGTGTGTAATCATTCCAATCAAGTTTTAGATGGGTTATTTTTCCGACTTAGCTCCAATTACGGCATCAATAATATTCCTTCATATTCGCTTTACTTCATAAACTATTCTTGACATTACTTATTTCAGAACAAACCTATTTGATCCTCAGAAAATCATTTATCTGTTTAAAAGTTTAAACATGAAAGACTTGTCATCTAATTCCCAAAATCTTACGACACGTGTAGTGTGATGTAAAGACGTATATCAGCTATAGTTAACTTCAAAGGAGAGTTATCTTTCAGGTTTTCAAAATCCAAACATAAGATCTAGTTATTCCTATTTTTTCAAACAAAAACCGTCGAATGTTGAATCAGAGTTCTTCCACAAGCTAACTTGACAAAAAAGTTTTTATATTTTTTAGAAAATTTTCAAATTTTTATGGATTTTATGGATATTAATATGCAGATGCAAAATATACATATGAATGCGAAGGTAAGAAATGCGTACCGAGCGTACCCCCAAACTTAAACTGGACAGTGTCCTCACTGTCATTGCATGAAGAGATCATTTGAAGGGTCAAAATTGTCGGTTAGCGATACACAAATTTTTATTTGTTTTTGTTTTTAAAGAAAAGAAAAAGAATATGCACAAATATATACAAAATGGTTTGTACATACCCCCAAACTTATTTGGAACAGTGTCCACTGTTCTTGGCTGGATAACCGAAGTTTGGAGGTAGGCAGAGGAAGATCATCCAGGGTAAACCGGCTCCTGTAAGAACAGGAGCTCCTCTGTTGGTTCGGCGCTAAGGTACGGTTTGCATCGGTGTCCATTTACCTTGAAGAGTGAACCGTCCTTTGGATTTTCCAAATCCAGAGCGCCCTGCGGATACACATTCCGCAGAAAATACGGCCCTTTCCAGCGAGATCTGAGCTTTCCTGGATGGAAATGAAGTCGGGTGTCGTAAAGCAGTACCTGCTGACCAGGTACGAAGGTTTTGCGCAAAAGGTGTTTATCGTGAAACACCTTCGTTCGATTCTTAACGACAACCGCGTTATCGTAAGCCTCATCCCTAAGCTCGTTCAGTTCGTTCAGCTGCAGCTTCCGATGGCTGCCCGCGTCCTCAAGAGACAGATTCAGCTCCTTTATCGCCCAAAATGCGCGATGCTCGATTTCGACAGGAAGGTGGCAGGCTTTTCCATACACAAGCCGATAGGGAGACATGCCAAGGTCGGTCTTATAAGCGGTTCTAAATGCCCAAAGGGCATCGGTGAGTTTCAGAGACCAATCCTTACGGTTCTTGGAAACCATCTTCTCCAGTATCTGCTTGATTTGCCGATTTGAAACTTCGGCCTGCCCGCAGGTTTGGGGGTGGTAGGGCGTAGAAAGCTTATGATTAATGGAGTATTTCCGCATCAAGGCCTCGAAAGTCCTATTGCAGAAATGACTTCCATTGTCGCTAATGATCGCTCGGGGGTGCCCAAACCGAGAGAAAATGTTTTCTTTAAGGAACTTAACGACAACCTTGTTGTCGTTAGTCCGGCTGGGCACAGCCTCGACCCATTTAGAGACGTAATCAACAGCTAGAAGGATGTACAAGTTTCCAAAAGAGTTGGGAAACGGCCCCATGAAGTCTATCCCCCAAACATCGAAAATCTCCACAACCAAGATCGGTTGGAGCGGCATCTCGTTCCTCCGGGATATCCGGCCCATGTGTTGGCACCGGGAGCAAGTCTTGCAATAGTCGTGAGCGTCTTTGAAAAGTTGTGGCCAGTAGAAACCACATTGCAAGATCTTCTCGGCTGTCTTTCTGGGGCCAAAATGCCCGCCACACGCTTGATCGTGGCAAAATGACAGCACACTCTTGAATTCATCGTCAGGGACACACCGACGAAAAATCTGGTCGGGACAGTACTTGAACAGATAAGGTTCGTCCCAGTAAAAGTGTTTTGCTTGGGATAAGAAGCGAAGTCTGTCCTGACTCGACCATTCAGTCGGTAGTAATCCCGTGGCCAAATAGTTCACAATATATGCGAACCAGGGTTCGCACGATACTGTCAAGAGTTGTTCATCCGGGAAAACGTCGTTGATCGGAATTGGAAGCGAAGGCGAAGAAGGAAGTCGTGAGAGATGGTCGGCAACTACGTTTTCACATCCTCGTTTGTCCTTAATGACAAGGTCAAACTCTTGAAGCAAGAGGATCCAACGTATTAACCGAGATTTGGCATCTTTCTTCGCAAAAAGATGGCGCAGAGCTGAATGGTCCGTGTAGACAATGACTGGAGAGCCGATGAGGTAGGGCCTGAACTTTTCTAAAGCAAATACAACAGCTAAGAATTCCTTCTCAGTTGTGGTATAGTTAAGTTGGGCGTCGTTCAGGGTTCGGCTTGCGTAATAGATTACGTGCGGCATCTTGTTGATGTGCTGTCCAAGGACAGCACCGATGGCAAAGTCGGATGCATCGCACATGATCTCGAATGGGTGCGTCCAGTCAGGAGAAGAAAGAACGGGAGCAGAAGTGAGTGAGCGTTTCAGTGACTCGAATGCAGTCACACAGCTCGAGTTGAAGTCGAAAAGCGTGTCCTTGGCTAGCAAAAGAGTCAAGGGCCTAGCAATCTTGCTAAAGTCCTTGATAAACCGTCTATAGAAATCGGCATGGCCAAGGAAGGCTCGGATATCTCTGACGCATCGGGGAGGAGGCAGATTGGAAATGACCTCAATCTTAGCTTTGTCAACCTCTATGCCATTTTGCGAGATGATATGTCCTAAGACAATACCTTTGCGCACCATGAAGTGGCATTTCTCCCAGTTCAAAGTGAGATTCTTGTCCTTACATCGGGTAAGGACAGCGTCAAGATGCAGCAAACACTCGTCAAAGGAGTCGCCGAAGATGGAGAAGTCATCCATGAAAATCTCCAGAAATTTTTCCACCATGTCCGAGAAAATTCCCATCATACACCGCTGGAAGGTAGCGGGCGCATTGCATAACCCAAAGGGCATGCGTCGATATGCAAACGTGCCGAAAGGACAAGTGAAAGTGGTCTTGTCCTGGTCTTTTTCGGCGATGGGAATTTGATTATAGCCAGAGTAGCCATCTAGAAAGCAATAGTACTCATGTCCGGCCAATCGTTCAAGCATTTGGTCAATGAAAGGTAGCGGAAAGTGGTCTTTCCGCGTTGCGGCGTTGAGTTTTCTGTAATCAATGCAAACTCGCCACCCAGTTTGGGTGCGAGTAGGGATTAACTCATTCTCCTCGTTGGTTATGACCGTGATGCCCGACTTCTTGGGGACAACGTGAATGGGGCTAACCCACTGGCTATCAGAGATAGGGTAAATGATACCACTATCCAGACATTTGACGATCTCCTTCTTCACAGCCTCCTTCATGACTGGATTAAGACGTCTTTGTGGATCCCGGGCTGGTTTGGCATCATCCATCAGATGAATGTGATGCTCAACGATCAGGGGACTAATCCCCTTGATGTCTGCCATAGACCAGCCAAAAGCTTGCCTGTTGCTGTGCAAGACCGCGAGAAGGGCTTTCTCTTGCTCGGGAGCTAGAGAAGCCGAGATGATGACAGGAAGGGTCTCGTTCTCACCTAAGTAAGCATACTTGAGGTGAGATGGCAAAGGCTTGAGTTCGAGCGTTGGAGGTGAAATGATGGAAGGCAAGACTGGTGCAAAGGTCTCGAACTCAAAGGACTCCAGCAAAGGTTCAAAGCGAGTGTAGGCAATCGAGTTGGATGGTTCAGGTAACTCATCCGGAAAGTCGAAAGATTCAAACTCGGGTTGTGCGCGGTTAAGATCGTTCAAGAACGTGAAACACTCGTATTCGTTGTCGGGCGCAGAAGCAGCAGCAGGTTCGAAGAGAAACGCACTAGTGGCGTCAAGATTATCGTGTTCAAACAGAAACTCCTCGAATTCACACTCTTCTGGGGTGATCTCCTGGATCGAGCAGACATCCAGTATATGAGCATTAGGTTCGGTGGGCTGATTCCCCAACCTAAAAATGTTGAGTTCAATTGTCATATTTCCAAAAGAGAGGTTCATTGAACCATTGCGACAATTGATCACAGCATTTGAGGTTGCGAGAAATGGGCGACCGAGTATCACCGGAATTTGATTCCGGGGGTTAGCTACAGGCTGTGTATCTAAGACAATGAAGTCGACGGGGAATATGAAGTCCCCGACTCTTATTAACACATCCTCTAGCTCACCCCTAGGATGGGTGATCGATCGGTCGGCCATCTGGAGAGTGCAGTGTGTGGGTTTCAGCTCTCCGACGCCTAATTGCTCGTATATTGAATACGGAAGCAAGTTAACACTGGCACCAAGATCTAAAAGTGCGCGGTTGATGTTCTTATCCCCAATAGTAATTGAAATCGTAGGACAGCCAGGGTCCTTCCGTTTTTGTGGTAAAGATTGGGTAAGGGCATCACTCACAGCACTAGCCAAGAAAACTTTCTTGGGTACCTGAGACTTCCTCTTTTTCGTGCACAAGTCCTTTAAGATTTTCGCGTAAGATGGGACTTGTTGGACAGCATCTAAAAGAGGAATGTTAATGTTAACTTGCTTGAATAACTCCAAAATCTTCTCCATTTGTGGATTTTGTTTGTTAGACCTCAACCGGTTTGGAAATGGAACATTTTGAAAATTGGTTGAGTCTAATGCTGGAGGAGGAGATTTTGGAGTTGGAACGGATCCCAGAATAGGTGTTTTCGTGGAGTGAGAAGTGGGTCCGTTCAGAGCAGAAGAAGAGGAAGGAGAGCCTGTTGGAGAATGGAGAATAGGCTCAGAAGACGAAGAAGAAGAAGAAGAAGAAGAAGAAGAAGCGGCCGGGGTGTCATCGTTGATTCGCTTGCCAATGTTGTTTTGCAGCATCCTTCCCGATCTCAGTGTAGTCACGGCACTCACATTATGGTTTTGTTGTTCAAGAGCAACATGTGCATTATGTGGGTGACCGGGATTTGGAAGTGGCTGGGACGGGAGCTTCCCCTTCTCTCGCTCGCTCAAGGCCGCGTTCAGCTGTGCAATCTGGGCCTCGATGGTCTTGATGCTTTGCCCGTGTGCGGCAGTGTGTTGCACTAAGGATTGAATCGAAGACTGGATGTTGGCGGTGGATTGAGTCGATTGTTTAACAAACGCCTCCAGACTTCGCTCGAGCGAGGAAACCTTATCGTTGTTTGACGGAACAAAGTTGTTTGGTGGAAAAGAGTTGTTCGGTGCAAAGTTGTTCGTCTGGTTTTGGAAAGGTTGGGGTTGGAAGGGCTGCTGATATTGATGCTGAGTTTGTTGTGGCGCTTGTTGTTGCGGTGGAGGGGCCCTTTGGAAATTGTTGCCCTGGAATTGATTCTGATTCTGATTCCAGGCGAAATTGGGGTGGTTCCTCCAACCGGGATTGTAGGTGGAAGAGTATGGATCATTCCTCGGTCTTTGCTGGAAGGCAGCATTAACCTGATCCTGTCCTTGCGATGGTGGATTGTAAGGACACTCTTCAGTCAAGTGGGAAGGATCGGAACAACAAGCGCAGATGGTACGAAGGGGGAGAACAGGTGTGGGGGCAGGAGCAGAAAATTTGCTCTCTATCGCTTCAAGCTTTCGTGTTATTGCAGCCATTTCAGCTTTCATCGCAATAGAGACATCGAGTTGGTGGATTCCTACCCTAGACTGACCGGTAGAAGTGGAGGTAGAAGAAGAAGAAGTCGGTCTGGTGCTCTCCCACTGTAGCGTTTGCTCCGCAAGATCGTCAAAGAACTGCCACGCTTCCTCGTCAGATTTCGATAGGAAGTGGCCCTGACAGATGGTTTCCAGCAACTGCTTCGTTGCTGGGTTCAGTCCCTCGTATAAGGTTTGGCAAAGCTGCCATTTCTCTATATCGTGGTGAGGACACTGAACAAGAAGGTCTTTGTATCGGTCAAAGCACTTCCAGAAGGGTTCAGAAGGAAGCTGACAGAATTGGTTGATTTCATTTCGAATTCTTGCGGTCTTATGATTTGGATAGAATTTTTTCAGAAACGCTTTAACAAACTCGTCCCAGCTGGTGATTGAGTGGGAAGCGGTGCTATACAGCCATTTTTCAGCGAGATCGCATAAAGTGAACGGAATGACCCGTAGACGTATAGCATCGTCCGACAGCTGGGTTGTTTTCATCATGGCACAGACGTTTTGAAATTTGTTAATGAAGATATAGGCATCTTCAGATTCAAGCCCATGAAAACGTGGAAGCATGTTGATGAAATGGGGCTTAATTTCAAAGTTGTCCCTATTGGCCGGAGGAAGAGAAAGGCAGGTGGGAAGTGTAGAACGGGTAGGGTAGAAACGATCCTGGAGCGCAATTCGCTGCGGCGCTACAACAGGCGGAGGTGGTGGGAGATTGGTCTCCGTAGGAGGTGGAGCCAATCCAGGGGTGGTCAAAGAGATGTTCGGATTAAATCCCGACATCGCGGAAGAAGAGGTTGGTGAAGGTAAAGGTGAAGGTGAAGATGTATGAACAGAATTCCGGTCAACGTCGGAGTTGGCCGGCAAAGGAAGGGGTGAAAGAGGAGTGGACGGAGTATCGACTTCGGAGTCGATCGCGTAGTCGGTCGCGACTAACGTAACGCGGACTAGACGGGCGCTAGTGTCCCGAGTCCAAGCGGACATACACTAAACGAGTTTAGTATAGTCAAAGCGGAGAAGGTGAGGGTAAGAAAACGTCAATGAGAAAGGCGATGGGTGGTGGGTGAAAATGGATTTAGCGACAAAAGGGCAAGTTTTTATAAAAGTTTTTGATTTTTTTCTTTTTTTTTGTTTTTAGAAAGAGATTTACAGAAGTATGTACGGAAATACGGCTTAAGCAATCACAAACAAGATATGCACAATCACACCTAGATCTACGGTCGCCTAGGTCTACTAGACCTGCTTCTGAACTTGATTGTCGAAGTTAAACAATGTCGAGAAACGGGCTTAAAAATACACTGATCATGAGGCCAGGTAAGTGCAGAGATAAGGGGAGGTTATCCAACGCTTTCGCGAAGTTCCTTAATTAAATAACCCTTTCTCTTTCGGCGGTTGCGCCTTTAACACTTTCCTAGACACCCCGTAAACAATATACGGTTAAGCGAGGTTCTAAACACTGCTTATCTTCTCCTAATGAGCGCGAAGTCCTTAGGGCTGAAGTCTAGTATTTTTTAATTTACAATGGACAATGCATATGCTTTAGTGATTTTTGGGGTCCTGGGAAGGGTGATGAAATCCCCACCCAATCTGGATTGGTTTCAAGCCCCTTAAGTCCGTATTAAAGAATGCAAAACAGTAACAAATCAACTGCAAACAATTTTTATTTGCGGCGCAAAGAATCCTGCACAAGAACAGTTTATTGGAAGGGGGAGAAGAATTTGCGCAAAGAAAGCTGCAGAAAACACAGTTCAGTGGAGTTCAGAGGAGTGGAGAGAGGCAGAGGGACTTACCGAGAGAAGTTGGGGCTCTGAAGCCACCAAGTGGCCGCGGATCTGCGGCCTAAGCTTCCTTATGCCGCGTTTCCGCGGCTATATGGTGGGATTGGAGCCTCAAACTTTTTGTGTGGGCTGCTGTGCTTGTTCTCTGCTTGGCTGGATGTTCTGAATCTTTAGTTGCTTACTGGACCTGCTCCAGATCTCGACAGAAAACCGTTTGTTCCGTTTTGGTCCGTCGCGGTGTAGCCGCGAAATGTGGGTCTATCTTCCCACGTCTTTGGCACTGTACTTGAACTCCGTATTTTCAACGTCCTTGGTGTCGATCTTGAACTTCGTATTTTTCCTGCACACTTGCACAAAAACTAATCAAGAATAACAAGATGGTTTCTTTTACAAAGTATATATTTTTTCGTTTTTTTTTTTACTTACAAATTAACCCGAAATTACACAAAGAAATAAGCTACCGTCTCCCCGGCAACGGCGCCATTTGATTGTTAGGATACGTTCGTGTTCAAGTTTAGTTTAAAAGACCGCAATCAAGACGGTTTCGCTTGTAGCTAGCCGGTTGAGTACGGGTCGTCCGCAGGGAGATGGGAATCTTTTTCTATGTGTTTTTCGACGAGTTAAGTCCTGTTTTCAGATTTTTTTGTGGTTATCTAAGTGTTAAGTTGATATTTAAAGAGAGCTTTTTAGGGTTAGGTTTAGGTTAGTTTGAGTTAGGAGTCTCCACATCTTTCGTTGCCCCACTTAATATCGGTGTTACGGTAATCGGCAACAACGGGGATTAGCACGACTAGGAAGGACTTTGCGAGTATAAGCTAGGCTTTCCAACGCATAAGTCTTCCTTTTGGTGCTTGTCCGTCCGTTCTTGGCTCTTATCCATAACCTCCGATTAATTCAACCACAACCGGTCTCACTACGGAATCACCGCTATCATGTAGGATAGGGTGCCGTAAAGAGCGGATTGTGGTTCAATTAACGGGAGTCGATTTAAGTTGTTGGGCAAGGAAAGAGTGAGAGAGATTTCCTTCTCTCAAACTTCCCTTATCCTACCCTAACAAGTAAAAAACTACTCACACTTCATGATAGGAAAAACAAAACAAAACAAAAGAGGAAGATAGAAAGAAGGAGATTAGAAGAATACGACTAACTGTTTGCGACCTCACCTTGGCGAGGATCGAGCGTAAGTATCATTGTCGTATGTAAGGATAAAGAAAAAGAGAGAAGAAAGAAACAACAAGGAAATAACAACAACTACTTAACGAATTTAAAGTTACAACAATTATAACAAAAGTAAGACAAGCATGATAATAAATTGATCTTCTTTATTTATCATTCCTCCCTCACAAAGCTCACTACAAGTTTAATGGTGAAGAGATGAGAAGAAGAAGAACAAGTGAACTAAATCCTAGAAAAAGAAAATACAAGAATAGGCCAGAAAATGAAACCATAGGGCAACCACCAGAACCCAAACAAAAAGACCAAAACACCCCCCAAAAATCTGCATGCTTGGCGCCTAAACGGCCGCGGATCCGCGGCCTGTACCCCACTTTGGCCGCGGATCCGCGGCCTTATTGTCGAGTTGGGCTTTGGGCTTTTTGGTGGTGGCCTGATCTGATGAGTACTTCATTCTGGTATATGTATTTTCTTATAATTGCTTCACGAATTTTCCAGAATTCTGTTGAGGGAAAGGTGGACTTTTTGTCAAGATTTTGTCATGATTGCCTCGAGCTCCGCGTAGATCTCTTGGATCTTGTGCTACCAATGAGCCTTGTGCATGAAGGTGACTTTGATTTGACCTTTTGTCTTCTTATTGATATCTGGCAACATACGGATGAAGAGCGGAGACCGTGTTTTATCTGTGGTTTGCAGGAACCCGGATTTTGTCGTGTTTTCCATGAATTTCACCGTTTTGGAACCGAGAACCTGTATCCTGCAATTGACTAGCAAACACGGCTCAAGAGTATCTACGGATATGCAATGTGATAAAAATTGGGCGGTATGAAAATGCAAAAATCTGATAGGAACAAAAGGATTAGGGTTTTGGTTTGAATGGAGAAAGAAATTTGTGAATTTTTATGAATTTTTTGCAAGAAAATGAAGCAAAATCAAGTGAGGAAGTGGGGAAAAACTGCAGGTGAGGGGTCGGCCAGCAGGTGGGGAGAGGGGTGTGGGAATTTTTGAGAAGTTTCTAGGTCATTACAACATCATATGATATCATTTCATGCTTTCATATCAACCTTTTTACAAAAAAACCCTTTTTCATCATTTTTTTCATAATTTTCTCACCAAAAAGCTAAAAGTTTGCAAGCCATGTTATAATTTTATTAACACCATATTTTAGCTTATAAAGATTCCTAATTATGAAATTTACCTAATTAAATTTGTATTTATCCCTAATTTAATGTATTTTAAAAAGGCTTAAAATAATGAAAAAATAATTAATTACGAATTTTTTTTTATTTAACTAGATAATTATAAGTGACATTTTAGTGACAAAATTATAGTAATATCTTATCTAAATTTTATATAATTAGGTCTACAATGAAAAATACCTAATTTGACTTTTTACGGAAAAAGCCGAAAAATTAGCCGATTATCGAAAAACTGCCTAAACGATTTTCGAAGGGTTACAATCTTCCCCCTTAAAGAAATTCGGTCCCCGAATTTAAAATTTAACTACGTGTACCTTCAAAAAGATGGGGATATCTCTTCCTCATCTCGACCTCGGTCTCCCAGGTGACCTCCACGCTGTTCGGGCCATGCCAAAGAACCTTGACAGACGGTATGACCTTCGACCTCAATTTCTTCACCTGCCGATCCAAGATGACAACCGGCTGCTCGGTGAAAGAAAGATCACGCTCTAACTAGATCGTCTGGTGCTGAATCGCCTGGGAAGGATCATGAAGGTACTTGCGGAGCATCGAGACATGGAATACGGGGTGAACATCGGGGAAGCTGGGCGGAAGAGCTAGCCGATAAGCGACTAGACCAACACGCTCTAGGATCTCGAAAGGACCAACATATCTAGGACTCAGTTTCCCTTTCCGCCTAAATCTCATCACACCTTTCATCGGAGAGACCTTCAGGAAAACATGATCGCCAACAGCGAACTCGAGTCGGCGACGACGCCTGTCAGCATATGATTTCTGCCTGCTCTGTGCCGCTCTCATCCTGTCCTGAATCAGCTGTATCTTCTCGGTCGTCACCTGTACGATCTGAGGCCCCAAAATACTGCTCTCCCTAAGCTCTGTCCAACATACAGGCGATCGACATCTCCTCCCATATAAAGCCTCGAAAGGTGCCATCTGAATCGTCTCTTGGAAGCTATTATTGTAGGAGAACTCGATCAAAGGCAAATGACGATCCCAGCTACCACCGAAATCTAAAACACAAGCTCTGAGCATGTCCTCAAGAGTCTGAATCGTACGCTCCGACTGACCGTCAGTCTGAGGATGAAAAGCTGTGCTAAAACTCAATCGGGTGCCCAAAGCTTCCTGTAGTTTCTGCCACAATCGGCTGGTAAACTGGGTGCCATGGTCGGACACGATGCAAGTCGGAACACCATGCAGTCGCACTATCTCATCAATATAAACCTGGGCGTACTGAGAAAATCCAAAAGTGGTCTTTACTGGCAGAAAGTGAGCCGCTTTCGTCAGTCGATCCACAATCACCCAAATAGAGTCATACCCTCGACTGGTCCTGGGTAGACCCACAACGAAGTCCATGGAGACCTGCTCCCACTTCCACTCAGGGATGGGCAAAGGCTGTAACTCGCCGGCTGGTCTCTGGTGCTCGGCCTTGACTTGCTGACAAGTCAGGCATCTCGACACAAAGTCTGTAATATCCTTCTTCATCCCATCCCACCAGTAAACCTCTCTCAAATCACGGTACATCTTGGTGGAACCTGGATGCACGCTGTATACTGATCTATGTGCCTCCTCGAGGATATCACGCCTCAGTCCCTCTGAATCTGGCACGCACAGTCGAGTCCCAAATCGAAGTATCCCCTGATCATCAATCACGAACTCAGAAACTCTGCCCTGCCGAATCTGCTCAATAATCTCTAAGATACGGGCATCGCCGGACTGTGCCTCGCGGATACGGTCAAGTAACTGTGGGCGTTCTCTGAAATGGGCCAGCTGACCCCCTGTAGGAGTAAACTCGAACTACACTCTGCTATTACATAAAACCTGCCAATCCGCCGTCGACTGCATCTGTACTGCACTCAAACAAGATAAGCTACCTCCGGGCCTCCTACTCAAAGCATCTGCCACCACATTCGCCTTGCCCGGATGGTATAGAATCTCGCAGTCATAATCCTTCACCAACTCCATCCAACGGCGCTGTCTCAGGTTCAGGTCTCGCTGCTGGAAGATATACTTCAAACTCTTGTGGTCAGTGAATATCTGGCACGACTCACCGTATAGGTAATGTCTCCAGATCTTAAGTGCAAATACCACTGCAGCCATCTCTAAATCATGGGTGGGGTAGTTCTGCTCGTGTTTCCTCAGCTGCCGAGAAGCATACGCGATAACTCTGTCGTGCTGCATCAATATACAGCCCAGCCCCACTCTAGAAGCATCACAATATACCACGAACCCGCCTGATCCTGAAGGCAATGCTAACACTGGAGCAGTAGTCAGACGAGTCTTCAACTGCTGGAAGCTATCCTCACATGCCTGGGTCCAATCAAAAGGAACCCCCTTCCGGGTCAACCCGGTCAACGGTGCAGCAATGCGGGAGAAATCCTGGACAAAACGTCGATAATAGCCGGCCAGACCTAGAAAGCTACGAACCTCTGTAACTGATACCGGTCTAGGCCAACGCTGAACTGCCTCGATCTTCTTCGGGTCCACGCAAATACCATCTCTCGTCACCACATGACCCAAGAAGTCGACACTGTCTAGCCAGAATGCGCACTTGGAGAATTTGGCGAACAGCTGATGCTCCCTCAAAGTCTGCAATGTGATACGTAAGTGCTGCTCATGCTCCTCCCGGCTCCGAGAATAAACCAAGATGTCGTCAATGAACACAATGATGAACTGATCAAGATACGGCCTGAATACGCGGTTCATCAAATCCATAAATGCTGCCGGAGCATTGGTGAGCCCGAACGACATCACCAAGAACTCGTAATGACCATATCGAGTACGGAAAGCGGTCTTCGGAATATCCTCCTTCCGAACCAGCAACTGGTGATAACCTGACCGTAAATCAACCTTCGAGAAAAACCCTGCACCCTAGAGCTGATCAAATAAGTCATCAATACGGGGTAGGGGATATCTGTTCGGCACAGTAACCCGGTTCAGCTGACGATAATCAATGCATAAACGCATACTTCCGTCCTTCTTCTTAACAAACAAGACGGGAGCACCCCAAGGTGACACACTCGGTCGGATAAGCCCTTTGTCCAGCAAGTCCTGTAACTGATCCTTTAGCTCTCTCAGCTCCGCCGGGGCCATCCGATAAGGAGGTATAGAAATAGGTCCCGTGCCAGGGATCAAGTCAATACAGAACTCAATCTCGCGCTCTGGTGGCAGACCAGGCAGCTCGTCAGGGAATACATCAGGAAACTCTCTCACAACAGGGACCTGGTTCAACGGAGCCTCTGTAGAGCTAGTATCACAAATATAGGCTAAGAATCGCTGACACCCTTTCCTTAAGAGCTGACCAGCGCGAAGAGATGAAATCAAGCTGGGAAGGGTAGCGCTACGATCTCCCTGAATAATAAGAACCGGCTCACCAGGAAAACTGAATTTGACTGCTTTCTCACGGCAGTCCACGGATGCATAACAGGTGGCTAGCCAGTCCATACCAAGAAGAACGTCAAAGTCGAGCATATCGAGGAGAATCAAATCTACTGAAGAATCTCTCTCCTCGATACGAACGGAACACGATCGATACACAAAACGGGCAACAAAAGACTCGCCTACCGGGGTAATAACGACAAGCGGCTGATCTAACGGAGAAGACTCTCGGCCCAACCTCGGTGCAAAATACGTGGAAACATAGGAATGTGTGGAGCCTGGATCAAATAATACCCGTGCATCAAAAGAACATACTGGCAGAGTACCTGTCACGACGGCATTGGATGCCTGTGCATCCTGAGGAGTCAATGCGAACACTCGGGCCTGTCCACCACTAATAGCTGGCTGTGCTCTACCTCTACCTCGGCCTCTGCCTCTGCCTCTGTCGCCTCGTCCTCTCTGAACCGGACCGCCACGCCCACGGCCTCTAGAAGCATCTGGCTGGCGTGAAGCATCATCAGGAGTAGGAAGTAAAGCTCTCTGCGAAGGTGGTGAAGGTGGTAAAGTCACGTGTGGGACTGTCGCCGCGCCCGGACGTCCCATGGTACAGTCTCTGACACGGTGATACTGACTCCCGCACCGAAAACATCCTGGAGACGACTGCTGGGTCTGTGGATATGAACCAAATAACTGACCTCGTCTCAATCCTCTGCCTCCGCCATCTTCCGGAAATAATCTATCATGATGTCTGCCCATCTGCCGCTGAGCTGGCGTATCAGTACGGATCCTCTTCGGCCCAGAAACGACCGGAGTCTTAGAAATACGCTCCTCCAAAAGTAAGGCTGCATCCATCGCGGCAGCGTATGTATCAAAGTGCTGGGTGCCGATGGCAAGGAATAGCTGTGTATCAAGCCCTCGTACAAACCTCTTTATTCTCTTCTCTTCTGTGTCGACTAGGTACGGAGCATATCGAGACAACTGGGTAAACTGTATATCATACTCCGACACTGTCATCCCAGGAGTCTTGCGCAAAGACTCAAAACTGCGGGCTCGAGCATCTCGGACACTCTCCGGAAGAAAACGGGCGAGAAATGCAGCTGTAAACTCATCCCAGGTCATAGAAGGCAGACCTGCAGCTCGGCCTCTCTCTACTGAGTCGTACCATGTCTGGGCAAGACCCTCCAGACGAAAACTCGCAAACTCCACCAATCTATCCTCAGAACACCTCAACGAACGGCAAATCCGAGCCATCCTATCAAGAAATGCCTGTGGGTCCTCTGTCGCATCTGTATCGGTAAAAGCTGGAGGTCTCAATCTCATGAACTCCTGTAGTGAAACAGGGATAGTCTCCGTAGTAGCAGCAGGAGTGACCATCCGTGCAGCAGGTACGATCGTGGTCTGTGCGGTGGAAGGAACGTCCTCGGATCTCTGTGCCCGGCTGGACTCAACTAAAGATCCCATCATCTGCCGCAACTCTTGCATGCCGGCCTCTAATCTGGCAATACGGTCAGGATAAGGCGGATCAGTATGACCCTGAGGGACAGGCGTATCATCCCGCTCGATCCTCGCCTCAGACGGGCCCGCCCGAATCTCATCCCTAGCGGCAGCCCGCTGAGCTCACGTAGTCTTTGGCGGCATCGAAGCTGGAATAAGAAATAGGACTGATAAGGACATTGCAATTGAATCAAGGAATCAAGAAAGTAAATACAAGCAATTATGTCCTAAGGTCACTTAGGCGGAGTACCGTATCGTAAGTATGCCGCGGATCATACCCACGGTACGCCACTCTGCTTAAGTCACCTACTCCATCTACCAAGGTCGTCCTACACTCAGAAAGGTAAAACCTACGCTCTGATACCAATTTTGTCACGACCCGAAAGTACGGAACGTGACTGGCACTTAGATTACGAGACGTCTAAAGGCGTACCGTAACCTAAGTCAGCCAAAGCCCAGAAATCTAACCCAAAATCAAAAGAGAGTGAAGGAAAACCTTAAATGAAAACGGTTTTTAAATCAATTAAGTTGCATAGAATCCAAAAAAAGAACATCAAAAATTTCTGAAAATTTCGGCAGAGTCTCCCCTGTATTTTCTATCCCCCAAAATGGGTACAACAAGATAATAAACCTGTAATCATAAAAATGGCATCCCCAAGCGGGAGCTAGCTCTTCGCCCAAGGCGGATCACAACCACATGCAATATAATAGTAATATCAAGAAAAAGAGTATAAAAGAAATGCAAAATACCAGAAAACACACGTCGGCTCAAGTGAGCTCGACCCAAAAGAAACCACAAATATACATATCTCTCATTCTCATCACTAGGTCGCATATACAATACAAGTGGTAGATGGAGAATACTAGATACAATGATAAAGCAAAAAGAAATAAAGTATACTCGCAACCCACCTACGGGCGATGTCGCGAGTCTGAGCAAAAGGAACTGATGACAAGATAGCCCGCCGCTACAAGACTGACGGGTCCGACCTGCAAGACACTGTGGCACAACGGGGGTGAGTTGCCAGCTCGTGAGTAAATATAACATCTACTAAGGCAATCGTAAGAATGCACGCAATGCACCACAACATGCATGTCCATATGTGCTATAATATCTCTAGTATGCATGCACAGGTATGCAATGTCATTATTAAGTCTTTAAGTGTTTTAAATGCTAAGGTTATTGAATTCTTAACTTTAGAACATGAATATCTGTATAATAGCTAAATATCATCAAGAAATCATCTGAAAACCCGTGTCAAGCCTCGACACCAAAAGGAATCATATCTGTCTCAATATCGGGCTCCGTCAGTCCGGATCGGCCCATATCATAAATCACACGACAACGGTCGGTATCCTCCGGATATCCGCCGCGCCAGACATCACCGGTAGGTAGTCTTCCCCTGCCAGGCTCATCGTCTACAACTCGATCTTCTTGCCCCGGGGTACCATACCGGGCCCACCATGTACCCGAGACGGTTCATCCACTCCTCGAATCGGGTCTCGAAATCCAACAGAAAATATGAAAACTCATGGTGGACGACACATACATCACGACAAAACCGCAACTTTTGTTTTGAAAATGATAAATATAAGGTTTTGTTAAATTCTTGCGGTTTTCCCCAAAAATCCAGAAATCGCAGCAATACTGAAATCCTCAAGAAAATCATAATGTCCAACATGTTATATATGATAAATGTCCATGCTATCAATATATGTGATGTGAATTTTTGCTAGAAATCTATGTAAATATGATGATGATGCGAGGTATATACATGCTATGCAAATTCATATATCAAGTATGAATGCAAGTGGCGATATCATGATAAACATATTCTATAGTGCGCGTGGCATGGCATTTACCAAAGGCGTGTGTGTCACATGAATAGTGCGCGTGCAACGGAAGCCAATGGTAAGGTGTTCGTGTCCTACGAAATGATATAGCATAAGTATAGATGAATGTCCATGCAGTTTAATATACTGTTCGCTATAAGGGTATGCAGTGTACATGAATGGATAAGCTAGCTAACACAATAATTCTTGCAAAAGGTAGGGTAATCCTAACTAGAGGGGGCGCCTCGCGCCATTCAGACGATTTCCCCCATAGATGAATACATCTACTCACCTGAAATCCCCGCTAATCCGATTCGGCCACCGTCTTGCCTTTTCGCGCCGTGTCCGAAGTTTCCCCGACCGATCCTATATTTGCACAATATCAAGCATAATATTACAAAACCTAACACAATGCAAGTCACAACATACAATTATCAACGCTCTCGAATTAATCATAGCATGCACTCGGTGCGCGGAAAAACGCACGAAAATCGCAATCCTTTAACTAGAATCGTCATTTCGGGGAAATCGGCAAAACTACAACCCGACTAGACGAAACCCCGCGTTCGCGCACTCTAATAGTCCTATACAAAGCTAATTATATCGCCAACATAACGCATTACGGTCGCATTCTAATTTCTACAAAAATCTAGTAAGCGATTTTCTAGCCGATTCGATACAAACATCGTAATTTGTCGATTTAGCAAGCATATCATTTCACAATTTACCATTCTAATCAATTAGACAACCAAAACCCTAACTTAATTTTGATAACCATGTTTCAAACCCTAACTCAACATCAAAACCCATTCTTGAGTTTTCATGAACAAGGATTTACACTAAATCAATACTTCAAAATTAGATTCTAGCATATATAAACTACAAGTTAGCAACTAGTTTAGAATTTTCACCTCTCAAGCTTGAACCCTAGCTTGATCAAGTCACCAAGAAGCCTCCTTTCATCATGTTTTTGAACTAATTTGGGTTGAGAGAGAAAGGATTAGGGTTTTGGTTTGAATGGAGAAAGAAATTTGTGAATTTTTATGAATTTTTTTGCAAGAAAATGAAGCAAAATCAAGTGAGGAAGTGGGGAAAAACTGCAGGTGAGGGGTCGGCCAGCAGGTGGGGAGAGGGGTGTGGGAATTTTTGAGAAGTTTCTAGGTCATTACAACATCATATGATATCATTTCATGCTTTCATATCAACCTTTTTACAAAAAAACCCTTTTTTCATCATTTTTTTCATAATTTTCTCACCAAAAAGCTAAAAGTTTGCAAGCCATGTTATAATTTTATTAACACCATATTTTAGCTTATAAAGATTCCTAATTATGAAATTTACCTAATTAAATTTGTATTTATCCCTAATTTAATGTATTTTAAAAAGGCTTAAAATAATAAAAAAATAATTAATTACGATTTTTTTTTATTTAACTAGATAATTATAAGTGACATTTTAGTGACAAAATTATAGTAATATCTTATCTAAATTTTGTATAATTAGGTCTACAATGAAAAATACCTAATTTGACTTTTTACGGAAAAAGCCGAAAAATTAGCCGATTATCGAAAAACTGCCTAAACGATTTTCGAAGGGTTACAATTCCGCCTTCCCGCAAGTTCGTGGGGTGCGTGACATGGACTTACAATTCACATATTAGTGAAGAGGTAACATGAGCTTGAGTCTCCTCGACGTAGATCATCTTCGGCCTCGAAGACATTGAGCAAGCTTGTTCATTTCTTCATGTGAACCCTTACTAGAGTCCAGGTCTTCACAAATTGCAGCGAAGGGACTACTACACAGAGCATTAGAAGTGAAGGACCGATCTACAAAGGTTGTATTCCTCATTCACTTGTTTGCAAAGTTGTTTGCATGATATTTTGTTTAAATCTCTAGTTAAGATTCTAGGGTTAGGGTTGTTTAGAACGGCAAATTTTTGAAAACGGTATGGACGATGCCTCCCGAAACCTTTCTGCCGTGCTTAGTAACCCTACAAGGAGCACGTGGAGCGCTCGGAGCTGAGTGCCAGACTTCGAGTGCTAAGTGCTCCTTATTAAATAGCGCCCACGTGAGGAGCACGTGGAGCACTCAGCGTTGAGCGCCAGACTTCGAGTGCTAAGCGCTTCTTATTAAATAGCGCCCACGTAAGGAGTACGCGGAGCACTCGGCGCTGAGCACCAGACTTTGAGTGCTAAGCACTGAGTTTTCTGTTCTGCTCAATTCAATTCTCTGAGAATTAGATTCTCACTTGTGAAAGGCTTTGTCTTATAAATCTGAGATCTGGAAAAAGAACTAAGTTCTTCTGATATGAGAGTTAAACTCTTAGATATGGAGGAGATGCTATGATCTCTCTTATTTTTATTTACCTTGAGGAGAAATCGTTCTCTTCTTGACGTTTGAAGTTTATGGGGGGGTTCTTCTGTACAAGACTTGAAGTCTTGGGTCCTTTATATAGTGGAAACTGATTTGTTGATTTAGTTAAGGAAATCTCTCGTTGAGAGATCTCTAATTGATTTGGGGATTTTATCCACCGTTGAATCTTTGATCCTAGGCCTTCTGTTTTACAGAAGATATTTTTCTTTTTCTCAACAAGATTGGGAAAATATTTTCCCATACAGAGCTTATTCTGTATCTTGGTGATTTTTAATCACCATTGGATCTTTAATCCAACGGTGCTCTGTTTTACAGAGATTAACCTTTCTTGTTTTAGGAAGATTCGAGGAATATTTCCTCAACAGAATTTAATTCTGTAATTTGATAATTTATTATCTTCGTTGGATATTTGATCCAAGGGTGGAGAACTTTTAGTTCTGGCGCTGGCGCTCTCGTGCTTTGCACGTGAGGCACTGCCTCAGAGTTTTTAACTCTTGGCGTTGTCTCAGAGTATTTAACTCTTGGCGCTGGCGCTCTTGTGCTTTGCACGTGAGGCGCTGCCTCAGAGTTTTTAACTCTTGGCACTGCGTCAGAGTTTTTAACTCTTGGCGTTGGCGCTCTCGTGCTTTGCACTTGAGGCGCTGCCTCAGTTCAAATTTTGAACAGAGCCTTGCTCTCTTATTGGGGGGAAACAATATTTACTAAGAAATAAATACATTAAGCGTAATTAAGCAATATATATAAAATGCACAAGAATGACAAGTGATATAAAAATATAAACAACAATTTTTATTTACATTCACTTTACATATAACTGTATGAAAATGAAAAGATACAATGATATAAACAGTGCCTAAACAGTGGCATACAAACTGAAAATAAATACAAGGAGAGCTAGAAGTCCGGCTAAGCAGTGAGCTGGTCCAAGTTCTCCTGCCTATGCTCGATCTCCTGAAGGTCCGGTCCTCCTGACGAACATTCCAAAGAAAGAAAAGACAGGAATATCGTCAGCGAACTAGCGCTCGGTAAGTCCTAAAAGAAGGAATGGAATATAACAAATAATGTGAAATGAAACTGGTAAGTTGTACAGGTATATGCTTGTTATTCTAACGTAGTTGTTTGTAACTTGGTACAGAAGGTATTTGTATATACGAGAGGAGTCTATCTTACCCCGTGGACTATGGTAACATGTAGTACAAGGTCCCGTCATAACCCACGGGACAACGACACGAGAGTTCATGTAGGTGTCTTTTATGTGACCATCTCGTGCCACGCTATACGTTCCGTACCAATTTACCCCGTTATCCCCACGTAATGTATTGTATAGAGTATATTTACAAGTCTTGCCAAAAACCATGGATACAAATGTTCAAGTAGTCAGGTTCAGGATGTAATCTTGTATTCAAGTAGTCATGTCAAGTTATAACCATTGTACGGTCTGTAAGTCCATGTCATGCACCCCATGAGCTTGCGGGAAGGCGGAATATATGAAAAACAATTATCAAAGCTTCGTAACACGGACTTGAGCACACGGATCGTGTCTAAACTATTACTAGCAAACTACGAGAGATTTAACTACTCGGATTCGAAGTTATACCTCACGTTACTTGTCCTTCGGGTCTTCATCGCTATCTTCCACACCTCGTAGGCTCTATGAAACAAGGGCACCTCAAACGCCTCCTCGAGTCAAAGACGATCCACCCGAGAGTCTATAGTCCGAGCTACTATCTCGAATCTGAGATAACTACGGCTTCTAGATCGCTAATCTAGAAGTCCTAGAGGGTGTAGAGTAATTAGATGGATTACTTAGTCACTTAAACCCTAGGATTCTTAACTCATGAGAGTTTTTAGGGTTTGAAGAAGAAGATGAAGACTTGAGGAGAGAGAAAGCTTTTGTGATAATGATATGAATAATAACTCATGAAAGAATAATATCAAGCATACAAATATCTCTTTGATAAATATGTAGAAATATCTTGTAAGCTTCATTTAATCCTAAATGGCGAATCACCTCATGAGTCATTAAGCATTTAATGAAAACTTACAACTCATCTCTCCACCTCATTTGTGTTTAATCTAAAAAGAAATAAATACAAATGATTCATCTTCTTCTAGAAGCTTCCCGACATATTACGAGACTGCCCCTCCCATCCGTATTTCCGAAAAACACGGATAATCTTTGACTGAATAAATCCATCTGTATAATACTAGAATCTGGCTTAAACCAAACCCCGCTAGTATTATCCACCCGATCATAATACGTGCACAAGTGTACGTAAGTGACCGCGGCCCTGCCGTAAAACCATACGGCCTCTACACCTTTTGCCCGGTGCAGGAAAACTCTCTGTGTGGGACTCTAAAGACTCGACACTACACTGGCAGTGGGTTTAACCACAGGCCGTAAGCGGTACTAGCTGTACGTAACGGTCCCCAGGTAGATGTCGATAAGAAGGATGATGAGGAAACCCATCGAACTCCTACTGAGCCTGATGTGACAATCTCCGTACAGTCCGGTCTGTTTTTCTAGGACTATCGCATATCGGGCCTAGGGGGCGGTAAACGTCAGACCCCTAATAGCGGTATAAGTCATGTCGGAGTGAAGCCCATTACATATTGAGAAACTACTGGAAGCCACCAGTAAATCTCGCTTGCCTTGGCCAGGGACTTTGCGTAATGGCTCTCCATACATAGCGCGATATCAACCCCCAATACCGGGAGAGACGAATCTTGTCTAACCGCTACTGCCTCCAAGTGCTTCGGGACTGCACCCAACTACTACCTGTTTGCACGACTCCTTTTAGCCGTGGTAGGATAGTAATCTAAGTATAGTGGGAACACACCCGAGGCAAAGTAGTAGTATCAAGTCGACGGACTAAGCTGTACTCATGTCACCTGGGAACTGCTATTTGACGATGGGTATAATACCAACCTGCAGTTCCCGGTGAGTCCTGTCCGGTGTACCCGTAACCTAACGAGCACCTGCATACTATCTCCAGTACGACATACTGATGGCTGTGGGATAGACCATCTCCCTATGCTGGGATGAGAAGCGTATACACCAGTCTACTCCGGAGTATCGATGCCCTGTCTCGATAATCCTACGACCAGGGATCCGTATAGGATGTTGCTTATAGACTACCCGGCCCCCACTAGTGTGACTGCCATCACAACGCTGATAATCAAGCAAAGATCCTAAAGGCTCTACTAATATGTATAAGCGATACGTTAAAAGAAACATATGAACATATTAAAGTAGACATTAAACCGAGTAGCAAACTACCATTTTTAGCAAGACTGCCAATACAACCGTGAATATCCCAAGCTTCCATTAAGTAATGTACAAATTTGTATGATACAGTAATGGCCTCTAAGGCATAAACACTAACAATCTCCCACTTGCACTAGGGCCATGTACTGGCATATCGCAGACCTATCATCTCGAATAGCCTCTCGAACCGCGTCTGAGGAATGGCCTTTGTGATAGGATCAACAGTGTTATTCTCCGTATCTACTCTCTTTACCTCGATCTCCCGGCAATCTACGATCTCCCTGATCAGGTGATACTGCCTTAAGATGTGTCTAGACTTCTGATGGGACCTGGGTTCCTTTGCTAAAGCTATAGCGCCGTTGTTGTCGCAATACATAGGTATTGGAGCAACATTGGTAGAAACCACCTGAAGTTCTGTGAGGAAATTCATCCAGACAGCTTCTTTTGCGGCATCGCAAAGAGCTATGTACTCCGCTTCCATCGTTGAGTCAGCAACGGTGTCCTGCTTGGAACTCTTCCAACAGACCGTCCCTCCATTGAGGGTAAAGACATAACCCAACATGGACTTAGAGTCATCCTTGTCACTCTGGAAGCTGGAATCGACAAAGGCCTCGATCTAGAGGTCTTTTCCGCCATACACCAAGAACAACTCCTTAGTCCTCCTATGGTACTTGAGAATGTTCTTTACTGCTATCCAGTGCTTCT
Source organism: Agapanthus africanus (assembly GCA_030015575.1). Classification (NCBI taxonomy): domain Eukaryota; kingdom Viridiplantae; phylum Streptophyta; class Magnoliopsida; order Asparagales; family Amaryllidaceae; genus Agapanthus; species Agapanthus africanus. The sequence continues at coordinate 100,007,202 of CM057346.1, read as the reverse complement.
CCTCTGGGTTTGCTTGATACCGGCTTACAACTCTTAATACGTATGCTACATCTGGTCTGGTACATAACATCGCATACATTATAGAGCCTACCACAGAAGCGTAAGGTATAATCGATATGCGATCCCTTTCCAAATCAGTCTTGGGAGACATCTCTTTGGAGAGGGTGATTCCGTGACAAGCCGGTAGGTTACCGCGCTTAGAATCTTCCATACTGAATCTTTTCAATATGGTGTCTATGTACCTGGACTGCGAAAGTCCCAATATCCTCTTTGATCTATCACGATAGATCCGGATCCCCAGAATGTAGGTGGCATCACCCAGGTCTTTCATGGAGAACTTCTGTGACAAGAATCTTTTGACTGACTGTAGCATAGGAATATCATTTCCTATTCGAAGAATGTCATCCACGTACAAGACGAGGAATATAACAGCTCTCCCTACAATCTTACTGTATATGCATGGTTCATCTGGATTCTTGATAAAGTCGAATTCTTTGACAGTATCATCAAAACAGATGTTCCAACTCCGTGATGCCTGCTTTAGTCCATAAATAGAGTTAAGTAACTTGCACACTTTACCGCTGCTCCCACTCTGAATGAATGCCTCTGGCTGATCCATATAGACGCACTCTTCCAAATTACCATTCAGAAAGGCCGTCTTTACGTCCATCTGCCAGATCTCATAATTGTGGAAGGCAGCAATGGCAAGAAGGACCCGAATGGATTTGAGCATAGCCACTGGAGAAAAGGTTTCATCATAGTCCAAACCTGGTCTTTGACGAAAACCCTTTGCAACAAGTCTAGCCTTATAGGTTTCAACCTGTCCATCTACACCAATCTTCTTTTTGAAGATCCATTTGCATCCTACGGGTTTTACCCCATCTGGAGCAGTGTCCAAAGTCCATACTTTGTTAGTATACATGGACTCCATTTCGGTCCGCATTGCATCCAGCCATTTTACTGAGTCGCCGCTCTGAATGGCTTGCTGGAAGCTAGTAGGGTCATCATTATCAATGATGCAATCTTCTCGATCCTCGTCTATGAGAAAACCGTAGTATCTCTCGGGCGGATGAGATGCCTACTACTTCTGCGGATAGGCGCTGGTATGTCCCTTTCTTTTGAAACTTCTGGTTCTACCATACTTTCAGCAACAGCTTGTGGTTATGGAATTTCTTCCAGTTCTATTGCGCTCCTACTCTTCTGATTTTCTAAAAATCCAGCTTCCAAGAAGTGGGCATGATGAGAAACAAAAACCTTTTGTTCCTCTGCGTAATAGAAATAATACCCCTTGGAGTTCTTTGGATATCCCACAAACTTACACTGTACTGAGCGTACCTCGAGCTTGTCCAGATGCTGCTTTTTTACAAAAGCTGGGCATCCCCATGTCTTCAGGTACTGAAAATAGGGTTTCTTCCCACTCCACATCTGATATGGTGTGGTAGGCACAGTTTTGGTTGGAACCTTGTTCAAAAGATATGCACCTGATTCTAGTGCATAACCCCAGAAAGATCGCGGTAACTCAGCCTTACTCATCATGGAATGAACCATATCCAATAGGGTTCGATTCCTCTTTTCCGATACACCGTTGTGTTGTGGTGTGTATGGAGGAGTAAGCTGAGAGAGAATTCCATTCTCTTTTAAGTAACCCAGGAACTCGGCACTTAAGTATTCACCACCTCGATCAGATCTCAGTGTCTTGATACTTTTGCCTGTTTGGTTTTCCACCTCATTCTTGTATTCCTGGAATTTCTCAAAGGCCTCGGATTTATGCTTCATCAAGAAGATATGTCCATACTTAGAGAAATCATCCGTAAAAGTAATGAAGTAGGAATAACCACCTCGCGCATGTGTAGACATTGGACCACACACATCGCTGTGTATGAGTCCCAAGAGCTCGTCGCTCTTACTCCGTGTCCAGTAAACGGAGTCTTTGTCATCTTTCCCATGAGACAAGATTCACAAGTAGCATAAGATTGATATTCGAACGGATTCAAATATCCTTCTCTATGTAACTTAGTTAATCGTGTTTCATTGATGTGACCTAGTCTACAATGCCATAAGAAAGCCTGATTTATTTCTGGAGACTTTCTTTTAAATGTGTTCTGGACATTGAAAACCTGAGCTTGATTTAATACGTATATACCGTCATCTAATGTACTGGAGCCAATCAGAACTTGATTTAGGTGGATGTGAACTACATCGCTTACGAATGTAAAGTCATATCCCTCTCTCGAAAGTGAGGACACTGATATGATATTACAAGTCAAACTAGGTACATACAAACAGTTACGTAGAATCAATATCTGCCCATTTGTCAAACCTAGGCGATATTCTCCCACGGATTCAGCGTCCACGCTCATTCCGTTTGCAACTCTGAGAGATAAATCACCTACCCTGATAACTCTACGGTTTCTCAAACCATGTAATGAATTACAGATATGAGATCCTGCTCCGGTATCTAGTATCTTGGAAGTAGAGTTAATTGACAAACAATTCTCAATTACAAACACACTTGAGGCCGAAGCCACAACATGCTTCGTATCCTGGCTACTGGCTTCCAAAGCCCTGCAATCCTTCTGCCATTGCCCGTTCCCATAGCAATAGGAACATCCCTCCTTCCCTACACCAAGTCCCGAAACTTTTGCTCTTCCCTTTCCTTCTACTTTACTGACACCGTATATCGGCTTTGTGGAGGTCTCCTTCTTTTCACCCTTTTCTTTCGCCCTGGATGCAGAAGAAGAAGGTCCCCCATTAAGCAGAGCGGGTGTGTCCCTGGTTTCTTTCAGGATGTAAGTAGAGGGTAGGGACTGTGGAAATAAGTCAGCGTATGACCTGTTTCCCAACGTGGTCTCCAGGTCCTTGAGCTTATCAATATAGCTAGTCATCGTAAGGACGTCGTCCCTTACAGATGACCCGACAACCAATCTCGCTTGAATTAATTCGTTCGAGGTCTCATATCTTGCGATACGAGATTGCTCTCCATATAAATCTTTGTTATGGAGAAAGATGGAAACTAAGTCCATCTTCTCGTGCTGCTTCTGGTATACACCATCAACTGAAGCCAACATGAGGCACTTGGCATTCGCATTATCCTTTTCCCTTGTCTGACGGATATCCATATCCGTGACGGTGGAAACTGGACCTGGGACGGCGGGATCTTGAGTAGTAATAGGGTGGTCCAGCTTGTCATAGGTAATAGACATCTGGACAGACCTTTGCCAGTCATATAAGTCAGATTCAATCATTCTATTATTTAGATGTAACCTAGTCATAGTCACAAGGTCGCTGCAATGAGAGAGAGAGAACACTTTAGCATGATGCTCTTGCAAGTTTAGATTGGTTTTTAGTTTATCTAAACTGGATGGCTCCCACTGTTTCTCGAATCCTTTCTCAAACCATAAATGAAGAATTAGTCAGGACTGATCTCACCGTACAATACTTGCTTAACCGTTCAGCCAGGCTAGTGTCGGTACTTCGAGGGAGGTTTTACGACGCTTTCGCAAAATTCCTTAATTAAATAACCTCTTTTCTCTGGAGGCGTAGCCCCGCTGACACTGTTCTAGACACCTACTTGGTTTATAGTATTGATCGTTAAGTGACGAATCTCCTGATGAGTAGCGGATACTCACAGTAGGATCGGGATCCAAATATCATCATGTGATAATGCTGAAGGAATCCTACCAACATTCATCAAACTCCAAATGGTAAGCAACACTAGCAAGTTTCAGATTCTTTAGAAACCCCCGATGTGGATTTTTGCCCCATGTTCTTATGACCTTAACGAAGGCCAACAAATCATAAGTCACATGTCAAGTTCTGCCCATCATTATCTTATTAATTTGAACCCACCCGTACATACCCTTGATGAAGTCCAACAAGGTAATACGACTGTCCCAAACCAACTCATCTATCTATGCAACAAATGAATACCCTAGCAGCTACCAAACACTATGCCTTGACGAAGGCCAACAAACATAGCTTGAATACTACCGACCATCCATAAGAAATGACGGAGGGCTACGACTGGTTTTGGAGAAACCGTGAACGTGGTAAACTTGATATAATCGAAGGAACCTGATAGCTTTTTAAAAGGAGTGGTTAAAGCTCCGCAATTAAAAAACTCTACTCTTTTAAAATAACTGAGTGGTTTCTTTTAAATTTGTTCCAACGATTCAAGTTTGGTTTATTTTCTTTACATTAAAATAATACGTCCTATCATTTATCCTATCATTGTAGAAAACAACGAAAATACAACGTCCTCTTATGCCATCCGCATTCGCCACTGGGCCCCGTCATTCACCCGTTAGGTTACTTAACTAACGACAGAGCGGAGGCTGGGCTAGCGCGGGTGTAAAACATAAGTGACGTCTAATAGCTATCATATATAGATATTGTACATTCGTCAGACGCAATAATAGGCATTCCAGATCACTGATGAACATTATTGGATATACAAGCAATCCGCGTTTCCTTTGAGCCTGCAATGAAAGACAGATTACACAGTTGTGATGAATAGCCATTACCCCACCCTAGACCCCTACGGGTACGGCAAACTACCCGCTAAGTACCCGAAGTGAAGCGGTCTCCCTCAACAACGTGAGTAGGTCACTAAACACTTCAAAGTACCTGGTAGTTTGTGTACCCCACCTTGGGTCTATCCTAGGAGCATAAAACAGTAAATGATATAATACAACGGTGGCTACAACCTCATCCCGGATGTGCCCCGCAAAAGAATATTACTTCATATTACAATTTACATCGAATGAATGAATATAAAAACTCATCTCAAACCCCGGCTAATCATCACAACGATCTAATGAAGTTCATATACACAAAACAGTAAAAACCATTACAGAAATGTGCAACCCCTGCTAACCGACATACTAGAAATTAGGGGAGGTTTACAAACACATTAAACATCACAGATAAAACTTGATTAGCAAATAACTTAGAATTTCGATCGACGGCCTTTTTCTGTCTCTACCCCATGTGCAAGCCAGCACTGAAATAACCTGGGCAGAAACAGAATATACAGGAAAACAAAACACCACAAAATAAAAGTTACTGTGCAAATACGAGTCAACTCTGAGTTGACTCGGCCGCGGATCCATGGCGGATTGCACCAATCCGCCGCGCTTCCACGGCAGTCTAAACGAGTTGGGACTTCGTATCTCACCAGTATTCTTAGAATTCCCTGCTGTGAATTGTCATACCTATCAAATAATTTTTTCGACACGTTTAAAATTGACAGAAACTTGAGGGGTCCGGGGTTATGTTTTCACGTTTTTCCGACGATCGAAGTTCTAATTAGTTGCTAACAAGCTAGTAAAGGCTTAGTAGGCTCTGATACCATTGTAAATCCATGTCACGCACCCCACGAGCTTGCGGGGAGGTGAAATATATGAAAAACAATTATCAAACCTTCGTAACACGGACTTGAGTACACGGATCGTGTCTAAACCATTACTAGCAAACTACGAGAGGTTTAACTACTCGGATTCGAAGTTATACCTCACGTTACTTGTCCTTCTGGTCTTCATCGCCATCTTCCACACCTCGTAGGCTCTATGGAATAAGGGCACCTCAAACGCCTCCTCGAGTCAAAGACGATCCACCCGAGAGTCTATAGTCCGAGCTCCTATCTCGAATCTGAGATAATTACGGCTTCTAGATCGCTAATCTAGAAGTACTAGAGGGTGTAGAGTAAGTAGATGTATTACTTAGTAACTTAAACCCTAGGATTCTCAACTCATGAGAGCTTTTAGGGTTTGAGGAAGAAGATGAAGACTTGAGGAGAGAGAAAGCTTTTGTGATAATGATATGAATAATAACTCATGAAAGAATAATATCAAGCATACAAATATCTCTTTGATAAATATCTAGAAATATCTTGTAAGCTTCATTTAATCCTAAATGGTGAATCACCTCATGAGTCATTAAGCATTTAATGAAAACTTACAACTCATTTCTCCACCTCATTTGTGTTTAATCTAAAAAGAAATAAATACAAATGAGTCATCTTCTTCAAGAAGCTTCCCGACATATTACGAGACTGCCCCTCCCATCCGTAATTCCGAAAAACATGGATAATCTTTGACTGAATAAATCCATTTGTATAATACTAGAATCTGGCTTAAACCAAAGCCCGCTGTATTATCTGCCCGATCATAATATGTGCACAAGTGTACGTAAGTGATCGCGGCCCTGCCGTAAAACCATACGGCCTCTACACCTTTTGCCGGGTGCAGGGAAACTCTTTGTGTGGGACTCTAAAGACTCGACACTACGCTGGCAGTGGGTTTAACCACGGGCCGCAAGCGGTACTAGTTGTACGTAACGGTCCCCAGGTAGATGTCGATAAGAAGGACGATGATGAAACCCATCTGAACTCCTACTGAGCCTGATGTGACAATCTCCGTACAGTCCGGTCTGTTCATCTAGGACTATCGCATATCGGGCCTAGGGGGCGGTAAACGTCAGACCCCTAATAGCGGTATAAGTCGTGTCGGAGTGAAGCCCATTACACCTTGAGAAACTACTGGAAGCCACCAGTAAATCTCGCTTGCCCTGGCCAGGGACTTTGATTAATGGCTCTCCATACACAGCGCGATATCAACCCCCAATACCGGGAGAGACGAATCCTGTCTAACCGCCACTGCCTCCAAGTGCTTCGGGACTGCACCCAACTACTACCTGTTTTCACGAATCCTTTGAGCCATGGTAGGATAGTAATCTAAGTACAGTGGGAACACACCCGATGCGAAGTAGTAGTATCAAGTCGACGGACTAAGCTGTACTCATGTCATCTGGGAACTGCTATCTGACGATGGGTATAATACCAACCTGCAGTTCCCGGCAAGTCCTGTCCGGTGTACCCATAACCTAACGAGCACCTGCATACTATCTCCAGTACGACGTACTGATGGCTGTGGGACAGACCATCTCCCTATGCTGGGATGAGAAGCGTATACACCAGTCTACTCCGGAGTATCGATGCCCTGTCTCGATAATCGTACGACCAGGGACCTGTATAGGATGTTGCTTATAGACTACCCAGCCCCCACTAGTGTGACTGCCATCACAACGCTGGTAATCAATCAAAGATCCTAAGGGCTCTACTAATATGTATAAGCGATACGTTAAAAGAAACATATGCACATATTAAAGTAGACATTAAACCAAGTAGCATACTACCATTTTTAGCAAGACTGTCAATACAACCGTGAATATCCCAAGCTTCCATTAAGTAATATACAAACTAGTATGATACAGTAATGGTCTCTAGGGCATAAACACTAACACAGTCAAGTCAAGTCAAGTATTCATATTTGATATTGGTGTTTGAATTCAAGTATTCATGTTTGACTTTGGATTCAGGTTTGAAATGGACTCTGACTGAGTCAGACACTTGTAACTGATTTAGATCCTGAATTAGGTTCGGGAGTCATCGGTAACTGCTGTACATGGACGGCAGGATTTATGTCTTTTTCCAAGACAATTACCATTGATAACCCCGTTATATTGTCTACCTTAAATAAGCAAGCACTCACTTTCTCCGGCTCCCTGGGGCTCAAGAGAATTGATCCCGCTTAAACCTATATTTACTAAAATCTTTAAATATTGTTTTATATAACTCGAGGGGGTTTTATGAAAAATATTTTTAATAAGGTTTCAAAATAAATCTCGAGAATTTATTTATATTATTTAGGTTTTCATGTATATGAATTTTAAGGATTTGAGCTATTTTAGTGATAATTTCTTAGCTTGAAAAGTTCATGGTATTTTATTGTAAAACTTGTCTTTTGTTGGTATTTTAGTGAAACTTTTAATTCTTTCATTTTTTAAGAATATAAGTTTATTATATTTTTTAAAATATATGAATTTGTAATTTTTTTTATATAATTATTAAAATTTTAATTTTATTTAATTAGAAAAATGCGTTTTCTTAAAAATCATATTTAAAACCTTTCGAGACCGAATGCTCCGTGAGGAGGTCTGCATCTCGCTCTACTAGCCCAAGGATGTGCGTTGATCTGTACTATCTATTAGCGGGTCCCCTAACAAGAGTTGCAGATGCATAATCGCAAAGGAATTTAAAATACCGTTTAAAAGAAATCCGGTTTTTATAGTAAGTGGTATTTTCTTGTAATAATATCTTCGTAACAAAATTCACATAGAAGAGGTATCGTTCTATGGAACCATATGTACGTGTGGGGTATGTCATTACCCCGTGAAGTTTTCCTAAAGGTATTGTTTTAAAAAAATTAAAAAAAGATGATATTTAAAGTTCATGGTATTTAAATGAAAAACTTAAATTAAAATTAGTTTGCATGGAATTCTAGATTAAAATTTATTCTAAACATTTATAATTAAGATTAAAAGTATTGTGTAACAATTTGGACGAACAATATATAGGAAAAAGGTAAATTTCAAGGGTTTAAAAATAGCTATCGTTATTAACTCCACTTACCGATATAAGTTTTGAAATGAGATCTAAAAGAATAAGAAGTTGGATTGAGAGGGAATTACTACTTGGTTATGTTAAGAAGAGGTAGAAGATGGAGAGTTGATCTTTGTGGCGTCGCGGGAACTCCAGAATAGCTTCGATTCTTCGCTGGAAGTTGACCACTTACTAACTCCTCTTTACTCCACTTGTACTTAGAAAATTTTTGAGAGTTTTGGCTAGAAATTTCAGAATGATATTGAGCCAAAGTGTAGGGTGTGTTCCCCGCCGAAACACGGAGACGAGATCGCGCGGGTCCGTCTGGCCTGAATTTCGGGACAGATGCTAATTGATGCTATCCGTCTACCTCTCCGAAGATGCCAAGTTGATTTATGACACCATGTATCGGAGGTTTAAACGGATGCGGCCGATGTAGTAGACTTCGTCAGATTCCCCCTCATTTGAGAGGTTTTGATTGTGGGGACGCTCTTCCCTGCAGGCGCAAGCCCCTACAGTTAATTACGCTACCGCATCGCGGTAACCACTTTCTCCTTCTCCAGATGGTCACTTTGTGTCGTGGGTGTTTGTTTTGTTTTTGGTTGCCCGTGGATTGTATACGGAGAATAATTTATGTTGTCTCCCGTAGAGCGTGGATTAGTCCAAATCCGTAATTTCTTAGATTTGGGTTTTGAATTAGGTTTAAGGATACGTTAGTCTCATTTGAGACTAAGATCAACTTAAACGTTTGTTGAGGATACGTTAGTCTAATTTTAGACTAAGATCAACTCAACGAGATCATTTAGATCCAATAAGAGAGCATTTAGACTCTATTGTTTAGTTTAAGGACATTGCGGTCGATTACCAGTTTAAGGACATGGTGGTCCAACGTTAGTTTAAGGACATCTCGGTCCAAGGTTAAGGACATCATAGTCCGTGAGTTTAAAGACATCACAGTCAAGGTTAAGGACATCATAGTCCGTGAGTTTAAAGACATCACAGTCAAGGTTAAGGACATCATAGTCCATGAGTTTAAAGACCTCACAGTCAAGGTTAATGACATCATAGTCCATGAGTTTAAAGACTTCACAGTCCAGTTTAAAGACGTCATAGTCTGTGAAATGTATGGTTGTCAGGACCCGTCGCCTCTCTGAAGACGTTGAAGGATTACAACGACATATATCAGAGGGATTCAGAGATATACCCTTGAACCGATTTTGGTTGAAAGCTTTGTGGTCCAACTTGGAACCAAGATCTGTTAAAAGATTTATGAGCATGCGGGCTCAATTAATCTGAATTTGAGGACTTATGGCCAATCTTGGGCTAAGTCCAATCAAGTTAAAAATGTCTTAACATTTATTTTGGGTTGTTGAGCTTTTATTTGGGTTTAGCCCTTTTAACAATGCTAAGCATTGATTTTTATCTTGACAATGATTTTGTCTTTTATTGAATGTCGAGCATTCAATCATAGCTCTGGGATTTATTAGAGAACAATTTATGATCTGTCAACGCAACACGTGGTGCTCTTGGCACTTTGCGCCTGTCAAAGAGCGTAGTGCGCTTCTGCCAAGTAGCGCACATGTGAGGGACACGTGTCGCGTTTGGCGTTAAGCGCCAGATGATGGGCGCATGATGCCAATTTATGAGTGCAGAGCGCTAGTTCATAAGCGCATTGCGCTTTCAGTTAAGTGGCGCACACGCGAATGAAACGTGGTGCGCTTGGTGTTGAGTGCCAACCCATGAGCGCAGTGCGCTATTTCAAGAGCGCAGTGCGCTAGTTGTTAATTGGCGCATATGTGATTGACACGTGGTGCATTTAGCGCTGAGCGCCAGTCCAGAGAGCGCAGAAGAGCAGTTCAATAGCGCAAAGCGCATCTGATCAATTTTATGATCTGAGCTTTTTAAAAGAGACTTTGTCTCAAGATCTAAGAACAACTGTTCTTATTTTTGTTTCAATCTCTTATATTGATGAAATGCTTTGCCTTTATGGATCTATGATCCTTAAGAGAATTGAATTATACTCCTTTTTTTAATGAGATGTTCATGATCTCTTTGAGGAAGACTTTAATCTTATAGATCCATGATCTGTGAGAAGTAAGTTCTTCTTTTATTTTATGATGAGATCTTTTGATCTCTTTGTGAAAGACTTTTTGTCTTTGTAGATCTATGATCTTTTTAAAGAAATGAATTCTTCTTTCTTAATCATGAGATGATTTCATCTCTGTGTTCATCATCATTCATTCTTACCTTGATGAAAAATCTTCTTGCAAGAGCTTGCTCTTTGAATTTCTCTAAGTTTTTTGGGGAGGTTTTCCTCTCTCTTTTTCTTCTGTATATCTGAGACTTGAAGTCTAGGGGCCTTTTTATAGGGTGGGTTGATTTGTTGAATCAGTTAAAGAGATCTTTCTCTGATTGATTTGGGGATGTTTCCCCACCATTGGATCTTTGATCCCAGGGCTTCTGTTTTACAGAAGGCCATCTTCTTGTTTTTAACAAGATTGGAAAATCTTTCCATACAGAATTTATTCTGTCTTTTGGTAATTTTTATTTACCATTGGATCATTGATCCAACGGTGCTCTGATTTACAGAGCACAATCTTGTTATTTGGAAAGATTTTGAGGAATCTTTCCTTAACAGAATTTAATTCTAATTAATTAATGATTTATCATTATTATTAGATCTTTGATCTAACGGTGTGGATCTTTTAGTTTCAGCGCTAGTGCACCCGTGCTTTACACGTGGTGCGCTGCTTAAAGGGCAGCGCACATTGCGCTAGAGCACCTGTGTTTGACACGTAGTGCGCTGCTTGGAGCGCAGCGCACCTAGCTCTAGCGCACATGAGGCGTGCTGCTTAGAGCGCAGCGCACCTAGCGCTAGCGTCCACGTGCTTTGCAAGTGGTGCGCTGCTTAGGACGCATCGCACTTGGCGCTGCATCTGAAGCGTTGCTTTATTTCAAAATTTTGAATTTTAAACAGAGCTTTGCTCTGATTGGGGGAAATAAATACCCCCCCACCGTTGCGCTCACGTGGCCCATATGTGAGTGCAGCGGTGGCAGCATCTGTGCCCTTGGATCAACTCAGAAGTTGAAACGACACTCAGTGCCTATAAATAGGACCTTTGGTCCTTAGGATGATTTATGTTCATCTACTTCCTTGTTTTCTGAGAATTTTTATTCTCTCACAGAGTATAGCTCTCCATCTTAAGAATTTTCTTAAGGACAAAAACTCTGTCAAAATTTAGGTAAAGATTAATTCTTTTAATAATCTAGGGTTTTACCCTTTAAGAGAGCCTTGCTTTTCATAGATCTTTGATATAAAGAAAACCCTTTTAGGGTTTCATTAACAGAGCCTTGCTCTCTTGGAATCATGTAGATTTATTAATCTCTTATGAAGAACTCTTAAGAGTTTGTTCATGGATCTTGAAGATCTCAGAATTTTTTAATTCGTAAAAAAATTGTTTTTAATTTTCTTGATGGATTATTCCATCATTTTCTTCCAGAGCAAGGCACTTGAGAAATTTTATTCCTTCATGATTAGAGTTTGACAAGTGTTACTCTGTCACAGAGCACTGCTCTCAAAGGGAGATTTACTCCACTGCCCGAGGGATTTCTCATTTAATGAGAATCAATTGAGGATTTCCTCATTTAATCAACAGTCTCATCAAATGATGAGGCTGTTTTATTAATGATGAACTGTCATCTAGATTTTGTGGGCCCCCTTTGGTCCCTCTTTACTGCATTGCAGTGCGGTATAAATTTTAAAGTACCAAGTGTCAGAATTTAAATTAAATTATAGCATTGACAGTTGACTTTTGTCCCTTTTCGCGCAGGCGACATGTCTTTCGATCCCTTTTTCCCGTTTGTATGTTCAAAAGGAGGATTCCCTCGAGCACCTGTGGACCGGGAAGTCTTAGCATTGATCAAAGATCATGATCCTGAACATAAGAATCTTCACCTCTGGGGGACATGGTACAATCAAATTATTAGGGGTCGGCAGAGCTTTTCATGCGCTGTTCATATCATAATATTGCATTATTATATTCCCCAGTCCTAGTTATTTTACAAATAAATAGGTGCTTTTGACCCATGTCTACTACTTAGTTACATGTTACAGGTTCTTGGAATAAAAACAGTGAAAAAGACAAAAGACGATGCAAAAGTGAGACTTCAACCAACAAACACAGAATCTTGATAAAGCCTACACGAAGATCAGTTTACAAAGTACAAGGCAGTGCAAAGGTTCAAGACTTCGTCACGAAGCAACGTCAAAAGTCCACTACAATGTTCACTGGAAAGATCTGGAAGAAACCTATAAGCCAACCTGAGAAAAGAACCAAAGAAATAAGAAGATAAAAACACCAGAAATATAACCAAGAATTTTCAGCAGACGAAGCCTCCATACGGCTGCGGTTCCGCTGCCAAACCCTGCTTCTGGCCGCGGATCCGCGGCCGTCTATTGCACGTGTCGGTGGATTTTTCCAGAGGCGGCGCGGATCGTTGACTAGGTCTTTTCTTAGGGGGTATTTTTGTAAAAGCAGATATGCAAGTCAATTGTAACCTAGGGTTTCTATGAATCTATAAATAGAACCCTAAAAACCTTTTCTAGGGCATGCCTCTTTTCACTTCATAAATTCAGATCTGTACCGTGTTGATGTTTGGAGAGAGCCATCAATAAAAATTAGTAAGTTCTTTTATTTCTTTGCCTTAGTTTACTTTTAATTTAGAATGTCTTTTAATCCCCTAATGAGCGAGTAGTCTCCTCGCTTGTTAGGGTTAGCTTTAGGGAAAGGTTTGAGAGATGAGATCTCTCACCCCTTTCTTGCCCCACCACAATAATTAGAACTCCATGCATACACGCACACACCGCTCCCTGCGGCACCTTACCCCTCGAGGTAACGGTGATACCGTAATATAAAGGACCGGTTGAGCGTGTTTTCCATGGAGGTTAGGGTAAGGATCGATAAAGGAAGGACAAGAACGTAGAGGAAGAAACATCTTCCTGATGGTACTAATCCCTTTTATTGATAATTACCATAACACCTAATAGATCTAAAATAGGGCATTGAAAGCGGTGAAGGAAACCTTCAATCTCCCAACTTACCCTAGACCTAACCCTAGCAAGACTTAGATAATCTTAGTATAAATCAATTTAAGTTTTAGAAATAATCAAATCCGACACCCATCGAAATTAACTCGTTAGAGCGATTAGGAGAACACAAAATCCCTGTGGACCGACCCGTACTCACCGGCTAGCTACCTAGCGACGCCGTTCTTGATTGCGGTTTAGAAATATTTTTGACATACAAATCAAATGGCGCCGTTGCCGGGGATGGCGTAGTATTTCCTTTTTGCAATTTCAGGTTAATCTAAATTAAAAAATCATAAAAACAGAAAAAGAAAAATTATAAAATTTTATCATTTATTGTTCTAAGGGTATTTTTGTGTGAATCTTTGCAGGATTGACGGACCTGGAAAAATCCAGAGAGCGAAACAGAAAAATAAAGATCTGAAAAATAGGGGGAAATCAAAACAGAGGGACAGAGAAAGTCTCGGGATCTGAACCTGCCATTCGACCGCGGAAACGCGGCCGTACCATGCCTCGGACCGCGGAAGCGCTGCTGGTCTGTTACTTCAGTGCCTGGGAAAAATTCTCAGGAACCGTGCAACCTTTTCAACCGCGGAACAGCCGCAATAGCACCCTTTTGACCGTGGATTAGCGGCTATCTGGTGGCTTCATCGCGTGAAATTTGCACTGTAAGATCTTTTCTCTCTCCTTTGAATCTTTCGATTATCTTTTGCCAAATCTTCTGCAGGATTCTTTGGGCTTAAAAAAAAATCTTCCCCCTTCTCAATAACAAATCTTGTGCAGGATTCTTTGCGCCGCGCATAAAATAAAATAAAAAGATTTGATTGCAAGTGATTTACTGTTTTCCATATCTTTAATCAGACTTAAGGGGCTTGAGACCAATTCTGATTGGGTGGGGATTTCATCACCCTTCCCAGGACCCCAGAAATCACATAAGGCATTTGCATTGACCAAATCTTTAATTAAAAAATACTAGACTCAGCCCTAAGGACGTCACGCTCAATAGGACAGAGGACTAGTTATAGGCATCGACCGTTAATCCTAACCTGACTTTGCGGTGTCTAGGCAAGTGTGTCTAAGACAAGTGGTTACTTAATTAGGACCATTACTTTTGTAGTGGGGAGCCTCCCACTTACCTGGCACTTACCTGGCCGCAATTGGCGGTGAAGAGGCGGTTTGAGTTCCTATTTCTAGCCCTTTGGAACAGTTAGGAGCTGTCTAGCTGACCTAGGTGACCCTAGATCTAGGCCTGATTGTGCATTTTTGGTTGATCGAAAAGTGTGTCTTAGTCCTTTATCGAAATTTTTTGCAAAAAGTTCCAAGAAAAAAAAGGAAAAAGGAAATTTTTTTATAAAAACTTGCAACTTGTAGCTCAAAATCCTTGCACCCCACCACCACCCACTTTCTTTTCATTGACATTCTCTTACCCCCACATTCTGCTTTTCACCTTTTTGACTACACTACCTCTTTAGTGTATGTCACTTTGGACTAGGGACACTAGCGCCTGATTAGTCCGTGTTTCGTTGGTACCGACCGATGAAGCTTTCGACTCCGAAGTCGAAATTCCTTCCACTTCCTTACCTCCACCTTCAAATTCTTCTTCCAAAAGTATGTCGGGATATAATCCCAACAACACCTTACCCACGGGACTGATTACACCTCCGTTAGGTGCGAATAACCCGAATCACCCGCCTGTTGTAGCGCCCCAACGAATCGCGCTCCAGGATCTCTTCTACCCTGTCTGCACCTCCTTACCTACCTGTCTTTCACCCCCATCGGTAAATGGGGACAATTTTGATATAAAACCCCACTTCATCAATATGCTGCCAAAATTTCACGGATTGGAATCCGAAGATGCCTATATCTTTATCAACAAATTCCAAAACGTTTGCGCAATGATGAAAACAACCAAATTATCAGATGATGCTATAAGTCTAAGGGTCATTCCTTTCACCTTATGTGACTTAGTCGAGAAGTGGTTATACAGCACAACATCATATTCAATTAGAAATTGGGACGAGTTTGTTAAAACTTTTCTTAAAAAGTTTTATCCTCATCACAAGACTGCGAGAATTCGCAATAAGATAATACAATTTTCCTAGCTTCCTAACCATTTTGGAAGTGTTTTGAAAGATTCAAAGACCTACTTGTTCAATGCCCTCACCATGGGATCGAAAATTAGCAACTTTGCCAAACATTATACGGGGGATTGAACCCGGCAACGAAGCAGTTGCTAGAAACCATTTGTCAAGGTCACTTTCTAACCAAATCTAGTGTGGAAGCATGGCAGTTTCTCGAGGATCTTAGTGAACAAACAATTCAGTGGGAGAGCACAAAGACCACCTCATCTTCTTTTATTAGTCAATCTAGGGCAGGTATACATCAATTAGATATGTCGATTTTTATGAAGGCCGAGATGGCCGCACTTATGAAAAAGCTAGAAGCCATTGAGACTAAAATCTCATCGTTTTCTCCTGTCCCTGCTTTACCCCCACGAACTGTTTGTGCTTGTTGTTCGGATCCATCACACCTTACCGAAGAGTGTCCTTACAATCCACCTGTTCAAGGACAGGATCAAGTCAATGCTGCCTTTCAGCAACGACAAAGAAATGATCCTTACTCTTCGACTTACAATCCGGGTTGGAGGAGTCACCCAAATTTTGCTTGGAATCAAAATCAACAATTCCAAAAAAACAACTTTCAAAGGCCTCCTCCTCCACAACAACAAACACCCCAACAAACTCAATACCAGCAACCTTTCCAACCACAACCTTATCCAAATCAAACGAACAATTTGATTCAACCCAATGATGATAAGGTTATCTCGCTAGAAAAAAGTCTAGATGCGTTTCTCAAGAAATCTACAGAATCCGCAGCAAGTTTGGAAAATTCCGTCCAGTCTTTGGTGCACAACAATGCTTCACACGATCAAAGCATCAAATCTATTGAGGCACAAATTGCACAACTAACTGCTGCGTTGAGTGAGAGAGAAAAGGGAAAGCTTCCATCTCAACCATTGCCAAATCCCGGTCACACACAAAACGCACATGAATATCATAATCACAATGTAAATGCGGTGACCACGTTGAGATCCAGAAGAGTGTTGCATAATAATGTGGATACTAGTGATGACACCCCCGCCGGTGGTTCTCCATCTTCTCCTTCTTCTTCTTCACCCTCATCTCCTCCGCTAGAGCCTATTCTTCATTCTTTAAAAGGCTCTTCTTCTTCTAATCCGAACAGACCCACTTCTCACTTCAAGAACACACCCACACTGGGATTCGTTCCAACTCCGCATTCTACTCCACAGACTTTGGACTCAACAGATTTTAAAAATGCTCCATTTCTAAACAGGTTGAGTCCCAATAAACCAACTCCACAAATGGAGAAAATTGTGGAGTTATTTAAACAGGTTAGCATAAATATACTTCTCTTGGATGCAATCCAACAAGTCCCTTCATACGCGAAAATCTTAAAGGGCTTATGTTTCTCGAAGAGAAAATCTCAAATACCCAAGAAAGTGCTAGTGGCTAGTGCAGTGAGCAATGCTATTAACCAACCTCAACCCTTACCTCAAAAACGAAAGGACCCCGGCTGTCCTACGATTTCAATAACAATTGGGGATAAGAAAATCAATCGAGCACTGTTAGATCTTGGGTCTAGTGTTAACCTGCTTCCCTACTCCGTGTACGAGCAATTATGGGTTGGAGAGTTGAAACCCACTCGTTGTACTCTCCAAATGGCTGATCGATCAATCACCCATCTTAGGGTTGAGCTAGAGGATGTGTTGATCAAAGTTGGGGACTTCATATTCCCCGTTGATTTTATTGTTATGGACACACAATTTGTTGCTAACCCACGGAACCAAATTCCGGTGATACTCGGTTGACCATTTTTGGCCACTTCCAATGCCGTAATAAATTGTCGCAATGGCTCCATGACTCTATCCTTCGGGAAGACGTCTAGTGAGTTCAATATTTACAAGTTAGGAAGTCTGCCCCCCGTGCCTAAAACTAGTACACGAGAAGTTTGCTCTATTCACGAAATCACGCAGGAGGACTGCGAGCTTGAAAGATTTCTGTTTGATGAAAACAGTTTTGACGCCACTAGTGCGTCCCTCCTTGATCTTACTACAGTTGACACAACCGATATTGATTATGAATGTTTCACTTTTTTGGATGATTTTGACGACTCACCGCCCGAATATGAGTCTTTTGAATTTTTGGATGAGTTAGTTGAACTATCTGAATCGGTTGTTTGCAGTGATTTCGAACCTGAGTTGGAGTCCTTTGAGTTCGAGGTAGATTCCACAATTTTGCCTTTGATTGTTTCGCCTCCGAAACTCGAACTAACGCCCTTGTCGTCTCACCTTAAATATGCTTACATAGGTGAGAATGAGACCTTTCCCGTTATCATATCGTCCTCTCTAGCCCTCGAGCAAGAGAACGCTCTTTTAATGGTCTTACAAGATAGGCGGCAAGCTTTCGGCTGGACTATGGCGTACATCGAGGAGATTAGTTCCCTCATAATTGAATATCATATGCATATGATGGATGATGCCAAGTCGATAAAGGATCCACAGAAATATCTTGGGGATAGTGTGGATAGTCAACCTCCTCGTTTAGAAGTTGAACCACCCCTTTTTCTTTTAATAAGCTACGAGAATGCCAATATTCCACTGATTGCTGATCATTCACATTCTCGTTTTGATTCATCACCACATCCTATCTATTCACTTCCACACTTTCCATACCACCACGTCTATCTTCCCCAATTCTTTTTGGATCGGTACAACATATTCTTCCACCAACCGATACTCTATACAGATAAATTTTTCGAATGGCTGGTGTTGACGTTTGGTCTTTGCAAAGTTTGGCAATGACGTTTAACATTGTTTCAATGAAGTTTGGGGGGGCCTTTCTGTATATATATATATTTTTGTTTTTCTTTTAACAATAAAAAAAATACAAAATAAAAAATAAAAAATATTATAAATAAATAAACAGGGGAGTGCCGACATTCTTAACCCTCTTGGTGTAGCATGACAGTGAGGACACTGTCCAGTTTAAGTTTGGGGGTGTGCTCGGTAAGCCTTCTTCCTTCGCATTCATGTGTATATTTTTGCATCTGCATACTTATTTTAAAATCCATAAAAATTGAAAAATTTCAAAAATCATAAAAATTAATGTATTCAATTTTGACCATAATTGACTTGAGTTTGACAAAAAGGTTGACTAGCTAGGAAAAACTAGATCTTAGACTTAGTAAATTAAAAACCCTAAAAATTACCTTTCTTAAAGTTTAACGGTAGAAAGTATATGTCTTAGTAATTTATTTAGAAATAGGCAAATTTTGAGTTCACTTCTTGGGCTAAGTCAAAACAAAGGAAAAGTATTGATATTTTTATTAGAGTATAAGTTTGAAAAATAATTCCTACCTTAAGTCTAGATTCTGAAAATGTATACCCTACAATTTGCACAATCACGCACCTTGAAACTTGGAATAGTAGAGGAGACCTTGAAATGCTCTTGTCTAAAGTCCTTAGTACGAAGAAAAAAAGAAGTACAAGTGTGAATAAAGAAAAAAATGAACACTGGTTTTTGTGATTACTTAAGGCTGCAAAAATAGAAAAATGTTTAGCGAGCGTGCTTCATCACCTAGTGCCTTAGACCAACTGGTTTGGGAGTCACTGCTAAAAAGCCTTAGGTGTTACAAGACTAGGAAGTACGCTTTCAAGTGCAAACGCATTTTGTAATCGGTCGTTGGTACCTCAAGAAGTATTACCGGTCGCATGAAGGATGTGTAAGCAAAATTCATTTAAAAATTCACCAATTAGTAAGCACTTTGGACAACGGACAAAAGTATGATTGCTTGATTTGAATTTCCAAGTGTAGGGGTGATTTATACACACACGTAGGGGTATGTGATTGGAGTTTAGATGAGAGATAGGAGTGAAGAATAGAACTTGTATCTTTAATAGAGATGATAAAAATTCCTAAGTGGAGATGGAACCCTAGAAGGAAAACTTAAGAGATACCGAAAGCTAAATAGGTCTGCAGAACATATATAATCTTAAGTTAAATGATAAGGAAGCGTGAAGAATATGGGTGGATGATTTATGAGTCGAAGATAATAGAATTCCTTGTTAGAAAACCTAATTGGAGAATTAAAGTTAATGGGCCGAATTGATAGGATTTTGTGGATAGTATCCGCTGAAAACCCTCAAGAGACAACACTCCTCCTACTAGGGACGCCTAGAGGTTTAATGGTTTGTTGCACGAGCTCAGTGCAATCGCGTTTCCCTGCGAAAGTGAGGTTAGGTTTTTGTTGAGAATAAAAACTAGGTTTGCTCGAGGACGAGCAAAAGATAAGTTTGGGGGTATTTGTTCATATCATAATATTACATTATTATATTCCCCAGTCCTAGTTATTTTACAAATAAATAGGTGCTTTTGACCCATGTCTGCTACTTAGTTACATGTTACAGGTTCTTGGAATAAAAACATTGAAAAAGACAAAAGACGATGCAAAAGTGAGACTTCGACCAACAAACACAGAATCTTGATAAAGCCTACACGATGATCAGTTTACAAAGTACAAGGCAGTGCAAGGTTCAAGACTTCGTCACGAAGCAACGACAAAAGTCCACTACAATATTCACTGGAAAGATCTGGAAGAAACCTAGAAGCCAACCTGAGAAAAGAACCAAAGAAATAAGAAGACAAAAACACCAGAAATATAACCAAGAATTTTCAGCAGACGAAGCCTCCATACGGCCGCGGTTCCGCGGCCAAACCCTGCTTCTGGCCACGGATCCGCGGCCGTCTATTGCACGTGTCGGTGGATTTTTCCAGAGGCGGCGCGGATCGTTGAGTAGGTCTTTTCTTAGGGGTTATTTTTGTAAAAGCAGATATGCGAGTCAATTGTAACCTAGGGTTTCTATGAATCTATAAATTGAACCCTAAAAACCTTTTCTAGGGCATGCCTCTTTTCACTTCATAAATTCATATCTGTACCGTGTTGATGTTTGGAGAGAGCCATCAATAAAAATTAGTAAGTTCTTTTATTTCTTTGTCTTAGTTTACTTTTAATTTAGAATGTCTTTTAATCCCCTAATGAGCGAGTAGTCTCCTCGCTTATTAGGGTTAGCTTTAGGGAAAGGTTTGAGAGATGAGATCTCTTACCCCTTTCTTGCCCCACCACAATAATTAGAACTCCATGCATACACGCACACACCGCTCCCTGCGGCACCTTACCCCTCGAGGTAACGGTGATACCGTAGTATAAAGGACCGGTTGAGCGTGTTTTCCATGGAGGTTAGGGTAAGGATCGATAAAGGAAGGACAAGAACCTAGAGGAAGAAACATCTTCCCGATGGTACTAATACCTTTTATTGATAATTACCATAACACCCAATAGATCTAAAATAGGGCATTGAAAGCGGTGAAGGAAACCTTCAATCTCCCAACTTACCCTAGACCTAACCCTAGCAAGACTTAGATAATCTTAGTATAAATCAATTTAGGTTTTAGAAATAATCAAATCCGACACCCATCGGAATTAACTCGTTAGAGCGATTAGGAGAACACAAAATCCCTGTGGACCGACCCGTACTCACCGGCTAGCTACCAAGCGACGCTGTTCTTGATTGCGGTTTAGAAATATTTTTAACATACAAATCATGCGCGGTACCCTCAGAGCCCATCACGGAGATCCATTACGCCGACCCACCCCCGGTGGACTATACCGTGGAAAAAGTCAACTGGACTTTGGGAGGTCTTCTTCAGCCTGCTATGGCTTCGATTCCTGTTCAGCCTCCAATGGCTTTAGATACCCTGGGGCGACGTATTTGTCAAGGCTAGGCGCGACTGTGGGGACAACCCTATATAATTAGGCTAATTCCTCGTCATCTAGCTGGCTATCTGCAATGGGCCCGCTACATTCTGTCAGCGAAGAAATCATAGTTGTTGAGGCTTGGGTTGTATCCTGCCATTTATGCTTCTCTCGCTTCCCGCCTGGTGGGTTAAGGCCTTTCTGGAGCAGTGGAACATTCCTATTCACACCTTCCTTTCGCCGGACCAAGATGTATCAATTTCCTTAGAGGAATTTGCAGAAGTTTTTGGCTTACCGGTTATGGGGGAGCATTATGAGGAACTGCTTCCTACAGATGAATATGTTTTTGGTGCCAAGCCAGTGATGGCAGGCCTTACCCCGGAGAACGCCATTCAACACCAGTTCCCTAATTTAATTAAAGTGTTGAATATTTATGAGGGCCTTTTTCTCGAATCTGGGAGCCGTGGGGTTAATTTCGAGGATTTCATTGCTCGTTTTCTCCATCCGAAAGTCCTTTCGAAGGAGGCTGCTAAATTCACCAAACTTGACGACCCTTTCGGCTTAGGGTTAAACAACTTCCCAACGGCGGAGGCAGATCAAAAGAGTTTCTTCCTTCCCAACACTCCAGTTGTTTCTTTCACGGAGGTCGCAGTCCCTGGGATTGATGAGGAAACGTTCTTTTTGGGGTTTCTTAGGCTATGGCTGAGCTGGTTTGCGCTCCTGATGCACCCTCGCCGTATGAGTCCGTCTGTCTTCTATCCGGCTCACTGAATGATTATTGGGGTGAAAGTGGCTGTCGGGGTTGCCGGGTTAGCTCACTTGTATTACGGTCTCAGCCAAGCGACAGATACTACTGAACCAGGAGTGCAGCATGTGAACTTTTCGATGCATTACTTCATGTCATGGCTCGAGCTACATGCACTTGGCATTTTCGGTATCCATAAAAGGCCGTCCTTCTACGACAGGTGCGGCTTCCCCCGGATTATGCGATTAATCGACGCATCTATTGTAAATCCATCACCGCGGGTAGCTAGAGGTTTGCTCCTTCGTCCTCGCACGGTTGGAGATGGCATGACTTTCACCGACAAGATCCTGACTATCGGCAAAGAGTCCGCGACAACGGTGCAGCCATTGCGGTACATTTTTAAAGATGGAGCCTCTGTTTTGAAAGCTCAGGAAATCCTTCATTTATATTCCATCAGACCGGGCTTTCTAGTGTTTAGGTAAAATGATGCGGCGTTATTCATGAGATACAATCCGCATCGTTTCGCCCAGCAGCTGAGCTACAATCAGGGAATCCCGCTTGAGGCTTTCCTGTTAGAACTTGCTGTCACAAAAGAGGGAATGCGAAAAGCGCTGCATCATTTTATGCGCGTGAACACTGGGTCCAACTTCTTTATCAGCGAACCAAGCTGTGTCCCGAAGGCCCTTAGTGTGTACGTGGTGTGGTATCAGCATTCAATGGGCCCCGTCATCAAGGAGGAGAAGCGACTGCTGGTCGATCGCAAAGGTGCACCCCCTGCCGGTGATCGAAACATCCGTCTGAAGCGACGGGCCATTATCCCACCTCTCTTAAGAGAAGCTGCGGTGTTTGAAGTCCCGCATGACAGGCCCGAACTACCGATACCCCGGGCTCCTGTAGAAACGGCGACTGTAGCTTCCCCCGATTCTGGCGTGGGTTCAGATATCGGGACTCATCGCCCCAAGGTGCTCACTAAACATAAACTTGTGCTTGCGGCGACCGGAGCTCGCTCGCAGAAGAGGAAGAAGAAGTCGATCCTTTTTGCCGACGTTGTATTTGGTCAGGAGCCTCATGCTCCGTATGGCGAGGACCTGAGCGAGTATGGTACAAACGAGGGTCTATTCATGCTGTCAGATGATACTGATCTGGCGGCTGCCATTGCGGCTTCTGAGCAATTGGCAAGCCATGAAGCGGGACTGGCCATCCTCGCACAATTAGGTAACCATCAGTTGTATCTTTCGTCATTGCATCATATTTCTATCATCATGTTTTGACTGACACTCCACTGAAGTAGCTCTCGCGACTTCTCTCAAGACTTTTGAGGAGGAGGAAAGACTTCGAGCATCCTTAGGCATCGGTACATTTCGGTTCACCGCTTCTCCACTCTCGTTTCTTATGGGTAATCTGACCCCTCCTTTTCATCTTATTACAGGAACTACTTCTACTCAGGTTATTCCAGGCATGGCACCGACTTCGAAGGTTGGTATGGAGACGCTTCCCGGGTCGGCTATCAAAGTCTCAGTTCCGCCGGTATTGCCGAAAGAAGCTTCACTTAAGCAATCGATGACGGATGCCATAACGGCTCCAGAGGTAACTATTGGCGCGGACGATGATGTCCCATTGACGAAGGTCTTTAGAAGATCTGCCCTCACGGCCCGGGCGGAAAGGAAGCGTAGAATGCGCGCGGCAAGGGAACGTACCGTCGCCTTAGATGCGGGTGCAGGTCCAAGCACTGTTACCCCTGCCCCTACTCCTTCAGAGGATACTTCGGCTGCCTTGTCTACCACCCACAGACAGGCAGCACGTGCGGCTCGGGAGGCAGTTGAAAAACCGACCCAAGGTAACGTGACATTGGGTTCTTTTATCAAAGTTTTAATTTTCAGGTTCTCATATATCCTATCCTGCAGGGCCGAGTCTTGCCGAGGAAGTGGTGGGTGACGTGGCGGCAATCACCGAGCTTGAGATAGCGGCAGGTGAGATATCCACAACCGTCGAGTCCGAGGTAGCGGTAGGTGAGATGGCTACAATTGCCGAGCCCGAGGTAGCCACTCTTTCTCAAGAGTCAGGCACTGCTCCAATTGTCGCTCTTTCCCCCTGCGACTCCTTGCCGTTGCCGGGCACTGCGAGTGTCACGACGATTCTCGTAGAATCGGAAGATGAGGCTACGGGTGGCGAGACCATTCCGATGGAGGAGGGTGAAGCATTCACAGCATCCAGTGACGCCCTTGTTGCAGTCTTGACCGGCGATTCACTAGATAGATTTTGGGTCATTACTCTCCCCTTTATTCTGCAATCCCTTTTCAATTTCTTTTGACAGCGTTTCTCTTATTTCTAATGCAGGTGTGATGAACGTTGGGGTTATGCCATCCGAGGAAGCGTCTCCAGTTGCTGCTTTAACGGTGGCCGCTCCTTTACCTTCTCTCGTACCCTTTCAAATGCTGGAAGGTGCGTATTTGTGACCCATCAGCTTCATTGTAGGCAATATACTTTATGTACTGACATTGCATTATTATATCCTTGCAGGAGTCCTTTTTGATCACCTGTATCAGGTGCTACACCCACACTTCTCCTTTCAGTCAGGGATTGCCTCTTCTAGCGGAGCTGGTGAGTACAGCCTTTAGCTAACGTCTTTTCTTTTCTTTTACGGGTAGTCAAATCATTTCTAATTCTTCTTTGTTTTAATTGCAGCCCTACAGATCGAAGGATGAGATGAAAGAACAGTTGCACCACCGGTACTCCCGGTCTTGCCACCTGCTGCAGCCGGTATAGTAAACTCCATTGTTCATGAACCTCCTTTATTTCTTGAACCGTTATTTAACTGTGATTTGCTTTGTAGCTGTGACATCGATTTTAGCTCTGTTCGAGTCTCAAGTTATAATGCCAGCAGGCCCCTTCTCTCGACGTCCCTCTTCCAAAGGTGCTGTAAATAGCCTGCGCATGTTGATCGATCACCTCGAGGAGCTTGATGTGGAGACTCCTTCCCTTACTACAGATTTCGCTACTGACGTTAATCCTATGCTGGCGATACTCGTGCACTTTCATAATGAAGGCGTCATGGAGTCCTGGGTTAACCACTGTAGAAAAATCGAGGCCTGTCTGCATGAGCTCGAGTTTAGACATCCTGCCCCAAAGGTCTTGGCTGCGAACTCTCAGCGGGCTGCATGGGTCGAGGAGAGCGCTCCCTACTTCCGCCATCTTGAACAAAAAGCGGCTTTGAGGCATAAGGAGCGCGAGGAGACTTTAAGCGAATCTGCTCATTTGCATGCTCAAGTTGATGCAAACGCTGTACGGCTGAAAGTCATCTTTGAAAGCCTTCTACGATGTATTTCTGACGGGCTAACACTGAGGCAAAAACTCGACCTCATTGAACGAGATGCACAAGGTCGTGAAGTAGCTCAGCGGGTCGTTGACGAGCAAATTTCATCTTATCTGCAGCAACGAGCTCAGGTTGAAGCAGAGTTGGCCGTGGCAGCTGACCATGAAAAGGGGCTGAGGGAAGTGCGCGAGCGGCTAATTGTCTATTGAAAACGTTTCCCTCTCAATAATTGTTTTTGCACCATTTGTAATTTTGAATAAAATGTATCCATTTTTTTATTCTTTCATATGATGTATTTTGTACCTAATTGAATTTATGAATAAAAGATACATTTCTTTCGCAATGTCTTATGTCATCTCTTTGCTTTCTTCTCTTTTCTTTGCTGCCGGCGTGTTACCTTAGTAAGCGTAGCCTGTAGATGATAGAGAGAGCATTTCGTTTTGAATTCTTCGAAGGGTAGTGATGGCTTAGAAAGCAGGTTCAGATATGCTGCCTAAGGCTTTTCAACTTCATGAGCCGTGAGGGTCTCATAAAGACTTTTCTCCCTACGAGTCGAGAGGGTCTCGTAGGTGTATTTTCTCATTAGGGATCGTGAGGATTCCTAAGTACGTTTTCTCTTATAAGTCGTAAGGATCTTACAAGAGAGTTTTCTTCCTTACGGGTCGAGAGGTCCCGTAAGTGATTGATGGTGTTGCCATTATCCGCATTTCACGGAGTCATGAGTTGCTCTGGGCGTTTCCCATGGGGTCAAGATTGACTTTAGTCGTGTTCCACGGGACCAGGATTTTGCTCTGGACGCTTCCCACGGGGTCGGATTGACATAGACGTATTCTGCGAGGACCAGGCTCCGCTCTGAATGATTCCTACGGGGTCAGGATTGATATAGGCCGTGTTCGGCGAGGACCATGATCCGCTCTGGACATTTCCTACGGGGTCAGGATTGACATAGGCCGTGTTCCACGAAACCAGGATTTTGCTCTGGATGCTTCCCACGGGGTCTGATTGACATAGCCGTGTTCTGCGAGGACTAGGCTCCGCTCTGGACGTTTCCCACCAGGTCAGGATTGATATAGGTCGTGTTCCGCGAAACCAGGAATTTGCTCTGGATGCTTCCCACGGGGTCTGATTGACATAGCCGTGTTCTGCGAGGACCAGGCTACGCTCTGGACGTTTCCCATGGGGTCAGGATTGACATAGGCCGCGTTCCACGAAACCAGGAATTTGCTCTGGATGCTTCCCACGGGGTCTGATTGACATAGCCGTGTTCTGCGAGGACCAGGCTCCGCTCTGGACGCTTCCCACGGGGTCAGGATTGACATAGGCCGTGTTCCACAAAACCAGGAATTTGCTCTGGATGCTTCCCACGGGGTCTGATTGACATAGCCGTGTTCTGCGAGGACCGGGATCCACTCTGGACGTTTCCCACGGGGTCAGGATTGACATATGCCGCGTTTCACGAAACCAGAAATTTGCTCTGGATGCTTCCCACGGGGTCTGATTGACATAGCCGTGTTCTGTGAGGACCAGGATCCGCTCTGGACGTTTCCCATGGGGTCAGGATTGACATAGGCCGCGTTCCACGAAACCAGGAATTTGCTCTGGATGCTTCCCACGGGGTCTGATTGACATAGCCGTGTTCTGCGAGGACCAGGCTCCGCTCTGGACGTTTCCCATGGAGTCAAGATTAACATAGGCCGTGTTCCACGAAACCAGGAATTTGCTCTGGATGCTTTCCACGGGGTCTGATTGACATAGCCGTGTTCTGCGAGGACCAGGCTCTGCTCTGGATGTTTCCCATGGGGTCAGGATTGACATAGGCCGCGTTCCATGAAATCAGGAAGGGTTGACTTTATCCGCATTTTACGGAGTCGGGGTTTAACTCTCGGTCATCTGTGAACCGCCGAGTCATGGAACTGGGAATTGCCAGGGTTCCTCTTTACTTGATGTTGCGTACGTTGTAATGAGACGAATGTTGAGATGGTCTCCAGGTTGTCTGTGAACCGTTAAGATTTGGCTTCTTCTTCTGATGGAGCCTGGGGAGGGAAGGTGTGATTCCTTCTTCGTTTGCGCCCCTGGATTGTATACAGGGATCGATGTGATCTCATCTGTAGGGAAAAAAGTTTCATTTTATATATTTTTTCCGCGATGCTCTATCATTTCAGCTTTTTATATCACGAAAATCGCGATTGCCCAATCATCTCGGCTATTTTTCGCGGTGCCCAATCATTTTGGCTATTTTGTTTTATTTTTACTCGCTGCTTTTTATTGCGAGTTGCCCAATCATTTCGGTTATTTTTGTATGCATACATTTTTACTTCCTGATTTTGTTTGCAAGTTGCCCCATCATTTCGGCTATTTCGTATGCATGCGTAGCTCGTTGGCTTTTTGCTACGAGTTTTGGGATTTGACTCTGATTTCGGCATCAGCATCACTACAACTGGGATATTGCCAGGAGCGAATCATCATTTGTCTTCGTCGATGTCGAACAAAGGTGGCTTAATAGACAGGGTTAGGATCCTGTCGACTAAGGCTTTTGACTTCATGAGCCGTAAGGGTCTCATAAAGGTATTTCTCCCTACGAGTCGTGAGGATCTCGTAGGTGCGTTTTCTCCTTAGGGATCGTGAGGATTCCTAAATTCATGGTCTCTTATAAGTTGTAAGGATCTTACAAGAGTGCTTTCTCCTTATAAATTGAGAGGGCTTACAAGGGGGTTCACTGTGCAAACATATGCCTAGTTACGAATGAGACTTTGTTAGGGAAATGTTTATTCGCTCCCGTAGATTATATACAAGGGTCAGTATTGAGCCGCTTGTAGGGCAGCATTGGAGGTTGTGGTGGCCGCTTAAGAACAAGTTCAGATCCCTGTAGCTTAAGACTTTTGAATCTTATGAGTCGTGAGGGTCTCATAAAAGGGTTCTCCTTACGAGTCGTGAGGATCTCGTAAGTGTAATTTCTCCTTAGAAATCGTGGGGATCCCTAAGTGTGTTACTCTCTTGTGAGTCGTAAGGATCTCACGCAGGTGGTTTCTCCTTACAAGGTCGAGAGGACCTTGTAAGTGTTTTTTTAGCGAGATTGCGCCCTTTCGGGTTTTCACAAAAACTCGTCGGTAGCCCTGCTGTTTTTACTCACGGAGCCCTTTCGGGTTTTCATCCGTGCCCATTTGCTTATGGACATACCGTTTTTGTTATTATTATTATTTTTTTTGGTGTCAGCCTTGGGATGCTGCAGTCCACAGTAGTTTATCGACGTCTCGGTCAACAGCCAGTTTTAGGACATAGTGGTCCATTGTTAGTTTAAAGACGTTTCGGTCCAATAGCCGACTACAACTTATAGAGTTTGGGCTTAGGAAGATAGCGAGCGAACATAGGCGTCGTCATCTATCGTTGACCTAGGCCGTGACTCGTCAGGCGTAGTATTTCTTTAGGAAGCGACCGTTTATTGGCCTGAAAGGTCTTTTACCATGAGTAGATAGGCTCCACCCTGGTAGACTTTGTCTATGATATACGGGCCTTCATAGTTCGGCTCGAATTTCCCCCGCTTGGCGTAATTGGGGATCATAGGTCTTTTGACCACTAGCACGAGTGCGCCTTGGCGGAATGTTCTTGGCGTAGTCAATTTTTCATTTGAGCGTGTCATCTTTGCTTTATAAACTTCCAGATTTTGTTGTGCCATGAGCCGGGTTTCATCAAGGGCGTCGAGCTCCTCAAGCCGAAGGTGAGCATTTTCTTCGTCTGAAAATGTTTTGAAAGAAATGTCACGAACATTCTCCTAAATCAAGAACTGATTGGGTATGGCACACTAGAAAACGGCATATACATACTTAATCAACCTCGAATTTTCAATATTCAAAACACGCTTAAAAGAAAGGCTCCAGATTCAAATCAAGCCTTCCTATGGCATTGTAGACTTGGTCATATAAACGAAACAAGGTTGACTAAATTACATAAAGATGGATATCTAGATCCGTTTGAATATTCATCATATGCAACTTGTCAATCATGTATCAAAGGAAAAATGACCAAATCTCCGTTCATCGGACACGGAGAAAGAGCCACAGAACTCTTGGGACTTGTACACAGTGATGTATGTGGTCCAATATCTACGCATGCACGAAGTGGTCACTCATACTTCATCACTCTTACTGATGACTTCTCTAGGTATGGACATGTGTTCTTAATGAAACATAAATCCGAGGCCTTTGAAAAGTTTAAGGAGTATAAAAATGAAGTAGAGAAACAAACTGGTAAAAGCATCAAGACACTTCGATCTGATCGAGGTGGAGAATACTTAAGTACCAGTTTCCTTGAATGCTTAAAAGAGAATGGAATTCTTTCTCAGCTTACTCCGCCTTATACACCTTAGTATAATGGTGTATCAGAAAGGAGGAATCGCACGCTATTAGATATGGTGCGTTCAATGATGAGTAGTGCTGAGTTGCCACTTTCCTTCTGGGGTTTTGCTCTAGAATCAGCAGCATACCTATTGAATAGAGTTCCAACTAAGTCTGTGCCTACCACTCCATATGAAATTTGGAGCGGGAAGTGACCATATCTCAAGTATATCAAGATATGAGGGTGTCCGGCATATGTTAAAAAGCATAGTCCGGACAAGCTTGAGGCACGATCGGTTTTGTGCAAATTTGTAGGATACCCCAAACTTTCAAGGGGGTATATGGTCTACCACACTGAAGAACAAAAGGTGTGTTGCTCGCCACATTGTCTTCTTAGAGAGCGAATTTCTTGCAAAAGAAATTAGTGGGAGCGCGGTAGAGCTGGAAGAAATTCCAGAACCTCAAAATACTGCCGAGGACTCAGTAGAACCTCAGGTTTCAATAGAACCCGACGAACCAATGCCACTACGCAGATCTAGTAGGCTTTCTCATCCTCCTGAAAGATACTATGGGTTTCTTCAAGATGGGGATCGAGAGGATTGCATCATTGATGATGATGAGCCTACTAGTTTTCAGCAGGCTATCACGAGTAGCGACTCGGTGAAGTGGCTGGATGCTATGAGATCCGAAATGGAATCCATGTACACCAATAAAGTATGGACTTTAGAAGTTGCTCCTCCTGGGGTGAAACCAGTTGGATGCAAATGGATCTTCAAAAAGAAGATTGGTGCACTTGGACAAGTGGAAACCTACAAAGCTAGACTCGTTGCAAAAGGTTTTCGTCAAAGACCAGGATTGGAATATGATGAAACCTTTTCACCTGTAGCTATGCTTAAATCCATTCGGATCCTGCTTGCCATTGCTGCCTTCCATGACTATGAAATCTGGCAGATGGACGTAAAAACAACTTTTCTAAATGGACATTTAGAAGAGAGTGTTTACATGGATCAACCAGAAGGTTTCTTAGACAGTAGGAGCAGCGGAAGAGTGTGCAGGTTGCTTAAATCCATTTATGGATTAAAGTAAGCATCGCGGAGTTGGAACATCTGCTTTGATGAGACAGTCAAAGAATTTGACTTTATCAAAAATGTAGATGAGCCATGTATTTATAGGAAGATTGTAGAAGGAGCAGTAATCTTCCTCGTTTTGTACGTCGACGACATACTACTGATAGGGAATGATGTCCCTATGCTACAATCAGTAAAGCTCTTCTTGTCACAGAAATTCCCCATGAAAGACTTGGGAGATGCAACCTACATTCTGGGCATTAAGATCTATCGTGATAGATCTAATAGAATATTGGGACTTTCACAGTCCAGGTATATTGACACTATACTAAAGAGATTTAGTATGGAAGATTCCAAGCGCGGTAATATGCCCGCTTGTCACGGGATTACCCTCTCAAAAGAGATGTCTCCAAAGAGTGATGAAGAGAGGGCTCGCATGGGCATTATACCCTACGCTTCGGCAGTAGGATCTATAATGTATGCGATGTTATATACAAGACCAGATGTAGCTTACGCACTTGGTGTGGTAAGCAGGTATCAATCTGACCCAAGTGAGAAACATTAGATAGCGGTAAAGAACATTCTCAAGTACCTGAGAAGGACTAAGGAGATGTTCTTAGTTTACGGTAATGGGGACCTCCAGGTAGAGGTTTTTACCGACTCTGGCTTCCAAAGTGATAAAGATGATTCTAAATCCATTTCGGGTTTTGTGTTTACCCTCAATGGAGGGGCAGTATGTTGGAAGAGTTCCAAACAAGATACCGTCGTAGACTCAACTATGGAGGCTGAGTATATAGCTGCTAGTGAAAAGAGGCTGTCTGGATGAGGAAGTTCATCGCTGAACTTCAGGTGGTTCCGTCCATTGCCAATCCAATACCTTTGTATTGTGATAACAATGGGGCTGTAGCATTAGCGAAGGAACCAAGGTCCCATCAGAAATCCAGGCATATCTTAAGGCGTTTTCACCTGATCAGGGAGATCGTGGATCGTCGGGAGATCTAGGTACGGAGAGTGGACACAAAAGACAACACGGCAGATCCATTCACCAAGGCCATCCCTCAAGTCCAGTTCGAGAGGCTGTTTGAGATGTTGGGCATGCGGTACGCCAGCAACTGGATCTAATGTAGACAGTGGGTACTCATTACGCCAATTGTAGGCCTAAGTGCAAGTGGGAGATTGTTGGATATATATGCCCTAGAGGCCTTCATTGTCTAGGATGCTAGGGATATGTATGTACATGACAATCTTGCTTGATATGATAGTATACTATTTAGTTTGTCTTTATCTTAATGTGTGATATATTTTACTCTGTATTTATAAATATGTTGATAAAGCCCATAGGTTGTTTGCCTGACTACCGGCGTTGTGATGGCAGTCATACTTGTAGGAGCTGGATAGTCAATACGCACATCCTTAAATGTCCCTGGTCGCAGGAGTATCGAGACAGGGCATCGATGCTCCAGAGTAGACTAGTGTATACATATCTAGACCCTGACGATGGGCGATGGATTGGTCCCACAGCCATTGGTGGAGTGCACCTAAGATTGTATACAGATGCTCACTGAGTGTGAGTACACCGGACAGGACTCGCCGAGAACTGAATGGATGGTATTTAAACCTAACGTCAGATAGCAGTTCTCAGGTGACATGTGAGCAGATAGTCCGTTGACTTAAGGTCGTCATTTGTCTCGTGTGAGTTCCCACTGTGCTTTGATTACTACCCTACCACGTTCAAAGGAGTCGTGCAAACAGGTGTTAGTGTATATGCCCTAGAGGCCATTACTGTATCATACTAGTTTGTATATTACTTGATGGAAGCTTGGGATATTCACAGTTGTATAGACAATCTTGCTCAAAATGGTAGTATGCTACTTGGTTTGTCTCTACTTTAATATGTGCATGTATTTCTTTTAGCATATCGCTCATACATATTAGTAGAGCCCTTAGGATCTTTGCTTGATTACCAACGTTGTGATGGCAGTCACACTAGTGGGGGCTGGGTAATCTACAAGCACATCCTTATACAGGTCCCTAGTCGTAGGATTATCGAGACAGGGCATCGAGACTCCGGAGTAGAGTAGCGTATACGCTTCTCATCCCAGCATAGGAGATGGTATGTCCCACAGCCGTCAGTACGTCATACTTGAGATAGTATGCGGGTGCTCGTTAGGTTACGAGTACACTGGACAGGACTCGTCGGGAACTGTTGGATGGTACTATACCTATCGTCAGTTATCAGTTCCCAGGTGACATGAGTACAGCTTAGTCCGCTGACTTGACACTGTTACTTCGCCTCGAGTGTGTTCCCACTGTACTTTGATTACTACCCTACCACGGCTCAAAAGAGTTATGCAAACAGGTAGCAGTTGGGTGCAGTCCCGAAGCACTTGGAGGCAGTGACGGTTAGACAAGATTCGTCTCTCCCGGTATTGGGGGTTGATATCGCGCTGTGTCTAGGAGAGCCATTACACAAGTAGTGCCTGGCCAGAGCAAGCGAGATATACTGGTAGGTTTTCAGTGTTATCTCAGGGTGTTCTGGGCTACACTCTGACACGACTTGTACCGCTATTAGGGGACTGACGTTTACCGCCCCCTAGGCCCGCCATGCGATATTCTCAGACGAATGGACCAGACTGTACGGAGACTGTCACATTTAGGCTCAGTAGGAGTTCAGATGGGTTTCACCTCGTCCATCTTCTTATCGGCATCTACCTGGGGGCCGTTACGCACAGCTAGTGCCGCTTGCGGTCTGTGGTTAAACCCACTGCCAGCATAGTGTCGAGTCTTTAGAGTCCCACACAGAGAGCTATTCGCCTTTAGGGAAAAGAGTAGAGGTCGCATGGTTTTGCGACAAGGTTCGGTCACATCCGCGCACTTGTGCATGTTTGGTGTCCGGGCAGTTATTACTAGCGGGCTTTGGTTTAAGCCAGATCCTAGTATACGTTTCGGGATTGGTTTTTGTCTCTTTGTATTCGTGTTCCTCGGAACACGGATGCGGGTGTGTATGCACAGTTGAAAGAGACAGAGGCAGAGGATCTCTTTGTATTCGTGTTCCTCGGAACGCGGATGCGGGTGTGTATGCACAGTTGACAGAGACAGAGGCAGAGGATTCTCATTAGGGTTGTTGACTGTTGACTTTTTCTAGACCCAAATGAGAATAGGAAATATGATTAATAATAATATTAATTAAGTATTGTTATGCCATGGTTGGGTTGAAAGTTTTACTTTGTTGACTTGTTGACTTTGTTGACCGGTTGACTAGTTTGGACTTGTTGACCATCATCATTGCATGAATATCATTTCATAGCTATGACTTTTTGGCTTGCTTGTTGTTCTTTACAACATGAGTGCATGAAATGATAATGCCATTGACATGAACCATCACAAAATACTTTAATTATTATTATTATAATGATTATTTTCTTTTTGAGAGCATGGTTGCAAAAGTCTTGCTCATTCTTTCATTTCTTTTCTCTCTCATGCTCAAGCTCTCCCTCTTCCTCTTGCTCTCTCTCTCTAGTTCATGGTTCCATTGTCTCATCTGTTGAGAAGCAAGAACCATAAAGATCAAAACCTATTACACTTCTCTACTCATCCTAGTTCACAAGGTCTAGCAAGCCAAGTGTTCTAGTTTCTTCTAGTTTGAAGTAGAAGCCAAAAGGTAGAAGCTTTCGGGTGGATCCATCTTCGGCGCGAAGAGACGACGAGGTGAGGCCGATCCGACCACTGCAAGGAGTTGAAGACGAAGGAGTTCAAGTTAAGGTATAACCCCCTAACCGAGTAGGTAAAACTCCTAGTTAGGTTGTTAGGTAGTTGTTTAACAAAGATCCGTATTTTGAGTCTATGTTACCATCCTAGAAAAATCGTTTTTCACCATTTCCGCAACCCCAAAGAACCGAGGATGGGTAACGTGGACTTACAACAGGTTTTAGTTGGGCACAGTCCCGAGCCACGTGGAGGCAGTGAGCGACTGTTAGGGATTCGTCTCTCCCGGTATAGGAAGTTGATATCGCACAGTGATCGGTTGGTCATTACCATAAGTCCCTGGCCAGGGCTGATTGAGAATTGCTGATGGACTGATCAGTAGATTCTCGGATGGGCTTGAGCCATGCCGGCACGACTTGTACGGTTGTTAGGGGTCTGACGTTCACCACCCCCTAGACCATACATGCGATACTCTTAGACGAACAGACCGAACTGCGCGGATATTGTCACGGACAGGCTCAGTAGGAGTTCGGATGGGTTTCCTCATCGGCCTTCTTATCGACATCTACCTGGGGACCGTTACGTACAGCTAGTGCCGCTTGCGGTCTGTAGTTAAACCCACTGCCAGCGTAGTAGTCGAGTCTTTAGAGTCCCACACAGAGATTTCCCAACTCCAGGCGAAACGATATAGTGGTCGTACGGTTTTACGACAAGGGTTCAGACGCATACGTGTTTAAACGCACGTACGACGTTCGGACAGTTTTTACTAGCCGGCTTTGGTTTAAGCCAGATTCTATTATCAGGTTATTGGATTTATACAGTCTAAAGTTTTTCCGTGTTTTCACGGATAGGTGGGGCGTTCTCATAATTATACGGGAAGCTTCTAGAAGCATGGTGACTTGAGGGTTTAGGTGGCATTATCATTAAATGATATTGTGACTCATTATGTGTGATTCATCATGTCATTAATGCATTATTAAATGCTTAATGACTCACATAGTGAATCACTCATAATGCATTAATGTAGCATGATGAATAATCTCATTTTATTCATTTATTCATTATGCTTCATATATCAAGTGAGAAACAATATCATTATCATTATCTTCTTTACCTTCTCTCTCCTTAAGCTCACTCTCTCTTCAAACTCTAATCCT
Organism: Agapanthus africanus; assembly: GCA_030015575.1. Classification (NCBI taxonomy): domain Eukaryota; kingdom Viridiplantae; phylum Streptophyta; class Magnoliopsida; order Asparagales; family Amaryllidaceae; genus Agapanthus; species Agapanthus africanus. The sequence goes on along the minus strand of CM057346.1, from coordinate 99,971,525 downwards.
ACCACTCATGAGTTGAGATCAAGGATTAGAATAGACTAAACACTCCATAACCTAACTATATATTATCTAAGTTCCTTTGATTAGCAACTAGAGAAACTTAGTTACCTCAAGTTTGGAGGTGAAGCTTGGATTAGGGTTCTCGGGTGGATCATCTATCACTTAGAGGAGGCCGAGGAGGACGTAGAGAACGAAAAGACGAAGGACACGATTCACTAGGTATAATCTCTTTAGCAAAGATCTTCGGTTAGTCGATGTACACTTATAGAACAAGATCGTTTTTCAAATTTCCGCCTCCCCGCAACTCGTAGGGTGTTGCACATCGACTTACAGTGGTATCAGAGCCTCACTAAACAATAATTAACTCATTTGCAAAGTTGTATGAATTTCGAACGTAAAACAAACCGGAAAATATACCGATATCACATAGTTTCTGTCGATTTTAAAATGAGGCCCAAAAATTTTTCAGGGACCTCCAGAATAACCTACATGAAATTATAAGAACACAGGAAAAAATGGGTTCCTGAATCGGCCATACAGCCGTGGAACCGCGGCCGATCCCACCAATCCGCCGCGGATCCGCGGCCGAGTTGAGGCCGATTCAACCCAGTTTTTCCCTGTGGCTCTTCTGTGATGTTTTGTATTTTCTGGTATGATTTATTTTCTGCTCAAGTTTCATATTTACAGAGAAGTTTTGGAGTAGAATCTAATGTGTTTGATCGATCGAAATTATACGATGTTTGCTTATTTTGATTATATCTGTGAATTGTATTATATGTTCGTAAACCTCCCCTAACTGCTAGTATGTCGGTTGGCAGGGGGTTGCACATATCTGTGATGTTTTTAACTGTTTGTGATTATGAACTGTATTGGATTGTTGTGATGATTAGCCGGGGTTTTGTGATGGGTTTTTGTATTAATTCATTCGATGTAAATGTAATAAGTTGTAATATTATTTTGTGGGGAACATCCAGGTTGCGGTTGTAGCCACCGTTGTATTATTTCTTTTTACTGTTTTTTGCTCCTAGGATAGACCCAAGGTGGGGTGCACAAACTACCGGGTATTTCGAAGTGTTTAGTGGCCTACTCACGTCGTTGAGGGAAACCGCATCACTTCGGGTACTTGGCGGGTAGTTTGCCGTACCCGTAGGGGTCTGGGGAGGGGTAATGGCTATTCATCACAACTGTGTAATCCATCTTTCGTTGCAGGCTCAAAAGAAACGCGGATTGCTTGCATATCCAATAAAGTTTATCGGTGATCTGGAATGACTATTATTGCGTCTGACGAATGTACAATATCTATATATGATAGCTATTTAGACGCCACTTATGTTTTACACCCGCGCTAGCCCAGCCCCCGCTCTGCCGTTAGTTAAGTAACCTAACGGATGATGATGGGACCCCGTGGCGAATGCGGATGGCATAAGAGGACGTTGTATTTTCGTTGTTATCTGTAATGATAGGTTAATGATGGGACGCATTATTATTAATGCAGAGAAAATAAAACCTAAACAGAATCGTTGGAACAATTTCAAAACCACTCGGTTTTCTTCAAAAAGCAAATTTTAAATGCGGAGCTTAAACCACTCCTTTTAAAAAGGGCTATCTTAGTTCCTTCGATCATATCAAGTTCACTACGTTAACGGTTTTTTGCCAAAAACCAGCTGTAACCCTCCGTCGTTTCAAATAGACATCACATCGTATTCATGCTATGCTTGTTGGCCTACGTCAAGGCATAGTGTATGTCACGCCCCGCTTCCCAAAATACGGAATACGAGGGGTTGATAAGGCCAGCCATGCTCCTACGGTCAAGGAAACATCCTACCATGGTCACACTTCGGCTTCTAGCTTTACATGGTAATTAGTAAATAATTCGCAGGCAATGAGAAATGCAGTAACTGAAACGAAACAATATAAAGAACTGACCTGATGGGAAACAAAAGGTATAACCCTGGATAGCTAATCAAGATGTCCGTGATGTACGTCTAGTCCTGGCCCAGGCTAAATCTTCTCCTCACACTGAGCATGCATACTCAGGTCGTCAGAGCGACACAAAAGCAATATAATATGTATAAACAAGTGATAACTCTAACAGCGATAATAAATATATATAACAGTAAATTAATGACGGTACAGGTATGAACGTGCAGTAATCAATGCAGTGGAACAGTAAAAGCAATAGAATGATATGCCACGTATGTCAACACAGTAAGTATGTATATCGATGCTATCATCCCTATCAGTCTCTAAGTCTCACTGTACAGGTCACTAAGCCTATCGTCAGTCCAAGTGTGAGAGTCAACCACTCGCGAGTGTCCTCCACCCAAGGGTAGAACCCAAGAGTAAGGGACCACGGGTCCAACATGTATATCACGGTAATAATCATGTACCCTGTAAATCTCCATATATCTCCCTAAATATATAAGCCGGCATGGGACTCCCGAGATTCTGTTGAACTCACACTCAAACTACCCCACACCCCGTGGTCTATATCAAACGCTAACCATAACCTCAAATACCAATCGGTCTGTGACAAGTCTGCACGAGAACTGGAGGCAGGACCTCCATCAAGCACGTCCTGACTAATACCTAAGATAAATGGCGGTGTCTGGTGCCTTATCTGTGATACCCGTGCAAGAGCTTCCATAAGTGTCCCATACCACTTATAGTTACACGTACACGCGTCCCACAGACGTCGACAATACAATAGAATCATAAGGTTCACTGATTGTGTACAAGTACGTATCACTTTCACTTAATCACTGATACACGAACACTAACGTACTTGCCACAATCATCACTAATACCTAACACTGGGTATGCACATTATCACTAAGTTATCAATGCAGTGACATATGTAATATGATGCGTAAACATTATGTAAAGTATGATTAGGATGTCATAAAACAGTATTCTACCACTTGCACGATTTATTATAAATCATACGGTTATAGTTTAGCAAAACGATGAACAGGGAATAAATAGTATGTTCAGTTATCTATCCATCGAATTTAGTTTCATGCCAATCGGGTTCCAGGATCACTAATTATAGCCATTTCATTTTAAGCGTTCACGGCTGGAAATCCGGTTTCAGAATCGGAAGTCCGTTTCGCAACGCATTTTAATCCTATTTGGGATCAGATTTTAGCCATGCTACAGTTGAACAAAAGCTAGGGTTTTCAGTTAGGTTTTCAACGCAATAGATGGACCCTCAATCGCATATGTACGTCGGGAGATATACACTGTTTAATACTAGTATGTTAATTCTGATTCTGTTAAGACTGTTATACGTCCCCATCTTTTAAATTACAGAATAAATAAAAAACGATAACGAAACATAATGAAACCACTTGTGTTATCTAGCTAACAGATTCACCTATAATAAACAGTGAAGTTCCGCAACCTACGAGTTAAGGAAACAGGGTGGTGTTCATTGCGGGACAGCACACGGTAAATAGAGTCGCTCTGGACTGCAGTCCAGAGTTGCACTCCGATCCAAATATTGTCATAGTTTAAGTACAGAAACTAATATAAACTTGCATAGGGTTAAATTTCATCGAGTCGGCTTCAATTTGAGCCCTCGAACGCATCATTCCAGTAAGTATATAATTTATGGTGATTTTAACGGTTTTCAAGTACAATAAAATTCCAGTTTTACGAGTAAACTTGGGGGTAGTCATTTTAGTCGTTAACGGTCATATTTTCCAGCGAAATTCACACACTAGATTCATAGCCATACAGGCCAAATTATACAATTGAATTCCGCCAATTTAAATGATGATTTCCATTGAGAACATGCATCGAACAGTTGCGACGTAATATTTAACAGAAAAGTAAAACATGGGATATACATGATTTGTAACTTGTAATTATCATAAAGTAGCAAGTAGAAAGTAGAGAATTTGCCTGGAAATATCTTGGGGATGCACGACAGCGACGCGGTCTATTGCAATGGCACGACACGATCACGGCGCAAATACGACAAAGATTGGCCTCGGCTCGAGCTTCGCTTGACGGCAACGACGGCGACTGAAACTGCGGCGTTTGGGACGATTGCAAGTGATTGATGAAATTTCAAGGCATGGAGCTGGCAAGATGGTCTGGGCACTGCGGGACATAGAGATGGCGGCAACAGTGGGCATGGCTTGGGCACGATGGCGGTATTGCGCAGCAGTGAGGATGTGATGGCGTGAGGTGGAGGCGGTGGTCTTGACCGGTGGTAGGGTGAAACTGCTGTGAGATAGAGACGGGTGAGGAGCGTGGAGCTCGGGTGCGTGGAGAGAGGGATTTAGAGAGAGAGAGTTAGGGAGAGAGAGAGTTTTTTTTTAGAGAGAAGGAGAGAGAGATCAGAGAGAGAGAGAGACAGAGAGTGAGGGATCAGAGAGAGAGATAGAGGAAGAGAGAGGGGGAGAGACAGTAGATCGTGGCGACGGCGATGATGATGATGATGGGGTCGACGACGGTGCAGTGGGCCCGCCGGCAAGAGGGTGCAGGGGTGGAGCTCGGGTACGGTGCTTGGAAGGAGAAAGCGATGGCGGTGGCTCCGGTGGGTCGCAGCGACGAGGTGGGTGCTTGGTGAGCAGGAGGAGGAAGTCGAGGGAGGGTGGTGAAGAGATGAGGGTGGTGATGAGGGTCTGACGAGATGGCCGACGGAGTGGGGTGACGGCGACGGAGGAGGCGTGGGCTCGAGAGAGGGAGAACGGGAGTGAGGGGGCTCGGAGCGAGAAGGGTGGTGAAGAGGAAAGAGAGGTATGGGAGACGGGGTCATGAGGGTTGCGCGTCGTGGGGAGTAACTATGCATGCGTGAGCGGGGGCGGGGGCGAAGGAGGCGGCGTGGATTACGGTGAAGGAAGCGGGATGGGGAGGTTACCGTTGGGGAAGAGGGAGGTATAAGGTGCGGGTCGGGTTTGGGGAAGCGGGTGAGAGGGAAAAGAGTGGGCCGGGCCTGGGATAAAAGTTAATCAATTAATAAATGAAAAAGAGTGGGCTGAGGAAGAACGGGTCGGGGTTTTAAAGGGAAATTAAATGGGAAAATTAAAGGGAGTGGGCCTGGAAGCTACTGGGCCGGCTTATTAAAAGAAAAATCAAAGAATAAATACTATAAGGTATGGGCCGGGGCTGAAATAAAATGAGGGGAAGAAAAATAGAGAAATGGGATTTGTTTAAAAATGAAACGGGCTGAGGAAAAAGTTCGGGCTTGGTTTTAATTAAAGAAGTGAGCTGAGTAAATTATGGGAATAGAAAAAGTGAAGATTTAGGGTTTGGGGTTTCTTTAAAATAATTAAATAACAAAATTTATGGTTTAAAGAGAAATACGGATTTTAGGCGTATAAAAAGAACCGGTATATTGCAAACATAGGCGAAAGCCAATATATTGCAAACTAACACATAGAGATTTACTAGAAATACGTGGACGAAGAAATTCGAAGGTATAAATACGTAAGAATAACATACAAAAAGATAGGTCTAAATAGGTGTAAGGCAGGAATATCTATAGGGGCAACTACATGTATACGAGAATAGCAATAACCACAATAACGAACAATTATAATCAAGGCGTGTTCGATAAAAGTCGAAACCCAAATATGTGCACATCTAAGTATATCAAAAATAGCAAGCAAAAATAATAAGTATAAGGCTCAACCACTTATAATAGTAAGCATAGGCATAATACTCGAAATAAGGTAACGATAATAAAGTAGTGAAAGATTTGTCGGTAGGTTAAAACTCTTTAGGATAATGTATCGGTCAAATAACGTAGGAAACTCATATAGTGAAAATAAGAATCATGAAACGAAAATAGGCGCGATGTAAGGTTGCGCTACTGAAAATAATGGGAAAGCTAGTAGTGGAGTACTTGAAATGCGTAAAACGGGAATAGTCGATAAAACACACTCTTCGATAAATATAAAATAATGAAAACCAAATTTTCGAATAAAAAGTCCCTAAATATATATAGGGTAATAGGAAAACAAAATGTATAGGGTTAGCTAGGGTAGGGATTACAATGGAGTGTGGCTCATTCAAAGGTCGGAGTGTGACGGCTTTAGACTGAAAGTCGAAGAGATTGGGGTCGGGTCAGCACAGGAAGTAAGGATGAGCAACAATGGACTACAAGGGTAAAAACATGGGGAGGAAAACAGTTGGTACATCACACGAATCAAAGTTTGAAGGGTTAGCGAACTCGGAAATTTCACAAGAAATGTTCTCCTCCTAAAAGGATCTTAAACGGGGCATAGACGAAGGATGAAGGTGGACCTCTACAAGATCGGGTGTGGTACTGGTTAATCTGAGTGAGGGTTAAGGCAATGTGAGGAGTAGAGGTGGACAGCCCTCAGTAGGAAAATAATTGTATAGGAGAAATAATCAAGCGGCAAGTGAACTAAGAAGATCGAAAGATTAGCGAACTCAGCAATTTTTTTCATTCCAGAAGATTTCAAACAAAGCATTCTCAAAGATGAAAGGTGGCCCTAAACTATACACAGATTTATTTGGCCAGAAAGACAACATTAAAAAGGAATCCCGTCAGTCGCGGTTGTGGAGATTCAGCAGGTTGCGGTAGGCTCACGCACTCAGGTAGGGACGTCCATTTCCATAGCGCCTCGCGGGGACCGCCATTGGGAGTTCTTCCACAGCAGGGTCTTGATCTTCTGGTCGTCCTTCCTCGGATGGAGCTTCTTCATCGAGATCCGATTCCATGTGATTCTCTTTTCCTGGATTCTCTTCCATGGGATTTTCCTCTACTGGATTTTCTTCCATCGGTTCTTCCTCGGGGTCTTCCTCTATCGGGTTCTCTTCAGGGTCTCCTTCCTCTTCGTCGGAATCGCCTATCATGACAAACTCGGGGGCGGCTGCTCCTTTGTCCTCTGAATTGTTGTTTCCGACATTGACCTGGGGATCGTTGATCTCATCATCAGAACTCATCAGTGTGCGGTCTAAGGAAACGCATGACTGTGCATTCTCATCTAGATGCGGCGCTGCTCCAGGGTGGGCCATGGTCTGAAAGGAAAGAGTCATGATTAGTCAGTGGAATACATCAAGAAAATAGCTCAGGGTATGAAGTATAGGAAAATATGCGGTGGCAGGAACTGAAAAATCAGGATAGAAACGTTGTGATAATGAATAGTATGAATAAGGGGGAAAGACAAGAGAATGATACATATATTACAATTCAAAGTTTTTATTGCATTCAACTAAAATTTCGACGGATACAAGATTTCAAACGAAAAGAAATATTTATAAGAGGATGACAACATTTTATTAAAAGCAGAAAATGTGATAACTCTTCTTCGATTACTAGACCACTGCATTCTCGTCACGCGAGTTGAATCCTGAGCTGGGTCCGCCTTATCCTCGAAGTTCGAACTACGCAATCATCATCACTTGGCAGGAGTGGAGAGTGTGGACGAGTCTCCTCCTTGCAGCTCTTTCCTTTTTGGGCAACCGCTGATGAGAAGTTCGCTGGATCCGCAAATCAGACATTTCCCTTGGGCGCGGCGACAATCCCTCTGAAGATGTCCTGGCCTCTTACAGTACCCACAACATGGGGTCTTCTGCTGCTTCTGTTGCGGGGAAACAAATTGGCGCTTCATCTTCTTCTTTTTTCCTCGTCTAACAGGGATCCCTTTATGTTTTGAGACTCCCGCTGGTGCCCGATTCACCTGCCTTCTCAGTCCTTCAGCTAACAAATCATTCGTTCGCTCATGGGCTTCCTTCAGACCTTGCAGTACACTCAGAATCTCGACGGTCTGAATCTGGGGAGTGAAGATAGATGAAGAGTCGTTGGAAGACATGATCCTGAAACAATAATTTTGAGGATGATATAAGGCACAAGCTATAAGAATCAAGATATAATATGGGTTGGACAAAGATTCAAGAATATCAGATGTGATGAAATTCATTACAAGTGGAAAATCAACTGTATGACTCTAAGTTACTTAAACAGAGTACGGTAGTGTAACTATGATGTAGTTCACAATTACAACCACGTAACTTTGCCAAGTCACCCGAAACCTTAGCGGATGGATAACAGAATACTCGATGTGAATATGGATCAAGAATGACAAGTTTACAACCTAGACCAAGGAATGTCTTAGATTGCCAAGCTATACACTGAAAACTGGAATCCCAATCGAAGCAAAGCCAGGGCTCTGGGGTTGACCAGGCCAGCCATGCTCCTACGGTCAAGGAAACATCCTACCGTGGTCACACTTCTGGCTTCTAGCTTTACATGGTAATTAGTAAATAATGCGCAGGCAATGAGAAATGCAGTAACTGAAACGAAACAATATAAAGAACTGACCTGATGGGAAACAAAAGGTATAACCCTGGATAGCTAATCAAGATGTCCGTGATGTACGTCTAGTCCTGGCCCAGGCTAAATCTTCTCCTCACACTGAGCATGCATACTCAGGTTGTCAGAGCGACACAAAAGCAATATAATATGTATAAACAAGTGATAACTCTAACAGCGATAATAAATATATATAACAGTAAATTAATGACGGTACAGGTATGAACGTGCAGTAATCAATGCAGTGGAACAGTAAAAGCAATAGAATGATATGCCACGTATGTCAACACAGTAAGTATGTATATCGATGCTATCATCCCTATCAGTCTCTAAATCTCACTGTACAGGTCACTAAGCCTATCGTCAGTCCAAGTGTGAGAGTCAACCACTCGCGAGTGTCCTCCACCCAAGGGTAGAACCCAAGGGTAAGGGACCACGGGCCCAACATGTATATCACGGTAATAATCATGTACCCTGTAAATCTTCATATATCTCCCTAAATATATAAGCCGGCATGGGACTCCCGAGATTCTGTTGAACTCATACTCAAACTACCCCACACCCTGTGGTCTACATCAAACGCTAACCATAACCTCAAATACCAATCGGTCTGGGACAAGTCTGCGCAAGAACTGGAGGCAGGACCTCCATCAAGCACGTCCCGACTAATACCTAAGATAAATGGCAGTGTCTGGTGCCTTATCTGTGACACCCGTGCAAGAGCTTCCATAAGTGTCCCATACCACTTATAGTTACACGTACACGCGTCCCACAGACGTCGACAATACAATAGAATCATAAAGTTCACTGATTGTGTACAAGTACGTATCACTTTCACTTAATCACTGATACACGAACACTAACGTACTTGCCACAATCATCACTAATACCTAACACTGGGTATGCACATTATCACTAAGTTATCAATGCAGTGACATATGTAATATGATGCGTAAACAGTATGTAAAGTACGATTAGGATGTCATAAAACAGTATTCTACCACTTGCACGATTTATTATAAATCATACGGTTATATTTTAGCGAAATGATGAACGGGGAATAAATAGTATGTTCAGTTATCTATCCAGAGAATTTAGTTTCATGCAATCGGGTTCCAGGATCACTAATTATAGCCATTTCATTTTAAGCGTTCACGACTGGAAATCCGGTTTCAGAATCGGTTGTCCATTTTTCAACGCATTTTAATCCTAGTTGGGTTCAGATTTTAGCGATGCTACAGTTTAACGAAAGCTAGGGTTTTCAGTTAGATTTTCAACGCAATAGACGGAATCTCAATCGCATCTGTATGTCAGGAGATATACACTGTTTAATACTAGTATGTCAATTCTGATTCTGTTGGGACTGTTATACGTCCCCATCTTTTAAATTACAGATTAAATAACAAACGATAACGAAACAGAATGAAACCACTTGTGTTATCTAGATAACAGATTCACCTATAATAAACAGAAAATTTCCGCAACCTACGAGTTAAGGAAACAGGTTGGTGTTCATTGCGGGACAGCACACAGTAAATAGAGTCGCTCTGGACTGCAGTCCAGAGTCGCTCTGGACTGCAGTCCAGAGTCGCACTCCGATCCAAATATTGTCACAGTTTAAGTACAGAAACTAATAGAAACTTGCATAGGGTTAAAGTTCATCGAGTCGGCTTCGATTTGAGCCCTCGAACGCATCATTCCAGTAAGTATATAATTTATGGTGATTTTAACGGTTTTCAAGTACAATAAAATTCCAGTTTTACGAGTAAACTTGGGGGTAGTCATTTTAATCGTTAACGGTCATATTTTCCAGCGAAATTCACACACTAGATTCATAGCCATACAGGCCAAATTATACAATTGAATTCCGCCAATTTAAATGATGATTTCCATTGAGAACATGCATCGAACAGTTGCGACGTAATATTTAACAGAAAAGTAAAACATGGGATATACACGATTTGTAACTTGTAATTATCATAAAGTAGCATGTAGCAAGTAGAGAACTTGCCTGGAAACGTCTCGGGGATGCATGGCAGCGACGCGTTCTATTGCAATGGCACGACGCGATCACGGCGCAAATATGACAAAGATTGGCCTCGGCTCGAGCTTCGCTTGACGGCAACGACGGCGACTGAAACTGCGGCGTTTGGGACAATTGCAAGTGATTGATGAAATTTCGAGGCATGGAGCTGGCAAGATGGTCTGGGCACTGCGGGACATGGAGATGGCGGCAACAGTGGGCATGGCTTGGGCACGATGGTGGCATTGCGCAGCAGTGAGGATGTGATGGCGTGAGGTGGAGGCGGTGGTCTTGACCGGTGGTAGGGTGCAACTGCGATGAGATGGAGACGGGTGAGGAGCGTGGAGCTCGGGTGCGTGGAGAGAGGGATTTAGAGAGAGAGAGAGAGTTAGGGAGAGAGAGAGAGAGTTTTTTTTTTAGAGAGAGGGAGAGAGAGCTCAGAGAGAGAGAGACAGAGAGTGAGGGATCAGAGAAGAGAGAGAGACAGAGGAAGAGAGAGGGGGAGAGACAGTAGATCATGGCGACGGCGATGATGATGATGATGGGGTCAACGACGGTGCAGTGGGCCCGCCGGCGAGAGGGTGCAGGGGGTGGAGCTCGGGTGCGGTGCTTGGAAGGAGAAAGCGATGGCGGTGGCTCCGGTGGGTCGCGGCGATGAGGTGAGTGCTTGGTGAGCAGGAGGAGGAAGTCGAGGGAGGGTGGTGAGGAGATGAGGGCGGTGATGAGGGTCCGACGAGATGGCCGGCGGAGTGGGGTGATGGCGACGGAGGAGGCGTGGGCTCGAGAGAGGGAGAACGGGAGTGAGGGGGCTCGGAGCGAGAAGGGTGGTGAAGAGGAGAGAGAGGTGCGGGAGACGGGGTCGTGAGGATTGCGCGTCGTGGGGAGTAACTGTGCATGCGCGAGCGGGGGTGGGGGCGAAGGAGGCGGCGTGGGTTACGGCGAAGGAAGCGGGATGGGGAGGTTACCGTTGGGGAAGAGGGGGGTATAGGGTGCGAGTCGGGTTTGGGGAAGCGGGTGAGGGGGAAAAGAGTGGGCCGGGCCTGGGATAAAAGTTAATCAATTAATAAATGAAAAAGAGTGGGCTGAGGAAGAACGGGCCGGGGTCTTAAAGGGAAATTAAATGGGAAAATAAAAGGGAGTGGGCCTGGAAGCTGCTGGGCTGGCTTATTGAAAGAAAAAACAAATAATAAATACTATAAGGTATGGGCCGGGGCTGAAATAAAATGAGGGGAAGAAAAATAGAGAAATGGGATTTGTTTAAAAATGAAACGGGTTGAGGAAAAAGTTTGGGCTTGGTCTTAATTAAAGAAGTGGGCTGAGTGAATTATGGGAATAGAAAAAGTGAAGATTTAGGGTTTGGGGTTTCTTTAAAATAATTTAAAAACAAAATTTATGGTTTAAAGAGAAATACGGATTTTAGGCGTATAAAAAGAATCGGGTATTACAGTGTATGGTAGCAGTGTGTTTGCTTATTTGTTGCATAGATGGATGCATTAGTATAGGACAGACGTACAGCCTTGTTGGCCTACGTCAAGGGCATGTACGATGTACCTAAATTAATCAGGACAACGACGGGTAGAACTTGACTTGCGTCTTATGATTTGTTGGCCTACCTCAAGGTCATAAGAGCTTGGGGTAAAAACCATATCGGGGGTTTCAAACATAAAGGAAACTTGCAGATTTAGCATACCTTCTGGAGTGTGGTGACTAGAGTGGCTTCCATCTAGGGCATCATGCAATGATAGTTGGATCCCGATCCCACTGATGAGTAGGATTACTCTCGGGAAACTTTCTCACTTAACAATCAATGCTATAAACCAAGTAGGTGTCTAGAAAGGTGTTAGAGGGGCTACGCCTCCAGGAAAAAGAGGTTATTTAATTAAGGAACTTCGCCAAAGCGTTGGAAAACCTCCCTCGAAGTACCAACACTGGCCTGGCTGAAAGGTTAAGCAAGTATTGTGACGTGTGATTAAATCCTGACTAATTCTTCTTTTAGGTTTTGAAGAAGGATTTGAGGAAACAGTGGGAGCCATCCTGTTTAGATAAACTAATAACCAATCTAAACTTGCTAGAGCATATGCTGAGTGTTTTCTTTTCTCTCTCTCTGGCAGCTACCATGACAGGACTAAAACTATTACTTGAAAAAAATATACTGACCGGGCAGAACTATAAAGATTGGTTAAGGAACGTCAACATTGCACTGACTTATGACAAAGCAGCATATGTTACCACCGCTGTTTCTCCCTTTATCCCAGGACCAGATTCCTCAGTTGTGGACTGTAGGGTTCCTAGGCACACTAGTGAGGTCTCACAAGCCATCAATCATGCCAATTTCAAAAATTCTAGGTGCCGAGAAACCCGACTACGGACCGTTGGCTAGAAATCTAGGCGAAAATATAATCTAGTTAACAACTTAACTACAGTTTAAACGGAAATACAACCTTTGTAGATCCGGTGCTCCACCTCCATAGCTCCGCAACGAAGTCCCTTTGCTGTCCAAATGAATTCCCGGGCTCTAGCGTCGGCTTCGTCGGAGAAATGGCGAGCTAGGTCGTCGATGTCCATGCCGAAGATGATCTACGTCGAGACATCGCTAAATCAAGCTCCACCTTCACCAAGTCATGAAAACTTGTGAAGGAAACACACTCTACTACTTGGAAAGAGGTAGAGGATGAAGAAATAGGAAGTGGGTAGACTTTAGAATTGGATATCTCACTCATTTCCATCAATCACTATTGATGGAGCTTGCTTTCTTCAAGTGAAGAAAGGAAGAAGAAGAAAAATTATGTTATGATAAGTTCATTAAAAAAAGAAAAGAATAATCAATCCTTATCATAACATGACCATAGTTAAGCGTAGAGAACTAATCATGGTTTAATGCAATGGTTAGGGTTAAGCTAAAAACAAAATGGTCAACAAGTCAAAGCATTCATGAAGCTTCATGAATGAACAAAAGAAATGCCACCATTTTATCATTTCATTTCCTTTTTCCAATAAAAAAAAGATTAATAAATAAATGAATAAAATGAATAAGTAAATAGTAAACCCTAACGATTCCATTAACCAAGGTTTAATTCTATACACTTAATTAAAACGGCATGTATCATCAAACATGATACAAGCATGTGCACAAAATCATATCGCATATGCAATGCGCACACCCGAGCGAGAAAATCCATTTAAAGTGAATCGATACTAGTTAATGCAAAGTAATATATCAAATATATAATTATGCATTAAATCATTAAATCAACACTTGATTTAACGATCCGGTCATATCGCATATAACCGACTAGTATCATTAGTAACAACTTATCGAATCAACACTTGATCCGATAACCCGGCTATATCGCATATAACCGATCAATGTCACATCGCGAGAATCGAATATAGTATCACATACTGGTAGTATTCTCGGTCCCGCACATATCTCATATGCGCTCCTATTTCGTTTTGCTTGAGCCAGGAAACCTCTGTGTAGGACTCTAAAGACTCGTCAATACGCCGGCAGCAGATGATGATCATATCAAGCATCCACAAGCCGCAAGCGGTCTGCTAAATGTAACGGCCACCCAGGTATTGAGCGATCAGAAGATCGACGAGCAAGCCCGCTCACACTCCTGTGAATCCAACCAGTAACACTTACCGTACAGTTCGGTCTGTCCGTCTGATATGTCGCATATCTCGCCTAGGGGTGGTAAACGTCAGACCCCAATGCTTGATAAGTCGTGTCGATATGAGGTCTATAACAATTCGAGAAACTACTGGTAACACTTACCAGTAAATCTCAGCAACCCTGGCCAGGGATTTCCTGTTATAGCCAATCGAACACAGCGCAACATCAACTCCCTATATCGGGAGAGACGAATCCCCTCCTATCGCTCATTGCCTCCATGTGACTCGGGACTGTACCCAAAAACCACCGTTTTGCACGCCCTCTTGGACGTGGTAAGATGGAAATCAAAGCACAGTGGGAACCACACAAGACTCTATGACGATCTCGGGTCTACAGACTAACCTGTACCAGTGTCACCAGAGAACTGACATCTGATGTGAGGTATAATACCATCTGGGAGTTCTCGGCGAGTCCGTCCAGTGTACCCAGTCTCCACTGAGCACCCGTATATCATCTCTGATGTCAAACACCAATGGATATGGGATCATCCATCGCCCATCTATATAGGTCGAGAAGGTATACGCTAGTCTACTCTGGCATATCGATGCCCCGTCTCGATACACCCACGACTAGGGACGTTGAAGGATGTACTTATGGACCACCATGTCCCCACTAGTATGATCCGCATCATAGTCCAGGTAGTCAAGTACACATCCTAAGGGCTTTACCAACATGTAACAGAGAGACAATCAGCATACACGTTAAGGTAAAGAGTAACCAGATAGCATACTATCATGTCGAGCGAGAAAGTCCTCCCTATATATGTCCCAGCATCCACTACCATATACATCCTATGTACAGTAATGGCCTCTAGGGCATACATATAACTAACAATCTCCCACTTGCACTAGGGCCATCTGTAGCAGTGGTTGCAGTATCTCATACTCAACCATCCCATGAAAGTCTCTCTCTGGGAAAAGGCCTTTGTGAGTGGATCCGCTTTGTTGTCCTCTGAGTCTGCTCTCCATACCTCGATCTCCTTGGAGATCAACCATCTCCATGATCAGGTGATACTGCCTTAGAATATGTTTGGATCACTGATGGGACAGACGTTCCTTGGCATAAGCCACAACACCATTGTCATACAATGGGAGGAACTAAGTTCATCTCATGAACTAATATACACCCAGACAGCCTCTTTGGTAGCATATTAAGTAGCGATATATCCAGCCTTAATCGTCTAGTATGTCTCGGTATCTAGCTTGGAATTCTTCCAACATACCGTCCCTTTACTGAGGGTAAAGACAATGCCTGTGACTGATATTCAGTCGTTTTTATCACCCTGGAACCCTTCCAGTAATTCTCCTCAGGATCGATTGATACCATCTCACTACATCTAGTGAGTATCCTAACATCCAACTACATCTATCTCATAGATGAAAACTCAGGATTTAGGAGGTATCATTTTGATCCTATTTAGAGAATTATTGTGATAAACGGAGATTGATCGAGCGTAGCATAGGAAACTCTTTCCCTATCAAGAGTATGTTATCCACGTACTCTACGAGAATCGCCACCATACTCCCTACTACCTTTTTGTTTATACAAGGTTCATCTACCATTTTGATGATGTCAAACTTTTTGACTAATTCATCAAAACCGACGTTCCAACTCCGCGATGCCTGCTTTATCTTATAAAGCATCTTGTACACGTTTCCGCTGCTCCCACTGTTTACGAAGCCCTCTGGCTGTGTACTTATAGACGTCCTCTTCTAAAACATCATTTAGAAAAGCAGTCATGGCACCCAACCGCCAGATATCGTAGTCATGGTATGTAGCCGTGGCAAGTAGGATCTGGATGGACTTAAGCATGGCCACTTGAAAAGGTTTCATCATTATCCACACCTGGTCGATGACGAAAAGTTTTAACAAGTCTAGCTTTGAAAGTCTCAACTTTTCCATCTACACCAAGTAATCTTCTCAAGATATACTTGCTCCTGATGGGGATTTAACCCTTCAGATATAGCAACCAAAGTCCATACTTTGTTGGTGTACATGGATTCCATCTCAGATCGCTAAGCATCCAGCCATTCTTACAGAGTCCCACTCCTGATGGCCAGCTCGAAACTAGTTGGGTCATCATCTCATGATGCAACCTCGCTCCCACTGTCATAGAGAAACAGAAGTATCTCTCAGGTGGGTGAGGAACCCTACTAGATCGGCGGAGAGGCTGAGGTTCATTGGTAACTATTGAATCCTTTGGTTTTATCAAATCATCAGCTGCAGTTTGTATAGCTGGAACCTTTCCAGTTGTACATTACAGGCCTTGCCTCGAGCTTGTCCGGATTTTGCTTTTAGACATAGGCCGGTCAACCCCAAATCTTAACTAACTTAAGATATGGGCTCTTCCCTTTCCATATCACATATGAAGTGGTAGGCAACTGATTTGACTTGAACCCTGTTCAATAGGTATGCAGCTTCTCAAGTGCATAACTCCCAATAAGGAAATAGGTAACTCAGTAGTACTCATCATAGAGCACACCATATCACATAGGGTGCTATTGCTCCGCCCCGATATACCATCTTGCTATGGTGTATACGGAGGAGTAATGCTGAGAGAGAATCTCATTCTCCTTTAGAATAGTCCAGTATTTCCGTGCTCAAGTATTCTCCTCCTTGATCTCCTCATAGGACATAATACTTATACTCGTATTCTGGTTTTCTACTTCTCGCTTATATTCTGTGAATATCTTAAAAGGTTCGGACTTGTGTTTCAACAGGAACATAGGTCTGAATCTCGAAAGATCATCAGAGAATGTAATGAAGTATAAAGAACCAGTCCTGGCATGTGTAGACAGGAGACCTTACATACATCATCATGTATCAGTCCTAAGAGTTCATTAACTCTTTCTCTGTTTCCAATAAACAGAGCTGGTGTCATTATATCTTTGTGACATAACTGGCGAGTTTCACAAGATGTAGATTCAAACTGATTTAAATATGCATCTACATGTAACTTCAGCTAGTTGGATCACATTGATATGACCTAGTCTACAATGCCTCAAGAAGGATTCGTTCATTTCTGAACTCTTCCTCTTGTGTGCGTTCCGTATACTAAGAACTGTAGTTTGATTTAGAACATTAATGCTTTTAGATAACGTGCCTGAACCGATCAACTTTTGATATAGGAAATGTTCAAAACATTATCCAACAATACAAAATTTTATCATTTCTTTACTAATAAAGAGACTGATATGATTTTGTATATCAGGTTCGGTATCTAATAACATTCGTTCAGAATCAATGTATTTGTAATACAGGGTGACAGTGACCAACAGACTTGGCTGAAACACTTGCCCCGTTTTCTGCCTCATGAAACTTATCACCCGTTCTCAGTTCTTTACCTATCTGTAGCCCATGTAACATATTACATATGCGGGATCCTGATCCGGTATCATATACCCAGGACGTAAAGGACACTGAGAAACAGTTCTCTGTAATGAACACACCCGAAGATGATGCATCAGCATGCACTCTCTTCGTTTGGGCGGCACGGGAATTCTGGTATTCCCCAATTTCCTGCTCTGTCTTATAACAATTATAAGTTGGAGCGGGACCAACGTTCCCCAGCTCAGTATAACAAGCGGGTTCGGTCAATAATCCGTATTATTATCTTGATTAAGGCGTGATATGGTCGCTACCTGGAGAGAGAGAGAAGAAAACACTCAGCGTGCGCTCTTTCAAGAATAGATTGGTTATTATTTTATCTAATCAGGATGGCTCCCACTGCTTTTTATCAAATCTTCCTTCAAACCCTAAAAGGAAAGACTAGCCAGGATTAATTACATACTACAAGTTCGCCAATCTTTCAGCCAGGCCAGTGTCGGTACTTTGAGGGAGGTCCCCCGTGCTTTCGCACGAACCTAATTAGTGTAAACCTCGTTTTCCCAGAGGCGTAACCCCGTTGACACCTTTCTAGACACCTACTTGATCGGCTAATTGTAATATGTAAAACTCTCCCAGGAGTAACTCTTACTCGCAGCGGGTATCGGGATCCAACTATCTCATAGAAGGTATGCAATCTCATTGCAAATTTCAACACTTGAAATTCCCGATAATATTTTGCCCCTAGTGTTCTATGACCTTGACGAATGCCAAACAACCCATAGTCCACTAGTCAAGTTCAACCCGTACATTTCTTGATTGAATTAAACCCACCCGCACGACCCTTGACGAATGCCAAACAACGCCGTACGAATACCCTAATCCAATCGCATCATATGCTCAAGCAGATAAATACTAGTTAGATACCGTACACTACACCTTGACGAATGCCAAACTACCGCAGCACGAATACTAACTAGTACATATCTGAAATGACGGAGGGCAACGACAGGTTTTTCTGAAAACCTATTGCGTAATGAACTTGATATCGTTGTAGGATCGAATGAATTTTGAAATGGAGTGTTTTTGAGGCTTTTCTAGTTTTGCTACAGGAGTCACTCCCGGTGAAGGGATCGTCGGTCCTTTCCTCGTCGAATGAGGTGCGGGATATATCATATATATCACTGTGCAAAGTAAAAACTCTTAAAAGCAACCAAAAGACAAACCGAGTGTGTAGCATCTGCCAGTTATTGCTAAAGGAGTCACTCCCGGTGAAGGGATCTCAGTCCTTTCCTCATCGAATAAGGTGCAGGATATATCACATATACCTCTGTGCAAAGCAAGAATTGTAGCTACCTGTTTCATTTTGAAATTCGATTCTACAACATCTTAGGTTTCTTTTCTTTCATTAATCTCATTAATGAAGTCCCATCATTTAAATTACCTAAACATCACAGATAAATACGACGTACACTTATGCCATCCGCATTCGCCTCGATGTCCCCTCGTGCACCGTTAGGTTAGGTAACTAACGGCAGAACGGGGCAGGGCTAGCGCGGGTGTAAAATATAAGTAACGCCTATATAATATATCATATATACTATATACTGTATCTATCACAGAACATATCACATGATCACATCACAGATATCGCAGCAGAAGAAACATATGAAATATTAGATATACTAGGACGTCCGTGTTTTCAATACGAGCCAGTATAAAACACGGATTCCACGGTTGCGATGAATAGCCAAACCCACACCCCTAGACCCCTACGAGAGCGGCAAGCAACCCTACCAATTCTAGGGTTAGGAGACCCGGACTCGACTCCTCGAGATGGTCTCCCACTGGACCCCAGAACCCGGTTACTTGTGCTCCCCTCCTTGGGTCTATCCTAGTGCGGAAAAGTAAATAATATACAAACGGTGACATCTTCCGCAACCTGGAAGTGCCCCAATAAAAGAATATTACATACAAGTTTTTACATGAATGAAAATGAAAAACACTCATCTCACATAAAAAACCCCGGCTATTCAAACACGACGATCCAATATAACATATCCAGCAACACATAACATCACATGTCATCAACGTAAGTAAATATGCGCATCCCAATTGTCGTTGACATATAGCAACGAAACCGGCGATATCACATATTACACTTACGGTCACAGAAAAGAAAGTGTAAAACTACAACAGTTGGAATCCGCAATCTGCATAGACATCGCATGCCTAATCTAATGAATACCTTAGACATCACATGCCTAACAATTATAAACCCCGCATTTTAGTCTCATTATCGAAAACTCTTTTCAATATCAAGTCGGGTAATTCAACAAGATTCCCGACATCATGATCGAATGCTCGTCGCAAACTTTAGTAGGCGGCCGCACCCCCGACGCCGTCGACGAAGTGCACCAAGACGGAACACCGCTGCCGCGAGTACCCGAACGGATGCTTTCGGCGACGGGGTTCTCCTACAGTCACTTGGTCGGGGCTATGGGGCGAGGCTGTCTATTAAGTTTACCCGGCGAGTATCTGCGTACGCTACGTGATTGCGACGGAATTTTGATCACATCAAAATTCCGTGGCAACCGATCAAGTGAGACTAAAGTGTTATGTTTATAACATTCATTCAGTTATCTCATAACTACTTGTGAATTCCAATTATTGTATCACATTCCGGATAAATAGAAAATGTTAAACTTTTCGATCGAACAATCGAACACCCAAGTTTTCCCGATACAGATCAACACATGAAACAAGTCTAAAAACATTCAGTTCGTGCCTCAGTACCAACGGTCCAGCCGTAGAAGGGTCAAGCCAACGCCTCACATGTGGCACGCCGTACTGCCCCAAACCCGAAAGTTCAAAGGGCAGTTCAAGACGGTCACATAATCGAGTTAACGTTTGTTGTCTTCTAGAGGGTCCATCGAGTTACTTGCACTACTTAGAACGTCTTTAAACTACGGAAAAATCCAACACTTGGAAATTTCCCGACAGGGGAAAAAGTGGGTATTTATATCCAGTCGAACTTTTTAACATATTCTAAAATTTATCCGGAAAGCCACACAGACAAAATCTGATACTCCGATCGAAACACCGAATCCCCAAAACAACCCAGAAAATAAAACTCTGGAATAAATATTAAAATATTCCCAGAAAAACCAGCACTGACTATTATTGATTATGGTGCAAATTTCGAT
The DNA here is from genome assembly GCA_030015575.1 of Agapanthus africanus. Lineage (NCBI taxonomy): Eukaryota > Viridiplantae > Streptophyta > Magnoliopsida > Asparagales > Amaryllidaceae > Agapanthus > Agapanthus africanus. The sequence continues at coordinate 99,951,006 of CM057346.1, read as the reverse complement.
GAGCAATACGACAAAACGGCCGCGGATCCGCCGCACAAGCCATGCTCGTGCCGCGGATCCGCGGCGTAATAATGGAATTAGGTCACAAAAATTCACCGTAACTCTTAGGTATCCCTGCTGATTTTTCTGCATATTTTTAATGTTGAAAAATCCCAGATTTTAGAAAAAGGACAGAGAGCATGTTTGGAATTGGGTTTCGGGTTCGTTCGGACTTCAAATTGCGTCTGGACTTCGCCTAAGGCTCTAGCTAGGCTCTAATACCAGTGTAGGGTTCCTAGGCACACTAGTGAGGCCTCACAAGCCATCAATCATGCCAATTTCAAAAATTCTAGGTGCCGAGAAACCCGACTACGGACCGTTGTCTAGAAATCTAGGCGAAAATATAATCTAGTTAACAACTTAACTACAGTTTAAACGGAAATACAACCTTTGTAGATCCGGTGCTCCACCTCCATAGCTCCGCAATGAAGTCCCTTTGCTGTCCAAATGAATTCTCGGGCTCTAGCGTCGGCTTCGTCGGAGAAATGGCGAGCTAGGTCGTCGATGTCCATGCCGAAGATGATCTACGTCGAGGCATCGCTAAATCAAGCTCCACCTTCACCAAGTCATGAAAACTTGTGAAAGAAACACACTCTACTACTTGGCAAGAGGTAGAGGATGAAGAAATAGGAAGTGGGTAGACTTTAGAATTGGATTTCTCACTCATTTCCATCAATCACCATTGATGGAGCTTGCTTTCTTCAAGTGAAGAAAGGAAGAAGAAGAAGAATTATGTTATGATAAGTTCATTAAAAAAAGAAAAGAATAATCAATCCTTATCATAACATGACCATAGTTAAGTGTAGAGAACTAATCATGGTTTAATGCAATGGTTAGGGTTAAGCTAAAAACAAAATGGTCAACAAGTCAAAGCATTCATGAAGCTTCATGAATGAACAAAAGAAATGCCACCATTTTATCATTTCATTTCCTTTTTCCAATAAGAAAAAGATTAATAAATAAATGAATAAAATGAATAAGCAAATAGTAAACCCTAACCATTCCATTAACCAAGCTTTAATTCTATACACTTAATTAAAAAGGCATGTATCATCAAACATGATACAAGCATGTGCACAAAATCATATCGCATATGCAATGCGCACAAATGAATAAAATGAATAAGCAAATAGTAAACCCTAACCATTCCATTAACCAAGGTTTAATTCTATACACTTAATTAAAAAGGCATGTATCATCAAACATGATACAAGCATGTGCACAAAATCATATCGCATATGCAATGCGCACACCCGAGCGAGAAAATCCATTTAAAGTGAATCGATACTAGTTAATGCAAAGTAATATATCAAATATATAATTATACATTAAATCATTAAATCAACACTTGATTTAACGATCCGGTCATATCGCATATAACCGACTAGTATCATTAGTAACAACTTATCGAATCAACACTTGATCCGATAACCCGGCTATATCGCATATAACCGATCAATGTCACATCGCGAGAATCGAATACAGTATCACATACTGGTATTATTCTCGGTCCCGCACATATCTCATATGCGCTCCTATTTCGTTTTGCTTGAGCCAGGAAACCTCTGTGTAGGACTCTAAAGACTCGTCAATACGCCGGCAGCAGATGATGATCATATCAAGCATCCACAAGCCGCAAGCGGTCTGCTAAACGTAACGGCCACCCGAGTATTGAGCGATCAGAAGATCGACGAGCAAGCCCGCTCACACTCCTGTGAATCCAACCAGTAACACTTACCGTACAGTCCGGTCTGTCCGTCTGATATGTCGCATATCTCGCCTAGGGGTGGTAAACGTCAGACCCCAATAGCTTGATAAGTCGTGTCGATATGAGGTCTATAACAATTCGAGAAACTACTGATAACACTTACCGGTAAATCTCAGCAACCCTGGCCAGGGATTTCCTGTTATAGCCAATCGCACACAGCGCAACATCAACTCCCTATACCGGGAGAGACGAATCCCCTCCTATCGCTCATTGCCTCCATGTGACTCGGGACTGTACCCAAAAACCACCGTTTTGCACGCCCTCTTGGACGTGGTAAGATGGAAATCAAAGCACAGTGGGAACCACACAAGACTCTATGATGATCTCGGGTCTACAGACTAACCTATACCAGTGTCACCAGAGAACTGCCATCTGATGTGAGGTATAATACCATCTGGGAGTTCTCGGCGAGTCGGTCCAGTGTACCCAGTCTCCACTGAGCACCCGTATATCATCTCTGATGTCAAACACCAATGGATATGGGATCATCCATCGCCCATCTATATAGGTCGAGAAGGTACACGCTAGTCTACTCTGGCATATCGATGCCCTGTCTCGATACACCCACGACTAGGGACCTTGAAGGATGTACTTATGGACCACCATGTCCCCACTAGTATGATCCGCATCATAGTCCAGGTAGTCAAGTACACATCCTAAGGGCTTTACCAACATGTAACAGAGAGACAATCAGCATACACGTTAAGGTAAAGAGTAACCAGATAGCATACTATCATGTCGAGCGAGAAAGTCCTCCCTATATATGTCCCAGCATCCACTACCATATACATCCTATGTACAGTAATGGCCTCTAGGGCATACATATAACTAACATGGACAAGGAAGTTCACAAAACCTGGGATCTAGACTGTGAGCGAGCTAAGTGTATCGTGCTGGCGTCCATGAACAATGAACTCCAGAAACAGCACGAGAGTATGGATAATATATCCATCTTTCTCCATTGCAAGGAATTGTATGGGGAGCACTCCCGTATCGCGAGGTACGAGACCTCAAGGAAACTCTTCAAGATGAGGTTGGCTCCAGGATCGCCTGTAGGAGAGCACGTCCTCAAAATGATCAACCTCATTAAGGAATTCGCAAACCTGGGATGCATGCTAGAGAATGATTTGTACATCGACTTGATTTTGCAGTCCCTTCCCCACACCTTCTCTCAGTTCGTGCTGAGCTTCAACATGCACGAAATGGAAGCTGATCTTCCAAAGCTCCTCAACATGTTGAAGGTAGCAGAGTCCTTCTTGAAACAGGAGAAGACCCCCGTTCTGTATGTTGGCCAATCATTTTCTTCTAAATTTAAAGCGAAAGCTAAAAGGAAGAAGAAGATGAAAGCCACCAAACCGAAGGGTGGGGTCAAGAAGGTGTAGGGAATGAACAAGGCAGGAAGGGTGAAGACAGAAAAGAACGAATGCTTTTATTGTCACAAGCAAGGGCACTGGAAGAAGGATTATTTGGCCTTCAAAGCCAAGGACAAGAAGCAAGCTGTTGCTTTTGCTTCAGGTGTGTTCGTAATCGAAAATTGTCTTTCAGTAAACTCTACATCATGGGTACTTGATACCGGTTCAGGTTCTCACATCTGTAATTCATTGCAGGATCTGAGAAATAGTAGAGCACTGGGGACAGGTGATATGACTCTCCGGATAGGCAATGGAATGCATGTAGATGCTATTGCAATAGGGGAATATCACCTAGGGTTGACTAGTGGGCACATTTTGGTGTTGTACAGCTGTTTTTGTATTCCCAGTATGTTGTGTAATATTATATCAGTATCTTTGTTATCTAATGAAGGATATAATTTTGCGCTTGAAAGAAATTTCATGAACATTCTCCTAAATCAAGAACTGATTGGGTATGGCACACTGGAAAACGGCATATACATACTTAATCAACCTCGAATTTTCAATATTCAAAACACGCTTAAAAGAAAGGCTCCAGATTCAAATCAAGCCTTCCTATGGCATTGTAGACTTGGTCATATAAATGAAACAAGGTTGACTAAATTACATAAAGATGGATATCTAGATCCGTTTGAATATTCATCATATGCAACTTGTCAATCATGTATCAAAAGAAAAATGACCAAATCTCCGTTCACCGGACACGGAGAAAGAGCCACAGAACTCTTGGGACTTGTACACAGTGATGTATGTGGTCCAATGTCTACGCATGCACGAAGCGGTCACTCCTACTTCATCACTTTTACTGATGACTTCTCTAGGTATGGACATGTGTTCTTAATGAAACATAAATCCGAGGCCTTTGAAAAGTTTAAGGAGTATAAAAATGAATTAGAGAAACAAACTGGTAAAAGCATCAAGACACTTCGATCTGATCGAGGTGGAGAATACTTAAGTACCAGTTTCCTTGAATGCTTAAAAGAGAATGGAATTCTCTCTCAGCTTACTCCGCCTTATACACCTCAGCATAATGGTGTATCAGAAAGGAGGAATCGCACGCTATTAGATATGGTGCGTTCAATGATGAGTAGTGCTGAGTTGCCACTTTCCTTCTGGGGTTTTGCTCTAGAATCAGCAGCATACCTATTGAATAGAGTTCCAACTAAGTCTGTGCCTACCACTCCATATGAAATTTGGAGCGGGAAGAGACCATATCTCAAGTATATCAAGATATGGGGGTGTCCGGCATATGTTAAAAAGCATAGTCCGGACAAGCTCGAGGCACGATCTGGTTCTACTCTCGCTATACGCGTCGCTTTCGGTTCATGCTTCTATGGCGGGCGTACCCTCCAACTGCTGGATAAAGCGAACATGCCTTGCTGATACTGGTCTTCTACCCAGTCTTTGAATGTGGAGCAGTCTTCGAGAGAATGTCCTATTGCTCGGTGATAAGAGCAATAGTCTGGGTGGGAGATATCGTTCGCTTGCTCGGGGTGCTTGGACTCCGGGAGTGTCATCATCTGATACTTTACGACGAGATCAAATATCTTCTTTGTCTTATCTTGGGGAAAAGAATATTCCCGACCCATCTTCTTTATAAGGGACGGATCCTGGTTACTCGATTCTCGATCGTGTGGCTTCTTTGTCTTGCTTTGTTGCTGTTGAAAGCCTTTCCCGTTCTTTGGTTTATTTTTACCTCTGCGTCCGGCCTTTTGTATGACGGGCTGGTGACGAAGGGCATCGTCATTTTCTGCAGCCTGCTTAAGGAGGCGCTGCGTCTTGGCTTTCTCGTAGATGGCTATTTAGCAATTATGATCGTCTCGAACCTTCTGACCCGCTTCCCTTATAAGCTTGTCCATGTGTTCCTTGAACGACGGACTTGGCATTTTCATGGCGGGAGCTTGTTCTGGTTCAGGGTTAGCGTCTTCCTACAGAGCATCTCCTTCTTCATCAAAGTCATGTATGACGTAGCAGTAGCGGAATAGTTCCCGTTTCTTAGATTGAACATATCCAAGTCCGATCGTTTCCATTCTCCTATTGGGCAACTTCCGCTGAGTTCTGGGGACGTTCCAGATCCTGTTGTAGAACCGAGCTTGTCGAGCATTCTGTTTGAAGGGTATGCCTTGACGCCTCAAGAGTCTCCTTAATCCGTCTGTGTAATATCTAGACAGACGGATGGGTTGGAACCTGTCAAGTGTAGAATCCGCACCATGCCAAATTTCTTTCTCCACTTTGGTTTCTGTGGATCGATAAAAGAGGATTGCTTTTTCATCTCTCCACCTTGAAGGGACGTAGAATGTCTGCAGCTCCTGCACATTATAGGTATTAAGTGCGTCGAGCTCTTTGTAATGCTCTTGCGGAACCATGGCAACTTGCAAACTTTGATCTTCATCAGCGAAGGCTTGTATCGATGGCCGAGCAGAGAATATGGCATTGACCTCATCTTCTGAGTCGCTGCCGAAGACCAGTATAGGGGTGGACGGTCCCGGCTTGTTGCATTGGGGTGGCCCTGAATAAACTATTTCTTCTTCCCCCTCGGTATCACTCCCAAAGAAAGGAATAGTGGTGATAGCTTTGTTCTTGTCCTCCGATTTGCGACATCTTTCCGTGTCTTCGAAATCAGGCATGAAGTATTTTGCATCTTCGTACTTTCGGACTTCATTCACGGAGAATGGGTTCAACTCCCCTATCACGGTGTATTCGAGACCATCCTTGAAGTACTTCATACACTGATGTTGTGTAGAAGGGATAATGTTGTACTCGTGTAACCAGAGCCTGCTGAGCAAAGCATTGTAACATGTCTTAGCGTCAATGACGTGAAATTTGATGTCCGTGACGAGTAGCCCAAAGCACAACGTCAGTATCACAGACCCGAGCATCCATGATAACTGGGAGTCAAATCCGGAGATGGTGATTTTATCACGAGTGAAGTGCTGAACGCTCATGCATATTTCCTTCAACACTCTTATATTGAGGAGATTGACGGAGGATCCATTGTCAACCAGGATTTTGCCTATCTTGATATCATGACAGTATCCGGAGACATAAAGGGGACGGTTATGCTCGCACGTCCCGAGGAGGAGATCTTCATCGCCGAAGGTGATGTCGGCTGTGTGCACTTCTTGCAGTTTGTCCTTCATCATTTCTTCGGCGAGGAAAGCTTGGAATTGCTCGGGCTCTTGTAGCGCCCTGATCAGCGAATCTCTTGCTTCTTTTGATAGTAAGAGGGCATCGAGAATGCTTAGCTGCGAAGGTAGCTTCCTTAAGTGTGCCAGAACATTGTAGTCCACCTTGTTTTTCTTTGGCGGGTCCTTGGCTTCAGCTCTTTGACGACTTGATCATCTAGGGTGATATCCTCAGGAACCTTTTCTTTCCCCTTATCCTTGTTATTGGATCCCTTGTTTGCAGGTCCGAGATTCTTTTCAGGCAGCGTGTGATTGCGCAGCTGAATGTTCTCGCAGTTCTTCGGTTCTTCCTCTTTTCCTGACATGGATTCTTTGAAGAGTAGGCCAAGAGTCATTTCTTCGTCAGAGTCGCTCCCGAAGGTGAGAACTTGCGATCCCCTAGCGTTGACCATGCGGCAGTTCCTGGTAGTTCTTTTATACTCCTCGGTCGTATTTCTTTGCTCCCGACGAGTTTTGCGTTTCATTCGCTTGAAATGTTGTCGATGAGAAACATACCCTTGCCACCAACTTTTAAAAGCGTTGCACTCTTCGTTAGGGTGCGCAATCTTTCTATGATATTAGCAGTAGCTAGGATGTGTTTCCGCTTCACCAAGAGTGTTTCCTTCGGAGGGCGGCAGCTTCATTCCCGTCGATATGGTTTTGGCGAACATCTTCCTCGTCTTGGACCCGCTTTTATCTGCGGCGGATGTACTTTGATTTGGCGGGAGTGTTCCAACCTTTTCGTCCAGTCGCCGGCATTTGTCTTTTTCAAATATGGCCACCTCACGCTCTCGAGCAGCTTTGCTTTTAAGAAGAGCCTCATCCAGGAATGCATCAATCATTTCGTCTGATGGCCCTAGAAGTTCCGACTCAAGATTTGCCCCCAGTTTCTTTGTGTAAGGAGCTTCTTCATCGTCTATCGACGAGTGAGAGATCGCATGGCAACTTTCTACATAATCTTCAGATTCATCCGACGAGTCTTCTCCATTGTCATCATCTTCGTCCTCAAGGACGTGGCTGAGAAATTTTTGGAGTGTGACTGGAGTCCGCGCTCTTTGATTATATTCTTCCAACGCGTCAATCTATTTTTGCAGGTCCGTGCGCTTGTCACCAGGCTTCATGGGCTTTTTGGTCTTCTTCTTTTTCTTCTAAGACTTTGATGGCTGGGTGTGGGTGTTTTGACTATCACCATTAATCTTTGGAGTTGGACGCGGTTTTAGCATTCCCTCGATGATCTCGGGTTCCAATGGATTTTTCCACCTGATCGCCGGGCATGTTTGGAGATCCTTCAGCATTCTTTTAGTCTTGGCTGAAAGAACGACCTCCCATGGATCTTCTTCTATGAAAGAGCATGATGCCCCCGGTATGTCCGTCTTCTTGGGAGCGTGTGGCTGTAGCGGGTTCACCTTCCAATTCTCGGACAGCACAAACTTGCCCTGTTGGTATTAGTCTTCAATCCAGCCTTTAAAGATGAAGCAATCTTCAATTGGATAGATTACCGTTTGATGGTAGGGGCAATAATTGGGACTATTAGCCTTACCAGGTTGCAACGGTCGTTTTGGATTTGGCAGATGGATGAGCCTGTTGCGCACCGCTAGCTCGAACAATCTCTTCGTTTTGTCCCGGGGAAACGAATAAGGACGCTTCATCTTCTTATTATAGAATTGCCGCCTCTCGTCTAGGCGATCAGTTAGTTTTGGGCCACTGGGATGCTGTTGAGTATTTGCAACGAAGGTCGCCTTCCCTTTACCTTTTTCGTTCCGCGGCTCCGGTTTTGAAGGAGACGGTCTATGACCCATCTGGTCCATATGGGCCAGTTTGTCGATCAAGGCCAGGAACGTGGTCGGCTTGAAGAACATCATGAATTGTGAAATAGTTGCCTGAGGGTCTAGGGTGCCCATGAACATGCCCACTGCCGGCGCTTCCTCGATGCGATGCTCACATTTTGACCATAAATTTCACCACCGTATTGCGTATTGTACCCAAGTTTCGCCTGGCTTTACCCTGGCGTTAATTAATGCGGTAATCGGGGTACGCTCGCTAGCGCTCGCGAATCTCTGCGTAAACAGCAGTTCCATCTCCGCAAATGTCTTGACAGAGTCATTTGGAAGTTCAGAATACCACTCGAATGCCGTCTCCGACAAGCTACCAACAAACTGGCGAAGCAGAAGTTTATCGTCACCCCCGGTGTTGCCGCACAAGGCTCTGAATTGAGCGACGTGCTGATGCGGATTTCCCGTCCTTTTATATACATAAAATTTAGGGATCGTATATCCCGGCGGGTACCTTATTTGGTTATACCAACCTGGATACGGTCACCCAGTTTTAACAATTTGGCCGGCCGCTTCATTCTCCTGGTGAGCTTGTATCTGCTGAGCGATGTAATCATCCAGGGCAGCTTTGGGGATGGTCTCCTCTTTGGCTGCTAAAAGAGCCAGAGGAGGGTTCGATGTCTCCCCTCTGTTGTCTTCAATGATAATCGGGGGGTCTTCAGCTGGTGGTTCCAGCTGTAATATCATCCCAGCCATGTCTTGGAACAAAAGAGCCATTCGTTTTATATTGGCTTCCTGCTTCACAGCCTCTTTTTCTTTCCTCCCGAGCATTCTTCGGAGGAACTCGGTATCAGTTTCTTGTTCCCGACGCTGCTCCGAGGTCTCTGGATTTTCTTTTGGCCCGGTGAGTGCGGCCATTGCAGTCATCATCTCCTGAAGTTTCTGCTGCTGTTGTTCCTGAATCTTCGTTATCGATCGGGTAAGCGGTCGATGACCCATAGAAGCACGGCTTTCTTCTTTTCCGCAAGCCATATAAACAGTATGCACCATCATGCCCCCAGACTTGGGGCGTTTAGATTCGACGTCCTTGCGGTTTGCCGCATTCACGGGGGCTTTCTCTGGCCTCCTTCTCTTGTAAGCAGTTAAAGTCGAGGGTGCCGTTGCAGCGGGCACCCAGACGGATGACGTCTTCTGTGGTACTACGAGATGGCTCTTTTCTTGCTGAGCTTTGAGCTTCTTTGGCCAGCGAGAGTAGTCCTGGTTAATCACCAATTCCTGGACCTGTCGCCAAACTTCATAAATTTTGGAGGACAGCCGCTGAGGGGGCTGCTCCGTCTTCTTTTCTGTAGTAATCTCCATAGGTGGAGGAGATCTCTTCAGCAAGGCAGTCGGAGCGTTCTTGCGAACCCTCCTAAGCGTTTCAAAGCTGTTCCCAGTTGGAACAGCAGCATTGATTTCCACCATGGGAGCTGGCAGAGTTAGCCCAGAGGGGGAGTTGCCCCCAGCCTTCCTTACTCGGCGCCAGTGGTGACGTCGAGCATGTCATGCGGATGGAGTTGGTTCAGCTATGGAGATAGCATCGTCATGCCCCCCGTCTTGACGGAGGGTTGTCGCCGGTGTCAGCCTTTTGAAGACTGACGTTCGCCGAGAAGTAATGTCCAACCTATCGAATACAGACCTTTGGGCAGAGGTGACTTCACCTGGAGTGGGAGCCGGAATGGCCAGCCTTGTGAAAACCGACTTCTTGTCAGGAGAAGCCTTTCCAATGATTTCGTCTGCTTGAGCCAGGATGGCTATCCATTTAGGGATGGCTGCTTCAGGTATTGCGGGCTTGTTGGTGTTCTGGCCCAGTATGTTGAAAACTGAGGCATTGGACTTGGGCGACCCGTTGAGAGGGGCCGCGGTAGTGGTAAGTCGATCAAAGACCAACTTCTTTGGGGCTTCTTGCGGTAGCATCGGGGCATTGAAGCTCATGGGTGGGATCATAGTCCCAAAGAACATCCCAGTGGTGGCCTGAGTTACTTGGTCCACCGGCATCGTGAATAGGGAGGCCTCCTGAGGCCCGTAAGTCACACCTCCAGATGAGGCAGAACGGGAGTTGCAATTGCAGCTGGGGCATTTTGTGCAGGTAGAAGCCATTGATCTTTCGTTTTCTGCACGGAGAAAGACACCAAATCTTAGTACCTCGAACCCAAGGGCAACCATATCAAACCGCGATTCGTTCGCGAACACGACACACAAAGTGTGGAGTGGAAAAAGGAAAAGGTCCCACCGGTCATGCCAGAATCTGTTCCCTGCCGAAACACGGAAACGCAACCGCGCGGGTCCGTCTGGCCTGAATTTCGGGGCAGATGCTAATTGGTTCTATCCGTCCACCTCTCCGAAAATGCCAAGTTGATTTATGACACCATGTATCGGAGGTTTAAACGGATGCGGCCGATGTAGCAGACTTCGTTAGATTCCCCCTCATTTGAGGGGTTTTTGATTATGGGGACGCACTTCCCTGCAGGCGCAAGCCCCTGCAGTTAATTATGCTACCGCATCGCGGTAACCACTTTCTCCTTCTCCAGATGGTCACTTCGTGTCGTGGGTGTTTGTTTTGTTTTTGGTTGCCGTGGATTGTATATGGAGACTAATTTATGTTGTCTCCCGTAGGGCGTGGATTAGTCCAAATCCGTATTTTCTTAGATTTGGTTTTTAGGTTGGGTTTAAGGATACGTTAGTCTCATTTGAGACTATGATCAACTTAAACGTTTGTTGAGGATACGTTATTCTAATTTTAGACTAAGATCAACTTAACGGGATCATTTAGATCCAACAAGAGAGCATTTATACTCTATTGTTTAGTTTAAGGACATTGCGGTCGATTACCAGTTTAAGGACATGGTGGTCCAACGTTAGTTTAACGACATCTCGGTCCAAGGTTAAGGACATCATAGTCCGTGAGTTTAAAGACATCACAGTAAAGGATAAGGACATTATAATCCGTGAGTTTAAAGACATCAATGTCAAGGTTAAGGACAACATAGTCCGTGAGTTTAAATACCTCACAGTCAAGGTTAAGGACATCATAGTCCATAAGTTTAAAGACTTCACAGTCCAGTTTAAAGACGTCATAGTCTGTGAAATGTATGGTTGTCGGGACCCGTCGCCTCTCTGAAGACGTTGAAGGATTACAACAACATATATCAGAGGGGTTCAGAGATGTACCCTTGAACCAATTTTAGTTGAATGTGGTCGAACTTGGAACCAAGATCTGTTAAAAGATTTATGAGCATGCGGGCTCAATTAATCTGAATTTGAGGACTTATGGCCAATCTTGGGCTAAGTCCAATCAAGTTAAAAATGTCTTAACATTTATTTTGGGTTGTTGAGCTTTTATTTGGGTTTAGCCCTTTTAACAATGCTGGGCATTGATTTTTATCTTGACAATGATTTTGTCTTTTATTGAATTCCGAGCATTCAATCATAGCTCTGGGATTTATTAGAGAACAATTTATGTTCTGTCAGCGCAACACGTGGTGCGCTTGGCACTTTGCGCCAGTCAAAGAGCGCAGTGCGCTTCTGCCAAGTAGCGCACATGTGAGGGACACGTGTCGCGTTTGGCGCTAAGCGCCAGATGATGGGCGCATGATGCCAATTTATGAGCGCAGAGCGCTAGTTCATGAGCGCATTGCGCTTTTAGTTTAGTGGCACACACGTGAATGACACGTGGTGCGCTTGGCGCTGAGCACCAGCCAATAAGCGCAGTGCGCTATTTCAAGAGCGCAAAGCGCTGGTTGTTAATTGGCGCAATGTGATTGACACGTGGCGCATTTGGCGCTGAGCGCCAGTCCAGAGAGTGCAGAAGCACAGTTCAAGAGCGCAAAGCGCATCTGATCAATTTCATGATCTGAGCTTTTTAAAAGAGACTTTGTCTCAAGATCTAAGAACAACCGTTCTTATTTTTGTTTCAATCTCTTATATTGATGAAAGGCTTTGCCTTTATGGATCTATGATCCTTAAGAGAATTGAATTATTCTTCTTTTTATAATGAGATGTTCATGATCTCTTTGAGGAAGACTTTAGTCTTATAGATCCATGATCTGTGAGAAGTAAGTTCTTCTTTTATTTTATGATCAGATCTTTTGATCTCTTTGTGAAAGACTTTTTGTCTTTGTAGATTTATGATCTTTTTAAAGAAATGAATTCTTCTTTCTTAATCATGAGATGATTTCATCTCTGTGTTCATCATCATTCATTCTTACCTTGAAGAAAAATCTTCTTGCAAGAGCTTGCTTTTTGAATTTCTCTAAGTTTTTTGGGGAGGTTTTCCTCTCTCTCTTTTTCTTCTGTATATCTGAGACTTAAAGTCTAGGGGCCATTTTATAGGGTGGGCTGATTTGTTGAATCAGTTAAAGAGATCTTTCTCTGATTGATTTGGGCATGTTTCCCTACCATTGGATCTTTGATCCTAGGGCTTCTGTTTTATAGAAGGCAATCTTCTTGTTTTTAACAAGATTGGAAAATCTTTCCATACAGAATTTATTATGTCTTTTAGTAGTTTTTATTTACCATTGGATTATTGATCCAACGGTGCTTTAATTTACAGAGCACAATCTTGTTATTTGGAAAGATTTTAAGGAATCTTTCCTTAACAGAATTTAATTCTGATTAATTAATGATTTATCATTATTATTAGATCTTTAATCTAACGGTGGGGATCTTTTAGTTCCAGTGCTAGCGCACCCGTGCTTTACACGTGGTGCGCTGCTTAAAGAGCAGCACACATTGCGCTAGAGCACCTGTGTTTGACACGTAGTGCACTGCTTGGAGCGCAGCGCACACGTGGCATGCTGCTTAGAGCACAGCACACCTAGCGCTAGCACCCACTTGCTTTGCACGTGGTGCGCTGCTTAGGGCGCAACGCACTTGGCGCTGCATCTTAAGCGTTGCTTCATTTCAAAATTTTGAATTTTAAACAAAGCTTTGCACTGATTGGGAGAAACGGGGTGGTATTTATAATGTAAAATTGGGGTTTTGGAATTAAAATATATAAAAATTGTGAAATGAAGGGTCTCTATTTGATTGCAGGGAAATTAAACAGTGCAGGGGAGTTTGGGGTAGGGGAAGAGTCAAGTGTGTAGAGCCCGGGGACAATTGGACTCAACTCAGCCGTTGGTGCCGGCCATGATGGCATTTTCGCCGGTCGATCTAGTGAATTGGGTCTCAAGATTCGTCCCACTTGATCAAAGTAGTATTTAAACCCTTTTACACATGTTTGATTTTTCATTTTTCTGTGTATTGCACGTGCAATCTTTTGGGCTTCCAAAAAGTTAAAAAGAAAAATCAGAAAAAAATAATGTGTCTGATGGGGATCGAACACAGGGGCCACGTCACAGCAGTGCAAGGGCTTTACCAGTGAGCTACAAGTTGTTTCTTGCTATTATTTAACAAAATTTACTTATAACTCAAACTTAGGCTGTATAACTCATTTTCTGTACATTAAACTGGAAAATTCCGTACAGTAAATTCAGAGTCGTTATAAGGAATCTGGAGGATTCTAAGCTGAGATGCAAAGTCATTTTCAAAACATCGAGATAAAAGAGTTTAAGGGAAGGATAAGATTAAAAAATTAGAATGGCAAGACAATAATGTGGCAGGATATGTTCCTAAAATTCTGGGTCTTAAGGACAATGTATTGGGTACCATGCCCAACTACAAATTGAACCAAGCCCCTGCTAATCTAAAACCTATGGCTTAGATACCAACAAAACTTTTCACGCCCCGCTTCTCAAAATACATAAAATCGAGAAAGTAATAAAGCCAATCATGCTACCTACGGTAAGAAAATATCCTTCAATAGTCACATTACGGCTGTCTATCAGTAATCAAGAGCAATAATACAACTTATCTTTAACTTGTGTCTACTAAAAGATTTATCATGATCTAAATATATGATATATATATATATATATATATATATATATATATATATACTAGATTCACATAGATTCAGTTTACTGATAAATATCAGATATAATCTAGTACCATACTAGGTTTCACACATGCGGGTAGGGTCGAATAACTACTACTAATATTCGAATCACTCGCAACCCAAAAGAATAAAATAGAAGAAATATAAAGTATGTGTTAAAATACCAATTAATATCGTATAACCGTACTAGGGTGTTACAGAGTCACCCCAATGACTTACGCATCCACACTCTTCAATAAGGTTCTAAGGTAAGTGGAATGTGTATGTGTACATACATACATAAACACACACACACACACACAACCAAATATGTATCAAAATACGAATATCGTATTCGTAGAAAAATACGAATACCGTATTCGTAGGAAAATACGAACACCTGTATTCGTATTGAGATAGAAATACCTGCATTCGTATTAAGATACAAATACCCGTATTTATACAAATACTCGTATCCATATAAATACCGTATTCGTATCAAAATACAAATACACTATTCGTATAAAAATACGAATACCAAAAGAGAGAAAATGATAGATATAATACTAGCTCACAAATAAAATTCATCTATCTTTCAAACCCGCTAGTATTAATAAAATGCCCGATTAAAGTACGTGTATAAACTACACGTATTTAATCGAGCCTGAGTGCATATCAAAATATGTACACACTACATCGTTTTGCCTGAAACGGGAAACTCTCTGTATGGGACTCTAAAAACTCGACAATACGCACACACTATATGTATACACACACACACACACACACACACACACACAACCAAATATGTATCAAAATACGAATATTGTAATCATATAAAAATATGAATACCCATATTCGTATTGAGATAAAAATACCCGCATTCGTATTAAGATACAAATACTCGTATTCGTATAAATACCGTATTCGTATCAAAATACAAATACCCTATTCGTATAAAAATACGAATACCAAAAGAAAGAGAGAAAATGAGAGATATAATACTAGCTCACAAATGAAATCCGTCTATCTTTCAAATCCGCTGGTATTAACAAAATGCCCAATTAAAGTACGTGTATAAAGTACACGTATTTAATCGAGCCTGAGTGCGTATCAAAGTACGCATACACTATATCGTTTCGCCTGAACCGGAAAACCCTCTGTGTGGGACCCTAAAGACTAGACAATACGCTAGAAGTGGGTTTACTATAAGTACATTGGTGGCACTAGCTGTACGTAACGGCTATCCAGGTATTGAAAAAAAGGAAGACCGATGAGCAAACTCATCCGTATCCCTACAGAGCCTGTAAGTGACAATATCCATACAGTCCGGTCTCTTTATCTAAGGGTATCGCATAACGGGTTTAGGGGGTGGATAACGTCAGACCCCTAATAACCCGATAAGTCGTGTCGATGTCAAGCTCATCACCCACCGAGAAACTACTGATCTACAATCAATAAATCCCATCCACCCTGGTCAGGGATTTATGATGATAGCCAACTGAACACAGCGCGACATCGACTTCCTATACCAGGAGAGACGAATCCCTGACGATCACTCACTGCCTCTATATGGCTCGGGACTGTACTCAACTAAAATCTGTTTATACGACTCAGTATAGCCGTGGCAGGGTAGCAATCTAAGCACAGTAGGAACTCACACGAGACAAATGACGATCTCAGATCAACATACTACCTGTACTCATGTCACCAGAGAACTGCTATCTGACGATAGGTATAATACCATCTAGAAGTTCTCGGCGAATCCGTCCGTCGTACTCACCTCTATTGAGCACATGTATACAATCTTAGGTGCAGCACACCAATGGCTGTGAGACCTGCCACCATCTCTCGTCGGGGCCTAGAAACGTATACACTAATCTACTCTGGAATATCAATATCCATTCTCGATACTCCACGACTAGGGACATTTAAGAATGTGCTTATGGACTACCCAGATCTCACTAGTATGACCGCCATCATAACTTTTATAGTAAAGCAAAGATCCTAAGGCTATATCATTTTGTATTAACAACACGTAATAAAATGTATACGCATACATGATAAAATCAAACCAGATAGTATACTATCATATCGAGCAAGACTGTTCTATCCGTATAGATTCTCCCTCAATTACTGTAATCGCCTATCTGCAATTACAATAATTGCCTTGAGGGAACTATAGCCAACAATCTCCCACTTGCACTTAAGGCTAATTATTGCGATATTGCATACCCACAGCTCGTGTGCTACCGAATACCCAACTTCTCTACTAACATCTCGTGTGTTCGAGAAATAGCCTCAGTGAGTCGATCCGCTATAATGTTTCTAACTTTATCTCTCTTTATCTCAACTTCGCGGAGATCATCTATTTCCCAAACTGAGCGATACCCTGCCTTAGAATTTGTTTGGATACCTGACGGGACCAAGTTTATAAATGAAAAACTTTATCCAAGAAATTTCTTGGGCTACATCGTCCGCTGATTATAATCAGCAACCTGCGCCATGTCTACTTCGGTATTCTGTTTGGAACTCCATCCAACATACTGCTCCTCCGAAGAGGATAAACTTATAACTCTGACAGCCACTCTGTCATCCAGGTCATCTTGGAAGGTAGAACCAATAATCGCCTCCCGAAGGAGGCAGCCATTACCATACCCTGAGAACATCCTGATATGTTCTTCACCGCTTCTTTTTGTTTCTCCAGGATTAATATATGCTTATTATACTAAGTGCAAAAGCAACTTCTGGTCTGGTACTTGATATTGCATGATTGATCCAATTGGCAAAGCAATTGGAATGTTATTCATGCGAGTTCCTCTCCAAATCAGTCTAGAAGACATCTTTTTAAAGAGGGTGACTCCACCACCTACTGGTAAACTACCACACTAGGAGTCGTTCATTCTAAACCCTTTTAGAATGGTGTCTAAGTATCCAGATTAGGACACTTCCCAAATCTAGAATTATCGACATAGATCAAGTCACCAGAATCTCTGATATATTATCCAGATCTTATGTGGAGAAATGTCTGTGATAACCAAAGTTTGACCGATTGTAGTATAGGAACATCACTTCTTATCTGGAGTACATCATCTAAATCCCAGGACAATACTCCTTACAACCTTCTTACTAGATTCATCTG
Organism: Agapanthus africanus; assembly: GCA_030015575.1. Classification (NCBI taxonomy): domain Eukaryota; kingdom Viridiplantae; phylum Streptophyta; class Magnoliopsida; order Asparagales; family Amaryllidaceae; genus Agapanthus; species Agapanthus africanus. Next base: position 99,933,753 of record CM057346.1, on the reverse strand, counting down.
TTTTTTGATGAAATCAAACACCTTGATTTTCACATCAAAATAGATGATTTGTCTCCGCTATGGCCGCTTTAGTCTATGAATAGACATAAGCAACTTGCACACCTTCCGCTGCTCCCACTGATTACGACAACTTTCTGGCAGAGTCATATACACGTGCACTTCTAAATTCACATTTAAAAAGGCATTATAGTCATCCACCTACCAGATCTCAAAGTCATGAATAACAGCAGTGACAAGTAATATCCGTATGGATTTTAGCACAGACATTGAAGAAAAAGTTTCATCACAATCCATAGCGGGTATTTGATGAAATCCTTTTACTATAAGTAGGTTACTACCTTTCCACTTGCACTGATCTCAAAAGATCTACTTTCTGCTAATGGGTTTTACCCCTTCATGAGCACCCAGCAAATTCCATAATTTTCTGAAGTGCATGGAGTCCAACTTGGATATCTGGTATCTGGCCATCATCAGGAAGTCTCCACTTCCCAATGGCCGGCTGATAACTAGTAGGGCCATCATAACCATGATGCAAACCTTCTTATCACCGTCTACGAGAAAACCGAAGTACCTCTCGGATGGATGAGATTACCTACTAAAATTCAAGCAATGGCTAACGGTTTTTCGAGTCTAATTGAATCTCTAGGTCCTACCAATTTTTCAGTAACTGTTTGTGGTTCTGGAATCAGTTTCAGCTCTGTTATACCCCAATACTTTCTTTTGCGAAGAATTTCTTTTATTAAAAGGTGGCAAGTTAAGAACAAATCAATTATTGATCCTGCAAATGATAGAAGTTAAACCCTTGCGAAAGCCTGGGGTAACCCATAAACTGCCATTACTGAAGCGTGCTTTGAGTTCGTCCGGATTTTACTTTTAAACAAAAATCGAATAACTTCATATTTTAACAACCATAAGATATGCTACCATTCTATGTCCATATAGAATCAAAAGCGCTAATTTAGATGGAACCAGATTCAAAATGTTATGCAACTTTCTCCATTGCATAACCTTAAATGGAAAAAGGTCATACAATATTACTCATCAAGGAGCGCACCCACGGATGAGTAATCTGAAAGAGAATCAAAATTCTCAAGTATACTATTATGGAATACATAGCATAAATATCTACATTTTCGATCACTTTGAAAAATATTGATACTTCAACATATGGTTCTCTACTTTGTTCTTATACGTATAAACTTCTCAAAGCCTTTGGACTCGGCATTTCAACGAATGTGTGTCTAAAACCAGAGAACTCATAGGTAAACCGGAATTAAATAAGATTGCCATCTCCTTATCCTAAAGGACACCGGACAATATATATAACCATGTATAAGTCCCAAGAGTATACTAACTCAAACTCCATGTATTGTAAATTGAGAACTGTATTTTGGTTAAGAACGACTATACCGTTATTTAATGCTCTTTACCTTATTCTTAACTGATAAAGATAAATGTTTAGGACACAATTTTCAAAAAATTATATCCTACTTTATAAAATAAAGATACGAATATATCATTTTAAAAATTGGTGCATAACAATTGTTATTCTAAACCAAATATTTGTCGTTAGGCAAAACCAGGCGATTTAATCTAATATCACTAATTGCTATGAATTCTGATATTGTGAATTAAATCACCCATTTCCTAATATTCTACTCCTTCTCAGCATCTATTATGACATACAGATGTGAGATTCCAATCTGTACACACACACACATACACCCAGGAGTCAGAATTAATTGGGAAACAATTTTCAATTACAACTACACAGAAAAACTGAAACATAGAATGTTTCAAGGGGTGGCCGGGTATTCCTAGTAATGTCTTTTCCAATGCCCAGATTTACGACAGTGGTTGCAATTTCCTTTGCACTCATTTCAATCCCTTTATATGTCTCTAGATCTTACTTCTGTACACCACACTTATGGTAGTTGGTTTTCTATCTTCCCTACCTTTCGGCACCAGTCTAAGGTTTGAAAGAAAACTATCCAATAAACGTAACAGATGTACTCTCCTAATACAAGGATCTCTTAACTATAGAGAATGTAAAGGAGTGGAGACAACTGAATTATACAATTCAATTTCTCCAGAACCCGTAGCCATCCTCGACTGAAGCGACTTCTTCGAGTTTGTATGTAACTATATGAGACGACCATTCTAAGAAGTATGGATATCTATAGTGTTACAGAGTGTTCTGGAGAATGCAAAAGGTAAAGTAAGAGCAATAAAGATATATGCGACTTAGTTGTGAATTATGATAATCCAAAACCAAAGTCTGTAAAAAGGTCTGGTTAACTTAGTTTATGAGTTTTAGTTCAAGGTCAATCATGATCGCAAAGCAAAAAGAGAAAATAAGCACTCAGCATGCACTCTTATCAAGATTAGATTGGTTAATTATTTTATCTAATCAGGATGGCTGTCACGCCCCACTTCCCAGTGTACGGGGAAGGAGACATGGCGAGGCCCGCGACGTATTTATTTAGAAGTAAACACGTTAAGTGTAAATAAGCAATATAATAAATATATACAAGAAATGACAAGAGATATAAATAAACAGCAACTTTATTGATTAAATATTCTTTACATACAACTAGAAAATAAATACAATGCTGGAAAGCGATGCCTAAACAATGGCAAGTGAACTGAAAATAAAGTAAGTACAAGTGAACTAAAACTCTGAATCCTCAGTAAAGTGCTCCAAATCGTCCTGGTTGGGCCCAATCTCCCGAGAGTTGGGTCCTCCTGACAACATTCCAAAGAAAGAAGAAATATGAATGTCGTCAGCGAACTAGCTCTCGGTAAGTCCCAAGAGATAGGATAGAAATAGACAAATAGAGTGAATAGAACCGATAAAGAAAAAGTTAGTTAGGCTAACGTAGTTGTTTTTAGCTTGGTACAGAATATATCAGTGTATATGAGAGGAGTCCAACTTGCTCCGTGGACTAAGGCATATGGAGTACAAGGTCCCGTAATAACCCACGGGACAACGGCAACGAATATTCAGGTTAGGTGTATTATAGTGACCATCTCATTCCACTTCTAATACATTCCGTACCAATCTACCTCTTAAATGTTAGGAATATGTATGCCCTAGAGGCAATTATTGTATGATATAGTGGATGCTTGGACATATATATAGAGGAATTTCTTGCTCGACATGATAGTATGCTATCTGGTTGCTCTTTATTTTAACATGTACACTTGTATTATTAGACTTTCTCTCTGATACATGTTGATATAACCCTTAGGATATTTGCTTGACTACCAGGACTATGATACGGATCATACTACTGGGACTTGTGTAGTCTACAAGCACATCCTTTAATTATTCCTAGTCGAGGGGATATCGAGACAGGGCATCGATATTCCAGAGTAGACTAGTGTGTATGTTTCTTAACCTTGTATGGGGCAATGGTTGATCCCATAACCATTGGTGTTTGACATCAAAGATTGTACACAGGTTCTTATTAGAGAATGGGTACATCGAACAGGACTCGCCGAGAACTTCTAGATGGTACCATACCTATCATCAGATAGCAGTTCTCTGGTGACACTGGTACAGGTTAGTCTGTAGACCCAAGATCGTCATAGTGTTTTGTGTGGCTCCCACTATGCTTTGATTTTTTCCCTACCACGACTCAAAGGAGTCATGCAAACAGGTGGATTTTGGGTACAGCCCCGAGTCATATAGAGGCAGTGAGCGATAGGAGAGGTTTCGTCTATCCCGGTATAGAGAGTTGATGTTGCGCTATACTCGATTGGCTATAATAGTAAGTCTCTCGACAGGGATGATGAGATTTACTAGTAAGTGTTATCAGTAGTTTCTCGAACCGTTATAAGCCATACATCGGCATGACTTATCAAGTTACTGGGGTTTGATGATTCCACCCCTAGACTCGATATGCGACATATCAGACGAAGAGACCGGACTGTACGGTAAGTGTTACTTATAGGCTTCATGGGAGTATGGACAAGCTTGCTTGTTGATCTTCTATTCGCGCAATACCTGGGTAGCCGTTACGTCAAGCTAGTATCGCTGACGGTTTGTGGGTAACTGATGTGATCATTACCTACTGCTGGCATATTGACGAGTCTTTAGAGTCCCACACAGAAGTTTCATAGTTCAAGCGAAACGAAATAGGCCACATATGTTGATATGTGCGGGGTCCTGATTAAATATGAGTATGTGATACCGTATTCTAATCCGGCGATAAATGTTATCGGTTAGGTTATATGTGATATAACCGGATTATTGAATCAAGTGTTGATTTGATAATGTGATATACAGATAAATGATATTAGTCGGTTATATGTGATATAACCGGATTATTGAATCAAGTGTTGATTTAATAATATGATATATATTTATATTTGATATAATTATATATTAAATAATATTAAGCTCACTAATTATTTTCTTTTCTTTATATATATATATATATATGATATATATATATATATGATATATATATATAAGTCAGGTGTCGCGCACCCCGCGAGTTCGTAGGGAGGCGGAATACATAAAAAACGATTTTTACGGGTGTCGCAACACCAACTTGAACTCCAAGATCAATGCTAAACCCTAACTAACAAAACCGTATGAGGTTAACTACTCGGATAGGATGTTATACCTCACGTTACCATGTCCTTCGGGTCTTCTTGTCGTAGTCCTACTCCTCGTCATAAACTCCAAGGATCGTTTGGATCGATGCCCCCTCGTCGGCCTCCTCGAGTCAAAGACGTCTATAGTTCGAGCTCCAACCTCAAATCCTAGGTAACTACGGCATCTAGTTCGCTAAACTAGATGTCCTAGATGATGTAGAGAGTATAGATGGATTACTTTGTCTCTAAATACCCTAGGTTTCTCAACACATGAGACATTAGGGTTAGAGGAAGAAGAAGGGGAGCTTGAGGAAAAGAGAGTGTAGAATAAACATTATAATGAATATGGCTATCTCTTGTTGACTTATGAAGCATACCAATAATTCACAAGCATAAATATCTAGCAAGCTTGCAAAATATCTAGCATGCTTCAATGAGTCACCTAGTGAGTCATGCTTCAATGAGTCACCTAGTGAGTCATGCCATGAGTCACCATATGAGTCACCAAGTAGCCATGCCTCATTCAATATAAACCTCCACCTCATTTCCTCCACCTCATTAATCTTTTAATCAAACGATTAAAAACCCTAATGAGGTGTCTTCTTCTAGAAGCAATCTTGAGTAAATTACAAGAATGCCCCTTATCCGTATATATATACCCATATCCGTATTCCGAAAAATTCGAATAGAAAGAGACGAAAATAATCCATCAATATAATACTAGGATCCGGCTTAAACCAAAGCCCACTAATATTATCCGCCCGAACATCATACGTGCACAAGTACACATATGAGATCGAAGCCCTGCCGTAAAACCATACGGCCTCTACATCTTTTTCCCGATGCAGGGAAACCCTCTGTGTGGGACTCTAAAGACTCGACACTACGCTGGTAGTGGGTTTAACCACAAGCACATCAGCGGTACTAGCTGCATGTAACGGCTACTCAGGTATCTGTCGATAAGAAGGCCGATGAGCAAACTCATCCGAACTCCTATTGAGCCTATCTGTGAAATCTCCGTACAGTCCGGTCTGTTCGTCTAAGATTATCGCATATCGTGCCTAGGGGGCGGTAATCGTTAGACCCCTGATAACGCAATAAGTCGTGTCGGAGTGTAGCTTAAAACACCCTGAGAAACTACTGGAGTACCTACCAATCTCACTTGCCTTGGCCAAGGACTTTGTGTAATGGCTTTCCGAACACAGCACGATATCAACCCCCAATACTGGGAGAGACGAATCCTATCTAACCACCATTGCATTCAAGTGCTTCGGGACTGCACCCAACTAATACCTGTTTGCACGACTCCTTTGAGACATGGTAGGGTAGTAACCTAAGAACAATGGGAACACACTCGAGGCGAAGTAGCCGTGTCAAGTCGATGGACTAAGCTGTACTCATGTCACCTAGGAACTGCCACCCAACGATAGGTATAATACCTACCAGCAGTTCCCTACGAGTCATGTCCAGTGTACTTATAACCCAATGAGCACCTGCATACTATCTCCAGTACGACGTACTAATGGCTGTGGGATAGACCATCTCCCCTACTGGGATGAGAAGCATATACACTAGTCTACTGTGGAGTATCGATGCCCCGTCTCGATAATTCTACGACTAGGGACCTGTATAGGATTGTTTCCCCCAATCACAGAGCAAAGCTCTATTCAAAATTTAAAATTTGAACTGAGGCAGCGCCTCACGTGCAAAGCACAAGAGTGCTAGCGCCAAAGTGAAAGACTTTGAGGCAGCGCCTCACGTGCAAAACACGAGAGCGCCAGTGCTAGAACTAAATGTTCTCCACCATTGGATCAAAGATTCAACGAAGATGATAAATTATCAAAGTACAGAATTAAATTCTAATTGAGGAAATACTCGTCAAAATCTTTCTAAACAAGAAAGATTATGCTCTATAAATCATAGCACCGTTGGATCAAAGATCCAATGGTGATTAAAAATCACCAAGATACAGAATAAGTTCTGTATGGGAAAATATTTTCCCAATCTTGCTAGAAACAAGAAAAATGTTTTCTGTAAGATAGAGCCCCTTGGATCAAAGATCCAATGGTGGGGAAATATCCCAAAATCAATCAGAGATCTCTCAATGAAAGATTTCCTTAACTGATTCAACAAATCAGCCTCCCCTATATAAAGGACCTAAGACTTCAAGTCTTGCACAGAGGAACCTCCCCATAAACCTCAAAAAAACTTCAAATACGAGAGCAATTTCTTCTCAAGGTAAATAACAAGAAGAGAGATCATGGCATCTCCTCTATATTTGAGAGTTTAACTCTCGCATCAAAAAAAGAACTTAGTTCTTCTTTTTAGATCACAGATCTATAAGACAAAGTCTTTCACAAAAACAAAGAGATCATAGCATCTCCTCATAAAAGAAGAACTTAGTTCTTAGATCCATGAGACAAAGTCTCGCATAAATAAAAACAAAAGAGATCATAGCATCTCCTCATAAAAGAAGAACTTAGTTCTTAGATCTACGAGACAACGTCTCTTATAAACCGAGAATTTAATTCTCAGAGCACAGAACTGATCAGAGTTGCCAAAGAAGCGCTGTAGCGCTCCAAGTCTGGTGCTCAGCGCCAAGCGCTCTACGTGCTCCTCACGTGGGTGCTATTTTAAAAGAAGCGCCTTAGCGCTCCAAGTCTGGCGCTCAGCGCCAAGTGCTCCACGTGCTCCTCACGTAGGCGTTATTTTATAAGAAGCGCCCTGGCGCTCAGCGCCAGGCGCTCCACGTGCTCCTCACGTGGACGCTATTTTATAAGAAGCGCTTTAGCGCTCCAAGTCTGGCGCTTAGCGCCAAGCGCTCCACGTGCTCCCCACGTGGGCGCCGAGGAAACAGAAAGTGCTCTGTAAATAAAGCCCCAGTTCCATAAAGAGTGTTCAACACTCAATAAAACAACAAAAAGGAAGAGGGGTGTCAGAACCCAAATCAATGCTCAGTATTGTTGAACAAAAAAGGACCGAGCCCAAGTAAGTGTTCAACACTTTATTTAAAACCGAGTGGACTGAGCTCAAGTTGGCCATAAGTCCTTAATTCAGATTAACCAAGCACATGTGCTCACAATCTCTTTGATTGGTCTTAGTCCCAAACTTGACTACAGATCTTCCAACCAACATTGGTTCAAAAGTACATCTCTTCACACCTCTGATATGTGTCATTGTAATTCTTCAACATCTTCAGAGAGGTGGCGGGTCCCGATAACCAGAAAATCTACAGACTATGATGTCTTTAAACTCTATAGACTATGAGGTCCTTAAACTCATGGACTACAATGTCCTTAAACCCAATGGACCGCAACATCCCTAAACTAAACTCTATAGACTATGATGTCTTTAAACTCTATGGACTATGAGGTCCTTAAACTCATAGACTACGATGTCCTTAAACCCAATGGACTGCAATGTCCCTAAATTAAAAACGATAGAATCCAAATACTCTTTCGTTGGATCTAAATGATCCTAAAACCTTGTTAAGTAGATCTTAGTCTAAAATTAGACTAACGTATCCTTAACAAACATTTAAGTTAATCTTAATCTCAAATGAGGTTAACGATACTTAAAACAAACCCAAACCCAAATCTAAGAAAATACGGATTTGGACTAATCCCCGCCCTACGAGCGACAACATAAATTAGTCTCCGTATACAATCCACGGGCAACCAAAAGCAAAACAAACACACACGACACGAAGTGAACATCTGGAGAAGGAGAAAGTGGTTACCGTGATGCGTTAGCGTAATTAATTGCAGGGGCTTGCGCCTGCAGGGAAGAGCATCCCCACAATCAAAAACCCCTCGCAAGCGAGGGGGAATCTGACGAACTCTGCTACAACGGCCGCATCCGTCCAAACCTCCGAAGCACGGTTCCATAAATCAACTTAGCATCTTCGGAGAGGTGGACGGATAAACCCAAATAGAATCTGCCCCCCCTAAATTCAGGCCGGACGTCCTAACGTCCCGGTCGCGTCTTTCGGCGGCGAACAGATTCTGGCACGTCCGGTGGGACCTTTTCCTCTTTCCACTCCACACTTCATGTGTCGTGTTCGTGAACGAATCGCGGTTTAATGTGGTTGCCCCTGGATTCGAGATACTAAGATTTTTTGTCTTGCTCCGTGCAGAAAAGAAGAGCAATGGCCTCCAGCTGCACTAACTGCAACAGCAACTCCCACTCCGTCCTCGTTGGAGGAGTGACCTATGGGCCCCAAGCGGCCTCCATCTTCGCCAAGCCAGTGGAACAAGTGACTCAGGCCACCACTGGATTATTCTTCGGGACCATGCTCCCGCCAATGAGCTTCAACGCTCCAGTGCCGTCACAGGAAGCTCCAAAGAATTCGGTCTTTAATCGGCTTACCACTACCATGGCCCCTCTCAACGGGTCATTCAAGTCCAGCGCCTCAGTCTTTAACAGACAAGGACAAAGCTCAAGTGGGCATGTGAAGAAGCCTGCAATACCTGAACGAGTCATCCCGAAGTGGATAGCCATTCCAACTCCAATAGATGAAGTCGTCAAAGGGGCTTCTCCTGCTAAAGGGTCGGTCTTCGCAAGACTAATTGTTCCAACTCCTACCGCGGGTGAGGTCGTTACAAGTGCTTCCCCTACCCGAAAGTCAATCTTCAACAGGTTGGACGTTTATTCTCAATGGACGTCTGTCTTTGATAGGCTGGCACCCACAGCAGCCCTTCACCAGAACAGGGGGCATGATGAAGCCACCCCCGTAACTGAGCTGGTCCCATCTGCAAGGCATGCTCGACGTCGCCACTGGCGCCAAGTAAGGAAAGATGGGGGCAGTTCCCCTTCTGGATTGACTCCATCGGCTCCGATGGTGGAAATTGACGCTGCTGTTCCAACTGGGAACAACTTTGAACCACTTAAGAGGGTGCGCAAAAACTCTCCAACTGCTGTACTAAAAAGATCTCCTCCACCCCCTGAAAATGTTACAAAGACGGAGCCAGAACAGCCTCCTCAGCGGCTATCTTCCAAAATCCATAGGGTATGGCGAAGGATCCAAGACTCCGTGATTGATCAAGACTGTTAGTGTATATGCCCTAGGGGCCATTATTGTATCATACTAGCTTGTATATTACTTAATGGAAGCTTGGAATATTCACAGTTATATTAACAGTCTTGTTAAACATGGTAGTATGCTACTTGGTTTATTTCTATCTTAATATGTGTATATGTTAGCATATCGAGAATACATATTGACAGAGCCCTTACGATCTTGCTTGACTACCAGCGTTGTGATGGCAGTCACACTAGTGGGGGCTGGGTAGTCTACAAGCACATCCTTTTTTAGGTCCCTAGTCGTAGGATTATCGAGACAGTGCATCAATACTCCGGAGTAGACTAGTGTGTACGCTTCTCATCCCAGCAGGGGAAATGGTCTGTCCCACAGCCATTAATACGTTGTACTGGAGATAGTATACAGGTGCTCGTTGGGTTACGGGTACACCGGACAGGACTCGCAGGGAACTGTTGGTTGGTATTATACCCGTCGTCAGTTAACAGTTCCCAGGTGACATGAGTACAGCATAGTCCGCAGACTTGAAACTGATGTTTCGCCTCGAGTGTGTTCCCACTGTTCTTAGATTGCTACCCTACCACGGCTCAAAGGAGTCGTGCAAACAGGTAGCGGTTGGGTGCAGTCCCAAAGCACTTGGAGGCAGTAGCGGTTAGATAGGATTCGTCTCTCCCGGTATTGGGAGTTGATATCGCGCTGTGTTTGGAGAGCCATTACGCAAAGTCCATGGACAGGGCAAATGAGATTTACTGGTAGGATTTCCAGTAGCTTCTCAAGGTGTAATGGGCTTCGCTCCGACACGACTTATACCACTTTTAGGGGACCGACGCTTTCCGCCCCCTAGGCCCGATATGCGATAGTCATAGACGAACAGACCGGACTGTACGAAGATTGTCACATCAGACTCAGTAGGAGTTCGGATGGGTTTCCTCATCGGCCTTCTTATCGACATCTACTTGGGGACCGTTACGTACAGCTAGTGCCACTTGCGGTCTGTGGTTAAACCCACTGCCAGCGTAGTGTCGAGTCTTTAAAGTCCCATACAAAGAGTTTCCCTGCTTCGGTGAAACGATATAGAGGTCGTATGGTTTTACGATAGGGTTCGGACACATACGTGTTTTTACGCACGTACGATGTTCGGACAGTTTATACTAGCAGGCTTTGGTTTAAGCCAGATTCTAGTATTGGATTATTGGATTTGTACAGTCTCAGTATTTCCATGTTTTCAGGGATGGGAGGGGCATTCTCGTAATTAGTCGAGAAGCTTCTAGAAGATTGATGAGTTGGAGGCTTAGGTGGAATTTGCATTAAATGGATTAGTGACTCATGGTGTGATTCATTAAATGAGTTAATAAAGCATTTATTGCTTAATGACTCATGAGATGATTCACCCAAAGAGAGTTAATGAAGCATGGTTGATATTATTATTATGTTATTCATTTTAATAATTATCATACTTCATATATATTCTAAAATGAGTTATAATTCATTATCATTCTCACTCTCACCTTCTCTCTCCTCAAGCTCTCTCTCTTCAAAGAATTAACCCTAACCTCTCATGTGTTGAGATCCAAGAGTTAGCAAGACTAATAGATCCCTAATCCTATTCTATATCCTCTAGGTTACTTTGATTAGCACTCATAGCAACCTAGTTACCTCAAGTGAGAGGTTAAGCTTAGAGAAGTAGCTCTCAGGTGGATCTTCTATCACAACGAGGAGGCCGACGAGGAGGTGGTCTATGAGAAAAAGAAGGACTTGATTCATTAGGTATAATCATCTTTCATAGTAGCTAATCACTTCTATGTTGTTGTTAGTTAGGGTTTAGCAAAGATCCGTAAAGTTAGTCGATGTTAGTTTAAACAAAATGATTGTTTTACCTATTCCTCCTTCCCGCATCATGTGGGGTGTCTAACGTTGACTTACAGTGGTATCAGAGCCAGGATAAACCATAACTAACTTGTTAGCAAAGTCGTTAGAAATTCAATCACGAAACGAACCCGAAAAAACATCATATTAACCAAGTTTCTTCCGTTTTTAAAACGGGGTCTAAATATTTTTCAGGGACCCTTAAAAATACAAGCAGGGAATTATAAGATTACTGGAGAAATTAGGATCGTAACTCGGCCAAACCGCCGCGGAATCGCGGCCGATCCAAAGCGATCCGCCGCGGATCCGCGGTCGAGTTGAAGCCGAGTCAGCCCAAATTTGCCCAGTAACTCTTCTGTGTTGATTTTGTATTTTCTGGGATGTTTTGTTTCTGCTCAGGTTTCAGGTGCACAGAGAATTATTTGGAGTAGAATCATTTGTGTTTGCTTGATCGAAATTCTAAGATGTTTGGCTAACTTGATTATATCTGTGATGTGTTTAATATGTTCGTAAACCTCCCCTAACTGCTAGTATGTCGGTTAGCAGGGGGTTGCACATTTCTGTAATGGTTTTTACTGGTTTGTGTTTGTGGACTTGTTGAATTGTCGTGAATGGATAGCCGGGGATGTGAGACGAGTGTTTCTTTCATTCAAATGTAATTTGTAAATTATTGTAATATTCTTTTGCGGGGCACATCCGGGTTAAGATTGTAGCCACCGTTGTATTATTTCATTTACTGTTTTCTGCTTCTAGGATAGACCCAAGATAGGGTGCACAAACTACCGGGTACTTTGAAGTGCTTAGTGGCCTACTCACATTGTTAAGGGAGACCGCTTCACTTCGGGTACTAGGCGGGTAGTTTGCCATACCCGTAGGGGTCTAGGGTGGGGTTTTGGCTATTCATCGCGACTGTGTAATCCGTCTTTCTTTGCAGGCTCAAAAGGAATGCGGATTTATAGAAAATTCAATATGTTCATCTATGATCTGGAATGCCTATTATTGCGTCTGACGAATGTACAATATCTATATATGATAGTTATTAGACGTCACTTATGTTTTACACCCGCGCTAGCCCAGCCCCCGCTCTATCGTTAGTTAAGTAACCTAACGGGTGAATGACGGGGCCCAGTGGTGAATAAGGATGGCATAAGAGGACGTTGTATTTTCGTTGTTTTCTGCAATGATAGGTTAATTGATGGGACGCATTATATTAATGCGAAGAAAATAAACCAAAGTTGAATCGTTGGAACAGTTTAAAAGAAACCACTCGGTTATTTTAAAACAGAAGATATTTTTTAAATTGCGGAGCTTTAACCACTCCTTTTAAAAGCTATCAGGTTCCTTCGATCATATCAAGTTCACTACGTTCACGGTTTCGCCAAAACCATTCGTAGCCCTCCGTCATTTCATTTGGGTATTCAGTAGTATTCAAGTTATGTATTTTGACCAACGCCAAGGCATAGTGTTTGGTAGCTGCTGGGTATTCATTTGTTGCATAGATAGATGAGTTAGTTTGGGACAGTCGTATTATCATTTGGCCAACGTCAGGGGTATGTACGGATGGGTTAAAATTAACAAGATAATGATGGGTAGAACTTGACATGTGACTTATGACATTTTGACCAACGCCAAGGTCATAAGAGCATGGGGCAGAAATTTATATCGGGAATTTCTAAAGAAACTGAAATTTTCTAAGAGTTGCATACCATTTGGAGTGTGATAATTCTGGTAGGATTCCTTCAGCTTTATCACACGATGATATTTGGATCCCGGTCCTACTGTGAGTATCCGCTACTCATCAGGAGATTCGTCACTTAACGATCAATGCTGTAAACCAAGTAGGTGTCGAGAAAGGTGTCAGCGGGGCTACGCCCCCAGAGAAAAGAGGTTATTTAATTAAGGAACTTCGCCAAAGCGTCGTAAAACCTCCCTCGAAGTACCAACACCAGCCTGGCTGAACGGTTAAGCAAGTATTGTACGGTGAGAATAGTCCTGACTAGTTCTTCCTTTTTGGTTTGAGGAGGGATTCGAGAAACAGTGGGAGCCATCCTGTTTAGATAAACTAAAAACCACTCTAAACTTGCAAAAGCATCATGCTAAAGTGTTCCCTCTCTCTCTCATTGCAGCAACCCAGAACATGACAGGCCTTAAGTTACTATTAGAGAAAAATATTCTGACAGGGCCAAACTATAAAGATTGGTTCCGGAATGTCAAGATGGCTTTGACTTATGACAAATTGGGGTATGTCCTTACTGCTAAGGCACCTGCTGTCCCTGGTCCAGAATCCAGTGACCTGGGAGTTAGATTGCGCGAAGGCCAAATGCAGCGTGCTTGCCTCTATGAATAATGAACATCAGAGGAAGCACGAGGATATGGATCTTGAATCCATATTTCTCCACACAAAGGATCCGTATAGAGAGAAATCTCGTATAGCAAGATACGAGACCTCGAAGAACTTGTTTCAGTCGAGGCTGGCCGTCGGATCATCTGTAGGAGAACATGTCCTTAAGATGATTGGCTATATAGAAGAGCTCGCGGACCTCGGGACAACATTAGAGAACGAGCTGTATACAGACTCGGTTCTTCAGTCCCTTCCTTCCACCTACGCCCGGTTTATTCTGAATTTCATCATTCAAGGAAAAGAAGTTGAACTTCCAGAACTCCTTAACATGTTGAGGAGTGCAGAGGGCACCTTGCAGAAAGCAAGGGAAACACCACTATGTTTGTTCACGGTGCTTCCTCTTCCGAGTCTAAAGCCAGGGCCAAAGAAAGGAAAAAGAAGGCCGCTACCAAACCGAGAGGCGGTGTTGGTAAGGTGGGAGTTAAGGGAAAGACAAAGGTTGCGGTGCCAGTAGTGGCAAAAGACGAGTGCTTCCACTGTCGTAGGAAAGGCCATTGGAAGAAAGATTGCAAAACTTGGATTGCCAAGAACCAGGAACCGAAGCAAGCTATGGCTTCGACTTCAGGTGTGTTTGTAATTGAAAATTGTCTGTCAATCAACTCTACTTCCTGGGTATTGGATACCAGATCAGGATCTCATATATGCAATTCATTGCAGGCACTGAGAAACCGTAGAGTGCTGAAGGTTGGTGATATTACCCTCCAGGTTGCTAACGGAGCTAGCGTGGGTGTTGTGCCCGTAGGGGATTATCACCTAGGATTGACGAGTGGACATATTTTGGTTTTGCGCAACTATTTTTGTGTACCTAGTTTAACGTGTAATATCATATCAGTATCGTTGTTATCAAAAGAAGGTTATGATTTAACGTTTGTAAGCGATATTGTTAACATCCACCTTAATCATGGTTTGATTAGGTCCGGTACACTAGATAACAGTATATACGTATTAAACTAATTACATATTTTCAATGTCCAGAACACACTAAAAAAAAGTCTCCAGATATAAATCAGGCTTTCTTATGGCATTGTAGACTAGGTCACATCAATGAGACAAGCTTAACTAAGTTACATAGAGAAGGATATTTGGATCCGTTCGAATATCAATCTTATGCAACTTGTCAATCATGTCTCAAAGGAAAGATGACAAAGACTCCATTCACTGGACATGGAGTAAGAGCGAGCGATCTCTTAGGACTCATACACAGCGATGTATGTGGTCCAATGTCTACACATGCAAGAGGTGGTTTTTCATATTTCGTTACTTTTACGGATGATTACTCTAGGTACGGATTCATTTTCTTGATGAAACATAAATCCAAGGCTTTTGAGAAATTCCAAGAATATAAGAATGAAGTAGAAAACCAAACCGGCAAAAGTATCAAGACACTGAGATCTAATCGAGGTGGTGAATACTTAAGTGCCGAGTTCCTAGGTTACCTAAAAGAGAAGGAATTCTCTCTCAGCTTACTCCTCCATACACTCCACAGCATAACGGTGTATCGGAGAGACGGAACCGAACCCTATTAGATATGGTACGTTCCATGATGAGTAATGCTGAGTTACCGCGATATTTCTGGGGTTATGCGCTAGAATCAGCAGCATATCTTTTGAACAGGGCTCCTACCAAGACTGTGCCTACCACGCCATATCAGATATGGAGTGGGAAGAAACCCTATCTTCAGTATCTGAAGATATGGGGATGTCAAGCTTTTGTTAAAAAGCAGCATGCGGACAAACTCGAGGCACGATCAGTACAGTGTAAGTTTGTGGGATATCTAAAGAACTCCAAGGGGTATTTCTTCTATTACGCAGAGGAACAAAAGGTTTTTGTTTCTCGTAATGCCCATTTTCTAGAACAGCAGTTTTTAGAAAAGGAAACAAGTGGGAGCGCAATAGAACTGGAAGAAATTCCAGAACCACAAACTACTACTGAAAGTTTGGTAGAACCAGTAGTTCAAGAAGAACAGGACATTCCCGCACCCCTCCGCAGGAGTAGTAGGCCGTCTCATCCGCCTGAGAGATACTACGGTTTTCTCATAGATGGGGATAGAGAGGATTGCGTCTTTGATAATGATGAACCTACTAGCTTCCAGCAGGCCATCCAGAGCGGCGACTTGGTAAGATGGCTGGATGCAATGCGGACCGAGATGGAGTCCATGTACACCAACAAAGTATAGACTTTGGACTTTGCTCCAGATGGGCTAAAACCCATAGGATGCAAGTGGATCTTCAAGAAAAAGATTGGTGTAGATGGACAGGTGGAAACCTATAAGGCTAAACTTGTTGCAAAGGGTTTTCGTCAAAGACCTAGTTTGGACTATGACGAAACTTTTTCTCCAGTGGCTATGCTCAAATCCATTCGGGTCCTTCTTGTTATTGCCGCCTTCCATGATTATAAGATCTGGCATATGGACGTAAAGACGGCTTTTCTAAATGGTAATTTAGAAGAGTGCGTCTATATGGATCAGCCAGAAGATTTCAATCAGAGTGGGAGCAGCGGGAAAGTGTGCAAGTTGCTTAAGTCCATTTATAGACTAAAGCAGGCATCGCGGAGTTGGAACATCTGTTTTGATGAAACGGTCAAAGAATATGACTTTATCAAAAATCCAGATGAACCATGTATATATAGTAAAATTTTAGCACGAACTGTCGTATTCCCCGTCTTGTACGTGGATGACATTCTATTAATAGGAAATGACATTCCTATGCTACAATCTGTCAAAGGATTCTTGTCACACAGGTTCTCCATGAAAGACCTGGGTGATGCCTCTTACATTCTGGGGATCCAGATCTATCGTGATAGATCTAAGAGGATGTTAGGACTTTCGCAGTCCAGGTACATCAACACTATACTGAAAAGATTCAGTATGGAAGATTCTAAGCGCGGTAATTTACCGGCTTGTCACGGAATCACCCTCTCCAAAGAGATGACTCCAAGGACTGATTTGGAAAGGGATCGCATGTCTATTATACCCTACGCATCTGCGGTAGGCTCTATAATGTATGCGATGTTGTGCACCAGACCAGATGTAGCTTACACACTGAGCGTGGTAAGCAGATGTCAGTCAGACCCAGGGGAGAAGCACTGGATAGCAGTAAAGAACATTCTCAAGTACCTGAGAAGGACTAAGGATATGTTCTTGGTTTATGGTGGAAAAGACCTCCAGATCGAGGCTTTTGCCGACTCCAGCTTCCAGAGTGACAAGGATGACTCCAAGTCCATGTCAAGTTATGTCTTTACCCTCAATGGAGGGGCGGTGTGCTGGAAGAGTTCCAAACAGGACACCGTTGCTGACTCGATGATGGAAGCAGAGTATATCGCTGCTTGCGATGCCGCAAAAGAAGCAGTCTGGATGAAGAAGTTCCTCGCAGAACTTCAGGAGATTCCTACCATTGTTGATCTAATACCGCTGTATTGCGACAACAATGGAGCTATAGCTTTAGCGAAGGAACCCAGGTCCCATCAGAAGTCCAGACACATCTTGAGGTGGTATCACCTGATCAGGGAGATCATAGATCGCCAGGAGATCGAGGTCCGGAGAGTACCTACAGAGGAGAACACTGCAGATCCATTCACTAAGGCCTTATCTCAGATTCAGTTCGAGAGGCTACTCGAGATGATAGATCTTCAATACGCCAGTACATGACCCTACTGAAAGTGGGAGATTGTTAGTGTATATGCCCTAGGGGCCATTATTGTATCATACTAGCTTGCAGATTACTTAATGGAAGCTTGGGATATTCACAGTTATATTAAAGTCTTGCTAAACATGCTAGTATGCTACTTGGTTCATTTCTATCTTAATATGTGTATATGTTAGCATATCGAGAATACATATTGATAGAGCCCTTAGGATCTTGCTTGACTACCAGCATTGTGATGGCAGTCACACTAATAGGGGCTGGGTAGTCTACAAGCACATCCTTTTTCAGGTCCCTAGTCGTAGGATTATCGAGACAGGGCATCGATACTCCGAAGTAGACTAATATGTACGCTTCTCATCCCAGCAGGGGAAATGGTCTGTCCCACAGCCATTAGTACGTTGTACTGGAGATAGTATACAGGTGCTCGTTGGGTTACGGGTACACCGGATATGACTCACAGGGAACTGTTGGTTGGTATTATACCCGTCGTCAGTTAACAGTTCCTAGGTGACATGAGTACAGCATAGTCTGCAGACTTGACACTGCTGCTTCGCCTCGAGTGTGTTCCCACTGTTCTTAGATTGCTACCCTACCACGGCTTAAAGGAGTCGAGCAAACAGGTAGCAGTTGGGTGCAGTCCCAAAGCACTTGGAGGCAGTGGCGGTTAGATAGGATTCGTCTCTCCCGGTATTGGGAGTTGATATCGCGCTGTGTTTGGAGAGCCATTACGCAAAGTCCCTGGCCAAGGCAAACAAGATTTACTGGTAGGATTTCCAGTAGCTTCTCAAGGTGTAATGGGTTTCGCTCCGACATGACTTATACCGTTTTTAGGGGCCCGACGCTTACCGCCCCCCTAGGCCAGATATGCGATAGTCATAGACGAACAGACCAGACTGTACGGAGATTGTCACATCAGGCTCAGTAGGAGTTCGGATGGGTTTCCTCATCGGCCTTCTTATCGACATCTACTTGGGGACCGTTACGTACAGCTAGTGCCGCTTGCAGTCTGTGGTTAAACCCACTGCCAGCGTAGTGTCGAGTCTTTAGAGTCCCATACAGAGAGTTTCCCTGCTTCGGCGAAACGATATAGAGGTCGTATGGTTTTACGACAGGTTTCGGACACATACGCGTTTTTATGCACGTACGATGTTCGGACAGTTTATACTAGCAGGCTTTGGTTTAAGCCAGATTCTAGTATTGGATTATTGGATTTATACAGTCTCAGTATTTCCGTGTTTTCAGGGATGGGAGGGGCATTCTCGTAATTAGTCGAGAAGCTTCTAGAAGATTGATGAGTTGGAGGCTTAGGTGGAATTTGCATTAAATGGATTAGTGACTCATGGTGTGATTCATTAAATGAGTTAATAAAGCATTTATTGCTTAATGACTCATGAGATGATTCACCCAAAGAGAGTTAATGAAGCATGGTTGATATTATTATTATGTTATTCATTTTAATAATTATCATGCTTCATATATATTCTAAAATGAGTTATAATTCATTATCATTCTCACTCTCACCTTCTCTCTCCTCAAGCTCTCTCTCTTCAAAGAACTAACCCTAACCTCTCATGTGTTGAGATCCAAGAGTTAGTAAGACTAATAGATCCCTAATCCTATTCTATATCCTCTAGGTTACTTTGATTAGCACTCATAGCAACCTAGTTACCTCAAGTGAGAGGTTAAGCTTGGAGAAGTAGCTCTCGGGTGGATCTTCTATCACAATGAGGAGGCCGACGAGGAGGTGGTCTATGAGAACAAGAAGGACTTGATTCATTTGGTATAATCATCTTTCATAGTAGCTAATCACTTCTATGTTGTTGTTAGTTAGGGTTTAGCAAAGATCCGTAAAGTTAGTCGATGTTAGTTTAAACAAAATGATTGTTTTACCTATTCCGCCTCCCCGCATCATGTGGGGTGTCTAACATCGACTTACAAAGACTACTCCCGCTGACCGAAGAAAATGAAGCTTCAGCAAGAGAAGGACCATCCCACCGTACCACAGAAGGTATCGTCTATATGGGTGCCCGTTGCAACAAACCCCTCTACGGCGATCGCCCATAAAAGGAGAAGGCCGGAGAAGATCCCGTGTCTGCGACGAATCTCAAGAGCACTGAACCTAAACGCCCCAAGTCTGGGGGCAGAGTAGTGCACACCCTCTATATGGCTTCTGGAAGAGAGGATAGCCATGCCTCCACAGGTCATCGACCACTCACACGGTCTTTGACAAAAGCTCAAGAGCAACAGTAAAAGCTCTAGGAAATGTTAACGAAGATGGCCACGCTCACTGGGCAGAAAGAAAGCCCAGAGACGTCTTCGGAACAACGCCGGGAACTGGAAACCGACGCCGAGTTTCTCCGAAGAATGCTCGAGAAGAAATACAAAGAGGTCGCGGAACAAGCGGCCAACATAAAACAAATTGATACTCTTGTTCCAAGATATGGTCGGGATGATGATACAGCCGGATCCCCCAGCTGAAGACCCTCCAATAATCCTTGAATATGACAGAAGGGAGACATCAAACCCTCTTCCGGCTCTATCAGCAGCCAAGGAAGAGACCATCTCCAAAGACACCCTTGACAACTATATAGCTCAACAGATACGAGCTCATCAGGTGAGCGAAGCGGCCGGCCAAATCGTCAAGACTGGACGACCCTATCAGGTTGGTACGATCAAATAAAGTACCCGCCAGGATATACGATCCCTAAATTCTATGTGTATAAGGGGACGGGTAATCCACACCGGCACGTTGCTCAATTCAGGGCTCTGTACGGTAATACTGGGGGTGATGAAAAACTACTGCTTCGCCAATTTGTTGGCAGCTTGTCAGAGACAGCATTCGAATAGTACTCCGAGCTCCCGAATGATTCTGTCAAGACATTTGCAGAAATGGGGCTACTGTTTACACAAAGATTCGCAAGCGCTGGCAAGCGTACCCCGATCATCGCACTAATTAATGCTGGATTGAAGCCGGGAGAAACCTGGGTTCAATACGCCATTCGGTGGCGGAACTTGTGGTCAAAGTGTGAACAACGCATAGAGGAAGCTCCAGCCGTAGGCATGTTCATAGGGACCCTCGACCCTCAGGCGACCATTTCTCAATTCATGATGTTTTTCAAGCCAACCACTTTCCAGGCCTTGATCGACAAGCTTGCCCAAATGGACCAGATGGGCCATAAGCTGTCCTTTTTGAAAACAGATTTTCGGAATGAAAAGGGGAAAGGGAAAGCGACGTTCGTCGCCAAGCTCAGCAACAACCGAGTGGCCCGAAGCCGATAGCTCATCAAAACGATAAACAGCGATCACTCGGAGAAAAGATGAGACGCCCTTACTCGTTCCCTCAGGATAAGATGAAGAGATTATTCGAGCTAGCGCTGCGCAACAGGCTCATCACTTTGCCAGAGCCGAGACGCCCAACGTAATTAGGCGACGTTAACAGCCCCAATTACTGTCCTTACCACCGAATATTGGGTCACCCAATCTAAGATTGTTACATCTTCAAAAGTTGGATCGAAAACCAGAACCAACAGGGCAAGTTCGCACTTTCCGAAAACTGGAGGGTGAACCCGCCACAACCGCACGCTCTTAAAAAGGTGGACACGCCGGGGGCATCATGCTCACTTATAGAGAAAGCCCCATGGGAGGTGGCCCTTTCAGGTAAGACTAAAAGAATGCTGAAGGACCTTCAAGCATATCCAGCAATTAGGTGGAAGAGCCCGCTGGAGCCTGAGATTATTGAGGGGATGCTGAAGCCGCGTCCAACGCTGAAAGCTGGTGATGGTGGACAGAACCTTCGGGCCAAGCCTTCAAAGTCTTTAAAGAAGAAGAAGAAGGCCAAGAAGCCCGTCCAACCCGACGACAACCATACAGGTTTGTAGAAATACATTGATGCACTGGAAGAATATAACCAGAAGGCACGGACCCCAATTACATTGGACGAATTCTTCAAGCATGTTCTTGAGAATGAAGATGATAACGCTGATGAAGGAGACGATTCTTCAGAAGAGCCCGAGGATTATGTGGCGAGCTGCCACATGATCTCTCATTCGTTAATAAAGGACAAAGAAGCTCCTGATGCAGAGAAACTGAGGGCAGATCCAGAACTGGAACTCTTGGAACCGTCAGATGAGATGATTGACATGTTGCTGAATGAAACCCGTAAGAGGAGCAAAGCTGATCGAGAGTGTGAAATGGCCATATTCGAAAAAGCCAAACGTTGGTGACAGGATGAAAAGGTTGAAGCATTCCAACCAGATCGAAGCACGCCCGCGGTATACAGAAGCAGGCTTAAGACGAGGAAACGGTTCACTAAAGCCATGTCGATGAGAATGAAGCTGCCACCTTCTAAAGGAAATACTCCTGGCAGCATACACCTTGTCTAAGTGGATGGGCATCCAAACTACTGCTTATACCATCGGAGGATCACGCACCCTACCGAAGAGTGTAACGCCTTCAAGAAGTGGTGGCAGGGATATGTTGCTCATTGACAACAATTCAAGCGGATGAAGCGCAAAACTCGTCGGGAGCAGACAAGTGTGACAGATGAGCACAAAAGAACTGCCGGTAGCTGTCACATGGTTGAATCCGGGGGATCACAAGTTCTCACCTTTGGAAGCGATTCTAATGAAGAAATATCCCTCGGCCCTCTCTTCAAGGAATCCACCTCAGAAAAAGAGGAGGAGATAAAGAACTGTGAGAATATTCAGCTGCATAACCGTACGTTTCCTGAAAAGAATCTTGGACTTACAAACAAGGGATTGAACAAAAAAGATAAGGGGAAGGAAAAGGTCCCTGAAGATATCGCCCTCGATGATCGAGTCGTCGAAGAGCTGGCAGCCAAGGACCCGCCCAAGAAAAACAAGGTGGATTACAACGTTCTGACACACCTGAGGAAGATACCCTCGCAGCTAAGCATTCTGGATGCCCTTCTGCTATCTAAAGAGGCGAGAGATTCTCTGATCAAGGCACTACAAGAGCCCGACCAATTCCAAGCTTTCCTTGCCGAAGAAAAGATGAAGGACGAGCTGGAAGAAGTGCACACAGCTGACATCACTTTCGGCGATGAAGATCTCCTCCTCGGAATGTGTAAGCACAACCGTCCCCTGTATGTCACTGGCTACTGCCATTACATTAAGATAGGAAAGATCTTAATTGATAACGGGTCCTCTGTCAACCTCCTAAATGTGAAGGTGTTAAAAGAAATCTGCATGAGTGTTCAGCACCTCGCTCGGGATAAAACCACCATCTCTGGATTTGACTCCCAGTCATCACGGACACTCGGGTCTGTGATTCTGACGTTACGCTTTGGGCTGCCCGTCACTGACATCAAGTTTCATGTTATTGACGCCAAGACCTGCTACAACGCTTTGCTTGGCAGACCTTGGTTACATGAATACAACATCATCCCTTCCACACAACATCAGTGTATAAAGTATTTTAAAGATGGTCTAGAGTATACAGTGACGGGGGAACTAAACCCATTTTCCTTAAATGAAATCCGAAAGTACGAGGATGCAAAATATTCCTGTCAGACTTTGAAGACACGGAAAGATGCCATAAACCGGAGAACAAGCAAAAAGCTATCACCACTATCCCGGTCTTCGAAAGCGATACCGAGGAGGAAGAAGAGATAGTTTATTCGGGACCACCCCAATGCAACAGCCCGGGAGCATCTACCCCTATTCTGGTCTTTGGCAGTGACTCTGAAGACGAAGTCAACGTAGTGTTCTCGGTCCGTCCATCAATGCAGGCCCTCACTGAAGCTGATCAGAGTTTGCAAATCGCCATGGTTCCGTGGCGGCACTTCAGAGAGCTTGATGCACTGGAGACATATAGTGTGCAAGAGTTGCAGACATTCTACGTCCCTCCCAGGCGAAGAGGTGAAAAGGCAATCCTATTCTATCGATCCATGGAGACTAAAGTCGAAAGAGAAGTCTGGCATGGTGCCGATCCTACGCTCGACAAGCTCCAACCCATTCGTCTACACAGGTATTACATTGAGGGATTGAAAAGGTTGTTAAGAGGCCAAGGCGTACCATTCAAACAAACTCCTCGACAAGCTCAGTTCTACAACAGGATTTGGAACGTCCCTGGATCTTAGCGAAAATTGCCTAACGGAAAAATGGAAACGATTGGGCTTGAATATGTCCAGTCCAAGAAACGGGAGCAATTCCATGGCTGCCATGTCATAAATGACCTCGATGAAGAAGGGGATGCTCTTTTAAAAGACGCTGACGCTGAACCAGAACGAGGTCCCGCCATAAAAATGCCCAGTCCATCATTTGAAGAACAGATGGACAAGCTAATAAGGGAAGCGAGTCAAAAGGTTCAGAACGACCACAGCCGCGAAATGGCCATTTACGAGAAAGCCAAGACGCAACATCTCCTTCAACAGGCTATGGAGGATGACAATGCCCTCCCCGTCAGCCCATCATGCATTCCTAAGACAAGAAAAAGGCATGACGCAGAGGAAAAAACAAGTCAAAGAATGGAAAAAACATTCGGCGGCGGGAAAACGGATCCAAAAGGCCACGCGATCAAGAAAATGTCAGCCGGAATCCGTCTCTAACGAAAAATATGGGTCGAGCATATTCTTTCTCTCGAGACAAGACAAGGAGAATCTTTGACCTTGTCATGAAACATCAAATGATGACACTCCCGGAGTCTTGACATCCCGATCAAGTAAACGAGGTTCACCACCTGGATTATTGCTCCTATCACCGAGCGATAGGACATCCTCTTGAAGACTGCTTCACTTTCAAAGAATGGGTTGAAGACCAATATCAACTCGGCAGGTTCGCTCTATCCGACAATTTGAGGGTGGCCCCACCGCAAAAACATGCGCCAAAAGCAACGTATATAGCGAGAGTAGAACCAGATCAACATCGGTCTTAGAAACGATCCCGTTCCTGTCACGTGATAACGCTGTCAGAAGGAGTGCCCGAGAACATGGATGACCTCTCTTGATGCTTCGAAAATGAGGATGAAGATGAGTTGATCTCAGAATTTCCACCAGCGCCAAAAGAGTTGAAAGATGGAATGCATAATACTGCGGATGACCTAAGGAAAATCGACTTGGGGACGGCAAACGACCCGTGACCAACTTTCGTCAGTGAGCTGTTGTCTAAAGAACAGGTGGCTACGCTAAAAGACATGCTCACGCTGTATAAAGATTTCTTCGCATAGAACTATTCCGAGATGCCGGGGCTAGATCCAGAAACAGCTGTCCATAAATTGGCGATATCTCCGGACATCAAGCCAGTCAAGCAAGCACCAAGAAGAATGCGGCTCGAACTTGAAATGAGCATCAACGCTGATGTCAGGAAGCTAATCGACTCCGGTTTATTCCAAGAAGTTCAGTACCCTGACTGGATCGCCAACATTGTCCCAGTGATGAAGAAAAATGGGACAGTACGCATCTGCGTAGATTTTCGGGACCTCAACAAAGCCTGTCTGAAGGATGACTTTCCCGTACCGGTTACCGAGTTGATGATAGATAACACGTCCACTCACGAAGTCTTCTCCTTCATCGACGGGTCGTCAGGGTACAATCAAATAAAGATGCATCCCGAATACCAGAAGCATACCGCTTTCCGGACTCCTCTGGGCATATTCTGCTACAAAGTGATGTCGTTCGGTCTGAAGAATGCCGGCACAACCTATCAAAGGGCCATGACGAAGATTTTCGATGACCTCATACATGAAATCGTCAAATGCTATATTGATGACCTCGTGGTGAAAATCAAATCGCACGAGGAACATTGGGGGCATTTGAAGATAGTGTTCCAACGTCTTCGGAAATACAACCTGAAGATGAACCCTCTCAAATGCGCATTCGGAGTTTCCTCGGGCAAATTCCTGTAAGTGCACGGCGGCGCCCCGGCCGTCAATCCGACGCCGGAATGCGGAAACGATGATTTACTTTAACTTTTCAAACCGGCACCACCGCGCACTAAAAATACCCGGATCGTGCCATTAATCTAGTCCTAGCTATCTAGAGAGGGGGTAGAGAGATATACCGAGCGATCCGTGTCCTTCGGTCTTCTCGTCGTCGTCCCGATCTCCCCGCGGAATCTCCGGTCTCCACCTCGTCGCCAGAAGGGCACCACGTCGCCTGTTTCTTTTACGGGCTCCCACCTCTGGACCGAGGCAACTCGGGCATGAAGTTGGCGAGCCGACATGCCCAAGGTTTGCTGTAGAATGTGTATAGAACTCATGTCTCATTTTGGGGTTTATGGAAGTTGCCCTTTGAGATGGTGGAGGAATGAAGTCTTGGAGATGGAGCTAAATGGATTTTGTGCAATACAAATGAACAAAAAACCCCACCCAAATTTTTGGGACAGCCCCTATACATGGCCGGCCAAGGCTTGGGGAAGGAATGAGAGAAGAGTGAGTGAGTAACAAAGGAATGAGTGTTAGCCAATAATCAAGGAGAGAGAAAAAGGGTGATGATAACAAACAATGATCACAAACTAAAACCCACACTCAACCAACCTCATCATCTCATCACAAAGTCAAGCTATCATGAAAGAATAAGTCAAAGAAGAAAGAACCATCATGATACAAATATATGCAAAGACAACCCTCCAAAATACTTATTTGCACAAATGCAAATAAGCCCTCCTCCACCAATCTTCAGCCAATGAAAGATACAAAGAAATATGGCTGAAACGGAAAACAAACTGGCAACTCCAGAAAACTGATCCCGTAATAAATTACAGGAAAACCCTGATACTGTGTATACACACCCGCATTTGTATTCCGACCGAATACAAATGCAATGAGACAAAATCTACACTGTACAATACTAGGATCCGGCTTAAACCAAAGCCCGCTAGTATTTTCCGTCCGATCACGATCCGTGCAATACCGTACGTATCTGATCGAACCCTGCCATATCTCCATACGGCCTCTATAGCGTTTCGCCCGAAAACTTGAGCAACTCCACGTTATAAAAAGAGCAGCACAGACCGTCCATGTTGCTAAATGGCAGCACCGACCGTCCACGTCGCAAAAAGGACAGCATCGACCTCCACATCGTCAAAACGGGAACCAAATCAAGTCAACCTCCACGCGAAAGAAAATCCATCAATTTCATGCATATGACCCATATGTGTGGTGTGCATTTATTGATGAGGGGTACTTTGTTGGGGTCAAAACTTACACCCCGATCGACCAACTCAAAGTCAATGGGTCAAAACTTACACCCCGATCGACCAACTCAAAGTCAATCAACTCCCAAGCCAAGTAGGCCATGTTCCTTTAATATTTGAACGTAACTGAAAAGCTAAACTCTGTTAAAATTTAATGAGGCAACGCCTCACGTGCTCCCCACGAGGGCACCAGTGCCAACCCCTTAGGGTTGAATCCTATGATGGTGCCACACGTGAAGCTCACGTGGGCGTCAATGTGCAAAACACAGAAGCGCCTATCATATATAAGAATTAAATTCTTAAGTGGCGCCCATATGCACAATATGTGAGTGCCGACACCTAAGTTTAAATCAGTAGTTAAATTCTACAAGGGGATATTTCCCTAAAAACTGGGATACTCTCTCTGTTAAACAGAGCCGTTAGATCAAAGATCCAATGGAGATGACAAATCATCAAAATATAGAATTAAATTTTATTAGGAGAAAATATCTCCTAAATCTTTCTTATACTATCGGTTGGATCAAGGATCCAATGATAGAATAAAATTCTATTTTGGGAATATATTTCCTCAATCTTTATAAACAAAAAAGATTGCTCTCTGTTTTTACAGAGAGCACTTGGATTAAAAATCCAATAGTGATTAAAAATCACCGTTTTACAGAATAAAATAATGTACATGGGAAATTTTTTTCCCAATCTGTTAAAAACAAGAAAACATATTCTGTAAAACAGAAATCCTTGGATCAAAAATCCAACGGTGGATAAAATTCACCAAGTAATCTTTGAGACCAATAAAATGAATTAAAATCTCTCAATGAGATATTTTCTCAAATTAATTAACAAACTTTCCTCTCCTATATAAAGGACCCGAGACTTCAAGTCTCATAGAGAGGAAACCTCCCATAAGCTTTTGCAAAAATACAGAAGGCTCTAAAAAAACAGGGAATTTAATTCTCAATAGAGAAGAAGATCATTTTTCCTCTCAAACCCTAGGTAAAGAAACCACAGAGAGCAAAACATCTCCTTTATCTATCATAGCATATCTAAGGATTTAACCCTTCTCAAGAACTTAGTTTTTTCTCTGGATCATAGATCCACAAGACAAATCTCCCACAAGTTAAGAATTTAATTTTTATCGGGAAGATCTTGTTCTTGAGAATCAAAGACTTAGAAAAGAATTAGGTTAAAAAGAAAGAAAAAAGGAAAAGAACATATCCTATGGGAATTTAATTCCTCGGAAAATAGGGTTTAACCCTAAAAGAAACTTAGTTCTTATAAAAGAAAAAAATATAAGAACTTAGTTCTTAAAGAAAACCTGATCCCAGATTTTCAAACCAAAGATCTTGGTGATCACTAATGGTCAAAATGTCATTAACAGAAATTCAATCTCTGAAAAAGAAAAGAACTTAGCGCCTCACGTGCTTCCCACGTGGGCGCCTTCCCAACAGCGCCCAGCGCCTCACGTGAAAAACACGCGGGCGCCCAAAGCAGAAGGCCAGCGCCTCACGTAAAATAAACACGAGCGCTGAATAAAAAGTGCTTAACTCTTCATATACAACCAAAACGGATAAGAGCTTAGCACTGATTGAGCAATGTCCAGCACCTTACATGAAACACATGTGGGTGCTCAACAAAATAAATAGGATAGCGCCGTATGTGCTTCTTACGTGGACACCATATAAAAAAAGCGCTTAGCACTATATATATATTCAGTCAAAATAACTAAGTACTTAGCACTGATTGGGCAGCACCCATAACTGAAGGCTTCACATGATACCCATGTAAGTATCAGAGCTTCAAACAAGTGCCTAGCACTTTTGCATAAAAAAAAGGGGGCTGAACAAACAGAGCCCAAATAAATGCTTAGCACTTTCGAACAAAAAAAGACCGAGCAGACTAAGCCCAAATTGGCTAAGTCTCTTGCAGCTGAGCCCAAATGCTCTGTTGTTAGATCTTAATAAAATTTAATCATCCTGAAAATATTGCTAAAGTGACTTTAGTCTCAAATAAGACTAACGTCTCCTTAGTTAAAATAAATTGTGCCCAAATGCTCATATGTTTAAATTGATCTTAATCTCAAACTAGATTAACGGTCCTTAAACCAAACAAAATATGTTTGAACTAAAGGAAAATATAATTCAATTTCAAAATCCCAAATCTAAAATATACGGATTTGGACTAATCCACGCCCTACGGGCGACGACATAAACTAGTCTCCATATACAATCCACGAGCAACCAAAACAAACAAAATAACACACGACACGAGGTGAACTGCTGGAGCAGGGGAGAGTGGTTATCGCAATGCGATAACGTAATTAACTGCAGGGGCTTGTGCCTGCAGGGAAGAGCGTCCCCACAATAAAAAAAACCCTCACAAATGAGGGGGAATCTGATAAATTTTGCTACAACGATCGCATTTGTCCAAACCTCCGATATATGGTGCCATAAATCAACTTGGTATTTTCGGAGAGTTGGATGGAGAATTCCAAATAGCGTCTGCCCCCAAAATTCAGGTCAAACGTCCCCCAACGTCTCGGTCCGATCTTTCGACGGTGAACAGACCCAAGCCTAAGTCAGGACAAAGCAAGGAAGGGGCCGGCTCCATACCAAGAATGAAGCAATAAATTAGTTTAATGCAATTTTTTTAGAAATAAATGTATGAAAAATGGGAAGAAAGCCAAAAAAATTTAAACCCCGTGGCTTATGTGCAAAAAAAATAAGCACATAAGGCATGGGATGGCACAAATGCCATTTGGCAAAACCCAAGGGGCTATATGTAAAGTGTGTAGCCTATAAAGGCAAACATGATGAAAAAATCAAAGAAGAACTTTCATTCTCTCAAAAATTAGGGTTCTGTGCCTCCTTCTCCTTCCTCAATGTTCTAAACCTTCTTCCTTTTTTTGAATTAAATCAAGAGTTTAACTCTTTTTTTTCCAAAAAGAAACTGTTTTTCATCATAAAACCCTTGAAGGGGAGCTCGGATCTTCCATCAAATCTCCAAAAGGGAAGATTTTAAGTCTCATCCCCCTTTTCTCCAAGATCCAGCTAACAAAGAGGAGGAAGAAAGAGACTCATCTCCAAAAATCCCACTTCGGGAAGATCCAAGGCTCAAAAGAAAATCCAGAGCTAAAAGGTAGAAGAAAGGGGTCCCCTTTGATCATCTCCAAAGATTTTTGGAAGTTCAACACCATTTGTCAAAATCTTTTGGAGTTTAACTCCATAAATAAAATCCTTTTATAAGTTTAACTCCATTCAAAATCTTTTGGAGTTTAACTCCATAATAAAATTCTTTTGGGAGTTTAACTCCACTCAAAATCCTTTTAGGAGTTTAACTCCATAAAAATAAAAATCCTCCTTTTTTCTGCGAGTTTCCAAAGTCCCTCGGGAGTTTAACTCCTAATCCCAGGGCTAAGCCTTCTTTTTTTGCAGGCGCCCAGTGTCCACGTGCCGGGCGCGTGAGGCGTTGGTGCCCAGCGCCTTGCACGTGGCCCGCGGACGCCTGGTGCCCATATGCCAGACGTGTGAGGCGCTGGCGCCCAGCGCCTTGCATGTGGCCCGCGGACGCCTGGTGCCTACGTACCGGGTGTGTGAGGCGCTGGTGCCCAGCTCCCACGGGCCAAGCACGCGAACCACTGATGCCCAGCACCCACGCATCCTTAGGACGCTACTCACCCCTCTTTTTCCCATATATTGCACACTCAAAACACATCTCCTGTTAGAAAAAACTCTAATGGAGTGCTGCCCCGCACCCCACAAGGGGGCTGCTAGCCCCCATGACCCCTAGCCCACTATCTGGGTAGCAGGACCCCCGTAAACTCTGCAAGGCCGCCGGTATATCCAAAACCCTTCAAAAACAACACACGCACATGGCACATTGAGTTCGCATGACCAGTTTGACCCGTCAATCGGAGGTTCTCTCGCTCCAAAAGCGAGGGGGTAACTAACGGCTGTTTAGTCCACGGCTGATGGAGATTCGGATCTCCACAATCAATAAACCCCAGCCTACCCTAAGTAGGGGAAATCTGTATATGCCTGATAAGCGCGCGCATTCCCATCTCAATGGGATGATGAAAAACACCCTACAGCTACCTTTGTAGCGAGTCCGCCCAATTGAGGAAGACCCCTACACCACTTCAAAGACTCTAAGCAAGGCTCCAAAATCACTAGGAATAAGCCTGCAAGCCGATTTTCCACACTGAAGATGATCCACACGAGAGAATCCAATTCAAACTTTATCTTCACATCCAAATGTCAATGTGAAGCAACTCACTAACTAAGCTTGCTAATAATTGTTGGTGAGATTGATGTAGTGTTGAATATCTCAAGTTTTCTCTCTTTGCCAATTTTTCCTTTTCATTTTAGAAGCTAACATCAAGAGAAGAGAGAAAAAAGGAATGAGTAAAGAATAAATCTCAATCCTCACATAATTCTTCTCTTTCTCTTTTTTTTCCTCAAATGTTGTAGAGTGGGGGTAGATGAGTGAGTCACCCCAATGACTCACCCATCCACACTCATCAACAAGCTTCTAAGGTGAGTGGAATGTGTAGGTGTACATACATACGCAAATACATACATACATATATATACATACACATACACAATCAAATATGTATCAAATATGAATACCGTGTTCGTATAAAAATATGAATACCCGTATTCGAATTTATTTACCGCCGGAAACTGGGACTAAGGCGGGGGGAGCGCGTCCAGTCTGAATCTGAGGGCATATGCTATATGGAACATAACCATCCACCTTTCCGAAAATGCCAAGTTGATTTATGGCACCGTATATCGGAGGTTTAGGTAGATGTGACCATTGTAGCTGAACTTTTCAGATTCCCCTTCATTGATGAAGGGTTTTTTTTATTGTGGGGACGCTTTTTCCTGTAGGCGCAAACCTCTGCAGTTAATTACGTTATCACTATATGATAACAACTTCCTCTTCTCCAAATATATCACTTCGTGTCGTGTTATAGTTTGTTTATTTTAGGGTTGCCCTTGGATTGTATATGGAGACTGATAAATGTCGTCGCCCGTAGGGCGTTAATTTGTCCAAATCCGTACATATCAGATTTGGAGTTGAACTTAGGACGCATATCTCATATAAGTGAGGTCCATCAGTTCAAGGGATATATGTCTAAGGATTATTAGTCGTATATGAGACTAAGATCGACTTAAATGATATAGTATATGAGATCATTAGTCGTAAATGAGACTAAGATCAACTTAGATAACAATGAGCATATATGCTCGACTGATCATTTGATCATATATGAAGCATAGGTTTCTATACTATGGGTAGCCCGTGGATAGTATACGGAAGTCGATATGGAGACAGTCTGCAGGGCCATATATTAGTTTAGGGACGCTGCGGTCCATCTTTCAACTTGCGCGCACGTGTATATATTATGTGGCGAAGTGAATGATGGTAACATGGGAATGTGCCCAATATTAGGATGCAATCTAATTTGAACAAATTTCTATTTTCTTCAAAGATATACATATACGTATATGTATGCTTGGGATGGTGGTTGTTGGGATGGTGCGCATCTATATGGGGTGCGCATCAATATGAAGTGTGCATTTATATAGGATGCACATTGATATGAGGGTGCGTATCAATATGAAGTGCGCATCTATATGAGATGCATATCAATATGAAGTGCGCATCTGTATGAGATGCACATCAATATGAGGTTAAGGCATTCTCTGTCTTGATGAAATTTTATATCTTTCATCAAGTTGAGACGAGGAAGGAGAGCTCGTTAGTTGTTAGGACCCTCCACCTTTTTGAAGACGCTATGAAATTACAACGCCGTATATCAGAGATGTGGAATGATATACCATTAAACCAAATCCCGTATATGAAGGAAGATAACATGTTAGAACTAAGGATCGTTAGTCTTATATGAGACTAAAATCAACTTGGGTAATATGAGTTGAAGATCATTAGTCATATATGTGACTAAGATCAACCTGGATATCATAAGCATATGTTTGATGGATCGTTAATCATGTTTTAGATTAAAATCAACTTAAACATTCAGCTAAGGGCCATTAATCATATTTGGGACTAAGGTCAACTTAGATATCATGAGCATATGGGCTCGAAGAAGCTTAAACTTCATAGACTTAGCCACTTTGGGGCTAAAATTAGATTTCTATATCACCCAGCTGTGCTAAACACTCAATCATATAGCGCTCACATGGATATCACGTAAGGCACTGATTCTCTGGCGCTCATGTGTGCATCACGTGAGGTGCACATTCTTTAACATTCTTTTTGCTTCTTAGCACACACGTATTCAATACATGAAACGCTCACTCTCAGGCGCTCACGTGTATATTACATGAGACGTTGAGTCTTCCTTCTTTTGGGGCGCTCACGTGCGTATCGCGTGAGGCGCTCCTGTTTTCTTCTTCTTAGCGCTCACATGGATATCCCGTGAGGCGCGCATATTCCTTAGAGATCAATCTCAATTTTTAGAAAACTTAAGTTTTATAAAGCGTAAGCTTCTGTTAATAGTATTTTGACCATTAACGATCACCAAGATCAATATTTGATGATCTGGGATCATGGGAAGGCAAGTTCTTTAAGAACTTGAAGATATTGTTCATGTAAGATCTAAATTCTTGATATATTTTAAGGGAACTAAGTTCCGGGAGATAAAAACTCCATCTTTCCTTCTTCCTTTACTTTTTTCTTTTCTATCATGTTGGTGGAAAAACACCAAAGTTCTTCTCTGGATCTCAAGTTTAAGATCAAGATCTTTCTATGAGAATTTAATTCTTTTTTTATGAGAGACTTGTTTTATGGATCTTAGATCTAGAGAAAAAACTAAGTTCTTATGAAGGGTTAAACCATGATTATATGTAGGATAGGTAAAAGGAGATGTATTTCTCCGTTGTTTTTACCTAGGATTTTGAGAGAATTAAGATGATCTTCTTAGAGAATTAAATTCTCGGTTGTAGTGAGTTTTTCTCTCGCAGAAGCTTATGGGAGGAGATCTCCTCTTTGCAGAAGCTTATGGGAAAGTCTGCGTATATCCATTTGAAAAAAGGTATCGTTGGTTGTTGGGGCCCACTACCTCTCCGAAGACGCTGAGGGATTATAACGACATATATCGAAGGTGTGGAGAGATGTACCCTTTGAACCATGTCCCATTCATCAGGAGGAAGAACATGTTGGAGCTTAAATTCCTAGCTACCAAAAAAAGGCTTATTCGCGCTCGCGCACGAGCGTCACACGTGTAATGCACGGCGCGGGCGCACATGTTGCGCACATTGCGCTTGCGCACATGCGTCGCACATGGCGCTTACGCACATGCGCACTATGAGGGGAACAAATGTAACGACCCTGAATTTTTTGTACAATTTTTTTCTTTTTAAAGTACAGAAAGGAGTTCCTTAGTGTCACGCCCCGCTTCCCAGAGTACGCAAGATTTGGGCACGTGACATAGCCAACCATGCTACCTGTGGGTAGGAAGTATCCATCCACAGTCACATTACGGTTGTACAGATATCAAGAACAGTAAAATAAACTAAACTAATACATGTCCAAATCCATAATAACAAGAATCAATAAACAATAAGTGCGGAAGCTAATGATCCAATACAATGAATAAACAGTATGTCCCATAATGCGGGCTCACATCTGGAAATGAAATGACATAAATAAACTAAACTCTAAAGAACTCACAGTTCAGCCTGCTGGCTGAAGTACTCCTGCTCGGTCGGCGGCAAAGGTACGGAATCTGGGCCATGCAAAACCCAGACGTCAGCGCGTCACGATATCAAGTATGTAGCATAAACATGGTAATAAACAATGCAAGCATGAACATGAATAAAGCAGTAATAAGAAGTAATAAACGGGGTAATGTGCAGTAGTGACGAAACTGTCCTATCAGGTTTTCTACTCTATAGTCTTTGAAACCAATTGATGAATCGTCGATGTAACTCAATAGTATCCCGTGCGTGCCCGGGACCACGGTCATAATTCTCGGGGCTGAGTCCGAGACGTGCCGCTAAGCAGTAAAAGGTAGTAGGATAGATGAGTGATGTCAGCATCAACACTCCGGAGCTGGCCAAGCCCGTAAGACTGATCAGAACAATGTATCGAACTGTTGAGTTACAAGTCGGTTTCACCTTTGATTTCCCCATACCCCCAAACTATGTATGTCAGTCAGGTATTCAGTAGTCAAGGTCTAATGCCAACACAAGTCAAGTAAAGGTAGGTCTGTCTGGATCGACAGCATGAATAGTTGGGTCCGTCGGCATTAGGCACGAGATCAGGTAACAGGTCAGGTTACGTTCAACAGGTAGAGTCGATATGTACAGGGTGTTGTGTCCGGTGTATCAGTACAAGTGTCAGGTGTATCAAGATCGGTCAATATATATAATGCAATCAGGTATATGATGATAACAGGTATAGTAACAAATAATGAACAGTAGCAGGGAACAGCAATAAACAATTATTATTCTATGTGAACACAGTGATATTAGTAATCTCTTATTAATCCGGTTCACGCACCTTTGATGTGCAAAAGCCACAAGACGAGCAATATCGATAATATGCGTAAGGGAGTTACAGTATTTGAACTAAATATAATAATTGCCTCATGAGAGGCTTTAACCAATGAAGTGAGGATGATCTAGCAATTTAGGCAAGGATGTGCCAGATTGGTTAATTAGTTAAGGCGTTGATTAAAAGCATACCGATTAACTACGGGTAACTGCTACAATGGTTTAACATTACGGATGATTGTAATTGTCATCAAGTCGTGCGGTTATAACAGATAACCTAATTATTAAGTTTGTAGCATGTTAAAGCAAGTATTCGGATACTTGCCTCGGCGGTTCCGCAAACCGAAACACGGATGCGATGTCGGCAGAAACGGCGATATGGAGCACGGGCCACGGATCGAGTCCCAACAGAGGTCAACGGGGTCACACGGACCAGGGTACTTCGCTGGAGCGTCGGGTTCGTCAGACGGCACGGTCGGATTCCGGCAAAATGGCAAAAGTAACGGAATTAGCGACAAAACTACGCATTTACGATACGGACCAGCGGGGGTTGTACCAAAAGGAAAGAGAAGGAAACTTACAGGGAGACACCAGGGGGTGACCACGGCGGGTTCGACGGCACTGGAACGCCGGCGAGGCCGCGACGGTGGCAGCGAAGGCTGGAACAGCCGTGGGGCCTGCTGGAGAGGGGTGCGACGAGTGGAGGAGAGAGGGGGTCGGCTCTGGTGGTCGAGGGAACAGGGAGGTGGTCGGAGGTGGCGTCGACGAGGTCGCCGGCACGCTTCTCCGGCGAACAGGGGAGGTGCAGGTGAAGGATAAAGGCTCGGGCTTGCTATTCCGGCGAGGGGAGGAGGGAAACGACGACGAGGTTTCGACGAGGAGGGTGAGAGGGTGTCGCGGTGGTCGTCGGCGACGGGAAGTTGCGTCGACGGCGAGGTTTGCGCGGGTGGAGGCGAGGTCGGGAATGGGTTGCAGGCGGGAAGGAGCGGGAGTCGTCGGGAGAACGGGAGGAAGATGGTAGGTGGGTGCGGTGGAGGTCGTGGTGGTGAGGGCGGCGACGGCGAGGTCTCGAGGAGGCCGGCGGTGAGACTGCGGGAGGCTAGGGTTGCGTGCAGGTGCGGGAGAGAGGAGGAAGGAGGGAGGAGGACGGCGCGGCTGTCGCGGAGGCGTCGCAGGCGGCGACGGCGAGGTCGCGGTGGCGACGGTGGTGAGTTCTACGGTGAGCTAGGGTTAGGGTTTGGGGTTTCTCTCGTGGTCGCGTGGGTGAAGGCGGCTGCATGGCCACGAGAAATATGTATAGAGGAAGAGAGAGAGAGAGATTGAGAGAGATTAAGGGAGAGAGAGAAAGAGGAGAGAGGCAGAGAGAGATGGGGAAAGGAGGGGCCCACGAGCTCAGCTGTGAGCTCGTGATTGGCTGAGTGAAAATCAAAAAAGAATTGCTGAAGGATTTTGTGGGATTTTGAGGGATCATCAGTTAGGAAATTTAGATTAGGATATATAAATTTGTATTCGATATTAAATTCAAATGGGCCCTTTTTGGCGCGAAATGAAACATCTCCAAATCGCGCCCGGGTTGCGCCCAAATGATCCAAATTCAAATTATAATATTTTAAGCGGGTTCCAAATTTTGAAAAGAGGTGTTTAATGATTAGAATGCATGCCCCCAAGTCGGACACTTGCACGCGCGCGTAGTCGCCCAAACTTGCCCGTTTAGCCAAACGGAACGGAATCTCGACACGCGGACGCTACCACGCGACTAGTGGCGACGAGTAGGCCAACATGGACATCTTAAATTTCATTTTAGGAGTTAAAATTTGTTATATGCCAAAATGACTTAACCGGGTAGAATTTAGCAATAAACACCAGGAAATCAGGAAAATTGGAAATGAGCAAACCACAACCCTCAACTAGTAATATGAATAGTACTATTGGGCTCGGGTGTTACATCATACCCAACTACAAAAGAATTTCGTCCTCGAAATTCCAAGAATACAAGATAACTAACTACTGGAAAAGATGAGGGGATTTCTGCCGGATCTTGTCTTCTCGCTCCCAAGTAGATTCTCCATGCGATCGGTTACCCCAAGAAACTAGCACAAGAGGGATAACCTTGTTCTTAAGAACCTTTTCTCTTCGATCCTTGATCTCGACTGGTCGCTCCTCAAAAGTCAGGTCTTCCCGAACGGTCAACTCCGAGTGATCCAAAACATGGGTCTCATCACGAACATACCTCCGTAATTGAGACACATGAGGCACATCACGAACTCCTGCTAAAGACGGTGATAACGCCAACCGGTACGATACCTCTCCAACACGCTCCAATATCTCGAAGGGTCCAACGAATCGGGGACTAAGTTTTCCCCGACTTCCAAAGCGAATCACCCCTCTAGTCGGTGATATCTTCAGGACTAACAAATCGCCCACGGCGAACTCTAGAGGTCTTCTTGACGTGTCGGCCCAACTCTTCTGTCTGTCTTGAGCTGCCTTCATATGCTTCCTGATTGTATTCACCTTCTCAACTGTCTGTACCACTAAATCTGGCCCTAGCAACCTTCGTTCACCCACATCATCCCAACATACAGGTGAACGGCACTTACGACCATACAATGCTTCGAACGGGGCCATCTGAATTGTTGCTTGGAAGCTGTTGTTGTACGAAAACTCCACCAGGTGTAGATGATCTTCCCAAGAACCTTTGAAGTCCGACATGCAAGCCCTCAACATATCTTCAAGGGTCTGGATCGTTCTCTCCGATTGTCCATCAGTCTGGGGATGATAAGCTGTGCTGAACTTCAATCGAGTCCCCAAACTTTCTTGGAAACTCCTCCAAAAGTGTGACAAGAACCGAGTGTCCTGATCGGACACGATGCTTACCGGTACTCCATGCAACCTGACGATCTCCTGCATGTTCCGCTCTGCCAGAGTCTCCGTCGATTGACCAACCCGAAAAGGAGCAAAGTGAGCTGCCTTGGTCAACCGATCGACAATCACCCATACCGCATTGTTGCCCTTTGGACTCCGCGGTAAAGCCGTCACGAAATCCATGGTTATATGTTCCCACTTCCATTGAGGAATCGGAAGTGGTTGCAACAAACCAGCAAACCTTTGGTGTTCAGCCTTGACTTGCTGACACACCAAGCACTTAGCCACGAAGCGAGCGATTTCCCGTTTCATACCTTCCCACCAGAAATGCTGTCGAATATCTCGGTACATCTTTGTCCCTCCTGGATGTACAGAGTAAGCTGAACTGTGTGCCTCCTTCATAAGCTCTTCACGCACATCTCCTTTTGGCACACATACACGGCTACCATATCTCAACGAACCATCCTCATGGATCAGTAGATCGGTTCGTAGTCCGGCTCCAACCTGCTCTCGAAACTCTTGCAGTCTAGGATCCTGCGATTGTGTCGCTTTAATCTTCTCAACTAAGGATGATTGTACTTGCAACTGCATCAACTGTCCTGTAGCATGCGGTAGCACAACCTCCAAGTCACATCTCCGAAACTCCTCAATGATCTCTCTCTGTGTAGTCAATAACTGAATTGCTGGTAACCGACTTAGCGCATCTGGCACGACATTAACTTTTCCCGGGTGGTACTTAAGTTCAAGGTCATAGTCGGCCATCAGCTCCAACCATCTGCGTTGCCTCCTGTTCAACTCCTTCTGCTTGAACACATATTTCAAACTCTTGTGATCCGTAAAGACTTCAACTCTCTCGCCCAGAAGGTAGTGTCTCCAAATCTTCAGGGCGAAGATCACGGCTGCAAGCTCCAAGTCGTGAGTCGGATAGTTCTGCTCATGAGTCTTTAGCTGTCTCGATGCGTAAGCGACGACTTTCCCATTCTGCATCAGAACACATCCCAATCCCTTTCTAGATGCGTCGCTGTGAATCACCAGTCCCCCCGAATCATCAGGTACTGTTAGGATAGGGGCGGTTATCAACTTCTGCTTCAACGTCTCGAAGGCCAATGCACATCCATCTGTCCAAACAAACGGTACCTCCTTACGCGTAAGCTTGGTTAACGGCTCAGCTAAACTAGCGAAGTTCTCTACAAATCTTCTGTAGTAATCGGCGAGTCCAAGAAAACTTCTTATCTCTGTAACATTCTTTGGAACAGGCCAATCTCGAACTGCTGCAATCTTCTCGGGATCAACGGCGATTCCATCGCCTGACACGACATGTCCCAGAAACTTCACTTCTTCCAACCAGAAATTCGCACTTACTCACTTCGCGAATAATTTCTCTTGTCTCAGCGTCGGCAGTGCGATCCTTCTTCTTCACTAAAGAACTGGAGCTCTCCAAGGTGAGTTGCCGCTTCGAAGCCATCCCTTCTCGAGTAATCCACTCACTGGTTTCTTAACTCCCTCCACTTCTACTGGTGCCATTGCATAGTCAGCTTTTGATACTGGCGTTGCACCAGGAGTAAGGTCAAACGCGAACTCCACATCTCGCTTCGGTGGTAAGCCCGAAATGTCTTCAAACACATCCATACTGTCGCGGACGACTGCCGGCTTTTCATCACTCTCCGCTACCATAGCCGCAAGAACACTGTTCGTCGGCCTAGCCCTAAACTCGACTTGCCCGACAGAACTTCTTTCTCTAATGAAAGTAAACTTAGGATGTCCGGGAATCTGGAAATTTCCCTCCTTGCCCTACAGCCAATGTGGGCGTGGAAAGTGCCAAGAAAATCCATCCCCAAGACAACCTCATCACTGCCCGTATCTATCCCCAAGAAGTCTGCAAAAGCTCCCGTCCGCAAACAACAACTGTACAATCTCTACCTTCCTTACTAGCTATAATTTTCCTATTCCCAGTGTGTATGTCCCAGAAACTAGACAGGGTCGTGCAGTTGATCGAGTGTGTAGTTATAAATTTGGATGACATAAACAATGGAATGCTCCGAAATTAAGTAATGCCAAAGCGGGAAAACCATGAACGAGTAAATTACCTGAAACCAATTCTCCCGATGCCTTAGCTTCTTCAGCTGTCAACGTGAACGCTCGAGCCTGCTGTGGTCCTTGAGTAAGCGGTTCCTGTCCTTGGAACGGTCCTTGCGGAGGCTTCTGTGTATCATCCTTCGTGCGAGGCTTCGACGGACAAGCATCAACGGTGTGATCTGCCGCTCCACATCTAAAACAAAGTCCCAGCCTCAAACGACACTCCCTTCGCACGTGTCCGGGTTTGTGGCAGTAACTACAGATCACGCTCCCCTTCCGATCACCCACACTGGTTTTCTTCATTGGTGCTACGTTGCGCCTGTTCACTGGAATACGTCTACGTACGGACGTGGGGCCTATTGTAAATGCTGGTTCCAGCTCGAGTTGTTCCTTTAGTTTCTCCATCAATCCCCTTATCACTCTTCGCCTAGCGGCTAAGACCGCATGCCCTGGGTCCATCTCCGAATTCTGATCGGCCATATCCCTGAAATCAAAGTACCCACATTAGCATGATGATAGATTCTGAGTATAGATCAAGACTAGAACTCCAAGATACTTAAATAGAGTGCCGCATTGTAGCTATGCCGCGGTATCATAGCCGCAATTACTTAACTCCACCCAAGTCGCGTAAGTCCTAGAGATAACAAGAAGTTAGGTTTTCAAGTTTGACAATGCAGAGTAGGTTTGCATGCCGACATGATCCGGAAGAAGGATTCAAGGATGGTAAAACGGTCAAGGTGGCAGGACATGTTTCCTAATCACGGGTATTCTGATTCGTGTATCGGATGCAATACCCAACTACAAGAATCAACCCAATTAACCTATGGCTCTGATACCATAAAACCATGTCACGCCCCGCTTCCCAGAGTACGCAAGATTTGGGCACGTGACATAGCCAACCATGCTACCTGTGGGTAGGAAGTATCCATCCACAGTCACATTACGGTTGTACAGATATCAAGAACAGTAAAATAAACTAAACTAATACATGTCCAAATCCATAATAACAAGAATCAATAAACAATAAGTGCGGAAGCTAATGATCCAATACAATGAATAAACAGTATGTCCCATAATGCGGGCTCACATCTGGAAATGAAATGACATAAATAAACTAAACTCTAAAGAACTCACAGTTCAGCCTGCTGGCTGAAGTACTCCTGCTCGGTCGGCGGCAAAGGTACGGAATCTGGGCCATGCAAAACCCAGACGTCAGCGCGTCACGATATCAAGTATGTAGCATAAACATGGTAATAAACAATGCAAGCATGAACATGAATAAAGCAGTAATAAGAAGTAATAAACGGGGTAATGTGCAGTAGTGACGAAACTGTCCTATCAGGTTTTCTACTCTATAGTCTTTGAAACCAATTGATGAATCGTCGATGTAACTCAATAGTATCCCGTGCGTGCCCGGGACCACGGTCATAATTCTCGGGGCTGAGTCCGAGACGTGCCGCTAAGCAGTAAAAGGTAGTAGGATAGATGAGTGATGTCAGCATCAACACTCCGGAGCTGGCCAAGCCCGTAAGACTGATCAGAA
The DNA here is from genome assembly GCA_030015575.1 of Agapanthus africanus. NCBI lineage: Eukaryota > Viridiplantae > Streptophyta > Magnoliopsida > Asparagales > Amaryllidaceae > Agapanthus > Agapanthus africanus. The sequence goes on along the minus strand of CM057346.1, from coordinate 99,892,041 downwards.
CAATGTATCGAACTGTTGAGTTACAAGTCGGTTTCACCTTTGATTTCCCCATACCCCCAAACTATGTATGTCAGTCAGGTATTCAGTAGTCAAGGTCTAATGCCAACACAAGTCAAGTAAAGGTAGGTCTGTCTGGATCGACAGCATGAATAGTTGGGTCCGTCGGCATTAGGCACGAGATCAGGTAACAGGTCAGGTTACGTTCAACAGGTAGAGTCGATATGTACAGGGTGTTGTGTCCGGTGTATCAGTACAAGTGTCAGGTGTATCAAGATCGGTCAATATATATAATGCAATCAGGTATATGATGATAACAGGTATAGTAACAAATAATGAACAGTAGCAGGGAACAGCAATAAACAATTATTATTCTATGTGAACACAGTGATATTAGTAATCTCTTATTAATCCGGTTCACGCACCTTTGATGTGCAAAAGCCACAAGACGAGCAATATCGATAATATGCGTAAGGGAGTTACAGTATTTGAACTAAATATAATAATTGCCTCATGAGAGGCTTTAACCAATGAAGTGAGGATGATCTAGCAATTTAGGCAAGGATGTGCCAGATTGGTTAATTAGTTAAGGCGTTGATTAAAAGCATACCGATTAACTACGGGTAACTGCTACAATGGTTTAACATTACGGATGATTGTAATTGTCATCAAGTCGTGCGGTTATAACAGATAACCTAATTATTAAGTTTGTAGCATGTTAAAGCAAGTATTCGGATACTTGCCTCGGCGGTTCCGCAAACCGAAACACGGATGCGATGTCGGCAGAAACGGCGATATGGAAGCACGGGCCACGGATCGAGTCCCAACAGAGGTCAACGGGGTTACACGGACCAGGGTACTTCGCTGGAGCGTCGGGTTCGTCAGACGGCACGGTCGGATTCCGGAAAAATGGCAAAAGTAACGGAATTAGCGACAAAACTACGCATTTACGATACGGACCAGCGGGGGTTGTACCAAAAGGAAAGAGAAGGAAACTTACAGGGAGACACCAGGGGGTGACCACGGCGGGTTCGACGGCACTGGAACGCCGGCGAGGCCGCGACGGTGGCAGCGAAGGCTGGAACAGCCGTGGGGCCTGCTGGAGAGGGGTGCGACGAGTGGAGGAGAGAGGGGGTCGGCTCTGGTGGTCGAGGGAACAGGGAGGTGGTCGGAGGTGGCGTCGACGAGGTCGCCGGCACGCTTCTCCGGCGAACAGGGGAGGTGCAGGTGAAGGATAAAGGCTCGGGCTTGCTATTCCGGCGAGGGGAGGAGGGAAACGACGACGAGGTTTCGACGAGGAGGGTGAGAGGGTGTCGCGGTGGTCGTCGGCGACGGGAAGTTGCGTCGACGGCGAGGTTTGCGCGGGTGGAGGCGAGGTCGGGAATGGGTTGCAGGCGGGAAGGAGCGGGAGTCGTCGGGAGAACGGGAGGAAGATGGTAGGTGGGTGCGGTGGAGGTCGTGGTGGTGAGGGCGGCGACGGCGAGGTCTCGAGGAGGCCGGCGGTGAGACTGCGGGAGGCTAGGGTTGCGTGCAGGTGCGGGAGAGAGGAGGAAGGAGGGAGGAGGACGGCGCGGCTGTCGCGGAGGCGTCGCAGGCGGCGACGGCGAGGTCGCGGTGGCGACGGTGGTGAGTTCTACGGTGAGCTAGGGTTAGGGTTTGGGGTTTCTCTCGTGGTCGCGTGGGTGAAGGCGGCTGCATGGCCACGAGAAATATGTATAGAGGAAGAGAGAGAGAGAGATTGAGAGAGATTAAGGGAGAGAGAGAAAGAGGAGAGAGGCAGAGAGAGATGGGGAAAGGAGGGGCCCACGAGCTCAGCTGTGAGCTCGTGATTGGCTGAGTGAAAATCAAAAAAGAATTGCTGAAGGATTTTGTGGGATTTTGAGGGATCATCAGTTAGGAAATTTAGATTAGGATATATAAATTTGTATTCGATATTAAATTCAAATGGGCCCTTTTTGGCGCGAAATGAAACATCTCCAAATCGCGCCCGGGTTGCGCCCAAATGATCCAAATTCAAATTATAATATTTTAAGCGGGTTCCAAATTTTGAAAAGAGGTGTTTAATGATTAGAATGCATGCCCCCAAGTCGGACACTTGCACGCGCGCGTAGTCGCCCAAACTTGCCCGTTTAGCCAAACGGAACGGAATCTCGACACGCGGACGCTACCACGCGACTAGTGGCGACGAGTAGGCCAACATGGACATCTTAAATTTCATTTTAGGAGTTAAAATTTGTTATATGCCAAAATGACTTAACCGGGTAGAATTTAGCAATAAACACCAGGAAATCAGGAAAATTGGAAATGAGCAAACCACAACCCTCAACTAGTAATATGAATAGTACTATTGGGCTCGGGTGTTACACTTAGCCTGATCACAATTTAAAAGTTATTTTTTTTAAGAACAGGAAGAAAGCGCTTGTAGCTTATTGGTAAAGCCTTGCACTGCTGTGACGTAGCCCCTGTGTTCGAATCCCATCAGCCACATATTATTTTTCTGATATTTTTTAAAACTTTTTGGAAGCCCAAAAGTTTACACGTGCACTGCACATAGAAATGAAAAGTCAGAGAAATCTAACATGTGCAAAATGTTATATGAACTGAAGTGAACATGTGGCAATGATCCAACGGCATCCTACCCCAAATAGCCGGCGAGATCCTCAATACGGCCGGCGGCGGCGGGTGGCTCGTGAGTAATAGTCCCCGGGTTTTTCACACTTGTCGTTTCCCCTACCCCCTTTATCCCTGCACTGTTTGTTTTCTCTGCAATTTAACAGAAAATTCAATTTCCCAATTAATCCAATTTTAAATGCATTTTAATTTATTCTTTCAATTCCAAAACCATAATTCCATACTATAAATACAATCACATACCCTAGCCTTTCCTCATTCTGAAATCCATATCCAAAATTATCAAATTTTTCTAAGTACAAGTGAAGTAGAAGTGGAGTTAGCCCAAGGTCAACTTCCGAAGAGAATCTACGCAAGTTTCAGCGACCCCACGACACCACGAAGGCTACCACCTTTTTTTCTACCTCTCCTCACTCTTTCTAGCTAGTAAGTCTCACCCCCTTCTTCTCTTTCTACATAAAAAGTCTCTTTTTATAAAACATGTCGGAAGTGGAGTTAACACCGACATTTTCTTTTAAAACCTTATAAATTCCACTTTTCTTACATTTTCTTCATGTATATTCCTACACCATACTTTTAATCATAAAAACCAATAATTAGGAACAATTTTTACCTTAAAACGTCATGTTATATAATTTTAACCTAACTTTTCATTAATATACCATGAACTTCATATATTCATCTTTTAGTTCTTTTGATAACTATTACCTCTAGAAAACCACACGGGGTAATGACCTACCCCTCACATACACACATATTGATATAGCACGATACTCTTGGAAACCTAGTTTTGTGGCGATTACAACTTTTCATTAAAATATCATGAACTATAAAAACCCGGTTTTCTTTAGAATTTGTATTTGAAACTCTTTGCGATTATACCTCTACAACCCATTTTGGGGAACCCGCTATTAGATGGTGCGGATTATCGCACATCCTTGGGCTAGTAGAGCGAGATGCAGATCTCCTCACGAAACATTCGGTCTCGAAAGATTTTAATACAATTTTTAAGAAAAACGACATTTTCTATTTAATAATAAAATTAATTTTTATAAATATATAAATATTATTAAAACCACATATTTTCAAGATATAATAAAATTCCATGTTTTTTTTCTAAAAATAAAATAATGACAAGTTTCACTAAAATACCATCAAGTATCTATAAAAGACAAGTATTACACTAAAATACTATGAACTATTCAAGCTAAGTTAATATTCACTAAAATACCTCAAATCTTAAAAGTTACATCCATGAAAACCCTAAATAATATAAATAAATACTCGAGATTTATTTTGAAAGTATATAAAATATTTTTCATAAAACCCCCTTGAGTTATATAAAATTACATTTAAGGACTTTAGTAAATATATGTTTAAGCAGGATCAATTCTCTTGAGCCTCAGGGAGCCGGAGAAAGTGAGTGCTTGCCTATTTAAGGTAGAAAACTTAATAGTGTGATCAATGGTAATTGTCTTGGAAAAAGACACAAATCCTGCCGTCCATGTGCAGCAGTTACCGATGACTTCCGAACTTAATTCGGGATCCAAATCTGTTTAAAGTGTCTGACTCAAGTCTGAGTCTAAATCAATCTGAGTCTAACTCAATCTGAATCCAACCAGAATCCAATCCAAACATGAATCCAATATAAACATGAATCCAATTCAATATGAATCCAAACTATAACATGTATATTTGAATCTGAACCTGAATACCAGAACAATATCAACATGCAAACATAACTTGACTTGAGCGAACCATGGCTATATCTTAACTTGATTACATGACTACTTGTTTACATCCTGAACCTGTTTACATGAACAACTTATATCCATGGTCTCGGCAAGTCTGATAACTACAAATTTATACAATATACATTACGGGGTTTAACGAGATAGATAAGTATGGAATGTATTAGAAGTGGCACGATGATGGACACTAAAAGACACCTGCCGAACATCCGTGTCGTTGTCTCGTGGGTTTTGACGGGGCCATGTACTTTCCGTTTCCCATGGCCCACGGGATAGTTGGACTCGTCTAGTATACACTGATACATTCTGTACCAAGCTACAAACAACTACGTTTGTATAACAAACATAAACCTGTACAATTACTAGTTCTATTCTCTTTACTTGTCCTATTCTATTCGTTCTTTTGGGACTTACCGAGCGCTAGTTCGCTGACGACATTCATGTCTCTTTCTTTCTTTAGAATGTTCGTATGGAGAACGCAACTCTCAGGAGATCGACCCCAGCCAGGAGTACTTGGAGCATATTGAGGCCCAGATAGACTTCTAGATTACTTGTACTTATTTCCATTTCATATGCCACTGTTTAGGCATTGCTTACATCCTTGTACATTTCCTTTTCAAATCAGTTGTAATATAAAGAATGGATATCAATAAAAGTTGTTGTTTATATTACATCTCTTGTTATTCTTATGCATTTATTTATATTTCTTATTTACGCTTAACGTGTTTACTTCTGAGTAAATACGTCGCGGCCTGTCACGTCTACTTCTATGTACACTGGGAAGCGGGGCGTGACAGATTTTGTTGGCGGCCCATGCAGGACAGTTCTGCATGGAATCCTAAGCAATATATCACAAGAATTATAAGAATCAACAACTAAACATTCTTTACATTTCAAATTCCTTGAATCTATCCTAACTTTTTTTTCTATCAAGGTTATGGATTCTCCCAACAACACGAGTACCAACGTCAATGGCAACACCCCACCACCTCCTCTACCACCACCACCTACCGTTACATCTTCTATCAATGAGCAGACGGTACTGCTTGAGACGATAAAGAGCATCTTAGAGGGTCAGCAGCAGCAGACTGCTATCCTCTTGCACCGCACTGAAGCTGAGGCACCCAGAATCAAGCGATTCCGGGCTTTGCATCCGAAACATTTCTCTAGGAAAGAGAGCCCACTAGAGGCAGGGGAATAGGATCAATCTATAGAAGACGATCTGGCAGCAGCACAAGTGCCAGAGGATGCTTGGGTGAGAGTTGCAACGCTGCAACTAACTGACAACGCCAGAGTCTGGTGGAAGGCTGAAGAAAGCCGACTCACCCAACCGATTGAATGGAGGAGATTTTGCGATATATTCGATGCGAAATATTTCCCCAAGACTGCCCGTTTCGACATGGAACAGTAGTTCATCCACTCGCAACAAGGCTCGATGTGGAGCAATTCCGTGGATGAATATGATGCTGAGTTTACCATGCTTAGCAGGTTCGCGGCACACCTGATCTCGACTGCTGAGATCAGGGCACGAAGATTTCAGCATGGGTTGGACCCGGAAATCCAAGCTGCATTAGCTACAGGGGATTTCCCAACCCATGATCTTGCGCTGAAGGTTGCCCGACGATATGAGACAGTAGTGAAGAAGAAGGGCAGATCTCAGACTGTCGGTGTGAAACGCCCTGGCACTCGATGGCAGGAAGAGCCTCTTCTAGGCCTACTTTTGTACCCAGGAGACCGGGAGTACCATTTAACCGGCCCAGTCTAGATTTTTGCTTCTACTTCAAGAGGAATGGACACCTGGTAAAGGACTGCAGGCGTGCAAACGGCATGTGCTTAGTTTGTGGCACATCCACTCACGACATCGTACCATGTCCCCATAGACTCAATCCAAATCTAGCCCCCGGACAAGCTATCACCTTTCCGCAGCGGCCAGCTATTCAGGCTGCTGCACCTCGTCTGGCCCTACCTGCTCCACCTTCTCGTGGACCTCCCGCACAGCCTCCTCGTCAGTTCCATCAAGCAATGAGAAACATACCCTAAGGACAGAGGAATGTGCCTCCAGCTAGGAAGAATGTACCCCGGCGTCAGGCTTTCACTTTAGCGGCCGTAGAAGCCGAAGTTATAGGTCAAGGTAACACTGGTAATCCTTCTTCTTTCAAAACCTTTGCATCCTTTCGTTCTTTCAACATTTTCATGCACTTTCAGTAGTTCTTTCACCGCCGCTGTCAACAAATTTTTCTTGGATCTATTACAACTTCCTTTTATAAATTTCGATGACGAAATTTTTATAAGGAATGTAGAATGTAACGACCCTGAATTTTCTATACAAAATTTTTTCTTTTTAAAGTACAGAAAGGAGTTCCTTAGCCTGAGCACAATTTAAAAGTTATTTTTGTTTAAGAACAGCAAGAAAGCACTTATAGCTCATTGGTAAAGCCTTACACTGCTGTGACGTAGCCCCTGTGTTCGAATCCCATCAGCCACATATTATTTTTCTGATTTTTCTTTTAAACATTTTGAAAGCCCAAAATTTTACACGTGCACTGCACATAGAAATGAAAAGTCAGAGAAATCTAACATGTGCAAAATGTTGTATGAACTGAGCTGAACACGTGGCAATGATCCAACGGCCCCCTACCTTAAATGGCCGGCGAGATCCTCAATACGGCCGGTGGCGGCGGGTGGCCCATGGGTAATAGTCCCCGGGTTTTGCACACTTGTCGTTTCCCCTACCCCCTTTACCCCTGCACTGTTTGTTTTCTCTGCAATTTAACAAAGAATTCAATCTCCTAATTAATCCAATTTTAAATGTATTTTAATTCATTCTTTCAATTCCAAAACCCTAATTCCATATTATAAATACAACCCCATACCCTAGCCCTTCCTCATTTTGAAATCCCTAACCAAAATTATCAAATTTTTCTAAGTAGAAGTGGGGTAGGAGTGGAGTTAGCCCAAGGTCAACTTCCGGCTAGGATCTACGCAAGTTTTGGCGACCCCACGACGCCACGAAGGCTACCACCTTTTCTTCTACCTCTCCTCGCTCTTTCTAGCTAGTAAGTCCCACTCCCCTTCTTCTCTTTCTACATAAAAAGTCTCTTTTTATAAAACATGTCGGAAGTGGAGTTAACACCGACATCTTCTTTTAAAACCTTATAAATTCCATTTTTCTTACATTTTCTTCATGTATATTCCCACACCATACTTTTTAATCATGAAAACTAATAATTAGGAACAATTTTCACCTTAATACATCATGTTATATAACTTTAACCTAACTTTTCATTAAACTAGCATGAACTTCATATATTCATCTTTTAGTTCTTTTGATAACTATTACTTCTAGAAAACATCACGAGGTAATAACCTACCCATCACATACACAAATATTGACATAGCATGATACTCTTGGAAACCTAGTTTTGTGGCGATTACAACTTTTCATTAAACTACCATGAATTATAAAAACCCGGTTTTCTTTAGAATTTGTATTTCAAACTCTTTACGATTATACCTCTACAACCCATTTTGGGGAACCCGCTATTGGATGGTACGGATTATCACACATTCTTAGGCTAGTAGAGCGAGATGCAGACCTCCTTACGGAGTATTCAGCCTCAAAAGATTTTAATACGATTTTTAAGAAAAATGACATTTTCTATTTAATAATAAAATTAATTTTTATAAATATATAAATATTATTAAAACCACATATTTTCAAGATATAATAAAATTCCATTTTTTTCTAAAAATAAAAGAATGACAGGTTTCATTAAAATACCATCAAATATCAATACAAGACAAGTATTACACTAAAATACCATGAACTATTCAAACTAAGTTAATATTCACTAAAATACCTCAAATCTTAAAAATTACATCCACGAATATCCTAAATAATATAAATAAATATTCGAGATTTATTTTGAAAGTATATAAAATATTTTTCATAAAACCCCCTCGAGTTATATAAAATTACATTTAAGGACTTTAGTAAATATAGATTTAAGCAGGATCAATTCTCTTGAGCCTCAGGGAGCCGAAGAAAGTGAGTGCTTGCCTATTTAAAGTAGAAAAACTTAATGGTGTTATCAATGGTAATTGTCTTGGAAAAAGACACAAATCCTGCCGTCCGTGTGCAGCAGTTACCGATGACTCCCGAACTTAATTCAAGATCCAAATCTGTTTAAAGTGTCTGACTCAAGTCTGAGTCTAAATTAATCTGAGTCTAACTCAATCTGAATCCAACCAGAATCCAATCCAAACATGAATCCAATACAAATATGAATCCAATTCAATATGAATCCAAACTATAACATGTATACTTGAACCTGAACCTGAATATCAGAACAATATCAACATGCAAACATGACTTGACTTGACTTAACCGAACCATGGTTATATCTTGACTTGATTACATGACTACTTGTTTACATGCTGAACCTGTTTACATAAACAACTTATATCCATGGTCTCGGCAAGTCTAATAACTACAAATTTATACAATATACATTACGGGGTTTAACAAGGTAGATTGGTATGGAATGTATTAGAAGTGGCACGATTATGGACACTAAAAGACACCTACCGAACATCTGTGCCGTTGTCCCGTAGTTTTTGACGGGGCCTTGTACTTTCCGTTTCCTATAGTCCACAGGATAGTTTGACTCCTCTCGTATATACTGATACATTCTGTACCAAGTTACAAACAACTACGTTAGTATAAAAAAACATAAATCTATACAATTACCAGTTCTATTCTCTTTACTTGTTGATCGGCACGCGCTTTCCGCGTGTCGTTTTTAGTTCTAAAGTTAACCGCAATAAAAAACGACGTCGTGTGTAGCTAGCCGTAATGAGTACAGGTCGTCCGTAGGGAGATTGTGCGTTTTACGTTCTTGTTATTACGACTTAATGCAAGGGTCGGAATGGTTCGTTTCTAACCTAAAAGTTGTATATGCAAATTATAAGTTTGTTAGGAATAGATGTAGGTTATTGTAAGTTAGGGAAGTCCGTACTCAATCCTTTGTGCCGAGCTTGACTATTGAAGCTAAAGCAATCAGCAACAACGTGGATTAGGGTGTTTAAGCACAGTATTTGTGAAATCCAGCTTATTGACCCTTGTCCGTCCGTTCTTGTCTCTTAACTTTCGCCTCCGGCCAAACCGAACGCAACCGGTCACGGTTAGGGATCACCGATATCTTGGTAGAGTAGGGTGCCTAACGGAGCGCTTGCGTAAGGTTTGGACGGAGTTCAATTGGAAAATATCGGGCAAAGGAAATGAGCAAAAGGAATTACTAACTTACAATATCGTTTTCTTTCCTAACAACACCGTTATTCACAAACCATCAAAATAACAAAAAGAAAGAGCAAATGAAATGATAAAAAAAGAATAACACAACATTGCAAGTAAGTAAATGATAAGAAATAAAATTGCAAGTAAGTAAAAGAGATAGAAAAAGAATACTAAGAACTCAAGTGCAAAATGAAAGCTTTATTAACTTCAAGTGATGATACAAACCATGAGTTCAATAACCAAAACTTAAACTTGCAAGCTCAATAAAAAGGTTGCAAGATCAAGAGAAGGCAAAGAACTCAAGGTGAACTAGCTACTATGTACAAAGCTTCAAAATGAAAACAAGAAGTAAACTTATAGCTTAAAGTATATCCAAGTCTCCCTTTACTTTGCTCACTGATCTGGTATTTATAGTCACAAAATAAGATTAAACAAACATTAAAAATAAGATGATGTAACCCAAATAAACAACCAGAAGAAAAACGGGGACATTTGGACATCAATGGACCGGTGGTGCCGGTTATTTTGATCATTTCGCCGGTCCAATCTAGGGCAAATGGGCTCGTGTTGGTGTGGCACTCAACAAGTCCACTGGTAATGTTTGATTTCTTCATATCAGCTTGGGTTATACTCAGTAGTCTTGGAGGGAAACTTGATATTTTAAATCACATCATAACTTTTTCCATTTATAACACATCACCTCACTTGTGCCCACTTATGCCATGGGCAGCCCCACCATGGTCTATGTACCAAAGAGTTATGTGCACACTTGTATTGTGTTGGACCAGAAATGTGTACACTTTATTTGTTGCAAAAGAACTCTTTGGATATCAATCGGTTTTATGTTCTGGTTGCAGTATCGGCTCACAAATGTTATATCCGTGAATTTGAGTGTGTTTCCAGTGTTTTGTCACGAATACCTATAATCTGTATTTATTGAGCAGACACGGGTTAATAGTACCAATACTATACAAAATTGATAATGAATTAGCGGTATTGAAATGCAATTTTCTGTGATGAACAAATACCCCCAAACTTATCTTTTGCTCGTCCCGAACAAAACAAAATCCTAGCCTCACTTTCGCAGGGAACTCAATTGCACTGAGCTCGTGTAACAAGCCGTTAAACCTCTAGGTGTCCCTAGTAGGAGGAGTATTGTCTCCTGAGGGTTTTCAGCGGATTACACCCACAAAATCTCGTCAAGCTAATTTCACAAGTTAACGTCGATTCTACTCCTACAGTTTAGTATCTAGGTTAGAAATTCTATCATCCTAAATTAGAAATATTCAACCCTTATATTTCACGCCTCCTAATTATTCAACTTCAGATCCTATACGTTTTTACAGTTTAGAAAGATCTCGGTTTCTCTTGAGTTTTCCTTCTAAAGTGCGGTCTCCAATCAGGGATTTTTATCATCTTTACGGAAAACATAAGCCTTATTCTTTATTCTTATCTTTCCTCCTAAAAATCGATTATATACCCCTACGTGTGTGTAAAATTTTCACCTTACACTTAAGAATTCAATTTAAGCTATAGTACCTTTATCCTAATACCTAATACTACTTCTTTTTGTTAATGATGGATGGTTTTGCTCACACACCTTTCATGCGACTATTAATGCTTCTTGAGGCACTAACAGCCGATTACTGAATGTGTGAGCATTAAAGTGTAAATAGCAGTTTTCAGGTCTTGACTTTATTTATTTTTTTCTCTTTTTTTCTTTATTTTTCTTTTTCAAGACCGGATATATTTTTCAATGATGCTCTTTTGGTGGTTAGCTTTAAATACCGTTTTTTCTTTCATACTAGGTTTTCAGACAAGAGTATTTCTAGGTATTCTCTACTATCCCAAGTTTCAAGGTGCGTGTATGGGTATATACTTTCTAAATTTGGACTCAAGAATAGAAACTATTTTTCAGACTTATCCTTCAATAAAGCTTTCAATAATTTCCCTTCATCTCGACTTAACTCAAGAACTGAACTCAAGATTACCTACTTTTAAAAAAAACTGCAAGGACGTATAATTACCAAGGTTAAACAGAAGGAGCGTTATTTTTAGGGTTTTTAATTCCTAAGCCTAGGATTTAGTTATTTCTAACGTATCAACTAAACTTTCAGAATAAAAATCTAAGTTACCCTATTAGCTAACTTGACGACAAAGTTTTTATATTTTTGTAAATTTTTTCGATTTTTATGGGATTTTAAATAAGTATGCAAATGCAAAATATACACATGAATACGAAGGTAGAACGCTTACCGAGCACACCCCCAAACTTAAACTTGACAGTGCCCTCACTGTCAGGCTACACCAAGAGGGTCAAAATTGTCGGCGCTCTCCTGTTTTTTTTTTGTTATTTTTTTTTATACAAAACAAAAAGCAAACCAAAAATATATACACAAAAAGATCCTCCCAAACTTAAGTGAAACAGTGTTGCCACTGTTTAAGCGTTAATGTTCAGAGTTAGGGGGGAGAGAACAGTATTAATCTATACAAGGCCTTACACAGGCCAAAAGTTAGCACCAACCATTCAAAAATTCTATCATGATACGACCACGGTTGGTGGAAGAATGCGTAGAGGAAAGAAATGGAGAATACGCGAGACCGTATGGGGATGGAAGCGGGATACGGTCTCGGTGGAGGAGAAGAATTGCGGAGGGGAAAAAGAAATAAAATACGAACTTAAGGGTGAAAATGGAGTGAATAAATTAGTACAATTTGTAATGACCAATGTGTAAAAAGAGATTGTACTAATCCATTAACCCGTCAAGAAATGGGGTCAAACCTCTCAAGATTCGTAAGAAAACATGGGTAGAGCAAACTTGGTAAATCAGACACGGGAAATGAAAGTGATACGGTATCTTGCGAAGTAGGAACTATTAGTGTATATGCCCTAGGGGCCATTATTGTATCATACTAGTTTGTATATTACTTAATGGAAGCTTGGGATATTCACAGTTATATAATAGTCTTGCTAAACATGGTAGTATACTACCTGGTTTTATCTATCTTAATATGTATGTTCGTATTGATAGAGCCCTTAGGATCTTGCTTGACTACCAGCGTTGTGATGGCAGTCACACTAGTGGGGGCTGGGTAGTCTACAAGCACATCCTTTTCCAGGTCCCTAGTCGTAGGATTATCGAGACAGGGCATCGATACTCCGGAGTAGACTAGTGTGTACACTTCTCATCCCAGTTGGGGAGATCGTATGTCCCACAGCCATCAGTACATCGTACTGAAGATAGTATACAGGTGCTCGTTGGGTTACGGGTACACCGGACAGGACTCACGGGGAACTGTTGGTTGGTATTATACCCGTCGTCAGTTAACAGTTCCCAGGTGACATGAGTACAGCATAGTCCGCAGACTTGACACCGCTACTTCGCCTCGAGTGTGTCCCACTGTTCTTAGATTGCTACCCTACTACGGCTCAAAGGATTCGTGCAAACAGGTAGCAGTTGGGTGCAGTCCCGAGCACTTGGAGGCAGTGGCGGTTAGACAGGATTCGTCTCTCCCGGTATTGGGAGTTGATATCGCGCTGTGTCAGAGAGCCATTACGCAAAGTCCCTGGCCAGGGCAAGCGAGATTTACTAATAGGTTCCAGTTGTTTCTCAGGGTGTAATGGGCTACGCTCCGACACGACTTATACCGCTATTAGGGGACTGACGCTTGCCGTCCCCCTAGGCCCGATATGCGATAGTCTTAGACAGACAGACCGGACTGTGCGAAGATTGTCACATCAGGCTCAGTAGGAGTTCGGATGGGTTTCCTCATCGGCCTTCTTATCGACATCTACCTGGGGACCGTTACGTACAGCTAGTGCCGCTTGCGGTCTGTGGTTAAACCCACTGCCAGCGTGGTAGTCGAGTTTTTAGAGTCCCACACAGAGAGTTTCCCTACTCCAGGCGAAACGATATAGAGGTCGTATGGTTTTACGACAAGGGTTCGGACGCATACGTGTGTTTACGCACGTACGACATTCGGACAGTTTTTACTAGCCGGCTTTGGTTTAAGCCGGTTTCTAGTATCGGGTTATTGGATTTATACAGTCTAAAGTTTGTCCGTGTTTTCACGGATAGGAGGGGCGTTCTCGTAATTTCGCGGGAAGCTTCTAAAAGGATGGTGACTTGAGGGTTTAGGTGGCATTAGCATTAATTGATTTTGTGACTCATGAGATGAATCATTCAAGTGAGTTAATGAAGCATTTATTGCTTAATGACTCACTTGATGATTCGTTGCACATATTAAATGAAGCATGATGATAAATCATTTGATTTATTTTATTTGATATTCTTTATGCTTCATGATATATTAGAAGTGAGAAACAATTTCAATTCATTTATCATTCTCACCTTCTCTCTCCTCAAGCTCTCTCTCTTTAAACCCTAACCCTAACCTCTCATGTGTTGAGATCAAGGGTTAGCTAGACTAATACATCCATAATCCAACTCTATATCACCTAGGTTGCTTAGATTAGCACTTTAAGAAACCTAGTTACCTCAAGTTTAGAGGTGAAGCTTGGAGTAAAGCTCTCGGGTGGATCATCTACTACATAGAGAAGGCAGGAGAGGGGGTGGAGAACGAAAAGATGAAGGACACGGTTCATTAGGTATAATCACTTCTCATAGTAGTTAACAACTTCTATGTTTCTTGTTAGTTATAGTTTAGCAAAGATTCTCGGTTAGTCGATGTTTACGCAAAGAACAAGATCGTTTTTCATTTTTCCGCCTCCTCGCAAGTCGTGGGGTATTGTACATCTACTTACAGTGGTATCAGAGCCTCGCTAAACAATAATTAACTTATTAGCAAAGTCGTATGAATTTCGAACGCAAAACGAACCGGAAAAAACATTGATATCACTAAGTTTCTGTCGATTTTAAAACAGGCCCTAAAAATTTTTCAGGGACCTCTAAAATAACAAGAAAGGAATTATAAGGTTACTAGAGAAAATGGGTTCATGAATCGGCCAAACAGCCGCGAAACCGCGGCCGATCCCACCGATCCCCCGCGGATCCGTGGCCGAGTTGAAGCATATTCAACCCAGTTTGCTCCAGAAACTCTTCTGTGATATTTTTGTGTTTTCTGGAATGTTTATTTTTCTGCTCAAGTCTCAGGTGCACAGAGAAGTTTTTGAGTAGAATCTAAAGTGTTTGCTCGATCGAAATCTTACGATGTTTGCTAATTTGATTATATCTGTGATTGTATAATGTGTTCGTAAACCTTCCCTGACTGCTAGTATGTCGGTTGGCAGGGGGTTGCATATTTCTGTAATGGATTTTACTGTTTGTGGTTATGAACTATATTGGATTGTTGTGATGATTAGCCGGGGTTTGTGATGGGTTATTATATTAATTCATTCGATGTAATTGTAATATGTTGTAATATTATTTTGCGGGGCGCATCCAGGTTGCGGTTGTAGCCACCGTTGTATTATTTCTTTTTACTGTTTTTGCTCTTAGGATAGACCCAAGGTGGGGTGCACAAACTACCGGGTACTTTGAAGTGTTTAGTGGCCTACTTACGTTATTGAGGGAGACCGCTTCACTTCAGGTAGTTGGCGGGTAGTTTGCCGTACCCGTAGGGGTCTAGGGTGGGGTAATGGCTATTCATCACAACTGTGTAATCCGTCATTCGTTGCAGGCTCAAAAAGAAACGCGGATTGCTTGCATATCCAATAATGTTCATCTGTAATCTGGAATGCCTATTATTGCGTCTGACGAATGTACAATATCTATATATGATAGCTATTTAGACGTCACTTATGTTTTACACCCGCGCTAGCCCAGCCCCCTCTCTGTCGTTAGTTAAGTAACCTAATGAGTGATGACGGGACCCAGTGGCGAATGCGGATGGCATAAGAGGACGTTGTATTTTCATTGTTTTCTGCAATGATAGGTTAATGATGGGACGCATTATTATTAATGCAAAGAAAATAAACCAAAAGTTGAATCGTTGGAATAATTTAAAAGAAACCACTTGGTTATTTTAAAACAAAGGATATTTTTACTTGCGGAGCTTTAACCACTCCTTTTAAAAGCTATCAGGTTCCTTCGGTCATATCAAGTTCACTACGTTCACGGTTTCGCCAAAACCATTCGTAGCCCTCTGTCATTTCATTTGGGTATTCAGTAGTATTCAAGCTATGTATTTTGACCTAACGCCAAGGCATAGTGTTTGGTAGCTGCTGGGTATTCATTTGTTGCATAGATAGATGAGTTAGTTTGGGACAGTCGTATTATC
Source organism: Agapanthus africanus (assembly GCA_030015575.1). NCBI lineage: Eukaryota > Viridiplantae > Streptophyta > Magnoliopsida > Asparagales > Amaryllidaceae > Agapanthus > Agapanthus africanus. The sequence goes on along the minus strand of CM057346.1, from coordinate 99,876,126 downwards.
ATTTTGGCCGAACGTCAAGGATATATACGGATGGGTTCAAATTAACAAGATAATGATGGGTAGAACTTGACATGTGACTTATGACATTTTGACCTAACGCCAAGGTCATAAGAGCATGGGGCAAAAATTTATATCGGGAATTTCTAAAGAAACTGAAATTTGCAAAGAGATGCATACCATTTGGAGTTTGATGAATGTTGGTAGGATTCCTTCAACATTATCATACGATGATATTTGGATCTCGATCCTACTGTGAGTATAGGCTACTCATCAGGAGATTCGTCACTTAACGATCAATGTTATAAACCAAGTAGGTGTCGAGAAAGGTGTCAGCGGGGCTACGCCCCCAGAGAAAAGAGGTTATTTAATTAAGGAACTTCGCGAAAGCGTTGGAAAACCTCCCTCGAAATACCGACACCGGCCTGCACGAACGGTTAAGCAAGTATTGTACGGTGAGAATAGTCCTGGCTAGTTCTTCCTTTTTGGTTTGAGGAGGGATTTGAGAAACAGTGGGAGCCATCCAGTTTAGATAAACTAAAAACCACTCTAAACTTGCAAGAACATCATGCTAAATTGTTTCTTCTCTCTCTCCTACTTGCAGCGACCCTGAAAATGACTGGACTTAAGTTACATTTAGAGAAAAATATACTGACAAGGCCAAACTATAAAGATTGGCTGCGGAATGTCAAAATGGCTTTGACCTATGGCAAATTGGGGTACGTCCTCACCGCTAAGGCACCTGCAGTCCCAGGTCCCAAATCCAGTAATGCGGATAAGGAAATCCGCAAAATCTGGGAGTATGATTGCGCGAAGGCCAAGTGCATCGTGCTTGCCTCGATGAACAATGAACATCAGAGGAGGCACGAGGATATGGATCTTTATGCCATATTTCTCCATACAAAGGAACTTTATGGAGAGCAATCTCGTATAGCAAGATACGAGACCTCAAAGAACTTGTTTCGAGCGAGGTTGGCCGTCGAATCATCGGTAGGAGAACATGTCCTAAAGATGATTGGCTATATTGAAGAGCTCGCAGACCTTGGGACGACTTTAGATAATGAGCTCTATACAGACCTGATTCTCCAGTCCCTTCCTTCCACCTACACCCAGTTTATTCTGAATTTCAACATTCAAAGAAAAGAAGTTGAACTTCCAGAACTCCTTAACATGTTGAGGAGTGCAGAGGGCACCTTGCAGAAGGCAAGGGAAACACCCGCTATGTTTGTTAGCGGAGCTTCTTCTTCCGGGTCCAAAGCTAGGGCTAAAGGAAGGAAGAAGAAGGCCGCCACCAAACCTAGAGGAGGTGTTAGTAAGGTGGGAGCGAAGGGAAAGAAAAAGTTTGTGGTACCAGTAGTGGCCCAGGATGAGTGCTTCCATTGTCATAGGAAAAGGCACAGGAAGAAAGATTGCAAGGCGTGGAACGCCAAGAACCAGGGACCGAAGCAAGCTGTGGCTTCGACTTCAGGTATGTTTGTAATTGAGAATTTTCTGTCAATCAACTCTACTTTCTGGGTATTGGATACCGGATCAGGATCTCATATATGCAATTCATTGCAGGCACTGAGAAACCGTAAAGTGCCAAAGGATGGTGATATGACCCTGATGGTTGCTAACGGAGCTAGCGTGGGAGCTGTGTCCGTAAGGGATTATCACATGGGATTGACGAGTGGACATATTTTGGTTTTACATAACTGTTTTTGTATACCTAGTTTAACGTGTAATATCATATCAGTTTCCTTGTTATCAAATAAAGGTTATGATTTCACGTTTGTAAGCGATGTTGTTAACATCCACCTTAATCATATTTTGATTGGGTCCGGTACACTGGATAACGGTATTGTAAGTCTACGGTAGCACCCCGACCGTCTTTCAGACGCCAATATGCGGAACAAAACTTTTACAACTGGCGCTATCGCATACTATTTCCAGGATCTGCCATTAACGCTAAACTAAAAAACTACAAAGTGGGTAGAAATGTTATACCGAATAATCCGGGTCCTTCGGTCTTCAACCATCATCCCACGCTCGATCTCTGGTCTCGTCGTCTAGGTGGCACCACGTCGACGGATCTTTAAACAAGCTCCCGCCTTTGAACCGAGGCAACTCGATCATCAAGTTTGCTAAAAGAGATGACCAAGATTGATATAGAAAATGAGTAGAACACTTTGTCTCGTTACGTCTAAGGTTATGGATGAACGGTTAATGAAGTTGCCATTTGGAATCGGGTAAATGGAAATTGAACTATATGAAATTTCCATGAACTAAATTTCTTGTATCTTTTTCTCAAAATGAATCAATCACACTTCAAAGATGGGGCCGGCCACTATATATGAAGAGGAGGGTGAGTGTAAGAGAACCAAGGAAGGTGACCACAAGCATTCATCCTTATCATGACATTTAAAGAAAGAATGACTCACTTATAACATTAAATGAAACAATTAATGCATAATGAGTCATAACAACCTAGTCACCAAATAATTAATGCCATGATGAGTCACTAATCCTAGTCATCATCAAGAACCTTCCACACCCATGACTCACCCTCAAGATGAAAAGATAAATCCGCATTTAACCGAATGTTAAAGACGGGTGATAGAAAACTAGAAACTGGCAACTTCCAAAAGCGATCCCGAAACGAATTTCAGGATAACTCCGTAACGGTATAAACATACCCGCGTTTGTATTACGACCGAATACAAATGCAACTGAGACAAAGATATTATATCTACACAGTATAATACTCGGATCCGGTTTAAACCAAAGCCTACCAGTATTATCTGCCCAAAAAATGACACGTGCGAAAACGCACGTGCATTTTCCGAACCCTGCCATAAATCCATACGGCTTCTACAACGTTTCGCCCGAACTTGGGAAAGTGTCTGTGGGGACTCTAATGACTCATCAATACACTGGCACTGGGTATAACAACTAGCACGTCAGAGGTACTAGTTGTACGTAACGGTTGCCTATGTATTGATTGGAAGGGAAGTGATTAGGTGTCAAAAATATAAATTACCGCAATCAAGAAACGGCGTCGCTTCGCAGCTAGCCGGTGAGTGCGGGTCGATCCACAGAGACGGGTAAATTTCTTTAGTGTGTTTTAACGAGTTGATTAAAAGCGTTGTTTTGGTTGGTTTATGAAAATCTAGATCTATCACTAAACTTAATTAATTTAAATTAAATTCTTGCTAGGGTTAGGCTTCGGGAAAGTTTTGGAGATTAAATGTTTCCTCACCGCTTTCATTGCCATATTTTTAGATCTGTTAGATGTTACGGTAATTATCGATAAAGTGGATACGAATCTTTTGGGAAGATGTTTCTTCCTCTAGGTTCGTATCCTTCCTTTATCGTTAATTACCCTAACCCCCACGGAAAACGCGCGCAACCGGCCCTTTATACTGCGGTTCACCGTTACCTCTAGGGGTAGGGTGCCGCAGGGAGCGGTTGTGCGCGCATGCATGGAGTGCTAATTCTTTAGTTTAATATGGCATTGAAAGGGGTGATAGATTTCATCTCTCAACCCTTTCCCTAAGGCTAACCCTAACAAGCGAGGAGACTACTCGCTCATTAGGGGATGATAAAACATTAAAAGAACAGAAAAAACACTTACTAATTTGACGGCTCCCTCCAAGCGATAAAGAACAGATCTGAATAATCACTCCCAGAAATTCTGAACTTTTATTTATTGAAAAGAGGCATACATTTTTCAGATCTAAGATTACAATTTATAGGAAAATAGGAAATCTAGGGTTACAGACTCTCGTACATGCGCAATTACAGATTTGACCACTGAAAATCCCAACACCCACAACGTCGCAACAGTACAGAAAATCTGCACCGACATGGGCCCTCTATGGCCGCGGAACCGCGGCGCCAGCATGGGTTTGGCCGCGGATCCGCGGCCAAATAAGGGATTTGGGCTCAGAAAATCTTGGGCTTGGTTCAGGGTTTCTTGGGCTCCTTGTTTCCATATGTAGTTTCTCTGTTGGCTTCTCACTCTTCTCCAGATCTTCAGTGAAGACTTGTATTGGGCTTTTTAACCATTTCACCTTGACATTCGTTGCCTTGCACCTATGTGAACTGGGCTTGACTAGGATTCGTCTAATTGTTGGTCAAAAGTCCCTTTTCTGTTGTTTTGTGTCTTTTTCACTGTATTTGCTCCAGAAACCGGTATCCTGTAATATGCAACAAACGTGCGTCAAGAGTACCTATTTATTTATAAAAAGGATAAGAATAGGGAAATGATAAATGCAATATTATGGTCTGAACAGGAAGCTGACGAGCGAACACATCCAGAAACCCTACTGAGTCTGACAGTGACAATATCCATACAGTCCGGTCCATTCGTCTATGAGTATCGCATATAGGTCCTAGAAGGCCGGTAAACGTCAGACCCCCAATAGCTGTATAAGTCGTGTCAGAGAGCAGCCCAGAACAGTATGAGATACTACTAGAATACCTTCTGGTAAATCTCGATTACCCTGGCCAGGGATTTCGTGTAATGGCTCTCCTAAACACTGCGCGATCTCACCCTCAATACCGGGAAAGACGAATCCCCGACGATCTGCTCACTGCCTCCATGTGGCTTGGGACTGTACCCAAAATATACCCGTTTGCACGACTCCTTTGACCCGTGGTAGGGTATAAATCAAAGTACAGTGGGAACTCACATGAGATAAATGACGACCTCAGGTAGATGAACTAACCTGTACACATGTAACAGGGAACTGCTATCTGACGCTAGGTATAATACCAACCAGCAAGTTCCCGGCGAGTCCTGTCCGGTGTACTCATAACCAATGAGAACCTGTATACATCTTAGGTGAATCAACTAACACCAATGGCTAGTCTACTCTGGAGTATCGATGCCCTGTCTCGAAACTCCTATGACTGGGGACACTTTAAGGATGTGCTTATGGACCCCAGCTCCCACATATATGATCGCCATCATACTGCTAGCAGTTAAGCAAGAATCCTATGGGCTTTATCAACATATACATGATGATAAAGACAAACCAGATAGCATACTATCATCTCGAGCAAGACTGTTCTATCGGTATAGGTCCTCATTCAATCCTTGCAATCACGTACCTACGATCGAATAATTGACTTAGAGGGCACTATATCCAACAATCTCCCACTTGCACTTAAGGCTAATTATTGCGATGTCGCGTACTCACAGCTCGTGTGATACCGAACATTCAACTCCTCTACTAATCAGTTTCACAAAGCTCGTTTGCAAAATTATTGTGTTCGAGAAATAGCCTCAGTGAGTGGATCCGCTCTGATGTTTCTTTCTATGTCTCTCTTAATCTCAAGTTCGCGGAGAAAACCATCTCCCGAATCGAGTAATACCTGTCTTAGAATATGTCTGGATATCTGATGGGACCTAGCTCATAAATGAACTCCAAATCCAAACTTCTTAGACTGTATTGATAACTGAACCTAATCAGTATCGCGCACTATGCCTCCCACAGTATCCTCTTGGACCATCTGTCCATAATACTGTCCCTCGTCAGAGGAAAAACTATAACTCTGACAATCACTCTATCATCCAGGTCACCTTGGAAGCCTGGAATGATAACCGACTCCTCAAGGAGGCTGCCATTATCAAATCCATAGAACATCCATTCATGTTCTAAAACTACTTCTTAATGTTTCTCTAGGATTGGATTAATATAAACTTATCGCATCTAGTGCAAAAACAACATCTGGTGTGGTACTTGACATCTCACGATTGACTCAATTGCCTAGGCAGGTGATTTGCCAATCATGCATATCCCTCTCCTCTTTAGTCTGTAAGACACCTTTAGAGAGGGTGACTCCATCACCTGCAGGTACACCACCATGCCAGGAGTTATCTATTCTAAAATACTATTAGAATACTGTCAAAGTACCCACATTGGGAAGCTACCCAAATCTAGATCTAAAACTATAGATCTAGTTACCAGAATGTCAGATATTATATCCATATCCTTTGTGGAGAAACAACTGTATGACGACCACAGTACAACCGATCGTAGTATAGAAATTTTACTTCCTACTCTATGTATGTCATCCAAATACCAAGACATCACACCCTACTACCTTCCTAACAGATCCATCCCATATTCTGATGAAGTCAAAAGCCATGACTATCATATCAAAATTAGAAGGTCTTTCTCCACTTTAGCTACTTAAGCCTATAAATAGACATAAGCAACTTGCCCACTATGCTTCCGCTGCTCCCACTGACTACGACAACCCTCTGGCAGAATAATATATACATGGACTTCTAAAGCTAGTTTAGAACGACGCTATACATAATCTCCTGCCGGGTCTCATAGCCTGGAACAACAGTAGTGTTAAGTCTGGGTAAACAAGAACCTCCCTGTCACCGTCCTTGAGGCTACCGGAGTACCTCTCAGGTGTCTAAGGTTACCCACCAAATCTGCGGAGTGGCTATTGGAATGTCAAACCTGATTGAATATATAGGTCCTATTAAATTTTCCGTAATCGTTTGCGGTTCTAGAATCACTTCCAGTTCTACCATACTCCCACTACTGTTTTCTGGAAAAAAAATCCATTTTATTAAAACTATGGCGAGTCAAGAACAATATCACTATTGATCTTCCAGATGGTAGAAAATTAACCCTCGTCAATGTTGGAGATAGTGCCCTCAGAGTCAATTATTGGATCACAGGCACGTGATTGCAATGATTGAGGGAGGACCAATCCCGGTAGGACAGTCTTACTCAAGATGATAGTATGCTTTCTGGTTCATCTTTATCATCGTGTACTGCTTTAGGTGACCTGACAGGTCGCTATTACACGTTGATAGAGCCCCTAGGATTCTTGCTTGACTGACAGCAGTATGAGGGCGATCATATACGTGAGAACTGGTGGTCTATAAGCACATCCTTAAATGGTCCCTAGTCGTAGGAGTTTCGAGACAGGGCATCGATACTCCAGAGTAGACTAGTGTATACAGTCGAGACCCCGATGAGGGGCGGTGGCCGGTCTCACAAGCCACTGGTGTCAGTTGGTTTACCTAAGATGTATACAGGTGCTCATTGGGTTATGAGTACACCGGACAGGACTCACCGGGAACATGCTAGTTGGTCTTATACCTGACGTCAGATAGCAGTTCCCTGGTGACATATGTACAGGTTAGTTCATCGACCTGGGGATCGTCATTTGTCTCGTGTGAGTTCCCACTGTACTTTGATTACTACCCTACCACGCTCAAAGGAGACGTGCAAACAGGTTTTAGTTGGGTACAGTCCCGAGCCACATGGATGCAGTGAGCGGATCTTCAGGGGTTCGTCTCTCCCGGTATTGGGGGTGAGGTCGCGCTGTGTCTAGGAGAGCCAGAACATGAAAATTCCTTGGCCAAGGCAGGAGATTTACTGGTAGGTATTCCAGTAGTATCTCAGGGTATTCTGGGCTGATCTCTGACACGACTTGTACCGCTTTTAGGGGTCTGACTTTTACCAACCCCCTAGGCCCGCCATGCGATGCTCATAGACGAACGGACCGGACTGTACGGATATTGTCACTGACAGGCTCAGTAGGGTGTCAGGATGAGTTCGCTCATCGATGTCCCTTTCGGTCAATAGCTGATGGCCCGTCACGTATGGCTAATACCTCTGACGTACTAGTGGTTAAATCCACAGCCATAGTATTGATGAGTCTTTAGAGTCCCCCACATTCAGTTGCTCAAGTTTTCGGGCGAAACGCTGTAGAGGCCGTATGGAGATATGGCAGGGTTCGATCAGATACGTGCGGTATTGCACGGATCAGGATCGGACGGACAATACTATCCGGCTTTGGTTTAAGCCGGATCCTAGTATAGTACAGTGTAGATTTGTCTCATTGCATTTGTATTCGGTCGGAATACAGATGCGGGTGTGTATACACAGTATCGGGGTTTTTTCCTGTAATTTATTACGGGACCAGTTTTCTGGAGTTGCCAGTTTGCTTTCCGTTTCGGCCATTTTCATTTGTATCCTTCATTGGCCGAAGATTGGTGGAGGAGGGCTTATTTGCATTTGTGCAAATAAGCATTTGTGGAGGGTGTTCTTTGCATATTGTTGGATCATGATGGTTGCACCATCTCTTGACCATTTGACTTCTTCTTTCATGATGGATTGACTTTGTTATGTTGATGGGAGATAGTTGTTGAGTGTTGGACTTTGTTTATAATAATTTCTTTTCATGATGACATAGGTTTTCCCTCTTGCATTATTTCCTCACTTGTTTTTCCTCTCTCATTCCTACATGATGCTTGGCCGGCCACTCTTGAGGGGGCTGTCCAATTTTTGAGAGGTGAGAAATGTGTCTCATTTCCATGCTAAAAATCCCACAAGATCATTCTCCATTAACTTGTATCATCCCTTCACCAAAAGGCAACCTCCATGAACCCTAAAATGAGACATGAGCACTACACATTCTACAGCAAACCTTGGGCACGTCGGCTCGCCAACTTCGTGCCCGAGTTGCCTCGGTATAGAGGTGGGAGCCCGTAAAAGAAGCCGGCGACGTGGTGCCCTTCCAGCGACGAGGTGGAGACCGGAGACTCCGCGGGAGATTGGGACGACGACGAGAAGACCGGAGGACTCGGATCGCTCGGTATATTTCTCCTTTCCCATCTTGTAGTTAGCTAGGACTAATTTAATGGCACGATCCGGATTTTAGTACGCGGTGGTGCCGGTTTGAAAAATTAAAGTTAACCATCGCTTCCGCATTTGGCCTCGGGATGGAGGCCGGGGCACCGCCGTGCACTTACAGTGGTATCAGAGCCTCGCCATTAACATAGTCTAGTTTTGTCTAATGTGTTTTACATTTCCGATCGAACAAAATTCCAAAAACCCGCATTTTCTTCGCATCAGTTTCTGTCGAAATTTTTTGGAGTCCAAAAATTTTTCAGGTTGTCTCAGAACACTGTGCAGGGAATTTTAAGAGTTCTGTGAAAATTGGGCTCGTGAACAGTCTAAACGACCGCGGAACCGCGGCCAAACCCATGCTTGGGCCGCGGTTCCGCCGCGACTTGAACTGTTCAGTGTACCAAAATTTTGCAGAAAGCTCCTGACTTAAAAATAGGGGTTTTGGAATATTATTTTTGGGCCCAGAATTTCTTTATGTGCTACAGTAAAGTTTGGGGGCCCACTTGGTAAATTTTAATCGATTGGATATTTTAAATACATTTGTTCACAGTATTTACATTATATCTACGACCGTGAATGTCACTTGATCGGTAAATCTTGTCTAACTGCTATAGCCCGGTTAGACGGATTTGCGAACGTGACCTTCACGTTGATGTTCTGTGTATTGCTGTGATGTTGCGGATTGGTCGGTGGGGATAGCCTGGATGCAATGCTAGTATAGTGTTTTGTTGTATTATGTACATTTGATATTGCGGGGCGAGCGTCCGACATGTGGACTGTCGTCACTGCCTGTTTGTATTATTATTTTGGGGCACGACCAGGTTGCGGTCGATGTACCCGTTGTATGTATATTTTACTTTCTGTACTAGGATTACCCCGCGGAGGGGTGCACGGATAGCCGGGTTCTAGAGGGCAACGGGCCCGCATCTCATGGCATTGAGACGGAGGGGGCTTCACTCTAGGATTGGCGGGCTATTCGCCGCACTCGTAGGGGGTACAGGTTGACCCAGGAGGGGTGCCCAAGTTACCGGATTCCGTGAAGTGCTGGGTGGTCCATTCATGTTGCTGAAGGGGACTGCCTCGCTTCAGGTTTTGGCGGGTAACTTGCCGCGCCCGTAGGGGTCTAGGATTTCATTGCAAAGGCTATCCACACGACCAGGGGAACGTCGGGTTTCAGTAGTGGCTCTGTGAAACCCGGGGATCCCAGATATCTGTATTGTTCTGTGATGCTGTACATTTCTGTGATGTTGCATTTTATCACGCCTTGAGCGAAATATTATATATTGATATATATTAGTAGATGTTGTATATGTTTTGCATCCGCGCTAGTCCAGTCCCCGCTCTGTCGTTAGTTAGCTAACCTAACGGGTAATGACGGGACCCAGTGGCAAATGCGGATGGCATATACGTACATCAGTATATTTTCGTTCTTTGTGGTGTGATCAATTGATGGGACTGCGTTGATTCGGATCGATGCAAGTTAAAAACAAACCTATTCTGATGTTGTTGGAACACTTTTCAAAAAGCTGTTATTGCAAGGACGTTCTCTTTTGTTTAGCATCATGGTATTCAGTTGGAATATTCTGCTCCTCAGTCGACGAGGCAAGGGCCGAGATCCCTTCACCGGGAGTGACCCCTTGGACAAAAAGTTTGCGTCAGGGTAATGACTTCACTATAGCCGATTACTTTTGCTTTGCACCGTGGTATTCAGTTGGAATATCCTGCACCTCATTCTACGGGGAAAGAGCCGAGATCCCTTCACCGGGAGTGACCTCTTTAGCAAAGGTTTTCGTTACTATATTTTTATAAAAGCTATCCGTTCCTTCAACGATATCAAGTTCTTTACGTTAAAGGTTTTCGCCAGAAACCATTCGTAGCCCTCCGTCGTTTCATATGGGTGGTCAATAGTATTCAAGCTGTGTTTGTTGGCCAAAGTCAAGGCACAGTGATTGGTAGCTATTGGGTATTCATATGCAGCATAGATAGATGCGTTGGTTTGGGGCAGTCATATAGCCTTGTTGGCCAAAGTCAAGGGCTTGTGCGGGTGGGCTCAAATTAACCTGGAGAATGACGGGAAGAACTTGACATGTGACTTATGATTTGTTGGCCAAAGTCAAGGTCATAAGAGCATGGGGCAAAAATCACATCGGGAGTTTCTAAAGAAACTGAAACTTGCCAGATATGCGCATACCTTCTGGAGTGTGATAGCGTGAGCGGATTCCGTCATGTTATCATGCGATGATAGTTGGATCCCGATTCCCACTGATGAGTTGGTTTACTCCTCGGGTGACCCCGACTAATTCTTCTTTCGGGTTTGGAGAAGAATTTGAGGTTACAGTGGGAGGTTTCCAGATTAGATAAATTGGTAACCATTCTGATCTACGTTAGAGTGCATGCTGAGTGTTTCTTTTCTCTCTCTCTTCGGCAGCGACCATTGACCTGACCCTAAGACTATGACTCAGTGACCAAGTTGACCGAACCTTCTTAAACACTGGCTTTTGGATTGTCAGAGTTGCAAACCTCATTGCCACTCCTACTTTTACCCTTTTCTCTAGGACACCCCGTATTACTACGAACGTCCACTTCCATTGGACAAAACCATCGTATGGTTATATACAAACTCGAAGGAATTTATTCGAGGATAGTTTCCGGTTCTGGAGATAACGGATAGGACTATTCAGTTGTCTTTTCCTTTTACCTTCTCTCAGGTTGCGAGTACTCCTTGGTTTAAGAGATAGTACACCTATTACGCAAATTGGATAGTCTTCTTCCAAACCTTAGGCTGGTGCCGAACGGTGGGGAATGAAGAAAACCAATTAGCATAACGATGGTGTGCAGAAGGTATTAAGTTAAGACAAAGCAAAGGATTAGTAAGAGGGCAAAGTAAACTGCGACTGATATTCATGACCATACCAAGTATTTCTTCGCCAATCCTAAATCACCTTTGTATTTCTCCAGGACACTCCGTATCACTACGAAGATCCACAGTTTATTGGATACTCCATCGTATGGTTATATACGAACTCGAAAGGAACTTGTTCCAGTTCGGGGATGGATTATGGTTCAGGAGAAATAGGAATGAGGTTTATTCGATTGTCTTTTATCTTCACCTTCTCTCGCATTACGAGTGCTCCTAGGAGTAGGACAGCACACCCATTATGCTTATTGGATAGTCTTCTTCCAAACCATAGGCTGGTGCCGAACGGTAGGGAAGGAAGAAAACCATTTGGCCTAAAGGGGTGTGCAGAAGGTAATGACTAAAGACATAGAAAGGGATTTGGAGAGGTGGCAAAGAATTATACGGTTACAGTCGTGAATCTGGAAGAGGCATTACTAGGAATACCGGGATACCCCATCGAAACATTTCAATGTTTCAGTTTCACTGTGTACTGTTAAAGGAAAACTGATTTCCCGATTAGATACTTACTCCAGGGTATGTATTTACCAGGTATGAGTCTCACATCTGTATGGTTTTACAGATGACGAGTGGGAGTAGGTTATTGGGAATTAGGTGATCATCCTCATTATATCGGGATTCGCTGTAATCGGTGATATTTGAGGAAGTCACCTGGGTTGTTTGCCGGACGGCAAATATTTGGTTTTGAATATCCGCTGTTGTGCACCAATTTCAAATTGATATATCTGTACGTCTATTTTAATAGAGTGAGACATATCTTTTTGAAATTATGTCTGTGACATTTACTTATATCAGTGGATGGTTAGGTAAGGAGCATTAAACAGCGGTGTAATTCTTCTTAACCATAAGTACAGTTTTCAACCTACGACACACAGTGAATGAGTTATCAGACTCAAGGGACTTATACAGAGTATTGTATGTTGTCCAGGGTCCATCAAGACAGAGGGGTTGGTCCTCGTACTATATTCGGTTTACTTATGACTTCTCTAGTTTTTAGACAGGTGTTTCGTGGAACACAGGGTCCGAATTTTGAGAAGTTATAGGTATTTGAATAAAGTAGAGAACCAGGTGTTGCAAGTATCGGGATTCTTCAAGTTCATCTAAGATGTAGATACTTGTGTATGGTATTCAGTTGATAGTGATGATTAAGATAACTTGCTTCTCTTTCAGGTTACTCATAATTGGAAGCATTCCTAAGTTGAGTAACGCTGATCGGCCTCCTTCCATTTAGTTAACATGCACTGGAGACAGCTGCATGATTTGAATCTGGTTCAATTAAATCAATGCCTCTGGTTCTATATTGGATATAGAACAGTTCGTATCTTAACATTGTTAAGATACGGGGAGTTGTCTGGATTATGCTTAAAACCAGACTCTGGATAACTCAAGGCACGTTTCTGTAATGGCTGTTTATGGGTTGACCCAGGCTATGACGAGGGTTGACTGTCTACCATCTGGAAGATCAATAGTGATATTGTTCTAGACTCGCCACAGTTTTAAATAAAATGGATTTTTTTTCAGAAAACAGTAGTGGGAGTATGGTAGAAATGGAAGTGATTCCAGAACCACAAACGATTACTGAAGATTTCATAGGAACCTAAAGATTCAATCTGGTTTGACATTCCATTGGCCACTCCGCAGATGAGGTGGGTAATTTCAGGCACCCGAGAGGTACTCCGGTAGCCTCAAGGACGGTGACAGGGAAGTTCTTGTTTACCCATACTTGCCATTGTTGTTGTTCCAGGCTGCGAGACCCGGCGGGAGGATGAGTATAGCGTCGTTCTAAACTGGCTTTAGAAGTGTACGTCTATATGACTCTGCCAGTGGGTTGTCGTAGTCAGTGGGAGCAGCGGAAGCATTGGTAGACAGGTGGCTTATGTCTATTTATAGACTAAAGCAGATGTAGCGGAGATAGATCATCAATTTCTGATGTGACAGTCATAGGTTTGACTTCATCAGAATAGGGGATGGATCTGTTGAGAAAGTAGTAGGGTGTGATGTCATGGTATTTGGATGACATACACAGAATAGGAAAAGAAACTCCTATACTACGATCGGTTATACTTTGGTCGTCACACAGTGGTTTCTCCACATAGGACTTAGACATTATATCAGACATACTGGTTACTAGATCTATAGTTTTAGATCTAGATTTGGGTGGTTTCTCAATCAGGGTACTTAGACAGCATTCTAAGAGTATTTAGAATGGACGACTCCTGGCACGGTAGTATACCTGCAGGTGATGGAGTCACCCTCTCTAAAGGTGTCTTACAGACTAAAGGGGAGAGGGATGTGCGTGATTGGCAGATCACTTGCTTAGGCAATTGAGTCAATCATGAGATGTCAAGTACCACACCAGATGTTGTTCTTGCACTAGATGAAATAAGTTGGCATTGATCCAATCCTGGAGAAACAGTCGGAAGCAGTTTTAGAACATAAGTGGATGTTCTAGGGATATGATAACGACAGCCTCATTCGGGAGACAGTTATCATTCCAGGCTTCCAAGGTGACCTGGACGACAAGGAGGTTATCAGAGTTATAGTTTTTCCTTCTGACGAGGGGCGGTATTTTGGACAGGTGGTCCAAGGCAATACTGAGGGAGGCATGGCACAGGATACTCATTAAGTTCAGTTGACGATACTGTCTAAGAAGTTTGGATTTGGAGTTCATTTATGAGCTAGGTCCCATCAGACATCCAGACACATTCTAAGACAGGTATTGCTCATTTCGGGAGATGGCTTTCTCCGCGAACTTGAGATATAGAGAGACATAGAAAGAAACAACAAAGCGAATCCACTCACCGAGGCTATTCCTTGAACGCAATAGTTTCGCAAGCGAGCTTTGTGAGACTGACTAGTAGAGGAGTTGGGTGTTCGGTATCACACGGGCTGTGAGTATGCGACATCGCAATAATTAGCCTTAAGTGCAAGTGGGAGATTGTTGGAGATAGTGCCCTCAGAGTTAATTATTGGATCACAGGCACGTGATTGCAATGATTGAGGGAGGACCTATCCCGGTAGGACAGTCTTACTCAAGATGATAGTATGCTATCTGGTTCATCTTTATCATCGTGTACTGCTTTAGGTGACTTGACAGGTCGCTATTACACGTTGATAGAGCCCCTAGGATTCTTGCTTGACTGCCAGCAGTATGAGGGCGATCATATACGTGAGAGCTAGTGGTCTATAAGCACATCCTTAAATGGTCCCTAGTCGTGGGAGTTTCGAGACAGGGCATCGATACTCCAGAGTAGACTAGTGTATACAGTCGAGACCCCGACGAGGGGCGGTGGCCGGTCTCACAAGCCACTGGTGTCAGTTGGTTCACCTAAGATGTATACAGGTGCTCATTGGGTTATGAGTACACCGGACAGGACTCGCCGGGAACATGCTAGTTGGTCTTATACCTGACGTCAGATAGCAGTTCCCTGGTGACATGTGTACAGGTTAGTTCATCGACCTGGGGATCGTCATTTGTCTCGTGTGAGTTCCCACTGTACTTTGATTACTACCCTAACACGCTCAAAGGAGACGTGCAAACAGGTTTTAGTTGGGTACAGTCCCGAGCCACATGGATGCAGTGAGCGGATCTTCAGGGGTTCGTCTCTCCCGGTATTGGGGGTGAGGTCGCACTGTGTCTAGGAGAGCCAGAACATGAAAAGTCCTTGGCCAAGGCAGGAGATTTACTGGTAGGTATTCCAGTAGTATCTCAGGGTATTCTTAGCTGATCTCTGACACGACTTGTACCGCTTTTGGGGGTCTGCCTTTTACCAACCCCCTAGGCCCGCCATGCGATGCTCATAGACGAACGGACCGGACTGTACGGATATTGTCACTGACAGGCTCAGTAGGGTGTCAGGATGAGTTCGCTCATCGACGTCCCTTTCGGTAAATAGCTGGTGGCCCGTCACGTATGGCTAATACCTCTGACGTACTAGTGGTTAAATCCACAGCCATAGTATTGACGAGTCTCTAGAGTCCCCCACATTCAGTTGCTCAAGTTTTCGGGCGAAACGCTGTAGAGGCCGTATGGAGATATGGCAGGGTTCGATCAGATACGTGCGGTATTGCACGGATCAGGATCGGACGGACAATACTATCCGGCTTTGGTTTAAGCCGGATCCTAGTATAGTACAGTGTAGATTTGTCTCATTGCATTTGTATTCGGTCGGAATACAGATGCGGGTGTGTATACACAGTATCGGGGTTTTTTCGTGTAATTTATTACGGGACCAGTTTTCTGGAGTTGCCAGTTTGCTTTCCGTTTCGGCCATTTTCATTTGTATCCTTCATTGGCTGAAGATTGGTGGAGGAGGGATTATTTGCATTTGTGCAAATAAGCATTTGTGGAGGGTGTTCTTTGCATATTGTTGGATCATGATGGTTGCACCATCTCTTGACCATTTGACTTCTTCTTTCATGATGGATTGACTTTGTTATGTTGATGGGAGATGGTTGTTGAGTGTTGGACTTTGTTTATAATAATTTCTTTTCATGATGACATAGGTTTTCCCTCTTGCATTATTGCCTCACTTGTTTTTCCTCTCTCATTCCTACATGATGCTTGGCCGGCCATTCTTGAGGGGGCTGTCCAATTTTTGAGAGGTGAGAAATGTGTCTCATTTCCATGCTAAAAATCCCACAAGATCATTCTCCATTAACTTGTATCATCCCTTCACCAAAAGGCAACCTCCATGAACCCTAAAATGAGACATGAGCACTACACATTCTACAGCAAACCTTGGGCACGTCGGCTCGCCAACTTCGTGCCCGAGTTGCCTCGGTATAGAGGTGGGAGCCCGTAAAAGAAGCTGGCGACGTGGTGCCCTTCCGACGATGAGGTGGAGACCGGAGACTCCGCGGGAGATTGGGACGACGACAAGAAGACCGGAGGACTCGGATCGCTCGGTATATTTCTCCTTTCCCATCTTGTAGTTAGCTAAGACTAGTTTAATGGCATGATCCGGGTTTTAGTGCGCGGTGGTGCCGGTTTGAAAAATTAAAGTTAACCATCGCTTCAGCATTTGGCCTCGGGATGGAGGCCGGGGCGCCGCCGTGCACTTACAGTCAAAGCTAGGGTCAACCCACAAACTGCCATTACAGAAATGTGCCTTGAGTTATCCAGTGTCTGGTTTTAAGCATAAGCTGGACAACTCCCCTTACCTTAGCATCGTTAAGATATGAAGCATTCTATATCCAATATAGAAACTTTGGCACTTATTTAATTGGAACCAGATTCAAATCATGCAGCTGTCTCCAGTGCATATCATCTTAATGAAGAGAGGCTAATCAGCATTACTCAACTTAGGAATCCATCCAATTATGAGTAACCTGAAAGAGAAACAAGTTTCTCAAAACCATTACTATCAACTGAATACCAATCACAAGAATCTACATCTTCGATTTCTTTGAAAAATCCCGATACTTGTGACACATGGTTCTCTACTTTATTCCTATACCCGCAACTTCTCAATTCTTAGACATTGTATTTCTACGAAACACTTGTCTAAAAACTAGAGAAGTCACAAGTAAATAGAATATAGTACGAGGACCAACCCATTTGTCCTGATGGACACTGGACAACATACAATACTCTGTATAAGTCCGCTGAGTTTAATAACTCAAAACCTGTGCGTCGTAAGTTGAAAACTGTCCCAGGCGATTTCCTCAAATATCACCAATTCCGACGAATTCCGATATAATGAGGATGATCACCTAATTCCCAATAACTTACTCCCACTCATTATCTTTAAAACTATACAGATGTGAGAATGAAACCTGGTAAATACATACCCTGGAGTGAGTATGTAATCGGGAAATCAGTTTTCTATCAACAATACACAGTGAGAATGAAACATGAAAATGTTTCGTAGGGGTATCCTGGTATTCCTAGTAATGCCTCTTCCATAATCCAATTCATGACTTTAACCGTATATTTCTTTGCCACCTTTCCAAATCCCTTTATTTGTCTTTAGTCATTACCTTCTGTACACCTTCGTTAGGCTAAATGGTTTTCTTCCTTCCCTACCGTTCGGCACCAGCCTATGGTTTGGAAGAAGAATATCCAGTAAGCATAATAGGTGTACCCTCCTAAACCTAGGAGTACTCGCAACTTGAGAGAAGGAGATGATAAAAGACAACTGAATAAACCTTATTCTTATTTCTCCTGAACCAGAATCCATCCTCGAAAAAATATCCTTCGAGTTCGTATATAACCATACGATGGATTTATCCAATGGAATTGAATGTTCGTAGTGATACGGGTTGTTCTGGAGAAATTAAAGGTGAAGTAGGAGTGGCGATGAAATACGTGGTTTGGTCGTAAATGTTAGCAGTCGCAATTTATTTTGCTCTCTTTCAAATCCCTTTATCTTGTCTTTACATATTACCTTCTGCACACCCTACTTAGGGTAATTGGTTTTCTTCATTCCCTACCTTTCGGCACCTGCCTATGGTTTGGAAGAAGACTATCCAATAAGCGTAATAGGTGTACTCTCCTAAACTAATGAGCCCTCGCAACCTGAGAGAAGGTGATAATAAAAGACAACTGAATAAACCAATTCAATTTCTCCTGAACCTGGATCCATCCTCGA
Organism: Agapanthus africanus; assembly: GCA_030015575.1. Taxonomy (NCBI): domain Eukaryota; kingdom Viridiplantae; phylum Streptophyta; class Magnoliopsida; order Asparagales; family Amaryllidaceae; genus Agapanthus; species Agapanthus africanus. The sequence continues at coordinate 99,857,971 of CM057346.1, read as the reverse complement.
AGAAGTCCCTTCGAGTTCGTATATAACCATACGATGGATCTATCCAATGGAAGTGGATGTCCGTGGTAATACGGGGTGTTCTGAGAAATACAGGTAAAAGAAGGAGCGGCAATGACTTATGCAAGTTTAGACAATCCAAAAGTGTAATGTTTTGAAAATCGTTTCGGTGAAATTTCGGAAAATCGGTAAAATAAGAGGGTTTTCCGTAAAAAGTCAAAATACAAATATCTTTTAATATAAAATTAAATATACATATTCTAGCTATGTAATTGCTAGTATTTGGTGTTTATTGAGCCACTTGTAAAATTTCTAGTTTACTGAAAAATTTTCCGAAATTAATTATTTTTAATATTATTTTAAGCCTTCACTAATACATTTAATTAGTGTAAATTAAAAATGAAAATGTTTAAATTATACAAATGTGAACCATGACCGCTTAATAACAAGTTTGTAACATATTTTCTTTGTTTCCATTTGTCTCTAAGATTCTAGAAAATTTTAGGTTTGGTTGGAATATAAAATAAAATAAAATAATTAAGTAACATGAAACTTGGTGCATTGTTTATTGAGGTATGGGTTTGTTTTTCTTTCTTTGACTTAACACACACACCCCTTACCTCTTTGGTCGAGCACTGTGCAGCAGACCCCCTTCTCACTCTTCTACATGTTTTCCATGCTACCCAAATTGAAATGAAAGTGATTAATTAATGAGAAGAATTGAAGAAGGCATTAAGTGGGAAGTTTCTTCATATGTCCCCATATTTTTCTCTCTCCCTTCACTTCATCCTTGGCCGAGAGCATCTCTTGATGCTGCCCCTTTATGTCCCCACCTCTTTTTCTCACCAAGGAACTCAAATTTCCATCAATAAAATCCATACAAACACCCACAATCTCTAAATCATATCTTTACCTACTTCTCTTTAACCTATTCTAGCTTGGATCTTGATGCAAGAGATCACTTTGGAAGGCCAAGAAATCTTAAGTTTGCAAGTTGATCTCAAAACTTGTTGAGGTATAATCCTAACCCATGTTTAAATTATGGTTTAAGTACTCCAATCTAGCCTAATCAGGAGTTTAAATTATAGTTTTAATGTTTAGATTTAAAATTCAAGAAAGGGGTTATGACTTTAAGTTAGGGTTTTTATCACATAATTAAGATTTTAAGTCACCATGAGTGGTTTAACATTTTAAAATATGCAAAATGTAGTTTAGTTCTTAATTTGTAATGTGTTACTGTAAAATTGTTAAAATTAGGAAATTTTGCAAACTAGATTTTTAGGGTTTAATTAAATTGGTAATTTAAAATTTACGTAATGGTTTCTATGGCATAATTAAGATATTAAGTTATCATCTTGGTCACTAGAATTATTAAAACATCATGTTTTGTACAAAAACGGCGAATTATGCTTGCTAGATTATCGGAAAAATGACTTTTTAAGTGAAATTGGGGGTTTTGTGAGTTTTAAACTATTTTATATTAAAATTAGTGTTCGTGAATGTGCAAATGAGTGTATTTGGGTTTTTCTCGATGGTCTAGCGTTTGTACACCGACGTCGAGGGTTTTTGGGTTGATTTGTGAAAGCAACCATAGGTTTTGACTTATGTGGGATTCGTGTGTCGTTTTAGTCATGAGTCGGATTTTAATACGACAAGGTGCGTTATGATATGTAGGTACCCCATGCGGACTTCGAGACGACAAGCAAGCGCGTGGCGACGTCGGCACCGGCGAGCGAGGACCAGGTGAGTAGATTTATATTTACGGGGAGAAGTTGAGTGGATGGCGTATAGCACCCCCGCAGTCCGTAGTGTAGCTCATATATATATGTTTATATAGGTGTTTTATGATACGAGAATGTTCATTCATGTTATGTTTTTGTGTTAATGGAGTACCTTTGGGTTAGTTGCGAAACCCTAGAGTAGTTGTTATACCCACATACGCACACACAGACTTGCATACTTTACTTTCTTGTGCGCAGATTGGGATGTGTATATATGTATATATGCATGGGTATGGGACTATGCATATGTACATTCATATACACATGCATGGATAATGAGGATAGTACTTGGGATTTAAGACGAGTCGATGAGATTTGATTTGAGGCCGTGAGATCGGTGATATAGCAGGGTTCGTATTTGAGATACGACATAACGTTGTAGCGGGTCCTTGACGTAGGGTTTCACACACGTGGATGCATACTTAGGCGGTATCAGTATTATACTAGACGTAGATCAGTACCCCGATCATGATATTTGATAAAGAGAATACCAGATGAATAGTATGATGAATGTGATATTGACCCGTACCCAGAATTGGGGATGCCGTACGACGGATTTACGTATGAGCTATATCTCGATGATTGATCCGCACTCTTGACTTGGGATGTCTGATTATAGATATGGTATCGGATATGATATTATTGAGGCGGGATCACCGACTATACATATACATGTATGTATATGTATCGACTCAGATGATAGGCGGTTTCCTTACCTGTAGTTCAGCTTGTTAGTCCAGCCGTATAGTTATTGTAGTTGTTAGATTAGATTAGACTCCTACCTATTTCAAAACTAGCGGATCGTGGTTATTTTAAAAGACAGATCAAGGGATCTACGGATATTTCAAAAGACGTATCCTTTCTTAAAACCACCGTAGCCCCTATTTTCGAAACCCCACGATTCATGTTATTTCAAATGGCACCATTGTTTAATATTTAGCTCCCGCTCATTTTGGTTGCTCGCACCGCATCGCATACTTACATTGTTATTTCATTTTGCATTGTTGACATTATGCTGTTAGGACACCAGCACCATTACCGATGATGCGTATGTACCACGTACACTTACTTGCCGGCTCACACACATCTTCATCGGTAATTGCCATGTCACGCACAACTTAGAAAATATTATTGCCTAATGTAGCTTGTTAACTAGTAGTTTTGACATGATGATTAGTTGCTTGCCTTATATGCTAGTTTAGACATTGTAGTTGTTACTTGTCACTTCATGCATACTGTTATTCATTATATGCCGCATTCATGGATGCTCATGCTTGTATTCATGGTTTTACATGCTATGGATGATTCGGATTTCCATGATATTTTCTGGATTTGGAGGAAAACCGCAAAACATATATAAACTGTTTTCTCTCTTTTTAAATAAAAATGCGGTTTTCCCATGATGTATGAGTCGTCCACCATGAGTTTGCTGATGGATTTCGAGACCCGATTCAAGGAGGCGGATGAACCGTTTCGGGTACATAGTGGACCCGGTAAGGTACCCCGGGGCAAGAAGCGCGTGATGATGACGATGTGAGCCTGGCAGGGGAGCACTACCTACCGGTGATTTTACCCGACGCGTCGGATATCCGGAGGATACCGTCGTGGTCTTGAGATGGATGGTAGGGGCCGGTCTGGACTGACGGCGCCCTAGATATTGTGATTGAGACATTGAGATTTCGAGATATTGAGGTACAGAGACTGTGATACAGAGATATCGAGATATTGGGATTACGTTTTGTGCCGATGCTAGGCACTGTTTTATGCAGATTTCATTATGATACCTCATTTTAAAAATACAAAGGAAATCTCACTAAATTATGAAAACAGTTCTTCATTTACATGTATTCTGTTTCCATGCATTCATACCTCATTCATATGATATATTGCTACCTAAGGCACTGACACAGGCACATGAGATTATACTCAGGTTAGATATTTACCCTAGCCATTGTTATAGGCTGCATGTTATATACATATTTGAGGATATATTATGATCTTTGACCTAGGATTGCGTTATTTATACGATTTCTGTGCGTGGATGTTTTTCTACTCACGAGTTGGCAACTCACCCCCGTTGTGCCACAGTTCTTGCAGGTTTCCCCGTACGGGTTTCATTACGGCTTGCTGGCACTCTTTCCATTTCCGGGTGACTTGCTAGTAGGTGGGTTTATTTGTATCGCACCCATCATTATATCTTGTATATCATTATTCTGTTGTATCTAGAAGTTCCGTCAACCAAACATGTATTTATTTGAGATAGAGACCAGTGATGTTATTCCTTCGACCTTAGAGTCGCGCGTTATATTTCTGTGGTTTTCTTGTGATTTTAAGTTTCCTTTTGAATTTTGATCCTCGCCGTTGGCATTGTATATTATATTGCTTGTGTGGTTGTGACCGTCGATTGACGAAGAGCAAGCTCCCGCTTGGGGATGCCTTTTATTGATTTCGTATACTATTCATGTTGTATCCCGTTTGGGGGGCTAGTATTTACAAAGGAGACTCTGCCGAAATTTTCAGGAAATTTTTGATGTTTTTAGAAACCCGCATAATTCGGCTTATGCTATTGAACCTACTTGTTTTAAATTAGTTTTCCTTCACTCTATTACTTTTCTTGGTTTGGATTTCTGGGGTTTCGGTTTACTTAGATTACGTACGCCTCGAGATGTTCGTAGTTTAAGTGCCGGTCTTGTTCCGTACTCTCGGGACGTGACAAAGTTGGTATCAGAGCGTTAGGTTTTACCTTCGGAGCGTAGGATGACCCTTGGTTGATGGAATAGGTGACTAAAGTAGAGTGACGTACCGTAGGTATGTTCCGCGGCATATTTACGATACGCTACTCCACTTAAGAAGCCTTAGGATGTACATTTCTTTTCTCAGTATTATATTCATTCCGATCTAGCCTCATCAGTACCAGTTATGGTTTTGCTGCCACGATTACGGGCAGGGAGAGCTACAGCTAGAGTTGCGGTCAGCACGAGCTCGTCACGAACAAGGACTGACCAGGGCGAAATTCCGGCAACACACGATTGCAGAGATGTGTCTTTTTACTGTGTTTCCGCGCCACGAGTGTTTGGCGGATCGCCTTTATGAGGTTACTCGGATGTGCTGATCGACACTAGAGGATTGAGCCAATGATAGAGGCCAGCCAGATTTTGATGACCGTTGGTGTGTTGCTTATTCATGATGATCGAGGCACTGTTCAGCGTGCAGACGAGCGAGCCAGGTATTGCTGCGAATGACGAGATATTGCCCCAGATGCTGGAATTAGTGCAGAACGAGTTGTACTAAGAGATGATAGAAGGTCGCTAGTCATCGAGGATGAATGACTAGGACATGTGGATCGTTCGCCTACCCCGATGCGAGGTCATCAGATAGATTGATTCCAACTAGAGACGACTTCACGCGGAGACGTTGGGAGTCGACAGAGACGATCGAATGTCAGAAACCTATTATTCCAAGTTTAAAGTAGTCGGAAAGACATGCAGCCAATTCTATGGTCCCTCTAGAAGAATGAAACCCTAACTCGACTTAATGACCGTGTGAAAGCCTTTGAACCTTCGGGTTTGCGGCAGTTCTACGGCGCCATTAGTGAGGCTTGGGTTTGCCCTTCTACGGCTGGACCACCGATGCTGTGGTATGTACTCGATACTATTAAACTGTGCCCAAGAGGTTGAGCTCTTGGGGGATTATGAGGTTTTGACGACTCGATCGGATGGCTCGACTTAATTCGGATGCTAGGTAGTGAGATGCATTTCTTGGGAGACTCCCGATACGAGGATAGCCGTTGGAGCTCAGTCCATGTAGCCACGATGAGACGAGTCCAAAGCAGACGACATTAGAGAAAAGTGAAGTAAGGGGTTCGTACCAGATCTAGATGAGATGACGTTCCACTCCGCCGACATCAGAGATGCGATGCGCATGCCGAGACATGGTACTTGGATTTACCTTCCAGAAGGAGTTGCGATAAGTATGCAGTCATTCCAGAGCAAGATGCAGATATAGGAAAGGACGATGACTTCCGGACAGTTGGCAGGGACGAGACATGGAAGAGACCGTGAGCAGGATTCCTTCCAGGACACTGCTGCAATGATATTTGCACCCAGGATCAGATGTGTCACGTACATTCAGAGAGCCAGAGGCCGACGCCGGTGATATGCTGTCTTACGAGTGGTCGCGATGATTGACCGAGAGATGACCAGAGAAGTGCCAGAATGGGATCATCCCCGTTAGCACACCTGACAGGGCCGATGAGCCGATGGACCGAGAGATTGGTAATTCACAGTGAAGACCTTGACCCAGGAGTGGTCATTGTTATGCACACCAGCAGGCCAGAGTTCATGATCATCGACGAGACGTCCCACTAGTGACCGCGACAGTTGGCACGAGATTCTTAGAGGATGCACTTGAGCGGTACTATTCCGCCATTATTGATTTCGATGTTTTGGGTGATTTATTCGCATGATTGATTTTGATGATTGATGATTTACGATCTTTGCACAGTGTTGCACTTGATATCGTTTTCGTGCTTTGGTTTCACATGATTGTGATTTTACGGTTTTAGACATTTGAGTTGATTTTGTGCGTATGCACGCACACGATTTGGTTTTGCACTCGGTATGATTCACATATGCTTGCAGTGCAGTGATTCGCATTTGGTGAACTTAGATGCACTGGATTTCGACTACAATTGGGATGTTCGATATTTGTTTTGTGCACCTTGTGCACCTGATTGAATTTTGCGCATGTTCGGCGCTTGATATTAGATTTCATGATTTCGTGCATGATGGATGCCCCTGGTTTTGGGTTTTCGCGCATGTCTTGAGATGCGATTTTGGTGCATACCAGATGCACTAAATCGAGATTTTTTTCGTGCATGTCAGATGCACCTGATTTTTGCTGTCAGGCACACACGTTGCCTACGACAGATGCTTTGTGCACACCCGATGCACTTAGATCTTGTTTCTGTGCACTTGTATGGCACGTATATGGATTTTGATTGTCGTGCGCACCAGGCGCACGTAGTATTCATACGCGTATTTTGGGATTGATTTCTTATAGAGCAGTACGTTTTTTTTTATGATAATTGCAATATGTTTTCGTACTAAGCAGGACTAGTCAGAGGACAGTACCTGAATGTATTTTGCATGCATTGATAGCTATTGAAGGGAATTCCAAAAAGCAAGCTATAGTCTCAGTATTTACCTGCGTGTCTGATATGACACGAAACGTTTAAAACAAGAAAAACCCTTCTAAATTGTTTCCCAAAACGGCGGAACGTACATTTCAAACAAAGGTATATATGTATATAGTTATTTTCTTATGATAGACGTCCGCCACTGTGCAGTGTTATGTGTATTGCACAGCAACTTAAAGGATTTGGCATGCATTTCCTCCTAATATTTACGTGTATAGTTTCGAGTTATATCATATTGGTTTTGGTATTGGATTTGACATTGTGTCATTACCATGACTCCGATGATTGCAGGATGCTTGACGGAGTTTTGATTTTGAGTTTTATGCTCTTTTTTCATGCACATGCGTTGCGCTACGATTTGTTTTATGTATTTATGATTTCGGAGCCCCGGCGATTTGATGGTTTTGGCTGAAATATTTTAGTATTTGGGGGAAGTTTTAATTTAAATTCGGGGACCGAATTTCTTTAAGGGGGGAAGATTGTAACGTTTTGAAAATCGTTTCGGTGAAATTTCGGAAAATCGGTAAAATAAGGGGGTTTTCCGTAAAAAATCAAAATAAAAATATCTTTTAATATAAAATTAAATATACATATTCTAGCTATGTAATTGCTAGTATTTGGTGTTTATTGAGCCACTTGTAAAATTTCTAGTTTACTGAAAAAATTTCCGAAATTAATTATTTTTAATATTATTTTAAGCCTTCACTAATACATTTAATTAGTGTAAATTACAAATGAAAATGTGTAAATTATACAAATGTGAACCATGACCGCTTAATAACAAGTTTGTAATATATTTTCTTTGTTTCCATTTGTCTCTAAGATTCTAGAAAATTTTAGGTTTGGTTGGAATATAAAATAAAATAAAATAATTAAGTAACATGAAACTTGGTGCATTGTTTATTGAGGTATGGGTTTGTTTTTCTTTCTTTGACTTAACACACACACCCCTTACCTCTTTGGTCGAGCACTGTGCAGCAGACCCCCCTTCTCACTCTTCTACATGTTTTCCATGCTACCCAAATTGAAATGAAAGTGATTAATTAATGAGAAGAATTGAAGAAGGCATTAAGTGGGAAGTTTCTTCATATGTCCCCATATTTTTCTCTCTCCCTTCACTTCATCCTTGGCCGAGAGCATCTTTTGCTGCTGCCCCTTCATGTCCCCACCTCTTTTTCTCACCAAGGAACCCAAATTTCCATCAATAAAATCCATACAAACACCCACAATCTCTAAATCATATTTTTACCTACTTCTCCTTAACCTATTCTAGCTTGGATCTTGATGCAAGAGATCACTTTGGGAGGCCAAGAAATCTTAAGTTTGCAAGTTGATCTCAAAACTTGTTGAGGTATAATCCTAACCCATGTTTAAATTATGGTTTAAGTACTCCAATCTAGCCTAATTAGGAGTTTAAATTATGGTTTTAATGTTTAGATTTAAAATTCAAGAAAGGGGTTATGACTTTAAGTTAGGGTTTTTATCACATAATTAAGATTTTAAGTCACCATGAGTGGTTTAACATTTTAAAATATGCAAAATGTAGTTTAGTTCTTAATTTGTAATGTGTTACTGTAAAATTGTTAAAATTAGGAAATTTTGCAAACTAGATTTTTAGGGTTTAATTAAATTGGTAATTTAAAATTTACGTAATGGTTTTTATGGCATAATTAAGATATTAAGTTATCATCTTGGTCACTAGAATTGTTAAAACATCATGTTTTGTACAAAAACGGCGAATTGTGCTTGCTAGATTATCGGAAAAATAACTTTTTAAGTGAAATTGGGGGTTTTGTGAGTTTTAAACTATTTTATATTAAAATTAGTGTTCGTGAATATGCAAATGAGTGTATTTGGGTTTTTATCGATGGTCTAGCGTTTGTACACCGACGTCGAGGGTTTTTGGGTTGATTTGTGAAAGCAACCATAGGTTTTGACTTATGTGGGATTCGTGTGTCGTTTTGGTCATGAGTCGGATTTTAATACGACAAGGTGCATTATGATATGTAGGTACCCCATGCGGACTTCAAGACGACAAGCAAGCGCGTGGCGACGTCGGCACCGGCGAGCGAGGACCAGATGAGTAGATTTATATCTACGGGGAGAAGTCGGGTGGATGGCGTATAGCAGCCCCGCAGTCCGTAGTGTAGCTCATATATATATGTTTATATAGGTGTTTTATGATACGAGAATGTTCATTCATGTTATGTTTTTGTGTTAATGGAGTACCTTTGGGTTAGTTACGAAACCCTAGAGTAGTTGTTATACCCACATACGCACACACAGACTTGCATACTTTACTTTCTTGTGCGCAGATTGGGATGTGTATATATGTATATATGCGTGGGTATGGGACTATGCATATGTACATTCATATACACATGCATGGATAATGAGGATAGTACTTGGGATTTAAGACGAGTCGATGAGATTTGATTTGAGGCCGTGAGATCGGTGATATAGCAGGGTTCGTATTTGAGATACGACATGACGTTGTAGCGGGTCCTTGACGTAGGGTTTCACACATGTGGATGCATACTTAGACGGTATCAGTATTATACTACACGTAGATCAGTACCCCGATCATGATATTTGATAAAGAGGATATCAGATGAATAGTATGATGAATATGATATTGACCCGTACCCAGAATTAGGGATGCCGTACAACGGATTTACGTACGAGCTATATCTCGATGATTGATCCGCACTCTTGACTTGGGATGTCTGATTATAGATATGGTATCGGATATGATATTATTGAGGCGGGATCACCGACTATACATATACATGTATGTATATGTATCGACTCAGATGATAGGCGGTTTCCTTACCTGTAGTTCAGCTTGTTAGTCCAGCCGTATAGTTAGTGTAGTTGTTAGATTAGATTAGACTCCTACCTATTTCAAAACTAGCGGATCGTGGTTATTTTAAAAGACAGATCAAGGGATCTACGGATATTTCAAAAGACGTATCCTTTCTTAAAACCGCCGTAACCCCTATTTTCGAAACCCCACGATTCATGTTATTTCAAATGGAACCATTGTTTAATATTTAGCTCCCGCTCATTTTGGTTGCTCGCACCGTATCGCATACTTACATTGTTATTTCATTTTGCATTGTTGACATTATGCTGTTAGGACACCAGCACCATTACCGATGATGCATATGTACCACGTACACTTACTTGCCGGCTCACACACATCTTCATCGGTAATTGCCATGTCACGCACAACTTAGAAAATATTATTGCCTAATGTAGCTTGTTAACTAGTAGTTTTGACATGATGATTAGTTGCTTGCCTTATATGCTAGTTTAGATATTGTAGTTGTTTCTTGTCACTTCATGCATACTGTTATTCATTATATACCGCATTCATGGATGCTCATGCTTGTATTCATGGTTTTACATGCTATGGATGATTCGGATTTCCATGATATTTTCTGGATTTGGAGGAAAACCGCAAAACATATATAAACAGCTTTCTCTCTTTTTAAATAAAAATGCGGTTTTCCCATGATGTATGAGTCGTCCACCATGAGTTTGCTGATGGATTTCGAGACCCGATTCGAGGAGGCGGATGAACCGTTTCGGGTACATAGTGGACCCGGTAAGGTACCCCGGGGCAAGAAGCGCGTGATGATGACGATGTGATCCTGGCAGGGGAGCACTACCTACCGGTGATTTTACCCGACGCGTCGGATATCCGGAGGATACCGTCGTGGTCTTGAGATGGATGGTAGGGGCCGGTCTGAACTGACGGCGCCCTAGATATTGTGATTGAGACATTGAGATTTCGAGATATTGAGGTACAGAGACTGTGATACAGAGATATCGAGATATTGGGATTACGTTTTGTGCCGATGCTAGGCACTGTTTTATGCTGATTTCATTATGATACCTCATTTTAAAAATACAAAGGAAATCTCACTAAATTATGAAAACAGTACTTCATTTACATGTATTCTATTTCCATGCATTCATACCTCATTCATATGATATATTGCTACCTGAGGCACTGACACAGGCACATGAGATTATACTCAGGTTAGATATTTACCCTGGCCATTGTTATAGGCTGCATGTTATATACATATTTGAGGATATATTATGATCTTTGACCTAGGATTGCGTTATTTATGCGATTTCTGTGCGTGGATGTTTTTCTACTCACGAGTTGGCAACTCACCCCCGTTGTGCCACAGTTCTTGCAGGTTTCGCCGTACGGGTTTCATTACGGCTTGCTGGCACTCTTTCCATTTCCGGGTGACTTGCTAGTAGGTGGGTTTATTTGTATCGCACCCATCATTATATCGTGTATATCATTATTCTGTTGTATCTAGAAGTTCCGTCAACCAAACATGTATTTATTTGAGATAGAGACCAGTGATGTTATTCCTTCGACCTTAGAGTCGCGCGTTATATTTCTGTGGTTTTCTTGTGGTTTTGAGTTTCCTTTTGAATTTTGATCCTCGCCGTTGGCGTTGTATATTATATTGCTTGTGTGGTTGTGACCGTCGATTGACGAAGAGCTAGCTCTCGCTTGGGGATGCCTTTTATTGATTTCGTATACTATTCATGTTGTATCCCGTTTGGGGGGCTAGTATTTACAAAGGAGACTCTGCCGAAATTTTCATGAAATTTTTGATGTTTTTAGAAACCCGCATAATTCGGCTTATGCTATTGAAACTACTTGTTTTAAATTGGTTTTCCTTCACTCTATTACTTTTCTTGGTTTGGATTTCTGGGGTTTCGGTTTACTTAGATTACGTACGCCTCGAGACGTTCGTAGTTTAAGTGCTGGTCTTGTTCCGTACTCTCGGGACATGACAAAAAGCCTATATTTTAAGAAGGTTCGGTCAACTTGGTCATTGAGTCATAGTCTAAGGTAGGTCAAAGGTTGCTGCCAAAGAGAGAGAGAAAAGAAACACTCTGCGTGCACTCTAACTTAGATCAGAATGGTTATCACTTTATCTAATTAGGAAACCTCCCACTGTAATCTCAAATTCTCCTCTAAACCTAAAAGAAGAATCTAGTCGGGATCACCCGAAGAGTAAACTAACTCATCAGTGGGAATCGGGATCCAACTCTCATCGCATGATAACGTGATGGTATCCACTCACGTTCTCACACTCCAGAAGGCATGCTCAAGTTTTGTAAGTTTCCTGTATGTTTGAAACTCCCGATATAATTTTTTATCCCATGCTCTTATGACCTTAACGTAGGCCAACAAATCATAAGCCACATGTCAAGTTCTACCCGTCGTTGTCCTGATTAATTTAGGTCATCGTACATTTCCTTGACGTAGGCCAACAAGGTTGTACGTCTGTCCTAAACTAATGCATCAATCTATGCAACAAATGAATACCCAGCAGCTACCAAACACTACGCCTTGACGTAGGCCAACAAACATAGCTTGAATACTACTGACCATCCATAAGAAATGGCGGAGGATTACGGCTGGTTTTTGGCAAAAAACCTTTAACGTAATGAACTTGATCTCGTTGAAGGAACCTGATAGCTTTTTATAAAAATATAGTGGCGAAAACCTTTGCTAAAGATATCACTCCCGGTGAAGGGATCTCGTCTCTTTCCTCATGGAATGAGGTGCAGAATATTCTAACTGAATACCGCGATGCAAAGCAACTTGTGATCGACTATACTTAAGTTATTACCCTGACGCAAACTTCTGCCCCGGTGAAGGGATCTCGGCCCTTGCCTCTTCGAATGAGGTGCTGGATATTCTAACTGAATGCCGCTATGCAAAACAAAAGGAAACATCTTTGTAATAACTCTTTTTAAAATTTGTTCCAACAACATTAAATATAGGTTTGTTTTATCCTACCAATGATAAGAATCAATGTAGTCCCATCAATCAATCACACCAGAAAAGAACAAAAATAAAATGTACGTATATGCCATCCGCATTCGTCACTGGGTCCCATCATCACCCGTTAAGTTACTTAACTAACCGACAGAGCGGGGACTGGACTAGCGCGGGTGTAAAACATATACAACATCTAATAGTATATATACTAATATACAATAATCGCTCCAGGCGTGATAATATGCAACATTACAGAAAAGTAATAAGCATCACAGAACAATACAGATAATCTGGGATCCCCGGGTTTCATAGAGCCGCTGCTGAAACCCGATGTTCCCCTGGTCGTGTGGATAGCATGTGCAATGAAACCTAGACCCCTACAGGTGCGGCAAGTTACCCGTCAAAACCTGAAGCGAGGCAGCCCCCTACAGCAAAGTGAATGGACCACCCAGCACTTCACGGAATCCGGTAACTTGAGCACCCCTCCTTGGGTCAACCTGTACCCCCTTCGAGTGCGGCAAATAGTCTGCCAATTTTAGAGTGAGGCCCCTCTGCCTCTCAAAGCCATGAGATACGGACCCTTTGCCCTGCAGAACCCGGCTATCCGTGCACTCCGTCGCGGGATAAACCTAGTACAGAAATGAAAATATATACAACGGGTACATCGACTTCAGCCCGGTCGTGCCCCAAAAGAATAATATACAAACATGCAGTGACGGCAGTCCACAAGTCGGACGCTCGCCCCGCAATATCAAATGTACAAATAAATCCAAACGCACTACCATTGCACACTGCTATCCACCACGACAAATCCGCAACATCACAGCACAACACAGAACATCAACGCGAATGTCACGTTGGCAAACCCGTCTAAAAGAACTATAGTAATTAGACGCGGTTTACCGCTCAAATGACATTCCCGGTCGGAGATATAAAGTAAGTATTGTAAACTAACACGTTTAAAATTTCGATCGACAAAACTTCCCGAAGTGGGCCCCACGTACATCTGGTGTACGTAACAAAATTTGGGCCCAAAAGACATATACCAAAAACCACAATTTCCCATGGTAAATTCACTGGAAAAATTTGGCGCACTGTTCCCATAAAAGAGCGGCGGATCAGCGGCCAAACCCTGGTTTGGGCCGCGGATCCGCGGCCGTTCTGTGGGATCACGTGACCAAATTTCACCAGTTTGCTTATAATTGCCTGCTTAGTTTTCTGTGATATGTCAAATAATTTTTAGACCAGATTAAAAATCGACAGAAACCATGTACAGAAAAATTGAAGTTTTCGAAAATCCGTTCGATCGATGTTTTAAACGCGTTAGCACAAGTTAGTAAAGCTTAATGGCGAGGCTCTAATACCAATGTAAGTCTACGGTAGCACCCCGGCCGTCTTTCAGACGCCAATATGCGGAACAAAACTTTTACAACTGGCGCTATCGCATACTATTTCCAGGATCTGCCATTAACGCTAAACTAAAAAACTACATAGTGGGTAGAAATGTTATACCGAACGATCCGGGTCCTTCGGTCTTCAACCATCATCCCACGCTTTGTTGCGGCTGCTCCAAACTCGCTCGATCTCCGGTCTCGTCGTCCAGGTAGCACCACGTCGACGGATCTTTAAACGAGCTCCCGCCTCTGAACCGAGGCAACTCGATCATCAAGTTTGCTAAAAGAGATAACCAAGATTGATGTAGAGAATGAGTAGAACACTTTGTCTCGTTACGACCAAGGCTATGGACGAACGGTTTATGAAGTTGCCATTTGGAATCGGCTAAATGGAAATTGAACTATATGAAATTTCCATGAACTAAATTTCTTGTATCTTTTTCTCAAAATGAATCAATCACACTTCAAAGATGGGGCCGGCCACTATATATGAAGAGGAGGGTGAGTGTAGGAGAACCAAGGAAGGTGACCACAAGCATTCATCCTTATCATGACATTTAAAGAAAGAATGACTCACTTATAACATTAAATGAAACAATTAATGCATAATGAGTCATAACAACCTAGTCACCAAATAATTAATACCATGATGAGTCACTAATCCTAGTCATCATCAAGAACCTTCCACACTCATGACTCACCATCAAGACGAAAAGATAAATCCGTATTTAACTGAATGTTAAAGACGGGTGATAGAAAACTGGAAACTGGCAACTTCCAAAAGCGATCCCGAAACAAATTTCAGGATAACTCCGTAACGGTATAAACATACCCGCGTTTGTATTACGACCGAATACAAATGCAACTGAGACAAAAATATTATATCTACACAGTATAATACTCGGATCCGGCTTAAACCAAAGCCTACCAGTATTATCTGCCCAAAAAATGACACGTGCGAAAACGCACGTGCATTTTCCGAACCCTGCCATAAATCCATACGGCTTCTACAACGTTTCGCCCGAACTTGGGAAAGTGTCTGTGGAGGACTCTAATGACTCATCAATACACTGGCACTGGGTATAACCACTAGCACGTCAGAGGTACTAGCTGTACGTAATGGTTGCCTTTGTATTGATTGGAAGGGAAGCTGACGAGCGAACTCATCCAGAAACCCTACTGAGCCTGACAGTGACAATATCCGTACAGTCCAGTCCATTCGTTTATGAGTATCGCAAATAGGGCCTAGGGGGCCGGTAAACGTCAGACCCCCAATAGCTGTATAAGTCGTGTCAGAGAGCAGCCCAGAATACTCTGAGATACTACTGGAATACCTTCCAGTAAATCTTGATTACCCTGGCCAGGGATTTCGTGTAATGGCTCTCCTAAATACTGCGCGATCTCACCCCCAATACCGGGAGAGACGAATCCCCGACGATCTGCTCACTGCCTCCATGTGGCTCGGGACTGTACCCAAAATATACCTGTTTGACTCCTTTGACCCGTGGTAGGGTATAAATCAAAGTACAGTGGGAACTCACACGAGACAAATGACGACCTCAGGTCGATGGACTAACCTGTACACATGTCACCAGGGAACTGCTATCTGACGCTAGGTATAATACCAACCAGCAAGTTCCCGGCGAGTCCTGTCCGGTGTACTCATAACCCAATGAGCACCTGTATACATCTTAGGTGAATCAACTAACACCAATGGCTTGTGAGACCGGCCACCGCCTCTCGTCGGGGTCTCAAATGTATACACTAGTCTACTCTGGAGTATCGATGCCCTGTCTCGAAACTCCTACGACTAGGGACACTTTAAGGATGTGCTTATGGACCCCAGCTCCCACATATATGATCGCCATCATACTGCTGGCAGTTAAGCAAGAATCATATGGGCTTTATCAACATATAAATGATGATAAAGACAAACCAGATAGCATACTATCATCTCGAGAAAGAATGTTCTATCGGTATAGGTCATCATTCAATCATTGCAATCACGTACCTGCGATCCAATAATTGACTTAGAGGCACTATATCCAACAGGTATATATGTCTTAAACCAACTCCAGATTTTCAATGTCCAGAACACACTAAAAAGAAAGTCTCCAGATTTAAATAAGGCTTTCTTATAGCATTGTAGATTAGGTCACATCAATGAGACAAGGTTAACTAAGTTACATAAAGAAGGATATTTGGACTCGTTCGAATATCAAACTTATGCCACTTGTCAATCATGTCTCAAAGGAAAGATGACAAAGACTCCATTCACTGGACATGGAGTAAGAGCGAGCGAGCTCTTAGGACTCATACACAGCGATGTATGTGGTCCAATGTCTACACATGCAAGAGGTGGTTTTTCCTATTTCATTACTTTTACGGATGATTACTCAAGGTACGGATTCATTTATCTGATGAAACATAAATCCGAGGCTTTTAAGAAATTCCAAGAGTATAAGAATGAAGTAGAAAACCAAACCGGCAAAAGTATCAAGACACTGAGATCTGATCGAGGTGGTGAATACTTAAGTGCCAAGTTCCTAGGTTACCTAAAAGAGAAAGGAATTCTCTCTCAGCTTACTCCTCCATACACTCCACAGCATAACGGTGTATCGGAGAGACGGAATCGAACCCTATTGGATATGGTACGTTCCATGATGAGTAATGATGAGTTACCGCGATCTTTCTGGGGTTATGCGCTAGAATCAGCGGCATATCTTTTGAACATAGTTCCTACCAAGACTGTGCCTACCACGCCATATCAGATGTGGAGTGGGAAAAAATCCTATCTTCAGTATCTGAAGATATGGGGATGTCCAGCTTTTGTTAAAAAGCAGCATGTGGACAAGCTCGAGGCACGATCAGTAAAGTGTATGTTTGTGGGATATCCAAAGAACTCCAGGGGGTATCTATTCTATTACGCAGAGGAACAAAAGGTATTTGTTTCTCGTAATGCCCATTTTCTAGAACATCAGTTTTTAGAAAAGGAAATAAGTGGGAGCGAAATAGAACTGGAAGAAATTCCAGAACCACAAACTACTACTGAAAGTTTGGTAGAACCAGCAGTTCAAGAAGAACAGGACATTCCCGCACCCCTCCGCAGGAGTAGTAGGCCGTCTCATCTGCCTGAGAGATACTACGGTTTTCTCATAGATGGGGATAGAGAGGATTGCGTCATAGATGATGATGAACCTACTAGCTTCCAGCAGTCCATCCAGAGCGGCGACTCGGTACGATGGCTAGATGCAATGCGGGCCGAGATGGAGTCCATGTACACCAACAAAGTATGGACTTTGGACTTTGCTCCAGATGGGGTAAAACCCATAGGATGCAAATGGATCTTCAAGAAAAAGATTGGTGTAGATGGACAGGTGGAAACCTATAAGACTAGACTTGTTGCAAAGGGTTTTTGTCAAAGATCTGGTTTGGACTATGACGAAACTTTTTCTCCAGTGGCTATGCTCAAATCCATTCGGGTCCTTCTTGCTATTGCTGCCTTCCATGATTTTGAAATCTGGGAGATGGACGTAAAGACAGCTTTTCTGAATGGTAATTTAGAAGAATGCGTCTATATGGATCAGCCAGAAGGTTTCAATCAGAGTGGGAGCAGCGGGAAAGTATGCAAGTTGCTTAAGTCCATTTATGGACTAAAGCAAGCATCGCGGAGTTGGAACATCTGTTTTGATGAAACAGTCAAAGAATATGAATTTATCAAAAATCCAGATGAACCATGTATATATAGTAAAGTTGTAGCACGAAGTGTCGTGTTCCTCGTCTTGTACGTGGATGACATTTTATTGATAGGAAATGACATTCCTATGCTACAATCTGTCAAGGGATTCTTGTCACACAGGTTCTCTATGAAAGACCTGAGTGATGCCTCTTACATTCTGGGGATCCGGATCTATCGTGATAGATCCAAGAGGATGTTGGGACTTTCGCAGTCCAGATATATCAACACTATACTGAAAAGATTCAGTATGGAAGATTCTAAGCGCGGTAATCTACCGGCTTGTCACGGAATCACCCTATCCAAAAAGATGTCTCCCAAGACTGATTTGGAAAGAGATCGCATGTCCATTATACCCTACGCTTCTGCGGTAGGCTCTATAATGTATGCGATGTTGTGCACCAGACCAAATGTAACTTACACACTCAGCATGGTAAGCCGGTATCAGTCAGACCCAGGGGAGAATCACTGGATAGCGGTAAAGAACATTCTCAAGTACCTGAGAAGGACTAAGGAGATGTTATTGGTTTACGGCGGAAAAGACCTCAAGATGGAGGCCTTTGCTGATTCCGGCTTCCAGAGTGATAAGGACGATTCCAAGTCCATGTCTGGTTATGTCTTTACCCTCAATGGAGGGGCGGTGTGCTGGAAGAGTTCCAAGCAGGACACCGTTGCTGACTCGACTATGGAAGCGGAGTATATTGCTGCTTGCGATGCTGCAAAAGAAGCGGTCTGGATGAAAAAGTTCCTAACAGAACTTCAGGTAGTTCCTACCATTATTGATCCAATACCTCTGTATTGCGACAACAACGGAGCTATAGCTTTAGCGAAGGAACCAAGGTCCCATCAGAAATCCAGACACATCTTAAGGCGGTATCACCTGATCAGGGAGATCATTGATCGTCGGGAGATCGAGGTCCGGAGAGTTACTACTGAAGAGAACATTGTTGATCCATTCACAAAGGCCCTACCTCAGATTCAGTTCGAGAGGCTACTCGAGATCATCGGTCTTCGATATGCCAGTACATGGCCCTAGTGCAAGTGGGAGATTGTTAGTGTATATGCTCTAGGGGCCATTATTGTATCATACTAGTTTGTATATTACTTAATGGAAGCCTGAGATATTCACAGTTATATAACAGTCTTGCTAAGCATGGTAGTATGCTGCTTGGTTTTATCTATCTTAATATGTATGTTCGTATTGATAGAGCCCTTAGGATCTTGCTTGACTACCAGCGTTGTGATGGCAGTCACACTAGTGGAGGCTGGGTAGTCTACAAGCACATCCTTTTCCAGGTCCCTAGTCGTAGGATTATCGAGACAGGGCATCGATACTCCGGAGTAGACTAGTGTGTACGCTTCTCATCCCAGTTTGGGAGATGGTCTGTCCCACAGCCATCAGTACGTCGTACTGGAGATAGTATACAGGTGCTTGTTGGGTTACGGGTACACCGGACAGGACTCACGAGGAACTGTTGGTTGGTATTATACCCGTCGTCAGTTAACAGTTCCCAGATGACATGAGTACAGTATAGTCCGCAGACTTGACACTGCTACTTCGCCTCGAGTGTGTCCCACTGTTCTTAGATTGCTACCCTACCACGGCTCAAAGGAGTCGTGCAAATAGGTAGCAGTTGGGTGCAGTCCCGAGCACTTTGAGGCAGTGGCGGTTAGACAGGATTCATCTCTCCCGGTATTGGGAGTTGATATCGCGCTGTGTCAGAGAGCCATTACGCAAAGTCCCTGGCCAGGGCAAGCAAGATTTACTGGTAGGTTCCAGTTGTTTCTCAGGTTGTAATGGGCTACGCTCCGACATGACTTATACCGCTATTAGGGGACTGACGCTTGCCGCCCCCCTAGGCCCGATATGCGATAGTCTTAGATGAACAGACCGGACTGTACGGAGATTGTCACATCAGGCTCAGTAGGAGTTCGGATGGGTTTTCTCATCGGCCTTCTTATCGACATCTACCTGGGGACCGTTACGTACAGCTAGTGCCGCTTGCGGTCTGTGGTTAAACCCACTGCCAGCGTAGTAGTCGAGTCTTTAGAGTCCCACACCGATAGTTTCCCTACTCCAGGCGAAACGATATAGAGGTCGTATGGTTTTACGACAAGGGTTCGGACGCATACGTGTGTTTATGCACGTACGACATTCGGACAGTTTTTACTAGCCGGTTTTGGTTTAAGCCAGTTTCTAGTATCGGGTTATTGGATTTATACAGTCTAAAGTTTTTCCATGTTTTCACGGATAGGAGGGGCATTCTCGTAATTTCACGGGAAGCTTCTAGAAGGATGGTGACTTGAGGGTTTAGGTGGCCTTAGCATTAATTGATTTTGTGACTCATGAGATGAATCATTCAAGTGAGTTAATGAAGCATTTATTGCTTAATGACTCACTTGATGATTCATTACACATATTAAATGAAGCATGATGATAAATCATTTGATTTATTTTATTTGATATTCTTTATGCTTCATGATATATTAGAAGTGAGAAACAATTTCAATTCATTTATCATTCTTACCTTCTCTCTCCTCCAGCTCTCTCTCTCTTCAAACCCTAACCCTAACCTCTCATGTGTTGAGATTAAGAGTTAGCTAGACTAATACATCCATAATCCAACTCTATATCACCTAGGTTGATTAGATTAGCACTTTAAGAAACCTAGTTACCTCAAGTTTAGAGGTGAAGCTTGGAGTAAAGCTCTCGGGTGGATCATCTACTACATAGAGAAGGCCGGAGAGGGGGTGGAGAACGAAAAGACGAAGGACACGGTTCATTAGGTATAATCGCTTCTCATAGTAGTTAACAACTTCTATGTTTCTTGTTAGTTATAGTTTAGCAAAGATTCTCGGTTAGTCGATGTTTACGCAAAGAACAAGATCGTTTTTCATTTTTCCGCCTCCCCGCAAGTCGTGGGGTGTTGTACATCGACTTACAGGAACGATGGAAAGGATGGAGGGAAATGATCGAGGAATGGGATCTGTTAAACATTCAGGAGGGTGTACACAGTCAATGAAAGGGACCGGATGGATTGGAAAATCCGACTCATCAAGTAAAACTGGTTCATTCTCAAAATTCTTCTCAAAAATTAACTCATCCATGCATTTATCATCATCAAAATTTAGACGCGTATAGGGTTCGAGGAAAACTGTTAATGACTCGGGATGATGTTCACACGGAAGTGAAAAGACATGATGAATTGGAGAGAAAAACTCATCCAAACCTGTGGGTTCATCATCCAAAATATTCCCAGCGTCGATATCCTCAATCAAGTGAAAATCAAATTTCTCATACACCTCATCAAAAGCATGGATTTTAATCAATTGTGGTTCTAGGATGGAGGTGTAGAGGTCAAAGGGTTTGGGTGTGGTTTCACTTGACAGGGTTCCTTCACAATCGGGTAAATCAAACACTACAAGGTCACACAACTCATCAAACGTTCTATCTTCAATCGGTAAATCGTTTAGGACACTCGATAGACTTTCAAAACCGGAGTTGTGGAATTCAATTTGTAATGGGTAGGTTTGATTTGGAAGGGTGTACCACTCACTCTCACTACTCAAATTCTCAATCTGTCATATCGCCTCATCATACATTGGAAAATTCGGAGCTAGTTGGAAACTAGCTACTGGTTCGTCAGGTTATATGAGGGCGGCCATGGATGCATTCAAATCAATCATATGTTGGCATGACGCTGCCCGAAATTCTTCCAACGACTGTTTAAGAGTAGACATGGGCTGCGAAGGGGTTTCAGTAAAAGATTCAAACTCGTTTAGATACTTGAAACTCCCAAAAGGTTGTTCAAAAGCAATGTCTAGGGAAGGTGTAAAAGTCGGGTAAGATTGGTAGGAATCGAATGGTTGTACAGGAATAAGATCAACGTTATGATAAGGAGGTGATTGGAATTGTTGATCAAAAGAATTGGAAGTGGTAAAAGGAGTGAAAGATTGGCTACAGGATTGTTCAATTCTGTCGGCAATGGACATGGGTCTTGGAGTCGGAACATAACTCTCAAAAAGGGTATCAACGTAAGAGGGTGGGGGAGGTTAAAATGGTTGATACAAAGTGGATTGCGGAGTCCAGTTGTATGTCCTAGATGCGTCTATTCGATCTTTCAAATATTTTTGGGGTATGGATGGATCGTTCGATGTTCTACCAAAACAAGAACCGTATGAAGTAATGTCTGGTTGTAGGTACCAAAGTTCAGCAAGAGTTAGTCGATGTGGGGTACCCATAATATGAAGAGAAGAAAAAGAAGAAAAGGAGAGGAAAAAGAATGTGAGATTTTTGTATATGTTTGTTATCAACAAAATTATGAAATATACACACAAAAAGAAATGAAGAAAAATAATCATGACACAATACCACACATCTAATCGGTCTAGGGTTCACCTAGGTCAACTAGATCTGCTCAAGAACTTGATTGTCGAAGTAAAACTGTGTCGAGAAACGGGCTCAAGATATACTGATCACGAGGCCATGAAAGTGCAGAGATAAGGGGAGATTTTCCAACGCTTTCGCGAAGTTTCTTAATTAGAATAACCCTTTCTCTTTTGGCGGTTACGCCGTGAACACTATCCTAGACACCCCATGAACGGTATACCTATTAGGTCCACGTTACCCACCCCGGTGCTTACGGGGAGGCGGAATAGGTAAAAACGGATTTTTTAACACAAGGTAACATGGACTAAAAAATAGAGGATCTTTGCTAAACAAAAACTAACAAACTAACTACAAGTTCTAGCTACTAGGTTAGATGGTTATTGTATGGTTACTAGGCACACGCACAAGGGTTTACGAGGCATCAACCATGCCTAATTTAAAATTTAGCCGTACCGAACAACCCAAAGCCGGATCTTTAAACTAGAGTTTAGGTGAAAACAAGCATGTTAAACACTTTAACACTAAGTGAGAGAGATTACAACCTTTGTAGATCCGGTCCTTCACTTTTTAAGCTCCGTGTTGAGGTCTCTTCGTTGCGATCATCGTGTTCCGGACTCTCGAGAGGCTCCGCGAAGAGAAAGATGCAAGCTTTCTTCCGATCTTCGATAACAAAGATGATCTACCTTGAAGTTTCATTAACACAAGCTTTCACTCACTTAATGAAGTGAACACCCTCATCTAAATGGCAAGGATAGATGAGGATGATGAAATAGGATTTATGCTCTCATTTGTTTTCTATTTCTCACTCATTTTCATCACATAAGAAAAACCTAGAAAGCTTTTCATGAAGCTCAAAGATGAAGAAGAAGAATAGTAATCCTTTGTAATGAATAATGAAAGTTATGATAAGATTAGAAATGCAACCATGGTCAAACAAACCTTTGTAGAGATTTAACTAGGGTTAGGGTTTGGGTTGAGTTAAAGATGAGTCACTTAAAATATCAACACAGATATCTTTTCCAAAACAAAAAAGAAAACTTCTAGAAACTTCTAGAAAAGCTTAACCCAAATCAAACCCTAACCATGTTTAATCTCCACTAAACACGTTGCATTAATAACCACATCATGTTACAATATTATATATCGCATATATAATATTTATTGTAACAAAATAAAATAATACAATTAACATATATCGCATATATATCAATGTATTACCCAAGTGAGAAAAAGAATCCTTTTGTGAGCTAATATTAGTTAATGTAATTTAATATATCATATATATTATTATACATTAAATTATCGAATCAACACTTGATCCGACAATCCGGCTATATCGCATATAACCGACTAATATATCATTTATCGATTCATCGAATCAACACTTGATCCGATGACCCGACTGATATCATATATCGCGAGAATAGGATACGGTATCTCATGTCGCATTATCCTCGGTCCTGCACATATCACATATGTGCCCCTACTCTATTTTTCCTGAACCAAGAAACCTCTGTGTAGGACTCTAAAGAATCGTCAATACGCCGGCAGTAGGTGATGATCATATCAAACACCCACAAGCTGCAAGCGGTCAGCTAAACGTAACAGCCACCCAGGTATTGAGCGCTCAGAAGATCAACAAGCAAGCCTGTACATTCTCCTGTGAATCCAATCAGTAACACTCTCGTACAGTCCGGTCTCGTCGTCTGATATGTCGCATATCTCGCCTAGGGGTGGTAAACGTCAGACCCCAGTAGCTTAATAAGTCGTGTCGATATGAGGTCTATAACAGTTCGAGAAACTACTGGTAACACTTACCAGTAAATCTCAGCAACCCTGGACAGGGATTTCCAGTTATAGCCAATCGAACACAGCACAACATCAACTCCCTATACCGGGAGAGACGAATCCTCTCCTATCGCTCATTGCCTCCATGTGATTCGGGACTGTACCCAAAAGCCACCTTTTTGCATGCCCTCTTGGACGTGGTATGATAGAAATCAAAGCACAGTGGGAATCACACAAGACTCTATGACAATCTTGGGTCAACAGACTACTCTGTACCAGTGTCACCGGAGAACTGCCATCTGACGTGAGGTATAATACCATCTGGGAGTTCTCGGCGAGTCCGTCCAGTGTACCCAGTCTCTACTGAGCACCCGTACACCATCCTTGATGTCAAACACCGATGGATATGGGATCATCCATCGCCCATCATATGGGTCAAGATGCATATACGCTAGTCTACTATGGTGTATCGATGCCCTGTCTCGATACACCCTCGACTAGGAACAGTTATAGGATGTACTCGTCGACTACCGTGGCCCCACTAGTATGATCTTATCATAGTCCCAATAGTCGAGTACATATTCTAAGGGCTTTATCAACATGTAATATAGAGACAATCAAAGTACATGTTAAGATAAAGTACAACCAGATAGCATACTATCATGTCGAGCAAGAAAGTCCTCCTTATATATGTCCAAGCATCCATTACAATATACATCATATGTACAGTAATGGCCTCTAGGGCATACATATAACTAACAATCTCCCACTTGCACTAGGGCCATCTGTTGTGGTATCACATACCCAACAATTAGCTGTGGTTGAAGTATCTCATACTCAACCATCCCATAAAAGTCTCTACTGGAAAAAAAGCCTTTGTGAGTGGATCCGCACTGTTGTCCTCTGTGTCTACTGTCCTAACCTCGATCTCCCTGGAGATCAACCATCTCCATGATCAGGTGATACTGCCTAAGAATTATATCTGGATTTCTGATGGGACGGTAGTTCCTTGGCTAAAACTACAACTCCATTGTCACACAATGGTAGGAACGAAGTTCATCTCATGAACTTATATATATCCAGACTGCCTCTTTGGTAGCATCCTTGGTAAAGATGTATCTTGCCTTTAATCGTCTAGTATGTCACGGTATCTATCTTGGAACTCTTCCAACATACCGTCCCTCCACTGAGGGTAAAGACAATGCCTGCGACTGACATTCAGTCGTCCTTATCACCCTGGAACCTTTCCAGTGATTCTCCCCAGGATCGATTGATACCATTTCACTACAACTAGTGATAATCCTAACATCCAATTAGATCTATCTCATAAATCCAAAACCCAGGATTTAGGAGGTATCACTTTAATCCTATATGGAGAATCCTTGTGATAAGAGGAGAATGACCGAGCGTAGCATAGGAAACTCCTTCCCTATCAAGAGTATGTCATCCACGTACTCTACGAAGATCACCACTATACTCCCTACAACCTTTTTTGTATATACAAGGTTCATCTACCATTTTGATGAAGTCAAACTCTTTGACTACCACATCAAAACAGACGTTCCAACTCCGCGATGCCTGCTTTATCATATAAACCATCTTGCACACGGTTCCGCTGCTCCCACTGCCTACGAAGCCCTCTGGCTATGTACTTATAGACGCTCTCTTCCAAATCAACATTTAGAAAAGCAGTCATAACACCCAACCGCCAGATATCGTAGTCATGGTATGTAGCCGTGGCAAGTAGGATCTGGATGGACTTAAGCATAGCTTTGAAAGTCTCAACTTTTCTATGTACACTAAGTAATCTTCTCAAGATATACTTGCTCCTGATGGGGATTTAACCCTTCAAATAAAGAAACCAAAGTCCATACTTTGTTGGTGTATAAGGATTCCATCTCAGATCGTTAAGCATCCAGCCATTCTTACAGAGTTCCACTCCTGATGGCCTGCTCGAAACTAGTTGGGTCATCACCTCATGATGCAATCCTTGCTCCCACTGTCATAGAGAAACCGAAGTATCTCTCAGGTGGGTGAGGAACCCTACTAGATCGGCGGAGAGGCTGAGGTTCGTTGGTTACTATTGAATCATTTGGTTCTACCAAATCATCAGCTGCAGTTTGTATAGCTGGAACTCTTTCTAGTTCTACCTCATAACCACTAATTTCTTCTCAAGAAATTCCCTTTCACAAAGGTGGCATGTTGAGAAACAAAACATCTTTTGTTCCTCGGTTAGGTAGAAGATATTCACTTGCGTATGCTTGGGATATCCAACAAACTTCCACAGAACTGACTTTGCCTCGAGCTTGTCCGGATTTTGCTTTTTAGACATAGGCCGGACAACCACAAATCTTAACAAACTTAAGATATGGGCTCTTCCCTTTCCATATCATATATGAAGTGGTAGGCAAATGATTTGATTTGAACCCTATTCAATAGGTATGCAGTTTCTCAAGTGCATAACTCCCAAAAGGAAATAGGAAACTCAGTAGTACTCATCATAGAGCACACCATATCACATAGGGTGCTATTGCTCCGTCCCGATATACCATCGTGCTATGGTGTATTCGGGGGAGTAATACTGAGAGAGAATCTCATTCTCCTTTAGAATAGTCCAGGAATCCCGTGCTCAAGTATTCTTCTCCTTGATCTCATCAAAGGATATAATACTTATACCCGTTTTTGGTTCTCTACTTCTAACTTATATTCTGTGAATATCTCAAAAGCTTCGGACTTGTGTTTCAACAGGAACATATGTCTGAATCTTGAGAGATCATCAGTGAATATAATAAAGTAAAAAGAACCGGTCCTGGCATCTGTATACAGGGGACCTTACATACATCATCATGTATCAATCCCAAGAGTTCACTAACTCTTTCTCTGTTTCCAATAAACAGAGCTGTGGTCATCTTATCTTTGTGACATGACTGGCAAGTTTCACAAGATGTAAATTCAAACAGATTTAAATATGCATCTAAATGTAACTTCAGCTAGTCGGGTCACATTGATATGACCTAGTCTACAATGCCTCAAGAAGAATTCGTTCATTTCTGAACTCTTCCTCTTGTGTGTGTTCTGTATACTAAGAACTGTGGTTTGATTTAGAACGTCTATGCTTTTAGATAACGTGCCTGAACCGATCAACTCTTGATATAGGAAATGTTCAAAACATTATCCAACAATACAAAATTATATCCTTCTTTACTAAAAGAGACTGATATGATGTTGTATATCAGATTCGGTATCTAATAACATTTGTTCAGAATCAATGTTTTCTGGTAATACAGGATGATAACTACCAACAGACTTGGCTGCAACACTTGCACCGTTTCTATCTCATGAAACTTATCACTCGTTCTCAGTTCTCTACCTATCTGTAGCCCATGTAACAGATTACATATGCGGGATCCTGATCCGGTATCACATACCCAGGACGTAAAGTTTACTGAGAAACAGTTCTCTGGTGATGAACGCACCCGAAGAAGATGCATCAGCATGCACTTTCTTCGTTTGGGTGGCACAGGAATTCTGGTAATCCCCAATTTCCTGCTCTGTCTTATAACAATTATAAGTTGGAGCGGTGTTGGATATAGTGCCCTCTAAGTCAATTATTGGATCGCAGGTACGTGATTGCAATGATTGAGGGAGGACCTATACCGATAGAACAGTCTTACTCGAGATGATAGTATGCTATCTGGTTTGTCTTTATCATCATGTAGATGTTGATAGAGCCCATAGGATTCTTGCTTGACTACTAGCAGTATGATGGCGATCATATATGTGGGAGCTGGGGTCTATAAGCACATCCCTAAAATGTCCCTAGTCGTGGGAGTTTCGAGACAGGGCATCGATACTCCAGAGTAGATTAGTGTATACATTCGAGACCCCGACGAGGGGCGGTGGCCGGTCTCACAAGTCACTAGTGTCAGTTGGATCACCTAAGATGTATACAGGTGCTCATTGGATTATGAGTACACCGGACAGGACTCGCCGGGAACATGCTAGTTGGTATTATACATATCGTCAGATAGCAGTTCCCTGGTGACATGTGTACAGGTTAGTTCATCGACCTGAGGTCGTCATTTGTCTCGTGTGAGTTCCCACTGTGCTTTGATATATACCCTACCACGGGTCAAAGGAGTCGTGCAAACAGGTATATTTTGGGTACAGTCCCGAGCCACATGGAGGTAGTGAGCAGATCTTCGGGGAATCGTCTCTCCCGGTATTGGGGGTGAGATCGCGCTGTGTTTAGGAGAGCCATTACACGAAATCCCTGGCCAGGGTAATGGAGATTTACTGGAAGGTATTCCAGTGGTATCTCAGAGTGTTCTGGGCTGCTCTCTGACACGACTTATACTGCTATTGGGGGTCTGACGTTTACCGACCCCCTAGACCCTATATACGATACTCATAGACGAATGTTCCGGACTGTACGGATATTGTCACTGTCAGGCTCAGTAGGGTTTATAGATGAGTCCGCTCGTCAGCTTTCCTTCCAATCAATACATAGGCAAACCGTTACGTACAGCTTGTACCTCTGACGTGCTAGTGGTTATACCCAGTGCCAGTGTGTTGATGAGTCATTAGAGTCCCCCACAGACACTTTCCCAAGTTCGGGCGAAACGTTGTAGATGCCGTATGGTATTATGGCAGGGTTCGGAAAATGCACGTGCGTTTTCGCACGTGTCATTTTTTGGGCAGATAATACTGGTAGGCTTTGGTTTAAGCCGGAACCAAGTATTATACTGTGTAGATATAATATCTTTGTCTCAGTTGCATTTGTATTCGGTCGTAATACAAATGCGGGTATGTTTATACTGTTACGGGGTTATCCTGAAATTTGTTTCAGGATCACTTTTGGAAGTTGCCAGTTTCCAGTTTTCTATCACCCGTATTTAACATTCGGTTAAATACGGATTTATCTTTTCGTCTTGAGAGTGAGTCATTGTGTGTGGAAGCTTCAAGATTAGTGGCTCATTCTTTTGCATTGATTATTTGGTGACTAGGTTTTCGAGACTCATTAAGTATTAATTGGTTCATTTAATGAGTTCATACTAGGTGTAATTTGTGACTCATTCTTTCTTCATGATAAGTATTGCTTATGATCACCTCCCCTCTCCTACACTCACTCTCCCTCTTCTTTATAAGTGGCCGGCCACATTTGTGGAGGTTGATGGATTGATTTTGGCAAAAAGATTATGATAGTCTAGTTCATGGAAATTTCATAGCCCAATTTCCATTTACCCGATTCCAATTGGCAACTTCATTAACCGTTCGTCCATAGCCTTGGACGTAACGAGATAAAATGTTCTACTCATTCTCTACATCAATCTTGGTCGTCTCTTTTAGCAAACTTGACGATCGAGTTGCCTCGGTTCAGAAGCGGGAGCCCGTTTAAAGATCCGTCGACATGGTGCCACCTGGACGACGAGACTGGAATTTCAGAAGATCGAAGCCGCCGCAACAAAGCCTAGGATGATGGTTAAAGACTGAAGGACTCGGATCGTTCGGTATAACAATTCTACCCTCTTTACAATTTGTTAGTTTAGCTTTAATGGCAGATCCGGGTTATAGTACGTGATAGCGCCAGTCGTAAAAGTTTTGTTCCGCATATTGGCGTCTGTTAGACGGCCGGGGCGCTACCGTGGACTTACAGTGGTATCAGAGCCTCACCATTAAGCTTTACTAACTTATGCTAACGCATTTAAAAGATCGATCGAACGGAATTTCCGAAACTACATTTTTCTGTATAAAAAGTTTCTGTTAATTTTTAAACTGTTCTAAAAATTATTGTGCATATTACAGAAAAACAAGCAGGCTTTTTTAAGCAATCCGTACAAATTTGGTCACGTGATCCCATATAACCACCGCGGAACCGCGGTCAAACCTAGGGTTTGACCGCGCATCCGCGGCGGTTTAGTGGGAACAGTGCTCCAAAATTGTATAGGGGTTTCTTCACAGGGAATTGTGGTTTCTGGTACTGTTCTTTTGGGCCCAGATTTTATTACTGTACAGCAGATGTACGTGGGGCCCACTTCGGGAAGTTTTGTCGATCGAAATTTAAACGTGTTATTTTATTACTGTACAGCAGATGTACGTGGGGCCCACTTCGCCGCACTCGTAGGGGGTACAGGTTGACCTAAGGTGGGGCGCTCAATTTACCGGATTCCGTGAAGTGCCGGGTGTTCCATTCACTATGTTGTGGGGACTACCTCGCTTCAGGTTTTGGCGGGTAACTTGCCGCACCCGTAGGGGTCTAGGTTTCATTGCACAGGCTATCCACACGACCAGGGGAACGTCAGGTTTCAGCAGCGGCTCTGTGAAACCCGAGAATCCCAGATTATCTGTATTGTTCTTTGATGCTTATTACTTTTCTGTAATGTTGCATATTATCACGCCTGGAGCGATTATTGTATATTAGTCTATATACTATTAGATTTTGTATATGTTTTACACCCGCGCTAGTCCAGCCCCCGCTCTGTCGTTAGTTAAGTAACCTAACGGGTGATGACGGAACCCAGTGACGAATGCGGATGGCATATACGTACATTTTATTTTCGTTCTTTTCTAGTGTGATTGATTGATGGATTGCATTGATTCTTATTAATGCAAGGATAAAACAAACCTATATTTGATGTTGTTGGAACAAATTTTAAAAGGTGTTATTACAAAGACATTTCCTTTTGTTTTGCATAGTGATATTCAGTTAGAATATCCTGCACCTCATTCGATGAGGCAAGGGTCGAGATCCCTTCACCGGAAGTGACCCCTTGGGCAGAAGTTTACGTCAGGGTAATAACTTCTATATAATCGATTACAAGTTGCTTTGCATCGCGGTATTCAGTTGGAATATCCTGCACCTCATTCCACGAGGAAAGAGCCGAGATCCCTTCACCGGGAATGACTTCTTTGGCAAAAGGTTTTCGCTACTATATTTTTTATAAAATTCTATCAGGTTCCTTCAACGAGATCAAGTTCATTACGTTAAAGGTTTTTCGCCAAAAACCAGCCGTAATCCTCCGTCATTTCTTATGGATGGTCAGTAGTATTCAAGCTATGTTTGTTGGCCTACGTCAAGGCATAGTGTTTGGTAGCTGCTGGGTATTCATTTGTTGCATAGATAGATGTATTAGTTTAGGACAGACGTACAGCCTTGTTGGCCTATGTTAAGGGCATGTACGATGACCTAAATTAATCAGGACAACGACGGGTAGAACTTGACATGTGGCTTATGATTTGTTGGCCTACGTCAAGGTCATAAGTGTATAGGATAAAAATTATATCGGGAGTTTCAAACATACAAGAAACTTGCCAGACTTGCGCATACCTTCTGGAGTGTGTTAACTTGAGTGGCTTCCATCAAGTTATTATGCGATGATAGTTGGATCCCGATTCTCACTGATGAGTTGGTTTACTCTTCGGGTGATCCTGACTAATTCTTCTTTCAGGTTTGGAGGAGAATTTGAGATTACAGTGGGAGGTTTCCTAATTAGATAAAATGATAACCATTCTGATCTAGGTAAGAGTGCACGCAGAGTGTTTCTTTTCTCTCTCTCTTTTGGCAGCGACTTTTGACCGACCCTAGACTATAACTCAGTGACCAAGTTGACCGAACCTTCTTAATATACTGGCTTTTGGATTGTCTATAGTTGCATAAGTTATTGCAGCTCCTTCTTTTACCCTTTGTATTTCTCAGAACACCCCGTATTACTACGGACATCCACTTCCATTGGATAGATCCATCGTATGGTTATATACGAACTCGAAGGGATTTCTCCGAGGATGAATCCAGGTTCAGGAGAAATAGAATTATTTTATTCGGTTGTCTTCTATTATCACCTTCTCTCATATTGCGAGGGCTCCTTGGTTTAGGAGAGGACACCTATTACGGTTATTGGATAGTCTTATTCCAAACCATAGGCAGGTGCCGAAAGGTAGGGAATGAAGAAAACCAATTAGCCTAAGTAGGGTGTGCAGAAGGTAATATGTAAAGACAAATAAAGGAATTAGAAAGAGGGCAAAGTAAATTGCGACTGCTATCATTCACGACCAAACCACGTATTTCATCGCCACTCCTACTTCACCTTTAATTTCTCCAGAACAACCCGTATCACTACGAACATCCAATTCCATTGGATAAATCCATCGTATGGTTATATACGAACTCAAAGGATATTATTTCGAGGATGGATTCTGGTTCAGGAGAAACAGGAATAAGGTTTATTCTGTTGTCTTTTATCATCACCTTCTCTCAAGTTGCGAGTACTCCTAGGTTTAGGAGGGTACACCTATTATGCTTACTGGATATTCTTCTTCCAAATCATAGGCTGGTGCCGAACGGTAGGGAATGAAGAAACCCACTTAGCCTAATGATGGTGTACAAAAGGTAACGACTAAAGACAAATAAAGGGATTTGGAGAGATGGCAAAGAAATATACGGTTACAGTCATGAATTGGATTATGGAAGGGGCATTACTAAGAATACCAGGATACCCCTACGAAACATTTTCATGTTTCAATTACACTGTGCATTGTTAATAGAAAACTGATTTCCCAATTAGATACTTACTCCAGGGTATGTATTTACCAGGTTTCATTCTCACATCTGTATAGTTTTACAGAAAATGAGTGGGAGTAAGTTATTGGGAATTAGGTGATCATCCTCATTATATCGGAATTCGTTGTAATTGGTGATATTTGAGGAAATCGCCTGGGTACAGTTTTCAACCTACGATGCACAGGTTTTTGAGTTATTCAACTCAGCGGACTTATACAGAGTATTGTATGTTGTCCAGTGTCCATCAGGACAAAGGGGTTGGTCCCCGTACTATATTCTATTTACTTGTGACTTCTCTAGTTTTTAGACAAGTGTTTCGTAGAAATACAAAGTCTAAAGTCTGAGAAGTTGTGGGTATAGGAATAAAGTAGAGAACCAGGTGTCACAAGTATCGGGATTCTTCAAAGAAATCGAAGATGTAGATTCTTGTGATTGGTATTCAGTTGATAGTAATGGTTTTGAGAAACTAGTTTCACTTTCAGGTTACTCATAATTGGAAAGATTCCTAAGTTGAGTAATGCTGATTAGCCTCTCTCCATTAAGTTGATATGCACTGGAGACAGCTGCATGATTAGAATCTGGTTCCAATTAAATAAGCGCCAAATTTTCTATATTGGATATAGAATGCTTCATATCTTAACGACGTTAAGAATAAGGGGAGTTGTCCAGCTTATGCTTAAAACCAGACACTGGATAACTCAAGGCACGTTTCTGTAATGGCAGTTTGTGGGTTGACCCTAGCTTTGACGAGGGTTGATTTTCTACCATCTGGAAGATCAATAGTGATATTGTTCTTGACTCGCCACAGTTTTAATAAAATAGATTTTTTCAAAAAACAGTAGTGGGAGTATGGTAGAACTGGAAGTGATTCCAGAACCGCAAACGATTACGAAAAATTTAATAGGACCTATATATTCAATCAGGTTTGACATTCCATTAGCCACTCCGCAGATATGGTGGGTAACCTCAGACACCCGAGAGGTACTCCGGTAGCCTCAAGGACGGTGACAGAGAGGTTCTTGTTTACCCAGACTTGACACTACTATTGTTCCAGGCTATGAGACCCGGCAGGAGATTAAGTATAGCGTTGTTCTAAACTAGTTTTAGAAGTACACGTATATATTATTCTGCCAGAGGGTTGTTGTAGTCAGTGGGAGCAGCGGAAGCATAGTGGGCAAGTAGCTAGTGTCTATTTATAGACTTGAGCAGATATAGCGGAGAAAGATCATTTATTTTTGATGTAACAGTCATGGTTTTTGACTTCATCAGAATAGAGGATGGATCTGTTAAGAAGGTATTAAGGTGTGATGTCATGGTATTTGGATGACATACACAGAGTAGGAAGTAAAATTCCTATACTACGATCGATTGTACTGTGGTTGTCACACAGTTGTTTCTCCACAAAGGACATGGATATAATATAAGACATTCTGGTTACTAGATCTAATGGTTTTTGATCTAGATTTGGGTAGTTTCCCAATGTGGGTACTTTGACAGTATTCTAAAAGTATTTTAGAATAGATGACTCCTGGCATGGTGGTGTACCTGCAGGTGATGGAGTCACCCTCTCTAAAGGTATCTTACAGACTAAAGGGGAGAGGGACATGCATGATTGGCAGATTACTTGCTTAGGCAATTGAGTCAATCGTGAGATGTCAAATATCACACCAGATGTTGTTTTCGCACTAGATGCGGTAAGTTTATATTAATCCAATCCTGAAGAAACATTAGGAAGCAGTTTTACGGATTTGATGACAGCGGCCTCCTTCAGGAGACAGTTATCATTCCAGGCTTCAAAGATGACATGGATGACAGAGTGATTGTCAGAGTTATAGTTTTCCCCCCGACGAGGGACGGTATTATGGACAGGTGGTCCAAGGGGATACTGTGGGGGGCATGGTGCTGGACACTGATTAGTTTCAGTGATTGATACAGTCTAAGAAGTTTGGATTTGGAGTTCATTTATGAACTAGGTCCCATCAGATATCCAGACATATTCTAAGACAGGTATTACTCAATTCAGGAGATGGTTTTCTCCGCGAGGTTGAGATATAGAGAGATACAGAAAGAAACACCGAAGCGGATCCACTCACTGAGGCTATTTCTCGAACACAATAGTTTTGCAAACGAGCTTTGTGAAACTGATTAGTAGAGGAGTTGGATGCTCGGTATCACACGAGCTGTGAGTACGCGACATCGCAATAATTAGCCTTAAGTGCAAGTGGGAGATTGTTGGATATAGTGCCCTCTAAGTCAATTATTGGATCGCAGGTACGTGATTGCAATGATTGAGGGAGGACCTATACCGATAGAACAGTCTTACTCGAGATGATAGTATGCTATCTGGTTTGTCTTTATCATCATGTAGATGTTGATAGAGCCCATAGGATTCTTTCTTGACTACTAGCAATATGATGGCGATCATATATGTGGGAGCTGGGGTCTATAAGCACATCCTTAAAATGTCCCTAGTCGTGGGAGTTTCGAGACAGGACATCGATACTCCAGAGTAGACTAGTGTATACATTCGAGACCCCGACGAGGGGCGGTGGCCGGTCTCATAAGCCACTGGTGTCAGTTGGATCACCTAAGATGTATATAGGTGCTCATTGGGTTATGAGTATACCGGACAGACTCGCCGGGAACATGCTAGTTGGTATTATACATATCGTCAGATAGCAGTTCCCTGGTGACATGTGTACAGGTTAGTTCATCGACCTGAGGTCGTCATTTGTCTCGTGTGAGCTCCCACTGTGCTTTGATTTATACCCTACCACGGGTCAAAGGAGTCATGCAAACAGGTATATTTTGGGTACAGTCCCGAGCCACATGGAAACAGTGAGCAGATCTTCGGGGAATCGTCTCTCCCGGTATTGGGGGAAAGATCGCGCTGTGTTTAGGAGAGCCATTACACGAAATCCCTGGCCAGGGTAATGGAGATTTACTGGAAGGTATTCCAGTAGTATCTCAGAGTGTTCCGGGCTGCTCTCTGACACGACTTATACTGCTATTGGGGGTCTGACGTTTACCGACCCCCTAGGCCCTATATGCGATACTCATAGACGAATGTTCCGGACTGTACGGATATTGTCACTGTCAGGCTCAGTAGGGTTTATAGATGAGTTCGCTCGTCAGCTTCCCTTCCAATCAATATATAGGCAAACCGTTACGTACAGCTTGTACCTCTGTCACGACCTAAGTGTGGATGTGACCGGCACTTGGATTGTATCATATCTAAAGATATGCACAAAGTCCAAGTAAGCCGAAAACCAAGATCATAATACCTTAATGCGGAATTATTTATGAAAATTTAGTTTTTAAGTAAAAATCCCAATTTATGAGGTTAATTTATTAAACAAATAATAAGGGTTAAGTTTAGTTGTATTCCTAGTTGGAATCAACAATATTAACAATGAACATAAATATAAACATATAGAACATCACTATGAATCTCATAAAGAAAGAAACTATGATATACTGACCAAAAGATCTCAACTGTCCATATATATATAATCTCTCATTCTAAGTCAAAATATAGGTTTGATGGAGACTTTCTAGATACAAAATCAAAAAGGAAGGTTACTACATGTAACCTACCTATCAAAAGATGAAATACAACTACAAAAGTAGCTCTGCCTCGCAGCTACCCGTCCACTCTATCCCTGCAAGGAACTGTGGCACAACGGGGGTGAGTTGCCAACTCAGTGAATATGACTAACATATAACGGTGAATAAAGTAAATATGACAATCATACTACTGAAATATGAATCAATATGAGGTATGAGTATATGTGAAGTTCAACAATAAATCTCATGATACTATGGAAATCTCAACTCAATAAAATCAGTTCTCAGTGTCCATCAACGACACAAAACTTCCATTTCTTATAGGCATCATTCCCCGAATGATCCTGAATCAACAATACCGGTCGTTATCATCTAGATACACGCCGTATTTTTATCACTAACTCCGGTATCGAGTAACCTTGCTAGGCTCCCCCGTCTTAATACGGCTATCCTGCCCCTCGGTCTCGACCGGGTCCACCATGTATCTAACTGTATATCTCCCCCACTCAGTATGGATAACGTAAAATCCGCGACCGTATATCTCCCCCACTCGGCCCGGAATAAAACCAAAACAGAAAACATCTCATGGTGGACATGACACATCAATCATGAAAACTCTGGATTTATGTAATAGTATTCAAAACTCAAAACCATAAATCCTCAATTCTTTATTTACCTCATATATAACACAGAATACGCATATATCAGCATGATGTAAACGATGCAATTTACTACTATTAATGATATGTGACATACGATATAAATTTATGTTAACAAGTATGATGTTTAAGTGTAAAGTGACATAGCAATATCGACGAGGTGTGTGTAGCATATAAGATGTGCACGTGGCATGACTCGTCGATAATTGTGAAGTGTTCTAATCATCTAATCAATTTATATGTATATATGATGAATGCATATTATCAATTTGGCATAACGATATAAAGCATTAAGTTAAGTAAAACTACGGGCGAAACACGCCATCTTTACAAAATTCCCCGGTAGATGTTTAGTCTACTCACCGGAAAGGTCGAATCTACTCCAGAATTGCTAATCCTTTCCCTTTCCTCGCTGCTTCCGTAATTCTTGTATCCGAATCTAAATTTACAATTTAACTTACATAAGAAAAACGACTATTCCGATATAACGGAAATGAAAAATGCCCTTTCCCACTTCCAAATTATATACTATTCGATTATATCAAGTTATTAAACACTTAATCTTGCTGGATTTTAACCTCGATCTGTACTGTTACAGAATATAAAACGCGACGTGTTTTAGTCGTATCGTATTTAGTGTTTTACGATACCCTTTCCGATATATGTTTCCAGATTCTAATTATAGTGAAACTAGTTTAATTAAACAGCACCAAAATAGCCAAAATTGTGTACTGTAAACTACCCAACTGAGCAAACCCACCTAGCTCCCTTCATGGCCGGCGACGCCGGATTTTCCCTTATGGCTGCCGGCCAAAAATCGGCCCCCTGGTGTTGTAGTCCTATGGTTCATTCTAGGTGTTTCCTACATTATTTTAACTCTGTTTAGTTCAATTAATTAACTTCCAAACATTAGCAAATTTTAACAGACACTAAATTTAACTAAAATACGATATTATGTGACTTGATTAACTATAAACCAAATAAACTACAGAATTTAATCCCTACTATGTTTAAGAGTTTTACCCTCCTCTATAGCT
This sequence comes from Agapanthus africanus, assembly GCA_030015575.1. NCBI lineage: Eukaryota > Viridiplantae > Streptophyta > Magnoliopsida > Asparagales > Amaryllidaceae > Agapanthus > Agapanthus africanus. The sequence continues at coordinate 99,820,041 of CM057346.1, read as the reverse complement.
GTAGGAATAACCCCCCAAAATTGATAAGCTCCTCCTAGCTTGATGATGAACAACACATAAGAACAAAGCTTCTTCTTCTTCTTCTTCTTGTTCTTTCTTTTTCTCTTTTATTTTCTTGTTTTGATTTCAGAATTTTAGAGTTTTTATTTGGACTTTGATCTGGACCAAGCCTTTATATATGATAAGAAGGGAGGTGAGGTGGTAGGAGGAGGTGTCAAGGTTGAAGGGTGCTTAGTTCATGCAAGAAGGAGGTGGAGGTTGAAGGTGTGCATGCAAGCATGATGTGTTAAAGCTTTATCATCACATTTTTCATTTTAATCTAAATAAAATTCTGAACTAATTTGACTTTTCCATCACTTTCAATTAAAACCTTAACTATCTTATATTTGCATAAAACTTAAATTTTTACATATAAACCCCTCACAACCTAACTTATTATAAAACACACATTTTATTAAAATGAAGCTAAATTTATCATTAAAACCCTTATAACTTGTTAAATTTGCCTAAAAAAATTTTAATTTAATTTGTATTACATATAACTTATGAAGATTGACATATTTGATTTTAACCGTCTTGTGATTTATCATTTTTATTTTTAATTTAATTAATTTTATTTATTTCTAAATATTCCAAATGTTACAATATCCCCCCTTAAGAAAATTCGGTCCCCGAATTTAAAATAATTACTAGACATACCTACGAAAAGATGTGGAAATTTCTTCCGCATTGCGTCCTCCGTCTCCCAAGTAATCTCCTTGCGATTCTTTCCTTGCCAGAGAACCTTTACAGATGGAAGTATCCTCGATCGTAGTTGCTTTGCCTGCCTGTCTAGAATAGCGACTGGCTGCACTGTGTAGGATAAATCTGGCTCAAGCTGTAAGGTCTGATGCTGGATCGTGTGAGATGGATCATGAAGATATCTGCGAAGTATCGAAACGTGAAACACCGGATGCACGTCGGGAAAATTAGGTGGAAGTGCTAACCGATAAGCCACAGCGCCCACCCTCTCTAAAATCTCGTAAGGTCCAACATATCTGGGGCTGAGCTTCCCTTTCTTCCCGAAGCGCATCACACCTTTCATTGGAGATACTCGAAGAAACACATGATCTCTCACATCAAACTCGAGTTTACGTCGTCGTCGATCTGCGTATGACTTCTGTCTACATTGAGCCGCTTTCATTCTATCTCGTATTAATTGAATCTTCTTAGTAGTTTCCTACACTATCTGCGGTCCCAACATACAACTCTCGCTAAGTTCCGTCCAGCAAACGGGTGATCGACATTTTCTTCCATACAAAGCTTCAAAGGGTGCCATCTGGATCGTCTCTTGAAAACTGTTGTTGTACGAGAATTCTACCAAAGGTAGGTGACGATCCCAACTACCACCAAAATCAAGACCACAAGCCCGAAGCATATCCTCTAGTATCTGAATGGTCCGCTCCGACTGACCATCTGTCTGGGGGTGGAAAGCCGTACTAAAACTCAGCCGTGTACCAAGAGCGTCCTGAAGTTTCTGCCATAGCCTGCTAGTGAACTGGGTGCCTCGATCTGATACTATGCATGTCGGCACTCCATGTAGACGTACAATCTCATCGATATAAACCTGTGCATGCTGAGCAAATCCATACGTCGTCTTCACTGGAAGAAAATAAGCGGCTTTTGTCAATCTATCTACAATCACCCAAATGGAATCATACCCTTTGCTAGTCCTGGGTAGACCCACCACGAAATCCATGGAAATCTGTTCCCATTTCCACTCTGGAATGGGTAAGGGTTGCAGCTCCCCGGCTGGCCTCTGGTGTTCTGCTTTGACTTGCTGACAAGTCAAGCATCGTGAAACATAATCTGTAACCTCCTTCTTCATTCCTTCCCACCAATAAATATCTTTCAAATCACGATACATTTTGGTGGAATCAGGATGAATACTGTATACTGATCTGTGGGCATCCTCCAAAATCTCACACCTCAATCCGTCAGAATCGGGTACACAGAGACGAGTCCTAAAACGTAATACTCCATGATCATCAATCACGAACTCCGTCTCGCTGCCCTGTCTAACCTGATCCATAATCTCCATCATACGAGCATCTGTGGGCTGCGTCTCTCGAATGCGATCTAATAACTGAGGTCTGGTGCGAACATGTGCTAGCTGGCCTCCTGCTGACGTGAACTCAAACTGTATACGACTATCATATAAAATCTGCCAGTCTGTAAAAGGCTGTCTCTGCAAAATGCTCAAATGAGATAAATTACCTCCAGGCCTTCGACTCAAGGTATCTGCTACAACATTTGCCTTGCCTGGATGGTACAAGATCTCACAGTCGTAATCTTTCACCAGTTCCATCCATCTACGCTGCCTGAGATTCAGATCTCTCTACTGAAAGATATACTTTAAGCTTTTATGATCTGTGAAGATTTGACACAATTCTCCATACAAGTAATGTCTCCAAATCTTCAATACGAATACTACCGCAGCCATCTATAGATCATGAGTGGGGTAATTTTGTTCATGCCTCTTCAACTGTCGAGAAGCATAAGCTATAACTCTGCCGTATTGCATCAACACACAGCCTAGACCCACTCTAGAAGCATCGCAATACACGACGAAACCCCCTGACCCGGAAGGTAAAGATAATACAGGTGCAGTCGTCAAACGCGTCTTCAACTGTTGGAAACTCTGCTCACACGCATCTGTCCACTGAAATGGAACTTCCTTCCTAGTCAATCCTGTCAAAGGTGCCGCTATTCGTGAAAAAATCCTGTACAAAGCGTCTGTAATAACCTGCCAGACCTAAGAAACTCCGAACCTCCGTAACTGACATAGGCCTGGGCCAGTGCTGTACAGCTTCAGTCTTCTTTGGGTCCACACATATACCTTCTCTCGTAACTATGTGACCCAAGAATTCCACACTATCGAGCCAAAATGCACACTTAGAAAATTTTGCATACAGTCGATGCTCCTTCAAGGTCTGCAATGTGATACGTAAATGCTTCTCGTGCTCCGTCTGACTCCGAGAATATACAAGAATATCATCTATGAATACTATAATAAACCGATCGATAAATGGTCTAAAGATACGGTTCATCATATCCATAAACGCTGCTGGGGCGTTGGTGAGTCCGAACGACATCACCAAAAATTCATAATGCCTATATCTCGTACGAAACGCCGTCTTCGGAATATCGTCCTTCCGAACTCTCAATTGATGATACCCTGACCTCAAGTCAATCTTTGAGAAAAACCCAGCTCCTTGCAACTGATCGAACAAGTCATCTATACGTGGTAACGGATACCTGTTTCGTACAGTGACGCGATTCAGCTGTCGGTAGTCAATGCACATTCTCATACTACCGTCCTTCTTCTTTACAAATAAGACCGGAGCTCCCCACGGTGAAACACTGGGACGAACAAGTCCTCTATCTAACAACTCTTGCAACTGGCTTTTAAGTTCCTTCAATTCCGTCGGTGCCATTCGATAGGGTGGTATAGAAATAGGCCCCGCACCCGGAACCAAGTCGATACAAAATTCGATGTCGCATCTGGTGGCAATCCTGGTAACTCAGCAGGAAATACCTCAGGAAATTCTCGCGCGATCGGAATCTGGTCCAATGAAACTTCAGCGACCCCTAAGTCCTGAACGAAAGCCAAGAACCCATGACAACCCTTCTTCAAGAGCCGCCCCGCACAAAAAGCAGAAATCATGTTGACAGGGGTTAACTTGCAATCTCCCTGCACAACAAACACCGGTTCACCTAGAAAACAAAATCTAACCGCTTTTCCTCGACAATCTACATAGGCATGACAAGCGGCTAACCAATCCATACCAAGAAGTATGTCAAAATCTAACATGTCTAGGAGAATCAGATCAACTAGCGAATCTCTATCACCAATGCGCACTGAACACGATCTGAATACGTGCCGAGCTATAAAAGAATCTCCAACCAGAGTAATCACTACCAAAGGTAACTCTAATAATGACGACTCTTTCCCCAACAAAAGTGTGAATCGTGAAGATACATAAGAATGTGTAGAACCGGGATCAAATAAAACATGTGCCTCAAATGAGCATACTGTAAGAGTACTTGTCACGACTGCATTTGATGCCTGGGCATCCTGTGGAGTCAGCGCAAATACCCGTGCCTGGCCCCTACCCGCATTCTGTCGTCCTCTACCTCTATCTCCTCGACCTCTCTGAGCACGTCCTACAAAGCCTCGACCTCGTGGTGCAACTGCCTGGCGTGTAGCGCCAACTGGGGGAGGAAGTAAAGCCATCGGCGTAGGAGATGGAAGGGGTAAAGCAACCTGTGGAGCAATAGTCCCTCCCTGAGATCTACAATCCCGCGCAAAGTGTCCGGGAAGTCCACAGCTAAAACAGGTAGATGGTGATCTCTGATCATCAGGATAAGAACTAAACATCTGGCCCTGTGTCCAACCTCGTCCGACACTGCGGCCTGGAGTATATCTACCTGGATATGACCCTCTACCTCGGCCAAACTGTCTATTCGTCGGCACGATTGGCCTACTCCTCTTTGGCTCCGGAACGACCACTGACTCGCTCAAACGTTCCTCTACTCGAATTGCCGCATCCATGACCTGCGCATATGTATCAAAATGCTGGGAGCCTATCGCCAGATACAACTGCGTGTCCAAACTCCTTAGGAACCTCTTCACCCGAAGCTCCTCCGTAGATACTAAGTATGGGGCATATCGCGACAACTGGGTGAATCGTAAGTCATAATCTGCTACTGACATACTTGCTGATTTCCTCAACGCTTCAAACTGCTAGCTCTAGCGTCCCTCACACTCTGGGGAAGAAATCTGGCAAGAAAGACTGTAGAAAACTCGGTCCACGTCATCGGAGGAAGACTCGTAGCTTGCCCTCTCTCCATCGACTCACACCACTCCTGTGCAAGTCCCTCCAAACGAAAGCTAGTCAGCTCCACCGACCTCGCATCAGAACATCGCAATGATCTGCCAATCCTCGCCATCCTATCAAGAAAAGACTGAGGATCTTCCGCCACATCGGTCCCTGTAAATACCGGGGGTCTCAATCTCATGAACTCTGCAAGTGATGCCTCCACCACTCTCTTATCTACTAGCGCCACCGTCTGTGTAGGCTGTACCTCGGACTCTGTTACGGTCGGGGATGGATCTGATCTCAAAACTCGAGTGGCCTCAGCTAACTGTCCTACCACTCGCTGTAATCCCAATATACCCTCCTTAATCCTAGTCATGCGATCTGGAGGAGGAGGATCAACATGCTCATGCACCGCCGGAACGTCCGGTGTACCAGTCGTCGTCACAGGCGGACTCGCCCTAGCTGCATCTCTGGCTGCGGCTCGCCTAGCCCGCGTAGCCATAGCAACTGGAACAAGAAACGAGAGTTGATAAGGTGTAGGAACAGAAGCAATCAATAACGGAGAATCAACGGAAGAATAGATCAAGATAAACATCATAAAGTTAGTTAGGTTGAATACGATAACGTAAATATGCCGCGGAACATACGTACGGTACTGCATTCGTCCTAATTCACCTACTCCATCAAACCGAAGGTCATCCTAACTCACGGACTCACATCAACCTATTGAAATCCCTTACTTAATTCCGTAAGGTTACTCCTAAGCTCTGATACCAACTTTGTCACGACCCAAGTGTGGATGTGACCGGCACTTGGATTATATCATATCTAAAGATATGCACAAAGTCCAAGTAAGCTGAAAACCAAGATCATAATACCTTAATGCGGAATTATTTATGAAAATTTAGTTTTTAAGTAAAAATCCCAATTTATGAGGTTAATTTATTAAACAAATAATAAGGGTTAAGATTAGTTGTATTCCTAGTTGGAATCAACAATATTAACAATGAACATGAATATAAACATATAGAACATCACTATGAATCTCATAAAGAAAGAAACTATGATATACTGACCAAAAGATCTCAACTGTCCATATATATATATAATCTCTCATTCTAAGTCAAAATACAGGTTTGATGGAGACTTTCTAGATACAAAATACAAAATCAAAAGGAAGGTTACTACATGTAACCTACCTATCAAAAGATGAAATACAACTGCAAAAGTAGCTCTGCCTCGCAGCTACCCGTCCACTCTATCCCTGCAAGGAACTGTGGCACAACGGGGGTGAGTTGCCAACTCAGTGAATATGACTAATATATAACGGTGAATAAAGTAAATATGACAATCATACTACTGAAATATGAATCAATATGAGGTATGAGTATATGTGAAGTTCAACAATAAATCTCATGATACTACGAAAATCTCAACTCAATAAAATCAGTTCTCAGTGTCCATCAACGACACAAAACTTCCATTTCTTATAGGCATCATTCCCCGAATGATCCTGAATCAACAATACCGGTCGTTATCATCTAGATACACGCCGTATTTTTATCACTAACTCCGGTATCGAGTAACCTTGCTAGGCTCCCCCGTCTCAATACGGCTATCCTGCCCCTCGGTCTCGACCGGGTCCACTATGTATCTAACTGTATATCTCCCCCACTCAGTATGGATAACGTAAAATCCGCGACCGTATATCTCCCCCACTCGGTCCGGAATAAAATCAAAACAGATAACATCTCATGGTAGACATGACACATCAATCATGAAAACTCTGGATTTATGTAATAGTATTCAAAACTCAAAACCATAAATCCTCAATTCTGTATTTACCTCATATATAACACAGAATACGCATATATCAGCATGATGTAAACGATGCAATTTACTACTATTAATGATATGTGACATACGATATAAATTTATGTTAACAAGTATGATGTTTAAGTGTAAAGTGACATAGCAATATCGACGAGGTGTGTGTAGCATATAAGATGTGCACGTGGCATGACTCGTCGATAATTGTGAAGTATTCTAATCATCTAATCAATTTATATGTATATATGATGAATGCATATTATCAATTTGGCATAACGATATAAAGCATTAAGTTAAGTAAAACTACGGGCGAAACACGCCATCTTTACAAAATTCCCCGGTAAATATTTAGTCTACTCACCGGAAAGGTCGAATCTACTCCGGAATTGCTAATCATTTCCCTTTCCTCGCTGCTTCCGTAATTCTTATATCCGAATCTAAATTTACAATTTAACTTACATAAGAAAAACGGCTATTCCGATATAACGGAAATGAAAAATACCCTTTCCCACTTACAAATTATATACTATTCGATTATATCAAGTTATTAAACACTTAATCTTGCTGGATTTTAACCTCGATCTGTACTGTTACAGAATATAAAACGCGACGTGTTTTAGTCGTATCGTATTTAGTGTTTTACGATACCCTTTCCGATATATGTTTCCAGATTCTAATTATAGTGAAACTAGTTTAATTAAACAGCACCAAAATAGCCAAAATTGTGTACTGTAAACTACCCGACAGAGCAAACCCACCTAGCTCCCTTCATGGCCGGCGACGCCGGATTTTCCCTTATGGCCGCCGGCCAAAAACCGGCCCCCTGGTGTCGTGGTCCTATGGTTCATTCTAGGTGTTTCCTACATTATTTTAACTCTGTTTAGTTCAATTAATTAACTTCCAAACATTAGCAGATTTTAACAGACACTAAATTTAACTAAAATACGATATTATGTGACTTGATTAACTCTAAACTAAATAAACTACAGAATTTAATCCCTACTATGTTTAAGAGTTTTACCCTCCTCTATAGCTGTAGGAATAACCCCCTAAAATTGATAAGCTCCGCCTAGCTTGATGATGAACAACACACAAGAACAAAGCTTCTTCTTCTTCTTCTTCTTGTTCTTTCTTTTTCTCTTTTATTTTCTTGTTTTGATTTCAGAATTTTAGAGTTTTTATTTGGACTTTGATCTGAACCAAGCCTTTATATATGATAAGAAGGGAGGTGAGGTGGTAGGAGGAGGTGTCAAGGTTGAAGGGTGCTTAGTTCATGCAAGAAGGAGGTAGAGGTTGAAGGTGTGCATGCAAGCATGATGTGTTAAAGCTTTATCATCACATTTTTCTTTTTAATCTAAATAAAATTCTGAACTAATTTGACTTTTCCATCACTTTCAATTAAAACCTTAACTATCTTATATTTGCATAAAACTTAAATTTTTACATATAAACCCCTCACAACCTAACTTATTATAAAACACACATTTTATTAAAATAAAGCTAAATTTATCATTAAAACCCTTATAACTTGTTAAATTTGCCTAAAAAAATTTTAATTTTATTTGTATTACATATAACTTATGAAGATTGACATATTTGATTTTAACCGTCTTGTGATTTATCATTTTTATTTTTAATTTAATTAATTTTATTTATTTCTAAATAATCCAAATGTTACAACCTCTGACGTGCTGGTGGTTATACCCAGTGCCAGTGTGTTGATGAGTCATTAGAGTCCCCCACAGACACTTTCCCAAGTTCGGGCGAAACGTTGTAGATGCCGTATGGTATTATGGCAGGGTTTGGAAAATGCACGTGCGTTTTCGCACGTGTCATTTTTCGGGCAGATAATACTGGTAGACTTTGGTTTAAGCCAGAACCGAGTATTATACTGTATAGATATAATATCTTTGTCTCAGTTGCATTTGTATTCGGTCGTAATACAAATGCGGGTATGTTTATACTGTTACGGGGTTATCCTGAAATTTGTTTCAGGATCACTTTTGGAAGTTGCCAGTTTCCAGTTTTCTATCACCCGTATTTAACATTCGGTTAAATACGGATTTATCTTTTCGTCTTGAGGGTGAGTCATTGTGTGTGGAAGCTTCAAGATTAGTGACTCATTCTTTTGCATTGATTATTTGGTGACTAGGTTTTCGTGACTCATTAAGCATTAATTGGTTCATTTAATGAGTTCATACTAGGTGTAATTTGTGACTCATTCTTTCTTCATGATAAGTATTGCTTATGATCACCTCCCCTTTCCTACACTCACTCTCCCTCTTCTTTATAAGTGGCCGGCCACATTTGTGGAGGTTGATGGATTGATTTTGGCAAAAAGATTATGATAGTCTAGTTCATGGAAATTTCGTAGCCCAATTTCCATTTATCCGATTCCAATTGGCAACTTCATTAACCGTTCGTCCATAGCCTTGGACGTAACGAGATAAAGTGTTCTACTCATTCTCTATATCAATCTTGGTCGTCTCTTTTAGCAAACTTGACGATCGAGTTGCCTCGGTTCAGAGGCGGGAGCCCGTTTAAAGATCCGTCGACGTGGTGCCACCTGGACGACGAGACTGGAATTTCAGAAGATCGAAGCCGCCGCAACAAAGCGTGGGATGATGGTTAAAGACCGAAGGACTCGGGTCGCTTGGTATAACAATTCTATCCTCTTTACAATTTGTTAGTTTAGCTTTAATGGCAGATCCGGGTTATAGTACGCGATAGCGCCAGTCGTAAAAGTTTTGCTCCGCATATTGGCGTCTGTTAGACGGCCGGGGCGCTACCGTGGACTTACAAGCTGGACCAACGTTCCTTTGCGCAGTATAACAAGCGGGTTCGGTCAATACATCTGTATTATTATCTTGATTAAGGCGTGACATGGTCGCTACCTGGAGACAGAGAGAAGAAAACACTCAGCGTGCGCTTTTACAAGATTAGATTGGTTATTAATTTATCTAATCAGGATGTCTCCCACTGTTTTACTCAAATCTTCCTTCAAACACTAAAAGAAAAGACTAGCCGGGATTAATTACACCCTGCAAGTTTGCCAATCTTTCAGCCAGGCCAGTGCCGGTACTTTGAGGGAGGTTCCCCGTGCTTTCGCACGGACCTAATTAAAGTAAACCTCGTTTTCCCAGGGGCGTAACCCTGTTAACACCTTTCTAGACACCTACTTTATCGGCTAATTGTAATGTGTAAAACTCTCCCAGGAGTAACTCTTACTCACAGCGGGTATCGGGATCCAACTATCTCATAGAAGGTATGCAATCTCATTGCAAATTTCAACACTTGAAATTCCCAATAATATTTTACCCCTAGCATCTATGACCTTGACGAAAGCCAACAAACCATAGGCTACTAGTCAAGTTCAACCCGTCATTTCCCGATTGAATTAAACCCACCCGCACGGCCCTTGACGAAAGCCAACAAAGTCGCACGACTACCCTAACTCAATCGCATCATATGCTTATACAGATAAGCATAAATAGCTACTGCACACTACGCCTTGACGAAAGCCAACAAACGCAGCACGAATACTATGAAGTACTTATCTGAAATGACGGAGGGCTACGACAGGTTTTTAAGAAAACCCTTTGTGTAATGAACTTGATATCGTCGTAGAATCGAGTGATTTTAAATGGAGTGTTTTTTAGGCTTTTCTAGTTTTGCTAAAGAGGTCACTCCCGGTGAAAGGATCATCGGCTCTTTCCTCATCGAATAAGGTGCAGGATATTTCGCAAATACCACTATGCAAAGCATAAACTACAGAAGCAATCAAAAGACAAACCGAGTATGTAGCATCTGCTAGTTTCGCTAAAGAGCTCACTCCCGGTGAAGGGATCTCGGCTCTTTCCTTATCGAATAAGGTGCTGGATGTTCTACAAGGAACACCGCTATGCAAAGCAAGAACTAGAGCTACCAGTTTTTAAACAAGTTTCTACAACATTTTTAGGTTTCTTTTATTTCATTAATCTCATTAATGAGGTCCTATTTTATTATGCTTCACAAGCATCATCATTTGAAACAAAATCTGCAATATAACATATATCTCATATATATAATATAAACATTCGTCTCAGGCAGTAATATTATCTCATCACAGAACATTGTAGCAGAAGAAATATATATGAAATATTGGATATATTAGGACGTCCGTGTCTTAATACGAGCCTGTATAAAACACGGATTCCACGATCGCGATGAATAGCCAAACCCACATCCCTAGACCCCTACAAGAGCGGCAAGCAACACTGCCAATTCTAGGGTTAGGAGACCCGGTCTCGACTCCTCGAGATGGTCTCCCACTGGACCCTAGAACCCGCTTACTTATGCTCCCCACCTTGGGTCTATCTAATACGGAAAAGTAAATAATATACAATGGTGACATCATCCTCAGCCCGGAAGTGCCCCAATAAAAGAATATTACATACAAATGAATTTTACATGAATGAAAATAAAAACTCTCATCTCACATAAAACCCCCGACTATTCAGAACACGACGATCCAATATAACATATCATAGCAACACATAATATCTCATATCATCAACGTAAGCAAGTATGCATATCCCGATTGTCGCTGATTTATAGCAACGAAGCCAGCGATACACCACATACTACGCTTATGGTCACAGAAAAGAAAGTGTAAAACTACAACATTTGGAATCCACAATCTCCTTAGACATCGTAAATCCGAAATATCACATACTTCGCATTTCATGCCTAACTATATGAATTCCACATATTGTATCATATTGCAGATAAATAGACAATGTTAAACTTTCTAATCGAATAATTAAACATCCAAGATTTCCCAAATTGTTCTCAACACTTGAGCGGAGTTCAAAAAGTATCCATCACATGATACAGTACCAATGGTCCAGCCGTAGAAGGGTCAAGCCAACGCCTCACATATGGCAATGCCGTACTGCCACAAACCCTAAGCTTTAGAGGCGGTTCAGACGGTCACATAATCGAGTTAAGGTTTGTGTTCTTCTAGAGGGACCACTGCATAACTTGCAAGATTTTCCGGAAGTTTCAAACTCGAGAAAAAAAATCCAACTTTCGAAAAAAATTTCCGACAGGGGAAAAAGTGAGTTATTGATATCCGTTCGAACTTTTTAACAGTTTCTAAAATTATCGGGAAAAAAATAAACGAAATTAAAATATCCGATCGAATCAATGAGTCCCCAATACAACCCAGAAAACTCAACACTTGAGTAGAATTAAAAATTCCCAGAACAATCAGGAGTTACATACGGACATTATTATGCAAAACGCGTGCCATGATTCCACTGTTTGGCCACGAAACCGCACTGTAGGGTTACTAGGCACACGCACAAGGTTCTACGAGGCATCAACCATGCCCGATTTAAAATTTAGCCGTGCCGAATAACCCAAAACCGGATCTTTAAACTAGAGTTTAGGTGAAAACAAGTATGTTAAACACTTTAACACTAAGTGAGAGAGATTACAACCTTTGTAGATCCGGTCCTTCACTTCTTAAGCTCCGTGTTGAGGTCCCTTCGTTGCGATCATCGTGTTCCGGACTCTCGAGAGGCTCCGCGAAGAGAAAGATGCAAGCTTGCTTCCGATCTTCGATAACAAAGATGATCTACCTTGAAGTTTCATTAACACAAGCTCTCACTCACTTAATGAAGTGAACACCCTCATCTAAATGGCAAGGATAGATGAGGATGATGAAGTAGGATTTATGCTCTCATTTGTTTTCTATTTCTCACTCATTTTCATCACATAAGAAAAACCTAGAAAGCTTTTCATGAAGCTCAAAGATGAAGAAGAAGAATAGTAATCATTTGTAATGAATAATGAAAGTTATGATAAGGTTAGAAATGCAACCATGGTCAAACAAACCTTTGTAGAGATTTAACTAGGGCTAGGGTTTGGGTTGAGTTAAAGATGAGTCACTTAAAATATCAACACAAATATCTTTTCCAAAACAAAAAAGAAAGCTTCTAGAAACTTCTAGAAAAGCTTAACCCAAATCAAACCCTAACCATGTTTAATCTCAACTAAACATGTTGCATTAATAACCACATCATGTTACAATATTATATATCGCATATATAATATTTATTGTAACAAAATAAAATAATACAATTAACATATATCGCATATATATCAATGTATTATCCGAGTGAGAAAAAGAATCCTTTTATGAGCTAATATTAGTTAATGTAATTTAATATTGTTAGTTATATGTATGCCCTAGAGGCCATTACTGTACATAGGATGTATATTGTAGTGGATGCTGGGACATATATAGGGAGGACTTTCTTGCTCGACATGATAGTATGCTATCTGGTTACCCTTTACCTTAACGTGTATGCTGATTGTCTCTCTGTTACATGTTGGTAAAGCCCTTAGGATGTGTACTTGACTACCTGGACTATGATGCGGATCATACTAGTGGGGACATGGTAGTCCATAAGTACATCCTTCAAAGTCCCTAGTCGAGGGTGTATCGAGACGGGGCATCGATATACCAGAGTAGACTAGCGTGTACCTTCTCGACCCATACAGATGGACGATGGATGATCCCATATCCATTGGTGTTTGACATCAGAGATGATATACGGGTGCTCAGTAGAGACTGGGTACACTGGACGGACTCGCCGAGAACTCCCAGATGGTATTATACCTCACGTCAGATGGCAGTTCTCTGGTGACACTGGTACAGAGTAGTCTGTTGACCCGAGATCGTCATAGAGTCTCGTGTGGTTCCCACTGTGCTTTGATTTCCATCTTACCACGTCCAAGAGGGCGTGCAAAACGGTGATTTTTGGGTACAGTCCCGAGTCACATGGAGGCAATGAGCGATAGGAGGGGATTCGTCTCTCCCGGTATAGGGGGTTGATGTTGCGCTGTGTTCGATTGGCTATAACAGGAAATCCCTGGCCAGGGTTGCTGAGATTTACTGGTAAGTGTTACCAGTAGTTTCTCGAAGTGTTATAGACCTCATATCGACACGACTTATCGAGCTATTGGGGTCTGACGTTAACCACCCCTAGGCGAGATATGCGACATATCAGACGATCAGACCGGACTGTACGGTAGTGTTACTGGTTGGATTCACTGGAGTGTGAGCGGGCTTGCTCGTCGATCTTCAGATCGCTCAATACCCGGATGGCCGTTACGTTTAGCAGACCGCTTGCGGCTTGTGGGTGTTTGATATGATCATCACCTGCTGCCGGCGTATTGACGAGTCTTTAGAGTCCTACACAGAGGTTTCCTGGCTCAAGCGAAACGAAATAGGAGCGCATATGAGATATGTGCGGGACCGAGAATAATACGAGTATGTGATACTGTATACGATTCTCGCGATGTGACATTGATCGGTTATATGTGATATAGCCGGGTTATCGGATCAAGTGTTGATTCGATAAGTTGTTACTAATGATACTAGCCGGTTATATGCGATATGACCGGATCGTTAAATCAAGTGTTGATTTAATGATTTAATGCATAATTATATATTTGATATATTACTTTGCATTAACTAGTATCGGTTCACTTTATAATGGATTTTCTCACTCGGATGTGCGCATTACATATGCGATATGATTTTTTGTGCACTAGATTGTATCATGTTTGATGATACATGCATTTTGGTTAAATGTAAAGAATTAAACCATGTTTTATGTGGATAATTAGGGTTTTGATTTCCTTATTCATTTATTAATCTTTTTCTTTTTGGAAAAGGGAAAAAGGAAATGAGAAAATGGTTGCTATTTTGTTTGTATTCTTTGAAGCTTCATGAACTTTGACCATAGCAACCATTTTGTCTTCTTATACAAACCCTAACCATTCATCTAACTTGAGTTAACTCTCTACAATTAACCATGTTCTTATTATGATAAGGTTTGATTATTCATTTCATTTTTAATTAACTTATCATAACTATTATCTTCTTCTTCCTCATTTTTCTTCAAGTGAAGAAAGCAAGGTCATCAATGGTGATTGATGATAAAGAGTGAGAAATCCAATTCTAAAGTCTACCCACTTTCTATTTCTTCATCCTCTACCTCTTGCCAAGTAGTAGAGTGTGTTTCCTTCACAAGTTTTTAGGGCTTGGTGAAGGTGGAGCTTGATTTAGCGATGCCTCGACGTAGATCATCTTCGGCATGGACATCGACGACCTAGCTCGCTTTTTCTCCGACGAAGCCGACTCTAGAGCCCGGATTCCTTTTGGACTGCGGAGACGACTTCGTTGCGGAGCTATGGAGGTGGAGCACCGGATCTACAAAGGTTGTATTTCCGATATCCCATTAGTTAAGTGTTAACTAGTTAGCTTTTTCGCCTAGTTTTCTAGCAAACGATCCGTAGTCGGGTCTCTCGGCACCCGTAAAATTTTATAATGGCATGTTCGATGCCTTGTGAGACCTCATTAGGGTGCCTAGGAACCCTACAGTGGTATCAGAGCCTAGCTAGAGCCTTAGGCGAAGTCTAGACGGATTTTGAAGTCCGAACGACCCGAAACCCCAACCGGAAAATGCTCTCTGGACGTTTTCTGAAAACGTGGATTTTTTCAAATTAAAAATTGTTAAAAAATTCAGCAGGAAAAAATAAGAATTATGATGCAAAATTTTTCGATGAACAGTACAAACCGCGGCGGAACCGCGGCGGAAGCCTGCCTTCTGCGGCGGTTCCGCTGCGGAATGATGACGTCATCGTACACTGTTTGCACAGTAACTCCTATTATTTTATGCTGGATTTTCTGGGTATTTTTAAAATTTATTCTAGAGTTGAATTTTCTGGAGTTGTTTTGGGGATTCGGTGTTTCGATCGGGGTATCAAATTTTGTCTATTTGGCTTTCCGGATAATTTTTTGATTATGTTAAAAAGTTCGACCGGATATAAATACCCACTTTTTCCCCTGCCGGGAAATTTCCAAGTGTTGGATTTTTCCGAAATTTAACGACGTTCTAAGTAGTGCAAGTAACGCGATGGACCCTCTAGAAGACAACAAACCTTAACTCGATTATGTGACCGTCTTGAACTGCCCTTTGAACCTTAGGGTTTGGGGCAGTACGGCGTGCCACATGTGAGGCGTTGGCTTGACCCTTCTACGGCTGGACCGTTGGTACTGAGGCACGAACGGAATGTTGTTAGACTTGTTTCATGTGTTGATCTGTATAGTGAAAACTTGGGTGTTCGAATGTTCAATCGGAAATTTTAACATTTTCTAATTATCTGGAATGGGATACAATAATTGGAATTCACAAATAGTTATGTGATAACTAAATGAATGTTATAAACGTAGCAATTTAGTCTCACATGATCGGTTGCCACGGAATTTTGATGTGATCTAAAGTCCGTCGCAATCACGTAGCGTACGCGGATACTCGCCGGGTAAACTTAATAGACAGCCTCACCCCATAGCCCCGACCAAGTGACTGTAGGAGAACCCCGTCGCCAAAAGCATCCGTTCGGGTGCTCGCAGCAGCGGTGTTCCGCCTTGGTGCACTTCGTCGACGGTATCGGGGGTGCGGCCGTCTACTGAAGTTTGCGACGAGCATTCGATCAGGATGTCGGGAATCTTGTTGAATTACCCGACTTGATATTGAAAAGTGTTTTCGATAATGAGACTAAAATGCGGGGTTTATAATTGTTAGGCATGCGATGTCTAAGGAATTCATTTGATTAGGCATGCGATGTCTATGCAGGTTGCGGATTCCAACTGTTGTAGTTTTACACTTTCTTTTCTGTGACCGTAAGTGTAATATGTGATATCGCCGGTTTCGTTGCTATATGTCAACGACAATTGGGATGCGCATATTTACTTACGTTGATGACATGTGATGTTATGTGTTGCTGGATATGTTATATTGGATCGTCGTGTTTGAATAGCCGGGGGTTTTTATGTGAGATGAGTGTTTTTCATTTTCATTCATGTAAAAACTTGTATGTAATATTCTTTTATTTGGGGCACTTCCAGGTTGCGGAAGTTGTCACCGTTTGTATATTATTTACTTTTCCGCACTAGGATAGACCCAAGGAGGAGAGCACAAGTAACCGGGTTCTGGGGTCCAGTGGGAGACCAACTCGAGGAGTCGAGTCCGGGTCTCCTAACTCCAGAATTGGTAGGGTTGCTTGCCGCTCTCGTAGGGGTCTAGGGGTGTGGGTTTGGCTATTCATCGCGACCGTGGAATCCGTGTTTTATACTGGCTCGTATTGAAAACACGGATGTCCTAGTATATCCAATATTTCATATGTTTCTTCTGCTGCGATATCTGTGATGTGATCATGTGATGTTCTGTGATAGATACAGTATATAGTATATATGATATATTATATAGACGTTACTTATGTTTTACACCCGCGCTAGCCCTGCCCCACTCTGTCGTTAGTTACCTAACCTAACGGTGCACGAGGGGACATCGAGGCGAATGCGGATGGCATAAGTGTACGTCGTATTTATCTGTGATGTTTAGGTATTTAAATGATGGGACTTCATTAATGTGATTAATGAATTAAAAGAAACCTAAGATGTTGTAGAATCGAATTTCAAAATAAAACAGGTAGCTACAGTTCTTGCTTTGCACAGCGGTATATGTGATATATCCTGCACCTTATTCGATAAGGAAAGGACCGAGATCCCTTCACCGGGAGTGACTCCTTTAGCAACAACTGGCAGTTGCTACACACTCGGTTTGTCTTTTGATAGCTTTTAAGTGTCTTTGCTTTGCACAGTGATATATATGATATATCCCGCACCTCATTCGACGAGGAAAGGACCGACGATCCCTTCACCGGGAGTGACTCCTTTAGCAAAACTAGAAAAGCCTCAAAAACACTCCATTTCAAAATTCATTTGATTCTACAAAGATATCAAGTTCATTACGCAATAGGTTTTCAGAAAAACCTGTCGTAGCCCTCCGTCATTTCAGATAAGTAGTAGTTAGTATTCGTGCTACGTTTGTTGGCCTGCGTCAAGGCGTAGTATGCGGTAGCTAACTGGTGCTTATCTGCATAAGCATATGATGTGATTGGATTAGGGTAGTCGTGCGACTTTGTTGGCCTGCGTCAAGGGTCGTGCGGGTGGGTTTAATTCAATCAGGAAATGACGGGTTGAACTTGACTAGCGGACTATGGTTTGTTGGCCTGCGTCAAGGTCATAGGACGCTAGGGGCAAAATATTATCGGGAATTTCAAGTGTTGAAATTTGCAATGAGATTGCATACCTTCTATGAGATAGTTAGATCCCGATACCCGCTGCGAGTAAGAGTTACTCCTGGGAGAGTTTTACATATTACAATTAGCCGATCAAGTAGGTGTCTAGAAAGGTGTTAACAAGGTTACGCCTCTGGGAAAACGAGGTTTACATTAATTAGGTTCGTGCGAAAGCACGGGGGACCTCCCTCAAAGTACCGACACTGGCCTGGCTGAAAGATTGGCGAACTTGTAGTGTGTAATTAATCCCGGCTAGTCTTTCCTTTTAGGGTTTGAAGGAAGATTTGATAAAAAGCAGTGGGAGCCATCCTGATTAGATAAAATAATAACCAATCTATTCTAGCAGAGCGCACGCTGAGTGTTTTCTTCTCTCTCTCTCCAGGTAGCGACCATATCACGCCTTAATCAAGATAATAATACGGAATATTGACCGAACCCGCTTGTTATACTGAGCTGGGGAACGTTGGTCCCGCTCCAACTTATAATTGTTATAAGACAGAGCAGGAAATTGTGGAATACCAGATTTCCCGTGCCGCCTAAACGAAGAAAGTGCATATGATGCATCATCTTCGGGTGTGTTCGTTGCACAAGAATTGTTTCTCAGTATTCTTTACGTCCTGGGTATGTGATACCAGATCAGGATCCCAGATATGTAATCTGTTACATAGGGCTACAGAAAGGTAGAGAACTGAGAACGGGTGATAAGTTTCATGAGGCAGAAAACGGGGCAAGTGTTGCAGCCAAGTCTGTTGGTCACTGTCACCCTGTATTCCAAATACATTGATTCTGAACGAATGTTATTAGATACCGAACCTGATATACAAAATCATATCACTCTCTTTAATAGTAAAGAAATGATAAAATTTTGTATTGTTGGATAATGTTTTGAACATTTCCTATATCAAAAGTTGATCGGTTCAGGCACGTTATCTAAAAGCATTGATGTTCTAAATCAAACTACAGTTCTTAGTATACGGATCACACACAAGAGGAAGAGTTCAGAAATGAACGATTCCTTCTTGAGGTGTTGTAGACTAGGTCAAATCAATGTGACCCGACTAGCTAGAGTTACATAAAGATGCATATTTAAATTAGTTTGAATTTACATCTTGTGAAACTCGCCAGTCATGTCACAAAGATAAGATGACCATAGCTCCGTTTATTGGAAACAGAGAAAGAGTTAGTAAACTCTTGGGATGATACATGTTGATGTATGTAAGGTCCCCTGTCTACAAATGCCAGGACTGGTTCTTTATACTTCATTACATTCTCTGATAATCTCTCAAGATTCAGTCATATGTTCCTGTTGAAACATGAGTCCGAACCTTTTGAGATATTCACAGAATATAAGATAGAAGTAGAGAACCAAAATACGGGTATAAGTATTATGTCCTATGATGAGATCAAGGAGAAGAATACTTAAGCATGGAATTCCTGGACTATTCTAAAGGAGAATGAGATTCTCTCTCAGCATTACTCCTCTGTATACACCATAGCACGATGGTATATCGGGGCGGAGCAGATACACCCTATTTGATATGGTGTGCTCTATGATGAGTACTACTGAGCTACCTATTTCCTTTTTGGGATTTATGCACTTAAGAAGCTGCATACCTATTGAATAGGGTTCGAATCAAATCAGTTGCCTACCACTTCATATGTGATATGGAAAGGGAAGAGCCCATGTCTTAAGTTAGTTAAGATTTGGGGTTGTCCGGCCTATGTCTAGAAGCATAATCCGGACAAGCTCGAGGCAAGATCTGTTATGTACAACTGGAAAGGTTCCAGCTATATATACAATAGCAGATGATTTGATAGAACCAAAGGATTCAGTAGATTCCAACGAACCTCAGCCTCTCCGCCGATCTAGTAGGGTTCCTCACCCACCTGAGAGATACTTCGGTTTCTCTATGACAGTGGGAGTGAGGATTGCATCATGAGATGATGACCCAACTAGTTTCGAGCTGGCCATCAGGAGTGGGACTCTGTAAGAATGGCTGGATGCTTAGCGATCTGAGATGGAATCCTTATACACCAACAAAGTATGGACTTTAGTTGCTATATCTGAAGGGTTAAATCCCCATCAGGAGCAAGTATATCTTGAGAAGATTACTTGGTGTAGATGGAAAAGTTAAGACTTTCAAAGCTAGACTTGTTAAAGGTTTTCTTCATTGACCAGGCGTGGATAATGATGAAACCTTTTCCAGTGGCTATGCTTAATTCCATCCAGATCCTACTTACCACGGCTGCATACCATGACTATGATCTCTGGTGGTTGGGTGTCTTGACTGCTTTTCTAAATGATGATTTAGAAGAGTGCGTCTATAAGTACACAGCCAGAGGGCCTCGTAGACAGTGGGAGCAGCGGAAACGTGTGCAAGATGCTTTATAGGATAAAGCAGGCATCGCGGAGTTGGAACATCTGTTTTGATGGATTAGTCAAAGAAGTTAACATCATCAAAATGGTAGATGAACCTTGTATAAACAAAATGGTAGTAGGGAGTATGGTGATGATCCTCGTAGAGTACGTGGATGACATACTCTTGATAGGGAAGGAGTTTCCTATGCTACGCTCGGTCAATCTCCGCTTATCACAATGATTCTCCATATAGGATCAAAGTGATACCTCCTAAATCCTGGATTTTGGATCTATGAGATAGATCTAATTGGAAATTAGGATACTCACTAGTTGTAGTGAGATGGTATCAATCAATCCTGGGGAGAATCGCTGGAAGGGTTCCAGGGTGATAAAGACGACTGAGTGTCAGTCACAGGCATTGTCTTAATCCTCAGTAGAGGGACGGTATGTTGGAAGAAGTTCCAAGCTAGATACCGTGGCATACTAGACGATAAAGGCAGGATACATCGCTACTCAAGATGCTACCAAAGAGGCAGTCTAGGTGTATATTAGTTCATAAGATGAACTTTGTTCCTCCCATTGTGAGACAATGGAGTTGTGGCTTATGCCAAGGAACGTCCGTCCCATCAGTGATCCAGACATATTCTAAGGCAGTATTACCTGATCATGGAGATGGTTGATCTCCAAGGAGATCGAGGTTTGGAGAGTAGATTCAGAGGACAACACAGCGGATCCACTCACAAAGGCCTGTTCCCAGAGAGAGACTTTTATGGGATGGTTGAGTATGAGATACTACAACCACTGCTACAGATGGCCCTAGTGCAAGTGGGAGATTGTTAGTTATATGTATGCCCTAGAGGCCATTACTGTACATAGGATGTATATTGTAGTGGATGCTGGGACATATATAGGGAGGACTTTCTTGCTCGACATGATAGTATGCTATCTGGTTACCCTTTACCTTAACGTGTATGCTGATTGTCTCTCTGTTACATGTTGGTAAAGCCCTTAGGATGTGTACTTGACTACCTGGACTATGATGCGGATCATACTAGTGGGGACATGGTAGTCCATAAGTACATCCTTCAAAGTCCCTAGTCGAGGGTGTATCGAGACGGGGCATCGATATACCAGAGTAGACTAACGTGTACCTTCTCGACCCATACAGATGGGCGATGGATGATCCCATATCCATTGGTGTTTGACATCAGAGATGATATACGGGTGCTCAGTAGAGACTGGGTACACTGGACGGACTCGCCGAGAACTCCCAGATGGTATTATACCTCACGTCAGATGGCAGTTCTCTGGTGACACTGGTACAGAGTAGTCTGTTGACCCGAGATCGTCATAGAGTCTCGTGTGGTTCCCACTGTGCTTTGATTTCCATCTTACCACGTCCAAGAGGGCGTGCAAAACGGTGGTTTTTGGGTACAGTCCCGAGTCACATGGAGGCAATGAGCGATAGGAGGGGATTCGTCTCTCCCGGTATAGGGGGTTGATGTTGCGCTGTGTTCGATTGGCTATAACAGGAAATCCCTGGCCAGGGTTGCTGAGATTTACTGGTAAGTGTTACCAGTAGTTTCTCGAAGTGTTATAGACCTCATATCGACATGACTTATCGAGCTATTGGGGTCTGACGTTAACCACCCCTAAGCGAGATATGCGACATATCAGACGATCAGACCGGACTGTACGGTAGTGTTACTGGTTGGATTCACTGGAGTGTGAGCGGGCTTGCTCGTCGATCTTCAGATCGCTCAATACCCGGGTGGCCGTTACGTTTAGCAGACCGCTTGCGGCTTGTGGGTGTTTGATATGATCATCACCTGCTGCCGGCGTATTGACGAGTCTTTAGAGTCCTACACAGAGGTTTCCTGGCTCAAGCGAAACGAAATAGGAGCGCATATGAGATATGTGCGGGACCGAGAATAATACGAGTATGTGATACTGTATACGATTCTCGCGATGTGACATTGATCGGTTATATGTGATATAGCCGGGTTATCGGATCAAGTGTTGATTCGATAAGTTGTTACTAATGATACTAGCCGGTTATATGCGATATGACCGGATCGTTAAATCAAGTGTTGATTTAATGATTTGATGCATAATTATATATTTGATATATTACTTTGCATTAACTAGTATCGGTTCACTTTATAATGGATTTTCTCACTCGGATGTGCGCATTACATATGCGATATGATTTTTTGTGCACTAGATTGTATCATGTTTGATGATACATGCATTTTGGTTAAATGTAAAGAATTAAACCATGTTTTATGTGGATAATTAGGGTTTTGATTTCCTTATTCATTTATTAATCTTTTTCTTTTTGGAAAAGGGAAAAAGGAAATGAGAAAATGGTTGCTATTTTGTTTGTATTCTTTGAAGCTTCATGAACTTTGACCATGCAACCATTTTGTCTTCTTATACAAACCCTAACCATTCATCTAACTTGAGTTAACTCTCTACAATTAACCATGGTCTTGTTATGATAAGGTTTGATTATTCATTTCATTTTTAATTAACTTATCATAACTATTATCTTCTTCTTCCTCATTTTTCTTCAAGTGAAGAAAGCAAGGTCATCAATGGTGATTGATGATAAAGAGTGAGAAATCCAATTCTAAAGTCTACCAACTTCCTATTTCTTCATCCTCTACCTCTTGCCAAGTAGTAGAGTGTGTTTCCTTTACAAGTTTTTAGGGCTTGGTGAAGGTGGAGCTTGATTTAGCGATGCCTCGACGTAGATCATCTTCGGCATGGACATCGACGACCTAGCTCACTTTTTCTCCGACGAAGCCGACTCTAGAGCCCGGATTCCTTTTGGACAGCGGAGACGACTTCGTTGCGGAGCTATGGAGGTGGAGCACCGGATCTACAAAGGTTGTATTTCCGATATCCCATTAGTTAAGTGTTAACTAGTTAGCTTTTTCGCCTAGTTTTCTAGCAAACGATCCGTAGTCGGGTCTCTCGGCACCCGTAAAATTTTATAATGGCATGTTCGATGCCTTGTGAGACCTCATTAGGGTGCCTAGGAACCCTACAAATATATCATATATATTATTATACATTAAATTATCGAATCAACACTTGATCCGACAATCCGGCTATATCGCATATAACCGACTAATATATCATTTACCGATTCATCGAATCAACACTTGATCCGATGACCCGGCTGATATCATATATCGCGAGAATAGGATATGTATCTCATATCGCATTATTCTCGGTCCTGCGCATATCACATATGTGCCCCTACTCCATTTTGCCTGAACCAAGAAACCTCTGTGTAGGACTCTAAAGAATCGTCAATACACCGGCAGTAGGTGATGATCATATCAAACACCCACAAGCTGCAAGCAGCCAGCTAAACGTAACAGCCACCCAGATATTGAGCGCTCAGAAGATCAACAAGCAAGCCTGTACATTCTCCTGTGAATCCAATCAGTAACACTCACGTACAGTCCGGTCTCGTCGTCTGATATGTCGCATATCTCGCCTAGGGGTGGTAAACGTCAGACCCCAGTAGCTTGATAAGTCGTGTCGATATGAGGTCTATAACAGTTCGAGAAACTACTGGTAACACTTACCAGTAAATCTCAGCAACCCTGGCCAAGGATTTCCAGTTATAGCCAATCGAACAGAGCACAACATCAACTCCCTATACCGGGAGAGACGAATCCCGTCCTATCGCTCATTGCCTCCATGTGATTCGGGACTATACCCAAAAGCCACCTTTTTGCACGCCCTCTTAGACGTGGTATGATGGAAATCAAAGCACAGTGGGAATCACACAAGACTCTATGACGATCTCGGGTCAACAGACTACTCTGTACCAGTGTCACCGGAGAACTGCCATCTGACGTGAGGTATAATACCATCTGGGAGTTCTCGGCGAGTCCGTCCAGTATACCCAGTCTCTACTGAGCACCCGTACACCATCCTTGATGTCAAACACCGATGGATATAGGATCATCCATCGCCCATCATATGGGTCAAGATGCGTATACGCTAGTCTACTCTGGTGTATCGATGCCCTGTCTCGATACACCCTCGACTAGGAACAGTTATAGGATGTACTCGTCGACTACCGTGGCCCCACTAGTATGATCTCATCATAGTCCCAATAGTCGAGTACATATCCTAAGGGCTTTATCAACATGTAACATAGAGACAATCAAAGTACATGTTAAGATAAAGTACAACCAGATAGCATACTATCATGTCGAGCAAGAAAGTCCTCCCTATATATGTCCAAGCATCCATTACAATATACATCATATGTACAGTAATGGCCTCTAGGGCATACATATAACTAACGGTTATACCTAGATCTTGAACTCCTTCTCTTCTTGTTGTGGTCCTCCTTCTTGCTTGCTCCTTGGAGTGGTGTAGACGGCTCCTCCTCTTCGTCTTCTCTTTGCCGAAGAAATATCCATCCGAAGGCCTCAACCTTGAGCTCCTACCTCAACCAAGATATAACTAGAGTTCTTGGCTTGCTAGACTAAGAACCCTAGAATGAGTATAGAGTTGTCTTGATGGTTTTATCTCACAAAACTCATGTTTTTCAACACATGAAAGAAGAGAGCTTTGAGAGAGGAAGAGGGAGAGCTTTGCATGAGAGAGAAGTGTAGGGTTGCTATGCACGCGCACAAGGGTCTACGAGGCATCAACCATGCCCGATTAAAATTTTATCCATGCCGAACAACCCAAAGCCGGATCTTTAAACTAGAGTTTATGCGAAAACAAGTATGTTAAATACTTTAACACTAAGTGAGAGGGATTACAACCTTTATAGATTCGGTCCTTCACTTCATAAGCTTCGTGTTAAGGTCCCTTCACTGCGATCATCGTGTTCCGGACTCTCGAGAGGCTCCACGAAGAGAAAGGTGCAAGCTTGCTTCCGATCTTCGATAACAAAGATGATCTACCTTGAAGTTTCCATAACACAAGCTCTCACTCAATAAATGATGTGAACACCCTCATCTAAATGGCAAGGATAGTTAAGGATGATGAAGTAGGATTTTTGCTCTCTTTTGTTTTCTTTTTCTCACATATAAACATCACTTTTGAAAAAGCCAGTGAAGCTTTTCATGAAGAACTCAAAAAAGAAGATGAATGAATAATGATCAATCCTTTTTGTGATGAATAACGTAAAAATAAATATGATGAATAATGCAACCATGGTCAACTAAACCCTTATAGAGATTTAACTAGGGTTAGGGTTTGGATTGAGTTAAGAATGAGTCATTTGAAAATATCTAGCATAATATCTTTTCAAAGACAAAAGAAAAGCTTCTAGAATATACTAGAAGTATTAACCCTAATCCAAACCCTAACCATGTTTAAACTCCACAAAACATGTTGCATTAGTTATCATATCATGTTACAATATTATATATCACATATATAATATTTATCGTAACAAAATAAAATAATACAATTAACATATATCGCATATATATCAATGTATTACCCGAGTGAGAAAAAGAATCTTTTAGTGAGCTAATATTAGTTAATGTAATTTAATATTTCATATATATTATTATACATTAAATTATCGAATCAACACTTGATCCGACAATCCGGCTATATCGCATATAACCGACTAATACGATGACCCGGCTATATCACATATACCCGACCGATATCTCATATCGCGAGAATCCAATACGGTATCACATACCGCATTATCCTCGATCCCGCACATATCACATATGTGCTCCTACTCCATTTTGCCTGAGCCAAGAAACCTTTGTGTAGGACTCTAAAGAATCGTCAATATGCCGGCAGTAGGTGATGATCATATCAAACACCCACAAGCTGCAAGCGGTCAGCTAAACATAACAGCTACCCAAGTATTGAGCGTTCAGAAGATCAACAAGCAAGCCTGTACATTCTCCTATGAATCCAATCAGTAACACTCCCGTACAGTCCGATCTCGTCGTCTGATATGTTGCATATCTCGCCTAGGGGTGGTAAACGTCAGACCCCAGTAGCTTGATAAGTCGTTTTGATATGAGGTCTATAACAGTTCGAGAAACTACTGGTAACACTTACCAGTAAATCTCAGCAACCCTGGTCAAGGATTTTCAGTTATAGCCAATCGAACACAGCACAATATCAACTCCCTATATCGGGAGAGACGAATCCCCTCCTATCGCCCATTACCTCCATGTGATTCGGGACTGTACCCAAAAGCCACCTTTTTGCATGCCCTCTTGGACGTGGTATGATGGAAATCAAAACACAGTGGGAATCACACAAGACTCTATGACGATCTCGGGTCAACAGACTACTCCGTACCAGTGTCACCGGAGAACTGCCATCTGACGTGAGGTATAATACCATCTGGGAGTTTTCGGCGAGTCCATCCAGTGTACCCAGTCTCCACTGAGCACCCGTACACCATCCTTGATATCAAACGCCGATGGATATGGGATCATCCATCGCCCATCAAATGGGTCAAGATGCGTATACGCTAGTCTACTCTGGTGTATCGATGCCCTGTCTCGATACACCCTCGACTAGGAACAGTTATAGGATGTACTCGCCGACTACCGTGGCCCCACTAGTATGATCTCATCATAGTCCCAGTAGTCGAGTACATATCCTAAGGGCTTTACCAACATGTAATATAGAGACAATCAGAGTACATGTTAAGATAAAATACAACCAGATAGCATACTATCATGTCGAGCAAGAAAGTCCTCCCTATATATGTCCTAGCATCCACTACAATATACATCGTATGTACAGTAATAGCCTCTAGGGCATACATATAACTAACAATCTCCCACTTGCACTTGGGCCATCTGTTGTGGTATCACATACCCAACAATTAGCTGTGGTTGCAGTATCTCATACTCAACCATCCCATAAAAGTCTCTACTGGGAAAAAGGCCTTTGTGAATTGATCCGCGCTGTTGTCCTCTGTGTCTACTCTCCTAATCTTGATCTCCCTGGAGATCAACCATCTCCATGATCAGGTGATACTGCCTAAGAATTATATATGGATTTCTGATGGGACGGGGGGTTCCTTGGTAAAAGCCACAACTCCATTGTCTCACAATGGTAGGAACGAAGTTCATCTCATAAACTTATATATATCCAGACTGCCTCTTTGGTAGCATCCTTGGTAACGATGTATCTTGCCTTTAATCGTCTAGCATGTCACGGTATCTAGCTTGGAACTCTTCCAACATACCGTCCCTCGACTGAGGGTAAAGACAATGCCTGCGACTGACATTCAGTCGTCCTTATCACCCTGGAACCTTTCCAGTAATTTTCCCAGGATCGATTGATACCATCTCACTACAACTAGTGTGTATCCTAACATCCAATTAGATCTATCTCATAGATCCAAAACCCAGGATTTAGTAGGTATCACTTTGATCCTATATGGAGAATCCTTGTGATAAGCGGAGATTGACCGAGCGTAGCATAGGAAACTCCTTCCCTATCAAGAGTATGTCATCCACGTACTCTATGAGTATCACCACCATACTCTCTACTACCTTTTTGTATATACAAGGTTCATCTACCATTTTGATGAAGTCAAACTCTTTGACTACCACATCAAAACAGATGTTCCAACTCCGCGATGCATGTTTTATCACATAAAACATCTTGCACACGTTTCCGTTGCTCCCACTGTCTACGAAGCCCTTTGGCTGTGTACTTATAGACGCTATCTTCTAAAACATCATTTAGAAAAGCAGTCATGACACCCAACCACCAGATATCGTAGTCATGGTATGTAGCCGTGGCAAGTAGGGTCTGGATGGACTTAAGCATAGCTTTGAAAGTCTCAACTTTTCCATGTACACCGAGTAATCTTCTCAAGATATACTTGCTCCTGATTGGGATTTAACCCTTCAGATAAAGCAACCAAAGTCCATACTTTGTTGGTCTATAAGGATTCCATCTCAGATCACTAAGCATCTAGCCATTCTTACAGAGTCCCACTCCTGATGGCCAGCTCGAAACTAGTTGGGTCATCATCTCATGATGCAATCCTCGCTCCTACTGTCATAGAGAAACCGAAGTATCTCTTAGGTGGGTGAGGAACCCTACTAGATTGGCGGAGAGGCTGTGGTTCGTTGGAAACTATTGAATCCTTTGGTTCTACCAAATCATCTGCTGTAGTTTGTATAGCTGGAACTCCTTCCAGTTCTACCTCATGACCACTAATTTCTTCACATGAAATTCCCTTTCACAAAGGTAGCATGTTGAGAAACAAAAATATCTTTTGTTCCTCGGTTAGGTAGCAGATATTCCCTTGCGAATGCTTGGGATATCCAACAAATTTCCACAGATCTGGCTTTGCCTCGAGCTTGTCCGGATTTTTCTTTTTAGACATAGGCCGGACAACCCCAAATTTTAAAAAACTTAAGATATGGGCTCTTCCCTTTCCATATCACATATGAAGTGGTAGGCAACTGATTTGATTTGAACCCTATTCAATTGGTATGCAGCTTCTTAAGCGCATAACTCCCAAAAGGAAATAGGAAACTCAGTAGTACTCATCATAGAGCACACCATATCACATAGGGTGCTATTGCTCCGCCCCGATATACCATCGTGCTATGGTGTATACGGAGAAGTAATGCCGAGAGAGAATCTCATTCTCCTTTAGAATAGTCCAGGAATTCCGTGCTCAAGTATTCTTCTCCTTGATCTCATAAAAGGACATAATACTTATATCCGTTTTTGGTTCTCTACTTCTAACTTATATTCTGTGAATTTCTCAAAAGTTTCGGACTTGTGCTTCAACAGGAACATATGTCTGAATCTTGAGAGATAATCAATGAATGTAATGAAGTACAAAAAACCGGTCTTGGCATGTGTAGACAGGGGACCTTCATACATCAGTATGTATTAATCCCAAGAGTTCACTAACTCTTTCTCTGTTTCCAATAAACAGAGCTATGGTCATCATATCTTTGTGACATGACTGGCAAGTTTCACAAGATATAAATTCAAACAGATTTAAATATGCATCTTAATGTAACTTCAGCTAGTCGGGTCGCATTGATATGACCTAGTCTATAATACCTCAAGAAGGATTCGTTCATTTCTGAACTCTTCCTCTTGTGTGTGTTCTGTATATTAAGAACTGTAGTTTGATTTAGAACGTCAATACTTTTAGATAACGTGCCTGAACCGATCAACTCTTGATATAGAAAATGTTCAAAACATTATCCATCAATACAAAATTATATCCTTTCTTTACTAATAAAGAGACTGATATGATGTTGTATATCAGGTTCGGTATCTAATAACATTCGTTCAGAATCAATGTATTCTGGTAATACAGGGTGATAGTGACCAACAGATTTGGCTGCAACACTTGCACCGTTTTCCGTCTCATGAAACTTATCACCCATTCTCAGTTCTCTACCTTTCTGTAGCCCATGTAACAAAGTACATATGTGGGATCATGATCCGGTATCTCATACCTAGGACGTAAAGGATACTGAGAAACAGTTCTCTGTAATGAATACACCCGAAGAAGATGCATCAGCATGAACTTTCTTCGTTTGGGCGGCACGGGAAATCTGGTATTCCCCAATATCCTGCTCTGTCTTATAACAATTATAAGTTGGAGTGGGACCAACGTTCCCCAGCTTAGTATAACAAGCGGGTTCGGTCAATACATCTGTATTATTATCTTGATTAAGGCGTGATATGGTCGTTACCTGGAGAGAGACAGAAGAAAACACTCAGCGTATGCTCTTGCAAGATTAGATTGGTTATCTAATATATCTAATCAGGATGTCTCTCACTGTTTTTGGTCAAATCTTCCTTCAAACCCTAAAAGGAAAGACTAGCCGAGATTAATTACACGCTACAAGTTCGCCAATCTTTCTGCCAGGCTAGTGTCGGTACTTTGAGGGAGGTGCCCCGTGCTTTCCCACGGACCTAATTAATGTAAACCTCGTTTTCCCAGAGGCGTAACCTCGTTAACACCTTTCTAGACACCTACTTGATCGGCTAATTGTAATGTGTAAAACTCTCCCAGGAGTAACTCTTACTCGCAGCGGGTATCGGGATCCAACTATCTCATAGAAGGTATGCAATCTCATTGCAAATTTCAACACTTGAAATACCCGATAATATTTTACCCCTAACGTCCTATGACCTTGACGAATGCCAACAAAGCATAGGCTACTAGTCAAGTTCAACCCGTCATTTCCCGATTGAATTATACCCACCCGCACGGCCCTTGACGAATGCCAACAAAGTCGCACGACTACCTTAACTCAATCGCATCATATGCTTATACAAATAAGCATAAATAGCTACCGCACACTACGTCTTGACGAAAGCCAACAAACGCAGCACGAATACTATGAAGTACTTATCTGAAATGACGGAGGGCTATGACAGGTTTTTAAGAAAACCCTTTTCGTAATGAACTTGATATCGTTGTAGAATCGAGTGATTTTAAATGGAGTGTTTTTTAGGCTTTTCTAGTTTTGCTAAAGAGGTCACTCCCGGTGAAGGGATCGTCGGCTCTTTCCTCATCGAATAAGATGCAGGATATATCATATATACCGTTGTGCAAAACAAGAACTATAGAAGCAATCAAAAGACAAACCGAGTTTGTAGCATCTGCTAGTTTTACTAAAGAGGTCACTCCCGGTGAAGGGATCTCGGCTCTTTCCTTATCGAATAAGGTGCTGAATGTTCTACAAGGAACACCGCTATGCAAAGCAAGAACTAGAGCTACCAGTTTTTAAACAAGTTTCTACAACATCTTAGGTTTCTTTTATTTCATTAATCTCATTAATGAAGTCCCATTTTATTATGCTTCACAAGCATCAGATATGAAACGAAATCAACAATATATAATATATATCTCATATATATAATATAAACATTCGTCTCAGGCAGTAATATGATCTCATCACAGAACATTGCAGCAGAAGAAAATATATGAAATATTGGATATACTAGGACGTCCGTGTTTTTAATACGAGCCTGTATAAAACACGGATTCCATGGTCGTGATGAATAGCCAAACCCACATCCCTAGACCCCTACGAGAGCGGCAAGCAACACTGCCAATTCTAGGGTTAGGAGACCCGGTCTCGACTCCTCGAGATGGTCTCCCACTGGACCCTAGAACCCGGTTACTTGTGCTCCCCGCCTTGAGTCTACCTAATGTGGAAAAGTAAATAATATACAATGGTGACATCATCCTCAGCCCGGAAGTGTCCCAATAAAAGAATATTATATACAAATGAATTTTACATGAATGAAAATTAAAAAAACTCTCATCTCACATAAAACCCCTAGCTATTCAAACACGACGATCCAGTATAACATATCACAGCAACACATAACATCACATGTCATCAATGTAAGTAAGTATGCATACACTGATTGTCGTCGATGTATAGCAACGAAAACCGGCGATACAACTACATACTACACTTACGGTCACAAAAAAGAAAATGTAAAACTACAACAGTTGGAATCCGCAATCTACTTAGACATCGCATGCCTAACCAAATGAATTCCTTAGACATCTCATGTCTAACAATTATAAACCCCGCATTTTAGTCTCATTATCGAAAACTCTTTCCAATATCAAGTCGGGCAATTCAACAAGATTCCTGACATACTGATCGAATGCTCGTCGCAAACTTTAGTAGACGGCCGCACCCCCGATGCCGTCGACGAAGTGCACTAAGGCGGAACACCGCTGCCGCGAGCACCCGGACGGATGCTTTTGGCGACGGGGTTCTCCTACAGTCACTTAGTCGGGGCTATGGAGCATGGCTGTCTCTTAAGTTTACCCGGCGAGTATCCGCGTACGCTACGTGATTGCGACGGACTTTTGATCACATCAAAATTCCGTGGCAACCGATCATCTGAGACTAAACTGCTATGTTTATAATATTCAAATCAGTTATCTCATAACTATTTGTGCATTCCAAATATTGTATCACATTCAAGATAAATAGACAATGTTAAACTTTCCGATCGAATGATCAAACACCCAAGATTTCCCAAATAGTTCTCAACACTTGAAATTAGTTTAAGAACATCCATCACATGCTACAGTACCAATGGTCCAACCGTAGAAGGGTCAAGCCAACGCCTCACATGTGGCACGCCGTACTGCCACAAACCCTAAGGTTCAGAGGCAGTTCAAGACGGTCACATAATCGAGTTAAGGTTTGTTGTCTTCTATAGGGTCCACCGCGTTACTTGCACGACTTAGAACGTTCTTAAACTACGGAAAAAATCCAACGCTTGGAAATTTTCCGGCAGGGGAAAAAGTGAGTTATTGATATCCGGTTGAACTTTTTAACACGATCTAAAAATAACCCGGACAAACTAAACAAAGTTAAATTATCCGATCGAATCAACGTGTAACACCCGAGTTCATTTATACCAATTCCAGTTTCCGTATTTACTTATCCATGGTATTTTTTCTTGTTTTAGCGTGTTTGGGTGCGAATGGTATTTTACATATTACTTTGCATTCGACCCGACCTGCTTGCTTCAACCTGTTTAAATCTTATTTATAGATTACCTTGACTTGTTGCATGGACACGTGCATCTCATGTTTAGTATATACGGGTATTTTATCTAGTATCGCATCTTTTATCATATAACATTTTGAGTCACATAAAATATTTTAAAAATATAGTGCATGGCCTGCATGATACCCCTAGCCCTGTGATAGCGTCCGTGCATCTGGTTTTCGTCCCGTTCAGTGAAACGGACGTGTTTGGATGGCTACGCGCATGTACGTGCGTCCGTTCTTGGGGGTATGCATTTACCTTGACTGAGTATTCATTTTGAAATTTGGAAGTCGCGTATATTTTTTATATTTTTAATCTGAATTTTTAGACCCGACCCGGGTTTGTTTTAGAGTAAATTTGTATTTGCCAAAATCTCAAACCGGACTAATATTATATTCTTTATATATTCTAAACTATTATATAAATTTAACTAATATATACATATTTACTCTTATATCAATCTTATATCAAACGGTTAAAATTTTATGTTAAGATTTTATTTTTATGTTAAGATTTTATTTACTAATAAATTAATATATTTGATAATGCAACCATCTCTCTCTCTCCCTCTCTTTCTTTCTCTTTCTTCTTCTCTCTCCTCCGCTCTCTCCCTCTCTCTCTATATATATAAAATCGCCCTTCATGCGCTCAGCTTTGGATTAATGGCCTAAATTGTGCCGTATCAATTAATTATGATAGGATCCTCTCCTAGTAGCTGAACCACATTTGTAATATATAACCACTGGTTGGAAAATGGACTTCACCCAGGGGTTTCAACAAGATGGGTTTCTTTTCTTTGCATCTCTTGTTTCTGTTTTAGTGTTTTTGTTGTCAACGGAATTTGTATTGTTGATCCGGTCGAAGTAGTTGAGATGACTTCATTTGAGGAGAAATATCAAAAGAGAATCCATCAAGACAATATAAGATGTGAAAAGAAGGAATCTTCAATTCATGCAGGACATTAGACAGAACAATTTTGAATCTTGAGATGCAACTAGCCACAGCTAGAGCTGCAAAGGAAAGCAATAATGTGAAATCTCCAATCGCAGCGAGACCGTTGATGGATCAATCTAACGATCGTCCTAAAGTATTTTGTCATGGGAATAATTACTGCATTTAGCAGCATAGCACGAAGAGATTCGATCAGAGATAGTTGGATGCCTCAAGATCGCTGATCTTCTGACGCCGACGACGTTTCCCGACGACCCAGCAAGGACCTCTGACCCGTGTGAATCCATTGTTCGTCGTTTGGGCTCTTTCCGTGTACCGTGCGTACGTCGCGACTTTTCCCCGCCGACGCGTAACGTTCCGTTTTCCGTATCGCGACCCGTCGAGGCAAGTAATCTTGCTACATGCTATCTTATGAGTTTATAACTATTTATTGAATACTAGACTTATAGATTGAATCCATAGTCACCTATTTCAACGTAGCCGTTCGATATTCTGTTTATATCGTTAAATTCAGAACTTGAATTATAACCGTTGCATTTAATGTACTACACCTAGTAACCACATCTGTATGATAAATCACATAATAAGTATTTACATAGTCTATGGTACCCTTTCTATAGTTTACTCTATTGGACACCCGTGTGCATCTTTAACCTGTTTAGTTATAATTGCATCTGTTGAACCTATTTTACATATCATTGCATCTCTAGACTTCTTAATACATATTAACATGCTTTTAACATCCATCTTGATATACTGTAATTAAGTAATGTTGAAACTATCCCTTAAGCGCAAAATGATAACCGTGCATCGATATAATTTATTCTGTACCTATTGGCACATCACATTACATGTTCCAGTTTATTATTCTGATATTACCCGTGCTTGTTCATTTATAACCATGTTTATGTTAGATTGATTTATGAGCACCCACACAACATTTTGTGATTCCTGACATGACCTATTGCACTTCTTACTTGATATGACATGGTACCGTACACTCTTGACCTGACTTGACGCCTTTATACACTACTCGACTTGACCCGATGTACCATGGCTTTACCTGTTACCTGATCTTGTGTCTAATGCCAACAAACCTGACATGTAGTCCTCATGGACCGTTCCTGTTGTCTGTCCAGACAAAGCTGCTCTTACCTGATCCTGTGTTGGCATTAGTTCTTGATTACTGAATACCTGACTTGACATACACAACTTGGGGGTATGGGGAAATCAAAAGTGTAAACTAAAGTGTAACTTAAAAGGGTATTACTTGATCCATGGTCCCGGGGGGTAACGGGACAGAGCCATTCGTGACTCTTATATATTCCTGATCCGTGGTCCCGGAGGGTAACGGGACAGAACCACTATTGGTTCACATATTCCTGATCCGTGGTCCCGGGGGGTAACGGGACATATCCTTTGAGTTACATGGAGGATTACTCAAATTGATTTCAAAGACTTTAGAACCGAAAACCTGATAGGACGGTTTAGTTTACTCACTGCACACTTCCCTGCACTGCCCTGATTTATATTACTGTTACACCTGCTTTTCATTCATGATTATATTTGCATTGCCTGTTACCCTATTTGTATGTTTATTTCTTGATGACATGACGCGCTGACGTCTGGGTTTTGCATGGCCCAGATTCTTCTACCTTGTTGCAGACTAATCAGGAGTATTGCCGCTATTAGACGAGCGGTGAAGTATTCCTGTCGGTATGTAGTTTCACTTCCATGTGTTTTATTTATTGTATCTTTTGGCTTCCGCATATTGTTATTTCTTGACTCTTTACTCTGGCTTATGGACATGTACTAGATAGTTAGTTTACTTTCCTGTTCTTGATATCTCTACAGCCGTAATGTGACTATGGAAGGATTTTTCCTATCCACAGGTAGCATGGTTGGCTATGTCACGTGCCCATCTTAGCGTACTCTGGGAAGCGGGGCGTGACATGGTTCTTTTGGTATCAGAGCCATAGGTTAGCCGGGTTGATTCTTTTGTAGTTGGGTATTGTACCCAATACACGAATCAGAATATCCGTGTTTGGAAACATGTCCTGCCACCTTACCGTTTTACCATTCTTGAATCACATTCTTCCTGATTATATCTTTTACGATGTGCAAACTTCCTTTGCATATCGACTAGAAACCTGATTCCTTGTTATCTCTAGGATTTGGGCGACTTGAGTGGAGTTATGTAATTGTACCCATGAACTGCAGCATGGTTACAATGCGGTACTCTATTTAAGTAACTTGGAGTCCTGGTCTTGATTCACTTCCTTATTCCATGGTCGTTATATTGCCTTGTCTCTCTTGCTTTCCAGTTTATGTTTTATCACAAGCTTAAATCCTGTTTACCGTGCTTCACCTCTTCAGTATCTTGACTTCGGGTAAAGTCATCTCGGTATCTTACTTGTTCATGTTGTCCCCGCATTAGAATTATCCAATTCTGGTGCATTCCTTTGCTTGTTGTTATCTTGGGAATGGATTTTTGCGGCACTTTCCACGCTCATATTGATTGTAAGGAAAGGAAAGCGATTCTCCAGATTCCCGGACATCCGGAGTTTGTTTTGCTGGAGGAAGCGGTTCTGTCGGGCCAGTCGAGTTTAGGGCTAGGCCGACAAACAGTGTTCTTTCGTCGATGGAAGTTGATAAGAAGAAGCGCCGGCTAGAGTTCGAGATTTCATGGATGTATTCGAAGACATCTCGGGATTATCGCCAAAACGAGATGTGGAGTTTGCGATCGATTTTATTCCTGGTGCAGCGCCAATCTCAAAGGCGTACTATCCAATGGCACCAGTGGAGTTGGAAGAAGTCTAGAAGCAGGTTACTGAATTACTTGAGAAGCGTTGGTCTCACAGCAGTAACTCACCTTGGGGAGCTCCAGTTCTTCTAGTAAGGAGATGTTGTCACAAGGAGGATGTGCATCGATTATCAAGAATTAAACCGGCTGACTATTAAGAACAAGTACCCGATCCCTCGCATTGGCGAATTGTTCGAGCAGCTTAGTGGCGCGAGGGTATTCTCGAAGCTGGATTTGTGGTCCGGATATCATCAGGTCCGAGTTAAACCAGAAGGTATTTGCAAGGCCGCGTTCCGAAATCGGGATGGATATTACGAGTATTTAGTGATGCCTTTCGGAGTAACGAATGCACCGGCGATGTGTATGGACTTGATGAACCAAATCTTTCACCGTTCTTGGACCAGTTTATAGTAATGTTCATCGATGGTATTCTGGTCTACTCAGGGAGCAAGGAAGAGGATGTAGAGCACTTGAAGATCGCACTGCAGACATTGATGCAAGAAAGATTGTATGCAGAGATGAGCAAGTGCGAGTTTTGGCTTGAAGAAGTAAAGTTTTGAGGCATATCGTGGCTGGAGATGGAATCACTATTTATCCAGGGAAGATTACAGCAGTTCAAGATTGGCCGATTCCGAAAAACGTTGCAGAGATCAGAAGTTCTCTTGGACTTGCAGGATACATAGAAGGTTGGTGGAGAGTTTTGCTCGTTTGGCTGAGCCTTGACCAAGCTTACGCGTAAGAAAGTACCGTTAGTGTGAGCGGATAAGTGTGCGTCAGCTTTTGAGGCATGAAGCAGAGGTTGATGACCGCACCTGTTTTAACCATACCAGACGGTTCCGGAAGATTGGTGTTTCACAGCAACGCACCGGAGAAAGAATTGGGATGTATTTTTGGTGCAGCATGAGAGGGTTACAACTTACGCATCAAGACAGTTGAAGACCCATGAGAAGAATTACCCAACTCATGACTTGGATTTAACAGCTGGGATTTTCGTTTTGAAGATTTGGAGACACTACTTATTGGGCGAAAGGGTCGAAGTATTCACCTATCACGAAAACTTAAAGTACATGTTCGCTCAGAAGGAGAAATTTGTGAGACATTGAAGATGGCTGATACTGATGGCTGACTACGATCTCGATCTTAAGTACCATCCGGGAAAAATTAATGTTGTGTCGGGTGCACTTAGTCGGTTGCCGGCAATTCAGATGTTGACTACACAGAAGGGACTTATTGAAGACTTTCGGAGATTCGATTTGGAAGTTGTGCTACCGCACTCTTCGGGACAGTTGATGCAGCCGCAAGACCCAAGATTGCAGAAGTTTCGAGAACAAGTTGAAGTTGGACTTCGAACGGATTTATTGGTTCATGAAGATGGTTCGTTGCGATATGGTAATCGTTTGGGTGTGCCAAAGGGAGATATCCGTGAAAAGGTTATAATGGAGGCACACAGTTCCGCGTATTCCATACATCCATGTGGCACGAAGATGTACCGAGATTTACGACAGCATTTCTGGTGGGAAGGCATGAAACGGGAGATTGGCCACTTTGTGGCAAGGTGCTTGGTGTGTCAGCAAGTTAAGGCTGAACATCAAAGGGTTGCTGGTTTATTGCAACCACTTCCGATTTCTCAGTGGAAGTGGGAATATGTAACCATGGATTTTGTGACGGCTCTACCGCGAAGTCCAAGAGGCAAATGTAGTTTGGGTGATTGTTGACGGTTTGACCAAGGTGGCTCATTTCATCTCTTTTCGAGATGATCAATCAACAGAAGTTTTGGCAGAACGGTACATGCAGGAGATTGTAAGATTGCATGGAGTACCGGTGAGTATCGTGTCCGACCGTGACACTCCTTTCTTATCACATTTTGGAGGAGCTTACAGGAAAGTTTAGGGACTTGATTGAAGTTTAGCACAGCTTATCATCCTCAGACCGATGGCCAGTCGGAGAGAACGAACCAAGCTCTTGAAGACATGTTGAAAGCTTGCATGTTAGACTTCAAGAGTTCATGGGAGGATCAGCTACACTTAGTGGAGTTTTCTTACAACAACAGTTTCCAGGCGCCTTTTGGATGGCTCCATTCGAAGTTTTTTGCGGTCGCAAGTGTCGTTCACCTGTTTGTTGGGACGATATCGGTGAACGAAGATTGTTGGGACCAGATTTGGTTGTGCGACATTTGAGAGGGTTTATACTATCCGGAATCATATGGAAGCAGCACAAGACCGACTTAAGAGTTGGGCAGTTACATCGAGAAGATCTCTAGAGTTCGATGTTGGTGATTTAGTATTCTGGAAGATGTCGCCGACTAGAGGGGTGATCCGTTACAGAAGTCGAGGAAAGTTAGTCCTCGATTCGTTGGACCTTTTAAGATTTTGAGGCGTATTGGAGAAGTGGCGCATCGTTCGGTGTTACTGAAATCTTTGGAGAATGTTCATGACGAGTTTCTTGCATCTCAACCCCGTAAGTATGCTCGAGATGAAATACATGTCTGGGATCTTTTGGAGATGACTGTACATGAAGTTTTAGCCTTTGGGGAACGAATGAAGTCGAGTGTGGATCGAAAGGAGAAGGTCCCTAAGAATAAGGTTATCTATCCCTCTTGTACTTTTTTCTTGGAGAAATCGCTCGTGTGGAAAATCAACTTGAGAACGAGAAGATGAAGTCCGACAGACGTTTCCACATCTATTCTTGAAATTTCTTGTCT
Source organism: Agapanthus africanus (assembly GCA_030015575.1). NCBI lineage: Eukaryota > Viridiplantae > Streptophyta > Magnoliopsida > Asparagales > Amaryllidaceae > Agapanthus > Agapanthus africanus. Next base: position 99,780,782 of record CM057346.1, on the reverse strand, counting down.
GTTTATCCTTCGTGTTCTTGGAATTTCGAGGACGAAATTCTTTTGTAGTTGGGTATAATGTAACACCCGAGTTTATTTATACCAATTCCAGTTTCCGTATTTACTTATCCATGGTATTTTTTCTTGTTTTAGCGTGTTTGGGTGCGAATGGTATTTTACATATTACTTTGCATTCGACCCAACCTGCTTGCTTCAACCTGTTTAAATCTTATTTATAGATTACCTTGACTTGTTGCATGGACACGTGCATCTCATGTTTAGTACATACGGGTATTTTATCTAGTATCGCATCTTTTATCATATAACATTTTGAGTCACATAAAATATTTTAAAAATATAGTGCATGGCCTGCATGATACCCCTAGCCCTGTGGTAGCGTCCGTGCATCTGGTTTTCGTCCCGTTCAGTGAAACGGACGTGTTTGGATGGCTACGCGCATATACGTGCGTCCGTTCTTGGGGGTATGCATTTACCTTGACTGAGCATTCATTTTGAAATTTGGAAGTCGCGTATATTTTTTATATTTTTAATCTGAATTTTTAGACCCGACCCGGGTTTGTTTTGGAGTAAATTTGTATTTGCCAAAATCTAAAACCGGACTAATATTATATTCTTTATATATTCTAAACTATTATATAAATTTAACTAATATATATACATATTTACTCTTATATCAATCTTATATCAAACGGTTAAAATTTTATGTTAAGATTTTATTTTTATGTTAAGATTTTATTTACTAATAAATTAATATATTTGATAATGCAACCATCTCTCTCTCCCTCTCTTTCTTTCTCTTTCTTCTTCTCTCTCCTCCGCTCTCTCCCTCTCTCTCTCTATATATAAAATCGCCCTTCATGCGCTCAGCTTTGGATTAATGGCCTAAATTGTGCCGTATCAATTAATTATGATAGGATCCTCTCCTAGTAGCTGAACCACATTTGTAATATATAACCACTGGTTGGAAAATGGACTTCGCCCAGGGGTTTCAACAAGATGGGCTTCTTTTCTTTGCATCTCTTGTTTCTGTTTTGGTGTTTTTGTTGTCAACGGAATTTGTATTGTTGATCCGGTTTTACTAGTCGAGATGACTTCATTTGAGGAGAAATATCAAAAGAGAATCCATCAAGACAATATAAGACGTGAAAAGAAGGAATCTTCAATTCATGCAGGACATTAGACAGAACAATTTCGAATCTTGAGATGCAACTAGCCACAGCTAGAGCTGCAAAGGAAAGCAATAATGTGAAATCTCCAATCGCAGCAAGACCGTTGATGGATCAATCTAACGATCGTCCTAAAGTATTTTGTCATGGGAATAATTACTGCATTTAGCAGCATAGCACGAAGAGATTCGATCAGAGATAGTCGGATGCCTCAAGATCGCTGATCTTCTGACGCCGACGACGTTTCCCGACGACCCAGCAAGGACCTCTGACCCGTGTGAATCCACTGTTCGTCGTTTGGGCTCTTTCCGTGTACCGTGCGTACGTCGCGACTTTTCCCCGCCGACGCGTAACGTTCCGTTTTCCGTATCGCGACCCGTCGAGGCAAGTAATCTTGCTACATGCTATCTTATGAGTTTATAACTATTTATTGAATACTAGACTTATAGATTGAATCCATAGTCACCTATTTCAACGTAGCCGTTCGATATTCTGTTTATATCGTTAAATTCAGAACTTGAATTATAACCGTTGCATTTAATGTACTACACCTAGTAACCACATCTGTATGATAAATCACATAATAAGTATTTACATAGTCTATGGTACCCTTTCTATAGTTTACTCTATTGGACACCCGTGTGCATCTTTAACTTGTTTAGTTATAATTGCATCTGTTGAACCTATTTTACATATCATTGCATCTCTAGACTTCTTAATACATATTAACATGCTTTTAACGTCCATCTTGATATACTGTAATTAAGTAATGTTGAAACTATCCCTTAAGCGTAAAATGATAACCGTGCATCGATATAATTTATTCTGTACCTATTGGCACATCACATTACATGTTCCAGTTTATTATTCTGATATCACCCGTGCTTGTTCATTTATAACCATGTTTATGTTAGATTGATTTATGAGCACCCACACAACATTTTGTGATTCTTGACATGACCTGTTGCACTTCCTACTTGATATGACATGGTACCGTACACTCTTGACCTGACTTGACGCCTTTATACACTACTCGACTTGACCCGATGTACCATGGCTTTATCTGTTACCTGATCTTGTGTCTAATGCCAACAAACCTGACATGTAGTCCTCACGGACCGTTCCTGTTGTCTGTCCAGACAAAGCTGCTCTTACCTGATCCTGTGTTGGCATTAGTTCTTGATTACTGAATACCTGACTTGACATACACAACTTGGGGGTATGGGGAAATCAAAAGTGTAAACTAAAGTGTAACTTAAAAGGGTATTACTTGATCCGTGGTCCCGGGGGGTAACAGGACAGAGCCATTCGTGACTCTTACATATTCCTGATCCGTGGTCCCGGGGGGTATCGGGACAGAACCACTATTGGTTCACATATTCCTGATCCGTGGTCCCGGGGGGTAACGGGACATATCCTTTGAGTTACATGGAGGATTACTCAAATTGATTTCAAAGACTTTAGAACCGAAAACCTGATAGGACGGTTTAGTTTACTCACTGCACACTACCCTGCACTGCCCTGATTTATATTACTGTTACACCTGCTTTTCATTCATGATTATATTTGCATTGCCTGTTACCCTGTTTGTATGTTTATTTCTTGATGACATGACGCGCTGACATCTGGGTTTTGCATGGCCCAGATTCTTCTACCTTGTTGCAGACTAATCAGGAGTATTGCCGCTATTAGACGAGCGGTGAAGTATTCCTGTCGGTATGTAGTTTCACTTCCATGTGTTTTATTTATTGTATCTTTTGGCTTCCGCATATTGTTATTTCTTGACTCTTTACTCTGGCTTATGGACATGTACTAGATAGTTAGTTTAATTTCCTGTTCTTGATATCTCTACAGCCGTAATGTGACTGTGGAAGGATTTTTCCTATCCACAGGTAGCATGGTTGGCTATGTCACGTGCCCATCTTAGCGTACTCTGGGAAGCGGGGCGTGACACAACGAGTCCCCAATACAACCCTAGAAAACTCAACACTTGAGTGGAATTAAAAAATGCTCAGAAAAAAATGACAATAAAGGACCTAAGAATAAATATATGAAATATGAGGGACTAAGTCCAAATTTTGGCCGCGGAACCGCCGCCAAAACCTTGATTTGGCAGCGGTTCCGCGGTCATGTGAGTGACTTAGTGGACCGTACTTCACTGTAATTCTTAGTTTTTCCTGCTTGTTTTTCTGAGCATTTTTAATTCACAAAACCCATATTTTTGAAAAATGTCCAAAGAGGGGTAAACATCGGGGTTTCCGGGTCGATCGGACTTTAAACTTCGCTCAGACTTCGCCTAAAGCTCTAGCTTGGCTCTTATACCACTGTAGGGTTGCTATGCATGCGCACAAGGGTCTACGAGGCATCAACCATGCCCGATTAAAATTTTAGCCGTGCCGAACAACCAAAAGCCGGATCTTTAAACTAGAGTTTATGCGAAAACAAGTATGTTAAACACTTTAACACTAAGTGAGAGAGATTACAACCTTTGTAGATTCGGTCCTTCACTTCATAAGCTCCGTGTTGAGGTCTCTGAGCTGCGATCATCATGTTCCGGACTCTCGAGAGGCTCCACGAAGAGAAAGGTACAAGCTTGCTTCCGATCTTCGATAATAAAGATGATCTACCTTGAAGTTTCCATAACACAAGCTCTCACTCACTAAATGATGTGAACACCCTCATCTAAATGGCAAGGATAGATGAGGATGATGAAGTAGGATTTTTGCTCTCTTTTGTTTTGATTTTCTCACATATAAACATCACTTTTGAAAAAGCTAGTGAAGCTTTTCATGAAGAACTCAAGGAAGAAGATGAATGAATAATGATCAATCCTTTTTGTGATGAATAATGTAAAGATAAATATGATGAATAATAAAACCATGGTCAACTAAACCCTTGTAGAAATTTAACTAGGGCTAGGGTTTGGGTTGAGTTAAGAATGAGTCATTTGAAAATATCTAGCATAATATCTTTTCAAAGACAAAAGAAAAGCTTCTAGAATCTACTAGAAGTCTTAACCCTAATCGAAACCCTAACCATGTTTAAACTCCACAAAACATGTTGCATTAGTTATCATATCATGTTACAATATTATATATCACATATATAATTTTTATCGTAACAAAATAAAATAATACAATTAACATATATTTCATATATATCAATGTATTACCCGAGTGAGAAAAAGAATCTTTTAGTGAGCTAATATTAGTTAATGTAATTTAATATATCATATATATTATTATACATTAAATTATCGAATCAACACTTGATCCGACAATCCGGCTATATCGCATATAACCGACTAATACGATGACCCGGCTATATCACATATACCCGGTCGATATCTCATATCGCGAGAATCCATTATGGTATCACATACCGCATTATCCTCGATCCCGCACATATCACATATGTGCTCCTACTCCATTTTGCCTGAGCCAAGAAACCTCTGTGTAGGACTCTAAAGAATCGTCAATACGCCGGCAGTAGGTGATGATCATATCAAACACCCACAAGCTGCAAGCGGTCAGCTAAACGTAACAGCTACCCAGGTATTGAGCGCTTAAAAGATCAACAAGCAAGCATGTACATTCTCCTGTGAATCCAATCAGTAACACTCCCGTACAGTCCGGTCTCGTCGTCTGATATGTTGCATATCTCGTCTAGGGGTGGTAAACGTCAGACCCCAGTAGCTTGATAAGTCGTGTCGATATGAGGTCTATAACGGTTTAAGAAACTACTGATAACACTTACCAGTAAATCTCAGCAACCCTGGCCAGAGATTTCCAGTTATAGCCAATCAAACACAGCACAACATCAACTCCCTATACCGGGAGAGACGAATCCCCTCCTATCGCTCATTGCCTCCATGTGATTCGGGACTGTACCCAAAAGCCACCTTTTTGCACGCCCTCTTAGACGTGGTATGATGGAAATCAAAGCACAGTGGGAATCACACAAGACTCTATGACGATCTCGGGTCAACAGACTACTTTGTACCAGTGTCACCGGAGAACTGCCATCTGACATGAGGTATAATACCATCTGGGAGTTCTCGGCGAGTCCGTCCAGTGTACCCAATCTCCACTGAGCACCCGTACACTATCCTTGATGTCAAACACCGATGGATATGGGATCATCCATCGCCCATCATATGGGTCAAGATGCGTATACGCTAGTCTACTCTGGTGTATCGATGCCCTGTCTCGATACACCCTCGACTAGGAACAATCATAGGATGTACTCGCCGACTACCGTGTCCCCACTAGTATGATCTCATTATAGTCCCAGTAGTCGAGTACATATCCTAAGGGCTTTACCAACATGTAATATAGAGACAATCAGAGTACATATTAAGATAAAGTACAACCAGATAGCATACTATCATGTGGAGCAAGAAAGTCCTCCCTATATATGTCCTAGCATCCACTACAATATACATCGTATGTACAGTAATGGCCTCTAGGGCATACATATAACTATCAAGAAGGAGCAAGAGAGAATGAGAAAGAATCACCACCATGCTCTCATATGAGAATAGTAATAATAATAACTCAAGAAAATTGTGATGGTTAGTTGAAATGACCATTATCATTTTACATTTAATGCAATTTGCAAGAATCAAGAAGTATCTTGCAAAAGAAATGATCATGGTCAAATGGTCAACAAAAGTCAAATGGTCAACCTAACCATGGCACAATTATCCTTAATTAATATTATTAATCATATTTCTCATTCTCATTAGGGTTTAGAAAAAGTCAACTGTCAAAAACCCTAATGAGATTCCTCTGCCTCTGTCAACTGTGCATACACACCCGCATCCGTGTTTCGAGGAACACGAATACAATGAGACAAAACCAATCCCAAAACAAATACTAGGATCTGGCTTAAACCAAAGCCCGCTATTAAAAACTGCCCGGACACCAAACGTGCACAGTGAGCGTATGTGAACGAACCCTGTCGCAAAACCATGCGACCTCTACTCTGTTTTGCCCAAAGGCGAACAACCCTCTATGTGGGACTCTAAAGACTCAACACTACTCTGGCAGTGGGTTTAACCACAGGCCGCAAGCAGTACTAGCTGTACGTAACGGTCCCCAGGTAGATGCCGATAAGAAGACCGATGAGGTGAACCCATCCGAACTCCTACTGAGCCTGAATGTGACAATATCAGTACAGTCCAATCTGTTCATCTGAGAGTATCGCATATCAGGCCTAGGGGGCGGTAAACGTCAGTCCCCTAATAGCGGTACAAGTCATGTCGGAGTGTAGCCCAGAACACCCTGAGAAACTACTGGAAACACTACCAGTAAATCACGCTTGCCTTGGCTAGGGACTTTGTGTAATGGCTCTCCTAGACACAGCGCGATATCAACCCCCAATACCGGGAGAGACGAATCCTATCTAGCCGCCACTGCCTCCAAGTGCTTCGGGACTGCACCTAACTACTACCTGTTTGCACGACTCAATAAAGCCGTGGTAGGGTAGCAATCAAAGAACAGTGGGAACACACTTGAGGCGAAGTAGCAGTGTCAAGTCAACGAACTAAGCTGTACTCATGTCACCTGGAAACTGCTACCTGACGATAAGTATAATACCAACTAACAGTTCCCAACGAGTCATGTCCAGTGTACTCGTAACCCAACGAGCACCTGCATACTATCTCCAGTACGACTACTGATGGCTGTGGGACAGACCATCACCCCTGCTGGGATGAGAAGCGTATGCACCAGTCTACTCTGGAGTATCGATGCCCAGTCTCGATAATCCTACGACTAGAGACCTGTATAAGGATGTGCTTATAGACTACCCAGCCCCCACTAGTGTAATCGCCATCACAACGCCGGTAGTCAAGCAAAGATCCTGGGGGCTCCATCAATATATATTAGCAATATGTTAAAAGAAACATATACACATATTAAGATAGATACAAACCAAGTAGTATACTACTATATCGAGCAAGACTGTCGTCAATCCATGTATATATCTCAAGCTTTCAAAATGTAATATACAAACTAGTACTATACAATAATAGCCTCTAGGGCATACATATCCAACAATCTCCAACTTGCACTAAAGGCCAGTAATTGGTGTACCGCATACCCAACGTCTACACTAAGGACAGCTGCTGGCGTACCGCATACCCAATAGCTCAAAAAGTCGCTCAAACTGTGTTTAAGGGAGGGCCTTTTTGAATGGATCCGCCGTGTTGTTTTTAGTGTCTACCCTCCGTACCTCGATCTCCTGGCGATCAATGATCTCCCTGATCAGGTGATAGCTCCTTAAGATGTGTCTGGATTTCTGATGGGACCGTGGTTCCTTCGCTAAAGCTATAGCCCCATTGTTATCGCAATACAAAAGTATTGGGTCAATAATGGACGGAACCACCTGAAGTTCACTAATGAACTTGTCACGCCCCGCTTCCCAGAGTACGCAAGATTGGGCACGTGACATAGCCAACCATGCTACCTGTGGGTAGGAAATATCCATCCACTGTCACATTACGGTTGTAGAGATATCAAGAACAAAAATAATAAACTAATCTAATACATGTCCAAGTCCATAATAACAAGAATCAATAAACAATAAGTGCGGAAGCAAATGATCCAATGCAATAATAGAAAGGTACGTCCCGTAATGCGGGATCACACCTGAAAGTAAAATGCAATAAATGAACTAACCACTACAGAACTCACAAATCAGCCTGCTGGCTGAAGTACTCCTGCTCGGTCGTCGGTAGAGGTAAGGAATCTGGGCCATGCAAAACCCAGACGTCAGCGCGTCATGTCAACCAAATAATATAGTATAAACATGGTAATAAGCAATGCAGGTGGGAACACGAAATAAGCAATATTATGAAACAACAGTGCAGGGTAATGTGCAAAGGGTAACTAAACTGTTCTATCAGTTTTCTACTCTAAAGTCTTTGAAACCAATTGATGAATCGTCGATGTAAATCAATAGTATCCCGTGCGTGCCCGGGACCACGGTCAAGATCCTCGGGGCTGAATCCGAGACGTGCCGCTAAGCAGTAAAAGGTAGTAGGATGGGCGAGTGATGTCAGCATCAACACTCCGGGGCTGGCCAAGCCCGTAAGACTGATCAGAACATGTATCGAACTGTTGAGTTACAAGTCGGTTTCACCTTTGATTTCCCCATACCCCCAAGCTATGTATGTCAGGTCAGGTATTCAGTAGTCAAGGACTAATGCCCACAAAATCAGGTAAAGTAGGTCTGTCTGGATAGACAGCAGGAATGGTCAGGTTTGTCGGCATTAGGCATGAGATCAGGTAACAGGTCAGGTAATGTATGAAGGTGTCATGTCATGTCAAAAGTGTACGGTACCATATCATGTCAAGTAGGAAGTGTAACAGGTCATGTCAGGAAGCACAAGATGTCATGTGGGTGCTCATAATCAAACTATCATAAACATGTGTATAAAATAAACAAGCATGAGTACTATTAGAACAATAAACTGGAACATATAATATGATAGGCAAATAGATATAATTTCAAGGATATGGATGCACAGTTATTGATTAGGGTTACACTTATAGTTCCAATATTAATTAGGATGCAATTTATTAAATATGGAGTATTAATATCATACTATTATGTAGTAATGTGATCTATGGATGCAATTATATTTATCTTAAATGCGATGGATGCAAACGGGTATCCGAAGAGTTATAAAACTATAAAATGGTAGTGTGGGATGTACAACTAAGCAATATGTGATATAAATATTTATATAATAATATTAATATGGATAGCATATTCAAAGCGATTAGTAACTATAAAAGCTGTATTGATTAACCATGCACAAGAAGGTTCCGTTCAGAAATTCAGCGTCACCCTAATTTGTAAAATAGCTTAAAAATAACAAACGTTCTCCAAAAGAGACGTATCTTATACCAAAACAAAGATAATTCAATAAGGTTTTCAGTTTTATAAGTATAAGCATCTCAGGTTATCCCTACAAAAAGTTATGAATATTCAAAGTTGAAAGTTTGCTGCTGGAATTTCCCTGGACAGCAGTTTAAAGGCATTTTCATTTGCATTTTATGTTATTTAAACAATTTATTTTGCAAGTAAATATTTCATAGAGTTATAGTATTCTGAATTAGCTTCGTAACGAACTAAAGAACGTATACTAATGATTTTTCTATGATTTATAATGAATTTTATAAGATAAGGTGTACAGTAAATTTCAGATTTGTCATATCCGATTTTTCAACGATATTTCATATGTAAACTATAAGATTTTCAAATGTATAATATTATAAAATGAAGATTATAAAAGTATATAGCATGTAGCAAGATTAACTTGCCTCGATGGGTCGCGAATCGGGAAAACGGAACGTTAACCGTCGGCGGGGAAAACTCGCGACGGCGCACGGTTCACGGAATGAACCCAAACGACGAACAAAGGAACCACACGGGTCGGGGTATCTCGCTGGAACGTCGAGAAACGTCACCGGCACGACGGAATTCCGGCAACAAAAGAACAGTTAAAAGAAATGAGAAACGAGACATGAAGCAAGAAGAGAAAAATGATAAAGAGAAGTACGAGAGAATATATGAGGGAGAGGGAGAGAGAGGAAAAAGTGGAGAGAGAGAGAGAAAGTGGGGCCCACGGGGTTAAAGGGGAGGTTGCGATTGGCTGAGAGAATAAATTAAGAAGGATATAAAGATTGTAAAAATATTATATGGTTAACTTAAAGATTTAAAAGATAGGTAATGAATAGTAAGATATCAGGTTAGTTAGAAAAATATATGCGATGGTTTTAATAATATTAAAATTTAGGATTTTGGCGCCAAATGAAACATTTCCAAATTGCGCCCGGGTTGGGTCCAAAAATTCGAAATTCAAATAATAGGATTTTAGGCGGGTTCCAAATTTTAAAATGAAATGTTTTATGATTAAAAAGCATACTCCCAAAACGGACACACGCACGTGCACGTAGCCATCCAAACTCGCCCGTTTCACTGAACGGGACGAGAATACAATGCACGGACGCTACCACGAGGCTAAGGGTGTCAAGTAGGCCAAGAAGAATATTTTCAATTTTATTTTAGGTGCTAAAATTTGTTATATGCAGAATGACTTAGCCGGTTAACATTGTGCAATAAGAACCAAACAAGCAAGATAAATGAAATGAGCAATGCCAAACACTCAACCAGTAACAGAAATAGTATTATTGGGCTCGGGTGTTACATCATACCCAACTACAAAAAGAATTTCGTCCTCGAAATTCCAAGAATTCAAGATAGATAACTACAGGAAAAGGTGAGGAAACTTCTGCCGGATCTCGTCTTCTCGCTCCCAAGTGGATTCTCCATGCGATCGATTACCCCAAGAGACTAGCACAAGGGGGATAACCTTGTTCTTAAGAACCTTTTCTCTTCGATCCTTGATTTCAACTGGTCGCTCCTCAAAAGTCAAGTCTTCTCGTACTGTTAGCTCCGAATGATCCAAAACGTGTGTTTCATCTCGAACATACTTACGGAGTTGAGATACGTGAAACATATCATGCACATTTGCCAAGGACTGTGGTAACGCCAAACGATATGCTACCTCACCAACACGCTCCACGATCTCAAGGGTCCAACGAACCGAGGACTGAGCTTTCCTCGCCTTCCAAAACGAATCACCCCTCTAGTCGGTGATATCTTCAAGAACACCAAATCACCCACGGTGAATTCTAGAGGTCTTCTCGATGTGTCAGCCCAACTCTTCTGTCTGTCTTGTGCTGCCTTCATATGATTTCTGATAGTGTTAACCTTCTCAACTGTCTGCATCACCAAATCTGGTCCCAACAATTTTCGTTCACCGACATCATCCCAACAAATAGGTGAACGACATTTACGACCATACAAAGCTTCAAACGGAGCCATCTGGGTAGTTGCCTGAAAACTGTTGTTGTAAGAAAACTCCACCAAGTGTAGATGATCCTCCCACGAACCCTTGAAGTACAACATGCATGCTCTCAACATATCATCAAGAGTTTGGATCGTTCTCTCCGACTGACCATCAGTTTGAGGATGATAAGCTGTGCTAAACTTCAATCGAGTCTCCAAACTTTCCTGTAAACTCCTCCAGAAGTGTGATAAGAACCGAGTGTCCCGATCGGACACGATGCTCACCGGTACGCCATGCAATCTTACAATCTTCTGCATGTACCGCTCTGCCAAAGTCTCCGTTGATTGACCAACCTGGAAAGGAATAAAGTGAGCTGCCTTGGTCAATCGATCGACAATCACCCATACTGCATTGTTGCTATTTGGACTTCGCGGTAAAGCCGTCACGAAATCCATGGTTATATGTTCCCACTTCCACTGAGGAATCGGAAGTGGTTGCAACAAACTAGCAACCCTTTGGTGTTCAGCCTTGACTTGCTGACATACCTGCACTTAGCCACGAAGCGAGCAATCTCCCGTTTCATGCCTTCCCACCAGAAATGCTGTCGAATATCTCGGTACATCTTTGTACCTCCTGGATGTATAGAATAAGCTGAACTGTGTGCCTCCTTCATAAGCTCTTCACGAACATCCCCCTTTGGCACACACAAACGGCTACCATACCTCAACGAACCATCTTCGTAGACCAGTAAATCTGTTCGTAGTCCAGCCTCAACCCGCTCTCGAAACTTCTGCAGTCTAGGATCCTGCGATTGTGCCGCTTTAATCTTCTCAACCAAGGACAACTGTACTTGCAACTGCATCAACTGTCCCGTAGAATGTGGTAGCACAACTTCCAAGTCAAATCTTCGAAAATCTGCAATGATCTCCCCCTGTGTAGTTAACACCTGAATTGCTGGTAACCGACTAAGCGCATCCGGCACAACATTAACCTTCTCCGGATGGTACTTAAGATCAAGATCGTAGTCAGCCATCAGCTCCAACCATCTACGCTGCCTCATGTTAAGCTCCTTCTGTGTAAACACATACTTCAAGCTCTTATGATCTGTAAAAACTTCGACTCTTTCCCCCAAAAGGTAGTGTCTCCAAATCTTCAAAGCGAAAATCACAGCCGCACGCTCCAAGTCATGAGTTGGATAATTCTTCTCATGGGTCTTCAACTGTCTCGATGCGTATGCTACAACCTTCCCATGCTGCATCCAAACACATCCCAATCCTTTCCCAGATGCGTCGCTATGAATCACTAGTCCTCCGGAATTGTCTGGTACGGTCAGGATAGGGGCGGTTATCAACTTCTGCTTCAACGTCTCAAAAGCCAACGCACACTTATCCGTCCATACAAAAGGTACCTCCTTGCGCGTAAGCTTGGTCAACGGTTCTGCCAAACGAGCGAAGTTCTCCACAAATCTCCAGTAGTATCCGGCTAATCCAAGGAAACTTCTTATCTCAGCTACATTCCTTGGAATAGGCCAATCTCGAACTGCTGCAATCTTTTCGGGATCGACGGCGATTCCATCGCCCGACACAACATGCCCCAGAAACTTCACTTCTTCCAGCTAGAATTCGCACTTACTCATCTTCGCGAATAACTTCTCTTGCCTCAGCGTCTGCAGTGCGATCCTTAAATGCTCAGCAGGCTCCTCCGGACTCTTCGAGTATACCAGAATATCGTCAATGAATACCACAATAAACTGGTCCAAGAATGGTGAAAAGATCTTGTTCATCAAATCCATGAATATTGCCGGCGCATTAGTCACTCCGAAGGGCATCACTAGATACTCGAAATGTCCATATCGAGTCCGAAACGCCGTCTTGCAAATGTCTTCTGCTCTCACTCGGACCTGATGATATCCTGATCGCAAATCCAGTTTCGAGAATACCCTCGCGCCACTAAGCTGCTCAACAAGTTCTCCAATGCGAGGGATCGGGTACTTGTTCTTAATAGTCACCCGGTTCAACTCTCGATAATCAATGCACATCCTTCTCGTGCCGTCCTTCTCCTTTACTAAAAGAACTGGGGCTCCCCAAGGTGAGTTGCTGCTTCGAATCCAACCCTTCTCGAGTAATTCACCAACTTGTTTCTTAACTTCTTCCAATTCCACCGGTGCCATCGGATAATAAGATTTTGATACTGGCGCTGCACCAGGAATAAGGTCAATCGCGAACTCCACATCTCGCTTCGGCGGTAAGCCCGATATATCTTCAAATACGTCCATAAAATCGCGAACAACTGCCGGCTCTTCATTACTATCAACTTCCATAGCTGCAAGAACACTGTTTGTCGGCCTAGCCCTAAACTCGACTGGCCCGACAGAACTGCTTCCTTACCGCAACTGCTGTCTACATTGTTGGCCACGAAAGGTCCAGCAAGACTACTGAGTCTCGTCCATTCTGCTGCATGCACGTCCACGGTTGCTCCATTCTGCCTTAGTCCGATGAACTTCTCTTCCATTTCCTCCGCGCAGTCCGCGGAAGGACTTCTCCAGTAAACTCTTAGAGAAATCCGCCCACTGCTTGGCCTGGGGCAAGCGGTTCTCCTCCACAAGCCACCACTCTCGGGCGTAATCCACTAGTTGAATGCGCACTACATCAACTCCTTTGTCCTCTGGAATCTGTGCCGCAATCAGCAAATTCTCCGTGTCACTAGCCACTGCTCGGCTGGCAACGGCTCCTCCAGACCAGTGAAAGTAGACGGACCCAAAAGTCTGAAATCTGCTACAGTCCCTACTCGTTCGACTGGTCTAGTTCCATCATTGTTTACAGACTGCTGAACGATCTGCAAACCTTCCTGAAACGAATCTGCTATTGCTGGATCAGCTCAGTCTGTCTCTTTGATTTCCAGCATTCCTCTTATCACTCCAAGCATGGCGGCTTCGTTCACACGCCTCTGGTAAGTCTTCAACTTCTTACCTGTCATAATCCTGAACTCAAAACACCCAACATTAGCATGATGATAGATTCTGAATATGGATCAAGGCTAGAACTCCAAGATACTTAAATAGAGTACTGCATTGTAGCTATGCCGCGGTATCATAGCCGCAATTACTTAACTCCACCCAAGTCGCCCAAGTCCTAGGGATAACAAGAAATCAGGTTTCCGAGTCGACATGCAAAGTAAGTTTGCACGTCGTAAAAGATATAATCAGGAAGAATGTGATTCAAGAATGGTAAAACGGTCAATGTGGCTGGACATGTTTCCTAAACACGGGTATTCTGATTCGTGTATTGGGTACAATACCCAACTACAAAAGAATCAACCCGACTAACCTATGGCTCTGATACCAAAAGAACCATGGCACGCCCCGATTCCCAGAGTACGCAAGATTGGGCACGTGACATAGCCAACCATGCTACCTGTGGGTAGGAAATATCCATCCACTGTCACATTACGGTTGTAGAGATATCAAGAACAAAAATAATAAACTAATCTAATACATGTCCAAGTCCATAATAACAAGAATCAATAAACAATAAGTGCGGAAGCAAATGATCCAATGCAATAATAGAAAGGTACGTCCCGTAATGCGGGATCACACCTGGAAGTAAAATGCAATAAATGAACTAACCACTACAGAACTCACAAATCAGCCTGCTGGCTGAAGTACTCCTGCTCGGTCGTCGGTAGAGGTAAGGAATCTGGGCCATGCAAAACCCAGACGTCAGCGCGTCATGTCAACCAAATAATATAGTATAAACATGGTAATAAGCAATGCAGGTGGGAACACGAAATAAGCAATATTATGAAACAACAGTGCAGGGTAATGTGCAAAGGGTAACTAAACTGTTCTATCAGTTTTCTACTCTAAAGTCTTTGAAACCAATTGATGAATCGTTGATGTAACTCAATAGTATCCCGTGCGTGCCCGGGACCACGGTCAAGATCCTCGGGGCTGAATCCGAGACGTGCCGCTAAGCAGTAAAAGGTAGTAGGATGGGCGAGTGATGTCAGCATCAACACTCCGGGGCTGGCCAAGCCCGTAAGACTGATCAGAACATGTATCGAACTGTTGAGTTACAAGTCGGTTTCACCTTTGATTTCCCCATACCCCCAAGCTATGTATGTCAGGTCAGGTATTCAGTAGTCAAGGACTAATGCCCACAAAATCAGATAAAGTAGGTCTGTCTGGATAGACAGCAGGAATGGTCAGGTTTGTCGGCATTAGGCATGAGATCAGGTAACAGGTCAGGTAATGTATGAAGGTGTCATGTCATGTCAAGAGTGTACGGTACCATATCATGTCAAGTAGGAAGTGAAACAGGTCATGTCAGGAAGCACAAGATGTCATGTGGGTGCTCATAATCAAACTATCATAAACACGTGTATAAAATAAACAAGCATGAGTACTATTAGAACAATAAACTGGAACATGTAATATGATAGGCAAATAGATATAATTTCAAGGATATGGATGCACAGTTATTGATTAGGGTTACACTTATAGTTCCAATATTAATTAGGATGCAATTTATTAAATATGGAGTATTAATATCATACTATTATGTAGTAATGTGATCTATGGATGCAATTATATTTATCTTAAATGCGATGGATGCAAACGGGTATCCGAAGAGTTATAAAACTATAAAATGGTAGTGTGGGATGTACAACTAAGCAATATGTGATATAAATATTTATATAATAATATTAATATGGATAGCATATTCAAAGCGATTAGTAACTATAAAAGCTGTATTGATTAACCATGCACAAGAAGGTTCCGTTCAGAAATTCAGCGTCACCCTAATTTATAAAATAGCTTAAAAATAACAAACGTTCTCCAAAAGAGACGTATCTTATACCAAAACAAAGATAATTCAATAAGGTTTTCAGTTTTATAAGTATAAGCATCTCAGGTTATCCCTACAAAAAGTTATGAATATTCAAAGTTGAAAGTTTGCTGCTGGAATTTCCCTGGACAGCAGTTTAAAGGCATTTTCATTTGCATTTTATGTTATTTAAACAATTTGTTTTGCAAGTAAATATTTCATAGAGTTATAGTATTCTGAATTAGCTTCGTAACGAACTAAAGAACGTATACTAATGATTTTTCTATGATTTATAATGAATTTTATAAGATAAGGTGTACAGTAAATTTCAGATTTGTCATATCCGATTTTTCAACGATATTTCATATGTAAACTATAAGATTTTCAAATGTATAATATTATAAAATGAAGATTATAAAAGTATATAGCATGTAGCAAGATTAACTTGCCTCGATGGGTCGCGAATCGAGAAAACGGAACGTTAACCGTCGGCGGGGAAAACTCGCGACGGCGCACGGTTCACGGAATGAACCCAAACGACGAACAAAGGAACCACACGGGTCGGGGTATCTCGCTGGAACGTCGAGAAACGTCACCGGCACGACGGAATTCCGGCAACAAAAGAACAGTTAAAAGAAATGAGAAACGAGACATGAAGCAAGAAGAGAAAAATGATAAAGAGAAGTACGAGAGAATATATGAGGGAGAGGGAGAGAGAGGAAAAAGTGGAGAGAGAGAGAGAAAGTGGGGCCCACGGGGTTAAAGGGGAGGTTGCGATTGGCTGAGAGAATAAATTAAGAAGGATATAAAGATTGTAAAAATATTATATGGTTAACTTAAAGATTTAAAAGATAGGTAATGAACAGTAAGATATCAGGTTAGTTAGAAAAATATATGCGATGGTTTTAATAATATTAAAATTTAGGATTTTGGCGCCAAATGAAACATTTCCAAATTGCGCCCGGGTTGGGTCCAAAAATTCGAAAATCAAATAATAGGATTTTAGGCGGGTTCCAAATTTTAAAATGAAATGTTTTATGATTAAAAAGCATACTCCCAAAACGGACACACGCACGTGCACGTAGCCATCCAAACTCGCCCGTTTCACTGAACGGGACGAGAATACAATGCACGGACGCTACCACGAGGCTAAGGGTGTCAAGTAGGCCAAGAAGAATATTTTCAATTTTATTTTAGGTGCTAAAATTTGTTATATGCAGAATGACTTAGCCGGTTAACATTGTGCAATAAGAACCAAACAAGCAAGATAAATGAAATGAGCAATGCCAAACACTCAACCAGTAACAGAAATAGTATTATTGGGCTCGGGTGTTACAGAACTTTTTTATCCAGACCGCCTCTTTTGTGGCATCGCTTGCAACAATGTATTCAGCCTCCATCGTCGAGTCTGCGACGGTATCCTGTTTGGAACTTTTCCAACACACCGCCCATCCGTTGAGGGTAAACACAAAACCCGAGATAGACTTGCTGTCGTCCTTGTCACTCTGGAAGCTTGAATCGGTAAAGGACTCGACCCTGAGGTCTCCATTACCGTAAACCAGGAACATCTCCTTAGTCCTTCTTAGGTACTTGAGAATGTTCTTCACTGCTGTCCAGTAGTTCTCACCTGGGTCTGACTGATACCGGCTCACCACGCTTAGTGCGTAAGCTACATCTAGTCTTGTACATAGTATCGCATACATTATAGATCCTACCGCCGAAGCATAGGGTATAGTGCTCATGCGAACCCTCTCCTCGTCAGTCTTGGGAGACATCTTCTTGGAGAGGGTGATTCCGTGCAATGCTGGTATATTACCACGTTTGGAATCTTCCATACTAAATCTCTTTAGTATGGTCTCTATGTACCTGGACTGCGAAAGTCCCAGTAATCTCTTGGATCTATCTCTGTAGATCCTGATCCCCAGTATGCATATGGCATCACCCAGGTCCTTCATGGAGAACCGTTGTGACAAGAATAGCTTGACCGATTGTACCATAGGAACATCATTTCCTATCAAAAGAATGTCGTCCACGTACAACACTAGGAATACGACAGTTCGTCCTACAATCTTCGTATAGATACAAGGTTCGTCTTCGTTCTTGATGAAATCAAATTCCTTGATTGCCTCATCAAAATAGATGTTCCAGCTCCGCGATACCTGCTTTAATCTATAAATGGATTTAAGCAACTTGAACACCTTCCCACTGCTCCCACTGTCTACAAAACTTTCTGGCTGATTCATATAACCGCACTCTTCCAAACTGTCGTTTAGAAAAGCCGTTTTTACGTCCATCTGCCAGATCTCATAGTCATGGAAGGCAGCAATGGCAAGTAAGATTCGAATGGATTTGAGCATAGCCACTGGAGAAAAAGTTTCGTCATAGTCCAAACCAGGTCTTTGACGAAAACCTTTTGCAACGAGTCTAGCCTTATAGGTTTCCACCTGCCCATCTACACCAAGTTTCCTTTTATAGATCCATTTGCATCCAACGGGTTTTATCCCAGGTGGAGCAATATCCAAGGTCCACACTTTATTGGTGTACATGGACTCCATTTCGGATCGCATAGCATCCAGCCACTTATCAGAGTCCCTACTGATAATGGCCTGCCTGAAACTGGTAGGATCATCTTCTTCCAAGATGCAATCCTCTCGATCCCCGTCTATGAGAAAACCGTAGTATCTCTCGGGCGGATGAGAAATCCTACCAGATCTGCGGAGTGGCTGAGGTTCGTCTGGGGTTATTGAATCCAATGGTTCCTCCAAATCTTCAGTTACATTTTATGGTTCATGGATTTCTCCCAGTTCTACCGAACTCCCACTAGTTTCTTTTGCAAAAAACTCCCTTTCTAAAAAGGTAGCATGGCGAGATACAAACACCTTCTGTTCCTCAGTGTGGTAGAACAGATATCCTAGTGAATCTTTAGGATATCCCACAAATTTACATAGAACTGACCGTGCCTCTAGCTTGTCCGGTTTCTGTGTTTTCATATAGGCCGGACAACCCCATATCTTAAATCGCTTAAGATATGGATTTCGTCCACTCCATACTTCATATGGAGTCTTAGGCACAGATTTGGATGGAACGTAGTTCAGTAGGTATGCCGCTGTCTGAAGCGCATGTCCCCAGAATGAAAGAGGAAACTCAGCACTATTCATCATGGAGCGAACCATATCCAATAGGGTACGATTCCTCCGCTCCGATACACCGTTGTGCTGTGGTATATAAGGAGGAGTAAGCTGAGAGAGAATTCCATTCTCTTTTAAGTAATCTAGGAATTCCTTGCTTAAGTACTCCCCTCCCCTATCCGATCGGAGGATCTTGATACTTTTGCCAGTCTGGTTCTCTACTTCGTTTCTGAATTCCTTGAATTTCTCAAAAGCTTCAGATTTGTGTTTCATAAGATACACATATCCGAATCTAGAGAGATCGTCAGTGAATGTGATAAAGTACGAGAACCCACCCCTTGCATGTATAGACATCGGACCACACACATCACTGTGTATGAGTCCCAAGAGCTCTGCTGCCCTTTCTCCATGTCCGGTGAACGGAGATTTGGTCATCTTTCCTTTGAGACAAGACTGACAAGTTTCATAAGATGAAAATTCGAACGTATTCAAGAGTCCATCTTTATGCAACTTACTTAGTCTTTTCTCTCCAATATGACCAAGTCTACAATGCCACAAGTAGGATTCATTCGTATCTAAACTCTTCCTCTTGCGTGTGTTTTGTACATTGAGAACTGTATTATGATTTAGAATATAGATACCATTACACAGTGTACCTTCTGCAACCAGTACCTTATCAAGGTAAATGTTCATGATATTTCTATCAAGAACAAAGTTATATCCATCTTTATCAAGTAAAGACACTGATATTATGTTGCAAACCATGGAAGGTACATAGTAGCAATTGCTCAAAATCATAGCATTGCCATTTAGCAACACTAGGTGATATTCACCAACGGCTGCAGCATTAACTTGTGCTCCGTTACCTACCATGAGGGACATATCACCAGGTGCAACTTTCCTACTTTTTCTCAGTCCCTGCAATAAATTACAGATATGAGATCCTGATCCGGTATCAAGTACCCAGGAGGTAGGGCTGACCGAAAAGCAGTTCTCAATTACAAGAACACCTGAAGTAAATGCAATATTATGCTTCTTCTTCAACTGGGTATCCTTGGAATCCATACAATCCTCTTTCCCTTGCTCATACTTATGACTGTTGTCGTAAGTTAGAGCCGAACCGATGTTCCCCAGCCCCGAATAAGAATTCGGATCGGTCAAGCGATACATTTTATTATCTTGATTAGGGCGTGAAATAGTTGCTACCTGGAGAGAGAGAAAAGAAACACTCAGCGTGCGCTCTAGCAAGATTAGATTGGTTATTAATTTATCTAACCAGGATGGCTCCCACTGTTTCCTCAAATTCTTCTTCAAACCCTAAAAGAAGAACTAGTCAGGATTAATCGCACGTCACAATACTTGCTTAACCTTTCAGCCAGGCTAGTGTTGGTACTTCGAGGGAGGTTTTCCAACGCTTTCGCGAAGTTCCTTAATTACATAACCTCTTTTTCCTGGAGGCGTAGCCCCGCTAACACCGTTCTAGACACCTACTTGGTTTATAGCATTGATTGTTAAGTGAAATAATCTCCCGAGAGTAATCCAACTCATCAGTGGGATCGGAATCCAACTATCATTGTGTGATGACCAAGATGGAATCCACTCTAGTCAGCACACTCCAGAAGGTATGCTAAATCTGCAAGTTTCCTGTATATTTGAAACTCCCGATGTGGTTTTTGCCCCTGGGACACTAGTGACCTTGACGGAGTCAACAAATCAAAGAGTCCTAGTCAAGTTCAACCCATCATTATCTGGATTGCATTAAACCCACCCGCATAATCCTTGACGGAGTCAACAAGGTTATACGACTGTCCTAACCAATCCCATATAGTGCTACAAACAAGCACCACTCAGCTACCGTACACTACGCCTTGACAGAGTCAACAAACGCAGCACGAATACTAAGTGTTACTTGTAAGAAATGACGGAGGGCTACGGCTGGGTTATTAGCGAAAAACCCGTTAACGTAATGAACTTGATATCGTTGAAGGAACCTGAGTGGTTTTACAAATATATATAGTGGCGAAAACTTTTGCTAAAGAGGTCACTCCCGGTGAAGGGATCTCGACTCTTTCCTCGTAGAATGAGGTGCAGGATATTCCAACTGAATACCGCGATGCAAAGCAAGAATAATCGACTATAGTGAAAGTATTACGTTGACGCAAACTTTTACTCAAGGGGTCACTCCCGATAAAGGGATCTCGGCCCTTGCCTCATCGAATGAGGTGCTGGATATTCCAAACTGAATACCACTGTGCAAAGCAAAAGAGAACGTCTGTAATGTCTGTTTTTAAAACTTGGTTCCAACAATATCTTTTAGGTTTGTTTTTCTTTGCATTAATATAATGCGTCCCATCAGTTAAGTTAATTCTACCATTGCAGAAAACAACGAAAATATAACGTACGCTTATGCCATTCGCATTCGCCACTGGGCCCCGTCATCACCCGTTAGGTTACTTAACTAACGACAGAGCGGGGGCTGGACTAGCGTGGATGAAAAACATAAGCAACGCCTACTAGATATCATATATAGATATATACATTCGTCAGATGCAATGATAGCCATTCCAGATCACAGATGAACACATTGGATATGCTAGGAATCCGCGTTTCATTCGAGCATGCAACGAAAGACGGATTACACGGTCGCAATGAATAGCCAAACCCCACCTTAGACCCCTACGGGTGAGGGAAACTACCCGCCAAGTACCCGAAGTGAAGCAACCTCCCTCAACAACGTGAGTAGGCCACTCGGCACTTCAAAGTACCTGGTAGTTTATGCACCCCTCCTTGGGTCTATCCTAGGAGCAAAAACAGTAAAAGAAATAATATACAATGGCGACTACAACCTCAACCCAGATGTGCGGCCATAAAATAATATTACATCAATTTACAATTTACATCAAATGAAAGATAAAGAAATTATCATCTCACAACCCCGGCTATTCATCCGCGACAATCCAACAAGTTCATATACACAATCCAACATCACAGATCACAGATATGCACAACTCCCACTTATCGACGTATAGCGATTAGTCGACATTCAGTACATATATCACATTACAGATATAACTAATTAGCTAAAGTTTATAGAATTTCGATCAATATTCCAATTTGAAACTACCCCAAATACAATACTGTTCTCTGAAGAATCTAGACAGAAACAAATCATCTTAAAAATCATAAAACATCAGTCTGAACACACTGCAGGAAAAACGAGTCGCGACCAAGTCGACTCGGCCGCGGATCCACGGCGAAACGCTTGGTTTCGCCGCGCTTCCGCGGCAGTCTGATCGAGTCATGGGCTCGGTTTTCTTGGGTGTTCTTAAAAAACCCTGCACGTATTTTTCAGGTGTGTGGAAATATTTTTAGACCTGTTTTTAAAAACGGCAGAAAGCACAAGATTTTGATGTATTTTGCGATTTTTTTTCCGGATCGAAGTTCTAAACACTTTGCTAACATGTTAGTTGTTGTTTAGCTAGGCTCTGATACCACTATTAGGTCCACGTTACCCACCCCGGTGCTTACGGGGAGACGGAATAGGTAAAAACTGATTTTTTAACACAAGGTAACATGGACTAAAAAATAGAGGATCTTTGCTAAACAAAAACTAACAAACTAACTACAAGTTCTAGCTACTAGGTTAGATGGTTATACCTAGATCTTGAACTCCTTCTCTTCTTGTTGTGGTCCTCCTTCTTTCTTGCTCCTTGGAGTGGTGTAGACGGCTCCTCCTCTTCGTCTTCTCTTTGCCGAAGAAAGATCCACCAGAAGGCCTCTACCTTGAGCTCCTGCCTCAACCAAGAGGTAACTAGAGTGCTTGGCTTGCTAGACTAAGAACCCTAGAATGAGTATAGAGTTGTCTTGATGGTTTTATCTCACAAAGCTCATGTTTTTCAACACATGAAAGAAGAGAGCTTTGAGAGAGGAAGAGGGAGAGCTTTGCATGAGAGAGAAGGAGCAAGAGAGAATGAGCAAGAATCACCACCATGCTCTCATATGAGAATAATAATAATAACTCAAGAAAATTGTGATGGTTAGTTGAAATGACCATTATCATTTCACATTTAATGCAATTTGCAAGAATCAAGAAGCATCTTGCAAAAGAAATGATCATGGTCAAATGGTCAACAAAAGTCAAATGGTCAACCAAAGTCAAATGGTCAAGCTAACCATGGCACAATTATCCTTAATTAATATTATTAATCATATTTCTCATTCTCATTAGGGTTTAGAAAAAGTCAACTGTCAAAAACCCTAATGAGATTCCTCTGCCTCCGTCAACTGTGCATACACACCCGCATCCGTGTTCCGAGGAACACGAATACAATGAGACAAAACTAATTCCAAAACAAATACTAGGATCTGGCTTAAACCAAAGCCCGCTAGTAAAAACTGCCCGGACACCAAACGTGCACAAGTGCGCGTATGTGAACGGACCCTGTCACAAAACCATGCGACCTCTACTCTGTTTTGCCCAAAGGCGAACAACCCTCTGTGTGGGACTCTAAAGACTCGACACTACTCTGGCAGTGGGTTTAACCACAGGCCGCAAGCGGTACTAGCTGTACGTAACGGTCCCCAGGTAGATGCCGATAAGAAGACCGATGAGGTGAACCCATCCGAACTCCTACTAAGCCTGAATGTGACAATCTCCGTACAGTCCGGTCTGTTCATCTGAGAGTATCGCATGTCGGGCCTAGGGGGCGGTAAACGTCAGTCCCCTAATAGAGGTACAAGTCGTGTCGGGGTGTAGCCCAGAACACCCTGAGAAACTACTGGAAACACTACCAGTATATCTCGCTTGCCCTGGCCAGGGACTCTGTGTAATGGATCTCCTAGACACGGCGCGATATCAACCCTCAATACCGAGAGAGACGAATCCTGTCTAGCCGCCACTGCCTCCAAGTGCTTTGGGACTGCACCCAACTACTACCTATTTGCACGACTCAATAGAGCCGTGGTAGGGTAGCTGTAAGTCTACGCTAGCGCCCCGGCCGTCTACAGACGCCAAATGCGGAACAAAAACTTTTAAACTGGCGCTATCGTATACTTTAACCCGGATCTGCCATTATTGCTAAACTAACAAACTGTAAAGAGTGTAGAAAGGTTATACCGAACGATCCGAGTCCTTCGTTCTTCAACCATCATCCCACGCTCCGTTGCGGCTGCTCCGATCTCGTCGATCTCTGATCTGCTCGTCCAGGTGGCACCACATCACTGATTCTTTAAACGGGCTCCCGCCTCTGACTCGAGGCAACTCGGTCGTCAAGTTTGCTAAAAGAGACGATCAAGATTGATGTAGAGAATGAGTAGATGACTTTGTCTCACTTCGTCCAAGTCCGTGGACGATCGGTTAATGAAGCTGCCATTTTTATCGGGTGATGGAATGAAAGAGGTAATGAAATTTCCATACACCCTTAACCATAGTCTTTTCTCTCCAAAAATGAAATCATTCTCTCTCTCTTCTCACTCAAGGGGCCGGCCACCATTTATGCAAGAGGGAGGTGATGGTAGGAGGAGGGAGGTGACCATTAGAAATAATATCATGAACAAAAGATCTTAACCAAAACAAAATGCTTTAATGTTAAAGCATGAGTCATAAACCTAGTCATCATGCATTAATGAACCATTAAATGCATCCAATGAAAACTCAACACCAATTAATCCTAGTCACCTCATCTAGATGCTTCTAGAACACTGACTCACCTCAACTGAAGAAAAGATAAATCCGTCTTTAACCGAATGTTAAAAGACGGCTGATAGAAAACTGGAAACTGGCAACTTCCAAAAGTGATCCTGAAACGACTTTCAGGATAACCCCGAAACTGTATAAATACACCCGCATTTGTATTACGACCGAATACAAATACAACTGAGACAAAGATATTATACCTACTCAATACAATACTCGGATCCGGCTTAAACCAAAACCGACCAGTATCATCTGCCCGAAAAATAACACGTGCGTAAACGCACGTGCATTTTCCGAACCCTGCCATAAAACCATACGGCCTCTACAACGTTTCGCCCGAACTTGGGAAACTGTCTGTGGGGGACTCTAATGACTCGTCAGTACCCTGGCAGTGGGTTTAACCACAAACCGTCAGCGGCACTAGCTATGCGTAACGGCTGCCCATGGACTGACCTCAAGGGAGACCGATGAGCCAACTCAAGGGAGGCCGATGAGCCAACTCATCCAGAAACCCTACTGAGCCTAACAGTGACAATGTATATACAGTCCGGTCCGTTCGTCAATGAGTATCGCATATCCGCCTAGGGGGCTAGTAACGTCAGACCCCCAGAAGCAGTATAAGTCGTGTCGGAGTGTAGCCCAATAACACCCTGAGATACTACTGGAGTACCTACCAGTAAATCTCCTGCCATGGCCATGGACTATGTGTAATGGCTCTCCTAGACACAGCACGATCTCGTCCCCAATACCGGGAGAGACGAATCCCCTGCCGATCCGCTCACGTGCCTCCATATGGCTCGGGACTGTACCCAAAAGCTACCTGTTTGCACGACTCCTTTGAGCCGTGGTAGGGTAGAAATCAAAGCACAGTGGGAACTCACACGAGACAAATGACGACCTCAGGTCGATGAACTAACCTGTACACATGTCACCAGGGAACTGCTATCTGACGATAGGTATAGTACTAACTAGCAGATTCCCGGCGAGTCCTGTCCGGTGTACTCATAACCCAATGAGCACATGTATACATCTTAGGTGATCCAACTGACACCAGTGGCTTGTGAGACCGACCACCGCCCCTCGTCGGGGTCTCGACTGTATACACTAGTCTACTCCGGAGTATCGATGCCCTGTCTCGAAACTCCCACGACTAGGGACCACAATTAAGGATATGCATATAAACTACCCAACTCTCACGTATATGATCACCATCATACTGTTGGTAGTAAAGCAAGATCCTAAGGGCTCTATCAAAGTGTAATATGCAATCAGTCACCTGAACATGTACACGACTGATAAAGGCAAACCAGATAGCATACTATCATCTCGAGTAAGACTGTCCTACCGGGATAGGTCCTCCGCAATCATTGCAATCACGTACCTGCGATCCAATAATTGACTATGAGGGCACTATCACCAACAATCTCCCACTTGCACTCAAGGCTAATATTGCGATGTCGACTACTCACAGCCCGTGTGAAACCGAACATCCAACTCCTCTACTAATCAGTTTCACAAAGCCCGTTTGTAAAACTATTGTGTTCGAGAAATAGCCTCAGTGAGTGGATCCGCCTAGATGTTTCTTTCAATATCTCTCTAAATCTCAAGTTCGCGGAGAAAGCCATCTCCCGAATCGAGTAATACCCGTCTTAGAATATGTCTGGATATCTGATGGGACCTAGTTCATAAATGAACTCCAAATCCAAACTTCTTAGACTGTATCGATCACTGAACCTAATCAGTATCTGGCACCATGCCACCCACAGTATCCTCTTGGACCACCTGTCCATAATACTGTCCCTCTTCGTCAGAGGGAAAAACTATAACTCTGACAATCTCTCTGTCAACCATGTCACCTTTGAAGCCTGGAATGATAACTGTCTCCCGAAAGAGGCTGCCGTCATCAAATCCGTAGAACATCCACTTGTGTTCTAAAACTGCTTCCTTATGTTTCTCCAGGATTGGATTAATACAAACTCATTGCATCTAGTGCAAAAACAACATCTGGTGTGGTACTTGACATCTCATGATTGACTCAATTGCCTAAGCAAGTGATCTGCCAATCATGCACATCCCTCTCCTCTTTAGTCTGTAAGACAACTTTAGAGAGGGTGACTCCATCACCTGCAGGTACACCACCATGCTAGGAGTCAACTATTCTAAAAACCATTAGAATACTGTCAAAGTACCCACATTGGGAAACTACCCAAATCCAGATCTAAAACCATAGATCTAGAAACCAGAATGTCAAATATTATATCCATATCCTGTCTGGAGAAACAACTGTGTGACGACCACAGTACAACCGATCATAGTATAGGAATTTTACTTCCTACTTTGTGTATGTCATCCAAATACCATGACATCACACCCTACTACCTTCTTAACAGATCCATCCCCTATTCTGATTGAAGTCAAACCCATGACTGTCACATCAAAATTAGACGATCTATCTCCGCTATGACTGCTGTAGTCTATAAATAGACATAAGCGACTTGCCCACTATACTTCCGATGCTCCCACTGACTACGACAACCCTCCTACCGGGTCTCATAGCCTGGAACAACAGTAGTGTCAAGTCTTGGTAGATAAGAACCTCCCTGTCACCATCCTTGAGGTTACCGGAGTACCTCTCGGGTGTCTGAGGTTACCCACCATATCTGCGGAGTGGCTATTGGAATGTCAAACCTGATTGAATATATAGGTCCTATTAAATTTTCCGTAATCGTTCGCGGTTCTAGAATCACTTCCAGTTCTACCATACTCCCACTACTGTTTTCTGAAAAAGATCCATTTTACTAAAACTGTGGCGAGTCAAGAACAATATCACTATTGATCTTCCAAATGGTAGAATATCAACCCTCGTTATAGCCAGGGTCAACCCATAAACAGCCATTACAGAAACGTGCCCTGAGTTATCCAGAGTCTGGTTTTAAGCATAAGCTGGACAACTCCCCGTACCTTAACATCTTTTAAGGTACGATCCATTCTATATCCAATACAGAAACTTTGGCACTTATTTAATTGGAACCATATTCAATCATGCAGCTGTCTCCAGTGCATATCATCTTAATGGAAAGAGGCTAATCAGCATTACTCAACTTAGGAATCCATCCAATTATGAGTAACCTGAAAAAGAAACACGTTTCTCAAAACCATCACTATCATTTGAATACCAATCACAAAAATCTACATCTTCGATCTCTTTGAAGAATCCCGATACTTGTGATACCTGGTTCTCTACTTTATTCTTATACCCACAACTTCTCAAAACTTAGACCTTGTATTTCTACGAAACACTTGTCTAAATACTAGAGAAGTTATAAGTAAACAGAACATAGTACGGGGACCTACCCCTTTGTCCTGATGGACACTGGACAACATACAATACTCTGTATAAGTCCACTGAGTTAAACAACTCAAAATCTGTGCGTCGTAGGTTGAAAACTGTACACTGGCGATTTCCTCAAATATCACCAATTACAACGAATTCCGATATAATGAGGATGATCACCTAATTCCCAATATCTTACTCCCACTCATCATCTGTAAAACCATACAGATATGAGAATGAAACCTGGTAAATACATACCCTTGGAGTAAGTGTCTAATCGGGAAAACAGGTTTTCTTTAACAATGCACTGAAACATGAAAATGTTTCGTAGGGGTATCTTGGTATTCATAACAATGCCTTTTCCATAATCCAATTCATGATTTCAACCGTATATTTTATTGCCATCTCTCCAAATCCCTTTATTTGTCTTTAGTCGTTACCTTCTGTACACCATCGTTAGGCTAAATGGTTTTCTTCCTTCCCTACCGTTCGGCACCAGCCTATGGTTTGGAAGAAGACTATCCATTAAGCATAATAGGTGTACCCTCCTAAACCAAGGAGTACTCGCATCTTGAGAGAAGGTGATTGTTTCCCCCAATCAGAGTAAGGCTCTACTTGAATTTTGAAAATTCAAATTTCGAAGCAACGCTTCGGTTCCCGTGCGCAGCGCGCAATTTGCCACATGGCGGAAGTTGATTCGGCAGCGTAACGCCTAAGGCAGTGCGTCTAATCAGAGCAAGGCTCTTTAAAAAACATAAGTAAGACTTAACTGCGCAAGCGCAGTTGCGCAATCGCGACTGCGCAAGCGCACGGCTGCGCGACACGTGTCACGCGCTGGTGAATTGCACAGCAACAGAATGAAAATTTAAGTAAATCTTTTCTGATTCTTGTTAAAACAAGAAGATTTCTTCTGTAAAACAGGGACCCTTGGATCAAAGATCCAATGGTGGGAAAATTCCCAAAATTATTCAGGAAAGATCTTGGTAACAAATTCAACAAATTTGTGAGCACTATAAATAAGACCCCAGACCTCATTCAAAGGAATAATGATCAACTTCTATAAAAAAAAAAAGAACTCTTGAAGATTAATCAAAGACACAGAAAAAAAAGAGGTAAAAATTTCTGAAGAACAGAAGATTAGAAAGGGAATAACAAAAAAGAAAAAGAAAAAGAAGATAAATAGTGCCTTGCACTTGATATGAACCCTTGGTTCTGTGAAATCAGGGAAAACAAGAAGAAAAACTTGCTTTCCTTTGATCCAAATTTAGATCAAAAGTGCTATGCACTTTTGTTCTTAAATCTGTAAAATTCTTGAGTTTCTGCATAAATGCAACTCATTATTTAAAAGGGCCTGGCCCAAATCAAATGGCAGAATAATAAAGGGGCAGAGCCCTGTTCTATATAAATGCAATTCATTATTTAAAAGGGCCTGGCCCAAATCAAATTGCAAAAGGGCAAAGCCCTGTTTTGGAAAATTCTTGAATTTCTGCAACTCACTATTTAAAGGGGCCTGGCCCAAATCAAATTGCAAAAGGGCAAAGCCCTGTTTTGGAAAATTCTTGAGTTTCTGCAACTCATTATTTAAAAGGGCCTGGCCCAAATCATATTGCAAAATAATAAAGGAGCAGAGCTCTGTTCGGATAGATTCCGTTAGTCAGGCAGAGCCTAAAATAAATAAAAAAATTTGGACTTAACCCAATCCTGGCTGTAAGTCCTTAAATTAAATTGATTGAGCAAAATATCTCTCCCAAACCAATTCACGACCGGTTCGAGGGTACATCTCCGAACTCCTTTGACATCTCTCGTTGTAATTCCTCAACGACATCAAAGAGGTGACGGGTCCCAACGACCACACATTAATATCGGACCGAAATGTCCTTAAACTAAAATCGGACCGAAACGTCCCTAAACTAATATCGGACCACCACGTCCCTAAACTGGCGATGGACCACTACGTCCCTAAACTAGAATATGGACCACTACATCCTTAAACTAGCAACGGACCGAAACGTCCCTAAACTAATAATGGAATACCACGTCCCTAAAACTGGCAATGGACCGCCACGTCCTTAAACTGGCACAATAGAGCCCAAATGCTCTCTTGTCGGATCTAAACGGTCCCGTCTAAGTTGACCTTAGCCCCAGCTACGGCTAATGTGTCCTTAGATCTTCAAATAAACAATAAAACCCCAAATCAACTTTGGTTTAAGGGTACATCTCTGAACTCCTCAGACGCCTGTCGTTGTAATCCATCAACGACGTCAGAGAGGTGACGAGTCCCGACGGCCAGATAATTAAATCAATCACTATGTTAAGTTGATCTTAGTCTAGAACATGACTAATGTATCCTTAACGAAGGTTTAAGTTGATCTTAGCCGCAATGCGACTAATGCATCCTTAAACTAAAAACACCAAACCCAAATCTAAGTAAATATGGATTTGGACTAATCCACGCCCTACGGGCGACGGCATTACTCAGTCTCCGTATACAATCCACGAGCAGCCACAAACAAAACAAACACACACGACACGAAGTGAAATTCTGGAGAAGGAGAAAGTTGTTACCGCAAAGCGGTAGCGTAATTAACTGCAGGGGCTTGCGCCTGCAGGGAAGAGCGTCCCCACAATCAAAAACCCCTCAAGCGAGGGGGAATCTGACAAAGTCTGCTACATCGGCCGCATCCGTCTATACCTTCGATACACGGTGCCATAAATCAACTTGGCATCTTCGAAGAGGTGGACGGATAAAAACCAAATAGCATCTGCCCCGAACCTCAGGCACGTGACGTCCTAACGTCGCAGGCCGCCGTTCGGAGGGGAACAGATTCTGGCACGCCCGGTGGGACCTTTTCCTCTTTCCACTCCACACTTCGTGTGTCGTGTTCGCGAACGAATCGCGATTTGCTGTGGTTGCCTGTGGATTCGAGGTACTAAGATTTGGTATCTTGCTTCGTGCAGGAAACAGAAGATCAATGGCTTCAGACTGCACTACCTGCAACTGCATCTCTCGCTCCATCCCGTCCGGAGGAGTGACTTATGGGCCCCAAGCGGCCTCCCTTTTCAAGATGCCAGTGGAGCAAGTAACTCAGGCCACCGCTGGATTGTTCTTCGGGACTATGCTCCCATTGATAAGCTTCAATGCCCCAATAACATCGCAAGAAGCTCCAAAGAAGTTGGTCTTCGACCGACTTGCCACTGCCGCGACCCCTCTCAACGAGTCATCCAACTCCACTGCTTCAGGTTTTAATGGATTAGGCCAGAGCTCCATCGGGCCCATGAAGAAGCCTGCCATACCAGAAGGCGTTATCCCGAAACGGATAGCCATCCCAACTCCCGTTCCTGGCAAAATCACCAAGGTTGCTTCCCATGTTCAGAAGTCCGCTTCTGACAAGTTGGCCGTCCCCGCTCAACGGACGTCGATCTTTAAAAAGCTGGTACCGGTATATTCTGACCAACACAGGGGGCATGAGGAGGTCACCCCTATAGCTGAAACAACTCCATCAGCACGACATGCCCGACGTCGCTACTGGCGCCGAGTGAAGAAGGCTGGGGGCAACTCCCCCTCTGGACTTACTCCTCCAACTCTAATGGTGGAGATCGATACTGCTGTTCCAACCAAGAACAGCTTTGAGTTGCTGAACTCGGTGCGCAGAAACTCTCCTACTGCGGTGCTAAAGCGAACTCATTCATCTGTGAAGAATATTCCAGAGAAGAAGCTAGAGCAACCCCTTCAACGGCTGTCCTCTAAAATTTACAAAGTCTGGCGACAAGTTCAAGAGTCGGTGATCGATCAAGACTGCCTCCGACGACAGAAAAAGATGAATGTTCGGCAGGGGAAAGATTACTCTGTCAAAGCACAAAAAGCAAAAGCTACTTGGGTGCCCACTACAACGGCTCCCTTAACTCCAATCACTCAAAAAAGGAGGCCGCAAGAAGCCCCTGTGTCTTCGGCAAATCACAAAGACACCGAACACAAACGCCCCAAGTCTGGGGGCATGGTGGTGCACACTGTTTATATGGCTTCTGGAAAGGAGGAAAGCCGCACTTCTATGGGCCACCGACCGCTCACCCGATCCGTGACGAAAGCCCAGGAGCAACAACAAAAGCTTCAGGAAATGATGACTACAATGGCTGCACTCACTGAGCCAAAAGAAAGCTCTGAAACGTCTTCGGATGAGCGTCAAGAACAAGAAACCGACGCTGACTTTTTACGCAGAGTCCTCGAAAAGAGGGACAAAGAAGCTGCAGAGCAAGCGGCTAACATAAAACAGATGGCGTTCCTCTTCCAAGATATGGTAGGGATGATGTTACAGCTGGACCCTCCTGCCGAAGATCCTCCGACCGTCCTTGAAGACGACAGGGGAGAAACGTCAAATCCTCCGCCGGCTTTATCAACAGCCAAGGAGGAGGCAATCTCCAAAGTTGACCTAGACGAATATATAGCTCAGCAGATCCGGGTTCATCAGGCGAATGAAGCGGCTGGGCAAATTGTTAGAACCGGACGACCGTATCCGAGCTGGTATGACCATATCAATTACCCGCCAGGATATACGATCCCTAAATTCCACGTATATAAAAGGACAGGGAATCCGCATCAGCATGTCGCTCAATTCAGGGCCTTATGCGGCAATACTGGAGGCGGTGACAAATTGTTGCTACGTCAATTCGTCGGCAGCTTAGCAGAAACAGCCTTTGAATGGTATTCGGAGCTACCTAACGACTCTGTCAAAACATTTGCAGAGATGGAACTGCTGTTTACACAAAGATTCGCAAGTGCTAGTGAACGCACCCCGATTACAGCACTGATAAATGCCAGGATAAGGTCAGGCGAAACATGTGTCCAATACGCAACACGATGGCGGAACCTATGGTCGAAATGCGAACAACGCATAGAAGAGGCTCCTGCGGTAGGCATGTTTGTGGGCACTCTCGATCCGCAGGCGACCATCTCGCAATTCATGATGTTCTTCAGGCCGACCACCTTCCAGGCCTTGATCGACAAATTAGCCCAAATGGACCAGATGGGCCATAGACCGTCTCCTCCAAGACCCGATCCCCGAAATGAGAAAGGAAAAGCGATCATCGTCGCCAACGCTCAGCAACAGCCGAGCAACTCAAAGCCGGTCGCTCGCCAAAACAACGTGCGTCCACGCCCATCCCTCGAAGAGAGGCTAGGACGTCCTTACTCGTTTCCTCAGAATAAAACGAGAAGACTGTTTGAGCTGGCAGTGCGTAACAGACTCATCAATCTGCCAAGTCCAAAGCGTCTGTCGCAGCCAGGCGATCTTAATAATCCCAATTATTGCCCTTACCACCAAACGGTAAGTCACCCGATTGAGGATTGTTTCGTCTTTAAGGGATGGATTGAGGATCAATACATGCAAGGCAAGTTCACGCTGTCTGAAAGCTGGAAGGTAAACCCCCCACAGCCGCACTCTCCAAAGAAGACGGACACGCCGGGGGCAACTTGTTCTTTCGTCGAGGATGAAAACAATGGAGAAAACTTATCGGATGAATCCGAAGACTACGTAGCGACTTGTCATGTGATTTCTCATTCACTGACGGATGAGGAGGAGGATCCTTGCGCTGAGAAATCAACGGCGGACCCTGAAACAGAAATTTCGCGGCCGTCAGACAAGTTGATCGATGCCTTCCTAAATGAAATTCGTTTGAAAGCAAAAGCCAATCAAGAGCATGAAATGGCCATACTGGAAAGAACCAAGGTATTCCCGTCAAATCAAAAGCCATACACTGCGGGTAAAAATAAATTCAAGACGAGGAAACGGTTCGCCAAAGCTCTATCAGTAGGAATGAAGCTACCGCCCTCCGAAGAAAATCCTTTCTCTGAGGTAGAGATGCACCCTAACTTCTGTTTATATCATCAGAAGATCATACATCTTACCGAAGACTGCGAGTCCTTTAACTGTTGGTGGCAAGGGTATGTCGCTCAAAAGCAACACTTCGACAGGACAAAGTGTGAAGCTTGTGGACATCGGAAAAATGCGATATATGAGCGCAAAAGAGCCACCGCCGACTGTCATATAGCCGACTTCAAGGGATCACAAATTATCACCTTTGGAAGCGACTCTGACGAAGAAGCTACCCCCAACTCTTCCATCGGGGAATCTATTTCAAAAATAAAGGAATTGAGAATCTGCGAGAACGTTCAGCCGTGCAATCGCATGCTACTCGGAAAAAATCTCGGCCCCGTAAACAAAGGATCGAACAAAAAGGATAAAGGAAAACGAAAAACGGCCCTCGTCGCCAGCACTCACCAACAATCAGGTGACCCTAGACCGGTTGCTTGCCAAAGCAACAAGCGGCAATCCCTCCAGGAAAAGTTGAAACGTCCTTACTCGTTTCCGCAAGATAAAACAAGGGGACTGTTCGAGCTGGCAGTGTGCGACAGACTCATCAATCTGCCGAATCCAAAACGTCCATTGCGGCCAGGCGATATTAATAATCCTAATTATTGCCCTTACCACCAAACGGTAGGTCATCTGATCGAGGATTGCTACGTCTTCAAGAACTGGGTTGAAGACCAATACCAACAGGGCAAGTTCGCGTTGTCCGAAATTTGGAAGGTGAACCCGCCACAACCACATGCTCCGAAAAATATGGACACGCCGGGGGCATCATGCTCATTCATAGAGAAAGCCTAACGGACCACTACGTCCTAAAACTGGATAACGGACCGAAACGTCCTTAAACTAACAACGGACCGAGATGTCCTTAAACTAACGACGGACCGCAATGTCCTAAAACTTGCAAATGACCGAAACGTCGTTAAACTACTCCCAACCCGCAGCATCTTCAGGCTGACGTGTTAATAAAATAAAAAAAAAGGGTACGTCCACAAGCAAAATGGGCACGGATGAAAATCCGAAAGGGCTCCGTGAGTAAAAACAGCAGGGCTACCGACGAGTGTTCGTGAAAACCCGAAAGGGCACGACCTCGTTAAAAAAAAAGAATAAAATAAAAGATAAAAAAACGGTACGTCCACAAGCAAAATGGGCACGGATGAAAACCCGAAAGGGCTCCGTGAGTAAAAACAGCAGGGCTACCGGCGAGTGTTCGTGAAAACCCGAAAGGGCGCGACCTCGTAAAAAAAAAGAAGAAAAAATAAAGGTATGTCCATAAGCAAAAAGGGCACGGATGAAAACCCGAAAGGGCTCCGTGAGTAAAAATAGCAGGGCTACCGGCGAGTGTTTGTGAAAACCCGAAAGGGCGCAACCTCGTTAAAGAAACACTTATAGAATCCTCTCGACCCTGTAAGGAGAAACCACCTGCGTGAGATCCTTACGACTCACAAAGGAGCAACACACTTGGGGATCCCCACGATTCCTAAGGAGAAAATACACTTGCGAGATCCTCACGACTCGTAAGGAGAACTCTCTTATGGGACCCCCCCGGCCCGTAAGATTTGAAAGTCTTAAGTTACAGAGGCCTAAACCTGTGCTTAAGCAACCCCCACAACTTTCGACATTGCCCTACAAGTAGTCCAATATTGACCCTTGTATACAATCCACGGGCATGAATAAATATTTCCCTAACAAAGTCCCATCCGTGACTAGGGATATGCTTGTACAGCAAACAACACTTGTAAGTTCTCTCGACTTATAAGGAAAAAACCCTTTTGTAAGATCCTTACGACTTATAAGAGAACATGCACTTAGGAATCCTCACGATTCCCAAGGAGAAAACACACCTACAAGATCCTCACGACTTGTAGGGAGAAATACCTTTGTGAGACCCTTACGGCTCATGAAGTCAAAAGCCTCAGTCGACGGGATCTTAACCCTGTTCGCTAAGCCACCTTTGTTCAACATCGACGGAGGCAGATGATGATTCGCTCCTGGCAATATCCCAGTTGTAGCGATGCTGATGCCTAAACCGGTATCAAATTCCAAGTCCTTTCATGGCAAATGATGATTCGCTCCTGGCAATATTCCAGTCGCAGCGATGCTGATGCCAAGATTGGTATCGGATCCCAAATCCCCTACTCGCGAGAAAGAAAAAAATCAGCGAGCCAAAAAAAAAATGCATATGAAATAGCCGAAATGATTGGGCAACTCGCAATAAAAAACAGCGAGTAAAAATAAAATAAACAGCCGAAATTATTGGGCAACTCGCAATAAAAAGTAGCGAGTAAAAATAAAATAAACAGCCGAAATGATTGGGCACCGCGAAAAATAGCCGAAATGATTGGGCAATCGCGACCTTCGCGATATAAAAGCTGAAATGATAGAGCATCGCGGAAAGAATAAAAAAAATGAAAGAATGAAACTTTTGCCCTACAGGTGAAATCACATCGATCCCTGTATATAATCCAGGGGCACAGATAAAAAGGGAACAATACCTTCCCAACAGGCTCCACCAGAAAGCGAAACCAAATCTCGACGGTTCATAGATAACCTAGAGACCATCTCGACATTTGTCGCAATATTACAGACACGATGTCAACAAATGAAGCAAAGGAAGGTCCCTAACTTCAGGGTCTCGACGTCAATATCGACAACTTAAAGATCACCAACGGCGTTTCTCCTCACTTCAACTAGATGCAGACATGGCGTCAACAACTGACCTCAGAATCGCAACAAACGGAACCATGACAAAGTCCCTAGTTCCAAATCTCAATGGCTACGTCTAAAGCCTGGAGACCAACAACGGTATGCCTCCTCATTCCAACAGGACACAGATGTTACACCATCAAGCAGAGCGATGGCAGAATCCCAGCTTCACCTCAGCATTCGTCTCGATACAGTAGACGCAATGTCAACAACAGCGTTCCTCCGCAGTCCAGCTGGAGGCAGATGCAACGTCAACAAAAGACCTCACGGTCAAAACAAAGCGGAGTAACGGCAAAATCCCAACTCCACCTTAGCATTCGTCTCGTTACAACAGACGCAATGTCAACAACGGCGTTCCTTCGCAGCCCAGCGGGGTGTACATGCAAAGTTAACAAAAGACCCCATGGTCGAAACAAAGCGGAGTGATGGCAAAATCCCAGCTCCACCTCAGCATTCGTCTCAATATACCAGACGCAGTGTAAGCAAACGAAGCGAAGGCCACATTCCTAGCTTCAACGTCTTTACGGTAACTCACATAAAACCGGAAAGACAATCGGAGACCATCTCACAGAAAGTGGTCACCTCCTTGACGTTCGTCTCGATACAGTAGACGATATATCAACCCCGGCGTTCTTCCTCCAACAGGATTTGGAAACACCAAAGCAAACGAAGCGAAGGCCACATTCCTAACTTCGACGTCTTAACGGTAACTCACATAAAACCGGAAAGACAATCGGAGACCATCTCACATGAAGTGGTCACCTCCATGACGTTCGTCTCGATACAGTAGACGAAATGTCAACCTCAGCGTTCTTCCTCCAGCAGGGATTCAGACACACCAAAGCAAACGAAGCGAAGGCTAAATCCCTAGCTTCAGGGTCTTAACGGCAAGTCATATAAAACCGGAAAGACAATCGGAGATCATCTCGCACCAGTGTGGAGTGGTCACCACTTCGACGTCCGTCTCGATACAGCAGACGAGATGTCACCCCAACGTTCGTCTCGACACAGCAGACGTAACGTCATCAAACAAACGGAGCCACGGCAAAATCCCTAGTTCCCACCGTGACATTCGTCTCGATACAGAGGACGCAATGCCAGCAAACGAAGCGAAGGCTAAATTCCTAGCTTCAGGGTCTTAACGGCAAGTCATATAAAACCGGAAAGACAATCGGAGATCATCTCGCACCAGTGTGGAGTGGTCACCACTTCGACGTCCGTCTCGATACAGCAGACGAGATGTCACCCCAACGTTCGTCTCGACACAGCAGACGTAACGTCATCAAACAAACGGAGCCACGGCAAAATCCCTAGTTCCAAACCTCGGCGGTTCACCAGTAACCTAGAGACAACCACGACATTCGTCTCGATACAGAGGACGCAATGCCAGCAAACGAAGCGAAGGCTAAATTCCTAGCTTCAGGGTCTTAACGGCAAGTCATATAAAGCCGGAAAGACAATCGGAGATCATCTCGCACCAGTGTGGAGTGGTCACCACTTCGACGTCCGTCTCGATACAGCAGACGAGATGTCACCCCAACGTTCGTCTCGACACAGCAGACGTAACGTCATCAAACAAACGGAGCCACGGCAAAATCCCTAGTTCCCACCGCAACATTCGTCTCGATACAGCAGACGCAATGCCAGCAAACGAAGCAAAGGCCAAATTCCTAGCTTCAGGGTCTTAACGGCAACTCATATAAAGCCCGAAAGACTATCGGAGATCATCCCCACACCAGCGCGGAGTGGTTATGACTCATCGGGGCTCTCCAAAATGAGCCTAACCTCAAGTAAAAAGCGGCATGGCAAATTCCTAGCGCTTGCTCTTCTGACGGTCAAACTGCCAAGGAGGATTGCTTGAAGACGTCTTGTCCAGCCCCCGAAGGGATCAGAGACACGGCAGTCGCGGGGCTACTCGAACAGCACGATTGCCTATCGAGGACTATATCAGCTTATGCGACGGTACGATGGCCAAAACCCTAAGTACCACCAACCTTAACGGGCTTCTATCGTAAAGAGCAGAGGTTAAATGCGACGTTAAGATGTTCTTGCGAGATCTGCTCGATCCGTTTCGACTCGTGAGGAAATTGATGTCTTTGCGAGATTTTCTCGATGCGTCTCGACTCGTGAGATAAAGCCTTAGGCAGTAGGGATTAAAAAACCTGTTTCCTAAGCACTGGGACCCTGCAAGTCGGCCCAAAACGGTCTCTTGCATACTATCCACGGGTCACACTCTCCAAAGTCGAATCTCGATAAGGAGGGAAACAACCGCTTACGGGTCCTCTCGACTCGTAAGAGGGAAAACTCTCTTATAGGATCCTTACGACTTATAAGAGAAAACACACTTAGGAATCCTCACGATTCCCAAGGAAAAAATACACCTACGAGATCCTCACGACTCGTAGGGAGAAAAGTCTTTATGAGACCCTCACGGCTCGTAAAGTTGAAAAGCCTTAGGTGGCAGATCCTACCCCTGTCTCCTAAGCCATCACTGCCCTGCAAAGAAGTCAAGATGGGCCGACCATCTATGGGCCACACTTGCCAAAGCTACATGCCACTGAAATGGAGAACTTACTCATAAGCGTATGAACTACTCCACGCCAGAGTGAGACAAAAAAAGAAATAGAAGGATGCGGCTCATGGAGTTAAGGGTTGGAACTATATCCCTTAAGAGTTGAGATTTGAGTCAAAGATAAATGACGACGCTTGTGTCCGCTCGTTATCTTCTCAGATCAAGATTCTGAAAGTGATACATCAACCCAAAACTGGCCATACGCCATGCATAACTCTGCATAACTCTGCACTACTTCACCCACGTACATACTTACGTGGGCAAAGTAGTGGGGGGCATTTGTTCCCACCAAAAATTTCTGCGCAAAAGAGTCCAAGGTATCAAATGGCAGCGATACGCTTAAGGAAATACGAACCAGTATCTTCCGGGCTGTTTTTTGACAAACTCCCGAATGAGAAATGGATAAATTCTATTTGCCTCGAAAGCGTCTCGATAAAACCTTCGATTTGATATATTATGGGCCTCATAATTCATCCGGGATCAAAAGTTATGAGCAAATGTCTATGCACATGTGATTTAAGGAAGAAGATGCGAACCAGTATTTTCCGAGCTGTATTTTGACAAACTCCGGAACGAAAAACAGCTAAATTCTGATGATATTGAAAGCATCTCGAAAAGACCTTCGATTTGATATATTATGGGCCTCATAATTCATCCGAGATCAAAAGTTATGAGTAAATGTGTTATACACGTGTAATCTAAAGTAATGCTCTACTACATGGGGAATGCATTTTTTAGTCCCACATCGGGAAAAGGAGAGCTGGCTTCTCTACCACTCCCATATAAATAAGAGGGGATACCTCTTAGAAAGGGTAGAGTAAAAATCCTCAAAGGATTCAATACTCAAAGGAGCTTAGTTCTCCAAGATAGGAGCATGCTCCTCCATAATGCGCATATGCGCAAGCGCCATGTGCGCTACGTGCAACGCACGTGTGCCTGCCATGCGGCACTACGTGCAACGCACGTGCGCACCACATGAGAATATTTAATAATATTAAAAGGAGCTTGTTCTCCATATATAGAAGCTTTGCTTCTCCTCATAATGCGCATGTGCGCCACGTGCAACGCACGTATGCCCGCCATGCGGCACCACGTGCAACGCACGTGCGCACAACAGATAGTGCCTTGCACTTGCTATGAACCTCTGGTTCTCAGATAAATAAATAAATAAAAATAGTGCCTTGCACTTGCTATGAACCTCTGGTTCTCTGAGACAGAAAAAAAGAAAAGATTTTCTTTTCTCTTCTTTGATCTAAATTTAGATCATTAAAAAGTGCTCTGCACTCATTTTCTTGAATCCAAAAGATTCTTGGTGCTTTGCACTATTTGAAGGGCCAGGCCCAAATCAAAATGACCTGACAGGCCAAAATAAATTGCAAGGCAATAAATGGGCAGAGCCCAAATAAATTGATGCTTTGCATCCTTTATATAAGGGCAGAGCCCAAATAAAATTGATACCTTGCATCATTCCTAAAAGGGTAGAGCCCAAAACAAATTGATACTCTGCATCCTTTCTGGGCAAGGCCCAAATAAAAATAAAAAAAAAGAAATGCAATGCAAAAGCAAATAAAATGTTGAACATTTCAACTGGACTTAGCCCAATTTTGGCCATAAGTCCTTAAATTAAATTGACTGAGCAAAATGGCTCTCCTAAATCAATCTACATCCGGTTCGAGGGTACATCTCCGAACTCCTTTGACATCCGTCGTTGTAATTCCTCAACGACGTCAAAGAGGTGACGGGTCCCAACGACCACACATCGATATGGACTGCGGGGTCCTTAAACTCGTGGACCGAGATGTCCCTAAACTAATATTGGACCGAGACGTCCTTAAACTAATATCGGACCGAGACGTCCTTAAACTAATATCGGACCGAGACGTCCTTAAACTAATATCGGACCGAGACGTCCTTAAACTAATGTTGGACCGAGACGTCCTTAAACTAATGATGGACCACTACGTCCCTAAACTGGCATCGGACCGAAATGTCCCTAAACTAATGACGGACCACCACGTCCCTAAACTGGCGATGGACCGAAATGTCCTTAAACTAATAATGGACCACTACGTCCCTAAACTGGCATCGGACCGAAACGTCCCTAAACTAATAATGGACCACTACGTCCTTAAACTGGTATCGGACCGAGACGTCCCTAAACTAATAAGGGACCACTACGTCCCTAAACTGGAACAATAGAGCCAATTGCTCTTTTGCCGGATCTAAACGATCCCGTTTAAGTTGATCTTAGCCCCAAATACGGCTAACGTATCCTTAAGCACTTAAATGGACTATAAAACCCTCAATCAGCTTTGGTTCAAGGGTACATCTCTGAGCTCCTCTGACACCTATCGTTGTAATCCTTCAACGATGTTAGAGAGGTGATGAGTCCCGATGGCCATAAATTAAATGAATCACCACGTCAGGTTGATCTTAGTCCAAAGCAAGACTAACGTATCCTTGACGAATGTTTAAGTTGATCTTAGTCGCAACGCGACTAATGCATCCTTAAACTAAAAACACCAAACCCAAATCTAAGTAAATACGGATTTGGACTAATCCACGCCCTACGGGCGACGGCATTACTCAGTCTCCGTATACAATCCACGGGCAGCCACAAACAAAACAAACACACACGACACGAAGTGAAATTCTGGAGAAGGAGAAAGTTGTTACCGCAAAGCGGTAGCGTAATTAACTGCAGGGGCTTGCGCCTGCAGGGAAGAGCGTCCCCACAATCAAAAACCCCTCAAGCGAGGGGGAATCTGACAAAGTCTGCTACATCGGCCGCATCCGTCTAAACCTTCGATACACGGTGCCATAAATCAACTTGGCATCTTCGAAGAGGTGGACGGATAAAAACCAAATAGCATCTGCCCCGAACCTCAGGCACGTGACGTCCTAACGTCGCAGGCCGCCGTTCGGAGGGGAACAGTGATGATAAAAGACAACTGAATAATACCTTATTCTTTTAAAGGTGAAATAGGAGTGGCGACGAAGTACGCGGTTTTGGTCGTGAATGATAACAGTCGCAATTTACTTTGCCCTCTTTCTAATCCCTTTATTTTGTCTTTACATATTACCTTCTGCACACCCTACTTAGGCTAATTGGTTTTCTTCATTCCCTACCTTTCGGCACCTGCCTATGGTTTGGAATAAGACTATCCAATAAGCGTAATAGGTGTACTCTCCTAAACCAAGGAGCTCTGGCAACCTGAGAGAAGGTGATAATAAAAGACAATCTGAATAAACCAATTCTATTTCTCCTGAACCTGGATCCATCCTCGAAGAAGTCCCTTCGAGTTCGTATATAACCATACGATGGATCTATCCAATGGAAGTGGATGTCCGTAATAAAACGGGTGTTCTGAGAAATGCAAAGGGTAAAAGAAGGAGTGGCAATGATTTATGCAACACAGACAATCCAAAAGCCAGTATTTTAAGAAGGTTCGGTCAACTTGGTCACTGAGTCATAGTCTAGGGTCGGTCAAAGGTCGCTGCCAACGAGAGAGAGAGAAAAGAAACACTCTGCGTGCACTCTAACCTAGATCAGAATGGTTATCACT
Organism: Agapanthus africanus; assembly: GCA_030015575.1. Taxonomy (NCBI): domain Eukaryota; kingdom Viridiplantae; phylum Streptophyta; class Magnoliopsida; order Asparagales; family Amaryllidaceae; genus Agapanthus; species Agapanthus africanus. The sequence goes on along the minus strand of CM057346.1, from coordinate 99,738,060 downwards.
TTATCTAATCCGGAATCCTCCCACTGTCCTGTCAAATTCTCCTCCAAACCTGAAAGAAGAATCAATCGGGATCACCCGAAGAGTAAACCAACTCATCAGTGGGAATCGGGATCCAACTCTCATCGCATGATAACGTGATGGAATGCATCCACGTTACTCATACTCCAGAAGGTATGCGCATACTTGGCAAGTTTCAGTTTCTTTAGAAACTCCCGATCTGATTTTTGCCCCATGCTCTTATAACCTTGGCGTTAGGTCAAAATGTCATAAGTCACATGCCAAGTTCTACCCATCACTATCTTGTTAATTTGAACCCACCCGCACATGCCCTTGGCGTTAGGTCAAAATGGCAGAACGGCTGTCCCAAACCAACTTATCTATCTATGCAACAATTGAATACCCAGCAGCTACCAAACACTATGCCTTGGCGTTAGGTCAAAATACATAGCTTGAATACTACTGAATACCCAAAAGAAGTGACGGAGGGCTACGGCTGGTTTTTGGCGAAAAACCTTTAACGTAGTGAACTTGATATCGCTGAAGGAACCTGATAGCTTTTTTAAAATATAGTGGCGAAAACCTTTTGCTAAAGAGGTCACTCCCGGTAAAGGGATCTCGGCCCTTTCCTCGTGGAATGAGGTGCAGGATATTCCACTGAATACCGCTATGCAAAGCAACATGTAATCGACTATAGTGAAGTTATTACCCTGACGCAAACTTCTGCCCAAGGGGTCAGTCCCGGTGAAGGGATATCGGCCCTTGCCCCGTCGAATGAGGTGCAGGATATTCCACTGAATACCGCTATGCAAAACAAAAGGAAACGTCTTTGCAATAACACTTTTTAAATTGTTCCAACAACTGTAAACAGGTTTGTTTATCTTTTTGCATTGATCAGAATCAACGCAGTCTCATTAATCAATCACACCAGAAAAGAACGAAAATAAAATGTACGTATATGCCATCCGCATTCGTCACTGGGTCCCGTCATCACCCGTTAGGTTACTTAACTAACGACAGAGCGGGGACTGGACTAGCGCGGGTGAAAAACATATACAACATCTAATAGTATATAAACCAATATACAATAATCGCTCCAGGCGTGATAATATGCAACATTACAGAAAAAGTAATAAGCATCACAGAACAATACAGATAATCTGGGATCCCCGGGTTTCACAGAGCCGCTGCTGAAACCCGACGTTCCCCTGTCGTGTGGATAGCCTGTGCAATGAAACCTAGACCCCTACGGGTGCGACAAGTTACCCGCCAAAACCTGAAGCGAGGTAGTCCCCCACAGCATAGTGAATGGAACACCCGCCACTTCACGGAATCCGGTAAATTGAGCACCCCTCGTTGGGTCAACCTGTACCCCCTACGAGTGCGGCGAATAGTCTGCCAATTTTAGAGTGGGGCCCCTCTGCCTCTCAAAGCCATAAGATGCGGACCCGTTGCCCTCCAGAACCCGGCTATCCGTGCACTCCGTCGCGGGGCAAAACCTAGTACAGTAATGAAAAATAGTACAACAGGTACATCGACCGCAACCTGGTCGTGCCCCAAAAAGAATATTATACAACAGGCAGTGACGGCAGTCCACATGTTGGACGCTCGCCCCGCAATATCAAATGTACAAATAAACTCAAACTGTACTACCATTGCACACTGCTATCCACCACGACAAATCCGCAACATCACAGCACAACACAGAACATCAACGCGAATGTCACGTTCGCAAACCCGTCTAAAAGAACTATAGCAATCGGACGCGGTTTACCGATCAAATGACATTCCCGGTCGGAGATATAATGTAAGCACTGTAAACTAACATGTTTAAATTTCGATCGACAAAATATCATAAAGTGGGCCCCACGCAAATCTGGAGAACAGTAATAAAACCTGGGCCCAAAAGATATATACCAAAAACCCCAAAATCCAACATGGAATGCACTGTAGAAAATTGAGTGAGTGATCTCACTTTTCTGCGGCGGATCCGCGGCAAAACCCTAGCTGGGGCCGCGGATCCGCGGCTGAACAGTGGAATTACTTAGTCGTATTTCTGCAGTATTCCTAAAAAACCCTGCACAGTTTTCTGAGATGTGTGAAATATTTTTAGGACACCGTTTAAAATCAACAGAAACTGTCAAGATGAAAAAATGTGATTTTTGATTTCCGGTTCGATCGATGTTTTAAACGCGTTAGCACAAGTTAGTATAGCAAAATGGTGAGGCTCTGATACCACTGTAAGTCTACGCTAGCGCCCCGGCCGTCTACAGACGCCAAATGCGGAACAAAAACTTTTAAACTGGCGCTATCGTATACTTTAACCCGGATCTGCCATTATTGCTAAACTAACAAACTGTAAAGAGTGTAGAAAGGTTATACCGAACGATCCGAGTCCTTCGTTCTTCAACCATCATCCCACGCTCCGTTGCGGCTGCTCCGATCTCGTCGATCTCTGATCTGCTCGTCCAGGTGGCACCACATCACTGATTCTTTAAACGGGCTCCCGCCTCTGACTCGAGGCAACTCGGTCGTCAAGTTTGCTAAAAGAGACGATCAAGATTGATGTAGAGAATGAGTAGATGACTTTGTCTCACTTCGTCCAAGTCCGTGGACGATCGGTTAATGAAGCTGCCATTTTTATCGGGTGATGGAATGAAAGAGGTAATGAAATTTCCATACACCCTTAACCATAGTCTTTTCTCTCCAAAAATGAAATCATTCTCTCTCTTCTCACTCAAGGGGCCGGCCACCATTTATGCAAGAGGGAAGTGATGGTAGGAGGAGGGAGGTGACCATTAGAAATAATATCATGAACAAAAGATCTTAACCAAAACAAAATGCTTTAATGTTAAAGCATGAGTCATAAACCTAGTCATCATGCATTAATGAACCATTAAATGCATCCAATGAAAACTCAACACCAATTAATCCTAGTCACCTCATCTAGATGCTTCTAGAACACTGACTCACCTCAACTGAAGAAAAGATAAATCCGTCTTTAACCGAATGTTAAAAGACGGCTGATAGAAAACTGGAAACTGGCAACTTCCAAAAGTGATCCTGAAACGACTTTCAGGATAACCCCAAAACTGTATAAATACACCCGCATTTGTATTACGACCGAATACAAATGCAACTGAGACAAAGATATTATACCTACTCAATCCAATACTCGGATCCGGCTTAAACCAAAGCCGACCAGTATCATCTGCCCGAAAAATAACACGTGCGTAAACGCACGTGCATTTTCCGAACCCTGCCATAAAACCATACGGCCTCTACAACGTTTCGCCCGAACTTGGGAAACTGTCTGTGGGGGACTCTAATGACTCGTCAGTACCCTGACAGTGGGTTTAACCACAAACCGTCAACGGCACTAGCTATGCGTAACGGCTGCCCATGGACTGACCTCAAGGGAGACCGATGAGCCAACTCAAGGGAGGCCGATGAGCCAACTCATCCAGAAACCCTACTGAGCCTAACAGTGACAATGTATATACAGTCCGGTCCGTTCGTCAATGAGTATCGCATATCCGCCTAGGGGGCTAGTAACGTCAGACCCCCAGAAGCAGTATAAGTCGTGTCGGAGTGTAGCCCAATAACACCCTGAGATACTACTGGAGTACCTACCAGTAAATCTCCTGCCATGGCCATGGACTATGTGTAATGGCTCTCCTAGACACAGCACGATCTCGCCCCCAATACCGGGAGAGACGAATCCCCTGCCGATCCGCTCACGTGCCTCCATATGGCTCGGGACTGTACCCAAAAGCTACCTGTTTGCACGACTCCTTTGAGCCGTGGTAGGGTAGAAATCAAAGCACAGTGGGAACTCACACGAGACAAATGACGACCTCAGGTCGATGAACTAACCTGTACACATGTCACCAGGGAACTGCTATCTGACGATAGGTATAGTACTAACTAGCAGATTCCCGGCGAGTCCTGTCCGGTGTACTCATAACCCAATGAGCACCTGTATACATCTTAGGTGATCCAACTGACACCAGTGGCTTGTGAGACCGGCCACCGCCCCTTGTCGGGGTCTCGACTGTATACACTAGTCTACTCCGGAGTATCGATGCCCTGTCTCGAAACTCCCACGACTAGGGACCACAATTAAGGATATGCATATAAACTACCCAACTCTCACGTATATGATCGCCATCATACTGTTGGTAGTAAAGCAAGATCCTAAGGGCTCTATCAAAGTGTAACATGCAATCAGTCACCTGAACATGTACACGACTGATAAAGGCAAACCAGATAGCATACTATCATCTCGAGTAAGACTGTCCTACCGGGATAGGTCCTCCGCAATCATTGCAATCACGTACCTGCGATCCAATAATTGACTATGAGGGCACTATCACCAACAGTAGCAATCAAAGAACAGTGGGAAAACACTTGAGGCGAAGTAGCAGTGTCAAGTCAACGGACTAAGCTGTACTCATGTCACCTGGAAACTGCTACCTGACGATAGGTATAATACCAACCAACAGTTCCCAACGAGTCCTGTCCATTGTACTCGTAACCTAACGAGCACATGCATACTATCTCCAGTACGACGTACTGATGGCTGTGGGACAGACCATCTCCCCTGCTGGGATGAGAAGCGTATGCACCAGTCTACTCTGGAGTATCGATGCCCAGTCTCGATAATCCTATGACTGGGGACCTGTATAAGGATGTGCTTATAGACTACCCAGCCCCCACTAATGTAATCGCCATCACAACGCCGGTAGTCAAGCAAAGATCCTGGGGCTCCATCAATATGTATAGCGATATGTTAAAAGAAACATATACACATATTAAGATAGATGCAAACCAAGTAGTATACTACTATATCGAGCAAGACTGTCGTAAATCCGTGTATATATCACAAGCTTCCAAAATGTATTATACAAACTAGTACTATACAATAATGGCCTCTAGAGCATACATATCCAATAATACCGTTAAGCGGTGTTCTAAACACAGTTAACTTCTGCTAATGAGCGCGAAGTCCTTAAAGGCTTAAAATCTAGTTTCTTTTAAAATTTGTGCGGGTAAACATTATGCTCAATTTCGTAATTTATGGGCCATGAAAAAGGTGATGAAATCATTTACCGTATGTTGTGGGGTTCGCTTGCCCGTAAGTCCGTATTAATGGATGCAATGCGCAAATCAATGAAAAAAATTCAAAACGTCAAACAATCGTCTTTTATATTTAGGCACGGCACTGCAACAAATGCGGGTTAGTCACTTTTAGTGTTTGACAGCGAACATGCAAAGAATCCTGCAAAGATAATATATTGGATGTGTCGGATTTGAGAAGAAGGTGTTAGGAAATACGTACCGATAAGTTTTCGGGTTAAGAAACCCCCGTTGAATTGAATCCGGCTAGCTTGAAAAGTTCGCTTGCACGGGCCAAACTATCCGGATATTTGGCATTGTACTTCGCAATCAGCTTAACTTTGAATGTAGATTTTGCTCTACACGATCGCAGTTCAAAAATCCGTCAAAATCTGCAAATGTTGGAAAAAAAATGGATTTTTAGTTCGAAAAAGCGATATGAATGCCCAAACTCCTGCACACACAAAATAAAAAAAATCAAACAATAAAATTGGGTCAATAATAGAACACTGGAGTAGAGAACAAAATTTGGGAGCAAAATGAGGAGGAATAGCCAGCGGCGCCGGACTTTATGGGGAAGTCGCCGGGCTACCTTGGGAGTTGGGGCTCCAACTTTCTTCTGATGTCTCAGTGTTCTACTAGTGTCTCAATACTATTGTTTAATTTTTCTAATTAGTCCCAGAATATTAGCAGGTCCAATTTCTAGAGATCAAAAAGTTAGGAATATCAATTTTTGTTTTGGTTTTTTGAAATTTTTGATTTTTTTTAGTTTTGTTTTTAGAATGGTGTTAGAATTATAAACAGGATATACAAAGATTAACCTGAATAATAAGAATAAAAACGTTATCGTCTCCCCGGCAACGTCGCCATTTGATCGGCACGCGCTTTCCGCGTGTCATTTTTAGTTCTAAAGTTAACCGCAATAAAAAACGGCGTCGTGTGTAGCTAGCCGCAATGAGTACAGGTCGTCCGCAGGGAGATGGTGCGTTTTACGTTCTTGTTATCACGAGTTAATGCAAGGGTCGGAATGGTTCGTTTCTAACCTAAGTGTTGTATATACAAATTATAAGTTTGTTAGGAATAGAGGTAGGTTATTGTAAGTTAGGGAAGTCCATACTCAATTCTTTGTGCCGAGCTTGACTATTGAAGCTAGAGCAATCGGCAACAACGTGGATTATGGTGCTTAAGCACGGTATTTATGAAATCCGGCTTATTGACCCTTGTCCGTCCGTTCTTATCTCTTGACTTTCGCCTCCGGCCAAACCGAACGCAACCGGTCACGGTTAGGGATCACCGATACCTTGGTAGGGTAGGGTGCCTAACGGAGCGCTTGTGTAAGGTTTGGACGGAGTTCAATTGGAAAATATCGGGCAAAGGAAATGAACAAATGGAATTACTAACTTACAATATCGTTCTCTTTTCTAACAACACCATTATTCACAAACCATCAAAACAACAAAAAGAAAGAGCAAATGAAATGATAAAAAAAATAATCACACAACATTGCAAGTAAGTAAATGGCAAGAAATAAAATTGCTAGAAGTAAAAGAGATGGAAAATGAATACTAAGAATCCAAGTGCAAAATGAAATCTTTATTAACTTCAAGTGATTATACAAACCATGAGTTCAATAACCAAAACTTAAACTTGCAAGCTCAATGAAGAGATTGCAAGATCAAGAGAAGGCAAAGAACTCAAGGTGAACTAGCTACTATGTACAAAGCTTCAAAATGTAAATAAGAAATAAACTTATAGCTTAAAGTATATCCAAGTCTCCCTTTCCTTTGCTCGCTGATCTAGTATTTATAGGCACAAAATAAGATTAAACAAACAATAAAAATAAGATGGTGTGACCTAAATAAACAACCAGAAGAAAAATGGGGACATTTGGACATCAATGGACCGGTGGTGCCGGTTATTTTGATCATTTCGCCGGTCCAATTTAGGGCAAATGGGCTCGTGTTGGTGTCGTGGTCTCGAGTGCACTCAACAAGTCCACTGGTAATGTTTGATTTCTTCATATCAGCTTGGGTTATACTCAGTAGTCTTGTAGGAAACTTGATGCTTTAAATCACATCACAACTTTTTGCATTTATCACACATCACCTCACTTGTGCCCACTTGTGCCATGGGCAGCCCCACCATGGTCCATGTACCAAAGAGTTATGTGCACACTTGTATTGTGTTGGACCAAAAATGTGTACACTTTATTTGTTGCAAAAGAACTCTTTGGATATCGATCGGTTTTCTGTTCCGGTTGCAGTGTCGGCTCACAAATGTTATATCCGTGAATTTGAGTATATTTCTAGTGTTTTGTCATGAATACATGTAATCTGTATTTATTGAGCAGACACGGGTTAATAGTACCGATACTATACAAAATTGATAATGAATGAGCGGTATTGAAATGCAGTTTTCTGTGATGAACACTTGTCCTATTTTATTCGTTCTTTTGGGACTTACCGAGTGCTAGTTCGCTGACGACATTTCTGTCTCTTTCTTTCTTTGGAATGTTCGTCAGGAGGACCCGTCTCTGAGGAGATCGAGCCCAGCCATGAGTACTTGGAGCAGATTGAGGCCCAGATAGACTTCTATATTACTTGTACTTATTTCCATTTCATATGCCACTGTTTAGGCATTGCTTACATCCTTGTACATTTCCTTTTCAAATCAGTTGTAATGTAAAAAATGGATATTAATAAAAGTTGTTGTTTATATTATATCTCTTGTTATTCTTGCGCATTTATTTATATTGCTTATTTATGCTTAACGTGTTTACTTCTGAGTAAATACGTCGCGGCCCGTCACGTCTACTTCTCCGTACACTGGGAAGCGGGGCGTGACAACTAAAAACCTTATAGAGACTAAACTCCTTTAAGAATTGAATCCTCTCATTTTCTGAAAGTTATCCCCTCTTATTTATATGGGGATGGATAGAAAATGTCTCTCTCTTGTAGCTGATATGGGACTAAAATTGCATCCCTTAGAGCATTGTTCGGACTATACATACATAGCACGTTTGTTCATAACTTTTGATTTCGAAGGAGTTATGAGGTCCGTAATATATCAAATCGAAGATCTTTTCAAGACACTTTCAATGTCATCACATTTGTTTATTCTCATTCGGGTGTTTGGAAAAATACAGCTCAGAAAAAACTGGTTTGCATTTTCTTAAGCGTATTACTTCCATTTGACGCTTTGAGTTCTTTTGCGCAGAAATTTTAGGAGGAAACAATATTGAGATAAAAAAATACCTATATTCGTATTAAGATACAAATACGGATATTCGTATAAATACCGTATTCATATAAAAATACAAATACTGTATTCGTATAAAAATACAAATACCAAAAGAGAGAAAATGAGAGATATAATACTAGCTCACAAATAAAATCCGGCTATCTTTTAAACCCGCCAGTATTAACAAAACGCCCGATTAAAGTACGTGTATAAACTACACGTATTTAATCGAGCCTAAGTGCGTATCAAAATACGCACACACTACATCGTTTTGCCTGAACCGAGAAACCCTCCGTGTGGGATTTTAAAGACTCGACAATACGCTGGCAGTGAGTTTACCGCAAGCATGTCAGTGGCACTAACTGTACATAACGGCTACTTATGTATCGAAAGAAAGGATGGTGGACGAGCAAACTCATATGTATCCCTACAGAGCTTGTAAGTAACAATCTCTATACAGTCCGGTCTCTACGTCTGAAAGTATCGCATACCGGGTCTAGAGGGTGGATAACGTCAGATCCCTAATAACCCGATAAGTCGTGTCGGTGTCAAGCTCATCACCCACCGAGAAACTACTGATCTACAATCAGTAAATCTCATCCACACTAGCCAAGGATTTATGGTGATAGCCAACCGAACACAGCGCGATATCGACTCCGTATACTGGGAGAGACGAATCCCTGACGATCGCTCACTGCCTCCATGTGGCTCGAGACTGTACCCAACTAAAACATATTTGCATGACTCAGTAAAGCCATAGTAGGGTAGCAATCTAAATACAGTAGGAACTCACACAAGACAAATGACGATCTCAGGTCAACAGGTTATCTGTACTCTTATTATCAGAGAACTACTATCTGACGATAGGTATAGTACCATCTGGAAGTTCTCGGCGAGTCCGTCCGGTGTACTCACCTCCAGTGAGCACATGTATAAATTTTAGGTGCAATACACCAATGGCTATGAGACCTGCCACCGCCCTTCGTCGGGGTCTAGAAACGTATACACTAGTGTTCTCTGGAATATCAATGCCAGTCTCGATACTCTCACGACTAGGGACATTTAAGGATGTGCTTATGGACTACCCAGCTCTCACTAGTATGATCACCATCATAACTCTGATAGTCAAGCAAAAATCTTACGAGCTTTATCATTATGTATTAACAATACATAATAAAATGTATACACATACATGATAAAATCAAACCAGATAGTATACTATCATATCGAGCAAGACTGTTCTATCCGTATAGATTCTTCCTCAATTACCATAATCGTCTACCTGCAATTACAATAATTGTCTTGAGGGCATTATAGCCAATATTAACCTCATAGGGTAATGCGGGAAAGAGGGAAACGAAACCGTCTGGTTTCATCCCTATCTATCTATCTATCTATCTATTTATATAACTACTATAAAGCTGGGTCATGAAAAGAAATCTTTTGCAAGTCAAGGCATCTTTGTGATTAAAGCACTATTTTTCCTTTTCCTTCTTTTGCCCGTTGATTTTCAATAAACTCATTTCCCTATCCATTGACCCATTCACATAAGGTTCAAGAAAAATGAAGGTGTGGGCTTTTTCATTCATATGAGGCTTAGAGGAAAAAATATTTTGTTGAGACGGGTTTTTTTTCATTCATACGAGGCTCAAGGGGAAAAAATATTTTGTTGGTTGTTTTTAATTGTTTGGTTTTCAATTTTCTTCAAAGTTTTTTGCTAAAATTTTATATTTCGTCGATCTATACTTGTATTCTATGTCTAACTCTGATTAGTAGTAATTTAGAAAGAAAACTGTAGTGTTTTTATTTTTTCAAGAGAAATCAATAATATTTTTATTTTAATATCCAAAATATTTATTAAAAAATCAAGTATAATAAAATAAAAAATGTTTAATGGATAATATATTCTTTGCATTTGTTTATAGAAACTATACTTGCTTTATAGTTGACGCTCATATTCCGTGATTTAAATAATTATCACTGTTTAAAAATTTATTGAGTAAAGCAATAAATAAATAGCTAAAATATTGACATAATTTATTATTTGCATTAATTCATAAACATGATGTAAACTAAATGTTTGTATGTATAAATTTTAATTGAAAAAAATTTCAGGACATGTATATATTTAGGTATCCTTAAGTTCTTAGTATTTAACTTACAAATAATAAAATAATGGTATTTTCTATAAAAAAAAAAATTCTAAAATATTATGATATTTTAGTGAAATTTATCCCATATACAATTATGGAATATTAAATTAAGAGCTAATTCTCTGAAATATAATGGTTATAAGAAACAAATAATATACTACTTTAATATTTAAATAAAGAAAAAAGCTATTTAAGAAATTAAAAATTAATGTATAAGAAAATCATGCCAAATTTAAAGTTAGATTAGGAAAATATCAATAGGATTTGAAAAATAAAAATTTTCTTTAAATGTTTTCATTGTTCCTTTTTTCACATATTGCTTTCCATACACATCTGCATATGTTTGTCAGCCCTTTTCTTTTCTTTTGTACATCATGTGGTTACTAAAGATTTCATTTCAAAATCATGTTGAAATTAGAGTTAGATTAGAAAAATATCAATGGGATTTAGAAAATAAATATTTTCTTTAAATGTTTTCTCCATTCCTTATTTCACACATTGCTTTTCAAATATATATGCATATGTTTTGTCATCCCTCTTCTTTTCTTTTGTACATCATATGATTATTAAAAATTTTATTTCAGATGCATTATTAAACATTTATGTAATATCGAGTTTGTTTTTAGAATAAACAATTACTTTATTCTAATAACTTGCATTATGGACTTGATTAAAATCTAGTATATCTAATACAAAGGAGGGTTTTTGAGAGAGTCTTTTGCAAGTCAAGATATCTTTTTGGTCAAAGCACTATTTTTCCATTTCCACTTTTGCCCTTAGCCTTTCATTATTTTGCCTATCTAATAATCCCTTTCATATGAAAACATACACCAATCATAAGAACAATTCCAACCCAAGATAGAAAATTGCCTACTCATGCCAAAAGAAGAAAACATAAAAAGGAAAAAATAAACTTACCTTTCATATGATGCCCGAGCAACAAATATATTTTGTGTGTTTTTTCTTAATTATTCGGTTTTCCATTTTTTTTTATCTTTTATTTCTATTTTCTTAATCTATCTTTACATCATACCTAATAATGGTTGGTAGTGATTTAGAAAGAAAATTATGGTATTTTTATTTTTTGAAGAAAACCAATAATATTTTTTATCTTGTTACCAATTTTTTTTATAAAAATCGAGCATAATAAAATTAAAAATATTTATTGGATAATCCATTCTGTATATTTTGGCATGTACAAACTATACTTAATTTAAAGTAGATGCTCAAATTTAATGATTTAAATAATTATCGCTGTTTAAAAATTTATTGGATGACACGTTTAGAAAAAAATGCAGCTAAAATATTGACACGATTTATTATTTGTATTGGTATATAATCACAACGCATGATGTAAATTAAACGTTTATATGCATAAATTTTAAATTGAAAAAATTCCTATAAATTTATCAATTTAGGTATCATTAAGTTCTTAGTATCAATTTACAAGTTACAAAATATATGGTATTTTTCTAGGTTAACACTGAAAGATTTTAATATTTTAGTACAATTTGAGCTATATAAAATCGTGAAATGTTAAATTAAGATTTAATTCTAGCATATAATTATAATAAAGAAACAAATAAAATATCAAATCGATATTCAAATAAAAAGAATGAGTATCTAGGAAATTAAAATTAACTCATAAGAAAATCATGTTGAACCAAAGTTGGATTAGATTTTGAAAAAAAAATATGGTCTTTCAATGTCTTCTCCGTGGCTTACTTATACGTAGCTTATCATACATATATGTTTTGTCATTTTCTTTTCCTTTTTTTCTTTTTACTTCACGTGGTAATTAAAAATTATATTTCAGATAAATTGTTAAACATCAAAATCTGGAACGACAAGACAATATCAGCTTTGGTTCAGGACAAGTAATTTTTGTGCAAACCCGTGGGTTACGCGCAGGGTTAAAATCTAGTTTATACTGCATGTTATCTTTTGTTTTCTGTCAATTTCTTTTTTCTCTTATTTTGATATCCTGAATACCTTTTCTGTGTGTTTTGATCCCTCCACCCTCGCCGCCCCGCCCCCACCCATCCACCCCACCACCACCACCACCACACACACTGCTTATATTAGTGTTAGTATAAGGTATCTATGAATAAAAATTGAAAATGAAAAACGAAGAAAAGAAATTGCAATTTAAAATTCAATCAGGAAGTATCTTTTTTATTTAATTAATTTGACTAAATAAGGTGAATACCCAGCTTTTTATCAAAAGATAATTTAGCATAACTACCTAAAGTTCAAATAAAGATTAAAAAAAGACAGCAGAAAAAAGAAAACCATACTCCAGAAAACAATACATCCAACAAGACCTTTGGCCAACAACCGCTTTAAGTAGCCTCCTACTCCTGTTGTACAACGTTACACGCGGACATGAGCTCGTTTCCACCATTCGCAGTCTGAATCTGCGTCGTCTGCAACCCATGAGATCAAAACCTATCCAAAACACTATTTTGTTTCGATCCAATAGATAATATTAGATATAAATTTATTTATTTATTTATTTTGCGTTAAAGATTGTATTATTTATTTCTCGTTAAATGATCCAGCATAGAGAGCTGGGATATAATATCCCAAAGCGGTATGTCTCCTTTCCTCACGTTAGACATCTTGTAGGACCCCCAGAGGTTAGGGAGGGACACATATGTTACTACCTAACACCGACTTGTGAAATCTTTCTCAGATCCTAATAGTAACCGGACACTCTAAAGATTAATGATCAATAGTTACATTGGTTCGTCCACACAGGCCACTTCCATGGGTCCCTCCTATTTGTGTTTTGCCAAGTTGTCTTTTGTAAGTATCTCATCTTTAGTCAGAAGCCAGATAAAAACCCTAGCTTTAAGCGAAGCACGAATTTTATAAATCGTCTTATAAAGGTGGTTGTCGATATCATCAAAATTAAGGACGCCGTAGAAGGAATTCATTATGAATTTCATGCTAGTGCTCCATTTCCAGAAAGTCGAGTCTTCCAAATTTTCTCTCTTTCGGTTTTCTATTAATTTTCGTCTTTCCATTCTTTCCAGCGGGCTCAAAGCCCTCTTAAATGATGGCCACCACCAATCTCTTTTCCACTGTTTCTCCACATATCCTTTTTCTTTGCCAATTCAAACGGATTTGAGAATCTTTCTTGGAATGTTGTTACACCAATAACCCAAAAACTATATATGGTGATGGATGTTCCTATGGAAAAGTCGCCTTTGACATAGTAACACATCTCTTCAAAACCCTGGCACACATTCTTGTTAGCTGTGTTACTATCTCTAGATTGATTACCGTAAGCCGTCGCATTTATGATATTTAGCCGACATGTTTTTTCCTCAACAGTCCATCTCTACCACCACTTTGCCAGATCTATTCCTGTCTTGGACCTCTTTCATTTTTCCGCCTGCACACTTGTCTTCATTCAACAAAATTATACTCTACAGTAATCCCCAAAAAAGGAAATATTATACTCTTTCTTATTGGCAACATTCCCTTACCATGACCTTCATTATTTGATGGTTTGGACTTTTAGAGCCATTATATTTAAACTTGCTTCTGAAGAAACTGAAACAGTTTCCAGAATTGAGTCTTCAATCTTCATGTGTAACATAACAAACGAAAAAAGATAAAAAAAAAACAATAATATTTTGTAAAATTTTATTACTCTAAATATTATTTTAAAAAATGACACTCTAAGAATGGTTAATTAGAGTACAACTTATTGGCCAATATATAAAGTAAGTGCCTACACTGATCTAAACCGTCACTTAATCTTCTCATAAACTGCAAGAAGCTTCTTCATTGTCAAATGGACAACCCTGGTTTCTCTAAACTGGAAAAAGACTTGAGGGAATTAACTATCATATAAGTTTCAGAATAACATAGGGAATAAAACAGAGATTGGTCATGGGATACATCATCTAGCATCGTTGAGATCAAGCTCCCCTGATTCCTCCTCGTCCCCGTCATCCTCATCCTCATTTTCATTTTCATCATTCAAGAAGTCCTCCGATGGTTCCTCCTCATCTCTTCCATCATTATTACTATTGTTATTATTTTTGCCGCTGTTATTTCCCCATCCATGAACATTCATTATCTCTTGATCTGTACCCACTGCGTCATGAACATCATCCCCATGCAACTGGGACCCGATTGCACTAGCCCTCATCGGGGCCCGCACCATCATATGGGCTTGGGCTCGGGCTCGGGCCTGCTCCGCTTGCGCCATTGCCATCCTCATCTTGGCCTCTTGAGCCTCACGGTTGGCCTTCTCTCTCGACTCCACCTCCGCTTTGATGTCCATTATCGTTTGCTTCTCCTCTTGGAGTAGGTATTGCTCGATCATCAATTTTTCTTCGGCTCTGAACTCGCCAAGAGCTCTCTTTTTTGACATTATATTAAAGGCAAGGACCTGCTTCTCGAAGGTGGTGGTGAACTCTGCGATCTTTGCGAGGATGTTGTGGTCCCACTGCTGGAGACGAGAGGGGACTTGGCCTGTGGTGTCACTGTCAAGGATCCGGTCATCTTCTTCTGCCTCAAAGTCGGAAACCACATGATAAGGCAGTAACCTGATTAATTACACAAAAATGAAAACAAATGAGGAGATTCCAGAAAAAGAATGCACGCACAAACCCCCCCCCCCCAACACACACACACACACACAAACAGGGGGGAAAACAAGCATATAAAATATCAGAACTCAAAATAAATGCTAATTAAGATTAACAAGACAAGGATATATCATTTTATTTTTATTTTGGGGGTTTTAGTGTGTGTGTGTGTGTTTTAGGGGGGGGGGGGGGATTCAGCTCACAAACAACATAGGGAGAAATTATTGTGTCCAGATGTGTGAGATATGGACTCAAGAGTGTACTTTAAGAAATCAGGAATTCAGCTAAAAAGTTCAGCATTTGAGATAGTTCAGGTTTGCTCAGCAAATGTAACTTAAGAAGAAAAATGATGCAATGGACTTTATTTATACATGTACATACCAAGAGGAAGCTAACATAATATCACAACTTAAGGCAAAAAGCACATCTTCAGGTGCTCTGGTGTTGTTGGGTTCGAATATATCCCTCAAACAAAGTAAAGCTAGGTGGACAATTCGCAGATTTATTCGGCTTTTGCAGGCTGGCATATTACTCGCAAAATTTTAAGGAAATAAAAAAAACCTTGTGACTATGCTCAGGAGGACAACATCAGGCCAGCCCTGAATTTAGGTTTTCTTTTCTAATTGAAATTCAATAATCCAAAGGATCAAAGTTAGAGATTGCTTACAGCAAGGGGAAGCAAAGTTTGTGCTACCAAGGTCATACAGAAATGAGAAATAAAGACAAAAAAAATTGTTCAAGGAATAAAACTAAGGAATTTTTCTTTCATCCCTCTAGCTTTTAATTTCTGATAGGACATAGAAGTAAAAGACTAGGGTGGGTGTTAATTGCATGTGTGGGACTCTTTTGAGGCCTGCTCTTCTGTCCCCCCCAAAAAAAGGGACAAGAAGACTACGGTGAGTAACATGAGGAATTTTCTTTGCAGTGATTTTATGAGATGCAACATACTTTTGTTTCCCCTCGCTGAGATCAAGTGAACATAAAATGTCACCCATGGAAGCAAGAACCAAAACTATTGCAAGCGGATATCCCGTTTGATTATAATATATAGGAAGAACATGAGAAAACAGCCTTCCCAAGCATAGTGCCAGTCAGCTCAAAACAAAAAGGACAAGCCTGCCAGTGGTAAATATAACCACTAAGATTTTTCTCTTTTGATTGGATCCCATAAGCTTGGGAAAAAAGGTTGCTGCTGCTGCTTCTTTGGTTGTTGTAGTAGTATGTCCTAGAATGTTCACCAACCTCTTCATTTCTTTAATTTCTTCTGTTTCTTAATTCCATAACAAATATCACTTTGCTAACTTCAAAATTAAACCAAACCACAAATTTCTTCTTCTCTAATCTATACTATTGATTTCTCTTCATACAGTTTTCTTCTAGAATAAACCGCTATTTTTTCTTTCAGCATAAATCTCTCTAAGGTTATACCAGCATGATACCAATAAAAGGTATGCCAAATGGTAATAGACAATGATCACACTTAAAGTGAGGCTGTTTATAGCATGATCTTGCTTGCTATTCACAGGTAGTTTTGTCCAACTTAAAATTTATGAGGACTATTGGTTGTGTGCAATTTAAGAAACGTTAAAGGTTGTTTATGATGAATTTCATGACTACTTTCAAAGCTTGATCGATGATGTTTCTCAGCAGACTGTAAATTAATACACAAACACATGTTAATACCGAAACTCAATCTCTATTTTAAAACATCATACAGGGTCAAAATAAAAGATTAATGGATAAGAAAAATAACATTCGATTGAAACATGGTGCCAAGGTACAATGGAAAGCACACGACAGAGGGTAACATGCTTCCACAAACTTTCAACATTAAATTTCATGTAGTGTCCTTAAACAGTAAAGAAAAACACCAGAAAAGACTATTATTAGAATATTGTCCATTAGTCTTAAGATAGCTACAAGACGAGCACTGCTTTATGTATCGAAATGTTGGGAATTAAGAAACAACATGTCCCAAAAACAAACCGATTCTGGCTGAAATGGAAATGCTGAAATGGATGAGTGGCAATACTGATGAAGATACCATAAGAATTGAGTGTATGCATAAAAAAGTTAGGGGTAACTCTTTAAGAGGATGAAATGAGCCATTAAATGCTCCAGTAGGATAAGTGACAAAAATTGCAGCCAACGCTGTTCCCACTAGGTTAGACCTGAATGAATATGTATAGAAACAGTGAAAAAGCATGTGCACCGTGCCAATTTATCAGAGGAATTGATTTTTGACAGACCAAAATGGAAGATATAGCCGACCCCAAGAAATTTGGAATAAGGGCTGTGTCATACAACCAGACTATTATCCTCTGCCTTCCTTGAGAATATAACTTATCTGCTGTAATAACTTAAAATGTATAGCATAGAAAAATGCGTATATGCCCCATAAATAAGTGCGGTAGGATTTTCAAGAGAGAAGCCAGATGAAATATTAATTTAAACAGTCAACTTAATTATAAAAAAAATAGAAAGCAACAGGTACCAACGAAATTAGATATAAATTGTTGTGGCAAGAACTGTGGATACATTAGGGTAATAAACTCTCTCATCCCATCTTCATCATCTTTGAGTAAACTAGAAACAATATACCCAACAAATCAACTAAATGGTGCTCAATGCATCAATATGATGCAAAACTTAAGGGCATCGTAATAGCGCCCAATTTGGGCTTGACATGCATTGGGTGCATGTCAGGCATGGCCAAATGAGATGAGAATGTTATAAATACATTCTGACATGGACAGGACACAAACCTTGGTGTAGATTTTATCCAGTAAAAAACACGAAATGTATCTTTATTATCTCAGTGAGAAAGGCTGGTTTTCTTCCAACCATCCAGCATACATACAACCCCTTTAATATTGCAACTTATTAGTAGTCAACCAACTAAAGAGCTACAATTGCTAAAGAACTTTTTCAAGCATAAATACCACTAAAAAATAGAGATTTTGAGATAAAAAATACTTGTCCTCACCTACTACAACAACAACTGAGCCTTTTATCCCAAGCATATGGGGTAGGCTAGATGAACCAACATGAGAATCACGCAGGGTCCAGCACATGAATCCTCCGTCTCCACTCACTCCTATCGACCAATATACTTTCATTGAGGCCTTTGGCAACCATATCTTTTCGTATCACCTCTATCCATGTTTTCTTCGGTCTACCTTTCGTCCTTTTGACATTGCTTATATCGAGAGTATCCATTCGTCGAACCGGTGCATCCATAAGTTTGCGTCACACATGACCAAACAATCTTAGCCGGTTTGCCCGTATTTTCTCCTCCACAGGTGCTACACCAACTTTTGCACGAATATCCTCATTTCACATCTTATCTTTTCTAGTGTTACCACACATCCAACGAAACATGCGCATCTCCGCTATGTGCATCTTCTGTGTATGATGTTTCTTAGAAGCCCAGCATTTTATACTTATATAATAAGGCAGGCCAAATAGCGCTCTAATAAAATTTCCCTTTCAATCTTAACGGAAAGTTACGATTGCACAAAATCATTGTTGCATTCCTCCATTTCAACCAACAAGTTTGGATCTTTTGATTAATATCGCTATCAATTTTTCCATCCTTTTGGATGATGGAACCTGGATATCTAAACTGATCGCTCAATGATATCTCTTGCCCTTCTAGTGTTATATCAATGTGGTCTTGATTTCTCTGTTTGCTAAATTTGTAATGCATATATGATGTTTTGGACCTGCTCAATCTGAACCCTCGAGATTCCAACGTTTGTCTTCATAACTCCAATTTGGCATTAACCCCTGCTTTCGTCTCATTTACTAGAACAATATCATCAGCGAATAGTATACACCAAGGTACCTCATCTTGGATAGTTCTAGTAAGCTCATCCATCACAATAGTAAACAGGAATGGACTTAATGCAGATCCTTAATGTTAGCCAATTGTAATAGGAAAATCACTCGTTAAGCCAATTGTCCTCACCCACTACAAGGCACAAAATCATTTAGAAGAAAAAGAAATCTTTATTATCTCGGTGAGAAAGGTTGTCCTGCATACATACAACCCCTTTAGTATTGCAACTTATTAGTAGTCAACCAACTAAAGAGCTACAACCGCCAAAGAACTTTTTCAAGCATAAATACCACTTAAAAAATAGAGATTCTGAGATAGAAAATACTTGTCCTGACCCACTACAAGGCACAAAATCATTTAAAAGAAAAAGAAATTGCTAAATATACCTAGTGTATATTGTTGGTTGTCTTTCAACATCCAACACATCAACAACCATCTTTTACCACGGTCCACACTGTAGTAGTATCCAACAAATTTGAGAACTACAGCTGCTAAGAATGATTATCAAGCATGAGCACTGCCGAAAATGGAAGTTCTAAGGTAAGAAAATATTTTTATGTATGGTTCTTTCCTCCCAAGCTTCCTCACCCATTACAATGATTATAGAACTATTCTAAGAAAAAGAAATATCCTTTAGTATGTTATTACAAAAGGTTTTACAAGATTAATTTATTTTGTATTAACTATGACCCATACTTTGCTTGATAATCAAAGGGTAAGGAGAATAGATAAGTTAGCTATGGGAAACAACAGTAAGCTCTAATGTAGAAATACAAAGATTCAAATCGGCTAGCTCCGAAACACTAAAAAGAAATCATCCTCAACTGAAATTTACATGACTAAAAAGGACTCATACCTAGGATATAGAACAAAAGAAAAGCATTCGAGGAATAAAGAAAAAGGAAAAATACTTTTCCTACCAGGATGGTGGAATCCATGTCGAATACATGGATTCTCATTAGGTAAAAAATGGGCATGACATCCATTACATGGGGGATTGTATTCTCTACCCCATCTTGTAGCCAATAAGTGTCCTCGTAAATGATATGGATTCTATCACATGGCTAGGAAAAGTATTTCCCATAAAAAATACTTTACTGCAATCCATCATCCATTGACTTACTTTTTAATGCTCACAAAAACAACAATAATTTATATTAACAATCTATACCATCCAGATATAAGATAATATTTGCATGTAGTGATGCTTAACGAGTCAATCAATTATATTATTGATTACGGTAATTAAATAATCAGATTGACACACCAAATAAAAAGAGATTGATATCTTGAATGATATAGTTGTTATAGAAGTCAAAAACAGTTGGTTTCCGTCAACTCATAGAACTATTTTATGCAAACGTTAAAAGCCGCAATAAAGCACTTTTCCATTTCATCATGCCCCAAAAGATATTTTGGGGTGAGGTTTTGCAACGTTAATTGTTCGAGTCTCCCATATATCAGTTTTCTTATAGCATGTCGATGCTATTATAAACTATATTTACTATGATATTTTCTTGTTCAAAATGTGTCTTATACCATCAAATTCTTTCTGTCCAGCTTTGCACTGCTATTTTTCAAATCACTAAATTCGAGACCTTTGTTTGTACAAACAAGTTTTCCAACTAAAGTGCCGGGCTAGAATTGAGACGCAGCCTGTCATAAGTTGAGTTTATTTTAGTTCAAAAAGAAATCATTTATGGAAGTAAAACTTAGCAAGTCCTTGTCAAGTTATATCCACGATTGAACACCCTGCTTTACTCATGTCTGCATTTTCCAAAGTTACTTATCCATCAAAAAGTCATCTAGTAGGTCGCCAAAGTGCATTGCAAAATTTGTGACCATGGGGCAGAACTACAGGTGACAAGAAGCATCAAAAGACTAGAAGGCTTTCCTCTTCGCTCTCAAAATTGATTAATTTTCTTTTTCTTGGTAGCTTGGGGATGCGCGCTGTTGATTGCACAACATTTTTATCCATGAATATTAATCATATCCTCCAATTTCGTCTAATCATAGAAACAATCAAATCAAAAGTAAGCCCTAAATTAGTCCATATCCATAAACCCTAACTAGCGGTCCTTGGAAATGTCCCAAATTTCTCTAACCACAGATTCTACCGATCAAATGAAAACCCTAACTGAGATTGCCCACGATTCACATCCCTAAATGAAACCATAAATGAGAAAAGGCCTCCAATTTCGTCATCCAATAATAATAACAACCAACCTGAGCACAGCATCCTCAATCGACGCAAAGGGCCGCTTCACATCAGGATTGCAGACCTTCATCGCGTCCTGATGCGCCATCTCCACCTCGAGCGGATTCCCTCCCTGCCTCACCGCCGCCACCTTCGCCGCCTGCTGCTGCATCTGTAGCTGATGCGCCGCCGCGGCCGCGGCAGCAGCCGATGGATTCGCCCCCGCCGCCGCCGCAGCATGAATCGGTTGCTGCTGCTGCTGCAAATGGAGGGATCGCATCCCAGGTGCTCGAAGATGGGCGTCGATGTTCGATGGGAATCGAGACATGGCCTGCAGCTGCTGTTGCTGCTGTTGCTGTTGGAGGCTTAGGGCTTGGGGCTGCTGCTGCTGCTGCTGCTGGTGCTGTTGCTGGTGCTGTTGGTATTGGTGAAGGAGGAAGAGCTGCTGTTGGAACAGTTGCTGCTGCTGTTGTGTGAGCGCGGGGTTTCCGGATGCGGCGGCGTCGGTGGTGGTGGTGGTGGTGTTTGCGCCGGCGGCAGCGCCGGCGTTGTTGGATTCTTCCATTCTCTCTCGCTCGCTCGCTCTCTAGGTTTCGACTCTCCTCGGTTGGGATAAAGAAAACAAAGGCGAGGTGTTGAATCTGTTGATGCTGACGTTGGACTTAGTGGGCCGGGCTTGTAGGCCCTATGAAGCACGAGGGTTATTCATAAAAAGCCTTTCAAAAGCTCTCAACTGCATAATTTCTTTGTAAGTTGGATTAGGGTTCTTTCTTGAAACAAATGTTGACGCCCTAGTTTGGGAATGGAGTAAGGTTTTTTTAACTGCGGTTTCGTAAAGATAGAGAGGCTTAACACTAAAATCCTAACCTTGCGCTATTTGGGGCGCTATTTTGGAGTTGAGAATACTACAGCTATCTCACCTTTGGTGCCCAATCTAGATACAAAGTTAGGATAACCATGGTTTATTTTAAAGTGGAGGCAAGAGGCATGCAAACTGTGGTTTGCAAGCCCCAAACTCCAAAAATGAAGTTTAGTAGATTTTGATCAGAATGAAGTTGAGATTGCTGCTGTTTAAGGCTCAAAAATTGCAGTTATCTCAACTCTAAGATGGTTGCCAAACAAACCATGGTGAGCATTTTGGAGTCCACTTTTGCTACCTTTATCTACTATGACTTAAAAATAAATCATGGTTATCTAAGCTCCATTTCCAAACAGGACCTGAATTTATTGAGATAACTGAGTTTTCTAAATGCAAATTCAGTATGCCCCTATGTGAAATGAGCCTAATGGAAAAAGGTGTTTTACGTAAATGTTTCTTCGAAATGTAGATAAATACAGATTGCAAATACATAACCGTCCGTGCTACATGAGACGAAGGGTACAATATGCTGCTCAAGACAGACATGCCATCAGCAAGATAACCTCAACATTAAGTGCGCCCCAATCTTAAGTGCAGTAAACTCGATGGTTCGACGATATTCTACAATTCATCCAATGGTCGTATTTCACAACATTCTTCGATCTTCATAAATGCTAGAGCCAAGTTTTCAACCTTTTTAATGCAAAAGTACAAACAAAACAATTAGTTTCAAACGGTATATAGACACCCGTTACATCCACCAAATTCCTCAAGCAAAAGGCTAAACAGGGAAATCTCTTTTTCTTTCTTTTTTATAGGAAAACTAGCCGGAGGCCTAACCCCCTCGGACAACATGATTGTTAAGGTTTATGCTATGCGATTTTTTAAGTTCTATTTACCGTAATCAAGTCGGTTTCGTTTGGTAATTAGCCGGTTGAGTACGGGTCGATTCATGGAGAGATGAGAATCTTTTTCTTAGTGTTTTAACGAGTTAAGTCCAAATTGTCCGAGTTTGTTCAAAACTAACTATGTGCTTAGATATGTATGTTAAAAGAAACTTGTTAGGGTTATGGTTAGGTTAGTTTTAGTTAGGAGTTCGCTCACTTCTTTCGTTTCTTCTTTCGTTTGCCACTCTTGACATCGATGTTACCGTAATCGGCAATAACGGAGATTAGCACGACTAGAAAGGAAACTTGCGAGTATAAGCTAGGTTTTCCAATGCTTAGTTCCTTCCTTTTGGTCCTTGTCCGTCCGTTCTTGGCTCTTAACCATAACCTCCGGTCAATTCAACCACAATTGGTCTCGCTAGGGTATCACCGCTATGATATAAGATAGGGTGTCGTAGAGAGCGGATTATGGTTGTTTTGACGGGAGTTCGACTCAAGTTGTTTGGCAAAAGAAAGAGCAAGCAAGATTTCCTTCTTTCAAACTTTCCTTATCCTACCCTAACAAGTGAGAAAACTACTCATTCATTACAAAAAAAGAAATGAGGCAGAAGGTTACAACTAGCTTCTTAGGACCTCACCTATACAAGGATCACACCTGGGTATCATGGTTGCAAGGATAAAAGAAAAGGAGAAGAAGAAAAGGGGCAAATAAAACCAACAACTACTTAACAAAGAAAAGAACAAGCTATATATAACAACTAGTTAATCAATTCAACAAGACATGCATATAAAAAAAAACTCTCCTCTTCATTTATCATCCACTCAAAAGTTTCCACTACAATTTTAATGGAGGAAAGATGAAGAAGAAGAAATTTATACTAAATTCTAGCAAAAACCTAGTGAAAAATTACATCCTTGATATGGCTCTGATCTGGAGTATTTATAGGCACTGAAGTGAAGTCCTGGAGTCTTTTTCTGAGCCCTTACAAAATGTCAAAACTATCCCTGAAAATTTGGCGCAAGAAGCCGCGTAGTGGCCGCGGATCCGCCGCCTATATGATGTTTAGACTGCAGAACCGCGGCCGTTATAGGGATCTGAAACTCCAGTTTTCTTTGACTGCCTTGTGTTGCTTTATAACTCTATTTAATACACTTGTATTTGCAGAATCATTCCAAAATACTCCCGGATTTACAACAGTCCCCAAACATGAAAATGAATGGACTTTTGCCTTGGTTTTTCTTGAGCTCCACGTTGCTTTCTTGATTCTTGTGATGCCTCTCTCGTGCTCTGTACTTATTTGAGACATGAATGACTCTCGCTTGATCTTGTCTCCTGAACTGGTAAGCGGCACCTGACAGATGGTGAGCGGAATCCGTATTTTTATCCGTTTTTGACAATTGTCCTGAATTTGTCGTTACTTTTCGTGATTTGCATTGTTTTGGACTGAGAATCTGTAACCTGCAACTATGTAGCAAATACGGATCAAAAGTACATATCTATATGCAATGCGATCAAGAATGGGTAGTATAAAAGTGCAAAATTTTGATATAAACACAACACAACTACCAAAGGACCAACAAATTTGCCCTGAAAACATTAAATTGTGGATGCTTCATACCAACTCAACCGTTGCTAATTGATTACAACAAAATCTGTTAAATACGTAATCATAAGCCCCAAAAAAAAAATGTTAACAGCAACAACAAAATCCACGGGAGACCGATTGACAATATAATATACGAATAATAATGAATCAAGACACATGAGGGAGCATAAAAAATTCCATTAAGAAACATGCAGTGCCACAACAGAGACAAAATGTCACCACTCAACATAATCAGATGGATCTTAATTCTGAAAGGGTTTAATGAAAGACATGCCTAAACTCGTCAAAATTTCAGGCCCAAAAGGTTAGGTCATCCTTTGCGCAGCTTCCTTAGCGATAAGCCTTTCCTTGGCCTTGGTTTTCGCCTGAGACTTGGAGCCCATAATGCCGCCGCCCCACTTTTTACGGGGCTCATCAAATTTGTCGTTAAAGTTCGCCTATAAAAATTATACATATAAACGATTAATATGCATGTTGAAGATCAATATCAAGAACAAACCTATATAAACATTGTGCTATAGGTTCACTGTGTACCTTGATGGCCTCCGGGATTTTACTGAATTCTAATTTGTCTTCGTTCTTGACCGTGGTTAAGCACAAGACAGATGCAGTCTTCTTGTGTAAAATCTACACAAGGTAAAAATAAATTAGTGATGAACTAATGGTTCCTTTTTTATTGAAAAGGGTTATCAAGAAGCATGACAAGAAATTTACTGATCCCAGAAGGGCTTAATTTTCCTTTGACAATGCAGTAAGGGATTTCCATCTTTCGACAAAGGGCAGGGAGCCAAACCACTAGCTCGATTGGGTCCACATCATGAGCAATCACCACAAGTCGCGCCTTATTCTACAAAATAAGCACGGGAAAGCCAGGCGAATAAAATGATGTATACTTGCAAGCAGTTAGCATCTGGAATGGACTCCCACAAAACAAAAGGCCAAAGCAGCAAGCGATTACTCCGACATTTCCTAATTAACTTCACAGAGCAGCAGTAGATATGAATCATTGTTTTGCGTTTCTCTTCCCCCGTATTATACAAACTGAACTACTTGCACTATAACATAGACCACTTTGTATGGGGAATAGTCCAAATGGAAGAGAAACATCCAGTGCCAGAGAAAACCGATATTCGTAACTAGATCGTTACATCTACTGGTTTTACGTCTTCACCCTGTAACCACAACGCTGCCTACGTTGTATCTTTTAATGTTACGGTGTTTGTATGTGATAGCCACTAATTTCAACATGTCGTCGGCTCGGTAACTTTCCGTTAAAATTGAAAGAGAAGTTTTATCGGAGCACCATTCGGCCTGTCTTATTATATGGTATAGAATGATGGGCTCCTAAGAAGCATCATACACAGAAGATGCACATAACGGAGATACACATGCTTCGTTGGATGTACGGTAACACTAGAAAAGATAAGGAGCGAAATGAGGATATTCGTGCAAAAGTTGGTGTAGCACCTGTGGAGGAGAAGATGCGGGAAAACCGGTTAAGATGGTTTGGTCATGTACGACGCAAACCTATGGCAGTACCGGTTCGACGAATAGATACTCTCGATATGGGCGATGGAAAAAGAGCAAAAGGGAGACCGAAGAAAACATGGATGAAGGTGATACGAAACGATATGGTTGCCAAAGGCCTCAATGAAAGTATATTGTTCGATAGGAGTGGGTGGAGGCGGAGGATTCATGTGCTGGACCCGGCGTGATTCTCATGTTGCTTCATGTAGCCTACCCCATATGCTTGGGATAAAAATCTTAGTTGTTGTTGTTGTCGTTGTTGTCTGCTCGGTACAAATCAGCTGAATTAAGTTGAGTAATGAACATTTAGTAAATGAACTAGCAAATGAAAAGGTGAATAAATTCAAACCTGTTCAATAAGGTAGGTAACGTGATTGAGCCCATATTTGACAACAATTGGCTTCTCGGCTTCAACAGTTTTGCCATCAGCCTCAGCCCGTGCCGTCTGCAAGAGTCGTTCTTTCTTGGCAGCTTTATCCTCTGTCATGTATTTGAGAAGCATCTTGAATAGGCTTGTGGCTGCAGAAAAAGATGAACAAATTTAACTCTCAAGGCATTTTGTAACAAAAGAGCGTTGAAAATAGATGCAAATTAAAGTCTAGAGTCATGTGCCACCTTTTGACATGCATGACATTGTTAGGTGGTAATAATGTTAAGTGTTGACTTTATTAGGTGCTACTTTGACATGCATGATATTGTTAAGTGGTGAAAATGATAGGTGGTGACTTTGTTAGGTGCTACTTTTGACATGCATGACATTGTTAGGTGGTGACAATGAAAGATGGTGACTTTGTTAGGTGTTACTTTTGACATGCATGATATTGTTAGGTGGTGACAATGAAAGGTGGTGACTTTGTTAGATAGTGATATTGTCCTAAGTGCTATAAAAGCACATCTTACGAGTGAGGCATTTTATATCCATCACAAGCATCATCACAAAAGGTAAAGGCCAAGAGAGATTTGTACAGAGAGATTTGAGAGAAATCTCCTAAGATTGTTCTTGTTTGCAAACTTGATTCAAGTATAGTAGACGTTTGCAGATTCCGCTCTGCCGGGAACTAACCATACGGTGGATGAAGCTCGTTAACAAATTTATCTTGTTTGTGATTGATTACTTTCTTATTCCTGCATTTTTAATTTATATTGTCTTTCGTCGTTTAATTGCGTGATTGTATTTTTGTGTGATTTGGGTTTTGTCGCGAGCACTGTTCCGTGAATCGACTCTCCCTCCCAACAACTGGTATCAGAGCAAGTTAAGAGAACCTAAGGTTCTTCGATTCTATAATCTAGGTAACGGTGGGTAACGACGCTTGTGTCCTCTTCCCCACTTTCTTAGATTGTAGTTTTGAAGGCGTTGGTTCAGATTTAGGAGGAAGTCGGGTTTGCTGCGATACATACGAAAGATGGCAGAGAATAAGATAAAAATCGAGAAATTCAATGGTCATAATTTTGGTTGGTAGCGCATGCAGTTAGAAGACTGTCTATACCAAACAGATCTATATCTTTCGTTGCTAGGAGAAAAGCTCGAGAAGATGACCGATGAGGAATGGAACCTTTTGGATAGAAAAGCCTTGACGACGATCAAATTGTCGTTGACTTCGCAGGTGGTCTTTAATATCTCAAAGGAGAAAACAACTAAGGCGCTAATGACGACGTTAGCGAAGTTGTATGAGAAGCCATCGACATCAAATAAAATATTTTTGATGAAGAAGCTTTTCAACATGAAAATGGTAGAGAATGGTTCGGTGATAGAGCACCTGAACGAGTTCAACAGCGTGACAAGCCAACTTGAGTCCGTTTCAATCATCTTTGAAGACGAGATTCGAGCCCTACTGTTCCTATGCTCGTTGCCAGAGAGTTGGGAGAACCTAGTGATGGCGGTTAGCAACTCTATCTCGGAGATTCTCACGTTTAATGATACGGTAAGCTGCATATTAAACGATGAGATGCGAAGAAAGTCCGTGAGTAGGAGTTCTAGAACTTCTGCACTTTCGGTGGAGAATCGTGCCAGAACAGTGGAAAGGGGAAAGGGGAAAAAGGACAAGTCTAAAAGCCGGGGTAAATCTCAAGAAAAAATCCAGGACGCCTGTTGGAATTGCGGAAAGAAGGGCCACAGAAGAAGTGAATGCAAGAAAGGCTCAGATGAGAAGACGGATGAAAAGGAAGCGAATGTAGTGTCTATACAAGAACAAGGGGAACAAGGTCTTTGTCTATCGGTGAGCGAGAACACAAAGGCGGATACTTGGTTCCTACATTCAGGGGCTTCTTTTCATTGCACTTCAGGCAGACATCATTTTAGCGAGTATGTTCAGGACGATCTTGGACATGTGACGGTGGGAAACGGTCAATCGTGTAAGATCGTTGGAAAGGGGACGATCATCTTACAACTATCAGGAGGTGGTCAAATCAAACTGAAGAATGCTCGTCACATTCCGGATTTGAAGAAAAGTTTGATTTCCACAAGTCAGCTAGACAACGAAAGGTTTACTACAACGTTTGGGAATTCTCAATGGAAGATTTCCAAAGGATTGTTGGTGGTCGCAAGGGACAAGCTGAGCGGTTCGTTGTACTCATTCAATGGGAGCAGCGAAGGCTCGGTTGCATTGACGGCAAGTTCGGAGAAAGATTCGGAGATTTCGTTGTGGCATAAAAGATTGGGACACCTCAGCGAGAAAAACATGAAAATTCTTCAAGCTAAGGGGTTCTTTCGGGGCTGAAAAGGTGGAGTTGGGGTTTTGCGAGAGCTGCATTTGTGGGAAGCAAAGCGCGCTCAGATTTCAAATTGGAGGTGTAGCGAAAAAGACCAAGAAACTGGAGATGGTGCATACGGACGTGTGGGGTCCGGCCTCGGTGGAGTCTTATGGAGGAAATCGGTATTTCATGACGTTCATCGATGATACAAGTCGAAAGACATGGGTATACGCGATGAAGAAAAAGTCCGATGTGTTTGGCATCTTCAAACACTGGATTGCGCAGGTGGAAAACCAAACGGGGATGGAGGTTAAACACCTAAAGTCCGATAATGGCGGGGAATACTGCACCCAAGAGTTCGAGGAGTTCTGCTCGCAAAAGGGTATTCGTTGGTTGAAAATGGTACCTGGGACGCCACAGCAAAATGGTATCGCTGAAAAGATGAACAGAATGATCCTAGAGCGAGTGTGAAGCATGACCTTGGATGCGAATCTGCCAAAATTCTTATGGACAGCAGCGGTCGATACTGCTGTGTATCTGATCAATAGAAACCCGGCAAGTGCGCTTGATGGAGGTATTCCAGAAGAAATTTGGTCGGGTAAACCGGTCAACCATTCGCACCTTAAAGTATTTGGCTGTATTATATATTCTTTGATTGATAAGGCAGAAAGGAGTAAGCTTGACTCCAAATCTAAGAAGTGTGCTTTCATCGGGTATGGTGGAGACGAGTTCGGATATCGGCTGTGGGATTACACAAGTAAGAAAGCAATACGAAGCCGGAACGTTGTCTTTGATGAGCAGCACTTATATAGAGAAGAAAAGCAAGCCAAAGATGGTGTTGTATCTGAGTTCGTGGAGTTAGACGGAACTCAAGAGAACAATCAGGTGCCCACAAGTGGGGATCAAAACATAGAAGAAGCTGCAGTGCAGGATCAGACTCAAGAACATGATGGTGACTATGTTCAGCAACCAGATGTGCCAGTTCTGAGGAGATCTACGAGAGAAAGGAGGCTGCCTGAAAGACTTGTGACCGACTTCATTTTGTACACGGATTCGGGAGAGCCTGAATCCCTTGAAGAGGCGACGCAAGACGGTGCTAGTAAGCAGTGGGAGCGAGCTATGGACGAGAAGATGGATTCTTTGAAGAAGAACCGCACATGGGACCTAGTGAAGATACCCAAGGGTCGAAAAGTGTTGCTGAATAGATGGGTGTACAGGATAAAAGATGAGGCTGATGGTGTGAAGCGGTACAAGGCTCGCTTGGTAGTCAAGGGATATGCGCAAAAACAAGAAATTGACTATCAAGAGATATTTTCCTCTGTGGTGAAAATGACATCAATTTGGGTGATCCTTAGTATTGTGGCGGTGGAGGATCTGCACTTGGAGCAGCTTGATGTGAAGACCGCGTTCCTTCATAGAGATTTGGTTGAGGAGATCTATATGATGCAGCCACTGGGATACGAGGTGAAAGGAAAAGAAACTATGGTGTGCAGACTGCGAAAGAGTTTGTACGGCGTTAAGCAAGCTCCAAGACAGTGGTATCTCAAATTCGATCAGTTCATGCTAGAGACGGTATTTGTGCGTGGTGAGTCAGATCACTGTGTCTATATTCAGACTTTTGAGGATGGAGACTATATCATTCCATCACTCTATGTAGATGATATGTTGGTAGCGGGTCCGAACTTCGAGAAAATTCAAAGTGGGGATCAAAACATGGAAGAAGTTGCAGTGCAGGATCAGACTCAAGAACATGATGGTGACTATGTTTAGCAACCAGATCTGCCAGTTCTGAGGAGATCTACGAGAGAAAGGAGGCTATCTGAAAGACTTGTGACCGACTTCATTTTGTACATGGATTCGGGAGAGCCTGAATCTCTTGAAGAGGCGACGCAAGACGGTGCTAGTAAGCAGTGGGAACGAGCTATGGACGAGAAGATGGATTCTTTGAAGAAGAACCGCACGTGGGACCTAGTGAAGATACCCAAGGGTCGAAAAGTGTTGCTGAATAGATGGGTGTACAAGATAAAAGATGAGGCTGATGGTGTGAAGCGGTACAAGGCTCGCTTGGTAGTCAAGGGATATACGCAAAAACAAGGAATTGACTATCAAGAGATATTTTCCTCTGTGGTGAAAATGACATCAATTCGGGTGATCCTTGGTATTGTGGCGGTGGAGGATCTGCACTTGGAGCAGCTTGATGTGAAGACCGCATTCCTTCATGGAGATTTGGTTGAGGAGATCTATATAATGCAGCCACCGGGATACGAGGTGAAGGGAAAAGAAACTATGGTGTGTAGACTGCGAAAGAGTTTGTACGGCCTTAAGCAAACTCCAAGACAGTGGTATCTCAAATTCGATCTGTTCATGCTAGAGACGGTATTTGTGCGTGGTGAGTCAGATCACTGTGTCTATATTCAGACTTTTGAGGATGGAGACTATATCATTCTATCACTCTATGTAGATGATATGTTGGTAGCGGGTCCGAACTTCGAGAAAATTCAAAGTCTGAAGAAGATGATGGCTGAAAAGTTTTCCATGAAAGATTTGGGAGCGGCCAAACAAATTTTGGGCATGAAGATCGTTCGAGATAGGAAGCAGCGGAAGCTGTGGTTATCGCAAAGCGACTATATCGAGAAGGTTTTGAAGCGGTTCAACATGGACAAGTCAAAACCGGTGAGTACACCTTTAACAAAACATTTCAAACTCATGAAGGAGTTTTGCCCAACAACTCAAAAGCAGAAAGACGAGATGGCAAGAGTGCTTTATACTTCTGCGGTGGGAAGTTTAATGTATGCAATGGTGCGTACGGGACCAGATATTGCACATGCAGTAGGAGTCGTGAGCCGGTATATGCAAAACTTGGGGAAAGAGCATTGGGATGCGGTGAAGTGGATTTTGAGGTATCTTAAGGGTACGTCTAGTCATTGCTTATGTTTCGGAGGTGACTCTCTAAACGTGCAAGGTTACGTTAATGCGGACTACTCGGGTGATCGAGATAGTGGGAAGAGCACAACGAGATACGTATTTACAGTTGGGAGAACAGCGGTGAGTTGGGTATCTCAACTGCAAAAAGTGGTAGCATTGTCAACTATGGAGGCTGAGTACGTGGCGATCACGGAAGCCAGCAAAGAGATGATATGGTTTCAAGGGTTACTCGAAGAGTTGAGTAAGAAGCAAGACTTCAATAGCTTGTGGAGTGAAAGCCAAAGTGCAATACATTTGGCGAAGAATACAACATATCATTCTCGGACGAAACATATCAAGGTGCGGTACCACTTCATACGCATGGCGTTAGAAGATGGTGAGTTGACACTGCAGAAGATCGCAGGAGAAAAGAATCCGGCGGATATGTTCACCAAAATTGTAGACAGAGATAAGCTGAATCTCTGTTGTAGAACGGTGAATCTTTCCATGGAAATTTGATGAGGAGAGAGCATCAGCGGAATCGTGTGAAGTTTACTAGTGTTGAGAATCAAGCCAAAAAATATTCCAAGTGGGACAATGTCGAGATTGTGATGAATTTGCATCAAGGTGGAGTTTGTTGAAAATTGATGCAAATTAAAGTCTACAGTCAGGTGTCACTTTTTGACATGCATGACATTGTGAGGTGGTAATAATCTTAAGTGATGACTTTGTTAGGTGTTATTTTGACATGCATGATATTGTTAGCTGGTGACAATGATAGGTGGTGACTTTGTTAGGTGCTACTTTTGACATGCATGACATTGTTAGGTGGTGACAATAAAAGATGGTGACTTTTTTAGGTGTTACTTTTGACATGCATGACATTATTAGGTGGTGACAATGAAAGGTGGTGATTTTGTTAGATAGTGACATTGTCCTA
Organism: Agapanthus africanus; assembly: GCA_030015575.1. Taxonomy (NCBI): domain Eukaryota; kingdom Viridiplantae; phylum Streptophyta; class Magnoliopsida; order Asparagales; family Amaryllidaceae; genus Agapanthus; species Agapanthus africanus. Next base: position 99,705,492 of record CM057346.1, on the reverse strand, counting down.
GGTGTTATAAAAGCACATCTTATGAGTGAGGTATTTTGTATCCATCACAAGCATCATCACAAGAGGCAAAGGCCAAGAGAGATTTGTATAGAGAGATTTGAGAGAAATCTCATAGGGTTGTTCTTGTTTGCAAACTTGATTCAAGTAAAGTAGACGTTTACAGATTCCGCTCTACCGGAGACTAGCCATACGGTGGGTGAACCTTGTTCACAAATCTATCTTGTTTGTGATTGATTACTTTCTTATTCCTGCATTTTTTTAATTTATATTGTCTTTCGTCGTTTAATTGCGTGATTGTATTTTTGCGTGATTTGGATTTTGTTGCGAGCCCTGTTCCGTGGATAGACAACCCCCCCCCCCCCCCCAACCAACAAAGAGCGCAACAATTATAAACATAAAATAAAATAGGCACCAAGAGCGATAACAGACTTAAATAGAGAAGGTATATCAGTTCAACTTTAACTTCGACAAATTATTATAAAGAGACCTTAAAGAGTAGTCTGTAAAATATGCTTCCCTCTTTGGACATAATAATTATTTAACCTTGCCGTCAGACTAAATCCAGAACCATCTTATTTACTACAAGGGTTACTTGATACTCCAAAAATTTCATATCAAGATAGAAATATAGAATGATTTACAGAATACATAGTCGCTCAACATCTAAATCCTGGACCGAGCACACAAAGAAGAAGAAGAAGAAAAAGAAGAGGGACTACAGGTATCCTCAAGACAAATTGTTGAAAAACAAAGACAAATGGATAGACAGATGAACAAATCAGAGATATTATGTTAAACAAGGGTAATAATTCAACACGGTTAATTCGAGATTTCTGCAACAGAGTTGATGTTAATGGACTTACCTAAATGTGCATTAAATGGTACGGATGCATACACAAATTTTGAACCACGTCTAATGGTTAAAACAAATTTAAGCATCGTCTATTGTACAAGTTGTAGTAATGTCATCCTTCAAAAATTTGAATAAAAATCCATGATATGCCTCTTACAGAGAAAAATTTCTAAATAATCACATGTGAATGTTTACCAGGTTGATCAAAATTTACTGCGATTGTGGACCTGACATATTGACTAATAAAAGCAATTGCACCATGAATAAAGAGGATGATAATATAGATACATATCACTATGACAAGAACATTCCCAAAGATACCAACTGTCCAGCAGAAGAAGAAAAAGACTAGGGTACATCTAACCCTTATCCCATCAAGATGGGATCGGTTATGTTAGCAAGGGCACATCGAAGACTTAACAACGATTTAATGATGAGATGAAACCACACCACCTTCTTCTTTGCTGGGGCACCAGGCTTTACATTCTTCTTGGGAGCCCGCGTAATTAGATTTAAAAGGCACACATCAAAGAAATACTTTAATGTATAATACTTAACTCAGCACAAATTGAAATAAAATTGCAATTTGAAATGTATTACCATCTCCTTTAATCGGGGAAATTTTGCTCTTTTTTTTGAGCTAGTATAATCGATAGGTTTTCTACACTTGAATAATCTTGTAACTATCCGATCTTTGAAAAATCTATAAAATTGTGAATTTTAATACAAGAAATAAACCTTAATATCGACCCAAATCACATCACCTCAATTACATTGATAACAAATGCATGCTTTTTAGTGATTAAAATCTCCTAATGCATAAATAAATCAAAAGCTGCTTGCAACTAATCTCATCACCCCAAAAGTAAATTTGATGATTAAACTTCTTTAGTGCTTAATAGACCGAGATGAAATCGAAATAAAAAGAACTATTTTGGAGAAGATGTTCTTTTATACAAAGAGAACGCTGTTGGATTTACTCTTTGTTCTGTCTTTGCCGATCCGATAGGAAGCGGGGTTTGGGTTCAGATCCGATACCAGTTTGTTTGCCACCATATAAAATGCAGTGTTTGTTATAAATCTATTTGTTGGGTGTTTCTGCTTTTCTGGCAGGAGGACCATATGGCATTTAATCCGGTGAAAGGCGGTTTGATCAAGGACTGGGCATACTAAACTTCACGCCCGATCTAGTGTAAGATGGCCTGATCAAGGACTGGGCATACAAAAGTTTGTGGTACGATCCGGTGTAAGGTGGTCCGATAAAGGACTGGGTGTCTGAAGACTTGCAATCTGATCCAGCAAAACAATAACCTGATCAAGGAAAATTGATATTTTAACAGGCACGGATGTAATATGGTGAAAAAGTGCGATGAAGAAAAATCATGGATACTATATGACTAGAATCATCTATAGTTAAAAGGATAGCTTACACTAAAATTATCCTTAACTATCGCGGGTTTTCACTGAAATGCCTTGGAATTTTTTTTACTATAGTAAAATATCTTAAGTGCTACTTTTGAGAGTATTTTAGTGAAATGAAACCTCTTGAAAAGCATAGCTGAAGGTATTTTCTTGTGATAAAAATACTTTATGTTAAAGAGTATTTTAATGTAATTTAGCCTAGTTAAAAAGCATGCCATATGGAGGACTCCTAGTGGTATATAGTAGTCTTTGACATAATTTGGCCTTTTCCCATCCTCTTTTCTTTTCTTTTCTCACTGTATCAGTTTGTTCAAAATTTTCATTTAATAATAAGTGGGGTAATATCGTTTTTGTGGAAAAAAAAATAAGAAGAAGAAAATCAGGCTCGACTTCTTTACAGCACTATTTGCCTCCTGGAATCGAAACATGGGCATTGGGGTGTGACATTTTGCCTCATTTTTCTTGCAATTTCTTTCCTCATTCCTCATTCCTTACCATTCTTTTCTTTACCGAAAAGAAGCTCATTAACCAATTAGGCCTAGAGGTGGCAAGTTCGATCCTGGTTTTTTTTTAACATAAAAGAAGCCCAATAATTTTAGCCCCGATATAAAATTTTGACTTAATTGTGAATCTCAACTCTCTCACGAATCCCATATCAACTCTCACACTCTCAGGACAAAATTTGGGATTTAGCACTAATTTGAAACTAATTAGAGATTTAGACTAGTTTTATAACTATTTAAAGAAATAGCACATTCAGATCACATCGATGCCACATAAGCGCATAGGATTGACAGTTGGGACTGTGGGCGAGTCCTTATCCGCATTTTGCAGATGCGGAAATAGAACTTGGCCCATGGAGCCACACTTGAGCCAAGTCTTGTTCCGCACTTGCAAAGTGCGGAATAATACTTGCACTATTATTAGTTGCCGGCCCCATCCCTTTTTCCATTTTAATATATCAATTTCTCTCTCCTCTCGCACCTCTCTCTCTCTTCTCACACCTTCCTCTCATCTCGAGTTCTCTCTCTCTCTCTCTCTCTTCTTTCTCCTTATTTGAATCTCCCTCCAAAAGGTCGATCTTCAGCCCCTTCCTCCTCTTTCGAAGCCCCCTTCCAGGTTCGATCTTCAGCCCCCTCCTCCTCCTTCGAAGCCCTTTTACTGTTGTCGATCCTCTCGTCGAGGCAGAACCCCCTCTTCCTCAACAGTGAGTTTTCATTTAAAATTATTTGTTTGAATTATTGTTGTTTTGGTTTATAAATTAATTCAATTCAATATAGTTCTTGTACTTATTTCTAATTGTAAATTTTTAACGAGTTTGTTTGTTTAATGTGCAGAACATTGTTTTGATATGTACTGCTCACTTACAACAGGTTGGGTCCTAGGCGATTGGAGATGCACGTGTACAGGCTGGGTTAGCACGTACAGGATTTTATCACTACTCAAAGCTTGACTGCATTCGTCTCGACCATCTTCTCATTACAGCGTTAGCCGAGCGATGGAGGCCAGAGACCTCCCATTTCATTTGCCTGTGGAGGAGATGACGATCGCCCTTCAGGATATTGTTGTACTACTTGGCTTGCGCATCCACGGTCCACCAATGACAGGAGATATGGGTCACAACTGGCGAGAGCTTTGCATTGAACATCTTGCTTGAGCTCCCGCACAAATGAAAGGAGGTGCTCTTAAGCTTACATGGCTTCGCAAAACATTCAATCCCCCGGAGTATGCAGATCAGGCGGAGATCGAGCAGTACATACGGCCTTATATTCTTCATCAGCTCGGAACATCTTTATTTCCCGACATATTGAAGAATATGGTATATCTCATGTGGTTACCATTATTAGCCGATCTAGACGTATGTGGCACGTTGTCGTGGAGGAGTATTGTGCTCGCTTATCTTTACGAGGAGTTGATCTCTGTCGCTCTGCAGGAGCGCAATATTATACGTGGTTGTCTTTATCTTCTTCAGGTAAAAAATTGAAATACTTAATAAATTTTGTTATCATATTAAATATATTGGTATCTAATAAAATATGATATCTACAGATGTGGTGTTGGACCCGACTATCCACCGGTTGTCCTACATTTATCCAGGAGGTTCAGTTAGATAGAGATCACCAATTATGGTGCAGTTAAGATTATAAATTATCTAATTAAAATCAACCTTTACGAAATTTGAGGTTATGAATTGTCACGCCCCGCTTCCAAGTAGACGGAAACGGTGACGTGGCAAGCCCGCGACGTATTTATTTCGAGAAGGTCATTTCCCGAAATAAATACGCTAAGCGTAATTGAGCAATATAAAATGACAAGAAAATTAATATGAGATTTAAACTTCAACAACTTTATTTACATCCAAACATAATACATTTACAATACATGAGTTCAACTGAAAAGGAAACTATAAAAACAGAAATGCCTAAACATATGGCATATGTCACGCGTCGCTTCCCAAAAGACGGAAACAGGCACGTGACAAGCCCGCAACGTACTTATTTCGAGAAGGTCATTTCCCGAAATAAATACGCTAAGCGTAATTGAGCAATATAAAATGACAAGAAAATTAATATGAGATTTAAACTTCAACAACTTTATTTACATTCAAACATAATACATTTACAATACATGAGTTCAACTAAAAAGGAAACTATAAAAACAGAAATGCCTAAACATGTGGCATATGTCACGCGTCGCTTCCCAAAAGACGGAAACAGGTACGTGACAAGCCCGCAACGTACTTATTTCGAGAAGGTCATTTCCCGAAATAAATACGCTAAGCGTAATTGAGCAATATAAAATGACAAGAAAATTAATATGAGATTTAAACTTCAACAACTTTATTTACATTCAAACATAATACATTTACAATACATGAGTTCAACTGAAAAGGAAACTATAAAAACAGAAATGCCTAAACATGTGGCATATGTCCCGCGTCGCTTCCCAAAAGACGGAAACAGGCACGTGACAAGCCCGCAACGTACTTATTCTGAAAAGATCTTTTCTTAAAACAAATACGCTAACTATATAAGCAACATAATATGACACAAGAATAGACAAGTGAAAATAAAATCCAACCACTTTATATATTTACATTCTCAACTTTACAGAGTTAACTGATACAAAATGTCTAAACATAAAAAGAAAATGTTTAAATATGTAACTTACTAAAAAAGAAAAGCTGAAAAGGAAACTAATGATATGCTTCAGGTGCGAACTGGTTGTAATTCTCTGCAATCGCTTCCACCTCCTCTGATTCTAAGTCACCTGACGAACATTCCAAGAAACAAAAATGGGTGGAATGTCCGTCAGCGAACTTGCGCTCGGTAAGTCCCAATAGAGATGTATAATATATAGATTGAGTGCAAGATGACATGTAATATAGTGTAAATGGAAATCGTAATATGTGAACAAATATGGTAAATAAGTATAACATGGCCGTGGAGTGTAGGTATAGTGAACATGAAATGAATGCAAGTGTCCTAAAGGGTCTCTAATATGGTAAAACTAACTAATGTGGATTCAAGTGTGAATATCAACCAATCTCAAGAGTATTCTCAAACCCAAGACTATCGTCCAGGGCCAAGGAATCACGGGCCCAAAATAGTGGGACTTCAATTGTTATTGAAGTATTCCAAGCCCAACAGACTGTCATCCAGGAGCTTGGAAATACGGGCCCTCATTCATGAATTCATGATGTACCGTTTCAGCCCGGTACTACAGTAACGTTATTTGTACTGTTTCAGCCCAGTACCATGACGACGTTATTTATAATGACAGGACTCGTGAGATTCCGTTGAATTCATATTTAAACTACCCAACACCCCGCATATCTAAAATTTATAATTAATATTACAAGTCTTGCCCGGATTCATGAATATATCAAGTTGCAAGCTTAGTTCCTGTCAAGGTCAAGTGCTCATGTCAAGAATCATGTATCATATCAAGTGCAAGTTATGTCAATTGTATTCATGGTTCGACTCAAGTTGGATCAAGCATGATAGTTTAGTACAAGTCGTTTCAAGTGTACATATTGGGTTCAAGTATTCATGTCGAGTTCAAGAATTAATATTAAGTCATGTATTGGATTGTATTTATATATGATTCGTTATTCATGTGATTTAATTTGGCAACCACTGCACATAACCGGCAGCATTTGTGCTCTTTTCAAGGATGATTGTTAGACAATAATTTGCAACCAATAATACTAGTTTGTCTAAACTAAGCAAGTACTCACTTTTTCCGGGTTTTTTCAAGGCCTAGAGAAAATATACCGCTTAAACCCATTGTTACGTAAATGCCTTAAAGATTAACTATGTTATATATTCTGGGTATTTTGGTGAATTTAGGTCATTTAATGTAAATAGTTCATTTGAAAACTTGAGGGGTTTTTATGTAAATGCTTTATTATTTTTTTAAAAAAAATAATCTCGAGAGTGTTTTTGCTAAAATTATGTTAATTAGGATGTTGAGGGTTTTAATAAAAATATATTTAAGATCTTAAGGTATTTTAGTAATAAAATCTAGCTTTTAAAAGGTTATGGTATTTTAATCAAAAAATCTAACTTTTGAAAAAATTGAGGTATTTTATTAAAAAAATTAATATTTTAATTTAAAGTATTTTATTGAAATTAGATTTGGAAAAAAACGCCTTCTTTTAAGTTACATATATATGATTTTTAATTTAGTATTTTAAAGGTGATTAAATTGTTTTATTTTGTTTAAAACCGTATTTTCTTTTCCTTCGAGAACGCGCTCCGTGAAGCGCTCCGATCTCACCCGCTAAACCCAAGAAGTGCGATAATCAGCACCATCTTCAACAGGGCTCCCCTAACGAGGGTTGTGAGGCAAAAACATGCAAAGGAAGAGGTAATGCTAGTCAATTCTATTATTTTACTTATTTAATTTATTATTTAATATTCTACCGAGTGCCCAAAAATGTCATGATCAATATATGAGTAGCTCTTATTATTATTTATTTTCATATCTGTAATTGTATGTTCAATTTAATTTCTATTAATTTCTCATCAACTTACATTCCATTTATTCTTTACTGTTGCTACATAAGATGATATGTCATAAAACCTATTGCACAAACCTTCAGCTCCAGTATGAATATTTGAGATGGGCATACTAGATTATTATATTTTGTGTTAATATTTCCAATTAAGACCAACACAGTGCCACAACTAATATTTCCAAACACTTCTAAAATTAGAATTCCATTCATAACATGAACTTTACATATGCTCTCAAAATTTAAACCAAGTGTTTAACTTCCGGAATGCACGTTAAGAAATTCTGGATCAATGGATTATCGTACGATGGCAATCGTTTATAAAATAGTAGTTATAAAATTATATCTAAAATTGGGTAGATGACCGATGTATTTATACCAAATAAATTATGGAATCAATTATTACGAAATCGAATCATGCTTCAGATTGTACCCACATTTAAATTGCTTTGCATAAGCATGTGAAAGGAAAATTTCCAGCAAGGTTGTATGCAACCTCACTATATAACAATCAACCACAAAAGTGACGAATCAATGACCAAGATAACCTTGACATCATTTCCAGTTATTAAGGACGAACTAGCATGGCAAAATAATATTTTGATCATCGATTTATCATTAGGGCAAGAATTCATATGAATCAAGAGTTCTGATTTATAAAATGATACTATTATCTTACAGTTACGAAAATGATATTCATGATAAAATCAAACAACTTACAAGGTAAAAGGTGAGGGAGGAACTTACCTAATCGATGGAAGGAAATGAGACAACAGCGATCGACATCGGCGCTGTTGGGACGGGAAAAAAAATCGGAAATTCATTAGGAAATTCTGTTGAACACCTCCGGGCGCAAATTTGTACTTCGACAGATTGAAGATCCGAAGGCATGGGATTTATCGTGGCGCTCACACGGACTCGGGCCTAGCCTTGGAGCCTCGGTTCTCGGCCCGGAATGGCGGCACTTGGCTGTCAAAGATAGAGGGTTTGGCTTTGAATGGTGTTATTGTTGTTGTTGCGGGTTTTTGCTGCTGTTGTTGACGTTGTGGCTGACGGTGATGGGGTGTCGTTGGTGGTCGGAGGAGCTAGGAGTGCTCGGCCAAGAGAGGATGGCCGGTCATGGAGAAAAGAAAGTTGGTGTCGAAGTTGAGAGGGGATGTTTGCTTGGTTGCGGGAGGAGGAAGGAGAGCTTGATGAGAAGGTGGAGAAAGACTCGTTTTAATAGAGGAGCAGTCATGGGGAAGAAGAAGGGGCTGCTGTTTCTTTTGAAACGATTGAGCATTGTCAACATGGAAATGAACAGTGCTGGGTTTAAATTGGGGAGGAGAAGGGTCGGTCTGCAACAAAAATGAGAAGAAAGAAAAGAAAAGAAAAAGAAAGAAGGGAGAAAGAAAATGGTAGAAGAAGAGGTGGGCTTGGCCTAGCTTGTGCAAGAGAAATGGACAAAATAGACAATGGATTTGGGCTCATGGGTTTGGAGGAGAAAAGAAGAAAAGAAAAGGAAATGAAAGATAGAGGAGTGGGCTTGGATTTTGGGTTTGTGTTAAGGTTTGGTTTAAACCAAAGAATGTATTTTGGAAAATAATTAAGGTAGGAAAATTAGGTGGAATAATAATATATTTTTATAAAATATAAAAATAAATAATTAAATACCGTATTTTATTAAAGAAGATAGTACGAAGGTATAGGGATGTGAGGGTCGTTACAGCATACATAAACTGAAAGAAAAGGATAACTAGACTACGCCTGAGTCCCGATCTGCTCGTGCTCCTCCTCAGTCTGCACAGTATCTGACGAACATTCAAAGAAACAAAGATGGGTGGAATGCCCGTCAGCGAACTTTCGCTCGGTAAGTCCCCAAAAAAAGGGTGTGAAGTATAAGAGTATAATGACAAATAAAAATCGATATCATGAAGCATTGGACTATGAGATGGGGTGTTTAAACATGCCATTTAATGTAAGCATGACAATTCTATTTAACAAGCAGTTTTATATATCATGGCAAAACAACATGAGCATAGTATAGCATGGTTGTGTAGTTCAGGTACAGTGAATATGAAGTGCATGTAAGTGTCCTAAAAGGTCTCTAGGGTAACCTAAGTTAACGTAAGTTCAAAAGTGGATGTCAACCAATCTCAAGAGTGTTCTCGAACCCAACAGGCTGTAATCCATGGGTAAGGAACCAGGGGCCCGAATCAAATGTTAGTAACGGGACTTCAATCTAGTGTTGAAGTATTCTAAACTCAACAAGCTATAATCCAGGAGAAAGGAAACACGGGCTCTCATGATAGCTTGCTTGTGTTAGTAGATATGGATTGATGATCTAGGGGGACTCTTGAGATTTCATTAGATTTACACTTGAACTATCCCAAAACCCTGTGTATTCTAGGTTACAATTAAAATTACCAGTTTTGCTCGAATTCATGAAATATATCAAGTTGCAAGATTGAGTTTATGTCAATGTCAAGTATCCGTGTCAAGTGTTCATGTATTCATGTCAAGTTGTATCATGGTTCGAGTCAAGTCAGTCTCAATAACAGCCATTGTGTTCTGGTATTCATGATAAGTTCATGTCAAGTCATAGCATTCTAGTATTCAAGTTTTGGGATATTCAAGTTCCAGTGTTCTGGTTCATGATCAAGAATTCAAGTTTATGTTAAAGTTTGGATCCTGATTAAGTTTGTATTCAGATTAGAGTAGATATCTTATGCACGGGTTTAGCTCTGGAATTTCTTAGGTTCGAGAGTAATTGGGCAACTGCTGCACATGGACGGCAGGACTTGTGTCTTTTTCCAAGACAATTACCATTGATAACACCGTTAAACTTGTCTATCCTAAATAGGCAAGCACTCACTTTCTCCAGCTCTCCAGGGCTCAAGTGAAATGATACCGCTTAAGCCTATATTAATCTAGAGTCCTTAATATTTAATATTATGATTTACATTGTATTTATATTGTTTGTATTTCTTGAGAGGGTTTTATGAAAAATATTTTAATATGGTTTCAAAATAGACCTTGAGAATGATTTATAATATTTAGGGTTTTCATGAAGATATATTTTAATTGTTGTGGTATTTTAGTGATAAAATCTAGATTTTGAAAGTTTATGGTACTTTTATGAAAACTACTGCTTTTGGAAACTTGTTGCTATTAAAAATTCTAATCATTCATTTTAAAAATATAGTTTCATAATTTGTTTTTATTGAAAATACGGATTCATAGTTTTATATAATTTTCCAAAATTTAGTTTTGTTTAGAAAAGTCGTATTTCTTAAAAACCGTATTTTTTAATTTCCTTTCGAGACCGAATACTCCGTGAGGAGTTCTGAATCTCACTCTACTATTCTAAGGATGTGCGATAATCTGCACCATCTATTAGCGGGTCTCCTAACGAGAGTTGTAGAGGCGCAATTACAAAAGGCGGTAAAAATATCGATAAAAATGGGTTTTTATAAAGTGATGGTATTTATTTGAAAAACGTATCCTTTTAAATTATACATACATCTAAATATCATGTTGTGAATCAAAAGTGTGCGTGTGGGGTAGGTCGTCACCCCGTGAATGGTCTACATTAACATATCTTAGAAACTAGTATTTTAACAAGAATAAATAATGATAGTATTGTAACGTTATTTTCATTCTAGTATTTGGTTTTAACCATAGAAATTTCATTTTTAAATACATGTAAAAATTAGATGAGGCATGGGTTGCAAGATGAAAGGTGGTAAATTTGTATTTTCTTGTTAATATAGTATGGAAAATTTTGTGAACATGTAAAAGGTTGCAAAATAAATTAAGATAAGTTATCTTATGAATTATATTGTAATGACGATGAGGGGGCAAAGGAAAAGAAGTCAAGGAGGACTTGGCATAGTTACAAGTGATGAGGAGTGACGATATATCAATAAGGAATTCAACAAGAAATAAGAAATGAGTAAAAACGGAGAAGGAGGAAAAGACTTACCGTACCACCCGTACTCGTATAAGTGAGAAAAGAAGGAAGTAGGCTCGGTTTGAAGAATCGAGACTGATGATGAAAGCAGGATGACGAGCTTGAGCTTCCGGCTTCCTCTCAGCAACTTGTAGCGTAGCGTAGGTAAGAGTGAGAAGAATAACAAGGCTTGACGGAATCGAGCGTGTGTTAGTTGTATGTATGCCCTAGATGCCAATATAATATACATCATATGTACAATAATGGCCTATAGGGCATACATACAACTAACAATCTCCCACTTGCACTAGGGCCAGCTGCTGTAGTATCGCATACCCAGCATCCCGAAGAGTCTCTCGAACTGCATCTAGGGAATGGCCTTCGTGAGTGGATCCGCAGTGTTGTTCTTCGTGTTAACTCTCCTAACCTCGATCTCCCGGCGATCAACTATCTCCCGGATCAGGTGATACCGCCTCAGAATATGCATGGATCGCTGATGGGACCTGGGTTCCTTGGTCAAAGCCACGCTCCATTGTTATCACAATACAAAAGTATTAGATACTCAATGGATGGAACTACTCCAAGTTCAGTTATGAACTTCTTCATCCAGACAGCCTCTTTAGTAGCATCGTTGGCAGCGATGTATTCAGCCTCCACCATCGAGTCTGCCACGGTTTCCTGCTTGGAACTCTTCCAACATACCGCCCCTCAATTGAGGGTAAAGACAAATCCCGAGTGCGACTTAGAGTCGTCCTTATCACTCTGGAAGCTCGGATTGGTAAAGGACTCCACTTGGAGTTCTCCGTTACCATACACCAATAGCATCTCTTTAGTCCTTCTCAAGTACTTGAGAATGCTCTTCACAGCTGTTCAGTGACTCTCTCCAGAATCTGCTTGATACCTACTCACTACACCTAGTGAGTGTGCTACATCGGGTCTGGTACATAGTATCGCGTACATGATAGAGCCTACTGCCGAAGCATAGGGTATCCCTTGCATGCGAGCTCTCTCCAAATCAGTCTTGGGAGATATCTCTTTGGAAAGAGTGAGTCCTGAGATCGTGGGTAAAAACTCACGCTTGGATTCTTCCATACTAAACCTCTTTAGTATGGTGTCAATGTACCTGGATTGGGACAATCCCAGTATCCGTTTAGATCTATCTCTATAGATCTTAATCCCCAAGATGTAGGAAGTATCTCCTAGATCTTTCATTGAGAATCTTTATGATAAGAAGAGCTTGACCGATTGCAGCATAGGAACATCATTTCCTATCAAGAGTATGTCATCCACGTACAATACGAGGAAGACAATCTTACTCTCTGCCACCTTCTTGTATATACAAGGTTCATCTACGTTTTTGACGAAATCAAACTCTTTGATAATGACATCAAAACAGATGTTCCAACTCCGCGATGCTTGCTTTAACCCGTAGATGGATTTAAGCAGCTTACATACCTTCCCGCTGCTCCCACTGTCTACGAAGCCCTCTGGCTGAGTCATGTACACGCACTCTTCTAAATAACTATTTAGAAAGGCGGTCTTAACATCCATTTGCCAGATTTCGTAGTCATGGTATGCAGCGATGGCAAGAATGATCCAGATGGATTTAAGCATAGCCACTGGAGAAAAAGTTTCATCATAATCCACACCTGATCGTTGACGAAAACCCTTTGCAACAAGTCTAGCTTTGAAAGTCTCCACTTTCCCATCTACACCAAGTTTTTTTTTTGAAGATCCAGTTGCTCCCAATGGGTTTTACCCCTTCAGGAGCATCCTCCAAAGTCCATACTTTGTTGGTGTACATGAATTCCATCTCGGATTGCATTGCATCCAGCCACTTTACTGAGTCCCCACTCGTGATGGCCTACTCGAAGCTAGTTGGGTCATCATCCTCCATGATGCAATTCTCGCTTCCACCATCAATGAGAAAACCGTAGTATCTCTCAGGTGGATGAGGAACCCTAATAGATCGGCGGAGAGGCTGAGGTTCGTTGGGAACTACCGAATCCTCTGGTTCCACCAAATCCTCTGTCGTGGTTTGTATAGCTGGAATCTCTTCCGGTTCTACCTCCTTACCACTAATTTCCTTTGCAAGAAATTCCTTTTCTAAAAAGGTGGCATGTCGAGAAACAAACACTTTTTGTTCCTCGGGGTGGTAGTAGATATACCCTCGCGAATGTTTGGGATATCCAACAAACTTACACAAAAAAGACCTTGCCTCGAGCTTGTCTGGATTTTGTGTTTTCACATATGTCGGACAACCCCATATCTTAATATAATTAAGATATGGTCTCTTTTCTTTCCATATCTCATATGGATTAGTTGGCACGGATTTGGTGGGAACCATATTCAATAGGTCTGCAGCTGTCTCTAGTGCATATCTCCAAAAGGAAATAGGTAACTCAGCAGTGCTCATCATAGAGCGCACCATATCTAATAGGGTGCGATTCCTCCGTTCTGATACACCGTTGTGCCGTGGTGTATACGGAGGAGTAAGCTGAGAGAGAATCCCATTCTCTTTTAGAAAGTCCAGGAATTTCGTGCTCAAGTATTCACCTCCTTGATCAGATCGTAGGATTTTAATACTTTTACCCGTTTGGTTCTCGACTTCGGACTTATATTCTCTAAATTTCTCAAAAGTTTCAAACTTGTGTTTCATCAGGAATACATGTCCGAATCTAGAGAGATCGTCAGTGAATGTAATGAAGTACGAGGAACCATTTCTGGCATGAGTAGACAAAGGACCACATACATCACTATGTATCAGTCCCAAGAGCTCACTAGCTCTTTCTCCGTATCCTATAAACGGAGTTTTGGTTATCTTGCCTTTGAGACATGACTGGCAAGTGCCATAAGATGAAAATTCGAATGGATTCAAATATCTATCCTTATGCAACTTAGCTAGTCGTGTCGTATTGATATAACATAGTCTACAATGCCACAAGAAGGATTCGTTCATTTCTGAACTCTTCCTCTTGTTTGTGTTTTATACATTAAGAACTGTGGTTTGATCTAGAATGTATATGCCATTATTTAACAAGCTTGATCCAATCAACTTTTGATTCAGGAAGATGTTCTTAACATTATCCTGTACTACAAAATTATATCCTTCTTTACTCAGTAAAGAAACTGATATAAGATTGCATATCAGGGTCGGAATGTAATAGCATTCGTTCAGAATCAATGTATTACCATTTGGTAATACAAAGTGATATTCGCCAACTGCTTTGGCTGCAGCATTTGCCCCATTCTCTACTCTTACGGAATGATCACCTACTCCCAGTTCTCTACCTTTCCTTAGCCCATGTAACATATTACATATGTGAGATCCCGATCCGGTATCTAATACCCAGGACATAAAGTGAACCGAGAAACAGTTCTCAACAACTAACACACCCGAAGAAGATGCATCAACATGCTTATTCTTTGTTTGGGCGGCGTGGGAATCCGGATATGTCCCTATTCCCTGTTCAGTCTTATAACAATTATTAGAAAGAATGGAACCAACGTTCCCCAGCACAGTATAACATGCGGGTTCGGTCAATACATCCATATTATTATTTTGATTAAGACGTGACATGGTCGCTACCTGGAGAGAGAGAGAGAAGAAAACACTTTAGCGTATGCTCTTGCAAGATCAGATTGGTTATTATTTTATCTAATCAAGATGGCTCCCACTGGTTTTATCAAATCTTCTTTCAAACCTTAAAAAGAAAGACTAGCCGGGATTAATTACACCCTACAATTTCGCTAATCTTTCAGCCAGGTCAGTGCCGGTACTTTGAGGGAGGTTCCCCGTGCTTTCGTACGGACCTAATTAAAATAAACCTCGCTTTCCCAGAGGCATAACCCCGTTAACACCTTTCTAGACACCTACTTGATCGGTTAATTGTCCTGTGTAAAACTCTCACACGAGTAACTCTTACTCGCAGTGGGTATCGGGATCCAACTATCACATAGAAGGTATGTAATCTTATTGCAAATTTCAACACTTGAAATTCCCGATAATATTTTGCCCCTAGCGTTCTATGACCTTGACGCGGGCCAACAAACTATAGTCCGCTAGTCAAGTTCAACCCGTCATTTCTTGATTGAATTAAATCCACCCGCACGACTCTTGACGCAGGCCAACAAAGTCGTACGACTACCCTAATCCAATCTCATCTTATGCTACAGATAAGCACTAGTTAGCTACCGCACACTACGTCTTGACGCAGGCCAACAAACGTAGCACGAATACTAAGTAGGACTTATCTGAAATGACGGAGGGCTACGAGAGGTTTTTCAGAAAACCTTTGCGTAATGAACTTGATATCGTTGTAGAATCGAGTGATTTTGAAAAGGAGTGCTTTTGAGGCTTTTACTAGTTTCGCTAAAGAGGTCACTCCCGGTGAAGGGATCTCGGCTCTTTCCTTATCGAATAAGGTGCAGGATATATCACATATATCACTATGCAAAGCAAATACTCCAAAAAGCATTCAAAAGACAAACCGTGTGTTGTAGCATCTGCCAGTTATTGCTAAAGAGGTCACTCCCGGTGAAGGGATCTCGGCTCTTTCCTTATCGAATAAGGTGCATGATATATCACATATATCACTATGCAAAGCAAGAACTGTAGCTACCTTTTTTTAAAAAATTTGATTGCACAATATCTTTTAGGTTTCTTTTCTTTCATTAATCATATTAATGAAGTCCCGTCATTTATGCTTCCTAAGTATCACAAAAGAAACGAAAATACAATGTACGCTTATGCTATCCGCATTCGCCACAGTGTCCCGTTATGCACCGTTAGGTTACTTAACTAACGGCATCCCAGGACGGGACTAGCGCGGGTGCAAAACATAAGCAACGTCCACTATATATCTCATATATAATATGTATCCATTCGTCTCAGAATCCACAGTGATCACATCACAGAGCAACAGAAGTAACATATGAAATATTGGATGTACTAGGAATTCCGTATTTTAAATTCAGCCAGTATAAAACACGGATTCCACGGTCGCGATGAATAGCCAAACCCACATCCCTAGACCCCTACGAGAGCGGCAAGCAACCCTACCAATTCTAGAGTTAGGAGACCCGGACTCGACTCCTCGAGATGGTCTCCCACTGGACCCTAGAACCCGGTTACTTGTGCTCCCCTCCTTGGGTCTATCTTAATGCGGAAAAGTAAATAATATACAACAATGGCGATATCATCCTCGACCTGGAAGTGCCCCAATAAAAGAATATTACATACATTGAATTTTACATGAAAACCCTCATATCACATAAAACCCCCGGCTATTCAAAACACGACGATCCAATTTAACATATCACAGTAACACATAACATCACATGTCATCAACGTAAGTAAATATGCGCATCCCAATTGTCGTTGACATATAGCAACAAAACCGGCGATATCACATACTACACTTACGGTCGCAGAATAAATATCATATATCAAGACGATGTTAAACGTTTCGATCGAATCAACAAACACCCACAATTACCCCGAAGAGCTCAACACTTGAGCAAAGTTAAAGTACCCAAAAACGTGCCATAGTACCTATGATCCAGCCATAGAAGGGCCAAACCAGCGCCTCACCTATGACACCGCGGAACTACGACAAACCTTAAGGTTCAGTCGCGGTTCCGAGGGCATATAATCGAGTTAAGGTTTTTGTTCTTCTAGAGGGTCCATAGAGTTACTTGCACGACTATCGAATATAATTAACTTAAGAAAATTCCAACACGTGGAAATTTTCAGTGAGGGTTAAAATGGGTATTTGATATCCGATTGAACTTTTTAACACCGTCTAAAGTAACCCGAAAACAGTTAGAATTACGACTACGAAACACTCCGAGTTGCCTTTATAGTAAATTGGCATCTCATGCAAATTTATCAAAAACAAACAATACCTGAAACACCAAATCCCAGACAATGGAACACAGAAAAAATTTCAGGCAGGGGGTCGGATTTTGGCTGATAGGGGGGGTCTCACCGGCCAAAAAATGTCCAAATGGCTCCAAATTTCACCGGTGTTCATGTTATCACACATATATGATTCTGCACTTGTTTGAAATTATTTTTGACTCCATTTAAAAATCGAAAGAAACCCGTATTTGGTGTTTCAAGTTTCGGAGTTCGTTTCGGTTTCGTAATTTAACACAATCCGTCTAATTCTCTAGCTAGGCTTTGATACCACTGTAGGGTTCCTATGAATGACAGCAAGGTTTCGGGAGGTATCTTCCATGCCATTTTCAAAATTTTGCCGTTTTAAAGAACCCTAAACTAGAATCGATAACTAGAGAATCATACGAAACAAAAAGTAAACTACTTAACTTCTAAGTGAACTAGAAATACAACCTTTGTACATCGGTCCTTCACTTCATAAGCTCCTTGTAGTAGTCCCTTCGCTGCGATGAAATGATCTTGCGGGCTCTTGAAAGGCTCCATGAGAAGAAAGCAACGATCTTGCTTGAAGTCTTCGAGGCCGAAGATGATCTACGTCAAGGAGACACTAACTCAAGCTACTACTTCACTAATGAGAGATTAGTGAAGCTAACACCCTATACTAAAGCGCTAATCTAGTAGAGGATGATGAAGTAGGAAGTGGGCTCACTTTAGTTTTATTTTTCTCACAATATTTTCTCTCTTTAGAAAACCCTAGCAAGCTTTTTGCTCAAGGAAGAAGAAGATGAGCAAAAGAAATGAGAATGAACTAATGAGGTGAGAGAAACAACCATGGGTGAGTTTGTATCGTATACTAACTCATATAGAGACATAACCATAGCTAAATTATAATGGTTAGGTTAATAAATATCTTAAGTAAAACAAAACTAGTGGACTAAGTCAATGCATCCATAAGCTTCATGAAGCTTCATGCATGTGAGCTCATTGTTCCCCTCCGAACGGCGGCCGAGACGCGGGACGTCTCACCTGAGGTTCGGGGCAGATGCTAATTGGTGCTATCCGTCCACCTCTCCGAAGATGCCAAGTTGATTTATGGCACCGTGTATCGGAGGTTTAGACGGATGCATCCGATGTAGTAGACTTCGTCAGATTCCCCCTCGCTTGAGGGGTTTTTGATTGTGGGGACGCTCTTCCCTGCAGGTGCAAGCCCCTGCAGTTAATTACGCTACCGCGTTACGGTAACAACTT
The DNA here is from genome assembly GCA_030015575.1 of Agapanthus africanus. Lineage (NCBI taxonomy): Eukaryota > Viridiplantae > Streptophyta > Magnoliopsida > Asparagales > Amaryllidaceae > Agapanthus > Agapanthus africanus. The sequence continues at coordinate 99,687,116 of CM057346.1, read as the reverse complement.
TCTCCTTCTCCAGATGGTCACTTCGTGTCGTGTGTGTTTGTTTTATTTGTGGTTGCCCGTGGATTGTATACGGAGACTGAGTTATGTCGTCGCCCGTAGGACGTGGACTAGTCCAAATCCGTGTTTTCTTAGATTTGGGTTTGGGGTTTTGGGTTGAGGATACGTTAGCCATATTTGAGGCTAAGATCAACTCAAACGTTTGTTAAGGATACGTTAGTCCAGTTTGAGACTAAGATCAACTTAACGGGATCGTTTAGATCCGACAAAAGGGCGTTTGGAGGCTCGGTTGTTCCAGTTTAGGGACATGGTGGTCCATTAAATGTATGGCCGTCGGGACCCATCACCTCTCTGACGACGTTGAAGGATTACAACGACAAATGTCAGAGGAGTTCAGAGATGTACCCTTGAGCCAAAGTTGATTAGGGGATCCAGAGTCCAATTTGAGACTAAAGTCTGTTTGAAGGTTAAGGATACGTTAGCCATATTTGAGGCTAAGATCAACTTAAACAGGATCGTTTAGATCCGACAAAAGAGCATTTGGGGCTCTATTGTTCTAGTTTAGAGACATGGTGGTCCAATACCAGTTTAGGGACATGGTGGTCCATTGGTAGTTTAAGGACGCATAAGTCCATGGGTTTAAGGACCCCACAGTCCATATGGGTGTGTTTAAGGACGCATTAGTCCGTTAGTTTAAGGACGCATAAGTCCGCGGGTTTAAGGACCCTACAGTCCTTATCTTGGTTTAGGGACGCATAAGTCCATGAGTTTAAGGACCCCACAGTCCGTGTTGATGTGTGGTTGTCGGGACCCGTCACCTCTCTGAAGACGTTGAAGGATTACAACGACAAATATCAGAGGAGTTCAGAGATGTACCCTAAACCAATGAGTTGGTTGAAAGAGCAGATGTGCTCAGTTCAAGATGATTTGAGGACTTATGGCCAATTTGGGCTAAGTCCAATTGTGTTTGAAATATTGGCTCTCTGCTGGTCCATTGAAGGAGAGGCTTTGCCTTTAGAAACTTAGCCAATTGGGCTAAAGCTAGTGTTAAACACTAAAGGTCAACAGTGTTGAACACTGGGAATAAGATTAACAAGTTAGTGTTAAACACTAAAAGATAATCGGTGTTAAACACTCGCAACAGGGCTTTCAAATTAGTGTTAAACACTAAAGAAAATCAGTGTTAAACACTGGTAATCGGAGATTTCAAATTAGTGTTTAACACTAAAGCAAATCAGTGTTAAACACTGGGAACAAAGTCTTCAGATTAGTGTTAAATACTAAGGAGAGAGGGGTCACGTGTGGACATGTGAGAGCGCCCTGATTTCCCTTATTTTATTCTGTAGATCAGTGTTTAACTCTTTTAATTCTGACGGCCATCACGTGTGAGCACGTGATGGAGGCCCCCGCTCTGGTCTGTTAGAATGCTCATTAGGGGTCACGGGGTAACACGTGAGGGCACCCTAAATGTGGGGCCAGATCTCCTTTGTTTTATCCTTAAATCTGCGAATAAGTGTTAAACACTTTTATTTTTATTTTAGAGCATCACGTGTTGGCACGTGATGGGGATCTGTGCGCCAATTGTTAAAGCATTTGCTGAGGGGTCACGTGATAACACGTGAGAGCGCCCAAAGCTTTCATTTCCTTTGCTTTTTCTTTCTGCGTTTTGGGAGTCACGTGGGAGCACGTGATGGCATCAAAAAGTGGGGCCAGATCCCCTTTGTTTTGTTCTGCAAACAAGTGTTAAACACTTTTAATTTTCATAGCCATCACGTGTGGGCACGTGATGTATAATCATGCCCTGATTTATTAGAACATTTATTAGGGGTCACGTGGTAACACGTGAGAGCGCCCAGAATTGTTTCTGCCTTTGCTTTTGTTCCATATATAATGAGGGTCACGTGGGAGCACGTGAGGCATTGCCTCAAAACTTTCCTCTTCTCATTTTGGGGGATCTGTTCAGGGGTCACGTGGGGCACGTGACCCTAGTTCTTTTCATGAACAGAGATCTTTTAAGAATTGAATTCTTTGTAGGGTTAAACCCTAATTATGATTTTGGAGGAATTAAATTCCTATTGTGAAAGAATTAAATTCTTATTTAGGGTAAAACCCTAATTTTATCCCAAAGGAATTGAATTCCTATAATTTTGTGAGAATTGAATCCTCAAAACTTAATTCCTCCTCTATGTTTTGGATCTGCATGGCAGGATCTCAACCCAATGAGAATTAAATTCTCAATTCATGGGGAGATGTGCACTTTGCAGATCCTCCATCAGAGAAAGAACTAAGTTCTTTTCTTTATATAAGAGTTAAACTCTTTTGAGAATTAAATTCTCTTTTTAAGCCTCTCTTTTCTTACCTAGGGTTTTTCTTTTGCAGAGAATTAAATTCTCCTCTCTCTGTTTCTTCTCTCCCCAAAAAAGTAGTTTTTTTCTATTCTCTTCTTGGCTTCTATTTATAGGAGAAGGAAAAGAATCAATTTGTTTAGCAAATCTCTCATTGAAAGATTTGATTTGATTGTTGAGAGATTTGATTTATATTTATCATTAATTCTGGGCCTTTAGATCATTCAGTGAATTTTATTCACCGTGGATTTTAAATCCAAAAGATATTCTATTTGTTATCTCGGTTAGATTTAGAGGGAATCTTTCCTTATTTAAGATTTTTCCATAAATTGGTGATTTTTAATCACCCTTGGATTTTTAATCCAACGGTTCCCCATGACCCTTTTCCATTTGGAAAGATTCAGAACTTTTAGAATTTAATTCTATTAAATTATAAGGCTTTTAAAGCCAGTCACGTGCTGGCACATGACCTTTGGTCACGTGTGAGCATGTGACCCCCAATTGGGTTCCTTTCTCAGCCGCTTATTTATGTTTCAGTTTTAACCATCATGTGTCAACACGTGACCATTGGTCACGTGTAAGCACGTGATACCTCGTTGAGGTAATTTCTGACTTTTAGAATTAAATTCTATTCATTATTTTAGAGGCTTTAAAAGCCCATCACGTGTCTGCACGTGACCCATGGTCACATGTGAGCACGTGATGCCCCATTGGGGGTCTTTTCCGAGTTTTTATTATATCTTTTAGCTCCTCCAGCGGGTTTTTAAAGGTCCATCACGTGTGGACACGTGATACCTCATAACTTTTGCTCCCGGATGAATTATGGGGCCCATAATAAATCAAATCGAAGGGTTTTTCGAGATGCTTCCAATACTATCAGAATTTAATAGTTTCTCCTTCGGGAGTTTATCAAAATACAAGCCGGAAGATACTGGTTCACATTTCCTTAAGCGTATCGCTGCCATTTGATACCTTGGACTCTTCTGCGCAGAAATTTTTGGCGGGAACACTCATTATCCACTAATTTTGGAATTACTTTAAATACTAAAACCCAACATTATAATTAGTATGGTGTAAGTCTTATACACCCATGTAGTGTGTATCAACAACCATGATACAAAAAGAGCACAATTAATATATATCACATATATAATAAGTGTGCACATGTGAGAATAAATAAATGCTTAAGTGAGCTAATATTAGTTAATGTAATCTAGTATATCACATATACAATTATACATTAAATTATCAAATCAACTCTTGATTTAATAATCTGGCTGTATCACATACAGCCGACTAATATTATATGTACCAACTTATCGAATCAACACTTGATTCGATAACTCGGCTATATCACATATAACCGACCGATACAATAATCGCAAGAATAGAATACGGTATCACATACTCATATTATTCTCGGTCCCGCACATATCACATATGTGCTCCTACTTCGTTTTGCCTGAGCCAGTAAAAACCTCTATGTAGGACTCTAAAGACTCGTCAATACGCCGGCAGTAGATGATGATCACATCAAGCACCCACAAGCCGTCAGCGGTACTAGCTGGACGTAACGGCTACCCGAGTATTGAACGATCAGAAGATCAACAAGCAAGCCCGCTCTAGCTCCTGTAAAAGCCTGTCAGTAACACTACCGTACAGTCCGGTCTCCTCGTCTGATATGTCGCATATCCAGTATAGGGGTGGTAAACGTCAGACCCCAATAACCGATAAGTCATGCCGATATGAGGATCATAACGGGTCGAGAAACTACCGATAACACTTACCAGTAAATCTCTAAATCAGCCCTGGCCAGGGACTTCCCTGTTATGGCCAATTGAGCACAGCGCAACATCAATCCCCAATACCGGGAGAGACGAAACCCCTCCTATCGCTCATTGCCTCCATATGACTCGGGACTGTACCCAAAAACCACCGTTTTGCATGTCCTCTTGAACGTGGTAAGGTGGAAATCAAAGTACAGTGGGAATCACACAAGACTCTATGACGATCTCGGGTCTACAGACTAACTTGTACCAATGTCACATGAGAACTGCTATCTGACGTGAGGTATAATATCATCTAGGAGTTCTCGGCGAGTCCGTCCAGTGTACCCAGTCTCCACTGAGCACCCGTATACCATCTCTGATGTCAAACACCAATGGATATGGGATCATCCATCGCCCATCACATGGGGCGAGAAGCGTATACGCTAGTTTACTCTGGTATATCGATGCCCTGTCTCGATATACCCACGACTAGGAACATTAAAGGATGAACTTATGGACTACCATGGCCCCACTAGTATGATCTGCATCATAATCCTGGTAGTCAAGTACACATCCTAAGGGCTTTACCAACATGTAACCATAAGACAGTATCAAGAGACAAGTATACATGTTAAGATAAAGAGCAACCGAATAGCATACTATCATGTCGAGCAAGAAAGTCCTCTCTATATATGTCCAAGCATTAGGAGCACATGTGTGATATGTGCAGGACCGAGAATAATACAAGTATGTGATACCGTATTCTATTCTCGCGATTATTGTATCGTCGGTTATATGTGATATAGCCGAGTTATCGAATCAAGTGTTGATTCGATAAGCTGGTACATATAATATTAGTCGGTTGTATGTGATATAGCCGGATTATTAAATCAAGAGTTGATTTGATAATTTAATGTATAATTGTATATGTGATATACTAGATTACGTTAACTAATATTAGCTCACTTAAGCATTTATTTATTCTTACATGTGCACACTTATTATATATGTGATATATATTAATTGTGTTCTTTTTGTATCATGGTTGTTGATACACACTGCATGGATGTATGAGAATTACACCATACTAATTATAATGTTGGGTTTTAGTATTTAAAGTAATTCCAAAATTAGTGGATAATGAGCTCACATGCATGAAGCTTCATGAAGCTTATGGATGCATTGACTTAGTCCACTAGTTTTGTTTTACTTAAGATATTTATTAACCTAACCATTATAATTTAGCTATGGTTATGTCTCTACATGAGTTAGTATATGATACAAACTCACCCATGGTTGTTTCTCTCACCTCATTAGTTCATTCTCATTTCTTTTACTCATCTTCTTCTTCCTTGAGCAAAAAGCTTGCTAGGGTTTTCTAAAGAGAGAAAATATTGTGAGAAAAATAAAACTAAAGTGAGCCCACTTCCTACTTCATCATCCTCTACTAGATTAGCACTTTAGTATAGGGTGTTAGCTTCATTAATCTCTCATTAGTGAAGCAGTAGCTTGAGTTAGTGTCTCCTTGACGTAGATCATCTTCGGCCTCGAAGACTTCAAGCAAGATCGTTGCTTTCTTCTCATGGAGCCTTTCAAGAGCCCGCAAGATCATTTCATCGCAGCGAAGGGACTACTACAAGGAGCTTATGAAGTGAAGGACCGATGTACAAAGGTTGTATTTCTAGTTCACTTAGAAGTAAAGTAGTTTACTTTTTGTTTCGTATGATTTTCTAGTTATCGATTCTAGTTTAGGATTCTTTAAAACGGCAAATTTTTGAAAATGGCATGGAAGATGCCTCCCGAAACCTTGATGTCGTTCATAGGAACCTTACAGCGTGAGCTTCTTCGAAAGAACTTGGGAGTTAGGATTTGAGAGAGAGTTTTAAAAGGCATGACTAGAGGAGAAAGCTAAGTTTGATTGGGTATTTATAGAGAGTGAGGGATAGATGTATGGATAATTAAAAATAATTAATAAGAATTAAAAATGATTAATTGTAGAGATGAAGGGTCTGAAATTTCTCTGGTTAAATTCAGAGAAATCAAATAGGAAAAAAGAGTAGTGGGGAGCTGAAGGGTCTCACGGGCGATGTTAGTTATATGTATGCCCTAGAGGCCATTACTGTACATAGGATGTATATTGTAGTGGATGCTGGGACATATATAGGGAGGACTTTCTTGCTCGACATGATAGTATGCTATCTGGTTACTCTTTACCTTAACGTGTACACTGATTGTCTCTCTGTTACATGTTGGTAAAGCCCTTAGGATGTGTACTTGACTACCTGGACTATGATGCGGATCATACTAGTGGGGACATGGTAGTCCATAAGTACATCCTTCAAAGTCCCTAGTCGTGGGTATATCGAGACGGGGCATCGATATACCAGAGTAGACTAGCGTATACCTTCTCAACCCATACAGATGGGCGATGGATGATCCCATATCCATTGGTGTTTGACATTAGAGATGATATACGGGTGCTCAGTGGAGACTGGGTACACTGGACGGACTCACCGAGAACTCCCAGATGGTATTATACCTTACGTCAGATGGCAGTTCTCTGGTGACACTGGTACAGAGTAGTCTGTTGACCCGAGATCGTCATAGAGTCTTGTGTGGTTCCCCCTGTGCTTTGATTTCCACCTTACCACGTCCAAAAGGGCGTGCAAAACGGTGGTTTTTGGGTACAGTCCCGAATCACATGGAGGCAATGAGCGATAGGAGGGGATTCGTCTCTCCCGGTATAGGGGGTTGATGTTGCGCTGTGTTCGATTGGCTATAACCGGAAATCCCTGGCCAGGGTTGCTGAGATCTACTGGTAAGTGTTACCTGTAGTTTCTCGAACTGTTATAGACCTCATATCGACACAACTTATCGAGCTGTTGGGGTCTGACGTTTACCACCCCTAGGCGAGATATGCGACATATCAGACGACGAGACCGGACTGTACGGTAAGTGTTACTGGTTGGATTCACAGGAGTATGAGCGGGCTTGCTCGTCGATCTTCTGATCGCTCAATACACGGGTGGCCGTTACGTTTAGCAGACCGCTTGCGGCTTGTGGGTGTTTGATATGATCATCACCTACTGCCGGCGTATTGACGAGTCTTTAGAGTCCTACACAGAGGTTTCCTGGCTCAAGCGAAACGAAATAGGAGCGTATATGAGATATGTGCGGGACCGAGAATAATACGTGTATGTGATACCGTATTATATTCTCGCGATGAATGTATCGATTGGTTGTATGCGATATAACCTAGTTATCGAATCGAGGATTGATTCGATAAGCCGATACATTGGATATTAGTCGTTCATATGCGATATGACCGGATCGTTAAATCAAGCGTTGATTTAATGATTTAATGCATAATTATATATTTGATATATTACTTTGCATTAACTAGTATTGGTTCACTTTAAATGGATTTTCTCACTTGAAATGCACATTGTATATGTGATATACTTTTGTGCACTTGTTTGTATCATGTTTGATGATACAAGCTCACTTGGGTTAGTATAAAGAATAAAACCATGGTTATATGAATGGTTAGGGTTTTGATTATTCACTTGATTTATTTATTTATTTATTTATTTATTCATTCATTTTGGCATAAAGAGAAAATGGTGGCTTTCTTTGTTTGTTGTTGAAGCTTCATGAAGCTTTGACTAAGTGACCATTTTGTCTTCTTGCTTAACCCTAACCATTCCAACCTAACCCTAGTTTATTCTCTACACCTAACTATGGTTGATATATGATAAGTATTCATTTTATTTTCTTTTTAGAAAAGAACTTATCATAATATTCATCTTCTTCTTCTTCTTCTTCAAGATGAAGAAGCTTGATTCCATCAATGGTGATTTGATGAAAAGAGTGAGAAATCCAATTCTAAAGTGAACCCACTTCCTATTTCTTCATCCTCTACCTCTTGCCAAGTAGTATAGGGTGTTTTCTTCACAAGTTTCATGACTTGGTGAAGTGGGAGCTTGATCTTGTGATGCCTCGACGTAGATCATCTTCGGCATCGTAGTCGATGACCTAGCCCGCCCATTTCTCCGATGAAGCCGACGCTAGAGCCCGGGATTTGATTTGGACAGTAAGGGGACTTCATCGCGGAGCTATGGAGGTGGAGAATCGGATCTTCAAAGGTTGTATTTCCGTTCACTTAGTTAAGTTGTTAACTAGTTGTTTTTTTCGCCTAAAATTCTAGTTAACGATCCGTATTAGGGTTTCTCGGCACTTGTATGATTTGAAATTGGCATGGTTGATGCCTTGTGAGACCTCCTTAGTGTGCCTAGGAACCCTACAGTGGTATCAGAGCCTAGCTAGAGCCTTAGGCGAAGTGTAGACGACGTTTGAAACCCGAATGAACATCGAAACCCTAAAACAAATTGCTCTCTGGACTTTTTTCAAAAACTGGGATTTTTCCAGATTAAAAATGCTTAAAAAATTCAGTAGGGAATTCTAAGAATTACGATGCAAAAATTAACCCATGATATGTTTATAGTGCGGCGGAACCGCGGCAGAAGCATGGCTTCTGCGGCGGTTCCGCGGCCAAATGAAGGGAGCTGCCTGTAGTTTTTGCACAGTAATTCATTTTTCCAGGTGCTGAGTTTTCTGGGAATTTTTAATTTGCACTCAAGTGTTGAGTTTTCTCGTTTGTTTTAGAGCCTCGATGATTCGATCGGTAATTTCAAACTTTGTCTATGTGTTTTCTGGATATTTGGAATATGTTAAAAAGTTCGACCGAATATAAATACCCAATTTTTCCCCTGTCGGGAAATTTCCAAGTGTTGGATCTTTCCATAGTTTAAAGACGTTCTAAGTAGTGCAAGTAACGCGATGGTCCCTCTAGAAGACAACAAACCTTAACTCGATTATGTGACCGTCTTGAACTGCCCTTTGAACCTTAGGGTTTGGGGCAGTACGGCGTGCCACATGTGAGGCGTTGGCTTGACCCTTCTACGGCTGGACCGTTGGTACTGAGGCACGAACTGAATGTTTTAGACTTATTTCATGTGTTGAGCTGTTTCAGGAAAACTTGGGTGTTCGATTGTTCGATCGGAAAGTTTAACATTTTCTATCTTATTCGGAATGTGATACAATAATTGGAATTCACAAGCAGTTATGAGATAACTGATTTGAATGTTATAAACATAGCACTTTAGTCTCACTTGATCGGTTGCCATGGAATTTTGATGCGATCAAAAGTCCGTCGCAATCACGTAGCGTGCGCGGATACTCGCCGGGTAAACTTAATAGACAGCCTCATCCCATAGCCCCGACCAAGTGACTGTAGGAGAACCCCGTCGCCGAAAGCATCCGTCCGGGTGCTAGCGGTAGCGGTGTTCCTCCTTGGTGCACTTCGTCGACGGCATCGGGGGTGCGGCCGTCTACTGAAGTTTGCGACGAGCATTCGATCAGGATGTCGGGAATCTTGTTGAATTGCCCGACTTGATATTGAAAAGTGTTTTCGATTTTGAGACTAAAATGCGGGGTTTATAATTGTTAGGCATGCGATGTCTAAGGAATTCATTTGATTAGGCATGCGATGTCTATGCAGGTTGCGGATTCCAACTGTTGTAGTTTTACACTTTCTTTTCTGTGACCGTAAGTGTAATATGTGATATCGCCGGTTTCGTTGCTATATGTCAACGACAATTGGGATGCGCATATTTACTTACGTTGATGACATGTGATGTTATGTGTTGCTGGATATGTTATATTGGATCGTCGTGTTTGAATAGCCGGGGGTTTTTATGTGAGATGAGTGTTTTTCATTTTCATTCATGTAAAAACTTGTATGTAATATTCTTTTATTGGGGCACTTCCAGGTTGCGGAAGATGTCACCTTTTGTATATTATTTACTTTTCCGCACTAGGATAGACCCAAGGAGGGGAGCACAAGTAACCGGGTTCTGGAGTCCAGTGGGAGACCAACTCGAGGAGTCGAGTCCGGGTCTCCTAACTCTAGAATTGGTAGGGTTGCTTGCCGCTCTCGTAGGGGTCTAGGGGTGTGGGTTTGGCTATTCATCACGACCGTGGAATCCGTGTTTTATACTGGCTCGTATTGAAAACACGGACGTCCTAGTATATCCAATATTTCATATGATTTTTCTGCTGCGATATCTGTGATGTGATCATGTGATATGTTCTGTGATAGATACAGTATATAGTATATATGATATATTATATAGGCGTTACTTATGTTTTACACCCGCGCTAGCCCTGCCCTGCTCTGCCGTTAGTTACCTAACCTAATGGTGCATGAGGGGACATCGAGGCGAATGCGAATGGCATAAGTGTACGTCGTATTTATCTGTGATGTTTAGGTACTTAAATGATGGGACTTCATTAATATGATTAATGAAATAAAAAGAAGCTTAAGATGTTGTAGAATCGAATTTCAAAATAAAACAGGTAGCTACAGTTCTTGCTTTGCACAGCGGTATATGTGATATATCCTGCACCTTATTCGATGAGGAAAGGACCGAGATCCCTTCACCGGGAGTGACTCCTTTAGCAATAACTGGCAGATGCTACACACTCGGTTTGTCTTTTGATTGCTTTTAAGAGTTTTTGCTTTGTACAGTGATATATATGATATATCCCGCACCTTATTCGATGAGGAAAGGACCGACGATCCCTTCACCGGGAGTGATTCCTTTAGCAAAACTAGAAAAGCCTCAAAAGCACTCCATTTTAAAATCATTTGATTCTACAACGATATCAAGTTCATTACGCAATAGGTTTTCAGAAAAACCTGTCGTAGCCCTCCGTCATTTCAGATAAGTCATGTTTAGTACTCGTGCTGCGTTTGTTGACCTTGTCAAGACGCAGTGTGCGGTAGCTAACCAGTATTTATCTGCTTATGCATATGATGCAGATTGGGTTAGGGTAGTCGTACGGCCTTGTTGACCTTGTCAAGGGTCGTGCGGGTGGGTTTGATTCAATCAAGAAATGACGGGTTGAACTTGACTTACAGTCTATGGTTTGTTGACCTTGTCAAGGTCATAGATCGTTTGGGGCAAAATATTATCGGGAATTTCAAGTGTTGAAATTTGCAATGAGATTGCATACCTTCTATGAGATAGTTGGATCCCGATACCCGCTGCGAGTAAGAGTTACTCCTGGGAGAGTTTCACACATTACAAATTAGCCGATCAAGTAGGTGTCTAGAAAGGTGTTAACGAGGTTACGCCTCTGGAAAAACGAGGTTTACATTAATTAGGTTCATGCGAAAGCACGGGGGACCTCCCTCAAAGTACCGACACTGGCCTGGCTGAAAGATTGGCGAACTTGTAGTTTGTAATTAATCCCGGCTAGTCTTTCCTTTTAGGGTTTGAAGGAAGATTTGATAAAAACAGTGGGAGCCATCCTGATTAGATAAAATAATAACCAATCTATTCTTGCAAGAGCGCACGCTGAGTGTTTTCTTCTCTCTCTCTCCAGGTAGCGACCATATCACGCCTTAATCAAGATAATAATACGGAATATTGACCGAACCCGCTTGTTATACTGAGCTGGCGAACGTTGGTCCCGCTCCAACTTATAATTGTTATAAGACAGAGCAGGAAATTGGGGATTACCAAAATTCCCGTGCCGCCCAAACGAAGAGAGTGCATGCTGATGCATCATCTTCGGGTGTGTTCATTACAAAGAACTGTTTCTCAGTATCCTCCGCATCCTGGGTATATGATACCGGATCAGGATCCCAGATATGTAATCTGTTACATAGGGCTGCAAAAAGGTAGAAAAACTGAGAACGGGTGATAAGTTTCATGAGGCAGAAAACGGGGCAAGAGTTGCAGCCAAGTCTGTTGGTCACTGTCACCCTGTATTACAAATACATTGATTCTGAACGAATGTTATTAGATATCGAACCTGATATACAAAATCATATCTATCTCTTTATTAGTAAAGAAATGATAAAATTTTGTATTGTTGGATAATGTTTTGAACATTTCCTATATCAAAAGTTGATCGGTTCAGGCACGTTATCTAAAAGCATTGATGTTCTAAATCAAACTACAGTTCTTAGTATACGGAACACACACAAGAGGAAGAGTTCAGAAATGAACAAATCCTTCTTGAGGTATTGTAGACTAGGTCATATCAATGCGACCCGACTAGCTGAAGTTACATGTAGATGCATATTTAAATCAGTTTGAATTTACATCTTGTGAAACGTGCCAGTCATGTCACAGAGATAAGATGACCATAGCTCCGTTTACTGGAAACAGAGAAAGAGTTAGTGAACTCTTGGGATGATACATGTTGATGTATAAAGGTCCCCTGTCTACAGATGCCAAGACCGGTTCCTTGTACTTCATTACATTCTCTGATAATCTCTTTAGATTCAGACATATGTTCTTGTTGAAACACAAGTCCGAACCTTTTGAGATATTCACAGAATATAAGTTAGAAGTAGAGAACCAAAACGGGTATAAGTATTATGTCCTTTGATGTGATCAAGGGGGAGAATACTTGAGCATGAAATTCCTGGACTATTCTAAAGGAGAATAAGATTCTCTCTCAGCATTACTCCTCCGTATACACCATAGCACGTTGGTGTATCGGGGCGGAGCAATTGCACCCTATTCGATATGGTGCGCTCTATGATGAGTAATACTGAGTTACCTGTTTCCTTTTTGGGAGTTATGCACTTGAGAAGCTGCATACCTATTGAATAGGGTTCAAATCAAATCAGTTGCCTACCATTTCATATGTGATATGATAAGGGAAGAGCCCATATCTTAAGTTAGTTAAGATTTGAGGTTGTCCGGCCTATGTCTAAAAGCAAAATCCGGACAAGCTCGGGGCAAGGTCTGTAATGTAGAACTGGAAAGGTTCCAGCTATACAAACTACAGCAGATGATTTGATAAAACCAAAGGATTCAATAGTTACCAACGAACCTCAGCCTCTCCGCCGATCTAGTAGGGTTCCTCACCCACCTGAGAGATACTTCGGTTCCTCTATGACAGTGGGAGCGAGGATTGCATCATGAGATGATGACCCAATTAGTTTCGAGCTGGCCATCAGGAGTGGGACTCTGTAAGAATGGCTGGATGCTTAGCGATCTGAGATGGAATCCATATACACCAACAAAGTATGGACTTTGGTTGCTATATCTGAAGGGTTAAATCCCCATCAGGAGCAAGTATATCTTGAGAAGATTACTTGGTGTAAATGGAAAAGTTGAGACCTTCAAAGCTAGACTTGTTAAAGCTTTTTCGTCATCGACCAGGCATGGATAATGATGAAACCTTTTCAAGTGGCTATGCTTAAGTCCATCCAGATCCTACTTGCCACGGCTACATACCATGACTACGATATCTGGCGGTTGGGTGCCATGACTGCTTTTCTAAATGATGTTTTAGAAGAGAACGTCTATAAGTACACAGCCAGAGGGCTTCGTAGACAGTGGGAGCAGCGGAAACGTGTACAAGATGCTTTATAGGATAAAGAAGGTATCGCGGAGTTGGAACATCTGTTTTGATGTGTTAGTCAAAGAGTTTGACATCATCAAAATGGTAAATGAACCTTGTATAAACAAAAAGGTAGTAGGGAGTATAGTGACGATCCTCGTAGAGTACGTGGATGACATGCTCTTGATAGGGAAGGAGTTTCCTATGTTACGCTCGATCAATCTCCGCTTACCACAATGATTCTCCATATAGGATCAAAATGATACCTCCTAAATCCTGGGTTTTGGATCTATGAGATAGATCTAATTGGATGTTAGGATTCTCACTAGTTGTAATGAGATGGTATCAACCGATCCTGGGGAGAATCACTGGAAGGGTTCCAGGGTGATAAGGACGACTGAAAGTCAGTCACAGGTATTGTCTTTACCCTCAGTAAAGGGACGGTATGTTGGAAGAGTTCCAAGCTAGATACCGTGGCATACTAGACGATAAAGGCTCGATACATCGCTACTTAAGATGCTACCAAAGAAAAAGTCTGGATGTATATTTGTTCATGAGATGAACTTAGTTCCTCCCATTGTGTGACAATGGAATTGTGGCTTATGCCAAGGAACGTCCGTCCCATCAGTGATCCAGACATATTCTAAGGCAGTATCACCTGATCATGGAGATAGTTGATCTCCAGGGTGATCAAGGCAAGGAGAGTAGACTCAGAGGACAACACGGCGGATCCACTCACAAAGGCCTTTTCCTAGAGAGAGACTTTTATGGGATGGTTGAGTATGAGATACTACAACCACTGCTATCAGATGGCCCTAGTGCAAGTGGGAGATTGTTAGTTATATGTATGCCCTAGAGGCCATTACTGTACATAGGATGTATATTGTAGTGGATGCTGGGACATATATAGGGAGGACTTTCTTGCTCGACATGACAGTATGCTATCTGGTTACTCTTTACCTTAACGTGTACACTGATTGTCTCTCTGTTACATGTTGGTAAAGCCCTTAGGATGTGTACTTGACTACCTGGACTATGATGCGGATCATACTAGTGGGGACATGGTAGTCCATAAGTGCATCCTTCAAAGTCCCTAGTCGTGGGTGTATCGAGACGGGGCATCGATATAGCAGAGTAGACTAGCGTATACCTTCTCGACCCATACAGATGGGCGATGGATGATCCCATATCCATTGGTGTTTGACATCAGAGATGATATACGGGTGCTCAGTGGAGACTGGGTACACTGGACGGACTCGCCGAGAACTCCCAAATGGTATTATACCTTACGTCAGATGGCAGTTCTCTGGTGAGACTGGTACAGAGTAGTCTGTTGACCCGAGATCGTCATAGAGTCTTGTGTGGTTCCCACTATGCTTTGATTTCCACCTTATCACGTCCAAGAGGGCGTGCAAAATGGTGGTTTTTGGGTACAGTCCCGAATCACATGGAGGCAATGAGCGATAGGAGGGGATTCGTCTCTCCCGGTATAGGGGGTTAATGTTGCGCTGTGTTCGATTGGCTATAACCGGAAATCCTTGGCCAGGGTTGCTGAGATCTACTGGTAAGTGTTACCTGTAGTTTCTCGAACTGTTATAGACCTCATATCGACATGACTTATCGAGCTGTTGGGGTCTGACGTTTACCACCCCTAGGCGAGATATGCGACATATCAGACGACGAGACCGGACTGTACGGTAAGTGTTACTGATTGGATTCACAGGAGTATGAGCGGGCTTGCTCGTCGATCTTCTGATCGCTCAATACCCGGGTGGCCGTTACGTTTAGCAGACCGCTTGCGGCTTGTGGGTGTTTGATATGATCATCACCTGCTGCCGGCGTATTGACGAGTCTTTAGAGTCCTACACAGAGGTTTCCTGGCTCAAGCGAAACGAAATAGGAGCGCATATGAGATATGTGCGGGACCGAGAATAATGCGTGTATGTGATACCGTATTATATTCTCGCGATGAATGTATCGATTGGTTGTATGCGATATAACCTAGTTATCGAATCGAGGATTGATTCAATAAGCCGATACATTGGATATTAGTCGTTCATATGCGATATGACCGGATCGTTAAATCAAGCGTTGATTTAATGATTTAATGCATAATTATATATTTGATATATTACTTTGCATTAACTAGTATTGGTTCACTTTAAATGGATTTTCTCACTTGAAATGTACATTGTATATGTGATATACTTTTGTGCACTTGTTTGTATCATGTTTGATGATACAAGCTCACTTGGGTTAATGTAAAGAATAAAACCATGGTTATATGAATGGTTAGGGTTTTGATTATTCACTTGATTTATTTATTTATTTATTCATTCATTTTGGCATAAAGAGAAAATGGTGGCTTTCTTTGTTTGTTGTTGAAGCTTCATGAAGCTTTGACTAAGTGACCATTTTGTCTTCATGCTTAACCCTAACCATTCCAACCTAACCCTAGTTTATTCTCTACACCTAACTATGGTTGATATATGATAAGTATTCATTTTATTTTCTTTTTAGAAAAGAACTTATCATAATATTCATCTTCTTCTTCTTCTTCTTCTTCAAGATGAAGAAGCTTGATTCCATCAATGGTGATTTGATGAAAAGAGTGAGAAATCCAATTCTAAAGTGAACCCACTTTCTATTTCTTCATCCTCTACCTCTTGCCAAGTAGTATAGGGTGTTTTCTTCACAAGTTTCATGACTTGGTGAAGTGGGAGCTTGATCTTGTGATGCCTCGACGTAGATCATCTTCGGCATCGTAGTCGATGACCTAGCCCGCCCATTTCTCCGATGAAGCCGACGCTAGAGCCCGGGATTTGATTTGGACAGTAAGGGGACTTCATCGCGGAGCTATGGAGGTGGAGAACCGGATCTACAAAGGTTGTATTTCCGTTCACTTAGTTAAGTTGTTAACTAGTTGTTTTTTTCGCCTAAAATTCTAGTTAACGATCCGTATTAGGGTTTCTCGGCACTTGTATGATTTGAAATTGGCATGGTTGATGCCTTGTGAGACCTCCTTAATGTGCCTAGGAACCCTACAGGCGAAGCACGAAAGGGATTGGTGATAACTTGACCACCGGTGGCGGTTTTTGAAGGGATTTAGGCGGCCAAAAAGAAGAGTTGGGTCTCGGGGTTTGTGCAGTGCATTCATTTGGTTATTTATGTCTCGTTTTTATTATTTGATTTATTTGCAACTCTTCGTTTCTCCATGTAATGCACGTGCAACTCTTGGGCTTCCGAAAAATTAAAAAGAAAAATTATTAAAAATAATTGGAACTGATGGGATTCGAATTTGCAGGCTATGGGATAGCAGAGGAAAGGCTTAACCAGTGAGCTATAAGTTGTTTTTTGTACATAAGTTATCAAAAACAACTTATAACTCGAAACCATGACAGAAATACAATCTTTTATTAACACTGGATCAATAAAAGTGTATAGGACTTTTAGGGTCGTTACTGTTAGTTATATGTATGCCTTAGAGGCCATTACTGTACATAGGATGTATATTGTAGTGGATGCTGGGACGTATATAGGGAGGACTTTCTTGCTCGACATGATAGTATGCTATCTGGTTGAACTTTACCTTAACGTGTATACTGATTGTCTCTCTGTTACATGTTGGTAAAGCCCTTAGGATCTGTACTTGACTACCTGGACTATGATGCGGATCATACTAGTGGGGACATGGTAGTCCATAAGTACATCCTTCAAAGTCCCTAGTCGTGGGTGTATCGAGACGGGGCATCGATATACCAGAGTAGACTAGCGTATACCTTCTCGACCCATACAGATGGGCGATGGATGATCCCATATCCATCGGTGTTTGACATCAGAGATGATATACGGGTGCTCAGTAGAGACTGGGTACACTGGACGGACTCACCGAGAACTCCCAGATGGTATTATACCTCACGTCAGATGGCAGTTCTCTGGTGACACTGGTACAGAGTAGTCTGTTGACCCGAGATCGTCATAGAGTCTTGTGTGGTTCCCACTGTGCTTTGATTTCCATCTTACCACGTCCAAGAGGGCATGCAAAACGGTGGTTTTTGGGTACAGTCCCGAGTCACATGGAGGCAATGAGCGATAGGAGGGGATTCGTCTCTCCCGGTATAGGGGGTTGATATTGCGCTGTGTTCGATTGGCTATAACAGGAAATCCCTGGCCAGGGTTGCTGAGATTTACTGGTAAGTGTTACCAGTAGTTTCTCGAATTGTTATAGACCTCATATCAACACGACTTATCGAGCTATTGGGGTCTGACGTTTACCACCCCTAGGCGAGATATGCGACATATCAGACGATCAGACCGGACTGAACGGTAGTGTTACTGGTTGGATTCACTGGAGTGTGAGCGGGCTTGCTCGTCGATCTTCAGATCGCTCAATACCCGGGTGGCCGTTACGTTTAGCAGACCGCTTGCGGCTTGTGGGTGTTTGATATGATCATCATCTGCTGCCGGCGTATTGACGAGTCTTTAGAGTCCTACACAGAGGTTTCCTGGCTCAAGCGAAACGAAATAGGAGCGCATATGAGATATGTGCGGGACCGAGAATAATGCGTGTATGTGATACCGTATTTCATTCTCGCGATCAATGTGTCGGATGGTTGTATGCGATATAACCTAGTTATCGATTCAAGCGTTGAATCGATAAGCCGATACATTGAATACTAGTCGGTTGTGTGCGACATGACCGGATCATTGAATCAAGTGTTGATTTAATGATTTAATGCATAATTATATATTTGATATATTACTTTGCATTAACTAGTATCGGTTCACTTTAAATGGATTTTCTCACTTGGATTGTGCACATTGTATATGTGATATACATTTGTACATTTGATTGTATCATGTTTGATGATACATGATAGTTTGGTGTATGGATTAAACCATGGTTGGTCAATGGTTAGGGTTTCTTTTGCTTCATTTATTTATCCATTTTTGTTTATTTTAGCAAAAGAAAATAATGAAGAGATAATGGTGGCTTTCTTTGTTTGTTTATGAACCTTCATGAAGGTTTGACCTAAGTGACCATTTTGTCTTCATGTCTTAACCCAACCATTCACTAACCCTTGTTAATTCTCTACACCTAACTATGGTTTGATTATGATAAGGATGATTATTCTTTTCTATTCTTTAATTAACTTATCATATTATTTTCTTCTTCTTCTTCCTTGAACTCAAGAAGAAAACCTTGAGGCCATCAATGGTGATTGATGATAAAGAGTGAGAAATCCAATTCTAAAGTCTACCCATTTCCTATTTCTTCATCCTCTACCTCTTGCCAAGTAGTAGAGTGTGTTTTCTTCACAAGTTTCTTGACTTGGTGAAGTCGGAGCTTGATTTAGCGATGCCTCGACGTAGATCATCTTCGGCATGGACATCGATGACCTAGCCCGTCCATTCTCCGATGAAGCCGACGCTAGAGCCCGGGACTTGTTATGGACAGCGAGGAGACTTCATTGCGGAGCTATGGAGGTGGAGAACCGGATCTACAAAGGTTGTATTTCCGTATCTCTTAGTTAAGTGTTAACTAGTTTAGTTTTTCGCCTAGAATTCTAGCCGACGATCCGTAGTTTAGGGTTTCTCGGCACGTTCAAATTTGAAATTGGCATGTTCGATGCCTTGCGAGACCTCCTTGGGGTGCCTCGGAACCCTACAGTGGTATCAGAGCCTAGCTAGAGCCTTAGGCGAAGTCTAGACGGAATTTGAAGTCCGAACGAAGCCGAAACCCGATCACAAAATGCTCTCTGGACTTTTTCTGAAAACGTGGATTTTTCCAAGTTAAAAATTGCTAAAAAATTCAGCAGGAAGATCTAAGAGTTATGGTGAAACACGACATTCCAATTCATCTATACCGCCGCGTTTCCGCGGCATGAGCATGGCTCATGCGGCGGAACCGCGGCCGTACAGGCCTTTCTCACTGTATTATTTGCACTATAACTCCTATATTCTGATGCTGGATTTTATGGGAATTTTTAAATTTTATTCAAGAGTTGAATTTTCTGCAGTTGTTTTGGGGATTCGGTGTTTCGATCGGGATATCAGATTTTGTCTATGTGGCTTTCCGGATAAATTTTAGAATATGTTAAAAAGTTCGACCGGATATAAATACCCAATTTTTCTCCTGTCGGGAAATTTCCAAGTGTTGGATTTTTTCCGTAGTTTAACGACGTTCTAAGTAGTGCAAGTAACGCGATGGTCCCTCTAGAAGACAACAAACCTTAACTCGATTATGTGACCGTCTTGAACTGCCCTTTGAACCTTCGGGTTTGGGGCAGTACGGCGTGCCACATGTGAGGCGTTGGCTTGACCCTTCTACGGCTGGACCGTTGCTACTGAGGCACGAACTGAATGCTGTTAGACTTATTTCATGTGTTGATCTGTATCGGGAAAACTTGGGTGTTCGAATGTTCAATCGGAAAGTTTAACATTTTCTAATTATCTGGAATGGGATACAATAATTGGAATTCACAATATGTTATGAGATAACTAAATGAATGTTATAAATATAGCACTTTAGTCTCACTTGATCGGTTGCCACGGAATTTTGATGTGATCAAAAGTCCGTCGCAATCACGTAGCGTATGCGGATACTCGCCGGGTAAACTTAATAGACAGCCTCACTCCATAGCCCCGACCAAGTGACTGTAGGAGAACCCCGTCGCCGAAAGCATCCGTCCGGGTGCTCGCGGTAGCGGTGTTCCGCCTTGGTACACTTCGTCGACGGCATCGGGGGTGCAGCCGTCTACTGAAGTTTGCGACGAGCATTCGATCAGGATGTCGGGAATCTTGTTGAATTGCCCGACTTGATATTGAAAAGAGTTTTCGATTTTGAGACTAAAATGCGGGGTTTATAATTGTTAGGCATGCGATGTCTAAGTAATTCATTTGGTCAGGCATGCGATGTCTAAGGTGGTTGCGGATTCCAACTGTTGTAGTTTTAGACTTTCTTTTCTGTGACCGTAAGTGTAATATGTGATATCGCCGGTTTCGTTGCTATATGTCAACGACAATTGGGATGCGCATATTTACTTACGCTGATGACATGTGATGTTATATGTTGCTGGATATGTTATATTGGATCGTCGTGTTCGAATAGCCGGGGGTTTTTATGTGAGATGAGTGTTTTTCATTTTCATTCATGTAAAAACTTGTATGTAATATTCTTTTTATTGGGGCACTTCCAGGTTGCGGAAGTTGTCACCCTTTGTATATTATTTACTTTTCCGCACTAGGATAGACCCAAGGAGGAGGGCACAAGTAACCGGGTTCTGGAGTCCAGTGGGAGACCAACTCGAGGAGTCGAGTCCGGGTCTCCTAACTCTAGAATTGGTAGGGTTGCTTGCCGCTCTCGTAGGGGTCTAGGGGTGTGGGTTTGGCTATTCATCACGACCGTGGAATCCGTGTTTTATACTGGCTCGTATTGAAAACACGGACGTCCTAGTATATCCAATATTTCATATGTTTCTTCTGCTGCGATATCTGTGATGTGATCATGTGATGTTCTGTGATAGATACAGTATATAGTATATATGATATATTATATAGGCGTTACTTATGTTTTACACCCGCGCTAGCCCTGCCCCGCTCTGCCGTTAGTTACCTAACCTAACGGTGCACGAGGGGATATCGAGGCGAATGCGGATGGCATAAGTGTACGTCGTATTTATCTGTGATGTTTAGGTAATTAAATGATAGGACTTCATTAATGTGATTAATGAAATAAAAGAAACCTAAGATGTTGTAGAATCGAATTTCAAAATAAAACAGGTAGCTACAGTTCTTGCTTTGCATAGCGGTATATGTGATATATCCTGCACCTTATTCAATGAGGAAAGGACCGAGATCCCATCACCGGGAGTGACTCCTTTAGCAATAACTGGCAGATGCTATACACTCGGTTTGTCTTTTGATTGCTTTTAAGAGTTTTTGCTTTGCACAGTGATATATATGATATATCCCGCACCTCATTCGAAGAGGAAAGGACCGACGATCCCTTCACCGGGAGTGACTCCTTTAGCAAAACTAGAAAAGCCTCAAAAGCACTCCATTTTAAAATCATTTGATTCTACAACGATATCAAGTTCATTACGCAATAGGTTTTCAGAAAAACCTGTCGTAGCCCTCCGTCATTTCAGATATGTACTAGTTAGTATTCGTGCTGCGGTAGTTTGGCATTCGTCAAGGCGTAGTGTACGGTAGCTAACTAGTATTTATCTGCTTGAGCATATGATGTGATTGGATTAGG
Source organism: Agapanthus africanus (assembly GCA_030015575.1). Taxonomy (NCBI): domain Eukaryota; kingdom Viridiplantae; phylum Streptophyta; class Magnoliopsida; order Asparagales; family Amaryllidaceae; genus Agapanthus; species Agapanthus africanus. The sequence continues at coordinate 99,665,319 of CM057346.1, read as the reverse complement.
GTATTCGTACGGCGTTGTTTGGCATTCGTCAAGGGTCGTGCGGGTGGGTTTAATTCAATCAAGAAATGTACGGGTTGAACTTGACTAGTGGACTATGGGTTGTTTGGCATTCGTCAAGGTCATAGAACACTAGGGGAAAAATATTATCGGGAATTTCAAGTGTTGAAATTTGCAATGAGATTGCATACCTTCTATGAGATAGTTGGATCCCGATACCCGCTGCGAGTAAGAGTTACTCCTGGGAGAGTTTTACACATTACAATTAGCCGATCAAGTAGGTGTCTAGAAAGGTGTTAACGAGGTTACGCCTCTGGGAAAACGAGGTTTACATTAATTAGGTTCGTGCGAAAGCACGGGGGACCTCCCTCAAAGTACCGACACTGGCCTGGCTGAAAGATTGGCGAACTTGTAGTGTGTAATTAATCCCGGCTAGTCTTTCCTTTTAGGGTTTGAAGGAAGATTTGATAAAAAGCAGTGGGAGCCATCCTGATTAGATAAAATAATAACCAATCTATTCTTGCAAGAGCGCACGCTGAGTGTTTTCTTCTCTCTCTCCAGGTAGCGACCATATCACGCCTTAATCAAGATAATAATACGGAATATTGACCGAACCCGCTTGTTATACTGAGCTGGCGAACGTTGGTCCCGCTCCAACTTATAATTGTTATAAGACAGAGCAGGAAATTGGGGATTACCAGAATTCCCGTGCCGCCCAAACGAAGAGAGTGCATGCTGATGCATCATCTTCGGGTGTGTTCATTACAGAGAACCGTTTCTCAGTATCCTTTACGTCCTGGGTATGTGATACCAGATCAGGATCCCAGATATGTAATATGTTACATAGGGCTACAGAAAGGTAGAGAACTGAGAACGGGTGATAAGTTTCATGAGGCAGAAAATGGGGCAAGTGTTGCAGCCAAGTCTGTTGGTCACTGTCACCCTGTATTACCAATACATTGATTCTGAACGAATGTTGTTAGATACTGAACCTGATATACAAGATCATATCAGTCTCTTTATAAGTAAAGAAATGATAAAATTTTGTATAGTTGGATAATGTTTTGAACATTTCCTATATCAAAAGTTGATCGGTTCAGGCACGTTATCTAAAAGCGTTGATGTTCTAAATCAAACTACAGTTCTTAGTATACAGAACACACACAAGAGGAAGAGTTCAGAATTGAACGATTCCTTCTTGAGGTATTGTAGACTAGGTCAGATCTATGCGACCCGACTGGCTGCAGTTACATGTAGATGCATATTTAAATCAGTTTGAATTTACATCTTGTGAAACTCGCTAGTCATGTCACAAAGATATAACGACACCAGCTCTGTTTATTGGAAACAGAGAAAGGGTTAAGTAAACTCTTGGGATGATACATGTTGATGTATGTAGGTCCCCTGTCTACACATGCCAGGAATGGTTCTTAATACTTCATTACGTTCTCTGATGATCTTTTTAGATTCAGACATATGTTCTTGTTGAAACACAAGTCCGAACCTTTTGAGATATTCACAGAATATAAGTTAGAAGTAAAGAACCAAAATACGGGTATAAGTATTATGTCCTTTGATGAGATCAAGGAGGAGAATACTTGAGCACGAAATTCTTGAACTATTCTAAAGGAGAATGAGATTCTCTCTCAGCATTACTCCTCCGAATACACCATAGCACGATGGTATATCGGGGCGGAGCAATAACACCCTATATGATAAGGTGTGCTCTATGATGAGTACTACTGAGTTACCTTTTTCCTTTTGGGAGTTATGCACTTATGAAGTTGCATACCTATTGAATAGGGTTCAAATCAAATCAGTTGCTTACCACTTCATATGTGATATGGAATGGGAAGAGCGCATGTCTTAAGCTAGTTAAGATTTGGGGTTGTCCGGCCTATGTCTAAAAGCAAAATCCGGACAAGCTCGAGGCAAGGTCTGTAATGTAGAACTGGAAAGGTTCCAGCTATACAAACAACAGCAGATGATTTGAAAGAACCAAAGGATTCAATAGTTACCAACGAACCTCAGTCTCTCCGCCGATCTAGTAGGGTTCCTCACCCACCTGAGAGATACCTCGGTTTCTCGATGACAGTGGGAGCAAGGATTGCATCATGAGATGATGATCCAACTAGTTTCGAGCAGGCCATCGAGAGTAGGGACTCTGTAAGAATGGCTGGATGTTTATCGATCTGAGATGGAATCCTTATACACCAACAAAGTATGGACTTTGGTTGCTATATCTGAAGGGTTAAATCCCCATCAGGAGCAGGTATATCTTGAGAAGATTACTTGGTGTACATGGAAAAGTTGAGACTTTTAAAGCTAGACTTGTTAAAAGTTTGCATCATTGACCAGGTGTGGAAAATGATGAAACATTTTCAAGTAGCTATGCTTAAGTCCATCCAGATCCTACTTGTCACGGCTACATACCATGACTGCGATATCTGGTGGTTGGGTGTCTTGACTGCTTTTCTAAATGATGATTTAGAAGAGAGCGTCTATAAGTACACAGCCAGAGGGCTTCGTAGACAGTGGGAGCAGCGGAAACGTGTGCAAGATGCTTTATAGGATTAAAGCAGGCATCGCGGAGTTGGAACATCTGTTTTGATGGATTAGTCAAAGAGTTTGACATCATCAAAATGGTAGATGAACCTTGTATAAACAAAAAGGTAGTAGGGAGTATGGTGATGATCCTCGTAGAGTACGTGGATGACATACTCTTGATGGGGAAGGAGTTTCCTATGCTACGCTCGGTCAATCTCCGCTTATCACCATAATTCTCCATATAGGATCAAAGTGATACCTCCTAAATCCTGGATTTTGGATCTATGAGATAGATCTAAATGGATGTTAGGATACTCACTAGCTGTAGTGAGATGGTATCAATCGACCCTGGGGAGAATCACTGGAATGGTTCCAGGGTGATAAAGACGACTGAATGTCAGTCACAGGCATTGTCTTTACCCTCAGTAAAGGGACGGTATGTTGGAAGAGTTCCAAGCTAGATACCGTGACATACTAGACGATAAAGGCACGATACATCGCTACTTAAGATGCTACCAAAGAGGCTGTTTGGGTGTATATTGGTTCATAAGATGAACTACGTTCCTACCATTGTGTGACAATGGAGTTGTGGCTTATGCCAAGGAACGCCCGTCCCATCAGTGATCCAGACATATTCTAAGGCAGTATCACTTGATCATGGAGATGGTTGATCTCCAGGGTGATCGAGGTTTGGAGAGTAGACTCAGAGGACAACACAGCGGATCCACTCACAAAGGCCTGTTCCCAGAGAGAGACTATTATGGGATGGTTGAGTATGAGATACTACAACCACTGCTATCAGATGGCCCTAGTGCAAGTGGGAGATTGTTAGTTATATGTATGCCCTAGAGGCCATTACTGTACATAGGATGTATATTGTAGTGGATGCTGGGACGTATATAGGGAGGACTTTCTTGCTCGACATGATAGTATGCTATCTGGTTGAACTTTACCTTAACGTGTATACTGATTGTCTTTCTGTTACATGTTGGTAAAGCCCTTAGGATCTGTACTTGACTACCTGGACTATGATGCGGATCATACTAGTGGGGACATGGTAGTCCATAAGTACATCCTTCAAAGTCCCTAGTCGTGGGTGTATCGAGACGGGGCATCGATATACCAGAGTAGACTAGCGTATACCTTCTCGACCCATACAGATGGGCGATGGATGATCCCATATCCATCGGTGTTTGACATCAGAGATGATATACGGGTGCTCAGTAGAGACTGGGTACACTGGACGGACTCGCCGAGAACTCCCAGATGGTATTATACCTCACGTCAGATGGCAGTTCTCTGGTGACACTGGTACAGAGTAGTCTGTTGACCCGAGATCGTCATAGAGTCTTGTGTGGTTCCCACTGTGCTTTGATTTCCATCTTACCACGTCCAAGAGGGCGTGCAAAACGGTGGTTTTTGGGTACAGTCCCGAGTCACATGGAGGCAATGAGCGATAGGAGGGGATTCGTCTCTCCCGGTATAGGGGGTTGATGTTGCGCTGTGTTCGATTGGCTATAACAGGAAATCCCTGGCCAGGGTTGCTGAGATTTACTGGTAAGTGTTACCAGTAGTTTCTTGAATTGTTATAGACCTCATATCAACACGACTTATCGAGCTATTGGGGTCTGACGTTTACCACCCCTAGGCGAGATATGTGACATATCAGACGATCAGACCGGACTGAACGGTAGTGTTACTGGTTGGATTCACTGGAGTGTGAGCTGGCTTGCTCGTCGATCTTCAGATCGCTCAATACCCGGGTGGCCGTTACGTTTAGCAGACCGCTTGTGGCTTGTGGGTGTTTGATATGATCATCATCTGCCGCCGGCGTATTGATGAGTCTTTAGAGTCCTACACAGAGGTTTCCTGGCTCAAGCGAAACGAAATAGGAGCGCATATGAGATATGTGCGGGACCGAGAATAATGCGTGTATGTGATACCGTATTTCATTCTCGCGATCAATGTGTCGGATGGTTGTATGCGATATAACCTAGTTATCGATTCAAGCGTTGAATCGATAAGCCGATACATTGAATACTAGTCGGTTGTGTGCGACATGACCGGATCATTGAATCAAGTGTTGATTTAATGATTTAATGCATAATTATATATTTGATATATTACTTTGCATTAACTAGTATCGGTTCACTTTAAATGGATTTTCTCACTTGGATTGTGCACATTGTATATGTGATATACATTTGTACATTTGATTGTATCATGTTTGATGATACATGATAGTTTGGTGTATGGATTAAACCATGGTTGGTCAATGGTTAGGGTTTCTTTTGCTTCATTTATTTATCCATTTTTGTTTATTTTAGCAAAAGAAAATAATGAAGAGATAATGGTGGCTTTCTTTGTTTGTTTATGAACCTTCATGAAGGTTTGACCTAAGTGACCATTTTGTCTTCATGTCTTAACCCAACCATTCACTAACCCTTGTTAATTCTCTACACCTAACTATGGTTTGATTATGATAAGGATGATTATTCTTTTCTATTCTTTAATTAACTTATCATATCATTTTCTTCTTCTTCTTCCTTGAACTCAAGAAGAAAACCTTGAGGTCATCAATGGTGATTGATGATAAAGAGTGAGAAATCCAATTCTAAAGTCTACCCATTTCCTATTTCTTCATCCTCTACCTCTTGCCAAGTAGTAGAGTGTGTTTTCTTCACAAGTTTCTTGACTTGGTGAAGTCGGAGCTTGATTTAGCGATGCCTCGACGTAGATCATCTTCGGCATGGACATCGATGACCTAGCCCGTCCATTCTCCGATGAAGCCGACGCTAGAGCCCGGGACTTGTTATGGACAGCGAGGAGACTTCATTGCGGAGCTATGGAGGTGGAGAACCGGATCTACAAAGGTTGTATTTCCGTATCTCTTAGTTAAGTGTTAACTAGTTTAGTTTTTCGCCTAGAATTCTAGCCGACGATCCGTAGTTTAGGGTTTCTCGGCACGTTCAAATTTGAAATTGGCATGTTCGATGCCTTGCGAGACCTCCTTGGGGTGCCTAGGAACCCTACAGTTACATGAATCGTAAATGTGACTCCTGAATTACAATATTTTATTGTTGCGTTACAGGTTTAACGTCGGTGGAACATGGGGTAGAACACGCGCCAGGTCGCTCAAGTTTTACCGAAATGAGTTAGATATGCTCCCGAACTGAGCTGTACTCTGAATGCCATATACACTAGATATCTACCAGGCTCTGTGTTTACAGTTTCCAGATATCTGGCGTGTCCGTACACCAATTATCTGTTTTGGCAGCGTCGCATATCATGTCCCCGACCGTGTATTACGACAGTTCGGGCTTGTACAACACATCCCGGATCCGGTAGACCAGATTGATCGGGTTGCACGGAGTGGTAGAGCTGTAAATTGGAGGGCTTTTCGACATATCTATATCCTTCGATGGGATGCACGAGCTCTACTCGTCGTACACTAGAGAGATCCGCCTTTACCGATAGAAGGTTACCAGGGGCTGGTACTTAAAGATTACTCAGCGGTACATTCAGACGGCGTGTTCTCTACAGGTGAGGTATGAGCCGCAGGGACCCGTAGAGCGTGAGATGGTAAACACTTTGTTGTTTCTTTCTATTTTTTATTATGTAATTTCTTAATATTATATATTTGAGATATTTACTTATTTATGTTACAGGCCGACGTCTTGTTTCAGGTCCATAATATCGCGAACATCGTAATAGGCGGGCATACGACATCAGCCAGTGGGATCGAGACCATTTGGAGATCGGTCGGTCGTTTTTTCAGCGGTGTCCAATACGACTTCTGGATCCTCCTCCTCCTCCCCCTCGAGCACCGGTAAATGCGACTTATCAACGTCAATGTCGCCGACATAGAGGCGAAACTGGTCCTTCTAAACCTACGGACCGACCTGGACCCTCACAGCTAGCCACACAACCGCAGGATATACCCGGTCCATCTCAGCGCCGCCGCGACCGATCTAGGATTCCATAGTCTTTGTCGTGCTTGATGTGACGCTCTCTTTTGTATTTGTTTTTATCAAATTCATGAGATATATATATTTGGGTGTCGAACTCGTGTAGAGTCGGCCTCGCTTTATTTATATATACTGCATATTGCGTTTCTCTTGTTGTTCTTCGCCTTTAGGTGTCGTATATTTTACGTAGATTGTGTCTCCGCCGTGTTTGGTATCAAGTTAGCTCCCGTGTTGGGTAGTGTTTATTTTATTGATCTTGTATATGAAGTTAGTCAAAATTTACAAAGAGGGTGCTGATTGAATCGATTTCCATGTCGTATTTTGAAAAGTGTAAAAGATCACAACCAAAGAAATTTGTAAACCGCAATCAATAATCGGTGTCTTTGTAGGTTCGTTTAGTGAGTGCGGATCGTCCACGGAGAAAGTGTGATTTGTTCGAAATCGTTTTAGTTGAGTTGAAAATTAAAAGATAAAAGAAAATGATTCAATATTTGTGAAATTTTATTTTCAAGAATCATAAAGAAATAGATCTAAAATCAAGAATTACTAAAGATCAAGAAAATGTCCAAATCGATTGAATTATTAAGATTTGTAAAGTAGTTTGTAGGAATCGATCCAATTGATAGTGATGAAGAATACTAATAATTACTAATTCTTATCTATTGAGGATTTGTTGCTAGATCGATGACGATCAACGAGATTTAGAGATCTATTGAAGAAACTATGGTTTCTCCACCATCATCCCTTGTCCTTTCATTGATTATCATTCAAATTCTAGCCTCTAGCAAATTAAATCACCGATCGTTGATCTCTAATTTGGAGCAAAAATATTCAAGAAAGCGATCTCGCTCAAAACTAAGTCTTCGATGATTCAATTTTCCTAAAGTTTACAAAACTCTTAAGACTTAAGAATCGTTCAAGAATTTGATCATCATCATCTACCTATTCTCTCGATTCCGCTACAACCGGAGATTTCACTCAAATATCATGAAAAAGAAAAGAATCAAGAATCGATAACTCTTCATAATGCACGAATGTAAAGAAAAGCAAGATTTAGAATTTTCACCTTTTATTAATCAACGCTTAGGTACAATTCACTCAAAGATTACAAGATTTGAGGAGGAACTAAATCGTCGAAACTAGCTTCGCTTCGGTCTTCTTGAGTCGCGGATCGTCGTGGATCTCTTGCTCGGATGAAGATCGGCGTTGCTTCAAAGGCTCGTTGAAGGCTTGCTTGAGTCAGTACTCGATGAATCTTAATTTGGCTCAAATTGTGTCACCCAACTTGATTTGAAAGCTATAAGTGCCCTTTTATAGTTTTCCCTTTAGCTTCCCCTAGAAACTAGGTCAATCTTCCCTTGGAAACTAGGTAGTTGTAGAGAAGTTTCTAGATTAAGGTAGTTAGCTAGCTTGCATGAGAAGCCTTTCTATTAAAGGGAAGCTTCTGGAGAATTCGGGGAACTGAAGCGTCTTGAAGAAGTTTTTCCGTTGAGAAGAAGCCGCGTGGAGAAATTTCAGTCGCCGATGAGTCGGATCAGCCGGGGATCCGCGGCGGATCGGCCTGACTCGGCCGCGGATCCGCGGCCCTTTTAGGTGATCTCTGCATGAAAGTCTCAGGTTGATTTGGTGCTGATCCTTAGAGCTTTATTTTATGTCTGGAATCTCGTTATACTTTCTTGTTTATTGCCAGATCTCAGGTCAAAGACTTAATGTATTTTATCAGCACTTTTAGCAGTTCCGGCTCTTTTACCTGAAGAATTTCCTGCACACAATCTCGAGACAAGTGTTGAGATATAAAAATCATGAGAATAGTAATAAACACTTAATTTCCATTTAGAATGTCGATTATAACTATAACACAGGTTATTTGGTATTTTCCAGATAAGTTCGTAATCTGTGTTATAATTAAATAAGCACCTATATATGAATGATAAGAGTAGGGAAATTGACGTGTTGAGAATGCACTATTTTCGACTGATCAGGTGCTGTCCGTTTTTTGTTTGAACTTTAAGATAGTGGGTTTTTGGAGGAGTTGCAAAAATTGAGGCTTTCAAGTTTGCTGGAACTAAGGAGAAAGAGTTGCAAAAATTTACAAATTGGACGTTGTATCCAAGGAGAAGGCGAAGAATTTCAGGTATGCTGGTGGCAGTGCCAGTCTATTCCACACTTTGCAAGTGCGGAATAAGACGACCCCCAACCAGAGAGCCAAGTCTTGGCTCTTGGGTTGAACGCCAAGTCTCTGGATGGGTTGGGGAGTCTATTCAACACTTTGTAAGTGCGGAATATGATTTGGCTCCCAACCAGAGAGCCAAATCTCTGGTTGGGCTGTGGGTCTTATTCCACACTTTGCAAGTGCGAAATAAGTCCCCTGTGGTGATCTTGGATCTCTGGAAGTGTGGATTAGATTTGGGTCTCTCTCACAGACCCAAGTATAAGCCGCACTTTGCAAGGGCGGTTTAAAACTCGTCCTAGCCTCAAACTGTCATCCTATGTGGCGTTTACGTGTCAACGATGTGATCCAAATGTGCTAAATCTCTAAATAGTTTTAAAAGTAGCCCTAAATCCCTAATTAATTTCTAATAAAAACTAAATCCCAAATTTTGTCCTCTTTAGGACTTTTCTTATCGCCTGTTTTTTGAGCCCTGCTGAGCTTTTGAGAGAGAGAGAGAGAGAGAGAGAGAGGAGAGGGAGAGCAAAACAATGGCTGGTGTTGGGCTCTCATGGAGCTCGAATCTCTGTATGCGTCCTTCATCGAAGAAGCCCTCCTCTGCCTCGAATCGCAGAGCTTCGGCTCTCTCTGTAACGAACGCCATCTCTGTCGAAGAGAAGAAGGGGTCCTTGTCTCTTCAGAAATCCGAGGAGATTTTCAACGCCGCCAAGGTCCCATTTTTTTTTTTCCATTCAGTTACTTTTATTGCCTCTTGTCTTGAATTAACGCATAAAAATGGGATTTTGCAGATGGGTTTCTGTTTAATTCCCTGAATTGGTTGTTTTTTAGATGGGTTTTGTTTAATTTGGTTGAAAATCTTAATTGGGTATTTAAGGGTAGCGGAAATTGATCGAACTTTGGGGAATTATGAGATGAATGTTGAGATGGTTGTAGATTAAAATGGTTATTTTGAGTTGATATGGCTTTGGTTGCTGTATGTTTATTAGGTGATTCTACTAAATTATTTCAAGGTACCGCTCTTTTCCTCCTCCTCTAAGATCTAGAATTGTTGGATGACTGTTTTGAGATAAATAGTGAATTTTACTAGTTAATATGTAATATGTTTCAACCCCCCCCCCCCCCCCCCTCCCAAGAAATTTCTTGATAATCGTGTCTCTCTTGATAAGCTACGGGCCTTCTGTAAAACCCAATAGGCTAGCCGATAATTAGGAAAATATACTTCATTGGTCATGCAGGCTACAAATCTACTGAAGTCTTCTAGACTCAGAATGTGTTCAGAATACATATAAAAGATGATTTGGTTTTCTACCAGGGATGACGTCTTCCAGGAATGATGTATATATACCAGCAAGAGGGGAAAAGCACATAACCTTAGCCAGCTTGTACCTGCAATCATGCAAATCAGAATTTTTCTTGATCACTTCATGTCAAAAATTGTCTTCTGATCATACAACTCAATTCCTCATACATTATAATGTATATTCATGAGAACATGTAATTATATGGTCCTACTTTATGGAAGCATTATAGGTATTTAGTGAACTTATTAGTTATTTTGCATTCAGTATAATTATTAATTTCTTATTAAATTTTACCTTGGAGTTATGGGTGTTTTCTGCGAAGTAAACTAAATTCATGACGATGAGCCTATGTATGCCCCTTAAAAAAAATTGTGCTTTTGCAATTTAAATTCTGAGAAGTACACATGGGCAAGTACTTATTTTTCCAGTTTTTCTTGGAAGACACACAAACAACGTCGCGGCACATAATTTTAACAAATCGTCTATGTGGTAACCGTTTTTTTGTTTGTTTGTTTGAAGGTAGATAAATAGTACTTGTCTTTCCATTCTGTCCTGAAAAAATTCATTGAGAATGTCAACCCAATCTATTTTTTTTACACACAAGATCATTTGACCAATATATCATCCTGATCTTTGAAGAACCAATCCTGAACACTGATTTTGGGTTTAGCCTGCTTGGTATCTAATACTGTATTTTTGTTCTTGCTGTGTTGTTTTTGTTAGTGGTTAGCATGTGTAGGGGTGGGGGTTGGGTGTGGCGCTTGTATTATCGGATCATTTGCAAGATGCATTTCTGATCTAGGTTTAGATTACCCCAAGCCTGAAGCTGGCGACCAAAGATCAAGTTCCAAGCTGAGCCTTACTAATCTTTGGTAATGAAGAAGTGAAAAAAAATTTAAAAAATAAATTGAGCCTGTATTCCATTTCTTTGGTGTTAATCATGTTTATTTGTAGAACTTCAGTCCAGGTTGGTTCTGTCTACCCACATTATAGTAGCATCTTCAAACTCGAGCGTTATCACTTCTTGGTACTTCAACCATTTGATTCTATTGCAGAAGCACAATCCAATTAGGCTCCCACCATAATGTCATTATTTATTATACAATAACCCGTCCCTTGTCCTAGCGATTTCAGCTCCATCATCTACAATCGTGTCACCCTTTTTGCAGTTTGACCATTGTTTTCTATCTCAAAGGCACAGCCACTCACTCAAACTATCTACCTTATGCCGTTATTTATTATGCGCCCATCCGGCCTCTTAAATATGGGAGAAGGTTTTTCTGACTTCAACTTTCAATGTTTTAGAAAGTTTTGAAAGTTAAAAAAGGAAGGGGTGTGATGGCAACTGAAGATGCCTGACACAAACTATTACCATCCATCTCAATTACTTAAGAATGCGCACATGCGGGTGTGACTTATGCATAACACATAAGGGTTGTGTTGCTTCTTTAACACACACCCCTCCCCCCTTCCTCCTTTCCATATCCTAAAGATACTGTATAAAATTGGTTTTCTGCCTAGAAATTGTCGACATTGTACCAAAATGTAGTTGCATCTATTTTTAAATGATGTATTTAATCCGACATACTAAATGTGATCCTGTTATCTATTTCATTATCTCACATAGTATTAACGGAAAATAATGTTTTCTTTTCAGGAATTGATGCCTGGAGGTGTAAATTCACCTGTTCGTGCCTTTAAATCAGTTGGTGGACAGCCCATTGTTTTCGACTCTGTTAAAGGTTCCCGCATGTGGGATGTTGATGGCAACGAGTACATTGACTATGTTGGATCATGGGGTCCAGCTATAATTGGCCATGCCGATGATAAGGTGACACTCTCTCGCTAAAATCTAAATGCAGATGTATACAACAGGAACGACTTTGACATTTTGATGTTCATATTCAAAAACAATAGGGTTTTTTACTTGTAGCCCCCCCAAAAAAACAGCTAATTCCTTTATACCCAAAAACTTGGTATTTACTTTTTACTCCCAAAACTAATAAGATACATCATTTTACCCATATACGATTTCCGTCAGAAAAAAACCCTGTTAACTTTAAATTTAATTTTTCTCCATAAATTTTAGGTTTACCATTTACCCAAAAACAACAAGTAAGACCGTAGAAGTATTTAACTTCTTTATAGCTAGAGAAGGACTTGAGTATTTCTGAAGAAGAAAAGTTGAGATATTTTAAAGAAAAAACCGATGTTATGCCGTTAAAAGTTGACGGAAATCGTAAAGGGGTAAAATGATATATCTTATTAGATTTGGGGGGTAAAATGTAAATAACTAGTTTTTTGGGGTAGAAAGGAATTTGCTATGTTTTTTTTTTGGTGGTGGGGGTGGGGGTGGGGGGGTGGGGGGGGCTACAAGTAAAAAAACTCAACACAATAAATTTGTTACACCCTTAGCTGCAAATACCTTCTCTAGACTATCAAGGGCATTTAAAGAGGGAGTTAGAGAGGGAAGGAGATACTATATCATGATGTGTTCTTGAATGCAGGTGAATGCTGCCTTGATCGAGACATTGAAGAAAGGCACGAGCTTTGGTGCACCATGCGCACTTGAAAATGTATTGGCCAAGATGGTAATCTCCGCCGTGCCCAGCGTCGAGATGGTCCGGTTCGTCAACTCCGGTACCGAAGCTTGTATGGGCGCCCTCCGCCTTGCCAGGGCCTTCACCAGCCGCCAGAAGGTCCTCAAATTCGAAGGTTGTTACCACGGCCATGCCGACCCCTTCCTTGTCAAGGCCGGCAGTGGCGTCGCCACCCTTGGCCTTCCTGATTCACCCGGCGTCCCCAAAGCTGCCACCTCAGAAACTCTAACCGCCCCGTTCAATGACCTCGGGGCGGTCAAGGCCCTCTTTGATTCCCACAAGGGTGAGATTGCCGCCGTGATACTCGAACCCGTGGTTGGAAATGCCGGCTTCATCGTGCCGAAGCCCGAATTCTTATCGTCCCTCCGTGAAATTACGAAACAGGATGGTGCTGTTCTGATTTTTGATGAGGTGATGACCGGGTTCCGTCTGTCTTATGGTGGAGCTCAGGAGTATTTTGGCATAACTCCGGATTTGACCACTATGGGGAAGGTCATTGGAGGTGGCCTCCCTGTTGGTGCATACGGGGGTAGAAAGGACATTATGCAGATGGTGGCCCCTGCCGGACCAATGTACCAAGCCGGAACCCTAAGTGGTAACCCTCTCGCGATGACAGCTGGCGTCCACACTCTTAAGAGATTGCAGGAGCCTGGGTCTTACGACTACTTGGACAAGATCACGGGCGAGCTAGTTTCTGGGGTTTTGGAGGCTGGGAAGGAGGCCGGGCATGAAATGTGCGGCGGATACATCCGTGGGATGTTTGGGTTCTTCTTCACTGAAGGGCCAGTTTTTAATTTTGAGGATGCAAAGACGAGTGACACTGAAAAGTTTGCGAGATTTCATAGGGGGATGCTAGAGGAAGGTGTGTACTTGGCTCCATCGCAGTTTGAGGCAGGGTTTACTAGCTTGGCACATACATCAGGCGATATTGAGAGAACAGTGGATGCAGCCAAGAAAGTTTTCAAGAGGATATGATTCTACTACTGTTTGTTTTCAAGTGTGCAAATTCCAAGTTTTCCATATGTATTGTGCTGTAAGAGCTCCTTTTTGAGATGGTATGGATGGGATTATTCCTCGTGTAGAGAACTTGTCAACAATGTTGTTGTAGCTTTTCATATGGCTTGTGTTTGTTGTTTTATGAGTCCGACTTTTGCAAATTAGTTTACATATCCGGCAATGATTATTTAGCTGTGAATTATGAGAACGAAAATGCATGAATTGTGCAACTGGAAGCTGTGGTCTCTGAATGCAGGAAAAAGGAGAAAAAAATTAGAAAATTTTGTTTGGCTTGATGCAGAATTAGTGGTGAAAATGTAAAACTATGTATCATCTATAGATCCAGGCAATTTCTATGTATAAGCTACATGCTTCAATGCAATCACACGAGTGATTTTTCCAATCACAAAGAAACAGAAGATGCAAGCAGTAGTAACATTTGATATCAATTCTTTTGTTGCATCAACACTCCTCAAAACTTCATGCATGCCAGAATCCAACATATCTTAAATAGAATCCCAAAATATTTAATATCCATTATCTGACTATTAAACTAAAGATTACAAAACAGTTGTACTAAAACTCGCTCTCCACTCAACACCTGAAAATGAGGTTGAAAGTCTTCTATTAGTCTGGTTTAATACACACCATGCATATAAATTTAGAGAGGTTCGAATCCAAGAAGCTACCACCACAGGCTAACTATGCCTGGCAACCTGGGGAGTCTCGGACACCTGCCCAATTTTGGTGGAGCAGAGAGTACAACATGAATTCTAAATCCTAATCTGTTGTTGTCCGATCACTTTCTTGGCCAGAGACATTAGAGGGAGAGGCACCCGTATATGGCAGTGGCCGCTGGCCAACAAAGCCCCCGGCATCATCGGCTGCTCTTGCTGCTTCCTGCAAATGGTAATTAAGGTTAGCGAGCCCCGGAAATGGGGGGACCCCTGGTAGCATGGGATAACCAGGCATCATGGGCGGCTGCAGCAGTGGCATTGTAGTAGCAGGCGCAAGCATTGAATGCGGGAGGGGTGGGGGCAGCAGTGGTGGTTGCAGCGGCTCAGGAGAGTAACAAGAAGCATTTCCATTGTCGATCGTGGGCCTCTTGTTATTGGCATCGCCACAAGGGTTGTGTTGGTTCCGCTCTTTATTTGTTCTTGTGTGAAGCACGGCCATGTCTGAAGGAGCGGGTCCCTGTTGCTGCTGCTGTGGACAGAAATTATGAGGCAGCGGAGCTTGAGAGGAGGCAGGAGTTGGAGGCGGCACTACAACAGCATTCCGTTCAGGTTGCGGCGGGTGTGGCGGCAGCCCCGCCATAAGCCTTGCTGCTATTTCATTATGCTCTATGGCAACCTTGTCAAAGGAGTAAATGACAATTATGATAAGCCATAATGAGATGGCATGGCAAAGGAACTATGACACGGAGAAACTAAAAGTTCACTTGTTAAATCTGCAAATACATGCATGTGCAAATAATAAACCAACTTATAATCCAACGAGAAACAGATAATTAGTTATAGCAATGCACATCATGCACACGTAATCTCTCTCTCTCTCTCTCTCTCTCTCTCTCACACACACACACACACACAGATAAATAAAATTTATACACTAAGTTTTTTAAACATTGCTCTTTCTTTGCAACTAAGGAATAGTACCAAAACTTAATTGAGGGTACCCCAGTATTACCCTATTGTCTGTACTTGTACTTTGGGCTTCAGGATGAACAAAAATAAAAGGAATAACATCAGACAAAGAAAAAGTTCTTTAAGCATTAGAAAAAGGGAATTACTGTGTTGAAACCCCCCAAGAGGGAAAAAAGCCAAAGAGAGGAAATTTTTTTTGGGTATGACTTTACTTATGTATTCAACGAGACAGGTAAAAGCAGTACCCATCTCTTTTTGTTGTGTGTGTTTTTGGGGGGGAGGGTTGGTTTTTTTTTTATGTTGGTGATGTGATGTGATGTGATTATGCTTTCTCCTTTCCAGCTTCGCTTCATTATTTACGTGCAGGGACAGATACAGGAGAGCCATGAACATGCTTATGGATGAAGCCCCCCCCCCCCCTCCCCCCCAAACTCCGCCACTCCCCACCCCCCAAAAAAACCCCAAAAAACCAAACCGAAACAAAACAAAAAAAATAAAAAATAAAATAAAATAAAATAAAAATCAACATATTCACTCAAAACAGGCTCAAGAGTAATGTTTTAGCCAGGTTTCGAGCCAAAAGTGTTGGAATATTTGGGTAGACGGCGACAGAAAGTCGAATAAAACAATTTGAAAATCCAAAACTTGTAGGCTTCGAGGCGAGTGGTGTACGACTATCTTTAGAGTGCTTATCGCCTCCCACTTGGTTCAGTTTGCTAATGGGTATTAGCTTGGGTGATACACTTCCAAGATAACACGAAGTCTATGGACTCGGCAAGTAGCAACCTGGACTAAACCACCGATCTCAAGACCTTTCACTATTGTGTTAATATGAAAATAGTTTGATGATAATTTGTGAGAGAACGAGAAGAGCTTGAGAGAATTTGTTGTACTGAAACATGAAGTTGAAGACTATATTTATAAGCTTTGAAAAGTTACGGTTAAGAAACCCTTCATTGTATGAAGAGTTACCAACGCCTCTGTTCATTCTCAAATAGCCATTGCAGGGCATGTTTGGAGACGGGAAAGAGAATGAGGAAAGTAGGAAAGTGAAGAAAGTAGGCACATTGGTCGTTTGGAGACCGGAAAGTACTTAGAAAATGCATGGCCACTTTCTATGCCACATAGATTTCTTGCCAAATCCAGTTTCTAGGTTTTGAGCAAGAAAGCGGAAGAGAGAGTGAGAAAGAGACTTTTCTCATTATTTTATATTATTTTAAAGAATTAGCTTTTTTTTTTGACCAAAACGAAGACCGTAATGCCTCCATGTTTCATTAAACGAAAATTTTAACGAAACATACAAAGAGTCACCATCAGCAAAAAGAAAAAGGAAAAACATGGCAAAAAAAGCAACATTAAGATAACACTTCCTACCTACTTAAATTAACCAAACTTCCCCACCCATCCACAGATTCACGCATCATCCTTAACCACCCACCACATTGTTGTGATCCACATCCTCTGCGTTGTCTTGCGGATGCAAATCATGCTGCATGTCCTCTCTATCTTCTCCTATATCGTTTGTATTTTTGCTTTCTTCCCTGCCTTTGTCGCACAACTGACCAGAATGCGATATTTGATCCAATATGATTAATCACATGCATAATAGAGTTTTTAACATCATTAAAAATCCTATTATTTCGCTCGGCCCAAATATCCCAACAAATTGCCGATCTTACTATACCCCTCTCCCCATGAAAACATATATCCAGCCCAAGCCTCCATTGACTCTAAAGATCAACGAAGGACACGAAAAAGATCCTAGCCCTTGCATTACTCTCAAACCTATCCTAAATCTGTCTAGCAAAATCGCACGCTATGAACAAATGATCTACTAACCCCGTCTCCGTCGCACACATTTCGCACTGCAGTGGTCCTATCCATTTTCCTTTGCACAAGCTATCCCTTGTTAGTATCGCATTATTGAGTTCCAGCCACATAAAAATCTTAACTTTGAGTGGTACCGAGAATTTCCATATCGAATTCTGCTCTGGCACTATAATGCCTCCATAGTTTAACACTGTGTAAAACGACTATACTGAAAAGAGTTTGTTGTCCATCTCCACGCCGCCTCATCCTCCCTCCCTCTTTCCATCGGCTTCCACTCTTGAAGATATTCTATCATTGTTCGACACTCTTTCCGTTCTTGAGTTGACAAAGATTTTGAGAATTTCGGCCACCAGTTGATCTCTCTCCACTGACTCAATACCGACGTTTCCTTATTCTTTGCCAAAGCGAACATTCTATGAAATCTTTCTTGTAAAGTTTGATCCCCACAACAATAGTCCTGCCAAAAACTAATTCTCCCACCATCATTTATTGTGTAAGCAATTTTTCTTAAAAACGCCTCCCTTATCGACATCACCCCTTTCCAAAACCCGGAAGCAGGCAAAAAATCCTTACTAGAGGCATTAAGTGATCCCGTCTTATTACCATATGCAGCAATTATACTCACCACCCATCCTTTCTTCTTCCCTAGGATCCAATGCTACCACCACTTTCCAAGAAGTGCCCTATTCATATCTCTAAGGTTCTTTATCCTTAGTGCACCTTCTTTCTTTGGTCTACACACTTTCCCCTACTTTACTAGATTATATTTCTTCCTCTCCGCCGAAGCACCTCTCCATAGAAAATCTCGCCTAATTCGACCAATTCTTTTCACCACCCACTCTGGTAATAAGTAAAACGACATAAAATACATAAAAATCGAGCTTAACACCAAATTAAGCAGTGTAGCCCGTCCACCCCATGATAGGCACCTTCCTTTCCACCTTTCCAGTCTGCCATGCACTTTATCAATTAAAGATAGCCAATCCACCCTTTTTAACCTTCCTGGCCTCAAATGTAAACCAAGGTATTTTATCGGGAAGTCTTCCACCTTACAATTAAAAATTCCTACCAATCGTTCCCCTCAATTTCCTCCTAGACAAACCACCAAACTCTTATGGAAATTAATCTTTAAACCCGACTACAATTCGAAAGAGTATAAAAGCCATTTTATTACCCATGCTTGCCTTTCGCAAAGTCGCTTAAAAAGTAAGGTGTCATCCACATTCTGTAAATTAATTACCTCTGTCCAGACGTCCCCTGGCCCTAACCCTTCCAACAATCCTTTTGTCTTGCAGCGCTGTATCATATTTGCCAGACCATCAGCTACCAAGGTAAAAATAAGTGGGGACATCGGGTCCTGGCGAAGCCTGTGCTTGCATCTAAATTCATTAGTATCCTCTCCATTAATGCACATCATTGCTGATGCAGAGTTCAACCATCTTTTAATCCAATTTGTCCATTATGGTCCGAAGCCTTTCAAATCCAAACATTCAATAATGCAGTTCAATTCCACGATATCATAGGCCTTCTCGACATCCTTTTCCCCCTCCTTTTAGCATCCTGGATCACTTCATTGCCCGTTGCTATCCCGTCCATACTATACCTTCCTGCCATGAACCCAGTCTGCGTATCACCAACAATTTCCCCTAAGACACTCCTTAACCTATTAGCCAAAATCTTTGAAAGAATCTTATAAGAACAGTTAATTAATCTAATCAGCCTATAATCCTTTAATTCCTTTGCTTCATTCTTCTTTGATATAAGGATTATGTGTGAGTGGTTGAGTCTCTACCAGCTTAGTGTATCTTCCATTGCACGAAATAACCGTATAACGTCCTCATTGATGATCTCCCAAAACCTTTGATAAAAAAGAATGGAAAACCGTCAAGTCCTAGCGATTTATCCGCTCCCATATCCCAGATCGCACTTTTAATTTCCTTCTCTGAAAAACCAACCACCAATGACGTACTTTGCGCCACATTCAATTGTTCGTTTTCCTCCCAAAAATTAGCATGCAACTTCCACCGCATACCTTTGGCTTTCCCCATTAACTCCTTATAATATTCCAACGCCGTCCCTTTTATCTTTTCTTCCTTAGTCAAAACCGAACCCTTACTCTCAATTCTACTAATGTAATTCAACATCCTTTTCACATTAGCCATCCTGTGGAAAAATGATATATTCTCATCCTCTTCCCTCAACCACTGCTCTCTCGATCTCTGTATTCACGCTATCTCCTCTTTCCTATATATTTCTTTAAGCTCCACCCTCCATTTGCACAAGTAACCAAATTCTCTGAAAGATCTCTAACCTCTTCCTTCAGTTCTAATTCTTAATATAGTCCAGTAATTCCTCTTTCCTCTGTCTCTCGACTCTAGCTCTCTTTCTTTCATATTTCCGTAAAGCCCGGCTAAGACGTCGTAACTTAGCTACAAAATTGCTCGCGACATCCGAACAAACAGTCTGGCAACCCAAGCTCTCCTTAATTAGTTTATCCACATCCTCCTCCTCCAACCACCTCTTCTCATATATAAACTTTCTTTTCCTCTTCATGGACTCCATTTTCTATCACAAAGTACCAGCAGCACATGATCCGAAGTATTCTTTGTTTCCGTTCTAGCGAATGCGAAAGGATGTCGACACTCCCAATCTAAAGACACGAGAATTATGTCCAACTTTGCCAACCGAGCTTTCCGGCTATCGTTAGACCAAGTAAATTTGCGATCCTTTACTGATATTTCCAAAAAATTAAGGTTATTGATAAACTGGGTAAACAACCCTCTATCCGGCTCATCCTTTAAGATCCCCACCCTTTCATCCAAGTACCACACCACATTGAAATCTCTCCTAAACCCATGGGACCGTCCATTTACTTCTTAAACGACAGAGTTCCCTCCAAAAATCCTCTTTATACTCTTGTGTTGACGGACCATACACAACCGTTACCATTTGCTACCATCCATCTTCATTTTTTTGACCGCCGTTACTGAAAAATTACCAACATAAGAATCTTCAATATCCATAAACCTTTGATCAATTCCAAGCATTATTCCTCCACGAGCCCCATCTGCGTTCTTCGCTACCCATTTAACTTCACCCCCGCTCCTAGGCTATTCAAAACTCTAGTCGACGGACAACCAAGTTTCGTCTCTGGTAAACCAATTATCGTAAAACGCCCTTTCCTGACAACCTCCTTAACCATACGCCTTTTAAGTGACAACCCTAAGCCCCGAACATTCTAAAAAATACAGTCCATTTAAAACTATATAAAAAGACAGCCCCTCCTTACCCTCTATCCGCTAGGTCCCATAAGCCTTAGCATAAAGCCATTCTCTCGCTTTGCAACTTAGCGTTCTCCTTCCGAAAAGTGACGCTAGCGCCCACTCGTACACGTTCCAGCTCTTTAACTACGGTCAAATTCAAATCTATCTCGATTTTGGACGTACTTATATCTACGCCAGATGCCGCGCAATATTGTACTAAATGACTATCAGGTAAAGTGCTAAAAATAGATACTGAATTTAACAAGGCACCTGAGGACGTTGCTTTATTCTTCTTTGCCTCTTACGCCTTTCCTAAATCCACGCCCACTTTGGTCATCTTCAAGCCATGCTTAGCTTCTATTCTTCCACTCTTACGACTTATAGCGACCAGGCTATCTTCTTGGACCACATCTGTGGTCATCTGTGCATGTTCTTGAGCATTATCATGTATTTTCTCTAGACTACATGACTGCCGATCCAATAAATTTGTGCCATGCTCCTCAACCACTCCTTTTGACGTCAACTTTGTCATTGCTTCCTCTATTCCTCGCGTGACAAGAGCTTGTAGGTCCGCTGATAACACATTCTCTAACTGGCGTGTGACTATAATCTGTACAGCCCCTCGTCCACCACATGTTCTTTGCCTTTGCCTTTCCCCTCCACCTCGACCTCCACCCCAGCCGACATGCCGGCCTTTTTCAGAACAAACCCCTTTACCCACCCAGTCCTCCCCCGCTTCATCATTAAGACACCTTTCTGAGTAATAGTTACTTTGCCCGTTCGAGATTGAGTCCTCCAGAATTGCCTTTAAATTCTCATCTCTCCCAGTTTTCATCTTGCTTTCTCTGCAACTCGCCATATGGCCCATCGATCCTAGATGTATCCTCCTTATTACCCGGCGAACTTCCTTTATCATGCAATCCCATTTCTTTAGCCCAACCCGTCTCTGTTTGAGTAGGTCTTCTGTTTAGGCCCAAATCCCGCAGCCCACTAGGCCCAAATTGCTCCTTAGACGCGCTTGGAATTTGAACTGTAGCCGCCGCAAAAATTTCCTCCACAATCACTGATTCCTTGCATGGCACCTTCGGATTCATTGGCTCTTTAATTGATTTCCCTCGAATCTCGTGATTCCCATGCATGCGAGATCTTCGGTTCTCGTCACGTGAAAGACTCGATGTGCCCCTGCCTTAGGACGTGGCGTCTCTTGGTTAGTGCACCACAATCCATTGTTGAACCGGTCTAAACCCACCATCTTCAACCTCCCGTCCCCGTTCCTCCTGAAACCCTAGTTTCCTCGCCACTTCGCCGTCCCTATTTCCAACCGTCTTCTCGTCTCTAAAGTTCACTGTAGGGGCTCTCGTAATCAACTCTCCCTCCACCGAAAAGGAAACCTTAAAAACTCTTCCAGCCACCAAAACCCTCCTCTCCTTTGGAACGAATCGACTTCCCTCACAACCCACTCTGATACGAGCCATGTTACTGACCACTCCGCCTTCAGTAGCCTCGTCGAGTTGTAGAACCACCCCAAAACTCTTTACCAAGCCCTCAAACTCATGCCACGACCACACATGACCGGTAAAGTTTCAACCCTTAACCACACCTCCAACTTGTGTCGATGAGTGGTAGACCCCTCATACCCCGTCCACCGTGTGATTCTGAATTTGGAATGATTGACATCGTCTTCAATACTTAGGCACTTAACTAAAAGCTATAGAGATTCCTTCGATGGAAAATGGGTTATATACTCTAAAGAATGTTGAAGAATGTGGCATCAACACCCATGAGCGATTATTGCATCTCCCTGATCGCTCTCGTAACTTCGGCACGACCAATCTCGCCGACGGCGGCCCCTCCTTTGCCTTCGTCATTCTTATAATCTCCAAGGTCTTTGACAAAGTTCGTCGGTGTCTATATCTCGTCATCGGAAGGCACCACAAACTCATTACTTTTCTTACCCTGCTTCATATCTTCTCTCCGGCAATGGGCAGGCTCTTAGCCAAAACCACATTGATATTGAGAATGACCCCACTCCTTGCAAGTAAAGCAAAATCCGTTATGCTCCGCCGGTGGTGACCTACTGCCGTTGAAGCTCTTCACAACATTGGTCTCATTCTTAATGTCAACCGGAGCTTGAAACCACCCAACTTGGTCGACCAACCTCACCTCGTACGAAGAGATATAGCCTTGAAACCCTCCAGATCTCTCTCCCTCACTTGCCGCCGACCGACTGCCTCCTCTACCACCTTAATGATCTCTTCCTTCGCATAACGCTTCCCTCTAATCCATATACCAGCATCACACTTTTCTTCACCTTATCGAGATGACTCCACAACGACCATATATAGACCTACCACCGGTCGTAGGTCCTTCCTTACCTCCTCTCCGTGGCTCGCTTCTCTCCCAGATCTAGTTGACCCCTCAGCCCCTCTTCTTTAGCACATATGCATCCTTCGACCTACCGAGCCCCATGGCTTCTCTTCCATGGTGTGTTCTCCCTACCGGGACCTACCCCTAGATGGATACCTAACCCCATTAGAACGATGATGGCTAACCCATTCGAAACGGCCATCGCCACCCCGCTCCGATGGCCAAACCGAGTCGGGGACCTACCCGAGATGGAGACCTAGCCCCGTCGGATCGACGATGGCGCTCTGGAGTTCTAATCCTTGGTCGAGATCCACCTCTGTTCCTTGGATTCCTCCCCTCCTTGCTTGAGTGACTGTCCATGGACATCATAGATCAAAACGCCATCGAAAACGAGAAAGAAAAAAACGCTCACCTTAGATTGCTGGAGAAGTTCGCCGGAAATCGCCTCCCTCGACGAAAATCGCCTCGGGGAATTTTTCCCTTTTAGATATGATTTAAGAATTAGTTATTAATTAAGCAAAAAATAGTACAACATAATACTTATTACACCTCTAATCATATTTCCACAGCTCCAACTAATCATCAATCTCACTTTCTTTAAGACCAAACAAACAAGTTTTACTACTTGTAATTTTACTTTCTTAGTACTTTCCTACTTTCTTATTTTCTTCTTTCTTTCCATTTGCCAAACAGGCCCAAACGGTACATACCCACCACTACAAATCCGAAGGTAATTGACCAATAGGATTTAAGGAAATGGACAAAGCTTGGTCAAAATGCCAAAACCTCATCACTAATTAAACCCATCACAATGGTCAAAAGTTTGACCATCCATCCCTTCTAAAATGAACTGAGAAACTTATGTTAATTAATTTATGCTTCTTTCAAATTCTTACTAGTAAAGTAATTAATTTTGTAAGAATAACATAAATAGATAGTGTGCGAGTTTTTTTGATATATGTTAAGAATAACCTGTATTATATACGGGGTTATATGTAATTAGAATAATAATATGTATATAATTGCATAATGTGTTTGCCTATATAAAGAGGGAAATTAGCCTTGAGCTAACCCATTACATTTCCGTAATCATTTTCTCTCTCCTCTTTCTCTCCTCTCTAGTTTCTTTCGTGGTATCAGAGCCTCGGATCCAATTTGAGTCATTCATCGCTCCAGATCTAATATGAACCATCCATCCCATAACCAAACACCTAAACCCTAACAAGCCGCCACCTCCCTTCATCTTCCTCCTTCGACTTTGCCGAACCACCAGAAGCCTTCACTGGACCTCTTAAGCCCTCGCTGGAGCACCAGAAGCCTTCGCCGGACCGCCACGACGCTAATCGACATCGTTCTGGCCAAGTCGAGCCACCTCCGGTGTCAATTCTCTCATATACGAGATTATGAAGAATCGGCATGGCTCGACTGGGAGTTTTGGGGATCGACTTGGCTCGAAGTTGATTTTATTTAGGGATCGATTGCTGGTTTGATGAATCGGTGTCGACTTGGGGCTGATTTGGAGCCTGACTTGGTCGATTTTGGGAAAACTTGCTGATTTGAGATCGATTTGAGTTCGACTTGCTGTTTTTAGGCATGAATTGCTCTTAGGTTACCTGCTCTTACATATTTGGTGTTTGACTTGGTGATTCAAGAGCTCGACTTGGTGTCTTTGGTCGAATTTCTCTTTGTTTGCTATAGTAACCCAAGGATCTGAGGTAATTTCTCGCACGTTTTGATGTTGATTACGTCTGCTTTCCTTATGAGTTGCTCGATTGATTGTATTGTTGGAGTTTTGGAGTTATCGGAGTCCGTGTTCAGCTCTGATTGAATTGGTTATTTGGTTAGCATTCTTGATTGTATTTGAGTGAGATCTTTAGAGATCTCTTTCTTTTGGTGTGTAGATTCAAGCTCATTTGCAGACACGAGCATTATTTTGAGGGTTGCCTCAATTTCGAGAGCACCATTTCTTGTTATTTGGTGGTTGAAACTGATGAGCTTAAACCATCCATCAGATGTTTGATAGATTGATTGAAAATCTTTGTTGTTTACGAGTAGCTATGATGATGACATCGGCTGCATCGTCTCCTAATATAGAAGGGTTCTGCGTAAAAGATAAAATACAAAGACTTCGTCTCCTTGTGTCTTCACCCACTTCAGATTTAATCAAGGCACAAGACAATCATATATCTTGTCTCTCGCAAACAAATGCTCATCGCCCTTAGGTTATTGATTCTGGCATTATAGATCACATGGCAGGAGAGCAAAATATATTGTCTTCCTATAAGGAGAGACATGGAACCATCCCGGTCACTTTGGCAAATGGTACTACAGCTGAAATTGTAGAAGCGGGTTCAGTTCAGGTTACATCACAATTATCTCTGTCTTCTGTTCTATACTTGCCTCGATTCGCTTTCAACTTATTATTCGTTAGCCAACTGACTCGGCAATTGAATTGTAGCGCCATATTTTTCTCTGGAGGATGTGCTTTTCCAGGAGCGTGAGACGAAACGAACGATTGGCATTGGGACAGAGATTGATGGACTATATCACCTTGATGAGCACCCATGTCATATAGCATGTCCAAAATCGAGCCCTACATCAGCCTTTGATCCTCATTGCCATTTTGGTCAACTGTCCTTATAAACGTTGAAGAAGATTCCATCTTTTGGTTCCTTGTCTGCTCTCGAATGTGAATCATGTGAGTTGGGCAAGTATCATCGCTCCAGCTACCTATCTCGTATTAATAAAAGAATGGACAAACCTTTTGATTTAGTTCATTCTGATGTTTGGGGGCCATGCCTTGTTGTTGCCCAGGGAGGATTTTGATACTTTATGACCTTCGTCGATGATTTTTCTCAACTCTCATGATTATTTTTGATGAAATCCAGGAGTGAAGTGTTTTCTCATTTCCAGACTTTTTGTTCTGAAGTGAAGACTCAATTTGAAGTCGGTGTACGTACCTTGAGGAGTGATAATGCCAAGGAGTATTTTAGTACATCTTTTCGAGTATATACAAAACAACTTGGAATTATTCATGAATTCTCTTGTTCGTGTACCCCTCAATAGAATGGGGTGGTAAAAAGGAAGAATCGACATTTGTTAGAAGCCACTCGAACTCTTCTGTTTCATATGCGAGTGCCTAAATCTTTTTAGGAAGATGCAGTCTTTACTGCTAATTACTTGATTAATTGTATGCCCACGTTGGTCCTCGATGGATAGATTCATCATTCCATATTGTTCCTGTCGATGGTCTCTTCTTATTTCTGTCCATCCACGGGTATTTGGATGTTTTTGTTTTGTCCATAATCTACTATCAGGGGTTCTAAACTAGATCCCAAGACTATTAAGTACATTTTTCTTGGGTATTCTCGGGCTAAAAGGGGATATTGTTGCTATAATCCTGAATTACATCGTCGATTTATATCAGCCGACATGATTTTTCATGAGTCGGCTCCATACTTCTCTACACCGCACACTCCTGTAGGCATAGACATTGACTTTTCTTTAGATTTCTCTTATTTTTCATCACATGACATCCCGTCTGAGTCGGTTGCTTCTCCACCTCCTATATTGGAAATCACCCGCACCGTTCCTATTGAGCCACCTACTACTCTTGATTCTCCACTATTGGATCCCACACCACCGATTACGAGAGTATATGCTCGCCCCGTATGACTCCTGAACCTCAACATGCTCCTGAGCCACAACCTCTTGTTGATCTCCCAGAGTCTCAAGCTCCGCCGAAGAGTGATATTAATCTCCCTATTGCCTTACGGAAAGGCAACTAGAGCTGCACTTTTCACCCTATAGCTCACCATGTGGCAACATCTCACTTATTTTCGATGTATCTTGCATTTATCTCCTCACTCGACTCTCATGCTCTACCCAAGTCTCTTTCAGATACTTTGTCTCATAAAGGGTGGACCGATGCTATGATTGATGAGATGCTTGCCCTTGAACTGAATCAGACATTGGAGTTCCTCTTCTGGCTGGAAAGAAGGCTGTAGGGCGTTGCTGGGTATACACTGTGAAGGTTAACCCCGATGGGACACTTTCCCGCTTGAAAGCATGTTTGGTTGCAAAAGGGTATTCACACTTATGGAGTTGATTATGAGACTTTCTCCTGTGGCGAAGATGACTTCTGTTTGTCTACTTATGTTTCTTGTCGCTACCCATCATTGGCCATTGCATCAGCTTGATGTGAAAAATGCCTTTCTTCAATGTTCTTTGGTCGAGGAGGTATATATGGAGCAACCACCTAGGTTTGTTGCTCAAGGGGGGTCTGGTCTCGTTTTTCGATTGAAGAAGTCATTGTATGGATTGAAACAGTCCACTCGAGTTTGGTTTGGGAAATTTACCGAGGTGGTTACTTTATTTGGCCTCAAACAATGTGCACATGACCATTCAGTGTTCTATCGTAATAACCAATAGTCTTCATATTCTTTTGGTGGTGTATGTCGATGACATAGTGATTATTGACGATGATAAAACTGGTATTTCACAGCTTAAGCACCATCTGCAAACGAAGTTTTAGACTAAGGACCTTGGGATCCTTAAGTACTTTTTGGGCATCGAAATTGTTCGGTCGACAAAGGGCATCTATATCTCACAGCGGAAGTATGTGCTGAATGTTGACTGAAACTGGGATGTTATGATTCAAAACCATAGAGGTTCCAATGGATCCGAATACCAAACTACTTCGGTGACAATGTGACTTGGTTGAAGATCCTGGAAGATACCGACGATTGGTCGATAAATTGAATTATCTTACCATCACTCGACCGGACATCTCATATCCTGTCAACGTTGTGAGCCGATTTATGGTTGATCCTCGAGCGACTCATTGGGATACAGTGATTCACATACTTCGTTATTTGAAGAATGCTTCTAGAAAGGGCCTATTGTACTCAGATCATGGTTATTCAAGAGTGGCGGGCTTTACAGATGCAGATTGGGCCGGATCTCCATCTGATCGCAGATCTACTACGAGATATTGTGTGTTTGTAGGAAGTAACTTAGTCTCCTGGAAAAATAAGAATCAAAGCATTGTGTCCCGCTCCAACGCCGAGTCAGAATATCGAGCGATGGCGAATACCACCTGTGAGCTTGTGTGGATTCAATTTATACTGGAAGATCTTGGTTTTGAGCCTACCTTACCTATGTGTTTATATTGTGATAATAAGGTTGCGATTTATATTGCTTCCAATCCTGTGTTTCATGAACGAACGAAGCACATTGAGATGGATTGGCACTTTGTAAGGGAGAAGTGGAAGATGGGATTGTTAATGCCCACTATATTCAATTGGCACAACTTACAGACTTATTCACAAAACCCTTAAGAAAGAATATAATATAATTTCTTTGTAACAAGCTGGGCATATTTGACATGTATGCTCCAGCTTAAGGGGAGTGTTAAGAATAACCCGTATTATATACGAGGTTATATGTAATTAGGATAATAATAGGGATGTAATTGCATAATGTGTTTGCCTATATAAAGAGAGAAATTAGCCTTAAGCAATTGCCCATTACATTTTCCTAATCATTTTCTCTCTCATCTCTCTCCTCTCTAGTTTCTTCAATATACAACCATAAAAAATCTTATATTTTTAAAAACCATAAAAAATAGTAATTTTAAAAACAACCATCAAAATCATTAACCTATTTAAATACATCCCTCTAACTCTGTTAGATATAGCCGTTTGGAGGGGCAAAAAGGCTGTTTTGCCTCTCGAACGGTTATAACAAGCCTTTAAGAAGGCAAGCAACAGCATCGGCAACAACTCTCCACTCCTCCAGCAGCAGCAACTCTTCCCCTCCATTCCCTCCAGCAACAATATCCGCTCCAACAGCATAATCACCTCCTCTTCTCAAACCTCATTCATGAAGTTCTAACTAAAGTTTAAATTTAGTTTCAAACTTCATGAATGAAGTAAAACACATTCCATGAAGCAACAATATACAAAATTGAAACCATAGACGCATATGGAAGTCCTAATTGATGATGATGATGATGGGAAGCCAAGTACCGAATTTGATGATGATGAGAAGCCAAGAAGAACTGGTATGGTTCAATTCCTCTTGATTTCAATTTTTTTTTATCTTTTTCCACTAAACGTGCAAAATATCTTAAACAAATTTTAGGTATAAAATTAGAATGGAACTCCCAATTGTTTCCACCAAAACTTTTGACATTAAGGCATAGCATTTACAAATAAGGGAAACTTGTTCTAAACCAACAAATTGATCAAAAAATGGTACTTTTATAGAAAAAAATTTTTATCTAAACTTCTAAAGTGATCCAAGTCTTTGCCATTCAAGTTCTTAAGTCTCATTGTGAAGAAACTTGGACGATTTTCACTAGGTCTCAGCTTCACTAAGAGAGGAGATTGATTTGAGAACAGAAAAGAGATTAAAAAAAGACATTATTTGGGGGGAAATTTTAGTGTTTGGGGCTTCATGAACTCATGATTGAGAGAGGGGATAAGGGCATTTAGGACTGACTCCTTCAGTTTAACAATGGTTACTTCAAACTCAGTGTCGAAACTGAGTTAAACTAACAGATGGGTCAATTTAGTTAACAGAAAGATACTGGTGGTAATATTTAAAATTTCCTATTTTGTGATGATTGTTTTTAAAAATATGGTATCAGAGACACTCCTCTCAACCCAACTCTAAATCTCAACCCTTCATTTAATTAAAACCCGAAGTCCAAGATTTTTATAGCAGTCACCGATCTCTACCAACACCAACGTCGCTACCGTTTTCAAGCCCTCAACAATCGAGCCTTCGCCACCGATTTTGGGTCGTGCTATAGTAAATTTCGACCGCGCTACAATAATCTCCAACCTGCATTAACTTTCGAGTTACAATGTTTTCGATTTTTACTGCTGTATTTTTCGACAGCTACAGTGATCTTAAACTCTGCTATGCTACAGTAACTTTGGTTTGCTACAGTGCATCCCAACCCGCCACAGTGGTTTCCGTCTTGCTATAATAACTTTTTGCCCTCCAAGAGTTAGATTAATTGACTCAAAGACGGGCTTTATAATAATACCTCATACCCGACCTATTTTTAAGAGTAGAGGCTCTTTACTGACAGATGAGTTTGCTCGATTTAGCCTTCCTTTCACTTGGATTCATGTCTCGCATCAATTCAATTGGCGACATTGATGTCATGAGGAATTTCTTTAATTTTCTCAATGGATCGCGTTCTTGAAGCGAATAGACTATCGGAAGTCGTCTATGATTGTGTTTCGATAATTTGATGCGATCGGATTCGACTGTTTCATAATTGTAATTGGATCTTGGGAGTCACATGTTGGTTGTGAGTATATCTTCGTAGATCCATTGTAACGTAATCATTGATTTCATGTCTTGTTAAAGGACCTTTTCTTGTTGTGATCATATCAAGAGATTGATTGCTTAATCTTTTTTAGGAGCTTTTATCAATGATTTTATTCATCGGATTGTATTAAGAAATTAATCTCAGATTGTTGGTTAGTGGAGTGACCGAGTTGGAGTTTATATCTCATTTTTTATTGTGTTGAAGATCGATTATTTTCTTAGACGCGTTTCTAGTTGAAGTTAGGAAATCCACTACTTTCTAGTTAATCGAGATCAGATTCTGTTGTTGAATCGATCTAGTTGCTTCCATTACTGAATTAGTGATTTCCTGGTAGTCACGGGTTGATAGATTGTTTTTGTGAGGATAGTGAAATGACGTTGAGTATGCGGATTGCATCTACTGCAAAGGCACTATTAACGAAGAATGAGATATTGAAACCTCATCTTCTGTTCTCACCCAACTCTACAGCATCCTCATGGTTTACACATGATACTACTAATACTGCTAGAGTAATCATATGGCTTATTTCTCTTCTATACCTACTTCATGTCCTCAGATTATTGATTCTGGTGCAATTGATCATATGACCAAAGAGATGGGAATCCTCTCTTCATTTCGTCCCCTGACCTCATCCTCGTGTGATCAGCGCCTTGGGCAGATGGATCCACTTTAGCTGTATTAGGAGTTGGTAGTATTAGACTCGCACTGATGTTATCCCTACATTATGTTATATACATACCATATTTTCTTTTTAATTTACTGTTCGTTTTCTTACCAGGTCAATAAAGTTCTCAGTCACATTTTGTTCTATAAGATGTACTTTGAGACATCATTTAGGAAAAAGTTTTCACTAGAGATTATGAATCTAAATGTCACTATTTCTTAGACAAAAAACCTCTTCGATGTTGTGTTCGGAGTCTCCAATGGAATGCTCCACTCTATCACCACTTGAGATCCATAGTCGTTTTGGTCATATACTCCTCCAGATCTTAAGAAGCTTGATCCTTCTATTGGCTGTTTGTCTGCATTGGAGTGCGAGTCTTATAAAATAGGTAAGGATCACTGTTCTAGTTATCCACCTCGAACCAATAAAAGAGTAGATAAACCATTTGAGATTTGGCTGGTTCAGATTCTTACAGCCTTTGTCCAGTTGTATCTCGAGTTGGCTTTAGATACTTTATCACATTTACTGATCTTAAGAATGACTACAATATTATTGATGAAATCTTGGTCTGAAGTATTTTCTGTATTTCAGAAGTTCTGTTCCGAAGTTTAAAATTGGTGTGGAGTTTCCATTGGCTTTGTTTGTAGCAATAATGCTAGAGGGTATTTCAGTTCATCCCTTATACACTACAGCAAAATGGGGTAGCATAACGAAAGAATACATATTTTGGAGATTACTCGTACATTGCCGATTCATATGAAAGTTCCTAAGACTTATTGGGGAGACGTGGTCCTTACCGCTACTAGTTTAATTAATCAAATGCCTGCTTCTATAATTCTATCTTTAGATGATCAAACTCTATTTGCTTCAACGTTTCCAAACACACCTTTCTCTTTACCTGTGAGTTTTTTGATGGGTTTGTTTTGTTCATGATCATCAAGTTGAGACTAAATTGGATACTAAGTCTATTGAATGTATATTCCTTGGATATTCACGGACTCAAAAAGGGTATCGATGCCACAGTCCTGAGTTGAGACGGGTTCATTTCAGCACATGTTACGTTTCATGAATCCGGTCCTTATTTTTCTGAATCTCACAGTGCTTCAGATTTTAATGAAGATTTCCGCTAGTTATTTTTTATTTTTAGATTACATGAGAGCATCCTTCAGATTTACCTCAAGAAGCTCCTACCGATGTTCGTCCTACTGATACAACCGCTCCTAGTTAACCACATGATACACAACATGCATATGTTCCTTCTACTATGACTTGGGTGTATTCTTGACGGATGCGTACTACAAAGTCTCAAGTGCCTGACACTGTCATCCCACCATTCCAAAATTCATACCATATGATATCGATGTTCCCAGTTCTTGGAGAAAAGGAACTCAAAATTGCACATCTCATCCCATAGCTAATCATGTGACTTATGCATATCTATCGCATTCTTATTGAGCATTTATCACTTCAATCGATTCTCATCCTCTCCTAAGTCTGTCTGAAGCACTGTATCATACATGAGAGAGTTGCTATAAAGGAGATGTCAGCTTTTAAACAAAATCAAACTTGGGACTTGGTCCCTCTTTCTATGGGAAAGAAAATTGTGAGACGTCGATGGGTCTATTAGTTAAACTCAATCCTGATGGTTCTTTTGCATGCCTTAAAGCTCGTTTGGTGGCAAAAGGGTATACACAGACTTATAGGATCAATTATTAGGGGTCTTTCTTCGAGGTCCAAAATGACCCGGTTCACTTGCTTATGTCTCTAGTAGTTACTTATTATTGACCCTTATATAAGCTTGATGTGAAGAATGCATTTCATTATAGCAGACTTGACAGCTTGACCGAGGAGGTCTAGATGGAGTAACCACCTGGGTTTGTTGCTCAGGATAACTCTGGACTACTTTGTCACTTAAAGAAGTTATTGCATGGGTTGAGCAATCTCCTCTAGAATGGTTTGGAAGTTTTACAAAGATGGTCACTTCTTTTGGCCTTGGTCGTTGCGCCAATGTCACTCTTTCTTCTCTCATCAAGACTTACACATTTTGTTGGTGGTATATGTTGATGATATAGTTAACTTCGCTGATGATAGCAATGATATTGAAAAGTTAAAACTCCACCTCCAAACTCAATTTCAAACAAACGACCTTGGAAGCCTTTGATATTTCTTAGACAATGAAGTTGCTCGATCCAAAAAGGTCATATATATTTCTCAGCAGAGGTATGTAATTGACATGTTATCTAAGCCTAGGATGTTAAGAAGCAAGCATATAGACTCCTACGGATCAAACTGCTCCTAGAACAAGGTGATCAGTTGGAAGTTCCCGGTAGAAACAAACGATTTGTTGGCAAGTTAAACTATGTTACAATCACTCGACCTAACATTGCTTATCAACTCAGCGTTACGAGCGAATTTATTGCGACCATATTGGGATTCAACTGTGCGTATACAATGATATTTAAAAAGAGCTCCAGGTTGTATTCAGATAATGGAAACTCTCGAGAAGATGGTTTCACTAACGTGGACTGGGCACATCTGATCAAATATCCACTACAGTGCACTGTGTATTTGTTGGTGGCAACTTGGTGCCTTGAAAGAGCAAGAAGCAAAGTGTTGTCTCTGTAGTGTAGAATCAGAATATGGAGCTACAACAAACACCACTTACGAGCTTGTATGGACTAGCTTCTTGCTCAGAAAGCTTTATTTCAGACCCACTTTTCTATGAGATTATACCGCGACAACAAGGTTGCAATATACATCGATCCAGTATTTCATGATAGGATAAAGCACATTGAAGTTGATTTTCACTTTGTTCGAAAGAAAGTAAAAGATGGCACAATAGATACATACTATAAAATCTGTTGATCAATTAGAGAATCTTTTTACTAAACCTTTAAGAAGGGCTAGAGTGAATTTCATTTGTAACAAGCTAAACCAGGACAAGATGATCAGTTGGAAAATCATGGTCGATTCAAGCGATTAGTTAACAAGTTAAACATTCTAACAGTCACTCGACCCGACATTGCTTATCGAGTCAGCGTTGCGAGCCAATTTATGGCTGGCCTTAGTGGGATACAACAATGCATACTACTCACAGAAATCTTTTTCCCTTTTGGAATATAACGATATTTAAAGAGAGCTCCATGTTGTATTTAGACAATGGAAACTCTCGAGAAGCTGGATTCACTAAGGCTGACTGGGCACACCTGATCCCTACTATAGTGCACTGTGTTTGTTGGAGATAACTTGGTACCTTGAAAGAGCAAGAAACATTGAAAGAACAAGAAACAGAGTGTTGTCTCCTCTATAGTGTAGAGTCTGATTATAGAGCTATGACAAACACTACTTGCGAGCTTGTATGGACTAGCTTCTTGCTCGGGGAGCTTGGTCCCAATTTTCTATGAGATTATACTACGACAAGAAGGTTGTAATATACATAGATCCAGTATTTCATGAGAGGATAAAATACATTGAAGTTGACTGTTTCTTTGTTCGAACGAAGTAGATGACGCAATAGATACATACTATATAAAATCTGTTAATCAATTCGAGGGTCTTTTTACAAAACCTTTAGAAAGGGCAAGAGTGAATTTTATTTGAAATAAGCTGGAAATGTATGATATGTATACTTCAACTCGAGAAGGGTGTTAGAATAGACTACGATAATCTAGAAGTTATAAAGTATTATGACATGAGTTGTCATATGTAATTGGAGAGGGCTATATGTGTAAATCACAAAGTCTAAATAAAAGGAGGATAGAAGCTAATCCTTAACCACCAAAATCATTCCCCAAAACACCTTATCTCTCTCCTCTCCCAAATTAACACATGGAAAGGTTAACCTTGCAGACAATCTTATGGCCAATGCCTATTTTTAATTCTAGCTTAAAGGTCATGATTTCACTCTACTCAAGGATAAAACCTTTTTGAAGCATAATACTTTACGGATATTCATAGCCATTTAGAAGTCGATAACTACCGAGAACCAAGTACTTGATTTGCAACTTACGCGAGTACAATGAATATATGAATGTTAACAATGCACATTTTGGCTATTCTATTGAAGGAAGGAGCATCAAGAAAATTATACATGATGTGATCTGATTCTACCCTCAAATATGGACGCTTATAAACTTATGAAATTATCCAATTTTTGAAAATTGTATAATCCGTTCAATATCATTGATTTTAAGATATTGACCTCCAACCGCCCGATACATGCAGCTTTTACTTCTATTTTGATGTACAACAATTCTTCAAGGTTCTTGAATCTTTTCCAAACTCGAAAATCATGGTTTGAAATCTCAGTTGATCCCAATCTGATATGGTAACTGATCCCAATCTGATATGGCTGATTCTGATGCCAAATTGACCGTTCAAGTTCCGATAATAATAACGTCCGGTACCAAGTAATATTTAGGTTTATCATTTGGTAAGGGGTTTTAGTTTTTATGTTTATTAATGAGTTAGCAGTTTATTAAAGAGAAACCGGGTGTACTAGTTAGTTAGCTAATGAGTTTACTAATAGATTTATTAATAGGTTAGTAGGTCGTTGTGTTTAATTTGAACAATTAATTATTGCAAAATATTAAAAAGTTTTTAGTTATTTTTCCAAGTATTAAGACAACCACTTCAGACATTATCAATTAATAAAGAATTTGCCAAATTGTTTATAGTTAATTGTGTTGTTATTTAAAAATATTAACTAATTTTTACAATTATTATTTTTCGAATGATAAAATCTGATATTCCGATTCAAGATGGCTGGTATGGGCATGATGGCCTATTTCGATCCCAAAAGTGAGTGTCTGATTTCAAACCATGTCTAGGACAAGGTATAAAGGTTCTCACATGGGGTATAAAGGTTCTTCTACAAGACGAGAACATATAACCTTAATTCCTGAAGAACTTATACTCCACATCACAAATGCGGAAATGTATAATCAAGTATATTTACCCGAATGAACAAGATGATCACATAGGTTCTTAGAAAATATTTATTCTCAAAAACAAATATTAATCGGCATAGTACTAAAAATGCTAATATGAACATGGGTAAGCTAATACACAACAACTATAAGATACAGTATACTAGGAACTCAAAACAATTATCTGTACTAACTCAGCTAGGATATTAAAACAGTTGCCTACTTTTACCAGCATCCCGTTAACAAACAGTTCAAAGAGTACCTGAAGTTGTTTTCGGAGGCGTTCGAGCCTGGATTCCTGGAAAGTAGATTGGTCACCCAGATTACAATTATAGATACAGTAGAATAACCGACACTACACTAACTCGTACTAGTCATGAAGAAATGGAAGGAAATTAGTTAACCCACCTCATCATTCATAGCTTCTTTTATATGGGATACCAGAGTCAGTCTTAATGATTCAGCGGCCTTCAATTGTTCCATACATTCCCTCATAATGCCAAGCTGCATTTGCAGTTCAGAAACTCCTATTGCGTTGATGTTACCTATAGATTCATTCAATCAAAATTCATTGAAGGATTAAGCCATTCTGTGTTGGAATCATGAAAAGATAAAGAAGTTTAGTCTTGATGAAGATACACAATCTAATTATTAACTACATTGCCCAGCAAATATCAGGTTGTTTAGGTCGTAATAACTTCAAGAGAACAGGAGTCATATCTAGACTCAAATATATTTATGCAAATGATAGATTCAATCAATTAGAAAAAGATAAAATGTTTGGACTGAGAATATCTGTAAGAATGTCATAAATATTATGTGTGAAATAATATCTCTACTATTATAACTACAACTCTTGGGTGGGTTACAATTAGAATTTCAAATTGTGCTAACAAGGTTTATTAAAGTGCCACATCATCTCATGATATTTAAAATCCCTACTATTTAAATTCAAAAAAGAAAAAAAGTATTCACTTTTGAAATCTATAAACAACAAAATTCTCTAATCCTATAATTCAGGTAAATCTGCATTCTCGATGCTAACAACATCCCATAGATTGACAAGTGGCATTTTGAAGGATACAATAGATTGATCAGGTTGTATTTTGAAGGATAAAAGAATTAAATAAAGATTTGAAAAGAAAAAAAAATCTACTATTATAATTAGAAGAGCAGTGGAACATGTGGCACTCTCAATTCTAATATAAATCATAAATATTCAAATATTCAGAAAAATCCTTATTTTAAGATGGTTCAAGTCATAGATTGTGATGAGAAAGTCCTATAAAATCAATAACTGTGAAAGGCTAAAAAAAGCTAAGCAAAAAAAATGGGTAAATTTTATAATGCACCGTTAAACTTTCAAAGTTTTTAAAATAGCACCATTGAACTTTCAAAATACCATGAACCCCCATTAAACTAGTAATGGTGTTTGAAAATGCTGGTTTGGTTAACTCATTGAAGGCACTAAAGGATTAAATAACCTAAAAATGACCTTGTACATTGACTTAAATAACCCCAATATAGTATATTTTGATTAAAATACCCTTCAATTCATTGATTTAACTACCATCCAATTGGGGTTTATGGTGATTTTAAACTTCAATGGTGCTATCTAATAAATGTGAAAGTTTGATGGAGCTTTATAAAATTTACCCAAAAAAATTATGAAGATTATTATGGTAAAATACAACTTCAACAGTGATAAGTATTTGAATACCATATCCATCAACAAACTTCACAAAGAGAATACCTAAAAAAAACAACTCATTAAAGTAATAAAACAAAGATATAATTAAATTACATAATTAAGAAGTCACTTTATTTTTTTATATTTTACTACTTTAATCACGTGCACAGTAATTTAATAATATCCTGAGAATGAAGAACCTATTTCTTGATTTCCATTATCTATCTAGTTTAAGGAAGTCCTTTAATTACATAGCTTTGCTCGTCATGAACAGATATATAAATTATTACGTGGAAACTGTTCTTCAAGTACACATCCTTTTGCTCCAGTGGCAAACTGTACTGAAGTGTAAGGAAGCGGCCTTCTAGACTAGTTGGGACATTAAATTTCCTAAGGAACACTTGGATTAAATAGTATCAGGTACTCTAGTTTGCTTAAGGAACACTTGGCACAAAAATGATTCTGTATCCCATTTCCCTATAATGGTGTGTAAGAATGAATTCCAAGATTTAAATGTATATGAAGGAAAGATAAACAGAGAAAAAACTTAAAGACATTTTTTTTCCTTCCCCTTTTTCCTTTTTTTCCTTTTTGGTCATGCTTATTGAGTTTCAACAAGACCAGCACCCAGATGGCAATGGGAAAATAGCAGATGATCGTCAGTTAAGTCATTTTATAAGAACATTATGGGGATCTTCCAGGCACTGCCAAGGCCATTGAAAGATCGAGTAATTGAGGCTTTTCATTGGATTGCTATCAGGAATACAATACTACCAGAGGTAACCTTATTATAGGAAGATCAGCAGGATGATGCATTTTGTCGAGTGTGTGTGTGTGTGTGCGTGTGTGTGTGTGTGTGTGTGAGAGAGAGAGAGAGAGAGAGAGAGAGAGATGACAACTCACATGTTCTTGGAATGCAATTGTAGCTGATAGGCTTGAGATGTTATAATAAAAAATTTCGGGTGCCTTTTCACCCTACTACTATGATAGGTATATGGGTCGATCTATTCAGGACCCTGTGGACATGAACATTTCCACATCCGAAGGGCTATATCAAACTAATAGATTACATTGCCCTACCATCTGCCAAGAGGAATCCTTTCTGTTTTCATGGGGATTGTGGAGTGAGACTTGTGCTTTTCTTTACTTCTGTTCTCTCGGATGATTGTCTATCTGAAGGTTTTCAGGTTATACTAACCTGGACCTTTCTACTTTTCTCTTCCTGTATTCTTACAACTTGCTTCAATAAAGAGTGCTTCATTAAATTTCAGGAATTTTTTTTAGCTTGCTTAGGCCTAGTTTGGCAATAAGATTTCAAAAACCATGTTTTCATTCAAGTTAAAAAACAAAACCACTGTTTGCATGCATGCAAACTATGGTTTTGTAAAATTGGGGTTTCACAAAAGTTTGGCAACATAATTTATGAAAGGTTTCGTTTAACTTTTTTCAAGTGCAAGAGAGAGAATAGAGAGATACGGCACGAAACCTTACGAAACTCTAATCTTTTTGGAAATTAGAAAAATGGGGTTTCAAGCTTCGAAACTTTTTTGAAGCCACGGACCACGGTTTGGGAAACTCTATTTTGGTGGCAAAAAGAGCCACAGTTTCGCAGAGTTTAATATCAAAACTCAATGAAACTCTATTTTGGTGGCAAAAAGAGCCACGGTTTCACTGAGTTTAATATCAAAACCCCATGAAACCGAAGATTCAGAAAGCATAACCCGGTTGGCAAACGAGGCCTTAAAGTCTTATTTATACTCTAGTGATAAATATAAAGCATAAAACCATGTACCAAAACCAGAGTGGCTAGAGATCTGAAATTCCATATACATAATGGGCAGATATCATAAGATTTAGATATACTACAGATTAAGATAGATAAAGATTAACAATAGCAAACTCAATGTTTTTTCACACAAATCAATCTTAGAAAATGCTGTACTGTGTACACCCACGAAATCTTCATACATTTTGTATTTTAAACAGTATTATAGCAAGTTCTTTTTGTATTCAAATTCCCTAAAAAAAATATAAATTTGCAATCTGTAGAAAATAAATGGAAGCTTTTATGCATTTGTCATTCCTGCTGAACTTCAGCTCCCTCTCATTAATGTGTTCAGTTATAATATAAAATTCAATTATTATTTTTTTTAAAACAACATTGAGACTATATAAATATATTAATTTACATTCTTCGTGCTTAAACATTTTAATTTTATGATTATAACTGACATTCTTAGGTTTACAAGAACCCACAGTCAGCTTCCCGTTCAGCAAGCAATCGAAAATTCTTAAAAGAATTAGAGGTATCAAATTGGTTCTCAAAATGCTCTTGACATCTGTGCGAATGATTTCTGAGAGAAGTCTCATCTCAGTTATGTGATATTTAATCAATTTATAGAACTTGCCCAACATTTTAATGAGGAAATAATCTTAGTAATAACAATATTTAGAGTCTCCATATTAACGTGATAGATATGATACAAATGCACCTGCACAATCATCTTCATATTTGACATTAATAATAGATCTAAACTATGCGTGATCACTACACATCAATCGTTTATTTGGTAATCTAAACTATACCCAATCTCTACACAGTCATCATTTATCTAGTTATGAACATTCAAGAAATCAATTTCATTTTGGATAAAGATCGTTGTATCATAAAACATTGAAAGCCTTGCATAGCATGCAATAAATAATTTTGGTCCTGAATTTACCTGAGCATAAATCGCTTCCGAGTTCCTTGACATTTTTAATTGTGCTATGAGCTGTGTTCACCTTTTCACATATTGTATCTACATCAGGGCCATCATAAGTATGAAGAATACTTGAAATAAGGTTGCCGAATACGTCTCCGGTAGGTTGTCTCTGAAAATGCAGACAAGGAAAGGAGAAATTAATATATAACTTTATCTACCAAAGGAGGCATTAGGTTGTGGTACATGGAAATTGTCATTTCGATGGAGTTATGGAGTTTTACCACTTCATAAGTAATACTCTTTTCATTTGTAGTCCTTCCCAAAAGATGCTCCTTTAACGTCTGCCCACGAGGATTAAAGACTTTCCGTTCCTCCCATATGTCAACCTGGACGAACAATAAATGGTACAAACAGAAATGAACACGTGCGTGTGCGCATGTGCATGTGTTAAACATGTTAGAAAGAATATGAAAGAAGCAAGGTTATCTGTAGGGCTTAGTTAAATAATAATAAAGGGAACCTTTCCAGGTATCACGAAGATACACGAATTCCACAATAGTTAAGTAAATCACATATTCACATACATAGTAAAAATATTCAAAAGTTGGCTGAGCAAACTAGTCAAGAAGTATGGTAATCTATAAGGAGAAATGGCCAGTATGCGCTCCCATTTTAAGAACTTAAACGCATTGAATTGAAAAGGACAAACAATTCGAGTTCTTCAGCATTAACGTAATGCAATCCCGTGTATGCCACTACATGCCAGGGTTTATTGTGTGCAATACTTGCAGATGAAAATCATGTGCAATATAAGTTGAAGTCGTTTTCTACTTGTTTGCACCTAGATATAGTAGTATACTAGTATATCCTCCTAAACAATATTAGAGATATTAACTAACCTATTCCTAAGCAATATAGAAAAGTTGAACGAGTCTACGAACTATCTTTTAGGAGGCTAGATCTTTCATGATTTTACAGTCTAATTGAATATGATGTTCATAGCATGAGAAAGATGCAATGATATCAGTTTTGAGAATATAAGAACCAAATAAATTTTCAAAAACTAGATAAAGTTATAGATTAGAATTGCTAAAAGTTATTGATTAGAAGTTGCATATGACAACCATGTAGCAGAATCAATGGCCATTGACCTTTGAAACAAACATTAAAATGTTTAGAGACATCAAAGATTTGATCAACCATGAGCTTGCAATCAATGCATAACTAGCCTTCTAAGAAGCTTAAACAATCACTTAAGAGATCATTGCAATCTCATGGTTGATTAAGCAATCTCATGGTTGATATTAAGATAAGCAACTATTTAGTTCGACATTTACATGTGATAATAAATAAATGCAGTAGTTCTGCATGATTTATCAAGTTTGAGTTATGGAAGCCTTTGCAGAGGAAGCTTTTGATCCATGATATCCTCGGGATAAATGGCTCTAAATGTCTGATGTGATGCTACAAAATCCATACTCAGCTGTGATGCTACAAAATCCATACTCAGCTGCTGATACCTACCCTCCTTCACCAATAAACGTTGATGGCATGTTTCCCTCATACCCTCCAGGTCCTACAAAGATGGTCGTACTAATTGTATAAGGAAATCAATATCCTAATATCATACATGGATCACTATACAAATTGAGGCACATTTCACTGGATCAGATAAAGGGTGAAATCCATGTCCATGTCGGTATCAACTTGTACTTGAAAGAAGAAAGGCTTTGATCAACTCAACTTCTAAGATTCAGACAACGCAGTTGATAAGTTGCTGCAACATCGAAATCTCTGAGTCCATTGCTGATATACATGGTGCATTTTCCAAATATATCAATGTGTAAAATGATATTGTTCAGATCTCTAATCCCCTAGCCAGAGATATATTATATGGATTCTGAAAATTCAATAAAATTATTGATAATATGTAACTGTAGCTTGAACATGGGTAGTGATGTCCATACGAGGCTACCAAACTATGGAAAAAAGGAAAGCTTCGTCGTCATCTTAGCAATTGGCCATCAAAATGGAGGCCATCTGTGAAGCAAGATTCGTTAAAAGATTGGACAAAGTTCTACAGTTGGCTGTCTATATATCATGGTTGAGTATACTACAAACAAAAGGTGGACTTCCATTATACTAATGAAAAGTTGGCATCATCCAAATTTTCCTACATTATGGGGAAGTTTAGAAGAAGAGATAGATGATTTATTTGCTATAGAGAATTGCTTTCAACACTAGGGAATAGATAGCCATCAAGTCACAGAAGGCCTTGTTAAATAGAGTTTTGCAGGGAGGAATTAACATGGCAATAGAAGACCTTTAGATCTACCTTAAGATTGATGTTTATAGTTTCCCATGGGCTTGTTTCAGCTTGCGGGTAGAACGCTAATCTCTTCCAACAAAAAATAAAAATAGTTAATTTATGGGCCCATATGATTCTGCAGCATGTTGAAAATACCCATTTGAAGGCACCAAGGTAAATCCACTTTGCTACACAACACAGGAAGAGGTTTTATTTCACATTCCATAAAACAGCAAGAATCCTTTAACCAAAACTTTTGGATCGGATACATGAACTATTTTCTTCTATTTAGCACTCTTAATTGAGGATCAACTTCTTGATTAAATTAACATCTACTGTAACCATTATTCTACATTATGTATTGAGAAAACCTTCTTAGCTTGTATCCATTTACAACTTCATCTATTACTTGAGATGGTCTATCCTGTGATTCATTCATTTTATTTATGCAGGGATTCATAGTTTCACCACATTCCGAACTTTCCATCAACATTGCCAATAACTTCCATCTACTCAACTGTTAGTCTCTTGATGCAAATATGCAGTCACCAACACAACGAGTCTTGCAACTTGAAGGTTCAAGAGGGAACTTGGCGCAAATAAGTTATTCATAATCTTCTAGAACTGACAGTGTTCTTGAAGTAAATCAAGGTAAATTTTTTTTTTTGGGGGGGGGGGGGGGAGGGGGAACAGGTATCCCAATTTACGAGGGGTGGTTCCATAGAAGTTCATAAGGAAATCAAGAATGAAGAAACAAGGAGAA
Organism: Agapanthus africanus; assembly: GCA_030015575.1. NCBI lineage: Eukaryota > Viridiplantae > Streptophyta > Magnoliopsida > Asparagales > Amaryllidaceae > Agapanthus > Agapanthus africanus. The sequence continues at coordinate 99,622,228 of CM057346.1, read as the reverse complement.
GAGCAAATTAAATATGAAACGGCTTGGGAACATTAAACAAGAAGTTCTTAAATCTTCTCCACTTCGATAAAAAATAAGACTTCAAAAATTTCTAAAACAAATAACACAAACAGATTACAAATAAGTTACAATTAAAAATCTTTGAATTTTAAATAGAAATATGACCTTTACCCAGATCCCCATATGGATGAACATTGATTATGCAATCTTTATACCAAAAGAAGACAAAAAATAAATCAACCTACCATACCATGCCCCTCTACAATTTCAAATTTCAAGTATGGTACACTAAAACCACAAGCACAGCTGGTATTTATTGATAGAATTAAAACAAAACAAACAAAAAAATTCAGACATTCTGGATCAGATTAGAGCGGGATCAAAATCTTCCCACATAATATAATCAGTCGAACAGGGATCATGCCAATGGAAACGAAAGGAAAAGGAAGCAAATGGATAGTTTAGCCTCTCCTAAAATACATATAAATAAATATACACCATTAACCACTCATATATCAAACCCCACAGTCCCACTCACTTACTAGTGTGTTGAGTTCCCCAACATCAAAGCCACCAACCACTCCATTTTCCTCTCTCAACCCAAATAATTTGAGTCTGTGATGTGGAGACTAATTGGGTCTAACTGGATAAGTATACCAGATACCGAACCTCTAACATAAAGTTTTAAGGACTTCCAACATAAGCCCACTAATAAACTTAAGTTAATTCTGAATTATCGGACGTCATAGTGAGATGTGCTACATTATGGTACATGGCCATGGCTTATTCTATACATACCAATATTGATTATTATTCTCCCTATGTATGTGTGCCCACGTAATACTGAAACGCTCATTTGAAAAAGAAAAAAATTTAAAGCCACTGAAACAAAACTTCCTGAGGGGAGCATAAACAAGACTACAATACAACTTGAAATTTTAAACCTGGCTTTTAATCCAGAATTAAATCAAAATGGACTAAATATTTATTAAAGCTGCAAAAACAGGAAGCTATAGAATTTACAGTAGCTAGGTATATATGAATTCATACCACGCTGGAATTACAAGACCACTGCAAAGTTCATTCCAAGTTCCTTATCATCCTGATAAATACCTAGCAGGCTAGCACTCCCAGGCAACACTCTTCTTGATCAAATCACTTATGTTCATTTAGATACCTTCTTCCTAAAATGTTGTCAGCTTTAAACCAAGACCCATATTGTCACCTTTTAGCACGTCTTTCTTAAACCTTCCTAAGACTTCTTCCATGGCGAGACGAGTAAATGTCTCTGCTTGTATTTATCACTTCTTCCAAGGTGAGGTAAATAAAGGTCTCTTAGGTTGTAATAGCATATTAAATGCCTTTGGAATGTGTTTGGCAAATGGAAAATACAGTTCCAACGTGAGGTAAATCTTAAGGCTTTTTAACAGCATAGCAAGTACCTTTGAAATGTGTTTGGCACATGGGAAAAAATAGTTCCAATCAGATATCAAATTCTTGGAAGTGTCATTCCTTCCCATTGGGTTTTTATGACAGCCGCGTAACTATTATGGTGTAATCTCAAAATTTTCAAGAAAATTATATTCTTCTGATGGTACATTAGAAATATTTCGGAAGTGGCATTTCCTTCTGAACTAACCACATGGAGTGATACATGGAGGAACAGGTGAACATGGTGATGGCAATGCCAGAAGTAATGCAATGATGCTAGTGACAGTGCCTGTGGTGGTAGCAATTTCTGGTGGCTGCGCTAAAAATGGAGAGGCTAGATTGGTGAGGCTGGACGACGGAAGTGGTACTGACAATGATGAAAGTGGATGATTGGGAAACTTAAATGCATTGCGGTGATGGCGACGACAGAAACGGTGCTGGTAGCAACAACGACAAGATGGTGGTAGTGGAGGCAGTAATAGCAATTGTAACGGCAGAAATAGCAGCAAAAATAGGAGGTGGAGGTGATGGGGTGATTATGGAGGAGGAAAGAAAAGAGAATAGTAAGGTGTTAAGAAGATAAATTTTCATATAATTGGAATAGAGCTATCCATATGAAGAAGGAATGAGATTTTAGTAAGAAATTAGAGCATGGGATGCCATACATGGGAATCTAGATTGCCAACTTGGTTTGTGAGCATACTACTGCATATAAAACACAAACCTAAGGTAATTAAAAACAAATTTATATTCATCATGTAAAAGAACAAACAAAAATATATGCAGTTTAGTCGTCTACAACTTTCTAGAAAGGGAAATACCTTACGAATTGAGAAGTTGTATAACTATCTTTCACACTGCATATACAATACTATTGCGTTAAACGTGCACTTTACTCAACAGGATTGCAAGTCAAAAATCCATGGTATGAACAACTAATGCTTTAATTTAGAATAGGAAAAAATTATGTGAGGGCGTGTGTGTGTGTGTGTGTGTGGACCACTACAGTTTTCAGATAAAATATGGGTCAAAATGTGCATGAACAATGCTGTAATTACGTCAGCCGTGTTATCTATTATGTAGAATAAAAGAACAATGCCAGAATACCCCTTACCAATCTAAGAGCAGCTTTCCTTCCAGACTCGTCACCATTTTCAATTACATCATTGAGTGCATTCGGGAGAACTTTCCAGAATTCTCCAACATATTCCATGCCCTTTCGGCGACTGTTCTGTAAGATATCGTTTGCAAGATACAGAAAAGATAATCGTTGGTCTGCGGGAGAACGATAAATTTGTTGTGCCCATGTTTCAACAACTTGTTTTGCATTCTTCCTGTGGAAGATACACCAATGTGATAAAGCTATAACTTTGTTAAGGAGGACACGACAGTATCAGTTAGTGCCAATAGTACGAAACTTTATCCAAAAGATATCTCAGTACATCATATGCATGTTTTATATGAAGCTATTCTAACAGGATGAGGGGAAAGTTCATACAAAGGATGGCTTCTTAAACTATAAAAGCATAACCAAAATATTTAAACAAGAAAAGGTGGTATGGAACACTTGACTTGCCACAGAAAGGAAACAATTTAGCTTCTTTAAAATATACAATGATAATACAAAAGTTTATGAACACCGAAAAGTACAAGGAAATATATAGAAATATCAAAGGATTTGTTATAAGTTAGAAGGAAATATCATTAAAATCATTTCCTCAGCCATAGGCCTTCAGGTAGAAACTTAGTGAACTCAGTAAGGAGAATAAAGTTTCCAGGACATCAATGCTCATATATAGATCAAAACAAAAAGATTTAAGATATGGAACACCAAACAAGTAAAAAGAAAAACTAGAAAAGAACCATATTGTAATCGTAATTTCTAAAAAGGAAGATTGAAGGAAATATCTCATATTCTCATCATCTCTATGCAATTACCTAAAGATGAACCTAACAGTACTTCAAAAAGTTTAGTTTCTTGTGCTCCCATATCCATCTTCTCATTTGTATTTAACGGTAATAATCTAGAACTCTTTGTGCTTATATAGCTCCTAACTTCCCAGGAGTAACTTATTCTCCCCTTTTGTTTCCCTCAAAAATTTGAATGACCTTGAGCTTGCTCCCTGACCACATATACATATGCAACTAAGCACAATGTATCCACAACGATTTACTTAATGTAATGGGAAATATGATATATGCTTGCCGATGGCCAGGGAAATAAACAGATTTCGAGCTGTGCAGCTGTGCTCTCTGTGCTATATACTATCTGCATCTTCATATCCACATTTTATAGAAGGGACAATCCTGCCCAGCCAATCCTCAGTAAAACCATGAAAACTGTGCCAACTCAGTAGGTTTACTTTCATTTAATTCTATCCCAAAAAAAAACCATGCATGCATACTAAATACATACTTTACAATTTAAGCTCTAATAATATTCACTCACGGAAGACACATAAGTCTACATAGATAAATGGCTCCCAAAAAGATGATAGAAAGAAGATATCTTCTATCATTCGGATTAACAACTGCATGCTATAAAGAAGAAGATATCGTCTTCACCATCAGAATAATGTCATAACTGTACAGACTACTATATAACCACCCAATGATAAACACAAACTATACACTAGTCACTTTCTACACAGATAGACCAAGTAGCTAAATACTTGGTTAATATTGCCAAACGTCTTCACTCCCCAAATGATAAAGTGAATTATGAATTGGAAACTTCCACAAAATGATACCACTTTAAATGCTCCTCAGTAATTCCAGATACTGTTTCACAAAAATCCCTCTTCTGATTTGTCCAATAACAAGAAAATGCACGATAAATCTAAGAGAAAAAAAGTAGATACACCTCTCAATTATACAGACGACACCATATAATGCTGCAATGACCCTTCAATTACATTGATAACAGTGACTAAATAAAACTTTCATACTTTTCCGATGTCGATGAAGCATAAAACAAAGAAAAGTTCGACGAAATCGAAAAATACATAAGCCATGTGCAAATAGGAATGTATATCTATTTTTCTGATAAGAGGAAGGTTGCTAAGAATTAAAAGTTGTGATGTGTCAGCCTACTAGATAGACAACCATGGAACATGGAGGCTAACTACAAATTGTAATTGCATTTCATCAATAATAGTTTTTGCCTTCTCAATGAAGCAGCAAATAAGCAGTGTATAAATTAAAAAAAGTAAAGCTTTCATTACTAACCCACCAACATGAATGGATGTAGCAAGTGATCACACTTCACGAGCAATTGAATATGTCAATATAGAAACCAAGAAATTGTCAGCAAAGGTTAAGTGGCATAGATGAATAATATGCAGATTATATATGCTCCTCTAATGAACATTTAAGAAGCAGTAAAAGCTCTGTTTCCCATGCTAACTTATTATACTACATCAGAAAGGATACTCTCGATGCTCTGTTGTGAACTGTTGAGTTTGGCAAGTTTATCAACCAGAATCTTCCCATTGAAAGCACCATCCCCATTCATTTTCCCCTGGATTACAGTTCTACAATTCTAGTAATATGTAAACCTACAAAGAAAGATACGAAAGGCGAAGTTAGAGTGCATGTGTATATTAGCGGAAAAAGCATACAAGGAAAAGTTCAACTGTAGGAGTTATCACGGGAGACTAAATTGCGGCAACCATTCATATGATCTCAGGGTAGATATTTTAAGGAATGATCAAGAAATTTCAATATTTGAAATAACTACAATCATGCTTTGGTGTTTTCTTCAACTTCACAGCTAAAACTGCCACAGCAAAAACTTCTTTGTTGTGTAACAACACAGAGCAACACTCCATGCCAATCTGTTACACAGAGATCCTTATTGTATCTGAGAAAATCATGTCACCGTTGAAAAAGAAACACAAACCACATACTAAATAAAACATGAGCATATATTTCATACCGGATGGAGATCTATTATTTGAATAACCAAAGGCTTACACAACATATTATCTATGAGAAATAAGAAAGTATGTTATTCTGGTTTTGAATCTGATCTTATTCATTCTCAAACTAACTAATGGAAAGATAAAACAAAGGGGCACATAATCTCAAAACAATTATTCTAACATAGCTTTTATGCTTTTTACAGTAAAGAATGATTTATGAAATATTACGTAACCAGTTGAGGGTTAATCAATGTGACGGAGTCTTATGGAATAAATAATCTCGTAGGCAACTTATCAAGGTGCCTGAATATATAAGATCTGAAAGTTTTCCTGAAGCCTTAAAATGGAGTAGCTTGTAAATTGTAAACTGAGAAGCAATGTAAAGGCATGCTAACGGGATACAATATCACCCAATACAATAACCAAGTATAATTTGAAAGATGACAAAACATGACAAGAAAAGGTTGGAGGCCATACAATTTGATTTTTGACAGCCCAAATGAGATATGATGTTACATTATGAATAATGAACACATATTTATATAATAATGTTTAACCATAATATGGCATTTTTAATTGGTAATGCCTTTTATTTGGCTCGTTAGCTTATACCATGAATAAGAGATGAATGACATTCTCTATTGCAGTTATCTTCATTGTTTCATCAACCATCGTTTTTCATTTGGAAGAATTTGCTAAGTCGTTCTTTAGATCAAATTGCATGAGCTTAAACAAGAAAGAGAGGTTACCTACTGGCTTATGCCCTGCTTTTTACCATAGAGACCTTGCCAGGGAATATGAAAAACAAGGGTCGATCGATCATAATATCATACAGTTTACCATGGAGCCTTATCAATATGTCCGTATTCAATAGCAGAGTCAACCGATTTTATCAAGGGATTGTCAAAATGACCATGACACGGAAGTTCTTTCCTATTCATATTCTGCGTTCCTTGATGGAGCAGTGCATCTCACTTCTTATAAACATCCTATCTACTTACAAAAAATCAATATTATGATATCTACTGTGTTTGTATTTATTGGCTTCAGTATCAATGTATAAGCCTAATGTTTGCTATCACATGCAATAGCACATCAACGTGATACTAAAGAAAATGTCTTTGCAACTTTTTAAAGAAGTGTTTTGATTAAGAAAGTGTTCAGATATCATATCTACTAGGAACTACTCATTAGTATGGAGGCCGGCAATACATGATTCGGACCAATTTCAGGGTTGTGTTTTTCCACTTCAGATAATCTAGAAGAATCAAAGCAATCCTTTGTTTGATTTGCTGAAAGAGGGGTGGAGGGTTTGGAAGATTGGTGAATTGTTCGAACATTCTATATGGCACCTAAAAGGCCGAAATATATGGTGATTTCAAGGCTTGTCTTTACTGGCAGAGGGTATGAAAATACAAGAAATATACTGAAGGCGCAAATGAAAAATAGCTTTTCTAATGTAAAAGTTGTGATAGTTTTTTTTTTCTTTTTTTGTGGGAGGAGGCTTCTGGGACTGCCAATTCATAGACAGACACCACCAGAAGTAAATCAGTGATCATAAATAATGTCAAAATTAAAACACCTTTAGTTATAATTCCTCATAGGAATACTATTTTGATAACTAATTCCTAAAAGGTACTTTCCTAGAAGATCATTAGAAGAAGCCCACATGCTACATTGCTACTAATTAAGTTCAAGCAATGTCAAAGAAGTTTCCAAAAAAGTAATAATATATAATATACTTAAAAGGACAGAGGGAGTGTTGAAAAAGTCATCTTATATCTATTATCTGTGTCCGACATATGTGCAACTTCATGATGAAATGTCTGTAATGCTACAACGAGAAGTCTTGATTGCAAACATTGTTGGCGACATATACCATTTTCTTCTATTTATGTTAAGGATCATCTCCTTGATTAAAGTAACATATTTGCCTCCATCTATGTTCATACCTCATAGATGTAGATAAGAATCAGTATAGTAATACATAAACAAGTAGAATCAATAGTTCTATAAAACTTAATTAAATCTCTATTTAATGCAATAGTAGTCTTGATCTTCAAAAAATAAACAAGGGATTGCTTTAAATGCAAATATCACCATATAGCATGGATTCAAAAATCGGCCGATCATGATTCAAATCGGCCAGATCTGGTCGGTTTTTGAAGGCGGTGATACAAGACAATCCAAAAGTCAGGATCAACTGATAAAGGCAAACGGCGGCAAGTTTTTATTGAGAGTGGTCAAGGTCGGCCAAACCTGAGTCGATCCTAAAGGGAAGAGAATGAGAGAAAAAGAGAAGGAGAGAGTTACCTCAAATTCGCAACAAGAGTTGATTAGGGTGCTGCTGGCGGCGCTTTTCTCTTGCTAGGTTGCAATGTATATATATACACACACTACGGATTGGGATTAGGGTTGCCAGATTGGCAATTTCCATTTCGGAGTAATAAAAAGACACGGCAGGTTAGTACTGGTCATTAAATTAATGCTAGTTAAATAAAACAACAAATGATAAATATAGATGACATAGTAGGTTGGCAACTGCATTTACAACATATCATTTAACAAAATTGGTTTACGGTATGTGGGAAATTTAAATCAAAACCACATATAGTATTATGTAGACGAAATGGAAAATGTCATTTAAAACCTACCTTTTAGAAAATTCTATTTACGTGTGTATCTTAATATCATTTATGAAAAAGCATAAGATTATATTTTCATATATTATAGAACATTTTATTCAGAGTTGCTCCAACTACCGTGGAATAATGTTCATGTGTCACACCACGAAGTTTTGGAAGAGGGTGATAAAACATGGGCTAAGGAAGGATGTTAAGATAAACGTAGAACCAGTTGGGTTTGTCTGGACTATCGATAACGGAGGCTATTCATTTGCTTCGTCAACTTATCGAGCGTTTTCGAAAGAGAAGGGATTTGCATATGGTTTTTATTGACTTAGAGAAAGCTTAGGACAAGATACCTAGAGAGGAATTATGGTGAACAATGATAAAGAAGGGAGTCTCAATCAAGTACATTGACATAATCAAGGGCATGCATGATAGAGTAGTGGCAAATGTAAGACTTACGACGACCTAATGAGTGAATTTCCGATCACAATTAGCTTGCATCAAGTATCTGTATTAAGTCTATTCATGTTTGCCATAGTGATGAATGAGCTTACTAAAATCCAGGATGAGATATCTTAGTGTATGTTATTCGTTGATAATATTATTCTAAGACGAAAGTTAGGGTTAATACCAAATTGGAGTTATGAAGACAAACATTGGAATCTCGAGAGCTTTAGATTGGGCAGGTCTAAGACGGCGAATATGCAATGTAAATTTAGTAAACTAGGAAGTCAGGATCATAGTGGGATAACACTGGATGGGCCAGTGTTACCACCCGCGCGATTAGTTTAGGTATCTAAGTTCCAGCATCCAAAATAACGGGAAGATCGATAGTGATGTCTACCAGAGGATTCAGGTTGATTGGTAGAAATAGAAGAGCACAACAAAGATTTTGTGTGATCGTACTTTTCGTTAAGATTGAAAGGAAAATTTAATCGAAACACTATTAGGCTTGTTTTATTATATGGTACGGAATGTTGGGCTTTTAACAAACATCATGCATACAATATGAGTGGAGCGGAGGTGCACATGCTTCGTTGGATGTATGGTAACACTATAAAAGATAAGATGTGAAATGAGTATATTCATGCAAAGGTTGGTATAGCACATGAGGAGAAGATATGAGAAAACCGTTTAAGATGGTTTAGTTATGTGCAATGCATACCTACAAAAGCGCTGGTTCAACGAATAGATATTCACGATTTAAGCCACGTCAAAAGAGTGAAAGGGAGATCGAATAAAACGTGGATGAAGGCGATACGAAAAGTTATGGATGCCAAAGGCCTTAATGAAAGTATATTGTTCGATAGGAGTGAGTGGAGACGGAGGATCAATGTGCTCGACCCGACGTGATTCTCATGTTGGTTCATGTAGCCTACCCTATATGCTTGGGATAAAGGCTCGGTTGTTGCTATTGTTGGTGTTGTATATTTATTCAGAAAAAGTAATTTAATATCATATGAAAAAGTATAAAATTATTCTTAAAATATATAAGAGATTATCTCTACTTATATTGTTATATATGTCGAAAGATAAAAATACCCTAATTTTCGTATCCGAGAAAGTCATTACAACTGAAACAATCGATGGTGATCCCAAAAATTGTTATCCAATACCAATATTGAGATTTCATACCATGCTATTTTGTTTAATGCCTGAAGATAGTAATTTGATTATACAGTAGGGAAATTGTTACAGAAAATCTTCATTCTTTCTTGTTCCATCTTAAATTAAGCTGTTCAATTCAAAATTTTAATGTGAACAAACATGCTATTCAAAAAGAAACTTATTTGGGCCCTGTTTGGGAATAAAGTCAGGCTAACCGAAGTTTATTTTTAAGTGGAGATAGAGAGAATGCAAACTCTAGTTTGCAAGGCCCTACCTCCACTTTTAATTTTAACTTAAATGAAGTGTTTGGCAATGGAGTTATCTAAACTCCAAAATGAGTGTTTTCTTCTCATTTTTATGTTGTTTAGAAAACTCTAGTTGGATTGGAGTTTAACAAACTTCGGTTATCTCAACTTTAAAGTTTAGACCACCAAAATTTTCTAAACTCCGATATGAGAGCCAAACATGGCATAGTTAAGATTTTGGAGTTAGGTTTGGATAACTTTATAAAACTCCAGTTATCTAAAGTCAACTTCATTGCCAAACAGGGCCTCAGTCAAAAACAAAATACAGTACTTGCAATACTTGGAACATTAAAGGCGTACTACATCTAAGCAAGTGGAAAAGTCTTGACTGCAGAATGATGGTGGTGTGTAAGATTCAGTTCTAGATTAGTTTACAATACATTCTCTAAAAAAATTCCGAAATGGATAGCTTGTATTAAACACATAAACCTTTCTTATTGCAAAATGATGGTGGTGTGTAGGATTTAGTCCTAGATTAGTTACAAAACATTCTGTAAAAATTTCCTAAATGGCTAAGCTATTAGAACTCAGATAAACCCATCTTATGAAGAAGCCTATCTTCTAATATATTTAAATATAATTAAGAGATTTTTTACAATATTTTTTCTGTTAGTTGATAAAGGATTTGGTATTATCTAGATTTATATAAGATTTATGCTTTTAGTAGGCATGATGTTTTAGAAAAAAAAGATTGTTAAGATTTGCAGGACCACAATTTTCTATTTCAGGTACCTTTGGAAGTTGGTAATGAAGACTGAATTGAGTTGATTGTTCGCTATTTGTGATTTTCTCCCTGTTCCTCTATGTCTGAGGCTGAGGTGTGAAGCCTTAGCCAACTAGTAAAAAATTATTTTCTAGAGTTTATCTATCAAAACCCCTCTACAAATCTCAAGCCTCAACTGAAAAGACCCAACACATCTCAGCAACTCATTTAGACAATCCTCCTCAAAATCCAGCATAGCTGCCTCATCTTTCCCTACAACAACATCCACAACCACCACAAGAAACCATTGCCGCCATATTATCAAATTATCCTCCGCCGCCTCATCATTATGTTATCACCTTTCCCCCTTTATATTTTACTCCAAGACATCAGTCTTCATAATATCAACACCAATATTTAGAACCTTTATACCCATAGAAGTTCTTCTAGAAGATCCATCGATTCGAATAGTATATTGATCGAAGACCTAAGAGCTTTGCCTCTTAGATTTGCTTTGAATCTAGGTGATTTTATAAAGAAGAAAGCAACTCACATGCTTAACGCTTTCTTATAGGTTAACCTTAATTTATCCTAAGAACAAACTGAAACCAGTAAGCCGATTTTGAATTGCTAAAGCAATTCATGTTTCAAAGATTCAGAGCACAAAGCCATATTCAAGGGTGCTCAAGTCCATCCAACAGAAAGCATCTTGAACTTCGTTCTGAGGTATGAACTATAAAGGTTACTGGTTTCTCTGGTTTTGGATAGGTTTTAATTGATTGATATTTGGTATAAAATTGCTAAAAGACACTTTCTTGGTATTTAAATCTAGGCTCTTTTAGCTTGAATTTATTTAAGATCTTATAATAGTTGTTTAGTGACTTTACATATCCGAACGAGCTATTTGTCATATGAATCAAATCTTTAGTACTTTGAAGCTCAATTGCAATTACCTTGATTAAATTTTACATGATTTTCATTAAACGCGGATTATTAACTTGAGGATCTCTATCATGTGTTTATGCATATAGATTAGCTCTATCAATCTCATTAGGTATCAAATTTGATATGGGAGCTTATGTTCAGGAATGTATTATCAATGGGGGAATGTCAGGGCTAGCGCTCAATGCAAGACTTCTCCCGACCGGCGAGATTAAGTTATAGCGGTCAAAAGGTGACTTTGAGCATCATTTAAAATAAAGTTATGGTTATAGGCATGAGTTTTACTACCGTTCTGTCCATAAGTCTGAAAAGATTACAATAAGTGTCAATATTTTAGAAGTGGGAGAATATGTGGAGTGGGCGAGGACCTAGCAGCGTAGGTGCTGTCTAGACTGCTGATTAAGCGTTGTAAAGGCTCTTAGGAACCCAACGACCTTGTATATCTGTTAATTAAGCTATTTCTCGTAAATTGGTTGTTAATCATAACTTCTAATGGTTCAGATGACTAGATAGCATTTTCAAAGGCGTAAACAGCTAAAAATGCCAATTGACCTTAGCTAAAATTTAATTTTAAGTCTTATTCTCACACCAAGAATAGTCTACATACACATTTAACAAGATTATATGACTATAATCTTCATTAAGAGATATTAATATAATCGCTATTACCACGCCCATATACATCTACATGCACCCATTTAAGTAACAATAAGAGTATTTAGAGAATATTAGGCTGATAAAACGAGATAGTTCAATCGGTAAATTTCACTAGAATACCCTAAACTATTGTGTTTATTCACCGAAATACCTTAAAATTCTTTTATTATAGTAAAATACCTTAGAAGCTACTTTCGAGGGTATTTTAGTGCAAAAGTTTCCCTTAAAAACCATAGTTTATGGTATTTTACTGTAATAAAAAACTTTAAGGTATTATAGTGAAAATTGCGATACTTGAGGGTATTTTAGTGTAATATATACCCTAGTTCGATCACAAAAAAGGCACAACCCAGCCTCACCGAACTGCCAAAGCAGACACTTTTCTTTTAAAACGTGGACTGTTATGAAAATTCTCCTAGTGGAGTCATCATATTTATAAGACCCGTGTGATAGGGAAACGTCAGACATAATTTCAGTCTAGTGATTAACACGGTAAAGATGATTTACGGCATATATATAGATTGCTTAATATTATTATAGTTTTCATGTCACACAAAATTTGGTTTTGCAAAATGGAAGTTGCAAGAAGAAGGTAGAACAAACTAGACTAAAACAGAGCGTAAAGAGGATGGTTAATGGCAGGAGAACATGATCAACAAACATGACAAGTACTTCCCACCCAACGCAAGCAATTTTATTTTGGTTCCTGGAGTTGAGCCTGCAATCATACCCTACAAGGATATTTCTAGATTTTCCTTAAAAGTTACATTGAGGAGTATCTACGAGTATAGCATGATATCTCCAATTATCGAATCTTGATCTTATGAGAGTATTTTGATAACCACTATTGTCTCAAGATTACAAAAGAAACCAACCAACCAACCCTGCGCCTTATTTAAGAAATCCATCCATGGCCCTATTATTTAATTTCGACACTTATGTAGTTAAAGAACTAATTTCAGCGTCGGATGTTTATATCAAAATGTTCGTTACTTATTGCTTTAAATATCTTTAAATTCCAGGTATTGTTACTAAAAGGCATCCCATAATTAGTTAATTACTAAAACACCCCCAAAACTTGGTAGCTAATAAAGAGTTTTATAATTCAATATGACTATTCGCTTAGACAAGACATTTATATTCGTCGGACCACCTCTGTTTGGAAAAAAATTGGTCCTATAACTGATCCTCTTGACTTCTATGGTAAATCTTATACGTTCTATTCATGATTGGTTATTAGATTTTGATGAATATTTTAACCATCACAATTATCTGATTGTCAAAAAATTAATAGTACAAATGAAGTTAAAAAGTACTACACAAAATTTGAACACCAGCTTAACATATATAGAAAAGAGCCTAATATATATATTGGAAAGATATGAAGCCAGGTATTAAATGAACACTGTCAATCCAATGTAGTCTAAACCTGAATCTAGAATCGTTGCACGACATGATAGGCCTCGTGTTGTCCTCAGAAAGTATGACAGATGTGTCTGTAGCTATGATGCACAATATACTAATAATTGCGATTGTGATGACCATATAAGTATAATTATAATGATCGTGAATCATATGAACCTGCATCACAAAAGAATATTCTTTGCTGTTAGAAAAGTCGTGACTGTCAAAAAGTCCACTGCATATTCTAACAAACAAATGCGAAATTACTAAGGAGCTCCTAAAATATCATGACATCGGCGATACTAGTACCATTTCTAGAGATTACTCAAATTCATCTTTTAAAGTGGTTCCATTGAGAAAATTATGGAGTTTTCAAAGTCATCATTAATGTCGTTCCTAATGAAAGTCATAAGGTTGGTACCACCAAAGTTTTGACAACATCAACATCACTATTCTTAATAACTAGTTTCAAAGAATTTCCACAGCCTGCAATTGAGTAGAGCTAAGTGACACTCGAGTCCATTGATCTTCCTTTGCATTTAGTCGATTTCTCTTCTTTCACATGTCGGTAGTTCATCTAAATCAAGAGTTGTTAAATTGCCTGATTTTTAAAATGAATCCAATCAAATTTGATAAGATTAGTTAACAAAGACACATTGATGCAAAGTGATGTTGCTAGAATTGGTTTTAGTTCTTTTATTTCTGCATTAGCTTACTCGTTTAAGAACATACATGATTATAACATATCCATGTCTGGACATGATATGGTTCATCATTTCATGATTGTTTCTTTAGGGGTAAATTAGCTATCAACATTTACATATTGCATAGTGTATATCTTTTTATATTTTGAGATCATAGCTATGATAAATACTGATATATGATTACAATTAATATTCATCGATAAACTGAAGAGTTTAGCATGAGATTGCATTGGCAATAGAATGTCTAGATACATTAATGAAACTAAATGCTTAAAAAAAGCAAACGACAACAAAATCCTTTATCACAATTTTTTTTGGTCGACTATATGAATCAATTTCTTCCATTTTGCTCAATTATGGGTTGTTTTCTCAGTTAAGTTAATAATTAACATATCGTTTTTAATTGCATCTATCCATATTAATTTAAATTTACCCCTACCCTAGTTGTGCTATTTAGTACAATTATAACTTCTTCTAACTAGAGCATTCTTCTTTGTTCAACGAAAAGTTATGAATCATATGTTATTAAAAGTTAAGTCACATATCTATGTTTTATATTTCTAAATGTTCAAGTTTAAGAACTTGCTCTCACTTCATATGCTAATTTAACTCTACTAGTATTCCAAAGACAGTTAAGTCTGCACGCTCATTTGACTTATAAACTTAGGGTTCGGAAGAACCTATAGTTAATCGAAATATTTGTATGGTTGATAGATCATTTTTGTTTTTCTAGGTTCACCAAGTGTTGAATCTTTCGAAACTGAGAAGAAATGATAGAAATTAGATTGTTCAATATCTTAACCATGAAGAATTTTATAAAGATCAGAACTTAACTTTATTTGAATTCAGTAATAAATTTGTGTTTGTTGATTAAAATTTTAGTTGTTTATTAGTTTGTTATGAGTTTTAAATGTTGGACAATTGTTATTTCATTAATAATTTAGATGGAAATAGATCTAATTTGATATTGCTCTTATTTTTATTTACTTTTACAAAAGGAAACTATCATTTACTAAAGATTTGTTAGGTTTTATTGGATAATAAAAGTTATTTGATAAATTTATGACGTTTCTTCACCTAAAATGCTTTCTACTCTATTTTCTTATTTGTTCATCTTCTTCTCATAAATTGTGAAACAATTTTTTTAATTTCTTCTCTTTAGGTTCTACACTAAAAATGAAAAGGTAAAATAAATCCTTAATTATTTTGCCAGAGTCTATTTTCTACTCAAGTAAGTTACATAAAGAAATATTAAACAATTGCTAACTAGGTTCAAACTGAAGACGGGTAGCTAATTAGAACTTTTAATTTATAGTAATGATTAAATTTGCATCTTATGATAACTGTGAGATGGAAGAAAAAATATTTAAATGATAGATAATTAATCTGTCTAATTATTACCAGCACACACATTCACCAAATAGTTTCTTACTTTAACAAAGATTTAAACTTTAAATGATACTGTCAAATATAAAGTCAATTAAACTAAGAATAAAAATTGGTTGAGATTTGACTTTAAACCATCCCAAACCAAACTGATATTTTTAGATTGTTGTGACATCCTACACCTCGATCAAGCCGGTAAAAAAAAATTAGGCCGGGTAAAGGTTTGCATAACTCACCTGCTAAACCCTAAACCCGGCCTAAACTGAACCAGTTTGTTATATTCGATCCAACTCCAACCAAACTGTATACTATAGAAATTAATTTCAAATATACACATGAGAATTTATTATGTTGCATTTAGTTGATGCGCTATTTAAGTTTAGTTTATAAATCTGTATTATATAGCTAATATAATTTCATTAAAGATTATATTTGGCTAATACATATTTGATAGAGATTACTTAAGTTTACGTTGTTTAACCGTTTTTAAGTTTATAATGGGTCGATCCCGAAAAACACGGCCACCTAAACTGAAACTAGACATGTCAATGGGTCGGGTCTAGACACGATCCAACCCAAACCCGCTGTTAAAATCCGGTCTGGTATAGGTCCATCAAGACCCAGACCCAACCTCGTTTACTGGTTTAAAAAATTGGTCGGGACTAGGTGTCTTTGGTTCAGACTCGTTAGACCCAAACCAGCTTAAGTGCTTGATATAAGTAATGACTTTGTAATCTATAAGTAATGACTTTGAAATTTGTTTAATACTATTTTTAAGAAATTGATAGATAAATCCGAAGTCGTGGATTTTTAGTTCTATATATTTTCTATTTCTCAATTTATCTTAATAATCTTAAACTTTATATTTAAGTTATTTAGAATTATGAATTGTAGCTTTCGGGTTACAAAAGTTGCAAATTTGAGAAATGAACTATTTATAGTTTTAGTTGATTCTTATTATGCAATTTAGCTTTTAAAAGTAAATTGTGAGATTCTGAGTTCTGGTGATGCACTTATATCACAGTATTGACTTGATGAAATAAATAATTGATTTGTGTTTTAAAAAATCAAAAGATAGATAAACGAGTCCGGATAAACGGACCCGGGACAATTATTAACGGGTTAGGTCTAGATCTATTCCATACAGACTCGTAAGGTTAATGGGTTGATCTGGACCCGTAAAATAATAAACGAGTACAAGTTTGCGACCCATTTACATGCCTACCTGAAACCCATACGTTACTCAAATATGTGTTTGGATATAATGCATTGCAAAACCTGTTAGATTTGGATGGGTTTAGATTTAGGTTATAAATTTCGAATCAGACAAAAAATGTCAAAACCCCGTCTGACCTGGTCAGGTTTCACCCTTACATAGAATCTCGATATCAGGATTGGCCTCGGCATCGAGCGATCACTTTTGGGATCAAAATCAGCAATCTCGAACATATCGACCGTATCATATAGGTGATTTTATATCATAAGAAAAGGTTATTTTTTAAGAATGAGAATTTTTAAATAAATATTTAAAGTTGCTATAAATAATTTGTAATATTCTTTTGTAGTAACTAGTAAATGATGCCTAAAGTTGTATTATTGATCTCAAAATGACTGTAATAATCTAATAATTTATACCATACCTATTAAACCAAATGAACTCATTAGCTCATTAGTAAAACCATTAACCAGTACTAAATACAGAAAACCCTATTATAAGATGATAAATACAATATTACTTGGTATCAGACAATATCGGTCGGGGATCAAAGATGGTCATTTCTAGGATCGGAGTTGGCCATCTCGGATTGACATCGGCCGAGACTTCAAACCATTTGATAAACTTTTATCTCCCCCTCGAAAATAAATAAATATGTAAACACAAGAATACACCATTTTAAGTTAAAGTTTATAATTCAAGATTTTAAAATGAGAGATGGAAACAACAAATTCCGACATTGTTAATACACTTCTCATAAGCTAACTCGGACAGGATACTGAAACAACAGTACTTTCAAGCAGACTAATCATAGCATTGAATATTGTAGGAGTTGTAGCCACATAGTGATTGTAAGCATCCTCAATTCTTCGGTCACAGAAAACCTACTCCCGTCTTAATTTAATAGAAGTAATAAAAATTTCTTCCTAAATTTTTATAGGGTTGGAGTTAACAAGCTGCCATGGTTAAAAATCCATAAAATTTCCAGTTGTCTTTAGCTTTAAGCATTCCAAGACTGTGATTAATGTGTATATGGATACTTGTCTAACAATGCAAGGAATCAAGGTTCTTGAATTAACCAAGCATATGACCGGAAAACTACTGAAATGAGTCAAGCATATCACAGTGATGTCAATATTGTATTAGAATCGGAAAAGGCCATTAAAATACGTATACCAATTATTATGCATTAACGTGTGTGGATTTATTGCTTGCTATTTTATACAAAGCAAATAATCATGTTTTTCGTTGAAAATAATCCCATTAATCCCTCAAGAGAGAGTGCTTATGCATTATTCGTTTTTTTAACTTGAAGATGACTAGAAAAAATTAAACAATAAAGATTGTTGGATGATAAGGACAACTTTGTGTCAGCAATTTTTTCCAGTCCATAAATATATCTATCCATCCAAAGGTTAGTCACAGATTTTATTTACATCAAGAAAAGGATATGATGTAATAAGAGACTTATAGATAAATGAAGGAAATTCAACAATAAAAACAATAATTCTTAATCCATACCTTTGGGGCAGGCTGTAAATATTTTTCTTATTCTGCTCTATCAAGTGTCATCTCCTCAATCAACTGACAACTAACACATCGCTTATTATCGAATAAAAAAATATTTTACTGAAAACTTTAGAATTGATAATTGTCGTTGCAAATGAAATTTATCACCGAGTGCAGAAATTTACAGTGTCCACTAAGTTTTAAATTACATACCATAACGAGTACATTGCGCTTAATGATACTGATGACACCATGACTTCCATTTCCCCCAGAAAAAAGATCTCTTTCTTCCTTTTCCTCTCTATTCCGGTAAAAAGACACACTTACCTAACAAAAAAATTGATTTTTTAAAGATTTTTTCTTTTTGACATAAAAATACCAACATTCCTGCTTGGACAAGATTGTCACGACGCAAATTTCCACCCATAATATGTGCCTTCATACTAATTACCTTAATATCGCTCTCACTATCAATTCACTACATTCTATTATAATCATAATCTTAAAGCTACTGTAATTTCTTTGTTTGCAAAGAAAAAATTGAGACTGTTGCAGTTTATCCCAAATCAGAATATAGACTCAAATTACCCAATGCATATCTTTTTACTTGAAAAGGGAAACATTAAGTAAAATACAAATAAATCGATGTAATACAACAGCCAATCAATTCGACTGCCTCCTAAAATTCACGGGATACATCAAATTCTCTGACACAACAAAAATCCTAAAACGCAACTCAACAACAGCAACAAAAATCGCAACAAAAACCAAACTTTTTCGCAAGAATCAAAGAAAACATCAAATTTCTTGGGGAATTTTACCTGGCTGTATCAATGCAACTAAACAGGACGAGAATTTGATGGCCAGGGCGAGGGCTTCGATCGAAATACCATCGTAAAATTACTTTGTTGGCGACAATTAATCGAAATTGAGGAAGAGTTAGGGTTTAAGCGCGCGCTCTCTCTCTCTTACAAAATTTGGGATTATGCACTTGTTCGAAACTAATATTTACCCCCTTTCAGAACTATTTAGAGAATTAGTCGGGTCACATCAATGCCATATAACTGCCACGTGTGATGCCATATAAGCGCCACCTGAGATGTCATATAAGTGCCGCATGGGACTAACGGTTAAGGATTGGGCCAAGTATTATTCCGCACTTACAAAGTGCGGAATAAGAATTGACTCGCCCAGAGAGCCAAGCCTGGGTACTTGGCTCCCTGGGAACCTATTCCGCACTGATGATGCTCGATATCGGTGATCTCCCAGATCATGCCACGTGGCAGATGACGTGTCCCAGAGCATGCAAGAAAGGACCCACAATGGCCGACCAAGCCACTCCTATGTCCGTCCTACAAACAAGTGCTGGCTCACCTCCGAGCCCCCTGCACAATTGGCCTCCTCGGCCTCTTAGCTCGTCACCGAGCTACCGCAGAACCAAGATATCTCGGCTTTCCCGCTCGTCCGCGAGCTCTCCCGCCGAGGTCATCTTCCTCGGTCTCATCGACCGACCGACGGCACCACTCACATGCGCAACCGCCATCCCGCGAATCTCGCTATGCGTGAGATATCCGCCGGCCACGTCCCGCATTCCACGCCATCATGATCCCCCATTAACGAGCCTATCTCGCCATTAATGGGAGATCCCGCCCATTAAGCGGGCGTGACGTCGGGGGCGTAACGGCCGGCGTGATTCTCGCGCCTGCCTGCCTGCTGCCACCGCTATATAAACCCCTCCCTCAAACGGTTCAAGTTAACCATTTTTACTCCACTAAGCCTGCTCGGATTTCCTCTCTAACTTGACCGTCGAAGGGTCCTCGGTGGTACAGCCATCCGGGACTTCCTTGCAGGTAGCTCGGCCCAACCAACCTCAAACCTATTGAGATCCACACGCTTCAGAAGCCCGCCTCCAGATTCAATCTCAGCCGTCCATCGCCGCCATCAGCAGATCAGCGGAAGGTGACATCTTGACGTGATCTGAAGCACGTCAGCTGGCGCCGTCTGTGGGAAGTCCTTAATTCCACAAAAACAGAAGTTCATCTTCCGATCTCAACCTGATGGCGAGCGATCACCCCGACGATCTAAGCACTAGCCGCCGCCTCCCCCTCAGCGGAGGCGCGGACGAATCTCCTCCCCCGAACGCCATCAACGTCCTAGCCGTCCGGATAGATCGACTCGCGTCCGTCGTGGATGCGCTCGTCCGTGTCCAAATGGCGGGACAAGCTTCCCAGGGCGCTGCTCCCCCACCTCGGGACCGGGACCCCTACAGAGGGAGAGAAGGCTCCAACCGTGCAAGCATGACCGATCATCGCCTCGCTGTTTCCAGCAGCTGCAGGTCCCCCGGGCCGACATATTCAATGACCCGGTGGGCACCGCTTCGCTTAGCTCCGAGGTCTTACGCTAGAGAGCTTCGCCCCGAGTCTCGTCGCACCCCTGTCCCTCCCGAGGCGGTGGCAGTCAACTCGTCTGTCCGCTGGCATGACCGGCACCCCCTCCCTCGACGGGGTCGCGCACGCGAGACTCGCCACGGCAGCTCAAAAACGACCTCGCCGGGAGGCATAAGAAACCTCACCGAAAGGAACCGAGGCTCATCAAAAATCATGGTCATGTCAGCGGGGGGTCCGTCGAGCTCCTACGAGACTCAGCATCCCGCGCCAACCGTGGAGGCTACAACAACCGAGTTCAGTTATACCAATTTCTGTGCCGTATGTGTGGTTTGTGGTGTTTAATTCATTTACTATGTGGATGCGAATGGTAATTTACTTTATATTCAACCCGCTTGCTTGAACTTGTTGTTGTTTCCTAGTTATAGTTTATCCCGACATTACATATTTTGCATATAACAATTTAAGTCCCTTAAAAATAATTTAAAAATGCATGACATGGCCTGCTTGATACCCATAACCCTGTGGTAGCGTCCTTGCATCGTGTTCTCGTCCCGTTCAGTGAAACGGACGTGCTTGGACGGCTACGCACACGTACGTGCGTCCGTTCTTGGGGGTATGCATTTCTGTTAAAAAATTCTTCATTTTAATTTTTGGAACTTACCAATAATTTTCGTATTTCAAATCCAAAATTTTGAACCCGACCCGGGCACTTTTCTGAAATATTTTATATTCCGCTAAAATTCAATTATTTGAATTTTAAATTTAAATTCTAATTATTTTTTTTAATCTCTTCAATTCATTTAAAAGATTTTACAGCCGGCACAATATTTTTAAAACTATTAAAAATATTTTTATATTTTTTTCCTAATCTATTTTCTCATCCCTCAACCAATCAGGAAACCCCTTTATATTACCGGGCCCCACCAATCCCCTCTCTCCTTTCCTTTTCTCCTTCTCTCTCTCTTTCTCTTTCTCTCTCACCCCCGCTAGCAAACAAATCTATCTCTCCTCCTCTTTCTATCTCCTCTCGTTTCTCTCTACCTCTCTCATCTCGTGCCCCTGTCTCTCTCCTATCGCGGTGCACCAAGATCCCGTCACCTCCCCCGCGATATCCTCACCTCCCTTCTATCTCCTTCTCCAACTGCTTAAAACCCATGCACGAGAAAGAAAATGAAACCCATCCAACCTCTCGTCACCTCCTCAAACTCTAACCCTATTCCTGCTCCACACCACCGTCTCCTCTCCTCCTCCTCTCCATCTTAGCCTCCATCGCCCCTGCACACACACCCGAGAGAGAACCAAGAACCCACCGCTGCCTTCCATCGCCGCCGACCATCCACCATCGCCATCTCCTCCCTCTCCTCTACTCTCCCTCCAGCAACCAAAATCCTGCACACAAAACCCCAGCAACTCCTAACCCGAGCCCAAACCCTAGCTCTTCAGAAACCCTTCACCGGCGTCCCTCACCGCCGTCGATCTCGCCGCCACTGCTAGCACACCCTTCTGCAACCCAGTAAGCCATCGTACACACATTCCTCCTCTATTCTCTTTTTCTTGCTTTCTTTTCTTTTCCTTAAGATCTTGTTTCTTGTGATCGCTGTTCTGTCAAGATCGCCGGAGTTGGCCACGACGTCGACGATCCCGACGACCCAGCGAGGACCTCTGACCCGTGTGATCCCACTGTTCATTGTTTGGACTCATTCCGTGTACCGTGCGCGCATCGCGACTTTTCTCTCCGATGTGAGACGTTCCGTTTACCGCTTTGTGATCCGTCGAGGCAAGTGAAACTTTCTACATGCTATTCATACTATCCCTATATTTATTTATCTAATTTCATATTAAATTTATAGATAGAATCTAAAGTCAGGAATTCCAAGTTAACAGTGCGATGTTCCGTTTACATATTTTAGATTCAGAACTTGAAACCTAACTGTTGCATTTAGTTTACTAAACCTAGTAACCGCATTTATATTTTAAATCACATAATAACTAGTTCCATAGTCTATGGTACTCTTTCTATAGTTTTATTCCATTGGACACCCGTGTGCATCTTTAACCTGTTTTAGTTATAATTGCATCCATTGAACATATTATACACATCATTGCATCTCTAGATTACTTAATACATATTAACATGATTTTAACTTCCATACTTGTCATACTGTATTCATGTAAGGTTGAAACCATCCCTTAAACTCAAACAGATAACCGTACATCCAAGCAGTTTAATCTGCACCTATTTGCTTATCATATTACATGTTCCAGTTTATTGTTCTATTAGTACCCATGCTTGTGATGTATACACATGCTTATGCGAGTGTGATTATGCGCACCCACATGACATCCTGTGCACCCTGATATTACCTATTACACCTATTACTTGACACGACATGATACCGTATAACTCTTGACATAACATGACAGCTTTATATATTACCTAGCTTGACCTGATGTACCATGGTCTTACCTGTTACCTGATCTTGTGTCTAATGCCAACAAACCTGACCTGTTGTCCTTACGGACCGTTCCTGTTGTCTATCTAGACAAACCTGTACCTGCCTGATCCTGTGTTGGTATTAGCTCTAGATTATTTAATACTTGACTTGAACATATATAACTTGGGGGTATGAGGAAATCAGTATTGTAACTGAACGTAACTCAAAGGGCCATCTTATCGTTTGCCGTTTTTCCGGGCGTTACGGAATACCTATTGTTTGCCATTTTTCCGGGCATTACGGAATACCTATTGTTTGCCGTCTTTCCGGGCGTTACGGAATGATCACTGATGAGTTACGATGAGAATTACATTACTTGGTTTCGAAGACTTTAGAATAGATAATCCCGTAGCACAGTTTAGATATCTCTGCACGTCACTTATACTGACACATTCACCGTTATATATTCTCATTATATTCTTGCTCATACTCATACTTGCATGTCGTACTACCCCTGTTAATATTATTGCTTGATATTATGACGCGCTGACGTTTGGGTTTCGCATGGCCCAGATTCCTTACCTTTGCTGCAGTCCGAGCAGGAGTATTTCAGTCAGCAGGCTGAGCAGTGAGGACTCGTTAGTAGTTAGTTCTTTTATTTTCAGTATTTTCATTCCTGATGTGAGCCCGCATTATGGGACATACATTCCAGTTATTCTTGTATTGGATCTTTTGCTTCCGCATTATTTTTATTCTTGACTTATTTATTTCTGGCTTATGGACATGTATTAGATAGTTTATTATTGTTCTTGATATCTCTACAGCCGTAATGTGACTGTGGATGGATACTTCCTACCCACAGGTAGCATGGTTGGCTATGTCACGTGCCCATCTTAGCGTACTCTGGGAAGCGGGGCGTGACAGAAGCCGACAGCCGCCCGAGGAAGAAGGCCAGGGAGACCGAGCCAATCATTTTTTACGACGGAGACTTCCACGGCATATTCCTGGCCCACAACGACCATCTGGTGATTACGGCTCGGGTCCACCAATACGAGGTGCACAGGATACTTGTCGACTCGGGTAGCTCGGCGGACATTCTCTTCTACGACTGCTTTCTGCGCATGGGGCTAACCCCAGTAGACCTTGTTAGTGTTTATGCCCTAGAAGGCCATTACTGTATCATACTAGTTTGTATATTACTTAATGGAAGCTTGGGATATTCACATGTATATAACAGTCTTGCTAAACATGGTAGTATGCTACTTGGTTTTTCTATCTTAATATGTGAGTGTACGTATTGATAGAGCTCTTAGGATCTTGCTTGTCTACCAGCGTTGTGATGGCAGTCACACTAGTGGGGGCTGGGTAGTCTACAAGCACATCCTTATTCAGGTCCCTGGTCGTTGGATTACCGAGACAGAGCATCGATACTCCGGAGTAGACTAGTGTGTACGCTTCTCATCCCAGTTGGGGAGATGGTCTGTCCCACAGCCGTCAGTACGTCGTACTGGAGATAGTATGCAGGTGCTCGTTAGGTTACGGGTACACCGGACAGGACTCACAGGGAACTGTTGGTTGGTTTGATACCAGTCGTCAGTGAGCAGTTCCCAGGTGACATGAGTACAGCATAGTCCGCAGACTTGACACTGCTACTTCGCCTCGAGTGTGTCCCACTGTTCTTAGATTGCTACCCTACCACGGCTCAAAGGAGTCGTGCAAACAGGTAGCAGTTGGGTGCAGTCCCGAGCACTTGGAGGCAGTAGCGGTTAGACAGGATTCGTCCCTCCCGGTATTGGGAGTAGATATCGTGCTGTGTCAGAGAGCCATTACGCAAAGTCCCTGGCCAGGGCAAGCGAGATTTGCTGGTAGGTTCCAGTAGTTTCTCAGGGTGTAATGGGCTTCCCTCCGACACGACTTATACCGCTATTAGGGGACTGACGCTTGCCGCCCCCTAGGCCCGATATGCGATAGTCTTGGACGAACGGACCGGACTGTATGGAGATTGTCACATCAGACTCAGTAGGAGTTCGGATGGGTTTCCTCATCGGCCTTCTTATCGACAACTACCTGGGGACCGTTACGTACAGCTAGTGCCGCTTGCGGTCTGTGGTTAAACCCACTGCCAGCGTAGTAGTCGAGTCTCTAGAGTCCCACACAGAGAGTTTCCTACTCCAGGCGAAACGATATAGAGGTCGCATGGTTTTGCGACAAAGGGTTCGGACGCATACATGCGTTTACGCGCGTACGACTTTCGGACAGTTTTTACCAGTCGGCTTTGGTTTAAGCCAGTTACTGGTATCCGGTTATTGGATTTATACAGTCTAAAGTTTTTCCGTATTTTTACGAATCGGAGGGGCGTTCTCGTAATTACTCGAGAAGCTTCTAGAAGATGGTGACTAAGGAGGGTTATGTGTCATTTGCATTAAATGAGTTTAGTGAGTCATGAGGGTGATTCATGCATATCATTAATGCATGATAAATGCTTAGTGAGTCATGACAATGAATCACCATTAGATATTTGTGAAGCATGCTTATTCATTATGAATTATTCTTGTTTCATAAATAAGAATGCTTCATATTTATTATGATAGATTTACTATTCTCATTTGATATTCATTCTCACCTTCTCTCTCCTCAAGCTCTCCCTCTTCAAAGACTAATCCTCCCTTCTCATGAGTTGAGTACAAGGGTTAGTAAGACTAATCAATCCATAACCATCACTCTATTTCATCCTAGCTTCTTTGATTAGCAATCCAAGAATGTTAGTTGCCTCAAGTTTAGAGGTTTAGCTTGGAGTTTTGCTCTCGGGTGGATCGTCTACTACCTAGAGAAGGCCGAGGAGGACGAGGAGATCGTAAAGACGAAGGACTTGGTTCGATAGGTATAATCCCTAAACATAGTAGTTTAGAACAACTATATGTTTGGTTAGTTATCGTTTAGCTTCGATTCAAGCGGTTAGTCGATGTTTGTTCACTATACAAGTTCGTTTTTGAAAATTCCGCCTCCCCACAAGTATTGGGGTGTAGTACATCGACTTACAGTGGTATCAGAGCCTCGCTAAACAATAAATAACTTTATTGCAAATTTGTACGAATTTCGAACGGAAAAACGAAGCCGAAAAACCCTAAAAATGTCAAGTTTCTGTCGAAATTTAAATGAAGTCCAAAAATTTTTCAGGTGAGTTCAGAAAGCTTGAAAAGGGTCCAGAAGAACACCCATGAAATTTGAGCCCATGATTCGGCTAAAGCGCCGCGGAAGCGCGGCGGATCCCACCGATCCGCCGCGGTTCCGCGGCCGAGTTGCCGAGTCATGGACTCATCTTTCATGTGTGGGTCCTCTCTGGTATTTGGGGTTTTCTGGAATATTTTAATTTTGCTCAGGTTTCCTGTTTACAGAGCAGTTTTTGGAGCAATATTAAAGATGTTTAATCGATCGAAATTGTACAGTATTTGCATGTTGGATTATATCTGTGATTGATTAATGTGTTCGTAAACCTCCCCTAACTGCTAGTATGTCGGTTGGCAGGGGGTTGCACATTTCTGTAATGGTTATATCTGTTTGTGCATATGAACTGTATTGGACTGTTGTGGTGTATAGCCGGGGTTTAGCAATGGGTTATTGTTTAATTCATTTGTTGTAAATGTAATTTGTTGTAATATTATTTTTGCGGGGCACATCCAGGTTGCGGTTGTAGCCACCGTTGTATTATTTCATTTTACTGTTTTTGCTCCTAGGACTGACCCAAGGTGGGGTACATAAACTGCCGGGCGGGTAGTTTGCCGTACCCGTAGGGCTCGAGGGTGGGGTAACGGCTATTCATCACAACTGTGTAATCTGTCTTTTCTTGCAGGCTCAAAAGAAATACAGATTGCTTGCAAATCCAATATTGTTTATCTGTGTTCTGGAATGTATATCATTGCGTCAGACGAATGTAAAATATCTATATTTATGATAGCTATTTAGACGTCACTTATGTTTTACACCCGCGCTAGCCCAGCCCCCGCTCTGTCGTTAGTTAAGTAACCTAACGGGTGGTGACGGGACCCCGTGGCGAATGCGGATGGCATAAGAGGACGTTGTATTTTCGTTGTTTTCTGCAATGATAGGTTAATGATGGGACGCATTATCTATAATGCAAAGAAAAACAAACCAAAGTTTAAATCGTTGGAACAATTTAAAAGAAACCACTCGGTTAATTTTAAAAACAGATATTTTTAAATGCGGAGCTTTAACCACTCCTTTTAAAAGCTATCAGGTTCCTTCGATTATATCAAGTTCACTACGTTCACGGTTTCGCCAAAACCAGTCGTAGCCCTCCGTCATTTCTTATGGATGGTCAGTAGTATTCAAGCTATGCTTGTTGGCATACGTCAAGGCATAGTGTTTGGTAGCTGCTGGGGTATTCATTTGTTGCATAGATAGATGTGTTGGTTTGGGACAGTCGCATTACCTTGTTGGCATACGTCAAGGGTATATACGGGTGGGTTCAAATTAACAAGATAATGATGGGCAGAACTTGACATGCGACTTATGATTTGTTGGCATACGTCAAGGTCATAAGAGCATGGGGCAAAAACTTATATCGGGAATTTCTAAAGAAACTGAAATTTGCAAAGAGATGCATACCATTTGGAGTTTGATGAATGTTGGTAGGATTCCTTCAACATTATCATACGATGATATTTGGATCCCGATCCTACTGTGAGTATATGCTACTTATCAGGATATTCGTCACTTAACGATCAATGCTATAAACCTAGTAGGTGTCCAGAAAGGTGTCAGCGGGGTTACGCCCCCAGAGAAAAGAGGTTATTTAATTAAGGAACTTCGCGAAAGCGTTGGAAAACCTCCCTCGAAGTATCGACACTGGCCTGGCTGAACGGTTAAGCAAGTATTGTACGGTGAGAATAGTCCTGGCTAATTCTTCTTTTATGGTTTGAAGAAGGATTCGAGAAACAGTGGGAGCCATCCAGTTTAGATAAACTAAAAACCACTATAAACTTGCAAGAGCATCATGCTAAAGAGTTTTCTTCTCTCTCTCCTAATTGCAGCGACCCTGAAAATGACTGGATTTAAGTTACTTTTAGAGAAAAATATACTGACTGGGCCAAACTATAAAGATTGGCTGCGGAATGTCAAAATGGCTTTGACCTATGACAAACTGGGGTACGTCCTCACCGCTACGGCACCTGCTGTCCCTGGTCCCAAATCCAGCAATGCGGATAAGGAAATCCGCAAAACCTGGGATTTAGATTGCGCGAGAGCCAAGTGCATCGTGCTTGCCTCGATGAACAATGAACATCAGAGGAGGCACGAGGATATGTCCCTAGATGGCATATTTCTCCATACAAAGGAACTTTATGGAGAGCAATCTCGTATAGCAAGATACGAGACCTCTAAGAACTTGTTTCGAGCGAGGTTGGCTGTCGGGTCATCGGTAGGTGAACATGTCCTACAGATGATCGGCTATATTGAAGAGCTCGCAGACCTTGGGACGACTTTGGATAATGAGCTCTATACAGACCTTATTCTCCAGTCCCTTCCTCCCACCTACGCCCAGTTTATCCTCAACTTCAATCTTCAAGGAAAAGAAGTTGAACTTGCGGAACTCCTGAACATGTTAAGGAGTGCAGAGGGCACCTTGCAGAAGGCAAGGGAAACACCCGCTATGTTTGTTGGCGGTGCATCTTCTTCCGGGTCCAAGGCTAGGGCCAAAGGAAGGAAGAAGAAGGCCGCACCCAAACCTAGAGGAGGTGTTAGTAAGGTGGGAAAGAAGGGAAAGAAAAAGCTTGCAGCACCGGTAGTTGGCCAGGATGAGTGCTTCCATTGTCACAGGAAAGGGCACTGGAAGAAGAATTGCAAGGCGTGGATCGCCAAGAACCAGGAACCGAAGCAAGCTGTGGCTTCGACTTCAGGTGTGTTTGTAATTGAGAATTGTCTGTCGATCAACTCTACTTCCTGGGTATTGGATACCGGATCAGGATCTCATATTTGCAACTCATTGCAGGCACTGAGAAACCGTAGAGTGCTGAAGGAAGGTGATATGATCCTCAGGGTTGCTAACGGAGCTAGCGTGGGAGCTGCGTCCGTAGGGGATTATCACCTAGGATTGACAAGTGGACACATTTTGGTTTTGCATAACTGTTATTTTGTACCAAGTTTAACGTGTAATATCATATCAGTTTCCTTGTTATCAAATAAAGGTTATGATTTCACGTTTGTAAGAGATGTTGTTAACATCCACCTTAATCATGGTTTGATTGGGTCCGGTACTCTAAATAACGGCATATATGTTTTAAACCAACTCCAAATTTTCAATGTCCAGAACACACTAAAAAGAAAGTCTCCAAATTTAAATAAAGCTTTCTTATGGCATTGTAGACTGGGTCACATCAATGAGAGAAGGTTGACTAAGTTGCATAGAGAAGGATATTTGGACTCGTTCGAATATCAATCTTATGACACTTGTCAATCTTGTCTCAAAGGAAAGATGACAAAGACTCCATTCACTGGACAAGGAGTAAGAGCGAGCGAGCTCTTAGGACTCATACACAGCGATGTATGTGGTCCAATGTCTACACATGCAAGAGGTGGGTTTTTCCTATTTCATTACTTTCACGGATGATTATTCAAGATACGGATTCATTTATCTGATGAAACATAAATCCGAGGCTTTTGAGAAATTCCAAGAGTATAAGAATGAAGTAGAAAACCAAACCGGCAAAAGTATTAAGACACTAAGATCTGATCGAGGTGGAGAATACTTAAGTGCCGAGTTCCTAGGTTACCTAAAAGAGAAAGGAATTCTCTCTCAGCTTACTCCTCCATACACTCCACAGCATAACGGTGTATCGGAGAGACGGAATCGAACCCTATTGGATATGGTACGATCCATGATGAGTAATGCTGAGTTACCGCGATCTTTCTGGGGTTATGCGCTAGAATCAGCGACATATCTTTTGAACAGAGTTCCAACCAAAACTGTGCCTACCACACCATATCAGATGTGGAGTGGGAAGAAACCCTATCTTCAGTACCTGAAGACATGGGGATGTCCAGCTTTTGTAAAAAAGCAGCATCCGGACAAGCTCGAGGCACGCTCAGTAGAGTGAAAGTTTGTGGGATATCCAAAGAACTCTCATGGATATTGTTTCTATTACGCAGAGGAACAAAAGGTTTTTGTTTCTCGTCATGCCCGCTTCTTAGAAACTGAATTTTTGGAAAATCAGAAGAGTGGGAGCGTAGTAGAACTGGAAGAAATTCCAGAACCACAAACTGCTACTGAAAGTTTGGTAGAACCAGAGGTTCAAGAAGAACAGGACATTCCCGCACCCCTCCGCAGGAGTAGTAGGCCGTCTCATCCGCCTGAGAGATACTACGGTTTTCTCATAGATGGGGATAGAGAGGATTGCATCATAGATGATGATGAACCTACTGACTTCCGGCAGGCCATCCAGAGCGGCGACTCGGTACGATGGCTAGATGCAATGCGGACCGAGATGGAGTCCATGTACACCAACAAAGTATGGACTTTGGACTTTGCTCCAGATGGGGTAAAACCCATAGGATGCAAATGGATCTTCAAGAAAAAGATTGGTGTAGATGGACAGGTGGAAACCTATAAGGCTAGACTTGTTGCAAAGGGTTTTCGTCAAAGACCTGGTTTGGACTATGACGAAACCTTTTCTCCAGTGGCTATGCTCAAATCCATTCGGGTCCTTCTTGCTATTGCTGCCTTCCATGATTATGAAATCTGGCAGATGGACGTAAAGACGGCTTTTCTGAATGGAAATTTAGAAGAGAGCGTCTATATGGATCAGCCAGAGGGTTTCAATCAGAGTGGGAGCAGCGGGAAAGTATGCAAGCTGCTTAAGTCCATTTATGGACTAAAGCAGGCATCACGGAGTTGGAACATCTGTTTTGATGAGACAGTCAAAGAATATGACTTTATCAAAAATCCAGATGAACCGTGCATATATAGTAAAGTTGTGGCCAGAAGTGTCGTATTCCTCGTCTTGTAGGTGGATGACATTCTATTGATAGGAAATGACATTCCTATGCTACAATCTGTCAAAGGATTCTTGTCACACAGGTTCTCCATGAAACACCTGGGTGATGCCTCGTACATTCTGGGGATCCGGATCTATCGTGATAGATCCAAGAGGATGTTGGGACTTTCGCAGTCCAGGTATATCGACACTGTACTGAAAAGATTCAGTATGGAAGATTCTAAGCGCAGTAACCTACCGGCTTATCACGGAATCACCCTCTCCAAAGAGATGTCTCCCAAGACTGATTTGGAAAGGGAACGCATGTCTATTATACCCTACGCTTCTGCGGTAGGCTCTATAATGTATGCGATGTTGTGTACCAGACCAGATGTTGCTTACGCACTGAGCGTGGTAAGCCGGTATCAGTCAGACCCAGGGGAGAAACACTGGATAGCAGTAAAGAATATTCTCAAGTACCTGAGGAGGACTAAGGAGACGTTCTTGGTTTACGGCGGAAAAGACCTCAGGTTGGAGGCCTTTGCTGATTCCGGCTTCCAGAGTGATAAGGACGATTCCAAGTCCATGTCGGGTTATGTCTTTACCCTCAATGGAGGGGCGGTGTGCTGGAAGAGCTCCAAGCAGGACACCGTTGCTGACTCGACGATGGAAGCGGAGTATATAGCTGCTTGCGATGCCGCAAAAGAAGCAGTCTGGATGAAGAAGTTCCTTACAGAACTTCAGGTGGTTCCTACCATAGTTGATCCAATACCTCTGTATTGCGACAACAACGGAGCTATAGCTTTAGCGAAGGAACCAAGGTCCCATCAGAAGTCCAGACACATCTTGAGGCGGTATCACCTGATCTGGGAGATCATTGATCGTCAGGAGATCGAGGTTCGGAGAGTTGCTTCTGAAGAGAACATTGCTGATCCATTCACGAAGGCCCTACCTCAGATTCAGTTCGAGAGGCTACTCGAGATCATCGGTCTACGATATGCCAGTACATGGCCCTAGTGCAAGTGGGAGATTGTTAGTGTTTATGCCCTAGAAGGCCATTACTGTATCATACTAGTTTGTATATTACTTAATGGAAGCTTGGGATATTCACATGTATATAACAGTCTTGCTAAACATGGTAGTATGCTACTTGGTTTTTCTATCTTAATATGTGAGTGTACGTATTGATAGAGCTCTTAGGATCTTGCTTGTCTACCAGCGTTGTGATGGCAGTCACACTAGTGGGGGCTGGGTAGTCTACAAGCACATCCTTATTCAGGTCCCTGGTCGTTGGATTATCGAGACAGAGCATCGATACTCCGGAGTAGACTAGTGTGTACGCTTCTCATCCCAGTTGGGGAGATGGTCTGTCCCACAGCCGTCAGTACGTCGTACTGGAGATAGTATGCAGGTGCTCGTTAGGTTACGGGTACACCGGACAGGACTCACAGGGAACTGTTGGTTGGTTTGATACCAGTCGTCAGTGAGCAGTTCCCAGGTGACATGAGTACAGCATAGTCCGCAGACTTGACACTGCTACTTCGCCTCGAGTGTGTCCCACTGTTCTTAGATTGCTACCCTACCACGGCTCAAAGGAGTCGTGCAAACATGTAGCAGTTGGGTGCAGTCCCGAGCACTTGGAGGCAGTAGCGGTTAGACAGGATTCGTCCCTCCCGGTATTGGGAGTAGATATCGTGCTGTGTCAGAGAGCCATTACGCAAAGTCCCTGGCCAGGGCAAGCGAGATTTGCTGGTAGGTTCCAGTAGTTTCTCAGGGTGTAATGGGCTTCCCTCCGACACGACTTATACCGCTATTAGGGGACTGACGCTTGCCGCCCCCTAGGCCCGATATGCGATAGTCTTGGACGAACGGACCGGACTGTATGGAGATTGTCACATCAGACTCAGTAGGAGTTCGGATGGGTTTCCTCATCGGCCTTCTTATCGACAACTACCTGGGGACCGTTACGTACAGCTAGTGCCGCTTGCGGTCTGTGGTTAAACCCACTGCCAGCGTAGTAGTCGAGTCTCTAGAGTCCCACACAGAGAGTTTCCTACTCCAGGCGAAACGATATAGAGGTCGCATGGTTTTGCGACAAAGGGTTCGGACGCATACGTGCGTTTACGCGCGTACGACTTTCGGACAGTTTTTACCAGTCGGCTTTGGTTTAAGCCAGTTACTGGTATCCGGTTATTGGATTTATACAGTCTAAAGTTTTTCCGTATTTTTACGGATCGGAGGGGCGTTCTCGTAATTACTCGAGAAGCTTCTAGAAGATGGTGACTAAGGAGGGTTATGTGTCATTTGCATTAAATGAGTTTAGTGAGTCATGAGGGTGATTCATGCATATCATTAATGCATGATAAATGCTTAGTGAGTCATGACAATGAATCACCATTAGATATTTGTGAAGCATGCTTATTCATTATGAATTATTCTTTTTTCATAAATAATAATGCTTCATATTTATTATGATAGATTTACTATTCTCATTTGATATTCATTCTCACCTTCTCTCTCCTCAAGCTCTCCCTCTTCAAAGACTAATCCTCCCTTCTCATGAGTTGAGTACAAGGGTTAGTAAGACTAATCAATCCATAACCATCACTCTATTTCATCCTAGCTTCTTTGATTAGCAATCCAAGAAGGTTAGTTGCCTCAAGTTTAGAGGTTTAGCTTGGAGTTTTGCTCTCGGGTGGATCGTCTACTACCTAGAGAAGGCCGAGGAGGACGAGGAGATCGTAAAGACGAAGGACTTGGTTCGATAGGTATAATCCCTAAACATAGTAGTTTAGAACAACTATATGTTTGGTTAGTTATCGTTTAGCTTCGATTCAAGCGGTTAGTCGATGTTTGTTCACTAAACAAGTTCGTTTTTGAAAATTCCGCCTCCCCACAAGTATTGGGGTGTAGTACATCGACTTACAGACCTAAGGCCGACCTCCCACGTCCTTTCAGGATTCACCAACCACTCCATCCCGGCGGAAGGGGTAGTCACTCTGCAGTTTAACGTCAGGGAGGCCGGCCGCACGCGAACAGTGCCTGTGGAATTCATCGTAGCAAGAATCCCATCGGCCTACAACATCCACCTCTGTCGCCCAACGCTGAACTCCCTCCGGGCCCAGATATCGACCTACTACCTAGCGATGAAGTTCCCTCTCGATCAGGGAGGGATTGGTCGGATCTATGGAGACCAGCGGATTGCAAAGGTATGCTTCACCGCGTCATCTTCGTCTGAGCAGCCGACCGACGATGTCGAGGCTGAAGGCAACATCAGGGGTTCTCTGGACACTCGAGACGAGCAAAAAGAGGTCCGAGGAACCCCGGTCGAACCACTGACAGAGGTCCCCCTGGTAGAAGGGGACGACGAAAAGATCGTCCAGATCGGATCGCTTCTGACAGGAACTCAGCGAGACGACCTAGTTCATTTCCTCAGGAATAACTCCGACGTGTTCTCCTGGGTGCCTGCTGACATGCCTGGGATCGACCCCAAAATCATATCTCACAAGCTCAGGGTTGATCCTACGGCCCGACCCGTCAGGCAGAAAAAGCGAAGCTTCGCCCCGGTCAAACAAAAGGCTATCGAAGACGAAGTGGATCGGCTCCTCGCCGCCAACTTCATTCGGAACGTACCCTATTCGGAGTGGCTGGCGAACGTAGTCCTGGTCAAGAAGTCAAGCGGGATGCGGCGCATGTGCGTCGACTTCACCGACTTCAACAAGGCCTGCCCCAAGGACAACTATCCCCTACCTCGGATAGACCAGCTCGTCGACAGCTCGGCAAGCCACGAGCTATTGAGCTTCATGGATGCCTTCTCCGACTACAATCAGATCCGTATGAATCCGGCAGACGAAGATCTTACCGCATTCACAACGGACCGGGGGGTATACTGCTACAAGGTGATGCCCTTCGGCCGCAGGAACGCCGGAGCTACGTACCAACGGTTGGTCAACCGCGTATTCAAGCCACAGATCGGCAGGAACATGGAAGTTTACGTCGACGATATGCTCGTCAAATCAGTCTCGTCGACCGACCACGCCAAGGACCTGGGCGAGGCCTTCGAGGTACTCCGCAAGTTCAAGATGAAACTGAACCCCGCCAAGTGCGCATTCGGGGTCACCGGGGGAAAGTTCTTCGGTTTCATGGTCACCCACCGTGGGATCGAGGCTAACCCAGAAAAAATCGACGCTATCCTCAACATGACCGTGCCCAAGACCAACGTCGAGATCATGCGACTGCAGGGCGGGTAGCCGCTCTGAGCCGTTTCATGTCGAGGTCTGGGGAGAAGTGCCTCGCATTCTTCAAAGCTCCAAGGAAAATCCCGAGGTTCGAGTGGTCAGAAGAGTGCCAGACCGCCTTTGACCAATTAAAGAGGTACCTTGCGACGCCACCGCTGCTTACCGGACCAGTTGAAGGAGATGAGCTATCACTGTATCTGGCAGTATCCGACCAAGCAGCAGGCTCAGTGCTCATTCGAGAGGTCGAAGAAGTGCAGAAGTCGGTATACTACGTGAGCCACGTCTTCAAAAACGCATAAACGGGGTATCCGGCCATAGAGAAGATCGTCTTGGCACTCATTGTGGCCTCAAGGAAGCTACGACACTACTTCCAGGCGCACACCATCCTCGTTCTCACCAAGCACATGCTGGGGGCTATCCTCGCCTCACCCGAATCCTCGGGCCGTTTAGAGAAGTAGAGGTGGGAGCTGTCCCAGTTTGACATAAAATACCGTCCGAGGCAGGCCATCAAGGCACAACCCCTGGTCGATTTTATCGTCGAGTGCACCATCCCCAGCAAGGAGCCGGAGTCCACGCCGAACCTCGCGGCTTAACACCCGATCGTGGGGAGACCCGACTCGGTCCCTGAGTGAGTCATTTACGTCGACGGGTCCTTAACCAAGGAAGGCTGTGGCGCCGGCCTCATCATTCGGGGCCCGAACGAGGCAGAAATGGAGTACTCTCTAAAGCTCGAATTCAAGGCCTCAAACAATGCGGCAGAGTACGAGGCCCTACTGGTTGAACTGCGCATGGACTCCGGGCTGGGTTGAGAACAATTCGAATCCGCAGTGACTCAGCCCTAATCGTTGGCCAAGTGACCGGCCACTTCGAGGCTCGGGAACCTCTAATGGTGAAGTATCTGGCCGAGGTAAGAAAACTTCGGAAGAACTTTGATGAAGTCCAGGTAGAGCAAATACCCAGGCAGCTCAATGCCCAAGCCGACGCCCTGAGCAAGCTGGCTTCATCCTACTCGGCCAACAATAAGCGATCTATCCTCTTCAAGACCTTGCCACGGCCCAGCGTGGAAGACGGGGCGACAATACTTCATGTAAACACGGCCCAACAAGAAGGCCAAGACTGGAGGAAGCCCCTCGTGGAATTCCTAAGGGAAGGTACGCTCCCAGAAGATCGGAGCAGCCTGCCGTCTCCGAGCCAAAGCCCGTCACTTCGTCTGGAGCAACGGGAACCTTTACAAGAAGTCCTTCACTCAGCCCCTGCTCCGGTGCGTCGACCCCCGCGAAGCCGACTACGTCCTCCGAGAAATCCATGAAGGGGTCGGCGGCGCACACCAAGGGGACCTTACCTTGATCCAGAAGGCATTGTTCCAGGGGTACTACCGGCCAACTATTCACCAAGACGCCCAGAAGATCGTCAGGAGATGCAAAAGTTGCCAACTCCATGGAAGCATACCTCGCCTTCCGGCTACCGAGCCAACCGCCCTAACCTCCCCGTAGCCATTCGCCCAGTGGGGATTGGACATGATAGACCAGTTCCCTACCGGTGCGGGCGGGCACAAATATGTCCTCGTCGCAGTAGATTACTTCACGAAGTGGATTGAGACCGTCCCCATCAGGAAACTGGATGCTGCCACGACCATCAAGTTCCTGCAGAACAACCTGATACTCCGGTTTGGCATCCCGAGGTGTATCATCACTGACTACGGGACGAACTTCGAAAACGAGAAAGTGAAGGATTTCTGCAATGAATATCATATCCTCATGAAGTTTGCCGCGGTCGCACATCCCCAATGCAACGGGCAGGCCGAAGTTGCTAACCGAGATGTTCTCCGAGGTCTCCGGACCCGCCTAGAAGGACGCCAAGGCAGTTAGGTCGAGGAACTGCCCTGGGTCTTATGGGCCCTGCGCACGTCAAAGAAGACCCCCACCGGGGAAACCCCTTTCAGGCTTTGCTATGGGACCGAGGCAATGGTCCCAGCGGAGATCGGGATACCCAGTCGCCGGGTTGAACACTTCGACAACGAAGTAAAAACCACGGCACTACGGACCAACCTGGACATCTTGTTGGAGAAACGAGATCGGGCTCAGATCAGGGCTACCGCCAATCACCAGCAAACTGCCCGATACTACAACGCGTGGGTCAAGCGTCGCTCCTTCAGGACCGAAGATCCGGTCCTATGGCAAAACGAGTTCGTCGATCAAGGCAGTCCACATAAGTTTTCCCCGAAATGGGACGGTCCTTTTCTCGTCTCCGAGGTACTTCCCGGCAGAGCCTACCGCTTACAGGACGCGGACGGGCACAAGTTTCCACGGCCTTACAACACTGAGAAGCTCAAGCTGTACCAGTGAAACGAATACCTACGAGTGTGTACCTCTCCTTTCACAAAGACAATGTAAATTTTTCTAAAAAGTCCTTTCCATTCAAATAACAAGAAGGGAACGCTAGAACATTGCAAAAGAAGAGTCTTATTCATCCAAAAAGGTACTATGGGCTCCTCAGCCTTATAGAAAAAGATAAGGTTACAACAAAGGTGGAACGGGATCAAGGAAGTACTCCTGGTGATACTCAGAGTAGATTTCTGTTAGCTGGGCCTTCGCCGCTATAACCCGCTCCCACCGACGTAGCGCGTGGACCCGAGACGCCACAGAAGCACCCGACGCACCGCCCTCTGAACCTCGGCCCACGACGTACCTCATCTTGAAACACTCCAGGATGAGAGCCAAGGATCGATCGTGCCTGGCCTTCGAGATGAGGCCGAACAGGAAGATCGAACGCACCTTGTCGAGCGCTTCGTCCAGAAGGTCCTCAGTGAAAGGGTTGTCCATACCCGGGGACCCCCTCCAGATCGCGTACATCAGCATCTGAAGCAGGGACGACCGCCGAGGGAGAAGCCGGCCAAAGTGATCCTCTAGGCGCTGAACCACTCCCCGGTGCCCATCCTCGGTCATAGATTGGTCATACAAAGCGACATCATCAAGGGAGATGATCTCTTCGATCAAATACACGCGCCCGGTCATCTCAAAGAAAGCGATGCCGGAGGAGCTGCCATCTTCCTCTCTATTTATAACCCCAAGCAAATCTTCAAGGACCCGGATTCTCATGCATACCGGCGCGAATCTTGGGAATCGAGGCAGCTACTCCAATGCCACGTCGCTACGTGGCGATACTGACGCGGCTTCACGAAACTTTCCGCCTTCCCCCCGTACGTCCCTGACACATGTCATCCGTGACTATTACCCTTCCCGATGTTCACACATCTGGAGGGTCGGCAAATTATTGTGCAACCGGGCGTCAACCCTGCTCGGTCCGTCCTTAGCAGGCCTCTTACGGCCCCTCCCGCGCTAAGGATCGAAGCCCTCGCCAAGAGGCAACCGGGCCCGCCCTTGCTCGGTTATCCCTGGCTGGTAGCTCCCTACCCCAAAGCGCCAGGGATCAAAGCCCTCACCAAGAGGCAGCCGAGCGGCTTCCCTGCTCGGCTATTCCCGGCCGGTAGTTCCTTACCTCGCAATGCTAGGGATCTAAGCCCTCACCAAGAGGCAGCCGAGTGGCTCCCCTCCTCGGCTATTCCCAGCCGGTAGTTCCCAACCTCGCAACGCCAGGGATCAAAGCCCTCGCCAAGAGGCAACTGAGTAGCTTCACTGCTTGGTCCATCCTTAGTAGGCCACTTACGACCCCTCCCGTGCTAAGGATTAAAGCCCTCACCAAGAGGCAGCTGAGCAGCTTCACTGCTTGGTCCATCCTTAGTAGGCCCCTAACGTCCCCTCCCGCGCTAAGGATCAAAAGCCCATCCCAAAGAGACAGCCGAGCAGATACCCTGCTCGGCTATCCCCGGCCGGTAGCTCCCTACCTCGCAACGCCAGGGATCTAAGCCCTCACCAAGAGGCAGCCGGGCGGTTACCCCGCTCGGCTATCCCTGGCTGGTAGCTCCCTACCTCACAACGCCAGGGATCAAAGCCCTCACCAAGAGGCAGCCGAGCGGCTACCTTGCTCAGCTATCCCTGGCTGGTAGCTCCCTACCCCACAACGCTAGGGATCAAAGCCCTCGCCAAGAGGCACCGGGCAGCAACCCTGCTTGGCCATCCTTAAGGATCAAAGCCCTCGCCAAGAGGCACCGGGCAGCAACCTTGCTCGGCCCGTCCTTAATAGGCCTCTTATGGCCCCTCCCGCGCTAAGGATCAAAAGCCCTCGCAAGAGGCAACCGGGCCCGCCCTTGCTCGATTATCCCTGGCTGGTAGCTCCCTACCCTACAACGCCAGGGATCAAAACCCTCGCCAAGAGGCACCGGGCAGCAATCCTGCTCGGCCCGTCCTTAAGAATCAAAGCCCTCGCCAAGAGGCACCGGGCAGCAACCCTGCTCGGCCCGTCTTTAAGGATCAAAGCCCTCGCCAAGAGGCACCGGGCAGTAACCCTGCTCGGCCCATCCTTAGTAGGCTTCTTACGGCCCCTCCCGCGCTAAGGATCTAAGTCCTCACCAAGAGGCAACCGGGCCCGCCCTTGCTCGGTTATCCCTGGCTGGTAGCTCCCTACCCCACAATGCCAGGGATCAAAGGCCTCGCCAAGAGGCAACCGGGCCCGCCCCTGCTCGGTTATCCCTGACCGGTAGTTCCCTACCTCACAACGCCAGGGATCAAAGCCCTCGCCAAAAGGCAACCCGGCCCGCCCTTGCTCGGTTATCCCTGGACGGTAGCTCCCTACCCCATAACGCTAGGGATCAAAGCCCTCGCCAGGAGGCAACCGAGCAGCTACCCTGCTCGGCCCATCCTTAGCATGCCTCTCCATGCCTCCCACGACTAACGAACAAAAGCCCTCACCAAGAGACATCCGGTCTATCTACGTCTGAGCGATCTCCACCCCGACTTCGGGGCCATGGAGATACCGTCTTCCCGCCGGTCTTTGTACATTTGGCAAATGAATAGACTCAACTCGACGTGTAATCGCTAGACGAAGAACTGACACAACACGAAGGCAATACTGTGCAAATACAAGTGTTTACCGACAAAGGAAAATACGCGTGCAAATACGAATGCAGAAAGTTTTTATTCACAAAGCCAAAAGTCTTTACAAGGGTATTGTGGGCTCCCCAGCCTTATCAAATTACCCGGAGGCTTACAAAAGAGAGAGGAGGAAAAACCAAAAAGTTCGGGCCGTAAGCCCAGCCTAGACCTCACCTCCCTCATCACCATCGGCCGGAGGCATGGCCACTGAAAGTGGGACCCGAGCACGGAGCTCACCGTCGGCAAACTCCGAAAACTGCTCCTTGACGGCATCAAGAGCTTTGTTCCATGCAATGGCGGAGGCCTCGCCGAGGTCGACGTAAAACTGGTCCGACCCCTTGTAATCAGTCACCGCCTTTCTAGCCCGAATCTCGGCAACCTCCGCCGCCTGAAGCGCCGCCTCGGCATCCCGCGTGCTGGCATCCCTCGCCCTCTTCATGGCTGCAAAGCGATCGGCCGCTTTCACCAACTTTGCTTCGATGACTCAGTGGGACTCACTTAGGCGGTGATAGGACTCCCGGCACTTTGAGACGGCGAGCTCCGCGATGGCCGATCGGGCTTCAAGGACGGCCATCCTCTCCCTCTCCAGACGCAGCTCAAGTCGTAGATCCTCGGCCTCCGAAGAAGACTCTCCCGCCGGCCTCGTAGCATGGATAGCCCCTTCGGCCTCCATGCGAGTAACGAGGGCGCAGTGCTGAAGGACCTGACGAAAAACAACAGAAAGACTTAGAGACACTCGAACTAAAGAAAGGGCGCTCAAAATAACACATGAGGGAGTACATACCTGCACTGCCTCCTGAGCTATAGCCGCCATTTGGGCCCTCAGGGTTCCCCGCGGAATCTTGCCCTCAGCCGACTCCTCCATACCAGCAAGCAGGCTGGCAGCAATGGAAAGCCCTGATGGGACCACGAAATGGACGTCCCCCTCTTGCATAGGAATCCCCTCCGGAATCTCCGTCGGTGGCGCCCGAGAGACCGTCCTCTTCCTCTTAAGAGGAACCCCGTCTTCTTCCTCTCCTGCATCCCTCGTCTGGGGCTCGGGAACCCGTGGACGCCTTTGGCCGCCACCGGGACAATCATCGGGAGCTCGTGACGAGGCAGATGGCCCCACCGTCGGCGGCACATTTGGTGCGGGGCTCAGGTCAGCCGAAGGCACGGCCGCCTTCCGGCCCCCCTCCGGGACTGAGCACCGAGGGCTCCAAGAGCCCTGGATCGATCCATTTGTCCTGCCAAAGGGAGAGGCAGGCTCGATTCAGAAGGATAAGAAGCAGAAGAAAGAAAAAGAAGACG
Organism: Agapanthus africanus; assembly: GCA_030015575.1. Classification (NCBI taxonomy): domain Eukaryota; kingdom Viridiplantae; phylum Streptophyta; class Magnoliopsida; order Asparagales; family Amaryllidaceae; genus Agapanthus; species Agapanthus africanus. Next base: position 99,580,481 of record CM057346.1, on the reverse strand, counting down.
TCTAACCTGATGGAGAGAAGTCCTCGGGAGAGAAAACGCAAAGATCCGACCTAAAAAAAGAGAGCGCCGAGCTAACAAGACTCAGGACGAGGAAAATTTGTAGAGGTATGGGCCTTGATAGGGACCCCACCTCTATTTATAGCTGCCAGTGTACACATCCTACAGCGACAGTCATCTCCTGCCGAAACGGCTAAATGCATTCGACGGCCATGATCGCTCCACCTGTCGCACGCGCATTGGCCGTACCCCATCAGACGTCAGAGGTCTGCGGCCCGTCGTGTCAGCCAACCAGCGCCCGACACATGGGCTGTCACTTCAGTGAACATACGCACGATCCGGCGCACCCTCTTTAATGCAAAGATCTCACCCCTGATTCGTTGGCATCGTCCAGAAAATACAGCCGATTGCCCAGGGACACCCCCCGATGATATCTTCGGAAAGGAGGTCACCTCGGGTGACCCGGCATCGACCCGACCCATCAGCTGGTCGGGACGAGAGTGGGGGGCTAATGATGATGCTCGATATCGGTGATCTCCCAGATCATAATACGTGGCAGATGACGTGTCCCAGAGCATGCAAGAAAGGACCCACAGTGGCCGACCAGACCACTCCTATGCCCGTCCTACAAACAAACGTCGGCTCACCTCCGAGTCCCCTGCACAATTGGCCTCCTCGGCCTCTTAGCTCATCTCCGGGCTTCCGCAGAACCAAGATACCTCGGCTCTTCCGCTCGTCTGCGAGCTCTCCCGCCGAGGTCATCTTCCTCGGTCTCATCGACCGAACAACGACACCACTCACAGGCGCAACCGCCATCCCACGAATCTCGCCATGCACGAGATATCCGCCAGCCATGTCCCGCGTTCCACGCCATCACGATCCCCCATTAACGAGCCTGTCTCGCCATTAATGGGAGATCCCGCCCATTACGCGGGCGTGACGTCGGGGGCGTAACGGCCGGCGTGATTCTCACGCCTGCCTTCCTGCTGCCACCGCTATATAAACCCCTCCTTCAGACGGTTTAAGTTAGCCATTTTTACTCCACTAAGCCGTTATTCTGCTCGGATTTCCTCTCTAACTTGACCGTCGAAGGGTTCTCGGTGGTACAGCCACCCGGGACTTCCTTGCAGGTAGCTCGGCCCCACCAACCTCAAACCCATTGAGATCCACACACTTCAGGAGCCAGTCTCCAGATCCAATCTCAGCCGTCCATCGCCGCCATCAGCAGATCAGCGGAAGGTAACATTTTGACGTGATCCGAAGCACGTCACGCACTTTCAAAGAGCGGAATATGTATGACCCATGAGTGAGCCAAGTCTTATTCCGCACTTTGTCACGTACAAAGTGCGGAATAAGAGTTGGTCAACTTATGCATATTTAACTTTGCCAGCTGCAGGTGACCCAATCCCTTGACCCTTTTTTATTCCTCTCGCATCTCTCTTTCCTTTCGCCTCTCTATGTCTCTCTCTCCTCGCAACTCTCTCTTCTCTCTCCAGCTATCTTCTCGCCTCCTCCACCTCCGAAGCCATCTTCTCCGGCGATCTCTAGCCCACCTCCTCCGCCTCCGAAGCCTTATCACAACACCCTCTCGAGATCCCCCTCTTTCTCAACAGTGAGTTTTTAAAAAAAAAGTAATTAATGAAATTATTTTAATTTTGGTTTTAAATTAGTTTGTTATGGGTTAGGTTTTTTAGGTGTCAGGTTAGGTTATTTTGGCTTAGGGTTAAGATAATTTAAGGTATTTTAGTGTTAGGGCTAGGGTATTTTGGGAGTTAGGGTTAGGGTAATTTAGGGTATTTTAAAGGTTAGGGTAAGGGTTAGGGTATGTTGGGGATTATGGTTATTGTAATTTTGGAGGATAGGGTGTTAGTGTTATGCTTAGGATTAGGGTGTTAGTGGGAAGGGAGACAATGAGTTAGAGTTTAGGGTTAGGATATTTTAGTGTATTAAAAAATAATAGTTTAGGTGTATTTAGGGTGAGGGTTAGGGTAAATTTCATAAGCACTGGATTTTAATTAAATACGGAATTGAATGTTGTTGTAGAGTTTAAGTTTGTTTATTGAGTTTTTGATAATTTCAAAATTATTGTAAATATTAGGTACAGCGGCAAATGAGGATATTGTGTTGATTTGTTATTATAACGGTACCTTAAACATTGAAGCTTGTGGTGGACCGAACTACGTTGATGGAAAAAGTAAAATGATGAGAGTTAATAAATCGGCACATACAACGCGTTGAAGCGAAAGATTTATACAACCACCCGGATAAATCCGAGAGAGTATAAAATCAATTTGGTATGCAAGATTCCGATCATAAGTCAGGACTACACAAGCATTGAAGTAGCCGATGACGAGGAACAAGTACGATGCTTAGCTTGTATCCTTAAAATCCATCAATACAAGTGTTGGTTGTGAAAGAAGCATTAGAATTGCATCAAGAAGCAGTAGAATCGTTTCAAGAAGCAATACATTCACATCAAGCTTTCGAACCACTGGGGAAGTTTACTCGCATGCTCAATACGACTATGTGCAGTCCCGGAGAGCCGAACTTGCTTGATGACGGATTCAATTCCATGCAAGTTCCATTCCATGGCACGCAGGTTGACTCAAATATGTTTAACTGTGGTTAGGATTTGTATAGTCAGACAATATCAAATCTGTACAATATGGAATGCACAATGGGGGTGGCTAGAGGAAATAGGTAACATACTATATTAAATAAAACTAACGATACTCTTCATATATCGAATCATGGTTAATTGACAAGTGAATTTTAAATTTATATGTCGCGTAAGTCTTCATTTTTTGTGCGGGGGCATATGTGAACACAAAAGTTCAATGCAAGGGAAGTTTGGTGCCGGTGCATCTTTAGAAATTGGAACACCTTATGCGAGACCATTTTCCTCACATCATGTTGAAGAAAGAGATGACCCTGAAAACGAGGAAGATGGTGATGATGAAGATACCGATTGTGAAGGAGGTGGCGGCATGCAAGAAGATAGTATGCGGTACGCAGACCAAGATAAAGTAGACGATCAGTGGGTAGATCAAGTATATGCTAACAACGAATATGTTGAGTTCGAAGAGTCACATCCAGATGAGGCGATCGATGATGCCATGGTACAAGCATATGCTACTGAGGATATGATCATTTATGACACTCGTTGCGTGACGCGAACGGACGATAATGTCGAATTTCAAGCTGGACAAATGTTTGCGATGAAAGAAAAATTAATTGAAGAAGTCAGTGTATGGTCCATTAAAAGGTGTGGGTCATTCAAAACAGCCAGGATTACCAAATCAAAGTACACTGTAGCGTGTGCTAACAATCCAGGTACGGACCCTGGACAATACCCTTGGAAACTTCATTCGATAATTTCAAAATGGTGGTCACATTCGACTGTAATACCCAGCCCCTTTTTATACCAGTATTTGTATTTTGTTACTCTGGAATTTTATTTATTTTATTTATAATTTTATTCCTTCTAAACCTCGAACCCTAATTTCAATCCCTTTTATATTTTCCTCAGCCCAAGCTCTTTTCCCACCCCAGCCCAAAGAATACATATAAATTAAAACTTAAATTCTTCCCTGGCCCAACTCCTTCAGCCGGCTCATTTCTTTTTCTATTTAAAACCCAAAACCCTATACTCTTTCCTTCAGCCCAGCAAACCCAGCCCACTCCCCTATTTTCTTTTCCCAATTTTCTCAGCCGGCCCTTTTCGTTTTCTTCTCCTTATTATTACTTCTGTTCTGGCCCGGCCCATTCTCCTCACCCAGCAGCCGCTTCATCCAACCCGACCCGTAGCACCCTACCCGACCCGCTTCGCCCTCCTTCTTCTTCCCCAACGGCTAGTTTTCCTCCCGCTCACTTCGCCGCACCCCACGCCCACGCCCACGCCCACGCTCATGCACGTTTCCCCTACGACCCGCTCCCCAACGGTCCGCTCCTCATTCTCCCTCACACCCTCGAACTCACCATCTCTCTCCCTCGTTCTCCTTTCTCCTCCTCTTCCCGCTCCCTCTCCCGACCCACGCCCACATCACACCGTCGCCGCGCTCGCCTCGCCACCATCGTCGGCATCGCTACTCTCCCCTTTCTCCTCCCTCCTCTCTCCAAAAACCCCGAGCTCCCTCTTCTTTCCTCCTCCCTGTACCCATCACCGGCCACCCTAACCCATTGCATCCCCCCCGAACTCCCCCTCGTCATCGCCCTCATCTCCTCACCTCACCACTCCTATTCACCCCAACGCCTACACCACCAAGCTTCTCCTCCGACAACCACTCTCTACACCCCTCTCATATTTCCCTCGCTCCAACCTCTGTCCCCTCGCCGACCCCTTCATCACCGCCGCCGACTACCACCGAGCTTAACCCTCGCAGCCCCGACCTCTTCATCGTCGTCGACGCCCCCCGCAACTTCTCTCTCTCTCCCTCTCTCTGTTTCCCTCTGTCTCTCTCTCAAACTCTCTGTCTCTCTCTTTCTCACTCTCTCTCTCTAATTCTTTCTCTTTGTTTTCTCTCTCTCTCTCTCTCTACACTTCTCTCTCTCTCGCCTCGTCTCACCCAATGCCCTAGCCGCAACAGCCCGTCACCAAGCTCGAGCCAAGCCCAAGCCTAGCCGAGACTCGTCGTGTGCTTGCTACTCCGTGCCCGTGCCGTGTCACGACTGCCTTCGCTACCGTGCCATCAATTCATCGTTTCCAGGCAAGTACTCTTACTTGCTTACATGCTAATTTATTCGTATTACGAACTAAAATCGTATAAATTTCATATTCACAATACCCGATAGATTATATAATATACCTGTTCGATGCATGATCCCAATGAGATTATTCATCTATTTTAACGGAACGGGATTGTTAATGTTGGCCCATGTAGTGACGAACATCTTGTATAAGTTTCATTGGAAAATACGACTGTTAATGACTAAAACGATTAACCCCAAGTATACCAGTAAAACTGGAAATTTCTCGTATCTGAAAATGGTTAAAATCACCGTAAATTATGTACATACTGGAATGATGCGTTCGAGAGCTTACATCGAAGCTGACTCGACGAACTATAACCCTATGCAAATTTCTAATGATTCCTGTACTTAAATTGTGACAATATTTGGATCGGAGTGCGACTCTGGACTGCAGTCCAGAGCGACTCTGGTTACTGTATGCTGTCCCGTGATTTGTACCACCTTGTTTTCCTTAACTCGTATGTTGCGTAACTCCACTGTTTATTAAAGGTGAAACTGTTAGCTAGATATCACAAGTGGTTTCATTCTGTTTCGTCATCGTTTGTTGTTTAATCTGTAATTTGAAAGATCGGGACGTATAACAGTCCCAACAGAATCAGAATTGACATACTAGTATTGAACAGTATATAACTCCTGACATACAGACGCGATTGAGAATCTGTCTATTGAGTTGAAAACCTTACTGAAAACCCTAGATTTCATTCAACTATAGCGTCGCTAAACTCTGATCCCAACTGGGATTAAAATGCGTTGCGAAATGGACTTCTGATTCTGAAACCGGATTTCCAGCAGTGAACGCTTAAAATGAAATGGCCATATCTAGTGATCCTGAAACCCGATTGACGTGAAACTAAATTCGATGGATAGATAATCACACAAACTACTTATCCCCTGTTCATTGTTTCGCTAAATTTTGGCATATATTATTTATGATAAATTATGCAAGTAGTAGAATACCGATTTATGACATTTTAATCATGCTTTATATACTGTTTTCTCATCATATCATACATATGTCACTGCGTTGATAACCTAGTGATCATGTGCATTACCCAGTGTTAGGTATTAGTGATGATTGTGGCAAGTACGTTAGTGTTCGTGTATAAGTGGATAAGTGAAAGTGACACGTACTTGTACACAATCAGTGAACCCTATTATTCTATTGCATTGTCGACGTCTGTGGGACGCGTGTAAGTGTGACTATAAGTGGTATGGAACACTTATGGAAGCTCTTGCATGGGTGTCACAGATAAGACACCAGACACTGCCCATTTATCTTGGGTATTAGTCAGGACGTGCTTGATGGAGATCCTGTCTCCAGTTCTCGCGCAGACTTGTCATGGACCGACCGGTATTTGAGGTTATGGTTGGCGTTTGATGTAGACTACGGGGTGTGGGGTAGTTTGAGTGTGAGTTCAACAGAATCTCGGTAGTCCCATGCCGGCTTATATATATGGAGATATATGGAGATTTACAGGGTACATGATTATTACCGTGAGTTACATTTTGGGCCCGTGGTCCCTTGCCCTTGGGTCCTACCCTTGGGTGGAGAACATTCACGAGTAGTTGACTCTCACACTTGGACTGACGATAGGCTTAGTGACCTGTACAGTGAGACTTAGAGACTGATAGGGATAATGGCATTGATAAACATTTCTTACTGTGTTGACATACCTGGCATAGTATATTACTGCTTTACTGTTCACCTGATCTACTAGACACTGCATTGGTTACTCCATGTTCATATATTTACTGTATTGGTTTACTGTTATACATCTATTATCACTGTTCAAGTTGCCACCTGCATATATATATATATATATATATATATATATATATATTGCTATTGTGTCGCTCTGACGACCTGAGTATGCATGCTCAGAGTGAGGAGTGGATCTAGCCTGGACCAGGACTAGACGTACATTGCGGACATCCTGATCAGCTATCCAGAGTTATACCCTTTTGTTTTCCATCAGGTCAGTTCTTTGCATTGTTTTGTTTCAGTTACTGCATTTCTCATTACCTGCGTATTATTTATTGATTACCACGTAAAGCTAGAAGCCGAAGTGTGACTACGGCAGGATATTTCCTTGATCGTAGGAGCATGGCTGGCCTTGTCAACCCCTCGTATTCCATATTTTGGGAAGCGGGGCGTGAACCATGTCACGCCCCGCTTCCCAAAATACGGAAAACGAGAGATGACTAGGCCATCCATGCTCCTACGGTCAAGGAATAATCCCACCGTAGTCACACTTCGGCTTCTAGCATTACATGATAATCAGTAAATAAAGCACAGTATTAAAGGAATTACATCACTAAATTATTACATTAAAATCCATTGTTCACAAATTACAAATAACAAGAACAGTTACTAACCAAGTTCAATTTCACGATCTCTTTTATGGAAAGCAGTAAAGAAAGAAAGTACACCAGACTAGATCTCCGTGAACTCGAAAGATAGATCCGTCTCCTACGCTGGTCCTTCTACGAGATCTGAGCATGCATACTCAGGTCGTCAGAGCGACATAATAGCAATATTATTATAATGAGGTGAAACATGTAAATGAGATAATAACAATGAAAGTACAAAGCGTGTAATCGCTATATCACTATATGATGCAAAGTATGATCTGTGTCCCTATCAGTCTCTAGGTCAAGTTTGAAATCGTATAGTGGAAAGGAGGATCATGTTTAACAGAAGTCTAGTAGATACCCGAGACAACGGCCCACATGCCCGGGACATAACCCTGTCAGCCGGATCGCTAGATCCTACCTAATATATATATATATCACTGCTCGAATGATCATCCTCTAAATACGGTCCCGCTAAATACGATTCTCTTTCCACTTCGATTTCCCCCTTTTTCCCAGGTTTACACTATTTATGATTTTGATTTAGTCGTGTACAAGTATACCAATGGCACGGTTTTATCACTGTTCACTGTATCAATCACTGTCACGAATGTCCACTTTCCATTGGTGTATTCGTCACTCCTAGACCAATATCAATCTCGCACGATAATGCAATGTCCACTGACTCTAACACGCACTAATACTAAGTATATGGCAAATGGGGTAAGATATGTGTATGTATGCCATTAACAAGCCAAGTATGTTATGAACCAATATCCATGTCATCAACTTACAAAATTTGCATAAATTCATATATTCGGAATTTAACGAAATGATACAAATACGACAAATAGTACACTCTGTCAGCAGTTCATCAAAATTAATTTCAGTTCGATCGGATTCCCGGCATTCAAGTTACAGCAGTTTTATTTTAAGTGCTCGCGGCTGGAAACTCAGTTTCTGAACTGAACGTCCGTTTCGCGACACGAAATTCACCCAGTTTGGTTCAGAATTTAGCAACGCTACAGTTGAATAAAATCTAGTGTTTTCATTAGGGTATTCAACTCAATAGATGGATCCTCAATCACGTCTGTACGTCGAAAGTTATACACTGTTTAACATTAGTATGTCACTTCTGAATCTGTTCTGAACTGTTATACGTCCTGCCCTTTTTATTTACAATTTAAATAGCAAACTACCATAAAACGGAATGAAACCACTTGTGTTGTTTATCTAACAGATTCAACTTTAATACACTGCAGAGTTCCACAACATACGAATTCAGGAAACAAAATGGCACGCATTATGAGGCAGTAAATAGTAACCAGAGTCGCTCTGGACTGCAGTCCAGAGTCGCACTCCGATCCAAATATCGTCACAGTTTCAGCACAGAAACCATTAGAAACTTACATGGGGTTAAATTTCGTTGAGCCGGCTTCGATTTAAGCCCTTTAACTCATCATTCCAGTATATACATAATTTATGGTAATTTTAACAACTTTCAGATACGTGAAATTTCTAGTTTTACGGGTATATTTGGGGGTATTCGTTTTAGTCACTAACAGTCGTAATTTTCCAGTGAGATTTATACAAGATATTCGTCAATACATGGGCCAACAGAAACAATCCAATTCCGTCAAATTAGGTGAGTATTTTCATTGGGATCACGTATCGAACAGGTATGTCGTTTAATTTTATCGGAAATTGTAATTTCATAACTTATCTATTTGAGTTTGTAATACGTGTAGATTAGCATGTAGCAAGTAAATTACTTGCCTGGAAACGTTTCGTGGATGTACGGCGGCGGTAACGTCACGAACGCGCGTCGAACGGCGTGGATTGGTTTGCACGGCCTCGGCTCGCGATACGGATTTGACGTCGGAGCTGCCCGGAGCCGTTGCACGGTCACTGGAAGTTGAGGGGGTGCTTAGTGGTCCTCTGCGAGTGCGCTGGGGTCGACGACGGTCGACGGCGGCGCCCCGGTGATGAGCAACGGGGTGTCGGGTTATGTGTGTGGGTTCTTGGGTTTTGGTATTTTTGAAGAGAGAGAGAGTAGGGCTCGGGTGTTGTCGTGAGCGAGATGAGGCTGAGGAGAAGAGAGTGTAGAGGTCGACGACGAGATGGGGGATCGCCGGCATGAGGGTGTATGGTGGTAGTCGAATGGGTGCAGGTGAAGCTCGGGAGTACGGGGTTGGGTGTGTAGGGGTTCTAGGTTGGTGGAGGAAGATGGAGGAGGGTTCTGTGGGTGGAGGAGAAGCGAGGGATGATGAATGAGGGGTCGACGAGGAGGTTCGCCGTCGTTGGAGGGAGTCAAGTGCAGTGGGTTAGTGGGTTTTCGAGAGAGAGAGAGGTGAGGAATTTTGAAAGTGAGAGAGAAGTGAGGGTGTGAGGGAGATAGGGGAGACGAGGGGAGGAGATTGAGGGGATCGCGAGGGAGTAACGACAAGGCGTGAGCGTGGGCGTGGGCGTGAGCTGCGGCGAAGGAAGCGGATCGCGAGCGGGAAAAGTTACCGTTGGGGAAGAAGGAGGGAGTAAAGGCGGGTCAGGTCGGGTCAGGAGGGAGTTGGGCTTGGAGACGGGCTGGGCTGGGGAAGTTTAAATTAATTGTTTAATTCCCTTGAATTTTTTTTTATAGTGGCTCAGGAGGGGACGGGCTGGGCCGAGGAGAAGGAAATAAAATAGGGAATTTGGGAATGGGCTGGGGTTTTATTTTATAGACACGGGCTGAGGAAAGTTGCTGGGCCGGGGTTAAATGTTTAATTGTTTTCATTTTGATGGGGAAAATTCTATGGGCTGAGGGTTTTTATAGAAAGAGAATGATTTATTTAGTTTGGGTTTTGTTTTAGGTTTTAAAATAAATTTTGGGTTTTGAGTTTTAGATTAATTTAAATATTGGAATTTAAGCAACCACTTTCCTACAAAATTTTCGAGGGAAAAGAAAGGAAAGCCCGGGGATATTTGGAAAATTAGAAACTTTTATTGAGATGGAAACGGGGATTTACATCATACCCCCCCTTACAAAAATTTCGTCATCGAAATTTAACAAGGATACAAGAAAAACAACAGGACTACACAAAGAGATGCGGAAAACGTGTGCGGATATCTTCCTCCCGCTCCCAGGTGGATTCCCCTGGGGAACGACCGCCCCAAAACACTCGGACTAACGGAATGACCTTATTCTTCAGCACTTTCTCTCTACGGTCGAGGATGGTAGTAGGCTGCTCCTTGTACGATAGATCGGTACCCAACACTAGCTCCGAATAGTCCAGGACATGGCTCTCATCCCGAACATAACGCCGCAACTGTGACACGTGGAAGGTATTGTGCACACCAGCTAGCGATGGAGGCAAGGCAAGTCGGTAGGCCACCTCTCCTACTCGCTCTAGCACCTCAAAAGGTCCGATAAAACGGGGACTAAGCTTTTCCCGACCTCCGAACCTGATAACTCCACGGGTAGGGGAAATCTTCAAGAACACGTGATCTCCGACTTCGAATTCTAGTGCCCTCCTGCTGGTATCTGCCCAACTCTTCTGTCGATCCTGAGCCGTCTTAATCCGCTGCCTGATTATTTGGACCTTGTCGACTGTCTGAACAATGAGTTCGGGGCCCAGTAATCTTCGTTCTCCCACATCATCCCAACATACTGGGGATCGACACTTCCGCCCGTAAAGTTCTTCAAAAGGAGCCATCTGAATACTAGCCTGATAACTATTGTTATAAGAAAACTCGACTAGATGCAGATGGTCCTCCCAGGAACCCTGAAAGTCCAACATACAGGCTCTCAACATATCCTCGAGCGTCTGAATCGTACGCTCGGATTGTCCATCCGTCTGCGGGTGATAAGCTGTGCTGAATTTGAGGCGGGTACCCAAGCTCTCCTGTAGGCTCCTCCAAAAGTGCGACAAGAATCTGGTGTCCCGATCTGACACAATGCTGACCGGAACACCGTGAAGTCGTACAATCTCCTGCATATATCTCTCTGCCAGTGACTCTGTCAACTGTCCCACTCGGAATGGTATGAAGTGTGCAGCTTTCGTGAGGCGATCGACGATAACCCAAATGGCGTTATTGCCCCTAGGGCTCCGTGGTAAGGCCATCACGAAATCCATGGTAATGTGCTCCTACTTCCATTCTGGTATCGGCAGTGGTTGTAACAATCCCGCTGTCCTCTGATGCTCCGCTTTCACCTGCTGGCATACCAAGCACCTGGATACGAACCTCGCAATTTCCCGCTTCATTCCGTTCCACCAAAAATGCTGCTTTAGGTCCCGATACATCTTCGTACCTCCCGGATGCACAGAATAAGCTGAACTATGCGCTTCAGCCAGTACTTCCTCTCGGACATCTCCCTTGGGTACGCAGAGTCTGCTACCGAATCTCAGAGAGCCATCTTCATGTATAATCAAGTCCGTTCTCAGCCCGGCTTCTACTTGCGCCCTGAATTTTTGCAATCGGGGATCACCCGCTTGTGCAGCCTTGATGCGATCCACCAGAGAAGACTGCACCTGTAGTTGCCAAAGAAGACTTCACTATAAAGGAATATAATCCGGAGTATCCATGCCGAAATATTGTAGGGGATGTGGGGTACAAACATGCCACATCAACATTTATATGCCAATGCATCTTGCCTCTGCTGAAAAGGTGGCTTGATATGCACCAGATGCCATTCAAGATCAAATGGAAGGGGCATATCAAATTAATGTTTCTTATTTTAAAGCGTGGGAGGTGAGAAGGAAGGCTTTATGCATGATATTTGAGGATTGGGAGAAATTATATCAAACTCTGCCACAGTACTTGCAGGCAATCACAAAGAGCAATTCCGGCACAATCTACAAGATCACCTACGAAAACCTGACTCCAACAGCAGTTCAGTTTACCGGCGTGTTCTAGACCTTTAGACCATCAATTAAGGGATTTGAATACTGTCGTCCAGTTCTGAGCATTGATGGCATACACTTATATGGTAAATATAAGGGGACTTTGCTTGTTGCTACCAGGGTAGATGCAGTTGGAGGGTTGTATCCTTTAGCGTTTGTGGTTGTCGGTAATGAAACTGAAGCAAATTGGGAATGGTTTTTCGCATGTATTCGTATGTATATCCGTAAGCCATCGAGAAATTACTCGGTTGTCTGATCGGATGAAGGGACTTCCAAGGGCACTAGCTCAGGGCTAGCGTACGCCCTATTATCATCGTTACTGTTTGAGGCATATCAGAGCTAATTTCTCGAAAAAAATCAAAGACGAATCATTACAGATTTTGTTGTATGAACCTGGCAGTGCTTCGGATCCTTTAATTTATGCTAAAAAAAGCTCGTATTAGTGAATTAAATCCAGAGGCAGATACTTAGATTAACACAAGTTTAGGGGGTACAAAGATCCTTGGGCATTATGTATGGATGGCGGTGTAAGATATTGTATTATGACTACGAATTGCTCCGAGAGCTTTAATGGCGTTCTTAAAGAAACCCGTGCATTACCGATATAGGCATTGATTGCTCGAACCTTCTACCGTTTCAACATGTACTTCATCACTTGTCATGAAGCGGTGGCTAAACGGGACACACTGTTCACTCCGAAAAATAAGAGTAAATTGGCAAAAAGAAATGCGGATACGAGACATTGCCAACTTCGTCAATTCTCTAAGCATCATTGGAAAGTGGTAGATAAAGATGGAATTACGAATGACGTCGGTGTAGATGATACTGGATGTCGATGTAGTTGTAATATACCTTTACTACAAAAGTTTCCATGCAAACATGTGATGGCAGCTTGTTCACGAGCTTCAGGGGAGCAAACATATCATACGAGATGTTATGCCGTAGAGAGTATTACACAAAATACTATCGAGAGTTATATGCCCCTTTGTTTAGCCCTGTTCCCGACTAACAACACTGGGAGGAATTGTTAGTGTCTTGTGCTCGCGCCGCGGAAGCCGAGGCCAAGGCGAAAGTGAAAACGATGAATTTAAGCAAGCACAAAACACATATCTGTGTAGGCACAGGCCAATCCTCATCCTCGGGTGGCCTGACGAATACAAACTTCTCCTTCCATTCGTGGATGGAAGAAGGGACAACTACTACCCCTGACCTGGCCGCCCCACCCTTATATTTTTTATACGAAAAGTACACCCAGCTCGGCTCTTACTTGCTGGTGCCGAGGTGATTCTTATAACAAAGGAAGGATATAAGGAGGGTCAAATTGAAGGGGATCTGATCAAGTTTTAATCGGACCAGAAACCCGAGGAGGATTCTCTACGAGTTCGGCGCTAGCTAGCTCGGGATCGACCCGAAAGCAAAGCCCATCCGACAAAAGAAGAGAAGCTTTGCACCGGCCAAGCAAAAGGCGATAGAAGACGAAGTAGATCGACTGCTCGCCGCTAACTTTATTAGAAACCTGGACTACTCAGATTGGCCGGCGAACGTGGTCATGGTCAAGAAGGAAAACGGGAAATGGCGCATGTGCATCGATTTCACGGATTTGAACAAGGCCTGCCCCAAAGACAACTATCCCCTCTCTTAGATAGACTGGCTGGTAGACAGCTTGGCCAGCCATGAATTATTGAGCTTCATGGACGCCTTCTCCGGTTACAATCAGATCAGGATGAACCCGACCGACGAAAAACTTACTGTCTTCACCACTGATCGGGGGCTATACTGCTACAAAGTGATGCCCTTCGAACTCAAAAACGCCGAGGCCACATATCATCGCCTGGTCAATAAGTTGTTCAAACCTCGGATCGACAGAAACATGGAAGTCTACGTCAATGACATGCTCGTGAAATCCATCTCGTCAACTGGTCACACTAAAGACCTCGGCGAGACGTTCGATGTCCTGCGCAAGTACAAAATGAAGCTGAATCCAACTAAGTGCGCGTTCGGAGTCACCAGTGGGAAGTTCCTCGGGTTCATGGTAATCCATCGAGGAATCGAAGCAAACCCTGAAAAGATCGGCACCATCCTCTATTAGTGATATATGCCCTAGAGGCTATTATTGTATCATACTGGATTGTATATTACATATTGGATGCTTGGGATATTTCACAGTTATAGTAACAGTCTTGCTCGATATGGTAGTATGCTACCTGGTTTGATTCTACCTCAATATGTGGATGTGTTTCTTTTAGCATATCGCTTATACATATTGGTAGAACCCTTAGGATCTTTGCTTGACTACTAGCGTTGTGATGCCAGTCACACTTGTGGGGGCTGGGTAGTCTATAAGCACATCATTATACAAGTCCCTAGTCATTGGATTATCGAGACGGGGTATCGATACTCCAGAGTAGACTAGTGTATACGCTTCTCATCCCAGCAGGGGCTATGGTATGTCCTACAGCCATTAGTACGACGTACTGGAAAAGGTATACAGGTGCTCACTGGGTTGTGAGTTGCACTGGACAGGACTCGTCGGGAACTGCTGGTTGGTATTATACCTATCGTCAGGTAGTAGTTCCCAGGTGGCATGAGTACAGCTTAGTCCGTTGACTTGCCATCGCTACTTCGTCTCGAGTGTGTTCCCACTGCACTTACTACCCTACCACGCTCAAAGGAGTCATGCAAACAGGTAGTAGTCGGGTGTAGTTCCGAAGCACTTGGAGACAGTAGCGATCAGATAGGATTCGTCTCTCCTGGTATTGAGGGTTGATATCACGCAGTGTTCGGAAAGCCATTACACAAAGTCCCTGGCTAGGGCAGTCGAGAAATACTGGTAATGTACTCCAGTAGTTTCTCATGGTATATTGGGCTCTCCTCCGACATGATTTATCACGTTGTTAGGGGTCTGACGTTTACCACCCCCTAGGCGGGTATGCGAGTATCTCAGACGAACAGACCGGACTGTACGGAGATTGTCACCGATAGGCTCAGTAGGAGTCCGGGTGAGTTTGCTCATCAGTCTTCTTATCGACAGATACCTGGGTAGCCGTTACGTGCAGCTAATACCGCCGACGGCTTGTGGTTAAACCCACTGCCAGCATACTGTTGAGTCTTTAGAGTCCCATATAGAGGGTTTCTCTGCTTCAGGCAATTGATGTAGACGTCATATGGTTTTACGACTGGGCTTCGATCACATACGTGTACTTGTACACTGATGCTGATCGGGCGGACAATACTAGTGGGCTTTGGTTTATGCCGGATCCTAGTATTGTATTATTGGATTGTTATTGTCTCAGTGTATCCGTATTTTTCGAAATACGGATACGGGTATGTATATACGGTGAAGGGCATTCTTGTAATTTGGCAAGGCATGCTTCTAGAAGGAGCCACCTTATTATTGGTTTTATCCATTTACTTAAATGGATTAATGAGGTGGAAATGGAGGAGACTTTGTGTGGCATGGTGAGGAATGGCTATTTTGATTTGTTTATTAGTCTTGACTTACTATTGTGACATGGGTGCTTTATTATATGGTTTTTTATTCCATGGCTCAATGAGTGAGCCATTCTCCACACTTAGCCATTCTCCACACTTAGCCATTCTTGATGGTTCATTCTAAACTCTTGAGACTTTCTTGAGTTGCTTTCCTCTCTTTCTCTCTTAAGCTCCTCTATCTCCTTCTTCCTCAAAGACTAAATCCTAACCTTCACATGTGTTATGAGCTAAGGTTTTAGTGAGACTAATCAATCTATTAGACATTTTACATCTCCTGGGCTAGTTGGTTTAGCGAACCATCTACCATAGTTACATCATTTAGAGGTTGAAGCTTGGAGCACATTCTCTCGTGGTGGATCATCTTTGACGCAAGAAGGCTGATGGAGCTAGCCCGATCCGATCACCGAGGAGCCTTGGAGAGGACCACTAGAAGACCCGAAGGACTCGATCTTGGAGGTATAACCGTTCTAACAGAGTAGTTAAACCACTAGATAGATTAGCTAGTTAAGGCTTTAGTAAAGATCCTGGAGTTTTAGCCGGCGTTGCGTAGTCAAATATCATCGTTTTTGAAAATTCCGCCTCCTTGCAAACCACGGGGTGCGTGATATCGGCTTACAGTGGTATCAGATCCTACAAAACCTTAACTAGCTAGTTAGCAAAGTCTTTAGAAATTCGATCGCGGAAAAATCCTGAAAACACGATCTAAAACCCCGTTTTCTGTTGATTTTAAAATTTGGTCTAAAAATCTTTTCAGAGGCCTTAAAAATACGTGCAAGGTTTTATTAGAACACTGAAGAAATTTAGGCTCGTGATTCGGTTATACCGCTGTGGAACCGCGGAAGAACAGAGCGTTCTGCCGCCGAGTCGACGCCGACTCGGTCAAAATTTATCCTGTTGTTCTATTGTGTTTATTTATGTTTTTTGGGATATTTTGTTTCTGCCCAAGATATTTTTATGTACAGTGTTGTTCTTGGGGTAGATTCAAATTTGGTTAATCGATCGAAATTCTAAGTATTTTGGCTAATCGGGTTTTCTGTGTTTGATATATGTATACGTAAACTTCCCCTAATTGCTATACGTCGATTAGTTGGGGGTTGCACATATCTGTGATCTGTGTTGGTTTGTGGATATGAATTTTATTGGATCATCATGGATGAATAGCAGGGGATGTGAGAAGAGTGTTTTCTTTTCTTTCATTCAATGTAATTTGTAATATTGATGTACTATTATTTTGAGGGGAACATCCGGGTTGAGGTTGTAGCCACTGTCGTATATTATTTCTTTTACTGTTTTCTGCTCCAAGAATAGACCCAAGGTAGGGTGCACAAACTACCGAGTTCTTTGAAGTGCCGAGTGGCCTATTCATTTTACTGAGGGAGGTTGCTTCACTTCATGAATTTGGCGGGTAGTTAGCCGCATCCGTAGGGGTCTGGGATGGGGTTTGGCTATTCATCACAACCGTGGAATCCGTCTTTCGTTACAGGCTTAAACGAAACGAGGAATTCCTAGTATATCCAATATATTCATCTGTGATCTGCCTATTATTGCATAAGACGAATGAATATATATATATATATATATATAGTAGATGTTGCTTATGTTTTTCACTCGCGCTAGTTCAGTCCACGCTCTAGCGTTAGTTAAGTAACCTAACGGTGTTAGACGGGGCCCAGTGGCGAATGCGGATGGTATAAGCGTATGCTGTATTTTCGTTTCTTTTGCTGCAATGATAGGTTGTAAATGATGGGACTGCATTAACAAAGATTAATGCAAGATAAAACAAACCAAAGCTTAATCGTTGGAACAATTTCAAAACCATTCGGTTTTCTTCAAAAACAATTTTAAATGCGGAGCTTAAACTACTCTTTTTAAAAAGCTATCATGGTTCCTTCGACTATATCAAGTTCACTACGTTCACGGTTTCGCCAAAACCATCCGTAGCCCTCCGTCATTTCATATGAATATTCAGTAGTATTCAAGCTATGTATTTTGACATTCTCCAAGGCATAGTGATTGGTAGCTGCTGGGTATTCATATGTAGCATAGATAGATGCGTTGGTTTGGGACAGTCGTACTACTATTTTGGCCTTCGTCAAGGATATGTACGGGTGGGTTCAAATTAACCTGGATAATGACGGGTAGAACTTGACATATGACTTATGATATGTTGGCCTTCATAAAGGTCATAAGAGCATGGGGCAAAAATCCACATTGGGAGTTTCTAAGGTACTGAAACTTGCTAGTGTTGTATACCATTTTGAGTGTGATAATCATGGAAGGCTTCCTTCTTGGTTATCACACAATGATATTTGGATCCCGATCCTACTATGAGTATGCGCTACTCTTCGAGAGATTTTTCACTAAACGATCAATGCTATAAACCAAGTAGGTGCCTAGAATGGTGTTAGCAGGGCTACGCCTCTAGGGAAAAGAGGTTATGTAATTAAGGAACTTCACGAAAGCGTTGGAAAACCTCCCTCGAAGCACCGACACCAGCCTGGCTGAAAGGTTAAGCAATAATTGTAAAAGTGAGATTAATCCTGACTAATTCTTCTTTTACGGGTTGAGAAAAGATTCGAGGAAACAGTGGGAGCCATCCTGTTTAGATAAACTAATAACCAATCTAAACTTGCAAGAGTATCATGCTAAGTGTTTCTTCTCCCTCTCTTATTTGCAGAGACCACTATGACCGGACAAAGGTTATTAGATAATAATTTGACTGGGCCAAACTATATTGATTGGCTACGGTATGTCCAGATGGCACTTACCTATGACAAGCTAGAGTACCTCCTTACTACAAAACCCCTGCCGTCCCATCTCCAAGTTCCACCGTCGCAGATATGGATATCCGTCTGACATGGAAAAGGATTGTGCGAGAGCCAAGTACCACGTGTTAGCCTCATTGGATAGTGAAAACTAGAGGCAACACGAGAAGCTGGACTTATCTTCCATCTTCCTTCATACCAAAGTTTTATATGGAGAGCAATCTCGTATCGCAAGATATGAGATCTCGAAGATATTGCTTTAAGCGAGGTTGACTGTCGGGTCATCTGTATGGGACCACGTCCTTACGATGATTAGCTATATTAAACAGCTCACGGACCACGGGACCATGTTGGAGAACGATTTATACATTGACTTGATTCCACAGTCCCTACCATCTACTTACGCCCAGTTTATCTTGAATTGCAAAATTCAAGGGAAGGAAGTTACACTTCCAAGTCTTCTCAATTTATTGAGGAACTCAGAGGGCACCCTGAAAGAATTCAGGGAGACACCCGCTTTACTTATTGGGGAATCTTCCTCTTCTAGGTTCAAGGCGAAAGCCAAGGGAGAGAAGAAGAAGACCTCTACCAAGCTGATAAGCGGTGTCAGAAAGATAGAGGGAAAGGGCAGGGCAAATGTTTCGGGGCAAGTAGTAGGGAAGGAAGCATGTATTTGTAGTCACGGGAAAGCGCATTGTCAGAAGGACTGCAGGGCTTGGAAAGCCATAAGCCAGGATTCGAAGTACGTTGTGGCTTCAGCTTCGAGTGTGTTTGTAATTGAAAACTGTCTATCTATTAACTCTACTTTCTGGGTACTAGATACCGGATCAGAATCTCATATCTGTAATTCATTACAGGTTTTAAGAAACTGTAGAGTTGTCAAGGTAGGTGATATGACTCTCAGAGTTGCTAACGGAATGAGCGTGGATGCTGAATCCGTAGGGGAATATCACTTAGGATTGACAAGTGGGCAGATATTGATTTCACGTAACTGTTTGTATGTACCTAGTCTAGTTTGTAATATCATATTTGTATCTTTACTTTCTAAAGAAGGATATGATTTTACATTTGTAAGCGATGTAGTACACATCCACCTAAATCAAAATTTGATTGGGTCAGGTACATTAGATAACGGAATATACGTATTGAATCAAGCTCAGGTTTTCAACGTCTAGAACACACTTAAAAGAAAGTCTCCGGAATTAAATCAGGCTTTCTTGTGGTATTGTAGACTGGGTTACATCAATGAAACACGGTTGACGAAGTTACATAGAGAGGGATATTTGGATCCGTTCGAATATCAGTCTTATGCAACTTGTCAATCATGTCTCAAAGGAAAGATGACAAAGACTCTATTCACTGGACACGGAGTAAGAGCGAGCGAGCTCTTGGGACTCATACACAGTGATATGTGTGGTCCAATGTCTACACATGCGAGAAGTGGTTATTCCTACTTCATTACTTTTACGAATGATTTCTCTAGGTATGGACATGTATTCTTGATGAAACATAAATCCGAGACCTTTGAGAAATTCCGGGAATACAAGAATGAAGTGGAAAAACAAACCGGCAAGAGTATCAAGACACCGAGATCTGATCGAGGTAGTGAATACTTAAGTGCCGAGTTCCTGGGCTACTTAAAAGAGAATGGAATTCTCTCTCAGCTTACTCCTCCATGCACACATCGGCACAACGGTGTATCAGAAAGGCGGAACAGAACCCTATTGGATATGGTTCGTTCCATGAGGAGTAATGCTGAGTTACCGCGATCCTTCTGGGGCTATGCACTAGAATCAACTGCATATCTTTTGAACAAGCTTCCTACTAAGTCAGTGTCTACCACACCATATCAGATGTGGAGTGGGAAGAAACCCTATCTTAAGTATCTTAAGGCATGGGGATGTCCAGCTTTTGTAAAAAAGTAGCATGCAGACAAGCTCGAGGCACGCTCAATATTGTGTAAGTTTGTGGGATACCCAAAGAACTCCAGGGGGTATCTTTTCTATTACGCAGAGGAACAAAAGATCTTTGTTTCTCGGCATGCCCACTTCTTGGAAACTCAATTTTTAGAAAATGAGATAAGTGGGAGCGTAATAGAACTGGAAGAAATTCCAGAACCGCAAACTATTACTGAAAGCATGGTGGAACCAGACGTTTCAAAAGAACCTGACATACCTGCGCCACTCCGCAGAACTAGTAGGCTATCTCTGTAGGGTGTTTTAGTCACCCCATTGAGACGGGAATACGCACGTGCTTGTCAGGCGTACTACAGATTCTCCCTGCCTAGGGTAGGTGGGGGTTTATTGATTGTGGGTATCTGAATCTCCGGTGACCGTGGACTAAGCTGTCGTTAATTACCCCTCGCCTTTGGAGTGAGGGAACCTCCGATTGACAGGTCAAGCTGATCATGCGAACTCAATGTGCCGTGTGCGTGTGTTGTGTTTTGAAAGGGTTTTAGATATATCGGGGGCCTCGCAGAGTTTACGGGGGTCTCGCTACCTGGATAGTGGGCTGGGGGTCAAGAGAGCTAGCAGCCCCCTTGCGGGGTACGGGGCAGCGCCCCGTTAGAATTTTTTTCTAATGGGGGACGTGTTTTGGGTGTGGAGTGCATGGAAAATGAGGGGCGGGGAGTATCTTAAAGACGCGTGCATGGCACGTGGGCGCTAGGCGCCCACGGGTCACGTGCCAGGCGCATGGGCGCTAGGAGCCCACGGGTCACGTGCCAGGTGTGTGGACGCTTGGCGCCCGCGGTTCACGTGAGCGGCACGCGACCGCTGGGCGCTGGGCACCCACGGGTCACGTGCACGGCACACGACCACTGGGCGCCGCGGTCACTTGAGGTGGACGCGAGCGCTGGGTGCCCACGGGTCACATGCCCTGCACACGGGCGCTGGGTGCCCATGGGTCAGATGCCATGCATGCGAACGCTGGGCGTCCATGGGTCACGTGTGTGGTACGCGACCGCTGGAAACACCAACGAAAAAGGGGCTTAGCCCCTGGGCTGGGAGTTGAACTCCCAAGGGTCTTTGGAGTTGAACTCCTAACAGGGATTATATATAAATTTGGAGTTAAACTCCTAAAAAGGGGTTGATTTATGGAGTTAAACTCCAACAGATCTTGAATGGAGTTAAAGTCCTAGAAATCTTTGGATCTTCTTTTGAGCCTCGAATCCTCCCAGAATGGGATTTTTTTGGAGATGGGTATCCTTCTTCTTCCTCTTTGTTGGCTGGATCTTGGGGAAAAAGGAAGGTGAGACTTAAAATCTCCCCTTTTAGGGGTTTGATGGCAGATCCGAGCTCCCCTTGAAGGGTTTTATGATGAAAAGCTATTTATTTTTAGAACAGGAAGGGTTAAACTCTTGATTTAATTCAAAAGAAAAGAAGAAGGTTTAGAACCTTGATGAAGAAGGAGGTACAAACCCTAGAGTTTTTAGAGAATGGAAAAGTTGTCATAGATATTTTCATCATGTTTGCCTTTATAGGCTACACACTTTATATATAACCCTTTGGGCTTTGCCAAATGGCGCTTGTGCCACCCCATCCTTATATGCTTGTTTCTTTTTGCACATAAGCCATGGGTTTTACAAAATTTTGGCTTTCTGCCCATTTACATACATTTATTTCAAAAAAAAAAAGAATTATATTAAAACTAATTTATGGCTTCATTCTTTTTGTCATGGGGCCGGTCCCTTCCATGCTCTGTTCTTACCTGGGCATGGGCCCACTTAGCTTGGGGTTGACTTTGATTTTGACCTTGTCGACCGGGGTGTAAATTTTAACCCCAACAAATTGCCCTCCATCAATAAATGCACACCACATATGTGGGTTGTGTGCACGAAATTGATGGATCTTCTTTCGCGTGGAGGTTGATTTAATCTGGTTCCCGTTTTGATGATGTGGAGGTCGATGCTGCCCTTTTTGCGACGTGGACGGTCGATGCTGCCATTTTTGTGATGTGGATGGTCGGTTCTGCCATTTTTGTGACGTGGACTGTCGGTTCTGCCATTTTAGCGACGTGGACGGTTGATATTGCCCTTTATGCGACGTGGACGGTCGATGCTGCCATTTTTGTGACGTAGACGGTCGGTGCTGCCATTTTTACGACGTGGACGGTCGGTGCTGCCCTTTTAGCGACTTGGATGGTCGGTGTTGCCCCTTTTGCGACTTGGATGGTCGGTTCTTCCTTTAGCGACGTGGACGGTCGGTGCTGCCATTTTAGCAACGTGGACAGTCGGTTCTGCCCTTTTTGCGATTTGGACGGTCGTTGCTGCTATTTTTGCGACGTGGACTGTCGGTGTTTCCCTATTAGCGACTTGGACGGTCGGTGCTGCCCTTTTAGCGACTTGGATGGTCGGTTCTGCCCTTTTAGCGACTTGGACGGTCGGTGCTGCCATTTTTGCGACTTGGACGGTCAGTTCTGCCATTTTAGCGACGTGGACGGTCGGTGTTGCCATTTTAGCGATGTAGACGGTCGGTTCTTCCCTTTTTGCGACTTGGACGGTCGGTGCTACCATTTTTGAGACGTGGACGGTCGGTGCTGCCATTTTAGCGACTTGGATGGTCGGTTCTGCCATTTTAGTGACGTGGACGGTCGGTTCTGCCATTTTAGCGACGTGGACTGTCGGTGCTGCTCTTTGTGCGACTTGGATGGTCGGTGCTACCCTTTTTGCGACTTGGACAGTCGGTGCTTGATTTGACTTGCTCCGCTTCTTGCGGTGTCCAGGTTGAAGTTGACTTGCTCCGTTTTCTACGGTGTCAGTGTTGATTTGTTTGATTTGATTTATTTTAGGAGTTCCCTATCCGTCCAGCGGGACTTTTGAGCTTGGACGCACCACCGGGTGGGACATTAATTTGATCTGTTTGATTTTGCCTTATTTGGCGGGACATTTGAATTTGAGAGGAACTTGGAATTTGGATTTTGTTTGGCATCAACATTGTTGCACTGGAATAATGCCAGGAGCAACTCATCATTTGCCCCGGGAGGACTTGGGATTTGGTTTTTTGGGTCGGCATCAGCATTGCTGCACTGGAATAATGCCAGGAGCAATTCATCATTTGCCCCGGGAGGACTTGGGATTTAGTTTTTGGGTCGGCATCAGCACCGCTAATACTGAAGCAATGCCAGGAGTGCTCATCATTTGCTATTGGGAAAACTTGGGATTTGGGTTTTGGGTTGGCATCAACACCGCTAACACTGAAGCGTAATGCCAGGAGCGACTCATCATTTGCCGTTGGGAAGACCTGGGATTTGGATTTTTTGTCGGCATCAGCACCGCTAACACTGAAGCGAAATGCCAGGAGCGACTCATCATTTGCCATTGCCCGTTAGGGAGCGATGGCTCAGAAGATAGGTTTAGATCCCTATCACCTAAGGCTTTTCAATTTTATGAGCCGTAAGGGTCTCATAAAAGCATTTTCTCCCTAAGAGTCGAGGGGATCTCGCAGGTGTATTTCATTCTAAGAATCGTGGGGATTCCTAAGTGTGATGCTCCTTGGTGAGTCATAAGAATCTCACGCGGGGATTTTCTCCTCACAAGGTCGAGAGGACTTTGCGAGTGTATTTCATCTCTTTTCACGAGTTTGCGCCCTTTCGAGTTTTCGCAAACTCGCAGTCCTGTTGTTTTTACTCACAGAGCCCTTTCGGGTTTTTATCCATGCCCGTTTTGCTTGTGGACATACCATTTTTTAAAGGCCGGTAGGACTTTAAATGTAGTCTCGTCGGTAGTACTTTGGGAGAGATAGGGGTCGTTTACGCCCATGGATTGTATACGGTTTTACATGATGTATGATCTAGACCATAGGGCCGGTGTGCTTAATTCGTCTGCGACTTGGAACATTTACGCATAGTATTTCTTGAGATATCGGCCATTGATGGGTGGCATGGGCCTTTCTCCTTCGGCATTTATCAGCTGATAGGACCCTTCATCAAACACCTTCTCGATGACGTATGGTCCTTCCCGGTTTGGCTCGAATTTTCCCTTGGCATGTCGATTGGGGATGATCGGTCTTTTGAAGACCAACACCAATTCTCCTTTCTTAAAAGCATGGAGACGGGTCATCCTGTCATAGCCTGTGACATTTGGTCTCGGTACAGCTCGAGATTTTGCTGTACTGCGAGCCTCTTTTCTTCGAGGGCGTCGAGCTCTTCGAGCCGGAGGAGCACATTTTCCTCCATCGTCAACTCGTGCTGAACGACCATTCTTAAGCTTGGAATTTCGATTTCGAAGGGGAGGATCACCTCCACTCCGAAGAGTAATGAGTATGGAGTGGACTGAGTTGGAGTACGGTGCGTGGTACGATATGCTCATAATGCCTCGTGAAGTTTGAGATTTCAGTCTCTCTTGTTGGCTGAAACATTTTTCCTCTGGAGCTTGCACAGAGTTTTATTGAAGGTTTCGGCTAGCCTATTGACCCTTGGATTATAGATGGAAGAATATCTTCAGTCTATCTTGTGTTGGGCAGCGAACCTTGAGACTTTGAAGCTCTTGAAAGAAGGCCCGTTGTCAGAAATGATTTTTCTTGGTGTACCGAAGCGGTATAGAAAATTATGCCGGAAGAATATCAGAATATCTTCTATCTTGACTTCTTTTAGCGGGTCAGCTTCAGCCTATCTGGAGAAATAGTCATTTACGGTCAATATGAACCAGTGGCCTTTGGATGACGAAGGATCAATTGGTCCAACTATGTCAGTGCCCTAAACATCGAAAGGCCACGACGCTACCATAGGATGCAACGGATTGGGATGCTTGTGAATGAAATCACCATGGATTTGGCAGAGATGGCATTTCTTTGCATGCTCTTCGCAATCCCTTATCATGGTGGGCCAGTAATATCCAAGCCGTTTAATCTCAAGCCGCATTTTGGGGCTGGACTGGTGAGCCCCGCAGACGCCTGAGTGAATTTTCTTTCATGACTTTTTGGGCTTCGGCCGATGACAGCCACCTGAGCCAAAGTTGGTCATATGATCTGCGGTATAGCATATTATTTACAAACACGTATCAGAGAGCTCTCTTTTTCAGCTGAATCCTTGTAGATTTTTCTTCGGGCAGCTTGTCGTATCGAAGGTACTCTATGAAGGGTTCTCTCCAATCGATCTCGTCTTGAACGATCGAAACCTCTTCGGCAGGATTGTTCTCTTGTTCTATGCTTTTTTCTTCACGCAAAGAGACTGAAGGCAGAATTTGCCGGCTTCTGACTATGATTAGAATTTCGTCTATGTCAGGATCAGCTAGCTCTTTAGCCAGGCGAGCGAGTATGTTAGCTTTTCCGTTCAACGCCCTAGGGACTCTCATTAATTCAATGTGAGTGAACCGTTTCATGAGTTCCACCACTCGGCTTCTATATCGAGCTAACTCGGATTTGTATATCTTATAGTCGCCGCTTACCTGGTTGACGACAAGCTGGGAGTCACCGTAAACTCGTAGCCGAAGGATTTCCATTTCTATGGCGAGCTCCAGACCAACTTTCAGAGCTTCGTACTCAGCCTTGTTGTTTGTGCGAGGCTCGGTGAGAGTGAAAGAACGTCATAGAGTTCCTCCCGATAGAGTGACGAACATTAATTCTATCCCCGCTTTTATCTCCGGGATGCTTGATTTGCCGGAGCTCCTCATTGATGAGGCTCCATCGAAGTAGAGCTCCCAACACGGCTCATCATCCTCAAGGTGCAGCACTAGTTCGTCCGGTAACTCGCAATTGAGCGGCGACCCTTCTGGTATGGGATGAGCAGCAAGGAAGTTGGTGAGGGCTGGCCCTTTTACTGCTTTCTGAGGAGTATAGATTATGTCAAATTCAAGCAGCATGACAGCCTATCTCGCCATTCTACCGGCTAGGCTTGCTTTGGTCATCAAGTGTTTGAGAGGGTCGACCTTGGAGATCAGCATAACCCGATGAGCGAGAAAATAATGCCTCAACTTCTTCACAGCGAATACCAGAGCCAGGCATTGCTTTTTGATCGGGGAATAGTTGTGTTCCGCCCCGACTAGAGTTCGACTGAGGTAGTAGAGGGCATTTTCTTTTCCCTCCTTGTTGTTCTGGGCAAGGATCGCACCGAGTGACTCATCAAGCACGGCAGTATAGAGAATCAATGGTTTATTTAGAATAGGGGCAGCAAACACTGGAGGGTGAAACAGGTGCTGTTTGATGCTTTCGAACGCTTCTTGACATTCGGCATCCCAGACAAAAGGAGCTCCTTTCTTCACAAGCTTTGAGAAAGGCCTACATCTGCCCAATAATTTGAGATAAACCTTCGTATATAAGCAAGTTTGCTTTGAAAAGATCTTAGCAGCGTCAGATTCTTAGGAAGAGGCATCTCCATGATGGCCTTTATCTTGGATGGGTCAACTTCGAACTCTCGATGTCGGACTATGAAGCCCAGGACTTTTCCCGATAACACGCAAAAAGTGCACTTTAGAGGATTCATCTTCAGACCGTATTCCCCCAGTCTTGTGAGAACGGTCCTAAGATCTTGGATGTGATCGGCCTTGGCTTTAGTCTTGACGACCAAATCATCAACATAACATTCGACGACTTTATGGATTAAGTCATCAAAGATATTGGCCATTGTCCTTTGATATGTAGCACCGGCGTTCTTCAGTCCGAACGACATCACTTTGTAACAGTATATGCCAATCGGGGTTCGAAATGCTGTATGCTTCTCATCCTCAGGCAACATTTTTATCTGATTATACCTAGACGAATCATCCATGAAGGTGAACCGCTCGTAATTTGAGGTGTCATCGACCATCATTTCCATGACCGGAAGCGGGAAATCATCTTTCTGGCATACCTTGTTAAGGTCCCTGAAATCGACGCAAACCCGGATCTGCCCATTTTTCTTCTTTACTAGGACAATGCATGCGATCCAGTCTGCGTATTTCTCCTCCCTGATGAAGCCAGCATCGATAAGTTTCTTAGTTTTCTCGATGACCTTTTCTTCCAGCTCCCTTCTCATTCTTCGAGGAGCTTGTTTGACAGGCTTGGCATCAGGAGATATAGCCTGCTTATGCACGGCCACTTCAGAGGAGAGGCCAGGCATTTCTTTGTACGTCCACGCGAAACAGTCGGCGAACTCATGCAGTAGGGTGATTATCTGCTCTTTCATTTCCTCTGACAAGAGTGAGCTGATGTAGGTCGGCCTTGGATTATTGGGCGTTCCTAAGTCAATCTCGGTTAGCTCGTCAAAGGTTGCTTGTCCGCCGTCTTTAAGCTCTCGAGGGGCTCTTCTGGTTCGGCTATCTCGTCGTCGTCTTTTGACCTTTCGTTGGCTTCACCAACTTGGATCATGTAGCATGCTTTGGAATCAGGTTGAATGAAACCTATGCCCCGTTTGTCTGGAATTCGTCCATCGATAAGTGCTCGGACCTCAGGCGGATGCTATAGCCCCTCATAAAACTTCGCTTCGGATTCCGTTTGATATAACCGGCATCTGCACTTTTTAAAGTATTCCTGCATCTCGGGCGCATAATATTGTCACGGCCCGCTTTCCAGTGTATAGGTAGAGGACGCGACGGGTCACGCGACGTATTTACTCAGAAGTAAAAGCGTAAAAGTAAATATAAAATAAAATGTATACAAGAGACAATATGTAAATGAACAGCAACTTTATTTATTAATATTCTTTTTACAATACAACTGAAAAGTAAATACATGGAATAAAAGCAATGCCTAAATAATTGCATAACAGAAATGTAAATGAAATGTACAAGTAACTAGAGCTCCAGGTCGAAAGCTATCTGATCCAAATCCTCGCTGGTGGGCTCTGTCTTCAGAAGGTCCGAATCACTTGACAACATTCCAAACAAAGAAGAAAATGAACGTCGTCAGCGAACAATCGCTCGGTAAGTCCCAAAAGTAAGAAGAGATATAATAGACAGAAGGAGAATGTAACTTTTAAAGTTGTATTATATTGTTAACGCTGTTGTTTGTAGCTTGGTACAGAAAATTCCAGTGTATACGAGAGGAGTCTCACTATCCCGGAGACTAAGGTATACGGAGTACAAGAAACCGTTCAGCCACGGTACAACGGCAATGGAGATTCATGTTAGGTGTCTTATGGTTGCAGTCTCGTGCCACTTTTAATACCTTCCGTACCAATCTACCCCTTATAAACCCCGCGATGTCTTGATTGTATTGTTTGTATTGTATTGTCTTATATTATAATTGTATAAATAGACGACTTGCCGAAACCATGATATCAGTAATGTGACGGATATAATGGATGAACATGTAAATGGAGTATATCCATGGTTCGGTTCAGTCATGTTGTATAGCTTGAATAGATTGAATAGATGGATTCATATTGAATTGTGGTTTTATACTTGAATCACATTCAAGTCAGATTATTTATATTGGGACTCAGTCTGAGTCAGACAATTAGAAAAGAAATTGAAGTCCTGAATTAGGTTTTGATGTTATCGGTAACTGCTGCACATGGACGGAAGGATTTGTGTCTTTTTCCAAGACAATTACCGTATTGATAACACCTTTTGTTAGGTTGTCTACCTTAAATAGGCAAGCACCCATATCCCCGGCTCCCTGAGGCTCAAAAGACCGGTCCCGCTTAAACCTATATTTACTAGGGTCCTTATTGTAATTTAATATAACTCGAGGGGGTTTTATGTAAAAATAGTTTTGGCATAATTTCAAAATACATCTCAAGTATTTAATTATCATCTTTAGAGTTTTCATAGATGTGTGTTTTATAAATGTGAAATTTCTAGTGAATAGAACCTAGTTTGATAGTATATGGTATTTTCTTGAAATATTGTATTTGTGTTGTATTTAGATGGTATTTTCATGTAATAGTGATTCCTTTGATTTAGAAAACGTGGAATGCTTATATAATTAAAATAGATATTTTGCTAATATATATATATATATTATAAAAATAATTTATTTATTTTCTTATAGAAATCTTATTTTCTAAAGAAAAGTGTATAAAAATTCCATCGAGATCGAATGCTCCTTTTGGAGGTCTGCATCTCACTCTACTAAGCCTGAGAATGTGCGATAACCCGTACCATCCCGAACGGGGTCCCCAAAATTGGTTGTAGATGCGTAATTGTATGAAAATGTTTAATACATCTTTTTATAGAAAACAGTTTTGTAAGTTTAGGGTATTTATTTGTAAAGTCGTATTTTCCCGTATTCTATTGTCCCAAAATCAATCGTGCTATGATAGAAATGTGTGTTGTGAGGAGGTAGGTCATTACCTCGTGAACTATCTAAAGGTATAGCAAAGAATAAGGGTTATAATGTCGAAATGAATAGTTTTGTGGTATTTTTCTGTAAAAAATGTGATAAATGTCACATTAATATTTATTTTGAGGTGAAACTTGATTTAATGGTTTTGTTAATGTTTATTAAGCAATATGTGAGAATATGAAGTTATCTTGATTAAGAAAAGTATAGTTTTTAAAGAAAACCGAATCGGAAGTCGGACTAACTCCGCTTCCGTCAGTTTTAGAATTGAAACTTTTTAAAGAATAAGATGAGAAGGGAAAATGGGACTTACTGTCTTGGTGTCAAGAGGGGAGAGAGGGGGTCCTAAAGAGAGCTTCAGGGCGTCGCTTCGTCGCCGGAAACTCCTTGTATTGTTGTCAGAACTTCGTCGGAGCTTCGCTCTTCGCTAACTCCACTTGCACAATATATAGACTTGAGAATTCTTGAGAGTTTTGGCAAAGGCTTGTGAGTGGGTAGGGGTGATATGAGAGGTGGTATTTATAGCAAAAGCTAGGGTTTAGTGTAGTGAATGCGTGTATTAAAATTTGTAATAAAATAGTTTTAAATGTGAATTTTATTGTGCTATGTAAATGTGCAGAGAAAATAAATAATACTGGAGTTATGGGGGGAGTCCAAGGGTCTATGGAAAAATAAAAAATTAAGGTTTGGACATGGGAAAACCGGCGGCACCGGTCCTAGGAGGCTTCTCGGCGGTCCGATCTTAGAGATGGGGGCTCGGATTGGGGCCACGTGTTCTTGACGCTTCAACTAGCCTATTTAACATGTTTGATTATTCTGTAACTTACCCTATTACGTGTGTTGCATGTGTAGACTCTTAGGCTTCTAAAAATTTAAAAGAAAATTAAATAAAAAGATAATGTGGCTGGGGGGATTCGATCATAGGGGCTACGCCACAGCAGTGCAAGGCTTTACCAATGTGCTACAAGCACTTTCTTGCTGTTCTAAATCAAAACAAATACTTATAGCATTCACAGGAATTGTAAATACCCCAATTGTACATTAACTTTAAATGAATTTTATGTACACAAAATTTGGAGTTGTTACAAATATCTTGGGTTTAGGATGGCTCTTATGCCTCTCTCGTATGGAAGGCATGTCACAGATAAACCGTCCGGGTGTGCTATAAGATTTGACCCATTAAACAGGATGCCATTCTGTCCACTTTTCATTCCGGAAACGTAGAAAGTTTTCAGCTGGCCCACGGTGGAGACCGACAATGCATCAAGCTCTTTGCATATCTGCTCTGGCACCCTTGTGACGGCTACGGACCCTTCTGCAACTTCGAAGGTCTCTCGTAGATTTGCTTGTTGCGTGGGGGCCCAATCTGCATAGCTGTTGCGAAGCAGGTTCTCTTCTTCTGATTCTTCAGTGTCATTGCCTAAATGAGGGCGAATTTTGCTGCCGGATGAGCCTTCGATATCAGATTCGCCCGTATCGCTACCGAAATGAGGGAGAGTTTTACGGAAGGACGGACTTCCAGCATTAGATTCATCGGTGTCGCTACCGAAAAGCGGACGCACATGGTTTTTTTTTGCTTTTTAAAGTGACAGCCGGCTCAGATTTGCTTTTGAGTTTCGGGTTGTTCTGTCCTTAGTCCATTGTGGCTTAGCATTTTGGGGGTTCACAAAGTATTGAGAATCTTCATATCGGACCTCATGCACACCGAACGACTGGATGTCTCCGTCAATGCGTCTTTCTTCGCCGTTTTTAGCATACTTCATGCATTGATGGAAAGTTGACGGAACAATGCCATAATCGTGGAGCCATAGCCGCCCCAAGAGAATTTTATGAGACGCTTCGGCGTCAATCACGTATATTTTGCCTTCGGTTTGTAGGTCCCCGAACCTGATCGACAGAGCTATGGATCCCAGAACTTGCTGGCCATTTTGATTGAAGCCTTGAATAACAATTATTTCCCTTGATAGGTATCAGACTTCCATTGACAAACTCTTCAGAGTCCGCAAGTTCATGATGTTCACTGAGGATCCCGGATCAATCAATATGTAATTAATCCGATCACCGTCGCTGTACCCAATTGTGTAAAGTGGCCGCTAATGCTCAGCCGTTCCCAGTAGCAAGTCTTCATCCTTAAACGTGACTGCGGTGGCATGTAAAGCGTACTGGGCTTCTTTCATATTAATTTCCGCAAAGCGAGCCTAATACCGTTCGGGGTTTTGTAGAGCGTGGATGAGAACATCTCTAAGCTCCTTAGATAGGACCAAGGCATCGTAGATGCTCAGGAGAGACAGAAGCTTCCGGAGATAAGCCAAGACGTTGTAGTCTACTGAGGAAGGACTTAAGTTTTCATTAGCCAGTTTTTTGCCATCTTCTTCATTAACCACCTGTTTTTCCTTTCCTTTTAGGGCATTTCCCTGATTTGGCGGTAGAGCCCTGCCGCTTCTGAGCTGGATTTGGTTGGCCTTTGTGGCGAGCTCTTCGTCCTCTTCGGGAAAACAGAGCCGCTCTTCAGAGTCGCTGCCAAGATGGATGGCGTAGCAGGTCACTATAAGGATCTCTTCATCGGAGTCTTCTTCTAGCTCCTCCAGAATCTCAGCCGCTTCTACAGGAAAGAACTCTTTCAATTGAATTAGAGTTCTTTCCTTTTGTTCATAGTATTCGAGGGAATCGATATATTTTTGAATGGTCGATCTCCCTGCAGACTCTTTTTCGCGTCGAGCTGTACTTTTCTTCTTCTTGAGCTTTTTAGATTTTGAGCCTGATTGAGCCGAATTGGCAGCTAGAATGGTGGGCTTCTTCTGCCCTTCCCATTATGTTCTGGACTCTTTCCGAAGTAGCTTTATCATCTTATTCGTCTTATTAGATATGTGCGTACTCCACGGAGGCTGCGGTGAGTCAGTTTCATTTCTCAGGGAAGCGGGTTCAGCTGTCTGCTCCCAGAAGGCTTCAGCTTGTGTCTGTATGAAGTTGGTGGTTGCAGCTTGGTTGTTTACCAACACACTCTTGGACAGCTCGATCTCTCCAGTCTTGTACTGCTTGTCGACCCAGTATTTGAAGATATAGCAATCCTCAATCGCGTGGCTCACTACTCTATAGTACGGGCAATACAGGGGATTGTTGGTCATTTTTGCTTCATGCGGTCTCTTCGACTCCGGCAATTGTAGGCCGTTGTTCAAGGCATCTTTGAATATCATGCGAACCTCGTCCCTTCTGAAAGAGTAAACCTTGTTCTTTTTCTCCTCTAAGGAAGGCCCTTCTCCTCCAAGCACTGGATTTCGAGACCGGTTAATTTTAGATTCATCTGCCTTTCGCTTGTCTTCATTATCGGATGCATTAAAGACATTGGTATTGCTGGAATTCCCGCTTTTACGATTGTCGTCCCACTTGCTTTTCCAAGTCTTGTCTCTCTGAGAGTCCGGGGTAGACTCTTGCTTCGAGCGTTCCAGCATTTGGACTTTCTTGGTCAGCTCCTGAAATATCTTGAGTCCTGATGTACACAAGAATGGGACCATCCAATTGCTGAGGTTCCCAATGAGGAGGCTGACAGACTGGTCCTACTCTAGCGGCGGTTCGCACTTGACAGTGAGGTTGCGCCATCGGGCAATAAAGTCTGTGTTGCTTTCATTTTTCCCCGGCTTGGTTCTCACGAGGTCAGTGATGGAGATTTTGTCACTGACACTCATGAATCTTTGCGGAAACAGAGACTCCATTTGGGCAAAAGTAATGACGGACCCGTCTGGTATGCTTGCGTACCAGTCGAAAGCAACACCGGTCAGGCTATTGACAAACTAACGAAGAAGGAGAGCATCATTTCCCCCTGTATTTCCGTATGATGCTTTAAAGTGGGCGACGTGCTGATTTGCATTTTCCGTCCCATCAAATCTTCCAAACTTAGGAATGCTGTAGCCGCGGGGAACTTAATCAGATCGTACTGTGCGGGATATGGTCGCCCGCTACTGCCAATTTCTTTCTGAGCTTTGGCTTCGGCCACCAATGTTTTAACCTTGCTGGTGACCAAATCCATATCCGATCTTGTGTTAGCGGGATGGTGCTATCTGGGGCTAAGGCGTTCCCAGAAGCGGAATGTGGCCGGCTTTCGTGCGGCTCGCCCAATCTTGGACCCAAAGGGACAGGCATCGATTGCTTCGGATTGTCATCACCCTGCTCATGAGTAGAGACTTATGCTTAATTGGGAGGCGCCTGAGCAATTTGAGCCGTAAGCTGCATCACAACATTCGTCAGGTCGTCAATTTTGGAGTAAAGCTTGGCCATTTCTTTATCTTTGCTCCTGAGCTATTTTCGAAGCTCTTGAAGCATCTCTTGCTCTGCGGTCCTGGGGCGGAAATTCGGTTCTTCCTCGCTGTCCGAACTTGACTCTACATGGACTGAGGGGTCTTTCTGCCTATCGGCTTCATCTAGAGGGTTTTCCTCATCCAGTGGAGGCGGCTGATCTTGTGAAGCGGTAACCACATTCAAGCTAGATCGGGCTTGGGATGTGGTAGCCCCATCCTTGCTCTTGCTGCGCAGGTTGTCGCTGGGACGCGCGCCCGCCATATAGACCATATGGATAACATATCCGGCCATCATTTCATTATTGATAGCTGATTTTGTGGACTACCATCTTGGCCCTTCTGTTTTGGTAGCGGATAATCGATTGGAGATGGCTGGCCTGACCGGATTCATGAGTTGTGCTGGCGCTTCCTTTCTGGATTTGCTCCGCTGTTTTCGCGCGGCTCAGAGCACCTGATAGACTCTTGAAGAGATGGTGTCATGCTTTTTCTTTTGGGGCCGGGACACGTCCCTTTGTGGCATTGTTCGGACCGTTGTCTTCTTGATTCTGGCGGTCATGGCATTTTTCTGAACCCACTTAAGAGGTTCAAAGGAATTGCTGACTTTAACGGCCGACTCAGCCGTCGTCACGGAGTAACCCTGCTCTTGGAACCTCACATGATTCCACATGGCCGAAGTCCTGGTCCTCTTGTTGGCTCGATCCCCGAGCCGCTTCTGCCTTAACTTTTCTGTCTTAAGCACTTGGCAGACTTCGGCTCTTCGGGAAGACGCCGTAGACCGATTGATGGAGAGCCCAGAGAAGATGCCTGCTCACGCGATTGTCAAGGGCAACATCTGAGCTTGCTGGAGCTGCTTTGTGGCCCCATTGGTGTTGACGGTCTTTCCCCCAGTTGGAACAGTGGAGAGTCGTTTGAATACGGATTTGCATTTGGGGTGGGATGCTCTGGCGACCACGACGTTCGGCCTCTTGCCCCTTAAGGTTGGATTGGCCGCTTGGTTTGTCGAGACCTCAGCCAGATGAGCGCTTCGAGCAGGGTAGATGACAACCGAACCAAATTGATAGGGTAGCTCCTCCCATTGCCTGCTGAAACTGACAAGGAGAACTACACGAGCATTGATCTTGACCACGTACGAGATTGGGGTTGCGTTGGTAGCTGAATTCATCTTGGGAGACATCGTCGTTGAAAATTGATTGCTGCACGAAAGGAACATTACTTTAGTACAAACGTCGGTATATATGTTAAATGAGTCCGCATGAATGCTTGACCTGAGATATGGGAGGAGAGAAAGGTCCCTCCGGGCATGCTAGAATCTGTAGGATGTTTTTCGTCACCCCATTGAGATGGGAATACGCACGTGCTTGTCAGGCGTACTACAGATTCCCCCTACCTAGGGTAGGCGGGGGTTTATTGACTGTGGGTATCCGAATCTCCGGCGACCGCGGACTAAGCTGCCGTTAATTACCCCTCGCTTTTGGAGCGAGGGAACCTCCGATTGACGGGTCAAGCTGATCATGCGAACTCAATGTGCCGTGTGCGTGTGTTGTTTTTTGAAAGGGTTTTGGATATATCGGGGGCCTTGTAGAGTTTACGGGGGTCCCGCTACCCGGATAGCGGGCTGGAGGTCAAGAGGGCTAGCAGCCCCCTTGCGGGGTGCGGGGCAGCGCCCCGTTAGAAAAAAATTTCCAATGGGGGAGGTGTTTTGGGTGTAGAGTGCATGAAAAATGAGGGGTGAGGAGCGTCTTAAAGATGCGTGCATGGCACGTGGACGCTTGGCGCCCGCGGGTCACGTGCCCTACACGCGACCGCTGAGCACTGGGCGCCCGCGGGTTACTACATGGCACACGATCGCTGGGCGCCCGTGGGTTACGTGAGGCTCATGCGGGCGCCGAGCGCCCACGGATCACATGCCCCGCATGCGGGCGCTGGGAGCCCACGGGTCACGTGCCCCGCACGCGACCGCTGGATGCCCATGGGTCATGTGCGCGGCACACGACCGCTAGAAACACCAGCGGAAAAGGGGCTTAGCCCCTGGGCTGGGAGTTGAACTCCTAAGGGTCATTGGAGTTGAACTCCTAATTGGGATTATATATAGATTTAGAGTTAAACTCCTAAAAAGGGGTTGATTTATGGAGTTAAATTCCAATAGATCTTGAATGGAGTTAAACTCCTAGAAATCTTTAGATCTTCTTTTGAGCCTCGGACCCTGCCGGAATGAGATTTTTTTTGGAGATGGGTATCCTTCTTCTTCCTCTTTGTTAGCTGGATCTTGGGGAAGAAAGGGAGGTGAGACTTAAAATCTCCCTTTTTAGGGGTTTAATGGCAGATCCGAGCTCCACTTTAAGGGTTTTATGGTAAAAAAACTATTTATTTTTGGATCAGGAAGAGTTAAACTCTTGATTTAATTCAAAAGAAAAGAATAAGGTTTAGAACCTTGAGGAAGGAGGAGGTTCAAACCCTAGAGTTTTTATAGAATGAAAAAGTTGTCATAGATATTTTCATCATGTTTGCCTTTATAGGTTACACACTTTACATATAACCCCTTGGGCTTTGCCAAATGGCGCTTGTGCCACCCCATACCTTATATGCTTGTTTCTTTTTGCACATAAGCCATAGGTTTTACAAAATTTCGGCTTTCTTCCCATTTACATACATTTATTTCTAAAAAAAAGAATTACATTAAAACTAATTTATGGTTTCATTTCTTTTGTCATAGGGCCGGTCCCTTCCATGCTCGGTTCTAACCTGGGCATGGGCCCACTTGGTTTGGGGTTGGCTTTGATTTTGACTTGATCAACCGGGGTGTAAATTTTGGCCCCAACAATCTCATCCGCCCGAGAGATACTACGGTTTTCTCATAGACAGGGATAGAGAGGATTGCATTATCGACGATAATGAGCCAACTAGCTTCCAGCAAGCCATTCAGAGCAGAGACTCGGTAAAATGGCTGGATGCAATGCGGACCGAAATGGAGTCCATGTACACCAACAAAGTATGGACTTTGGACTTTGCTCCAGAAGGGGTAAAACCCGTAGGCTGCAAATGGATTTTTAGAAAGAAGATTGGTATAGAAGGACAGGTTGAAACTTATAAGGCTAGACTTGTTGCAAAAGGTTTTCGTCAAAGACCTGGTTTGGACTATGATGAAACCTTTTCTCCAGTGGCTATGCTCAAATCCATTCGGATCTTTCTTGCCATTGCTGCCTTCCACGACTATGAGATCTGGCAGATGGGCGCAAAGATCGCTTTTCTGAATGGAAATTTGGAAGAGTGCGTCTATATGGATCAGCCGGAGGGATTTATTTACAGTGGGAGCAGCGGGAAAGTGTGCAAATTGCTTAAATCCATTTATGGACTAAAGCAGGCATCGCGGAGTTGGAACATCAATTTTGATGAGGCGGTCAAGGAATTCGACTTTATCAAAAATTCAGATGAACCATGCATATATAGTAAAATTTTAGCGAGAAGTGTAGTATTCCTCGTCCTATACGTGGATGACATTCTTTTGATAGGAAATGACATTCCTATGCTACAATCAGTCAAGGAATTCTTGTCATAGAGGTTCTCCATGAAGGACTTGAGTGATGCCTCTTACATTCTGGGGATCTAGATATATTGTGACAGATCTAAAGAGATGTTAGGACTCTCACAGTCAAGTTACATCCACACCATACTGAAATGATTCAGTATGGAAGATTCTAAGCGCGGTAAACTATCGGCTTGTCACAGAATCACCCTCTCCAAAGAGATGTTTCCCAAGACTGATTTGGAAAGGGCTCGCATGTCTATTATACCCTACGCTTCAGCGGTAGGCTCTATAATGTATGCGATGTTGTGTACCAGACCAGATGTAGCATATGTCCTGAGCGTTGTAAGCCGGTATCAGTCAAACCCAGGGGAGAAGCACTGGATAGCAGTGAAAAACATTCTCAAGTACCTGAGAAGGACTAAGGAGATATTCTTGGTGTACGGTAGGGAAGACCTCCATATCGAGGCCTTCGTCGACTCCAGAGTGATAAGGATGACTCCAAATCTATGTCGGGTCATGTCTTTACCCTCAATGGAGGGGCGGTTGTTTGGAAGAGCTCCAAACAGGAAACCGTTACTGACTCGACTATAAAAGCAGAGTATATTGCTGCCTGTAATGCCGCGAAGGAAGCAGTCTGGATCAGGAAGTTCGTGACAGAGCTTCAGGTGGTTCCATCCATTGTTGATCCAATACCGCTATATTGTGACAACAACGGCGCTATAGCATTGGCGAAGGAACCCAGGTCCCATCAGATGTCCAGACACGTCCTGAGGCAGTTCCACTTGATTAGGGAGATCATTGATTGACGGGAGATCGATGTGCGGAGAATAGAGACAGAGAACAACATTGCAGATCCACTCTCAAAGGCCATCCCTTAGACACAGTTCGAGCGGCTAATCGAGATGATAGGTCTGCGATATGCCAATACATGGCCTTAATGCAAGCGGGAGATTGTTAGTGATATATGCCCTAGAGGCCATTATTGTATCATACTAGATTGTATATTACATATTGGATGCTTGGGATATTTCACAGTTATAATAACAGTCTTGCTCGATATGGTAGTATGCTAACTGGTTTGATTCTACCTCAATATGTGCATGTGTTTCTTTTAGCACATTGCTTATACATATTGGTAGAGCCCTTAGGATTTTTGCTTGACTACCAGCGTTGTGATGGCAGTCACACTTGTGGGGGCTGGGTAATCTATAAGCACATCCTTATACAGGTCCCTAGTTGTTGGATTATCGAGACGGGGCACCGATACTCCGGAGTAGACTAGTGTATACTCTTCTCATCCCAGCAGGGGATATGGTCTGTCCCACAACCATTAGTACGACGTACTGTAGAAGGTATGCAGATGCTCACTGGGTTGTGAGTTACACTGAACATGACTCGTCGAGAACTACTGGTTGGTATTATACCTATCGTCGGATAGCAGTTCCCAGGTGGCATGAGTACAGCTTAGTCCGTTGACTTTCCATCGCTACTTCGTCTCGAGTGTATTCCTACTGCACTTAGATTACTACCCTACCATGCTCAAAGGAGTCGTGCAAACAGGTAATAGTTGGGTGTAGTCCCGAAGCACTTGGAGACAGTAGCGATCAGATACGATTCTTCTCTCTCGGTATTAGGG
The DNA here is from genome assembly GCA_030015575.1 of Agapanthus africanus. NCBI lineage: Eukaryota > Viridiplantae > Streptophyta > Magnoliopsida > Asparagales > Amaryllidaceae > Agapanthus > Agapanthus africanus. The sequence continues at coordinate 99,541,597 of CM057346.1, read as the reverse complement.
GTTGATATCGCGCAGTGTTCAGAAATCCATTACACAAAGTCCCTGGCCAGGGCAGTCGAGAAATACTGGTAAGGTACTCCAGTAGTTTCTCATGGTGTATTGGGCTCTCCTCTGACACGACTTATCACGTTGTTAGGGGTCTGATGTTTACCATCCTCCTAGGCGGATATGCGAGTATCTCAGACGAACAGACACCGTACGGAGATTGTCACCGATAGGCTCAGTACGAGTCCGTGTGAGTTTTCTTATCAGTCTTCTTATCGATAGATACCTGGGTAGCCATTACGTGCAGCTAGTACCGCTGACGGCTTGTGGTTAAACTCAGTGCTAGCGTACTGTCGAGTCTTTAGAGTCCCACACAGAGGGTTTCCCTGCTTCAGGCAATTGATGTAGACGTCGTATGGTTTTACGACTGGGCTTTGATCACGTATGTGTACTTGTACACTGATGCTGATCGAGCGGACAATACTAGTGGTCTTTGGTTTAAACCGGATCCTAGTATTATATTATTGGATTGTTATCGTCTCATTGTATCCGTATTTTTCGGAATACGGATACGGGTATGTATATACGGTGAGGGGAATTCTTGTAATTTGGCAAGGCATGCTTCTAGAAGGTGACACCTCATTATTTGTTTTATCCATTTACTTAAATGGATTAATGAGGTGGAAATGGAGGAGACATTGTGTGGCATGGTGAGGAATGGTTATTTTGATTTGTTTATTAGTCTTGACTTACTATTGAGGCATGGGTGCTTTATTATATGGTTTTTTATTCCATGGCTCAATGAGTGAGTGTATGATATATATTAGCCATTCTCCACACTTAGCCATTCTTGATGGTTCATTCTAAACTCTTGAGACTTTCTTGAGCTGCTTTCCTCTCTTGCTCTCTTGAGTTCCTCCATCTCCTTCTTCCTCAAAGACTAAACCCTAACCTTCATATGTGTTGTGAGCCAAGGGTTTAGTGAGACTAATCAATCCATTAGACTTTCTATATCCCTTAGGCTAGTTGGTTTAGCGAACCATCTACCTTAGTTACCTCATTTAGAGGTTGAAGCATGAAGCACATTCTCTCGTGGTGGATCGTCTTTGACACAAGAAGGCTGATGGAGCTAGCCCGATCTGATCACCGAGGAGCCTTGGCGAGGAGCATTAGAAGACCCGAAGGACTCGATCTTGGAGGTATAACCATTCTAACAGAGTAGTTAAACCTCTAGATAGATTATCTAGTTAAGGCTTTAGTAAAGATCCTGGAGTTTTAGCCGGTGTTGCGCAGTCAAATATCATCGTTTTTGAAAATTCCGCCTCCCCGCAAACCACTGGGTGCGCGACATCGGCTTACATCCTTATCATGGCAACGCCCAAGAGCAATGTTTACATCATGCGACTCATGGGAAGAGTCGCTGCCCTGAGTCGCTTTATGTCCAGATCCGGGGAGAAGTGCATCCCGTTTTTTAGGGCCCTAAGGAAAATCCACAAGTTCGAATGGTCTGAGGAGTGCCAGAACGCTTTTGAACAACTTTAGGTGCATCTAGCGACCCCACCACTACTCACCTGACCAGTCGAAGGTGAAGAACTATTGCTATATCTGGCCATCTCTGACCAAGCCGCAGAAAAGACTTTATGTACCCTCGCGGGGCTTTAGCCCTCTGATTCTTTTCTCGGTTCCAAGACACCGAAGTTTTTTGAGTAAACATAAAATTTGTATCAAGAAGAGGAAAAGAGGCGGTACACTACAATCAAAGACAAGTTTATTTATTCATGAGGTATTATGGGCTCTTCAGCCTTACAACAGTTACAACAAAGGAGGGCGAGGATTAAGGAAACATTGTCGGTGGTACACCGAAGAAAGCTCCTCCAGCCGATCCCGAGCAGCTTCGACCCGCTCCCTCCGAGGGTACCCGCGGACCCTAGAAGCCACGGATTCCCCTGGCGAGGGAGGATCCTTTTCTGCCGAGCAGGAAGCGATGAACAACCTTTGCTGGAAACTCTTAAGAAGGAGGTCCACCGAGAGATCCCGCCTACCCTTTGAGAACAGACCAAGCCCGTGGACCGTGTACATTTTATCGAACGCCTCGTCCATCAGCTGTGGGGATAGGGTATTGTGCAAACCCGGCGATGTCCTCCATATCGCATAAATCAACACCTGAAGGAAATGAGATCTTCGGGGAAGTAAGCGTTCACAGTGGCCCTCCAGGCGGCTTATCACCGCCTCGTACGTTTTCTTAGAGCGATCAAGGTTGTAAAAGTATACGTCATCACGGGAAACGATCTCCCTGATAGTATACATGCGGCCGACCATCTTCAGGGAGTGCGGGACTAGAAAGAAATAAATATACCTTCAGTATTTATAGCCTCAACAAAAATCTTCTAACGGCCGAGATTTACTCGCACAGCGACGCAAATCACGGAATATCATACTTTCCCGATATGGCATTGCCATGTGTCATCCGCGACGGTCACCATTCCCGCCCTTTGCTGGTCAAGGGAGGTTGAACGATGCCTAAGAAGTTACTATAGAGTCGATAAAGCCCTTGTCGCGAGGCGACCGAACAACTTCCTGCTCAGTCCATCCACAGCAAGCAGCTTCCAGCCCAACGACGCTATGGATCAAAAGCCCTCCTCATGAGGCCGCCGAGTAGCTTCTTGCTCGGTCCATCCGCAGTGGGTAGCTTCCTGCCCATCAATACTGTGGATCAAAAGCCCTTGTCGCGAAGAGACCGAGCAGCTTCCTGCTCGGTCCATTCGCAGCGGGTAGCTTCCTGCCCAACGACGCTGTGGATCAAAAACCCTCCTTACGAAGCCACCGAGTAGCTTCCTACCCGGTCCATCCGCAGTGGGTAGCTTCCTACCCATCAATGTTGTGGATCTAAAGCCTTCTTCACGAGGCCATTGAGTAGCTTCCTGCTCGGTCCATCCGTAGTGGATAGCTTCCTGCCCATCAATACTGTGGATCCAAAGTCTTCGATCAAAGCCGCCGAGTAGCTTCCTGCACGGTCCATCCGCAGCGGGTAGATTCCTGCCCTACAAAGAAGTGAATCTAAAAACCTTCCTCACGAGGCCGCCGAGTAGATTCTTGCTAGGCCCATCAATCGGTTATACTCGACGCACGATCGCCTCCTCGACTCCGGGGAAAAGGAGGACACCGACCTTCCTACACTTGGTTATCATTCGACTCGATGCGTGATTGCCACCTCGACTCCGGGGAAAAAGAGGGACACCGACCTTCCTACACTTGGCTATCGTTCGACTTGACGAGCGATCGCCACCTTGACTCCAGCTAAAAGGAGGATGCCGACCTTCCTACACTTGGCTATCGCTCGACTCTACTCGATGAACGGTTAGCGAGTGCGGAAAGGGTGGACACCGGCCTGGCACTTGCAAGATAAAAAGACCTACGAGATAAAAATACTTGCAGAATGAAGATTCAAACAATGAAAAAGTATACGAGCTAAAGTACTTGCACAACGAGCAGACATTTGGGCAAAGGAAAAAGGAGTACTTTATTTATAATCAAAGATGAATACAAGGTATTCTAGGCTCCTCAGCCTTACAGAAATGCCCGGAGGCTTACAAAATTTTAAGAAAAGAAAAAAAATCTTCAAGGGAGGAAGGCTCAGGCCGCCCGCTCGGGAAGGATCTCACCCTGCTCGACGCCGGCATCAGGGACCAAAACTACGACCTCGGGGTCGGCGCTTCCACCGACAGCCTCGCCCCCAACTGTCACCTCGGCGACTTCCCCTTGAGGCGCTTCCTCGGCCAGGAGGTACTTAGCGTGGAGCTCGCTATCATCGAACCCCGACATAGACTCCTTGACGGCGTCGAGGGTGCTATGCCACACGACAGTCACGGATTCAGCGAGATCGGCATAAAATTGGCCGGACACCTTGTATCCCTCCACGAACTTTGCCGCCTGGCTCTCGGCGAGCTTCATTGCGTCCATGTCCACCTGGATATCCCTCTTGAGGGCGTCTCTCGACTTCTTCATCAAGTTGTAGAGGTTGTTCACCTCCTCCAACTTGGCCTTGATGGCCCGGTTTGACTCATCCAGGAGCCGATGAGACTCCTTCAACTTGGAGTTCGTCAGCCCCTCGGCGACCAGTCAAGTGTCGAGGAGAGCCGCTTTCTCCTCCGCCTGCAGCAGTTGGAGGTAGAGTTACTCCTCCCGCGAGGAGGATTCGTCCGCCTTTTTCATGGCCGGGGCTACCTCCTCGGATTCCATGGCGACGAGGAGAGCGCAGTGATGAAGGACCTGAGGAAAGCAGCAAACAGGTTAGAAAGCTCAAACCTAGAAAACAAGACTTAAGAAATTTTAAGAAAAGTCAAGTACCAACCTGAACTGCCTCCTGTGCTATGGCTGCCACCTGGGCCTTCATGGTCCCCTGGGGAATCTTGCCCCCGGATACTTGCTCCATGTTTGAAAGCAAGCTATCGGCGATGGAGAACCCCGAGGGAACCTTAATGCAGAAGTCTCCTTCCTGCACGGGGATCTCGGTAGAAGGTGGCCGAGAGACCGTCCACTTCAGCCTTTTTAAGGGAATTTCAGCGGGCTCAGCCTCTTCCTCCTTTTTTGCCTGGGGCGCTGGGTCCCGTGCATGCTTATAACCCCCCTGCGGCGTTCTTCTGGGGCTAGGGGAGCAGCGGAAGGCTTGGATGGTGGAGTTGGCCTCGGGGCAGAGCTCGGACCGGGTCAGGCCGAGCTTGCGCCCCGGGCCTTCCTTTCTTGGTTCTTGGCGGCCATGGCGGCTAGGATCTTCGATCAGTCCATTGGCTCTGCGAAAAAGAACACACAAACAAAAGGGGGTTAGCGACAATGAAAAGGCAAAGGAAGTTAACGAAGTCTAAACAGGTCGTCGAAAGCCCTAACTTACCTAAGAAACGCGCAGGACTGAGCCCAGCCCAGCCCAGTGTGTGCTCGGATAGCAGGACATCCGCCCATTGGATCGTCTCCCACTGGGACACCACCCTCGCTTCAGGGGAAGTCGACTATTTTGCCCTCAGGCTGTCGGCCCTGTGCCACTGTGTAGGCACAGGCCAATCCTCGCCCTTAGGTGGCCCAACGAATACAAACTTCTTTTTCCATTCGTGGATGGAAGAAGGGACGACTACTACCCCCGACCCGGCCGCCCCACCCTTATGTTTTTTATACGAAAAGTACACCCAGCTCGGCTTTTCCTTGCTGGTGCCAGGGTGATTCTTATAACAAAGGAAGGACACAAGGAGGTTCAAACTGAAGGGTATCTGATTAAGTTTTAACCGGACTAGAAACCCGAGGAGGATTCTCCATGAGTTCGGCGCCAGCTGGCCCGGGGCAAGACGAATGTAACGAAGCACCCCACAAACCTCGGTTGGGAAGGGTTGACGCATTCCTGCCCGGAATGCTTCTAAGTACATGGCAATCTCTTTGCCTTGCACCTGGTCTGCCCACTCACCCTCTCTGGCTAAACGGATGGAATAGTTAGAGGGGATGTGGAATCGAGTCCGAATTTCAGAAAGCTCGTCCAGACTCTTCAAAATGGAGGGCGGATCGTGGGTGTTCCCGATCCGCACCTTGGGAGCCCTTGTCGCCGCCTGACGGCGAGTGACAAGGCCGACCCTGACACTAGTGGGCGAACTCGACACAGAAGACGTATCAGAAGAGGAACCCTCTTGGCTATCTGAAGCCGAAGAGGAGGAAGACCCACTGGACTCGGCCCTGGCTATCTAAAGCCGAAGAGGAGGAAGCCCACTGGACTCGGCCCTCATCGTCCGACTCTATCCTTACTATCTCTACAGACTCCTCGGATGAAGACATCTAACCTGATTCAAAGGAAGGGACTCACCGAGGAAAAATGAACAGAGGATCCGATCTAAGAAGTGGAGTGCCGGGCAATCTTCAGCAATGAAATAGAATTAGAGCAAAGTGTCGGCCCTAGGATGGTCTTCTCATATTTATACACCGCAAAAGAGAACATCCCATGACCAAGATTGATTCCCGCCAAAACGAAACGTCGTGCCCAAGTGACAGTCGAAGCTCCACGTGGAGACCGGCCATTAGGGACGTCTCTTCAACTACAGAGTCACAGATAGCCTGTCGCTTCTGCCAACCAACGTTGGACATGTGTCCCATATCCCAACTGGCGAATCGACTAAAATGATGTCCCTCTTTAAAGCGCAATCATTTCACTGATCCGCTGATGCTATCGGAGATACACGCGAAAATTCAGGCACACGACGAGACGACACGTGGGCCCAAAGATCGAAACGACGCAACCGCCAAACGCCATGTCGTTCCCGGGCAATCCATATTCTGATTCCCGGTGACAAACTGAGCCAAAGAAAAACCGAGCAGGCCACTCTCGACCTGACCCATAAATAGGTCGGAACGAGAGTGGGGGGCTAATGATGATGCTCACAAGTGGTATTTTCTCAGATTACAACATGTGGCGGATGACGTGTCCCGAAGGCTACGGAGGTGGATTAAATGAGTTGCATTAAGGGCATTCCTCGGGACCTCTTCTCGAGGAAGTGTCCGACCTTTCAGAAGACCTCCCTGAGTACTTTCTACCTTCACCTGCAAACTACCAACAACTCATTTCCGAGCTTCTTCAGTCTCACTGCTCGTCTCCGAGCCATCTGACAGGCCGAGCTTCCTCGGCCTCACTGCTCGTCTCCGAGTCATCTAACAGGACGAGCTTCCTCGGTCTCCCCGATCAACCGAGAGCGCGGAACCCAAGTGCCTCCGCAACGGATTCACGTATCTCGCCAGGATGAGATATTCGCCTCTCGACATTCCGCGTCCTACGCTAGCGCGTCCCTCCATTAATGGGTGTATCTCGCCATTAATACGAGGATAACACAGGGGGGCGTAACTGACGGTGACGATCTCATACCCGCTCGCTCGCTCCACGAGACCACTATATAAACCCCTCTCTTAGACGACTCAGGTAACTCGAAATAATTTCCAATACGCCGTTACTCTGCACTTATTCCTCGACACTAATTTGATCGTCGGAGGGTCCTACGGTAGTCACCCACCCCGGGACTTCTTTTGCAGATTGCTCGGCGTCAACGCCAACCCATTGAGATCCACCAAATCTCAACCATCAAAGACCGCCATCACAGGATCGACAGAGGACAACATCTGAAGGAGATCACAGCCTCCATCATCAAGAATTCAAACCATACAACTAAACTAGCAAACTTAGTAACAATGATTAGAAAATACAAATTTTGATGCGTGTCCACCTAATTATAGAAGTCCCCTCCAAGCTCGTAGACCTCGGGAACGCGCTTGAGAGGTAACCACCCTTGCCAAATATGATCCACCATAGGAAAACCGATCCAGGCTCCGACAGACGCTCCAAACTCGCTAGAAATGGATTGTGGGTGATGTAGGAATTTTTTCACTAATTTTCTCTCTCAATTTTCATGCTCAAAAGAGCAAGAAGAAGAAGGAAGAGGAGGTTGAAGGAGACTAAGCCATGACATGAGAAAATGAAGTCTTTTGTGAAAAAAAATTTAGTAGAAAAAATGGCTCACTTTCTTTTTACAACCATACTACAATAGTATACCCAAATGATTTTATGAATATAAAAGCACGGCCATACCTCTCTACCATGCTCCTTGCTACCTCATCAAGCCATCTCATTATTTGAATTTCCAAAGAGGAAAATCAATTATGAGGCGTCCTTCTTCTAGAAGCATTTCCTTATTAATACGGAATACTTCACCCGGTATATGTATTGCAACATATACGTGTATCCGTATAAAAATACGGATAGCACCAAAGAGAGAAAACGAATAGTGAATAATAATACTAAAATATATATATCAAAATATAAATTATTAAATCAAAACCTGATTTAATAATCCGTCTTAATCCTAAGACGGCTAGTATTATCAACCGCCCAATTAAAGTTCGTGTATCCCATACACGTATTTAATCGGACCCCTGCACGTACCAATGTACGGCCTCTACATCTATCGCCTGAACCGGGAAAACCCTCCGTGTGGGATTATAAAGACTCGACAATACGCTGGCAGTGGGTTTAACCACAAGCAAATCAGTGGCACTAGCTGTACGTAACGGCTATCCAGGTACTTGCCGAAAGGGGGTCGACAATCAAGTACGTCCTAACCCTACTGAGCCTGAATGTGACAATCTCCGTAGAGTCCAGTCTCTTCGTCTAAGAGTATCGCATACCGGGTCTAGGGGTGGATAACGTCAGATCCCTAATAACCCGACAAGTCGTATCGGAGTCAAGCTCATCACCAACAGAGAAACTACTAAACAACTATCAGTAAATATGATCCATCTTGGCCATGGATTTAGAGTGATGGCCAACCGAACATAGCGCGACATCGACTCCTAATACCAGGAAAGACGAATTCCTGACAATCGATCACTATCTCTATGTGGTTTGGGACTGTACCCAACTAAAACCTATTTGCACGACTCCTTTGAGCCGTGGTAGGGTAGTAATAAAAGTACGGTGGGAACTCACACGAGACAAATGATGATCTCAGGTCAAAAGACTAACCTGTACTCATGCCACCTGAGAACTTCCATCTGACGATAGATATAATACCATCTAGAAGTTCTCGGCGAGCCCGTCTGGTGTATTCACCTCCAGTGAGTACTTCTATACTATCTTAAGTGACACAACATCAGTGGCTTGTGAGACCGGATACCTCCCTTCGTCGGGGTCTAGAAACATACACACTAGTCTACTCCGGAATATCGATACCCAGTCTCGATACTCCCATGACTAGGGACATTTAAGGATGTGCTTATGGACTACGCAGCTCCTACATATATGATCGCCATCATAATGTTGGTAGTCAAGCAAGAATCCTACGGGCTTCATCAATGATGAAGACAAACCAAATAACATACTATCATTTCGAGCAAGACCCTGTATAGGTCCTCCCTCAATTATCATAATCGCCTACTTGCAATCATAATAATTTCCTTGAGGACACTATTGTTAGTGATATATGCCCTAGAGACCATTATTGTATAGTACTAGTTTGTATATTACATTTTGGAAGTTTAGGATATACACGGATTTTATGACAGTCTTGCTCAATATGGTAGTATGCTACTTGGTTTGTTTCTATCTTAATATGTGTATATATTTCTTTTAGCGTATCGCTAATACATATTGGTAGAGCCCTTAGGATCTTTGCTTGACTACCAGCATTGTGATGGCAGTCACACTAGTGGGGGCTGGGTAGTCTATAACCACATCCTTATACAAGTCCCTAGTCGTAGAATTATCGAGACAGGGTATCGATACTCCAGAGTAGACTAGTGTATATGCTTCTCATCCCAGCAGGGGAGATGGTCTGTCCCATAGCCATTAGTACGTCGTACTGGAGATAGTATGCATGTGCTCATTGGGTTATGAGTTACACTGGACAGACTCATGGGGAACTGTTGGTTGGTACTATACCTATCGTCAGGTAGTAGTTCCCAGGTGACATGAGTACATCACAGTCCGTTGACTTGACACTGCTACTTCGCCTCGAGTGTGTTCCTACTGTTCTTAGATTACTACCCTACCACGGCTCTGATGAGTCGTGCAAACAGGTAGTAATTAGGTGCAGTCCCGAAGCACTTGGAGGCAGTGGTGGTTAGATAGGATTAGTTTCTTCCGGTATTGGGGGTTGACGTCGCGCTGTGTTCGGAAAGCCATTACACAAAGTCCCTGGCCAGGGCAAGCGAGATTTACTGGTAGGTACTCCAGTAGTTTCTCAGGGTGTTTTTGGGCTTTACTCTGGCACGACTTATTGCGCTATTAGGGGTCTGATGGCTACCGCCCCCTAGGCCCGATATGCGATACTCTTAGACGAATAGACTGGAATGTACGGAGATTTTCACAGATAGGCTTTGAGTTTGCTCATCGGCCTTCTTATTGACAGATACTTGGGTAGCCGTCACATGCAGCTAGTACCGCTGACGTGCTTATGGTTAAACCCACTGCCATCGTACTGTCGAGTCCTTAGAGTCCCACATAGAGGGTTTCCTTGCTTCGGGCGAAACAATGTAGAGGTCGTATGGTTTTACGACAGGGTTCGATCACATACGTGTACTTATGCACGTATGATATTCTGGTGGATAATATTAGTGGGCTTTGGTTTAAGCCGGATCCTAATATTAGATTATTGGATTAGTTTCCTCTTATTGTATTCATGTTTTTCGGAATACGGATACGGGTATGTATATACGGTGAGGGGTATTCTTGTAATTTACTCAAGTATACTTCTAGAAGGGGACACCTCATTTGTGCTTTTATCTTTTGATTAAAAGATATATGAGGTGTTATTTTGTGATGAAGCATGGCTACTTGGTGACTCATGGATGACTATTGAGGCAAGAGTGGACTTAGATATTTTGTGAGATATTTGGTGAGATATTTTGGCATGCTTCATAGTCATCTCAAGTAGCCATATTCATTTCATTATTATCTCAAACACTCTCTCATCTCAAGAGCTCTCTTCTTCTTCCTCAAACCCTAATTGTCTCATGTGTTGAGAATCCTAGGGTTAGTAAGACTTATTAATCCTTAATCACTCTCTATATATTCCAGGTCACTTAGATTAGCACTCTAGGTAACCTAGTTACCTCATCTTAGAGGTAGAAGCTCAAGGTAGGCACTCTCGGGTAGATCATCTTCGACTTGAGGAGGCCGACGAGGAGGCGTTATCCATACACATTCCAAGGAGCTCAAGAAGAGGAGGAGGACAGCAAGAACAAGAAGGACTAGTAACTTGAGGTATAACTTTATTACATAGTAGTTAAACCTTTTAGTTAGCTTGTTAGTTAGGGTTTAGTATCGATCCTGGAGTTTAGTCGATGTTACTGTTTCCCCCAATAAAAGAGCAAAGCTCTGTTCAAAACTCAAGAGGCAGCACCTCACGCGCCTTCTACGAGGGTGCCAGCCCCAGAGTTAAAAACTCTTATATGAGCAGCGCCCGTGTGCAAAGCACACAAAAATCTTAAGCAGCGCCCATGTGCACAACACGTGAGCGCTGGCGTCCAGTAGAATTAAATTCTACTCTCTGTTAAGCAAAACCGTTGGATCAAAGATCCAACGGAGACGATAAATTATCATGATGCAGAATTAAATTCTGTTTAGAGGAAATATTCCTCAAATCTTTCTAAACAATAAAGATTGCACTCTGTAAAACAGAGTACTGTTGGATTAAAAATCTAATGGTGATTAAAGAATCACCGATCTACAGAATAAATTCTGTAAATATTTACCTAATCTTGTTAAAAACAAGAAAATATTTTCTGTAAAACAGAAGTCCTTAGATCAAAGATCCAACGGTGGGTAAAATCCCCAAATCATTTGGGATCTCTTAATGAGAAATTTCTTCGGAGCTAACCAACAAACTGCCCCTACTATATAAAGGACCCAAGACTTCAAATCTAAAGAAGAGGACCTCCCCCATAAGCCTAAAAAAGAGAAAGGTTCGAAAGAACAAAGAATTAAATTCTCGAGGAAGAAGAACTCTCTTCTTGGAAATTTTAGGTAAATAAAAGTAGATAAAGATCCTGTGGATCATTCAAAAATAGAGAGAAAGAGCTCAGGAGTGCTTAGCACTCAGTGGGCGGCGCCCAGTGCCCCATGTGCCCCTCACGTCGGTGCTACAAAAGAACTTAGGAGTGCTTAGCACTCAGTGGGTGGCTCTCAGCGCCCACTGCCCCATGTGCCTGTCACGTGGGTGCTACAAAAGAACACATAAGTGCTTAGCACTCAGTGGGCGGCGCTTAGCGCCCAATACCTCACGTGCCCCTCATGTAGGCTTCACAGAATAAAAAGAACTCAGGGAGTGGCGTCCAGCGCCTAGTGCCTCACGTGTCCCTCACGTGGCGCTACAGGAGTGCCTAGCACTCATTGAGCGGCGCTCAGCGCCCAGTACCTCACGTGACCCTCACGTGGGCGCCATAGAATAAAAGTGCTGGGCACCCACTAGGCAGCGTCTACCGCCTGGCTCCTCACGTGCTTCGCATGTGGGCGCCATAAAGAGTGCTTAGCACTCCATATAAATACAAAAGGGGTAAAGTTTTTAACACTTTTTGGGCAATCCCCATGACTAAAAGTCTACATGATTATACGCGAGTGTCAGAATTTACATAAGTGCTCAGCACTTTTTGCAAAAAAAAGGGACTGAGCCCAAACAAGTGCTTAGCACTCTTTTTCAAATAAAAAGAAAACTGAGTGGACCAAGCCCAAGTTGGTTAGGTCCCTTGAGAGTGGAAACTCCCTAATTCAGATCAACCGAGCCCATGCGCTCACTACTTTCCAAACTGATCTTAGTCCCAAACACGACTATCGATCTTCCAACTGATGATATCCAAAAATGATATTCGTCCCACATTCCCCTGAGGAAATCTTAGTCTCAAAACACGACTAATGATTCTTGGGTTTACCATTAATCCATTTTCCCTCAATTATGGGAATTGGTTCAAGGGTATATCTCTCTACACCTCTGATACATGTCGTTGTAATTCCTCAACGTCTTCAGAGAGGTGGTGGGTCTCGACAACCAACTGCTTTTTGGTGCACTTCCCAAACTGCGTGCACATCCCAAATCAAATCACATCCTAGACTGGATGCATCCCATATCGTCGTTGCGCATCCCGTTACGTAAAAAATACATGTGCACGCAAGATGGACAATAGTCCAAGATGTCCCTAAACTAACAACGGACCGAAACGTTCTCAAACTAACTGTTGCCTCCAAAATGGCAACAACGGACTATAACGTCCTTAAACTAAAATCTCACCCCCAAATGGTGATCAACGGACCGAGACGTCCTTAAACTAAAATCTCACCTCTAAAATGATGATCAACGGACCGAGATGTCCTCAAACTAGAACTTTGCCTCCAAAATGGCGATAATGGACCGAAACGTTCTTAAACTAAAACAATAGAATCTAAATGCTCTCTTGTTGGATCTGAAATAAAAATGATCCTGAAACCCTATTAAGTAGATCTTAGTCTCAAATTGGACTAACGTATCCTTAACAAAAAACCAACCGAGCCCCCAAATTCTCACATACGTTTAAGTCGATCTTAATCCCAAAATAGATTAACGGTCCTTAAATAAAAATCCTAAATCTAAGTAATACGGATTTGGACTAATCCACGCCCTATGGGCGACAATATAAATTAGTCTCCGTATACAATCCACGGGCAACTAAAAAAAAAAAACACACGACACGAAGTGAACTTCCAGAGTAGGAGAAAGTGGTTATCGCGATGCAGTAACATAATTAACTGCAGGGGCTTGCGCCTGCAGGGAAGAGCATCCCCATAATCAAATACCCCTCGCAAACGAGGGCGAATCTGACGAAATCTGCTACAACGGCCGCATCCGTCCAAACCTTCGATATACGACGCCATAAATCAACTTGGCATCTTCGAAAAGGTGGACGGATAAATCCAATTAGTATCTGCCCCTAAAATTCAGGCCAGACGTCTTAACATCCTGGTCTTGTCTTTCGGCGGTGAACAAATTTTGGCACCTCCGGTGGGACCTTTTTCTCTTTCCACTCCACACTTCGTGTGTCGTGTTTCGCGATCAAAAATCGCGGTTTGTTATGGCCCTTGGATTCGAGATACTAAGATTTGGTGTCTTGTTCCTGTGCAGAAAGAAGAAATGAATATCAATGGCTTCCAGCTGCACAAACTGTAACAACAACTCCCGCTCCGCCCCAACTGGAGGAGTGACATATGGGCCCAATGCGGCCTCCATCTTTTCAATGCCGTGGGACAGGTGACTCAAGCCACCACTGGATTGTTCTTCGGGACCATGCTCCCGCCAACAAGCTTCAGCGCCCTAGTGCCACTACAGGAAGCTCCCAAGAAGTCGGTCTTCGATCGACTTGCAACCACCACGGCCCCTCTTCATGGGTTGTCCAAGTCTGCCAACTCAGTCTTCAATAGGCCGAGCCAAAGCTCAAGTGGGCCCGCAAAGAGGCTCGCGATATCTGAAGGGGTTATCCCAAAACGGATAGTCGTTCCAGCTCTGGCAGGTGAAGTCGTTAAAGATGCTTCTCCTACCAAAGGATCGGTCTTCGCAAGATTGGCCGTTCCAACTCCTGCTATGGGTGAAGTCGTCAAAAGTGCTTCCCCTACCAGAAAGTCGGCCTTCGCAAGATTGGCCGTTCCCTCTCAATGGATGTCGGTCTTCGACATGCTGGCACCAGCAGCAGCCCCTCACCAAAGCCGAGGGCACGACGAAGCTGATTCCATAACTGAGGTGGTCCCATCTGTAAGGCATGTTCAACGTCGCCACTGGCGCCGAATGAGAAGAGCTGGGGGCAACTCCCCCTATGGACTTACTCCACCAGCTCTAATGGTAGAAGTTGACGCTTCTGTTCCAACCGGGAACAGCTTTGAACCTCTAAAGACGGTGCGGAAGAACTCCCCAACCACAGTGTTGAAGAAATCTCCACTTCCTGCTGAAAACATGACGCAGGCAAAACCGGAGCAGCCCCCTCAGCGGCTATCCTTCTAAATCCATAGAGTCTGGCAGAAAGTCCAAGATTATGTGATCAACAAGAACTACTCTCGTCAACCGGAGAAAATGAAGGTTCGACAAGAAGAAATCATCCTTTCAGCATAGAGCGAGGGACTTCTTTCACACAGGCGCCTGCTACAATAGCTCATTCAACTTCGACCTCCCACACAAAGAGAAGGCCAGAGAATCTCCCACCACCGGCGGCAAATTCTAAAGGTGATGGATCCAAACGCCCCAAGTCTAGGGGCATGATCGTGTACATGGTTTACATGGCTTCCAGGAAAGAGGAAAGCCGTGCTTCTGTGGGTCATCGACCGCAAACTCGGTCATTAACAAAAGCTCAGGAGCAACAACAAAAGCTCTAGGAGATGCCGAATTAATGGCAGCCCTCACCGGACAGAAAGAAAGTCCGGAGTCAGCATCAGAACAACGCCAGAAGCAGGAAAGCGATACAGAGTTCCTGTGAAGGGTGCTTGAAAGAAAGGATAAGGAGGCCGCGGAACAGGCTGCTAATATAAATCAGATGCCATTTTTGTTCCAAGACATGGTTGGAATGATGATCCAGCCAGAACTTCCAACTAAAAACCCGCCGATAATTATCGAGGATGACAAAGGGGAAACATCAAACCCCCTTCCAGCTTTATCGAGGACCAGTACCGTCAAGAAAAATTCGCGCTGTTAGAGATCTGGAAGGTGAACCCGCCACAAAGGCATGCTCCTAAAAAGGTGGATACGCCGGGGGAATCATGTTCGCTTGTGGAAGAAGCTTCGTGGGAAGTTATCCTTTCAGCTAAAACCAAAAGAATGCTGAAAGATCTTCAGGCGTGTCCGGCGATCAGATGGAAAGGCCCGCTGGAGCCCGAGATTGTTGAAAGGATGCTGAAACCGCATTCCACACCGAAAACTGCTAACGATGGGCAAAACACCCAGGTCAAGCCTTCAAAGTCTTGGAAGAGAAAGAAGAAGACCAAGAAGCCCATGCAGCCTAACGACAAGCGCACGGACCTGCAAAAGTACATCGATTCACTGGAGGAGTACAACCAGAAGGCGTGGACCCCAGTCACCCTCGAAGAGTTTCTCAACCATATACTTGAGAACGGAGATAGTGACGATGATGAGGGAAATGGCTCGTCAGGAGAAACCGAAGATTATATAGCAAGTTGCCACATAGTTTCTCATTCTTTGTTAAATGGCGAAGAAACTCTCTCGGTGTCGGAAAGCAATGCAGTGGAACGGAGGGCAGGATCGGTGCTAAAATCCCCGGAGCCGCCAGAAGACCCAATTGACAGGATGCTAAACGAAACTTTTCAAAAGAGCAGAGCTGACCGAGAACGTGAAACGGCCATATACGAAAAGGCCAAGCATCGGCGTCAGGATTGTTTCCCCAATCAGAGCAAAGCTCTGTTGAAATTCAAAATTCAAATTTTAAAGCAACGCTTCAAATCTCAGGCGCAATGCGCCACGTGTCAGCAGCGCAAGCACAGCGCACTAGCGCAGCGCACTGCGCTTGCATGACACGTGTCGTCACTACAAGCACTTGCGCTCTGATTGGCGCAAAGCGCCTGAAATGCAATGCATTTCTTTTGCTAAAGGGCCAAGCCCAAGTCAAAAAGACCTAACATGCCAAATTAAATTGCAAAGCAATAAATGGGCAGAGCCCAGGTAAAATTGATGCTCTGCATCTTTTATAAAAGGGCAGAGCCCAAGTAAAATTGATGCTCTGCATCATGGGCAGAGCCCAAAACAAATTGATGCTCTGCATCCTTTATGGGCAGAGCCTAAATAAAAAAGAAATGCAATGCATAAACAAATAAAAATGATGAGCATTTTCCAACTGGACTTAGCCCCATCATGGCCGTAAGTCCTCAAATTAAATTGACTGAGCTAAATTGCTCTCCTAAATCAATTTACCTCCGGTTCAAGGGTACATCTCCGAACTCCTCTGACACCTATCGTTGTAATCCTTCAACGACGTCAGAGAGGCGACGGGTCCCGACGACCACACATTAATATGGATTGCGGGGTCCTTAAACTCGCGGACCGAAACGTCCTTAAACTAATATTGGACTGCGGGGTCCTTAAACTTGTGGATCTGAAACGTCCTTAAACTAATATTGGACTGCGGGGTCCTTAAACTCATGGACCGAAACGTCCTTAAACTAATGATGGACCACCATGTCCCTAAACTGGCAACGGACCACAACGTCCCTAAACTGGCAATGGACCACCACGTCCCTAAACTGGCACATGGACCACCACGTCCCTAAACTGGCGACGGACCACCATGTCCCTAAACTGGCGACGGACCACCACGTCCCTAAACTGGCAATGGACCCCCATGTCCCTAAACTGGAACATGGACCACCACATCCCTAAACTGGCGACGGACCACCACGTCCCTAAACTGGCAATGGACCCCCATGTCCCTAAACTGGAACACGGACCACCACGTCCCTAAACTGGCGACAGACCACCACGTCCCTAAACTGGCAATGGACCCCCATGTCCCTAAACTGGAACATGGACCACCACGTCCCTAAACTGGAACATGGACCACCACGTCCCTAAACTGGCGACGGACCACCACGTCCCTAAACTGGCAATGGACCCCCATGTCCCTAAACTGGAACACAGACCACTACGTCCCTAAATTGGGACAATAGAGCCTCCAAATGCTCTTTTGTCGGATCTAAACGATCCCGTTTAAGTTGATCTTAGCCCCAAACACGGCTAACATATCCTTAAACATTCAAACAGACCATATATTCCCTAATCAACTTTGGTCCAAGGGTACATCTCCGAACTCCTCTGACACCTATTGTTGTAATCCTTCAACGACGTCAGAGAGGTGATGAGTCCCGACGGCCATATATTAAATGGATCACCACGTTAAGTTAATCTTAGTCTCAAACAGGACTAACGTATCCTTAACGAACGTTTAAATTGATCTTAGCCTCAACACGGCTAACGTATCCTTAAACTAAAACACCAAACCCAAATCTAAGTAAATACGAATTTGGACTAATCCACGTCCTACGGGCGACGGCATTACTCAGTCTCCGTATACAATCCACGGGCAACCACAAACAAAACAAACACACACGACACGAAGTGAAATTCTGGAGAAGGAGAAAGTTGTTACCGCGATGCGGTAGCGTAATTAAATGTAGGAGCTTGCGCCTGCAGGGAAGAGCGTCCCCACAATCAAAAACCCCTCAAGCGAGGGGGAATCTGACGAAGTCCGCTACATCGGCCGCATCCGTCTAAACCTCCGATACACGGTGCCGTAAATCAACTTGGCATCTTCGGAGAGGTAGACGGATAAAACCATATAGCATTCTGCCCCGAATCTCAGGCTAGACGTCCTCACGTCGTCGCCGCCATTCGGAGGGGAACAGATTCTGGCACGCCCGGTGGGACCTTTTCCGCTTTCCACTCCACACGTCGTGTGTCGTCTTTGCGAACCAATCGCGGTTTGTTAACGGTTGCCTTTGGATTTCAAGTTACTAAGATTTGGTCTTTTTCCTGGCGCAGAACTCAAGCATCAATGGCCTCTAACTGCACCAACTGCTCGAAATGCCACTGCAACGGACGCTCCACCTCACCTGGAGGTGTAGCATATGGGCCTCAAGCGGCTTCCTTCCTCGCTCTTCCGGTAGAATAGGTGACCCAGGCCACCACCGGCCTGTTTTTCGGGACCATGATCCCACCTGCAAGCTTCTCTATACCAATACCTCCACCAGAAGCGAACAAGAAGTCGGTCTTCGACCGGCTCACTGCTACGACGGCCCCTGTCAACGGGTCGTCCATTACCAAGCCAACAGCCTCTGTTTTTGCTAGGCTGGATCAAAGCTCTGAGGGGCCCACCAAGAAGCCTGTGAATCCCAAGGCGGCTGTCCCAAGGAAGGCAATAGCCGCTGCTCCAGAAGTCGTCAAGGCAGCTTCCTTTGTCAAAGAGTCAGTCTTTTCAAGACTGACTATTCCTGCTCCTGCCACTGCTCGAGGATCTGTCTTTGACAGATTGAATATCACCCCCCAAAGAACAACCTCAGTCTTTAAAAGGTTAACACTAGCAGCGCCTCATCCGGACAGGGGGCAAAAAGAAGCTGTCTCTATCGCCGAGCCGGTCCCAGTGGCTCGTCATGCTCGACGTCACTATTGGCAACGAGTGAGGAAGGCAGGGGGCAACTCCCCCTCATGGCTAACTCCACTTGCTCCAGTGGTGGAAGTCAATGCTGCTGTTCCAACTGGAAACAGTTTTGAACCACTTAGGAGAGTACGTAAGAACTCTCCAACCGCTACAATGAAGAGATCTCCTCCACCCGCGGAGAGAGTTCCGGAAATGAAGCAAGAGCAGCCCCCTCAACGGCTGTCCTAAAAAATTTATAGAGTTTGGCAGAGAATTTAAGACTCTGTAATTGACCCAGATCACTCTCGTCAACAGAAAAAGGCGAAGGTGCAAGAAGAAAAGGGCCGTCCTATTAAACAACAAAGGACAGCAATCGCCAGGGTGCCCACTACAACGGCCCCTTCAACTTCAACGGCCCACAAAAGAAGAAGGCCGGAGAAAACCCCCGTGCCCGCGGCAAATGCCAAAGATGGTAAACCTAAACGCCCTAAGTTCGGGGGCATAACAGTTCATACAGTATACATGGCGTCAGGAAAGGAGGACAGCCGTGCATCCACGGGTCATAGACCGCTTACATGGTCAATGACCAAGGCTCAGGAGCAACAGCAAAAGCTCCAAGAGATGATGAACGCAATGGCCGCACTCACTGGGCCAAAAGAAACCCCTGAGACGTCCTCGGATGAACGCCAGGAGCAAGAAACTGACGCAGAATTCCTTCAACGAATATTGGAGAAGAAGGATAAAGAGGCTGCTGAACAAGCAGCCATTATAAAGCGTATGCCCCTCCTGTTCCAAGACATGGTGGGGATGATGATCCAACAAGATCCTCCAGCCGAAGATCCCCCGATCGTCCTTGAAGACGATAGGGGAAAGACGTCAAATCCTCCACCGGCTCTGTCAACAGCCAAGGAGGAGGCGATCTCCAAAGCCGACCTGGACGAATATATAGCTCAGCAGATCCGGGTTCATCAAGCGACTGAAGCAGCAGGGCAGGTCGTAAAAACGAGGCGACCGTATCCAGGCTGGTATGACCAGATCAAGTATCCGCCGGGCTATACAATTCCCAAGTTCCATGTCTATAAGGGGACGGGCAATCCCCACCAGCATGTTGTCCAATTCAGGGCACTTTGCGGCAACACCGGCGGTGATGATAAATTGTTACTTCGCCAGTTCGTTGGAAGCTTATCAGACACGGAGTTCGAGTGGTACTTTGAGCTCCCGAACGACTCTATCAAGACCTTCGCGGAGATGGAGCTATTGTTTACCCAGCGTTTTACAAGCGCCAGTGAACGCACCCCGATGACGGCACTGATTAATGCCAGGGTAAGGCCAGGAAAGACATGGGTTCAATATGCTATACGGTGGCGGAACTTATGGTCAAAGTGCGAGCAGCGCATTGAAGAAGCTCCTGCAGTGGGTATGTTTGTAGGAACCCTTGATCCGCAAGCAACCATCTCGCAATTTATGATGTTCTTCAAGCCGACTACCTTCCAGGCCTTGATTGACAAGCTAGCGCAAATGGATCAGATGGGCCATAGACCCCCTCTTCCAAAGCCGGACTCCCGAAATGAAAAGGGGAAGGGAAAAGCGATCGTTGTCGCTAATACTCAACAACAGCCGAGTAACTCGAAGCCGGTTGTTCGTCAGAATAATATGCGTTCGTAGGTACCCCTTGGGGAGAGACTAGGACGTCCATACTCGTTTCCCCGAGATAAAACGAGAAGGTTATTCGAGCTGGCGTTGCGCAACCGACTCATAAATCTGCCGGATCCAAAACGTCCGTTGCAACCAAATGATGTCAACGATCCCAACTACTGCCCCTATCACCGAGTACTAGGTCATCCGATCGAAGATTGCTACGTCTTAAAAAATTGGCTCGAAGACCAGTACCAACAGGGCAAGTTCGCGCTATCCAACAGATGGAAGGTGGATCCGCCGTAACCTCACGCCTCTAAGAGGATGAATATGCCGGGGGCAACGTGCTTTCTCGTTGAAGAAACCCCATGGGAGGTTGTGCTGTCACCTAAGACAAAGAGAATGCTGAACGATCTTCGGGCATGCGCAGCGATCAAATGGAAGAACCCGTTGGAACCTCAGATCATTGAGGGGATGTTGAAGCCGCGTCCAACTCAAAAGATCGATAGTAGTGGCCCAAGCACTCACAACCAGCCGTCAAAATCTTCGAAGAAGAAGAAGAAGAAATCCAAGAAGCCCGTGAAGCCTGGCGACGAGCGCACGGACTTACAAAAACAAATTGACGCGCTGGAGGAATACAACCAGAAAGCGCGGACTCCCATTACACTCCAAGAGTTCCTCAACCACGCCTTTCAAGAAGAAGATGAGGGAGACAGCTTGTCGGATGAATCTGAAGAATACGTGGCGAGCTATCATACGATTTCCCATTCGTTTACAGACGACGAGGAAATTCCTTGCGCTGGGAAGCTAGGGACGGACCCTGAACCAGAAATTCTGCGACCGTCAGATGAGATGATCGATACTTTCCTGAATGAGATTTGTCTGAAAGTAAAAGCCAATCAAGAGCGTGAAATGGCCATACTGGAAGGAGCTAAACACCGCCGATTGGACGAAAGAGTCGAGGCACTCCCATCAAATCAAAAGACATCCGCTGCCGATAAAAACAAATTCAAGACGAGGAAAAGGTTTGCTAAAGCCATATCAATGGGAATAAAGCTACCACCCTCGGAGGAAAACACTCTCGGTGGAATAGAGATGTATCCTAATTATTGCCTATATCATCAGAAGATCGCACACGCTACTGAAGACTGCGACTCCTTTAAGTGTTGGTGGCAAGAGTATGTCACTTACAAACATTACATCAATAGAACAAAGTGGGAAGCTCGTAGACGGCGGGAGAATACGACAAATGAGCATAAAACGGTCACCCGCAATTGCCACAGGAACGACCCCGATGAAGAAACAGCCTTCAACCCTCTCTTCAAGGGATCCATCTCTGAAGAATTGAAGAGTCATGAGAACATTCATCCGTGCAAGGGCATACTACCCGGAAAGGATCTCGGACCCGCAAATGACGGAGCGAACAAAAGGGATAAAAGAAAAGGAAAAATGACCTTCGTCACCAACATTCAACAACAGCCGAGCAACTCAAAATCGATTGTTCGCCAAAACAACATACACCCACGCCCATCACTCGAAGAAAGACTGGGACGTCCATACTCGTTTCCCCGAGATAAAACGCGGAAACTGTTTGAACTGACAGTGCGCAACGGATTCGTCAATCTGCCGAATCCGAAACGTCCGCTACAGCCGGGAGATGTCAACGATCCTAATTACTGCCCCTACCATCGAGCAGTAAGTCATCCACTCGAAGATTGCTTCGTCTTCAAAAACTGGGTTGAAGACCAGTACCAACAAGGCGAACTCGCGCTGTCTGAAAACTGGAAGGTGAGCCCGCCACAACTACATGCTCCGAAAAAGATGGATGTGCTGGGGGCATCATGCTCATTCATAGAGAAAGCCCAGCGGACCCCTACGTCCTAAACTGGATAGCGGACCGAAACGTCCTTAAACTAATGGCGGACCACTACGTCCTAAAACTGGATAATGGACCGAAACGTCCTTAAACTAATACCGCAGCATCTGTAGGCTGACGAGATAAAAAAAAATAATAATAATAAATAAAAAAAAACGGTATGTCCATAAGCAAAAAAGGGTACGGATGAAAACCCGAAAGGGCTCCGTGAGTAAAAACAGCAGGGCTACCGGCGAGTGTTCGTGAAAACCCGAAAGGGCGCGACCTCGTAAAAAAAAAGGAAAAAAGAAGAAGAAAATAAAAAAAAAAGAATATAAAAAAAAAACAAAAAACGGTATGTCCATAAGCAAAAAGGGCACGGATGAAAACCCGAAAGGGCTCCGTGAGTAAAAACAGCAGGACTACCGGCGAGCGTTTGTGAAAACCCGAAAGGGCGCAACCTCGTTAAAAGACATTTATAGGGTCCTCTCGACCTTGTAAGGAGAAACCACCCACGTAAGATCCTTACGACTCACAAGGGAGAAACACACTTAGGAATCCCCACGATTCCTAAGGAGAAAATACACTTGCGAGATCCTCACGACTCGTAAGGAGAACTTTCTTATGGGACCCTCACGGCTCATAAGATTTGAAAGTCTTAAGTTACAGAGACCTAAACCTGTTCTTAAGCAGCTCCACAACCTCCGATACTGCCCTACAAGTGGCTCAATACTGGCCCTTGTATACAATCCACGGGCGCGAATAAACATTTCCCTAATCAAGTCACATCCGAGACTAGGGATATGTTAGCATGGTGAACAACCCTTGTGAATCCTCTCGACTTACAAGGAGAAAATCCTCTTGTAGGATCCTTACGACTTACAGAGGAACAAACACTTAGGAATCCTCACGATTCCTAAGGAGAAAATATACCTACAAGATCCTCACGACTTGTAGGGAGAAATGACTTTGTGAGACCCTTACGGCTCATGAAGTCAAAAGCCTTAGTCGACAGGACCTTAACCCTGTTCGCTAAGCCGTCTTTGATCGACATCGACAGAGGCAAATGATGATTCGCTCCTGGAAATATCCCAGTTGTAGCGGTGCTGATGCCGAAATCGGTGTCTAATTCCAGGCTTACAGCGAAAAGCCAGTAGGCCGCACATGCATACGAAATAGCCGAAATGATGGGGCAACTTGCAATAAAAAGCAGCAAGTAAAAACGTATTTACACAAAATAGCCGAAATGATTGGGCAACTCGCAATAAAAAACAGCGAGTAAAAATAAAAATAAACAGCCGAAATGATTGGGCAACTCGCAATAAAAAGCAGCGAGTAAAAATAAAAATAAACAGCCGAAATGATTGGGCACCGCGAAAAATAGCCGAAATGATTGGGAAATCGCGACCTTCGCGATATAAAAGCTGAAATGATAGAGCATCGCGGAAATAAAACAATAAAAAGAAATATATGAAACCTTTTGCCCTACAGTTAAGATCACATCGATCCCTGTATACAATCCGAGGGCACAAACAAAGAGAGAACCACACCTTCCCAACAGGCTCCGCCATAAAGCTAAGCCAAATCTCGACGATTCACCAACAGCCTGGAGACCAACAGCGGCTTTCCCCCTCATTCTAGCAGGACACGGACGTGACATCACCAATCGGAGCCACGGCAAAGTCCCCAGTTCCAAGACTCTACGGTTCACAGACAACCTAAAGTCAATCAAAGACCTCCGTCTCGGAAACAAGTCGACAACGACCTCCGATCCGGAAACAAGTCAATCAAAGACCTCCGTCTCGGAAACAAGTCAACAACGACCTCCGACCTGGAAACAAGTCAATCAAAGACCTCCGTCTCGGAAACAAGTCAACAACGACCTCCGACCCGGAAACAAGTCAATCAAAGACCTCCGTCTCGGAAACAAGTCGACAACGACCTCCGACCCGGAAACAAGTCAATCAAAGACCTCCGTCTCGGAAACAAGTCGACAACGACCTCCGACCCGGAAACAAGTCAATCAAAGACCTCCGTCTCGGAAACAAGTCGACAACGACCTCCGACCCGGAAACAAGTCAATCAAAAACCTCCGTCTCGGAAACAAGTCAACAACGACTTCCGACCCGGAAACAAGTCAATCCAAGACCTCCGTCTCAGAAACAAGTCATCAGCGACCTCCGTCTCGGAAACAAGTCATCAGCGACCTCCGCCTCGGAAACAAGTCAACAGCGACCTCCGACCCGGAAACAAGTCAATCAAAGACCTCCGTCTCGGAAACAAGTCAACAACGACCTCCGACCCGGAAACAAGTCAATCAAATACCTCCGTCTCGAAAACAAGTTGACAACGACCTCCGACCCGGAAACAAGTCAATCAAAAACCTCCGTCTCGGAAACAAGTCAACAACGACCTCCGAACCAGAAACAAGTCAATCCAAGACCTCTCTCTCAGAAACAAGTCATCAGCGACCTCCGTCTCGGAAACAAGTCATCAGCGACCTCCGCCTCGGAAACAAGTCAACCAACAACCTCCCCGGCGGAGCTATACTTCAACTTAGAAACAAGTCAACTCACTAACCACTTACGGATTCTCTCGATTTGTAAGGGGAAAAATTCTCTTATAAGATCCTTATGACTTATAAGAGAAAATACACTTAGGAATCCTCACGATTCCTAAGGAGAAAACCCACCTACGAGATCCTCTCGATCCGTAGGGAGAAAAGTCTCTGTGAGACCCTCACGGCTCATAGAGTTGAAAAAGTCTTAGGCGGCGGATTTGAACCTGCGGCCTAAGCCATCGTTATCTCATGAAGAAATCAAGGTGCTTACTCTATTATCTGCTAATTGTGACAGCGTGCTGATAATAAGAAAAGAAAAAGCGAAGAAATAGCACAAGACATTACAAAAAATGTGTATCTTTTATTCATAAACTTGATTGAGTACAGGATACATTGTGCTAAAGAATAAAAAATATATATATACATTTTTTATTTACAAGTACAAACGATACAAAGAGGGATAGCTACTGAGGAGGAAGTGTCTTTAACAAATCCACAAGCCGTTCTCGCACTTCCTTCAGCGCCTCCTCCTGAGTGGCTGCCGCGGCCACCTCCGCTTCCACCTAGGCCCGCTGCTGTAAAAAAGATGAAAGTTGCTCCTCGGCCGCCTTCTGGGCTGCTTCCTGGTTGGGTGCATCCCGCTCGACAACGTCAAGCTGTTGCCTCAATGATAACCCTTCGGAAAGACATTGCAGAAGGCCCTCAAAGACAACCTTCAGCCGTGCAGCATTGGCCTCCACCCGAGCATGCAGTTGGGCAGACTTGCTCGAAGTCTCACCGCGCTCCTTACGCCTTGAAATGACTTCTTGCTCAAGATGGCGAAAGTAAGAAGCGCTCTGCTCAATCCATGCTGTTCTTTGATTACTGGCGGCTAAGATCTCGGGAGCGGGACGCATCGACTCCAGCTGATGCAGTCAATCTCCCTGCAATGGTTAACCCAAGATACGATGATGCCCTCGTCATGGAAATTCACGAGTATCACCAGCATCGGGTTAACCGCCGTATCGAAATCCGCAGCAGGCGTAGGGGTCTCGACGTCGAGCTCCTTAATGTAGTCGCTCAACATACGCAAGCTGTTCGCGGCGCCTTTTGAAGATGGACGTCTCAGGTAAGGACCTGCCGGCATTGTGATGCGAGGCTCGAAGGGCGCCAAGATCGGAACGACAGCTGAAAAGAAACAAGATTTGATCAGATAACAGTTCAGGAAATAAAAAAGGGGGAGTTATCAATGTGATAGTCGCTGTACCAGCTGAGGCAGGTGGCAAGGCCGGAAGGGTCGGCGACGCAGCCGATCTTTCATCCCCTCCTTCGATTTGTAGCACTGCAGTCGGGAAAAAAAGGGGTTAGAAGTAATTCCATCAATGAAAAGGAAAGATATCAATGGAAACCATACTTACCAGCGCCACCGGAGGAAGAAGCGAGTTTAGATGGGAAGGAGAAGTGTGGGAGCAACTCTTGATATAGATGATCAAAGAGCACTCTTGAAAAGACATAACAGTACGATTTTAGTACACAAATTATACGTCTGAAGGATAAGATTAATAAATTTCAAATCCATACCTTCCAACATCTTTGATGGTATGAGAGAGGGTTGAGAAGTGACCACCGCCAAGGCAGTCGTTGTAGGCGCTCCCTCAAGCAGTGGGGCATCGGCGCTGGCTGCACCTGCGTTACGAAAAAGGTGAATTTGTCAGAAAAGATTGCAAGGTAAAGAAAGACAGCAACTTGGGATTTACCTAATAAGCTGCCGGCTGAAACGGAGGCGACTCCCTCCTCCATCGACATGAGGCCACTGCCCATGGCCTCATCACCCAACTCGATGGGGACCGTCGTCGTGCTCGCGCGGCCAGGAGACGGCGGAAAATCATAGACAGGGAGGGCAATGATTGGAGCATTACCGGACTCTTGGGAGAGAGCGGCTGACTCCTCCCCAAGAGTCGTGCTCATCTCACCCGCCACTTCTTCGGGCTCCGCGATCTCCATCGGCTCATCCGCCGTCAATACAAGGTCGCCGGCCTCAAGTGCCTCGTCCGCCACCACCCGGGGCTCAGTGGTAATGATCATTTCATCTGCCACCATTTCAGGCTCAGCATCAATAACCTTCTCGGCTGCAGATCCCTCAGCCTCCATCTCAGGCTCCGCAGCCCCAGCGACGTTGCCGACCGTCAGCTCGAGTTCGGTAGGTGCCGCCTCCTCTGTTTCCTTGGGTTCAACGGTCTCCGCCTCCCCCTCGGTCGGACTTGGCCCTGCAAGATAAAATATATAAGAACCGATGGCATTATAATTCTTACAACAAAATTCTGAGAGAAATATCACCTGAAGTGGATTTATCATTTGCGCTCCGAACTGCACGCGCCACTTGTCTGCGAGCAGTGGATAGGGCGACAAAGGCCTCTTCGGAGGGAGTATCAGCACGAGGGACAGTGCTGAGGCCCGCTCCTATAGCCAAAGCAGCCCGGCGTGCCTTCGCTTCGCGCCTTGACCATTTCCTCTCCTCCCGAGCTGTCACGATCGATCTCTTAGATGATTCCTTCAAGGCATCGTCGTCCTCGTTCAGAGATGCCTCCAGAGCCTTTAAGGCATCTCTCATTGGCTCTTCAAGACGGACCTCCCGCGGCAGTCCCGAGGAAGCAGGAACATCGGCAGATGGCAGAATGTCCGCATCGCTTGGAGGGAACGGCATTGAGGTTCCTGCGATAAAAGGGGAGAGGTTAGATCGACCATAACACAGGGGAAATGAAAACTTGATGAATTGAAACTTACTAGGCCCGAGGATGTGCGATAATCTACACCATCCCGAACGGGGTCCCCAAAAATGGGTTGTAGAGGCGCAATTGCATGGAATTGTTTAATACACTTTTTAAAGAAAACGGTTTTGTAAGTCTAGGGTATTTATTTGTAAATTCGTATTTTCCCGTATTGTATTGTCCCAAAATTCATCGTGCTATGTCAAAAATGTGTGTTGTGGTGAGTTAAATCATTACCTCATGAGTTATCTAAAGGTATACCTAGGAATAAAGTTATTATGTCGAAACTAAATTATATGGTATTTTTCTGTAAAAGTGCGATAAAAGTTACAAAAATGATTCTTTTAAGACGAAACTTGATTTAATAGATTTATTAATGTTTGTTAAACAATATGTGAGAGCATGGTATGTTCTGGATTAAGAAAAGTTGAGTTTTGAAGAAAAACCGAATCGGAAGTCGGATTAACTCCGCTTCCATCCGGTTTTGAAAGTTTTAGAATTTGAGATGAGAGGGAAAGAAGTGACTTACTGGCTTTAGTGGGAGGAGAAAGGTAGGAGAAGGATTAGGATTCGTCGGGATGTCGTTTTGTCGCCGGAAACTCCTTGGATCGTCGCCGGAACTTCGTCGAAGCTTCGCCCTTCGCTAACTCCACTTGCACACTATTGGGACTTGAAAGTTTTTGAGAGTTTTGGCAGGGATTTGTGAGTGAGGAGGGGTGAAATGAGGTGTGGTATTTATAGTAAAAACTAGGGTTTAGTGTATTGAATGGGGGAATTAAAATTTGTATTAAAAATGGGATTTTATTGTTTTCTGTAAATGTGCAGAGAAAATAAACAGTGTAGGGGAAGTGGGGTAGGCCAAGGATTGCAGGGGTGAAGAGATGGAAGCATTTTCAACGGGAAAGCCCGGCAGTATCGGGGCCACGGAAGAAGCTATTGCCGCTTCCCTGAAGACTTTCCAAGAGGAGGAACGTCTTAGAGCGTCCATGGGCCTTAGTAAGTTTCAATTCATCAAGTTTTCATTTCCCCTGTGTTATGGTCGATCTAACCTCTCCCCTTTTATCGCAGGAACCTCAATGCCGTTCCCTCCAAGCGATGCGGACATTCTGCCATCTGCCGATGTTCCTGCTTCCTCGGGACTGCCGCGGGAGGTCCGTCTTGAAGAGCCAATGAGAGATGCCTTAAAGGCTCTGGAGGCATCTCTGAACGAGGACGACGACGCCTTGAAGGAATCATCTAAGAGATCGATCGTGACAGCTCGGGAGGAGAGGAAATGGTCAAGGCGCGAAGCGAAGGCACGCCGGGCTGCTTTGGCTACACGAGCGGGCCCCAGCACTGTCCCGAGGAAGCAGGAACATCGGCAGATGGCAGAATGTCCGCATCGCTTGGAGGGAACGGCATTGAGGTTCCTACGATAAAAGGGGAGAGGTTAGATCGACCATAACACAGGGGAAATGAAAACTTGATGAATTGAAACTTACTAAGGCCCATGGACGCTCTAAGACGTTCCTCCTCTTGGAAAGTCTTCAGGGAAGCGGCAATAGCTTCTTCCGTGGTGATGCCTGTGGGAAGAAAAGAAAAAAATATATTAATCAAAGGCAGTAATGCAATAAAAAAATGTGTGACTAGTGATTACCTGATGCCGCAAGCTTAGCCAGCCACGCATCGCGCCTCGCTAACCGCTCCGAAGCTTCGAGGGCAGCCTCCAAATCCGTGTCATCCGGCATGACTAATCCCTCGTTAGTCCCATATTCACTCAGGCCCTCAGCATAGGGAGCGTGGGGTTCCTGACCGAACGCGACGTCTGCGGCGAAGAGCGACTTCTTTTTCTTCTGCCCGCCGACCCTAGGTGCACGCGAGATCGACTTACGCTTAGCAGCCACCTTGGGACAGCGGGTCCCGATGTCCGCACCCACACTAGACTCTGGCAAGGCTATAACCGCTGTCTCCACTGGAGCACAGGGCGCTAGAGGTGCATCCGCAATATCGGGGAGCGGCGATCCGTGTGGAGGACTTTGCGCACGCGATGGTCCGGCCCTGACATCTTTTAGAGGGGGACCACCGGGGTCCTTGGCACTAAGGGAGCGTTACGGTCGGTACCTGGGGACGCACCCTTACGGTCGACCAGCAATCGCTTTTCCTCCTTTATAACGGCTCCCGTCGCATGATTATACCATTCTTTATATACGTTGAGGAGTCGTGGGGCGCAGGCCGGCGTACTGATAAAAAAATGAGAACCCGTGTTTAGGCGCATGAAGTGATGCAGCGCGTTCTCCATCCTTTCTTCAGTGGTAGCAGGTTCCAGTAGGAAAGCTTTCAAGGGTACCCCTTGATCGTAGCCCAGTTGTTGGGCAAAACGATGCGGGTTATATCTCATGAAAATTGCCGCACCGTTCTGCCTGAAGACCAAGAATCCCGGTCTAATAGAATACAAGTGGAGGGTTTCCCGGGCCGTCAAAACTGAGGCTCCATCCTTAAAGGAGTCTTGTAATAGTCGCACCGCAGTGGTGGACGCCTTTCCAATGGTCAATACCTTGTCAACAAAGGACATCCCGGCTCCAACAGTGTGAGGGCGAAGGAGTAAACCCCTGGCGTTCCGTAGTGATGGGGTTACAATTGATGCGCCGATCAGCTGTATAATGCGAGGGAAACCACACTTGTCGAAGAACGAGGGCCTTTTATGCATGCCGAAGACACCCATCGTGTGTAGTTCGAGCCACGATATGAAGTAATGCATCGGGAAGACCACGTGCAGTACCCCAGGCTCATTGGCATCCGCTGCTCGACTGAGGCCATGATATAAGTGTGCCAAGCCGGCGATCCCAACAGCCACTTTTACCCCGATGATCATCCGGTGGGCTGGGTAAAAGACAGAGGGCCGCATACGATAAGAGTGCATTGGGATCGCAAACCAACTCAGCCACAACCCGAGAAATCCTAAGAAAAAGGCCTCCTCGTCCATCCCAGGGGCCGCAATTTCCGCAAAAGACATAGTCGGGAAGTCCGGAAGGAAAAACCCTTTTGGTCTATCTCTTTCTCCGGCAGGTTATCCACACCTAGACC
Source organism: Agapanthus africanus (assembly GCA_030015575.1). Lineage (NCBI taxonomy): Eukaryota > Viridiplantae > Streptophyta > Magnoliopsida > Asparagales > Amaryllidaceae > Agapanthus > Agapanthus africanus. Next base: position 99,511,086 of record CM057346.1, on the reverse strand, counting down.
GAAAGGGTCATCCAGGGTAGCGAACTTGGAAGCTTCTGATGAGAGGACGCTTGGACGAAGGAACCGAGCGATGAAATCCTCAAAGCTAACTCCGCGACTCCCATGTTCGATGAAAAGGGCCTCATAGATGTTCAACACCTTAATTAAGCTTGGGAATTGGTGTTGAACAGCATTCTCCGGCGTGAGCCCCCTTACCACCGGCTTAGCACCGAAGACGTACTCGTCTGTCGGGAGCAACTCCTCATAGTGTTCCTCTATAACTGGTAAACCGGATACCTCTGTAAACTCTTCCAGAGAGATTGACACTTCCCGATCCATGGCGAGGAAAGTGTGGGTAGGAATGTTCCATTGCTCCAGGAAGGCCTTGAACCACCAGGTGGGGAGCGTGGGATATTGGAATAGAGAGACGTATACCGCGGTGTACAATCCTAATCTTATCAACTGCGACTTCTTCGTTGACAGGATGTACCGGGCCCACGGCAGATAACCGATCGGGTGGCGGGGGATCAGACCAATGTTATATGATTGCCCCCAAGGTCGCGCCTCGCCCTGACAAATACGGCGTCCTAGGATATCCAAAACCATAGGATGTTGGACCGGAATCGCATCTATGGCGGGATGAAGAAAGCCCTTCGAGGTCCAATCAACCATCTCCACGGCATACCGCACCGAGGGTGGGGTGGCGTAATGAATCGCCGTGATGGGTTCTGACGGTACGGCGCACGTGAAGCTCCGTCGATCCATGATAATCTGGTTATACCACGACCCCCAAAGGTGGAGACTCTTATATTCCGGGTCGTGGTCTTTAATCATAGCCAAGACGTCACGGTTCAAGGGCGCTTCGGGAAAACCCTCCTCTGAACGAACAAACGGGAACGAGGTGTCGAGAGACATGATCGCTGCAAATGAACAGAAATTAGCCGTTAGTGCTGCAATTCCAACGTTTGGCGTTTAAATTTTTTTAATTAACTGAATTTAAAAATTAATTAAATTAAAATTAATCACACTACACTGCAGTGCAGTGGGTAGGGGACCAAATAGGGACCCACAAAATCTGGATGAAAATGCCTTATTTAATAAGACAGCCTCATCATTGGGTAAGACTGTCGGTTAAAAAAATTATCCCTAAGAGAATATTCTCATCAGTGGGGAATCCCTAGAGACAAAGAGAAAATCTCCTCTTTCAGAGCAAAGCTCTGTCACAAAATGACACTTGTCAAATTCTGGTCTCTAAGGAATAAAATTCCTTAAAAGAGCATAGCTCTATGGTAATAATGGAAAGGTCCATCAGAAAAAATTTTACACTTTAAAGAAATAAAAATTTTGGAATCTTGAAAAATCCATGAAAAACTTATGAAAAATTCTTCATTTTTCAGATCTAAAAGATTTACAGTTGATTCAAGAGCAAAGCCCTGTTCATGGGTTAGAACCCATGAATAAGATCTCTGCAGATCTATAAGTTTTTGAGAGCAAAGCTCTGTTTATGAAACCTCGATGGGGATCTCTTTAAATCAAAAGATCTGTGAAAGCAAAGCTCTTTGGTTAAGATTAATTTAAATTAATTTGATTTAAATTAATTTTTACCTAAAGTTTCTAACTTTGGGAATGAGCAAAGCTCTGAAGTTCTTAAGCAAGAGAAAAGCTCTGTTGAAATCAAAAATCTTGAAATGGTGAAGATTTCCTAAGGGCCATAGGTCCTATTTATAAGGCGCTTGTGCCCTTTCAGCTCGCCCCTTGATCCAACGGTCAAGAGCTTGCCACCGCTGCACTCACGTGCGCGCCACGTGAGCGCAACGGTGGGGGGGCATTTGTTTCCCCAATCAGAGCAAAACTCTGTTGAAATTCAAAATTCAAATTTTAAACCAACGCTTCAAATCTCGGGCGCAATGCGCCACGTGTCAGCAGCGCAAGCACAGCGCACTGCGCTTACATGACACGTGTCATCACTACAAGCGCTTGCGCTCTTTGATTGGCGCAAAGCGCCTGAAATGCAATACGTTTCTTTTTCTAAAGGGCCAAGCCCAAGTCAAAAAGACCTAACAGGCCAAATTAAATTGCAAAGCAATAAATGGGCAGAGCCCAAGTAAAATTGATGCTCTGCATCTTTTATAAAAGGGCAGAGCCCAAGTAAAATTGATGCTCTGCATCAAGGGCAGAGCCCAAAACAAATTGATGCTCTGCATCCTTTATGGGCAGAGCCCAAATAAAAAAGAAATGCAATGCATAAACAAATAAAAATGATGAGCATTTTCCAACTGGACTTAGCCCCATCATGGCCGTAAGTCCTCAAATTAAATTGACTGAGCTAAATTGCTCTCCTAAATCAATTTACCTCCGGTTCAAGGGTACATCTCCGAACTCCTCTGACACCTATCTTTGTAATCCTTCAAATACGTCAGAGAGGTGACGGGTCCCGACGACCACACATTAATATGGACTGCGGGGTCCATAAACTCGTGGACCGAAACGTCCTTAAACTAATATTGGACTGCGGGGTCCTTAAACTCGTGGACCGAAACGTCCTTAAACTAATATTGGACTGCGGGGTCCTTAAACTCATGTACCAAAACGTTCTTAAACTAATGACGGACCACCACGTCCCTAAACTGGAGACGGACTACCACGTCCCTAAACTGGCACACAGACCACCACGTCCTTAAACTGGCGACGGACCACCACGTCCCTAAACTGGCAAGGGACCCCCACGTCCCTAAACTGGAACACGGACCACCACGTCCCTAAACTGGCGACGGACCACCACGTCCCTAAACTGGAAATGGACTCCCATGTCCCTAAACTGGAACACGGACCACTACGTCCCTAAACTGGAACACGGACCACTACGTCCCTAAACTGGCGACGGACCACCACGTCCCTAAACTGGAACACGGACCACCACGTCCCTAAACTGGAACACGGACCACCACGTCCTTAAGCTGGCGACGGACCACCACGTCCCTAAACTGGCAATGGACCCCCACGTCCCTAGACTGGAACACGGACCACCACGTCCCTAAACTGGCGACGGACCACCACGTCCCTAAACTGGCAATGGACCCCCACGTCCCTAAACTGGAACACGGACCACTACGTCCCTAAACTGGGACAATAGAGCCTCCAAATGCTCTTTTGTCGGATCTAAACGATCCCGTTTAAGTTGATCTTAGCCCCAAACACGGCTAACGTATCTTTAAACATTCAAACAGACCATATATTCCCTAATCAACTTCGGTCCAAGGGTACATCTCCGAACTCCTCTGACACCTATCGTTGTAATCCTTCAACGACGTCAGAGAGGTGATGAGTTCTGACGACCATATATTAAATGGATCACCACGTTAAGTTGATCTTAGTCTCAAACATGACTAACGTATCTTTAACGAACGTTTAAGTTGATCTTAGCCTCAACACGGCTAACGTATCCTTAAACTAAAACACCAAACCTAAATCTAAGTAAATACGAATTTGGACTAATCCACGTCCTACGGGCGACGGTATTACTCAGTCTCCGTATACAATCCACGGGCAACCACAAACAAAACAAACACACACGACACGAAGTGAAATTCTGGAGAAGGAGAAAGTTGTTACCGCGATGCGGTAGCGTAATTAACTGCAAGAGCTTGCGCCTGCAGGGAAGAGCGTCCCCACAATCAAAAACCCCTCAAGCGAGGGGGAATCTGACGAAGTCCGCTACATCGGCCGCATCCGTCTAAACCTCCGATACACGGTGCCATAAATCAACTTGGCATCTTCGAAGAGGTAGACGGATAAAACCATATAGCATTCTGCTCCGAATCTCAGGCTAGACGTCCTCACGTCGTCGCCGCCATTCGGAGGGGAACAAGGATGAAGAAGACGCAGTGAGGAAGAGTCACAAAACACTCCAACCAAACTAAAGCACACCTGCTACAAACAAGAGCAGGATCAACGCAGAGAAGCAGTTCGCCAAAGCCCTGTCAATGGGAATGAAGTTTCCCCTTCTCGGGGAAAACGCTTCCGGGATCATGTGCCTTGATAAAACGGATATACATCCGAACTACTGCTTATACCATCGGAGGGTCACACACCCCACCGAAGAGTGCAATGCCTTCAAAAAGTGGTAGCAAGGATACGTTGCTCACCGACAACACTTCAAGCGAATGAAGCACAAAGCTCGTCGACAATAAAGAAGCGCGACAGATGAGTGTGAAGGAACGGATAGCAACTGTCATATGGTTGATACCCGTTTGACAAAAGGAAAATCTCAAGTTCTTACATTCGGGAGTGATTCGGAGGAAGAAATAACCCTCAACCCTCTCTTCAAAGAATCCACCACTAGAAAAGAACAGGAGGAGAAGAACTGCGAGAATATTCGGCTGCGTAACCGTACGCTGCCTGAAAAGAACCTTGGGCCTACAAACAAAGGTTCGAGCAAATAAGACAAGGGGAAGGAAAAAGACCCTGAGAAAATTGCCCTCGATGTTAGAGTCGTCAAAGAGCTCGTAGCCAAGGACTCGCCTAAGAAAAACAAGGTGGATTACAATGTCCTAGCACATCTGAGGAAGATAACCTCACAACTGAGCATATTGGATGCTCTCCTCCTGTCCAAAGAAGCAAGAGATTCTCTGATCAAGGCATTCAGGAGCCCGATCAATTCCAAGCTTTTCTTGCAGAAGAAAAGATGAAGAACAAGCTGACAGAGGTTCATACAGCTGACATCACATTCGACGATGAAGATCTCCTCCTCGGAACGTGCGAGCACAACCGTCCTCTATATGTCACCGAATACTGCCACGACATCAAGATAGGAAAGATCCTGGTCGATAACGGGTCCTCCGTCAACCTTCTCAATGTGAAGGTGCTGAAGGAGATTTGCATAAACGTTCAGCACCTGGCTCGGGATAAAATTACCATCTCTAGATTCGACTCACGGTCATCACGGACGCTTGTGTCCGTAATATTGACATTACACTTTGGGCTTCTTGTCACAGACATCAAATTTCATATCATCGACGCCAATACTTGCTAGAACGCTTTACTCGGTAGGCCTTGGTTGCACGAGTAGAACGTCATCCCTTCTACACAATACTGGTGTATGAAGTATTTCAAAGATGGCCTCGAGTACACCGTTACGGGGGAGCTAAATCCATTCTCCATAAATGAAGTCCGAAAATATGAAGACGCCAAGTACTTCCTACAAGACTTCAAAGACACAAAAAGATATCATAAGCCGGAGAATAAACAAAAAGCTGTCACCACAATCCCGATCTTTGGGAGCGATACCGAAGAGGATGAAGAGATAGTCTACTGGGGGTATAACAACTCCAATTTCAGTGTACAGAAAATTATTTAAAAATTAATGTACAATTGGGGTATTTGCAAATCCTGTGAATACTATAAGAATTTGTTTTGTTTTTGAACAGCAAGAAGGAGCTTGTAGCTCATTGGTAAGACCTTGCACTGTTAAGACATAGCACCAGAGTTCAAATCCCATCAGCCACATTATCTTTTTGTTTTACTTTCTTTTAATCTTTTTAGAAGCCTAAGGGTCTACATGTACACTACACGTAAACTGAAGAGTCACTGTTTAAATAAACATGTGCACTGAAGAATACAAAGCGACAAGACACGTGGCACCAAACCCTAGCACCCCTCGTAGGGAATGGGTCGGCGAAATGCCCTAATCCCCCGATACTGCCGGGCTTTCCTGTTGAAAATGCTTCCATCTTTTCACCCCTGCAATCCTTGGCCTACCCCACTTCCCCTACACTGTTTATTTTCTCTGCACATTTACAGAAAACAATAAAATCCCATTTTTAATACAAATTTTAATTCCCCCATTCAATACACTAAACCCTAGTTTTTACTATAAATACCACACCTCATTTCACCCCTCCTCACTCACAAATCCCTGCCAAAACTCTCAAAAACTTTCAAGTCCCAATAGTGTGCAAGTGGAGTTAGCGAAGGGCGAAACTTCGACGAAGTTCCGGCGACGATCCAAGGAGTTTCCGGTGACAAAACGACATCCCGACGAATCCTAATCCTTCTCCTACCTTTCTCCTCCCACTAAAGCCAGTAAGTCACTTCTTTCCCTCTCATCTCAAATTCTAAAACTTTCGAAACCGGATGGAAGCGGAGTTAATCCGACTTCCGATTCGGTTTTTCTTCAAAACTCAACTTTTCTTAATCCAGAACATACCATGCTCTCACATATTGTTTAACAAACATTAATAAATCTATTAAATCAAGTTTCGTCTTAAAAGAATCATTTTTGTAACTTTTATCGCACTTTTACAGAAAAATACCATATAATTTAGTTTCGACATAATAACTTTATTCCTAGGTATACCTTTAGATAACTCATGAGGTAATGATTTAACTCACCACAACACACATCTTTGACATAGCACGATGAATTTTGGGACAATACAATACGGGAAAATACGAATTTACAAATAAATACCCTAGACTTACAAAACCGTTTTCTTTAAAAAGTGTATTAAACAATTCCATGCAATTGCGCCTCTACAACCCATTTTTGGGGACCCCGTTCGGGATGGTGTGGATTATCGCACATCCTCGGGCCTAGTAAAGCGAGATGCAGACCTCCGAAAGGAGTATTCGAACTCAATGGAATTTTTATGCATTTTTCTTCAGAAAATGAGATTTCTACAAGAAAATAAATAAATTATTTTCATTAAATATATATATCTATCATCAAAATATCTATTTTAATTATATAAATATTCCAAGTTTTCTAAATCAGAGGAATCACTATTACATGAAAATACCATCCAAATACAACACAAATTCCAATATTTCAAGAAAATACCATATATTATGAAATTAGGTTCTACTCATTAGAAATTTCACATCTATAAAATATACATCTATGAAAACCCTAAAGATGATAATTAAATGCTTGAGGAGTATTTTGAAATTATGCCAAAACTATTTTTACATAAAACCCCCTCAAGTTATACGAAATTACAGTAAGGACCCTAGTAAACATAGGTTTAAGCGGAACCAGTTTCTTGAGCCTCACGGAGCCGGAGATATGGGTGCTTGCCTATTTAAGGTAGACAATCTAACAAACGGTGTTATCAACACGGTAATTGTCTTGGAAAAAGACACAAATCTTACCGTCTATGTGCAGCAGTTACCGATAAAATCAAAACTAATTCAGGACTTCAAGTTCTCTTTTAAAAGTGTCTGACTCAGACCGAGTCTCAATCTAATCAAGCTGACTTGAATGTGATTCAAGTATAAACTACAATTCAACATGAATCAGTCTATTCAATCTATATCAATCTATATTGACCGAACCGAACCATGGATATTCTCCATCTACATGTCCATCCACATGTCCATCCATTTTATCCGTTCCATTACTGATATCATGATTTCGGCAAGTCATCCAAATACAATGTACAATACAAGACAATACAATACAATCAATACAATCAATACAATAAAGACATCGCAGGGTTTATAAGGGGTAGATTGGTAAAAAAGGTGTTAAAAATGGCACGAGACTGTAACCATAATACACCTAACATGAATCTCCATTGCCGTTGTACCGTGGCTGAACGGTTCTTGTGCTCCGTATACCTTAGTCTCCGGAATAGTGGGACTCCTCTCGTATACACTGGCATTTTCTGTACCAAGCTACAAACAATAGCGTTAACAATATAATACAACTTTAAAAGTTGCATTCTCCTTCTGTCTATTTTGTCTATACCTATTTTTTATGACTTACTGAGAGATTGTTCGCTGACGACATTCATTTTCTTCTTTCTTTGGAATGTTGTCAGGTGGATCGGACCTTCTGGAGACAGAGCCCACAAGCGAGGACTTGGATCAGATAGCCTTCGACCCAGAGATCTAGTTTACTTGTACATATTTTCATTTCTGTTATGCCACTGTTTAGGCATTGCTTTCATTCCATGTATTTACTTTTCATTGTATTGTAAAAAGAATGTTAATAAATAAATTTGTTGTTCATTTACATCTTGTCTCTTGTGTACTTTTTTTTATATTGCTTAGATACACTTAGCGTGTTTACTTCTGAGTAAATGCGTAGCGGATCCGTCGCGTCATCTACCCGTACACCGGAAAGCGGGGCGTGACAGGTTTTGTTGGCGGCCCATGCAGGACAGCTCTGTGTGGACATGCGGGTCAGTTCTGCATGGACATGCGGGTTAATTCTGCATGAAGTTCTAAGCAATATATAACACAAGAACCAACAACTGAAAACATTCTTTACAATTCATATTCCTTGAATCTTCCAATTCCATATATTTTGAATTTGTCCTAACCCAAAATTTTCTTTCAAGGTTATGGATTCTCCAAACAACACCAGCACAAATGTCAACAACACTCCCCCACCTCTACCGCTTACACCTATCGTTGCTGCTCCGATCAACGAGCAGACGGTCTTGCTTGAGGCGATCTGCAACCTTCTGGAAGGACAGCAGCAACAGACTGTTATCTTGACGAACCATCTAGAAGCTGAAGCACCTGGGGTGAAGCAATTCAGGGCTTTTCACCCTAATCAATTCTCAGGAAAAGAAAGCCCTCTGGAAGCTGAAGAGTGGGCTCAAACTATTGAAGATGATCTGGCAGCGGCACAAGTGCCAGAGATAGCTTGGGTTCGAGTTGCAAAGCTGCAGCTCACTGACAATGCATGGGTCTGGTGGAAGGCGGAAGAAAGCCGTCTCACCCAGCCGATCGAATGGAGGACTTTTCGTGATATGTTTGACGCGAAGTACTTCCCTGAGACTGCCAGATTCGACATGGAACAACAGTTCATTCACTTACAACAAGGTTCGATGTGGACCAAATCTGTGGATGAATATGATGTTGAGTTTACCATGCTCAGTCGGTAAGATATGTCTTAATATTTCGATTTTCATATATCACATACTACACAGCTAACACAACACCTTAACAGATTCGCGGCACACTTGATACCGACGGATGAGATCAGAGCCCGTCGATTCCAATAAGGGTTAGATCCGGAGATCCAAGCTGCTACAGGGGATTTCCCGACCCACGAGTTGGCTCTGAATGCAGCCCATCGAAATGAAGCGGTGGTAAAGATGAGGGGCAGACCTCAATCTGCCGGAGTTAAGCACCCTGCCAATCAGATGGCAGGAGGATACTCTTCAAGTCCACCATTCGTGCCCAGGAGACCCGGAGTACCAAACAACCGGCCCAGCCCAGCCTTCTACACATATTGCAGGAGATATGAACATCTGGTGAAGGATTGCCGGCGAGCAAATCTCCTTTGCTTAGCATGCTGCTCAGCTACTCATGATATTGGGTCTTGTCCTCGTAGACGCAACCCATATGTTGCACCTAGGCCAGCAATCACATACCCACATCGCCCAGCCATCCAGGCACCTGCTCCACGACTCGCACTACCTGCCCCACCTCCTCGTGGACCGACTGCACCTACTCCTCGTCAGTTCCATCAAACTCAATGGAACCCACCTCAAGGACCAAGGAACGGACAGAGGAATGCTCCTCCAGCAAAGAGGAATGTGCCGAGGCGATAGGTTTTCACAATGACCGTGGAAGAAGCTGAAGCCACCGGCCAAGTCATTACTGGTAACACTTCGCCATCAAGCCTTATTTTCCATCAATACATACCTATATACATTTTCCCTTATACCTAAAACATATCCCACATAACTTAGGTACAATCTTAGTAGCCTCACTTCCTGCACTCGCACTCTTCGATACTGGAGCATCTCATTGCTTTATATCGCAATGGTTCGTCCGAACTCATGCAATTCCAGTCAAACCTCTCGTATCAGATGGAATGTCAATTCAGGGAACGACGTTCTAAAGGAGTATGAGCATGCTTGCTTGTTGATCTTCTGATCACTCAATACCCGGGTGGCCATTACGTTTAGCAGACCACTTGCGGCTTGTAGGTGTTTGATATGATCATCACCTACTGCCAGTGTATTGACGAGTCTTTAGAGTCCTACACAGAGGTTTCCCGGTTCATGCGAAACGAAGTAGGAGCACATATGTGATATGTGCGGGACCGAGATTAATACGCGTATGTGATACCGTATTCTATTCTCGCGATATATGATATCGGACGGTTATAAGTGATATAGCCGGGTTATCGAATCAAGTGTTGATTCGATAAGTTGATTCATATGATATTAGTCGGTTCAATGTGTTATAGACGGATTATTAAATCAAGTGTTGATTTAATAATTTAATGTACAATTATATATGATATATTAAGTTACATAAACTAATATTTGCTCACTTAAGAATTTCTTTTACTCACTTTGTGCTTTAGTAAATATGTGATATATATATATATATATTAATGTACATTTTTTTGTGTCATGCTAGATGATACATGCTTCATGGGTGTGTGTGAGACTTACACCATGCATATGATAATCTAGGGGTTTTTTTATTTAAGAAATTCAAAATTGGTTGGGATTTTGTCATGGCTAGAAGCTTGGAGAAGCTTGTTGAGCCCATTGACTTAGTCCACCAGTTTTGTTTTACTTAAGATATTTATTAACCCAACCATTATGATTAGCCATGGTTTAGTCTCTACATGAGTTAGTATATGATATTAACTCATCCATGGTTGCCATTCTTACTCTCATGAGATGAGATTCATTCACCATTCTTCTTCTTCTTCATCTCAAGAAAGCTCACTAGCTTTTCTTGAGGTGAAGAAATATTGTGAGAAAAATAAATCTAAAGTGAGAAAAATTCCTACTTCATCATCCTCTACTATACTAGACATTTAGTTTAGGGTGTTTGCTTCACTAAACCCTAATTAGCGAAGATGTAGCTTGAGTTGGTGTCTTCTCAACGTAGATCATCTTCGGCCTCGAAAACTTCAAGTAAGCTTGTTCCATTCATCTTGTGGAGCCTTTCTAGAGTCCGGAGTTCACTACATGGAGCGAAGGGACTACTACACAGAGCTATTAAAGTGAAGGACCGGTCTACAAAGGTTGTATTCCTTATTCACTTTGATATAAAGTTGTTTACATTGTTGTTTTGTCTAAATCTCTAGTTAAGATTCTAGGTTAGGATTCTTTAGTACGACAAATTTTTGAAATTGGCATGGACGATACCTCCCGAAACCTTGCTGTCGTGCTAGGCATCCCAGCAGTGGTATCAGAGCCATGCTAGAGAATTAGACGATGTTTGTAAGATTGCGAAACCGAAACAACTCCGGAACACACGAAATAAAAACCTAGTTTCTGTCAAAATTTTCAGAATGTCTAAATTTTTTTTAAGCAATTGCAGAATGTTATATGAGATTTAACATGAACACCGTAGAAATTTGAACCCTCCCCGCCGGATTTTGGCCGGCGACATCATAAGGAAATCCGAGCTCGCCGGTTATGTAATGGCATTTTGGCTTCAAATTTTTATGGTGTTCCAGTCTCTGGGTTTTGGTATTTCAGGTGTTGCTTGTTTTTACTGATAGTGCATGTGATGTTATATTTCTGTAAAGGCAATTCGAAGTGTTTCGTAGTCGTAATTCTAACATCGTTTCGGGTTATTTTAGACGACGTTAAAAAATTCGAATGGATATCAATAACCCATTTTTCCCCTTGTTGGAAATTTTCCAAGAGTTGGATTTTTCCAACTTTAAAATCATCAGAAAATCATGCAGGTGTTTTCTATGGACCCTCTAAAAGAACAAAACCTTAACTCGATTCTGTGACCGTTGGAACCGCCATCTGTAAGTGCACGGCGGCGCCCCGGCCGTCAATCCGACGGCCAAAAGTGGAAGCGGTGATAAACTTTAATTTTCTTGGACTGGCAAACCGCCGCGCACTACTACCCGGATCGAACCATTAATTAGTCCTAGCGATCTACAAGAAAGGGAATAGAGATATACCGACGATCCAAGTCCTCCGGTCTTCTCGTCATCGTCCCGATCTCCTGCGGAATGTCCCGTCTCCTCCTCGTCGCCGGAAGCGCACCACATCGCCTACTTCTTTTACGGGCTCCCACCTCAATGCCGAGGCAACTCGGGCACGAAGCCGGCTACTCGACGTGCCCAAGATTTGCTGTAGAATGTGTGAAGAACCATGTCTCACTTTTGGGGATTGTGGAATTGCCATTGGTGGAGGAAAAGAGAACAACTTTTGGAAATGAGCTAGAGGACTTTTCTAGCAAACATGAGAAGCCAAAATACCACCCTCAAAATGAATCCCATTCCATTCCCCTTCATAGGAATGGCCGCCCCCCTTCTCAAGTGTGATTGGAGAGAGAAAGAGAAAAGTCAAGGGGGTGGGTGGAATGCAATGATGAAAAGAGATGATGAGAGAACAAAACCCAACACTCCACAAGCCAATCATAACCTACAATGGTCAAGCTATCATCATAAAGCTAGGAGTCAAAAGATGGGCTCCATCATGAAACCATCATGATACAAATATAAGCAAAGAACCCCTCCACAACCACTTATTTGCAACAATGCAAATAAGCCCTCCTCCACCAAACTTCGGCCAATGAACGGAACAATGGAAATCGGCCGAAACGGAAAGCAAACTGGCAACTCCAGAAAACTGGTCCCGTAATAAATTACAGGAAAACCCGGATACTGTGCATACACACCCGCATCTGTATTTCGACCGAAATACAAATGCAATGAGACAAAATCTACACTGTACTATACTAGGATCCGGCTTAAACCAAAGACGGCTAGTAATATCTGTTCGATCCTGATCCGTGCAATACCGCACGTATCTGATCGAACCCTGCCATATAACCATACGGCCTATAGTACAAACTGTCCGATCCTGATCCGTGCAATACCGCACGTATCTGATCGGACCTTGCCATATCTCCATACGGCCTCTACAACCTTTCGCCCAAAAGCTGAGTAACTGAATGTGGGGGACTCTAAAGACTCGTCAACACCTCGGTTGTGGATTTAACCACTAGCACGTCAGAGGTATAAGCCAATACGTAACGGGCTACCAACTATTGACTAAAAGGGACGTCTGTGAGTGAACTCAGCCTGACAACCCTACTGAGCCTGTCAGTGACAATATCCGTACAGTCCGGTCCGTTCGTCTATGAGTATCGCATGGCGGGCCTAGGGGGTTGGTAAAAGTCAGACCCCCAAAAGCGGTACAAGTCGTGTCGGAGTGTAGCCCAGAACACCCTGAGATACTACTGGAATACCTACCAGTAAATCTCCTTGCCTTGGCCAAGGACTTTGTGTAATGGCTCTCCTAGACACAGCACGACCTCACCCCCAATACCGGGAGAGACGAACCCCCTGAAGATACGCTCACTGCCTCCATGTGGCTCGGGACTGTACCCAACTAAAACCTGTTTGCACGACTCCTTTGAGCCGTGGTAGGGTAGTAATCAAAGTACAGTGGGAACTCACACGAGACAAATGACGATCCCCAGGTCGATGAACTAACCTGCACACATATCACCAGGGAACTGCCATCTGACGTCTGGTATATGACCAACTAGCATGTTCCCGGCGAGTCCTGTCCGGTGTACTCATAACCCAATGAGCACCTGTATACATCTTAGGTGATCCAACTGACACCAGTGGCTTGTGAGACCGGCCACCGCCCCTCGTCGGGGTCTCGACTGTATACACTAGTCTACTATGGAGAATCGATGCCCTGTCTCGAAACTCTCACGACTAGGGACCTTTTAAGGATATGCTTATAGACCCCCAGCTCCCACTTATATGATCGCCCTCATACTGCTGGTGGTCAAGCAAGAATCCTAGGGGCTCTATCAACGTGTAATAGCGACGTGTCAGGTCACTTAAAACAGTACACGATGATAAAGGTAAACCAGATAGCATACTATCATCTCGAGTAAGACTGTCCTACCGGGATAGGTCCTCCATCAATCATTACAATCACGTACCTGTGACCTAATAATTGACTCTGAGGGCACTATCTCCAACAATCTCCCACTTGCACTCAAGGCTAATTATTGCGATGTCGCATACTCACAGCCCGTGTGATACCGAACACCCAACTCCTCTACTAGTCAGTCTCACAAAGCTCGTTTGCGAAACTATTGCGTTCGAGGAATAGCCTCAGTGAGTGGATCCGCTTTGTTGTCTCTTTCAATGTCTCTCTATATCTCAAGTTCGCGGAGAAACCCATCTCCCGAAATGAGCAATACCTGTCTTAGAATGTGTCTGGATGTCTGATGGGACATAGCTCATAAATGAACTCCAAATCCAAACTTCTTAGACTGTATCGTCAACTGAACTTAATCAGTATCTTGCGCCATGCCTCCCTCAGTATTGCCTTGGACCAACTGTCCAAAATACTGCCCCTCGTCAGAAGGAAAAACTATAGCTCTGACAACCTCCTTGTCGTCCATGTCACCTTGGAAGCCTGGAATGATAACTGTTTCCCGAATGAGGCTGTCGTTATCATATCCCTAGAACATCCACTTATGTTCTAAAACTGCTTCCGACCGTTTCTCTAGGATTGGATCAATGTCAACTTATTGCATACAGTGCAAGAACAACATCTGGTGTGGTACTTGACATCTCATGATTGACTCAATTGCCTAAGCAAATGATCTGCCAATCATGCACATCCCTCTCTACTTTAGTCTATAAGACACCTTTAGAGAGGGTGACTCCATCACCTGCAGGTACACTACCGTGCCAGGAGTCGTCCATTCTAAATACTCTTAGAATGCTGTCAACGTACCCTGATTGGGAAACCACCCAAATCTAGATCTAATACCATAGATCCAGTAACCAGTATGTCTGATATAATATCCAAGTCCTGTGTGGAGAAACCACTGTGTGACGACCAAAGTATAACCGATTGTAGTATAGGAATATCACTTCCTACTCTGTGTATGTCATCCAAATACCAGGACATCACAGCCTACTACCTTCTCAACAGATCCATCCCCTATTCTGATGAAGTCAAACCTATGACTGTCACGTCAGAAATAGATGATCTTTCTCCGCTATATCTGCTTTAGTCTATAAATAGGCATAAGCTACCTGTCCACCAATGCTTCCGCTGCTCCCACTGACTACGACAACCCTCTGGCAGAGTCATATAGACGTACACTTCTAAAGCTAGTTTAGAACGACGCTATACTCATCCTCCCGCCGGGTCTCACAACCTGGAACAACAGCAATGGTAAGTGTGGGTAAACAAGAACTTCCCTGTCACCGTCCTTGAGGCTACCGGAGTACCCCTCGGGTGCCTGAAGTTACCCACCGTATCTGCGGAGTGGCCAATGGAATGTCAATCCAGATTGAATCTTTAGGTTCCTTATCAAATCTTCAGTAATCGTTTGTGGTTCTGGAATCACTTCCAGTTCTACCATACTCCCACTACTGTTTTCTGAAAAAATCCATTTTTAATAAAACTGTGGCGAGTCTAGAACAATATCGCTATTGTTCATCCAGATGGTAGAAAGTCAACCCTCGTCATAGCCTGGGTCAACCCACAAACAGCCATTACAGAAACGTGCCTTGAGTTGTCCAGTGTCTGGTTTTAATCATAAACCGGACAACTCCCCGTACCTTAACATCGTTAAGATATGAACTGTTCTATATCCAATATAGAACCAGAGGCACTGATTTAATTGAACCAGATTCAAATCATGCAGCTGTCTCCAGTGCATGTCAACTAAATGGAAGGAGGCCGATCAGCGTTACTCAACTTAGGAATGCTTCCAATTATGAGTAACCTGAAAGAGAAGCAAGATCTCTTAATCATTACTATCAACTTAATACCATACACAAGCATCCACATCTTCGATCTCTTTGAAGAATCCCGATACTTGCTACACCTGGTTCTCTACTCTATTCAAATACCTATAACTTCTCAAAATTCGGACCCTGTGTTTCCGCGAAACATTTGTCTAAAAACTAGAGAAGTCATAAGTAAACCGAATATAGTACGAGGACCAACCCCTCTGTCCTGATGGATCCTGGACAACATACAATACTCTGTATAAGTCCCTTGAGTCTGATAACTCATTCACTGTGTGTCGTAGGTTGAAAACTGTACTTATGGTTAAGAAGAATTACACCGCTGTTTAATGCTCCTTACCTAACCATCCACTGATATAGGTAAATGTCGTAGACATAATTTCAGAAAGGTATATCTCACTCTATGAAAATAGATGTACAGATATATCAATTTGAAATTGGTGCATAACTGCGGATATTCAAAACCAAATATTTGCCGACCGGCAAACAGCCCAGGTGATTTCCTCAAATATCACCGATTACAACGAATCCCGATATAATGAGGATAATCACCCAATTCCCAATAACTTACTCCCACTCATCATCTGAAAAACCATACAGATGTGAGAATCGTACCTGGTAAATACATACCCTGGAGTAAGTATCTAATCGGGAAATCAGTTTTCCTTTAACATTATACAGTGAAACTGAAACATTGAAATGTTCCGATGGGGTATCCCGGTATTCCTAGTAATGCCTCTTCCAGATTCACGACTGTAACCGTATAGTTCTTTGCCACCTCTCCAAATCCCTTCATATGTCTTTAGTCTTTACCTTCTGTACACCCCTTTAGGCCAAATGGTTTTCTTCCTTCCCTACCGTTCGGCACCAGCCTATGGTTTGGAAGAAGACTATCCAATAAGCATAATGGGTGTACTGTCCTAATCCTAGGAGCACTCGCAAAGCGAGAGAAGGTGAAGATAAAAGACACCTGAACAAACCTTATTCCTATTTCTCCTGAACCAGAATCCATCCCCGAACTGGAACAAGTTCCTTTCGAGTTCGTACATAACCATACGATGGAGTATCCAATAAACTGTGGATCTTCGTAGTGATACGGAGTGTCCTGGAGAAATACAAAGGTGATTTTAGGATTGGCGAAGGAATACTTGGTTTGGTCGTGAATATCTGTTGCAATTTACTTTGCCCTCTTACTAATCCCTTGCTTTGTCTGAACTTAATACCTTCTGCACACCATCGTTATGCTAATTGGTTTTCTTCATTCCCTACCGGTCGGCACCAGCCTAAGGTTTGGAAGAAGACAATCCAATTTGCGTAATAGGTGTACTACCCCTAAACCAAGGAGTACTCGTAACCTGAGAGAGGGTAAAAGGAAAAGACAACTGAATAATCCTATCCGTTTTCTCCAGAACCTGAAACCATCCTCGAATAAATTCCTTCGAGTTCGTATCTAACCATACGATGGTTTTGTCCAATGGAAGTGGACGTTCGTAGTAATACGGGGTGTCCTGGAGAAAAGGGTAAAAGTAGGAGTGGCAATGAGGTTTGCAACTCTGACAATCCAAAAGCCAGTGTTTAAGAAGGTTCGGTCAACTTGGTCTCTGAGTCAAAGTCTTAGGGTCGGGTCAATGGTCGCTGCAAAAGAGAGAGAGAAAAGAAACACTCAGCGTGCACTCTAACCTAGATCAGAATGGTTACCAATTTATCTAATCTGGAATCCTCCCACTGTACCTCAAATTCTCCTCCAAACCTGAAAGAAGAATTAGTCGGGGTCACCCGAGGAGTAAACTAACTCATCAGTGGGAATCGGGATCCAACTATCATCGCATGATAACGTGACGGAATCCGCTCACGGTGTCACACTCCAGAAGGTATGCGCATATCTGGCAAGTTTCAGTTCTTTTGAAACTCCCGATGTGATTTCTGCCCCATGCTCTTATGACCTTGACTTTGGCCAACAAATCATAAGTCACATGTCAAGTTCTACCCGTCATTCTCCAGGTTGATTCGAATCCACCCGCACAAGCCCTTGACTTTGGCCAACAAGGCTATACGACTGTTCCAAACCAACGCATCTATCTATGCTGCATATGAATAACCAACAGCTACCAAACACTGTGCCTTGACTTTGGCCAACAAACACAGCTTGAATACTATTGACTACCCATATGAAACGACGGAGGGCTATGAATGGTTTCTGGCGAAAACCTTTAACGTAAAGAACTTGATATCGTTGAAGGAACTGATAGCTTTTAAAAATATAGTGACGAAAACCGTTGCTAAAGAGGTCACTCCCGGTGAAGGGATCTCGGCTCTTTCCCCGTAGAATGGGGTGCAGGATATTCCAACTGAATACCACGGTGCAAAGCAAAAGTAATCGGCTATAGTGAAGTCATTGCCCTGACGCAAACTTTTTGTCCAAGGGGTCACTCCCGGTGAAGGGATCTCGGCCCTTGCCTCGTCGACTGAGGAGCAGGATATTCCAACTGAATACCACGATGCCAAACAAAAGAGAACGTCCTTGCAATAACAGCTTTTTGAAAAGTGTTCCAACAACATCAGATTAGGTTTGTTTAACTTGCATTGATCCGAATCAACGCAGTCCCATCAATTGATCACACCACAAAGAACGAAAATATACTGATGTACGTATATGCCATCCGCATTCGCCACTGGGTCCCGTCATTACCCGTTAGGTTAGCTAACTAACGACAGAGCGGGGACTGGACTAGCGCGGATGCAAAACATATACAACATCTACTAATATATATACCAATATATTATATTCGCTCAAGGCGTGAATAAAATGCAACATCACAGAAATGTACAGCATCACAGAAACAATACAGATATCTGGGATCCCCGGGTTTCACAGAGCCGCTGAAACCCGACGTTCCCCTGGTCGTGTGGATAGCCTGTGCAATGAAAACCTAGACCCCTACGGGCGCGGCAAGTTACCCGCCAAAACCTGAAGCGAGGCAGCCCCCTTCAGCGCCGTGAATGGACCACCCAGCACTTCACGGAATCCGGTAACTTGGGCACCCCTCCTGGGTCAACCTGTACCTCCTACGAGTGCGGCGAATAGCCCGCCAATCCTAGAGTGAAGCCCCCTCCGTCTCAATGCCATGAGATGCGGGCTTGTTGCCCTCCAGAACCCGGCTATCCGTGCACCCCTCCGCGGGGCAATCCTAGTACAGAAAGTAAAATATACATACAACGGGTACATCGACCGCAACCAGGTCGTGCCCCAAAATAATAATACAAACAGGCAGTGACGGCAGTCCACATGTCAGACGCTCGTCCCGCAATATCAAATGTACATAATACAACAAAACTGTACTAGCATTGCATCCAGGCTATCCCCCACGACCGATCCGCAACATCACAGCGAAAAACAAAACATCAACGTGAAAATCACGTTCGCAAATCCGTCTAACCGGGCTATAGCAGTTAGACCGGATTTACCGATCAAGTGACATTCACGGTCGCAGATATAATGTAAATACTGTGAAATAATGTGTTTAAAATATCCGATCAATCAAATTTTAACAAGTGGGGCCCCAAACAATACTGTAGCACATCAAGAAATTCTGGGCCCAATGTTATTATTCCAAAACCCATATTTTAAGCCCAGAAAGCGACTGAAGAAATTTGATGAAGCAAGGACACCATTCGGCGGCGGAACCGCGGCCCCAGGGGGGCTTTGGCCGCGGTTCCGCGCTCAGGTCGTCGACTTACTTCGTCGAATTTCTACAGTGGGCTTACAACCTCCAGTGCATCACTATTTTACAACCTGAAAAATTTTTCGACACCAAAAATTTCCAACAGAAAACTGATGCTAACAAAAATGTAGTTTTGGAACATTCGATCGATCGAAACAGAAAAACACACTACACCAAGCTAGACTAAGTTAATGGCGAGGCTCTGATACCACTGTAAGTGCACGGCGGCGCCCCGGCCGTCAATCCGACGGCCAAAAGCGGAAGCGGTGATAAACTTTAATTTTCTTGGACCGGCAAACCGCCGCGCACTACTACCCGGATCGAACCATTAATTAGTCCTAGCTATCTACAAGAAAGGGAATAGAGATATACCGACGATCCAAGTCCTCCGGTCTTCTCGTCATCGTCCCGATCTCCTGCGGAATGTCCCGTCTCCTCCTCGTCGCCGGAAGCGCACCACATCGCCTACTTCTTTTACGGGCTCCCACCTCAATGCCGAGGCAACTCGGGCACGAAGCCGGCTACTCGACGTGCCCAAGATTTGCTGTAGAATGTGTGAAGAACCATGTCTCACTTTTGGGGATTGTGGAATTGCCATTGGTGGAGGAAAAGAGAACAACTTTTGGAAATGAGCTAGAGGACTTTTCTAGCAAACATGAGAAGCCAAAATACCACCCTCAAAATGAATCCCATTCCATTCCCCTTCATAGGAATGGCCGCCCCCCCTTCTCAAGTGTGATTGGAGAGAGAAAGAGAAAAGTCAAGGGGGTGGGTGGAATGCAATGATGAAAAGAGATGATGAGAGAACAAAACCCAACACTCCAAAAGCCAATCATAACCTACAATGGTCAAGCTATCATCATAAAGCTAGGAGTCAAAAGATGGGCTCCATCATGAAACCATCATGATACAAATATAAGCAAAGAACCCCTCCACAACCACTTATTTGCAACAATGCAAATAAGCCCTCCTCCACCAAACTTCGGCCAATGAACGGAACAATGGAAATCGGCCGAAACGGAAAGCAAACTGGCAACTCCAGAAAACTGGTCCCGTAATAAATTACAGGAAAACCCCGATACTGTGCATACACACCCGCATCTGTATTTCGACCGAAATACAAATGCAATGAGACAAAATCTACACTGTACTATACTAGGATCCGGCTTAAACCAAAGCCGGCTAGTAATATCTGTTCGATCCTGATCCGTGCAATACCGCACGTATCTGATCAAACCCTGCCATATAACCATACGGCCTATAGTACAAACTGTCCGATCCTGATCCGTGCAATACCGCACGTATCTGATCGGACCTTGCCATATCTCCATACGGCCTCTACAACCTTTCGCCCGAAAGCTGAGTAACTGAATGTGGGGGACTCTAAAGACTCGTCAACACCTCGGTTGTGGATTTAACCACTAGCACGTCATAGGTATAAGCCAATACGTAACGGGCTACCAAGTATTGACTAAAAGGAACGTCTGTGAATGAACTCAGCCTGACAGCCCTATTGAGCCTGTCAGTGACAATATCCGTACAGTCCGGTCCGTTCGTCTATGAGTATCGCATGGCGGGCCTAGGGGGTTGGTAAAAGTCAGACCCCCAAAAGCGGTACAAGTCGTGTCGGAGTGTAGCCCAGAACACCCTGAGATACTACTGGAATACCTACCAGTAAATCTCCTTGCCTTGGCCAAGGACTTTGTGTAATGGCTCTCCTAGACACAGCACGACCTCACCCCCAATACCGGGAGAGACGAACCCCCTGAAGATACGCTCACTGCCTCCATGTGGCTCGGGACTGTACCCAACTAAAACCTGTTTGCACGACTCCTTTGAGCCGTGGTAGGGTAGTAATCAAAGTACAGTGGGAACTCACACGAGACAAATGACGATCCCCAGGTCGATGAACTAACCTGCACACATGTCACCAGGGAACTGCCATCTGACGTCTGGTATATGACCAACTAGCATGTTCCCGGCGAGTCCTGTCCGGTGTACTCATAACCCAATGAGCACCTGTATACATCTTAGGTGATCCAACTGACACCAGTGGCTTGTGAGACCGGTCACCGCCCCTCGTCGGGGTCTCGACTGTATACACTAGTCTACTATGGAGAATCGATGCCCTGTCTCGAAACTCTCATGACTAGGGACCTTTTAAGGATATGCTTATAGACCCCCAGCTCCCACTTATATGATCGCCCTCATACTGCTGGTGGTCAAGCAAGAATCCTAGGGGCTCTATCAACGTGTAATAGCGACGTGTCAGGTCACTTAAAACAGTACATGATGATAAAGGTAAACCAGATAGCATACTATCATCTCGAGTAAGACTGTCCTACCGGGATAGGTCCTCCATCAATCATTACAATCACGTACCTGTGACCTAATAATTGACTCTGAGGGCACTATCTCCAACACCATCAAACCCTAGGGTTTGCAGTAGTTTCGCGGCGCTATAGGTGAGGCAATGATTGACCCTTCTACGGTTGGTCCATAGGTTTTGTGGCATGTTCTGAGTACTTTTTAAACTCCGCTCAAGTGTTGAGCTCTTTGGGAAATTTTGGGTGTTTGTTGATTCGATCGAAAAGTTTAACATCGTCTAGATATCTGTGATTGTGATACAATATTTGGAATCCATAATATTTAGTTTTGTGAAAAATAATTTGAATTTTATAAATCTAGCAAGTCAGTCTCATTTGATCGGTTGCCATGGGATTTTGATATGGATCAAAAATCCGTCGCAATTACATAGTGTACGTGGATACTCGTCGGGTAACCTTATTAGATAGCCATACCCTATAACCCCGACCAAGTGACTATAGAAGAACCCTGTTGCCAAAACCATCCGTTTGGGTGATCGCGGCCGCGGTGTTCCGCCTAAGTGCACTTCGTCAATGGTATCGGGGGTGCGGCCGTCTACTAAAGTTTCCGACGAGCATTCGATCAGGTCATCGGGAATCTTGTTGAATTACCCGACTGGTTATTGGAAAGTGTTTTCAATATCGAGACTAAAATGCGGGGTTTATAATTGTTAGGCATGTGATGTCTAAGGAATTCATTTGGTAAGGCATGAAATCCAAAGTATGTGATACATTGGGTTTATGATCTCTAAGGTGGTTGCGGATTCCAATTGTTGTAGTTTTTCACTTTCTTTTCTGCGACTGTAAGTGTAATATGTGATGTATTGCCAGTTTCATTGCTATATGTCAACGACAATTGGGATACGCATATTTACTTACGTTGATGACATGTGATGTTATGTGTTGCTGTGATATGTTATATTGGATCGTCGTATTTTGAATAGCCGGTTTTTTTTTATGTGAGATAAGAGTTTTCATTTTCATTCACGTAAAAGCTTGTATGTAAAATTCTTTTATTGGGGCACTTCCGGGTTGAGTATGATATCACCATTGATGTATATTATTTACTTTTCCGCATTAGAATAGACCCAAGGAGGAGAGCACAAGTAACCGGGTTCTAGAGTCTAGTGGGAGACCATCTCGAGGAGTCGAGACCGGGTCTCCTAACTCTAGAATTGGTAGGGTTGCTTGCCGCTCTCGTAGGGGTCTAGGGATATGGGTTTGGCTATTCATCACGATCATGGAATCCGCATTTTTTACTGGCTTAATTAAAACACAGAATTCCTAGTATATCCAATATTTCATATGTGTTCTTCTGCTGCTGATATCTATGATGTGATCACTTGATATGTTGAGACGAATGCTTATATTATATATATGATGATATATAGTAAATATTGCTGCTTTCGTTTCTTCTGTGATGCTTAGGAAGCATAATTGATGGGACTTCATTAATGAGATTAATGAAATAAAAGAAACCTAAAGATGTTGTAGAATCTTGTTTTAAAAACTGGTAGCTCTAGTTCTTGCTTTGCATAGTGGTATTCCTTATAGAATATCCAGCACCTTATTCGATAAGGAAAGAGCCGAGATCCCTTCACCGGGGGTGACCTCTTTAGCGAAACTAGCAAATGCTACAACACACTCGGTTTTGTCTTTTGATTACTTTTTAGTTCATGCTTTGCATAGTGGTATTTGTGAAATATCCAACACTTCATTCGATGAGGAAAGAGCCGAGATCCCTTCACCGGGAGTGACCTCTTTAGCAAAACTAGTAAAATCTTCAAAAACACTCCTTTTCAAAATTACTTGATTCTACAACGATATCAAGTTCATTACGCAAAAGGTTTTCTTAAAAACCTATCGTAGCCCTCCGTCATTTCAGATAAATACTACTTAGTATTCATGCTACGTTTGTTGGCCTCCGTCAAGACGCAGTGTGCGGTAGCTAACTAGTGCTTATCTGCAACATAAGATGAGATTGGATTAGGCTAGTCGTGCGACTTTGTTGGCCTCCATCAAGGGTCGTGTGGGTGGGTTTAATTCAATCATGAAATGTACGGGTTGAACTTGATGAATGTCTCAGTCTTCTGTATCCTCAAGTCTGTGACTCCAGATTCCCTCGCAAAATTCACACAATAATCGTTAAATATACAATTTGCAGTTTTGTTTTATTTATGATATAGATCGTATAAGAATTCAACACAAATAGTAAGACTAAAAAAATTACGCACATATCCCCGGCAACGGCGCCATTTGATTGATGCGAAAAATTGTGTTTGCAGTAGTTAACCGCAATCAATAACGGTGTCGCGTGTAGCTAGACCGAGATGAGTACGGGTCGTCCTCAGGGAAATGCTGAATCTTTTACTCTTACTTTAGATGTGTTGAAAAAGAGAGGAGGGATAAAGAATATTGTAGAATGGAGGCTGTATTTCTTCGGGTATACCTTTATCATCAACTTCAAGACGTATTTGGGGTTCGGGAAGAATTAAAGGCTCAAGATGATGACCACAAGGAAGTGAAAGGATCTGATGAATTGGTGGGACAAAATCATCCAAAATTTCGGGTTCATCAATCAATATATCCCTAACGTCAATCACCTCATTCAAGTGAAGGTTAGAATTCTCAAACACTTCATCAAAAGTATGGTTTTCAATTAGTTTTGGTTCAAGATTGGAGGTGTAGAGATCACAAGGGTTGGGTATGATTTCACTTGAAATGGACCCTTCACAATCGGGTAAATCAAACACTACAAAGTCACACAACTTATCAGATATTCTATCTTCAATTGGTGAATCATTTGGTGTACTTGATGAATTTATGAAACTGGAGTTGTGGATTTCAGTTTGGAATGGGGAGGTTTGATTAAGAAGGGTGTACAGTTTCGTCTCACTACCCAAATTCTCATTTTGTCCTATGCCCGAATCATATACTGAAATTTTTTGGGTAGGTTTGAATTTCTTTGCTTGCATCCACTCTGTTGTTTCCTTCCTAATTTGGTTCGACGGTTCTAGAAATTTTTCTAATGTCTGCTCCAGACTAGTCTTGGGTTGATAAGGGATTTCAGTATAAGATTGAAATTCCTGTGGATAATTAAAACTCCCAAATGACTGATTAGAAGAACTGTCTAGAGAAGGTGGAAAAGTCGGATTGGATTGATAGCAATAGAATGGTTGCGAAAATTGGGTGGGAGTAGGGTCAACATTGTGATAAGAAGAATATTGATATGGGTTGGTCGGTTGGCTACTGGACGTCTTACATGCCACAAACCGCCTATCAAACTCTTCTTTAGAAAGTGGAGGTGATGGTTGATATTGGTCCGGGTTGAAACTTTGGCTTCTAGCCTTAGCTATATGCTCAGCAATAGACATTCATCTAGGGGCTTCCTCACTCTGGGTATCAACTGAAACAAGTGTAGGATTAGGATACGGTTGATAAGACCTAGACTGAGGTGGCCAACTGTTTCTTCCCTCTTGTTCTATATGATCTCTTAAGGACATGGAAGAGCCAGACGGTATACCGAAGGGATTACGAAAACAAGAGATATCTGGTTGTGGACAGCAAAGCTCGGCAAGTGTTCTTCTGTTTAGGTCACCGATTATAAGAAGAGAAGAAGGGGGAAGGGGTAAAAGGGGGAGAAAATAATTGGTTTGTTTGAAAAATGACGGATTTAGACAAATCACACAAAACTGCACAAACAACCCTAGAACTATGGTTACCTAGGTCCAGTCTCTAGACCGCTCCTAGACTTCCAAAGGATAAGCCGTAGGATCAATCCTCTACTGCCTCTTTACACCCTTGTAGCCAGGTAAGTGCCAGGTGAGTAGGAGGCTCCCCGCTATGAAAGTAGTGGTCCTAATTAAGTAACCACTCGCCTTAGACACACTTGCCTAGACACCACAAAAGTAATGCGGATAAGCAATAGATTACCCACGACCTTCCTCTGTCCTTATTGAGCGCGACAGTCTTTAGAGTCTGGTCTAGATATTTTTTAAATTAATGTAGGGTTGATGCAGATGCTCGGTTTGTGATTTGTGGGGTTTAGGAAGGGTGATGAAATCCCCACCTAATCTGGATTTTAGTCTTGCCCCTTAAAAATCCGTATTAAAATATGCAAAACAAAACCAATCACAAAACTTTGCAAAAAGATTTTTGAGCAGCGATATTTTGCAAAGAATCCTGCAGAAAAGAGATTTTATTGGATTTGAGAGGAGAGAGAAAGAGGTTAGAATCTTACCAGAGAAGACTGAAGCCCTAGATCCTCAGTTGAGCCGCGTTTCCGCCGCCACAAGGGTCTTATTGCCGCGGATCCGCCGCGTGGCTGAGGGTTCAGGTGATGAAATTTTCCTCTGTGGCCTCCTGCACTCCTCTGGATCTTGATGAATGTCTCTGTCTTCTGTATCCTCAAGTCTGTGACTCCAGATTCCCTTGCAAAATTCACACAATAATCGTTAAATATACAATTTGCAGTTTTGTTTTATTTATGATATAGATCGTATAAGAATTCAACACAAATAGTAAGACTAAAAAAATTACGCATGTATCCCCGGCAACGGCGCCATTTGATTGATGCGAAAAATTTTGTTTGTAGTAGTTAACCGCAATCAATAACGGTGTCGCGTGTAGCTAGACCGAGATGAGTACGGATCGTCCTCAGGGAAACGTTGAATCTTTTACTCTTACTTTAGATGTGTTGAAAAAGAGAGGAGGGATAAAGAATATTGTAGAATGGTTTCTAGATCTACGTTAAGCACTAATGCAAAATATAGATCTAGATTATTTATCGATGTAGTTAATATAAGAAGGGGCTTGTAGGGTTCGTTAGGATTTAGTAGTTATGGATGATTAATTAAAAATTACCCTTTTTATCCTTTAATAGATTTAAAACTAGAACGACAGTGATGCATGTAGATTAGGGTTTCTGGAGGGAAAAGGAATCCCACTCTTAACCCCTATCTCGACACGGAACTCTGTTCATATCTAGCCTTTACCAAAACAATCATTAATCTAATCTCTAATCGCGGTCGAGACTAACAATGAATTGGTAGCGCGCCCGATTAGGATGTTAATGATTGTTTTGATAAATTTTATAAACTTTATAGGACGTAAAAAGAGTTTAGGTATTTTCATCATCCATTAACCTACCATAATCCTACGAACCCTAACAAGCGGAGAATTACTCGCGCATGTTGGGAGAAAGAGAGATGGAGAGAAAATGCATAATTAAACTACGAAGAAATAGAATAAGAAAAAGAAAGCTACCTTTATTAATCAACAATATTCATTACACTTTGATTCCTTAGAAAATGATTACAAATACTAGTTGCTTCTCGATCTCTTCTAAGGAGGTAGATGAACCGTTGATGATCAGCCTGGATGCGTGAGCCGTCTTGGACTTCGTGATCTCGTCGGCTTGATTCTTTTTCTAAGGGGTTCTCGGTCCTTATTTATACTCCAAAATCCAGAGCCCTAGCTTCCAAATTTGGAAGCCATCTGTTGAAATTCTACCAGAAAAATCCCATCTCTTTAATCTTCAGATACGCGGCGGATCCGCGGTCAACGCCTAGGTTTGACCGCGGATCCGCGGTCTTGTATGTTGATCGTTGGATTTTGTCTTCTGGGCTTTTCTCCTTGTGACACGTGGAGATCTCTGGAACTTTTGAAAATTGGAAATATTTTCTTTGCTTTTGCCATAATTGATTTCTTAATTTGCTTTCTTAGTTAGGCAGGTTTGCTCTTAACAACTTTGATTCTCTTGATTTTTAGCCCTGAAAAATTCTGCACAATCTCAACAAATAATATTAGTGGATTTTTGTTTTATTGAGATATTAATTTCACCATAAAAATTTGGTCAATGGTATCTTTGCATACATTTTCCTACCAAATGTTAATTATAATATATCAACACATAAAAAATAGTATTTTTACAGATAAACCCTCATATATATGATATATTATAATAAAGACCTTTTCTAATATAGAAATAGTAGGAAAAATGTAATAACAAATGTACAGTTTTATCAACTGAACACAACCTATAGTTTGTTGACCTCCGTCAAGGTCATAGGAAGCTAGGGGTAAAATACTATCGGGAATTTCAAGTGTTGAAATATGCAATGAGATTGCATACCTTCTATGAGATAGTTGGATCCCGATACTCACTGCAAGTAAGAGTTACTCCTGAGAGAGTTTTACACATTACAATTAGCCGATCAAGTAGGTGTCTAGAAAGGTGTTAACGGGGTTACACCCCTGGGAAAATGAGGTTTATTTTAATTAGGTCCGTGCGAAAGCACAGGGAACCTCTCTCAAAGTACCGACACTTGCCTGGCCAAAAGATTGGCGAACTTGTAGGGTGTAATTAATCCCGGCTAGTCTTACCTTTTAGGGTTTGAAGGAAGATTTGATAAAAACAGTGGGAGCCATCCTGATTAGATAAAATAATAACCAACCTGATCTTGCAAGAGCATACGCTGAGTGTTTTCTTTTCTCTTTCTCCTGGTAGCGATCATGTCACGCCTTAATCAAGATAATAATATGGATATATTGACCGAACCTGCTTATTATACTGAGGCGGGGAACGTTGGTTCCGCTCTATATTATAACTATAAGTCCGAGCAGAAAATAGGGGAATATCCGGATTCCATGCGACCCAATCGAGGAATAAGCATGTTGATGTATATTCTTCGGGTGTGTTTTACCGAGAACTGTTTCTCAGTATACTCTACGTCCTGGGTATGAGATACCGGATCAGGATTCCACATATGTAATTTTTTACATGGGCTACAGATAGGTAGAGAACTGGGATTGGGTGATATGTCTCTAAGTGTTAGAGAATGATGCAATTGTTGCAGCCAAATCAGTTGGCAAATATCACCTTGTATTACCAAGTGGTAAATACATTGATTTTGAACAAATGTTATTACATACCGAACCTGATATACAACATTACATCAGTTTCTTTATTAAGTTAAAAAAAGATATAATTCTGTATTGGTGGATAATTTTGTGAACATTTTTCTGAATCAAGAGTTGATTGGATCATGCACGTTATATAATAGCATATACGTTCTAAATCAAATATCAGTTCAAAGTATATAGACTACACATAAGAGGACTAGTTCAGAAATGAACAAATCCTTCTTGTGGTATTGATTGGTAGAGTTTTTGCGTGCTTAGTTAA
Source organism: Agapanthus africanus (assembly GCA_030015575.1). NCBI lineage: Eukaryota > Viridiplantae > Streptophyta > Magnoliopsida > Asparagales > Amaryllidaceae > Agapanthus > Agapanthus africanus. The sequence goes on along the minus strand of CM057346.1, from coordinate 99,482,085 downwards.
TTACCGCAATCAAGACGGTTTCACTTGTAGCTAGCCGGTTGAGTATGGATCGTCCGCAAGGAGATGGGAATCTTTTTCTATGTGTTTTAACGAGTTAAGTCCAAATGTCCAGGTTTGTTTTGAGATTAACTATGTGTTAAAATGTTATATAAAGAGAGCTTGTTAGGGTTAGGATTAGGTTAGTTTGAGTTAGGAGTCGCTCACTTCTTTCGTTGCCACTCTTAATGCCGGTGTTACGGTAATCGGCAACAACGGGGATTAGCACGACTAGGAAGGAACATGCGAGTATAAGCTAGGCTTTCCAACGCTTAAGTTCTTCCTTTTGGTGCTTGTCCGTCTGTTCTTGGCTCTTAGCCTTAACCCCCGGTTAATTCAACCACAACCGGTCTCACTAAGGAATCACTGCTATCATGTAGGATATGGTGCCGTAGGGAGCGGATTGTGGTTCAATTAACGGGAGTCCGAATTAAGATGTTGGGCAAGGAAAGAGTGAGAGAGATTTCCTTCTCTCAAACTTTCCTTATCCCACCCTAACAAGTAAGAAAACTACACACCCATTACAATAAAAGGAAAATAAAATAAAGGAGGAAGATAGAAAGAAAGAGGTTAGAAGATTACAACTAGCTATTTGAGACCTCACTTTGGCAAGGATCAAGTTTAAGTATCATTGTTGTTTAAGGATAAAGAAAAAGAGAACAAGAAAGAAACAAACAACAAATAACAACAACTAGATTAGCAAATGAAAAATACAAGCAATTATAATTAACAATAAGACAAGCATGGTAACAAAAAGAACTCTTTATTCATCACTTCACTCACAAAAGCTCACTACAAGGTTTTAATGGAGAAGAGATGAGAAGAGGAAGAAGAACAACAACATGTATTCTAAAATCTAAATATAAGAATAAGCACCCTTGGTTTTGGCAAGATCTGGAGTATTTATAGGCAGGCAACAGAAACTCTAGGGCAACATTCAGAACAAAAATGAAATGACCAATCTGCCCCCAAAAGATGACCTTCTGCCGAGGCCGTACGGCCGCGGTTCCGCGGCCTAAGCATGCTTATGCCGCGGTTCCGCGGCCTTTTTGGGGAGTTGGGCCCTTAGGTTTGGACGGATTCCTTTGTTTGCTGTTATCTTCAGTTTGGTATAGTACTTTTCTCAGAAGCTCTTCAAAATTCTTCCAGAATTTTAGTAGATCAAAAGGTGATGTGATGTGGATCTGTTGCCATGATTTCCTCGAGCTCCGCGTAGATATGTTGGATCTTGTGTTGACATTGAGCTTTGTGCATGAAAATGACATCGATTTGCCATTTTGTCCCTTAAACTGGTGTGCGGCAACATACGGATAGAGAGCGGAGTCCCGTGTTTTATCTGTGGTTGGCAGTAATCCTGAATTTGTCGTGTTTTTCCATGAATTTCACTGTTTAGAGCTGAGAACCTGTATCCTGCAATTGACTAGCAAACACGGCTCAAGAGTACCTACCGATAAGCAATGTGATAAAAATTGGGCGGTATAAAAATGCAAAAATCTGATATGAACAGGTATTGTAGAATATGTCATATCAATGCGACACAACTAGCTAAGTTACATATGGATGAATTTTAGAATCTGTTCGAATTTTCATCTTATGATACTTTCCAGTCTTGTCTCAAAGGTATAATGACCAATACTCAGTTTACTGGAAACGGAGAAAGAGTTATTGAACTCTTGGGACGGATACATGATGATGTATACGGTCCTATTGTAAGGTTTACCTAGCACCCTATGAAGAGTTTGGAAGCATCACATGTCACAAAGTTCAAGTTTTTATGGTGCTAAGCAAGCATACATAGGATCGATCCTAGAAAATTAGGGTTTCTAAACAATAAATGCAACAAAGACTAGGGTTTCGAGACTACAACCTTTGTAGCTCCCTTCGCTAGACTCTTTGGCCTCTTGAGTGTTGGAGGAAGGTTCTCTTGAAGTCTTCTAGTGTCCACGACGATCCACCCGAAGCTCCTTCGTCCAAGCTAGCAACTTCACTTTAACAAGAAGATGAAATGAAGCTAACACTCTAAACAAGTGGGCTAGACTTGTGTAGAATGGTGTTGTGGTTCTCTTTCTCACTTCAAAATCCTATTTTTATGAGTATTTTGCTTCCTTGAAAAGTCTAGAGAGCAAGAGATCAAGGTTGAAGAAGATGATGGCTTTTGAGAAGAAGAGAAGAAAAAAACTCTAATGAGAAAAATGAAAAATATAAGTATATATATTTTCCATCTCTCATTTCAAACCATGGTTAATTATAAAGATATTATTGTATTGGAGTTAAAAACACAAAAGGAAATAAACCAAGGGTTAAAAGGTAGGTGAGCATGGTAAGGTGAAGAAGAGTGTAGAAACATTCCATGATTTAACCCTTTTTCTTTTCCTTTTTGTTTTAATTTAAAAGAAATAATAATCCATATAAAAACCATGGTGTGATTCTTATATTGCCACCATTCTCAATGTATAAGCAACCATGATAGAATGATATATGTATGCATGTGTGCATGCACATCCATATGTGCATGAACAAGAATGAATGCATACATGCATGCATACATCCAAAAGAAACAAGATAGGATTTCTAGTGAGAAGCTAATGATAAATCAATACTTGATTTATCAATCCGGTCATATCACATACGACCCGACCAAAAGCAAGCCGCCCAATTAATATACGGTATCCCATACGCGCATTTTAATCGGGTCCATGCGCATATCGCATACGCGCACCACAACGTTTCGCCTGGACTAGGTAATTTGTGGGACTCTAAGACTCGTCAATACGCCGGCAGTGGGTGATGATCATATCAAGCACCCCCAAGCCGCAAGCGGTCAGCTAAACGTAACGGCCACCCGGGTATTGAGCGATCAGAAGAAAACAAGCGAACCTGCTACAACTCCCGTCGAGCCAACCGACAACACTACCGTACAGTCCGGTCTCTTCGTCAGATATGCTGCATATCGAGCCTAGGGATGGTCACGTCGACCCCAATAACTCAATAAGTCGTGCCGGTGAATGGTCTATAACAGATCGAGAAACTACTGATAACACTTATCAGCAAATCTCAGCAGCCCTAGCCAGGGACTTACTGATATAACCAGTCGGGCACAGCACAGCATCAACTCCCAATACCGGGAGAGACGAAACCCCTCCTATCGCTCATTACCTTCGTGTGTCTCGGGACTGTACCCAACGGCCACCTGTTTTCACGACTCAGTAGAGCCGTGGTAGGGTGGCAATCAAAGCACAGTGGGAGAACACACAAGACTCTATGACGATCTCGGGTCTACAGACTAACCTGTACCAGTGTCACCTGAGAACTGCTATCCGACGATAGATATAATTCCATATAGGAGTTCTCGGTGAGTCCGTCCAGTGTACCCAGTCACCACTGAGCACCCGTATATGATCTTGATGCCAAACATCGATGAATGTGGGAACATTCATCGCCCATCGTATGGGTCTAGTATCATATACGCTAGTCTACACTGGTATATCAATGCCCCGTCTCGATATACCTACGACTAGGGACTTTCCAGGATATGCTTATAGACTACAGATGTCCCACTGGTATGATCTCCATCATAATCAGAGTAGTCAAGCCAATATCCTCAGGGCTTTATCAGCATGTATGAATGAATAAAAGCATGATCAAATCAACATGTCAGATAAAGAAGAACCAGATTGCATACTATCATGTCGAGAAAGAATGAATACTGAATATATATACATGTACAAATACATCCACTATCATATAATGGCCTCTAGGGCAAATATATATCCAACACCTATGTCTATAAATGCTAGGCTTGGTTCTTTGTACTTCATTACATTCATCGACAGTCTCTCAAGATTCGGACATGTGTTCATGTTGAAACACGAGTCTGAAACTTTTGAGAAATTCAAGGAATATAAGCTTGAAGTAGAGAACCAGACGGGTAGAAGTATTAAAGTCCTTCAATGTGATCGAGGAGGCGAATACTTGCGCATGGAGTTCCTGGAGTTTCTAAAAGGAGAATGGGATTCTCTCTCAGCTTACTCCTTCGTATACACCACAGCACAACGGTGTATCGGGGCGGAGGTATTGCACCCTATGGGATATGGTGCGCTCTATGATGAGTACTGCTGAGTTACCTGTTTCCTTTTGAGGGTTATGCACTCGAGAAGCTGCATACCTATTGAATGAGGTTCCATCCAAATCAGCGCCTACCACTCCATATGAGATATAGAATGGGATGAGACCATGTCTTAAACGAGTTAAGATATGGGGTTGTCCGGCCTATGTTGAAAAGTAAAATCCGGACAAACTCGAGGCAAGGTCAGTTCTGTATAAGTTTGTTAGGATATCCCAAACATTTGCGAGGGTATATCTTCTACCATACTGAGGAGAAAAAGGTATTTTGTTTCTCAGCATGCCACCTTTCTAGAAAAAAAGAATTTCTTATGAAGAAATTAGTAGTCATGAGGTAGAACGGGAAGGAGTTCCAGCTAGACAAACTAACAGCTGATCATTTAGTGAAACCAAAGGATTCAATAGTCTCCTACGAACCCCAGCCTCTCCGCGAATCTGGTAGGGTTCCTCATCCAACTGAGAGATACTACAGTTTTCTCGGTGACGGTGGGAGCGAGGATTGCATCATGGTAGATGATGACCCAACCAGGTTCAGGCAGGCCATCACGAGTGAAGGCTCTCTGCAAATGGCTGGATGCTATGCGATCAAAGATGGAATCCAATTACACCAACAAAGTATGACTTTAGTTGTTGCACTTAAAGGGGTAAAACCCATCGGGAGCAAATGGATCTTGAGAAGATTCTTGGTGTAGATGGAAAAGTTGAGACTTTCAAAGCTATGCTTAAGTCCATCAGGATTAAAGTAGGCATCGTGGAGTTGGAACATCTATTTTGATGTGGCAGTCAAAGAGTTTGACTTCATCAAAAAGGTAGATGAACCTTGTATATACAAGAAGGTTGTAGAGAGTAAGATTATCTTCCACGTATTGTACGTAGATGACATACTCTTGATAGGAAATAGTTTCCTATGCTACAATCGGTCAAGCTCCTCTTATCACGAGGATTCTTCATGAAAGATCTGAATGATACCTACTACATCTTGTGGATTATGATCTATGATGATAGATCTAAGTGGATATTGGAAGTGTCCCGAATCCAGGTACATTAACACCATATTAAAGGGGTTTAGTATGGAGGATTCTAAGCATGGTGGTTCGCCCACTAACTCAGGAATCACTCTCTCCAAAAGATGTCTCCCGAGACTGATTTGGAAAGAGCTCGCGTACAAAGGATACCCTATGCTTCGGCACTAAGCTCTATCATGTATGCGATGTTATGTACCAGACCAGATGTAGCTAACTCACTAGGTGTAGTGACCATGAATCAATCGGATCTTGGGAGAATCACTGGACAGCCGTGAAGGACATTCCTAAGTACTTGAGAAGCATTGAAGAAATGTACTTGGGGTTTGGTAACGGTAAACTCCAGTGGGAGTCCTTTACCAATTCGAGCTTCCAAAATGATAAGGTCGACTGAAAGTCAGTCGCAGGCTTTGTCTTTACTCTCAGTGGAGGGACGTTATGTTGGAAGAGTTCAAAGCTAGATACCGTGGCATACTAGACGATAAAGGCTGAATACATTGCTACCAACGATACTACCAAAGTGGATGTCTGGATAATTCTTGTTCATGAGATACATGGTTCCTACCATTGAGCGTCCAATAACAGTTATTGTGACAACAATGGAGTTGTGGTTTTGGCCTAGGAACGCCGGTCCCATCAGCGATCCAGACATATTCTGAGGAAAGTATTACCTGATCACGGAGATGGTTGATCTCCAGGAGATCGAGGTTAGGAGAGTTGACGCAAAGGATAACACGGCGGATCCACTCACAAAGGCCTTTCCCTAGAGAGACTTCTATAAGACGTTGAGTATGAGATACTACAACAAATGGCCTTAGTGCAAGTGGGAGCTTGTTAGTTATATGTATACCCTAGAGGCCATTACTGTACATACGATGTATATTGTAGTGGATTCTTGGACATATATAGGGAGGACTTTCTTGCTCAACATGATAGTATGCTATCTGGTTGCTCTTTATCTTAACATGTACTCTTATTGTCTCTCTATTACATGTTGATAAAGCCTTTAGGATGAGTACTTGACTATCAGGATTATGATGCAGATCATACTAGTGGGGACAGGGTAGTCGGTAAGTATATCCTTCAAATGTTCTTAGTCGTAGAAGTATCGAGACAGGGTATCGATATTCTATAGTAGACTAGCGTGTACGCTTCTCGACCTATGTGATGGGCGATGGATGATCCCATATTCATTGGTGTTTGACATCAGAGATGGTATACGGGTGCTCAGTGGAGACTGGGTACACTGAACGGACTCACCGAGAACTCCTAAATGGTATTATACCTATCGTCAGATAGCAATTCTCTGGTGACACTGGTACAGGTTAGTCTGTCGACCAGAGATTGTCATAGAGTCTTGTGTGATTCCTACTGTGCTTTGATTTCCACCTTACCACGTTCATGAGTTTGTGCAAAACGGTGGTTTTTGGGTACATTCCCGAGTCATATGGAGGCAATGAGCGATAGGAGGGGATTCGGCTCTCCCGGTAGTGGGGGTTGATGTTGCGCTATGCTTGATTGGCCATAACAGGAAATCCCTGGCCAGGGTTGCTAAGATCTACTGGTAAGTGTTATCAGTAGTTTTTCGAACCGTTATGGACCTTGTATCGGCATGACTTATCAGGCTATTGGGGTCTAACGTTTTACCACCCCCAGGCTGTGATATGCGACATATCAGACGAAGAGACTGGACTGTACGGTAGTGTTACTGATTGGATTCGCAGGAGTATGAGCAGGCTTGCTTGTTGATCTTCTGATCGCTCAATACCCGGTGGCCGTTACGTTTAGCAGACCGCTTGCGCTTTGTGGGTGTTTGATATGATCATCACCTACTGCCGGCGTATTGACGAGTCTTTAGAGTCCTACACAGAGCTTTCCTGGTTCATGCGAAACGAAGTAGGAGAACATATGTGATATGTGCAGAACCGAGATTAATACGCGTATGTGATACTGTATTCTATTCTCGCCATATGTGATATCGGACGGTTATATGTGATATAGCCGGGTTATCGAATCAAGTGTTGATTGGATAAGTTGATTCATATGATATTAGTCGGTTGTATGTGTTATAGCCGGATTATTAAATCAAGTGTTGATTTAATAATTTAATGTATAATTATATATGATATATTAAGTTACATTAACTAATATTTGCTCACTTAAGAATTTCTTTTACTCACTTTGTGCTTTAGTATATATGTGATATATATTAATGTACATTTTTTTGTGTCATGCTAGATGATACATGCTTCATGGGTGTGTGAGACTTACACCATGCTTATGATAAACTTAGTCCACTAGTTTTGTTTTACTTAAAATATTTATTAACCCAACCATTATGATTAGCCAAGGTTTAGTCTCTACATGAGTTAGTATATGATATTAACTCACCCATGGTTGCCATTCTTACTCTCATGAGATGAGATTCATTCGCCATTCTTCTTTTTCTTCATCTCAAGAAAGCTCACTAGCTTTTCTTGAGGTGAAGAAATATTGTGAGAAAAATAAATATAAAATGAGCAAAATTCCTACTTCATCATCCTCTACTATACTAACCATTTAGTTTAGGGTGTTTGCTTCACTAAACCCTAATTAGTGAAGAGGTAGCTTGAGTTGGTGTCTCCTCGACGTAGATCATCTTCGGTCTCGAAGACTTCAAGCAAGCTTGTTCCATTCATCTTGTGGAGCCTTTCTAGAGTCCGGGAGTTCACTACTTGGTGTGAAGGGACTACTACATGGAGCTATTGAAGTGAAGGACCGGTCTACAAAGGTTGTATTTCTTGTTCACTTAGATGTAAAGTTGTTTACATTGTTGTTTCGTCTAAATCTCTAGTTAAGATTCTAGGTTAGGGTTCTTTAGTACGGCAAATTTTTGAAATTGGCATGGGCCATGCCTCCCGAAACCTTGTCGTCGTGCTAGGCATCCCTGCAAGTAACACCCCTGACCAAGCTCACACGTAAAGATGAAGAATTTATGTGGTCAAAAGCATGAGAGCAAGCTTTCGTAGAACTCAAGTCAAGATTGACATCGGCACCTATCCTTGTCATACAGGACCAATCTGGAGGTTTTGAAGTGCATTGCAATGCCTCCGGTAAAGGATTAGGATGTGTTTTACATTAGCACGGTAAGGTTGTGGCTAATGTTTCAAGACAGCTGAAGATTCATGAGCGCAATTATCCGATGCTTGATTTGGAATTGGCAGCCGTAATTTTTGCTCTTAAGATTTGGCGCCATTATCTTCTTGGTGAATGAGTGAACATATACACAGATCACAAGAGTCTGAAGTATGTGTTTACTCAGAAAGAATTGAATATGCGGCAGAGAAGATGGTTAGAACTCATGGCGGACTTCGACATCAACCTGCAATATCACCCAGGGAAGGTGAATGTAGTACCTGATGCCCTTAGTCGCCAACCATTAGCATTGAATCTCGCCGCACAGTGGAAGCTTCAACAGGAATTGCATCAAATGGAGATTGAAGTGGTCATGCTAGGTAACGCTTCAAATTTGATGAACTTACAAGTTCAATCTACCATTGTCAATCAGATCAAAGCAGCTCAAGCAAGTGATGCTAAGTTGCAAAAGATCATAAAATAAGTAGAGAATGGACTTTGAACAGATTTCATCATCCATGAAGACGGATCTTTGAGATACGGCAGCAGACTGTGTGTACCTAAAGGTCCTGTGCGAGAAGAGTTGATGAAAAAAGCTCACAGCTCTCCTTGTTCAGTACACCCTGGAGGTACAAAGATGTACAAAGATCTGCGTCAAAATTACTGGTGGCATGGAATGAAGCGTGAAGTAGCAAGAAGCGTCGCTAAATGCTTGGTGTGTCAGCAAGTAAAGGCTGAACATCACAGGACTGCTGGATTACTTCAACTGTTACCTATCCCAGAATGGAAGTGGCAATACATCACAATAGATTTCATGACTGCACTTTCCAATGAACAGTCGGGTAATTCAACAAGATTCCCGATAACTTGATCGAATGCTCGTCGGAAACTTTATTAGACGGCCGCACCCCCCGATGCCGTTGACGATATGCACTAAGGCAGAACACCGCTGCCGCAAGCATCCGAACGGATGCTTTTGGCGACGGGGTTCTCCTACAGTAACTTGGTCAGGGTTATGGGGCATGGCTATTTAGTAAGGTTACTCGGCGAGTATCCGCGTACACTATGTAATTGTAACGGACTTTTAATCAACATCAAAATCCCGTGGCAACCGATCAAATGAGACTAAACTGCTAGATTTATAAAATTCAAACTAGTTATCACATAACTATTTATGGATTCCAAATATTGTATCATAATCACAGATAGCTAGACGAAGTTAAACTTTTCGATCGAATAAGCAAGCACCCAAATTTCCCAATGAGCTCAACACTTGAGCGGAGTTCAAAAAGTACCCAGAACATGCCACAGCTCCTATGAACCATCCGTAGAAGGGCCGACCCATGCCTCACTCATGTCTCCACGGAACTGCGGCAAACCCTAAAGTATCACCGCGGTTCCGTGATCCAAAAAATCGAGTTTGGGTATCGTTCTTCTAGAGGGTCCACAGAATTGCTTGCAAGATTTTCTGAAAATTTTAAACTTGAAAAAATCCAACACTTGGAAAATTTCCAGTGGGGAAAATTTGGGTTATTGATATCCGTTCAAACTTTTTAACATCGTCTAAATAACCCGAATACATGTTGAATTACGATTACGAAACACTTCGAGTTGCTTTTGCAAAAAGTTAACATCACATGCAAATTTAGCAAAAACAAACAATACCTGAAACACCAAAACCCAGAGACTGGAACACCATGAAAATTTGAAGCCAAAAATCCACAATTGACCCGGTGAGCTCGGTTTTAACACCATTGTGGCAGGCCAAAATTAGGTAAAAATGCTCCAAATTTTGGTGATGTTCATGTTATATCACATATAACACAGTTCAGTTGTTTAAAAAAAAATTTGACATCTCTAAAAATTCGATAGAAACTAGATTTTGTATCGGGTGTTTCGGAGTAGTTTCGGTTTCGTAATCCTAGCAAACATCGTCTAATTTTCTAGCATGGTTCTGATACCACTGTTGGGTTGTCTAGTGCGGCAGCAAGTTTTCGGGAGGCATCGTCCATACCATATTTAAATTTTTGTCGTTCTAGCTAACCCTAACCCTAGAATCGCTACTAGAAAATCCAACGAAACATTATGCAAACACTTTACATCTAAAGTGAACAAGGAATACAACCTTTGTAGACCGGTCCTTCACTTCAATAGCTCCGTGTAGTAGTCTCTTCGCTGCGATCACATACTCCCGGACTCTAGAGAGGCTCCCATGAAGAAATGAACAAGCTTGCATCGAAGACCTCGAGGCCGAAGATGATCTATGTCGAGGAGACACTAGCTCATGCTATCTCTTCACTAATGGTGAGATTAGTGAAGCAAACACCCTAAACTAAATGGCTAATAGTAGAGGATGATGAGGTAGGAAGTGGGCTCACTTTAGATTTATTTTTCTCACAAGGTTTCATCACTTTTTCAAACCCTAGAAAACTCTTTTCATTTGGAAGAAGAAGATGATGAAGTGAAACTCATGAGAGAGTGAGGTTAGAATTGCAACCATGGGTGAGTAAGTATCATGCCTAACTCATGTAGAGAATAAACCAAGGTCAAGGGTTAAGATTGGGTTAACAAATATCTTAAGGAATGACAAAAGAGTGGACTTGGTCAATATTCTACAAGCTTCATCCAAGCTTGAAACATTGACTAAGTCTTCACTATTTTGTGATAACTTAAGTGATAAATATCAAACCCTAGCTTTAACCCTAGCATGGTATAAGTCTCATACATTCATGTTGCAAGTGTAACCTAGCATAACACAACAATATATATCACATATATATTTTGTGTGCAAATAGAAAACAATACATATATCACATATATGTAAAGTGTATCAAATGTGAGAAAAGAAATCTTAAGTGAGCTAATACCAGTTAATGTAATGTAATATATCAAATATATAATTATACATTAAATTATCAAATCAACACTTGATTTAATAATCCGGCTATATCATATATAACCGACTAATATCAAATGTAACATCTTATCGAATCAACACTTGATCCAATAACCCGGCTATATCACATATAACCAATCATGTCACACATCGCGAGAATAGAATGCGGTATCACATACACGCATTAATCTCAGTCCCGCACATATCACATATGTGCTCCTACTCCATTTCGCTTGAGCCAGGAAACCTCTGTGTAGGACTCTAAACACTCGTCAATACGCCGGCAGTAGGTGATGATCATATCAAACACCCATAAGCCGCAAGCGGTCTGCTAAATGTAACGGCCATCCGGGTATTGAGCGATCAGAAGATCAACAAGCAAGCCTGCTCCTACTCCTGCGAATCCAATCAGTAACACTACCGTACAATCCGGTCTCTTCGTCTCATATGTCGTATATCACAGCCTGGGGGTGGTATAACGTCAGACCCCAATAGCTTGATAAGTCATGCCGATGCAAGGTCCATAACGGTTCGAGAAACTACTGATAGCACTTACCAGTAAATCTCAACAACCCTGGCCAGGGATTTCCTGTTATGGCCAATCGAACATAGCGCAACATCAACTCCCAATACCGGGAGAGACGACACCCCTCCTATCGCTCATTGCTTCCATGTGACCCAGGACTGTACCCAAAAACCACCTTTTTGCACGATCGCTTGACTGTGGTATGGTGGAAATCAAAGCACAGTGGGAATCACACAAGACTCTATGACGATCTCGGGTCTACAGACTAACCTGTACCAGTGTCACCAGAGAACTGCTATCCGACGATAGGTATAATACCATCTAGGAGTTCTCGGCGAGTCCGTTCAGTGTACCCAGTCTCCACTGAGCACCCGTATACCATCTCTGATGTCAAACACCAATGGATATGGGATCATCCATCGCCCATCATATGGGTCGAGAAGCGTATACGCTAGTCTACTCTGGAGTATCGATGCCCCTGTCTCGATACTCCCACGACTAGGAACATTTGAAGGATGTACTTAACGACTACCCTGTCCCCACTAGTATGATCTGCATCATAATCCTGATAGTCAAGTACTCATCCTAAGGGTTTTATCAACATATAATAGAGAGACAATAAGTGTACATGTTAAGATAAAGTGAAACCAAATAGCTTACTATCATGTCGAGCAAGAAAGCCCTCCCTATATATGTCCAAGCATCTACTACAATATACATCACATGTACAGTAATGGCCTCTAGGGCATACATATAACTAACAATGGGAAGATCACCTATATCTTTTGGAGTTTTCATATAACAACGGCTACCAAGAAAGTATAAGAATGACACCTTTTGCAGCACTTTATGGAAGGAAGTGTCGATCGCCATTAAGTTGGGACGACATCGGAGATAGAGAACTCCTAGGACCTGAGATGATAGTAGCAACTGTGGATGTGGTCCGCACTATCAGGGAAAGAATGCGCATAGCCCAAGATCGATAGAAACACTGGACTGATGCAAACCGCCGTCACTTGGAGTTCCAACCAGGAGAACATGTATTTCTGAAAATATCTCTAAACCGTGGAGTGATTCGTTTTGGAAGAAGGGGAAAGCTAAGTCCAAGGTATATTGGACCGTTCGACATACTCGAAGGAGTCGATGAAGTGGCTTATCGCTTAACACTTCCACCTTCATTGGAAGGAGTGCACAATGTGTTCCACATATCCTAACTCAGAAGGTATGTGAGTGACCCCAGACATATTCTTGATCATTCTGAGCTCACTGTATAGCCAGATTTATCTTGTGAGCAACAACCTGTTGAGATCCTAGACAGAAAAGTGAAGTCACTTCGGAACAAGAAAGTCAACTTGGTTCGAGTGATGTGGAGAAAAGACACACCAGGAGAATCAACATGGGAAAGGGAAGATGAGATGCGTGCAAAATACGCTCACTTATTTGTAAACTAGTCCTTAAAATAAATTGTAAATTTCGAGGACGAAATTTTTGTAAGGAGGGTAGACTGTAACAACTCCAATTTCAGTGTACAGAAAATTGTTTAAAAATTAATGTACAATTGGGGTATTTGCAAATCCTGTGAATGCTATAAGAATTTCTTTTGCTTTTGAACAACAAGAAGGACCTTGTAGCTCATTGGTAAGACCTTGCACTGTTGAGACATAGCACCAGAGTTCAAATCCCATCAGCCATATTATCCTTTTGTTTTACTTTCTTTTAATCTTTATAGAAGCCTAAGGGTCTACATGTGCACTACACGTAAACTGAAGAGTCAAGGTTTAAATAAACATGTCCACTGAAGAATACAAAGCGACAAGACACGTGGCACCAAACCCTAGCACCCCCCGTCGGGAATGGGCCGGCGAAATGCCCTAATCCCCTGATACCGCCAGGCTTGCCCGTTGCAAATGCTTCCATCTCTTCACCCCTGTAACCCTTGGCATACCCCACTTCCCCTACATTGTTTATTTTCTCTGTACATTTACAGAGAACAATAAAATCCTATTTAATCCCATTTTTAATACAAATTTTAATTTCCCCATTCAATACACTAAACCCTAGTTTTTCCTATAAATAACATACCTCATTTCACCCCTCCTCACTCAAAAATCCCTGCCAAAACTCTTAAAAACTTTCAAGTCCCAAGAGTGTGCAAGTGGAGTTAGCGAAGGGCGAAGCTCCGACGAAGTTCCGGCGACGATCCAAGGAGTTTCCGGCGACGAAACAACGTCCCGATGAATCCTAATCCTTCTCCTACCTCTCTCCTCTCACTAAAGCCAGTAAGTCCCTTCTTTCCCTCTCATCTCAATTCTAAAACTTTCAAAACCCGACGGAAGCGGAGTTAATCCGACTTCCGATTCAGTTTTTCTTCAAAACTCAACTTTCCTTAATCCAGAACATACCATGCTCTCACATATTGTTTAACAAACATTAATAATTCTATTAAAACAATGTTCACCTTAAAAGAATCATTTTTGTAAATTTTATCGCACTTTTACAGAAAAATACCATATATTTTAGTTTTGACATAATAACTTTATTCCTTGCTATACCTTTAGATAACTCACGAGGTAATGACCTACCTCACCACAACACACATCTCTGACATAGCACAATGAATTTTGGGATAATAGAATACGGGAAAATACGAATTTACAAATAAATACCCTAAATTTACAAAACCGTTTTCTTTAAAAAGTGTATTAAACAATTCCATGCAATTGCGCCTCTACAACCCATTTTTGGGGACCCCATTCGGGATGGTGCGGATTATCACACATCCTCAAGCCTAGCAGAGTGAGATGCAGACTTCCGAAAGGAGCATTCGATCTCGATGGAATTTTTATACATTTTTCTTTAGAAAATGAGATTTCTACAAGAAAATAAATAAATTATTTTCATTATATATATATATAATCAAAATATCAATTTTAATTATATAAATATTCCAAGTTTTCTAAATCAAAGGAATCACCATTACATGAAAATACCATCCAAATACAACACAAATTCCAATATTTCAAGAAAATACCATATATTATGAAATTAGGTTCTACTCATTAGAAATTTCACATCTATAAAATATACATTTATGAAAACCCAAAAGATGATAATTAAATGCTTGAGGAGTATTTTGAAATTATGCCAAAACTATTTTTACATAAAACCGCCTCAGGTTATACTAAATTACAATAAGGACCCTAGTAAACATAGGTTTAAGCAGGACCAGTCTCTTGAGCCTCGGGGAGCCAGAGATATGGGTGCTTGCCTATTTACGGTAGACAATCTAACAAATGGTGTTATCAACACGGTAATTGTCTTGGAAAAAGACATAAATCCTGCCGTCCATGTGCAGCAGTTACCGATAACATCAAAATTAATTCAGGACTTCAAGTTCTCTTTTAAAAGTGTCTGACTCAGACTGAGTCTCAATCTAATCAATCTGACTTGAATATGATTCAAGTATAAACTACAATTCAACATGAATTCGTCTATTCAATCTATATCGATCTATATTGACTGAACCGAACCATGGATATTCTCCATCTACATGTCCATCCATTTTATCCGTTCCATTACTGATATCATGGTTTCGGCAAGTCATCCATATACAATCTACAATGCAAGACAATACAATACAATCAATACAATCAATACAATAAAGATATCGCGGGGTTTATAAGGGGTAGATTGGTACGGAAGGTGTTAAAAATGGCACGAGACTGTAACCATAATACACCTAACCTGAATCTCCATTGCCGTTGTACCGTGGCTGAACAGTTCCTTGTGCTCCGTATACCTTAGTCTCCGTATACCTTAGTCTCCGGAATAGTGGGACTCCTCTCGTATACACTGGTATTTTCTGTACCAAGCTACAAACAGCAGCGTTAACAATATAATACAGCTTTAAAAGTTGCATTCTCCTTCTGTCTATTCTGTCAATACCTATTTTTTAGGACTTACTGGCGACATTCCTTTTCTTCTTTCTTTGGAATGTTGTCAGGTGGATCGAACCTTCTGGAGACAGAGCCCACCACCGAGGACTTGGATCAGATAGCCTTCGACCCAGAGATCTAGTTTACTTGTATATATTTTCATTTCTGTTATGCCACTGTTTAGGCATTGCTTTCATTCCATGTATTTACTTTTCATTGTATTATAAAAAGAATGTCAATAAATAAAGTTATTGTTCATTTACATCTTGTCTCTTGTATACTTTTCTTTTATATTGCTTAGATACGCTTATCGTGTTTACTTCTGAGTAAATGCGTAGCGGACTCGTCGCGTCCTCTTCCCGTACACCGGGAAGAGGGGCGTGACAGGGGGCAACCCCAAGGCAACAGGCCCGGCCTATCTGCTCCTATTTTGGACTTCGGCAGTGAATCTGAGGAAGAGGACAACGCTGTGTTCTCCACTCGCCCGTCATCACAAACCATTACTGAAACTGATCAGAGTTTACAAATCACCATGGTTCCACAGCGGCATCACAGGGAACTTGATGCGCTCAATACATATAGCGTTCAAAAGCTACAGACTTTCTACGTCCCTCCCAGGTGAAGAGGTGAAAAGGCGATCCTCTTCTATCGATCTATGGAGACCAAAGTGGAGAAAGAAGTCTGACATGGTGCCGAGCTTGCACTTGACAGGCTTCAACCAATCCGTCTGCCCAGATATTACGTAGTGGGATTGAAAGGGCTATTAAGATGCCAAGGCGTACCCTTCAAACAAACCGTTCGACAAGCCCAGTTCTACAACAAGATTTAGGACGTTCCCGGGACTCAGTGAAAGATGCCCAACGGGAGGATGGAGACGACTGGGCTTGGATATGTTTGGTCCAAGAAACGGGAGCGATTACATGGCTGCCGTGTCATAAATAACTCCGGTGGAGAAGGAAATGCTTTTCCAGATAGCGCTGATATTGAAACAGAGTGAGATCCCGCCGTAAGAGCGTCAAGTCCGTCGTTCGAGGAGTAGGTTGCCAAGCTAATAAGTGAAGCCGGTCAAAAGGTTCGGGAAGACCACAGCCGCGAAATGGCCATTTACGAAAATGCCAGGACTCGGCATCTCATTCAGCAGTCTGCGAAAAAGGAAAATTGCGATGCCCTTCTCCCTCAGCCCGCTGTAGGTTCTCAAGATAAGGAAAAGGCCCGATACAGAGGCAAAAATATGGTGAAGAATGAGAATGACGTTCGAAAAAACGAAGAAAACCTAAGAAGCCACACAATCGAGAAAAAGTCAGCTGGAATCCGTCTTTTATGAAGAAGATGGGTCGGAAATACTCTTTTCCCCGAGACAAGGCAAGGAAAATATTTGACCTTGTCATGAAGTATCAAATGATGACGCTTCCGGAGTCTCGGCATCCCGAACAAATAAACGGGGTCCATCACACGGATTATTGCTCTTATCATCGAGCAATAGGACATCCTCTTGAAGACTGCTTCACCTTTAAAGACCGGGTCAAAGACCAATATCAACATGGCTGGGTCACTTTATCCGATAGCTGGAGGGTGACCCCACCACGAAAGTATGAGCCAAAGAGAACCTATATCGTGAAGGCTTGACCAGCTCGACACCGAGAATGGAAGCGAACTCGTACTTGCCACATGATAACACTCTCAAAGGGGAGAGAGCATGAGAATATGGATGACTTCTTCAAGTGCTTCGTAAATGAGGACGAGGAGATCTCAGAGTTTCCACCAGCACCAAAAGAGCTGGAAGATGGGATACACACCACGGCAGACAACCTGAGGAAAATCGACTTGGGCACGGAAAATGAGCCGATACCCAAGTTCGTCAGTGTGCTGTTGTCTAAAAAACAGGTGGCCACACTAAAGGACGTGCTTATGCAATATAAAGACTGCTTCGCATGGAATTATTCCGAGATGCCGGGACTAGATCCAAAAATAGCAGTACATAAACTGGCTATATCAACGGACGTCAAGCCAGTTAAACAGGCGCCAAGAAGAATGCGGCTCGAACTCGAGATGAGTATCAATGCCTAAGTCAAGTAACTAATTGACTCCGGCTTCATCCAAGAAGTTCAGTATCCTGACTGGATTGCCAACATTGTTCCAGTGATGAAGAAAAATAAGACAGTGCACATCTGCGTGGACTTTCGGGACCTTAACAAAGCTTGTCCGAAGGATGACTTCCCAGTACCTGTTACCGAGCTAATGATTGATAACACGTCCACTCATGAGGTCTTCTCCTTCATGGATGGATCTTCAGGCTACAATCAAATAAAAATGCATCCTGAAGACTAAAAGCACACCGCCTTCCGGACTCTGCTAGGCATATTCTGCTATAAGGTGATGCCTTTCGGTTTGAAGAACGCATGCGCTACCTTCCATAGGGCCATGACGAAGATCTTCGATAACCTCATACATGAGAATGTCGAATGCTATATTGACGACCTTGTGGTGAAAATAAAATTGTACGAGGAGCACTGGGAACATCTGAATATAGTGTTCCAGCGTTTTCGGAAATACAATCTAAAGATGAATCCTCTGAAATGCGAGTTTGGAGTCTCATCAGGCAAATTCCTAGAATTTATCATACGACACCAAGGCATCGAAATAGACCCATCAAAGATCAAGACGATTATGGAAGCCCATACCAAGAACTTTTAAACAACCACGGTCTCTCCATGGAAAGCTCACGTATATCCAGCGGTTCATAGCCAATCTCTCCGGCAAATGCCGCCCCTACAGCCATCTAATGAAGAAGGGGACCCCGTTTGTTTGGGATTGTAAATGTCAAAGTGCACTGGACGAAATCAAGCAATACCTGCAGAACCCGCCGGTATTGACCGCTCCGGTTAAGGGAAAGCCCCTTATCCTGTACACAACAGCCCTGGAAGATTCTCTAGGCGCGTTATGGGAACAGAAGAATGACCAGGGGAAGGAGAGAGCTATCTATTATTTGAGTTGAATTCTCCTGGGGCCAGAAAAAAACTACTCCCTCTTCGAAAAGCATTGTCTGGCACTGATCTTCGCGACAACGAAGCTCAGGCACTATACCTTGGCACATGAGGTCCATCTCATATCAAAGGTGGATCCTCTCAAATATCTGATGTCAAGGGCCATACTAATAGTAAGGCTTGCCAAATAGGCCCTCCTATTGATGGAGTTCTCGATAATGTATCGACCCTTCAAGGCAGTGAAAGGTCAGGCCATCGCCGACTTTCTTACTGAGCATCAGATACCAGCCAATTCTCCCTTAAATTGCGAATTGCCAGACGAACACGCGTTCGACAGAATCGAAGGGGAGGAGAAAGAAAATAATGTCCAATGGGAACTCTACTTCGATGGAGCATCTTCCATGAAGAAGCGGAAGCATAACACCCCTATAATCAAAGCCGGGGTGGGCCTCATCTTCGTGACTCCGTAAGGAGGGATAATGCGTTTCGCCCTTTCCTTAACGGAACCAAGAACAAACAACGAGGCTGAATATGAAGCTATGATAGCGGGTCTTGAGATCGCTGTCGATATGGGAATCGTAAACCTCCTCATATATGGAGACTCCCAGCTGGTCGTTAGCCAAGTAAATGGCGACTATCAGACGTGCAAACCAAAGTTGATAAAATATGGTAGGAGAGTGCATCAACTGCTGACACAAATCCCTTCCTACATATTAGAGAGTACATGCGGAAAACAGCAAAGCGGATGCATTGGCTAGATTGGCTAAAGAATTGGCTGACGAAGACCTTAATGACGTAAAGATCATCGTGCAAAGCCGTCGGGTTCTCGCGTTAGCAAAGATACCTTTGGAGGATTTAACAGAGTCGTCTAAAGAAAAGGAAACGACCAAACAAGCAGTCTTCCAGATAGAAGACGAAGAAAAGATCAAGGATTGGAGGGAAGTATTCATAGACTACTTCAAATCCCATTGAACTCTCGAAAACGCGTCGTCAAGACATCAGCTCATGAAACAGGCTCCGTCTTTCGCTTTCATCAATGATACTCTATACAAGAGATCGCTAGACGATTTGTGGATAAGGTGCTTGGGCCAGGAGAAGCAAGGAGAGTCATTCAAGAAACTCATGACGGACTCTGCGGTTCTCATCAAGCCGGGCCAAAGATGAAGCTGAAGATCAAAAGGATGGGATATTATTGGCCCACGATGATTCAGGGCTGCCTCGAATATGCGAAACAGTGTCACTCGTGCCAAATTCATAGGGACTTCATCCACCAACACCCAAATTCGCTACATCCGACCGTAGCTAGCTGGCCGTTCGAGATGTGGGGAACCGATATAATCGGCCCCATTGAACCAGCGTCATCCAAAGGACACAGGTTCATATTGGCAACGACCGACTACTTTTCTAAGTGGGCGGAAGCGATACCACTAAGGGAGGTGAAGACAGAGAATATTCTCCATTTCTTAAAGACACATGTCATCTACCGGTTTGGTACTCCGCGACGAATAATCTCGGATAATGGGCCAGCCTACAGGAGCCATAAAATCAGTCGCTTCGCAGAACAACACAAAATAGACTGGAGATACTCTTCCGTCTATAATCCCCGAGCTAATGGTCTAGCTGAAGCTTTCAATAAGACCTTGACCAAGATTATAAAGAAAACGGTGCCCAGAAACAAAAAAGGACTGGCACGAGAGACAGCACGAAGCTCTCTGGGCGTACCGAACAACGTTTAAAATGGTTACAAATACAACACCATACGCATTGGTATTCGGCACTGAAGCAGTCATTCCTTTGGAATAGAACTCCATTCTCTCCGAGTAGCGGTTTGATAGGAGATAACAGATGATGAAAATGCCCATCTTCGGCTTGAGGAGCTCGACGCCCTCGATGAAACTCGCTTCATGGCGCAACAAAACCTAGAAGCTTACAAGGCAAGGATGATGCGCTCATACGAAAAACTGACTAGGTCGAGAACATTCCGCCAAGGCGAACTCGTGCTAGTCGTCAAAAGACCTATGATCCTCAATCGTGCAAAACGAGGGAAATTTGAGCCAAACTATGAAGGCCCGTACATCATAGACAAGGTCTACCAAGGTGGGGCTTATTTGCTCATGGATATGCATGGCGAAAGACCCTTCCGGCCAATAAACGGCTAATTTCTCAAGAAATACCACGCATGACGAGTCACGACTTAGGTCAATTATAGATGACGACGCTCGTGTCCGCTCACGATCTTCCAGAGTCAAAACTCTAAGTGGTATTCGGAAAAGCTTCACCCCAAAAATGGTGATAATGGACCTAACAATGGACCACTATGTCCTTAACCTAGCAATAGACCACCACGTCCTTAAACTGGCAATGGACCGAAATGTCCCTAAAGTAATAATAGACCGAAATGTCCCTAAACTAACAACGAACCGTAATGTCCTCAAACTAAAGCATCACCTCAAAAAATGGTGATAATGGACCACTACGTTCTTAAACTGGCAATGGATCGAAATATCTCTAAACTAGTACTCCGCCTCAAACAGGGCGCATCGCTCCAAATACGACGATATCTTCTCTTAGGATCTATGTTGCAATCAAAGCTCCAATGGCAAAGACTGCAACCCAAGTAAAAAAGAAAGAAAAAAATGGTACGTCTATAAGCGAAATGGGAACGGATGAAAACTTGAAAAGGCGTCGTGAGTAAAAACAGCAGGGATACCGGCGAGCTTGTGAAAACCTGAAAGGACGCAATCTCGTTGTTAAAAAAAAGGTACGTCCACAAGCAAAATGGGCATGGATGAAAACCCGAAAGGGCGCCGTGAGTAAAAACAGCAGGGCTACCGGCGAGCTTATGAAAACCTGAAAGGGCGCAATCTCGTAAATTTTTCACTTACGAGATCCTCTCGATTCGTAAGGAGAACTCCCCCTATGAGACCCTCACGGCTCATAGGATTCAAAGTCTTAAGTTACAGGGATCCAAACCTGTCCTTAAGCCATCATATTCCCTAAGTTGCTCTATAGGCAATCCGATATTGACCCTTGTATATAATCCACGGGCACAAATAAACGTTTCTTCTACCAAGTTCCAACAATCATAAGGAATGTCCTCATATGGTGAACGACACTTGTAAGTCCTCTCTACTTATAAGGAGAAAACACTTTTGTAAGATCCTTACGACTGATAAGAGAACACACGCTTAGAAATCCCCACGATTCCTAAGGAGAAAATACGCCTACGAGATACTCACGATTCGCCGGGAGAAATAACTTTATGAGACCCTTACGGCTCATAAAGTCGAAAAGTATTAGTCGACAGGATCCTAACCCTGTTTACTAAGCCACCTTTGTTCAAAACAGTAAAGGAAAATGATGATTCGCTCCTGGCAGTATTCCAGTCGCAGCGATGCTGATGCCTGAACAGGTATCAAATTCCAAGTCCTTTCAAGGCAAATGATGATTCGCTCCTGGCAATATTCCAGTCACAGCGATGCTGATGCCAAAATTGGTATCAGGTCTCAAGTTCCATACTCGCAACAAAAAATCAACGAGCAAAAAAATGCATATGAAATAGCCGAAATGATGGGGCAACTCGCAATAAAAATCAACGCGCAAAATATATGTATATAAAAACAGCCGAAATGTTTGGGCAACTCGCAATAAAAAGCGACGAGTAAAAAGAAAGAATAACCGAAATGATTTGGCACCGCGATAAAAGCCCGAAATGATTGGGCAATTGCGACTTTCGCGATATAAAAAACTAAAATGATAGAGCATCGCGGAAAGAAATAAAATGAAATGAAACTTTTGCCCTACAGGTGAGTCCACATCAACCCCTGTATACAATCCATGGGCACAAACAAAACGAGAACCATATTTTCCCACTAGACTCCTTCAAAGGGAGAGCCAAGTCTTGATGGTTCACAAAACAACATAAAGACTACCTCAACACGCTTCTCGTTACAGCAGACGCAATGTCAACAACGACGTTCCTTCTCACTCCAGCAGGATGCAGACACGACGTCAATAAACGACCCCAGGGTCGAAATAAAATGGAGCCATGGAAAAATTCCTATCTCCAAGTCTTGATGCTTCACAAAACAACCTAAAGACTACCTGGACATTCGTCTCGTCACAGCAGACACAATGTGAACAACGGCGTTCCTTCTCACTCTAGCAGGATGCAGACACGACGTCAATAAAGACTCCAGGGTCAAAACAAAATGGAGCCATGGCAAAATTCCTAGCTCCAAGTCTTGACGGTTCACAAAACAATCTAAACACTACTCCGACATTCTTCTCGTTACAACAGACGCAATTTCAACAAAGGCTCCAAAATAGCCAAATCAAAAGGAAGCGAAGGCCAAATTCCTAGCTTCAGGGTCTTGACGGCAACTCAAATAAAACCTGAAAGACTATCGGAGATCATCCCACTCCAGTGCGGAGTGGTTATGACTCTTCGGGGCTCCCCAAACTGAGCCTAACCTCAAGTAAAAATCGACATGGTAAAAGTCCTAACGCTTGCTCTTCCGACGGTCAAACTGCCTAAAAAGATTACTTGAAGACGTCTTGTCCAGCCCCCGAAGGGATCAGAGACACGACAGTCGCGGGGCTACTCGAACAACAGCG
Source organism: Agapanthus africanus (assembly GCA_030015575.1). NCBI lineage: Eukaryota > Viridiplantae > Streptophyta > Magnoliopsida > Asparagales > Amaryllidaceae > Agapanthus > Agapanthus africanus. The sequence continues at coordinate 99,458,833 of CM057346.1, read as the reverse complement.
TAAAGTTTGCACATCGGGAAACATATCAGCCAACGCGACGGTACACGGACTAAACCCTAGTACCACAAAACCTAATGGACCTCTGTCGTAAAGAGCAGGGGTTAACTATAACGTTAGGACAAGTTTGCCTATAAACCCAAGAGAGGTAAACTAAATAAACTCCAAAATGAGTCCATAAACTAGGGACTCCAGAATGAGTGAATAAACTATCAACTCCGAAATGAGTCCATAAACTAGAGACTCCAGAATGAGTGAATAAACTACAGGCTCCGAAATGAGCGCATAAACTATAAACTTCGAAATGAGTAAATTAACTAATTACGGCCACATTAAGGCATCAAGACACGGATAAGCGCATAAAAGAGAATGTATTTTCTTATTCATGAATCAAAATGTTTAAGAGATACAACCAATGCAAAAAGGGAAATACAATTACAATGATTAAGAAGGAGGCGCTTTCAACAGCCTGACGACCCACTCACGTGCTCCCTTCAATTCCTCCTCGCGTTCAGCTATGGTGGCCAGCTCCGCTTCGATTTGAGCTCGTTGTTGCAACCAGGATGAAAGCTTCTCAGCAATTTCCTGTTTGGCAGCTTCACAACTTTGTGTGACCCGCCCAGTGAAGTCAAGCTTCTGCCTTAGCGCCAACCTGTCAGAAATATATCGTTGGAGATTTTAAAAAATAGTTTTCAGTTGCACGGCATTCGCTTCAATTTAGGCGCGCAATTGGACGGATTCACCGGAAGCTGTCTCATGCCCCTTTCGCCTCAGAGTCCCCTCTTGTTCAAAATATCGAATGAAAGCGATACTATGCTCGATCCACGCGGTTCGCTGAGATTTCAAAGTTAATACCTCAGGAGCGAGGCGCTTAAGCTCAATCTCATGCAGACAAGCCTCGATCTTCCTGCAATAATCAACCCAAGAACCGACGAGGTCTTCAGTGTGGAAATTCATGAGCGTCTCCAGCATTGGATTGACTTCGTCAGCAAAATCCGTAATAGAAATGAGAGCCCCGGCATGAAGATCCTCGATAAACTCGCTTAATATTCTCCGGCTAGTCACCGCTCCCCTGGAAGATGGACGTTTAGCGAAGGGCCCCGTGGGCATGGGAATACGGGACTCAAAAGGAGCTGAAGCCGGTGTAATCGCCGCAAAATAAATTACGGTCAGATTTCAACTTAAAAAACAAAGAAGACACCTGATGGACGAAATCTACCATACCGGCTGTTGAAGGTGGCAAAATAGGGAGCTCCGGAGGCTTAGCTATTCCTTCGCTCCCTCCTTTAAACTGTGATACTGGGGTCAATATAAGGAAGGCTTATCAGCAGAAAGTTTACTCACGAAAATGGGAAGCACTAAACAAAGAATATACTGACCACTGCTGGAAGAGGGAACGACTTCTGATTGGAAGGAGAAGTGCGGGTGTAGCACTTGGTATAAGTGGTCAAAAAGCACTCCTGCAAGGTTGCGACAATATATGGTTAAGGCAAAGAAAAATTGGTATCTACAATAAAGCAACTAAATGAGAAACCCTTACCTTCCAAAACTCGGGGAGGCACAGAAGGAACCGTGACAGTCAAGGCAGCGGCCGGTGGTAATTCTTCGGCCAGTAAAACTTCAGAGTTTATTGCGCCTATGCTCAAGACAAAGGAAATATCATCAAAGACGCTTAGCAAGATTAAAAAAACTCAAAAATAATAACCCAAGGAATACCTGACAAGTCGGAAACTGAAACCGTGCCCGAAGCATCACCAGCTGTGATGGCTTCTTCGGTTTCCATTGGGAGAGCAGATTCAACCCCCACCGCTTCATCCCCGATTCGACAAGGGCTGTCGTAACGCTTGCGTCATCCTCCTATATCAAGGATCCACAGGGGGAAAGAGCGGCAGTTGGAACGGTCCCAGAGTCCAGAGAAAGATTGGACACTTCATGCTCTTTAGTTGCCGGCGCTTCACCTGTCATGCCGTCATCCAAATTTGGTCCTATAAATAAAAATGCATATGTTAAATAGATAGACAGGGGAGGAGATGTTATTAAGGACCGCGTGCTGTTCTACCTTGAATTATTCGTTCACTCTCTTCACGAGCGACACGCGCAACCTGTCTATGGGCAGTAGACAGGGCAGAAGGAACGTCCACCGAAGGAATGTCAACAGGCGAAACATTGCTTGAGCCTGCACCCGCGGCCAAGACAGCGTCGCATTCCCTCACCGCATGATTTTTGCTCTTCCTCTCAGCCTGAGCCGTAAGAACCGACCTCCTTAAAACTTTCGACAGGGGGACGTCATCGTCCAAACCGAGCTCTGCCTCCGGAGCCGCTACGGCGTCCATCATTGGCTGCTTCAGCAACGCCTCCTGTGGTGACTTTCGGATGGCCTCGGCCGTAGTCGGTGGCTCTGGAAGCTTTTCTGCATCACCGCCTGGGTTTGGAATTACACTTGGAACAACCTGGGTTTTGGTAGTTCCTGCAGCAAGATAAATAAAAGAGTCAGACCGTGAATAGAAGGAACTAAAAGAGCAAAGTTGTGGTGAAGCGAATTATACCAAGACCCAAGGTGGCGCAAAGCCTCTCTTCCTCCTTAAACGTCTTGAGGGAAGCCGCGAGAGCCCCTTCGGCAGAAATGCCTGTTAAAGAAGAGAGCGTTAATAAAGCATAATAAGGGAAGAAGGGATAGATACAGAAGAATGTAAATAAAGTATACCCAACTCCGCAATAGAGACCAACGCTACTTCCTCGAAAGCCAGTCGCTCGGAAACTGCGAGGGCAGCTTGAAGATCAGTATCGGTTGCAGGCGTGTCAAACAAACCCTCATTGGTGCCATATTCGCATAAGCCCTCACTGTAGGGAGCATGGGGCTCCTGGCTGAATACGACGTCAACAGAGAATAGAGATTTCTTTTTCTTCTATGAAATGACACCAACAGCCGACGATAAAAGCTTTTGCTTGACAGGCCTCTTCGGACGGCGGGTTCCGATATCAGAACCAATGCCCGATTCAAGGGATGCCATGGCTGTCATAGTCGCAGGAACATCCAGCTGAAGCTTCTCAGGGAAAGCTCGGGGGACTATAGCCGTAGTGATTTCTCTTAAAGAAGGGTGAACGGCTGCTTGTCGCTTCAAAAGGACCGCTGGAATACCAGCTAGGACGACATCCTTGTGATCGAGTAACAGCCGCCTCTCCTCCTTAATAACAGCACCCATCGCATGCTGGTACCACGCCACGTGAGTATTCGAAGCATTCGGCACATAGCTCGGCTCGCTGAAAAGGAAATGGGACCCCGTATTTAATCGCATAAAATGATGCATCACGCTACGAATACCCTCCTCCGTAGCAACCGACTCGACTAAAAACGCCTCAAGAGGAACACCTTGATTATAACCCAATTGTTGAGCAAAGCAGTGCGGGTTGTACCTCATGAATAGCACCGAGGCATTTTGTCTAAACACTAGGAAGCCCGGCTTGATAGAGTATAGGTGCATGACCTCCCGGGCCTCAACGCAGAAGCCCCATCCTTAAAAGTATCGTGCAACGGTTGGACCACCTTGGTGGATTCTTTGCCGATAGTCAAGACTCTATCGACAAAGGTCATACTGTCCCCAACCATGTATGGTCGAAGGAGTAATAGCCGATCCTCTCACTGTGACGGATCTGGAGCAGAAGCGTCAACTAGGTACATGACCCGGGGAAAGTTGTAGCTTTCGTAGAATCGGGGTCGTTTGTGAACGCCAAAGGCACCCGGCACGTGCATCTCAATCTATGATGTGAAGCAATGCAATGGGAGATACATGGGCTTTACCCCCGGCTGAGTAGTGTTAACTACTAAACTCAGGCCGTGGTATAGATGAGCTAACCCCACGATCCCAACGGCCATGTCGTCCCTGCGACGATGCGATGAGCCGGATAAAAAACAGATGGCCTCATGTAGCGGGGGTGCGTCGGAAGCGCAAACCAACTCAGCTACAGGCCAATGAACCCCAAAAAGAACGACTCTTCGTCAACACCCGGGGCAGCGATTTCTGCAAAAGGGACAACTAGAGTGTCCGGAATAAAGAAATTCTTTAGATTTGCTTCCGCCGTCGGCAAGTTATCTAAACCAAACCCGAAAGGGTCGTCGAGTTTAGCGAATTTCGTGGCCTGTTTAGACAAAACTTCCGGACGAAGAAAGCGGGCGATAAAATCTGCAAAGCTAACCCCATGCCCGCCAGACTCCATGAATAAATTCTCGTACATGTTCAATACCTTGATCAAGCTGGGGAACTGATGTTGAACGGCGTTCTCCGGGGTAAGGCCCATTACCACTGACTTAGTGGCAAAGATGTACTCATCGGGGGGAAGTATCTCCTCATAGTGCTCCCCTCTGACGGGTAAGCCGGAAATCTCCGTGAACTCTTCCAATGAAATCGAAACTTCCCAATCTGATAAGAGAAAGGTATGGGTCGGGATATTCCATTGTTCCAAAATGACTTGATCCACCTCACATGGAGATCATGGTAATGAAAGAGAGACGCGTAGATTGCAGGGTACAACCCGGTCTTTAATAGCAGCGACTTCTTGGCCGACAGGATATACTGGTCCCACTGTAGATAGTCGACCGAATGACAGGGCGTCAATCCTATCATATAAACTTGCCCTCAAGGGCGCGGCTCTCCTTGGCATATGCGTCGCCCCAAAATGTCCAAGGCCATCGGTGGCTGTACGGGTATCGACGCCATGGAAGGCTGAAGACGACCTTCCGAGGTCTAGTTAACCTCTTCTACGGCGTAAGTCACTTGAGGCGGATCGGCGTAATCAATCGCTGGGATTGGCTCCGAAAGCGCTGCATAAGAAAAACTGTGCCGACCCCGGATAATCTAACTATACCATGACCCTCACAGATGAAGAGATTTTTGCTCTGGGTCATGATCCTTAATAAGAGCGAAGACTTCCCGATCTACGGGCGTGTCGGCGAAAGCGCCTTCCGAACGTTCGAAGGGGAAATAGGAATCAGAAGCTATAGTACCTGCACAAAAAGGGAGGAACCGGCTATCGACACGATGATTAAGGCCTTAACATTCTTTGTCACTTAAAATTGTACTGCACCACAGTTAAAAAAGGGGGGACAGGGCCCCCACAAAATCAAGGTAACGACCCATCAATGATGGGGCAGTCACTCATTAAAAATAGAATCCAAAAGGATTCTCATTTAATGAGAAAACATAATTGGACTCGGGAGTTAAACTCCTCGAGAACTGTGTTCTGCAACCAGATTTCAAATCTGTTAAGAAAATTAGAGAGGGAATAAAATTTCCAACATTTTTCAGAGCCATGCTCTGTAGAACAATGGGATAACATCCCAGAACTCTCAAAAGCAAAGCTTTCTAACATGGTAAAACCCTAAAAGATCTTTAAGATCTACGATCTACTCAAGTAAAAAAAGTTTCCATTTTTTGAGATCTCTAAGAGATCGTTACAAGAGAAGAGCAAAGCTAAGTTAATGGGTTAAAACCCTAAAACATGAAGGTCCTGTTAGACTTCCGGGAAGCGCAAAAACCAAAGGGCGCCACAAGAGAGAGATTCCTTCAAGAGTTTATTCATAATTCTTACCAAATTTTGACAGAATTTTGACTTTTAAAAGAGTTTCTTTGGACAGAGATCTGAGCTCTGGAAAGAGAATTAAATTCTTAGAGAAAGAAGAAGGTTAGGAAAGATGAACAGCAGTCATCTCAAGGGCCAAAGGACCTACTTATAGGCACAGGAAGACGGTTCAACTTCTAAGAAGATCAAACGATGGAAAAGGTGCCACCGCTGCACTCACGTGTGAGCCACTTGAGCGCAACGGTGGGGGGGTATTTGTTTCCCCCAATAAAAGTGCAAAGCTCTGTTCAAAACTTAAGAGGCAGCGCCTCACGTGCCTTCCACGAGAGCGCCAACGCCAGAGTTAAAAACTCTTATATGAGCAGCGCCCGTATGCAAAGCACACAAAAATCTTAAGCAACCCCCACGTGCACAACACGTGAGCGCCGGCATCCAGTAGAATTAAATTCTACTATCTGATATGCAGAGCCATTGGATCAAAGATCCAACGGAGATGATAAATCATCAGGATGTAGAATTAAATTCGGTTTAGAGGAAACATTCCTCAAATCTTTCTAAACAAGAAAAATTGCCCTCTGTAAAACAGAGTATCGTTGGATTAAAAATCCAATGGTGATTAAAGAATCACCAATCTATAGAATAAATTCTGTAAATATTTCCCTAATCTTGTTAAAAACAAGAAAATATTTTCTGTAAAACAGAAGTCCTTGGATCAAAGATCCAACGGTGGGTAAAATCCCTAAATCATTTGGGATCTCTTAATAAGAGATTTCTTCGGAGCTAACCAACAAACTGCCCCTACTATATAAAGGACCCAACACTTCAAGTCTAAAGAAGAGGAACCCCCCATAAGCTTAAAAAAAAGAGAAAGTTTCGAAAGAACAGAGAGTTAAATTCTCGAGGAAGAAGAACTCTCTTCTTGAAAATTTTAGGTAAATAAAAGTAGATAAAGATCCTGTGGATTATTCAAAAAAAAAAAAAAAGAGCTCAGGAGTGCTTAGCACTTAGCACTCAGTGTGCAGTGCTCAGTGCCCAGCGCCCCACGTGTCCCTCATGTGGGCGCTACAAAAGAACTCAGGAGTGCTTAGCATTCAGTGGGTGGCGCTCAGGGCCTAGTGCCCTACGTGCCTTTCACGTGGACACTACAAAAGAACTCAAGAGTGCTTAGCAATTAGTGGACGGTGCCCAGTGCCTCATGTGCCCCTCATGTGGGCGCCAGAGAATAAAAAAAATTCAGGGAGTGGCGCCCAGCGCCTAGTGCCTCATGTGCCCCACACGTGGGCGCTACATGAGTGCCTAGCACTCATTGAGCGATGCCCAGTTCCTCACATGGGCGCCACAGAATAAAAGTGCTTGGTACCCACTAGGCAGCGCCTAGCTCCTCATGTGCTTCGCACATGGGCGCCATGAAGAGTGCTTCGCACTCCATATAAAGACAAAAGGGATAAAGTGTTTAACACTTATTGGGCAATACCCATGACTAAAAGCCTACATGATTATACGCGAGCGTCAGAATTTATATAAGTGCTCAGCACTTTTTGCAAAAAAAAAAGGGACCGAGCCCAAACAAGTGCTTAGCACTCTTTTTCAAATAAAAAGAAAACTGAGTAGACCAAGCCCAAGTTGGTTAGGTCCCTTGAGAGTGGAAACTCCCTAATTCAGATCAACTGAGCCCATGCGCTCACTACTTCCCAAACTGATCTTAGTCCCAAACACGACCATCGATCTTCCAACTGATGATATCCCAAAACGATATTTGTCCTACATTCCCTTGAGGACATCTTAGTCTCAAAACACGACTAATGATTCCTGGGTTTACCATTAATCCCTTTTCCCTCAATTACGAGAATTAGTTCAAGGGTACATCTCTCTCCACCTCTGACACATGTCGTTGTAATTCCTCAACGTCTTCAGAGAGGTAGCGGTCCCGACAACCAACCGCTTTTTGGTGCACTTCCCAAACTGACGTGCACATCCCAATTCAAATCACATCCCACACTGGATGCATCCCATATCATCGTTTCTCATCCCGTTACGTAACAAATATACGTGCATGTAAGATGGACAATGGACTGAGACGTCCCTAAACTAACAACGGACCGAAACGTCCTCAAACTAACTGTTGTCTCCAAAATGGCAACAACGGACCATAACGTCCTTAAACTAAAATCTCACCCCCAAATGGTGATCAACGGACCGAGACGTCCTTAAACTAAAATCTCACCTCCAAAATGGTGATCAACAGACCGAGATGTCCTCAAACTATAACTTCGCCTCCAAAATGGCGATAATGGACCGAAACATCCTTAAACTAAAACAATGTAGCCCAAATGCTCTCTTGTTGGATCTGAAATAAAAATGATCCTGAAACCCCGTTAAGTAGATCTTAGTCTCAAATTGGACTAACATATCCTTAACAAAAAACCAACCGAGCCCCCAAATGCTCATATACGTTTAAGTCGATCTTAATCCCAAAATAGATTAACGGACCTTAAATAAAAACCCCAAATCTAAAAAATACGGATTTGGACCAATCCACGTCCTACGGGAGATAACATAAATTAGTCTCCGTATACAATCCACGGGCAACCAAAAATAAAACAAATATACACGACACGAAGTGAACTTCCGGAGCAGGAGAAAGTGGTTATCGCGATGCGGTAACGTAATTAACTGCAGGGATTGCGCCTGTAGGAAAGAGCATCCCCACAATCAAAAACCCCTCGCAAACGAGGGGGAATATGACGAAATCTGCTACAAACGGCCACATCCGTCCAAATCTCCGATATATGGTGCCATAAATCAACTTGGCATATCGGAGAGGTGGACGGATAAATCCAAATAGTATCTGCCCCCAAAATTCATGCCAGACGTCCTAACGTCCCAGTCGCGTCTTTCGGCGGTGAACAATTACGAAGCATATAAAAATCATATTTTGCAAAATCCGCCTCCCCGCAAACCCGCAGGGTGCGAGGCATCGACTTACAACTATATCCAACAAGAATATCGTGGGCCATGTATATTCCCATCCAGCAATACGAGAAAAAAAGACAGGCCTCCAAGCTATCGTATCAAGAGTGCTATGGATGAAGGGCGTAAAAGGGTGAAAGGACAGAGCAGGTGTAGCAATTGTAAAATCTATGGTCATAAAAAATCACAATGTTCTAACCTTCCTGTAACAACCGAGTTCAGTTATACCAATTTCTGTTTCCGTATTTGTTTGTCTGTGGTATTTTATTGATTTATCATGTTTGGATGCGAATGGTAGTTTACTTTTACATTGCATTCGACTCGACCCGCTTACTTGAACTGGTTGATTCATATTTATAGATTACCCTGACTTGTTATATAGACACGTGCATCTCATGTATACTGCATACTGGCATTTTATCTAGTATCGCATCTTTTGCATATAACAATTTAAATCACGTAAAATAATTTAAAATTGCATTTCATAGTCTGCATGATATCCCTAACCCCGTGGTAGCATCCGCGCATCTTGTTCTCGTCCCGTTCAGAGAAACGGGCGTGTTTGGATGGCTACGCGCACGTACGTGCATCCGTTTTTGGGGGTATATTTTTTTCGTTACCTGAGCACTCGTTTTGAAATTCGGAAGTCATATATATTTTTCATATTTTAAATCTGAATTTTTAGACCCGATCCGGACGTGTTTTGGAGTAAATTTGTATTTGCCAAAATCTCAAAACGGACTAATATTATAATATTATTCAAATCTTCTTTAACTATATAAATATTTTATAATCATTTAATAAAATTAAAATATCTCTCTCTCTCTCTCTCTCGTCTCTCTCTCTCTCTCCTGATTTTCTCTCTAACTCTAAAAAAAAATATTTTATATTTTTAAACAGTTTATATCTCTCTCTATCTCTCTCTCTGCACATGCATAAAAGATTTGTTACCCTTAAATTTGACCACGTCTCTCTCCCCTCCCTCTTCGTCTTCCCCATTATATTTTTTTTTCCGCCTTCCTTCTTCACCCGCGCCCGTCACTTCGTCGTCGTCTTCTCACCTCGCCATCACCAGATCACCCCACTACAACCCAGTAAGCCAGTTTAGTCTCATTCCTCTTCCTTTCTTTCCCTTCTTCTCTTCTTGTTTCTTTGTGCATTTTCTGTTTTCTTTTATTCACTGTTGTTTTTAGATCGCCGGAATCCGGTCGGGCCGTCGACGATCTCGACGACCCAGCGAGGACATCTGACCCGTGTGATCCCACTGTTCGTTGTTTGGACTCATTCCGTGTACCGTGCGCGCGTCACGACTTTTCCCGCCGACGCGTGACGTTCCGTTTACCGCTTCGCGATCCGTCGAGGCAAGTGAAACTTGCTACATGCTATTCATACTATTCCTATATCAATTTATCTATTTTCTTATTAAATCTGTAAATAGAATCTAAATCCATGAGTTCCAAGTTAGCAGCACGATGTCCCGTTTACATATTTCAGATCTAGAACTTGAAATCCAACTGTCACATTTAGTTTACTAAACCTAATAACCACATTTATATGTTAGATCTCATAATCCCAATTGTTTGCATAGCTATAATACCCTTTTGTAGTTTATACCCTATCGGACGACCGGTTGCATACATCTAGTCTAATTCATATTCAAACACATCTCTAGATTGTTTTAGTACATATTAATATGATTTTATCATCCACATTTATTATACTGCATGCATGTAATGTTGAAACTATCTCTTAAACCCAAACTGATAACCGTGCATCCAAGTAGTTTAATCTGTACCTATTCGCATATCATATTACATGTGCCAGTTTACTGTTCTGATAATACCCATACTTGTTTATTTATAACCATGATTATGTTAGTTGATTATGAGCACCCACATGATATCTTTTACACCCTGACATGACTTGCTACACACATATTACTTGACCCGACACGGTACCGTACACTCTCGACATGACCTGGCACCTAAATACACTATTTGACTTGATCTGATATACCATGGCTTTACCTGTTACCTGATCTTGTGTCTAATGCCAACAAACCTGACATGTAGTCCTTACGGACCGTTCCTGTTATCTATCCAGACAAACCTGCACCTACCTGATCCTGTGTTGGTATTAGTTCTTGATTACAGAATACCTGACTTGAACACATAACCTTGGGGGTATAGGGAAATCAAAAGTGTAAACTAAAGTGTAACTTAAAAGGGTATTACTTGATCCGTGGTCCCGGGGGGTAACGGGACAGAGCCATTCGTGACTCTTACATCTTGATCCGTGGTCCCCGAGGGTAACGGGACAGAACCACTCTTGGTTCATATATTCCTGATCCGTGGTCCCGGGGGATAACGGGACATATCCTTTGAGTTATATGGAGGATTACATTAATTGATTTCAAACAAACTTTAGAGTAGACAACCCAGTAGCACAGTTTAGATTGATCACTGCACGTCACATACACTGATACACTTCACTGTTATACATCCCTGTTGACTTGTTACTATTTATGATTCATGCCTGCATATCTCGTGTATCCTGTTCATTTATTATTGCTTGATGTTATGACGCGCTGACGTCTGGGTTTTGCATGGCCCAGATCTTCTACCTTTGTTGCAGACTGATCAGGAGTTTTGCCGCTGTTAGATCGAGCGGTAGGGATCATGTCGGTATCCAGTCTTACTTTCCAGGTGTTTATTTGATCTTTTGCTTCCGCATACTATAGCATTTCTTGACTCATTTACTCTGGCTTATAGACATGTACTAGATAGTTAGTTTACTTTTCTGTTCTTGATATCTCTACAGCCGTAATGTGACTGTGCAAGGATTTTTCCTAACCACAGGAAGCATGGTTGGCTATGTCACGTGTCTATTTTAGCGTACTCTGGGAAGTGGGGCGTGACATGGTTTTTTTGGTATCAGAGCCATGGGATATAGGTTAATCAGGTTTGATTCTTTTGTAGTTGGGTATTGGACCCAATACACGAATCAGAATACTCGTGATTAGGAACATGTCCTGCCACCTTGTTATCGTGATTCTTGAATCATATCTTTCTTTTGATCCTTTTCTCGACGATATGCAAACGACTTTGCATCTTGGCTTGAAACCTTTTGGGTTCACTATTGTCCCTCCCTGTTCCTTGATTCTGATACTAGGATCTGGGCGACTTGAGTGGAGTTATGTAATTGTACCCATGAACTGCAGTATGGTTACAATGCGGTACTCTATTTGAGTAACTTGGAGTTCTGGTCTTGATTCACTTCCTTATTTCATGATCGTTGTATTACCTTGTTTTTCTCGGTTTCATTGCTTACCGGCTATTGTTTTATCGCCAGCTTGAATCATGTTTCCCGTGCTTAATCCTCTTCGGTATCTTGACTTCGGATGAAGTCATCTCGGTATCTTACTTGTTCTTGTTTTTTCCGCATTAGGATCATTCAATCCTGGTGCATCCCTTGTTTGTTGTGGTCTTGGGAATGGATTTTCACGGCACTTTCCACGCTTATATTGATGGTAAGGAAAGGAAAGTGATTCTCCAGATTTCCGGACATCCGGAGTTTGTTTTGTTGGAGGAAGCAGTTCTGTCGGGCCAGTCAAGTTTAGGGCTAGGCTGACAAACAGTGTCCTTTTGTCGATGGAAATTGATAAGAAAGAAGCGCCGGCTATGGTTCGAGAATTCATGGATGTGTTTGAAGACATATCAGGTTTACCGCCGAGGCGAGACGTGGAGTTCGCGATTGATCTTGTTCCTGGTGCAGCGCCAGTTTCTAAAGCGTATTATCCAATGGCACCAGTGAAGTTGGAAGAAGTTAAGAAGCAGGTTACCGAATTACTTGAGAAGGGTTGGATTCGAAGCAGTAACTCGCCTTGAGGAGCTCCAGTTCTTCTAGTCAAGAAGAAAGATGGCACAAGAAGGATGTGCATCGACTATCGAGAATTAAACCGGATGACTATTAAGAACAAGTACCCGATCCCTTGCATTGGCGAATTATTTGAGCAGCTTAGTGGCGCGAGGGTATTCTCGAAGCTAGATTTGCGATCCGGATATCATCAGGTCCGAGTGAAAGCAGAGGATATTTGCAAGACGGCGTTTCGAACTCGGTATGGACATTACGAGTACTTAGTGATGCCCTTCGGAGTTACGAATGCACCAGCGATATTCATGGACTTGATGAACCAAATCTTTTCACCATTCTTGGACTAGTTTATAGTGGTGTTCGCTAAGGATATTCTGGTCTACTCGAGGAGCATTGAAGAGCATGCAGAACACTTGAAGATCGCACTGCAGATATTGAGGTAAGAAAAATTATATGCAAAGATGAGCAAGTGCAAGTTTTGGCTTGAAGAAGTAAAGTTTTGGGGCATATCGTAGCTGGAGATGGCATCACCGTTTACCCAGGGAAGATTGCAGCAGTTCAAGACTGGCCGATTCCGAAGAACGTTATAAAGATCAGAAGTTTCTTGGAATTGCAGGATACTATAGAAGGTTCGTGGAGAATTTCTTTACTCGTCTGGCGGAGCCGTTGACCAAGCTTACACGCAAGGAGGAACCTTTTGTGTGGACGGAGAAGTGTGCGTCAGCCTTTGAGACGTTGAAGCAGAGATTGATAACTACTCCTATTCTGACCGTGCCAGACAGTTCCGGAGGATTGGTGATTCACAGCGACGCATCTGGGAAAGGATTGGGATGTGTTTTGATGTAGCATGGGAAGGTTATAGCGTATGCATCGAGACAGTTGAAGACCCATGAGAAGAATTACCCAACTCATGACTTGGAGCTTGCAGCTGTGATCTTCGCTTTGAAGATGTGGAGACACTACCTATTGGGCGAAAGGGTCGAAGTATTCACCGATCACAAAAGACTAATGTACGTGTTCACTCAGAAGGAGCCAAATATGAGGCAGCGTAGATGGTTGGAGATGATGGCTGACTACGATCTTGATCTTAGGTACCATCCGGGGAAAGTTAATGTCGTGCCAGATGCGCTTAGTCGGTTGCCAGCAATTCAGATGTTGACTGTACAGAAGGAACTTATTGAAGACTTTCAAAATTTTGATTTGGAGATTGTGCTACTGCATTCTTGGGGGACAGTTGACGCAGCTGCAAGTACAGTCGTTGTTGATCGAGAATATTAAAGCAGCGCAGTTACAGGACCCTAGATTGCAAAAGTTTCGAGAACAGGTTGAAGCTAGACTTCGAACGGACTTATTGATTCATGAAGATGGTTCGTTACGGTATGGCAGTCGTTTGTGTATGCCAAAGGAAAATATTCACGAAGAAGTTATGAAGGAGGCACACAATTCAGCATATTTCGTACATCCAGGAGGCACAAAGATGTACCGTGATCTGCGACAGTATTTCTGGTGGGAAGGCATGAAACGGGAGATTGCCCGCTTTGTAGCAAAGTGCTTGGTGTGTCAGCAAGTTAAGGCTGAACATCAACGGGTTGCTGGTTTATTGCAACCACTTCTAATTCCTCAGTGGAGGTGGGAATATATAACCATGGATTTCGTGACGGCTTTACCGCGGAGTCCAAAGGGCCACAATACAATTTGGGTGATTGTTGATAGATTGACCAAGGCAGCTCATTTCATCCATTTTCGAGTTGGTCAATCAACAGAAGTTTTGGCAGAACGGTACATGCAGGATATTGTAAGATTGCATGGAGTACCGGTGAGCATCGTGTCCGACCGTGACACTCGTTTCTTATCACACTTTTAGAGGAGCTTACAGGAAAGTTTGGGGACTCGATTGAAGTTTAGCACAGCTTATCATTCTTAAACAGATGGCCAGTCGGAGAGAACGATCCAAACTCTTGAACACATGTTGAGAGCTTGCATGTTAGACTTCAAGGGTTCATGGGAGGATCATCTACATTTGGTGGAGTTTTCTTACAACAACAGTTTCCAGGCAGCTATTCAGATGGCTCCATCGAGGCTTTATATGGTCGCAAGTGTCGTTCACCGTTTGTTGGGACGATGTTGGTGAACGAAGATTATTGGGACCAGATTTGGTTGTGCAGACAGTTGAGAAGGTTAATACTATTTGGAATCATATGAAAGCAGCACAAGACCGACAGAAGGAGTTGGGCAGATACGTCGAGCAGACCTCTAGAGTTCACCGTGGGTGTTTTGGTATTCTTGAAGATATCACTGACTAGAGGGGTGATTCGTTTCGGAAATCGAGGAAAACTTAGTCCTCGATTCGTTGGACCTTTTGATATTTTGAGCGTGTTGGAGAAGTAGCATATCTTTTGGTGTTACTACAATCTTTGGAGAATATTCATGACGTGTTTCATGTATCTCAACTCCGTAAATATGTTCGAAATGGAACACACGTGCTGCATATTTCGGAGCTGACTGTCCGAGAAGATTTGACTTTTGAGGAGCGACCGATATCGATTGTGGATCGAAGAGAAAAGGTTCTTAAGAACAAACTTATCCCTCTTGTACTTATTTCTTGGGGTAATCGCTCAGATGGAGAATCAACTTGGGAACGAGAAGATGAAATCCGGCAGAAGTTTCCACATCTATTCTTGTAGTGTGTTGATTGTTTATCCTTTCTTGTTCTTGGAATTTCGAGGACGAATTTTTTTTTATAGTTGGGTATAATGTAACAACCGAGTTCAGTTATACCAATTTCTGTTTCCGTATTTGTTTGTCTGTGCTATTTTATTGATTTATCATGTTTGGATGCGAATGGTAGTTTACTTTTACATTGCATTCGACTCGACCCGCTTACTTGAACTGGTTGATTCATATTTATAGATTACCCTGACTTGTTATATAGACATGTGCATCTCATGTATACTGCATACTGGCATTTTATCTAGTATCGCATCTTTTGCATATAACAATTTAAATCACGTAAAATAATTTAAAATTGCATTTCATAGCCTGCATGATACCCCTAACCCCGTGGTAGCATCCGCGCATCTTGTTCTCGTGCCGTTCAGTGAAACGGGCGTGTTTGGATGGCTACGCGCACGTACGTGCATCCGTTTTTGGGGGTATGCTTTTTCGTTACCTGAGCACTCGTTTTGAAATTCGGAAGTCACATATATTTTTCATATTTTAAATCTGAATTTTTAGACCCGACCCGGACGTGTTTTGGAGTAAATTTGTATTTATCAAAATCTCAAAACGGACTAATATTATAATATTATTCAAATCTTCTTTAACTATATAAATATTTTATAATCATTTAATAAAATTAAAATCTCTCTCTCTCTCTCTCCTGATTTTCTCTCTATCTCTAAAAAAAAAATATTTTATATTTTAAAACAGTTTATATCTCTCTCTATCTCTCTCTCTGCACATGCATAAAAGATTTGTCACCCTTAAATTTTAGCACGTCTCTCTCTCCTCCCTCTTCGTCTTCCCCATTATATTTTTCTTTTCCGCCTTCCTTCTTTGCCCGTGCCCGTCGCCTCGTCGTCGTCTCCTCACATCGCCATCACCAGATCACCCCACTACAACCCAGTAAGCCAGTTTAGTCTCATTCCTCTTCCTTTCTTTCCCTTCTTCTCTTCTTGTTTCTTTGTGCATTTTCTGTTCTCTTTTATTCACTATTGTTTTTAGATCGCCGGAATCCGGTCGGGCCGTCGATGATCTCGACGACCCAGCGAGGACATCTGACCCGTGTGATCCCACTGTTCGTTGTTTGGACTCATTCCGTGTACCGTGCGTGCGTCACGACTTTTCCCACCGACGCGTGACGTTCCGTTTACCGCTTCGCGATCCGTCGAGGCAAGTGAAACTTGCTACATGCTATTCATACTATTCCTATATTAATTTATCTATTTTCTTATTAAATCTGTAAATAGAATCTAAATCCATGAGTTCCAAGTTAGCAGCACGATGTCCCGTTTACATATTTCAGATCTAGAACTTGAAACCCAACTGTCACATTTAGTTTACTAAACCTAATAACCACATTTATATGTTAGATCTCATAATCCCAATTGTTTGCATAGCTATAATACCCTTTTGTAGTTTATACCCTATCGAACGACCGGTTGCATACATCTAGTCTAATTCATATTCAAACACATCTCTAGATTGTTTTAGTACATATTAATATGATTTTATCATCCACATTTATTATACTGCATGCATGTAATGTTGAAACTATCTCTTAAACCCAAACTGATAACCGTGCATCCAAGTAGTTTAATATGTACCTATTCCCATATCATATTACATGTGCCAGTTTACTGTTCTGATAATACCCATGCTTATTTATTTATAACCATGATTATGTTAGTTGATTATGAGCACCCACATGATATCTTTTAAACCCTGACATGACTTGCTACACACATATTACTTGACCCGATACGGTACCGTACACTCTCGACATGACCTGGCACCTAAATACACTACTTGACTTGACCTGATGTACCATGGCTTTACCTGTTACCTGATCTTGTGTCTAATGCCAACAAACCTGACATGTAGTCCTTACGGACCGTTCCTGTTATCTATCCAGACAAACCTGCACCTACCTGATCCTGTGTTGGCATTAGTTCTTGATTACAGAATACCTGACTTGAACACATAACCTTGGGGGTATGGGGAAATCAAAAGTGTAAACTAAAGTGTAACTTAAAAGGGTATTACTTGATCCGTGGTCCCAGGGGGTAACGGGACATAGCCATTCGTGACTCTTACATCTTGATCCGTGGTCCCGGGGGTAACGGGACAGAACCACTCTTGGTTCATATATTCCTGATCCGTGGTCCCGGGGGGTAACGAGACATATCCTTTGAGTTACATGGAGGATTACATTAATTGATTTCAAACAAACTTTAGAGTAGACAACCCAGTAGCACAGTTTAGATTGATCACTGCACGTCACATACACTGATACACTTTACTGTTATACATCCCTGTTGACTTGTTACTATTTATGATTCATACCTGCATATCTCGTGTATCCTGTTCATTTATTATTGCTTGATGTTATGACGTGCTGACGTCTGGGTTTTGCATGGCTCAGATCTTCTACCTTTGTTGCAGACTGATCAGGAGTTTTGCCGTTGTTAGATCGAGCGGTAGGGATCATGTCGGTATCCAGTCTTATTTTCCAGGTGTTTATTTGATCTTTTGCTTCCGCATACTATAGCATTTCTTGACTCTTTTACTCTGGCTTATGGACATGTACTAGATAGTTAGTTTACTTTTCTGTTCTTGATATCTCTACAGCCGTAATGTGACTGTGCAAGGATTTTTCCTAACCACAGGTAGTATGGTTGGCTATGTCACGTGCCTATTTTAGCGTACTCCGGGAAGTGGGGCGTGACACTTCCACATCAACTTCAGAATCAACCGCTATGATATATTGTAGCCTTGATTCAGTTATGTATTGTATTCGTTGATGTCTTATATTCGTCAGAACTATATTGTATTATGTCGCTTGATGTATCGTGTTCGTTAATGTCTTATATCGGTCAGAACCGTTATGTATTGTGTCGCTTGATGTATCGTGTTCGGTGATGTATTGTATCCTATAGACGGTATTATATTGTGTCGCTTAATGTATTTTATAATTTATCGCCAGTTACATATTGTATCCGTTCGATGTATTGTATTTTATCTACAGTTACGTATTGTATTCGTTGATGTAGAATTGGTACTTATATTTGAATTATTACTTTTGGCAGATATTGTATCGATAGACCCAGGACCTGTAGATCCGTCTTTATACCTGTCGGACCGACATCTGGCGAAGAAATGTGTGACGGTAAGAAATTAATTCAATTCAATATATGAAAGTTCCTAGTGCCCTTTCCACTACAACCGCGGTCAATGCGGAATTGAAAAACAAAAATTTTACGGGGAGCACTAGAAACTAATCCCTAGCGATCGATCTAAACACTAAATTAGAAAACAAGCATGCAAGGTTTAGAGATTACAACCTTTGATGCGTATCCACTTAGACATGGAAGACCCCTCTAAGCTCCTTATAGGCCGTCAGGAACAAGCTTAAGAGACAATCATCCTTGCCGAAGATGATCCACCCGAGAGAACCGATCCAAACTCCAGTTTCACCTAGTGAAGAAACCGACACTCCAAACTTGCTAGAAATTGATAGTTAGGATGTATGAATTTTCCACTCTCATTTTCTCTCACAAACTAAAGCTCAAGAGAGCTAATGAAGAAGGAGGAGGAGGATGAAGAGTTAGCCATAACAAGAATGAGTCGAGTGTTGGTTGAATTTATGAGAGAATAGAATGGCTTCATAATAATTTTTTCCATGAAAAAATATCATAACCATTTTTTATCATAAACAAATGAAGCGCACCCATCTCTACATGTCGACAAACTATACCCAAAGCCACTCCACCCTCCACCTCATATCTAATTGATTTTCATAAAGGAAAATCAATAATGAAGTTTCTTCATTCTAAAAAGTATTCCGTATAAATATGGAATACAACTTGGTATACGTATCGAAATACATATACACGTATCCGTATAAAAATACGAATAGCCAAGAGAGAGAAAATGAATAGTGAACAATAATAATAGAATGAATATATATATATATATATAAGTTATTAAATCAAAACTTGATTTAATAATCCGGCTTAATCCTAAACCGGCTAGTATTATCAACCGTCCCATTAAAGTCCGTGTAGCCTGTACATGTATTTAATTGGATCCCTGTATGTATCAACACACATCATCTACATCATATCGCATGAATAAGGAAAACCCTATGTGTGGGACTCTAAAGACTCGACTATACGCTGGCAGTGAGTTACTGGATAAATCCATAACCATAAGCACATCAGCAGCACTGGCTGTACGTAACAGTTACCCAGGTATGTGCCAAAAGGGAGGTCAACAATCAAGTCTGTCCGTACCCTACTGAGCTTGAATGTGACAATCTCCATACAGTACGATCTCTTCGTCTAATAATATCGCATATCGGGTCTAGGGGGTGGATAACGTCAGATCCTTAATAACCCAATAAGTCGCGTCGGAGTCAAGCTCATCATCAACCAAGAAACTATTGAACTCCTATTAGTAAATCCCATCCAGTGTGACCACGTATTTAGGGTGATGGACAACCGAACACAGTGCAACATCGACTATTAATACTAGAAGAGACGAATCCCTGACAATCGCTTACTGCCTCTATGTGGATCGAGACTGTATCCAAATAAAACATGTTTGCACGACTCCTTTAAGCCGTGGTAGGGTAGTAATCTAAGTATAGTGGGAACTCACACAAGAAAAATGACGATCTCAGGTCAAAAAAGTAACATGCATTCATGCCACTAGAGAACTTCTACCTGACGATAGATATAATACCATCTAGAAGTTCTCGGCGAGTCTATCCAGTGTACTCACCTCCAGTGAGCACCTGTATACTATCTTAGGTGACACGACACCAATGGCTTATAAGACCGACCACCGCCCCTCGTCAGGGTCTTGAAACATATACACTAGTCTACTCTGGAATATCGACGCCCAGTCTCGATACTCTCTCGACTAGGGACATTTAAGGATGTGCTTATGGACTACCCATCTCCCACGTATATGACCGCCATCATAATTCTGGTAGTCAAGAAAGAATCCTACGGGCTTCATCATTATATATTAGCGACACGTAATAACAAGCAAAACGTATACACATTAATGATAAAGACAAACCAGATAGCATACTATAATTTCGAGTAAGACTGTTCTATCTGTATAGGTCCTCCCTCAATTATCATAATCGCCTACATGCAATTACAATAATTGCCTTGAGGGCACTATATCCAAAAATCTCACACTTACACTTAAGGCCAATTATTGCAGTATTGCATACCCACAGCTCGTATGCTACCGAATACCCAACTTCTCTACTAATCAGTTTCGCAAACCGTGTTTGTGAAACATCCGTGTTCGAGAAATAGCCTCAGTGAGTGGATCTGCTACAATGTTCCAACTTTCTCTCTATATGTCTCAACTTCACAGAGATCAACAATCTCCCGAACTGAAAGATACCCCGCCTCAAGAATTTGTCTGGATACATGATAGGACCAAGTTCATAAATGAACAACTTTATTCAACAAACTTCATGGGCTGTAACCTCTGTTGAGTCATAACCAGTATCTTGCATCATGTCTACCTCAGTATCCTTACTGGAACCCTATCCAATATACTGTTCCTCAGAAGAGGCTAAACTCAAAATTCTGACAGCATCTTTGTCATCCAGGTCACCTTGGAAGCCTGAATCGATAATCGCCTCCTGGAGGAGGCTGCCGTTACCATATACCAAGAACATCTTCTTATGTTCTTAACTGCTTCCTTTTGTTTCTTTAGAATTGGATTAATATCTGCTTACTATGGTAAGTGTAGTAGCAACATATGGTTTGGTACAAGACATTGCAAGATTGACTCAATTGCCTAAAAGAAAATGATATATCATTCACGCCAGTCCCTCTTCTCATCAGTCTGAAAGACATTTCTTTAGAGAGGGTGACTCCATCACCTGTGGGTACACTACCACGTAAGAAGTCGTTCATTCTAAAACACTTTTAGAATGGAATTTAAGTACCCGAATTAGGAAACCTCCCGAATTAGGAAACCTCCCAAATACATAGATCTAAATCCATAGATCTACTCACCAAAATTCCTGATAACTCAGCAAGTGCAAAAGCAACTTCTGGTTTGGTACATGACATTATATGATTGACTTAATTGTCTAAGCAAGTAATATGTCATTCATGCAAGTCTCTCTCCTCATCAGTCTAGAAGACATCTCTTTAGAGAGGGTGACTCCATCACCTGCGGGTACACTACCATGCTAGGAGTCATCCATTCTAAAACACTTTTAGAATGGTGTCTAAGTACCTGGATTGGGACACTTCCCAAATCTAGATCTAAAACCATAGATCTAGTCACCGGAATTCATGATATTTTATCCAGATCCTATGTAGAGAAACACTGTGACAACCAAAGTTTGACCGATTGTAGTATAGGAACATCACTTTCTATCAGGAGTATGTCATTCAAATCCCAGGACATAACTCCTTACATCCTTCTTACTAGGTTCATATGTTGTTTTGATGAAGTCAATCACCTTGACTGTCATATCAAAACGGATGATCTGTCTCCGTTATGCATGCTTTAGTCTATTAATAGACATAAGCAATTTGCACACCTTCCACTGCTCCCACTGACTATGACAACCCTCTGGCAGAGTCATATACACGTACACTTCCAACTTCTCATTTAGAAAGATATTATAGTCATCCTCTTGTCAGATATCATAGTCTTGAATAGCAACAGTGGCAAGTCATATCCGTATGGACTTCAGCGTAAACACTGAAGTAAAAGTCTCATCACAATCCACAACGGGTATTTGATGAGAATCTTTACAAAAAGTCTAGCCATATTAGGTTAATATCTTTCCACCTACATAAATCTCGAAAGATCTACTTGCTCTTAATGGGTTTTACCCCTTCAAGAGCACCCAGCAAATTCTATAATTTGCTGAAGTGTGTGGAGTCCAACTTGGATATAAAGCATCCAGCTATCATCCGGAAGTCACCACTTCCCATGGCCTGCTAATAACTAGTAGAGTCATCATCACAATGATGCTGCATCCCTTTCACTGTCTACGAGAAAACCGAAGTATCTCTCGGGTAGCTAAGGTCACATACTAAATTTGAAGAGTGGCTAAGGTTTGTCGAGTTCAATTGAATTCTTAGGTTCTACTAAATTTTCAGTAACCGTTTGTGGTTCTGGAATCACTTCCAGTTCCACCATACTCCCACTAGTATTTTTTTTGCAAAAAGATTTCTTTTATAAAAAAAGTGGCGAGCCAAGAACAACGTAACTATTGATCTTGAAAATGGTAAAAGCAATACCCTAGCGAATGCTTGGGATAATCTAAAAACTGCCATTACCGAAGCGTGCCTTGAGTTTGTCTGGATTCTGCTTTTAAACAGAAATCGGATAACTCTATATCTTAACAACATCAATATATGCAACCAATCTATGTCCATATAGAATCAAAGACACTAATTTAGATGGAACCAGATTCAAATATCATGCAGCTGTTTCCAGTGCGTATCACCTAAATAGAAAAGGCCATGCAGCATTACTAATCAAGGAGCGCACTCACAGATGAGTAACTTGATAGAGAATCAAGTTCTCAATATCACTACGACGGAATACCTAGCAAAAGTATTTACATCTTCGATCACTTCGAAGAATCCTGATATTTCCAACGTATGGTTCTCTACTTTATTCTTATACTTATAAACTTCTCAAAATCTTTGGACCTTGCATTTCAACGAATGCATGTCTAAGACCAGAGAACTCATAGGTAAGCTTAAATGAAATATGAGTACCAACCCCTTTTTCTTAAGGACACTGGACAACATACATTACTATGTATAAGTCCCAAGAGTATACTAACTCAAATTCCATGTGTTATAAGTTAAAAACTGTATTTTGGTTAAGAATATTTTACACCGTTATTTAATGCACCTAATCTTATCCTCAACTGATAAAGGTAAATATTTGGAACACAATTTTCAAAATTTATATCTCACTTTATAAAATAAAGATACAGATATTCAATTTTAAAATTGGTGTTTTTCGAAACCAAATATTTGTCGTTAGGCAAAACTAGGCGATTTAATCCAATATCACAAATTGCTACAAATACCGATATTAAGGATCAAATCGTCCATTTCCCAATATTCTACTCCTACTCAGCATCTGTAACGTCGTACAGATGTGAGATCTAAATCCGGTACATACATACACTTGAGTCAGAATTAATTGAGAAAATAGTTCTCATTTACAAGTACACAGAAATTCTGAAATATAAATGTTTCAATGGGGTGTCCGGGTATTCCTAATAATTCCTTTTCCATTATCCAGATTTATGATAGTAGTCGCAATTTTTTTGCCCTCAATTCAATCCCTTTACATGTCTCTACATCTTACCTTCTGTACACCATACTTACGCTAATTAGTTTTCTTCCTTTCTGTCACGCCCCGCTTCCCAGAGTGCGCTAAGATCGGCACGTGACAGAGCCAACCATACTACCTGTGGCTAGGAAATATCCCTCCACAGTCACATTACGGCTGTCAATAAGATATCAAGAATAGTAGAAATGAAATAATCTATCTAGTACATGTCCATATGCCAGAATAAAAGAGTCAAGAAATAATATGCGGAAGCAATAAATCAAAAAACAATAACAATCTGGAAGGTACGTCCTAAATACGGGCTCACATCAGGAAATAAAAAAAATGCTGAAAGGAAACTAAACTAGAATACTAACTGGTCCTCACTGCTCGGCCTGTCAGCAGAAGTACTCCTGATCGGCCTGCGACAAGGGTAGCGGATCTGGGCCATGCAAAACCCAGACGTTAGCGCGTCACAATACCAACAATAATATAATAAGGGTTAATAGGATGTGCAGGCATGAATTATAAAATAGTAACATGAATGTAATAAGTGAGCAGGGATAAAGAACAGTGAAGTGTAACACTATATGTGAAGTGCAGCGATAAAACTAAACTGTGCTACTGGGTTAACTACTCTCAAGTTTGTGAAATCAATTTAATGAATCGTCGATGTAACTCAATAGTATCCCATGCATGCCCGGGACCACGGTCAAGACTCTCGGGCTGAATCGGAGACGTGCCGCTAGGCAGTAAACAGGTAACATGTACAGACGAATGATGTCAGCAGCATCATCCCGGGGCTGGCCTAGCCCGTAAAAACTGATCAGTATAAGTATCGAACTGTCGAGTTACAAGTCAGGTTTCATCATTGATTTCCCCATACCCTCAAATTATGTGTTCAAGTCAGGTATTAATAAATCTGAAGCTAATGCTAATACAGGATCAAGCAGGAACAGGTTTGTCTATACAGACAACATGATATGTCCATCGGGACAAGATGTCAGGATTGTCGGCATTAGAAACAGGATCAGGTAACATGTCAAGTAGTGGTGTATCATGTCATGTCAAGTAGTGCACTGTGTAACAAATGGATGCCCAACAGTAAAATGTAGCAAGTATTGAATCAAGGTAAAAGTACGGATGTACGATAAAAACATAGTTGCACAAATATCTATCAGGGGTTACATCATGACTAAGTAGGATGCACATTATCAGCATGGGGTACTAATGTAACAATAATATGAATTAATGTAATATGGCATGCAACTAAGTATGCAGAATTAATGGTATGGATATACAATAAAACATGGATGCTCAATTATCTATCAGGGGTTACAATTACAGCTCCATGACTAAGTAGGATGCACATTATTAAGCATGGGGTGTTACTATAATAATAACATGAATTAATATGATCTATAATGCAGCTACATATATAATAGATGATATGGATGCATACCGGTATCCGAAAACAGTAAAACTTTAATATGGATGTATAATGCAATCAACATGTAATATTTGTATTCATATGGATGCAAGATAAGTATTATAGCATGTAGTAAGATAAACTTGCCTGAGCGGAACACACGACGGGTGCGTACGGCACGTCCGACGTCGGGTAAATCGTCGCAACGCACACACGGCACGCGGGACAGGTCCAGGCAAGGAAAAAGGATAACCATGCAGGTAGGGGACGTTCACTGGATTTGCTTGATCGACAGCGACGAGCATGGCTGCCAACGATCACCGGAAACGAGAATTCAAGAAATCAAGAAAGAAGAGAAAAGAGAAGAAGAAGAAGGAGAAGAAGAAGAGAGGCTGTGGTTTGAAGGGTGTAGGAGAGAGGAGTAGGAGGAGATGGAGACGATAATGATGGTGTGAGGTCGTCGGGTTAACGAAGCTCCTGCGAGGGGTGTGCAGGTGAGGCAAGTGGGGTTCGATTTGGACTGAGGGTGATGGTGGTGATGGCTGTGGTGATGGTTGGAGACGGAGGAAAAGAAGGTGGAGACGAAGGTGTGGGGAGACAGTGATGAGGTGGTGACGGCGCGGCGAGGGCAGAGGCGAGGGAGTGGGTTCTTGGGTTCGTCGTCGGGTGCTCGGGAGAGTAGAGAGGTTGAAGGGGAGAGATAGGAGGTGACGAGAAGGAGAAGGAGAAGATGGAGGCGAGAGAGGGTTGAGGTTTGTAGAGGCGGCAGAGTTTAGGGTTAGGGTCGTGTGGGTTGTTGTTGCGACAGGGTTTTTAAAAATAAGAAGAAGAAAAATAGAGGAGGGAGATGACGGGATTCGAGGAGCGCACAGTGATCGCGAGAGGAGAGAGAAAGGGGAGAGAGAGAAAGAGAGAGAGAGAGAGAGAAAGCTGCAGGATTTAGAATAGGATTTGAAAATATTTTATATTATATAAAGAAAGAGATAGAGAGAGCTGTAGGATTTAGAAAATATATTTTAATTTTTTTTAAAAATAAACTAGTTAAGTAAAATATTATATGAATATAATATTTAATATATTTTGAGATTTTGGATAATACAAAAATAGTCCAAAACACGTCCGGGTGGGGTCTAAAAATCCAGTTTTAAAATACGGATAATATACGTGTCGACCAACACTAAAATAGGATATCTGGGTAACGAAAATGCATACCCCCAAGAACGGATGCACGTAGCGTGCACGTAACTATCCAAACGAGTCCGTTTCACTGAACGGGATAAGAACACGATGCGCGGATGCTACGACAGGGTTAGGGGTATCATGCAGGC
Organism: Agapanthus africanus; assembly: GCA_030015575.1. Lineage (NCBI taxonomy): Eukaryota > Viridiplantae > Streptophyta > Magnoliopsida > Asparagales > Amaryllidaceae > Agapanthus > Agapanthus africanus. The sequence goes on along the minus strand of CM057346.1, from coordinate 99,432,592 downwards.
CATGCAAGATATTATTAAAATATTTTATTAGACTTTAAATGTTATATTGAAAAATACAGATGCCAGATATAATGCAGTTATATAACATGAAAGTGCACAGATTCTCAAAACTAGCCAGGATAAATCATAAACAGGAATCAAGACGGGTATCCAGCAAGCGGGTCGGGTCGGATGCAAATATAAATGTCAAATACACTATTCGCACCCAAAACACAATAAATCAGGAAAAATACCATAAATAAAGAAATACTCAAAATAGAACTGGTATAACTGAACTAGAGTGTTACATTATACCCAACTACAAAAAGAATTTCGTCCTCGAAATTCCCGGAACAAGAAAAACAAACAAACATGAAATTACGAGAAGAGGTGTGGAAACTTTTGTCGAATCTCGTCTTTTCGTTCCCAAGTCGATTTTCCATGTGAGCGATTCCCCATGAAACAAGTACGAGAGGGATAACCTTGTTCTTGAGGACCTTTTCTCTTTGATCAACAATCGATATTGGTCGTTCCTCAAAGGTCAAATCCTCCCTTACAGTCAGCTCTGAATAATCTAGCACATGTGTTTCATCTCGAACATACTTACGGAGTTGAGATACATGAAACACGTCATGAACACTCGCCAAAGATGGTGGTAACGCCAATCGATAAGCCACTTTTCCAACACGCTCCATAATCTCGAAAGGCCCCACGAATCGAGGACTAAGCTTTCCTTGACTCCTAAAACGAATCACTCCTCTAGTCGGTGATATCTTCAAGAATACCAAATCACCAACAGCGAACTCTAGAGGTCTTCTCGATGTATCGGCCCAGCTCTTCTGCCGATCTTGTGCTGCCTTCATGTGATTCTGTATAGTATTAACTTTCTCCATGGTTTACACGATCAAATCTGGTCCCAACAATCTTCGTTCTCCAACACCGTCCCAACAAATGGGTGAGCTACACTTGCGACCATACAATGCTTCGAATGGAGCCATCTGAATAGTCGCCTGGAAGCTGTTATTGTAAGAAAACTCCACCAAGTGTATATGATCCTTCCATGAACCCTTGAAGTCTAACATGCAAGCTCTCAACATGTCTTCAAGAGTTTGGATCGTTCTCTCCGACTGGCCATCTGTCTGAGGATGATAAGCAGTGCTAAACTTCAATCGCATCCCTAAACTTTCCTGTAAGCTCCTCCAGAAGTGCGATAAGAATCGGGTATCACGATCGGAGACGATGCTCACAGGCACTCCATACAATCTCACAATCTCTTGCATGTACCGTTCTGCTAACGCTTCCGTTGACTGACTAACTCGAAACGGAATGAAATGAGCTACCATGGTCAATCGATCAACAATCACCCAAACTGCATTATTGCCCTTTGGACTCCGCGGTAAAGCTGTCACGAAATCCATGGTTATATATTCCCACTTCTATTGAGGAATCAGAAGTGGTTGCAATAAACCAGCTACCCTTTGATGTTCATCCTTGACTTGCTGACACACCAAGCACTTCGCTACAAAGCGGGCGATATCTCTTTTCATGCCTTCCACCAGAAATGCTGTCGTAGATCACGATATATCTTCGTGCCTCCTGGATGTACGGAATATGCGGAACTGTACGCCTCCTTCATAACTTCTTCGCGAATGTCTCCTTTCGGCACACACAAACGGCTACCATAACGCAACGAACCATCTTCATGAATCAACAAGTCCGTTCGAAGTCCCGCTTCAACCTGTTCTCGAAACTTCTGCAATCTTGGGTCCTGCGACTGCACTGCTTTAATACTCTCGATGAACGATGACTGTACTTGCAGCTGCATCAACTGTCCTGAATACTGCGGTAGCACAACCTCCAACTCGAATCTTCGAAAATCCTCGATAAGCTCCTTGTGTGCAGTCAACATCCGAATTGCTGGCAACCGACTAAGCGCGTCTAGCACTACATTAACTTTTTCCGGATGGTACTTGAGATCAAGATCGTAGTCAGCCATCAGCTCCAACCATCTACGCTGCCTCATATTGAGCACTTTCTATATGAACACGTACTTCAGGCTTTTGTGATCGGTGAATACTTCGACCCTTTCGCCCAATAAGTAGTGTCTCCAAATCTTCAAAGCGAAAATCACTGCTGTAAGCTCCAAATCATGAGTTGGGTAATTCTTCTCATGGGTCATCAACTGCCTCGATGCGTAAGCTATAACCTTCCTATGCTGCATCAAAACACATCCCAAACCTTTCCCAGATGCGTCGCTGTGAATCACCAATCCTTCGGAACCGTCTGGTACGGTCAAAATAGGGACGGTTATCAATCTTTGCTTCAATGCCTCAAAAGCTGACGCATATCTATCCATCCGTACGAACGGTACTTCTTTGCGCGTAAGCTTGATCAAAGGCTCAGCCAAACGAGCAAAATTCTCCACGAACCTTCTGTAATATCTGGCAAGTCCAAGAAAACATCTGATCTCCGCTACGTTCTTCGGAATCAGCCAATCTTGAACTGCTGCAATCTTCTCAGGATCAACGACGATTCCATCTCCAGATATGACATGCCACAAAAACTTCACTTCTTCAAGCCAAAACCCGCACTTGCTCATCTTCGCATATAATCTTTCTTTCCTCAATGTCTGCAGTGCGATCTTCAAGTGTTCTGCATGCTCTTCTATGCTCCTCGAGTAGACCAGAATAACATCAATGAACACCACTATAAACTGGTCCAAGAACGGTGAAAATACTCAGTTCATCAAGTCCATAAATATCGTCGGTGCATTCGTGACTCCGAATGGCATCACTAAATACTCGTAATGTCCATACCGAGTTCGGAACACAGTCTTGCAAATATCTTCTGATTTAACTCGAACCTGATGATATCCGGATCGCAAATCCAGCTTCGAGAATACCCTCGCGCCACTAAGTTGCTCGAACAATTCACCAATGCGAGGGATCGGGTACTTGTTCTTAATAGTCACCCGGTTTAATTCTCGATAATCGTTGCACATCCTCCTTGTGCCATCTTTCTTCTTGACTAGAAGAACTGGAGCTTCCCAAGATAAATTACTGCTTCGAATCCAACCCTTCTCTAGCAATTCGGTAACCTGCTTCTTGACTTCTTCCAACTCCACTGGTGCCATTGGATAGTACGCCTTTGAGATTGGCGTTGCACCACGAACAAGATCGATCGCGAACTCCACATCTCGTTTTGGCGGTAAACCCGAGATGTCCTCGAACACGTCCATGAACTCTCGAACTACAGCTAGCGCTTCCTCCTTACCAACTTCCATCGATGAAAGAACACTGTTCGTCGGCCTAGCCCTAAACTCGACTGGCCCGATAGAACTGCTAGCTCTAGCAAAAACAAACTCCGGATGTCCGGGAATCTGGAAAATCACTTTCTTTGCCCTACAATCAATGTGAGCATGGAAAGTGCCGAGAAAGTCCATTCCCAAGACAACATCATAACTGTCGGTATCGATCACCAAAAAATCTGCAAATAACTCCCGTCCGCAAATCACAACTGAAAAATCCTTGCACTCGCTACTAGATATGATCTTCCCATTCCCAGTGTGTATGTCCCAACAACTAGACAGGTCCGTGCAAGAAATTGAATGTGCAGCAATAAACTTGGACGACATAAAACAATGGGATGCACCAGAATAGAATAATGCTAATGCGGAAAAATCATGAACAAGTAGGATACCTGAAACAACTTCATCTGAAGCACTGGCCTCTTCAGCCATCAGAGTAAAGGCTCGAGCTTGATTAGGTCCCTGAGTTATCTGCTTCTGCCCCTGAATATGTCTCTGCGGTGGCCTTTGAACATCATCCTTCAAACGAAGCTTCGACGGACAAGCATTGATAGTATGATCAGCTGATCCGCAAACCAAACAAAGTCCCAGCATCCTTCGACACTCCCTCTGCACGTGTCCGGGTAAATGGCAGTAGTCTCAAATCACGCTCTTTCTCTGATCTGCTGCGATGGGCTTCTTCATCGGTACTACGCCATGTCGGTTCACCGGAATACCTCTACGTATAGGCGCTCGATTCGGCATAAATGCCGGCTTCCGTATTACTACCGCCTGCTGCTGCGTACCCCAAGTCTTCATTGATAAGCTCTGCTGCACTCGGGCTGCTTTAAGAACTTGCGAGAAAGTGGTCAATCCCAAAGATATAACGTGCCTCTGGATTTCCACGTTCAAACTGCGCATAAACCTTCGTGCCCTATCAGCTTCTTTGGCCACCAAAGATCCAGCGAATCGACTGAGCTGTGTCCACTCAGCCGAATGCGCATCCATGAATCCGCCATTCTGCTTCAAACTGATAAACTTTTCTTCCATTTCCTCCCGTGCAGTCTGCGGAAAGAACTTCTCCAAGAAACTCTGCGAGAAAGCATCCCAACTGATCGGCTTGGACAAACGGGTCTCTTCCATAAGCCACCACTCACGAGCATAGTCCACCAATTGAATGCGTACAACATCCACTCTCTTGTCCTCCAGAATCTGTGCTGCAACGAGCAGATTCTCCGTATCGACCAGCCACTGCTCCGCTGGCAACAGCTCCTCCAAACCAGTGAAAATGGACGGACCAAGTCTCCTGAAATCCGCCACGATACCCACACGCTCTACTGGTTTGGCCGCAACAGTGTTTACGGACTGCTGAACGGTCTGCAAACCTTCCTGAAAAGTTTCGGCTTGCCGCTGGTTCAGCTCGGTTTGCCGCTTCTGGTTCTCCAGCATCCCACGAATTACTCCAAGCAAAGCGGCGTCATCGACACGCCTCTGGTACGATCGCAGATTTCTATCCGCCATGATCTTGAAACTAAGACACCGAAGAGGATTAGTATGATAAACAGGATTCAAAACTTGCGATAAAACATGAACTGGAAAGCAAAAGAAGCAAGGCAAAATAAAGACAAAAAATCAAGGATATGAATCAAGACTAGGACTCCAAGTTACTCAAATAGAGAACCGCATTGTAACCATGCTGCAGTTCATAATTACAATCACATAACTTTGTTCAAGTCGTCCAAATCCTAGAGAGAAACAATTGGGAACCAAAAGTTTCAAGTCGAGATGCAAAGTTGTTTGCATATCGTCAAGACAGGGGTCAAGAGAAAGATATGATTCAAGAATCACGATAACTAAGTGGCTGGACATGTTCTTGATTACGGATTTTCCGATTCGTGTATTGGGTCTAATACCCAACTGCAAAAGAATCAAACCCCATTAACCTAAATTCTATGGCTCTGATACCAAACAAACCATGTCACACCCCGCTTCCCAGAGTGCGCTAAGATCGGCACGTGATAGAGCCAACCATGCTACCTGTGGTTAGGAAACATCCCTCCACAGTCACATTACGGCTGTCAATAGGATATCAAGAACAGTAGAAATGAAATAATCTATCTAGTATATGTCCATATGCCAGAATAAAAGAGTCAAGAAATAATATGCGGAAGCAATAAATCCAAAAACAATAACAATCTGGAAGGTACGTCCTAAATACGGGCTCACATCAGGAAATAAAAAAAATGCTGAAAGGAAACTAAACTAGAATACTAACAGGTCCTCACTGCTCGGCCTGAGACAAGGGTAGCGGATCTGGGCCATGCAAAACCCAGACGTCAGCGCGTCACAATATCAACAATAATATAATCAGGGGTAACAGGATGTGTAGGCATGAATTATAAAATAGTAACATGAATGTAATAAGTGAGCAGGGATAAAGAACAGTGAAGTGTAACAGTATATGTGAAGTGCAGCGATAAAACTAAACTGTGCTACTTGGTTAACTACTCTCAAGTTTGTGAAATCAATTTAATGAATCGTCAATGTAACTCAATAGTATCCCGTGCATGCCCGAGACCACGGTCAAGACTCTCGGGCTGAATCAGAGACGTGCCGCTAGGCAGTAAACAGGTAACATGTACAGACGAATGATGTCAGCATCATCATCCCGGGGCTGGCCTAGCCCGTAAAAACTGATCAGTATAAGCATCGAACTGTCGAGTTACAAGTCAGGTTTCATCATTGATTTCCCCATACACTCAAGTTATGTGTTCAAGTCAGGTATTGATAAATCTGAAGCTAATGCCAATACAGGATCAAGCAAGAACAGGTTTGTCTATACATACAACATGATATGTCCATCGGGACAAGATATCAGGATTGTCGGCATTAGAAACCGGATCAGGCAACATGTCAAGTAGTGGTGTATCATGTCATGTCAAGTAGTGCACAGTGTAACAAATAGATGCCCAACAGTAAAATGTAGCAAGTATTGAATCAGGGTAAAAGTACGGATGTACGATAAAAACATAGTTGCACAAATATCTATCAGGGGTTACATCATGACTAAGTAGGATGCACATTATCAGCATGGGGTACTAATGTAAAAATAATATGAATTAATGTAATATGGCATGCAACTAAGTATGCAGAATTAATGGTATGGATACACAATAAAACATGGATGCTCAATTATCTATCAGGGGTTACAACTACAGCTCCATGACTAAGTGGGATGCACATTATTAAGTATGGGGTGTCACTACAATAATAACATGAATTAATATAATCTATAATGCAGCTACATATATAATAGATGATATGGATGCATACGGGTATCCGAAAACAGTAAAACTTTAATATGGATGTATAATGCAATCAACATGTAATATTTGTATTCATATGGATGCAAGATAAGTATTATAGCATGTAGCAAGATAAACTTGCCTGAGCGGAACACACGACGGGTGCATACGGCACGTCCGACGTTGGGTAAATCGTCGCAACGCACATACGGCACGCGGGACGGGTCCAGGCAAGGAAAAAGGATAACCATGCAGGTAGGGGACGTTCACTGGATTTGCCTGATCGACAGCGACGAGCACGGCTGTCGGCGATCACCGGAAACGAGAATTCAAGAAATCAAGAAAGAAGAGAAAAGAGAAGAAGAAGAAAGAGAAGAAGAGAGGCTGTGGTTTGAAGGGTATAGGAGAGAGGAGTAGGAGGAGATGGAGACGATGATGATGGTGTGAGGTCGTCGGGTTAACGAAGCTCCGGCGAGGGGTGTGCAGGTGAGGCAAGTGGGGTTCGGTTTGGACTGAAGGTGATGGTGGTGATGGCTGTGGTGATGGTTGGAGACGGAGGAAGAGAAGGTGGAGACGAAGGTGTGGGGCGACGGTGATGAGGTGGTGACGGCGCGGCGAGGGCAGAGGCAAGGGCGTGGGTTCTTGGGTTCGTCGTCGGGTGCTCGGGAGAGGAGAGAGGTTGAAGGGGAGAGATAAGAGGTGACAAGAAGGAGAAGGAGAAGATGGAGGCGAGAGTTAGGGTTGAGGTTTTTGGAGGCGGCAGAGTTTTGGGTTAGGGTCGCGTGGGTTGTTGTCGCGGCAGGGTTTTTAAAAAGAAGAAAAATAGAGGAGGGAGGTGACCGTAGTGAGAAGAAGGGAGGTGATGGGATTCGAGGAGCACACAGTTAGCGCGAGAGGAGAGAGAAGGGGGAGAGAGAGAAAGAGAGAGCTGCAGGATTTAGAATAGGATTTGAAAATATTTTATATTATATAAAGAAAGAGATAGAGAGAGCTGTAGGATTTAGAAAATATATTTTAATTTTTTTTAAAATATAAACTGGTTAACAGTAAAATATTATATGAATATAATATTAAATATATTTTGAGATTTTGGTTAATATAAAAATAGTCCAAAACACACCCGGGTCGGGTCTAAAAATCCAATTTTAAAATACGGATAATATACGTGTCGACCAACACCAAAATAGGATATCTGGGTAACGAAAATGTATACCCCCAAGAACGGATGCACGTAGCGTGCACGTAGCTATCCAAACGAGTCTGTTTCACTGAACGGGACAAGAACACGATGCGCGGATGCTACAACAGGGTTAGAGGTATCTGCAGGCCATGCAAGATATTTTTAAAATATTTTATTAGACTTTAAATGTTATATTGAAAAATATAGATACCGGATATAATGCAGTTATATAACATGAAAGTTCACAGATTCTCAAAACTAGCCAGGATAAATCATAAACAGGAATCAAGACGGGTTTCCAGCAAGCGGGTTGGGTCGGATGCAAATACAAATGTCAAATACGCTATTCGCACCCAAAACACAATAAATCGGGAAAAATACCATAAATAAAGAAATACTCAAAATAGAACTGCTATAACTGAACTAGAGTGTTACACTTTCCTTACCTTTTGGCACCAGCTTAAGGTTTGAAAGAAGACTATCCAATAAGCGTAATAGGTGTACTCTCGTAATACAAGGAGTTCTCGCAACCTTAGAGAAGGTAAAGGGAAGAGACAGCCGAATAATCCTATTCAATTTTTTCCGAACCAGTGGCCATTCTCAATTGAAATAATTTCTTCGCGTTCGTATGTAACTTTACGCCTTTTTCCAATCAATATGGATAATCGTAGTGATACAGAGTGTTCTGTAGAAATGCAAAGGGAAAACAGGAGTAGCAAGGATATATGCGACTTTATCGTGAATTATGACAATCCAAAACCAAAGTGTGTAAGAAGGTTCGGTTAACTTGGTTAATGAGTTTTAATTTAAGGTAAGTCATGGGTCTCATAACCAGAGAGAGAAAAGAAACACTCAGTGTGCACTCTATCAAGATTAGATTGGTTAATCAGGATAGCTCTCACTGTATTCTCGAATTCTCCTTCAAACCCTAAAAGGAGAACTAGTCGGGATCATGTACACCTTATAAGTTCGCTAACCGTTCAGCCAGACCAGTGTTGCTACTATGAGGGAGGTCCCCCGTGGTTTCGCACAGACCCAATTAAATAACCCTATTTCAGCAGAGGAGTAACCTCGTTAACACTTTCTTGACACCTAATAGGTTAGCTAATTATGAAGTGAAAATCTCCTGTGGAGTAATACCTACTTATTAATGGAAATCGGGACCCAACTATCATTGTGTAATAATCTTGACGAAAACCGACCAAAATTACTATACTCCAGAACATATGCACAAATTTGGCAAGTTTCCCTTATATTTGAAACTCCCGATATGGTTTTTGCCAATACAACCCTAGTGACCTTAATGGAGTCAACAAATCAAAGGGCCCTATTCAAGTTCAACCCTTCATTATCTTGATTGTATTAAACCCACCCGCACGAGCCCTAGATGGAGTCAACAAGGCCGTACGACTGTCATAACCAATGGTATCGCTTGCTACAAACAAGTACCACTTAGCTACCGTGTACTATGCCTTGACGGGGTCAACAAATGCAGCATGAATACTAAGCAATACTCATAGGAAATGACGGAGGGTTACGGCTGATTTTTGGCGAAAAACCTTTAACGCGATGAACTTGATATCGTTGAAGGAACTCGAGTGCCTTTGAAATGGAATGGTTTAGGCTCCGCTTTTAAAACTAGCAACATAAACTTTTGCTTAAGAGCGAACTCCTCGTGAAGGTATCAAGGCTCTTTCCTCAAAGAATGAAGTGCAGGATATTCCTAACCGAATACCTCCTGCAAAGTAAAAGAATATGACTATGGTTTTGAAGAAAACCGAGTAATTTTAAAAATTGGTTCCAACAACATCATATAAGATTTATTTTCCTTGCATTAAACATATAATGCGATCCCATCATTACAAGTTTCTAAGCCATACAAGAAACAACTAAAATAGCATGCTTTTATATCCATCTGCATTTTCCGCAAGATCCTGGCTCTTCACCGTAAAATTAATTAACTTACGGCCGAGCGGGGACAGGGCTAGCGCGGATGCTAAACATATAGAAGCATCTACTATATTTTATATATATATATATATATATATATATATATATATATATATATATATATCAACATCAGAAGCATGTAATAACATCACAAGCATGCATCAAACAATATGGAATAGCGGATAAATTAGGAACCCTGCGTTTCATTTGAGCTGCAAATGAGATGCGACGTTCCCCGGTCGTGTGGATAGCCCATACAACATCGATCCTAGATCTCTATGAGTACGGCAAGCTACCTGTCAATTCTAGAAATTGGGTAACCCGCCCTCAACACCATGAGTTGGTTACCGGTTGCTTTCTAGAATCCGGTAACTTGGGTATTCCTCCGTGGGTCGATCTTATAGCCCCTACAAGTGCGGCGAGCAACCCGCCAATTCTAGAGCGAGACGGTCAAGTCTTAAACACCATGAGACGGTCACCAGCGCACTCTAGAACTCGGTTACTCGAGCACTTCTCCTGGGTTAATCTTAGTACAGAAATGAAATATATACAAGGGTGACAACGACCGCATTCTAGTTGTGCCCCAATAAAAGAATATACATAATATGAAAATAGTGGCCACAAGTTGGAGCTTGTCCTGAACAAATGATACAACAATAATAAATCAAAATTGTACAAGCAAGCGCACGATGGGCTATCCAACATGACAATCCGGCTAAACCATCACATGGATATATATATATATATATATATATATATATATATATATATATCTCACACAGAACAAGCAACACAAGCAAGTGTGAAACACTGTCTAAACGAAAATATAGCAATTAGACGACGTTCAATAACACATATATGCATGTAAACAAAACCACGACATTAGAATTCCACACACAAATAGCACACATTCCAAATTTTCCAAAAGCCGAAAATCAAGAGCACTAAACATTAAAAAACCAAGTTTTAAGCCAATCCGGGAGTCCGAATCGAATCGAAACTCTCCCGAAACCTCCTGAGGATATCAAATACAAAATCAACGTTCAAATGGAAGCCTAGGTAGGGTACCCACCCCCCGAGACCACCACAAAGTGTCCCAGGGGGTAGGCAGACCCGAGCCTACCAATTAGGGTAGTTTCGGGTCACCACCCCCCAAGACCACCTCGTGGTGGTCTTGGGGAGTGGTCTTTGCCCTTCAGTTCTTCCCGGGGTACCCACATATCATCCCGCGGCTTCTCTATTCAAATTGTGAGCCTGCGGGGTGTGCAAACAACTTAAAACTTGAATTTTCGGGACTGTTATTTTTACAGTTTTCGATTCCTGAAAAACCGTGAATTCTAATGTCGTGACAAACTAGTTTAAAGTGTTTGGGTGGTTCTGATACCATTTAAACTTACTAGTGCCCTTGCTGCTACAACTGCGGCCAATGCGGAATCGAAAAACAAAAATTTTATGGGGAGTACTAGAAACTAATCCCTAGCGATCGATTCAAACACTAAACTAGAAAACAAGTATGCAAGGTTTAGAGATTATAACCTTTGACGTGTGTCCACACAATCGTGGAAGTCCTCTCCAGGCTTCTTGTAGTCCGTCGGGAACAAACTTGAGAGACGACCGCTCTTGTCGAAGATGATCCACCCGAAGGAACCGATCCAAGCTCCAGGTTCACCTAGTGAAGCAACCGACGCTCCAAACTTGCTAGGAATGGAGAGTTAGGATGTATGAATTTTCCACTCTTATTTTCTCTCACAAAGTAATAATCAAGAGAGCTAATGAAGAAGGAGGAGGATGATGAAGAGGTAGCCATAACATGTGATAGGTGTAATTTATTGCACATTTTCTAACCCATTTATCATTTTATTGTCATATATTATGTTGTTCAGGGTATCTTTTGTGAATTATTACAGATAACAGGACTTGGATGCAAAAAGTGGAAAAATTATGCTAAAATGAGGATTATGTGCGTAAAATGGAGACTTAAGAGAGTTATTCAGGATTATCAAAAGATAACTTGCAAATTTGGAACAAATTTGGGAATATCATTACAAATCAGTAAAGGTTGCAATAAATAGAGGTGAATTAATCATCACAACAAAAAATCAGTTGGAGACATCAAATCAAATCAAAAGTAACAAATCAACCAGCCTAATTATATGCCAAATTTGAGAACAATTCGGAGATCCACGCAACTACAGAAAGACAGCGAGATATTCAAGATTGTATGGGCTCAAAAATTATCTAAATTAACGATAAAAGCACAGAAAAAATCTGGAGCCACGAAAGCCAAAATTCGGCGGTGGATCAACGGCGAATCAAGTTAATTGGGGCAGATCATCGGGCAGTTTTGGGCAATTCGATGAGATTTTTTATGGGCTCAATCATCTTTTCACATAGATTAATATGAGATGTAGGGTTTCGTCTTTAGATATTCTGAAGGCACGCAACAATATCCAACAGAGCAACTAGATTCTCATTGATTAGATTTTCATAGTTGTTAACAAGTTGATTCTCTTGTATCTTTTATTACTTATTCTCTAAACTTTCTTAGTCCTTTATAAGCACCTGTACAACCCTAGGGTTTGATATCTCTCTGTCATATGCTTAAAAATTAGGGTTTATACATGAAGAGCGAGCAATCAAGAATAATTGTAAGTACTTTTATTATGAATAAAGTTTTTCTTTTTTATAATGTGAGTAACTAATCTATTTTTCTAGGGTTTGTATTTGCATAATTTCTATGGTTGGATATTTTATCTCTTCTCTTTCTTCTGTTTAATGATGAATTTATTTTAATATAATTCCTTTCTTTTAAGTTTTCATCATATGAACTAGATTTTAATAAGAATAATTGACAATTTGAATGAATTTAGGGATAGGCGATACGCCTAAAAACTAATTAGGATGATAAAGATTTGACAAACTAGAACCCTAATTAGAGATGTTAAAGATATGATTTTTATTAAAATAAATTCAACCTAGTTCATTATTCTTAATAACCTAGAACTAAGTTTTTAATATGGTATCTAGATGATCTTTTATAATTGATAGACTATTGTTAATTAAGTTTTCATAAGCTATGTTTTTATATCAAGTAATAGAAAACATATTAGAAAGTGATCTAGAAAAGAAGTATCTTTTAAACCAACCATTGAAACATAAGCAAAACAAAAACCCTAAGTTCTTTTCTTATAAAAAAACCCACCTTTTTAATTTCTTGCAGCTTAGTTTTAAAACAACTCAACTTTAACTTAGTTTAAAAGTAGTTAACACAACTCTCTGTTGGAACGATGCTTCAATATGAATGTGATAAGCTGTATACTTGCAGTTAAATTCGGAGACTAATAAAATCCCCATCAAGTTTTTAGCGTCGTTGCCGGGAGGTATAGTTTAATTACATTTAAATTTAAGTTTTAGAATTTAGTTGTAGATTAAATTAGATTTCGTTTAGTGCATTTGATTCTGCAAAATTTATGTTTAAAATTTCAGAAATTGAGACGAACTTACTGGAAGAGAAGATCGAGACGAACAGGAGACAAATCTAGGTAAGATCTCGTTCTTCCCAAAATCTCGATTTTATTCCAACTAACAGATTTTTGCAGGATTCTTTGCGCCTAAAAAAATTATTTTAGATTTTTGATCGTTTTAGATTGCATTGCATATTTAAAAAGATTCTAAAGGGCAACAACCCAAATCCAGATTAACTGGGATTTCATCACCCTTCTTAGGTCTCACAAATCACAACTGAGCATCCGCATTAACCTACATTAAATTAAAAATATCTAGACTTTATCCCCTTAAGAACATATCATGTTCAATAGGACAAGAGGAGGTTGTAGTTAATCTAACGGTTATCCAATTCAATCTTGAGGTGTCTAGTGACGTGTGACTGATTGTGGTTATTTAATTAAGGCCCGCTATCTTGGTGATTCGTATAGCGGAACCCTTCCACTTAACTGGCACTGATCTGGCATCAAGATTGTTAAAGAGCTGTTAGAGGATCTATCCCGCAATTTGTCTCTTGGCAGTTAGGAGCGGGTCTAGTGACATGACCTAGGTAACCCTAGATCTAGGTTGTTTGCACATCTTCGATTGTGATTTGTTAGAATCTCTAATTTAGTTTCTGCATCTTAGTTTTTGCATATAAAAAACAAAAAAAAAACTTTTGCATACTTGGTGTATGCACGTGTGGGGTCGAGATGAAAAAAATCATTTGACTCGTCTTGATTTTATAGATACTATGGCTGAGATCGTCTCAGCTACACCTACCTTACAGGATAGATACTATCTTGTCCGCACATCATTGCCATCTTACATAGTCTTACCGATTGCTGTCGGTGACTATGAAATTAAACCTGCTTTTATAAACCCACTTTTCAAATTCCATGGTCTAGAATCGGAAGACGCCTATGTCTTTATAAGGGAATTTGAGGACTTATGCTAATTATTCAAATTGAAGCAGTTAAATCAAGATGCTGTAAAACTTAGACTAATACTATTTTCCTTCACTGATAAAGCTAAGCATTGGCTGTACAGTGTGACAGCTAACACTATTCACACATGGGAGGAGTTTACTAAAATTTTCCTTAAAAATTCTACCCGCATTTAAAAACCACTAAATTCAGAAATGAAATTAGGACATTTTCACAAAAACCGGAGGAATCTTTTTAGAAATATTTTGAATGTTTCAAAGACCTTCTCATTAAATGCCTATATCACAATATAGCTAAGTGGGAATTATGCCAGATAGTGTATGATGGTACGGAGTCTAAACTTATGATAGGGTCGATGTGTTAAGGCGATTTTATGATGAAAAAGGAAGATGATGCATGGAGCTTTCTAGAAGAATTATCTGATAAAACCATGCAATGAGAGAGTACAAGCGAGAGAGGTTCGACCACATCTAGGGGAGGGTTAAACGCAGTTGAAACTACTATAGGGATGCAAGCCGAGCTAGCAGCAATAAAAAAAATCAATAGAAAAACTATCAACTACAACCGTCCCCGTCCAATAAGTTAGCAAACCCTCTCCTTTTTCTAAACTGACAAGACTCGTTCCACCTTTCTGAAGAATGTCCCCTTCTAAGTGGTCCTCAAGGGAAAGAGACCGTCAATGCTGCATATCAAAATAATAATAATAATCCTTATTCTCAAACTTATAACCAAGGATGGAGGAACCACCCTAATTTACAATGGAATTAAGGCACTACCCAACAATTCCTAAACATAAGACAAGGTTCTCAACCCAACCTAACCCAACACATAACAAAGGTAGGGGGACGAGAATACTAGACTTAACAGGGTAGAAAAGCTGCTAGAAAATATTGAAAAGCAAATTGGCCAGCTGGTTGCAGCATTAGGAGGACGTGAGCTAGGCACCTTACCTAATCAACCTGTTATAAATCCTAATGATCATACAAATCCCACCCAAATGATTGCTATAACCACGTTGAGATCGGGAAAACAGGTTGATAACTAGGTTAGGATGCCCGATAATTCTGTTGAGATACCGACTGATGAGGAGCAACAAACTCTCGATATTCCTACACAGCCGGTATCAATTCCTACACCCACACCAATATTCTATCTATCTTCTATAGATACCCCTCTTGAGCCTAGAGCACCATATCCAAAATGTTTAAAAGCCAAGAAGCAAGATGCTAAAGTAGCGAAGATGATGGACACGTTTAAATAAGTCAAGGTCAACATACCTCTCGTAGATGCAATTGACCAAATTCCATCCTATGCTAAATTTCTTAAAGACCTTTACACTAAAAAGAGATAAACATATGTACCTAAGAAGGTTTTTCTAGCCAGTAATGTTAGCGACACCTTATAAAATGCATTACCCATAAAATATAAGGACCCCGGTTGCCTACAATTTCATGCATTATCGGAGGTAAGGTCATTAATATAGTTTTACTTGACCTAGGCGCTAGTGTAAACCTTCTTTCTTTTTCAGTTTATGAACAGCTTGGGATATGTGAGTTTGAACCAACAAAAATCACTTTGCAGTTGGCATATCGTTCCATTAAGAAGCCAGAGGGAAAGATTAAGGATGTGTTAATCAAACTAAGAGAATTTATATCCCCTGTAGATTTTATTGTTTTAAAAAGACAACCTGTCTATAACCCTAAAAATCAAATTCCGGTAATCTTATGATGACCATTCCAAGCTACCGCGAACGCTTTGATTAACTGTCGCAATGGTTCGATGAAAATTTCATTTGGAAATATGACGGTTGATATAAATATTTTCAATTTAGGAAGCCAACCTAGTAATTCTTATGACTTATCATGTGATATCAACGCTTTATTTGAATTGTCTAATGAGAAAACAAGTGACGATGATGAGTGTTTATTTGATTTTAAGGACTGCGATTCTTCATTTGATAGTACACATGATCAACTTATTGATGCTTCTCCTAATCTTCATGGTAAACTTAATATGGTAATGTCTTGAAATAGTTTTCTTGAAAATAAAATTTTGTTGTTAGTAAAAGAGAAAAAGGAATTAGTTTCGTTGAATGAATCTTTGAAAAGAGAAAAAGAGAAGTTGATTTTATCTTGCAATTCTTTGAGAGAAGAAAATAATAGTTTGATTGAAATTTTTACCAGTGAAATTGATGTTTTAAAATCTTCAGCTAGTTCACAAGAAGTTTTGATAAATGATGTTTTGATTGATAGATTAGAAAAAGAGAAAAATGATTTTCTGGTACAAATTAATAAATTCGAGAAGGATAAAACTGAGTTTCATTCAAAAATTGATATTCAATCAAAAACTATTGATGCTTTAAACACTGAAAATGAAAATTTAATTGTCATGTGATGTTTTGAGAAATGATCATGAAAATTTTGTTTCAGCTTTTAGAAGCGAAATTGATTCTTTAAAATTATCATGTATTTCTTAAGAAAAGTTGATCGAGGAAATTGGTTCCTTCAAATAACAAAATAATGATTTAACAGTTTTTTTACCGAGTTTTTAAAAAGAAAGAAAACGATTGATTCTTTACTAAGCAAAGGGAAGAGATTTTTAAATAAACAAGATGCTGATCTTAAAACTTCAAAGATTCAAAAATTCTCTTCATCTAAATTTGTCAACCACTATTCTAAATATAAATCTAGTCTCATGGGTACATCTAATCACACTTGTCATTATTGTGGTGCACATGTTCACTTTGCATATTTTTATGAGTTGAAAAAAAATATATCTTTATATACCAATTTGAAATGGATCCCTAAAATTAACCCCATAAACTCAAATTAGTTTGGGTACCAAAATGCACACCCACATCTTCTTTTATAGGTATTGAGAATTTGAAATCAAGAAGATTTTAACAAAGGTAAGCACAACTATATGGGTGTAATAAGGTATGCACTCTAACACAATAAAGACATTGTTTGATTTAAGTATGGGAGATGGCTTGGTTTTGCACAAAAATTTTCTTTTATTTTTAGTTTCTTAAAAAAATTATTAGAAAATTTTGAAAATAAAAATGTGAAAAATGTATATAAAAGTGAGAAAGAGATTTTAAGAAAAATAAGAAAAAGTGATCTGTTGAATGGATCTAGTAATAAGTTGTCATGAGCCCGTTCCCAAAAGGCTAGTATCATGAAGGAGTTACTTGGTTTGAGAAGATATAAGTGAAGCCTATTTTTGAGTCCAAACATTTGAACGTTGATACCCTACTATATGCACATGCACACATCTTGAAGCATGTGATATTAGAAGAGACATGTCATGCTCTTATCTGTAATGATCTAGTACAGAAAAAATTATTAATATCACACAAAATAATAAACATTGTCTTGCAATTATCAAGAAAGCATAAAAAAATCCAGCGAGGGTGCTTCATCACCTAGTGATTTAGACCAAATGGTTTAGGATCATTTGTTGTATTTTAGGTGTTGCAAGATTAGGATACTGCTATTTACGTCCAATAAGTGATCACATTCGATAATCTGTTTGTTAGTGTCTTACGAAGCAATAACGGTCGCATGAAAAATGTGGGAATAAATCCATCAATTTGATCATCAATTAAAAAGTAATAGGGAGCTAAAGGCAAAACTATGAAAGTTTGAGTTGAATTCTCCGAGTGTAGAGATGATTTTACACATACGTAAGGGTATATGGTCATGTTTGGAAACAAGATAGGTAGGATAGATTGAAAGAATGACGAGAAAGTAATTTTCGGCATAGATCAAAATCTATTAAGGCATGGTTTATGACGACTGAAAATCTAGTGAGATTTAAACTCTTGTTTTTTGTATTTTTCTTATCTATTCCTACCTTTGTATATAGTTTTCATTTTCTTATTTTTGTTTCCTTTATTATCTTTTGTAGGAGTAAGAGTAACATTTAGCTAGATTGTAGTTTAGTTTAGTAGAGTTTGGAACCCTAGATTTACTCGATGGACTAGGAAAAGATAAGTGTGGGGGTATTCGATAGGCCCATTTATCATTTTATTGTTATATATTATGTTGTTCTGGGTATCTTTTGTGAATTATTATAGATAACAGAGTTTGGATGCAAAAGGACGGAAAATTGTGTTCAAATGAGGGTTATGTGCGTAAAATGGAGACTTAATGGAGTTATTCAGGATTATCAAAAGATAATTTGCAAATTTGGAACAAATTTGGGAATATCATTGCAAATTAGCAAAGGTTGTAACAAATAGAGCTGAATCAATTATCATAATAACAAATCTGTTGGAGACACCAAATCAAATCAAAAGCAACAAATTAACCTGCCAATTATATATCAAATTTAGGAACAATTCGGAGATCCACGCAACCATAGAAAGACGGCAAGATATTCAAAATTGTATGAGCTAAAAAATCATCTAAATTGATGATAAAACCACAGAAAAAATCTGGCGCCACGAAGACAAAATTCGGCGGCGGATCGGTGGCGAATCAAGTCAATTATGGGCGGATCAGCGGTCGGTTTTGGGCCGTTCGATGAGATTTTTTATGGGCATGATTGTCTTTCCACAAAGATTAATATGAGATGTAGGGTTTCGTATTTAGAAGATTCTGAAGACACACAACAACATCCAACAGAGCAACCAGATTCTTATTGATTAGATTTTCATAATTGTTAGCAAGTTGATTCTCTTGTATATTTTATTACTTGTTCTCCAAACTTCCTTAGCCCTATATAAGTATCTGTATAGCCCTATGGTTTGATATCTCTCTCTCTCATATGCTTAAAAATTAGGGTTTACTTTTGGAGAGCGAGCAATCAAGAATAATTGTAAGTACTTTTATTATGAATAAAGTGTTCTTTTTTTATAATATGAGTAACTAATCTATTTTTCTAGAGTTTGTATTTGCGTAATTTCTATGGTTGGACATTTATCTCTTCTCTTTCTTGTGTTTAATGGTGAATTTATTTTAATATAATTACTTTCTTTTAAGTTTTCATCATATAAACTAGATTTTAATAAGAATAATTGACAATTTGATTGGATTTAGGGATAGATGATACACCTAAAATCTAATTAGAATGATGAAAGTTTGACAAACTAGAAATCTAATTAGGGACGGTTTATGATTTTTATTAAAATAAATTCAACCTAGTTCATTATTCTTAAAAATATAGAGCTAAGTTTTTAATATGGTATCTAAATGATCTTTTATAATTGATAAGCTATTGTTAATTAAGTTTTTATAACCTATGCTTTTATATTAAGTAATAGAAAATATATTAGAAAGAGATCTAGCAAAGAAGTAGTATCTTTTAAACCAACCATTGAAAGATAAGCAAAACAAAAACTCTAGATTCTTTTCTTATAAAAACCCATCTTTTTAATTCCTTGCTATTTAGTTTTAAAACAACTCAATTTTAATTTAGTTTAAAAGTAGTTAACACAACCATCTGTGAGAACGATTCTCAAGTACGACTGCGATAAACTATATACTTGCGGTTAAATTGGAAGACTAATAAACAAGAATGAGTTGAGTGTTGGTTGAAAATGAATGGGAGAATAGAATGGCTTCATAATAATTTTTTCCATCAAAATATATCGCAGCCATTTTTTATCATAAACAAATGGAGTGCATCCCTCTCTACATGTCCACAAACCATACCCAAAGCCATCTCACCCTCCACCTGTTCATATCATAATATTGCATTTTATATTTCCCATTCTTATGCATTTTACAATAAAAACAGGTGCTTTTGACGCATGTCTGCTACATATTACAGGTTACAGGTTCTTGGACAGAAAACGGTGAAAACGATGAAAAGACGATGCAAAAGTGGACTTTGACCAACAAACAGAAGACTCTTGATCAAGCCTACATCAAAGATAAAATTCACAAAGTACAAGGCAATGCAAGGTCCAAGATTACAAAGTGAACGGTTAAAAGTCCACCGTAATTATTCACTGGAGATCTGGAAGAAACATAGAAGCTATTTTAATAAAAGAACCAAATAATAAGGAAGCCCAAAGACAGAAGAGCCCACAAAGGAAATTTCAAGGCCCAATACTTCCTTTTAAAGAGACAGAGACATAAAATTTTACCAAAGCTTGGAGTCTGCTTTGACTAGGTCTTTCTAAGGATATTTTGGTAAATGTAGACGTGCGAATCAATTGTAACCTAGGGTTTCCTATCCTCTATAAATAGGAACTCTAAATCATTGTAAAGGCTATGCCTCCTTATGCCTCCCTTCATTAATAAATTTTAGAATTCTTTTGGAGAGCATCGGTGTCTCTTTTCATTTCATAAATTCAGATCTGACAACCCTGTGTTGATGTTTGGAGAGAGCCATCTATAAAGTAGGTGATTTTTCATTCTCTGCTCTAGTTTAGATTTAATTTCTTGCCCTAGATAATTGTTAGAGTTAGCTTTGGGGAAGGCTTTTGAGAGATGAGATCTCTCATCCCTTTCTTATCCATCACATATAATCACTAGGACTCCATGCATACACGCACACACCGCGCCCTACGGCACCCTATCCCTCGAGGTAGCTGTGATACCGTAGTATAAAAGCCCGGTTGCGCGTGTTTTCCATGGAGGTTAGGGTAAGGATCGATAAAGGAAGGACAAGAACCTAGAGGAAGGAACACCTTCCCGAATGGATCTAATCCCCATTATTAATAATTACCATAACTCCTCTTAGATCCTAATTTGGGTATAGAAAACGTTGAGATTTATTTACATTTCCAAACCATTCCTAAACTTAACCATAGCAAGATTTAGATCTAGATAATCTTAGTATAGATAGATTTAGTTTTTAGATTTAATAATCTGTCCGACCACAATCGGAATTAACTCGTTAGCGCGATTAGGAAATTCACAACATCCCTGTGGACCGACCCGTACTCAACGGCTAGCTACCAAGCGACGCCGTTCTTGATTGCGGTTACTAGATATTTTTTGAGATCAATCAAATGGCGCCGTTGCCGGGGATAGCGTGTTATTTCTTTTTTGCAATTTCGGGTTAATCAAAATTAAAAAAATCATAAAAATCTGAAAAATCATAAAAAATATAAAAATATATCATCTGTTATTTTTGGAAAGGTATTCTTGTTTGAATTTTGCAGGATTTACAATTGAGACGGATCTGGAAAAATCCAGAGTTCGAAACAGAAAAAGATATATCAGAACAGAAAGAGGTTGGAAAATCAGAACAACACAATTTTTTTGGAGACCTGAAGCCTCCGTACCGCCGCCATTCCGCCGCGCAAGTGCGCTCCCGCCGCTGAACTGCCGCGTAATGCTGACGTCATCGCGCGAAATTTTCACTGTTTGTTTTCTTTTTCCCCCCTCTGCAACCTAAAATATATCTTTTGTCAAATCTCCTGCAGAATTCTTTGCGCTTTAAAAATCTTCCCCCTTCCAAATAACAATCTTGTGCAGGATTCTTTGCGCCGCGCATAAAATAAAAAGATTTGATCGCAAGTAATTTACTGTTTTGCATATCTTTAATCGGACTTTAAGGGGCTTTTGACCAATTCAGATTGGGTGGGGATTTCATCACCCTTCCTAGGACCCCAGAAATCACATAAGACATTTGCATTGACCAATCTTTAATTAAAAAATACTAGACTCAGCCCTAAGGACTTCGAGCTCAATAGGACAGAGGACTAGTTATAGGTATCGACCGTTTATCCTAACCTGATTTTGCGGTGTCTAGGCAAGTGTGTCAAAGGCTAGTGGTTATTAATTAGGCCCACTACTGTGGTTCCTTCCCACTTACCTGGCACTTATCTGGCCGCAATTGGCGGTGAAGAGGCGGTTTGAGGTCCTATTTCTAGCCCTTTGGAATAGTTAGGAGCTGTCTACCTGACCTAGGTGACCCTAGATCTAGGCCTGATTGTGCATTTTTGGTTGATCGAAAGTGTGTCTTAGCTCTTTTCTCGAAAAAATTTTTGCAAACAGTTCCAAATAAAAAAAAAAGGAAAAAGAAAAAAAAAATCTTTTATAAAAACTTGCAACTTGTCGTAAATAAATCCTTGCACCACCCAACCTTCTTTCTTTTCCCCTTTCTTCTATCATGGGTACCCCACATCATAAATCTCTTGCCGAACTTTGGTATCCCGAACCTAATTTTGCCTCGTACGTCAATTGTTTCGGTCGATTTAAAGACGATCCTTCCATGCCCAAAATTTCTTTGAAAGATCAAATAGAAGCGTCTAGGAGAAACAGTTCGACTTTGCAACCCACTTTGTGTCAACCATGTCAACCTTCACCACCTTCATATGTTGATACCACTTTTTCAAGTCCTGCTGTAACTCCTAAACCGATGTCCATTGCTGAGCATATTGCTCAATCTCGTAGCCGATCTTTCACCCCTCTCCACTCATCTAGTTCTAGGGATCCACAAGACTATTCACCTTTTTATCCACATGTTGACCCTACCCCTGTCCAACCACCCACTTCCTACCAGTCCTACCCGACTTTCCCACCGTCACTAGATACTGTTTCTACACAGCCTTTTGGGAGTTTCACATATCCAAACAATTTCGAATTTTTTACCGAAACCCCTTTACCACCCAAGTCTAGTTTGGAAGAGTCGTTGGAGGCTTATATCTTAGCAACAAACAAAATGACTAGGAATGTGGAAGCGTCCATGGCCGCCCTTATGCAACCTAGTGAACCGGGAGCTAGTTTCCAACTAGCTCCAAATTTTTCAATGTATGAGGAGGCGGTTGGACAGAGGGAGAATTTGAGAGGAGCAAGTGAGTTCTACACCATTCCAAATCAAACCTACCCTTATCCAATTGAAACCCACAACTCCGGTTTTCCATCGATTGTCCCAAATAGTTCACCAGTTGAAAATAAAAACGAGTTGTGTGATTTTGTAGTGCTTGATTTGCCAAATTGTGAAGAACCCCTTTCGAGTGAAACCACACTTAATCCTTTCGATCTTTACACCTCCACTCTAGAACCTAAATCGATAAATATCCATGCTTTTGATGAGGTGTCAAAAATATTTTTTCACTTGATTGAGGATATAGACGCCGGGAAAATTTCGGATGATGAACCTATCGATTTGATTGAAATTTTATGTCCAAGTCATCATCCCGAGTCATTAAATGTTTCTCCCGAATTTCATATGCGTCTTGATTTTGATGATAATAGCATGGATGAGTTAACTATTGAGGAGACTTATGAGGATAGTATTGAGGAGAGTCTTGAGGATAATATTGAGGTTGAACCATTTTTGTTTGATGTATCGGATTTTCAAATTCATCCTCCCGAATCTTTAACTGTTATATCACCCTCCCTCCTTTCCATCGTTCCGACCACGCACAAGATCACGCTTGACGACTGTGAGCTTGAAAACTTTTCCTTTGAATCTGACACAGTTCTCACAGCCGATGACACTTACGAGTGTTTCACTTTTTCGGACAATGTTGATGACTCACCGTCCGAGTTTGAGTCCTTTGAATTTTCAGATGAGTTAGTTGAACCATCAGACTCGGTTGCTTACAGTTGTTTCGAACCATTGATGGAATCTTTCCAGTTCGAGACAGTTTACTACGGTGAGAATGAGACTACCCCTAATTCACTTCCTTTCATCCTTCCTATCGTTCCGATCATACAAGAGACCGTTACGCTTTCATCTCCAATACCAAGTTCGGCGTACCCATGCTTTCTTGCGAATCTTGAGGGATTTGACCCCATTGCTCGACGGGTTGATAGATTAGCGCAATCGCTTTTAACACATCGGTCATCACAAATTGCGCTAATTTATTCACTCGATTTACACCTTCAAGATCGTACTCCACTTCTTTCTCTTTTCCGTCATTCTTTTCCACCGAGACCATATTCCACTCTTCTTCCCATACGGTCTCGTGTGCTTATCATTTCTCTTCTTTCCACTCCCTCCTTTCACCAACTTTACCATTACCACGATAAGATTTTTGAATGGTTGGTGCTAACCTTTGGCTTGTGTAAGGCCTTGTTTAGTTTGGGGAGGACCTTGTTGTATATATGTATATATTTTTTTTTTCTTTTTCTATAAAACATAAAAAAAAATTCAAAACAATAAAATATTCAAAATTTTTTTTATAAATAAATAAACAGGGGAGTGCCGACATTTTGACCCTCTTGGTGTGGCATGACAGTGAGGACACTGTCAAGTTTAAGTTTGGGGGTATGCTCGGTATGTCTTCTTCCTTCGCATTCATTTGTGTATATTTTTGCATTTGCATACTTATTTGAAAACCCATAAAAAATTGAAAAATTTCAAAAATTATAAAAATTAATGTATTCAATTTTGGCTTTATTTTGACTCGAGTTTGACAGATAGGTTAACTAGCTAGGAACAACTAGATCTTAGACGTAGTAAATTAAAAACACTAAAAATAACCTTCCTTAAAGTTTAACGGTAGAAAGTATATGTCTTTGTAGTTTATTTAGAAATAGGCAAATTTTGAGTCCACTTCTTGGGCTAAGTTAAAACAAGGGAAAAGTATTGATATCTTTATTAAAGTATAAGTTTGAAAAATAATTCCTAGCTTAAGTCTAGATTCTGAAAATGTATACCCTACAATTTGCACAATCACGCACCTTGAAACTTGGAATAGTAGAAGAGACCTTGAAATGCTCTTGTCTAAAGTCCTTAGTACGATGAAAAATGAAAAAAAAAATACAAAAGTGAATAAAGAGAAAAAAAATGAACACTGGTTTTTGTGATTACTTAAGGCTAAAAAAATAGAAAAATATTTAGCGAGGGTGCTTCATCACCTAGTGCCTTAGACCAACTGGTTTGGGAGTCACTGCTAAAGTCTTGGGTGTTGCAAGACAAGGAATTACGCTTTAATGTGTAAACACATCTTGTAATCGGTTGTTGGTACCTCAAGAAGTATTAACGGTCGCATGAAGGATATGTAAGCAAAATTCATTTAAAAATTCACCAATTAAGAAGTGCTTTGGACAACGGACGAGAGTATGATTGCTTGATTTGAATTTCCAAGTGTAGGGGTGATCTATACACACACATAGGGATATGTGATTGGAGTTTAGATGAGAGAAATGAGTGAAGAATAGAACTTGTATCTTTAATAAGGGTTGATAGAAATTCCTAAGTGGAGATGGAACCCTAGAAGGAAAACTTAAGAGATGCCGAAAGCTAAGTAAATCTATAAAACATACATAATCTTAAGTTAAATGATGAGGAAGTGTGAAGATATGGGTGGATAATTTACGGGTCGACGATAATAGAATTCCTTGTTAGAAAACCTAATTGGAGAATTAAAGTCGAAAAGCCAAATTGATAGGATTTTGTGGGTAGTATCCGCTGAAAACCCTCAGGAGACAACACTTCTCCTACTAGGGACACCTAAAGCTTTAACGGCTTGTTGCACGAGCTCAGTGCAATCGCGTTTCCCTGCGAAAGTGCGGTTAGGTTTTTGTCGAGAATAAAACTAAGTTTGCTCGAGGACGAACAAAAGATAAGTTTGGGGGTATTTGTTCATATCATAATATTGCATTTTATATTCCCCATTCTTATGCATTTTACAATAAAAACAGGTGCTTTTGTCGCATGTCTGCTACATATTACAGGTTACAGGTTCTTAGACAGAAAACAGTGAAAACGATGAAAAGACGATGCAAAAGTGGACTTTGACCAACAAACAGAAGACTCTTGATCAAGCCTATATCAAAAATAAAATTCACAAAGTACAAGGCAATGCAAGGTCCAAGATTACAAAGCGAACGGTTAAAAGTCCACCGTAATTATTCACTGGAGATCTGGAAGAAACATAGAAGCTATTTTAATAAAAGAACCAAATAATAAGGAAGCCCAAAGACAGAAGAGCCCACAAAGGAAATTTCAAGGCCCAATACTTCCTTTTAAAGAGACAGAGACATAAAATTTTACCAAAGCTTGGAGTCTGCTTTGACTAGGTTTTCCTAAGGATATTTTGGTAAATGTAGACGTACGAATCAATTGTAACCTACGGTTTCATATCCTCTATAAATAGGAACTCTAAATCATTGTAAAGGCTATGCCTCCCTATGCCTCCCTTCATTAATAAATTTTAGAATTCTTTTGGAGAGCATCGATACCTCTTTTCATTTCATGAATTCAGATATGACAACCCTGTGTTGATGTTTGGAGAGAGCCATCTATAAAGTAGGTGATTTTTCATTCTCTGCTCTAGTTTAGATTTAATTCCTTGCCCTAGATAATTGTTAGAGTTAGCTTTGGGGAAGGCTTTTAAGAGATGAGATCTCTCATCCCTTTCTTACCCATCACATATAATCACTAGGACTCCATGCAAACACGTACACACCGCACCCTACGGCACCCTATCCCTCGAGGTAGCGGTGATACCGTAGTATAAAGGCCCGGTTGCGCGTGTTTTCCATGGAGGTTAGGGTAAGGATTGATAAAGGAAGGACAAGAACCTAGAGGAAGGAACACCTTCCCGAATGGATCTAATCCACATTATTAATAATTACCATAACTCCTCTTAGATCCTAATTTGGGTATAGAAAGCGTTGAGATTTATTTACATTTCCAAATCATTCCTAAACCTAACCATAGCAAGATTTAGATCTAGATAATCTTAGTATAGATAGATTTAGTTTTTAGATTTAATAATCTGTCCGACCACAATCGGAATTAACTCGTTAGCGCGATTAGGAAATTCATAACATCCCTATGGACCGACCCGTACTCACCGGCTAGCTACCAAGCGACGCCGTTCTTGATTGCGGTTACTAGATATTTTTTGAGATCAATCACCACCTCATATCTAATTGATTTTATAAAAAGAAAAATCAATAATGAGGTGTCCTCCTTCCACAAAGTATTCCGTATAAATACGGAATATAACCCGGTATACGTATCGAAATACATATACACGTATCCGTATAAAAATACGAATGGCCAAGAGAGAGAAAATGAATAGTGAACAATAATACTAATATATATATATATATATTATAAATTATTAAATCAAAACTTTATTTAATAATCCGGCTTAATCTTAAACTGGCTAGTATTATCAGCCGTCCGATTAAACTTCGTGTAGCCTATATACGTATTTAATCAGACCCCTGTATGTATCCACACACGTCATCTATATCATATCACCTGAACCAGGAAAACCCTATGTGTGGGATTCTAACAACTTGACAATACGCTGGCAGTGAGTTACGAGATAAATCCATAACCACAAGCATGTCAGCGGCACTTCCTGTACGTAACGGCTACCTAAGTATGTGCCAAAAGAGATATTGACAATCAAGTCCATTCGTACCGTACCGAGCCTGAATGTGACAATCTCCGTACAGCCCGGTCTTTTCGTCTAAGAGTATCACATACTGGGTATAGAGGGTGGATAACGTCGGACCCCTAATAACTCGATAAGTCGTGTCAGGGTCAAGCTTATCACCAACCGAGAAACTACTGAACTCGTATCAGCAAATCTCATCCACCGTGGCTGGATTTAGGATGATGGCCAACCGAACACAGTGCAACATCGACTCCTAATATCAAGAGAGACGAATCCCTGACAATCGCTCACTGTCTCCATATGGCTCGGGACTGTACCCAACTAAAACCTGTTTGCACGACTTCTTTGAGTCGTGGTAGGGTAGTAATCTAAGTACAATAGGAACTCACATGACAAATGACGATCTCAGGTCAAAAGAGTAACATGTACTCATACCACTAGAGAACTTCTATCTAACGACAGATATAATACCATCTACAAGTTCTATGCGAGTCCGTCTAGTGTACTCACCTCCAGTGAGCACATGTATACTATCTTAGATGACACAACACTAATGGCTTGTTAGACCGGCTGCCACCCCTCGTCGGAGTCTCGAAACGTATACACTAGTCTACTCCGGAATATCGATGTCCGGTCATGATACACTCTCGACTAGGGACATTTAAGAATGTGCTTATAGACTACCCAGCTCCCACGTATATGATCGCCATCATAATGCTGGTAGTCAAGCAAGAATCCTACGGGCTTAGATATTAGTGACACGTAATAACAAATAAAACGTATACACATCAATGATAAAAACAAACCGATAGCATACTATAATTTCAAGTAAGATTGTTCTACCTGTATTGGTCCTCCCTCAATTATCATAATCACTTACATGCAATTACAATAATTGCCTTGAGGGCACCATATCCAACAACATAGTACTTGTACTTGTTTCTAATTGTATATTTCTAACAAGTTTGTTTCTTTAATGTGCAGGAGAATGTCGTTTTGACATGTATTTCTCACTTACAGCAGGTTAGGTTATGGGCGATTGGAGATGCACGTATGCAGGCTAGGTTAGCACATGCATAATTTCTTCACTACTCAAAAACTGACTACATTCGTCTCGACTATCCTCTCATTACAGCGTTGGCCGAGCGATGGAGACCAGAGACCTCCACATTTCATTTACCTATGAAGGAGATGATCACCCTTCATGATGTTGTTGTATTACTTGGCTTGTGCATCCACGGTCCACCGGTGACAGGGGATACAGGACACGACTGGTGAGAGCTTTGCATTGAGCATCTTGGTCGGGCTCCCGCACAAATGAAAGAAGGTGCTCTCAAGTTTACATGGCTTTACGAAGCATTCGATCCCTCCGGAGATGATACAGATCAGGCGGAGATCGAGCAGTACATAGGGCTTATATTCTTCATCAGCTCGGGACGTCCTTATTTCTCGACACATCGAAAAATATGGTACATCTCATGTGGCTACCATTATTAGCTGATCTAAATATATGTGGCATGTTTACATAGGGGAGTGTCGTGCTGACTTACCTGTACGAAGAGTTGACCTTTGTCGCTCTGCAGGAGTGCAATATTATAAGTGGTTGTCTTTATCCTCTTCAAGTAAAATTTTGAAATACTTAATAGATTTTGTTATCATTTTGAATATATAGGTATCTAATAAAGTATGGTATCTGCGGATGTGGTGCTGGACCCAACTGTCCATCAGTTGTCCTACATTTATGCAGGAGATGCAGCTAGATGGAGATCGGCCATTCGGGTATAGAAAAAACTATAAGTTATCTAATTACTTTTAAAAGTTTTGTGAATTGTAAGTGTGACTCCTGAATTACATTGTTTTTTATTGCGTTACAGGTTTAACGTTGGTCGGACATAGGATAAGACACCCGCCAAGTCCCTAGAGTTTTACCGAAATGAGTTAGATATGCTCCCGGACCGAGCTGTACTCTAGATCCTATATACACTGGATATCTACCGGCTTTTACCGGATGTGTGTTTACAGTTTTCCAATATCTGGCATGCCCGGACATCTATTATCGGTTTCGGCATCGTCGCATACCATGTCCCCGACCATGTATTACGACAGTTCGGGCTTGTACAAGACATCCCAGATCCGGTAGAACAAATTGATTGGGTCAGACGGAGAGGTAGAACAGTAGATTAGAGGGCTTTTCAACATATTTACATCCTTCGATGGGATGCACGAGCTCTGCTTGTCGAACACCAGAGAGGTCCGCCATTACCGACAAAAGATTTCCAGCGCCGGTACTCGAGGATAATATAGCGGTACATTCACACAGCGTGTCCTCCATGGGTGACATATGAGCCGCAGAGACCCGTTGAGCGTGAGATGGTAAACACTTTGTTGTTGCTTTCTATTTTTTATTATGTATTTTCTTAAAATTATATATTTTAGATATTTACTTATTTATGTTACATGCCGACATCTTGTTTCAGGTCCATGATATCGTGGACAGCGTAATAGGTGGATATACGACACCAGCTAGTGGGATTGAGGCCATATGGAGATCAGTCAATCGTTTCTTTCAACGGTGTTCAATAAGACGTCCGGATCCTCCTCCTCCTCCCTCTCGAGCACTGGTGAACTTCACTTATCAACGTCAACGTTGCCGACATAGAAATGAAACTGGACCTTCTAGAACTATGGACCAACCTGAACTCTCACAGCTAGCCATACAACCGGAGGATATACCTGGTCCATCGCCGTGCCGTCGCGGTCGATCTAGAATTCCACGGGCTTTATCGTGCTTAATATAACGCTCTCTTTTATACTTGTTTTTATCGAATTCATGATATGTATATATTTGGATGTCAAACTCGTGTGGAGTCGGCTTCGCTTTATTTATATATTGTTTATTGCGTTTCGCTTGTTGTTCTTCAGCATTAGGTGTTGTATATTTTGCATGGATTGGTCTCCACCGTGTTTGCCGTCAAGTTAGCTCCTGTGTGGGATAGCATTTATTTTATTGATGTTGTAAGAGAATTTAGTCAAAATTTATAAAGGGGCTGCTGTATGTTTTTTGTTTGAACTTTGGGACAGTGGGTTTTTGGAGTTGCTGCAAAATTTTGCGGCTTTTGGTATGATCAATTGATGTTGTAGTATAAAAATTGGATGTTGGAACTTAGGATGTTTGGTATTTGAAGGAGGAGACTAAATTTAGTGAATAAATTGATATGACATGAAATTTCTCAAGTTCAGTAGGTGATCTCTGGATGTATATTCCGTATTTTGAAAGTGTGAAATACTTCTTGCCTTCCACCAAAGAGCCAAGCATACAGGCTTGGGTCTCTGGATGAGGGCCCAGACCTATTCCGCACTTTGGAAGTGCGGAATAGGACTTGGCTTCCCCCAGAGAACTAAGTCTTTGTACTTGTCTTCCCCTAGAGAACCAAGTTTTTATACTTGGCTCTCTGGGTTGGCTTGTTGGGATACCAAACTATTCCGCACTTTATAAGTGCGGAATAGACTTGGACCCAGTTTCATTCCGCACTTGCAAAGTGCGACCTATTCCGCACCAGCAAAGTATGGAATACGACTTGCGCAACCCACAAACAGACAATCCTATGTGGCGCTTATGTGGCAGTGATGTGGCCCGAATATGCTATTTCTCTAAATAGTTTTAAAAGATGTCTAAATCCCTAATTTGTTTCGAAAGAGTGCTTAATCCCAAATTTTGTCCTCTCTCTCTCACCTCTTCTCTTATTTTTTTTAAATCGACCGTGTATTACTGTTATTAAAGAGTGAGGGGTTTTATCCCAAAATCCCCCCACCTTTACATGTGATGCACGTGGAAAGTACGATATAAATTTTATTAAACATCATCGACTTTTCAGGCCCTGTTTGGAAATGGAGTTAAGTTTTCTAAACTGCAGTTTCATAAAGTTAGCAAGCCAAACTCCCAAATCCTAATTTTGACTTATTTGGATACCATTTTGGAGATGAGATAACTGCAGTTATCTCAGCCTAAATGTTGAGATAATTGCAGTTATCTCAACTCCAATCTGATTAAAGTTTTGTAAACTCTATCTTTGGAGTTTATGGCTTGCAAACCATAGTTTACATCTCTCTACTTCCATTTAAAAATAAACTACAGTTATCCTAACTCCATATTCAAACAGGGCCTCAAGGGTTTTGAGATAACGCCACTAAACTTTTAAAATACTATTAAACCCTCTCGAACTACCAATGTTGAGTAACTCGTATAAGCCATAATTGAATCGAATAACTCCAAAATATCTTGCATGATGTTTGAGTAGCCTCAAAATTAACCAAATAAGGTACTTCTTGGCACATATACTTTCCAGTTTTTTTTTATGAAAATGCTCTTCATGCGGGCTTTATGGCATTTTTTAAGTTTAGTGGTGTTATCTCAAATACACTGAAAGTCGATGGTGTTTTCTAAAATTTACCCATAATATATTAATGGAGTATATATGTATTAATTAATAAATGTTGAGGTTACGTATGATTTTTCAATTCAAGTTGTGGGAATCTTTAAAATTTAGGGGGGAAATATAGAGATTTCAACACTTTTTGACTTCCTCAACAGAAAAATAAACAAAATACCACATAGTTTTCTTTATATTATATACTAATACTAATGTGGGGATATTTTGGGAAAATTATTAAGGAGTGTTACCATGTCACTTCTTTTTGGACTGGAAACTTCTACTATAATTTCTTGCTTTCTCTCTTGTTATTATTAGCTTTGGCAACACATCATGGATAAAAAAAAGACACAAACCCATGGACTCTTTTCATCTAGTTGCTAAAAGCAGAGGGGTAATAATAGTAAACACTCGTAATGCAACCAGAATCGTTTCTTTCTTGCGCGAACATGTTTGGTAAAGAGAAAGTGGGAAAGTAAAAATATATAAACAAAGCACTATCTCATATTTTGGTTGTTTTGGCAGTAAAGTAATAAATTGGAAAAAAAAAGGTTAACTGAATTGTACCGTAAGATTTAGCAAATGACCAACTTTACAAAAAAAGAAGATATAGCTAAAACTTTGTTTTTTTGATTAAAACACTTCAATTCTCTCGTATCCAAATTGTTATTTAAATCTACTTTCTACTTTTCTCTTACCTCTATCCAAACATTTCTCTAGCAAGTATTTTTTCTTGGTTTTTCCTATTATCATTTTCCTCTATTTTCATTCTGCCAAAACGAGGACCTTACGGTCATGAATTTTCTCTTTTTGAAATAAATAATGAAAAGCACATGAATGGATACCTTTTGTTTTTTCGGCTCCACTTGCTCCATGCTCTCTTCCAATCCATACGGATCCAAATAATGGGTATAAAGCTTTGAAATTTGCAATGCCACAAAGCATCTATATAATCATCGTCATTAAATAACTTCCATGCCAAATTTCAATCAAGCCAAATGACCAAAGCACCTGAAGTAGGCTTAGGTCGTGTACTATCATGGTTTTCCAAGCCAAACAAATGAGTTACCGGTTGGATCCATGCAGCAAGTTTCGCTTCAAGTCAGGTAGCAAATTGGGTCCCCCAGGCATCTTTTACGTACCCATGCCCGCGGAAACCGGCCTGCATCCTCAAGAGAAATTTTGCGGTATTAAGGTTGCAACCTGAGTACAGGAAACAATTCAATCAGCTCGAGTAGGCTCATTTCATCTTCGGCTCAAGACCCGAGTTCACCTCAAGCTAAACTTGGTTTGTTCAAGTTAATGAATGGCCTGATTACAAATCAACCAAACTCATAGATGAACAAACAAGTTTGGCTCTAGCAGTTCGGATCTGCATCAGTTCACTGTTTTTTCCCAGTTATATTGCATTCTAGGATCATACTCGTAAACATTTCAGTGATACCACACAGTATTGTTATAAACACTACATAAAAAATGACATGAGAGCCAAAGCCAAAACACAATTTCTTGCTCCCCTTTTGAAAAACAAAGCACACAACACACACTCAACTTTGGAAAACCACAGCCAAAACACAATTTCTTGCCTGATAACCAACAAAAAGATGGAAAAATGTACACAAAGAAGCAAAAAAGAAACAAAAGGGTCATAAATTACACCCTAGTGGTGCCCTTCTCTAAATTACAATGGAGCTCAGATCCTTTTCCATACATGAGAGCTAAACAAAGGATAGACCTGTGGAATGATAACTTCACCACGCCATTCTAAATCATCAAACCCTACTTATAACTTAAGAAAGTTCAAATCCACAAACCCTATCGAACTCCCTCATTTCCCCGTTCGAATCCCCCAACCCCGGCAGCTAATCCTAAAATTTCCGGCGGCATCTCCCAATTCCCGCTCCTCCGACCCCAGCTGCCCCGTCTCGGATGAGCTGGCGCTGCTGACGTGTCATCTGGCGAAGGACCGGGAAATCCAACACCGTCTTTGTTATCTTCAAGCAACTCATTGCCCATGCCCACCTCTAAATCACTTTCCATTGCTCCCCCAACTTCCCCATCCCATGCAACTGCTTTCCTCCCCACTTCTATATCTCCGACCCCTTTCCCCATGTTTGGGCTCATAAAACCTCCGCCGCCTGTTGGCTGCACATCTAATCCTCCTTCGTCTCTCTGCACCCGTGCACGGAACTTGTTCTTTGAGGCCGGGATGCTCGTGAAGAAAACCTCTATGAAGTTTCCAAGCAATCCTCGGTCATAAGGATTAGCTCCGCGATCATATCGATATCGAAAGTTCTCATATGTCGTCTTCAATAGGAGAATCGGGAGTTAGTGTAAATAGATTTCTCGTAGAGGTTAAAAGCAAGTAATTTACCTGGTTGGTGCTCATGAGGTATAAATGAAAGACAGAGAGGCCTCCAACAAACCATACTGATATGAAAGCGTAGATTATGAGAACAATGGAAGCTGGAGTTTTGGTCATTGCTCTCCATATGGTTGTTTTTTCATCGTCCATAATTTTCTTGATGTAAACCCAGCTGAAAGAGAATATGTAAATGCAGAGCAGGGTTGTGGAGAAAACAAACATATAGAAGAACCGATAGTTCCGCTGCATTAATAATAACAATAAATCAGTTGGAGGAATGGATAGTACAGCAGTAGTAGGAGCATGAAATTTCTGACATTTTACGGATGAGGGCACAAGCTAGTGCATAATCAAGGTAGATAAATGAGAAAATCAAATAGGACAAAACAATTTTTCTTGAAAAAAGGCTCAAACCATGACATTGGGGTCTCATTTAGATATTTTATATCCCCCATCCAAAGCCATCTTACACTTCAAAACACTAGAGTACACTACTGAGAAACTCAAACTACTTATAATGGCAAAAACTTCGTTGATTATCTTAGTCTGTGTGGTATCATGGGGATTTCTTAACTTTTATTTTATTATGAAACCACTGTTATAAAATATGTTTTATGCAGTGCATGGGTATGCATGCACCATCCAGGTACATAAATTGGAGCCGCACGACCCATTATGCGGGTGAAGATCATTTTTCAAAACTACAACACCTTTGAGGGCATAACTTTATGTATTCATGATTGAAATTGATCAAGTATTGTATTGAACCAACTACTCAACCATTTATATTAAAATGAACCCCACTCTTTAAGCTTCTCCTCGTTCTTTTTGGTCTCCTATATTTTACTTCTCTTCTTGAAAATGTTTGTTTTTCTTTCAAAGCATCTCAATTTCTATTGGTATAGACTATAAATTTTTTAAAAGTTTCTCAATATTTTTCTTATTTCCCATCAATTTCTTTCGTTACTCGCTTACTTCTCCTTCTTCCCTCTCTTTTTACTTTCGAAAAGTCTTACCGCATATACTGTATATGCGCTATGTACCACTCAACCGAATGATGATGCACACCATGTTCCATAACCTTGTATGAAACAATTGGGAAAGTGGATCACTTGTTAAATATATGAACAAATAAATGCCTTTGTGCAGATTATTAGTTGGAATATCAGAGCTTTACATTGTTATTTGCCCCAGGAACAATGACTATTCGCTTCGACAAGACACTTGTATTCGTAGTGCCGCCAATGGGTGCAAAAAATCCTATAACTAATCCTCCCGACTTCTCCGGTAAATCTTATGTAATCTATTCATGATTGGCTGTTAGATTTGGGTGAATATTTAAACTCATAATTTTCTGATCGTCGAAGAATTGATATAGGTGAAACTAAAATGTAGTGGACAAAATTAGAACACCAACATGAGATAAATGGAAAAAAGCCTAATAGATATTGGAAAGATATGAAGCCAAGTTACGAAATGAACACTGTCAATCCCATGTACGTCTAAACCTGAATTTTGAATCGCTGCACAATATGATAGGCCTTGTGTTGTCCTTAGGAAGTATAATAGATGTGTCTATAATTATGATGCATAATATCCTGATAATAGTGACTGTGATGACCATTATGAGTATAATTATAATGATCGTGAATAATATGAACCTAGATTATGGAATGAACTTTCTTTACCTGCTAGAAAAGTCGTGACGGCTTTTAAAAAACCATTGCATACTCTGCCAAACAAACAAGAGATTTCTAAAACGTTTCTTAAGCATCATGATATTAGCACAACTAGTACCATTTTTAGAGAGTTCTCAAATTCTTCTTCTAAACTGGTCCAATTGAGAACATTAAAAAGCTTTCAAAGTCTTCATCATTGTCATTCCTAATGAAAATCTTAAGGCTGGTATTACCGAACACGAGATTTCTACGAACCTTAAACATCATGATATTAACCAAACTAGTACCATTTCTAGAGAGTCCTCAAATTCATCTTCTAAGCGGGTCCAATTGAGAAAATTAAGGAGCTTTCAAAGTCTTTATTAATGTCGTTCCTAATGGAAGTCTCAAGGTTGGTACTACCAAACCTGTTGACATCATTATTACTATTCTTGATAACGAGTTTCAAAAAAGTTTTTACAACCTACTTGTTTATGTTTAGAATATTTAAAGTTGAGGGAGTGATGGACTTTTTAATATGTGCATTTGGGCCTTTGATAAGTGGGTTCCAACAATAAGACTCAATTCTTATTGAGGTTTTGACCCATCATATATTTTATACCCATATATTTCTTTCGTTGTTTCCAATGTGGAACTATCTTTAAAGTCCCATCATTTGGTTTTTATTTTCAACACTCCTTTTTCTTTGGTGTGGAGGATCGAGTCATTGGCTCTAATACCGTGTTAAACTTTAGATTATTTAAAGTTGAGAGAGTGATGGGCTTTTTGGGTCACGACGGTGATACACCTGTGGATAGGGAAACACGGGCTTAAAACTAGGACGACCAAGTTGAATGGACGACTCAAGCTCCGAGGAAGATAGGTGAGGAACATGGATAGTAAACGCGGGGTCCGTGACAGGTGGTGGAAAATATACTTGATCTTCTAAGGTCACATCACATGAAATACAAACTTTAGAAGGGACGGCGTCAAAATAAACATATCCTTTCTGGGATCGTGACTAACTTACAAATACCATACGAGTAGCTCGAGAATCAAGTTTGTCTATCTGAAGACCTAAAATATGAGAATAATATAGACAACCAAACACCTCGGGAGGAACATGAAAAGGCTTGCAGTGTGGAAACAAAATAGAGAAAGGGAATCGGTTGCTTAGAATCAGAGAAAGCATATGATTGATATAAAAACAGACAGCTAAGACCGCAAAATTCCACAATCGTTTAAAAACGTGCATATGCAAAACAAGAGAACGAGCTACCTCAAACAAATGTTGGTTCTTCCACTCAGCAATCCCATTTTGCTGAATATAACATGAAGTTTGATGCAATATACCATGGGTCTGACAAAAGCCAGTAAACTCCGTGCTAATAAATTTCTTAATATTATCTGAACGAAAAATCTTTACGGAAACACCAAATTGATTAGCAATCTCAGTTACGAAGATTTTAAAGGTTGACAAAAGTTCAGACCTATTACGCAGAAAATACAACTAAATCATACGTGAATGATCATCGATAAAAGTCCTAAACTACTTAAAACCAAACACACTAGAAAATTTAAAAGGACCCCAAATATCGGAGTGAACTAACGCAAAAGGTAAATCATGTCTTTTATTAACTGGAGGAAAAGAGAAGCGATGATGTTTACCAAGAATACATGATTAACTCTGATAAGTCAAGAGAAGGAAGCATAGTATGTAAAGAAGAAAGATGAAGGTGACCAAGTCTCCGATACTACTGGATAGTAGAAATAGCTGCAGACGTACTGGGAAGACCAACATAGTATAGTCCATTCTGTTCATGCCCCCCAACCAATCCGCTGCTTCATCAGAAGATCCTGGATCAC
The DNA here is from genome assembly GCA_030015575.1 of Agapanthus africanus. NCBI lineage: Eukaryota > Viridiplantae > Streptophyta > Magnoliopsida > Asparagales > Amaryllidaceae > Agapanthus > Agapanthus africanus. The sequence goes on along the minus strand of CM057346.1, from coordinate 99,394,873 downwards.
AAAGTGAGGGATAAAATGTTACGGAGTAGTAAGAATCATTTGTAAACTGATAAATAGAAAGCAAGTTTTGTTTTAAAGATAACACAACTAAAGCATTTTTAGATGTAAAGATAAAGTGATAAATCAGTAGAGCCAAAAACATAAATGGTATTACCATCAGTCATGAAAATAAACTTGTGAGGACTAGAAGAAAGGTCAAACGTGTAAGTCCATACTACCTCTCCCGGTACTTTCGGGCATGCGGAATTTGATAAAAAACGATTTTCTTAGAGGTGGTAACATGGACTTAAAACCCGGATCTTTGTTAAACATCTAACTAACAACCTAACTACGAGTTGCGAACTACTCGGTTAGGGGGTCATACCTTTCTTTTTCTCGAACTCCTTCGTCTTCAAGCTTCGATGGTCGTCCGAATCGGCTTCTCCCCGTCGTCTCCTTGCGCCGAAGATAGATCCACCTGAAAGCTTCAACCTTTGGCTCCTTCTTCGAACTTTGAAGAAACTAGTTCACTCGGTTTGCTAAACCTTGTGAACTAGAGTGAGTAGAGAAGAGTTTGTATGGGATTTTATCTATGGTTCTTGGTTCTCAACTCATGAGACAAGTGAACCATAGAATCAAGAGAGGGAGAGCAAGAGGAGGAAGATGAGAGTTCAAGAACACGAGAGAGAATGAGCATGAAAGAATGAGAGAAGACTTTTCTCATTTGGCTCTCATAATCCAAAACAATCATAACACCTCATATCAATCAAGTATTATGTGATGGTTTAAGCAACCATAGCCATATCATTTCATGCACTCATTTTGCACAAAAGAGCAAGCAAGCAAAAGTCTTTGCCATGAAATGATAGCTATAGTTATCATGATGGTCAACTAGTCAAGCCTAGTCAACCGGTCAACAAAGTCAACAAGTCAACAAAAGTCAACAAGTCAACAAAGTCAACCCCTCAACAACCATGTCACCATAATACTTAATTAATATAATTGTTAATCACATATCATATTCTCATTAGGGTTGAGCAAAAAGTCAATAGTCAACTGTCAACGGTCAACAACCCTAATGAGAATCCTCTGCCTCTGTCTCTCCTTCAACTGTGCATACACACCCGCATCCGCGTTCCGAGGAACACGAATGCATACTGGATAAAACCAATCCCAAAAGGTACACTAGGATCTGGCTTAAACCAAAGCCCGCTGTGTGAACTGTCCGGACACTGTACGTGCACAAGTGTACGGATGTGACCAAACCCTGTCGCAAAACCATGCGACCTCTACTCTTTTGCCTAAAGGCGAATAGCTTTCTGTGTGGTGTTGGAGATAGTGCCCTCAGAGTCAATTATTGGATCACAGGCACGTGATTGCAATGATTGAGGGAGGACCTATCCCGGTAGGACAGTCTTACTCGAGATGATAGTATGCTATCTGGTTTATCTTTATCATCGTGTACTGCTTTAGGTGACCTTACGAGTCGCTATTACACGTTGATAGAGCCCCTAGGATTCTTGCTTGACTACCAGCAGTATGAGGGCGATCATATACGTGAGAGCTGGAGTCTATAAGCACATCCTTAAAAGGTCCATAGTCGTGGGAGTTTCGAGACTGGGCATCGATACTCCATTAGTAGACTAGTGTATACAGTCGAGACCCCGACGAGGGGCGATGGCCGGTCTCACAAGCCATTGGTGTTAGTTGGTTCACCTAAGATGTATACAGGTGCTCATTGGGTTATGAGTACACCGGACAGGACTCGCCGGGAACCTGCTAGTTGGGATTATACCAGACTTCAGATAGCAGTTCTCTGGTGACATGTGTACAGGTTAGTTCATCGACCTGAGATCGTCATTTGTCTCGTGTGAGTTCCCAATATGCTTTGATTACTACCCTACCACGGCTCAAAGGAGTCGTGCAAACAGGTTTTAGTTGGGTACAGTCCCGAGCCACATGGAGGCAGTGAGCGGATCTGCAGGGGTTCGTCTCTCCCGGTATTGGGGGTGAGGTCGCGCTGTGTCTAGGAGAGCCATTACCCAAAGCCCTTGGCCGAGGCAGGAGATTTACTGGTAGGTATTCCAGTAGTATCTCAGGGTGTTCTGGGCTACACTCCGACACGACTTGTACCACTTTTGGGGGTCTAACTTTTACCAACCCCCTAGGCCCGCCATGCGATGCTCATAGACGAACGGACCGGACTGTACGGATATTGTCACTGACAGGCTCAGTAGGGTGTCAGGATGAGTTCGCTCATCGACGTCCCTTTTGGTCAATAGCTGGTGGCCCGTCACGTATGGCTAATATCTCTGACGTGCTAGTGGTTAAATCCACAGCCATAGTATTGACGAGTCTTTAGAGTCCACCACACACTCAGTTACTCAAGTTTCGGGCGAAACGCTGTAGAGGCCGTATGGAGATATGGCAGGGTTTGATCAGATACGTGCGGTATTGCACGGATCGTGATCGGACGTTTTTACTAGCCGGCTTTGGTTTAAGCCGGAACCTAGTATTTGACAGTGTAGATTTTGTCTCGTTGCATTTGTATTTAGTGGGAATACAAATGCAGGCATGTATATGCAGTAGCGGGGTTTTCCTGTAATTTATTACGGGATCAGTTTTCTGAAGTTGCCAGTTTGCATTCCGTTCCGGCCGGTTTTTCTTTGTTTCTTCAAGGCCGGACTTTCCGATGGAGGGGGTTATTTGCAAGTGTGCAAATAACATTTTGTGGAGGGTTTATTTGTGAAATGGGAGATTATGATAGCATCATTTGATACCATTCTTTTCTATCATCATTTTCTTGATTTATGTTGATTTGAATTGATTTGATATTGTTATGATGGTCTTTGGATGTGGTCACCTCTTTGGTCTCCTACACTCACCTCCCTTGTTGAAACCCACCCCATTCTTATGTGTGGCCGGCCACTTGAGAGAAGAGAGGGGATTCATTTTGTAGAGTGATATCTTCATCTCATTTTTCATTTTTCCTTTGCTAAAAAAAAATTGATTCCACACATCTCTCCATAGTTCATTCTTTGATTCCTCCATCACCAAGGCAACTTCACCCCATTGAGACAAAGATTTTCTACACTAGTCTACAGCATCTCTTGGACGCGTCGGCTCGCCAACTTCGCGTCCGAGTTGCCTCGGTCCAGAAGTGGGAGCCCGTAAAAGAACCCGACGATGTGGTGCCCGTTTCGACGAGGAGGCGACGGACGGAGATTCCGTGGGAGATCGGGACGACGACGAGAAGACCGGAGGACACGGATCACTCGGTATATCTCTCACCCCTTCTCTTGTTTGCTAGCATTAGGTTAATGGTCACGATCCGGGTATATTGTCCGCGGTAGCGCCGGTTAAAGTTAAGAAAAATTTTGATTCCGCATTTTGGTCTCGAGTAGTAGGCCGGGGCGCTGCCGTGGCGCAACATGGTATTAGAGCCACGCCATTAACCTAGTCTAGCTTGCTCTAGTGTGTTTAAAGACCCGATCGAAAAAAAATCCCAAAAACCGTATTTCGTGTGCATCAGGTTTCTGTCGAATTTTTTTGAACTCTAAAAATTTTTCAGGTTGTTTCAGAATGATGTACATGGCATTCTAAGATCACTGGAAAAATTTGGTAACATGATCCTTCAAAACGACCGCGGAACCGCGGCCATAACCCCACTTTGGCCGCGGTTCCGCCGCAGAATTTAGGCTTCATTTCACCAATTTTTTCCAGTGTGCTTCTGACATAGAATTATGGGTTTTGGGACATTCTTTTTGGGCCCAGATTTTCTGTGAGTGCTACAGTAGTGCTTAGGGCCCACTTGGGTATATTTGTTCGATCGGATATTTTAAACATGCTAGTTCACAGTATTTACATTATATCTGCGACCGTGAATGTCACTTGATCGGTAAATCCTGTCTAACTGCTATAGCCCGGTTAGACGGATTTGCAAACGTGACATTCACGTTGATGTTCCGTATTGTGCTGTGATGTTGCGGATTGGTCGTGGGGGATAGCCTGGTTGCAGTGGTAGTACAGTTTTGTTTTATATGTACATTTGATATTGCGGGGCGAGCGTCCGACATGTGGACTGCCGTCACTGCCTGTTTGTATTATTCTTTTGGGGCACGACCAGGTTGCGGTCGATGTACCCGTTGTATGTATATTTTACTTTCTGTAATAGGATTGCCCCGCGGAGGGGTGCACGGATAGCCGGATTCTAGAGGGCAACGAGCCCGCATCTCATGGCATTGAGACGGAGGGGGCTTCACTCTAGAATTGGCGGGCTATTCGCCGCACTCGTAGGGGGTACAGGTTGACCTAGGAGGGGTGCCCAAGTTACCGGATTCCATGAAGTGCTGGGTGGTCCATTCACGTTGCTGAAGGGGGCTGCCTCGCTTCAGGTTTTGGCGGGTGACTTGCCGCGCCCGTAGGGGTCTAGGATTTTCATTGCACAGGCTATCCACACGACCAGAGGAACGTCGGGTTTCAGTAGCGGCTCTATGAAACCCGGGGATCCCAGATATCTGTATTGTTCTGTGATGCTGGTTACATTTCTGTGATGTTGCATTTTATCACGCCTTGAGCGAAAATTATATATTATATATATATTAGTAGATGTTGTATATGTTTTGCATCCGCGCTAATCCAGTCCCCGCTCTGTCGTTAGTTAAGTAACCTAACGGGTGATGACGGGACCCAGTGGCGAATGCGGATGGCATATACGTACATCATTATTTTCGTTCTTTTGTGGTGTGATAAATTGATAGGACTGCATTGATTCGGATCAATGCAAGATAAACAAACCTATTCTGATGTTGTTGGAACACTTTTTCAAAAAGCTGTTTTTGCAAGGGCGTTCACTTTTGTTTTGCATCGTGGTATTCAGTTGGAATATCCTGCTCCTCAGTCGACGAGGCAAGGGCCGAGATCCCTTCACCGGGAGTGACCCCTTGGACAGAAGTTTGCGTCAGGGCAATAACTTCACTATAGCCGAGTACTTTTTGCTTTGCATCGTGGTATTCAATTGGAATATCCTGCACCTCATTCTACGGGGAAAGAGCCGAGATCTCTTCACCGGGAGTGACCTCTTTAGCAAAGGGTTTTCGTCACTATACTTTTTATAAAAACTATGCAGTTCCTTCAACGATATCAAGTTCATTACGTTAAAAGTTTTTCGCCAAAAACTGGACGTAGCCCTCCGTCATTTCTTACAAGTATTACTTAGTATTCGTGCTGCGTTTGTTGACTGTGTCAAGGCGTAGTGTGCGGTAGCTAAGTAGTGTTTGTTTGTAGCATATTAATGGGATTGGTTAGGACAGTCATGCGGCCTTGTTGACTGTGTCAAGGGCTCGTACGGGTGGGTTTAATGCAATCCAGAATAATGACGGGTTGAACTTGACTAGGACTCTTTGATTTGTTGACTGTGTCAAGGTCACTTGAGTCCTAGGGGTAAAAATTACATCGGGAGTTTCTAAAGAAACTGAAACTTGCCGGGCATGCGCATACCTTCTGGAGTGTGGTGACGTGAGTGGATTCCGTCACGTTATCATGCGATGATAGTTGGATCCCGATTCCCACTGATGAGTTGGTTTACTCCTCGGGTGATCCCGACTAATTCTTCTTTCAGGTTTGGGGAAGAATTTGACGTTACGGTGGAAGGTTTCCTGATTAGATAAAGTGATAACCACTTTGATCTAGGTTAGAGTGCACGCTGAGTGTTTCTTTTCTCTCTCTTTGGCAGCGACCATTGACCCGACCCTACACTATGACTCAGTGACCAAGTTAACCGAACCTTCTTAACACTGGCTTTTGGATTGTCAGAGTTGCAAACCTCATTGCCACTCCTACTTTTACCCTTTTCTCCAGGACACCCCGTATTACTATGAACGTCCACTTCTATTGGACAAAACCATCGTATGGTTATATACGAACTCGAAGGAATTCGAGGATGGTTTCCGGTTCTGGAGAAAACGAATAGGACTATTCAGTTGTCTTTTACTTTTACCTTCTCTCAGGTTGAGAGTACTCCTTGGTTTAGGAGATAGTACACCTATTACGCAAATTGGATAGTCTTCTTCCAAACCTTAGGCTGGTGCCGAACGGTGGGGAATGAAGAAAACCAATTAGCCTAAACGGTATACAGAAGGTATTAAGTTAAGACAAAGCAAGGGATTAGTAAGAGGGCAAAGTAAATTGCGACTGCTATTCACGACCGAACCAAGTATTTCTTCGCCAATCCTAAATCACCTTTGTATTTCTCCAGGACACTCCGTGTCACTATGAAGATCCCAAGTTTATTGGATAATCCATCGTATGGTTATATACGAACTCGAAAGGAACTTGTTCCAGTTCGGGGATGGATCTTGGTTCAGGAGAAATAGGAATAAGGTTTATTCGGTTGTCTTTTATCTTCACCTTCTCTCGTATTGCGAGTGATCCTAGGATTAGGACAGTACAACCATTATGCTTATTGGATAGTCTTCTTCCAAACCATAGGCTAGTGCCGAACGGTAGGAAAGGAAGAAAACCATTTGGCCTAAAGGGATGTACAGAAAGTAATGACTAAAGACATATAAAGGTATTTGGAGAGGTGGCAAAGAATTATACGGTTACAGTTGTGAATCTGGATATTGGAAGAGGCATTACTAGGAATACCAGGATACCCCATCGAAACATTTTAATGTTTCAGTTTCACTGTGTACTGTTAAAGAAAACTGATTTCCCAATTAGACACTTGCTCCAGGGTATGTATTTACCAGGTATGATTCTCACATCTGTATGGTTTTACAGATGATGAGTTGGAGTAAGTTATTGGGAATTTGGTGATTGTCCTCATTATATCAGAATTCGTTGTAATTGGTGATATTTGAGGAAGTCACCTGGGTTGTTTGCAGGTCGGCAAATTTTTGGTTTTGAATATCCGCTGTTGTGCACCAATTTCAAATTGATATATCTGTACGTCTATTTTTATAGAGTGAGATGTACCTTTTTGAAATTATGTCTATGACATTTACTTATATCAGTGGATGGTTAGGTAAGGAGTATAAACGGCGGTGTAATTCTTCTTAACCATAAGTACAGTTTTCAACCTACGACACACAGTGAATGAGTCACTAGACTCAGAGGACTTATACAGAGTATTGTATATTGTCCAGTGTCCATTAGGACAGAGGGGTTGGTCCTCGTACTATATTCGGTTTACTTATGACTTCTCTAGTTCTTAGACAGGTGTTTCGTAGAAACACAGGGTCCAAGTTTTGAGAAGTTATAGGTATAAGAATAAAGTAGAGAACCAGGTATTGCAAGTATCGGGATTCTTCAAGGTGATCGAAGATGTAGATACTTGTGTATGGTATTCAGTTGATAGTAATGATTAAGAGAACTTGCTTCTCTTTCAGGTTACTCATAATTGGAAGTATTCCTAAGTTGAGTAACGCTGATCGGCCTCTCTCCATTTTGTTGACATGCACTGGAGACAGCTGCATGATTTGAATCAGGTTCAATTAAATTAGTGCCTCTGTTTCTATATTTGATATAGAACAGTTCATATCTTGACATTGTTAAGGTACGGGGAGTTGTCTGGCTTATGCTTAAAACCAGACTCTGGATAACTCAAGGCACGATTCTGTAATGGCTGTTTGTGGGTTGACCCAGGCTATGATGAGGGTTGACTTTCTACCATCTGGAAGATCAATAGTGATATTGCTCTTGACTCGCCACATTTTAAAAGAAATGGATTTTTTTCAGAAAAACAGTAGTGGGAGTATGGTAGAACTGGAAGTGATTCCAGAACCGCAAACGATTACTGAAGATTTGATAAGAACCTAAAGATTCAATCTGATTTGACATTCCATTGGCCACTCCGCAGATATGGTGGGTAACCTCAGGCACCCGAGAGGTACTTCGGTATGCTCAAGGACGGTGACAGGGAGGTTCTTGTTTACCCAGACTTGCCATTGCTGTTGTTCCAGACTGTGAGACCCGGCAGAAGGATGAGTATAGCGTCGTTCTAAACTTGCTTTAGAAGTGTACGTCTATATGACTCTGCCAGAGGGTTGTCGTAGTCAGTAGGAGCAACGGAAGCAAAGTGGGCAAGAGGCTTATATCTATTTATAGACTTAAGCAAAAATAGCGGAGATAGATCATCTATTTCTGATGTGACAGTCATGGGTTTGACTTCATCAGAATAGGGGATTGATCTGTAAAGAAGGTAGTAGGGTGTGATGTCCTGGTATTTGGATGACATACGCAGAGTAGGAAGTGATATTCCTATACTACGATCGGTTATTCTTTGGTTGTCACACAGTGGTTTCTCCACAAAGGACTTGAATATTCTACATTCCGGTTATTGGATCTATGGTTTTAGATCTAGATTTGGGTGGTTTCCCAATCTGGGTACTTTGACAGCATTCTATGAGTATTTAGAATGGACGACTCCTGGCATGGTAGTATACCTGCAGGTGATGGAGTCACCCTCTCTAAAGATGTCTTATGGACTAAAATAGAGAGGGATGTGCATGATTGGCAGATCACTTGCTTAGGCAATTGAGTCAATCATGAGATGTCAAGTACCACACCAGATGTTGTTCTTGCAGTAGATGCAATAAGTTGATGTTAATCCAATCCTGGAGAAACGATCGGAAGCAGCTTTAGAACATAAGTGAATGTTCTAGGGATTTGATAACGGCAGCCTCCTTTTGGAGACGGTTATCATTCCAGGCTTCCAAGGTGACCTGGATGGCAGAGTGGCTGTCAGAGTTATAGTTTTCTCTCTGACGAGGGGCAGTATTTTGGACAGGTGGTCCAGGTGAATACTGAGGGAAAGGCATGGCGCAGGATACTGATTAAGTTCAGTTGACGATACAGTCTAAGAAGTTTGGGTTTGGAGTTCATTTATGAGCTAGGTCCCATCAGATATCCAGACACATTCTAAGACAGGTATTGCTCTTTTCGGGAGATGGTTTTCTCCGCGAACTTGAGATAAAGAGAGACAGAGAAAGAAACACCACAGCGGATCCACCCACTGAGGCTATTCCTCGAACGCAATAGTTTCGCAAATGAGCTTTGTGAGACTGACTAGTAGAGGAGTTGGGTGTTCGGTATCACACGGGATGTGAGTATGCGACATCGCAATAATTAGCCTTGAGTGCAAGTGGGAGATTGTTGGAGATAGTGCCCTCAGAGTCAATTATTGGATCACAGGCACGTGATTGCAATGATTGAGGGAGGACCTATCCCGGTAGGACAGTCTTACTCGAGATGATAGTATGCTATCTGGTTTATCTTTATCATCATGTACTGCTTTAGGTGACCTTACGAGTCGCTATTACACGTTGATAGAGCCCCTAGGATTCTTGCTTGACTACCAGCAGTATGAGGGCAATCATATACGTGAGAGCTGGAGTCTATAAGCACATCCTTAAAAGGTCCCTAGTCGTAGGAGTTTCGAGACTGGGCATCGATACTCCATTAGTAGACTAGTGTATACAGTCGAGACCCCGACGAGGGGCGATAGCCGGTCTCACAAGCCATTGGTGTTAGTTGGTTCACCTAAGATGTATACAGGTGCTCATTGGGTTATGAGTACACCGGACAGGACTCGCCGGGAACCTGCTAGTTGGGATTATACCAGACTTCAGATAGCAGTTCTCTGGTGACATGTGTACAGGTTAGTTCATCGACCTGAGATCGTCATTTGTCTCGTGTGAGTTCCCACTGTGCTTTGATTACTACCCTACCATGGCTCAAAGGAGTCGTGCAAACAGGTTTTAGTTGGGTACAGTCCCGAGCCACATGGAGGCAGTGAGCGGATCTGCAGGGGTTCGTCTCTCCCGGTATTGAGGGTGAGGTTGCGCTGTGTCTAAGAGAGCCATTACCCAAAGCCCTTGGCCGAGACAGGAGATTTACTGGTAGGTATTCCAGTAGTATTTCAGGGTGTTCTGGGCTACACTCCGACACGACTTGTACCGCTTTTAGGGGTCTGACTTTTACCAACCCCCTAGGCCCGCCATGCGATGCTCATAGACGAATGGACCGGACTGTACGGATATTGTCACTGACAGGCTCAGTGGGGTGTCAGGATGAGTTCGCTCATCGACGTTCCTTTTGGTCAATAGCTGGTGGCCCGTCACGTATGTCTAATACCTCTGACGTGCTAGTGGTTAAATCCACAGCCATAGTATTGACGAGTCTTTAGAGTCCACCACACACTCAGTTCTCAAGTTTCGGGCGAAACGCTGTAGAGGCCGTATGGAGATATGGCAGGGTTCGATCAGATACGTGCGGTATTGCACGGATCATGATCGGACGGTTTTTACTAGCCGGCTTTGGTTTAAGCCGGATCCTAGTATTTGACAGTGTAGATTTTGTCTCGTTGCATTTGTATTTAGTGGGAATACAAATGCAGGCATGTATATGCAGTAGCGGGGTTTTCCTGTAATTTATTACGGGATCAGTTTTCTGAAGTTGCCAGTTTGCATTCCGTTCCGGCCGGTTTTCCTTTGTTTCTTCACGGCCGGACTTTCCGATGGAGGGGGTTATTTGCAAGTGTGCAAATAACATTTTGTGGAGGGTTTATTTGTGAAATGGGAGATTATGATAGCATCATTTGATACCATTCTTTTCTATCATCATTTTCTTGCTTTATGTTGATTTGAATTGATTTGATATTGTTATGATGGTCTTTGGATGTGGTCACCTCTTTGGTCTCCTACACTCACCTCCCTTGTTGAAACCCACCCCATTCTTATGTGTGGCCGGCCACTTGAGAGAAGAGAGGGGATTCATTTTGTAGAGTGATATCTTCATCTCATTTTTCATTTTTCCTTTGCTAAAAAAAAATTGATTCCACACATCTCTCCATAGTTCATTCTTTGATTCCTCCATCACCAAGGCAACTTCACCCCATTGAGACAAAAATTTTCTACACTAGTCTACAGCATCTCTTGGACGCGTCGGCTCGCCAACTTCGCGTCCGAGTTGCCTCGGTCCAGAGGTGGGAACCCGTAAAACAACCCGGCGATGTGGTGCCCGTTTTGACGAGGAGGCGACGGACGGAGATTCCGCGGGAGATCGGGACGACGACGAGAAGACCGGATGACACGGATCACTCGGTATATCTCTCACCCCTTCTCTTGTTTGCTAGCATTAGGTTAATGGTCACGATCCGGGTATATTGTCCGCGGTAGCGCCGGTTAAAGTTAAGAAAAATTTTGATTCCGCATTTTGGCCTTGAGTAGTAGACCGGGGCGATGCCGTGGCGCAACATGTGGGACTCTAAAGACTCGACACTACGCTGGCAGTGGGTTTAACCACAGACCGCAAGCGGCACTAGCTGTGCGTAACAGTCCCCAGATAGATGCCGACAAGAAGACTGACGAGGCGAAACCCATCTGAACTCCTGCTAAGCCTGAATGTGACATTCTCCGTACAGTCCGGTCTGTTCGTCTGATACATCGCATGGCGGGCCTAGGGGGTGGCAAACGTCAGTCCCCCAATAGTGGTACAAGTCGTGTCGGAGTGAAGCCCAAAACACCCTGAGATAACACTGGAAGCCTACCAGTATATCTCGTTTGCCCTGGCCAGGGACTACTCGTGTAATGGCTCTCCTAGACACAGCGCGGTGTCAACCCCCAATACCGGGAGAGACGAATCCTGTCTAACCGTCACTGCCTCCAAGTGCTTCGGAACTGCACCCAACTACCACCTGTTTGCACGACTCCTTTGAGCCGTGGTAGGGTAGTAATCAAAGTACAGTGGGAACACACTCGAGGCGAAGTGACAGTGTCAAGTCAGCGGACTAAGCTGTACTCATGTCACCTGGGAACTGATAACTGACGATAGGCATAATACCAACTAGTCAGTTCCCGACGAGTCCTGTCCAGTGTACTCGTAACCCAACGAACACCCGCATACTATCTCAAGTACGACGTACCGACGGCTGTGGGACAGACCGTCTCCCATACTGGGATGAGAAGCGCATGCGCTAGTCTACTCCGGAGTATCGATGCCCTGTCTCGATAGTCCTGCGACCAGGGACCTGCATAAGGATGTGCTTATAGATTACCCAGCCCCACTAGTGTGACTGCCATCACAACGCTGGTAATCAAGCAAAGATTCTAAGGGCTCCACTAATGTGTATAGGCGATATACTAAAATAAACACATGTACACATTGAAGTAGAAACAAACCAAGTAGCATACTACTATTTTGAGCAAGATTGTATATACAAGGTGAATATCCCAAGCTTCCATTAAGTAATATACAAACTAGTATGATACAGTAATGGCCTCTAGGGCATATACACTAACAATCTCCCACTTGCACTAAGGCCATGTACTGGCGTATCGAAGACCTATCATCTCGATCAGCCGCTCGAACTGAGTCTGGGGCAAGGCCTTGGTGAATGGATCTGCAGTGTTATCTTCTGAAGCGACTCTCCGAACCTCGATCTCCCGGCGATCCACGATCTCCCTGATCAGGTGATACCGCCTCAAGATGTGTCTGGATCTCTGATGGGACCTGGGTTCCTTCGCTAAAGCTATAGCCCCGTTGTTGTCGCAATACAGAGGTATTGGATCAACAATGGACGGAACCACCTGAAGTTCTTTCAAGAACTTCTTCATCCAGACAGCTTCTTTTGCGGCATCAGATGCAGCGATGTATTCCGCTTCCATCGTCGAGTCTGCAACGGTTTCCTGTTTGGAACTCTTCCAACACACCGCCCCTCCATTGAGGGTAAAGACAAAACCCCACATGGACTTGGAATCATCCTTGTCACTCTGGAAGCTGGAGTCAGCAAAGGTCTCGATGTGGAGGTCTTTTCCGCCATACACCAAGAACATCTCCTTAGTCCTTCTCAGATACTTGAGAATGTTCTTTACCGCTATCCAGTGTTTCTCCCTAGGGTTTGACTGATACCGGCTTACCACACTCAGTGCATAAGCTACATCCGGTCTGGTACACAACATCGCATACATTATAGAGCCTACCGCAGAAGCGTAGGGTATAATAGACATGCGATCTCTCTCCAAATCAGTCTTGGGAGACATCTCTTTAGAGAAGGTGATCCCGTGACAAGCCGGTAGGTTACCGCGCTTGGAATCTTCCATACTGAATCTTTTCAGTATGGTGTCGATGTACCTGGACTGTGAAAGTCCTAATATCCTCTTGGATCTATCACGATGGATCCGGATCTCCAGGATGTATGAGGCATCATCCAGGTCTTTCATGGAGAACCTGTGCGACAAGAACCCCTTGACAGATTGTAGCATAGGAATGTCATTTCCTATTAAGAGAATGTCATCCATGTATAAAACGAGGAATACTACAGTTCTTGCTACAAATCTACTATAGATGCATAGTTCATCTGGATTTTTGATAAAGCCAAATTCCTTGACCGTCTCATCAAAACAGATGTTCCAACTCCGCGATGCCTGCTTTAGTCCATAGATGGACTTAAGCAACTTGCACACCTTTCCGCTGCTCCCACTCTGAATGAAACCCTCTGGTTGGTCCATATAGACACACTCCTCTAAATTTCCATTTAGAAAAGCGGTCTTTACGTCCATTTGCCAGATCTCATAATCGTGGAAGGCAGTAATGGCAAGAAGGATCCGAATGGATTTCAGTATAGCCACTGGAGAAAAGGTTTCGTCATAGTCCAAGCCAGGTCTTTGACGGAAACCCTTTGCAATAAGTCTAGCTTTATAGGTCTCAACCTGTCCATCTACACCAATCTTCCTTTTGAAGATCCACTTGCATCCTACGGGTTTTACCCCGTCTGGAGCAATGTCCAACGTCCATACTTTGTTGGTGTACATGGACTCCATTTCGGTCCGCATTGCATCTAGCCATTTTACTGAGTCAACGCTCTGAACGGCCTGCTGGAAGCTAGTAGGCTCATCATAATCTATGATGCAATCCTCTCTATCCCCGTCTATAAGAAAACCGTAGTATCTCTCGGGCGGATGAGACTGCCTACTACTCCTGCGGAGCGGCGTAGGAATGTCCTGTTCTTTTGAACCCTCTGGTTCCACTAAGCTTTCAGTAATAGCTCGAGGTTCTGGAATTTCTTCCAGTTTTACTGTGCTCCCACTTATCTGGGTTTCTAAAAACTCAGTTTCCAAGAAGTAGGCATGACGAGAAACAAGAACTTTTTGTTCCTCTTCACAGTAGAAGAAATATCCCTTAGAGTTCTTTGGATATCCCACGAACTTACACTGTACTGAGCGTGCCTCGAGCTTGTCCGCATGCTGCTTTTTAACAAAAGCTGGACATCCCCATGTCTTAATATGCTTAAGATAGAGTCTCTTCCCACACCACATCTCATATGGTGTAGTAGGCACAGTCTTAGTTGGAACTCGGTTCAAAAGGTACGCAGCTGATTCTAGCGCATACCTCCAGAATGATCGCGGTAACTCAGCGTTACTCATCATGGACCGTACCATATCCAATAGGGCTCGGTTCCGTCTCTCCGATACACCATTATGTTGCGGAGTGTATGGAGGAGTAAGCTGAGAGAGAATTCCATTCTCTTTTAAATAGTCCAGGAACTCGGCACTCAAGTATTCACCACCTCGATCCGATCTTAGGATCTTGATACTTTTGCCGGTTTGTTTTTCTACTTCATTCTTATATTCCTGGAATTTTCCAAAGGCTTCGGACTTATGTTTCATTAAGAAGACATAACCGTACCTTGAAAAGTCATCCGTAAAAGTAATGAAGTAAGAATAACCGCTTCGCGCATGTGTAGACATTGGACCGCACACGTCGCTGTGTACGAGTCCCAAGAGCTCGCTCGCTCTTACTCCGTGTCCAGTGAACGGAGACTTTGTCATCTTTCCTTTGAGACAGAATTGACAAGTGGCATACGATTGATATTCGAACGGATTCAAATATCCTTCTGTATGTAACTTTGTCAACCTTCTCTCATTGATGTGACCCAGTCTACAATGCCATAAGAAAGTCTGATTTATTTCCGGAGACTTTCTTTTGTGTGTATTCTGGACATTGAAAATCTGTGGTTGGTTTAATACGTATATACCATTGCTTAATGTACCTGACCCAATCAGAACTTGATTAAGGTGAATGTTTACAACATTGCTTACAAACGCAAATTCATAACCTTCTTTAGAAACCAAAGATACAGAAATGATATTACAAGTTGCGTTGGGTACAAAAAAGCAATTACGCAAAACCAAAACATGTCCATCTGACATTCCCAGGTGATAGTCCCCCACGGTTTTAGTATCCATGCTAGCTCCGTTTGCAACTCTGAGGGTCATGTCACCTGCTTTCAAAACACTACGGTTTCTCAACGCCTGCAAAGAATTACAGATATGAGATCCTGATCCGGTATCCAATACCCAGGAAGTAGAGTTTATTGAAAGACAGTTTTCAATAACATACACACCTGAAGCTGAAGCTGCAACCTGCTTCAATTCCTGTGTTCTGGCCTTCCAGGCCCTGCAATCATTCTTCCAGTGTCCTTTCTTATGACAATAGAAACATTCTTCCTTATCCACAAGCTTCCCCGCTTTCTTTGTTGCTTTAGCTTTTCCCTTCGTATCCATTTTACTAACACCGCCTCTTGGTTTGGCGGGGGCTTTCTTCTTCTTTCCCTTGGCTTTCGCCTTGGACCTAGAAGAAGATGATCCTCCTACAAACAAAGTGGATGTTTCCCTACCTTTCTGTAGGGGCCCTCTGCGCTCCTCAGCATGTTGAGGAGCTCTGAAAGTTCAACTTCTTTTTCTTGTAAGTTGAAGTTCATTATGAACTGGGCGTAAGTGGAAGGAAGGGACTGGAGAACTAAGTCCGTATAGAGCTCACTCTCCAATGTGGTCCCTAGGTCCGCGAGCTCCTCAATGTAGCCGATCATCTTAAGCACGTATTCTGCTACTGATGATCCGACGGCCATCCTTGCCGAAAATAACTTTTTCGACGCTTCGTATCTTGCGATACGAGATTGCTCTCTATACAGTTCTTTTGTATGAAGAAATATAGATTCCAAGTCCATATTCTCGTGCCTCCTCTGATGTTCATTGTCCATAGAGGCAAGTACGAGGCACTTAGCCTTCGCGCTATCAATCTCCCAAGTCTTACGGATTTCCTTATCCGCGACGCTGGAAGTGGGACCAGGGACAGGGGGAGCTTTGATGGTAAGAAGATACCCCAGCTTGTCGTAAGTGATTGCCATTTTGACATTCCTGAGCCAATCTTTGTAGTTTGGCCCTGTCAGTATGTTTTTATCTAGGAGTAACTTAAGTCCAGTCATGTCGATTGGTCGCTGCAATTAGGAGAGAGAAGAAACACTCAGCATGATGCTCTTGCAAGTTTAGAGTGGTTTTTAGTTTGTCTAAACAGGATGGCTCCCACTGTTTCTCGAATCCCTCCTCAAACCAAAAAGGAAGAATTAGTCAGGATCAATCTCACCGTACAATACTTGCTTAACCGTTCAGCCAGGCCAGTGTCGGTACTTCGAGAGAGGTTTTCCAACGCTTTCGCGAAGTTACTTAATTAAATAACCTCTTTTCCCTGGGGGCGTAGCCCCGCTAACACCTTTCTAGACACCTACTAGGTTTATAGCATTGATCGTTTAGCGAGAAATTTCCCGAGGAGTAGCATATACTCACAGTAGGATCGGGATCCAAATATCATCGCGTGACGAAACTGAAGGAATCCTACCAGAATCATCACTCTCCAAGTGGTATGCAAATCTAGCAAGTTTCAGTACTTATGAAACTCCCGATGTGGATTTTTGCCCCATGCTTTTATGACCTTGACGAAGGTCAACAAATCATAAGTCATATGTCAAGTTCTGCCCGTCATTATCCAGGTTAATTTGAATCCACCCGTATATACCCTTGACGAAGGTCAACAAGGTAATGCAAATGTCCCAAACCAACACATCTATCTATGCTACATATGAATACCCAACAGCTACCAATCACTATACCTTGACGAAGGTCAACAAACATAGCTTGAATACTATTGAATATTTATACGAAACGACGGAGGGCTACGAATGGTTTTTGGCGAAACCGTGAACGTAGTGAACTTGATATAATCGATAGAACGAGATAGCTTTTAAAAGGAGTGGCTCAAGCTCCGCATTTAAAAGTTGGTTTTGAAAAGAACCGAGTGGTTTTTCGAAAGTGTTCCAACGACTTTAGCTTGGTTTATTATCTTGCATTAGTTCTTTTAATGCGTGATATTCTTGTATTAGTTCTTTTAATGCGTCCCATCATTTAATCCTACCATTGCAGAAAACAACCAAAATATGACGTACGCTTATGCCATTCGCATTCGCCACGGGCCCCGTCATTACCCGTTAGGTTACTTAACTAACGACAGAGCGGGGGCTGGGCTAGCGCGGCTGTAAAACATAAGCAACGCCTAAATAATATCATATATAGATATATTGCAATGATAGCCATTTCAGATCACAGATGAACACATTGGATATACTAGGAATCCACAATTCGTACGAGCCTGTAACGAAAAGCAGATTACACGGTCGCGGTGAATAGCCAATACCCCACCCAAAACCCCTACGGGTGCGGCAAACTACCCGCCAAATATCCGAAGCGGAGCAACCTCCCTCAACGACGTGAGTAGGCCACTTGGCACTTCGAGATACCCGGTAGTTTGTGCACCCCCTCCATGGGTCTATCCTAGGAGCAAAAACAGTAAAAAGAAATTATACAATGACGGCTACAACCCCGACCCGGTTGTGCGGCCATACAAATAATTATTACATCAATTTACAAATTTACATGAATTGAAAGAAAAGAAAACTCCCGTCTCACAACCCCGGCTATTCACCCGCGACAATCCAATGAATTCATATACACATTCTAATAACATTACAGATCACAGATTTGTATAACTCCCACTAATCGATATATAGCGATTAGCAGACGTTCAATACAAATATCACATCACAGAAAAACCCGTCAGCTAAAGTCTTTTAGAAGTTCGATCAAAAATACGGATTTTTAGGCCCCAAACACAAAATTTTCGTTCTGAAAAATCTGGGCAGAAAATACATATTCCAAAAATCCCAAAATACCCCTATGAGCAAACTGCAAAGAAGAAACCCCATGACCGAGTCAACTCGGCCGCGGAACCGCGGCGCTTTGATCGAGTTAGGGGATCAAATTTTTGCAGTTTCTTCAGAAAACCCTGAGTCGATTTTTGGTGTATCTCAAAAAAAATTTCCAGCACTTTTAAAATCGACAGAAAGTTTAAAAAACGGGGTTCGTTTTGCAACTTTTCCTTTGATCGATCTTCTAGCTACTTTGCTAACATGTTAGATAGAGTTTAACTAGGCTCTGATACCACTGTAAGTCCATGCTACCTCTCCCGGTACTTTCGAGCATGCGGAATTTGATAAAAAACGATTTTCTTAGAGGTGGTAACATGGACTTAAAACCCGGATCTTTGTTAAACATCTAACTAACAACCTAACTACGAGTTGCTAACTACTCGGTTAGGGGGTCATACCTTTCTTTTTCTCGAACTCCTTCGTCTTCAAGCTTCGATGGTCGTCCGAATCGGCTTCTCCCCGTCGTCTCCTTGCGCCGAAGATAGATCCACCTGAAAGCTTCAACCTTTGGCTCCTTCTTCGAACTTTGAAGAAACTAGTTCACTCGGTTTGCTAAACCTTGTGAACTAGAGTGAGTAGAGAAGAGTTTGTATGGGATTTTATCTATGGTTCTTGGTTCTCAACTCATGAGACAAGTGAACCATAGAATCAAGAGAGGGAGAGCAAGAGGAGGAAGATGAGAGCTCAAGAACAAGAGAGAGAATGAGCATGAAAGAATGAGAGAAGACTTTTCTCATTTGGCTCTCATAATCCAAAGCAATCATAACACCTCATATCAATCAAGTATTATGTGATGGTTTAAGCAACCATAGCCATATCATTTCATGCACTCATTTTGCACAAAAGAGCAAGCAAGCAAAAGTCTTTGCCATGAAATGATAGCTATAGTTATCATGATGGTCAACTAGTCAAGCCTAGTCAACCGGTCAACAAAGTCAACAAGTCAACAAAAGTCAACAAGTCAACAAAGTCAATCCCTCAACAACCATGTCACCATAATACTTAATTAATATAATTGTTAATCACATATCATATTCTCATTAGGGTTGAGCAAAAAGCCAATAGTCAACTGTCAACGGTCAACAACCCTAATGAGAATCATCTGCCTCTGTCTTTCCGTCAACTGTGCATACACACCCGCATCCGCGTTCCGAGGAACACGAATGCATACTGGATAAAACCAATCCCAAAAGGTACACTAGGATCGGGCTTAAATCAAAGCCCGCTAGTGTGAACTGTCCGGACACTGTACGTGCACAAGTGCACGGATGTGACCGAACCCTGTCGCAAAACCATGCGACCTGTCGCAAAACCATGAGACCTCTACTCTTTTGCCTAAAGACGAATAGCTTTCTGTGTGAGACTCTAAAGACTCGACACTACGCTGGCAGTGGGTTTAACCACAGACCGCAAGCGGCACTAGCTGTGCGTAACGGTCCCCAGATAGATGCCGACAAGAAGACTGACGAGGCGAAACCCATCTGAACTCCTACTGAGCCTGAATGTGACATTCTCCGTACAGTCCGGTCTGTTCGTCTGATACATCGCATGGCGGGCCTAGGGGGCGGCAAACGTCAGTCCCCAATAGCGGTACAAGTCGTGTCGGAGTGAAGCCCAAAACACCCTGAGATAACACTGGAAGCCTACCAGTATATCTCGTTTGCCCTGGCCAGGGACTACTCGTGTAATGGCTCTCCTAGACACAGCACGGTGTCAACCCCCAATACCGGGAGAGACGAATCCTGTCTAACCACCACTGCCTCCAAGTGTTTCGGAACTGCACCCAACTACCACCTGTTTGCACGACTCCTTTAAGCCGTGGTAGGGTAGTAATCAAAGTACAGTGGGAACACACTCGAGGCGAAGTGACAGTGTCAAGTCAGCGGACTAAGCTGTACTCATGTCACCTGGGAACTGATAACTGACGATAGGCATAATACCAACTAGTCAGTTCCCGACGAGTCCTGTCCAGTGTACTCGTAACCCAACGAGCACCCGGATACTATCTCAAGTACGACGTACCGACGGCTGTGGGACAGACCGTCTCCCATACTGGGATGAGAAGCGCATGCGCTAGTCTACTCCGGAGTATCGATGCCCTGTCTCGATAGTCCTGCGACCAGGGACCTGCATAAGGATGTGCTTATAGATTATCCAGCCCCACTAGTGTGACTGCCATCACAACGCTGGTAATCAAGCAAAGATCCTAAGGGCTCCACTAATGTATATAGGCGATATACTAAAATAAACACATGTACATATTGAAGTAGAAACAAACCAAGTAGCATACTACTATTTTGAGCAAGATTGTATATACAAGGTGAATATCCTAAGCTTCCATTAAGTAATATACAAACTAGTATGATACAGTAATGGCCTCTAGGGCATATACACTAACAAAACGGTCCATCACGAGGCATATGATGTGAGGCGTCGGAGTCGGCGACCCACGACTTAGAATGAGAAAGGAACGATATACCTGACGGAGTAGTATGGTTGGCAGAAACTATAGAAGAGAGGAAACGACGAAACTGGCCTCACTCGGCACTGGATAAAGGTAGCTCGCTGGCAGAAGAGGAAGGTCGGTTAGTAGCAGCTGGTGTGGATGTCTGGGGCAGGATGTCTATGGGGAACACGATCACGAGCAGTAATAGGGGAATGACCATGCGATCACACGGCCATCAGAGGCTAAATCAGAATTCATGAACGGTGCAGAAGTAGACCATGAGACAGAGAATAAGGTCGTCTAACACACGAGCGAGTACAAGAGTAGCAAGACGATCGAGAGGAGCACAGACGATTGTTGCCATGCGGCTGTTGGCGAGGGTTAGGACAAGGGTTCGAGAGAGCTGCGATTGGCATGGATGGGGCAACATCATTGGAGAAGGAGGAAGTCTACAAGCAGAGGGCAGCGGACATGAAAGGCATGGGTGCTGGTGGTGCGGGATCATGTCCGGATCAGATCAACGAAGGGTGGAGCTGGTGCCAAGGAGGCATGGTGTGGAGTTGGCGTGGTACGAGGGAGGGTGGTGCAAGCGTGGTGCGTTGGTAGTGCTGGTGTGGTGAGGGCAGAGGAGGATCATGGTGCGGGTGATGCAGTAGGGGACAGAGGAGAGGAAAGGAGGCAAGGCTGCGGCAATAGGAAAGAGGAAAAGGTGGCTAGGGCTAGAGAATTAGAGTTAGGGTTTGGGAAAGAGGAAATTAGGGTTTCCTCTCAATTCTGATACTGCCCACTCCCACTGTTTCTAATTTTTCTGCGGGTACTCCGTTACAGTCCACTATTCCTGGTTCTCCACAACTGCTGCCTTTGGAAGAAAATCTCTCTTCTTATTATCTTACGCAAGGATAAGCATTCCTGTATCACAGCACATCCGATTTCTAATTTTGTTTCTTATCATAGACTGACACAATCTGCTCGTCAGTTTGTTTCTTCCTTGTCTGCCCTCACTCTTCCTTTTTCTGTTCAGGAAGTACTTCAGCACCCAGGTTGAAATGCAGCCATGTTAGAGGAGTTTGCCACACTGCGCTTCAATCGGACTTGGAAATTGGTACCTCCGCTTTCAGATAAGAAGGTTGTCGGCTGTCGATGGGTCTTTACTGTCAAGCAAAATTCAGATAGGACGATTAACCGTCTCAAAGTTCAATTGGTGTTCAAGGGATTTACTCGGCAGTATAGTCTGGATTATGTTGAGACTTTTCTCCAGTTGCCAAATTGAGCTCAGTTCGTATTCTTATATTCTCAATTGTTTCTAAGACGTAGCCACTTCATCAACTTAGTGTAAAGAATGCCTTTCTGAATGGCGATCTTTTGAAGACCATTTACATGCAGCAGTCTCTTGGTTTTGAGCGACCGGAAGAGTTCATGGTTGTCTCCTACATAAATCTTATTTGGTTTGAAGCAGTCACCACGTGTTTGATTTGAAAAGTTTAGTACGGTTCTACGACATATTGGCTTCAAACGCAGTCGCGCCGACACATTTCTCTTTACACATAGTCATCCTCAAGGCATAGTAATTGTGCTGATGTATATTAATGATATTACCATTACCAGAGATGATTTTGCTGGTATCTCTAAGGTAAAAGAATATTTGGTTTCACACTTTCATACCAAGGAGCTTGAGCCATTTAGATACTTTCTGGAATTGAAGCGTCACGGAATTCTGGTAGATTACAGTTCTCTCAGCGCAAGTATATACTCGATCTTTTATCCGAGACAGGATTTCTGGGATGTAGACCAGCAGGCACTCATGGATTCCATGTCAAGCTATCTCGATTGAGCTCTCTCTCGGATCCTCCACCGCTTGACCCAGGACGATATCGACGTCGGGTTGGGAAGCTTATTTACCTCGCTGTCACTTGTCTTGATATTGTCTTTACCGTTAGCAAAGTGAGTCAGTATATGCAAGATCCTTTGACCTATCGTCTTAAGACAGTTGAGTATATTCTCATATGCATCAAAGCTTTTACAGGACAGGATCTTCTCTACAAACCATCGTCTACGTTGTCGCTTACAGCCTTTACAGATGCTGACTTTGCTAGATTTATTGATGATCATCGTTTCACTGGTGGTTACTGTGTATTCTTGGGAAGAAACTTGGTTATATGGAGGAGCAAGAAATAGTAGTTCGTTCTTCTGCTGAGGCTGAGTATAGATCCATGGCACATACAGTTGCTGAGTTGGTATGACTCGTCCCCCTTCTAACAGATCTTGAGGTTCACTCTTCTCTTCCGAGTGCACTTTTCTGTGATAACAAGGCTGCAATCCAGATTGCTGAATCCAGTTTTTCATGAACAGACTAAGCATATCGAAATAGATTATCACTTTATTTGTTATAAGGTGACAGATAAAGTGGTCGCACTCCAACATGTTTCCTTTTAGGTTCAACTAGCAGATATCCTTACCAAACCACTTTCTCGACCGGTTTTCACTTTTCTATCCAAACTTGACATGATTGACATCTACACTCCAGCTTGCGGGGAGTATTGTGAATATAATTAGTTATTAGCTTTAGTCCCACATCAGTTATAATAGGAGAAGTGGTCTATTATCCTCTCTATATATCTAGTATGTACTCATGAATTATTATGCCAATAAATTTATTTCTCCTTGATTCTTTTCACTACTATTGAGTAGAGCTAAGTGACAGTCGAGTCTATTGATCCTCATTTCATTGAATCGACTGCTCTTCCTTCACATGTCGATGGTTCATTTAAATCTAGAGTTGTTAAATTGCCTAATTTTTAAAGTGAATCCAATAAAATTCTATTAAGATTAATTGACTACACATGGATGCACAGTGATGTTGCTAGAATTGGTTTTTTGTTCTTTTATTTCTACATCAGTTTACTCCTTTACGAACATGCATCATGATAACATAATCATGGTTGGACATGACACAATTCATGATTTCATGATTGTTTATTTGGGGGTAATTTAGCAATAAACATTTACGTATTGCATAAAATATTTTTTATATATTTTGAGATCCGATTGTTGATAGCTATGATTAATAATGATGTGGAATTGTAATTACTGGTTATCGACCGAGTGAAGAGTTTAAGCATGAGATTGTATTGGTAATAGAATATCTAGATAGATTAATGAAACAATATACTTGAACAAAAGTATACATCAAAAGCCTTTATCACAAATTTTGAGGGTTGCTTGTATGAATTATTTTCTTCCATTTCCTCAATTAAGGTTTTTTCTTGGTTAAGTTAAAAATTAACATGTCGTTTTTAATTGCCTCTATTCATGTTAGTTTAAGCTTACCCTTTCTCCTAGTTGTGTTATATATTACAATTGTAACTTCTTCTAACTAGGGCATTTTCCATTGTCCAACGATGGGTTATGAATCATATGTTATGAAAAGTTAAGTCAAATATTGACAATCTATATATTTAAATGTTCAGGTTTAAAAACTGAATCTTACTTCAAATGCTAATTTAAACCTTGCTAATATTCCAAAAGTAGTTAAGCATGCACTTTCATTTGATCTCTAAACTCAAAGAGTTCAGAAGAACCTATAGTTGATTGAAATATTTGCATGGTCGAGAGATCATTTTTGTTTTCCTAGGTTCACAAAGTGGTGACTCTTTTAAAATTGGGAAGAAGTGATGGAAATTAGATTTTTCGAGATCTTAGCCGTCGAGAATTTTGTAGAGATCGGATCTTATCTTTCAAGCATTTAGTAATTTATTTGTGTTTATTGATTACAATTTTGGTTGTTTATTAATTTGTTATGAGTTTTAATTGTTGGGCAATTGATATTTTTGTTAGGAATTTAGAATTCGATCTGATTTAATATTGCTCTTATTTTTATTTACTTCTAAAAAGAAAATGCACGTATTGAAGATTTGTTAGGTTTTATTGATAATAAAGTTCTTTAATAAATTTTTGACTGTTTCTAGATACTATATGATTTATCTCATTTTCGCTGATATTTTCATTATCTTTATTATTATAACTCAAACTTATGGGGCTAGAAGCATGAACAAAAAATTGCTCATTTTTAAAGAAAAATGCAAAAGAAGAAACATCCATGAGAGGATTCTAGAATAAAACTATGTCATGTTTTATTACCTTTATATCCTTAAAAAATATCCAGTACAAAATAATTTCTCTTCGTAAAATGAACAAACTTAGCCAAAAAATAATTCTTGAGTTTAACAGTCAAGAAAGAAACAAAAATCATCCGTATGCCAAATTTTTTCTTCACTCACGCATGCATAGAACATGCATAATGCTAGTGATCTTATATAGTTCGATTTAGACTACAGCTATAATCACAAATATTTTATATTTGTTAGTAGGACTTTTTTATTTTGGAAGGATGTTCGAAGGGATGAGGGAACAATCCCACCAACAATATAATTCATTTGAGTAAAATTCAATAATTAAAAATACATTTTTTATAAATTCCCATCCCTATAAGTTCTTTTAGGTCCAAAAAATTTTCACCAATAAGTAGAGGGGACAAGGGTAAAAAGAAAAGAGAAGTCAAGACTCCGAATATAGACGACCCTCAAATAGGGGGGAGGGGGAAGTTGACAAAGCTCGTCAACGACGAAAGATTAATACTGAAATCATAAGCAAGATGGCGGAGGGAGGCAGAGATTGCATTGGACAGTGGTTGGTGGATATATTGAGATCAAGTCTCATTTTCTCCTTTTCTCTTTAAACATCTGAGAATAGCATAGACATAGGAATTCTAATTCATAGGTTATGTGCTGATTCCCTCCAACCAAATAACCTATTAACAAAGTTTAGATCTAATGGATTTTTCATGGTTAGTAGTTAAAGGGTTTATACACAAATATTTATAGATTTAATTATTAGTGGACATTTCCAATAATCAATTGAAGTAGTTAGCAATTGGTTAATGCTAAAGACACCCATTAATTTTTTTTATAACTAATCTGTCAGCATACATTAAACTGTTGTCCCTTCATATGGTATACCCAACATACTAAATTGATTAGTTATTAATTATAGTATATTAGTATTATACTGACGAATATAACTAACTTTTATTATTTTAAAGTTGTAGGTACAATTGAGGTGGCAAGTACTTCCATCACTGGTACTAAATTTATGACATGAAACCTATGCAAATACAGAGATTGCATTGGACAGTGGTTTTGATCATAGTAATTCTTTCGTATGTGAATCTTCATGATTATGCTAACAGTAACTTCATTTCCTAGTTGATTTGAGAACCTACAAAGAATGATATAAATTCTCTACCCTTTTTTTCTTAATGATCTTTTCCTATTTCTCATTCCAAGTCCATCGGTGAACTAATCTATGATTAATTATTTGACAAGTATAACAAAATAAAGGAAATAGAATAAAATATAAATAGTCTTAAGTGTAAATTTTTTATAAAAAAACATAAATTGATGAACTGCATAAGCAAGAAATATGGAACTGTTGTTGTAAGCGAGCAAACCAGATAATAATCTACAAAAAGTAAATAGATAATTGGTATGAACTGATATATAACTGTCTCAAAACTTACTTGAGCAAAATCCTATTCAGATTCAATACTCAAATTATAAGTAATCAATATGATTACCGCTTTACATTAATGGGAAATCAAGTTCTGAGTAATTGTACTTACAAGTCCAATGCACTGGCCCACCCAGGGGCAGTGATGGTCGAAACGCTCCACGCAGTTGTTGCAGATTGAACAGTGGGAACAACGAGGAGGTCGATAAAGCATGCAAGTATCACAATATTTAATTTTCACTGTCATGCCATTGACAATGACATCCTTTGACCGGGGCAAACGCAGCTGTGGTGTTTGAACTCCCCCAACTTCAATGTTGCCATCATAACCTTCTGGCTCTGGAGGATGTGCATTACGAGGTATGATACCTGGATCTCTTCCAGAGGTTAGAAGTAGGAGCGCCAGATCCTAGAAAACAAAACTAATGAGACTTTTCAACCTATGAGAATTTTACATAGTAGGGAAAAAGCAAGAGCGCGAGGTAGAGTAAATTTTAAACCAACAGCAACATACAAATTTATACATCATAAAATGGTTGTCATTGATAATGATTAGTCTTCAAAGAATCTGGGAACTATATAATCAGAATTATTTTAATTGTATGTAGCTCTTTAGATAATTACACTCCACTAATTCAACAAGCTAGAAGAGCATGCTGTATCAGGGTAGGTAAACATCCCTCTAAATTTACTGATAAAAAAGAAAAAAGGAGTTGCCAATAATGATACTAAAATTCATACTTGCCAGTGCTCAGTATTTGGTAGCCACTATAACTGTTAAAAAAAATAACTACCACTAGGAATGGAATTATACAGACAAGTAAAACATGGCATTTTTTTTGAAGGGGGCTGAATACTACCGGGCCTAGGGAGCAGTCATTCCATGAACCCTTATGTATGTATGGTCATGAGTAACCTTTATTGATAAGTTGAAAAGAAGCCTGATGTACAACAATTTAAACTTATAATTCATACCACACCTAAACAACAAATTACGCATTTCTTACCTCATTCTTCCATGTTTTAGTCTTTCATCATAATACACTTCCATGGTGATGTTGGCTCTTTGGTTGATACTCATTAGTCATTACTTCTAATATTATAAACTATGAAAACTGACAGATGAAAGGAGATAAGATAAATTTGATAAATACAGAACAATATATTAGGAGCAAAAGGCTTTTAACTGTAACAGCTGAAATTATCATAATACACATGGTGATGTTGACTCTTTGTTTGATACTCATTGGTCATTACTTCTAATATTATAAACTATGAAAACTGACAGATGAAAGGAGATAAGATAAATTTGATAAATAAAAAATGATATATTAGGAGCAAAAGGCTTTTAACTGTAACAGCTCAAATTTTGATAGTTGATTAAGACGGCCTAATACTTAATGAACAGCACATTACCTCAAGAACCACGAAAAGACAATGATGTGTTCCCACTTCCTGCAATATCGCCAAAATGTCTTACCAGCACAAGTACTAAATTGTTTCTTGGCATTAAGTTGTGTGGACATGGATTGACAGGCTAAAAGTATTTTTTTCACAATCCAAGCGACTTCGGCGTCTTTTTAATCATTACTGGTTGGGATGCCCAAGTAACCTAAAAGCTTTCTGACATTTAATATTTTATCAATCATGAGAAATATTAAGGTTTTAAACTCTGCGTTCTAAACAAAGAACTCAGGGACACAAAATGGGTGATATGTTCATATCTTTTTGCTTGCCAAATCAGCATCACTTGTTTTCTGAATTTTGATAGATGGATGTTGTAAGCATATATTTGGATCCTGTTTTCTCAGTCAGTTTCTGTAAATAACTTCCAGAGAGGGCCTCAGGCCCTCAGCACAGAAGGGTTCATATAAGCTAATCTATGTATCAAATACTAAATATCAACTTGTACAACAATTACGAGATGACTTCTAAATGCTCCCCAGGAAAACAGAAGAAGCTTTACATAAGATGGTTTTTAGAACACCAACAGGCGAAGCGTGATAGACTCCATATTAGATTAGAAGGTGGAAAAACCAACTCTTCAGACACCACTGAAGATACAATACGCTGATGAAAATATTGGAGTAGAATATACTATTTCATGACAGTTGTAGATTCTTACACAACCAGTAAAATAAAAAGAGCTTCCCGTAAATAAAATATATATCATGACAGAAACTAGCAAAAGAGGTAATACTCACATAAATTGTGAACACAACTGCAACTACCAGTATTAATATCCCAAGATGATGAGAAAAATGATCCACTAGCTTTCTGGCAACGCATACGCAAAAAACCACGACGGGAGCAACAATTAGAAATATGGTAAGAAATAACGATCTCACATCGGGTCCAAATATGAACCTCCCTTGAAGGAAAAATATCTGCAGAACATATATCAACTATATATTAAAATAAATTCTTCATTGAAAACATCTTGGAGGACAATACATGGCATGATGAGGAAAGAAAGGAAACCAACAACCAACCTTAACACCATGAAGTCTAGAATCGAGCAATCATTAAATGGATTAACTTAAGATTTGTGCAGAGGATCAATAAGCATCATATGGCAGTCAAGCTTTCGGCATAACTTGAAATGCATGGTTTCACGAAGCATTTTTGCAGATGACTCGAAGTAATTATTCGTAGAAAAAGATGCACCCATATTAGGGTAATAATCGTGAAGCCATTAATAGGGCTTAAAAATCAAAGAACAAAAGCTGATTGGTTATGGACACCATGGACATGCTATGATATAACTTGGACCCGGACATGGGGAGGACATGTATGTCTCGCAAGAACTAGGATATGACGCAATGAGAGAAGTCATAGAAATATTGTCAACGCATACAAATAATTTATGCTAAATACTGTTTGGAAACGAATAATAAACTATTTTAGACTAAAAACACAATAAAAAACAATGAAATAAGAATTAATAACAAGAGAATCGCTAATATTCTACAAAGAAGAATCAAGATTGATATTTAACCAACTATATCCAATAAAGTCATCATATAAACTAAAAATACGCTAAATACCCTCACAAGAATTCTATTGGATACTATCGCTCCAATAATGCTTATTCTTTTATGTTTGGATGGAAAATTTATCACCTCGATGGCATTTGATGATTTTATCGATATGGAAATTAGGATGAATACATGAGATGCAGCTGTGCAGGTCCAGGAGGCATAGGCCCGACCTCATGATTTATCCGGTCTATAGGAGTATTTCTATTTATTGTATAAATATCTTAATCTATGTATAGGTGACGGTGAAAGATCAAGATAGCAGATTCTGGATGTCCTTCAGAATTGCTTGTACATTTATAAGTAAACAAGGCAAATAGCATAAATATATTACCAATTAGAAAGCAAACTATGTAATGTACATATCAACTTAACTAAATCTTAATATGAACCTGATTCCCTAAATAGTTTATAAAGATAGTCTCCATCAAGGGGTCACCTGTCCTCCTACGCACCAAAGTACTTAGTATACAATATGTTTTATTTACTACACATGTGCCTATAGTCACTTATCTTAAGAATTAGTTATACGGTTATGCCTTGTTGGGTAGTCGAACTAGGTTCTATCTTTTTCAGAAACATAACGAGATTTTATGTCCGACAAGTTAAAATGAAATTTTTTAATTTAGATTGGGAGGAAACTACGCTATCAGAACTATAGATTACCTATGGAGATAGAGCCACTAATGAAAAAACAAGTAACGATATCCAGTGAAAGAGATTTTCAGGTAGGACAAAATGCATGCATTAAGATGAGGCTAGCACCTGCGCCACCAGACCAGATGGCAGAGGATGCAAGATGAGGTTCAGTAGCTGTAGCTAAAAGCATATAGACCGTTGTGAGGCCAAAGATAAGATAAAAATATGTGAGAACCCATCTATTGGGGATAAGACGCTGAACAATCTTGGGAAGTAGGAGTGGGAAACTGCAAATGCGATGGATTAAGGGGACACACAAAACGTGAATATAATAAGATAAAGTAGAGACTTCTACGAAACTCAAGGGAATCAGAAAAACATTTCGGAACTGCAAGTAAAAGATACAGATTTTTAATGAGACCCCAGTTTGGAATCAAAAGGGAAGCCACATGGATTCTAAAAGGTAACGTCATGAGAAAACCTATAGAAAACTGATAGGGATTTATATAAAAAAAATTACTTGCATTATAAATAGGATTAAGAAAGCAATAAAAAATTTGAATCAAAATATAGTACAAGCATCATAAATATGTAAAAGCACACGCACTGTACAGCAATTTAAAGAACAACCATCCTTCAACAGTTTCCACAAGTTTTCCAACAAGCTTCAACAAAATTTTACCAGCATGTTTCACCTTAAAACAACTATCTCACAAGTGTCTTGGTGTCTACCCTTCACTTTCTTTCCTAGAGCTGTCAGAAAGATTCCCAAGAAAAATTATTTACTGGAGAGTTTCCTCAAACTAAGTGACAAAAAACATCCATTGTACCATGAAGAGAAGCAGGCGCCATAACAGCTGCGCAACTGCAAGGGGTCTGATGGCTGGTGAGGACAGTGATAGTGGGTATTGGAACTTGAATGCAATGTTAGAGTGGATGTTTCATTGCTACAGAAGATGGACAATTGACGCACAGTATAATGAGCAGGAACCCAGTAACATTGACAATGGGGTGACAAAACAATAGGTATGTGGATGCGCCACACAAATTTTAAATGAGAAAACTACCTATAGTTGAGTTGTGATACTACGCTTGTTTAATTTTTAAACTAGTAGCTTCATGTGGTTAACTTATTGCTAGCAGGTTAAGGTGGCTAGAGCTAATGTAACACGTGCACTGGCAAAGGCTCAGGCCAAAGCTAGAATAAGCTTATCAATGGAAGGACAAAGCCAGTGGATGCTTCTGATTGTGAAATTAGAGAAGATGCAGGTCCATTATTTAAGTAAGATCAAGTTGTACAAATAATGTTACAAAGCCTCTTTTAATTACCCATATGCCGATGCGATCAGATTGTGGGTTGGTGGATAAATATGATGGGGCATTCAAATCTTATAGAATGGCTGCCTGACTGGAAGTTTTGCATTTCGCTTCAACAAGTTACACAAAGAATGTTTGCTAATCTATATATATTCTCATGACCAAATTGCTAACAAAGGAGACCAAAAATGCCAAGGATGGGTAAAATAACGGCTTCTCTCCAAATTCGGATGTCAGCTTCAACCGCTCGTTGATTGTTCGGTGCTAAAACTAGGTTGGATGAGTAGAAGGTGCTTTAATCCATGCCGGAGCATCGAAAAAAAATATCTAAAGAGATCAACGAGTATAACACATTGCCAGCAGTCCGTATAGATGTTGGTATGCATAGTTTAGAAAAAAATGGGTGCAGTAGGTGATGAACTCCAAAGTGACATTCAATGGAACAGCTTCAACAGCACTCGACCATGAAAAACTTTGGTTGCTAGCTCTTGTCCTTTGCCATTTGAAGCCCAAGTTTCAAAACTCCGCTTGCTTACACCAAATGGCATCCTTAAGTAGCCATAATCATTTTGTCCAAGTATTTCAATAGAAGAAGGAATACCACAACTTAACACAAAGAAACCACATCAAACCCATCTTCATACCTTAAGAAGTAGGTCGTCTATATATGTTGCAGTCAAAAATTACACTCCATAGTCAAGGTCAAAAAGTCAAAAAGTCAAAGTCAACGTCCAAGCAACCGGGCCTACGCCCGAACCCAAGTCCAAGCAAGTGGGCCTAAGACCAGACCGGTCCAAGCTCAAGCATGGGGGCCGGCCCTATCTCAAAAAAAGAATTAAATTGTAATAAAATAGATTTGATAAGCAATAAGTATGAATAATGTAGAAATAATGGGCAAAATCCCAATTTTGTAAATCCTAAAGGCTAATATGCAAATATATAAGGGTATTTAAACCTAACAAGATGATAAAATGATAAGATTTTCTTCTCCTACAAAAATACTAGGGTTCTTAGCCTCCATATCCTCTTCTTTATGAGATCCCAAAAATCTGCATCTTCCTCAAGAGAGACCCAAAACAAAGAGATTTCCTTTTGGATCTCTCTCATCTCCTCTATACTCTCTAAACAAAAAGAACCCATTAGAATAGAAAAGAACCCATCTCTACAAGGAAAGCTTCATCTCAAATAAACCAAGATCCAAGATAAAAACTCAATAAAGGAGCAAACTTCTCTCATCAAGCTCGAAGAACAAGAGAGAACAAGGGTTCTCGGGGTGAAAGCTCATTGCTTTCACCCCGAGCAAACACATTTTGAACGAAAGAACTCGACGAAAGCCTCATCCACGTCGCCTCCGCTCGTTGGTAGGGATCCCCAAAGGGATTGCCGCCACGGACATCCCCACGAGGGGAATGTCCATCTCGGAAATCCCCGCAAGGGGATTTTCCGCCGTTGGGACCCCCTCCAAGGTTCGGGATCTCCCCATGGGGACCTCTCCTCAAAACCCTCTTAAAAGGGTTCTCTTTTTGCCCTCCTGACTCAATTTCTCTCTATCTTCCCCTTTCGGGAGCAATTCGATACTCAAAAAACTTCTCCCCTTCAAAAAAATTTCTAACGAGGTGGTAGTCGCACCCCGTAAGAGGGCTACTAGTCTTCTTGACCCCCAGCCCGCTAACCAGGCAGCAGGACCACATAAACTCTGCGGGCCTCCGATATGCCCAAAGCACCTTCAAAATTGTTTTCAAAACACAAGTACATATTGTATTTTGAGTTCACATGACTTATACGGCCCATTAATCAGAGGTTCACTCGTCTCAAAGCGAGCGGTAATTAACGGCGGCTTTGTCCGTGGCTACCGAAAATTAGAATCCTCACAATCAATAAACCCCTGCCTATCTTAGCTAGAGAGAATCTGTACACGTCTGACAAGTGAGCGCATTACATCTCAATATGATGACGAAAAACACTCTACAGATTCTGGCACGCTTGGTGGGACATATCTCCTTCCATATATCGGATCAAACGATCAAGCAAACTCAGCCAAGACATACGTTGTTGTCTGTACGGAACCATGCTCCTTCATTCAGATCAACTTTCAATAACAAACAACGCTCAACAATGATGGCACTTTGAATGCTGGTCAGTCGCAACTAACGGATGACGACCAGGGTCTGCTCGCCGTTCTTCGCTTTTACCTTGTGTTCGAATGCCAACAAAGAACTGCTTTACGTACCTGCTCCATAAGTTCACGTCCGAAATGACATTAAACTTGTTAAGATGTGTGGATTAAATCGATCCAATCGAAATATCAAAGCTTAGGATGTATATCACACACATAACCAATCTCATAGGTGAGAACAACAAACCTACTAGCTAGTTCTATAGGTATTTAGAAAAAAAAGAAAATATTTTATGGAAAGGTCTGGGTTTAATTTGGGTTTATTAATTAATTAATTCCTGAGGGCTGGGAGAAGAGCACCATTGCTTCCCTGGTTTTAAGAGTTTGGATGTTTTTACAGAAAGCCTTGTATTGCCAAAGAAGTTGTTAAAGTAGCCTAGCAACTCTCAAGATATGATAAAAGAAGTTATATGAAGGCACCGAACAGAATTAGATGATTCCTTTACCACAGTGTGTGACATGCACGCTAAGCTTCATTCAACTTTATAATCTTCTTAGGGATCAGGACCTTTAATAATACATTTAAGAGAAGCAGGCTACAGGCACCTAAAAATGTGCCTCTAAGAGACTTACTCTACAAGTATTGTACTTTCCACGTGACAACCACACCAAAAAAAGTGATGGTTGCACGTGAGGGGGAATGTTGAGATGTGTGAATTAAATAGTCCCATATTGGAAAAACTATGAGAAGTAAATGGATATAAAATATAAAATGGGTCACACCTCTATAAGGCTTGAGTCTTATTGTTGAAACCCACTTATCATTAAAACCCAATGTGTAAAGGCCAATCACTCCAACTCTTCTTTAACTTTAAACTCTACTTTAAAAATAACTTTAACAAACTAAAGTTTTCAAGTTATGTCCGGAATGACTTTAAACTAATGTATGTTAAATTTCCGGAAAAACAAGCCCGGCTTCCAATATGGCTACTGTTGAATACACAATCAAAACCACTGGCAGAGAGACATCTACACCAATTCACATGCAGCAGGAAGCAGGACATCCAATCCAATCCAGGCCTATTATATTATCTTCGGTCTCCGTCAGCGCTCTAAACGCGGAAGCTCCAATGAGCCAAATCAACAAACCGGTCTAAAAAAAGGCCGACCGTCATGATCGCAAAGATATCCGATCCAAAGCACAAATCGGTGTTTGAGCGACTTTCTATCTCTCCGTCTGGGGGCAAGGCCGTCAACTCGCAAGGGGCAACAAGACGTCCTGACCAGCCTAGGCAGGGCCCATGACGACCGCAAATGCAAGTCTTTTCTCTAGACTTTCTAGCTGTCAGCCTAAGACGGCTGCCAAGAAAGCAGATGCCTGCCAGGCCCTTAAAACCGAAGAGTTGAAGCAAAAACGGCTCAAATATATAGCCAATAAAAGGGTGAGGGCTCCTGCTCATTTGGAAGTCATAAGGTTTCAGGAACATGGTTACCCTGTGACTAAAACCAAATCTGCCGTAAAAATCAACAATTCTTTCGAATCGTTAAAATCGGCGCAGAAGCATGCTACGATCGTAAAGGTCAAGAAAACGACAATTCAAAGAATTCTGCAAAGAGGCGTGTCTAAGCCCAGAATCAAAAGTATAGCACAATCTCATCAAGGGGACGCCAAGCTCCACTCGCCGAACAAAACCAAAAGAAAGAACTCGAACAGAGAGTACCGATTGTATGTAAGATCCGGATCGGACTGACAGTCCTCAGTCATTTGTCCTCTGAAAAGGAGCGGACTACAACAATGGTTCAAAAACCCAGCAAATATCTCTACTAATGATGTGACAACGGACGGATATAAAATCCATACGGTCTACATGGGACCCGAAAGAACAAATTCTCCTATGCTTCACAGTCATGATAATGATATGGTTGCCGCTGCCCAATCCCGGCTCGGTTTAGATGATGATGAAGGCTCTGCTCAGACAGCTAAACAAAGAGTGCCAACAGCTCCTGAAGAATCAGATGACGGTGATAGCGCAGTTTTCGTCCCCAAAACTACATAACAAGTATTATTTCAAGAACTTCAAAAGTGGCTCCATGAAAAAGATAGAGAGTTGGTCATGGTTTATTCCAAGGTTGATGATATGACGAGCATACCAAGCAACTCAATCGTCCACTTTAAGAAATAACTCGAGTCCGCCACAGCCTTCGTAGGACATGCTTATCCAAAAGAAGAAAATACTACGGCTTCTTCAAGAAAAGCCTAAGGTTAGCCATCAATTCAGCCCAATCAAACCCAAAATCCAAGAAAATCAAATAACTCTGCGAAAAGACGCCAATACGGCCAAACAAAGGATAAGCGCAACATCGACCCCTAAGTTGTTAAATTGAGAATAGTCGACCCATAAATCGTTAAACTGGAAAATAAGAGAAAAGAGAAGAAAAAGAAATAAAAGAAAAGAAATAAAGGATCAATCCACAAGCAAAAGGGGCACAAATGAAAATCTGAAAAGACTTCGTGAGTAAAAACAACGAGACTACCCGCGAGCTTGTGAAAACCCGAAAGGGCACAAACTGAAGAAGAAAAAACCTTTTGACCCCTAAATCGTTAAACTGGGAATATACATGTATATACAAATAAACATCTAAACCCCTCCAAAGGTGAATGATGAGTCGCTCCTAATACTATTCCAGTGTTAGCGATGCAAACGACAACGAAATTTCAAATCCCTAAAATTTCAAACTTTCAATCCAAAATCTATTCAAAATCTTCAAATTCTAACCAAAACAATCCAAATTCCAAATCCAATCCTCAACTTTAAATCCAACTTAATGCAAATCCTGGCTAAAATCCAGACAGTCTAAATTCCAACTCCGAAAATCCGGACCTTTAAATTCTAATTCAATTCCCAACAATAATGACCCCTAGATCGTTAAACTAGGAATAGATAACCCCTAAGTCGTTAAACGGGAAATAGATGACCCCTAAGTCATTAAACTAGGAACAAATAAGATCCTCCAAAGACGAATGATGATTTGCTCATCAAACCATACTTCAGTGTTAGTGATGCTGATATCAACCAAAATCAAAATTTCCAAATCCTCCAAAGACGAATGATGAGTTATTTCTGGTACCATATTCCGGTATGGCGATGCATACGCCAACCAGAATCCGAACATCCAAATCCCCAAACGGCAAATGATGAATTGCTACGGCATTCATGCTCCAGTGTTAGCAACCTGAAGCCAACCCCAACCCCAAAATTCCAAACTTTCAATCCAAACTCAAATCCAAACTCAAATCCAACTCCAGTTCAAATCTCACCTCAAAATCAAACTTTACCAATTTTTAAAAAATCTAAATTCTATTCAAAACCTTCAAATTCCAATCCAAACAAAAAATCCAAATTCCAAGTCCCACTCGGCAGTGCTTCCAAGATCAAAGGTCCAGCCGAACAAGGCAGGAATCAAACAAATCAAATTAAAATCCCAAACAACAGTGCTTTCAAGCTCAAAAGTCCCGCTGGACAGATAGGAAACTTCAGGAACAAATCCATTCAACCAATTCAAATAACGACCTTTACATCAAAAATGACCCCTTCATCAGAAACACGTCGGCCAAAATGACCCCTTCGTCGGAAACACTTCAAAAATAACCCCTTCGTCGGAAACACGTCAGCCACAGCGACTCCTTCGTCGGAAACACATCAAGCAACGACCTCCGCACCGGAATCACGTCAACCAGCGACCTCCGCACCGGAATCACGTCAAGCAACGACCTCCGTACCGGAATCACATCAGCGGCGACCTCCGCACCGAAATCATGTCAAGCAGCGACCTCCGCACCGAAATCACGGCAAGCAGCGACCTCTATGCAGGAAGCACGTCAACAAACGACCTCCACACCGGAACCATGTCAAGCGGCCACCTTCGCTCCGGAATCACGTCAAGCAGCGACCTCCGCACCGGAATCACGGCAAGCAGCGACCTCTATGCAGGAAGCACGTCAACAAACGACCTCCACACCGGAACCATGTCAAGCGGCCACCTTCGCTCCGGAACCATGTCAGCAAGCGACCTCCGTGCCGGAAACACGTCAGCAAGCGGCCTCCGCACCGGAATCACGTCAAGCAGCGACCTCCGCACCGGAATCACGTCAAGAAATGACCCCCGCGCCGGAATCACGTCAAGAAATGACTATCCGCCTCTGTAGCATGTCAAACAGCGACCCTCTGCGCTGGTGATAGGTCAAACAGCGACCCTCTGCGTCGGTAGCACATCAACGACCCTCCGCGCCGGTGACACGTCAAATATCGACCTTCCGCAATGGCGACACGTCAGACATCGACCTCCGTAATGGAAGCACGTCAAGCAACGACCCTCCCAACGGTAGCACGTCGAAATATCTTCCTTCGTGTCGGAATAAAGCTCCGTCTCATGACACCGATTTCTACGTCGCTAAAAGAGAATCAAACCAATCTCCATGAAAGAAAATCAATCAATTTCATACACGTGATGCACACATGCATCGTGCACTTATTGATGGGGGGCATTTTGTTGGGATCAAAAATTACACCCTACAGTCGAGCTCAAAAAGTCAACAAGTCAAAGTCAACACCTAAGCAACCGAGCCCATGCCCGAACCCAAGTCCAAGAAAGTGGGCCCAAGCTTAGCCCGGTCAAAGCTTAAGCATAGGGCCGGCCCCATCACAAGAAAAGAATTAAATTGTAATAAAATAGATTTAATATGCAATAACTATGAATAATGTAGAAATAATGGGCAAAATCCCAATTTTATAAAGCCCAAGGGCTAATATGCAAATATGTAAGGGTATTTAAACTCAACAAGATGATGAAATGATAAGGTTTTCTTCTCCCACAAAAATATTAGGGTTCTTAGCCTCCATATCCTCTCCTCTGTGAGCTCCCAAAAATCTGCATCTTCCTTAAGGGAAACCCAAAAGAACGATATTTCCTTTTGGATCTCTCATCTCCCATATCCTCTCTAAACAAAAAAAACTCGTTAGAATAGAAAAGAACCCATCTCTAGAAGGAAAGTTTCGTCTCAAAGAAGCCAAGATCCAAGATTGAAACTCAATAAATGAGCAAGCTTCCCTCATCAAGCTCGAAGAACAAGAGAGAACTAGGGGTCTCGGGATGAAAGCCCATGGTTTTCACCCAGAGCAAATACATTTTGAACGAAAGAACTCGATGGTTTTCATCACCCACGTCGCCTCCGCTCATTGGTAGGGATCCCTAAAGGGATCGCCGCCACGGACATCCCCGCGAAGGGAATGTCCATCTCGAAAACCCCAGCAAAGGGATTTTCCGCCTTTGGAACCCCCCAAAGGGGTCCTTGCCGTCGGGACCCCCTCCAAGGGGTCCCCGCCATCGGGGCCCCCCTTTAAAAGGTCCCCGCCAGGGTCTCCCCATGGGGAAACCCTTTTAAAAGGGTTCTCCTTTTGGCCTCCCGGCTCAACTTCTCTCTTCCCCTTTCAGGAGCAATCCGACACTCGAAAGATTTCTTCCCTTCAAAAAAATTCTAATAGGGTGTTGTCCCGCATCCCGCAAGGGAGCTGCTGTCCCTCTTGACCCCCGGCCCGCTTACTGGGTAGCGGGCCCCCCGTAAACTCTGTGAGGCCCGCGATATACCCAAAGCACCCTCAAAATTGTTTTCAAAACACAACAAGCGCATATTGCACTTTTAGTTCGCATGACTTATCCGACCCGTTAATCGGAGATTCCTTTGCCGCAAAGCGGGGGTAATTAACGGCAGCTTTGTCCGCGGCTGCCGGATATCAGAATCCTCACAATCAATAAACCACTGCATGTCTTAGATAGAGGGAATATGTACGCACCTGAAAAGCGAGCGCATCCTATCTCAATAGGGTGATGAAAAACACTCTCCATATATAATATTAAAACCCAAGATTCACATTGCTACTACCATAAAGGAAAATGAGAATAAATGGTTGGTTTCTAGCTTCTAGTGTAGTCGATGGATCAAAAGCCAATTGGAATATGATGAACTACAAAACTTCCTCCACCAAAAACTAAGTGCAAAGCAAAAAGGTGCCATTTTTCCGGCGAAAATTGCTAAAAGATTCTAGCTTTTTTCCCTGCTATCTTTCAGATGAGTTATTAATAACTTCACTACTCAAAAAAGCATCACTCACAGTAGAAGGAAAAATGATTAGGTTTCTACTATTAAATATCCACCATTTAACAAAAACTAGCAAAATTACCTAAAATCAGCAAATGGGATGATACAAATGAAACCCTAACCCCCTATCACCACCATCAATTTCACAAATTAACCCCTACATTTTTCTAAAATTAGGCAAAACCAGAGAGAGAGAGAGAGAGAGAGAGAGAGAGAGAGATGCATGCGACTTACATTGCTGCCCTTCCAAGCTTGGTAAACCCTAGGATCCTCCCCCGCGGATCCGCGGGATGGCGGAGCCGCGTGCATTCCTCGATCTGGATCCCGAGCCGATAAGAAAATACTCGTTAAAGAAGAAGAAGAATGAGAATACGAAGATCTGCAACCGATAAAGCCTGCTGCTATTGGAGCTCCGATTTGATGGCGAAGGCCGCCGCAGAGAGAGAGAAGAGTGGCACGTGGAGGGTAGCTGTGGGATGTTTGGTAACTTCGACTGGAGAGAGAGAGACTGGATCAAACAAGTCAAAAATTCCAAAGTCGTTTGTTTGAAGACGTCTTTAGGTGTTGCTGGCTACATCATACATGTATGGCTCAAAACGACCAAAAATGTAGAGTTTTTAGAACTTTCCTCTCTTTCACAAAATTTATTTTTTATGCTTTTACAAGGCATGCTCAAATTTTGGAAATTTTGATCTTTCTACTTTGATATGTTACTCTAATGGAAATTTCAACCGGTAAAATTAGGACTTTCAAAATTACGTGCACCCAGTCACTGGACACGGGTTTTCCGAACTTAGCTCGACCGTGCTTGTAATATGATTAAACAATTTAACCCGACATGGCCTGTTAGTTAGACTAATTGGGTTAGGGTTCTTTGTTACCTTTTTAGATTAAATAAGTTGATGTTTTTATAATATAAGAAAATATAGTATAAAATGACACTATAGGAAATTTCTACATTGGCGGATGCCATAGCACAATACCATCTTTTAATCCATATGCATGATTATCTTGCAATTGCATATATTAATTGCATTTGAATTAAAAAGAGTAAAGTGAGAGGAACCCATATATTGTGTATTGCCACGTGTCTCGCCACCGTGGAAATTCCTGCTGTGGCACTGTATACTTCGCATCCTCTTATAATATTTACAATTATTTATTTTAAAAAAATTTAGGATGAAGTTGAGATTTTGTAACAATATACAAAAAATTATACAATTTAAATGGGCCGCTCGATCCGAAATGACCATTAATCGAGTTAGGCGGATCGTGTTGGATTCAGGCCATGATATGGTCAGCCAGGTCATGTTTGGGTTAAAGTCAAGTTGATCCAAACCCATCCGGACTGACTTAGGAAAGGATCCAATCAAACAACCAGGTTTGATCCGAATTTAATCCGATATTCCCGGAGGTTTTTGACATCTTATACCGTACCCAATATTCTGGTGCAGGTAATAGATTACATATGAAATTTTCAAATTTGGTATGGGTTTGATGCCAAGCCCACTCGACTGAACCCCATACCGCCGTACCAACCCCGCTTTCCATATCCCACTTGATTTGATGCAGGCCAAAGTCATTTAATTCCAAATGTTGAAATGTGCACAGTATAATAAATTATATGATATGTAACCGGTGTAGCCTTTAAGTTTAATTAATAAATCCATTTTCGTTAAAGCATAAATTTTGTGCATCTATGCCTGCTAGAATTCATGCCAAGTCTTGCAATTTTGATCTTTATAAATAATTTATAATGAGCTAAGCTCGAAAAGCTCACAAAACTCAACCGGTGCCGTCTAAATCCGTTATCCGTCCAAACTCGTTTGAAGCCTGAATATACGAGTTTGGGTTTAACGTAACGTAAAAACGAATATGCGAGCTTGTACGATTTTGTAAGCCCAGAAGTGAAATTGAGTTGCAAACAAACCACAAAGCGTTAGGTGCAAAATGCTACAAGTTAGGAAAATGCAATCATGCAATTATTTAGGTTTCCAAATATCATCATATGCGGCCTAAGCAAAGACTGCAACAAATGTTGCACTTCATTTTCTAAATTTTGTCTGACCAAACATAAAAAATTATTGGATTTGCGAAGCCAATTAATTATAAAAATTAAAAACAACCAAACAATGATCGGCTCTTTTTATGCCTAAAATCCTGTGCAAAATTATTTGCTACATGCTATTAAGGCATACATGGGTTGGATAGATTTTGAACCGTTAACAAATCCAAACCCGCTATTTTAAACAGGTCTTCCAACCATATTAAATCCATCCATTTGAATGGAAAGATAAACTCAAACCCTAACAGGACATGTTTGAGCAGGCTTTGGGCTCGGATTAAGATTTATTAGTTAAGATTGGTTAAACACGGGACTTTGAGCACGAGCGGTGTTTCACATATTAAACATGGCCTTTATTTATCTGGAAAAACCAATGACCATCACATCAAAGAGGGCCTTTCTCACACCTCTTAAATTCCAAAATGCTAGCTTTCTATTTGACCTTAAAAATCTTAACCCTAGCTTTCTCCACTTGATTCCATGACCACGAGCTAAAAATTTTTGGTATTTAATCTAAGAAAATTAGATGAGAAGCAGAAACAACTGGAAAGGATATGACTAGGTTGAACCTAAGATCTAAGAAGAGTGAATACCACTTAGATTACTTTTATAGGTGTAGGATTTTAATTTTATCCCTAGCTAGACGTGTTTGGTTACGGTGGATATGGGTTACGGAAGGGTTCGGACCATGTATAGGAAATTTAAGATTTGTCCTCAAATGCGGACAGGTCTGGGATCTGTTCTTCGTTATTTTTCTTTTTATCCGCTTGTACAGTTATGCTTTTTGAACACTGTACAAGACTTTATTACCAATTCAAATGCGATGGCCGTTTCTTTTGCCATACTCCTATTCCAAAAAAAACTTTCTTTGTTGGAAACTATAATTCAATTATTAGATTAAGTTTAAGTTTTAAATTTAAATAGTTATGTTTAAATTAGATTGAGTTAGTTAGAGTTTTAAATTATAAATAAATTTAAAATAATTTGAGAAGATTTAGTTTTATCATATATTGGCCATTTAAAAAGTCATCGCTCAAAATTTGTAACCGAGAGAGATTATTTAAGAGAGAGAGAGAGAGAGATTATCTATTAAAGAGAAGGGTATTTGAAATTAATAATGTTTAGAGATTTTTCCTACATTATAATAGTTTAGGTTCTTCTCCTCCTTCATAGATCACTTTAGGCATATTTTTATATAACAACAATGGTATCATAGCAGGTGATCGCCGATACGCGTAAGGTTTTGATCGTCGCCATTCAACAAGATTTTGAAACCGACGTCCAGAAAAGAAGATGAGCCTTGATGAGATTGTTCGATATCATCTCACCAAAGATAACTACCAGAGTTGGAGTACCATGATGAAGGATTTGTTAAAATCTTATGGCATTTGGGAATTTGTAGAAAAAGAAGTAAAAAATAGACCCCAAAATCCATATACCTTTGTATGTTTTTTCCTTAATAAAATACCGCTTCCTTTTGAACACTGACATATATTTAATTCTTATTATATGTACAAGAGTAACCTTGTAGCGTATTGGCTAAGTTATTGCACTATTGTCCCATTGGCTACATGTTTCAACCCTTTGTTGGATATTTATACCCTTGAGGCCTTCATTGTATAGTATGCTTGGGATATATATGTACAGGACAATCTTGCTCGATATGATAGTATACTATTTGGTTTGCTTTTATCTTAACATGTGTATATGTTTTACTTGTTATTTCATATCGCTTCAACATGCTGATAAAACCCACAGGATGACTACCAGTATTATGATGGCAATCATACTTATGGGAGCTGGGTAGTCGATAAGCACATCCTTAAATGTCCCTAGTCATTGGAGTATCGAGACTGGGCATCGATACTCCAGAATAGACTAGAGTATACATTTCTAGATCCTGACGAGGGGCGATGGTTGGTCCCACAGCCATTGGTGTGATGCATCTAAAATTGTATACAGGTGCTCACTGGAGGTGAGTGCACTAGACGAACTCGCCGAGAACTGGCTAGATGGTATTATACCTATCATCAGATAGCGGTTCTCTGCTCACATGAGTACATATAGTCTGTCAACCTGATATCGTCATTTGTCTCGTGTGAGTTCCCACCATTCTTTGATTACTACCCTACCACGGCTCTACTGAGTCGTGGAAACAGATTTTAGTTGGGTACAGTCCCGAACCATATGGAGGTAGTGAGTGATTGCTGGGGATTCGTCTCTTCTGGTATAGGGAGTTGATGTCGTGTTGTGTTCGGTTGACCAACACCATAAATCCCTGACCATGGTGGATTGAGAATTACTGATAGTTATATCAGTAGATTTTCGGATGGTCTTGAGCCACATCAGCACGACTTGTAAGATTATTAGGGTTCTGAGTTTTCCACTCCTAGACCCGGTATGCGATACTCTCAGACGAACAGACCGGACTGTACGGAGATTGTCACAGATAGACTCGGTAGGAGTTTAGATGAGTTTACTCGTCGGCTTTCTTTTCGACAAGTACCTGAGTATCAATTTAGTACAGCCAGTGCCACCGACGAGCTT
Source organism: Agapanthus africanus (assembly GCA_030015575.1). Classification (NCBI taxonomy): domain Eukaryota; kingdom Viridiplantae; phylum Streptophyta; class Magnoliopsida; order Asparagales; family Amaryllidaceae; genus Agapanthus; species Agapanthus africanus. The sequence continues at coordinate 99,350,904 of CM057346.1, read as the reverse complement.
GTGGTTAAACCCACTGACAGCATACTATCGAGTCTTTAGAATCCTACATAGAGAGTTTATCTAGTTTAGGATAAACGATGTAGAGATCGTATGGTTTTACGTGCAGGGTTCTGATCATATACATGTACTAGCTACACGGATTTGGTTCGGACGGATAATACTGGCGGGCTTAGTATTAAACCGCATTCTAGTATATTATTGGATTATTTTTATCTCTTGGTATTCGTATTTTTTGTAGTACGAATACAGGTATGTATATACGGTGAGGGCATTCTTGTATTTTTACTTGAGTAATGACAGAAGAAGACACCTCATCTGTGTTAAATCTATTTATTGAAAATAGATAATGAGGTGGAGGGATGAGGTGAAATAAAGCATGGTATGAAGTATGGCTATTTCTTTTCATTATTCATTTGTGATAACTATTCAAGCATGGCTACTATAGTTTATTGAAAATGAAATTCTTGATAGTTTTGAGCTTAGCCATTCTTCACTTCATTCTACACTTGATATTCTCTTTCCTCCTTTGCTCTCTTTTTTCCCCTCAAACCCAAGCACTCTTATGTATTGAGAAACCTATGGTCATTGAGATAAATTAATCTAATTAACGCTCTGCATCTTCTAAGCTACCTAGATTAGCAAACTAGGTACTTTGGTTACCTTATTTTTGAGGTTGGAACTTGAATCATAGACTCTCGGGTGGATCGGCTTCGACTCAAAGAGGCCGACGACCAAGCTTGATCCCGACAAAAGAGGAGCTTAAGAAGAGGATAAGAAGACCCGAAGGACTTGAACACAAAGGTATGTTAGTGATATATGCCCTAGAGGCCATTATTGTATCATACTGGATTGTATATTACATATTGGATGCTTGGGATATTTCACAGCTATAATAACAGTCTTGCTCGATATTGTAGCATGCTATCTGATTTGATTCTACCTCAATATGTGCATGTGTTTCTTTTAGCATATCGCTTATACATATTGGTAGAGCCCTTAGGATCTTTGCTTGACTACCAGCGTTGTGATGGCAGTTACACTCGTGGGGGCTGGGTAGTATATAAGCACATCCTTATACAGATCCTTAGTTATTGGATTATCAAGACAGGGTATCGATACTCCGGAGTAGACTGGTGTATACACTTCTCATCCCAGCAGGGGATATGAAATGTACCACAACCATTAGTACGACGTACTGGAGAAGGTATGCAGGTGCTCACTGGGTTGTGAGTTACATTGGACAGGACTTGTCGGGAACTGCTTGTTGGTATTATACTTATGGTCAGGTAGCAGTTCCCAGGTGGCATGAGTACAGCTTAGTCCGTTGACTTGCCATCGCTACTTCGTCTTGAATGTGTTCCCACTCCACTTTGATTACTACCCTACCATGCTCAAATGAGTCGTGCAAACAGGTAGTAGTTGGGTGTAGTCCCGAAGCACTTAGAGACAGTAGCGATCAGATAGGATTCGTCTCTCCCGGTATTGGGGGTTGATATCGCACAGTGTTCAGAAAGACATTACACAAAGTCCCTGGCTAGGGCAGTCGAGAAATACTAGTAAGATCTCCAGTGGTTTCTTATGGTGTATTGGGCTCTTCTCCGGTACGACTTATCACGTTGTCAGGGATCTGACGTTTACCATTCCCTAGGCGGATATACGAGTATCTCAGACGAACAGACCAGACTGTATGGAGATTGTCACCGATAGGCTCAGTAGGAGTCCGGGTGAGTTTGCTCATCGGTCTTCTTATCGATAGATACCTGGGTAGCCGTTACGTGCAACTAGTACCGCTGACGGCTTATAGTTAAACCCACTACCAGTGTACCGTCGAATCTTTAGAGTCCCACATGGAGGGTTTCCTTGCTTCAGGCAATTGATGTAGACGTCGTATGGTTTTACAACTGGGCTTCGATCACAAGCTGTCGGTGGAATTCCTAGTATATCCAATATATTCATCTATGATCTGGAATGCCTATTATTGCGTGAGACGAATATATATATATATATATTATATATCTAGTAGACGCTGCTTATGTTTTGCACCCGCGCTAGTCCAGCCCCCGCTCTGGCGTTAGTTAAGTAACCTAACGGTATTAGATAGGGCCCAGTGGCGAATGCGGATGGCATAAGCATACGTTGTATTTTCGTTTCTTTTGCTGCAATGATAGGATTTGTAAATGATGGGACCGCATTAACAAAGATTAATGCAAGATAAAACAAACCAAAGCTAATCGTTAGAACAATTTCAAAACTACTCGATTTTCTTCAAAAAGCAATTTTAAATGCGGAGCCTAAACCACTCCTTTTAAAAAGCTATCATGGTTCCTTCGACTATATTAAGTTCACTATGTTCACGGTTTCGCCAAAACCATCCGTAGCCCTCCGTTATTTCATATGAATATTCAGTAGTATTCAAGCTATGTATTTTGACCATCGCCAAGGCATAGTGATTGGTAGCTGCTGGGTATTCACATGTTGCATAGATAGATGCGTTGGTTTGGGACAGTCGTACTACTTTGTTGGCCTTCATCAAGGGTATGTACGGGTGGGTTCAAATTAACCTGGATAATGACGGGTAGAACTTGACATGTGACTTATGATATGTTGGCCTTCGTTAAGGTCATAAGAGCATGGGGCAAAAATTTACATCGGGGTTTCTAAGGTACTGAAACTTGCTAGTGTTGCATACCATTTGGAGTGTGATAATAATGCTAAGCTTCTTTCTTGGTTATCACACAATGATATTTGGATCCCGATCCTACTGTTAGTATGCGCTACTCTTCGGTAGATTTTTCACTAAACGATCAATGCTATAAACCAAGTAGGTGTCTAGAATGGTGTTAGCATGGTTACGCTTCTAGGGAAAAGAGCTTATGTAATTAAGGAACTTCGCGAAAGCATTGGAAAACCTCCCTCGAAGTACCAACACTAGCCTGGCTGAAAGGTTAAGCAAGAATTGTAAAAGTGAGATTAATTCTGACTAATTCTTCTTTTATGGTTTGAGGAAGGATTCGAGGAAACAGTGGAAGCCATCCTGTTTAGATAAACTAATAACTAATCTAAACTTGTAAGAGTATCATGCTAAGTGTTTCTTCTCTCTCTCCTAATTGCAGCGACCACTATACCGGGCATAGGTTATTAGCTAATAATTTGACTGAGCTGAACTATATTGATTGGCTACAGTATGTCCAGATAGCACTTACCTTTGACAAGCTAGACTACCTCCTAACTACAAAATCCCCCGCCGTCCAAGGTCCAAGTTCCACCATCGCGGATATGGATATTCGTCTAACATGGGAAAAGGATTGTGCGAGAACCAAGTGTCTCGTGTTGGCCTCAATGGATAGTGAACACCAGAGGCAGTACGAGAAGATGGACTTACCTTCCATCTTCCTCCATACCAAAGTTTTATATGGAGATCAATCTCGTATCGCAAGTATGAGACCTCGAAGATAGTGCTTCAAGCGAGGTTGGTTATCGAGTCATCTGTAGGAGACCACGTCTTTACGATGATTAGCTATATTAAAGAGCTCATGGACCATCGGACCACGTTGGAGAACGAGTTATATATCGACTTGATTCTACAGTCCCTACCATCTACTTATGCCCAGTTTATCTTGAATTGCAAAATTCAAGGGAATGAAGTTACACTTCTAAGTTTCCTCAATTTATTGAGGAGCTCAGAGGGCACCTTGAAAGAATTCAGGGAGACACTTGCTCTGCTTATTGGGGAATCTTCCTCTTCTAGATCCAAGGCGAAAGCCAAGGGAAAGAAGAAGAAGGCCTCCACCAAGTCGATAAACGGTGTCAGTAAGATAGAAGGAAATGGCAGGGCAAAAGTTTCAGGGCTAGTAGTAGGGAAGGAGGCATGTCTTTGTAGTCACGGGAAAGCGCATTGTCAGAAGGACTGCAGGGCTTGGAAAGCCAGAAGCCAGGATTCAAAGCACGTTGTGGTTTCGGCTTCGAGTGTGTTTGTAATTGAAAACTGTCTATCTATTAACACTACTTCCTGGGTACTAGATACCGAATCAGAATCTCATATCTGTAATTCATTACAGGCTTTACGAAACCATAGAGTTATCAAGGCAGGTGATATGACTCTCAGAGTTTCTAACGGAATGAGCGTGGACGCTGAATCCGTAGGGGAATATCACCTAAGATTGACAAGTGGGCAGATATTGATTCTACGTAACTGTTTGTACATGTAATATCATATCTGTATCTTTACTTTCTAAGGAAGGATATGATTTTACATTTGTAAGCGATGTAATACACATACACTTAAATAAAAATTTGATTGGGTCAGGTACATTAGATAACGGCATATACGTATTGAATCAAGCTCAGGTTTTCAGTGTCCAGAACATACTTAAAAGAAAGTCTCCAGAATTAAATCAGGCTTTCTTATGGTATTGTAGACTGGGTTATATCAATGAAACATGGTTGACGAAGTTACATAGAGAGGGATATTTGGATTCGTTCGAATATCAGTTTTATGCAACTTGTCAATCATGTCTTAAAGGAAAGATGACAAAGACTCCGTTTACTGGACACGGAGAAAGAGCGAGCTCGCTCTTGGGACTCATACACAGCGATGTGTGTGGTCCAATATCTACACATGCGAGAAATGGTTATTCCTACTTCATTATTTTTACGGATGATTTCTCTAGGTACGGACATGTATTCTTGATGAAACATAAATCCGAGGCCTTTGAGAAATTCCGGGAATATAAGAATGAAGTGGAAAAACAAACTGGCAAAAGTATCAAGACACTGAGATCTGATCGAGGTGGTGAATACTTAAGTGCTGAGTTCCTAGGCTACTTAAAAGAGAATGCAATTCTCTCTCAGCTTACTTCTCCATACACACCTCAGAACAATGGTATATCAGAAAGGCGGAACAGAACCCTATTGGATATGGTTCGTTCCATGATGAGTAATGCTGAGTTACACGATCCTTCTGGGGCTATGCAATAGAATCAACTACATATATTTTGAACAAAGTTTCTACTAAGTCAGTGCCTACCACACTATATCAGATATGGAGTGGGAAGAAACCCTATCTTAAGTACCATAAGACATGGGGATGTCCAGCTTTTGTAAAAAAGCAGCATGCGGACAAGCTCGAGGCACGCTCAGTATTGTGTAAGTTTGTGGGATACCCAAAAAACTCCAGAGGGTATCTTTTCTATTACGCAGAGGAACAAAAAGTCTTTGTTTCTCGGCATGCCCACTTCTTGGAAACTGAATTTTTAGAAAATCAGATAAGTGGGAGCGCAATAGAACTGGAAGAAATTTCAGAACCGCAAACTATTACTGAAAACATGGTGGAACCAGACGTTTCGAAAGAACCTGACACACCTCCGCCGCTCCGCAGAACTAGTAGGCTATCTCATCCACCCGAGAGATACTACGGTTTTCTTATAGACGGGGATCGAGAGGATTGCATTATCGAAGATGATGAGCCAACTAGCTTCCAGCAAGCCATTCAAAGCCAAGACTTGGTAAAATGGCTGGATACAATGCGGACCGAAATGGAGTCCATGTACACCAACAAAGTATGGACTTTGGACTTTGCTCCAGAAGGGGTAAAACCCATAGGCTGCATATGGATCTTCAGAAAGAAGATTGGTGTAGATGGACGGGTGAAAACCTATAAGGCTAGACTTATTGCAAAAGGTTTTCGTCAAAGACCCGGTTTGGATGATGATGAAACCTTTTCTCCTGTGGCTATGGTCAAATCCATTCGGATCCATCTTGCCATTGCTGTCTTCCACGACTATGAGATCTGGCAGATGGACGTAAAGATCACTTTTCTAAATGGAAATTTAGAAGAGTGCGTCTATATGGATCAGCCGGAGGGTTTCATTCAGAGTGGGAGCAGCGGAAAAGTGTGCAAGTTGCTTAAGTCCATTTATCGGCTAAAATAGGCATCGTGGAGTTGGAACATCTGTTTTGATGAGACGGTCAAGGAATTCGACTTTATCAAAAATTCAGATGAACCATGCATATATAGTAAAATTGTAGCGAGAAGTGTGGTATTTCTCGTCCTGTACGTGGATGACATTCTCTTGATAGGAAATACCATTCTTATGCTACAATCAGTTAAGGGATTCTTGTCATAGAGGTTCTCCATGAAGGACCTGGGTGATGCCTCCTACATTCTGGGGATCCAAATTTATTGTGACAGATCTAAACGGATGTTGGGACTCTCACAGTCAATGTACATCGACACCATACTGAAACGATTCAGTATGGAAGATTCTAAGCGCGGTAATCTACCGGCTTGTCACAGAATCACCCTCTCCAAAGAGATGTCTCCCAAGACTGATTTGGAAAGGGATCGCATGTCGATTATACCCTACGCATCTGTGGTAGGCTCTATAATATATGCGATGTTGTGTACCGGACCAGATGTAGCATACGCCCTGAGCGTTGTAAGCCGATATCAGTCAAACCCAGGGGAGAAGCACTGGATAGCAGTGAAGAACATTCTCAAGTACCTAAGAAGGACTAAGAAGATGTTCTTGGTGTACGGCAGGGAAGACCTCCAGATCAAGGCCTTCGCTGACTCCAGCTTCCAGAGTGACAAGGATGACTCCAAGTCCATGTCGGGTCATGTCTTTACCCTTAATGGAGGGGCGGTTGTTTGGAAGAGCTCCAAACAGGAAACCGTTGCTGACTCAATGATGGAAGCATAGTACATAGCTGCTTGTGATGACGAAAAGGAAGCAGTTTGGATTAGGAAGTTCGTGACAGAGTTTCAGGTGGTTCCATCCATTATTAATCCAATACCGCTGTATTGTGACAACAACAGTGCTATAGCTTTGACGAATGAACCAAGGTCCCATCAGAAGTCCAGACACATCCTGAGGCGGTTCCACCTGATCAGGGAGATCATTGATCGACGGGAGATCGAGGTGCGGAGAGTAGAGACAGAGAACAATACTGCAGATCCACTCACAAAGGCTATTCCTCAGACTCGGTTCGAGCGGCTAATTGAGATGATAGGTCTGCGATATGCCAATACATGGCCTTAGTACAAGTGGGAGATTATTAGTGATATATGCCCTAGAGGTCATTATTGTATCATACTGGATTGTATACTACATATTGGATGCTTGGGATATTTCACAGTTATAATAACAGTCTTGCTCGATACGGTAGTATGCTACCTGGTTTGATTCTACCTCAATATGTGCATGTGTTTCTTTTAGTATATCGCTTATACATATTGATAGAGCCCTTAGGATCTTTGCTTGACTACCAGCGTTGTGATGGCAGTCACACTCATGGGGACTGGGTAGTCTATAAGCACATCCTTATATAGGTCCTTAGTCGTTGGATTATCGAGACGGGGCATCGATACTCCAGAGTAGACTAGTGTATACACTTCTCATCCCAGCAGGGGAAATGGTCTGTACCACAGCCATTAGTATGACGTACTGGAGAAGGTTTGTAGGTGCTCACTAGGTTGTGAGTTACACTGAACAGGACTCGTCGGGAACTGCTTGTTGGTATTATATATATCTTCAGGTAGTAGTTCCCAGGTGGCATGAGTACAACTTAGTCCATTGACTTTCCATCGCTACTTCATCTCGAGTGTGTTCCCACTCCACTTTGATTACTACCCTACCACACTTAAAGGAGTCGTGCAAACATGTATTAGTTGGGTGTAGTCCCGAAGCACTTGGAGACAGTAGCGATCAGATAGGATTCGTCTCTCCTGGTATTGGGAGTTGATATCGCGCAGTGTTTGGAAAGCCATTACACAAAGTCCCTGGCCAGGGCAGTCGAGAAATACTGGTAAGGTACTCCAGTAGTTTCTCATGGTGTATTGGGATCTTCTCCGGCACGACTTATCATGTTGTTAAGGGTCTGACGTTTACCATTCCCCTAGGCGGATATGTGAGTATCTCAGATGAACAGATCGGACTGTACGGAGATTGCCACTAATAGGCTCAGTAGGAGTCCGGGTGAGTTTACTCATCGGTCTTCTTATCGACAGATACCTGGGTAGCTATTACGTGCAGCTAGTACCGCCGACGGTTTGTGGTTAAACCCACTGCCAGCGTACTGTCAAGTCTTTAGAGTCCCACACAGAGGGTTTCCTTACTTTAGGAAATTGATGTAGACGTCGTATGGTTTTACGACTGGGCTTCGATCACGTACGCATACTTGTACACGGATGCTGATCGGGCGAACAATACTAGTGGGCTTTGGTTTAAGCCGGATCCTAGTATTGTATTATTGGATTGTTATCGTCTCAGTGTATCCGTATTTTTCGAAATATGGATACGGGTATGTATATACGGTGAGAGGGGCATTCTTGTAATTTGAAAAGGCATGCTTCTAGAAGGTGCCACCTCATTATTTGTATTATCTATTTTCCAAATGGATTAATAAGGTGGAAATGGAGGAGACTTATTGTGGCATGGTGTAAAGAATGGGCTTTGATTATTTTATTTGCTTTGGGTTCATTATTGAGGCATGGCACATATATTCTATTGTGATATATTCCATGGCTCAATAAGTGAGCATATACTTAGACTTTTTTTCTCTTGATGGTTCATTCTTCTCTCTTGATATTTTCTTGAGTTGATCTCCTCTCTTGAGCTCTCTAGGTTTCCTCCATATCCTTCTTCCTCTAACTAAACTCTAATCTTCACATGTTTTGTGAGCCAAGGGTTTAGTGAGACAAACAATCCATTAGCATTCTCTACATCTCCTAGGCTAGTTGGTTTAGCGAACCATCTGCCTTAGTTACCTCATTTAAAGATTGAAGCTTGGAGCACATTCTCTCACGGTGGATCATTTTTGACAAGAGAAGGCCGATGGAGCAAACCCGATCCAATCATCGAGGAGCCTCGGAGAGGAGCACTAGAAGACCCGAAGGACCGTATCTTGGAGGTATAACATTCTAACAGAGTAGTTAAACCTCTAGATAGATTAGCTAGTTAAGGGTTTAGTAAAGATCCTAGAGTTTTAGCCGGTGTTGCGTAGACAATATCATCGTTTTTTGTAAATTCTGCCTCCCCGCGAACTGCGGGGTGCGCGACATCAGCTTACAAGGTATAAATCACTTCATAGTAGATTAGAACCTTTGTTAGTTTTGCTAGTTAAGGCTTATGGTAGATCTTGAGAGTTTAGTCGATATTGCTTGCTATAAAATTGTTTTTTATTAATTCCGCCTTTTTACAAAACCTGTAGAGTGTGAGAAATCGACTTACATGGTATTAAAGCCACTCCATAAGCCTTAGATAGCTCGTAGCGACGTTTGAAATCCGCCGTTTTTGTCGCGCACGAACTGCCGACAAAAACAGTCCCTAAAAATGATGTTTTGAGATGTTTGCACACCCTACGGGCTCACGGTTTGAACTGAGAAGTCGCGGGATGAAGCATGGGCACCCCGGGAGGGGACCGAAGGTTAGGCCCACCCCCTAAGACCACTACAAGATGGCCTTGGGGGGTGGTGACCCGAGAGCACCCCAAAAGGGTGTTCTCAGGTCTGCCTAACCTTAGGGACCACCACATGGTGGACACCGGGGGTGGGTACCCCTTAGGCCCCCGATACGACAATTAATTTTTTCCCTTTTGCCTCCGTAAAAATTCGGACAGGTTTTGAGTTCGTTTCAATTCCCGGATTGGCTTAAAACAAATTTTTAAGGACTTTAGTGAACTGTTTTTTCAAGTCTTAGAAAATTGTTTTCGTTCGCTAATTGTGCGCGGAATTCTAACGTAATGATTTTCTTTACTTGCTTTTGTGATGCGTATATGCGTTCTTAAACTTCTTCTAATCTCTATACGTCGATTAGAAGGGGTTGAACATATCTTATGATATTCGGTTATGAATGGTTTGATGGATTGTCGTGTGAATGGCCCGGTGTGAATTTAGATGTGAGTGAATTTTTGCAATTCATGTAATAATTGATGTATATTCTTTTATTGGGGCGCATCCGGATTGAGGGTGTAGTCACCGGTTGCATATTATTTTTCATTTCCGCATCTAGGATTGACCCACGGAGGAGTGCACAAGCTACTGGGTTCTAGGATTCAGTGGATGGACATCTCGAGGAGTTGAGACCCGGGTCACCCAATTCTAGAATTGGCGGGTAGCTTGCCGCACTCGTAGGGGTATAGGATTATTCATACTCGGCTATTCATATGACCGTGGAGGACTGTGTTTCATAGGAGGCACAATGAAATGCAAATGTTCCTAGTTGATCCATTTTACCATTCTCTTTGATGCTTATATCTGCTTGTGTTGCTTATCATGCCTATGATGGATATATATATATATATATGTATGTATGTATGTATGTATGTATGTATGTATGTATAAATAAATGTTGTATATTTTTTGCATCCGCGCTAGTCTAGCTCCCGCTCTGCCGTTAGTTAAGCAACCTAACGGTACATGACGGGGCCCCGTGGCGAATGCGGGTGGTATATACGTACATTCTATTTTCGTTCTTTTTGTGGTGTGATAAGGTTAATTGATGAGACTACATTAATCTCAATTAATGCAAAGTAATAAACCTAAAATTTGATGTCGTTGGAACAATTGCAAAACCATTTAGTTTTCTTCAAAAACAACTTTTAAAAGCGGAGCTTAAACCACTCCTTTTCAAAAGCTATTCGGTTCCTTCGACTATATCAAGTTCATTACGTTCACGGTTTTTTCCAAAACCAGCTGTAGCCCTCCGTCATTTCAGATAGATATCAACTAGTATACATGCTATGTGTTTTGACCTTCGTCAGGGCATAGTGTTTGGTAGCTGGTGGGTGCTTATCTATAGTATAGATAGATTCATTAATCTAGGACAGGCGTATGGCTGTTTTGACCTTCATCAAGGGCTTGTACGAATGAGTCTAGATTAATCTGGACAATGACGGGTTGAACTTGACTTGCGACTTATGATGTTTTGACCTTCGTCAAGGCTATAAGCGCTCGGGGCAAAAATTACATCAGGAGTTTCAAAAATACAGGAAACTTGCTAGTGCTGCATACCTTCTAGTGTGTGGTAGTTTTGGTAGGCTTCCTTCAAAATTATCACACAATGATAGTTGGGGCCTGATCCCACTGTGAGTATCAACTACTTTTCGAGAGAGTTTTTCACTTTGCAATTAGCTAATCAAGTAGGTGTCTAGAAAGGTGTTAACGGGGCTATGCTTTTGGGAAAAAGAGATTATTTATTTAGGTCCGTGCGAAAGCATGTGGCACCTCCCTCCGAAGTACCAACACTGGCCTGGCCGAAAGAAAAGCGAACTTGTAGGATGCGATTAATCCTGACTAATTCTTCTTTTAGGGTTTGAAAGAGAATTCGAGGAAATAGCGGGAGCCATCCTGTTTAGATAAACTAATAACCAATCTAAGCTTGCAAGAGCATATACCGAGTGTTTCTTTTCTCTCTCTCCTAATTGCAGCGACCATGACGGGACTTAAGCTTATACTAGATAAAAACAAATTGACTGGACCAAACTATAAAGACTGGCTGAAGAACGTTCATATGGCTCTTACTTATGATAAGGTTATTGGCTATAGTGCCCTCAAGTCAATTATTGGATCGCATGCACGTGATTGCAATGATTGAGGGATAACCTATACTGGTAGGACAGTCTTACTCGAGATGATAGTATGCTATCTAGTTTGTCTTTATCATCGTGTACATGCTTCAGGTGACATTACAGATCACTATTACATGTTGATAGATCCCATAGGATTCTTACTTGATTACCAGCAGTATGATGGCAATCATATACATGAGAGTTGGATGGTCTATAAGCACATCCTTAAAGTATCCCTAGTCGTAGGAGTTTCGATACTGGGCATCGATACTCCAAGAGTAGACTAGTGTATATGGATAGAGACCCCGATGAAGGGAGGTGGCCGGTCTTACAAGCCATTGGTGTCAGTTGGTTCACCTAAGATGTATACAGGTGCTCATTGGGTTATGAGTACACCGGACGGACTCGCCGGAAACATGCTAGTTGGTATTATACCTATTGTCAGACAGCAGTTCCCAGGTGACATGTGTATAGGTTAGTCTATCGATCTGAGATCGTCATTTGTCTCGTGTAAGTTCTCACTGTGCTTTGATTACTACCCTACCACGGCTCAAAGGAGTCGTGCAAACAGGTTTTAGTTGGGTACAGTCCCGAGCCACATGGAGGCAGTGAGCGGATCGTCAGGGGATTCGTCTCTCTCGGTATATTGGCGGTTGATGTCGCGGTATGCATGGGTGACCATCACCAGAAATACTCGGCCGGAGTAGACGAGAATTACTGATCCGGATCAGTAGTTTCTCAGTTGGTGATAGGCTTCATACCGATACTAAATGTCAAGTTATTAGGGGTGACTTTATCCACCCCCTAGACTCGATATGCGATACTCATAGACGAACGGACCAAACTGTACGGATATTGTCATTGTCAGGCTCAGTAGGGTTTCAGGATGAGTTTGCTCGTCGGCCTCCCTTTCGCTCAATACCTGGGTAGCAGTTATGTATAGCTAGTGCCACTGACGTGCTTGTGGTTAAACCTACTGCCAGTGTATTGACGAGTCTTTAGAGTTCCACACAGAGGGTTTCCCTGGTTCGGGCGAAACGTTGTAGAGACCGTAAGGTTTTATGGCAGGGTTCGATCATATTCGTGTATTTGTGCACGGATCATGATCGGACGGATAATACTAGTGGGCTTTGGTTTAAGCCGGATCCTAGTATTATATTGTTGGATTACTTTCGTCTTGTTGTATTCGTATTCAGTCGGAATACGGATGCAGATATGTATATACGGATGATGGGTGTTCTTGTGATTCGTTACGGGATTACTTTTGAAGATGCTATTTCTTTTCTTTGTTTTGTATCAAACATTTAAGGTTTTCTTTAAATGTTTAGTATTGTTTTGATGGAGAGTGTGAGTGCAAGTCTTGGCATGGTGCATTGATTGTGCTTATGACTCATGGTGTTTGGTCTTGTGTGGGTTTGGTGAGATATTTGTGTGCAAGTGGCAGATCTTTTATGGTGCTAGTATTTTCTTTAGTTGCTCACCATTTCTCACAACACTCAACACAAGAAAGAAAAGAACAGAGAACATTTTCTTCATCTCTTTTTCTTTTGGCCAAAGTCTTGAGCTCACATTTTCCTTCATGGCTTCTTCTTCACCTCCATCCATACCCTCTCATGAGTCGAGAATCCATGGATGTTTTGAGATAAAGTATTCACACACTATCTCTACTTCATCTTGGATATCTAGGCTAGCAAACTGGATGCCCGAGTTGCTTTGGTTTTGAAGCGGGAGCCCGTATTACTAATTCTCGATGTGGATCGTCTTCGACGAGGGAGACCGAAGAACGAACTTGTTCGAGGCAGCCGCGGCGAGCTAAGGACAGAGATTGAATACCGAAGGACACGGATCGATCGGTATAATCTCTTAAACTCCTTTATATATAACTTGTATAGGGTTAATGGTACGATCCGTCGATTAGGGTTCCGTTAGCGCCGGTTTTAAAAAGTTTTTGTTCCGCGTTTGACCATGGATTGATGGCCAGGGAGCTTCCGTAACCCTACATGGTATCAAAGACAACCCATTAACCATATACTAGTTTGTTTAGACAATGTTAAAGTATCGAAACCGAAACAACTGCGAAACAATACCCGTGGTATTCTAGGTTCTGTCATTTTTTTCCGAGTCTTCTAAAAATATTTTAGCAACTGCAGAAGACTACTTAGGTGACCATTAGATTGCACCCCAAATACGAGCCACTTCTACCTGTTTTGGGCCGAGCTGGCCGGTTTTCTAAAGGATTCTGGACTTCGTGTTTTGGGTGTTGTCTGGTCTCTGGAATATTGGTTCAGTGGTATTGCTAGTTTAACCCAGTTTGGATATTTTTTTATCTAGTTGTTTGGGTCTATTCGGGGTTATTTCGAACTCGATATTTCTAACATTGTTTAAAGTTTTCAGTACATGCATTTCTATCTGCGACCGTGAATGTCATTAGATCGGTACAACTTGTCTAATTGCTATAGTTCTTTTAGACGGGTCTGCGAACGTGACATTCATGTTGATGTTTTGTGTTGTGCTATGTTGTTGCGGAATCGTCGTGGTGGATAGTTTGTGTGAAATGTTAGTACAGTTTAGTTTTATTTATACATTTGATATCGCAGGGCGAGCGTCCGACATGTGGACTGCCGTCACTGCCTGTTTGTATATTATTTGTTTGGGACACGGCTGGGTTGAGGTCGATGTCACCGTTGTACATATTTTTATTTTTTGTACTAGGATTACCCCGCGATGGAGTGCACGGATAGCCGGGTTCTGGAGGGTAACGGGTCCGCATCTCATGGTGTTGAGAAGGAGGGGACCTCACTCTAGAATTGGTGGGCTATTCGCCGCACTCGTAGGGGGTACAGGTTGACCCAAGAAGGGGTGCTCAAGTTACCGGATTCCGTGAAGTGTTGGGTGGCCCATTCACTTTGATGAAGGGGGCTGCTTCGCTTCTGGTTTTGGCGGGTAACTTTCCGCGCTCGTAGGGGTCTAGGTTTTCATTGCACATGCTATCCACACGACTAGGGGAACGTCGGGTTTCACTTGCGGCTCAAAGGAAAACTGGGGCTCCCAGATTATCTGTATTGTTCTGTGATGCGTATTGCTTATCTGTGATGTTGCATTTATCACGCCTGGAGCGATTATTGTATATTGCTATATATATACTAGTAGATGTTGTATATGTTTTACACCCGCGCTAGTCCAGTCCCCGCTCTGGCGTTAGTTAAGTAACCTAACGGGTGATGACGGGACCCAGTGGTGAATGCGGATGGCATATACATACATCATATTTTCGTTCTTTTGTGATCGATTAATTGATGGGACTGCGTTGATTCAGATCAATGCAAGGAAAAAAGACCTATTCGATATTGTTGGAAATTTTTTAAAAAGCTGTTATTACAAGGACGTTTTTCTTTTGTTTTGCACAGCGGTATTTGGTTATGAATATCCAGCACCTCATTCGACGAGGCAAGAGCCGAGATCCCCTCACCGGGAGTGACCTCTTGGGCAGAAGTTTGCGTCAGGGTAATAACTTCACTATAGTCGATTACTTTTTGCTTTGCATCGAGATATTCAGTTGGAATATCCTGCACCTCATTCCACAAGGAAAGAGCCGAGATCCCTTCACCGGGAGTGACCTCTTTAGCAAAGGTTTTCGCCACTATATATTTATAAAAAGCTATCCGGTTCCTTCAACGATATCAAGTTCATTACGTTAAAGGTATTTAGCCAATAACCATTCGTAGCCCTCCGTCATTTCAGACGGGTAGCACTTAGTATTCATGCTATGTATGTTGGCATTCGTTAAAGCATAGTGTATGGTAGCTATTTGTTACTTTTCTGTAGCATAGATAGATGCGTTGGTTTGGGACATTCGTACTACTATTTTGGCCTTCGTCAAGGGTATGTACGGGTGGGTTCAAATTAATCTGGACAATGACGGGTAGAACTTGACATGTGACTTATGATATGTTGGCCTTCGTCAAGGTCATAAGAGCATGGGGTAGAAATCACATCGGGAGTTTCAAACATACAGAAAACTTGCCAGACACGCGCATACCTTCTGGAGTGTGATAACTTGAGTGGATTCTATCAGGTTATCATGTGATGATAGTTGGATCCCGATACCCACTAATGAGTAGGTTTACTCCTTGAGTGATTTTAGATGATCCCGACTAATTCTTCTTTCAGCTTTGGAGAAGAATTTGAGGATACAGTGGGAGACATCCTGATTAGATAAAGTGATTGACCATTCTGATCTAGGTTAGAGTGCACGCTGAGTGTTTCTTTTCTCTCTCTCTTTGGCAGCGACCATGTCCCGACCCTAGACTATAACTCCGTAACCAAGTTAACCGAACCTTCTTAAAACACACTGTCTTTTGAATTGTCAGAGTTGCATGCTTCATTGCCACTCTTATTTTTACTCTTTGCTTTTCCCCGGAACATTCCGTATCACTACGAAGATCCACATTTATTGGATATGACCATCGTATAGTTATATACGAACTCGAAGAAACTTGTTTCAGATTCGAGAATGGTTTCCGGTTCTGGAGAAAATGAATAAGACCATTCAATTGTCTTTTCCTTTTACCTTCTCTCAGGTTGCGAGGGCTCCTAGGATTAGGAGAGGGTACACCTATTGCGCTTATTGGATAATCTTCTTCCAAACCACAGGCAGGTGCCGAAAGGTGGGGAAGGAAGAAAACCAATTAGCCTAAGTGTGATATACAGAAGGTAATAAGTAAAGACAAATAAAGGGATTAGAAAGAGGGCAAAGTAAATTGCGACTGCTATCATTCACGACCAAACTGTGTATATCATCGCCACTTCTATTTCACCTTTGCTTTTCTCTGGTTCAGGAGAAAAAGAATAAGGTTTATTCAGTTGTCTTTTATCTTTACCTTCTCTCAAGTTGCGAGTACTCTTATGATTAGGAGAGTACACCTATTACGCTTATTGGATAGTCTTCTTCTAAACCATAGGCTGGTGCCAAACGGTAGAGAAGGAAGAAAACCATTTAGCCTAAGGGTGGTGTACAGAAGGTAATGAGTAAAGACAAATAAAGGGATTTGGAGAGATGGCAATGAAATTTACGGTTACAGTCATGAATCTGGATTAGTGGAAGAGGCATTACTAGGAATACCCGGATACCCCTTCGAAACATTTTCATGTTTCAGTTTCACTATGCCTTGTTAATTGAAAACTGATTTCCCAATTAGATCCTTACTCCATGGTATGTATTTACCAGGTTTGATTCTCACATCTATATGGTTTTACAGATGATGAGTGGGAGTAAGTTATTGGGAATTAGGTGATTATATCCTCATTATATCGGAATTCGTTGTAATTGGTGATATTTGAGGAAATCGCCTGGGGTTTTGCCTGACGGCAAATATTTGGTTTTGAATATCCGTTGTTATGTACCAATTTCAAATTGATATATCTGTATATTTATTTTATAAAGTAAGATATAACTTTTTGAAATTATGTCCATGACATTTACCTATATCAGTTGATGGTTAGGTAAGGAGCATTAAACATCGGTGTAATTCTTCTTAACCATAGTACAGTTTTCAACCTACGACGCATTGGGTTTGAGTTATTCAACTCAGGGGACTTATACAAAGTATTGTATGTTGTCCACTATCCATTAGGATAGAGGGGTTGGTACTCGTACTATATTCTGTTTACTTATGACTTTTTCAGTTTTAGACAAGTGTTTCGTAGAAATACAAGGTCAAAGTTTTGAGAAGTTATAGGTACAAGAATAAAGTAGAGAACTACGTGATGCAAGTATCAGGATTCTTCAAGGTGATCGAAGATGTAGATACTTGTGTTTGGTATTCAGTTGATAGTAATGGTTTTGAGAACTTGCTTCTCTTTCAGATTACTCATATTTGGATGTACTCCTAAGTTGAGTAATGCTGATCGGCCTCCTTCCATTTAGTTGGCATGCACTGGAGGCAGCCGCATGATTTGAATCTGGTTCCAATTAAATCAGCGCCTCTGTTTATATATTGTATATAGAATGGTTCATATCTTAACGATGTTAAGGTATATGGAGTTGTCCGGCTTATGCTTAAAACCAGACTCTGAATAACTTAAGGCACTTTTCTGTAATGACAGTTTGTGGGTTATCCCGGGTTATGAAGAGGGTTAACTTTCTACCATCTGAAAGATCAATAGTGATATTGTTCTTGACTCGCCACAGTTTTAGCAAAATGGATTTTTTCAGAAAATAGTAGTGGGAGTATGGTAGAACTGGAAGTGATTCCAGAACCACAAACGATTACTGAAAATTTAAATAGAACCTAAAGATTCAATCAGGGTTTGACATTCCATTAGCCACTCCACAGATATGGTGGGTAACGTCAGGCGCCCGAGAGGTGCTTCGGTATCCTCAAATACGGTGACAGGGAGGTTCTTGTTTACCCAGACTTGCCATTATTGCTGTTCTAGACTATGAGACCCGGCATGAGGATGAGTATAGCGTCGTTCTAAACTAGCTTTAGAAGTTCATGTGTATATGACTCTGCCAGAGGGTTGTTGTAGTCGGTGGGAACAGCGGAAGCATAGTGGACAAGTAGCTTATGTCTATTTATAGACTAAAGCAAGTATAGCGGAGATAGATCATCTATTTTTGATGTGACAGTCATAGGCTTTAACTTCATCAAAATAGGAGATGGATCTGTTAAGAGGGTAGTAGAGTGGTATGTCTTGGTATTTGGATGACATACACTTTGTAGGAAGTGAAATTCCTATCCTACAATCGGTTATACTGTGTTTGTCACACAGATATTTCTCCACATAGGATATGGATACTATATCTGGCATTCTGGTTACTAGATCTATGGTTTTAGATCTAAATTTGGATAGTTTCCCAATCTGGGTACTTAGACAGTATTCTAAAGGTGTTTTAGAATGGACGACTCCTGGCATGGTAGTTACTTGCAGGTGATGGAGTCACCCTCTCTAAAAGTGTCTTACAGACTAAAGGGGAGAGGGATGCGCATGATTGGTATATCACTTGCTTAGGCAATTGAGTCAATCATGAGATGTCAAGTACCACACCAGATGTTGTTTTTGCACTAGCTGCAATAAGTTGATATATTAATCCAATCCCGGAGAAATGTTCGGAAGCAGTTTATGAACATAAGTGGATGTTCTAGGGATTTGATAATGGCAGCCTCCTTCGGGAGACGGTTATCATTCCAGGCTTCCAAGGTGACCTGGATGACAGAGTGACTGTCAGAGTTATAGTTTTCCCTCTTTTGAGGGACGGTAGTTTGGACAGGTGGTCCAAGCGGATACTAAGGGAGGCATGGTGCAGGATACTGATTAAGTTCAGTGGACAATACAGTCTAAGAAGATTGCTGGATTTAGAGTTTATTTATGAACTGGATCCCATCAGATATCCAGACATATTCTAAGACAAGTATTGCTCATTTCAGAAGATAGCTTTCTCCGCGAACTTGAGATAAAGAGAGACATAGAAAGAAACATTGGAGCGGATCCACTCACTGAGGCTATTTCTCGAAAACAATAGTTTTACAAACGGGCTTTGTGAAATTGATTAGTAGATAAATTGGGTGTTCGGTATCACACGGGCCGTGAGTATGCGACACTGCAATAATTAGCCTTAAATGCAAGTGGGAGATTGTTGGCTATAGTGCCCTCAAGTCAATTATTGGATCGCAGGCACATGATTGCAATGATTGAGGGAAGACCTATACCGGTAGGACAGTCTTACTCGAGATGATAGTATGCTATCTGGTTTGTCTTTATCATCATTGTTCCCCTCTGAAAGGCGGCCCGGACTTCGCGTCCGTGACTGAGGTTCGGGGCAGATGCTATTTGGTTTTATCCGTTTATCTCTCCGAAGATGCCAAGTTGATTTATGGCACCGTGTATCGGAGGTTTAGACGGATGCGGCCGATGTAGCAGACTTCATCAGATTCCCCCTCAGGATGAGGGGTTTTTGATTGTGGGGACGCTCTTCCCTGCAGGCGCAAGCCCCTGTAGTTAATTACGCTACCGCATCGCGGTAACAACTTTCTCCTTCTCCAGAATTTCACTTCGTATCGTGTGTGTTTGTTTTGTTTGTGGTTGCCCGTGGATTGTATACGGAGACTGAGTAATGCCGTCGCCCGTAGGACGTGGATTAGTCCAAATCCGTATTTACTTAGATTTGGGTTTGGTGTTTTTTGGTTTAAGGATACATTAGTCGCGTTGCGGCTAAGATCAACTTAAACGTTCGTCAAGGATACGTTAGTCCTGTTTTGGACTAAGATCGACTTGACGTAGTGATTGATTTAATTGTCTGGCCGTCGGGACTCGTCACCTCTCTGACGTCGTTGAGGGATTACAACGACAAGCGTCAGAGGAGTTCAGAGATGTACCCTTGAACCAAAGTTGATTTGGAGTTTTATTGTTTATTTAAATATCTAAGGACATATTAACCACATTTGGGGCTAAGATCAACTTAGACGGGACCGTTTAGATCCGGCAAAAGAGCGTTCGGGCTCGATTGCGCCAGTTTAAGGACGTGGTGGTCCATTATTAGTTTAGGGACGT
The DNA here is from genome assembly GCA_030015575.1 of Agapanthus africanus. Taxonomy (NCBI): domain Eukaryota; kingdom Viridiplantae; phylum Streptophyta; class Magnoliopsida; order Asparagales; family Amaryllidaceae; genus Agapanthus; species Agapanthus africanus. The sequence continues at coordinate 99,330,783 of CM057346.1, read as the reverse complement.
TTCGGTCCGTCGCCAGTTTAAGGACGTAGTGGTCCATCATTAGTTTAAGGACGTTTCGGTCCGTCGCCAGTTTAAGGACGTAGTGGTCCATCGCCAGTTTAAGGACGTAGTGGTCCGATATTAGTTTAGGGACGTTTCGGTCCGATATTAGTTTAGGGACGTTTCGGTCCATTATTAGTTTATGGACATTTCGGTCCATTATTAGTTTAAGGACGTTTCGGTCCAACATTAGTTTATGGACATTTCGGTCCATTATTAGTTTAAGGACGTTTCGGTCCAACATTAGTTTTTGGACATTTCGGTCCACGAGTTTAAGGACCCCGCAGTCCATATCGATGTGTGGTCGTTGGGACCCGTCACCTCTTTGACGTCGTTGAGGAATTACAACGACGGATGTCAAAGGAGTTCGGAGATGTACCCTCGAACCGGATGTAAATTGATTTAAAAGAGCCATTTTGCTCAGTCAATTTAATTTAAGGACTTATGGCCAAAATTGGGCTAAGTCCAGTTGAAATGTCCAACATTTTATTTGCATTGCATTTTTTATTTAGGCTCTACCCACGAAAGATATAGAGTATCAGTTTCTTTTGGGCTCTGCCCATTTGCAAAGTATCTACTTTGTTTTGTTTGGGCTCTGCCCATTTATAAATGATGCAAAGCATCTGTTCTTGTTTGGGCTCTGCCCCTTAAAATAATGCATTTGCGCTTTGTTGAGCCTGTTAGGCCTTCTCTTAATCGGGCTTGGCCCTTTTTAATGCATCTGCGCTTTATTGAGCCTGTTAGGCCTTCTCTTAATTGGGCTTGGCCCTTTTTAATGCATCTGCGCTTTGCGCTAAATAATGAGCGCAAGTCCATATGGTGGTGACACGTGTCGTGCTCTGATGAGCGCAAGCGCACTAGCGCAGTGCAATGCGCTGTTGCGCTGCTGACACGTGGCGCGCTCTCAGCGAGTTGCGCCAATTCCAGAGAGCAAAGCTCTATCTTAAGGGCGCTTAGCGCAAGTGGTTTTATGGCCGACACGTGGCGCTCTCTTAAGAGCGCAGCGGCGCAACTTGGAAGTGCAAAGCACTAAGAATCTTTTTAGATTCCAGAAGGGAAGTGCAAAGCACTGTTTAAGTTCTTGATCTAAATTAGAGCAAAGAAAAATAAATTTCTTCTTTATTCGAAGAACCAGAGGTTCGTAAAAGTGCAAAGCACTATTCTTTTATTTTTTTTTATCGTTTTTAAAGAACCGAAGGTTCACAAGAAGTGCAAAGCACTGTTTTTTTTTTTTATATAAAGATCATTGATCTTATATTTTTTTAGACTAATGGTCTTTTAGAAGGAATTTCTTCTAATCCATGAAGGTTCTTTACCTTTTTCTTGAAATTTTCTCGGAGTTCTTTCTGTTTAAAGTTCTTGAATTCTCAAGAAAAATCTCGATGCCTTTGAATTGAGGCCTAAGGTCCTTTTTATAGTGCTCACAAATTAGTTAAATTTGTTAAAGAGATCATCCTCTGAGTGATTTGGGGAATTTTCCCCACCGTTGGATCTTTGATCCAAGGGCTTCTGCTTTGCAGAAGAAAATCTTCTTGTTTCAACAAGAACAGAAAAGATTTCTTAAAAATCTTAATTTAGTTTGGCGCAGATTCCCCAGCGCGTGACACGTGTCACGCAGCGCAGAGCGCAGCGCAACTGCGCTGACACGTGCAGCGCAGCGCAGAGCGCTAGCGCAAAGGATCTGAAGCGTTGCTTCCTTTAAACAGAGCTTTGCTCTGATTGGGCGCGTCTTCTTGGGCGCAGCGCTGATACATCTGCGCCTGACACGTGGCGCGTTGCGCCTGAGACTTGAAGCGTTGCTTCAAAAGTTTAAATTTTGAATTCAAACAGAGCTTTGCTCTGATTGGGCGAAACAAATGCCCCCCCACCGTTGCGCTCACGTGGCGCACACGTGAGTGCAACGGTGGCAACCCCTCCTGACCGTTGGATTGAGGGGGAATTCCAAGAGGCGCAAGCGCCTTATAAATAGGGCCTTCTAACCCTTAGAAAATCTTACCATTTTCTTAGATTTAGATTTTCAGAGCTCTGCTCTTTGCTTAAGAATTTCAGAGCTTTGCTCTTGTTTTCAGAACTCTAGAGCTTTGCTCTTATTTCCCAAAGTTTAGAAAACTTTAGGTAATAATTAATTTTAAAATTAAGTTAAGTTAATTTTAACCAACAGAGCTTTGCTCTCATGGATCTTTTGATCTGAAGAAATTCCTTTTGGGGTTTCATTAACAGAGCTTTGCTCTCACAAATCTATAGATCTACAGAGATCTTATTCAGGGGTTCTAACTCATGAACAGAGCTTTGCTCTTTGAATCAAATGTAGATCTTTTAGATCTGAAACAAATGAAGAATTTTTCTATAAGCTTTCATGGATCTTTTTTTTTTCAGGATTCCAGAAATTTTAATTTTAAATTTCTTTTCAAAAACTTTCTTTTTGATGGAATATTATAGAGCTAAGCTCTTTCTTAAGGAATTTTAATTCTTTTGAGACCAGAATTTGACAAGTGTCATTCTGTGACAGAGCCTTGCTCTGAAAAAGGAGATTTTCTCCTTGTCTCTAGGGATTCTTTCCCCCCTTTTTTATTATGGGAATGTTCCCCCCAAGGACCAACTGACAATCTCATCCAATGATGAGTTTGTCTTCTTAATTGACGTATTGTCATTTAGATTTTGTGGGTCCCTCTTTGGTCCCCTACTCACTGTACTGTGGTGCGGTGTAATTAATTAATTTTGATTTTAATTTAATTAATGCATTTTCTTCTTTCAATGTCAAACGTTGGGATTACAACACTGACGGCTACATTGCTCTTTTTGCAGCGATCATGTCTGAAGACACTTCATTCCCGTTTGTCCGCTCGGAGGAGGGATTTCCAGAGGCGCCTTTGGACCGTGAGGTTCTGGCCATGATCAAGGCATATGACCCGGAGTACAAGAAACTCCACCTTTGGGGGTTTTGGTATAACCAGATTATTATGGGTCGACGCAGCTTCACTTGCGCGGTGCCGTCAGAACCTATCACGGCAATTCATTATGCTAACCCACCTCCAGTGCAGTATGCCGTGGAGATGATAGACTGGACTGCGAACAGCTTTCTTCATCCCGCTATGGATGCGGTCCCGGTTCAGCGTCCTATGGTTTTGGATATCCTAGGACGCCGTATTTGTCAGGGAGAAGCACGACCCTGGGGGCAATCATATAACCTTGGTTTGATTCCCCGCCACCCAATTGGATATCTGCCGTGGGCCCGGTACATCCTGTCGATGAGGAAGTCGCAGTTGATAAGACTAGGACTGTATACCGCGGTCTACGTCTCTCTTTTTCAATATCCTACACTCCCCACTTGGTGGTTCAAGGATTTCTTGGAGCAATGGAATATTCCGACCCACACTTTCCTTGCCATGGATCGGGAAGTGTCCATTTCCTTGGAGGAATTCGCGGAGGTATCCGGCCTACCAGTCATGGGGGAACACTATGAAGAGCTGCTCCCGACAGATGAATACGTCTTCGGTGCTAAGCCGATGGTAAGGGGGATTACGTCGGAAAATGCCGTTCAACACCAATTCCCAAGCCTGATCAAGGTGTTGAACATCTACGAGTCCCTTTTCATCGAACACGGGAGCCGAGGAGTTAATTTTGAGGACTTCATTGCTCGCTTCCTCCGTCCTAGCGTCATTTCGCCAGGAGCCGTCAAATCTGCTATTCTGGATGATCCTTTTGGTCTAGGTTTGGCTAACCTGCCGACGAAGAAAATAGACCAAAAGGCTTTCTTCCTCCCAGACTTTCCTACCATATCTTTCGCGGAGATTGCAGTCCCTGGGATGGATGAGGAGGCCTTTTTCTTAGGATTTCTCGGGCTGTGGCTGAGTTGGTTCGCGATCCCAATGCATTCTCATCGCATGCGGCCCTCTGTCTTTTATCCAGCCCATCGCATGGTCATTGGGGTAAAAGTGGCCGTGGGGATTGCCGGCCTGGCACACCTATATCATGGCCTCAGCCGAGCAGCGGATGCCAATGAGCCCGGGGCACTGCACGTGGCCTTCCCGATGCACTACTTTGCATCGTGGCTCGAGTTACACACGGCGGGTGTCTTTGGTATGCATAAAAGGCCTTCATTCTTTGACAAGTGTGGTTTCCCTCGCGTTTTACATCTGATTGGCTCATCAATCGTGACCCCTTCACCACGGGACGCCAGGGGTTTACTGCTTCGCCCTCACACCGTTGGAGTCGGGATGTCCTTTATTGATAAGGTATTAACCATTGGGAAGGCATCCACCACTGCGGTGCGACCATTACAGGACTCCTTCAAGGATGGAGCTTCAGTGTTGACGGCCCGGGAGATCCTCCATTTGTATTCTATTAGACCGGGTTTCCTAGTCTTCAGGCAGGGCGGTGCAGCAGTCTTTATGAGATATAACCCGCATCGTTTTGCCTGACAACTGGGTTACGATCAAGGGGTACCCTTAGAGGCTTTCTTATTGGAACCTGCTGTAAATGAAGAAGGGATGGAGAACGCGTTACACCACTTCATGCGCCTGAACACGGGTTCTCGTTTTTTCATTAGCCCGCCGGTCTGTGCTCCACGACTTCTTAATGTATATAAAGACTGGTACAATCATGCGACGGGGGCTGTTATAAAGGAAGAGAGGCGAGTGTTGATTGACCGTAAAGAAGTACCCCCCGGTACCAATCGTAACGCTCCCTTGGCACCAAGGATCCTGGTGGTCCCTCCTCTAAAAGATGCTGGGGGCAGACCATTACGTGCGCAAAGTCCTTCACGTGAGCTGCCGCTCCCTGATATCACAGACGCACCTACCGCACCCCGTGCTTCAGTGGAGGCAGTGGTTGTACCCTCGCCAGAGTCTGGCATGGGTGCGGACATCGGGACTCGTCGCCCCAAAGCGGCTGCTAAACGGAAGTCGATCCCCCGCGAGCCTAGGGTTGGAGGGCAAAAGAAAAAGAAGTCACTCTTTGCTGCGGACATTGCGTTCGGCCAGGAACCTCATGCTCCCTATTCCGAGGGTCTGCTCGAATATGGGACTAACGCCGGGTTGGTGATGCCGCCGCCGGACGATACAGACTTGGAGGCTGCTCTCAGAGCTTCGGCATGGCTGGTGAAGCGTGACGCGTGGCTGGCTAAGCTTGCGCAATCAGGTAACTACTAGTCACTTTTTCTTTATTGCAACGTATTTTCTTCGTTATTTCATTATTTTTGACTAACGCTTTTCTTTCTTTTCTTTCAACAGGCATCACTGATGAAGAAGCCATTGCCGCTTCTCTGAAGACCTTTCAGGAGGAGGAACGTGCCAGGGCATCTGTGGGCCTTAGTAAGTTTCGACTCATCGAATTTTTCATTTTCCTTGCGTTATGGTCGATCTAACCTTTCCATTTTAATTGCAGAGACCTCAATGCCGCTCCCTCCTAGCGACGCGGATGTTCTACCAGCGGCCGATGTTCCTGTTTCCTCTGGGACACCGCAGGAGGCTCATCTCGGAGAGCCGATGAGAGATGCCTTAAAGGCTCTGGAGGCATCCCTGAATGAAGACGATGATGCCTTGAAGGAGGCATCACGGAGGTCCCTCATGACCGCTCGGGAGGAGAGGAAACGGTTGAGGCGTGAGGCGAAGGCGCGCAGGGCTGCCTTGGCTATAGGAGCGGGCCCTAGCACCGTTCCTCGAGCTGATACTCCCTCTGAAGAGGCCCCTGTCGCCCTGTCCACTGCCCGCAGAGAGGTGGCACGTGCAGCTCGGAGCGCGAATGGTAAATCCGCCTCAGGTAACGTTTCTCTTAGAGTTTTTGTTATAAGTATCTTAATGTCGTTTGTCCTTACATCTCTCATCTTGCAGGACCAAGTCCGATCGAGGGGGAGGCGGAAACCGTCAATCTCGAAGGGACAGAGGGGGCAGTACCTGCCGAACTCGAGCCGACGGTGGGCAACGTCGTTGTGGCTTTGGAGCTTGGGGTAGAGGTTGAGGGGCCTGCAGCCGATAAGGTCATGGATGCCGAACCCGAAGTGGTGGCAGATGATGTGATCATTATAACTGAGCCCAGAGCGGCGGCGAATGAGGCGCTCGAGACCGGTGATCCCCGGCGATGGTGGACGATACAACCGCCATTATTGAGCCTGAGATGGTAGTGGGCGAGGTGGCCACGATTCCTGAAGACGAGCCAACCGCCCCTTCTCTGGAATCTGGCAATACTCCAGTCATAGCTCTTCCCGTCTACGGTCCTCCGCCGTCTCCCGGTCTTGCGAGCACGACGACGGTCCCCGTTGAATCGGGCGATGAGGCCACAGGCGGTGGTCTCATGTCGATAGAGGAGGGAGTCGTCTCTGTTTCCGCCGGGAGCTCCTCAGGTACACCTTAAGTTGTTGTTTTTGTTTTTATTTGCTTTACAATCTTTTTTGACAAGTTCATTTTTCGTAATGCAGGTGCAGCTAGTGTTGATGCCCCACTACTTGAGGGAGCTCCTTCCACGACTGCCTTGGCGATGGCTACCCCTCAGCCCTCTCTTACACCGTCAAAGATGTTGGAAGGTATGAGTTTGCAACTTACTAAACCCATCTTTCCAACGTATAATCCATATACTATATTCACATTGTTGTGTCTTTCAGGAGTTCTTTTTGACCATTTGTATCAAGTGTTGGTCCCACACTTCTCCTTTTCATCTGAACTCGCCTCTCCCTCTGGTGGCGCCGGTGAGTACTGTTCCTGATTGATATCTTTGTTTTTCCAGTGGTAGAATTATTTCTAACTCTCTCTTGTCTTGACTGCAGTGTTACAAATCGAAGGGGGAGAAGACAGATCGGTTGCGCTACCGGCCCTTCCGTCCTTGCCACCTACTCCCACCGGTATAGTAATTATCTTGTCAATGATTTTCTCCATATCTATTGGATCATCATCTAATCATATTTTGTCTTTTTCAGCTGTCGTTTCAGTCTCAGTGCCTTTTGAGTCTCGTATTACAATACCGGGCGGCCCTTCCCAGCGACGTCCGTCTTCGAAAGGTGCCGCAAATAGTTTGCGCATGCTGAGCGACTACATCGAGGAATTCGACATCGAGGCTCCGGTGTCTGCTGAGGATTTCGCCACGACGGTTAACCCGATGTTGGCGATATTTGCTACCTTCCATGACGAGGGTGCTGTCGCCTCTTGGGTTAACTATTGTCGGGAAATCGAGGCTTGCCTTCATCAGCTAGAGTCAATGCGCCTGTCCCCTGAGACTTTGGCCTCGAGCACTCAACGGGGAGCGTGGCTCGAGCAAAGCGCTTCTCATTTCCGTCATCTGGAACAAGAAGTGGTTTTGAGGCTGAAGGAGTGCCAAGAATCTTCAAGCAACGCTGCTCGCCTGCGAGCTGAAGTTGAGACGAACGCCGCTGAGGTAAAGGCCGTCTTCGAGGGCCTTCTGAAGCGCATCTCAAATGGGCTGAGACTGAAGCGGGCACTCGATATTGCCGAGCGTGACATCGCAGGCCGTGAGGCTGCTCATCAGGCCATCAGGGACCAGCTTGCCTCCGTCGCACAGCAACGGGCCCAAGTGGAGGCGGAGTTGGCAGTGGTGGCCAATCGGGAAAAGGCATGGAAGGAAGTGTGCGAGCAATTGCTGGATCTGTGCAAGACGCTTCCTTCTCAGTAATTTTCCTTGTATCGTTGGTATTTGTAACATATATGTATATCTTGTATTCTTTAGTACGATGTATCCTAAACTCAATCAAATTTTATGAATGAAGGATGCATATTTTTGTAATGCCTTGTGTCATTTCTCCGTCTTTTCTTTCTTTTATTATCAGCACATCATCTTAGCGAACATGGTTGACGGATAGTAGGGCACGCATCTTGACTTTCCTAATAATCAGCGATGGCTTAGGTCGCAGGTTCAGATCTGCTGCCTAAGACTTTTCAACTCCATAAGCCGTGAGGGTCTCATAGAGAATTTTCTCCCTACGGATCGAGAGGATCTCGTAGGTGGGTTTTCTCCTTAGGAATCGTGAGGATTCCTAAGTGTGGTTTTCTCTTATAAGTCGTAAGGATCCTACAAGAGAGTTTCTCCCTCTTACGGGTCGAGAGGACCCACAAGCGGTTGTTTTCCTCTTTGTCGAGAATCGACTTCAGAGAGTGAGACCCGTGAATAGTATGCAAGAGACCATTTAGGATTGACTTGCAGGGTCCCATTGTTCAGGAAGTAAGTTTTTTTGAATCCTTACTGCCCGAGATGTGAGTCAAAGAAGCTCTCGTCACGGAGTGTTTGTATCCGTGAGTTGAGTATTTTGCTAGGGGTTATTTGTTTCCCAAGCTCCAAGGATTATTTGTGTCCTTGGGGTTTGAAACGAATCGATGGTTCCCGCGGAGGCGCTGGTGGCTCTGCGAGTCGACGCGGATTAGAAGGCTCTCGTCAAGGAGTGTTTGTATCCGTGAGTTGAGAAGTTTTGCGAGGGATTATTTGTTTCCCAAGCGCCAAGGATTATTTGTGTCCTTGGGATTTGAAACGAGTCGAGGGTTCCCACGGAGGCGCTGGTGGCTCTGCGAGTCGACGCGGATCAGGAGGCTCTCGTCAAGGAGTGTTTGTATCCGTGAGTTGAGAAGTTTTGCGAGGGATTATTTGTTTCCCAAGCGCCAAGGATTATTTGTGTCCTTGGGATTTGAAACGAGTCGAGGGTTCCCACGGAGGCGCTGGTGGCTCTGCGAGTCGACGCGGATCAGGAGGCTCTCGTCAAGGAGTGTTTGTATCCGTGAGTTGAGAAGTTTTGCGAGGGATTATTTGTTTCCCAAGCGCCAAGGATTATTTGTGTCCTTGGGATTTGAAACGAGTCGAGGGTTCCCACGGAGGCGCTGGTGGCTCTGCGAGTCGACGCGGATCAGGAGGCTCTCGTCAAGGAGTGTTTGTATCCGTGAGTTGAGAAGTTTTGCGAGGGATTATTTGTTTCCCAAGCGCCAAGGATTATTTGTTTCCTTGGGGTTTGAAATGAGTCGAGGGTTCCTACGGAGGCACTGGTGGCTCTGCGGGTCGACGCGGATCAGAAGGCTCTCGTCAAGGAGTGTTTGTATCCGTGAGTTGAGAAGTTTTGCGAGGGATTATTTGTTTCCCAAGCGCCAAGGATTATTTGTTTCCTTGGGGTTTGAAACGAGTCGAGGGTTCCTACGGAGGCACTGGTGGCTCTGCGGGTCGACGCGGATTAGAAGGCTCTCGTCAAGGAGTGTTTGTATCCGTGAGTTGAGGAGTTTTTGTTGAAGTTATTGGCTTCTTCGGTTGAAATGAACCGTTGAGGTTTGGCTTCGTCGTTTGACGGAATCCGCTGGGGAAGTATGGTTCCTTCTTTGTTTACGCCCTTGGATTGTATACAGGGATCGATGTGATCTTAACTGCAGGGCCAAAGTTTTATCATTTCTTTTTTATTTTATTTTATTTCCGCGATGCTCTATCATTTCAGCTTTTATATCGCGAAGGTCGCGATTGCCCAATCATTTCGGCTATTTTTCGCGGTGCCCAATCATTTCGGCTATTTATTTTATTTTTACTCGTTGCTTTTTATTACGAGTTGCCCAATCATTTCGGTTGTTTTGCATGCATATATTTTACTTGCTGCTTTTTTTTTATTGCAAGTCGCCCCATCATTTCGGCTATTTCGTATGCATGTGCGGCCTACTGGCTTCTCGCTGTAAACCTAAAATTGGACACCGATTTCGGCATCAGCGCCGCTACAACTGGGATATTACCAGGAGCGAATCATCATTTGCCTCTGTCGTTGTCGAACAAAGGAGGCTTAGCGACCAGGGTTAGGGTCCTGTCGGCTAAGGCTTTTGACTTCATGAGCCGTAAGGGTCTCGTGAAGGTTTTTCTCCCTACAATTCGTGAGGATCTTGTAGGTGTATTTTCTCCTTAGGAATCGTGAAGGTTCCTAAGTGTTTTGTTCCTCTGTAAGTCGTAAGGATCCTACAGGAGGGTTTTCTCCTCATAAATCGAGGGGATTTATAAGGGTTATTCACCATGCGAACGTATTCCCAATTACGGATGAAATTTGGCTAGGGAAATGTTTATTCGCGCCCGTGGATTGTATACAAGGGTCAATATTGAACCACTTGTAGGGCAATATTGAAAGTTTGTGGGGGTTTGCTTAAGCACAGGTTTAGGTCTCTGTGACTTAAGACTTTCAAATCCTATGAGCCGTGAGGGTCCCATAAGAGAGTTCTCCTTACGAGTCGTGAGGATCTCGCAAGTGTGTTTTCTCCTTAGGAATCGTGGGGATCCCTAAGTGTGTTGCTCCTTTGTGAGTCGTAAGGATCTCACGCAGGTGGTTTCTCCTTATAAGGTCGAGAAGACCCTATAAGTGTCTTTTAACGAGGTTGCGCCCTTTCGGGTTTTCATGAACACTCGCCGGTAGCCCTGCTGTTTTTACTCACGGAGCCCTTTCAGGTTTTCATCCGTGCCCTTTTTGCTTATGGACATACCGTTTTTTTTTTTTTTTTTTTACCGTCAGCCTAAGGATGCTGCGGTAGTAGTTTAAAGACGTTTCGGTCTGTTATTAGTTTAAGGACATCTCGGTCCGGCGTTAAAGAAGGCCACTTGCTGCTTATAGAGTTCCGGCTTAAGAAGATAGCGAGCGGACATAGTTGTCGTCATCTACCATTAACCTAGGCCGTAGCTCATTAAGCGTAGTATTTCTTTAAGAAGCGACCGTTTATTGGTCTAAAAGGCCTTTCACCGTGCATATCGATGAGTAGATAGGCCCCACCCTGGTAGACCTTATCAATGATGTACGGGCCTTCATAGTTTGGCTCGAATTTTCCTCGTTTGGCGCGATTGGGGATCATAGGCCTTTTGACCACTAGCACGAGTTCGCCTTGACGAAATGTCCTCGGTCGGGTTAGTCTTTCGTATGAGCGCGTCATCTTTGCTTTATAAGCTTCCAGATTTTGTTGTGCTAGAAGTCGGATTTCATCAAGAGCGTCAAGCTCTTCAAATCGAAGATGAGCATTTTCTTCGTCTGTCAGCTCGTAGTGGACTGCCACTCGTAGAGAGGGTAATTCTATTTCAAGAGGGAGTACTGCTTCTGTCCCAAACACCAACGCGTATGGCGTTGTGTTTGTGGCTGTCTTGAACGTGGTCCGATACGCCCAAAGAGCTTCTTGCAGTCTCTCGTGCCAGTCTTTCTTATTTCGGGACACTGTTTTCTTTATGATTTTCGTCAGTGTCTTGTTGAAGGCCTCAGCTAATCCATTGGCTCGCGGATTATAAACTGAGGAGTATCTCCAGTCTATATTGTGCTGCTGTGCGAAGCGGCTAATTTTATGACTTCGGTAGGCTGGCCCATTATCAGAGATGATCCTTCTTGGGGTTCCGAACCGGTATATGACATGCGTTTTGAAGAAATGGAGAATATTCTCCGTCTTCACTTCCCTCAACGGTACCGCCTCTGCCCATTTGGAGAAGTAATCAGTCGTCGCCAAGATGAAACGATGTCCCTTGGACGATGCTGGTTCGATAGGCCCGACTATGTCAGTTCCCCACATTTCGAATGGCCAGCTGGCCACCGTTGGATGTAATGGATTTGGGTGCTGATGGATGAAGTCCCCATGAATTTGGCATGAGTGACATTGCCTCGCATATTCGAGACAATCTTGAATCATCGTGGGCCAGTAGTAGCCCATTCGTTTTATCTTCAACTTCATCTTAGGGCCTGCTTGGTGGGAACCGCAGAGTCCGTCGTGAACCTCTTGGACGACCCTTCTCGCTTCGTCAGGTCCTAGGCATCTCAGCCACAGAGAATCGAATGACCTTTTGTACAGAGTATCATTGACGAAGGCGAAGGACAGAGCTCGTTTCATGAGCTGATGTCTTGTTGACGCTTCTTCAGGCAGTCGGTGGGACTTGAAGTAATCTATGAAGACTTCTCTCCAATCCTCAGTATTTTCCCAATCTTTTACTTGCAGGGTAGTCTGCTCGTTTGCTCCTTTTTCTTCAAATGATTCCCGAGATATTTCTGCTGGGGCAAGCACCCGACGGCTTTGTACCATGATTCTGACGTTATCGAGATTCTCGTCAGCCAGTTCTTTAGCAAGTTTGGCCAATGCGTCTGCCTTGCTATTTTCCGCGCGCGGTATGTTTTCCAAAGTGTAGGAAGGAATTTGGGTCAACAATTGTTGCACCTTTTCGCCGTACTTCACCAACTCCGGCTTGCACGTCTGGTAGTCGCCGTTTACTTGACTAACGACCAGTTGAGAATCTCCGTATATGAGGAGATTTTCAATTCCCATGTCGATGGCAATCTCAAGACCTGCTATCAAGGCTTCATATTCAGCTTCATTGTTTGTCCTCGACTCTGTTAAGGAGAATGCGAAGCGCATTATCACTCCTTGTGGAGTTACAAAGATGAGGCCTACCCCCGATTTGATTATAGGGGTGTTTTGTTTGCGTTTCTTCATGGAAGATGCACCATCAAAATAGAGTTCCCATCGGGTATCACCACCGTCGATTGCATCAAACGCATGTTCGTCTGGAAGATCGCAATTTAATGGAGAATCGGCGGGTATGGGATGTTCAGCGAGGAAGTCGGCGATGGCCTGGCCTTTCACTGCTTTGAGAGGTTGATACGTGATCGAAAATTCCATCAAGAGTAGGGCCCATTTAGCGAGTCGTCCCGTCAATATGGCCTTTGACATTAAGTATTTAAGGGGGTCCACCTTTGAAATGAGACGGATCTCATGCGCCAATACGTAATGTCTAAGCTTTGTTATTGCGAAGATCAACGCCAGGTAGTGTTTTTCGATGGGAGAGTAGTCGAGTTCTGCCCCCAGCAGAACTCGACTCAAGTAATAGAGTGCTCTTTCTTTCCCTTGATCGTTCTCTTGCGCCCATAATGCGCCTAAGGAACCTTCGAGGGCGGTCGTATAAAGAATGAGAGGCTTCCCCTTAACCGGGGCAGCCAACACCGGCGGGTTCTGCAGGTATTGCTTGATCTCGTCTAGTGCGCCTTGGCATTTTTGATCCCAAACGAATGGGGTTCCCTTCTTCATCAGGTGACTGTAAGGACGGCACTTTCCTGAAAGATTAGCGATAAACCGCCGAATGTATGCGAGCTTTCCTTGGAGAGACCGCAACTGTTTAAGAGTTCTCGGCGGAGGCATTTCCATGATCGCCTTGATTTTAGACGGATCTATCTCAATACCTCGGTGTCGGACGATGAATCCCAGGAACTTGCCCGAGGAAACCCCGAACGCACATTTAAGAGGATTCATCTTCAAATTGTATTGCCGAAGGCGTTGAAATACGGTCTTCAAATGCTCGAGATGTTCTTCGTATGATTTGCTTTTAACCACGAGATCGTCGATATAGCATTCAACGATTTCGTGTATAAGGTCGTCGAAGATCTTTGTCATGGCCCTTTGATAAGTAGCACCGGCGTTCTTCAAACCGAAGGGCATCACTTTATAACAAAATATACCAAGAGGAGTCCTGAAGGCTGTGTGCTTCTGGTCTTCGGGATGCATTTTTATCTGGTTATACCCCGACGAGCCGTCCATGAAGGAGAAAACCTCATGAGTGGATATATTGTCTATCATAAGTTCAGTGACTGGCACTGGGAAATCATCTTACGGGCAGGCTTTATTAAGATCCCGAAAATCCACGCATATACGCACCGTCCCATTTTTCTTCATCACTGGGACGATGTTGGCAATCCATTCAGGGTATTGAACTTCCTGGATGAAGCCAGAGTCTATCAGCTTTTTGACTTCGGCGTTGATGCTCATCTCAAGCTCGAGTCGCATTCTTCTCGGCGCTTGTTTGACCGGCTTGATGTCCGGGGATATCGCCAATTTGTGTACAGCAATTTCTGGATCTAGTCCCGGCATTTCGGAATAGTTCCACGCAAAGCAATCTTTGTGCTGTAAAAGCACATCCTTTAATGCAGCCACCTTTTCTTCAGATAGTAGCTCGCTGATGAATGTCGGTCGCGGGTCATTTGCCGTCCCCAACTCAATTTTCTTGAGATTATTTGCAGTGGTATGGATTCCATCCTCCAGTTCTTTAGGAGCTGGGGGAAATTCTGAGATTACCTCATCGCTGCCGCTTTCAAAGCACCAAGGGAGGTTGTTCATGTCCTCGGACCTTTCTTTTAATATTGTTATCACATGGCAGGTGCGAATTTTCTGCCAATCCCAATGCGGAGTTGGTTCTATCCTTGTGTTTTCGGGTTCGTGCTTTTGCGGCGGCGCTACCCTCCAACTGTCAGACAACGCAAATTTGCCAAGCTGATATTGATCCTCAACCCAATTTTTAAAGGTGAAACAATCTTCAAGCGGATGCCCTACTACTTGATGGTAAGAGCAATAATTTGGGTTGGAGACTTCGCCCGCTTGCTCAGGGTGTTTAGACTCCGGCAGAGTAAGCATTTGATGTTTTAGAGCAAGACCAAGTATTTTCCTTGTTTTGTTCCGAAGAAACGAGTATGCTTGACCCATTTTCTTCATGAGGGTTAAGTCAATAACGCTCGACTCTCGGATACGTGGCTTCTTAGCTCTGCTTTGTGGTTGCCGAGCGCCTTTCTTGCCTTTCGACTTGTTTTTGCTTTCGCGTCGAACCTTTTTTGTAGCAGGCTGACGTGGGGGCAACATCTCCGTTCTTTACTGCCTGTCGAAGGAGACGTTGTGTCTTGGCTTTCTCGTAGATTGCCATTTCACGATCGTGATCATCTGGGGCTTTTTGACTCGCATCCTTTATAAGTTTGCTCATCTGGTCTTCAGACGATGGATTGGGCGGTTTTGTGTCAGGAACTTTTGCTGATTCAGGATTAGCGTCCTCCCATTGAGCGTCCGCCTCTTCATCGAAGTCATACATGGCATAACAGCTGTTTACTAGCTCCCGTTTCTTTGGCCGGATGTACCCAAGCCCTTTTGTTTCCGTTCTCCCGTTAGGCAGTTTGCATTGAGTCCCGGGGACGTTCCAGACCCTGTCATAGAATTTGGCCTTTCTAACGGTTTGTTTGAAGGATATCCCCTGGCGTTTCAGGAGCTTCTTCAAACCTTCCGTATAATATCTGGGAAGACGGATAGGCTGAAGCCTGTCGAGCGTAGGATCCGCGCCATGCCAAATTTCTTTTTCCACCTTGTTTTCTTCAGAACGGTAGAATAGGATTGCCTTCTCGCCTTTTCGTCCAGGAGGAATATAGAATGTGTGCAATTCTTCTACGCTGTTGGCGTCGAGTGCATCCAGTTCTTTGTAATGTTTAAGGGGCACCATGGTTATCTGCAGACTTCGCTCTTCATCAGCGGAAACCCGTATTGCAGGCCGAGCAGGGAATACAGCATGAACTTCATCCTCTGAATCACTGCCGAAGATTAGTGAAGGAACGGATGGTCTTGGCCTGGTGGATTGGGGTGAACCTGAATAAATTATATCCTCCTCCTCCTCGGTGTCACTGCCGAAGACAGGGATGGTTGCGTTAGTTTTGTTCTCCGGTTTGTGACACCTTTCCGTGTCTTCGAAACTCGGTAAGAAGTATTTGGCATCTTCATATTTGCGAACTTCGTTTACGGAAAACGGATTCAACTCTCCTGCCACTGTGTACTCGAGGCCATCCCTAGAATACTTCATGCACTGATGCTGTGTAGAAGGGATGATATTGTACTCGTGTAGCCATGGTCGGCCGAGCAGAGCATTGTAGCATGTCTTGGCGTCTATAACATGGAATTTGATGTATGTGACGAGCAACCCGAAGCGTAGCGTCAGTATCACAGATCCAAGAGTCTTTGAGGATTGAGAGTCGAAACCGGAGATGGTGATTTTGTCCCGGGCGAGGTGTTGGACACTCATGCAAACCTCCTTTAACACTTGCACATTGAGTAAATTGACAGACGATCCGTTATCGACCAAGATTTTTCCTATCTTTATGTCATGGCAGTATCCTGAGACATAAAGGGGGCGATTATGTTCACACGTCCCGAGTAGAAGGTCTTCATCGCCAAAAGCGACGTCGGCTGTGTGCACCTCTTCCAATTCATCCTTCATCTTTTGTTCAGCTAGGAAGGCTTGGAACTGGTCCGGATCTTGTAGGGCCTTAATCAAAGAATCCCTCGCCTCTTTTGATAGCAATAGGGCATCGAGAATGCTGAGTTGTGAGGGTAGCTTTCTCAGATGCGCCAAGACATTGTAATCTACTTTATTCCTTTTTGGGGGATTCTTGGCGGTTAACTCTTCCGCAACTTGGTCATCCAAAGCGATGTCTTCAGAGACCTTCTCTTTCCCTTTGTCTTTTCTGTTCAAGGGTCCGAGGTTCTTTTCGGGTAATGTTCGATTGCGCAGCTGTATGTTTTCGCAAGACTTCGGTTCTTCTTCTTTTCCCGAAGTGGATTCTTTGAAGAGGGGGCCAAGCTCCAGCTCCTCATCAGAGTCGCTCCCGAATGTAAGCACTTGTGACTCGGTAGTGTTAACCATGTGACAACTGCCGGCAGTTCTTTCAAGCTTTTTGGTCGTGTTTCTTTGCTCCCTACGAATTTTACGCTTTTCCCGTTTAAAGCGTTGTCGATTAGCGACGTATCCTTGCCACCATCCATTGAAAGCTTTGCAATCTTGGGTGGAATGCGAGACCTTCTGATGGTATAAGCAATAAGAGGGGTGCATTTCTACCACGCCAGTAACTTTTTCTTCAGAGGGTGGTAGCTTCATGCCCATCGATATAGCCTTAGCAAACCTCTTTTTTATCTTGAACTGGCCTTTGTCAGCGGTGGAGGCATTTTGCTCCAGCGGGATCACCTCAGCTCTTTCCTCAAGTCGCTGGCGCTTGGCTCTTTCGAATATAGCCGTCTCGCGTTCTTGATCAGCTTTACTTTTCAACCGAGCTTCATTAAGAAACGCGCTAATCATTTCAACTGATAACCCTGAGGCTCTTGATTCGGCATTTGCCCCCAGCGCTTCAGTGCCAGGAGTCCCTTCATCGTTCGTAGTCGAATGGGAGATCATATGACAGCTCGCCACATATTCCCCGGATTCATCCGATGAACTTTCTCCCTCATCTTCTTTTTGGAAGACGTGATCAAGGAAATCTTGGAGCGTAATGGGAGTCCGCGCTTTTTGGTTGTACTCATCCAGCGCATCGATTTGCTTTTGTAAGTCCGTGCGCTTGTCACCAGGCTTAACGGGCTTCTTAGATTTCTTCTTCTTCTTTTTCGAAGATTTTGACGGCTGACTATGAGCGCTTGAACTGCCACCATCGGTCTTCGGAATCGGTCGTGGCTTCAACATCCCTTCAATAACCTGCGGTTCCAAGGGGTTCTTCCACTTGACCGCTGGACAGGTCTGAAGATCATTTAGCATTCTCCTCGTTTTGGCTGATAATACAACCTCCCAGGGAGTTTCTTCTATAACAGAGCATGTTGCCCCCGGCGTATTCGTCCCCTTAGAGGTGTGGGGCTGTGGAGGATTCACCTTCCATTTGTCAGATAGCGCAAATTTGCCCTGACGGTACTGGTTCTCAAGCCAATTCTTGAAAACGTAGCAATCCTCAATCGGATGGCCTAGCACTCGATGATAAGGGCAGTAATTGGGCTCGTTAGCGTCGTTCGGTTGCAACGGACGTTTTGGATCTGGCAGATTTATGAGTCTGTTGCGCAACGCCAGCTCGAATAGCCTCCTTGTTTTATCGCGGGGGAAAGAGTAAGGGCGTCCCATCCGGTCCTCAAGGGGTACGTATGGGCGTGTATTGTTTGGACGAGCGGCCGGCTTCGAGTCGTTCGGTTGTTGTTGGGCATTAGCGACAATGATCGCTTTTCCCTTTCCTTTATCGTTTCGGGAGTCCGGTTTCGGGAGAGGGGGTTTATGGCCCATCTGGTCCATCTGCGCTAATTTGTCGATCAAAGCCTGGAAGGTAGTCGGCTTGAAGAACATCATGAACTGCGAGATGGTTGCCTGTGGATCAAGGGTTCCAACAAACATTCCCACTGCTGGAGCTTCTTCTATGCGTTGTTCACACTTCGACCATAGATTTCGCCACCGTATAGCGTACTGAACCCATGTCTCGCCGGGTTTTACCCTGGCATTGATCAGTGCCGTCATCGGGGTACGCTCACTGGCACTTGCAAAGCGTTGGGTAAAGAGTAGCTCCATCTCCGCAAAGGTTTTTATAGAGTCGTTGGGAAGCTCAGAATACCATTCAAACGCCGTATCAGATAAACTTCCAACAAACTGGCGAAGCAAAAGCTTGTCGTCGCCGCCGGTATTACCGCAAAGCGCCCTGAACTGGGCCACATGTTGATGGGGATTGCCGGTCCCTTTGTAAACATGAAACTTGGGAATCGTGTAACCCGGCGGGTACTTGATTTGGTCATACCAGCCCGGATATGGCCGCCCCGTTTTCACGATCTGACCGGCTGCTTCAGTCGCCTGATGCACCCGTATTTGTTGGGCAATATATTCATCCAAATCAGCTTTTGATATGGTATCCTTTTTAGCGGCGGATAGAGCCGGTGGAGGATTCGATGTTTCTCCCCTATCATCTTCAAGAATGATCGGGGGATCCCCAGCAGGTGGATCTGGTTGAATCATCATACCCACCATATCCTGGGACAGGAGGGCCATTTTCTTTATGTTGGCTGCCTGTTCCGCAGCCTCTTTATCTTTCTTCTCTAGCACGCGCCGAAGGAATTCGGCGTCCGTTTCTTGTTCTTGACGTTCTTCTGAGGATGTTTCCGGGGTTTCTTTCGGCCCAGTGAGTGCCGCCATTGTGGTCATCATCTCCTGGAGCTTTTGTTGCTGCTCCTGAGCTTTGGTCACTGATCGGGTGAGCGGTCGGTGACCCGTAGATGTACGGCTTTCTTCTTTTCCAGAAGCCATATAAACCGTATGAACAATTATGCCCCCTGACTTGGGGCGTTTAGGTTCACCGCTTTCAAACTTTGTCAGTGTCATGGGAGCTTTTTCTGGCCTCTTCCTTTTATGGACCTTTGAGGTTGAAGGAGCCGTTGAAGCGGGCATTCTAGCATTTGTTGCCCCCTGCTGTTTAATGGGGCGGTTCTTGTCTTTTTCCACCTTCGCCCTTTTCTGGCGACGGAAGTGGTCTGAGTCAATCACGGAGTCTTGAACCCTCCGCCAAACTTTATAAATTTTTGACGACAGCCGTTGAGGGGGCTGTTCCTGCTTCGTCTCCGGAACTTTTTCCATGGGCGGAGGAGACCTTTTCAATGTAGCAACCGGAGAGTTCTTTCTCACCTTCCTCAGCAATTCGAAGCTGTTCCCAGTTGGAACAGCAGCGTTGACCTCCACCACTGGAGCAGGTGGGGTTAGCCCTGAGGGGGAGTTGCCCCCTGCTTTCCTTACCCGTTGCCAATGGCGACGTCGCGCACGACGAGCCGTTGGGATTGGCTCGGAAACCGAGATAGTTTCTTGTTGCCCCCTGTTTGAGTGTGGGGTAACTGCTGATGTCAGCCTATCAAAGACTGATGCCTTCTGACCAGCTGGGGGAGGAGTGGGAACCGTCAATCTTGTGAAGACCGACTCTCTGATGGGAGAAGCCGCTTTAACGACTTCCAAAGCAGCGGCCGTTGCCCTCTTTGGGACGGCCACTTTATAGTTCTGACCTAGCCTGGTGAAAACGGAGGCTGTCGGTTTAGTAGCAGGCGACCCGTTGACAGGGGTCGTGGTAGCAGTGAGCCGGTCAAATACCGACTTCTTGTTCGCTTCTGGTGCGGATATCGGCATAGAGAAGCTTGCAGGGGGGACCATGGTCCCGAAGAACAAGCCGGTGGTGGCTTGGGTCACCTGATCTACCGGCAGAGTAAGGAAGGAAGCTGCTTGGGGCCCATATGCTACACCTCCTGGTGAGGTGGAGCGTCCGTTGCAGCGGCACTTCGCGCAGTTGGTGCAGTTAGAATCCATGGATGCTTGAGTTCTGCGCCAGACAAAAGACCAAATCTTAGCAACTTGAAATCCGTAGGCAACCATTTAACAAACCGCGATTGGTTCGCGAAAACGACACACGAAGTGTGGAGTGGAAAGAGGAAAAGGTCCCACCGGGCGTGCCAGAATCTGTTCCCCTCCGAAAGGCGGCCCGGACTTCGCGTCCGTGACTGAGGTTCGGGGCAGATGCTATTTGGTTTTATCCGTTTATCTCTCCGAAGATGCCAAGTTGATTTATGGCACCGTGTATCGGAGGTTTAGACGGATGCGGCCGATGTAGCAGACTTCGTCAGATTCCCCCTCAGGATGAGGGGTTTTTGATTGTGGGGACGCTCTTCCCTGCAGGCGCAAGCCCCTGCAGTTAATTACGCTACCGCATCGCGGTAACAACTTTCTCCTTCTCCAGAATTTCACTTCGTGTCGTGTGTGTTTGTTTTGTTTGTGGTTGCCCGTGGATTGTATACGGAGACTGAGTAATGCCGTCGCCCGTAGGACGTGGATTAGTCCAAATTCGTATTTACTTAGATTTGGGTTTGGTGTTTTTTGGTTTAAGGATACATTAGTCGCGTTGCGGCTAAGATCAACTTAAACGTTCGTCAAGGATACGTTAGTCCTGTTTTGGACTAAGATCGACTTGACGTAGTGATTGATTTAATTGTCTGGCCGTCGGGACTCGTCACCTCTCTGACGTCATTGAGGGATTACAACGACAAGCGTCAGAGGAGTTCAGAGATGTACCCTTGAACCAAAGTTGATTTGGAGTTTTATTGTTTATTTAAATATCTAAGGACACATTAACCACATTTGGGGCTAAGATCAACTTAGACGGGACCGTTTAGATCCGGCAAAAGAGCGTTCGGGCTCGATTGCGCCAGTTTAAGGACGTGGTGGTCCATTATTAGTTTAGGGACGTTTCGGTCCGTCGCCAGTTTAAGGACGTAGTGGTCCATCATTAGTTTAAGGACGTTTCGGTCCGTCGCCAGTTTAAGGACGTAGTGGTCCATCGCCAGTTTAAGGACGTAGTGGTCCGATATTAGTTTAGGGACGTTTCGGTCCGATATTAGTTTAGGGACGTTTCGGTCCATTATTAGTTTATGGACATTTCGGTCCATTATTAGTTTAAGGACGTTTCGGTC
This sequence comes from Agapanthus africanus, assembly GCA_030015575.1. Lineage (NCBI taxonomy): Eukaryota > Viridiplantae > Streptophyta > Magnoliopsida > Asparagales > Amaryllidaceae > Agapanthus > Agapanthus africanus. Next base: position 99,309,739 of record CM057346.1, on the reverse strand, counting down.
CAACATTAGTTTATGGACATTTCGGTCCATTATTAGTTTAAGGACGTTTCGGTCCAACATTAGTTTTTGGACATTTCGGTCCACGAGTTTAAGGACCCCGCAGTCCATATCGATGTGTGGTCGTTGGGACCCGTCACCTCTTTGACGTCGTTGAGGAATTACAACGACGGATGTCAAAGGAGTTCGGAGATGTACCCTCGAACCGGATGTAAATTGATTTAAAAGAGCCATTTTGCTCAGTCAATTTAATTTAAGGACTTATGGCCAAAATTGGGCTAAGTCCAGTTGAAATGTCCAACATTTTATTTGCATTGCATTTTTTATTTAGGCTCTACCCACGAAAGATATAGAGTATCAGTTTCTTTTGGGCTCTGCCCATTTGCAAAGTATCTACTTTGTTTTGTTTGGGCTCTGCCCATTTATAAATGATGCAAAGCATCTGTTCTTGTTTGGGCTCTGCCCCTTAAAATAATGCATTTGCGCTTTGTTGAGCCTGTTAGGCCTTCTCTTAATCGGGCTTGGCCCTTTTTAATGCATCTGCGCTTTATTGAGCCTGTTAGGCCTTCTCTTAATTGGGCTTGGCCCTTTTTAATGCATCTGCGCTTTGCGCTAAGTAATGAGCGCAAGTCCATATGGTGGTGACACGTGTCGTGCTCTGATGAGCGCAAGCGCACTAGCGCAGTGCAATGCGCTGTTGCGCTGCTGACACGTGGCGCACTCTCAGCGAGTTGCGCCAATTCCAGAGAGCAAAGCTCTATCTTAAGGGCGCTTAGCGCAAGTGGTTTTATGGCCGACACGTGGCGCTCTCTTAAGAGCGCAGCGGCGCAACTTGGAAGTGCAAAGCACTAAGAATCTTTTTAGATTCCAGAAGGGAAGTGCAAAGCACTGTTTAAGTTCTTGATCTAAATTAGATCAAAGAAAAATAAATTTCTTCTTTATTCGAAGAACCAGAGGTTCGTAAAAGTGCAAAGCACTATTCTTTTATTTTTTTTATCGTTTTTAAAGAACCGAAGGTTCACAAGAAGTGCAAAGCACTGTTTTTTTTTTTATATAAAGATCATTGATCTTATATTTTTTTAGACTAATGGTCTTTTAGAAGGAATTTCTTCTAATCCATGAAGGTTCTTTACCTTTTTCTTGAAATTTTCTCGGAGTTCTTTCTGTTTAAAGTTCTTGAATTCTCAAGAAAAATCTCGACGCCTTTGAATTGAGGCCTAAGGTCCTTTTTATAGTGCTCACAAATTAGTTAAATTTGTTAAAGAGATCATCCTCTGAGTGATTTGGGGAATTTTCCCCACCGTTGGATCTTTGATCCAAGGGCTTCTGCTTTGCAGAAGAAAATCTTCTTGTTTCAACAAGAACAGAAAAGATTTCTTAAAAATCTTAATTTAGTTTGGCGCAGATTCCCCAGCGCGTGACACGTGTCACGCAGCGCAGAGCGCAGCGCAACTGCGCTAGCGCATCTGCGCTGACACGTGTTGCGCAGCGCAGAGCGCAGAGCGCTAGCGCAAAGGATCTGAAGCGTTGGTTCCTTTAAACAGAGCTTTGCTCTGATTGGGCGCGTCTTCTTGGGCGCAGCGCTGATACATCTGCGCCTGACACGTGGCGCGTTGCGCCTGAGACTTGAAGCGTTGCTTCAAAAGTTTAAATTTTGAATTCAAACAGAGCTTTGCTCTGATTGGGCGAAACAATCATGTACATGCTTCAGGTAACATTACAGATCACTATTACATGTTGATAGAGCCCATATGATTCATGCTTGACTACCAGCAGTATGATGGCGATCATATACGTGAGAGTTGAGTCGTCTATAAGCACATCTTTAAAGTGTCCCTAGTCGTAAGAGTTTCGAGACTGGGCATCGATACTCCAAGAGTAGAATAGTGTATACGGATCGAGACCCCGACGAGGGGCGGTGGCCGGTCTCACAAGCCATTGGTGTCGGTTGGTTCACCTAAGATGTATACAGGTGCTCATTGGGTTATGAGCACACCGGACGGACTCACCGGCAACATGCTAGTTGGTATTATACCTATTATCAGATAACAGTTCCCAGATGACATGTGTATAGGTTAGTCTATCGACCTGAGATCATCATTTGTCTCGTCTGAGTTCCCACCGTGTTTTGATTACTACCCTACCACGGTTCAAAGGAGTCGTGTAAACAGGTTTTAGTTGGTACAGTCCCGAGCCACATGGAGGCAGTGAGCGGATCGTTAGGGGATTCGTCTCTCCCGGTATATTGGGGGTTGATGTCGTGGTGTGCACGGGTGGCCATCACCAGAAATCCTCGGTCGGGGTAGACGAGAATTACTAATTCGGATCAGTAGTTTCTCAATTGGTAATAGGTTTCATACCGACACTAAATGTCAAATTTTTAGGGGTCTGACTTTATCCACCTCCCTAGACTCGATATGCGATACTCATAGACGAACGGACTGGACTGTACGGATATTGTCACTGTCAGGCTCAGTAGGGTTTCAGGATGAGTTTGCTCGTCAGCCTCCCTTTCAATCAATACCTGGATAGCCATTACGTACAGTTAGTGCCACTAACGTGCTTGTGGTTAAACCCACTGCCAGTGTATTGACGAGTCTTTAGAGTCCCACACAAAGGGTTTCCCTGGTTCGAGCGAAACGTTGTAGAGGCCGTATGGTTTTATGGCAGGGTTCGATCATATTCGTGCACTTGTGCACGAATCATGATCGGACGGATAATACTAGTGGGCTTTGGTTTTAGCCGGATCCTAGTATTATATTGTTGGATTACTTTCATCTCGTTGTATTCGTATTCAGTCGGAATACGGATACAGGTATGTATATACGGATGAGGGGTATTCTTGTGATTTGTTATGGGATTACTTTTAAAGATGCCATTTCTTTTCTTTGTTTTGTATTAAACATTTAAGGTTTTCTTTAAATGTTTAGTATTGTTTTGATGGAGAGTGTGAGTGCAAGTCTTGGCATGGTGCATTGATTGTGCTTATGACTCATGGTGTTGGGTCTTGTGTGGGTTTAGTGAGATATTTGTGTGCATGTGGCAGATCTTTTATGGTGCTAGTATTTTCTTTAGTTGCTCACCATTTCTCACAACACTCAACACAAGAAAGAAAAGAATAAAGAACATTTTCTTCATCTCTTTTTCTTTTAGCCAAAGTCTTGAGCTCACATTTTCCTTCATGGCTTCTTCTTCACCTCCATTCATACCCTCTCATGAGTTGAGAATCCATGGATGTTTTGAGACAAAGTATTCACACACTATCTCTACTTCATCTTGGGTATCTAGGCTAGAAAATTGGATGCCCGAGTTGCTTCGGTTTTGAAGTTGGAGCCCGTATTACTAATCCTCGACGTGGATCGTCTTCGACGAGGGATACCGGAGAACGAATTTGTTCGAAGAAGCCGCGATGAGCTAAGGACAGAGATTGAAGACCGAAGGACACGGATCGATCGGTTTAATCTCTTAAACTCCTTTATATATAACCAGTATAGGGTTAATGGTACGATCCGTCGATTAGGGTTCCGTTAGCGCCGGTTTTAAAAAGTTTTTGTTCCGCGTTTAGCCACAGATTGATGGCCAGGGCGCTGCCGTAACCCTACAAAGGTTGCATACGTCCTTACGGCTAAAGCCCTCCCGTTCCAGGTCTAAAATCCTCGGTCGTGGACATTGAGGTCCGTAAGACTTGGGATCTAGATTGCGCGAAAGCCAAGTGCCTCGTGCTGGCCTCCATGGATAATGAACATCAGAGGCAGCATGAGAAGATGGACTATACTTCCATCTTCTTCTATACTAAAGACTTATATGGAGATCAATCTTGTATCACAAGATACGAGATCTCAAAAAAATTATTTCAAGCGAGGTTAGATGTCGGATCATCTGTTGGGGACTACGTCCTAAAGATGATTACTCTCATCGAAGAGCTTGCGGACCTGGGAACTATGTTAGAGAATGAGTTGTTTACCGACTTAATTCTACAATCCCTTCCCCCACCTGTGCCCAATTCGTATTGAACTTCAATATGCAGAAGCTAGAAGTTACACTTCCTGAGCTCCTCAACATGTTGAGGGTGGCAGAGGGCACCTTGAAAAAAATCCAAGGAAACACCCGCTCTGTTTGTCGGGGAATCTTCTTCTGCTAAATCCAAGGCTAAGGTCAAGGGGAAGAAGAAGAAGGCCCCCACCAAACCGAGAGGAGGTGTGCAGAAGGTACAGGGTAAGGGAAAGGAAAAGATCGGGGAGCAGCCACAAAAGAAGAGTGCTTCTACTGTCGTAAGAAGGGACATTGGAAGAATGATTGCCGGGCTTTAAAAGCCAAGAATCAGGACACGAAGTAAGTTGTGGTTTCGGTTTAAGGTGTGTTTGTGATTTAAATCTGTTTCTTTATTAACTCTACTTCCTGGGTATTGGATACCGGATCAGGATATCACATCTGTAATTCTTTACAGGAGCTGAGAGGCCGTAGAGTTTTGAGGAAAGGTGATATGACTCTCAGGGTTGGCAACAGAACTAGTGTGGATGCTGTTGCAGTGGGAGAATATCACCTAGGATTGGTGAGTGGACATATTTTGTTGTTGCATAACTAATTTTTTGTACCCAGTCTGATGTGTAATATTATATCTGTATCTTTTTTATTTTATGAAGAATATAATTTTGCACTTGAAAGAAATGTTATAAACATTCACCTGAATCATGAAATGATTGGGTCGGGTACACTTAATAACGGAATATACATTCTCAATCAACATCAAGTTTTCAACGTCCAAAACACGCTAAAAAGAAAGACTCTAGAATCAAATCAAGCTTTCTTATGGTATTGTAGACTTGGTCATATTAATGAAACGCGATTGACTAAGTTACATAAAAATGGATATTTAGATCCGTTTGAGTATCAATAATATGCAACCTGTCAATCATGTTTCAAAGGAAAAATGATAAAAACTCCGTTCACTAGACACAGAGAAAGAGCTATTGAGCTCTTGGGACCCATACACAGCGACGTGTATGGGCCAATGTCTACGCATGTAAGAAGTGGTTATTCCTACTTCATTACTTTTACTGATAATTTCTCAAGGTATGGACATGTATTCTTGATGAAATATAAATACGAGGCCTTTGAGAAATTCTAGGAGTATAAGAATGAAGTGGAAAAGCAAATCGGCAAAAGTATCAAGATGCTCTGATCTGATCGGGGTGGTAAGTACTTAAGTGCCGAGTTCATGGAATATCTAAAAGAGAATTGAATTCTCTCTCAGCTTACTCCTCCATACACACCACAACACAACGGTGTATCAAAAAGACGGAATCACACCTTATTTGATATGGTGCATTCCATGATGAGTAATACCGAGTTGCCGCCATCATTTTCGGGTTATGTCATTGATTTGAAAAAGTGAGTCTTTGTTGTGTTGTAAATTACGGCAATAAATAACGGTGTCGCAATAGCTAGTTGATCGCATGCCAAAAGCGTGTCGGATATTTGAAAGTTCTAAAGTTTAACCGCGATCAAGACGGTGTCGCTTTGCAGCTAGCCGGTTGAGCACGGGTCGATCCACAGGGAGACGGAGCATTTTACGTTCTTGTTCTCACGAGTTAATGCGCGTAGGCGGAAAGTTCTTATCTACCCTAACTGTTATATGCAAAGTAAACTCTTGATAGGATAAGATAGGATAGCGTAAGTTAATGGATTCCGTATTCACGTACTTTGAGCCGAACTTAACCAATGAAGCTAGAGCAATCGGCAACAACGTGGATTAGGGTTCTTAAGCACGGTATTCGTGGAATCTGGCTTATTGACCCTTGTCCTTCCGTTCTTGTCTCTTGCTTTCGCCTCCGGCCAAACCGAACGCAACCGGTCGCGGTTAGGAATCACCGATACCTTGGTAGAGTAGGGTGCCTAACGGAACGCTTGCGTAACGTTTGGACAGAGTTCAAATGGAAAAGGCGGGAAAAGGAAATGGAAAACGAAACGTTAACTTACAATATCGGTTTCTTTTCCTAACAATATATATTCACAAACATCATATTAACAACACCATATTAACAACAACAAAAAAGAGCAAAAGAAGAGAGAAAAGAGAAGAAAGGAAAAAGCATTACAAGTAAGTAAAAGGGCATGAAATTAAAGTTGCAAGAAAGTAAAGCAAGGTAATAAATTGCATGAATGTAAAAGAGTAAGAAAGAAAAGTGCAAGAAAGAAACTACTAAGAACCATGGAACAAAACACAAGTCATGGGATCACTAACCAACGCTTAAACTTGCAAGCCCAATTAAGGGGTTGCAAGATCAAGAGAAGAGTAAAGAACTCATGTGAAATGAAGGCACACAAGAGAAGAGCTTTATTGATTCCATATAAAGATACATCCTTTGAGATTAAATACCAACCCTTAAACCTTCAAGCTCAATCAAGAGGTTGAAAGATCAAGAGAAGGCAAGGATCTCAAGGGGAAGCTATGTATAAGAACTAAAAAGAAAACAAAAGAGTTACAAAGTGTAAAATGAAAGATACAATATGGGACGAAGTGAGACCATGAACCCTTGCCCACTGCCTGCCATATATAGGCATAAAAGAAAATAAAATAAACAATAAAAATAGGGTTACGTGGCAGCAAGGAGGGGTCCACAGAAAGATGGCAGATTTGGGAGCAGGGGGGCCGGCGACCTCGGTTTGGGAGGCAATGTGCTCGGGTCAAATCCGAGCACATGGGCTCGTGCTTGCAGTGTAGGCTTGTGTGCACTCCAATATCACTCTGGTAATGTTTGCTTGGTCTAAAGTACCCTGGTTTGTCTGCAGAGAAATGGAGAGAAACTAGATGCCACACATCACATCCAAACTTTATGCCTTATTGCACTATTAATGCACATTACACCATGCCCACTTGTGCCATGATTCATGGCAGCCCCTACTAGGTCCATGTTCCAAGAGTTGTGTGCAACATGTATTGTGTTGGACCAAAAGTATGTGCACACACTTTATTTGCAAAATAACTCTTGGAATATTAGTCGGTTCTCCGTTCTGATTGTAGTGTCGGCTCACAATATATCCGTGATTCTGAATGTATTTCTTGTATTTTGTCACGGATACCTTTAATCTGTATTACTGAGCAAACACCGGTTAATAGTACCGATATATACAAAAAATGGATAAAGAATGGGCAGTATTAAAATGCAATATTCTGGTCTGAACAAATACCCCCAAACTTATCTTTTGCTCATCCCGAGCAAAACAAAATCCTAGCCTCACTTTCGCAGGGAACGCGATTGCACTGAGCGCGTGCAACAAACTGTTAAACCTCTAGGTGTCCCTGAGGGTTCTCAGCGGATTACACCCACAAAATCCCGTCAAGTTAGTTTCATAAGTTAACATCGATTCTACTCCTATAGTTTAGTATCTACGTTAGAAACTCTATCATCCTAAGTTAGAAATATCCAACCCTTATTTTTCACGCCTCCTATCTATTTAACATCGGATCCTATACGTTCCAAAATGTTTAGAAAGATGTTGGTATCTACTGAGTTTTCCTTCTAAAGTGCGGTCTCAAATCAGGGATTTTTATCAACTTTACAGAAAACATAAGTCTTATTCTTTATTTCTATCTTTCATCCAAACATCGATTGTATACCCCTACGTGTGTGTAAATTTGCACCCCTACACTCAAGAATTCAATTCAAGCTATAGTACCCTTGCCCTAATACCTAATACTACTTCTTTTCATTAATTATGGACGGTGTTGCTCACACACCTTTCATGCGAATATTAATGCTTCTTGAGACACTAACAGCCGATTACTAAATGTGTGAACTTAAAGCGTAAATAGCAGTTTCCAGGTCTTGACTTTATTTCCTTTTCTTTTTCTTTATTTTTCTTTTTCAAGACCGGATATATTTTTCAATGATGTTCTTTTGGTGGTTAGCTTTAAATACCGTTTTTTCTTTCATTCTAGATTTTCAGACAAAGAGTATTTCTAGGTATCCTCTACTATCCTAAGTTTCAAGGTGCGTGTAAGTGCAGTTTGTAGGGTATATACTTTCTAATTTTGGGCTCAAGAATAGAAACTATTTTTCAGACTTATCCTTCAGTAAAGTATCAATACTTTCCCTTCATCTTGACTTAACTCAAGAACTGAACTCAAGATTACCTATTTCTCAAAAAAAAACTGTAAGGACGTATACTTTCCAAAGTTAAACAGAATGGGGGTTATTTTTAGGGTTTGCAATTCCTAAGCCTAGGATTTAGTTATTTCTAACATATCAACTAAACTTTCGGAATAAAAATCTCAGTTACCCTATTAGCTAACTTGACGACAAAGTTTTTATATTTTTGGAAATTTTTTCGATTTTTATGGGTTTTCAAATATGTATGCAAATGCAAAATATACAAATGAATGCGAAGGAAAAAAGCTTACTGAGCACACCCCCAAACTTAAACTTGACAGTGTCCTCACTGTCAGGCTACACCAAGAGGGTCAAAATTGTCGGCGCTCCCAAAAACAAATTATATACAAAACAAAAAAGAAAACCAAAAATATATACAAAAAAAGAGTTCTCCCCAAACTTAAGTAAAACAGTGTTTCCACTGTTAAGCGTTAAAGTTCAGAGTTAGGGGGGAAAGAGAACAGCATCAAGCTATACAAGGCCATACACAGGCCAAAAGTGAGCACCAACCATTCAAAAATTCTATCTCTGTAGTGTGCTAGTTGGTGAAAGAATACGATGAGGAAAGAAATGTTGAATACGCGAGACCGTATGCGGGTAGAAGTGGTATATGGTCTCGGTATATGAGAAGAAGAATGGCGGAAGGGAAAAAGAAACGGAGTACGAACTTGAGGGTGAAAATGGAGTGAATAGATTAGCACAATTTGTGATGACCGATGTGTGAAAAGTGATTGTGCTAATCTATCAACTCGTCGAGAAATGGGGTCAAATCCTTCAAGATTCGTGAGAAACCATGGGTACGCCGAACTCGGTAAACCAGACATAGTAAATGAAAGTGATACGGTGTCTTGCAAGGTCGGAACGATGGAAATGGTGGAGGGAAGATATCGAGGAGGGGTATCAGGTAAAGGTTCAGGAGGGTGTACACAGTCAATGACAGGGACATGATGATTTGAAAATCCGACTCATCAAGCAAAACCGGTTCATCCTAAAAAATATCCTCAAAATTTTCCTCAAAATTCAGCACATCCATGCATTTATCCTCAAAATCCAGACACATATGGGGTTCGGGAAAAACATTTAATGACTCGGGATGATGAATTGGAGAGAAAAACTCAGCCAAATCTACGGGTTCATCATCCGAAATATTCCCAGCGTCAATATCCTCGATCAAGTGAAAATCAATATTCTCAGACACCTCAACAAAAGCATGGATATCAATCAATTCAGGTTCTAGAGTGGAGGTGTAGAGGTCAAAAGGATTTGGTGTGGTTTCACTTGACAGGGTCCTTTCACAATCCGGTAAATCAAACACTACAAAGTTACACAACTCATTAATCATTCTATCTTGAATTGATAAATTACTTGGGACACTCGATAGATATTCAAAACAGGAGTTGTGGGATTCAAGTTGAAACGGGTAGGTTTGATTTGGAAGAGTGTACAGCTCACTCTCTCCACTCAAATTCTCAGCCTGTCCTACCGCCTCATCATACATTGAAAAATGTGGAGCTAGTTGGAAACTAGCTACCGGGTCAGTAGGTTGTATGAGGGCGGCCATGGACGCATTCAAATCCATCATCTGTTGGCATGACGCTACCCTAAAGTCTTCCAATGACTGGTCCAGACTAGACATGGGTTGTAAAAGGGTTTCAGTAAGAGAGTCAAAGTTTGTTGGATGCTGGAAACTCCCAAAAGGCTGTTCAGAAGCTATGTCTAGGAAAGGTGCAAAAGTCGGGTAGAACTGGTAGGAATTGAATGGCTGGACAGGAGTAGGATTAACATTTGAATAAGGAGGTGAATGGAATTGTTGATCCCAAGAATTGGAAGTGGTGAAAGGAGTGAAAGATCGGTTACGGGATTGTTCAATATGTTCAGCGATGGACAAAAGACGACTTGCAAAAGGGGTATCAACATAAGAGGGTGGGGGAGGTTGAAAAGGTTGATACAAAGTGGATTGCGGAGTGCAAGTGTTTGTCCTAGACGCGTCTATGCGATCTTGCAAAGAAATTTTGGGCATGGAGGGGTCGTTCGAAATTCGGCCAAAGCAAGAACCGTAGGAAGTAATGTCTGGTTGTGGGTACCAAAGTTCGGCAAGAGTTTTTCGAGGTGGGGTACCCATGATATGAAGAGAGGAAGAAGAAGAAGAGAAAAGAATGTGGTTTTTTTTTATATATTTTATTAGTTAGTTATTAATAAAAGAATGAAATATACACACAAAAAGAATCTAGACAAAAATAATCACGACACAAAAATACCACGCACCTAATCGGTCTAGGGTTCACCTAAGCCAACTAGACCTGCTCAAGAACCTGATTGTCGAAGTAAAACTATGTCGAGAAACGGGTTCAAGATATACTGATCATGAGGCCAGGTAAGTGCAGAGATAAGGGGAGGTTTTCCGACGCTTTCGCGAAAATCCTTAATTAAATAACCCTTTCTCTTTTGGCAGTTTCGCCGTTAACACTTTCCTAGACACCCCGTAAACAATATACCGTTAAGCGGTGTTCTAAACACAGTTAACCTCACCTAGTGAGCGCGAAGTCCTTAAGGCTTAAAGTCTAATTTCTTTTAAAAATTTGTGTGGGTATACGTTATGTTCAAGTTCGTGATTTGTGGGCTACAGAAAAGGTGATGAAATCCTTTACCGTATGTTGTGGGTTTCGCTTGCCCTTAAGTCCGTATTAATGGATGCAATGCGCAAATTAATCAAAAAATTCTTTAAAGAATCAAACAATCTTTTTTTATGTTAAGCACAGCACAGCAAAAAATACGGGTTAGTCAATTTTTAGCGTTTGGAAGCGAACTTGCAAAGAATCCTGCAAAGAATAGTATATTGGATGCGTCGGATTTGAGAAGAAGGTGTTAACGAAGTACGTACCGATAAATTTTCGGGTTTAGAAACCCCCGTTGAATCAAATCCGGTAAGCTTGATAAGTTCGCTTGCGCGGGTCAAACTACCCGGATCTTTGGCACTGTACTTTGTAATCACCTTAGCTCGGAATGTACACTTTGCTCCCCACAATCGCCGTTCGCAAATCCGTAAAAATCTACAAATATCGGAAAAACGGATATTAGTGCGAAAAAGCGATACGAATGCCCAAATACCTGCACACTAAAATTTAAAACAAGCAAACAATAACAATAGGACAAAAACAGAATACTGGAGCACATGGGGAAAATTTGGAGGTAAACGGAGGCAGTACGGCCGGCGACGCCGGAATTTGAGGAGATGTCGCCGGATATCCTTGGGTGAATGGGCTCCAATCTTCTTCTGGGTTCACAGTGTTATACTAATGTCACACTGGTATTGTTTGGTTTTTTAGTTCAGAGCCAGAGTGCAAGCAGGTCAAATTCCAGAGAACAAAAAGATGTTAGTTTGTGTTAGTTTTTTGTTTGTTTTTGAAATTTTGAATTTTTTAGTTTGTTTTGAAAATAGGATTAGTTGTATAGATGAGATGTACAATGATTAACCCGAAATAACAAGAATTAAAACGTTACCGTTTCCCCGGCAACGGCGCCATTTGATCGCACGCCAAAAGCGTGTCGGATATTTGAAAGTTCTAAAGTTTAACCGCGATCAAGACGGTGTCGCTTTGCAGCTAGCCGGTTGAGCACGGGTCGATCCATAGGGAGACGGAGCGTTTTACATTCTTGTTCTCACGACTTAATGCACGTAGGCGGAAAGTTCTTATCTACCCTACATGTTATATGCAAAGTAAACGGTTGTTAGGATAAGATAGGATAGCGTAAGTTAATGGATTCGGTATTCACGTCCTTTGAGCCAAACTTAACCAATGAAGCTAGAGCAATCGGCAACAACGTGGATTAGGGTTCTTAAGCACGATATTTATGGAATCCGGCTTATTGACCCTTGTCCTTCCATTCTTGTCTCTTGCTTTCGCCTCCGGCCAAACCGAACGCAACCGGTCGCGGTTAGGAATCACCGATACCTTGGTAGGGTAGGGTGCTTAACGGAGCGCTTGCGTAACGTTTGGACGGAGTTCAAATGGAAAATGCGGGAAAAGGAAATGAAAAACGAAATGTTAACTTACAATATCGATTTCTTTTCCTAACAACACATATTCACAAATATCATATTAACAACAACAAAAAAGAGCAAAAGAAGAGAGAAAAGAGAAGAAAGGAAAAAGCATTACAAGTAAGTAAAGGGGCATGGAATTAAAGTTGCAAGAAATTAAAGCAAGGTAATAAATTGCATGAATGTAAAAGAGCAAGAAAGAAAAGTGCAAGAAAGAAACTACTAAGAATCATGGAACAAAACACAAGTCATGGGATCAATAACCAACCCTTAAACTTGCAAGCCCAATGAAGGGGTTGCAAGATCAAGAGAAGAGTAAAGAGCTCATGTGAAATGAAGGCACAAAAGAGAAGAGCTTTATTGATTCCATATGAAGATATAACTCTTGAGATCAAATACCAACCTTTAAACCTTCAAGCTCAATCAAGAGGTTGAAAGATCAAGAAAAGGCAAGGATCTCAAGGGGAAGCTATGTACAAGAACTAAAAAGAAAACAAAAGAGTTACAAAGTGTAAAATGAAAGATACAATATGAGACAAAGTGGGACCATGAACCCTTGCCCACTGCCTGCTATATATAGGCATAAAAGAAAAGAAAATAAACAATAAAAATAGGGCTACGTGGCGCAAGGAGGGGTCCACAGAAAGATGGCAGCATTTGGGAGCAGGGGGGCCGGCGACCTCGGTTTGGAAGGCAATGTGCTCGGGTCAAATCCGAGCACATGGGCTCGTGCTTGCAGTGTAGGCTTGTGTGCACTCCAATAGCACTCTGGTAATGTTTGTTTGGTCTAAAGTACCCTGGTTTGTCTGCAGAGAAATGGAGAGAAACTAGATGCCACACATCACATCCAAATTTTATGCATTTATTGCACCATCAATGCACATCACACCATGCCCACTTGTGCCATGATTCATGGCAGCCCCTACTAGGTCCATGTTCCAAGAGTTGTGTGCAACATGTATTATGTTGGACCAAAAGTATGTGCACACACTTTATTTGCAAAATAACTCTTGGAATATCGGTCGGTTCTCCGTTCTGATTGCAGTGTCGGCTCACAAATGATATATCCATGATTCTGAATTTATTTCTAGTATTTTATCACGGATACCTGTAATCTGTATTACTGAGCAAACACCGGTTAATAGTACCGATATATACAAAAAATAGATAATGAATGGGCGGTATTAAAATGCAATATTCTGGTCTGAACACTAGTCGATAGTGAGTACGGGTCTTCCACAGGAAAATGGTGAACTACTTATCTTATTTTAGACGAGTTGACAAAGAAAGATAAGATTTTGATTGTTTTATACTAAGAAGATTTGAAAAATTTATAAGAAAAGGGCTTGTAGGGTTTGTACAATTTATTAGTTAATGGATGGAGTTTTAAAAATAATTCTTTTTATCTTTTTATTATTTAATACTAGAGAAATAGCGATGAATGTGGATTAAGGTTCTTGTAGGGAATTAGGGTTTCCCTCTACTGACCCTTGTCTTTCCATTGATCCCTATTTATCTCAAGCCCTTAACAAAACGATTATTAACAAATCTCAAATCATGGTCGTGACTATCATGAATTGATAGCATGCCCGATAAGAGAGTTTGTTGGGTTTCTTAGCACCCTCACTATGTTTTCTAAGGCATCAAGCATGCAATTTTAAAAAACCTAGAATGCTAAGCAACCCGGAATGAGGATCTAACTAGAGAATTAAGGTTATAACTAACATGTAAACAACTTTACACTAAGTGAAATGAGAATACAACCTTTGTCGACCGGTGTTTCACTTTTAAAGCTCCGTGTAGTAGTCCCTTTTGCTCCAAGTAGTGGTGTCCCGGACTCTCCTTTGGTTCCACTAGGTGAAAGAAACGAGCTTGCTCAAGGATCTTCGAGGCCGAAGATGATCTACATCGAAAAATCTCTAACTCAAGCTACCTCTTCACTAATTGATAAACTAGTGAAAAAACAACCTATACTAAATGACTAGTTTGATATAGATTGGTAAAGTAGGAATTTTGCTCACTTTAGAATAATTTCTCTCTCTTTCTTTTCTTTTCTCACTCAAAACTAGAGAGCAAAATGGGGGAGATGAAGAAAATGAACAAGTGATCAACTCATGAACCATGGGTGAGAAAATATCATATATAACTCATGTAGAGACTTCACCATGGCTAAAGATAATGGTTAGTTTAATAAATATCTAAAGTAAAACAAAATTAGTGAACTAAGTTAATGGTTTCCACAAGCTTCTCCAAGCTTCAAGCCATGACTAATTTCCACCTAATTTTGTTTATCCCTAAATAAATAATTACCCACATTATCTTAAGTGTGGTGTGAGTCTCATACACCTATGTATAATGTATCATCAAGCATCATACAAAATAAATACATTAACATATATCATATATATATATTAAATGTATAATGAGAAAAGAAATTCTTAAGTGAGCTAATATTAGTTAATGTATATCAATATATCAGATATATAATTACATATTAAATTATTAAATCAATGCTTTATTTAATAACCCGGCTGTATCGCATACAACCGACTAATATCATTTATATGTATATCACATATAGCATATCATTGAATCAACACTTGATTCAACAATCCGGTTATATCACATATAACCTGTATCGCGAGATTGGAATATGTTATCATATACACGTATTAATCTCGGTCCCGCACATATCACATATGTGCCTTACTTCGTTTCGCATGAGTTAGGAAACCTCTGTGTAGGACTCTAGTGACTCGTCAATACGCCGGCAGTCGGTGATAATCATATCAGTCACCCACAAGCCATCAGCGGTACTAGCTGGACGTAACGGCTACCCGGGTATTGAGCGAACAAAAGATCAACAAGCAAGCTTGTCCATATTGTAACGACCATATTTTCTAATACCTAATAAAATATATTTTATTTATATTTCTACTATCAAATAATTATTTACATGTTTCTTTTATATAATAATAATTTTTAAAGTAGTGTTAATAATTTTCAAAGCAGTAAATATGATTAAAGGAAATTTCTAAAATCTATTTATTATTTTTATAGGCTTAAAATGTTTTAATAAAATTTTATAACGCCTTAAAATAATCTACATATTTTTATTATCAATTAAAATAATTAATTCGTAATTTAAAATATTTTAAAGACGAACTAGATATTATATAATTATTATAACTAGCTAACAATTTAGAAATAGATATACTAATTGTTTTTAGCCCAAAACTATTTTTATATTAAAGATAATAATAAAATATATTTTCTGGAATTTTTCCATAATTTTCCCGTATTTTTTACTATTTTTAACAAATTTTTCAAAGCCAAATCAATATTTTAAATAATCTGCTATTTTATTTATTTTTATTTAAAAATTTTAAAACCTTTTTAACCTGGACCGTTGGATCCAAGATCCAACGGCGGCGCCCATGCGGCGATCCGCACCCACGGCCACGGGCCAATTGCGTGGCGACGTGTGGCAAGGCGCGGATTGATGGGCGGCGTGTTCTCAGCCGTTGGATCTTAATCCAACGGTTGATATAAAGGGCGGCGGCGGCTAATGATGGCGTGAATCATCAGCAATCATTGGGCGCAGATTTTAAGGATTTTTAACAGATTTTTTTTGGATTTTCTTGAACGCTATAAATAGGCACCTTCAAACCTCAATTTCTCACACCACTGAACTCCAAAAATTCTGAAAAAAATACCGGCGCCTTCGTATCGACGACGCCGACGCTACGGCTCCATCCAATTGCCGAGGAAAAATCGGGGCATGGAGATATTAAGGATTTTATACACACCTACGTTTTCAGCTCTTCGGCATTTCCGACTCAAACAAAAGGTAGGATCCGCCTCTCTATCCTTTTCCTGTCACCTTCTTCTATCTCAATAAGCTAGTTCCAACTTCTAATTCTCAACCCCCATTTAAAATGGTGTTATAATATTTGTGCATACCCTTTTCCTTGTACCCTTAATCATGATAATGTTAACCCATAATTTAAAACGGTGTTTAAATTTCCTCTGTACACAATTATATTGCACACCCATAATACCTGGAATCTGATGTAACCCATGAATTGTCATTTCACCTCTGACATACCCATACTATAAAGATGATCTCGAAATAGGTTACTTCCACAAGATACCCTCGTTTAAATATTTTAAAGATATGTAAAATAAATATTTTAGATACAACATACGTATATTTTACTTACAAATATCTTTAAAACCCCTCAAATTTTTAAAGAAGAAAATATTATTTGAATAACGATATCTTTTCAAAAGGGAATATTTAGTATCTTTTAAAAGGTAATTTTTTAAAACCAATCTAAAATAAAGGAAAGGTTGTAGGTATCGATCGTTTATCTAAACCAGACTTTGTGATGTCTAGGCAAGTGTGTCTAAGACTAGTGGTAATTAATTAGGTCCACTACTTACGTAGTGGAGTACCTCCCACTTACCTGGCACTTACCTAACCACAATTGGCGGTGAAGAGGCGATTTGAGGACCTCATAACTTATCCTTTTGGAATATTAGGAGCAGTCTAGATTTTCAAATAAAAAGCCTTTTACAAAAGACTTTCAAATAAACACTACAACCTTGTATCAAAAGGATATTTTCTGTAAAACCTTATTCTTTTCCAAAATAATAAATATCCCAAATATCATGGTTTTTCTTAGAAGTAATAAACGATATTTAAACCTTATTATTTTAACTAAGCTTTTTCTGAAGAACACGAAGTACCTTACAAATTCTAGAAGATAAAACGAGTGGTTGTGGAAGGCCATATTAAATGAGATCAAATACTCTTCTAAAATTCCAGTTTATGACAACATGACATATACAAAACATGATACGGTTAGGGTTAGAATGCGTGGACCTAGGTATGGAATACTTTATGAAGATCCCTGCAGGCAGGGTGACCAGTCCAATATATGGGCGACTATATAAATATGAAGATCCCAATATTCCGGGTGATCGGTCCAATCTATGGGCGACTATATAAATATGAAGATCCCGATATTCCGGGTGACCAGTCCAATATATGGGCGACTACAAATATGAAGATCCCGATATTCCGGGTGACCAGTCCAATATATGGGCGACTATACAATATGGAAATTCCATGCCTAGAAGTATACGCACTAACTCTAATCCGTCCAAACCTTTATACTGAACCACGGGGATGGGTAGTTTGATTAGGCAAGGATAATTCGGAACTCGGATTCCCCTACTACTCGATCATGATCCCGAGAAGTGAAACGGTACATTTCACTTCCCCAGTTGTTGTTCCGTGGCCACAACGGAATAATCTCGAGTATCCGGACCCTTGTTTAACAAACTAATACAAACTATTACCTTCATCTACATATAACTTACAACATATATAACCTACTCATATTCACATATCCAATTTGTACATAACCTCATACCTTTATACACATGTACATCATATTCACTATACACACATGTTTATTTCTATACCCTTACTATCTTATGAGGCAATCATACCCGAGTATAACTCGCTGACGGACTTTCCTTTTCCTCCTCTATCTTTGGAATGTCCGTCAGATAAGAATGAGTATTACAGCGAAGATCAAGATGTGAAGCCAACTTATGAAGATTATGCAGACTGGACGATGGAAGATTATATAGTTTTAATTTCTGTTGTTGCCCACATGTTTAGGGCTTCTGTTTCTCCTTTGATGTAATTAAACTACTTAGTTTATTTTACTATTTCTTTTGGGATGTAATAAAGTTTGGTTAATGGAAATAAAATGCCTTTCGCTTTTATTATTTTTGTTTTGGTACACATTCTGCATAGTAAATATTTATACGCTTAACGTAACTGTATTGAATAGACCACCTTCAATACAGTTAGGTTGCGGACCTTGCTACGTCTTCCTTCTCCTTCTTTTGGGAAGCGGGGCGTGACAGGTTTTTGTGGTGGCCCATGCAGGTCCTCTTGTGTACTAAAATGAAACCATTAGCTGACTTATTATATTTGTGAATCTCATCCATCTATACCGATATCATAGTTTTCCTATGTCCCTTGTTCCTTCCTTGACATTCTGTACCCTGACCATGACCTTTCCTTCTGGTCATGGCAAATCTTTCCAACGAGGATGATATGTCCGATATTACCTTAAAGTTACATCTGAAGATTCAGAAGACGAAGTCGTAGACTCTCAGGCGGTTGTCCCCACAAGGTACCGTGGTAATGGTCGTGCTTTTCTTAGATCGAGGACCTATCACCACTTGTTGAACTCCCGTAACCGAGTTTAATAAGTCTTTTCCTTTTCTTTGGCCGAATATAACGATGTAAGGGCATGTCCTTACTTCCGGTTGTACTCTCCATATTGAAGTTGGATAATAAAATCTTAGTTTCTAGCAATAATCTTTCTTGTGTCTCTTGCTCTTCTTAGTCTCCCCTTGCATTAATTGTTGTTCTTCCATGCAAGTTATTATCTTGTCTCACCTCAGCCGTTTATAACCTAACCTATTCTAATCCTAATCATCAATGGCCGGACGACACTAACCGCAACAGAAGGGGAAATGGAGTCAATGAAGCCACTTCTCATCACGCAGCGATGCTATAAATGCTGCAAGGACTACTGGAACAACAGCAGCAGCAGGCGGCTGCCTACATCAAGAGCTGCGCGAGAGTAGGCAGCAACAAGCAGAAGTTTTTAAGCAGGCACTAACCCCAGTTCCACAAGGTGCGGCGGGAGTGAAACAGTTCAGATCACTCCACCTTAAGACTTTTTCATGGAAGGAAACTCCTTTAGAAGCTGAAGAATGGCTTAGGGAACAGTCAATGATCTCAGTGCCGCCAAATCCCGAAGGACGCATGGGTGAACATCGCTAAGCTACAACTTACGGATAATGCCAAGATATGGTGGGAGGCAGAGGAAAGTAGATCGAAGGAGCCCATCGACTGGGAAAGGTTCAAACAGCATTTTGATACCCAGTACTTTCCAGTCGTGGCACACCTAAAAATGAAACGGGAGTTTGTACAATTCCAATAGGGAAGTATGTGGGATAAATCGGTGGACGAGTACGCTTCGGAGTTCGCGAGATTAAGTCGGTTCGTGCATCATCTGGTGGCAACCCCAGAACTTTATGCTAAGAGATTCCGACAAGGATTGGACCCGAAGACACAGTCCTCCATGTCTCCTGCTACCTTATCAACTTATGATGAAATTTTAAAGGCGGCACGAAACTTTGAAGACCTTCAGAGACGCATAAGGAAGGATGACCGATTGACTGGCATTAAGAGACCAGCCAATCAAGTTCTTGAAGGATCATCTTCCAGATTCAACGGGAGAAAACAACCTATGAGACCAGCAGTACCAACTATCTTCGGAAAAACAGCCGTTGTATGCAACCATTGTGGTAGGACCGGACACTACATGAGAGACTTTCCATGCATCAAGTGATACACCAACTCGCGGGAGCGACACATGCAGCAAAGAGGATTCCTGGTAGCGTTACTGATTTTCGTGCCTAGTAGTGGCTACTCCTTTGAAAATTTCAAGTATGAAATTATTCTAAGGAGGGTAGATCGTAACTATCACAAGCATTCTTGAAATTCTTAGCAAACCCAGAAGTTTAAACATCCACAACGACTTTCGGAGGAGTGACTTGGTGATGTGATGTATCAGCGCGGCGATATAGTTGCATATGCGTCAAGATAACTAACAATTTATGGATGCAACTATTCCTATCCAGAATCAGAACCGACGATGGTAAATGTTCATCTTGAAGACATAGAAACACTACTTTAAGGAGAACTTGGGAACACGGATGGTTGAAACACATGAAGCGGATGAGAGAGGTCAAGTTTTATATGGGAGAAGTACCGATCGATTGGTAAGACCCTGAAGATGGAGAATTTATAAGATAATAGTAGAAAAAGTGGAAATGGTGATACAATGCAGCGAGCGAAGAAAGCTCAGCTCACGACTCATTTTGCGTTTAATATCTTGGAAGAAGACGGTGGGTTTATGTATAGCTTACTTTTGCTACTTTCGTTAGAGGAAACTCTAGTCATACTTTTGGTCGTTCCGAGATTATGGAAAGATTAGCATAACCTACGAGCAGCAACCGGTCGGAATACTAGAATGATGAAACCTTGAGCGATAAGACAATCCAGCTGGCTAGAGCTGTATGAAGGAAGAACTACTAGGCAGACATACACGGAAGCGAGGAAACGGGATGAGAGTGCGAGACCAAAATATTTAACCGCGATAATCTCTTCTTAGTGATTTCTTTCTTTCCTTGACCTATCTTCTGAAATTTCGAGGACGGAATTATTTTAAGGAGGGTAGATTGTAACGACCATGTTTTCTAATACCTAATAAAATATATTTTATTTATATTTCTACTATCAAATAATTATTTACATGTTTCTTTTATATAATAATAATTTTTAAAGTAGTGTTAATAATTTTCAAAGCAGTAAATATGATTAAAGGAAATTTCTAAAATCTATTTATTATTTTTATAGGCTTAAAATGAATAAAATTTTATAACGCCTTAAAATAATCTACATATTTTTATTATCAATTAAAATAATTAATTCGTAATTTAAAATATTTTAAAGATGAACTAGATATTATATAATTATTATAACTAGCTAACAATTTAGAAATAGATATACTAATTGTTTTTAGCCCAAAACTATTTTTATATTAAAGATAATAATAAAATATATTTTCTGGAATTTTTCCATAATTTTCCCATATTTTTTACTATTTTTAACAAATTTTTCAAAGCCAAATCAATATTTTAAATAATCTGCTATTTTATTTATTTTTATTTTAAAATTTTAAAATCTTTTTAACCTGGACCGTTGGATCCAAGATCCAACGGCCCAGAGCTCTGCGGCGGCGCCCACGTGGCGATCCGCACCCACGGCCACGGGCCAATTGCGTGGCGACGCGTGGCAAGGCGCGGATTGATGGGCGGCGTGATCTCAACCGTTGGATCTCAATCCAACGCCTGATATAAAGGGCGGCGGCGGCTAATGATGGCGTGAATCATCAGCAATCATTGGGCGCAGATTTTGAGGATTTTTAACAGATTTTTTTTGGATTTTCTTGAACGCTATAAATAGGCACCTTCAAACCTCAATTTCTCACACCACCGAACTCCAAAAATTCTGAAAAAAATACAGGTGCCTTCGTATCGACGACGCCGACGCTACGGATCCATCCAATCTCCGAGGAAAAATCGGGGCACAGAGATATTAAGGATTTTTTACACACCTACGTTTTCAGCTCTTCGGCATTTCCGACTCAAACAAAAGGTAGGATCCGTCTCTCTCTCCTTTTCCTGTCAGCTTCTTCTATCTCAATAACCTAGTTCCAACTTCTAATTCTCAACCCCCATTTAAAATGGTGTTATAATATTTGTGCATACCCTTTTCCTTGTACCCTTAATCATGATAATGTTAACCCATATTTTAAAACGGTGTTTAAATTTCCTCTGTACACAATTATATTGCACACCCATAATACCTGGAATCTGATGTAACCCATGAATTGTCATTTCACCTCTGACATACCCATACTATAAAAATGATCTCGAAATAGGTTACTTCCACAAGATACCCTTGTTTAAATATTTTAAAGATATGTAAAATAAATATTTTAGATACAGCATACGTATATTTTACTTACAAATATCTTTAAAACCCCTCAAATTTTTAAAGAAGAAAATATTATTTGAATAACGATATCTTTTCAAAAGGGAATATTTAGTATCTTCTAAAAGGTAATTTTTTTAAAACCAATCTAAAATAAAGGAAAGGTTGTAGGCATCGATCGTTTATCTAAACCAGACTTTGTGATGTCTAGGCAAGTATGTCTAAGGCTAGTGGTTATTAATTAGGCCCACTACTTACGTAGTGGAGTACCTTCCCACTTACCTGGCACTTACCTAACCACAATTGGCGGTGAAGAGGCGATTTGAGGACCTCATAACTTATCCTTTTGGAATATTAGGAGCAGTCTAGATTTTCAAATAAAAAGCCTTTTACAAAATATTTTCAAATAAACACCACAACCTTGTATCAAAAGGATATTTTCTGTAGAACCTTATTCTTTTCCAAAATAATAAATATCCAAAATATCATGGTTTTTCTTAGAAGTAATAAACGATATTTAAACCTTATTATTTTAACTAATCTTTTTCTGAAGAACACGAAGTACTTTACAAATTCTAGAAGATAAAACGAGTGGTTGTGGAAGGCCATATTAAATGATATCAAATACTCTTCTAAAATTCCAGTTTATGACAACATGACATATACAAAATATGATACGATTAGGGTTAGAATGCGCAGACCTAGGTATGGAATACTTATGAAGATCCCTGCAGGCAGGGTGACCAGTCCAATATATGGGCGACTATATAAATATGAAGATCCCGATATTCCGGATGACCGGTCCAATATATGGGCGACTATATAAATATGAAGATCCCGATATTCCGGGTGACCAGTCCAATATATGGGCGACTACAAATATGAAGATCCCGATATTCCGGATGACCAGTCCAATATATGGGCGACTATACAATATAGAAATTCCATGCCTAGAAGTATACGCACTAACTCTAATCTGTCCAAACCTTTATACTGAACCACGGGGATGGGTAGTTTGATTAGGTAAGGATAATTCGGAACTCGGATTCCCCTACTACTCGATCATGATCCCGGGAAGTGAAACGGTACATTTCACTTCCCCAGTTGTTGTTCCATGGCCACAACGGAATAATCTCGAGTATCCGGACCCTTGTTTAACAAACTAATACAAACTATTACCTTCATCTATATATAACTTACAACATATATAACCTACTCATATTCACATATCCAATTTGTACATAACCTCATACCTTTATACACATGTACATCATATTCACTATACACACATGTTTATTTCTATACCCTTACTATCTTATGAGGCAATCCTACCCGAGTATAACTCGCTGACGGACTTTTCTTTTCCTCCTCTATCTTTGGAATGTCCGTCGGATAAGAATGAGCATTACAGCGAAGATCAAGATGTGAAGCCAACTTATGAAGATTATGCAGACTGGACGATGGAAGATTAGATAGTTTTAATTTCTGTTGTTGCCCACATGTTTAGGGCTTCTGTTTCTCCTTTGATGTAATTAAACTACTTAGTTTATTTTACTATTTCTTTTGGGATGTAATAAAGTTTGGTTAATGGAAATAAAATGCCTTTCGTTTTTATTATTTTTGTTTTGGCACACATCCTGCATAGTAAATATTTATACGCTTAACGTAACTGTATTGAATAGACCACCTTCAATACAGTTAGGTTGCGGACCTTACCACGTCTTCCTTCTCCTTCTTTTGGGAAGCGGGGCGTGACACATACTCCTGTGAATCCAACAGCAACACTACCGTACAGTCCGGTCTCTTCGTCTGATATGTCGCATATCTAGTCTAGGAGTAGTAAACGTCAGACCCCAGTAACTTGATAAGTTATGCCGATGTGAGGCTCATAACGGGTCGAGAAACTACTGATAACACTTACCAGTAAATCTCCATATCAGCCCTGGCCAGAGACTTCCTGTTATGGCCAATCGAGCACAGCGCAATATCAACTCCCAATACCGGGAGAGACGAATCCCCTCCTATCGCTCATTGCCTCCATATGACTCGGGACTGTACCCAAAAGCCACCGTTTTGCGTGCTCTCTTGAATGTGGTAATGTGGAAATCAAAGCATAGTGGGAATCACACAAGACTCTATGACGATCTCGGGTCTACAGACTAACCTGTACCAGTATCACCAGAGAACTGCTATCTGACGTTAGGTATAATACCATCTAGGAGTTCTCGGCGAGTCCTGTTCAGTATACCCAGTCTCCACTGAGCACCCGTATACCATCTTTGATGTCAAACACTAATGGATATGGGATCATCCATCGCCCATCAATGGGTCAAGAAACGTATACGCTAGTCTACTCTGGAATATCGATGCCCCGTCTCGATACACCCTCGGCTAGGAACAATTAAAGGATGTACTTGTGGACTACCCTGGCCCTACTAGTATGATCTGCATCATAATTCTGATAGTCAAGTATACATCTTAAGGGCTTTATCAATATGTGAGAGCAAGACAGTATCACAATACTAGTCTACATGTTAAGATAAAGAGTAACCGGATAGCATACTATCATGTCGAGTAAGAAAGTCCTCCATATATATGTCCAAGCATCCATTGTAATATACAATCATGTACAACAATAGCCTCTAGGGCATATATACAACTAACAGAGTTAATATTCATTTTGCTAAAGTTTATAAAAATTAAAACTTTAAAAAGAATTGAAGAGATATTGTTCATTTATTATTCTATCCTACCCTACAAACCCTAACAAGCGAGAATTTACTCGCTCATTAGGATAAACAAAGTAAAAGAAAGGTTGAAGATGAATGAACCTATAAAAAAATACAGAAATTAAAACCGTGGAAAGTAAATGCAGAAATTAATTGCGGAAAGTAAATACAGAAAGTAAATGTAACAAAATTAAAAGAAAAAACTATCTTTTATTGAATAAACTATTGCATCACAGAAGTTGCTCGCTGAAAAACCAAATTACAAAACCCTAGTTTTCTCTAGATTACTTGATCGGTAGATCAGTCGATTAATAGTTTGATAGCCCTTGGTCCTTTTATAGGCTCTGAAACTTGAAACTCTAGACGTCAGATTGAAGTGTGTGGAAAAACGATCAAGCCCCTGATGTTTCATATCCTACAGCCACAGAATGATCGCCGCCCCTTACCTTCGTTAGCCATGGATCCGCCGCCCTCTGGTGGAGTTGAGTCTCCAGATTCTTCGTGCCTTCTTCTCTCGATATTTGGAGATCATTCTGATAAAAATATTATGAAAATATTGTCTTTTCTCTGCCGTTGCGAGAATCTTCAATTTTCTCCTAATATTCGGCAGATTTGGTTTGGTAATTCTATTTGATGTGGATCTTCTACTTGTATTTTAGACCTGAACTGATCTATTATAATACCTGTACAATATCTCAAATCAAATTGTTAGCAGCATTTGTTTTATTTGAGATAATATTCCAACAAATTAATTGATATGATATCTTAATAATATTGGTTAGAATATTTGATATGATATGCATATTTTAATAATAAATAATCTCATAGATATTTTATTTAAATATGATATCCATATATTTTCCAATTATATTAATTATAAATTAAGAAACATATGACAATAATTTTTTTACAAATAAACTTATATATGTTCTTAATTTACAGATAATACCTTTTAGTAATTAATAGTAATAAGGAAAATGTCCATAAAAATGTGTAGTAAATTTGACAGATCAAATACTCCCAAACCTGTCTTTAATCATCCCGAGCAAATTATTCTATTTTCAAAAAGAAAAAGAAAAACCTAGCACACTTTCGTAGGCAACATGATTGCACTTAGCTTGTGCAACAAGTCTTTAAATCTCTAAGTGTCCCTAGTAAGAGGAGTGTTGTCTCCTGAGGGTTTTCAGCGGATTATACCCACAAAATCCTAAAAATTTAGAAAATAAAGGAAAGAAAACGAAAATTACATGCAAAGATAAGGAACATATAAAAGAAAAAACTTGAAAATAAGAGTTTTAAACTATACTAACTTTTTAGTTGTCATGAGCCCTATCTTAATGGTCTTGAAAAGATGTCAGAAATCACATCATCTCTCAATAAAACATTGTCTTTAGTCTTCCTCCCTGCCTTTCCTCCAAATATCGATCATATACCCTTACGTGTGTGTAAAAGTCATCCCTACACTTGGAGAATTCAATTCAAGCTATCATAACATTTATCCATATTCCTTAGTACCTTTTAGTTGATGACGTTTTAGATGGATTTGCTCACACATTCTTCATGCAACCGTTAATACTTCTTGAGACACTAACAAATCGATTATCGAATGTGCGCACTTATTAATGCGTAATTAACAATATCCTAGTCTTGCAATATCTAAGGCTTAGCAGTGATGATTAGTCTGAAATATTGTATATTTGAATGATTATTTTCCCCACTATTGTTAAGTTCTAAAAGGTGTTTATTGTAATTATAGAATATATGAGGGTTTATGTGTAAAATTTTATTATCATATGTTTCTACATTATAATTAACATAATGAGGGAAAATATATTAATATAATATTTATATAAAATATTAGTAATTAAAATATGTATATCATATCAAATATTTCTAATCAATATTCTTAACATATAATATCATATAAAATGGTTAGAATAATATCTCAAAAATACCAAATACTATTAACACTTTGATTTGAGATATTGTGCAGATTAGCTCAGGTCTGGAGATCCGAGATGCTGGAATCAAATCTGCCGAAATATGGAAGCAAATCGTAAGATTTAGGAATGGCAAAGACTCAGAGTATTATTCTCAGAATCCAGGTATCGAAGAGGTCTCCACATGTCAATAAGAGTGAGCAGAAAAAATACCAAACCCTAATCCCACTACATTGTCGCGGAAGGGCAGCCAAATGCATGTATTTGCGGCGGATCCACGGCATATCTAGGGTTGTTTGATGAAATATTTTAGTGATTGGACCTTATCAATGTATATTCACAAATGGGTATCTAGGGTTTCTAGTTTCTATGATTATAAATAGGACCGAGAGCTTCACATCTAAAATGATCAAACCGAAGAGATCAAGAGGTCCAAAGCGATCCACGCATCCATGTGATCATCAGCTAGTCATCTACCTTTAACAAGAGAGAGAGAGAGAGAGAGCGAGAGCAAAAACTAGGGTTCTTTGTAATCTACTTTCAAAAAGAAGAGTTGTATGCAATAGTTGATTAATAAAGATAGATCTTAGTTTATTTCTTTTCGCATTTACTTTCTGCACTTACTTTCTACATTTTAATCATGCTTTCATTCTTCTTCATCTTTTCTTCTAAATCTCAAACCATGAGCGAGTAATTCCTAACTTGCTAGGGTTCGTAAGCTAGGGTAGATCAATGGATGATAAAATCATTTAACTTCTTTTATATATTTTAAAGTTTATAAATTTTAGCAAAATAAATATTAATATTCTTATCGGGCGTGCTACCAATCTATTGCTAGTCACGACCACGATTCGAGATCTATTCAACACTTGTTTTGTTAAGGGCCATACATGAATAGAGTGGACAAGGGTTAAGAGTGGGGAAACCCTAGTTTCTTCCAAAAGAATTCTAATCTACATTCATCACTATCGATATATTTTTAAACTATTAAAAGATAAAAGGTTTCATTTTTAATTATTCATCCATTACTATTAAGTCCGTTGAACTCTACAAGTTTCTTCTTCATAAATCTTACATTCATAATATATCCGTAACTACAACCAATCATCCTTCTTCCATCAACTCCTCTAAAGAAAGAAAAAGGTTCACGTTTCCCTGCCG
The DNA here is from genome assembly GCA_030015575.1 of Agapanthus africanus. NCBI lineage: Eukaryota > Viridiplantae > Streptophyta > Magnoliopsida > Asparagales > Amaryllidaceae > Agapanthus > Agapanthus africanus. Next base: position 99,282,059 of record CM057346.1, on the reverse strand, counting down.
ACGACCCGTACTCATCGCGGCTAGCTACTAGCGACACCGTCCTGATTGCGGTTATTTTATTTACAACACTTTTTAGCACATCAATCAAATGGCGCCATTGCCGGGAAAACGGCCGTAATTGTTTTTTGCTATTCGGGTTGAATTCTTAAATCCGGCAACCATAAAAAAATTTCAAAACCGCATCTTGTGAATTTAACGATTATTGTGCGAGTTTTGCAAAGGAATCTGGAGTAACTGGAGCAAGGAATCAGAAATTCAGTGACTTTCAAAATAATCCAGAGGAGCAGAGGAGAGCACTAAATAAAAATTATCAAGAGGTCCCTCCATAGTGCGGCGGAACCGCGGCAGAAGTGGGCACTTGGCCGCAGAACGGCGGCGGAAGTGAGGAGTTTGGCCCCCAAAATCTTCAGGTAAATTTCTAATATCTTTCTCTCTCCTCTAAGATCCAATAATCTAATTTTTACTGCAGGTTTCTTTGCAAATATCGCCGCTAAAAATCTTTTTGCGTGTTTTGGATTTTGTTTTTTTTGCATATCTAAAACGGATATTAAGGGGAAATAAACCCAAATTCAGATTAGGTGGGGATTTCATCACCCTTCTTAAACCCCACAAATCACAAACGTGCATACGCATAACCCTACATTAATTAAAAAAATATCTAGACCTAACCTCTAAGGACATTCATGCTCAATTAGGACAGAGAAAGGTCGTGGGTAATCTATCGCTTATCCGCATTTCTCTTGTGGTGTCTAGACAAGTGTGACTAAGAAAAGTTGTTACTTAATTAGGTCCGTTATTTCGGTGATTCGTATAGCGGATACCTCCCACTCACCTGGCACTTATCTGGCCACAAGAGTGATAAAGAGGTGGTGGAGGATTGATCCTGCGATTTGTTCTTTGGAAGTCTAGGAGCGGTCTAGTAACTTGACCTAGGAAACCCTAGTTCTAGGGGTTGATTGTGCATTTTGTGATTTGTCGAGTCAAGCCTTAAGTCCGACTATTTTTCAAAGCAAAACAATTTCCAGAATCCAAAAAGAGCTTAAATCTTTCTTCTAATGGGTAACCCAAACAGACGAACTCTTGCTGAGCTTTGCTATCCAGAACCAAATATATCTTATTTTCATTACTGTTTCAGTACAAAATCCAACTCTACCATGTCTTTAAGAGATATGATAGAGTAAGCGGAAAAGAACAGTTGGATACCTCACTCAAGGTCCTATCAACCACATTAAAATTCCACATCTTCTTATATTGATAATCCGTTTAAAACGAGTGAGGGAACTTCGAAACGTATGTCCATCGCTGAGCATATTGCGAAGGCTGAAAGCCAAAGTTTCAATCCTTTAACTAATCCAAAACCATTAGGACAACAAACACCATCATTTACATATGAAAATATTGATACTCGTTTTAAGGGCAAATATGACATCTTTTACCATTACTGAACAAATAGCAATTTCCAGTCGCCAACTAATCAACCAATCTTAATATTCTTCATATCACAATATTGATCCTAATCCTGGTTATGAAACTTGGGTTCACCCTTCTAATTCTTATCCACAGTACCAAACCTTTACATGCTCTCATGTTGTTACTTATCTTGAGGCTAATGGGACAAATTAGAAACGCATGTCGATTGCGGAACACATTGAACTCGTCCATAGCTAACAAGTAAGGGCATCTCTTCTTAACATTTCTCTTCAGGCTAATGTGGCAAATCATAAACGGATGTCGGTTGCTGAACACGTTGAACTTCCCCGTAGCTAACAATTAGACACTTCCCAACCATACTCATCTTCTTCACCTTATCTAGACAGTGCTTCTGAAAATGAATTAGAAAGTTCCACGGTTCAAAGAGAATCCTTTATTGGAACTTCTTCACAACCCATGTCTAGTTTTGAAGTAGAGTTGGAATTGAGTAGTGACAAAGAACAAGAGATCCCTCAAAGTAAAACCAAAACCAATTCTTTTGATTTCGACACCTTCTATCCTGCACCCCAACCGAATATATTCGATGTTCAACTGCTTTATAGTCTAAGTAATGAAGTGTCCGAGAATAATATGTTTGACTTTGCTAATAGTGAGTGTAAAAGAGAGCTCGACACCATTTCAAATCAAACCGATCCTTATTCGACCACACTTGATATTTCAAACCTTCCAACTCCATCAAGTGAACCAGACGATTTATCGAATAAGAATACCTATTCTTTTGATTTGACTGAAGGTGTTAGTGAGGGCGGTGATGAGAATCTCATTGAAGATGAACCCGTTATGTTGGATGAGTTGGATTCTCTTACCCATCATGTCCCTTCTATTGAATACGAATATCTTCCTGTATAATTAACCGATCCTATTCTTACCACCGACCTATCCGAAAAGCAAAACGATAGTCACCCTTCGCCTCCCACATCTTGTTCAATAATGCTCGACACCCAAATTTGTTTACCCATATCATCCCCCACTTTGTTTGGTTCTTCTAATATTCTTTCAACTCCACCGAGTTTTGATGAATCACACTCCGATATTTCGAGTTCTATGATTCTTGAAAGATCGCTCTATTTAGACTATTTTGAGGAGGAGGGAGACAATCATTTCGAATCTCCCACCTCTATAATTTCTGACCAATCGAGTGTTTTGAATCTTGGTGCGCTTAAGACTGACCTTGGAACTTTCAACCGTCCTAGTGAATCTGCATATTCCATCAATATAGATGATGAAATTATTACTCGAACCATTGATAAAAGTTTTGAAGACATTTTCATCGAAGAACTCGCATTCCTAAAAGACATGGATGTTATGATGATTCAACCTCCACCCGAAGAAATTGAACCACCACCTTTTCTTCTTATCAAGTACGAGAATGTAAATATCCCACTCATTCCTAATCATTCACATTCTCATTTTCTTCCACCATTACTGTTTCGTCTTTACCAACCGAGACGTAAACCCGATCGATTACGCCTATTATCTCCCCACTTCTTCACATCTATGATTTTCTACCAACCATGTTGTTATATCGATAAAATCTTCGAATGTTTGGTGTTGACTTTTGGTCTTTCTAAAGTTTTGCATAGACCAATAACTTTACCCCCCCTTATAATTTTAAATGCTTAATACTATTTTACTCAAGTTTGGTGGGGGGGAGAAAATATTTTGGCTCTTGAAAGAAAACAATTTTTTACAAAATTGTGAGCCAAAAATAAGTTTGGGGGAGGTTTTCACTGTCATTATTTCTTGTCACCGTTACTAACTTTTCCTTCCAAATCTACAGGTTTTAAGCTTAACAGATGATATCAGTGAGGACACTGCTGCAAATAGTTTTGGGGGAGGTTTATGCTTATTCACGCATCATTCTTTGCATTATACTAAATAAAAGCACAAATTTTTTTTTGATAATGAAAGTTAGAAAGTGAAAAATACATGTGAAAGATAGGAAGAGGTTTACGAAAAGCAAGAAAATTAGATGTTTTATAACGAAACTAGTAATAGGTAGTCATGAGCTGTTGTCCCAAGGGTTAGTAAGATGAAGGGAATCACTAATCTGAGGATAGAAATAAGTCTGAAAAATAGTCCCTATTCTTGAGTCCAAACATCTAAACGTTGATACCCTATTATACGCACTTGCACACATCTTGAAACTTAGGATAGTAGAGAATACCTTGAAATGCTCTTGTTTAAAAGCCTTAGTCTGAAGGAAAATAAATACATAAACAAAAATATAAATGAAAAAATGGTGAAGAAAAATGAACACTGGTTTTGTAATTACTTAAGGCAGCATAAAAAAATATAACGTGGGTGCCTTATCACCTAGTGCCTTAGACCAACTGGTTTGGGAGCCACTGCTAAGTCTCAGGTGTTGCAAAACGAGGCTATTGCTAATTACGTCTAAAAGAGTGAGCATATTTGGTAATCGGTTGGTTAGTACCTCAAGAAGTATTAACGGTCACATGAAAAATGTGTGAGCAATTTCATCTCTAAAAAATTCACCGACTAAAAAGTACTAAGGAAGATGGACAAGAGTATGATAGCTTGAATTGAATTCTCTAAGTGTAGGGATGTCTTTTACACACATGTAAGGGTATATGATCGATATTTGGAAGAAAGGCAGGGAGGAAGTCTAAAGGCGAAGTTTTATTGAGAGATGATATGATTTCTGATATCTTTTCATGACTATTAAGATAGGGCTCATGACTACTAAAAAGCTAATGTAGTTTGAAACTCTTATTTTTAAGTTCTTCCTTTTATATGTTCTTTATCTTTATATGTAACTTTCATCATCTAGTTTTTATTATGGGATTTTGTGGTTGTAATCCGCTAAAAACCCTCAGGAGACAACACTCCTCCTACTAGGGACACCTAGAGATTTAAAGGCTTATTGCACGTGCTCAGTGCAATCGTGTTGCCTACGAAAGTGTGCTAGATTTTTCTCTTTCTTCTTCTCTTTAATAACTAGTTTGCTCGGGATGATCAAAATTAAGTTTGGGGTTATTTGATTAGTCTGAAATATTGCACATTTGAATGATTATTTCCCCCCACTATTGTTAAGTTCTAAAAAGGTGTTTATTGTAATTATAGAACATATGAGGGTTTATGTGTAAAAAGTTTATTATCATATGTTTCTACATTATAATTAACATAATGAGGGAAAATATATTAATATAATATTTATATAAAATATTAGTAATTAAAATATGCATATCATATCAAATATTTCTAATCAATATTCTTAATATATAATATCATATAAAATGCTTAGGATAATATCTCAAAAATACCAAATACTACTAACACTTTGATTTGAGATATTGTGCAGATTAGCTCAGGTCTGGAGATCCGAGATGTTGGAATCAAATCTGCCGAAATATGGAAGAAAATTGTAAGATTTAGCAATGGTACAGACTCGGAGAATTATTCTCAGAATCCAGATATCGAAGGGATCTCCATATGTCAACAAGAGTGAGCAGAAAAAATACCAAACCCTAATCCCACTACATTGCCGTGGAAGGGCGTCCAAATGCATGTATTTGCGGTAGATCCGCGGCATATCTAGGGTTGTTTAATGAAATATTTTGGTGATTGGATCGTATCATCGTATATTCACAAATGGTATGTAGAATTTCTAGTTTCTGTGACTATAAATAGGACCGAGAGTTTCACATCTAGAATGATCAAACCAAAAGATCAAGAGTTCTAAAGCGATCCACGCATCCAGGTGATCATCAGCTAGTCATCTATCTCCAACAAGAGAGAGCGAGAGCAAAAACTAGGGTTCTTTGTAATCTACTTTCAAAAAGGAGAGTTGTATGCAATAATTGATTAATAAAGGTTGATCTTAGTTTATTTCTTTTCGCATTTACTTTCTGCACTTACTTTCTACATCTTAATCATGCTTTCATTCTTTTTCATCCTTTCTTCTAAATCTCAAACCATGAGCGAGTAATTCATAACTTGCTAGGGTTCGTAGGCTAGGGTAGATCAATAGATGATAAAATCATTTAACTTCTTTTATATATTTTAAAGTCTATAAACTTTAGCAAAATAAATCTTAACATCCTTATTGGACGCGCTACCAATCTATTACTAGTTACGACCACGATTCGAGATCTATTCAACACTTGTTTTGTTAAGGGCTGAACATGAATAGAGATCAATGCAAGGATAAAGGTTAAGAGTGGGGAAACCCTAGTTTCTTCCAAAAGAACCCGAAATATTCATCACTATCGATCTAGTTTTAAACTATTAAAATATAAAAGAAGTCATTTTTAATTATTCATCCATTACTACTAAGTCCTATGAACCCTACAAACCTCTTCTTCATAAATCTTACATCCGTATTATATCCGTAACTACAACCAATCATTCTTCTTCCATCAACTCGTCTAAAGAAAGAAAAAGGTTCACGTTTCCCTGCGGACGATCCATACTCATCGCGGCTAGCTACTAGCGACACCATCCTGATTGCGGTTACTTTATTTACAACACTTTTTAGCACATCAATCAAGTAACTCCCAAACCAGTTGATCTAAGACACTTGGTGTTTGATATGTAAGCCCTAGAGGCCTTCATTATATAGGATGTTAGGGATATGTATGTACATGACAATCTTGCTCAATATGATAGTATGCTATTTGGTTTGCCTTTATCTTAACATGTGATATATTTTACTTGTTATGTCATATCTCTTTTACATGTTGATAAAACCCGTATGATCCTTACTTAGCTACCAGCGTTGTGATGACAATCATATTTGTGGGAGCTGGGTAGTCGATAAGCACATCTTTAAATGCCCCTAGTTGTGGGAGTATCGAGACTGGGCATCGATACTCCAGAGTAGACTAGTGTATAAATATCTAGACACTGACGAGGGACGGTGGTTGATCCCGCAGCCTTGGTATGATGATCCCGCAGCCTTGGTCTGATGCACCTAAGATTGTATACAAGTGCTCACTGGGGGTGAGTACACTGAACAAACTCGTCGAGAACTGGCTGGATGGTATTATACATATCGTCGGATAGCAGTTCTTTGGTGACATAAGTGTAGATAGTCTGTCGACCTGAGGTCGTCATTTGTCTTGTGTAAGTTCCCACTGTGCTTTGATTACTACCCTACCACGGCTCTACCGAGTCGTGCAAACATGTTTTAGTTAGGTACAGTCCTGAACCACATGGAGGCAGTGAGCGATTGTTGGGGATTCTTCTTTCCCGGTATAGGGAGTCGATATCGCGCTGTGTTCGGTTGGCCAACACCATAAGTCCTTGGCCAGGGCGGATTGAGAATTACTGGTAGTTAGACCAGTAGATTCTCGGATGGTCTTGAGCCACATCAGCATGACTTGTCAGGTTATTAGGAGTCTGACATTTTCCACCCCCTAGACCCGGCATGCGATACTCTCAGACGAACAGACCGGACTGTACGAAGATTGTCACGGACAGGCTCAATAGGGGTTCGGATGAGTTTGCTCGTCGGCCTTCCTTTCGACAGGTACCTGGGTAGCCGTTACGTACAGCTAGTGCTACTGACGAGCTTATGGTTAAAGCCACTGCCAGCGTACTGTCGAGTCTTTAGAGTACGACACAGAGGGTTTCCCTAGTTCAGGCGAAACGATGTAGAGGCCGTATGGTTTTACATGCAGGGTTCCGATCATATACGTGTACTAGCTACACGGATTTTGTTCGGACGGATAATACTAGTGGACTTAGGATTAAGCCGCATTCTAGTATTATATTAATGGATTATCTTTATCTCTGGGTATTCGTATTTTTTGTAGTACGAATACGGGTATGTATATACAGTGAGGGTATTCTTGTAATTTTACAAGAAGTGCTTCTAGAAGGAGACACCTCATTTTGGATATACCTGTTTATTGGAAAATAGATAATGAGGTGGAGGATTGGGTTTTTTCAAAGAATGGTATGAAGTATGGCTATTTCATTTTGTTTATTCATTTGTCACAACTATTCAAGCATGGTTTCATTATTCTATGAAAATAATGCATGCCTGATAGTTTAGAGTTTAGCCATTCTTCATTCATTCTACACTTCACATTCTCTCTCCTTTTGCTCTCCTTCTTCCTCAAACACCAACCCTTACATGTGTTGTGAAACCTAGAGTATTTTGAGGTAAAATTGTCCAATTAGCTCTCTACATCATAAGCTACCTAGATTAGCAAACTAGATACTTTAGTTACCTCATTCTTGAGATTTGAGCTTGAACCATAGACTCTCGGGTGGATCGTTTTCGACATGAGGGAGCCGACGACCAAGCTCGATCCATACCATCTAGGAGCTCAAGAAGGGGACAAGAAGACCCGAAGGACTAGTATCATAAAGGTATAAACCACTATCATAGTAGTTTAGAACCTTTGTGTATTTTGTTAGTTAAGGCTTTTGAATGATCTTGGAAGTTTAGTCGATATTGCATCTTGTAAAATTGTTTTATGAAAATTCCATCTCTCCACAAACCTTATGGAGTGTGCGACATCGACTTACATGGTATCAGAGCCTACTTAAACCTTAACTAGCTCATTAGACGAAGTTTAGAGTTTCAAAACCGAAATAACTCCGTAACGTTAAACCCAAAATCCAAGTTGCTGTAAATTTTTCAGAGCCTCTAAAAATTATTTAAACAATTGCAGAGTGCTCTTTATGTTGTAACTAGAACACCAGAGAAAAACATGGCACAAATTCCATAAAAAAACAGCCGGAAATCCAATTTTTCCCGCCCTCACCGGTTTTCTGTTGGAGTTGGGTCTCGAGTTTCTTTTGATGTTTTGTACTCTTAGATTTAGGATTTATGGTATTGTTTGATTTTGCCCATATTTCATATTGTGTTATCTTTTTGCTTGGGCAATACGGAGTATTTCGAAATCGAAATTTTAACATCGTTTATTCGTTTTTAGTTTGTATATGTGTTTCTAAACGTCTACTAATTGCTATACGTCGATTAGTTGGGGCTGCATATATCTTGTATCTTGTTTGCGGTTGGTGAATATGAAGTATTAAATCGTCGTGAATGAATAGCCGATGGGATGTGAAAAGTGTGTTTTTTCTCTCTTTCATTCATGTATACTTGTAATAATGTAATAGTCTTTTGCGAGGCACATCCGGGTTGAGATTGTAGCCACCGTTGTATTATTTCATTTACTTTTTCTTGCACCTAGGATAGACCCAAGGTGTAGTGCACAAACTACCAGGTTCTTAAAGTGCCAAGTGGCCTACTCATTTTATTGAGGGAGGTTGCTTCATTTCGGGAATTTGGCAGGTAGTTTGACGCACCCGTAGGGGTCTAGGATGAGGGTTTGGCTATTCATCTGTGTACAAACGAATCCGTTTTTCGTTATAGACTAAAACAAAACACGAAAATCCTGGTATATCCAATATATTCATCTGTGTTGCTTCTGTTGTGATCTGTGATCTGAAATGGATATTATTGTGTGAGATGAATGGCTATATATATATATATATAATAAACGTTACTTATGTTTTGCACCCGCGCTAGTCCTGCCCCCGCTCTGCCATTAGTTAAGTAACCTAACGGTGTATGACGAGGCCTGCTCAGTTGATAAAACTGCACATTTGTATTACATTTTTCCTACCATTTTCATATTAAAAAAGGACTTTATTATGATATATTATACATATGAGGGTTTATGTGTAAAGACACCATTTTCCATGTGTTAATATATTTTAATTAGTATTTGGTAGAAAAAATGTATGCAAATAAATTCATTGACCAAATCCTAGTAGAACTAAGTCTACTAAATATTATTTGAGATTATTGTGCAGAATATATCCAAGTTGTTATGCAGAATTTATCAAGCAAATCAAGTTGTTGAAGAAAACTTGACAAATTAAGAAGCAAAACTTGGAGACCAAGTCTGGAAGCAACCGAGAGAAGATTTCTGAATTCTGAAGGTGCCTAGGATTGCCACATGTCCCAAAGATAGAGCCCCAGAAAAATAATGGAGAGTTGAGATCAAATGGCCGCGGATCCGCGGCCATACCCCCTCTTTGGCCGCGGATCCGCGACATTCTAGAGGAATCATTTGGTAAAAATTTGGGGTATCAATCTTTGCTGAATTTTACCAAGTTTTCAACTAAATGATTCTGGCTTTGCACTATAAAAAGGCACCGAGAGCCTCTTGGAAAATTATCAAGCCGAAGCGATCACGAAGCCCCAGACGCTCACGCATCCAGGCTGATCATCGACTGTTCGACTACCTCCTTAGGAAAGATTGAGAAGCAACTAGTTTTGTAATCATTTCCTACGGAATAAAAGTGTAGATTGTTCAAGTTGATTAATAAAGGTAGTTATTTTATTTAATTCTTTTTTGCATTTTACATTATGTTTTCCCTCTTTGTCTTTTCATCTTCTTCTCCCAACATGCGCGAGTAATTCTCCGCTTGTTAGGGTTCGTAGGATTAAGATAGGCTAATGGACGATGAAAATAACTAAACCCTTTTTAAATCCTATAAAGTTTAGGAACTTTATCAAAAGAATCATTAACATCTTAATCGGGCGCGCTAGCAATTCTTTGCTAGTTCCGACCGCGATTAGAGATTAGATTAATGATTGTTTTGGTAAATGCTAGATATGAACGGAGTTCCGTGTCGAGATAAGGGTTAAGAGTGAGATTCCTTTTCCCTCCAGAAACCCTAATCTACACGCATCACCGTCGTTCTAGTTCTAAATCTATTAATGGATAAAAAGGGTAATTTTTAATTAATCGTCCATAACTACTAAATCCTAATGAACCCTACAAGCCTTCTTATTATATTATCTACATCTCTAAAATAATCTAGATTTATATTTTACATTCTTGTTTAACGTAGATCTAGAAACCATTCTATAAAAATTCTTTTATCCCTCCTCTCTTTCTCAACACATCTAAAGTAAAAGTAAAAGGTTCCACGTTTCCCAGAGGACGACCCGTACTCATCTCGGTCTAGCTACACGCGACACCGTTATTGATTGCGGTTAAACTACAAACAAACACACTTTTTCACATCAATCAAATGGTGCCGTTGCCGGAGATACGTGCGTAATTTTTTATTTTTACTATTTGTGTTGAATTCTTAGACGAGTCATATCATTATTAAAACAAAACTGCAAATTGCATATTTAACGTTCTGTGCGTGAATTTTTGCAAGGAGATCTGGAGTCACAGAATTGAGGAAAATAGGAAACAGAAACATTTTTAGAGATCCAGAGGAGCAAAGGAGACCACAGAAAAATTTTCATCAACTGTTCTCTCTACTACGCGGCGGAACCGCGGCATAAAGGCACTTTGTGCGGCGGAATTGCGGCAGGATAGAAGAGTTAGGGCCACAGAATTCTCTGGTATCTTTCTTAACTCCTCTCTCTCCTCAAATCCAATAAAATCTATTTTCTGCAGGATTCTTTGCAAAATTGCGCCGCTAAAAAAATCTTTTTGCAAAAGTTTTGTGATTGGTTTTGTTTTGCATATTTAATACGGATTTTAAGGGGCAAAGACCAAATCAAGATTAGGTGGGGATTTCATCACCCTTCCTAAGCCCCACAAATCACAAACCGAGCATATAGATCAACCCTTCATTAATTTAAAAAATATCTAGACCAGACTCTAAGGACTGTCGCGCTCAATAAGGACAGAGGAAGGTCGTGGGTAATCTATCGTTTATCCGCATTACTTTTGTAGTGCCTAGGCAAGTGTGACGAAGGCTAGTGGTTTTTAATTAGGCCCACGACATGGTTCCTTCCCACTTACCTGGCACTTACCTGGCTACAAGGGTAGTACGGAGGCGGTAGAGGATTGATCCCGCGGCTTGTCCTTTGGAAGTCTAGGAGCGGTCTAGAGACTGGACCTAGGTGACCTTAGTTCTAGGGTTGCTTGTGCATCTTAGGGTGATTTGTCTTAAGTCCCACTTTTTCAAAAACAAGCCAATTTTAAAATCACACACACGCTGCCACTTGCACTAAACCCGCTTAGTGCATGCTCGGCTGGACACGGGATCCTAGTGCCCGTCTTGTCCGCATTCCTGCTATCGACGCCGAACTCGGTACTTCTTCATCTTCTTTTCCCCCACCACACACCACATCGACCGTGATGGACGGCACTCTATCTAATTATAACACCACGCTGCCACCGCCTGCAGGTGAGCAGAATCTACCGCGCATCTCTCTCCAAGAGAGATGCTATCCTATTTATGGTCCCCTTCCTACTTGTCTATCTCTTCCACCACCTAACGGGGATAATTTCGAAATTAAACCCCACTACATCAACCTGCTGCCCAAATTTCATGGGCTTGAGTCGGAAGACGCGTACGTTTTCATCACCAAATTCGAAAACGTATGCGCAATGATGGGTACTTCACAATTGACTTTAGATGCTATGCGCTTACGTCTTCTTCCATTCACACTGTGCGACTTGGCAGAAAAATGGCTTTATAATACTGCCGCACACTCTATCACTAATTGGGATGAATTTGTTATAGCATTTCTTAAGAAGTTTTACCCAAACTATAAGACTGCCCATATTAGGAGCGAGATCAACCAGTTCACCCAGCTTCCCAATAAACCATTTTGGAAGTGCTTTGAACGTTTCAAAGATCTGCTTGTCTAATGCCCCCATCACGGAATACAAAGATGGGATTTATGTCGGGTTATATATGAGGGCATTAATCCAGCGACAAAGCAGATGCTTGAAACAATGTGTCAATGCAATTTCTTGTCTAAAGATGACGGTGAAGCATGGAAATATCTGGAAGATCTAGCAGAACACACGTTGCAGTAAGAAAGCGTAAGACCACCTTCAACTAAGGGAGGTATTCACCAGCTCGATGTTTCTATCGCTGTAAAATCCGAAATGGCATCGATACAAAAGAAACTCGACGCTATTGAAAACAAGTTCTCATCATTCTCCCTAAATCAGGTCACGCTTCCTAAGACCGTCTGTGGTTGCTGTTCGGATCTTTCACACTTAACGGAAGAATGTCCTATGAATGCATCATTTCAAGCTAATGCTGCTTTTCAGCAGCGACCTAGAAACGACCCTTATTCTTCCACGTACAATCAAGGATGGAGGAATCATCCTAACTTTGCTTGGAATCAAAACCAACAAAGTAATTATCAAAGACCTCCTCCACAGCAACCACAACCACAGAATCAGCCCCCCTTTCAGTCACAGAATTTCCAAAATCCGGCCAACACCTCTACACCACAAGTGGCCGGTACTGACAACTCACTTGCAAAAACTTTGGATATGTTCATGAAACAATCCATGCAAATTTCGGCTGAGATGAGGTCTTCTATTGATACCATAACGAAAAACTCCGCCTCCCATGGTGAGAGTATTAAATCATTAGAAAACCAAATCGCACAGTTAAACGCCGCAATGAGTGCGAGAGAGAAAGGGAAACTCCTATCTCAACCCATACCTAATCCTAGCCACTCATAAAATTATAATGTGAGTGCTGTTACCACGTTGAGATCGGGAAAAGTGCTGAATAACCGAGTGGGTGAGCAAGGTGATGATGTTAGTGACACATTTGATACCCCAGCTTCTTCTTCTTCTTCCCCTAATTCGTCTAGTCTCCCACCTTCACCCAAGCCTATTCTGCGTTTTCCTCAAGGCTCGAACCCTTCGCCCATTTCGCCAAATCTATCTAAGTCGATTCCCACTCCAGTTTTGGGATCGAATCCGTCCCCACAATCCTCTCCAATGTTGGACCAAACCCTTATTGATAAAGCACATTATCCAAACAGGTTAAGGGGCAACAGACTAAGTCCACAGATGGAGAAGATTGTGGAAATTTTTAAGCAAGTTAACATAAACATTCCTCTCCTAGATGCTATTCAACAAGTTCCGTCATATGCAAAAATCCTAAAGGACTTGTGCACTAGGAAGAGAAAAGTTCAAGTACCTAAAAAAGTTTTCCTTGCGAGTAATGTGAGCACAGCTTTTACACAACAACTACCCAAGAAACGAAAGGACCCCGGAAGTCCTACAATTTCTATTTCCATTGGGGGTAAAAATATCAATCGTGCTCTACTCGATCTAGGTGCTAGTGTTAACTTGCTTCCGTATTCTGTTTATGAGCAATTAGGGATCGGAGAGTTAAAACCTGCGCATTGCACTCTTCAGATGGCCGATCGATCTATCACCAAACCTAGGGGTGAGCTAGAGGATGTGTTAATCAAAGTCAGGGAGTTCATATTCCCTGTGGACTTTATCGTTATAGATACACAACCTGTAGCAAACCCACGCAATCAAATCCCGGTGATACTCGGTCGACCCTTTTTGGCCACTTCCAACGCAGTAATCAATTGTAGAAACGGCTCTATGACCCTATCCTTTAGAAAGAAGTCAATTGAGCTTAATATTTACAAGTTGGGAAGTGAACCCTCCGAACCCTATGCTCATGTGTGTTCTGTCGAATTAATGGATGTCGACAGCAGCGAATTTGATCAACCTCATGATACTGACTCTTTTCATATGTTGTTGCTTGATACGGACTCTTCCACCGAGTTGTCCGGGTCAACATCTAACACTGATGATGAACTTTTTATAGAGTCGGACGATCACCCCATTTTTTCTGATGACATTATTCTTCGGGGTATCGATGAAAGTTTTGAGGAAATTTTCGCTGATGAACTCGCATTTTTACAAGACACGGGTGTTGAGATGAATCAACTCCAAGATGAAGAAATTGGACCTCCACCCCTTCTTTTGGACAATCATGATAATGCGAGTAATCCATCATTACTATCACTGTGTCGTCTCTCCAAATTGAGACGCAATCCTTTTCCATTACACCTCTTATCACCTCCCCACTTCTTCACGTCGAAAGGTGACAGGTTCTTCCACCAACCTTGGTGCTTCATCGATAAATTTTTTGAATGGTTGGTATTGACCTTCGGTCTTTGCAAAGCTTGGCATTGACTAATAACCTTGACCCCCTCGTGTGATTTTAAAAGATTAAAATTATTTAACTCAAGTTTGGGGGGGAGGATATTTTGGCTCTTGAAAGAAAATGATTTTTACAAAATTATGAGCCTAAAATAAGTTTGGGGGAGGATTTTCACTTTCATATATTCTTGCCCCGATTAATAATTTCCTTCCAAGTCTACAGGTTTTTGAGCTTAACGGATGACATCACTGAGGACACTGCTGTAAACAGGTTTGGGGGAGGTTTGTGCTTATTTACACATCAATTTGCATCATATTTTGCATAAGCACAATATTTTCAAAAATTTCAAAAATTTTCTTTTGTAACAAAAGAGTAGAAAGTGAAAAATTATATTCAAAAGATAGGAATAGTTTAAGAAAACCAAGAAAATTAGAAGTTTTCTTAAACGAACTGGTAATAAGTAGTTATGAGCCGTTGTCCCAAGGGTTAGTAAGATAAAGGAAGTCACTAATCTGAGGATAAAAATAAGTCTGAAAAATAGTTTCTATTCTGGAAGCCAAACATTTGAATGTTGATACCCTACTATATGCACTTATACACGTCTTGAAACTCGGGATAGAAGAGGATACCTTGAAATGCTCTTGTCTAAAAACCAAAGTATGAAGGAAATGAAAAAAAAATATGGTGAAAAGAAAAAAAAATGAACACTGGTTTTGTTATCGCCAAGGCAGCAATAAAAAAATATAGCGAGGGTGCCTCTTCACCTAGTGCCCTAAGGCCAACTGGTCTGGGAGTCACTGCTAAGCCTTAGGTGGTGCAAGACGAGGAAAATATTATCACCGAATCAGCAAGTACATAAGTAATCGGTCGGTTAGTACCTCAAGAAGTATTAACGGTCGCATGAAAATGTGTGAGCAAATCTAAATAATCATCAAATTAAAAAGTACTAAGGTAGATGGACAAGAGTATGATAGCTTGAATTGAATTCTCCGAGTGTAGGGATGTTCTTTACACACACGTAGGGGTATATGATCAATATTTGGACGAAAAGTAGGAATGAAGAATAAAGATGATGTTTTATTGAGGGATGATGTGATTTCTAACATTTTTTCATGACTATTAAGATAGGGCTCATGACAACTGAAAGGCTAGTGTAGTTGGAAACTCTTATTTTTAAAGTCTTTCTTTTATGGTTCTTATCTTTATATGTAAATTTCACCATCTCTCTTTTGTTATTGGATTTTGTGGGTGCAATCCGTTGAAAACCCTCAGGAGACAACACTCCTCCTACTAGGGACACCTAGAGGTTTAACGGCTTGTTGCACGTGCTCAGTGCAATCGTGTCTGCCTATGAAAGTGTGCTTAGTTTTCTCCTTTCTTTTTCTCCTCTTGAATAAACTAGTTTGCTCGGGACGATCAAAGATAAGTTTGGGGGTATTTGTTCAGTTGATAAAACTGCACATTTGTATTACATTTTTCCTACCATTTTCATATTAAAAAAGGACTTTATTATGATATATTATATATATGAGGGTTTATGTGTAAAGACACCATTTTCCATGTGTTAATATATTTTAATTAGTATTTGGTAGAAAAAATGTATGCAAATAAATTCATTGACCAAATCTTAGTAGAACTAAGTCTACTAAATATTATTTGAGATTATTGTGCTGAATATATCCAAGTTGTTATGCAGAATTTATCAAGCAAATCAAGTTGTTGAAGAAAACTTGCCAAATTAAGAAGCAAAACTTGGAGACCAAGTCTGGAAGCAACCGAGAGAAGATTTCTGAATTTTGAAGGTGCCTAGGATTGCCACATGTCCCAAAGATAGAGCCCCAGAAAAATGATGGAGAGTTGAGATCAAATGGCCGCGGATCCGCGGCCATACCCCCCTTTGGCCGCGGATCCGCGGCATTCTAGAGGAATCATTTGGTAAAAATTTGGGGTATCAATCTTTGCTGAATTTTACCAAGTTTTCAACTAAATGATTCTGTCTTTGCACTATAAAAAGGCACCGAGAGCCTCTTGAAAAAGTTATCAAGCCGAAGCGATCACGAAGCCCCAGACGCTCACGCATCCAGGCTGATCATCGACTGTTCGACTACCTCCTTAGGAAAGATCAAGAAGCAACTAGTTTTGTAATCATTTCCTACGGAATAAAAGTGTAGATTGTTCAAGTTGATTAATAAAGGTAGTTATTTTATTTAATTCTTTTTTGCATTTTACATTATGTTTTCCCTCTTTGTCTTTTCATCTTCTTCTCCCAACATGCGCGAGTAATTCTCCGCTTGTTAGGGTTCGTAGGATTAAGGTAGGCTAATGGACGATGAAAATAACTAAATCCTTTTTAAGTCCTATAAAGTTTAGGAACTTTATCAAAAGAATCATTAACATCTTAATCGGGCGTGCTAGAAATTCTTTGCTAGTTCCGACCGCGATTAGAGATTAGATTAATGATTGTTTTGGTAAAGGCTAGATATGAACGGAGTTCCGTGTCGAGATAAGGGTTAAGAGTTGGATTCCTTTTCCCTCCAGAAACCCTAATCTACACGCATCACCGTCGTTCTAGTTCTAAATCTATTAATGGATAAAAAGGGTAACTTTTAATTAATCGTCTATAACTACTAAATCCTAACGAACCCTACAAGCCTTCTTATTATATTATCTACATCTCTAAAATAATCTAGATCTATATTTTACATTCTTTTTTAACGTAGATCTAGAAACCATTCTATAAAAATTCTTTTATCCCTCCTCTCTTTCTCAACACATCTAAAGTAAAAGTAAAAAGTTCCACGTTTCCTAGAGGACGACCCGTACTCATCTCGGTCTAGCTACACGCGACACCGTTATTGATTGCGGTTAAACTACAAACAAACACACTTTTTCATATCAATCAAGGCCCCGTGTCGAATGCGGATGACATAAGCGTACGTTCTATTTTCGTTTCTTTCTGCAATGATAAGGTTAATTGATGGGATCGCATTAATATTGATTAATGCAAAGTAATAAACCTAAAATCTGACGTTGTTGGAACAATTGCAAAACCACTTGGTTTTCTTCAAAAACAACTTTTAAAAGCGGGGCTTAACCACTCCTTTTTCAAAATCTATTCGGTTCCTTCGACTATATCAAGTTCAATAGTTAACGGTTTTCGCCTAAACCAGCCGTAGCGCTCTGTCATTTCAGATAGATATCTACTATTATTAATGTTATGTGTTTTGACCTTCACCAAGGCATAGTGTTTGGTAGCTAGTGGGTGCTTATCTGTAGCATAGATAGATGCATTAATTTAGGACAGGCATACAGCTGTTTTGACCTTCGTCAAGGGCTTGTATGAATGGGTCTAGATTAATCTGGACAATGACGGGTTGAACTTGATTTGTGACTTATAATGTTTTGACCTTCGTCAAGGTTATAAGCGCTCGTTGTAAAAACCACATCGGGAGTTTCAAACATATAAGAAACTTGCTATTCTTGCATACCTTCTGGAGTGTGGTATTTTTGGTAGGCTTCCTTCAAAATTTATCACACAATGATAGTTGGGGCTTGATCCTACTGTGAGTATCCGCTACTCTTCGGGAGAATTTTCACTTTTCAATTAGCTAATCAAGTAGGTGTCTAGAAAGGTGTTAACGGGGCTACGCTTTTGGGAAAATGAGGTTATTTAATTAGGTCCGTATGAAAGCACGTGGTGCCACCCTCCGAAGTACCAACATTGGCCTGGCCGAAATATAAGCGAACTTGTATGGCGCGATTAATCCTGACTAATTCTTCTTTTTGGGTTTGAAGGAGAATTCGAGGAAACAGTGGAAGCCATCCTGTTTATATAAACTAATAACCAATCTAAACTTACAAGAGCATATGGTGATTGTTTCTTTTCTCATTCTTCTAATTGCAGCAACCATGATGGGACTTAAGCTAATATTAGATAAAAACAAACTTGCTGGGGCGAATTATAAAGACTGGCTGATGAACGTCCATATGACCCTTATATATGATAAGGTTGCATACGTCCTCACGGCTAAAGCCCCCGTGTTCCAGGTCCAGCATCCTCAATCGCGGACATTGAGGTCCGTAAGACCTGTGTAACATTTCAGAAATATAAAATATTATTTTTGGAATTTAAATAATAAAATAATGAATTTTATGAATATTATAAAAGTATGGAAATTAGTTTTAACGGAATGGTATGACTATATACATATAGTTTGGAAAATATTTAGAAATTAATATGAATTATTGATTATGAAAGCATTTATTTGATTTGGACATTTTATAAATTTTTATACAATTATTTGTATACAAGTTTAATGCCAAACTTGATTAATATTTTATTAATTATGTATTAACCTTATTTATGTATCATGATATGCAACATATCATATTGTAACACTTGTTATATTTATTGAACCATGGCTTCATTTGCTTTTAAAATGGTTTTGGTTTTATTTAGAAAAGAAAAAGAAAAGGAAGAATTAAGATGAGAGAGAGACTTGAGGTGACAAGTATCATGGGTGAGAGAGTGAGAGAGAGAGAGAGAGAGAGAGAGAAGGTTCTACACACTCCTTGACCCTTCTTCACTCCTCTTCATTTCTTCATCTCCCATTTCCTCATCTCCTTCTCCTTCATCCTCCTTCATCCTCACTACCACTCCAAGTCCATCCTCAAAACCATCCCAAAATCAATAACCATCTTCACAAAAATCACTCCTCACATCATTATAAATACCATGGTAGGATCAAATTGGGACTTTAAGCACTTTGGCCATCGTAGAAATTTCTTGGGTTGCTCTTAGAAGGTAAATCCCTCACTTTTAGTTAAGTGTTAAATTTCCCTAATCTCCTATAGTAAATTAGAGTTAAACAAGTGTAGGTTTATTGATCTTGGAAAATTCTAGGATGAGATTTATTGGATGTTTTGAGTTGTGGAAGTGTAGTTGAGGCTTAGTTAGTGACCACAAACCTTTTAGTGAAAGAATTCTAGACCAAACTGAGTTTAGAAGTCCAAAACATGAACTTGGAATTTTCCGATATTGGGTTTTTGTGGAAATATGATGATAAGTTAGGATCTGCTATAACTCGAGGACTCTGAAAAATATTAACAAACACAGAGAGACGTGCAGGCCATTAGAAACATACCCTAGAGACCTGAGCCCCCAACTCCCTTAACTGGTCGCCAAAATATGCCTTCTGGCCGCAATTTTCGATATTGAAGGTGTACCTCAATGTCATTTATTTTGACTGTGTTTAGTGATCCGAGTATCACGCTCTTATCGTTTTAGGCTTTTGAGTTCTGATTATTTAATTTCATGATTGATATTTTCGTGCACTACAGCTGCACTTGATTCGTATTTTTATATATCAGTTGTACTGATTTTCGTTTTTGTGCATACCCATTTTCACTCGATTTTGATTTTATGCACTCCGAGATACTTGATTTTGATTTTGTGCATATAGTATGCACTTGATTTTGATTTATGCATTCGGTGTAGCTTACGTGCGCTTTCAGTATTTTGATATGGGTTTTGTGTATGCAGTTGCACACGTTTACGAGTTCATATACCGCGGTATACTTGATTTTGATTTGGTGCATGCTGTATACCGTTGATTTTGATTTTTGATACTCGATATTCGTCTTCGTGTGCCCTATTGCATAATATGCTTTCGTGCGTACCTGACACACTTGATTTAGATTCTTACGCACACTTGGCGCACTTGATGTGATTTTGTGCACACCAGATGCATTTGATCGAGATTCTTCGTGCATATTAGATGCACTTGATATTATTGTCGTGCACACCCATTGCACTTGACAGATATTTCCGTGCATACCCATTGCACTTAGTTTTTGCTTCTGTGCACATTCATGGCACTTGTATTTGATTTCGATTTCCGTGTGCACCAGACGCATGTGGCATTTTTGGATACACTATTTGAGATTGATTCCTTTCGAGCATCGTATTTTTATGACATATATTATGTTATATAGTAACTGAGCAGGACTAATCTGAGGATTGTACCTGAATATTTTTGCATGCATCGATATTTACCGAGGGGATTTCGAAAAGAGCTATAGTCTCAATATTTTCCTGGGTGTCCATGAGTGACACGAAAATTTACAAAGAAAACCCTTCTAAATCATTTTCAAAAGGCGGGACGTATATGTTAAGCAAAACTTACATAGATATATAGCTATTTATTTACAAAATGAACGTCCGCTACTTGTGCTGTGATATACGCATCACATGGTGATTTGAAAAGGATTTTGCTTGCACTTTTATTCAGTTGTTTAGACGATTTCACAAGAATGCGTACTATATATATGTCATAGTTTTAATTATATTATGTTTGATTTTAATAGTAGATTTTGAAACTTGTATTTTCGTCATAACTCCCATGATTGCGTGACGCTTGACGGAGTTTCGATTTTGAGTTTTGCACTCATTTTCATGCGCATGTGTATGTATTCGTGATTTTGGAGCCCCGATGACTTGATCGTTTTACTGAAATGTTTTAGTAATTGGGGGGTTTAAATTTAAATTCGGGGACCAAATTTATTTAAGGGGGAAGATTGTAACATTTTAGAAATATAAAATATTATTTTTGGAATTTAAATAATAAAATAATGAATTTTATGAATATTATAAAAGTATGGAAATTAGTTTTAATGGAATGGGATGACTATATACATATAGTTTGAAAAATATTTGGAAATTAATATGAATTATTGATTATGAAAGTATTTATTTGATTTGGATATTTTATAAATTTTGATATAATTATTTTTATACAAGTTTAATGCTAAACTTGATTAATATTTTACTAATTATGTATTAACCTAATTTATATATCATAACATGCAACATATCATATTGTAACACTTGTTATATTTATTGAACCATGGCTTCATTTGCTTTTAAATTGGTTTTCGTTTTATTTAGAAAAGAAAAAGAAAAGGAAGAATTAAGATGAGATAGAGACTTGAGGTGATAAGTATTATGGGTGAGTGAGAGAGAGAGAGAGAGTGGAAAGGTTCTACACACTCCTTGACCCTTCTTCACTCCTCTTCATTTCTTCATCTCCCATTTCCTCATCTCCTTCTCTTTCATCCTCCTTCATCCTTACTACCACCCCAAGTCCACCCTCAAAACCACCCCAAAACCAATAACCACCGTCACAAAAATCACTCCTCATATCATTACAAACACCATAGTAGGATCAAGTTGGGACTTTAAGCACTTTGGCCATCGTAAAAATTTCTTGGGTTGCCCTTGGAAGGTAAATCCCTCACTTTTAGTTAAGTATTAAGTTTTCCTAATCTTTTATAGTAAATTAGAGTTAAACAAGTGTAGGTTTAGTGATCTTGGAAATTCTAGGATGAGATTTATTGGATGTTTTGAGTTGTAGAAGTGTATTTGAGCCTTAGTTAGTGACTACAAACCTTTTAGTGAAAGAATTCTGGACCAAACTGAGTTTAGAAGTCCCAAATATGAAGAATTTTTCGATATCGGGTTTTTATAGAAATGTGATGATAAGTTAGGATCTGCTCTAACTTGGGGACTCTGAAAAATATTTAGCAAACACAGAGAGACGTGCATGCTATTAGGAACATACCCTAGAGACCGGAGCACTCAATTCCCTAAACTGGCCGCCAAAATATGCCTTCTGGCCGCAATTTGCGGCCTGACCTAGTTGAGTGGTTCCCAGGTTTAGTCCATAGCTCTATTATGTGATGTTTAGGCCTACCCTATATGCAAAATGTCTTAATTCACCTAGGGTAAAATCTGGGAGTGTTTATCCAAGTTGCTGTTTTTGTATTGCGACTTTTATTTACTTGAGTTTTGATATTTGAGTTTTGACTCGGTCGTTTGACATTTGTACATCAACGCCGGGAGTTGTTTGGTTATTCTTGCATGCGTAGACCATAGGTTCTAACCTATGTATGTCTCGTTTTCCATATTGGTTTTCGGATTTGATTTTGTTTACGATATGATGTGTGTTGAACTGTAGATACCTTCGAGTGGACTTTCAGGACGACAAAGGAGAGCAAGGCATTCATCGACTTTGGCTAAAGTGAGAATAGTAGGTGAGTAGATGTATATCTACGGGGAAAGTCGGGTGGATGGCGTATAGCACCCCCGCAACCGTAGTAATAGGGTACTTATATATAGTTATATATATTTCAATGTTGGATATGTAGACTTAGCTAATAGGTTTCTAGGAGACTATAGGTTAGAATAAGTGTACTTGTAGGAAGGTATACCCTTAGCCCTATTTCTCTTAGTCGTGAGCCTTTGGGATTTATGTTGTCTCACACACACACACACTTGGTATGATATGTGTGTATATGTATATATGTGTGTGTGTGTGTGTGTACATGTTTATACACACACACACACACACACACACATACATACATACATATACGTGTAAGATGAGGATATGACATGTTAGAAGGATATGAGTCGATATGATCGGACATGATGTCACGAGGTTATGATATATGATTCGAGACTGAAACACCATGTTATGATATGAAATATTACATGATCTTTGGGCGATATACATATAACATGTGATGATATGTGACTAGATGAGATGATAGAATATATGTGACCTTAGATCCGTACCCTTGATTATGATATCGTACGATGGATTATACCGTACGAGATATGATATATGTGATGATTGACCCGCACTCTTGATTTGAGAATACCGTACGATGGATTATACCGTATGAGATATAATATATATGATGATTGATCCTCACTCTTTACTCGAGGATGCCGTACGATGGACTATACCGTACGTGATACTATGAGGCTGGATTGCCGACTGATGGATATATCGACTCATAAATGTTATAGTTTTCTAATCACTTTCGACTCGGATATATTTTAGTCTTCAAATCACTTAAGTATATATTAGAATATAATTAGAGCTATACCTATTTTCAAAACTAATGAATCGTATGCATTTTCAAAAGACAAACCCAAGGGACGCTACGGATTTTCAAATGGCATCTTTTTCTCAAAAACACCGTAGTCCCCTATTTTTCTAAAAACAACAATTCATGCTATTTTAAATACTATAACTGTATGGCTCGTATGTAGCTATATATATATTTTATATTGTTGCGTTTACTATTTACTTTTCGTTATGCTTATATCATTCTCATTTGCATTTCATATACATGTTCTTTTCATTATCTATTATGACCACGTCTGCTAGGACACATGCACCATTACCGATGATGCGCATATTGCATATATACAGACTCGTCGACTCACACACTCATCATCGATAATTGCCATGCCACGTACTCATTAGAAACCGTTACTTCACTCGTACAACCTGATAACTTGTAGCTTAATAGTATTGCTTAGCATTCATGATCTCACATGCTAGTTTAGATATTGCATTTCTTACTTAGTTAGATGCCACGTTCATATATATACATTCTGCTTGTTCACTATAGATTGGCTCTGTGCCGGTACTCATTATTTCATTATTGGCTCATGTTTATGAGATTTCGGTTTTCATAAGATTTCTGGATTTGAGAAATCGCAGATCTATTTTGAAAAACTTGTGAATTGTTTTAAAAACGCGGTTTCTCTTGATATGATGTGTGGCGTCTACCATGCGTTTTCTCGGTTATGAGCTATGTATATATACCCGATTCGAGGAGAGAGGAGGCACCTTCTGCGGGTACATGGTGGACCCGGTACGGACCCCAGGGCAAGAAGATCGTATAGAGAGACGTTAAGCCTGGCAGGGGAGCACTACCGACCGGTGATAGTTTGGTTCGGCGGATATCCGGAGGATACCGATCGGAGTCGTAAGATCAGATGGGCATGAGGGCCGATCCGATGAGACGGCGCCCGAGATATGAACACTTATGTGTCGCTGCTGGACACGGTTTTTATGATGTTTTCGAGTGCCGATACTGGGCACTCAGGTATTTATGATGATTTGGTGTGTCGTTGATGGGAACACGTTGGATGATACACCTACACGCACACATATGATACAGATGACATGGTACCACATTGTGACATGGACATGATTACATTAGTATTGTTATACTATGTTTACATTATCACCCTTGTTACCACATCGCCGTTATTATATTATTATTATGCTACTGTATGACCTAGGAGATCGTCATACATTCGATTTCTATCCGGTGATATCTTCTACTCACGAGTTGGAAACTCACCCCCGTTGTGCCACAGTTTTCTTGCAGGTTGACTGCACAGATTCAGTAGCGGCTTGCTGGCACACCGCTTTCTTCTAGGTGACTTGCTTTGGTGGGTGGAGTACACTTGCATCGTGACCACCATTTGTACTTGTATATTTATTCAGTTATATCTAGTTAAAAGCTCCATCAACCAAACTATGTATATTTGGTAGACTTAGAAACCACAGTTTGTATATTCTTTCGGACTTAGAGTCACGGTCATGTATCTATTCTTATTTCTGGTTTCTTGATGATGTTTTGGTTTCTTTATTTTCTTTCTGTGTTTGATCTTCACCTTTGGCGTCGTATATCTGTATTTGTGTGTTGTTTCCGCCAATTTGGCGAAGAGCTAGCTCCTGCTTGGGGATGCCTATTATTATTGCTATGTATTGGTTTTGGTTCAAAATTTACAAAGGAGGTACTGCCCAAATTTCAAATGACGAAAATGTTTTCAATTATAGTATATAGTCCACTTGTATTTTCATATATCATTACTTGTGCATTTAAAGAAAGAACTTGATTTTCATTATACCTTTATTTTAAAACTTCATCTCCACTATTTCCCCCAAAAGGTTTAGATTTCTGAGCTTTGGCTTACTTGGATTAGGTGGGGTCCTATAGACTTCATGTGATTCAAATGCCAGTCACGTGCTTTTTTTCGGGTCGTGACAACCTGGGATCTTGATTGCGAGAATACCAAGTGCCTCGTGCTGGTCTCCATAGATAATGAACATCAAAGGCGACACGAGAAGATGGACCTTGCTTCCATCTTCCTCCATACCAAAGACTTATATGGAGAGAAATCTCGTATCGCAAGATACGAAACCTCGAAGAAATTGTTTGTAGCGAGGTTGGCTGTCAGATCATCTGTTGGGGACCACTCCCTAAAGATGATTACTCTTATTGAAGAGCTCGTAGACCTGTGAACTACATTGGAGAATGAGTTGTATACTGACTTAATTCTACAGTCCCTTTCCTTTACCTATGCCCAATTCATATTGAATTTCAATATGCAAAAGCTGGAAGTTTCACTTTCTGAGCTCCTCAACATGTTGAGGGTGGCAGAGGACACCTTGAAGAAATCCAAGGAAACACCCGCTCTGTTTATTGGGGAATCTTCTTCCGCTAAATCCAAGGCTAAGGTCAAGGGGATGAAGAAGAAGGCCCCCAACAAACCGAGGGGAGGTGTGCAGGGAAAGGGAAAAGAAAAGAATGGTGGGGAGGCAGCAAGAAAGGAAGAATGCTTCTACTGTCGGAAATAAGGGACATTAGAAAAAGGATTGCTAGGCTTTAAAAGCCAAGAATCAGGACACGAAGAATGTTATGGCTTCAGCTTCAGGTGTGTTTGTGATTGAAAACTGTTTCTCTATTAACTCTACTTTCTGGGTATTAGATACCGGATCAGGATCTCACCTCTTTAATTCTTTGCAGGCGCTGAGAAGCCGTAGAGTTTTGAGGAAAGGTGATATGACCCTCAGGGTTGGCAACGTAACTAGTGTGGATGCTATTGTAGTAGGAGAATATCACCTAGGATTGGCGAGAGGACATATTTTGTTATTGCGTAACTGTTTTTGTGTACCCAGTATGATGTGTAATATTATATATGTATCTTTATTATCTAATAAAGGATATAATTTTGCATTTGAAAGCAATGTCATAAACATTCACCTAAATCATGAAATAATTGGGTCGGGTACACTTAATAACGGAATATACGTTCTCAATTAATATCAAGTTTTCAATGTCCAAAACACGCTAAAAAAAAGCCTCCAGAAACAAATCAAGTTTTTTTATGGTATTGTAGACTTGGTCATATCAATGAAACACGATTGGCTAAGTTACATAAAGATAGATATTTAGATTCGTTTGAGTATCAATCATATGCAACTTTTTAATCATATATCAAAGGAAAAATGATAAAAACTCCATTTACTGGACACGTAGAAAGAGCTACTGAGCTCCTGGGACTCATACACAGTGACGTGTGTGGGCCAATGTCTATGCATGCAAGAAGTGGTTATTCCTACTTCATTACTTTTACTGATGATTTCTCAAGGTATAGACATGTATTCTTGATGAAACATAAATCCAAGGCTTCTGAGAAATTCCAGAAGTATAAGAATGAAGCGGAAAAGCAAACCGGCAAAAATATCAAGATGCTTCGATCTGATCGGGGTGGTGAATACTTAAGTGCCGAGTTCCTGGAATATCTAAAAGAGAATGGAATTCTCTCCCAGCTTACTCCTCCATACACACCACAACGCAGCGGTGTATCAGAATGACGGAATCACACCTTGCTTGATATGGTGCGTTCCATGATGAGTAATATTGAGTTACCGACATCCTTCTGGGTTTATGCACTAGAATCTGCTGCATACCTATTGAATAAGGTTCCAACTAAGTCTGTGGCTACCACTCCATATGAAATGTGGAGTGGGAAGAAACCATGTCTTAATTATCTTAAGATATGGGGTTGTTCTGCTTTTGTCAGAAAGATTCATCCGAACTAGCTCGAGGCACGTTCAATATTGTGTAAGTTTGTGGGATACCCAAAGAACTCTTGGGGTATTATTTCTATTACGCTAAGAAACAAAATGTCTTTGTTTCTCATCATGCCCGCTTTATGGAAACTCAATTTATTGAAAAGGAGATTAGTGGGAGCACAATAGAGCTGGAAGAAATTTCAGAATCATAAACTATTACTGAAAACTTAGTAAAACTTGAAATTTTAATAGAACCGGACATACTTATGCCACTCCGCAGATCTAGTAGGCAGTCTCATCCGCTCGAAAGATACCACGGTTTTCTCGTAGACGGGGATTGAGAGGTGTCACGTCCCATTTCCCGGTGTACGGGCAAGGGGACGCGACTGGGTCCGCTACATATTTACTCAGAAGTAAACACGCTAAGCGTAACTAAGCAATATAAAGTAAAATGTACACAAAAGACATGAATATAAAAGAATAACAACTTTTATTTATTTAACAATTCTTTACAAGTACAACTGGAAATGTAAATACAGGAATAGAAAGTAATGCCTAAACAATGGCATAACTGAAATGAAAAGAATATACAAGTGCCTACCGCTCTGGGATCGATCTCTAATGAGTTGGATCCACCCGACAACATTCCAAAGAAAGTAGAAAAGGAATGTCGTCAGCGAACAATCGCTCGGTAAGTCCCAGAGAAAGAGAGAAGTAGAATAAACAGAAAAGGGAATATAACTAGTAAGATTTGATTATAATGTTAAAGAAAGGATTTCTTCTCTTCTTTCTTTCGGTCGGGCATGCAGTTGTGTAGCTTGGTACAGAATGTGCCAGTGTATACGAGAAGGGTCCCACTATTTCAGAGACTAAGGTATACGGAGCACAAGGAACCGTTCAGACATGGTACAACGGCAATGGATATTCAGTTTAGGTGTATTAAAGTGACCGTCTCGTGCCACTTCTAACACATTCCGTACCAGTCTATCCCTTGAAACCGCGTAATGTATTTTGTATTGAATTGTATTGCTTTGTGTAATAGATTGTACGACTTGCCGAAACCATAATATCAGGTAAATGGAATGGATATAAATGGATAGGCATGTGAACGGAGTATGTCTATGGTTCGGTTCAGTCGAGACAGATTGTTATAGACTGAATTCTGGTATAGACGGATTCATGTTGAATTGCAGTTATAGTAGAATTGGATTCAAGTCAGATTAATTGCATATTTGACCGTGACTCGAACCGAGTAAGACTTTTAAACAAAATTGATGTCCTGAATTAATTTTGATGTTATCAGTAACTGCTACACATGGACGGCAGGATTTGTGTCTTTTTCCAAGACAATTACCGTGTTGATAACACCGTTGTTAGGTTATGTACCTTAGATAGGCAAGCACCCATATTCTCCGGCTCCCTGAGGCTCAAGAGAACTCGTCCCGCTTAAACCTATATTTACTAGGGTCCTTATTGTAATTTAATATAACTTGAGGGGGTTTATGTAAAAATAGTTTTGATATAATTTCAAAATACAGCTCAAGTATTTAATTATCTTCTTTAGGGTTTCCATAGATGTATATTTTATAAAAGTGAAGTTTTCTAGTGAGTAGAATCTAGTTTTCATTGTATATGGTATTTTAAAGAAATATTGGAATTTGTATTGAATTGTAATGGTAGTTTCATGAAATTGTGATTTTTTTGATTTAGAAAACATAGAATATTTATATAATATATTTTAAAATAGATCTTTTGATAATATTCATATATATATATATAATAAAAATAATTTTATTTATTTTATAGAAATCTCATTTTCTTAAAAATTGCATCAAAAATTCCATCGAGATCGAATGCTCCTTGCAGAGGTCTGCATCTCACTCTACTAGGCCCGAGAATATGCAATAACCCACACCATCTCGATCGGGGTTTCCAAAAATGTCTTGTAGAGGCGTAATTGCACGGAATTAAATAACACACTTTTTAAAAAAAACTGTTTTTGAATGTTTAAGGTATTTATTCATAAAATCGTATTTTCCCATAAACTAGAATCCCAAAATTCTTCGTGCTATGTAAAAAATGTGTGTTGTGATGAGATAGGTCATTATCTCGTGAGTTATCTAAAGGCAATACGGTTAAATTGAATATTATAAGTTGTATGTAACAGATGGTATTTTACTGTAAAAGTGAAATAGAAATTGTAACATATATTATTTTGAGATGAAAATTATTCTAATGTGTTTATTTATGTTTATTAAACATTATGAGAGAATATGGTATTTTATTATGGAGTTTTTAAAGAAAAACGAATCGGAAGTCGGAATAATTCCGCTTCTGACGAGTTTTCGAAATAGATTATTTTAGAATAGAGATGGAGGAGGTGAGTGGGGACTTGCTGGCTATAAAGAAAGAGGGGAGAAAGTGGAAGCTTTCGAAACCGTCGAAGCATCATTTCGTCGCCAGATTCTCCTCGAAACGTCGTCGGAATTTCGCCTCTTGCTAACTCCACTTGTACAACTTAGGACTTGGAAAATTTAAAGAGTTTTTATAATGAAATTCTGAATGAGAAGAGGTGAAATGTGGTGTGGTATTTATAGGAAAAATTAGGGTTTAGGGTAATGAAGAATGGAATTAAAATGTACATTAAAGATGAATTAAAGAGAGGAATTATCATCTCTGGATGTTTTCAGAGTAAACAAACAATATGGAGGTAGTGGGGTAGGCGAAGGGGTGTTGGGGTTGAATTTTGGGGAGCATCCCCTACAGGGGGCCCGGCGGTGCCGGTCACCATGCCAATCTCGCCGGCCAAAGACCGATGAGGGATGGTGGGATCTTGGCCACATGTTGGTATCATTTGGTATAACTCAGTGCACGTATTTGTTTAATTTGTGACTTTTCATTTTACGTGCAGTGCACGTGTAAACCTTTGGCCTTCTAAAACATTAAAAAAAATCAATTAAAAATATATGTGGCTGGGGGGATTCGATCACAGGGGCTATGTCACAGCATTGCAAGTCTTTACCAATGAGCTACAAGTACTTTCTTGCTGTTCAAAAGCAATTCAAATTTATAACTTATGCTCAGGCTCAGGTGTTCCTTTCTGTATTTTTGAAAAAAATTTGTACAGAAAGTTTAGGGTTGTTATATTTTACCCTCTATATAAAAATTTCGTCCTTGAAATTTATAGAAGGAAAGTGTAACAGATCCAAGAAAAGTTTGATAATAGTGGTGGTGTATTGTTGAAGTTTGTGCTGGTATTGTTTGGAGAATGTATAACCATGAAAGAAAAATAGAGTTAGGATAGATTCAAAATATATGAAATTGTAAGATTCAAGAAATATGAAATGTAAAAAATATTTTTAGTTGCTGATTCTTGTGTTATATTGCTTAGGACTTCATGCAGAATTAATCTGCATGTCCATGCAGAACTGACACCAACAAAACCTGTCACGCCCCGCTTCCCGGTGTATGGGCAAGGGGACGCGACTGAGTCCGTTACGTATTTACTCAGAAGTAAACACGCTAAGCGTAACTAAGCAATATAAAGTAAAATGTACACAAGAGACATGAATATAAATGAACAACAACTTTTATTTATTTAACAATTCTTTATAAGTACAACTGGAAATGTAAATACAGGAATAGAATGCAATGCCTAAACAATGACATAACTGAAATGAATAGTATATACAAGTGTCTACAGCTCTGGGCCGATGGCAAACTGCTCTAAGTTCTCAGTACTGGGCTCGATCTCTAGTGAGTCAGATCCACCTGACAATATTTCAAAGAAAGAAGAAAAGAAATATCGTCAGCGAACAATCGCTCGGTAAGTCCCAGAGAAAGAGAGAAATAAAATAGACAGAAAAGGGAATATAACTAGTAAGATTTGATTATAATGTTAAAGAAAGGATTTCTTCTCTTCTTTCATTCGGTCGGGTACGAGTTGTTTGTAGCTTGGTACATAATATGCCAGTGTATACGAGAGGAGTCCCACTATTTTAGAGACTAAGGTATACGGAGCACAAGGAACCGTTCAGCCACGGTACAACGACAATGGATATTCAGTTTAGGTGTATTAAAGTGACCGTCTCGTGCCACTTCTAACACATTCCGTATCAGTCTATCCCTTTAAACCCCGTAATGTATTTTGTATTGAATTGTATTTATTTGTGTAATAGATTGTACGACTTGCCGAAACCATGATATCAGGTAAATGGAATGGATATAAATGGATAGGCATGTGAACGGAGTATATCTATGGTTCGGTTCAGTCGAGACAGATTGTTATAGATTGAATTCTGGTATAGACGGATTCATGTTGAATTGCAGTTATACTTGAATTGGATTCAAGTCAGATTAATTGCATATTTGACCGTGACTCGAACTGAGTCAGACTTTTAAACAAAATTGATGTCCTGAATTAATTTTGATGTTATCAGTAACTGCTACACATGGACGGCAGGATTTGTGTCTTTTTCCAAGACAATTACCGTGTTGATAACACCGTTGTTAGGTTATCTACCTTAGATAGGCAAGCAACCACATTCTATGGCTCTCTGAGGCTAAAGAGAACTGGTACCGCTTAAACCTATATTTACCAGGGTCCTTATTGTAATTTAATATAACTTGAGAGGGTTTTATGTAAAAATAGTTTTGATATAATTTCAAAATACACCTCAAGTAATTAATTATCGTCTTTAGGGTTTCCATAGATGTATATTTTATAAAAGTGAAGTTTTCTAGTGAGTAGAACCTAGTTTTCATTGTATATGGTATTTTAATGAAATATTGGAATTTGTATTGAATTGTAATGGTAGTTTCATGAAATTGTGATTCTTTTGATTTAGAAAACATGCAATATTTATATAATATATTTTAAAATAGATCTTTTGATAATATTCATATATATATATATTTAATAAAAATAATTTTATTTATTTTATAGAAATCTCATTTTCTTAAAAATTGTATCAATAATTCCATCGAGATCAAATGCACTTTGCGGAGGTCTGCATCTCGCTCTACTAGACCCGAGGATGTGCGATAACCCATACCATCCCGATCGGGGTTCCCCAAAATGGCTTGTAGAGGCGTAATTGCACGGAATTAAATAACACACTTTTTAAAAAAATAGTTTTTGAATGTTTAAGGTATTTATTCGTAAAATCATATTTTCCCATAAACTAGAATCCCAAAATTCATCGTGCTATGTCAAAAATGTGTGTTTTGATGAGGTAGTTCATTACCTCGTGAGTTATCTAAAGGTAATACGGTTAAATTGAATAATTATAAGTTGTATGTAACATGATGGTATTTTACTGTAAATGTGAAATAGAAATTATAACATGAATTATTTTGAGATGAAACTTGTTCTAATATGTTTATTTATGGTTCTTAAACATTATGAGAGAATATGGTATTTTATTATAGATTTTTTTAAAGAAAAACGAATTAGAAGTCGAAATAACTCCGCTTTCGACGAGTTTTCGAAATAGATTATTTTAGAATAGAGATAGAGGAGGTGAGTGGGGACTTACTGGCTATAAAAAAAGAAGGGAGAAGGAGGAAGCTCTTGAAACCATCGCGGTGTCGTTTCGTCGCCGGATTCTCCTAGAAACGTCGTCGGAACTTCGCCTCTTGCTAACTCCACTTGTACAACTTAGGACATGGAAAGTTTAAGAGAGATTTTGTAATGAAATTCTGAATGAGAGGTGAAATATGGTGTGGTATTTATACGGAAAATTAGGGTTTAGGGTAATGAAGAATGGAATTAAAATGTCCATTAAAAATAAATTAAAGAGAGGAATTATCACTCTCTGGATGTTTTCAGAGTAAACAAACAATATGGGGGTAGTGGGGTAGGCGAAGGGGTGTTGGGGTTGAATTTTGGGGAGTATCCCCTACAGAGGGCCCGACGGTGCCGGTCACCATGCCAATCTCGCCGGCCAAAAATCAATGAGGGATGGTGGGATCTTGGCCACATGTTGGTGTCATTTGGTATAACTCAGTGCACGTGTTTGTTTAATTTGTGACTTTTCATTTTACGTATAGTGCACGTGTAAACCTTTGGGCATCTAAAAGATTAAAAAAATCAATTAAAAATATATGTGGCTGGGGGATTCGATCACAGGGGCTATGTCACAGCAGTGTAAGGCTTTACCAATGAGCTACAAGTGCTTTCTTACTGTTCAAAAGCAATTCAAATTTATAACTTGTGCTCAGGCTCAGGTGTTCCTTTCTGTATTTTTGAAAAAAATTTGTACAGAAAGTTTAGGGTTGTTACAAGAGGATTGCATCTTCGATGATAATGAGCTAACTAGTTTTCAGCATGTCATCACGAGTAGAGACTCGGTGAAGTGGCTGGATGCTATGCGATCCGAGATGGAATTCATGTACACAAACAAAGTATGGACTTTGGATTTTGCTCCTACTGGGGTAAAATAAATAGGATGCAAATGGATCTTCAAAAAGAAGATTGGGGTTGATGGACAGATAGAAACATACAAAATTAGACTTGTTGCTAAAGGCTTTCGTCAAAGACCAGGATTGGACTATGACGAAACTTTTTCACCTGTGGCTATGTTTAAATCTATTCGGATCCTACTTGCCATTGCTGCCTTCCATGACTATGACATCTGGCAGATGGATGTTAAAACCGCTTTTATAAATGAAAGTTTATTAGAGTGTATTTACATGGATCAACAAGCGGGCTTCATAGACAGTGGGAGAAGCGGAAAGGTGTGCACGTTGCTTAAATCCATTTATAGATTAAAGCAAGCATCGCGGAATTAGAACATCTGCTTTGATGAGACGGTCAAGGAATTTGAATTTATCAAAAATGTAGATGAACCTTGTATTTATAAGAAAATTGTAGGGAGAACTGTGGTATTCCTCGTTTTATACATAGATGACATTCTCTTGATAGGAAATTATATTCGTATACTACAATTGTCTAAGCAGTTCTTGTCACAGAAGTTCTCTATGAAAAATCTAGGTGATGCCTCATACATTCTGGGGATTAAGATTTATCGTGACAGATCTCAAAGAATGTTGGGACTTTCACAGTCAAGGTACATAGACACCGTACTAAAGAGATTTAGTATAGAAGATTCCAAGCGCGGTAATTTACCCGCTTGTCACGGAATCACCCTCTCCAAAGAGATGTCTTCCAAGACTGATGAGGAGAGAGCTCGCATGAGCATAGTACCCTATGCTTTGGCGGTAGGATCGATAATGTTTGTGATGTTATGTACCAGACTAGATGTAGCTTATACACTTAGTATCATAAGCAGGTATCAGTCCAACCCAGGTGAGAAACATTAGATTGCAGTGAAGAACATTCTTAAGTACCTGAGAAGTACTAAGAAGATGTTCTTGGTGTACGGTAATAGGGACCTCCAGATCGAGGCTTTTACCAACTTTGGCTTCCAAAGTGACAAGGATGACTCTAAATCTATCTTGGGTTATGTGTTTACCCTCAACGGAGGGGCGGTTTGTTAGAAGGGTTCCAAATAGGACACCGTAGCAGACTCGACGATGGAGGCTGAGTACATCGCTGCTAACGATGCCGCAAAAGAGTTAGTCTGAATGAGAAAGTTTGTTTTTGAACTTCAGGTCGTTCCATCCATTGCTGGTCAAATACCTTTGTATTGCGATAACAATAGAGCCATGGCTTTGGCAAAGGAACTACGGTCCCATCAGAAATCCAGACATATCTTGAGGTGGTATCACCTGATCAGGGAGATTATGGATCGCCAGGAGATCGAGGTGCAGAGAGTAAATACAAAGGACAACACGGCAGATCCATTTATCAAGGCCATCCGTCAAGTCCAGTTTGAGAGACTGTTTGAGATGTTAGGTATGTGGTATGCCAGCAACTGGCTCTAGTGCAGACATTGGGTACTTAATACGCCAATTACAGGCCTCAGTGCAAGTGGGAGATTGTTGGATATGTATGCCCTAGAGGCCTTCATTGTATAGAATGCTAGGGATATGTATGTACAGGATAATCTTGCTCAATATGATAGTATGCTATTTAGTTTGCCTTTACCTTAACGTGTGATATGTTTTACTTGTTATTTCATATCTCTTTTACATGTTGATAAAGCCCGTAGGATCTTTACTTGACTATCAGCGTTGTGATGACAATCATACTTGTAGGAGCTGGGTAGTCGATAAGCACATCCTTAAATGTCCCTAGTCGTAGGAGTATCGAGTCTAGGCATCGATATTCCAGAGTAGATGTAACGACTTTGAATTTTCGGTACAAAATTTTTTCTTCTTAAAGTACAGAAAGGAGTTTGCAAGTCTGAGCATAATTTATAAGTTATTTTTGTTTAAAAACAGTAAGAAATAACTTGTAGCTCATTAGTAAAGCCTTTCACTGCTGTGACGTAACCCTTGTGTTCGAATCCTCTTAGGCACATATTATTTTTTTCTGAATTTTCTTTTAAACTTTTTGCAAGTCCAAAAGTTTACACGTGCACTGCACATAAAAATGAAAAGTTAGGAAAAATAAACATGTGCACAATGTTATTAACAACAAGTAGGACACGTGGCCAAGATCCAACGGGCCCCTTCCACTATTGGACCGACGAGATCCTTTGATGGGCCGGCGCCACGGTCATCCGTAGGGGAAAAGTTCCCGTGTTCTGCAAAACCTTTGGCCTACTCCCATTATCCCTGCATTGTTTGTTTACTCTGAAATTAAACAGATAATTCAATTTCATCTTTAAATCAAATTTTTAATGCATTTTAATTCAATATTTCAATTCCAAAACCTTAATTCCACACTATAAATGCAACCCCATACCTTAGCCCCTTCTCATTCTGAAATCCCTAGCCAAAATTATCAATTATTTCTAAGTACAAGAAGAGTACAAGTGGAGTTAGCCAAAAACCACTTCCAGCGAGGAATCGAGCAAGTTCTGGCGACCTCGCGACTCCACGAAGACTACCACATCTCCTTCTACCTTCTTCCTACCCTTCTAGCTAGTAAGTCCATCCCCATTCTACTCTTTCTTCTTAAAAAAGTTCTCTTTATAAAACATGTCGGTAAGTGGAGTTACTACCGACATCTCATTCTTAAACCTAAAAAATTTCATTATTTTCTTCCATAATTTTCATGCAAACTCTTACCCTATGTTTATAACCATGAATCTAATGTTTAGAAATAACTTTCACTTTAAAATATCATGCTAGATAACTTTAATTTAACTTTTACAGTAAAATACCAAGAACTTTGTATCTACCATATTTTATTACATAGCTTAATCATACCTTTAGAAAACTTTACGGGGTAATGACCTACCCCTCACATACACACATGTTAACATAGCACGATACTCTTTGAAACATATTTTTGTGGTGATACCACATTTTATTAAAATACCATGAACTATAAAAACCCGGTTTTCTTTGAATTGTATTATCAAAATTCTTTGCGATTATACCTCTACAACCCTTTTTAGGGGACTCGCTATTGGATGGTGTGTATTATCGCACATCCTTGGGCTAGTAGAGTGAGATGCAGACCTCCTCACGGAGCATTCGGTCTCGAAAGATTTTTAATATGATTTTTTAGGAAAAATGAGATTTTCTATTTAATAATAAAATTAATTTTTATAAATATTATCAAAACACATATTTTCAAGATATAATAAAATTCCATGTTTTCTAAAAAGATAATAGAATGACATGTTTCACCAAAATACCCTCAAATTATCCAAAAGTCAAGTTTTACACTAAAATATCTTGAACTATCCAAGCTAAACTATTATCACTAAAATACTTCACATTCTTATAATTCACAATTATGGAAACTCTAAATAATATAAATAAATACTCGAGGTTTATTTTGAAAGTATATAAAATATTTTTCATAAAACCCCCTCGAGTTATATAAAATTACAATTAAGGAATTTAGTAAATATAGGTTTAAGCGGGATCGATTCTCTTGTGCCTCAAGGAGCCGGAGAAAGTGAGTGCTTGCTTATTTAAGGTAGAAAAACTTAATGGTGTTATCAACGGTAATTGTTTTGGAAAAAGACACAAATTCTGCCGTCCATATGCAGCAGTTACCGATAACTCCCAAACCTAATTCAGGATCCAAATCAGTTATAATTATCTGACTCAAGTCTAAGTCCAAATCAATCTGAGTCTAATCCAAATCAGAATCCAATTCAACATGAATCCAATATACCAACCTGTATACTTGAACCTGAACCTGAATACAAGAACAAGATCAACATGCAAACATGACTTCACTTAACCGAACCATGGAAACATCTTGACCCGATTACATGCCTACTTGTTTACATGAAAAACTTGTATCCATGGTCTCCGCAAGTCTAATAACTATAATTCAATACAATACATTACGGGGTTTTAACGCAGTAGATTGGTACGTAATGTGTTAAAAGTGGCATGATGATGGATACTAAAAGACACTTACGTGAACTCTCGTACCATTGTCCCGTGGGTTTTGACTGGGCCTTGTACTTACATGTTACCATAGTCTACAGGATAGTTGGACTCCTCTCGTATACACTGATATATTCTGTACCAAGCTACAAATAACTACGTAATATAACAAACATATACTTGTTTTGACCGGGCCTTGTACTTACATGTTACCATATTCTTTACTTTTTCTATTCCACCCGTATCTTTAGGACTTACCGAGCGCTAGTTCGCTGACGACATTCCTATCTCTTCTTTGTTTGGAATGTTTGTCAGGAGGACCCGACTCTCAGGAGACCGGTCCCAGCCATGAGGACCTGGATCAGTTCACAGAGGAGCCAGACTTCTAGTCTTTACTTGTACTTACCTTTTCATTTGTATGCCATTGTTTAGGCATTGCTTCTATCATTATACATTTCCTTTTCAAATCAGTTGTAATGTAAAGAATGGATATTAATAAAAGTTGCGGTTTATATTATATCTCTTGTCATTTTTATGCATTTATTTATATTGCTTATTTATGCTTAACGTGTTTACTTCTGAGTAAATACATCGCGTGCCCGCTACGCCTACTTCCCCGTACACCGGGAAGCGGGGCGTGACAGGTTTTGTTGGAGACCCATGCAGGTCAGTTCTGCGTGAAATCCTAAGCAATATATCACAAGAAGTATAAGAATCTGCAACTGTACACTCTTTACATTTCAAATTCCTTGAATCTATCCCAACCTTTCTCTTCCTATTAAGGTCATGGATTCTCCCAACAACATGAGTACCAATGTTAATAGCAACACCCTACCTCCTACTCTACCACCACCACCTACCGTTGCAACTCCCATCAATAAGCAAACGGTATTGCTTGAGGTGATCAAGAGTCTCTTGAAGGGTCAGCAACATCAGACTGCTATCCTCATGCATCGTCCAGAGACCGAGGCACCCGGAGTCAAGCAATTCCGGGCTTTGCATCCAAAACATTCTCTGGGAAAGAGAGCCCATTAGAGGTAGAGAAATGAGCTCAGTCTATAGAAGATGACCTGGCAGCAGCATAAGTTCCAGAGGTTGCTTGGGTGAGAGTTGCAAAACTACAACTAACTGACAACGCTAAAGTCTGGTAGAAGGCTGAAGAAAGCCGACCCGCCCAACCGATTGAATGGAGAACATTTCGCGATATGTTCGATGTGAAATATTTCCCCGAGACTGCCCGTTTCGACATGGAACAGCAGTTCATCCACTTACAACAAGGTTCAATATGGAATAAATTCGTG
Organism: Agapanthus africanus; assembly: GCA_030015575.1. Taxonomy (NCBI): domain Eukaryota; kingdom Viridiplantae; phylum Streptophyta; class Magnoliopsida; order Asparagales; family Amaryllidaceae; genus Agapanthus; species Agapanthus africanus. The sequence goes on along the minus strand of CM057346.1, from coordinate 99,243,220 downwards.
GAAGAATACAATGCCGAGTTTACCATGCTTAGCAGGTTCGCAGCACACCTAATCCCAACTGCTGAGATCAGGACACGAAGATTTCAACATGGGTTGGACCCGAAAATCCAAGCTGCATTAGCTATAGTGGATTTCCCAACCCATGATCTTGCTTTGAAGGCTGCCCGACGCTATGAGGCAGTGGTGAAGAAGAAAGGCAGATCTCAGACTGCCGGTGTGAAACGCCCTGCCACTCAGATGGTAGGAGGAGCCTCTTCCAGGCCACCTTTTGTACCCAGGAGACCGGGAGTAACTTTTAACCGGCCCAATCCAGACTTTTGCTTTTACTGCAAGAGGAATGGACACCTGGTGAAGGACTGGAGGCGTGCAAACGACATGTGCTTAGTTTGTAGCACATCCACTCACGACATTAGAGCATGTTCTTATAGACGTAACGCGGTTCCAGCACACAGACCAGCCATCACTTTTTCACAGCGACCAGCTATTCAGGCTCCTGCACCTCATCGTGCCCTACCTGCTCCACCTCCTCGTGGACCTCCTGCACAGCCTCCTCGTCAGTTCTATCAGGCAATGAGGAATATGCCTCAAGGGAAGATAAACATGCCCCAAGGACAGAGGAATGTGCCTCCAGCTAGGAGGAATGTATTCCGGTGTTAGGCTTTTACTTTAGCGGCCGTAGAAACCGAAGCTATAGGTTAAGGTAACAATGGTAATCCTACTTCTTTCAAAACCCTTGCATCCTTTCGTTCTTTCAAACATTTTTTTAATGTATTTTCAGTAGTTCTTTTACCACCGCTGTCACCAAATTTTCTTGAATCTGTTACAACTTCTTTCTATAAATTTCGAGGACGAAATTTTTATAAGGAGGGTAGAATGTAACGACTCTGAATTTTCGGTACAAAAATTTTCATCTTAAAGTACAGAAAGGAGTTTACAAATCCGAGCACAATTTATAAGTTATTTTTATTTAAGAACAACAAGAAACAACTTGTAGTTCACCGGTAAAGCCTTGCACTGCTGTGATGTAGTCCATGTGTTCGAATCCCCTCAGGCACATATTATTTTTTTCTGAATTTTTTTAAAAGCTTTTTGGAAGCACAAAAGTTTACGCGTGAACTGCACATAAAAACGAAAATTCAGGGAAAATAAACATGTGCACAATGTTATTAACAGCGAGTAGGACACGTGGTCAAGATCCAACGGGCCCCTCCACTATTGGACCGGCGAAATCCCTTGATGGGCCGGCATCGACGGTCATCCGTAGGGGAAAAGTCCCTGTGTTCTGCACACAAAACCTTTGGCCTACCCCCATTTTCCATGCAATGTTTGTTTACTCTGAAATTAAACAGAGAATTCAATTTCATCTTTAAATCATATTTTTAATGCATTTTAATTCAATCTTTCAATTTCAAAACCCTAATTCCACACTATAAATACAACTTATACCCTAGCCCCTCCTCATTTTGAAATCCCTAGCCAAAATTATCAATTCTTTCTAAGCACAAGAAGAGTGCAAGTGGAGTTAGCCAAAGACCACTTCCGTCGAGGAATCAAGCAAGTTTCGGCGACCCCCGTGACTCCACGAAAGCTACCACATCTCCTTCTACCTCCTTCCCACCCTTCTAGCTAGTAAGTCCCTCCCCATTCTACTCTTTCTTCTTAAAAAAGTTCTATTTATAAAATATGTCGGTAAGTGGAGTTACTACTGATATCTCATTCTAAAACCTAAAAAATTTCATTATTTTCTTCCATAACTTTCATGCAAACTCTTACCCTATGTTTATAACCATGAATCTATTGTTTAGAAATAACGTTCACTTTAAAATATCATGCTAGATAACTTTAATTTAACTTTTACAGTAAAATACCATAAACTTTGTATCTACCATATTTTATTATTTTGCTTAATCATACCTCTAGAAAACATCACGGGGTAATGACCTACCCTTCACATACACACATATTTATATAGTACGATACTCTTTGAAACATATTTTTGTGGCGATACAATATTTCATTAAAATACCATGACTATAAAAACCTGGTTTTCTTTGAATTGTATTATCAAAATTCTTTGCGATTATGCCTCTACAACCCTTTTTAGGGGACCCGCTAATGCATGGTGTGGATTATCGCATATCCTTGGGCTAGTAGAGCGAGATGCAGACCTCCTCACGGAGCATTCGGTCTCGAAAGATTTTTAATACGATGTTTTAAGAAAAATGAGATTTTCTATTTAATAAAAAAATTAATTTTTATAAATATATAAATATTATCAAAACACATATTTTCAAAATAAAATAAAATTCCATGTTTTCTAAAAAGATAAAAGAATGACAAGTTTCACCAAAATACCCTCAAGTTATCCAAAAGTCAAGTTTTACACTAAAATACCATGAACTATCCAAGCTAAACTATTATCACTAAAATACTTCACATTCTTAAAATTCACAATTATGGAAACCCTAAATAATATAAATAAATACTCGAGATTTATTTTGAAAGTATATAAAATATTTTTCATAAAAACCCCTCGAGTTTTATAAAATTACAATTAAGTACTTTAGTAAATATAGGTTTAAGCAAGATCAATTCTCTTGAGCCTCAGGGAGACGGAGAAAGTGAGTGCTTGCCTATTTAAAGTAGAAAAACTTAACGGTGTTATCAATGGTAATGGTCTTGGAAAAAGACACAAATCCTGCCGTCCATGTGCAGCAGTTACCAATAACTCCCAAACCTAATTCAGGATCCAAATCAGTTATAAATGTCTAACTTAAGTCTGAGTCCAAATCAATTTGAGTCTAATCTAAATAAGAATCCAATTCGACATGAATCCAATATACAAACATGTATACTTAAACCTGAATCTGAATACCAGAACAAGATCAATATGCAAACATGGCATGACTTGACCGAACCATGGCTACATCTTGACTTGATTACATGCCTACTTGTATACATCCTGAACCTGATTACATGAACAACTTGTATCTATGGTCTCGGCAAGTCTAATAACTATAATTCAATACAATACATTACATGGTTTTAACGGGGTAGATTGGTACGGAATGTGTTAAAAGTGGCAGGATGATGGATACTAAAAGACACCTACATGAACTCTCGTGCCGTTGTCCCATGGGTTTTGATGGGGCCTTGTACTTACATGTTACCATAGTCCACGGGATAGTTGGACTCCTCTTTTATACACTGATACATTCTGTACCAAACTACAAACAACTATATTAGTATAACAAACATATACTTGTTCAGATTACCAGTCATATATTCTTTACTTATTCTATTCCACCTTTATCTTTGGGACTTACTGAGCACTAGTTCGCTGACGACATTCGTGTCTCTTCTTTGTTTGGAATGTTCGTCAGGAGGGCCCGACTTTCAGGAGACCGAGCCCAGCCATGAGGACTTGGATTAGTTTACAGAGGAGCCAGACTTCTAGTCTTTACTCGTAATTATCTTTTTATTTATATGCCACTGTTTAGGCATTGCTCCTATATTGTACATTTCCTTTTCAAATCAGTTGTAATGTAAAAAATGGATATTAATAAAAGTTGCTGTTTATATTACATTTCTTGTCATTCTTGTGCATTTATTTATATTGCTTATTTACGCTTAATGTGTTTACTTCTGAGTAAATACGTCGCGTGCCCGCCATACCTACTTCCCCGTACACCAGGAAGCGGGGCGTGATAGGTTTTGTTGGAAGCCTATGCAGGTCAGTTCTGCATGGAATCCTAAGCAATATATCACAAGAAGTATAAGAATCAACAACTTTACACTCTTTACATTTCAAATTTCTTGAATCTATCCTAACCTTTCTTTTCCTATCAAGGTCATGGATTCTCCCAACAACACAAGTACCAACGTTAATGGCAACACCCCACCTCCTACTCTACCACCACCATCTACCGTTGCAGCTCCCATCAACGAGAAAACGGTATTGCTTGAGGCAATCAAGGGTCTCTTGGAGGGTCAGCAGCAGCATACTGCTATCTTAATGCATCGTCCAAAGACCGAGACATCCGGAGTCAAGCAATGCCGGGATTTGCATCCGAAACATTTCTCTGGGAAAGAGAGCCTACTAGAGGCAGAGGAATGGGCTCAGTCTATAGAAGATGACTTGGCAGTAGCATAAGTGCCAGAGGTTGCTTGGGTGAGAGTTGCAAAGCTGCAACTAACTGACAACGCTAGAGTTTGGTGGAAGGCTGAAGAAAGACGACTCGCCCAACCGATTGAATGGAGAATATTTCGCGATATGTTCGACTTGAAATATTTTCCCGAGACTGCCCATTTCGACATGAAACAACAGTTCATCCACTTACAGCTAGGTTCAATATGGAACAAATCTGTGGATGAATACAATGCTGAGTTTACCATGCTTAGCAGGTTCGCGGCACACCCGATCCCGACTGCTAAGATCAGGGCACGAAGATTTTAGCATGGGTTAGACTCGGAAATCCAAGCTGCATTAGCTACAGGGGATTTCCCAAACCATGATCTTGCTCTGAAGGCTGCCCGACGCTATGAGGCAGTGGTGAAGAAGAAGGGTGGACCTCAGACTGCCGGTGTGAAACACCCTGCCACTCAGATGGCAGGAGGGGCTTCTTCCAGGCTACTTTTTTTACCCAGGAGACCGGAAGTAACTTTTAACCGGCCTAGTCCAGACTTTTGCTTTTACTGCAAGAGGAATGGACACCTGGTGAAGGACTGCAGGCGTACAAATGACCTATGCTAAGTTTGTGGTGTATCCACTCACGATATTGGAGCATGTCCTCATAGACGCAACCCAGTTCCAGCATATAGACCATCCATCACCTTTCCTCAGCGGCCCGCTATTCAGGCTCCTGCACCTCGTCTTGCCCTACCTGCTCCACCTCCTCGTGGACCTCCTGCACAACCTCCTCGTCAGTTCTATCAGGCAATGAAGAACATGCCTCAAGGGCAGAGAAACATGCCCCAAGGACAGAGGAATGCGCCTCCAGCTAGGAGGAATGTACCCTGGCGTTAGGCTCTCACTTTACCGGCGAAGCCGAAACTATAGGTCAAGGTAACACCGGTAATCATTTTTCTTTCAAAACCCATGCATCCTTTCGTTCTTTCAAACATTTTTTATGCACTTTCAGTAATTCTTTCACCACCACTGTCATCAAATTTTCTTGAATCTGTTACAACTTTCTTCAATAAATTTCGAGGACAAAATTTTTATAAGAAGGGTAGAATGTAACGACTATGAATTTTCAGTACAAATTTTTTCTTCTTAAAGTACAGAAAGGAGTTTGCAAGTATGAGCACAATTTATTAGTTATTTTTGTTTAAGAACAACAAGAAACAACTTGTAGCTCATTGGTAAAGCCTTGCACTGCTGTGACGTAGCCCCTGTGTTCGAATCCCCTCAGGCATATATTATTTTTTTCTGAATTTTCTTTTAAACTTTTTGGAAGCCTAAAATTTTACACGCGCACTGCACATAAAAATGAAAAGTCAGGGAAAATAAACATGTGCACAATGTTATTAACAGCGAGTAGGACACGTGGCCAAGATCCAACGGCCCCCTCCACTATTGGACCGGCGAGATCCCTTGATGAGCTAGCGTCGACGGTCATCCGTAGGGGAAAAGACCCCGTGTTCTGCACACAAAACCTTTGGCCTACCCTCATTATCTCTGCATTGTTTGTTTACTCTAAAATTAAACAGAGAATTCAATTTCATCTTTAAATCAAAATTTTAATGCATTTTAATTCAATCTTTCAATTCTAAAACCCTAATTTCACACTATAAATACAACCCCATACCCTAGCCCCTCCTTATTCTGAAATCTCTAGCCAAAATTATCAAATTTTTCTAAGTACAAGAAGTGTACAAGTGGAGTTACCCAAAGACCACTTCCGGCGAGGAATCGAGCAAATTCCGGTGACCCGCGACTCCTCGAAAGCTACCACATCTCCTTCTACCTCCTTCCTACCCTTCTAGCTAGTAAGTCCCTTCCCATTTTACTTTTTCTTCTTAAAAAAAGTTTTCATTATAAAATACGTCGGTAAGTGGAGTTACTACCGACATCTCATTCTAAAACCTAAAAAATTTCGTTATTTTCTTCCATAACTTTGATACAAACTCTTACCCTATGTTTATAATCATGAATCTAATATTTAGAAATAACGTCCACTTTAAAATATCATGCTAGATAACTTTAATTTAACTTTTACAGTAAAATACAATGAACTTTGTATCTACCATATTTTATTACTTTTCGAAATCATACCTCTAGAAAATTTCACGGGGTAATGACCTACCCATTACATACACACATGTTTACATAGCACGATACTCTTTGAAACATATTTTTAGGGCGATTCAACATTTCATTAAAATACCATGAACTATAAAAACCCGATTTTCTTTGAATTGTATTATCAAAATTCTTTGCGACTATACCTCTACAACACTTTTTAGGGGACCCGCTATTGGATGGTGCAGATTATCGCACATACTTGGGCTAGAAGAGCGAGATGCAGACCTCCTCATGGAGCATTCGGTCTCGAAAGATTTTTAATACGATTTTTTAAGAAAAACGAGATTTTCTATTTAATAATAAAATTAATTTTTATAAATATATAAATATTATCAAAACACATATTTTCAAGATATAATAAAATTCCATATTTTCTAAAAAGATAAAAGAATGACAAGTTTCAAAAAAATACCTTCAAGTTATCCAAAAGTCAAGTTTTACACTAAAATACCTTGAACTATCCAAGCTAAACATTAACACTTAAATACTTCACATTCTTAAAATTCACAATTATAGAAACCCTAAATAATATAAATAAACACTCGAGATTTATTTTGAAAGTATATAAAATATTTTTCATAAAACCCTCTCGAGTTATATAAAATTACAATTAAGGACTTTAATAAATATAGGTTTAAGCGGGATCAATTCTCTTGAGCCTCAGTGTAACATTTTGAAAATTTTAGAAAATAAATAAATTTAATTAATTAAATAATAAAAGGTTAATTTAAAAAGTTATTAAAACCAAATAGGACATTTTCAGAAGTAGTATATGAAACAAATTAAAATTAAAATTTTAGTTTATAACATTAGTAAATTTCAAGGGTTTTAGTGAAAAAGATTAGCTTCATGTGTAATATGATATAGTATGGGGGTTTATGTGATAAGATTAGTTTCTTATGCAAATTAAAATTTGTTAAGGGTTGTTATGCAAAAAGGGTAAGGTCATGTTAATCTTAAGTTGTAACCATGGTATAGCATATCCTAGATGACACTTCATATGTCCACCTCCTTCTTGCATGAAAATACCATCCCTTTCATGCTCACACCTCCTCCTTCCTCTCATGCCACCTCTATCTCTTAACCTCCATCTCATGCATTCTCTACACCAAACAATACCTAGTAAATTCCGTAGCCTCTCAACAGAACACTACACTTCTTCAGCCCAAACCAAGAAATTCCTAAGTGTTCATACTAAAAGAGAAAGAGAGAGCAATGACTTTCTTCATCAAGTGTACCTTTCATCAAGCACAATACACTACAACCCTTAGAGGATTCCATCATAGGATTCTAGAGCTGGTGTTCTCTTGTGAATCATTCAATAGGTATAAGTTCAACCTTACCGTTTTAGTTCAATTCAGTTTTTGTTTGAAATCGGATATCGTATTTTGATAAGTTTAGGATCTGTCTGGAATCTGCTATAGATTAGATGGAAATTAACCTAACCAAATAGTGCCACTATATTGTAATTTGGACTTAGAATAATCCATAGGAAGACGAGCCCCTTTGCTCGGATTTTGGCCGGTGACAATAAGGACAGATCCGATCTCGCCGGTTTTCATAGGGAATTGGGTGTTGGAAATTTTAGGATAGCTCTATATATCTATACTAAGATGTTTGGTATTGTTTAAGTAAGTTAATTATTCAGTAGGTTAAATCCGTAAGCTAATATCAGATTGGGGTAAAATTCTATATACGATACGTAGTATGTCTAGTTTGTGCCGTATCATAAATTGAGATTTTGTGTTATCTAGTTCACTGTAAAGTAATATGGAATTAATACGAATAATCACTAGAAAAAATAACAAGACCAAAAGTATAATGAGCAAACTAGAAGACTACACTTAAAACCTGAGCCCCAAACTCCCCACAAAATCCGGCGACCCACCCCAAAAATCCGGCGACGCCGGCCCACTTGTACCCTTTTGTGTTGGTTTTTCTTCTGTGGCCTATTTTGGGTATTTGATAAGTCTCTGTATTGTTTGGGTTGTCTAAATATTTATACAGTAATATCTGGGAACGTTTTAGAAATGGTTTTATCAAATTTCAGATATTTACGATACGGAGTTTTCGTATTTTGATGTTGTAACCGAAACGTTAACGTTTATACGTTAACGACAGAATTATATTGATGTTTTTGGGCTAAGTGTGCTGTAGGTTCTAACCTATGGGCGTTTAGCTTGTTGTTTTGGTTTTCGATATGATATTTACTTCAATGCGATTTAAATACGAATATAGGTACGATTCGAGAATTCCGAGACGGAGTTGGCGATATAGCAGCGTGGATTCAGCGGGCTTTTAAGTTGGTGAGTAGATTTACATCTACAGGGAAAGTCGGATGGATAGCGTATAGCACCCCCGCAACCTTACAAATAGTATTATGATATCTAGTTAGTTTAGTATTTATTCAAGATATTTATATAGTATCGCATCTAGCATGTCCTTCAATTTCATACAGTCTTATACATAGTTATAGATGAGATACAGTGATACGATATGGATATGGTTGGGTGGATTTGTATGAGGGATCATGCCATACTTGTGATAATACAGATACAGTGATACGCTATGGATATGGTTTGATGATTTGTATGAGGGATCACGCTAGACTTGTGATGATACAGATACAATGATATGATGAGATATAATATAAGGATTTATACGTATTGGGAATGATGAACTTTGTATGCCGAATAACGGCCAATTTATCTTTGACTCGTAGAGTTAGGTTGTATTCTGTTTTAGGATGTAATACTTGTGTGCGCTATATTCTTTTAAAAACTACGATTCGTTGTCTTTTAAATAAAAATACTAGGATGCGTGCTAGTTTCTAAAATGGATATCTATTTTAAATCTACGGCAGCTTCCTTATTTCAAACTTAACGTTTCAATCATTTCTAAAGAAAACGGTATAGCTCATACCAAGTAATTACAATAGTTACGTTTAGATTACTTTACATGTTTGCATTATATTATCAATATTATACGTTTCTGCGTTACGCACACTCTGATAGAACACTGCACAAATACCAATGAGTACTATGCTGCACGATCATGTGAATGTATGTTACACTACACCTCATTGGTACTGCCATGTCACTATAGAACCATGATGTTATATATGTACTAAAATAAATAGGTTGTTGTACTATAGAACACTTGCACAAATACTAATGATTGCCATGTTGCACGAGCACAGACGCGTATGCTACAGTACACATCATTAGTAGTGCCATGACACGGTAGAATTGAGATCATTATGCTTATGTGATATGATTAAGTAGTCTTCTTTATTCATGTTGTAAATTTTGAATATTAGTACTATAAATGCTGTATTTGATTCTTATGGATTTTCTGGATATGTTACTTCTGATGATATATATCAGTGGTATGGGACACTGTTATATATGTATATATACAATATATCATCAATACAATCTATGCAAGTTTCTTATTTCTTACTTGATATTTTGATATGACGAGTTAAACGTCCACCATGAGTTTTGTGTTTCCTGATTTTGATTCCGGACGGGGTGGGGTAGCTATACGGTTCCGGATTTGTGAAATATCCGGACTGAGTTGGAGGGCATACAGTCGGATACATGGTGGACTCGGTTGGGGCCAAGGGGCTGTTAGTGTATATGCTCTAGGGGCCATTATTGTATCATACTTGCATGTATATTACTTAATGGAAGCTTGGGATATTCACAGTTGTATATACAATCTTGCTAAATATGGTAGTATGCTACTTGGTTTGAGTCTACTTTAATATGAGCATATGTTTCTTGTTACGTATCACTTATACATATTAGTAGAGCCCATAGGATCTTTGCTTGATTACCAGCGTTGTGATGGCAGTCACACTAGTGGGGGCTGGGTAGTCTGTAAGCAACATCCTATACAGGTCCCTGGTCGTTGGATTATCGAGATAGGGCATCGATATTCCGGAGTAGACTAAGTGTGTACGCTTCTCATCCCAGTTAGGGAGATGGTCTGTCCCACAGCCATCAGTACGTTGTACTGGAGATAGTATACAGGTTACGGGTACACCGGACAGAACTCGCAGGGGAACTGTTGGTTGGTATTATACCCATCGTCAGTTAACAGTTCCCAGGTGACATGAGTACAGCATAGTCTGCGGACTTGACACTGCTACTTCGCCTCGAGTGTGTCCTACTGTTCTTAGATTGCTACCCTACCATGGCTCAAAGGAGTCGTGCAAATAGGTAGCAGTTGGGTGCAGTCCCGAGCACTTGGAGGCAGTGGCGGTTAGATAGGATTCGTCTCTCCCGGTATTGGGAGTTGATATCGTGCTGTGTCAGAGAGCCATTACGCAAAGTCCCTGGCCAGGGCAAGCGAGATTTACCGGTAGGTTCCAGTAGTTTCTCAGGGTGTAATGGGCTACGCTCCGACATGACTTATACCGCTATTAGGGGACTGACGCTTGCTGCCCCCTAAGCTCGATATGCGATAGTCTTAAACGAACAGACCGGACTGTACGGAGATTGTCACATCAGGCTCAGTGGGAGTTCGGATGAGTTTCCTCATCGGCCTTCTTATCGACATCTACCTGGGGACCATTACGTACAGCTAGTGCCGCTTGCGGTCTGTGGTTAAACCCACTGCCAGTGTAGTAGTCGAGTCTTTAGAGTCCCACACAGAGAGTTTCCCTGCTCCAGACGAAACGGTGTAGAGGTCGTATGGTTTTACGACAAGGGTTCGGACGCGTACGTGTGTTTACGCACGTACGACGTTCGGACAGTTTTTACTAGCCGGCTTTGGTTTAAGCCATATTCTAGTATAGGGTTATTGGATTTATACAGTCTAAAGTTTTTCCGTGTTCTCACGGATTGTTGGGGCGTTCTCGTAATTTGTCGGGAAGCTTCTAGAAGCATGGTGACTTGGGGGAGTAAGGTGGTATTAGCATTAAATGATATTGTGACTCATTATGTGTGATTCATCATGTCATTAATGCATTATTAAATGCTTAATGACTCACATAGTGAATCACTCATAATGCATTTATGTAGCATGATGAATAATCTCATTTTATTCATTTATTCATTATGCTTCATATATCAAGTGAGAAACAATATCATATTTCCTTCTTATCATCACCTTCTCTCTCTTCAAGCTCTCTCATTCTTGAAACCCTAACCCTAACCTCTCATGTGTTGAGATCAAGGGTTAGCTAGACTAATACATCCATAACCTCACTCTATATCCCCCAGGTAGCTTAGATTAGCACTTTGAGCAACCTAGTTATCTCAAGTTAGAGATCAAGCTTGGCGTAGGAGCTCTCGGGTGGATCGTCTTTGACTCGAGGAGGCCGTTGAGGTGCCGATGTTCCAAGGAGCCTACGAGGAGTGGAGGACGGCGATGAAGACCTGAAGGACATGTATCGTGAGGAATAACTTCGAATCCGAGTAGTTAAACCTCTCGTAGATAGTTAGTAACGGTTTAGATACGATTCATGCGCTCAAGTCCGTGTTACGAAGCATTGATAATCGTTTTTCATATATTCCGCCTCCCCGCAAGTTCGTGGGGTGCGTGATATGGACCTACAGGGGCAGGATAGCTGCATTATAGGCGGGGAGCCTAACGAGGATACTCGATTCCGGAGATAGAAATGAGCATGGCAGATATCTAGGGGATATTGACCGGGGTTCGAATGAGCACGGCAGATATCCAGGGGATACCGACCGGGGTTCGATTGGGCATGGCGGATATCCAGGGGATACTGATCATAGCCAGGATATCGGGTGGCGATCATCTGTTGAGATGGTGTCGACGGTATCTATATTTATGTGTCGATGATGGACACGAGAGATTTCCGATTTCGATGTCGATGCTGGGCATCTATATATATATATTGATATGATCATTATCATGAGGTACACAGTTAGATATTATTAGTAGATTCAACCAGGACTGATCCGGAGGACAGTACCTGCATATATTTGTACATACATTCATATACAAAAAGGGAATTCCAACAAGAAATATAGGTTCATGATTTTGACTCATATGACATGGAGATATTATACTTGGGATTGCATGATAGTTAGTATTGCACATATGCATAGCTATAGTATATTGGTACAGATTATGATAGGACTATACTTATGACCTGGGTATCGTCATGCATTTCGATTTCTACCTTTAGATGTACTTCTATTCACTGAGTTGGCAACTCATCCCCGTTGTGCCACAGTTTGTTGCAGGTTTTACCGCTTGGATTATCAGCGGCATGGGCACACATTCTTTTTGGGGATTGATCGGTAAGTGGGTTATTGTTGTATCATACTCACTCTTGATTATTCATATATTCTTGTATCTAGTAGAAACTCCATCAACTTAGAAGTGGTATATTATGGAGTTAGAAGCAAGACTTAGAGTTTTTGTGTGGTGATGTCGCACTCTTTGGAGTCGACTTCTGATTTAGATTGTTGGTTGCTCCATCGTTTGGACGTGGAGACTAGCTTCCGTTGGGATGCTATTTTATTATGTTGTATCGGGTTTTTTTTTATAAAAATACAAAGGAGGTGTTGTCAAGTTTCAAAACGTCATAAATGCTTTTTAACATACTTAGTTAAATCTAGATGTTATTTTAAATTAATTTTATCGGACGATTATTTAAACTTCACCACCAATATTTTCAAAAAGGGTTTAGATTCCGGGTTTCGGCTTACTTAGATTGCGTCGATGTCTTTAGATGTCACGTGTTTTAAGTGCCGGTCACGTGCCACATTTGTGTCGTGACAAAGTTGGTATCAGAGCGTTTGGTTTAACCTTTGTTCGAGCCTAGGTTGACTATATGGAGTCTGGGCATACATTTTGTTACCTGGGCTTGACCTTATAGGACTTAGACTTGACTTTGGGGGTCTTATACCTGAACTTTCGTTTTATAGGATGACCTTTGTTGATGGAGTAGGTACTAAGTAGAGTGACGTACCGTACATATTTTTCCATGGCATATTTACGATATGATACTCCGTCTAAGTTACCTTAGGATTTACATCTTGAGATCTTCCTTCTATTCATTCCATTAATCTATCTTCGTCAATGCATGTTGATTGTTTCGGTCACCATGTTTATGGGAGTCGGGAGGGCTGCAGTTAGAGATACGGTCAGAGTAGACTTGTCTGGGACAAGGACTGACCAGGTTGACATTCCGATGATATAGAGACACATCGTTTATTGATATTGATCGAGTTATAATATTAACGCGAGTTTCTTCAGGATCCGTACTAGATGGTAGAATCATTGATGAAGATTGGCCGGACTTGAGGCATGATGTTTTCTCCTCTTCGAAGATCGTGGTGTCGCGTACCGTTCAGATAGCGGTACCAATCACTGCTGAAGTTATTGAGATGTTGCTTCCAGAGTTCATGAAGTTAAAAGTAGACGATGTGTACAAGTGTAAATGGATCAGAAGGATTCGTAGCCGATCAGATGTAGAATGGTTAGGACTTTTAATCCATTATGGCACTCCGATACGAAATCGGTGAAAGTGATGTACTTCTACAGATGGATCTTGCTTAGACCAGATGCAAGTCGTTCGATAAAGAGATCGTGCAGTACTTTTTCCTCCGACGAATTTGGGATGAGTCTTCGAAGGTGAAATTAGCTAGATTCTTCTACATAGTATCAGAGATGACGAATTCGTGTTTCCGAGTTTGTAAGACTCCGAATTTGGTCATAACCAGGTATGACTTGCAAATTCGCGTGTCTATGCAGATACGCTCCTTAAGTGATTGATATAGGGAATTTACAGGACAGGAGATTGGTGCGAAGTTTCAGAGGCTAGTTATTCTACACAGTGGATATTAAAGATTTGATGACGCGTACGACTACACTTTCAGGAGGAAATCAAAAAGGAATGAAAATGCTTATTAAAGGGAAAATTGGTTAAGAAATGAGTGCTAGTTCCGAGCAGGCTGGATAAATGATTTTAGCAGGAGAATTGATGGATTCTCTCCCAGGAGTTTATAATAAATAAGATTGGACTAGGATTAGTTGTTAGCACATAAGCTGAGGACCGAGATTTCCGTTATCAACCTGTTGCGTTACAAGAGACAGGACTACTGGTCAAGAAGGTGTGATGGGATGTATCCGTAATAAGACGAATGGTGTTGTTGCTCCTCACCGGAAGATCGCATAAGTAAGCTATGGTATTAGAGATCTGCAAGAAAAATCAGAATTCAGAGACAGAGAATGTTAGAACGTGGCAGACGGCAAGTAGAAATTCTTGCTATGCCAATCCCGGTAGTATAAACACCTTCTGATATTGAAGAGAATATAACTCGATGTTCTTTAAGTTCGATTTACATAATTTTATACTCTAAAACATTCATTTTCAAACGTTGGAGAAAGGACAACTCGATGTCCGTGATTTTTGTATTTTAAGGATTTGAGGATCAATTTATGTTTTGTGCATACTATGTGCACTTGATGAGATTTCTATGTACAGTAATTTCACTTTGACTTATGCTTTGTGCATAACAGGTGCACTTGTTGAGATTTTAGTGCGAGATGACTGCACTCAATTGGAGTGTTGTGTATACCAGATGCACTACACTGATTTTCCGTGCACATCAGATGCACATGGTTAAGAATTTATATATATATTCTAGGTATACTTGGTTTGATTTCGTGCACACTAGTTGCTCGTTTTGATTTTTGCACTCTGATGCATTTGATTTTAGTTTTGTGCACCTCGATGCACTTGGTATTATTTTGTATACTTTTAATTCCATGCATAGTGGGTGCAATGGATATCGTTTCGTGCACGCCTGTTGCACTTAGCGCTGTTGTTTTCATGCACACCGTGAAGTGTGGTTTGAGACTTACATGCAAACCCATTAGGGTTGATTTTGTTTTTGTGCTTTGCACTTGATAGGATATATTATAGATTTGATTTATATAAAAGAATTTTTCGCTTGGTCGGGTGCACTGATATTGCACTGCGATCATGGCACTGATTGTGTGTACTTAGGATACACAACGGTTTTCGTATTTGGCAAATTTTTGTCATAACTGGAGAAATTCTCATAGCAACCGCGAGAGTTACAGTTATGAAATATTATATCTTATGAGTTTTCACGCACACGGTTGCGTTGTGATGCATTTTAGCTCGTATGGGACTTTGGAGTCTTGCTATAACGAGAAATTTTCATGTTTTAAAGTATGACCCCAGGAAATTATTTTAAAATGAGTTGATTGAATTGAGAAAATGTTTTAAGAAAGATATTTAATTTAAATTCGGGGACCGAATTTTCTTAAGGGGGAATGTTGTAACATTTTGAAAATTTTAGAAAATAAATAAATTTAATTAATTAAATAATAAAAGGTTAATTTAAAATGTTATTAAAACCAAATAGGACATTTTCATAAGTAGTATATGAAACAAATTAAAATTAAAATTTTACTTTATAACATTAGTAAATTTCAAGGGTTTTAGTGAAAAAGATTAGCTTCATGTGTAATATGATATGGTGTGGGGGTTTATGTGATAAGGTTAGTTTCTTATGCAAATTAGAATTTGGTAAGAGTTGTTATGCAAAAAGGGTAAGGTCATGTTAAGCTTAAATTGTAACCATGGTATAGCATATCCTAGATGACACTTCATATGTCCACCTCCTTCTTGCATGAAAATACCATCCCTTTCATGCTCACACCTCCTCCTTCCTCTCATGCCACCTTCATCTCTTAACCTCCACCTCATGCATTCTCTACACCACACAATACCTAGTAAATTCCTTAGCCTCTCAACTGAACACTACACTTCTTCAGCCCAAACCAAGAAATTCCTAAGCGTTCATACTAAAAGAGAAAGAGAGAGCAATGGCTTCCTTCATCAAGTGTACCATTCATCAAACTCAATACACTACAACCCTTAGAGGATTCCATCATAGGATTCTGGAGCCGGTGTTCTCTTGTGAATCATTCAATAGGTATAAGTTCAACCTTACCGTTTTAGTTCAATTCAGTTTTTGTTTGAAATCGGATATCGTATTTTGATAAGTTTAGGATCTGTCTGGAATCTGCTATAGATTAGATGGAAATTAACCTAACCAAATAGTGCCATTATATTTTAATCTGGACTTAGAATAACTCATAGGAAGACGAGCCCCTTTGCTCGGATTTTGGCCGGCGACAATAAGGACAAATCCGATCTCGCCGGTTTGCATAGGGAATTGGGTGTTGGAAATTTTAGGATAGCTCCATATATCTATACTAAGATGTTTGGTAATGTTTAAGTAAGTTAATTATTCAGTAGGTTAAATCCGTAAGCTAATATCAGATTGGGGTAAAATTCTATATACGATACGTAGTATGTCTAGTTTGTGCCGTATCATAAATTGAGATTTTGTGTTATCTAGTTCACTGTAAAGTAATATGGAATTAATACGAATAATCACTAGAAAAAATAACAAGACCGAAAGTATAATGAGCAAACTAGAAGACTACACTTAAAACCTGAGCCCCAAACTCCCAACAAAATCCGGCGACCCACCCCAAAAATCCGGCGACGCCGGCCCCCTGTACCCTTTTGTGTTGGTTTTTCTTCTGTAGCCTATTTTGGGTATTTGATAAGTCTCTGTATTGTTTGTGTTGTCTAAATATTTATACAGTAATATCTGGGAACATTTTAGAAATGGTTTTATCAAATTTCAGATATTTACGATACGCAGTTTTCGTATTTTGATGTTGTAACCGAAACGTTAACGTTTATACGTTAACGACAGAATTATATTGACGTTTTTGGGCTAAGTGTGCTGTAGGTTCTAACCTACGGGCGTTTAGCTTGTTGTTTTGGTTTTCGATATGATATTTACTTCAATGCGATTTAAATACGAATATAGGTACGATTCAAGAATTCCGAGACGGAGTTGGCAATGTAGCAGTGTGGATCCAGCGAGCTTTTAAGTTGGTGAGTAGATTTACATCTACAGGGGAAGTCGGGTGGATGGCGTATAGAACCCTCGCAACCTTACAAATAGTATTATATATCCAGTTAGTTTAGTATTTTTCAAGATATTTATACAGTATCGCATCTAGCATGTCCTTCAATTTCATACAGTCTTATGCATAGTTATAGATGAGATACAGTGATACGATATGGATATGGTTGGATGGATTTGTACGAGAGATCATGCCACACTTGTGATGATACATATACAGTGATATGATATGGATATGGGTTGATGATTTGTACGAGGGATCACGCTAGACTTGTGATGATACAGATGCAGTGATATGATGAGATATAATACAATGATTTATACGTATTAGGAATGATGAACTTTGTATGCCGAATAATGGCCAATTTATCTTTGACTCGTAGAGTTAGGTTATATTCTGTTTTAGGATGTAATACTTGTGTGAGCTATATTCTTTTAAAAACTATGATTCGTTGTCTTTTAAATAAAATTACTAGGATGCGTGCTAGTTTCTAAAATGGATATCTATTTTAAATCTACGGCAGCTTCCTTATTTCAAACTTAACGTTTCAATCATTTCTAAAGAAAACGGTATAGCTCATACCAAGTAATTACAATAGTTACGTTTAGATTACTTTACATGTTTGCATTATATTATCAATATTATACGTTTCTGCGTTACGCACACTCTGATAGAACACTGCACAAATACCAATGAGTACTATGCTGCACGATCAGGTGAATGTATGTTACACTACACCTCATTGGTACTGCCATGTCACTATAGAACCGTGATGTTATATATGTACTAAAATAAATAGGCTGTTGTACCATAGAACACTTGCACAAATACTAATGATTTCCATGTTGCACGAGCACAGACGCGTATGCTACAGTACACATCATTAGTAGTGCCATGATACGGTAGAATTGAGATCATTATGCTTATGTGATATGATTAAGTAGTCTTCTTTATACCTGTTGTATATTATGAATATTAGTACTATAGATGCTGTATTTGATTCTTATGGATTTTTTGGATATTTTTCTCCTGATGATATATATCGGTGGTATGGGACACTGTTATATATGTATATATATAATATATCATCAATACAATCTATCCAAGTTTCTTATTTCTTACTTGATATTTTGATATGATGAGTTAAACGTCCACCATGAGTTTTGTGTTTCCTGATTTTGATTCCGGACCTGGTGGGGTAGCTATACGGTTCCGGATTTGTGAAATATCCGGACTGAGTTGGAGGGCATACAGTCGGATACATGGTGGACCCGGTCGGGGTCGAGCGGCAGGATAGCCGCATTATAGGCGGGGAGCCTAATAAGGATACTCGATTCCGGAGATAGAAATGAGCATGGCAGATATCTAGGGGATACTGACCGGGGTTTGAATGAGCACGGCAGATATCCAGGGGATACTGACCGGGGTTCGATTGGGCACGGCGGATATCCAGGTGATACTGATCGTACCCAGGATATCGGGTGGCGATCATCTGTTGAGATGGTGTCGACGGTATCTGTATTTACGTGTCGATGATGGACACGAGAGATTTCGGATTTCGATGTCGATGCTGGGCATCTATATATATATTGATATGATCATTATCATGAGGTACACAGTTAGATATTATTAGTGGATTCAACCAGGACTGATCCAGAGGACAGTACCTGCATATATTTGTACAGACATTCATATACAAAAAGGGAATTCCAACAAGAAATATAGATTCATGATTTTGACTCATATGACATGGAGATATTATACTTGGGATCGCATGATAGTTAGTATTGCACATATGCATAGCCTATAGTATATTGGTACAGATTATGATAAGACTATACTTATGACCTAGGTATCGTCATGCATTTCGATTTCTACCTTTAGATGTACTTCTATTCACTGAGTTGGAAACTCATCCCCGTTGTGCCACAGGTTCTTACAGGTTTTACCGCTTGGATTATTAGCGGCTTGGGCACACATTCTTTTCGGGGATTGATTGGTAAGTGGGTTATTGTTGTATCATACTCACTCTTGATTATTCATATATTCTTGTATCTATTGGAAACTCCATCAACTTAGAAGTGGTATATTATGGACTTAGAAACAAGACTTAGAGTTTTTGTGTTGTTATGTTGCACTCTTTGGAGTCGACTTCTGATTTAGATTGTTGTTGCTCCATCGTTTGGACGTGGAGACTAGCTTCCGTTGGGATGCTATTTTATTATGTTGTATCGGATTTTTTTTATAAAAGTACAAAGGAGGTGATGTCAAGTTTCAAAACGTCATAAATGCTTTTCAACATACTTAGTTAAATCTAGATGTCATTTTAAATTGATTTTATCGGACGATTATTTAAACTTCACCACCAATATTTTCAAAAAGGGTTTAGATTCCGGATTTCGGCTTACTTAGATTGCGTCGATGTCTTTAGATGTCACGTGTTTTAAGTGCCGGTCACGTGCCACATTTGGGTCGTGACACTCAGGGAGCCGGAGAAAGTGAGTGCTTGCTTATTTAAGGTAGAAAAACTTAACGATGTTATCAACGGTAATTGTCTTGGAAAAAGACACAAATCATGCCGTCCATGTGCAGCAATTACCGATAACTCCCAAATTTAATTCAGGATCCAAATCAGTTCTAAGTGTTTGAATTGTGTCTAAGTCCAAATCAATCTGAGTCTAATTCAAATCAGAATCCAATTTAACATGAATCTAGTACACCAACATGTATACTTGAACCTGAACCTGAATACCAGAACAAGATCAATATTCAAACATGACTTGACTTGACCGAACCATGGCTACATCTTGACTTGATTAATACCTACTTGTTTACATCCTGAATCTGATTACATGAACAACTTGTATCCATGGTCTCGGCAAGTCTGATAACTATAATTCAATACAATACATTACAGGGTTTTAACAGGGTGGATTGGTACGGAATGTGTTAAAAGTGGCACGATGATGGACACTAAAAGACACATACATGAACTCTTGTGCTGTTGTCTCGTGGGTTTTGACGGGGCCTTATACATACATGTTACCATAGTCCACGGGATAGTTGGACTCCTCTTGTATACACTGATACATTTTGTACCAAGCTATAAACAACTACGTTAGTATAACAAACATATACTTGTTCAGATTACTAGTCATATATTCTTTACTTATTCTATTCCACCCTTATCTTTAGGAATTACCGAGCGCTAATTCGCTGACGACATTTCTGTCTCTTCTTTGTTTGGAATGTTCGTAAGGAGGACCTGATTCTCAGGAGATTGAGCCCAGCCAGGAGGACTTGGATCGGTTCATAGAGGAGCCATACTTCTAGTCTTTACTTGTACTTACCGTTTCATTTGTATGCCACTGTTTAGGTATTGCTTCTATCATTGTACATTTCCTTTTCAAACCAGTTGTAATGTAAAGAATGGATATTAATAAAAGTTGTTGTTTATATTACATCTCCTGTCATTCTTATGCATTTATTTATATTGCTTATTTACGCTTAACGTGTTTAATTCTGAGTAAATACGTCGCGTGCCCGCCACGCCTACTTCCCCATACACCGGGAAGCAGGGCGTGACAGTAGACTAGTGTATACATATCTAGATCCTGATGAAGGGCGATGGTTGGTCCCGCAGCTATTGGTGTGATGCACCTAAGATTGTATACATGTGCTCACTGGGGGTGAGTACACTAGACGGACTCGCTGAGAATTGGCTGGATGGTATTATACCTATCGCCGGATAGCAGTTCTCTGTTGACATGAGTGCAGATAGTCTGTCGACATGAGGTCGTCATTTGTCTCATGTGAGTTCTCATTGTGCTTTGATTACTACTCTACCATGGCTCTACTGAGTCGTGCAAATATGCTTTAGTTGGGTACAGTCCCGAGCCATATGGAGGCAGTGAGTGATTGTTGGGGATTCGTCTCTCTCAGTATAGGGAGTCGATGTCGCACTGTGTTCGGTTGGCCAACACCATAAGTCCTTGGCTAGGGAGGATTGGGAATTACTGGTAGTTAGACCAGTAGATTCTCGGATGGTCTTGAGCCATATCGGCACGACTTGTTAGGTTATTAAGGGTTTGACATTTTCCACCCCTAAACCCGACATGCGATACTCTCAGACGAACAGACCGGACTATACGGAGATTGTCACGGACATGCTCAGTAGGGGTTCGGATGAGTTTGCTTATCGGCCTTATTTTCGACACGTACCTGGGTAGCCATTACGTACAGCTAGTGCCACTGATGGGTTTGTGGTTAAACCCACTGCCAGCGTACTGTCGAGTCTTTAGAGTCACACACAGAGGGTTTCCCTAGTTCAGGCGAAACGATATAGAGGCCGTTTAGTTTTATATGCAGGGTTCTGATCATATACGTGTACTAGCTACACGGATTTTTTTCGGATGGATAATACTAGTGGGCTTAGGATTAAGCCGCATCCTAGTATTATATTATTGGAATATATTTATCTCTGGGTATTCGTATTTTTTTCAGTACGAATATGGGTATGTATATACAGTGAGGGCATTCTTGTAATTTTACAAGAAGTGCTTCTAGAAGGAGTCACCTCATTTTGGATATATCTATTTATTGGAAAATAGATAATGAAGTGGAGAAATGGGTTTTTTCAAAGCATGATATGAAGCATGGCTATTTTATTTTGTTTATTCATTTGTCACAACTATTCAGTCATGGTTGCATTATTCTATGAAAATAATGCATGCTTGATAGTTTAGAGTTTAGCCATTCTTCATTCATTCTACACTTCACATTCTCTCCTTTTGCTCTCCTTCTTCTTCCTCAAACCCTAAACCTCACATGTGTTGTGAAACCTAGGGTATTTTGAGATAAAATAGTCCAATTAACTCTTTACATCTCTTAAGCTACCTAGATTAGCAAACTAGGTACTTTAGTTACTTCATTCTTGATGTTTGAGCTTGAACCATAGACTCTCGGGTAGATCGTCTTCGATATGAGGAAGCCGACGACCAAGCTCGTTCCATACCATCTAGGAGCTCAAGAAGGGGATAAAGACCCGAGTGACTAGTATCATAAAGGTATAAACGACTATCATAGTAGTTTAGAACCTTTGTGTATTTTTTAGTTAAGGTTTTTGAATGATGTTGGAAGTTTAGTCGATGTTGCATCTTGTAAAATTGTTTTATGAAAATTCCACCTCTCCACAAACTTTGTGGAGTGTGTGATATCGACTTACACTAGGTGATAAGGCACCCTTGCAATATTTTTTTATGCTGCCTTAAGTAATTACAAAACCAGTGTTCATTTTTCTGAACCACTTATATTTTGTTGATTATTCTTTTTTTTTATACTAAGGTTTTCTGGCAAGAGTATTTCGATGTATCCTCTACTATCCCAAGTTTCAAGATGTGTTCAAGTGCGTATAGTAGGGTATTAACGTTTAGAAGTTTGGACTATTTTTCAGACTTATTTCTATCCGCAGATTAGTGATTCCTTCATCTTACTATCCCTTGGGACAATAGTTCATGACCACGTATTACTAGCTTCGTTCTAAAACATCTAATTTTCTTGTATCTCTTAAATCTCTACCTCTCTTTCATATGTATTTTTCACTTTCTAACTTTTATTTTAAAAAACTCATTTTTTATTTTTTATTTTTATAGTGCAAAATGATACGTGAATACAAACCTCCCCCTCAAACCTGTTTGCAGTAGTGTCTTCACTGATGCTTTTGTTCGAGCATAAAAACCAGTAAACTCAATTCTTAGATGAAATAGTGTTGCCACTGTTTATGGCTGGAAAACTGAAACATGGAGGTGAGGTGGAGAAAAGTTAGTCGTGATAAAGCGGCTCCTGCAAGAACATGAGCTCCTCCGTTGGGTCAACGGAAAACTATGGTTTTAATCTATGCCCATTTATTTTGAAAATAGAACTATTTTTAGCATTTTCTACATCCACTGCACCGTGCGGGTATACATACCGCATCACAAAAGGTCCTTTCCAACGAGATCTCAGCTTACCCGGATGAAGATGGAGAAAAAAATCATAAAGAAGGACTTGTTGTCCCGGTGTGAATATTTTTCTCAAAAGATATTTTTCATGGAACACCTTTGTCCGGTTGTTTACTATAACCGCATTATCGTAGGCTTCATCATGAAACTCGCTCAGCTTATTTAATTGCAGCTTCCGATAGCCGCCTGCTTGGTCAAAATCAAAATTAAGCTCTTTAATTGCCCACATTGCCTTATGCTCGATCTCGACAGGGAGATGGCATGCCTTCCCAAATACTAGTCGATAAGGAGACATCCCAAAATCGGTTTTATATGCAGTACGAAATACCGAAAGAGCATCAGTCAGTTTAGAGGACCAATCTTTACGGTTCTTAGAAACCGTTTTCTCCAAAATTTACTTGATCTGTCTATTAGAGATTTCAGCTTTCCCACTCGTTTGGGGATGATAGAGCGTAGAAAACTTATGGTTGATTGAATATTTCCACATCAAATCCTCTAAAGACCGATTGCAGAAATGCTTCCCATTGCCGCTAATAACGGCACGAGAGTGCCCGAACCGAGAAAAGATATTTTCTTTAAGGAACTTAACGACAACCTTGTTTTCATTAGTACGGCTTGGTATTACTTCAACCCATTTAGAGACATAATCAACCGCTAATAAAATGTATCGGTTTCCAAAAGAGTTGGGAAACGAGCCCATGAAATCAATTTCCCATACATCAAATATCTCCACAACCAAGATTGGTTGGAGCGGCATCTCGTTTCTCCGTGAAATCCGAACTATGCGTTGACATCGTGAACAAGTTTTGCAATAATCATATGCATCTTTGAATAACATTGGCCAATAAAAGCCACATTGCTAAACTTTCTCCGCAGTTTTTCTTGGACTAAAGTGACCGCCACATGCTTGAACATGGCAGAAGGACAATACACTCCTAAACACATTATTAGGGACACATCGTCGAATGATCTGATCGGGACAATACTTGAACAAATAAGGTTCGTCCCAGTAAAAATATGTCACCTAGGATAAAAATATGTAATTGTCTTGATTTGATCATTCGCTGGGTAGAAGTCCCGTTGCTAAATAATTCAGAATATCAGTGAACCAAGGTTCGCTAGATAGGGTCAAAAGATGTTCGTCTGGAAAAAAATCGTTTATTGGTAAGGTCAACGTTGGTGAAGAAGAAAGTCATGAAAGATGGTCGGCTACGACGTTTTCACATCCACTCTTGTTTCATATGACAAGGTCAAATTCTTGGAACAAGAGGATCCAACGTATTAGCCTGTATTTAGCATCCTTCTTTGATAAAATGCGTCATAATGCGGAATGATCGGTGTAAACTATGATCGGAGAGCCAATTAGGTAGGGCCTGAATTTTTCTAATACAAAGACAACTGCCAAGAGTTCTTTCTTAGTGGTTGTATAGTTCATTTGGGAATCGTTCAAGGTCCTACTCGCATAATACAGCATATGTGGCATCTTATCAATATGCTGTCCTAAGACTACTCCAATAGCAAAATCGGATGCATCACATATAAGCTCAAAAGGGTGATTCCAGTCCAGAGATGATAGAATGGGGGCTGTATTGAGGGAATGTTTAAGTGATTCAAAAGCAGCCAAGCAATCCGAGTCGAAATGAAATATTTTATCCTTGGCCAAGAGAAGAGTTAAGGGTATAATAATCTTGCTAAAGTCCATAATGAATCTTCTATAAAAACCGGCATGGCCAAGAAAGGATCGTATATTTTTGACGCATTTAGAAGGAAGAAGGTTGGAAATGACATCTATTTTTGCTTTGTTTACCTCAATGCCCTTTCATGAAATGACATGCCCTAAGACAATACCTTCTTGAACCATGAAATGTCATTTTTCCCAATTCAAAATCAGATTCTTATCCTTACAGCGGGTAAGAACAGTGTCGAGATGACGTAAGCATTCCTCAAAGGAATCCCCTAATATGGAGAAATCGTCCATAAATATCTCTAGAAAATTCTCCACCATGTCCGAGAATATCCCTATCATACACCGCTGAAATGTAGCGGGAGTATTACATAATTGATCAGTCAAATTTATTGCACATTTGTATGGACATTTTGCCTTCTATTATTAACTACTAAAATGTGTTAATTGTAAATAAAGAACATATATAGGTTTATTTGTAAAAAGATTATTATCATATATTTCTTTAGTTATAATTAATATAATTAGGGAAATATATGCATATCATATTTAAATAAAATATCCATGAGATTATTAATTAAAATATGCATATCATATCAAATATTCTTATCTAATATTCTTAAAATATTATATCATATAATTGGTTAGAATAATATCTCAAATAAAAACAAGTGCTACTAATAATATGATTTGAGATATTGTACATGTATTATACTAGATTAGCTCAGGTCTGAACTATGAGTTGGAGATCCACAACAAATTGAAGTATCAAACCTAATCTGCCGAATATTAGGAGTAAATCGAAGAATCTCGCAACGGCAGAGACTAATAGATATATTTTCAGAATCTTTGTATCAAAAGGATCTCCAAATATGAAGAAGAAAAGCCACGAAAAAGCCCAAATCCACCAAACGGTGGCGGAAGCGCGGTCAAATAGGGCTATAGGCGGTGGTTCAGCGGTCATTTGGCGGCCTTAGGATCTGAAACTTCAGGGTCATAATCGTAATTTCACACACTTCAATATGTCATCTAGGGTTTCACATTTCAGAGCTTATAAAAGGACCGAGAGCTATTTATACATTCATAAAATCATCTATCTATCAATCTAGAGAGAGATCTACGAGCGAAACTAGGTTCTTGTAATTTAGTTTTTCAGTGAGCAATTTGTAATGCAATAGTTGATCAATAAAGATAGTCTTTGTTTTAATACTTTCCGCATTAATTTTTTGCATTACTTTCCGCATTACTTTTCTGCATTACATTCAGCGTTACTTTCTGCACTTTTAAACTTTAAATATGGTTTCATTCATCTTCCATCTCTCTTTTACTATGCTAATATCCATGAGCGAGTAAACTCTTTCTTGCTAGGGTTTGTAGGATAGGGTAGAATAACGGATGAAAAATCGCTTAACTTCTTTTGACATTTTAATTTTTATAAACTTTAGCAAAATAAATATTAACCCTCTTATCGGGCGCGCTATCAATTACTGATAGTCACGACCACGATTTAAGATTCGTTAATACTTGTTTTGTTATGGACTTGAGATAAATAGAGATCAATGAAAGGACAAGGGGCAGTAGTGTGAAATCCTAATTCCTTTCAAGAACCCTAATCCACATTCATCGCTATCTCTATAGTTTTAAACAATTATAACATAAAAAGAATCATCTATAAATCTTCATCCATTAACTACTAAGTCCTATAAGCCCTACAAGCCTTTCTATTTTAAATTTTCTATCCATCTTAAAATAAAACGACAACAATCTCTCTTTTCTTTTATCAACTCGTCTAAAACAAGATAAAAAAATTCACGTTTCCCTGCGGACGACCCGTACTCATCGCGGCTAGCTATTTGCGACACCGTCTTGATTGCAGTTATTTACAAAACACACACACAAACACACACTCTTTTCGCATCCAATCAAATGGAGCCGTTGCCGGGGAAATGACCGTAATTATTTTTCTTGTTATTCGAGTTGATTTCTAATAAAACCAATGAACATAAAAAAATAATAATATAAATAAAAACCGTATTTTGTATTTTTAACAATTCTTGTGCGAGTTTTGCATGAATTCTGGAGCACTTGGAGCAATCCAACAGAGATTCAGAGATTATCAAATAGGAGTAGAGGAGTATTGGAGTGTTGTGCCAAACTTTGGAAGGGAGATCTCACCAACCAACGGCAGAACCGCGGTCAATTTGTGCTTTTGGCGGGTAAACCGCGGCCATATTAGGGTGCTAGGCCCCCAACTTTGTCTGGTATTATTTCTTCTTCTTCTTCTCTCCTATAAAGCTCCAATAAACTGTTTTTATCTGCAGGATTCTTTGCAAACAACACCTCTAAAAAAATATCTTTTTCGAGTTTTAGATTTTGGTTTGTTTTGCATATTTAAAACGGACATTAAGGGGCAAGAAACCCAAATTCAGATTAGGTGGGATTTCATCACCTTTCCTAGGCTCCACAAATCATAAACGAGCATACGCATAACACTACATTAATAAAAAATATCTAGACCAAGTCTCTAAGGACAGTCCCGCTCAATTAGGACAAAGGGGGGTCGTGGGTAATCTATTGCTTACCCGCATTTTTCTTGTGGTGTCTAAGGCAAGTGTGATTAAGGAAAGTGGTTACTTAATTAGGCCTGCTATTTCGGTGATTCGTATAGCGGATACCTCCCACTTGCCTGGCACTTACCTGGCTGCAAGATTGATAAGGAGGTGATAGAGGATTTATCCTACGTTTTGTCCTTTGGAAGTATAGAGCGGTCTAGTAATTTGACCTAGGTGGCCCTAGTTCTAGGTATTGTTTGTGCACGTTTGTCGAGTCCCTCTTTCAAAGCAAACCAATTTCAAAAATAAATAAAAAATAAATTTTTTAATATTATCACCCTCTTTTCTTTTTATTCTCTTATGATGGGTAACCCAAACCGACCAACTCTTGTCGAGCTTTGCTACAAACAACCAGATATTTCTTATTATCGTAATTGCTTTGGTACAAATACCGACCCTGCCATTTCTTTGAGGGATAGGATAGAACGCTCTAGAAATAACATTTGGACACTTCACTCAAAGTCCTATCAACCGCGTCAAAATTCAACACCTTCTTATGTTGATAATCCTTTTAAGGTTAGTGAGGAAAATTTCTAAATCCATGTCCATTGCTGAGCATATTGCGAAGGCTCGTAGCTAAAGTTTCATACTTTTCACTTCTCCAATAACCAGAGGACAACAATTACAATCATTTTCATATGAAAATATTGATACTCCTTTTGAGGCGAATACGGCAACTTTTACACCTATGATCATTACTGAGCAAATTGCAAAAGCCAGTGGCCAACTAACCAACTAATCTTAATATTCTTCATATCACCATGTTGACCTAATCCTGTTTATGAAACTTGGATACAACCTTCTAAATCTTATCAACAATACCAAATTTTCATACCTCTCATGTTATTACTTCTCTTGAGGCTAATGTGGCAAATCGTAAACCCATTTCTATTGCAGAACACATTGAACTCGCCCGTAGCCAATAATTAAATACATTCTAACCATACTCAACTTATGAATCTTATCTAGACAGTGCTTCTGAACATCAATTAGGAAGTTCCACGGTTCAACTTGAATCCTTCATTGAAACTTTTTCACAAACCATGTCTAGTTTTGAAATAGAGTTGGAATTGAGTAGCGAGATAGAACCTGGGATCCTTCCAAGTCAAACCAAAACCAATTCTTTTGATCTCGACACCTTCCATCCTGAACTCCAACCGAATGTATTTGATGATCAATCGCTTAAGAATCTAATTGATGAGGTGCCCGAGAATAACATATTTGACTTTTCCAATCATGAGTGTGAAAGAGAGCCTTACACCATTCCAAATCAAACTGATCCTGATTCGACTACACTTGACATTCCAAACCTTCCATTCCATCAAGTAAACTAAGTGATCCATCGATTGAGGATAATATAATTGATGAATTTTTAAAGAACTATTCGTTTGATTTGACCGAAGGTGTTAGTGAGAGCGGTGATAAGAATATCTTTGAAGATGAACTCACTATATTGGATGAGTTGGATTCACCGACCCATCATGCTCCTTCCATTGAATGTGAACATATTCCCGTACATTTAAGCGATCCTATTCTTACCACCGACCTATCTGATATGCAAAACGATATTCAGCCTTCATCTCCCACATTTGGCTCAACAATGCTCGACACCCAAGTTCGTTTACCCATTTCATCACAACTTTCTTTGGTTCTTCTAATCTTCTTTCACTTCCACCGAAGTTTGATGAACTACACTTCGATATTTCGAGTTCTATAATTCTTAAAAGACCACTCGAGTTCGACTCTTTTGAAAATAAGGTAGATGAGCTTTTCGAGTCTCTTACCTCTATAATTTCTGACGAATCGAGTGTTTTGAACTTTGGTGCATAAAAAATTGATCTTGAAACTTTCAATTTTCCTAGTAGATCTTCCTATTCCACTAATATAGATATCGATACCTTTTTTCGATGAGATTATCACTTGGACAATCGATGAAAGTTTTTAAAATATTTTCATTGAAGAACTTGCATTCCTTAACGACTTGAATGCTGTGAAGAATCAATCTCCACCGGAAATTCATGCCCCTTCCTTTGAGGCTGAAGAAGTTGAACCACCACCTCTTCTTCTAATCACATACGAGAATACGACGATTCCACCCATTTCTAATCATTCACATTCTCGTTTTCATCCACCATCACTTTTTCGTCTCCATCAACCGCGACGTAAAACCTTTCGATTACATCACTTATCTTCCCCCCACTTCATCTCTTATCATTACTCTTATTTATGTTTCTTCTACTCGAGATATGATACAATCTCTATTCTTATACATTCTTGAGTTTTCTTTACGTACATCCGTTATGCGATCTTCTACCATCCATGGTGTTACTTTGATAAAATATTTGAATGGTTAGTTTTAAATTTTGGTCTTTGTAAAGGTTTGTATAGACCAATAATATTTACCCCCCTCTTATGTTGAATTTCAATGCTTAGTAATGAAAACACTGTTTTACTAAAGTTTGGGGGGGGGAGGGGGGAGGGGAGAAGAAAAATATTTTTAAAATGACTCTTGAAAGAAAAGAAATTTTTGCACGATTGTGGCCCACTAACAAGTTTGGGGGAGAATTTCACTGTCATTCACTCTTGACCCCTTTTTTACACTATCTTATTGAACTGTTCCTTCTAGTCTTCAGGTTTTAAGCTTACAAGACAACATCAGTGAGGACACTGCTACAAACAAGTTTGGGGGATAGTTTGTATGGATAGTTTGTATATATCCGCGCATCATATATAAATATTGCATTGCATATTTTTTGAAAATAAAAGTTAGAAAATGAAAAATATATATGAATGAAAGGACGAGATTTAAGAAATGCAAGAAAATTAGATATTTTAAAACAAAGCTAGTAACACGTAGTCATGAGCTGTTGTCCCAAGGGTTAGTAAGATGACGGAATCACTAATCTATGGATAGAAATAAGTCTGAAAAATAGTTCCTATTCTTGAGTCCAAACTTCTGAACATTGATACCATACTATACGCACTTGCACACATCTTGAAACTTGGGATAGTAGAGGATACCTTGAAATACTCTTGCCTAGAAGCCTTAGTATGAAGGAAAAACAAAATATAAGTGGTGCATAAAAAAATTTAAAAAGAAAAATGAACTGGTTTTGTAATAACTTAAGGCAGCATAAAAAATATAGCGAGGGTGCCTTATCACCTAGTGCCTTAGACCAACTAGTTTGGGAGTCACTGCTAAGCCTTAGGTGTTGCAAGACTAGGATATTGCTAATTACGCCTTAATAAGTGAGCACATTCAGTAATCGGTTGGTTAGTACCTCAAGAAGTATTAACGGTCACACAAAGAATGTGTGAGCAAATCCATTTGAAACATCACCGACTAAAAAGTACTAAGGAATATGGACAAAGGGTATGATAGCTTGAATTGAATTCTCCAAGTGTAGGGATGACTTTTACACACACGTAGGGGTATATGATCGATATTTGGAGGAGAGATAGGGAGGAAGACTAAAGACGATATTTTATTAAGGTATGATGTGATTTCCAAAATCTTTTCAAGACCATTAAGATAGGGCTCATGACGAAAAAAAAGTTAGTGTAGTTTGAAACTCTTCTTTTCAAGTTTTTTTCTTTTATATGTTCCTTATCTTTGTATATAATTTTCGTCTTCTTTTATTTTAGGATTTTGTGGGTGTAATCCGCTGAAAACCCTCATGAGACAACACTTTTCCTACTAGGAACACCTAGAGGTTTAACGGCTTATTGCACGAACTAAGTGCAATCGTGTTGTTGGATATAGTGCCCTCAAAGACAATTATTGGATCGCAGGTACGTGATTGCAATGATTGAGGCAGGACCTATACCGATAAAACAGTCTTACTCGAGATGATAGTATGCTATCTGGTTTGTCTTTATCATCATGATAGAGCCCATAGGATTCTTGCTTGACTGCCAGCAGTATGATGGCGATCATATATGTGGGAGCTGGGGTCTATAAGCACATCCTTAAAGTGTCCTTAGTCGTGGGAGTTTCGAGACAGGGCATCGATACTCCAGAGTAGACTAGTGTATACATTCGAGACCCCGACGAGGGGCGGTGGCCGGTCTCACAAGCCATTGGTCTTAGTTGATTCACCTAAGATGTATACAGGTGCTCATTGGGTTATGAGTACACCGGACAGGACTCGCCGGGAACTTGCTAGTTGGTAATATACCTAGCGTCAGATAGCAGTTTCCTGGTGACATGTGTACAGCTTAGTTCATCGACCTGAGGTCGTCATTTGTCTCGTGTGAGTTCCCACTGTGCTTTGATTTATACCCTACCACGGGTCAAAGGAGTCGTGCAAACAGGTATTTTTTGGGTACAGTCCCGAGCCACATGGAGGCAGTGAGCAGATCGTCGGGGATTCGTCTCTCTCGGTATTGGGGGTGAGATCGCATTGTGTTTAGGAGAGCCATTACACGAAATCCCTGGCCAGGGTAATCGAGATTTACTGGAAGGTATTCCAGTAGTATCTCAGGGTGTTCTGGGCCGCTCTTTGACACGACTTATACAGCTATTGGGGGTCTGACGTTTACCGGCCCCCTAGGCCCTATATGCGATACTCATAGACGAATGGACCGGACTGTTCATATATTGTCACTGTCAGGCTCAGTAGGGTTTCTGGATGAGTTCGCTCGTCAGCTTCCCTTCCAATCAATATATAGACAACCGTTACGTACAGCTTTTACCTCTGACGTGCTAGTGGTTATACCCAGTGCCAGTGTGTTGATTAGTCATTAGAGTCCCCCACAGACAGTTTCCCAAGTTCGGGCGAAACGTTGTAGATGCCGTATGGTATTATGGCAGGGTTCGGAAAATGCACGTGCGTTTACGCACGTGTCATATTTCGGGCAGATTTTACTGGTGGGCTTTGGTTTAAGCCGGATCCGAGTATTATACTGTGTAGATATAATATCTTTGTCTCAGTTGTATTTGTATTCGGTCGTAATACAAATGCGGGTATGTTTATACTGTTACGGGGTTATCCTGAAATTCGTTTCAGGATCGCTTTTGGAAGTTGCCAGTTTCCTGTTTTCTATCACCCGTATTAAACATTCGGTTTAATACGGATTTATCTTTTCATCTTTGGGTGAGTCATGGTTCTAGAAGATTCTAGAAATGGTGACTAGGATTAGTGACTCATCATGGCATTAATTATTTGGTGACTAGGTTTTCATGACTCATTTTTGCATTAATTACATTAGTGAGGTGTTTAATGTGAGTCACCATTTGCATTAATGGTTTTTGGTAATGCTTAAGATATTTCTCCTTGATCTTTTGCCTTATGATTACCATCCCTTGCTCCTACACTCACCTCCCTCCTCTTGTTAAAATGGCCGGCCCCTTCATTGTAAGTGATGCATGGTTATTTGCTTGAAAAGATTATGATAGTTTGGTGTATGGAAATTTCATAGCTCATTTTATTCCATCACATTTTCAAAAGGCAACTTCATTAACCGTTCGTCCATAGCTTTGGACTTAACGAGACAAAGTGTTCTACTCATTCTCTACATCAATCTTGGTCATCTCTTTTAGCAAACTTGATGATCGAGTTGCCTCGGTTCAGAGGCGGGTGCCCGTTTAAAGATCCGTCGACGTGGTGCCACCTGGACGACGAGACCGGAGATCGAGCGAGTTCGGATCAGCTGCAACAAAGCGTGGGATGATAGTTGAAGACCGAAGGACTCGGATCGTTCGGTATAACATTTCTACCCACTTTGTAGTTTGTTAGTTTAGTTTTAATGGCAGATCCGGGTTAAAGTGCGCGATAGCGCCAGTCGTAAAAGTTTTGTTCCGCATTTTGGCGTCTGTTAGACGGCCGAGGCATTACCGTGAACTTACAGTGGTATCAGAGACTCACCATTAAGCTTTACTAACTTTTGCTAACACGTTTAAAATATCGATCGGACCGAATTTCAAAAACTACAATTTTTCTGTTCAATGTTTCTGTCGATTTTAAATCTGGTTTAAAAATTATTTTGATGATCCCAGAAAATTGAGCAGGGTTTTTCAAGCACACTCTAAAAATCCGATCACGTGATCTTACTGTATCGCCGCGGATCCGTGGTCAAACCTAGGGTTTGCCCGCGGATTCGCGGCCAGTATGTAAGATCAGTGGTCCAAATTGCTTCAGTGTGCTTGACTTAGTAAATTGTGGTTTTTGGTATATTTCATTTGGGCCCAGATTTTGTTACTGTACACCAGATGTACGTGGGGCCCACTTCGGGAAGTTTTGTCGATCGAAATTTTAAACTTGTTAGTATGCGGTGCTTATATTATATCTCCGACCGGGAATGTCATTTGAGCGGTAAACCGCGTCTAATTGATATAGTTCTTTTAGACGGGTTTGCGAACGTGACATTCGCGTTGATGTTCTGTGTTGTTCTGTGATGTTGCGGATATGTCGTGGTGGATAGCAGTGTGCAATAGTAGTGCTGTTTGGATTTATTTGTACATTTGATATTGCGGGGTGAGCGTCCAACATATGGACTGCCGTCACTGCCTGTTTGTATAATATTCTTTTGGGGCACGACCGGGCTGAGGTAGGTGTACCCGTTGTACATATTTTTATTTCTGTACTAGGTTTACCCCGCGACGGAGTGCACGGATAGCCAGGTTCTGGAGGGAAACGGGTTCGTATCTCATGGTTTTGAGAGGCTGTTTACGCCAATCAGAGCAAAGCTCTGTTCAAATTTCAAGGCGGGAGACGAAGCAACGCTTCTGTTTCCCCAATCAGAGCAAATCTCTGCTTTGAAAATTAAAGTGAAAATTAAAGTTAAAATAAATGAAGTAATGCTTCAGATCCACTGCGCTGCGCGCAGAGCGCCACATGTCAAAATCAGACACTCCAGCGCAGGGAGCGCAGCGCCCAAGGCAGCGCGCCCAATCAGAGCAAGGCTTTGTTTTAAAACAAAAATTAAAGGAAGCAACGCTTCAGTTGTGCAAGCGCTGCGCGACACGTGTCAGCGCAAACGCAGTTGCGCTGCGCTGTGCGCTGCGCGACACGTGTCAGCACAGTGGCGCTGCGCTGTGCGCTGCGCGACACGTGTCACGCGCTGGGGCGTTTGCGCCAAACAGAATTAAAATTCTGAAAGATCTTTCTGTTCTTGTTAAAAACAAGAAGATTGTCTTCTGTAAAACAGAAGCCCTTGGATCAAAGATCCAACGGTGGGGAAGATTCCCCAAATCACTCAGAGAAGGATCTCTTTAACAAACTTAAAAAATCTATGGGCACTATATAAAGACCCCTAGACCCCAACTCAAAGTATCGTCAACACAGAGAGAAAAACAGAGAATTCCTCTAAAGAATTTTGAGAAAAGCTCGAAGAAAGAAGAAAGATAAAAACCTTTATAAAAAGAGAAGAATTTCTTCTGAATAGATCATTGATCTAAGAACAAGATCAATAATCTTCAACAAAAAAAATAAATAATAACAGTGCCTTGCACTTTTTATGAACCATTGGTTCTGCAATCTTAAAAGATTCATTTCTTGAATCCAAAATTGGATCAAGTTATTGAAACAGTGCCTTGCACTTGTAAAACTGCACTGTTGCGCTCCTGGGTTGGCGCAAGCCACCAGAGAGCGCCACGTGTCGGCTTCGGAACAAATTGCGCTTCGCGCTATTGAAATAGAGCACTGCTCTCTTAAATTGGCGCAACTCACCAGATCGCACCATGTGTCAGCAGCGCAACAACGCAGCGCACTGTCGCAGTACACTGCGCTTGCGCTCACCAGAGCGTGACACGTGTCACCTCCCTATGGACTTGCGCCTTGCGCTCCTCAATTGGCGCAAAGCACCTGACAAGCCACGTGGGGGCAATGTCAGAACATTAAATGCACCGCATTAATAAGAGGGTAGAGCCCAATAAAGGAAGGTCTATCAGACCAAACAAAGTGCTATGCACTATTAAAGAGACAGAGCCCAAATAAAAAAGGCCTAGCAGGCCAGAAAAAAATGCAGTGATTATCAAACAGGGGCAAAGCCCTAGCACAGGCCTAATAGGCCAAAGATAAAAACGTTGAATATTTTCAACTGGACTTAGCCCAATCATGGCCGTAAGTCCTCAAATTAAAATGACTGAGCACGGCTGCTCTCTTAAATCAATTTACATCCGGTTCAAGGGTACATCTCTGAACTCCTCTGACACCTATCATTGTAATCCTTCAACGGCGTTAGAGAGGTGATGGGTCCCGACAACCACACATCGATACGGACTGCGGGGTCCTCAAACTCGTGGACCGAAACGTCCTTAAACTAATATCCGTCCCCAAAATGGGAATTTTGGACCACCATGTCCTTAAATTGGCGATGGACCACCATGTCCTTAAACTGGCGATGGACCACCATGTCCCTAAACTGGAATATGGACCACCACGTCCCTAAACTGGAATATGGACCACTACGTCCCTAAACTGGAACAATAGAGCCCCAAACGATTTTTTGTCGGATCTAAACGATCCCGTTAAAGTTGATCTTAGCCTTAAAAATGACTAACGTATCCTTAAACCTTCGAACAGACTTTAGTCCCAAATCGGACTATTGACCCACCAATCAACTTTGGTTCGAGGGTACATCTCGGAACTCCTCTAACACCTGTCGTTGTAATTCTTCAACGACATCAGAGAGGTGACGGGTCCCGACGGCCATACATGCAATGGACCACTATATCCCTAAACTGGAACAATAGAGCCCAAATGCTCTCTTGTCGGATCTAAACGATCCCGTTAAGTTGATCTTAGTCTCAAATTAGACTAACGTATCCTTAACAAACGTTTAAGTTGATCTTAGCCTCAAATATGGCTAACGTATCCTTAAACCAAAATCCCAAACCCAAATCTAAGAAAATACGGATTTGGAGTAATCCACGTCCTACGGGCGACGACATAAATTAATCTCCGTATACAATCCACGGACAACCACAAACAAAACAAATACACACGACGCGAAGTGAAATTTCTGGAGAAGGAGAAAGTGGTTACCGCGATGCGGTAGCGTAATTAACTGCAGGGGCTTACGCCTGCAGCGAAGAGCGTCCCCACAATCAAAAACCCCTCAAGCGAGGGGGAATCTGACGAAGTCTGCTACATCGGCCGCATCCGTCTAAACCTCCGATACACGGTGCCATAAATCAACTTGGCATCTTCGGAGAGGTGGACGGATAAAACCAAATAGCATCTGCCCCGAACCTCAGGCGAGACGCCCATGTCTCGGCCGCCGTTCGGAGGGGAACAGATCCTGGCACGCCCGGTGGGACCTTTTCCTCTTTCCACTCCACACTTCGTGTGTCGTGTTCGCGAACGAATCGCGGTTTGCTGTGGTTGCCTGTGGATTCGAGGTACTAAGATTTGGTGTCTTGCTCCGTGCAGAAAATAGAAGATCAATGGCTTCAAACTGCACTGCTTGCAACTGCAACTCTCGCTCAGTCTCTGCTGGAGGAGTGACTTACGGGCCCTAAGCGGCCTCTCTTTTCAAGATTCCAGTGGAGCAGGTAACTCAAGCCACCACTGGACTATTTTTCGGGACCATGCTCCCACCGATGAGCTTCAATGACCCAATGACGTTGCAAGAAGCCCCAAAGAAGTCGGTCTTTGATCGACTTACCACTGCCGTGGTCCCTCTCAACGGGTCGCCCAACTCCATTGCCTCAGTTTTTAACTGGCTAGGTCAGAGCTCCAACGGGCCCATGAAGAAGCCTGCAATACCAGAAGGCGTTATCCCGAAGCGGATAGCTATCCCTACTCCAGTTTCAGGCGAAATCACCAAGGTTGCTTCCCCTGTTCGGAAGTCTGCTTTTGACAGGTTGGTCGTCCCCATTCAACGGACGTCGGCCTTTAAAAGGCTGGTACCAGCAGATTCTGACCAACACCGGGGGCATGAGGAGGTCACCCCTGTGGCTCAATCAATTCCACCCGCACGACGCGCTCGACGTCGCCACTGGAATCGAGTAAGGAAGGCTGGGGGCAATTCCCCCTCTGGATTTACGCCACCAGCTCCGATGGTGGGGATCGATGCTGCTGTTCCAACCGGAACAGCTTTGAATTGCTGAACACGGTGCGCAGAAACTCTCCTACTGCGGTGTTGAGACGAAATCCTTCATTTGTGAAGAATACTACAGAGAAGAAGCCGGAGCAACCTCCTCAACGGCTGTCCTCTAAAATTTACAAAGTCTGGCGACAGGTCCAAGAGTCAGTGATTGATGAAAACTATCTCCACCGACAGAAAAAGATGAAGGTTCGGCAGGAGAAGGATTACTCCGTCAAGCCACAAAAAGCAACAGCTACTTGGGTGCCCACTGCGACGGCCCCCTCAACTCCAATTACTTAAAAGAAAAGGAGGCTGCAAAAAGCCTCTGCGAACATGGCGAACCGTAAAAGCGCTGAACACAAACGCCCCAAGTCTGGGGGCATAGTAGTGCACATAGTTTATATGGCTTCCGGAAAAGAGGAAAGCCGCGCTTTGACGGGTCACCGACCGCTCACCCGATCCGTGACGAAAGCCCATGAGCAACAACAAAAGCTTCAGGAAATGATGACTGCAATGGCTGCACTTACTGGGCTAAAAGAAAGCTCGGAGTCGTCATCAGAACAGCGTCACGAACAAGAAACTGACACTGACTTCCTACGTAGAGTCC
This sequence comes from Agapanthus africanus, assembly GCA_030015575.1. NCBI lineage: Eukaryota > Viridiplantae > Streptophyta > Magnoliopsida > Asparagales > Amaryllidaceae > Agapanthus > Agapanthus africanus. The sequence goes on along the minus strand of CM057346.1, from coordinate 99,205,011 downwards.
TCAAAAAGAAGGACAAAGAAGCCGCAGAGCAAGCGGCTAACATAAAACAGATGGCGCTCCTCTTCCAAGATATGGTAGGGATGATGTTACAGCCGGACCCTCCAGCTGATGACCCTCCAATCATTATTGAAGACGATAGAAGGGAGACATCTAATCCCCCGCCGGATCTCTCAGCAGCCAAAGATGAAACCATTTCCAAGGCTGCGCTGGATGACTATATAGCTCAGCAAATACGGGTTCATCAGGCGAATGAAGCAGCTGCGCAAATTGTTAGAACCGGACGACCCTATCCAAGATGGTATAACCAAATCAGTTACCCGCCGGGATATACGATCCCTAAGTTCCATGTATATAAGGGGACAGGGAACCCACATCAGCATGTCGCTCAATTCAGGGCCTTATGCGGCAACACTGGAGGCGACGATAAACTGCTGCTTCGCCAATTCGTCGGCAACTTAGTGGAAACAGCCTTTGAATGGTATTCGGAGCTACCTAACGACTCTGTCAAAACATTGCGGAGATGGAGCTATTGTTTACACAAAAATTCGCGAGTGCTAGTGAGCGCACCCCGATAACAGCACTGATAAATGCCAAGATAAGGCCAGGCGAAACGTGGGTCCAATACGCAACACGATGGTGGAACCTATGGTCAAAATGCGAACAACGCATAGAAGAAGCACCTACGGTAGGCATGTTTGTAGGTACCCTTGATCCTCAAGCAACCATCTCCCAATTCATGATGTTCTTCAGGCCGACCACCTTCCAGGCCTTGATCGACAAATTAGCCCAAATGGACCAGATGGGCCATGGACCTTCTCCTCCAAAACCAGATTCTCGAAATGAGAAAGGAAAAGGGAAGCGATCGTCGTCGCCAATGCTCAACAACAGCCGAGCAACTCAAAGTCGGTCGTTCGCCAAAATAACGTGCGTCCACGCCCATCCCTCGAGGAGAGACTGGGATGTCCTTACTCGTTTCCTCAGAATAAAACGAGAAAACTGTTCGAGCTGGCAGTGCGCAACAGACTCATCAATCTGCCGAGTCCGAAACATCTGTTGCAGCCAGACGATCTCAATAATCCCAATTATTTCCCTTACCACCAAACGGTAAGTCACCCGATCGAGGACTGTTTCGTCTTTAAGGGATGGATCGAGGATCAATACCTACAAGGCAAGTTTGCGCTGTCTGAAAACTGAAAGGTGAACCCACCACAGCCGCACTCTTCAAAGAAGACGGACACGCCGGGGGCAACTTGTTCTTTTGTCGAGGATGAAGACGATGGAGAAGACTCATCTGGTGAATCCGAAGACTGCATAATGACTTGTCATGTGATCTCTCACTCATTGGAGAATGATGAAGAGGCTCCTTACGCCGAGAAACCGAGGGTGGACCCTGAACCGGAAATTCCACGGCCGTCAGACGAGTTGATCGATGTCTTCCTGAATGAGATTCGTCTGAAAGTTAAAGCCAATCAAGAGTGTGAGATGGCCATACCGGAAGAAGCCAAACACCGACTACTAGACCAAAGAGTCGAGGCACTTCCGTCAAATCAAAAGTCATCCGCTGCGGATAAAAACAAATTCAAGACGAGGAAAAGGTTCGCTGAAGCCCTATCAGTGGGAATGAAGCTACCACCCTTTGAAGAAAATACCCTCGGTGGAGTAGAGACGCATCTTAACTTCTGCTTATATCATCAGAAGATCATACATCCTACCGAAGACTGCGACTCCTTTAAGTGTTGGTGGCAAGGGTATGTCGCTCAAAAGAAACACTTCAACAGGACAAAGTGTGAAGCTCGTAGACGTCGGAAAAATGCGACAGATGAGCGCAAAAGAGCCGCCGCCGACTGTCATATAGCCGACTCCAAGGGATCGCAAATTATCACCTTTGGAAGCGACTCTGACGAAGAAGCTGTCATCAACCCTCTCCTCAAGGAATCTATTTCAAAAATGAAGGAATTGAGGAGTTGCGAGAACGTTCAGCCGTGCAATCGCACGCTACTCGGGAAAAATCTCGGCCCCGTAAACAAAGGATCGAACAAAAAGGATAAAGGAAAGGGGAAAATGACCCTCGTCGCCAACACTCAACAACAGTCGAGTGGCCCTAGACCGGTTGTTCGTCAAAACAATATGCGTCCACGCATATCTCTCGAGGAGATGCTAAGACGTCCTTACTCATTTCCCCAGAATGAAACAAGGAGGCTATTCGAAGTGGCAGTGCATAACAGGCTTATCACTCTACCGGAGCCGAAACACCAACTACAACTGGATGATGTCAACAGTTCTAATTATTGCCCTTACCACCAAGTATTGGGCCATCCGATCGAAAACTGTTACGTCTTCAAGAACTGGGTTGAGGACCAATACCAACAGAGCAAGTTCGTCATCTCCGAAAAGCGGAAGGTAAACCCGCCACAACCGCACGCTCTGAGAAAGATGGATACGCTGGGGGCATCATGCTCATTCATAGGGAAAGCCCCAGAGACCGAAAAGTCAATAAACTAGATGTTCGCCTCAAATACGGCGACAGCGGACCGAAACGTTCTTAAACTAATGATGGACCGCAATGTCCTAAAACCTGCAAGCGACCGAAACGTCTTTAAACTACTACCGCAGCATCCTTAGGCTGACGAGATGAATAACATAAAATATAAAAAATATATATATAATAAACGGTATGTCCATAAGTAAAATGGGCACGGATGAAAACCCGAAAGGGCTCCGTGAGTAAAAACAGCAGGGCTACCGGCGAGTCTTGTGAAAACCCGAAAGGGCGCAATCTCGTTAGAAAAAAGAATAAAAAGAATAAAAAAAACGGTATAACCATAAGCAAAAAGGGCACGGATGAATACCCGAATGGGCTCCGTGAGTAAAAACAGCAGGACTACCGGCGAGTGTTTGTGAAAACCCGAAAGGGCGCAACCTCGTTAAAAGATACTTGCAGGGTCCTCCCGACCTTGTAAGGAGAAACCACCCGTGTGGGATCCTTACGACTCACAAGGGAGCAACACACTTAGGAATCCCCACGATTCCTAAAGAGAAAATACACTTGCGAGATCCTCACGATTCGTAAGGAGAACTCTCTTTTGGGACCCTCACGGCTCATAAGATTTGAAAGTCTTAAGTTACAGAGACCTAAACCTGTGCTTAAGCAGCCTCCACAACCTTCGATATTGCCCTACAAGTGGTTCAGGTTTTGACCCTTGTATACAATCCACGGGCGCAAATAAACATTTCCCTAACAAAGTCCCACCCCATGACTAGGGATATGTTCGCATGATGAACAACCCTTGTAAGTCCCCACGATTTACAAGGAGAAAACCCTCTTGTAAGATCCTTACGACTTACAGAGGAACATGCACTTAGGAATCCTCACGATTCCTAAGGAGAAAACATACCTACGAGATCCTCACGACTTGTAGGGAGAAATACCTTTGTGAGACCCTTACGGCTCATGAAGTCAAAAGCCTTAGTCGACGGAATCCTAACCCTGTTTGCTAAGCCACCTTTGTTTCGACATCGACAGAGGTAAATAATGATTCGCTCCTGGCAATATCTCAGTTGTAGCGATGCTGATGCCTAAACCGGTATCAAATTCCAAGCCCTTTTATGGCAAATGATGATTTGCTCCTGGCAATATTCCAGTTGTAGCGATGCTGATGCTGAGATTGGCACCAAATTCCAAGTTCTACACTCGTAATAAAAAGCAGCGAGTAAAAATGCATATGAGATAGCTGAAATGATGGGGCAACTTGCAATAAAAAGCAGCAAGTAAAAACGCATGCATACAAAATAGCCGAAATGATTGGGCAACTCGCAATAAAAAGCAGCGAGTAAAAAGAAAAATAGCCGAAATGATTGGGCACCGCGAAAAATAGCCGAAATGATTGGGCAATCGCGACTTTCGCGATATAAAAGCTGAAATGATAGAGCATCGCGAAAAGAAATAAAATAATTATATATATATATATAACGAAATTCATGCCCTACAGGTAAGATCACATCGATCCCTGTATACAATCTAGGGGCACAAACAAAGATGGAACCATACCTTCCCAACAGGCTTAATCAAAAAGCGAAGCCAAATCTCGACGGTTCATAGACAACCTAGAGACAACCTCGATATTTATCGCAATATTGCAGACACGATGTAAACGAAATGAAGCGACGGCAAAATCCCAGCTTCATTTCAACAATCGTCTCGATACAGCAGACGAGATGTTAACAAAGGCGTTCCTTCGCAGTCCATCAAGATGCAGATACAACGCCAACAAAAGACCTCACGGTCAAAACAAAACGAAGCGACGGCAAAATCCCAGCATCATTTCAACAATCGTCTCGATACAGAAGACGAGATGTTGGCAACGGCGTTCCTTCGCAGTCCATCTAGATGCAGATACAACGCCAACAAAAGACCTCGCGGACGAAACAAAGCGAAGCGACGGCAAAATCCCAGCTTCATCTCAACAATCGTCTCGATACAGCAGACGAGATGTTAACAACGGCGTCCCTTCGCAGTCCATCAAGATGCGATACAACGCCAACAAAAGATCTCGTGGTCAAAACAAAACGAAGCGACGGCAAAATCCCAGCTTCATTTCAATAATCGTCTCGATACAGCAGACGAGATGTTGGCAACGGCGTTCCTTCGCAGTCCATCTAGATGCAGATACAACACCAACAAAAGACCTCGCGGACGAAACAAAGCGAAGCGACGGCAAAATCCCAGCTTCATCTCAACAATCGTCTCGATACAGCAGACGAGATGTTGGCAACGGCGTCCCCTCGCAGTCCATCAAGATGCAGATGCAACGTCAACGAAAGACCCCATGGTCGAAACAAAGCGGAGCGACGGCAAAATCCCGGCACCACCTCGACGTTCGTCTCGATACAGCAGACGCAATGTCAACAACAGTGTCCTTCCTCCAACAGGATTCAGACGCGACGCCAACAAATGAAGCAAAGGCCAAATTCCCAGCTTCAAGGTCTTAACGGCGAGTCATATAAAGCCTGAAAGACAACTGGAGATTATCTCACACCAGTGCGGAATGGTCACCACTTCGATGTTCGTCTTGACACAGCAGACGCAACATCATCAAACAGCGGAGCCACGACAAAGTCCCTAGTTCCAAACCTCGACGGTTCACCAACAACCTAGAGACAACCGTGGCATTCGTCTCGATATAGAGAACGCAATGCCAGCAAATGAAGCAAAGGCCAAATTCCTAGCTTCAAGGTCTTAATAGCGAGTCATATAAAGCCTGAAAGACAACTGGAGATCATCTCACACCAGTGCGGAATGGTCATCACTTCAACGTTCGTCTCGACACAGCAAACGCAACATCATTAAATAACGGAGCCACGGAAAAATCCCTAGTTCCAAACCTCGATGGTTCACCAGCAACCTAGAGACAACCGTGACGTTCGTCTCGATACAGCAGACGAGATGTCACCCCAGCGTTCTTCCTTCGACAGGATTCGGACACACCAAAGGAAACGAAGCGAAGGCCAAATTCCTAGCTTCAACGTCTTAACGGCAAGTCATATAAAGCCTGAAAGACAATCGGAGATCATCCCGCACCAGTGCGGAATGGTCACCACTTCGACGCTCGTCTCGACACAGCAGACGCAACATCATCAAATAACGGAGCCATGGCAAAATCGCTAGTTCCAAACCTCGACGGTTCACCAGCAACCTAGAGATAACCGTGACGTTCGTCTCGATACAGCAGACGAGATGTCACCCCAGCGTTCTTCCTCTAGCAGGGTTCAGACGCGACAATCAAACAAACGGAGCCACAGCAAAATCCCTAGTTCCCACCGCGACATTCGTCTCGATACAGCAGACGCGATGCCAGCAAACGAAGCAAAGGCCAAATTCCTAGCTTCAGGGTCTTGACGACAACTCACATAAAACCTGAAAGACTATCGGAGATCATCCCACACCAGAACGGAGTGGTTATGACTTATCGGGGCTCTCCAAAATGAACCTAAACTCATGTAAAAAGCGGCATGGCAAATCCCTAACGCTTGCTCTTCCGACGGTCAAACTACCAAGGAGGATTGCTTGAAGACGTCTTGTCCAGCCTTCGAAGGGATCAGAGACACGGCAGTCGCAAGGTTACTCGAACAGCACCATTGCCTATCGAGGAATATATCAGCTGATGCGACGGTACGACGACCAAAACCCTAAGTACCACAGACCCTAACGGACTTCTGTCGTAAAGAGCAGAGGTTAACTGCGACGTTAGGATATTCTTGCGAGAAATGCTCGATTCGTCTCGACTTGTGAAGAAATTGATGTCTTTGCGAGAACATCTCGATGCGGCTCGACTCGTAAGATAAAGCCTTAGGCAGTAAGGATTAAAAAACTTATTCCCTAAGCATTGGGATCCTGCAAGTCGGCCCAAAACGGTCTCTTGCATACTATCCACGGGTCTCACTCTTCAAAATTGAATTTCGACAAGGAGGGAAACAACCGCTTACGGGTCCTCTCGACTCGTAAGAGGGAAAATTCTCTTATAAGATCCTTACGACTTATAAGAGAAAACGCACTCAGGAATCCTCACGATTCCTAAAGAGAAAATCCACCTACGAGATCCTCTCGATCCGTAGGGAGAAAAGTCTCTATGAGACCCTTACGGCTCATAGAGTTGAAAAGTCTTAGGCAGCAGATCTGAACCTGCGGCCTAAGCCATCGCTATTTCTTGAAGAAACTAAGACGCTCGCTCTATCACCTGTCAACCGTGTTTACTAAAGCAGTATACTGATAATAAAAGAAAGAGGGAAGCGACAGAAAGGACATTCGATTTGCATTTGATCAAGCGTTCGAGGCACATCCATTCATGTGTGTGTAAAAGACTCAGAATGAGAAATAAGACAAGCTGAAATAAAAATTTTCCATTCATATTTCAAAGGGCTTTTACAATCATAAAGAAATAAATAACAACATTATTGAAATGTTTATAACGGTATAATCTCGGACCCAGGACATGGATTAAGGAACTCGAAAGTAACCTTATCTAAGATTTTCCAAGCCTGGCGAACCATCCTAGTGTGCTTTCTTTCGCGAGCACAAGCGTCGGGGTCCCCACGGATGTCCTCCTCCCTCCAATAAGCAGCGAGTATGGCGGACTGTTGGAAGGCCTGGTGCAGGAGATCGACAAGATTGTCTCGCCGCCTCTTCGAGACTAAGTTCATCAGGTACACCGAGTGCACCTTATCCTCGGCGGCATCCAACGCCCTAAGCGGCACACCGGAACAGAATAGGGGAAGCGCTTTCCATATGGCTTCCATGATAAGCTTCAGGAGGGAGGAACGTCGGGGAAGCAGTTGACCGTTATATGCATCGAAGCGGCTCATGATTTCAGCACACTCCGCGTTTGTGAACTCTCGATTTTGAGAACGGCCAAGTCGGCGGATGTCCCCGTAAGAGATGATCTCGTCAAGATCGTACATGTGGGCGTCCATTGTTTCTGTGAAAGAGAATCAACAAAATTATCAGAAAGACTGATTAAGCAAAACGATATAATGCACCGAGGAATAAAATGCCATCTTTAAGCTCTAAGATCAATGAAAAACTCCTAAGAGTTCTTTTGTATGATTTGGAAGGAGCAAAACTCCATTAATGAAATGAGAAAATACAAGGAAAATGTTTTAGAGAACAGAGCTCTATTAATGGAACCCTAATAGGGTTCTCCTTAGTTCTCTTGACCCCTTTAGAGCAAAACTCTGCTAAGTGAAACCCTAAATGAGACTTCTTTAGATCAGGGATCTATTGAGAGCAAGGCTCTTAAAATTGATTTAATTTAATCCAAATTAATTTTTACCTAAAGTTCGAACTTTTAAAAGTGCTTAAACAAAAGAGCAGGGCTCTGAACAAAATTCCTATGAAGAGATGAAAATCATCTAAGGGACCAAAGGTCCTATTTATAGGCATTGAAGAGCCGTTTCAACTTCCAAGAGATGGCGCGACGGTTGGGATTCTGCCACCGCTGCGCTCACGTTTGGAGGCCACATAAGCGCAACGGTGGGAGGGCATTTGTTTACCCCAATCAGAGCAAATCTCTGTTCAAATTTCAAGGCGGGAGACGAAGCAACGCTTCTGTTTCCCCAATCAGAGCAAAGCTCTGCTTTGAAAATTAAAGTGAAAATTAAAGTTAAAATAAATGAAGCAATGCTTCAGATCCCCTGCGCTGCTCGCAGAGCGCCACGTGTCAAAATCAGACACTCCAGCGCAGGGAGCGCAGCGCCCAAGGCAGCGCGCCCAATCAGAGTAAGGCTCTGTTTTAAAACAAAAATTAAAGGAAGCAACGCTTCAGTTGCGCAAGCGCTGCGCGACACGTGTCAGCGCAGTTGCACAAGCGCAGTTGCGCTGCGCGACACGTGTCAGCGCAGTTGCGCTGCGCGATGCGTTGCGTGACACGTGTCACGCGCTGGGGCGTTTGCGCCAAACAGAAATAAAATTCTGAAAGATCTTTCTGTTCTTGTTAAAAACAAGAAGATTGTCTTCTGTAAAACATAAGCCCTTGGATCAAAGATCCAACGGTGGGGAAAATTCCCCAAATCACTCAGAGAAGGATCTCTTTAACAAACTTAACAAATTTATGGGCACTATATAAAGACCCCTAGACCCCAACTCAAAGTATTATCAACACAGAGAGAAAAACAGAGAATTCCTATAAAGAATTTAGAGAAAAGCTCGAAGAAAGAAGAAAGGTAAAAACCTTTATAAAAAGAGAAGAATTTCTTCTGAATAGATCATTGATCTAAGAACAAGATCAATAATCTTCAACAAAAAAATAAATAATAACAGTGCCTTGCACTTTTTATGAACCATTGGTTCTGAATTCTTAAAAGATTCTTTTCTTGAATCCAAAATTGGATCAAGTTATTGAAACAGTGCCTTGCACTTGTAAAACTGCACTGTTCGCTCCTGGGTAGGCGCAAGCCACCAGAGAGCGCCACGTGTCAGCTTCGGAACAAATTGCGCTTCGCGCTCTTGAAATAGAGCACCGCTCTCTTAAATTGGCGCAACTCACCATAGAGCGCCACGTGTCAGCAGTGCAACAGCGCAGCGCACTGCGCTTGCGCTCACCAGAGCGTGACACGTGTCACCTCCCCATGGACTTGCGCCTTGCGCTTCTCAATTGCCGCAAAGCGCCTGACAAGCCACGTGGGGCAATGTCAGAACATTAAATGCACCGCATTAATAAAAGGGCAGAGCCCAATAAAGGAAGGTCTATCAGATCAAACAAAGTGCTATGCACTATTAAAGGGACAGAGCCCAAATCAAAAAGGCCTAGCAGGCCAGAAGAAAATGCAGTGCATTATCAAACAGGGGCAAAACCCTAGCACAGGCCTAATAGGCCAAAGATAATAACGTTGAATATTTTCAACTGGACTTAGCCCAATCATGGCCGTAAGTCCTCAAATTAAATTGACTGAGCACGGCTGCTTTCTTAAATCAATTTACATCCGGTTCAAGGGTATATCTCTGAACTCCTCTGACAGCTATCATTGTAATCCTTCAACGACGTTGGAGAGGTGATGGGTCCCGACAATCACACGTCGATACGGACTGCGGGGTCCTTAAACTCGTAGACCGAAACATCCTTAAATTAATATCCGTCCCCAAAATGGGAATTTTGGACCACCATGTCTTTAAACTGGCGATGGACCACCATGTCCCTAAACTGGCGATGGACCACCACGTCCCTAAACTGGAATATGGACCACCACGTCCCTAAACTGGAATATGGACCACTACGTCCCTAAACTGGAACAATAGAGCCCCCAAACGCTTTTTTGTCGGATCTAAACGATCCCGTTAAAGTTGATCTTAGCCTCAAAAATGGATAACGTATCCTTAAACCTTCGAACAGACTTTAGTCCCAAATCGGACTATTGACCCACCAATCAACTTTGGTTCGAGGGTACATCTCGGAACTCCTCTAACACCTGTCATTGTAATCCTTCAACGACGTCAGAGAGGTGACGGGTCCCGACGGCCATACATGCAATGGACCACTATGTCCCTAAACTGGAACAATAGAGCCCAAATGCTCTCTTGTCGGATCTAAACGATCCCATTAAGTTGATCTTAGTCTCAAATTAGACTAACGTATCCTTAACAAACGTTTAAGGTTATCTTAGCCTCAAATATGGCTAACGTATCCTTAAACCAAAATCCCAAACCCAAATCTAAGAAAATACGGATTTGGACCAATCCACGTCCTACGGGCGACGACATAAATTAGTCTCCGTATACAATCCACGGGCAACCACAAACAAAACAAACACACACGACACAAAGTAAAATTTCTGGAGAAGGAGAAAGTGGTTACCGCGATACGGTAGCGTAATTAACTGCAGGGGTTTGCGCCTGCAGGGAAGAGCGTCCCCACAATCAAAAACCCCTCAAGCGAGGGGGAATCTGACGAAGTCTGCTACATCAGCCGCATCCGTCTAGACCTCCGATACACGGTGCCATAAATCAACTTGGCATCTTCGGAGAGGTGGACGGATAAAACCAAATAGCATCTGCCCCGAACCTCAGGCGAGACGCCCATGTCTCGGCCGCCATTCGGAGGGGAATAGAGGCAGAGGGGCCTCACTCTAGAATTGGCAGACTATTCGCCGCACTCGTAGGGGGTACAGGTTGACCCAAGGAGGGGTGCTCAAGTTACCGGATTCCGTGAAGTGCCGGTCGTCCATTCACTTTGCTGTAAAGGGCTGCCTCGCTTCAGGTTTTGGCGGGTAACTTGCCGCACCCGTAAGGGTCTAGGTTTCATTGCACAGGCTATCCACACGACCAGGGGAACGTCGGGTTTCAATAGCGGCTCTATGAAACCCGGGGATCCCAGATTATCTGTATTGTTCTGTGATGCTTATTACTTTTCTGTAATGTTGCATATTATCACGCCTGGAGTGATTATTGTATATTAGTATATATACTAGTAGATGTTGTATATGTTTTGCACCCGCGCTAGCCCAGTCCCCGCTCTGTCGTTAGTTAAGTAACCTAACGGATGATGACGGGACCCAGTGATGAATGCGGATGACATATACGTACATTTTATTTTCGTTCTTTTCTGGTGTGATCATTTGATGGGACTGCATTGATTCTTATCAATGCAAGGATAAAACAAACCTATATTTGATGTTGTTGGAACAAATTTTAAAAGGCGTTATTACAAAGATGTTTCCTTTTGTTATGCATAGCGGTATTCAGTTTGAATATCCTGCACCTCATTCGACGAGGCAAGGGCCGAGATCCCTTCACCAGGAGTGACCCCTTGGGCAGAAGTTTACGTCAGGGTAATAACTTCAATATAGTCGATTACAAGTTTCTTTGCATCGCGGTATTCAGTTAGAATATCCTGCACCTCATTCCACGAGGAAAGAGACGAGATCCCTTCACCAGGAGCGACCTCTTTAGCAAAAGGTTTTCGCCACTATATTTTTTATAAAAAGCTATCAGGTTCCTTCAACGAGATCAAGTTCATTACGTTAAAGGTTTTTCGCCAAAAGCCAGCCGTAACCCTCCGTCATTTCTTATGGATGGTCAGTAGTATTCAAGCTATGTTTGTTGGCCTATGTCAAGGTATAGTGTTTGGTAGCTGCTGGGGTATTCATTTGTTGCATAGATAGATGCATTAGTTTAGGACAGACGTACAACCTTGTTGGCCTACGTCAAGGGCATGTACAATGACCTAAATTAATCAGGACAACGACGGGTAGAACTTGACATGTGGCTTATGATTTGTTGGCCTACGTCAAGGTCATAAGAGCATGGGATAAAAATTATATCGGGAGTTTCAAACATACAGGAAACTTGCCAAACTTGCGCATACCTTCTGGAGTGTGATAACATGAGTGGATACCGTCACGTTATCATGCGATGAGAGTTGGATCCCGATTCCCACTGATGAGTTGGTTTACTCTTCGGGTGATCCCGACTAATTCTTCTTTCAGGTTTGGAGGAGAATTTGAGATTACAGTGGGAGTTTCCTAATTAGATAAAATGATAACCATTCTGATCTAGGTTAGAGTGCACGCAGAGTGTTTCTTTTCTCTCTCTCTTTGGCAGCGACCTTTGACCGACCCTAGACTATGACTCAGTGACCAAGTTGACCGAACCTTCTTAAAATACTGGCTTTTGGATTGTCCGAGTTGCATAAGTCATTGCCGCTCCTTCTTTTACCCTTTGTATTTCTCAGAACACCCCGTATTACTACGGACATCCACTTCCATTGGATAGATCCATCGTATGGTTATATACGAACTCGAAGGGACTTCTTCGAGGATGGATCCAGGTTCAGGAGAAATAGAATTGGTTTATTCAGTTGTCTTTTATTATCACCTTCTCTCAGGTTGCGAGGGCTCCTTATTTTAGGAGAGTACACCTATTACGCTTATTGGATAGTCTTATTCCAAACCATAAGCAGGTGCCGAAAGGTAGGGAATGAAGAAAACCAATTAGCCTAAGTAGGGTGTACAGAAGGTAATAACTAAAGACAAAATAAAGGGATTAGAAAGAGAGCAATGTAAATTGCGACTGCTATCATTCACGACCAAACCACGTACTTCATAGCCACTCCTATTTCACCTTTGCCTTTTTTTCCCCAGTTCGGGAGAAATAGAATAAGGTATTATTCAGTTGTCTTTTATCATCATCTTCTCTCAAGTTGCGAGTACTCCTTGGATTAGGAGAGTACACCTATTATGCTTACTGGATAGTCTTCTTCCAAACCATAGGCTGGTGCCGAATGGTAGGGAAAGAAGAAAACCACTTAGCCTAACGATGGTGTACAGAAGGCAATGAATAAAGACAAATAAAGGGATTTGGAGAGATGGCAAATAAATATACGGTTAAAGTCATGAATTGGATTATGGAAGAGGCATTGCTAGGAATACCAGGATACCCCTACGAAACATTTTTATGTTTCAGTGCATTGTTAATGGAAAACTGATTTCCCGATTAGATACTTACTCCAAGATATGTATTTACCAGGTATGATTCTCACATCTGTATGGTTTTACAGATGATGAGTGGGAGTAAGTTATTGGGAATTAGGTGATCATTCTCATTATATCGGAATTCATTGTAATTGGTGATATTTGAGGAAATCACCTGGGTACAGTTGCACAGGTTTTGAGTTATTCAACTCAGTGGACTTATACAGAGTATTGTATATTGTCCAGTGTCCATCAGGACAAAGGGGTTGGTCCTCGTACTCTGTTCTGTTTACTTATAACTTCTCTAGTTTTTAGACAAGTGTTTCGTAGAAATACAATGTCTAAGTTTTGAGAAGTTGTGGGCATAAGAATAAAGTAGAGAACCAGGTGTCGCAAGTATCGGGATTCTTCAAAGATATCGAAGATATAGATACTTGTGATTGGTATTCAGTTGATAGTAATGGTTTTGAGAAACTTATTTCTCTTTCAGGTTACTCATAATTGGATGTATTCCTAAGTTGAGTAATGCTGATTAGCCTCTCTCCATTAAGTTGATATGCACTGGAGACAGCTGCATGATTTGAATCTGGTTCCAATTAAATTAGTGCCTCTATTTCTATATTGGATATAGAATGGTTCATATCTTAACGATGTTAAGGTACGGGGAGTTGTCCAGCTTATGCTTAAAACCAGACACTGGATAACTCAAGGCACGTTTCTGTAATGGTAGTTTGTGGGTTGACTCTGGCTTTGACGAGAGTTGATTTTCTACCATCTGGAAGATCAATAGTGATATTATTCTAGACTCGCCACAGTTTTAGTAAAATGGATTTTTTCAGAAAACAATAGTGGGAGTATGGTAGAACTGGAAGTGATTCCAGAACCGCAAACGATTACGGAAAATTTAATAGGACCTATATATTCAATCAGGTTTGACATTCCAATAGCCACTCCGCAGACATGGTGGGTAACCTCAGACACCCGAGAGGTACTCCGGTAGCCTCAAGGACGGTGACAGGGAGGTTCTTGTTTACCCAGACTTGACACTACTGTTGTTCCAAACTATGAGACCCGGCAGGAGGATAAGTATAGTGTCGTTATAAACTAGCTTTAGAAGTGTACGTATATATATTATTCTGCCAGAGGGTTGTCATAGTCAGTGGGAGCAGCGGAAGCATAGTGGGCAAGTAACTTATGCCTATTTATAGACTTGAGCAAATATAGAGGAAATAGATCATCTATGTTTTGATGTGACAGTCATGGGTTTGACTTCATCAGAATAGGGGGATGGATCTGTTAAGAAGGTAGTAGGATGTTATGTCCTGGTATTTGGATGACATACACAGAGTAGGAAGTAAAATTCCTATACTACGATCGGTTGTATTGTGGTCGTCACACAGTTGTTTCTCCACAAAGGATATGGATATAATATCTGACATTTTGGTTACTAGATCTATGGTTTTAGATCTAGATTTGGGTAGTTTCCCAATATGGGTACTTTGACAGTATTCTATTAGTATTTTAGAATAGATGACTCCTGGCATGGTGGTGTACCTGCAGGCGATGGAGTCACCCTCTCTAAAGGTGTCTTACAGACTAAAGGGGAGAGGGACGTGCATGATTGGCAGATCACTTGCTTAGGCAATTGAGTCAATCGTGAGATGTCAAGTACCACACCAGATGTCGTTTTTGCACTAGATGCGATAAGTTTATATTAATCCAATCCTGAAGAAACATACGGAAGCAGTTATAGAACATAAGTACATGTTCTACGGATTTGATGACGGCATCCTCCTTCGGGAGACGGTTATTATTCCAGGCTTCACAGGTGACATGCATGACAGAGTGATTGTCAAAGTTATAGTTTTCCCTCTGATGAGCGACAGTATTATGGACAGGTGGTCCAAGAGGATACTGTAGGAGGCATGGTGCAGGATACTGATTAGGTTCAGTTGACGATACAGTCTAAGAAGTTTGGATTTGGAGTTCATTTATGAACTAGGTCCCATCAGATATCCATACATATTTTAAGACAGGTATTACTCAATTCGGGAGATGGAATTCTCCACGAACTTGAGATTAAGAGAGATATAGAAAGAAACATCAGGGCGGATCCACTCACTGAGGCTATTTCTCGAACACAATAGTTTTACAAATGAGCTTTATGAAACTGATTAGTAGAGGAGTTGGATGTTCGATATCACACGAGCTGTGAGTACGCGACATCTCAATAATTACCCTTAAGTGTAAGTGGGAGATTGTTGGATATAGTGTTAGTGTATATGCCCTAGGGGCCATTATTGTATCATACTAGCTTGTATATTACTTAATGGAAGCTTGGAATATTCACAGTTATATAACAGTCTTGCTAAACATGGTAGTATGCTACTTGGTTTTATCTATCTTATTATGTGAGCATACGTATTGATAGAGCTCTTAGGATATTTCTTGACTACCAGCGTTGTGATGGCAGTCACACTAGTGGGGGCTGGGTAGTCTACAAGTACATCCTTTTTCAGGTCCCTAGTCATAGGATTATCGAGATAGGGCATCGATACTCCGGAGTAGACTAGTGTGTACGCTTCTCATCCCAGTTGGGGAGATGGTCTGTCCCACAGCCGTC
The DNA here is from genome assembly GCA_030015575.1 of Agapanthus africanus. NCBI lineage: Eukaryota > Viridiplantae > Streptophyta > Magnoliopsida > Asparagales > Amaryllidaceae > Agapanthus > Agapanthus africanus. The sequence continues at coordinate 99,189,431 of CM057346.1, read as the reverse complement.
AGTACGTCGTACTGAAGATAGTATACAGGTGCCGTTGGGTTACGGGTACACCGGATAGGACTCACAGGGAACTTTTGGTTGGTTTTATACCAGTCGTCAATTAACAGTTCCCAGGTGACATGAGTACAACATAGTCCGCAGACTTGACACTGCTATTTCGCCTCGAGTGTGTCCCACTGTTCTTAGATTGCTACCCTACCACGGCTCAAAGGAGTTGTGCAAGCAGGTAGCAGTTGGGTGCAGTCCCGAGCACTTGGAGGCAGTGGCGGTTAGACATGATTCGTCTCTCCCGGTATTGGGAGTTGATATCGCGCTGTGTCAGAGAGCCATTACGCAAAGTTCCTGGCCAGGACAAGCGAGATTTATTGGTAGGTTCCAGTAGTTTCTCAGGGTATAATGGGCTTCACTCCGACACGACTTATACCGCTATTAGGGGACTGACGCTTGCCGCCCCCTAGGCCCGATATGCGATAGTCTTAGACGAACAGACCGGACTGTACGGAGATTGTCACATCAGGTTCAGTAGGAGTTCGGATGGGTTTCCTCATTGGCCTTCTTATCGACATCTACCTGGGGACCGTTACGTACAGCTAGTGCCACTTGCGGTCTGTGGTTAAACCCACTGCCAGCGTAGTAGTCGAGTCTTTAGAGTCCCACACAGAGAGTTTCCCTGTTCCAGGAGAAACGATATAGAGGTCGTATGGTTTTACGACAAGGGTTCGGACGCATACGTGTGTTTACGCACGTACGACATTCGGACAGTTTTCACTAGCCGGCTTTGGTTTAAGCCAGATTCTAGTATCGGGTTATTGGATTTATACAGTTTAAAGTTTTTCCGTGTTTTCACGGATAGGAGGGGCGTTCTCGTAATTTCGCGGGAAGCTTCTAGAAGGATGGTGACTTGAGGGTTTAGGTGGCATTTGCATTTATTGTTTTAATGACTCATTTGTGTGATTCATCCATGTAGTTAATGCATCATTTATTGATCTAATGACTCATGAGATGAATCACTCATATGAATAAATGAAGTATGGTTGTTAAATGATTTAATTTATTTATTTCATAAAAGATAATGTTTCATATATTCAAATGAGTTCATTATTTCTTCTCATTCTCATGCTCACCTTCTCTCTCCTCAAGCTCACTCTCTCTTCAAACCTTAATCCTACCACTCATGTGTTGAGACCAAGGATTAGAATAGACTAATTAATCTATAACCCTTCTCTATATCACCTAGATACTTTGATTAGCAACTAAAGAAACCTAGTTACCTCAAGTTTAGAGGTGAAGCTTGGAGTAAAGCTCTCGGGTGGATCATCTACTACATAGAGAAGGCCGGAGAGGAGGTGGAGAACGAAAAGACGAAGGACGGTTCATTTGGTATAATCACTTCTCATAGTAGTTAAGAAATCCTATGTTTTTGTTAGTTATCGTTTAGCAATGATTCTTGCGGTTAGTCGATGTTAGTACATAGAACAAGATCGTTTTTCATATTTCCGCCTCCCCGCAACTCGTGGGGTGTTGTACATCAACTTACAGTGGTATCAGAGCCTTGCTAAACAATAATTAACTCATTAGCAAAGTCGTTACAATTTCGAACGCGAAACGAACCGGAAAAAATATCGATATCACATAGTTTCTGTTGATTTTAAAACGATGTCTAAAAATTTTTCAGGGACCTGCAGAATAACCTACAGAGAAATATAAGAACACTGAAAAAAATTGGGTTCATGAATCATCCAAACAGCCGTGGAACCGCGGCCGATCCCACCGATCCGCCGTGGATCCGCGGCCGAGTTGGAACCGATTCAGCCCAAGTTTTTCCAGTGGCTCTTCTGTGATGTTTTTGTCTTTTCTGGAATGTTTATTTTCTGCTCAAGTCTCAGGTGCACAGAGATGTTTTGGAGTAGAATCTAAAGTGTTTGCTCAATCGAAATTTTACGATGTTTGCTAATTTGATTATATCTGTGATTGTATAATGTGTTCGTAAACCTCCCCTAACTGCTAGTATGTCGGTTGGCAGGGAGTTGCACATTTCTGTAATGGATTTTACTGTTTGTGGTTATGAACTGTATTGGATTGTTGTGATGATTAGCTGGGGTTTGTGATGGGTTGTTATATTCATTCATTCAATGTAATTGTAACATGTTGTAATATTATTTTGCGGGGCACATCCAGGTTGCGGTTGTAGCCACCGTTGTATTATTTCATTTTACTGTTTTTGCTCCTAGGATAGACCCAAGGTGGGGTGCACAAACTACCAGGTACTTTGAAGTGTTTAGTGGCCTACTCACGTTGTTGAGAGAGACCGCTTCATTTCGGGTACTTGGCGGGTAGTTTGCCGTACCCGTAAGGGTCTAGGGTGGGGTAATGGCTATTCATCACAACTGTGTAATCCGTCTTTCGTTGCAGGCTCAAAAGAAACGCGGATTGCTTGCATATCCAATAAATGTTCATCTGTGATATGGAATGCCTATTATTGCGTCTGACGAATGTACAATATCTATATATGATAGCTATTTAGACGTCACTTATGTTTTACACCCGCGCTAGTCCAGCCCCTGCTCTGCCGTTAGTTAAGTAACCTAACGGGCGATGACGGGACCCAGTGGCGAATGCGGATGGCATAAGTGGACGTTGTATTTTCGTTGTTTTCTGCAATGATAGGTTAATGATGGGACGCATTATTATTAATGCAAAGAAAATAAACCAAAGTTGAATCGTTGGAACAGTTTAAAAGAAACCACTCGGTTATTTTTAAAACAGAATATATTTTTAATTGCGGAGCTTTAACCACTCCTTTTAAAAGTTATCAGGTTCCTTCGGTCATATCAAGTTCACTACGTTCACGGTTTCGCCAAAACCATTCGTAGCCCTCCGTCATTTCATTTGGGTATTCAGTATTATTCAAGCTATGTATTTTGGCCAAAGTCAAGGCATAGTGTTTGGTAGCTGCTGGGTATTTATTTGTTGCATAGATAGATGAGTTAGTTTGGGACAGTCGTATTATCATTTGACCAAAGTCAGGGGTATGTACGGATGGGTTCAAATTAACAAGATAATGATGGGTAGAACTTGACATGTGATTTATGACATTTTGACCAAAGCCAAGGTCATAAGAGTATGGGGCAAAAACTTATATCGGGGATTTCTAAAGAAACTGAAATTTGCAAAGAGATGCATACCATTTGGAGTTTGATGAATGTTGGTAGGATTCCTTCAGCATTATCATACGATGATATTTGGATCCCGATCCTACTGTGAGTATATGCTACTCATTAGGAGATTCGTCACTTAACGATCAATGCTATAAACCAAGTAGGTGCCGAGAAAGGTGTCAGCGGGGCTACGTCTCCAGAGAAAAGTGGTTATTTAATTAAGGAACTTCGCGAAAGCGTTGGAAAACCTCCCTCGAAGTACCGACACCGGCCTGGCTGAACGGTTAAGCAAGTATTGTACGGTGAGAATAGTCCTGACTAGTTCTTCCTTTTTGGTTTGAGGAGGGATTCGAGAAACAGTGGGAGCCATCCAGTTTAGATAAACTAAAAACCACTCTAAACTTGCAAGAGCATCATGCTATAGTGTTCTCTCTCTCTCTCTCTCCTATTTGCAGTGACCCTGAAAATGACTGGACTTAAGTTAATTTTAGAAAAAAAATATACTGACAGGGCCAAACTATAAAGATTGGCTGCGGAATGTCAAAATGGCTTTGACCTATGACAAATTGGGGTATGTCCTCACCGCTAAGGCACCTGCAGTCGCAGGTCCCAAATCCAGTGATGCGGTAAGGAAATCCGCAAAACCTGGGAGTTAGATTGCGCGAAGGCCAAGTGCATCGTGCTTGCCTTGATGAATAATGACCATCAGAGGAGGCACGAGGATATGGACCTTGAATCCATATTTCTCCGTACAAAGGATCTGTATGGGGAGCAATCTCGTATACCAAGATACGAGACCTCAAAGAACTTGTTTCGAGCGAGGTTGGCTGTCGGATCATCGGTACGAGAACATGTCCTAAAGATGATTGGCTATATTGAAGAGCTCGCAGACCTTGGGACGACTTTGGATAATGAGCTCTATACAGACCTGATTCTTCAGTCCCTTCCTTCCACCTACGCCCAGTTTATTCTGAATTTCAACATTCAAAGAAAAGAAGTTGAACTTCCAGAACTCCTTAACATGTTGAGGAGTGCAGAGGGCACCTTGCAGAAGGCAAGCGAAACACCCGCTATGTTTGTTAGCGGTGCTTCTTCTTCCAGGTCTAAGGCTAGGGCCAAAGGAAAGAAGAAGAAGGCCGCCACCAAATCTAGAGGAGGTGTTAGTAAGGTGGGAGCGAAGGGAATAAAAAAGTTTGCGGCACCAGTAGTGGCCCAGGATGAGTGCTTCCATTGTCATAGGAAAGGGCACTGGAAGAAAGATTGCAAGGTGTGGAACGCCAAGAACCAGGAACCGAAGCAAGCTGTGGCTTCGAATTCAGGTGTGTTTGTAATTGAGAATTGTCTGTCAATCAACTCTACTTCCTGGGTATTGGATACCGGATCAGGATCTCATATATGCAATTCATTGCAGGCACTGAGAAACCGTAGAGTGCTGAAGGATGGTGATATGACCCTAAAGGTTGCTAACGGAGCTAGCGTGGGAGCTGTGTCCGTCGGGGACTATCACCTAGGATTGACGAGTGGAAATATTTTGGTTTTACATAACTGTTTTTGTGTACCTAGTTTAACGTGTAATATCATATCAATTTCCTTGTTATCAAATAAAGGTTATGATTTCACGTTTGTAAGCGATGTTTTTAACATCCACCTTAATCATAGTTTGATTGGGTCCGGTACACTGGATACGATATATATGTCTTAAACCAACTCCAGATTTTCAATGTCCAGAACACACTAAAAAGAAAGTCTCCAGATAAAAATAAGGCTTTCTTATGGCATTGTAGACTAGGTCACATCAATGAGACAAGGTTAACTAAGTTATATAGAGAAGGATATTTGGACTCGTTCGAATATCAAACTTATGCCACTTGTGAATCATGTCTCAAAGGAAAGATGAAAAAGACTCCATTCACTGGATATGGAGTAAGAGCGAGCGAGCTCTTAGGACTCATACATAGCGATGTATGTGGTCCAATATCTACACATGCAAGAGGTCGTTTTTCCTATTTCATTACTTTTACGGATGATTTCTCTAGGTACGGATTCATTTATCTGATGAAACATAAATCCGAAGCTTTTGAGAAATTCCAGGAGTATAAGAATGAAGTAGAAAACCAAACCGGCAAAAGTATCAAGACACTAAGATCTGATCGAGGTGGTGAATACATAAGTGCCGAGTTCCTAGGTTACCTAAAAGAGAAAGGAATTCTCTCTCAGCTTACTCCTCCATACACTCCACAGCATAACGGTGTATCGGAGAGACGGAATCGAACCCTATTTGATATGGTACGTTCCATGATGAGTAATGCTGAGTTACCGCGATCTTTTTGGGGTTATGCGCTAGAATCAGCGGCATATCTTCTGAACAGGGCTCCTACCAAGACCGTGCCTACCACGCCATATCAGATGTAGAGTGGGAAGAAACCCCATCTTCAGCATCTGAAGATATGGGGATGTCCAGCTTTTGTTAAAAAGCAGCATGCGAACAAGCTCGAGGCACGATCAGTACAATGTAAGTTTGTGGGATATCCAAAGAACTCCAAGGGATATTATTTCTATTACGCAGAGGAACAAAAGGTTTTGGTTTCTCGTAATGCCCATTTTCTAGAACATCAGTTTTTAGAAAGGGAAATAAGTGGGAGCGAAATAGAACTGGAAGAAATTCCAGAACCACAAACTTGTCACGACCCGCAAGGTACGGAACGTGACTGGCACTTAAGTTTACGAAACGTCTAAAGACGTCCGTAAACTAAGTAAGCCAAAGCCCAGAAAACAAAACCAATTAAGCAAAAGAGTGAAGAGAACCCAATCAATTGAAAGCGAGTTTATCAAATAAGTCATGTAAAACCCTTTTTAAAAACAATACCAATTTTTCCGAAAATTTCGGCAGAGTCTCCTTTGTAAATACTGGCCCCCAAAATGGGTACAACAAAAATATATATGAATCCAACAAAATAGGGCATCCCCAAGCGGGAGCTAGCTCTTCACCATAAGGCGGTCACAAATCCCACGCAATATAAAATGACAACAAGCAAAATAATCATAATGAAGCATAAGAAAAACAGCATGTCGACTCAAATGAGCTCGACCCCAAAATACAGCATAAAAGTCTACAAATCTCACAGTCTCATCTCTAGGTCAATATACAATAATGCTGGTAGATACAGTAGATGGAGTGTACTAGATACAAAGAATATACAAGGTGGTACAAAAATAATGATATAACCCACCTAGGAGCAAAACCTCGAGTCCAGGCAAAGGAGGCAAAAGAACAAGTGCGTCCGCCGCTACTGTACTGACGGAGCGGACCTGCAAAAGGCTGTGGCACAACGGGGGTGAGTTGCCAACTCGTGAGTAATAAATAACATCTACAAAGGCTATCGTATGCATGCACACAAGTATCCTAGCATCTAAAATACAGGTATGACTGGATGCACTAGCAGGTGTGTATACAACATCAGTGTACTAATATGTATGCAACATGAATATCTGAGGTCTCAATAGGTATATATAAGAAACATTTTATCTCTTTTTGTTTTTGAAACTCTTTTAGAATGCCAGCATAATACTCAAAGAATCGACGAGAATCGGTGTCCAGCAACGACACCTAAAAGCTGTCTCAAATCTCATAAATCCATGTCATGGTGTCTCTGGCCTCAGCCATCCGGCTGACCCATCTCAATATCAATATCTCATCCTCTCGCGGCCCCGGTCGGTATCCTCTGGATATCCGCCGTGCCCAATGAAGTCACCGGTAGGTAATCCGTCCCCTGCCAGGCTCATCGTCAGCACCACGAGCTTCTTGTCCCGGGGTACCCTACCGGGCCCACCATGTACCCGAGACAGTTCATCCAACTCCTCGAAACGGGTCTCAAAAACCACAGCAAACTCATGGTGGACGACACTTACATCACTAGAAAACCGCAATTTACATGTTTTAAAAATATAATAAGTTTAGAAATTTTGCGGCTTTCCCCCGAAATCCAGAAATATCATAAAATCTCAAGAAATCCTCATAAGTGCATATATCAATGATAATGAATGCATATGGTATCAATAATCAAGTTGCGATGTGTGATTAATAGATTAGGCATGAACAATTAATATGATGAAGTACATGCACATGAATAGCAATCCTACGGTTTCATTTTTTGGAATTAAAGGCAATAGCACAAGTTTAAGTATCAATTAGTAAAAGGTTTAAATTTAAAGGTTATCTAGTGTGGTGGCATGGCAATTACCAGGGTGTGTGTGTAAGCATAAATAGTGCTCGTGCTGCATATAAAAACCCTGGCAATGGTGCAGGTGTCCTATAAAATGGTTTCGTATAGGTATGTCAATATAGGGCATGAATGTAGCAAATAATCATACAAGTGTTACACCCCTAATTACTAACATTACTAAGAATCTTATTAAGGTACTAAAACTATCGGGCGGCTTGCGCCATCCAACGATAGTCCCCCGTAGATGTTACATCTACTCACCGGAATCCCTGGCTAGCTGTGTCCAATCACCGCTTTCCCCTTTCGTGCCGCGTCTGATGTCTCCGCGACCGAACCTGGAATTTACATCAATACCAAACATAAGGTTACATATCAAGAACGACGTAAAACCCAAACGAAACTACTAATGTTCACTGGCTAGGCACAACGTGCGCAGGGTGCGCGGAACATACGCGAAAATCGCAAAAACTGCTAAAAATCGCCGATTTGGTCGCCCGGCAAAACTAAAACCCGACTACTCAAAACTCCGCACTCACGCATCCTAAACGTCAAAGGAGATGCTAAAAATATCCCCAAGGTATCACAAATAATTCACCAATTAATTTTAATAAAAACCTAGTAAGCACAAAACTTGCAATTTTGGTGCAAAAATCGAAAATTAGCGATACGGTTATCACAATCCAACACAATATCCAACCACACAACTAGTTAGCCACAATCACATAAATTCAACTCATTTATCATGCTTCAAAACCCATTTTCCATACATAAACCCTTTCTTGAATTTCCTAAAACAACAATTTACAACCAAAATCACACTTTTAAAATTTAGTAAATTAGCATAGTTTAAAGACCACATAACAAGGTAACCTCTTAGATTAGGTTGTGTAGGAACTAGATAGCAAAATAATTTAATTAACCTAATAATGGTTTCAAGAACCCTAGTTCAATTTTTCAACCATAACCTAAGGAAAAAAAACTAGATTAGAACTACACTAAATTAACACTACAAAAATTTAACTTAAGAAACTAAATCAAAAGAATTTAAGTAGCAAGAAATTATACCTCAACTAGAGATCTAGAAAGAATAAATTTGCTTCAAATGATGGCCTCAAGCATCAAGATCCAAGCTAGGGAGGTGAAGGAAAAGAAAGATGAAGGATGGGTTTAATTTATAAGCTTTAAATTGCAATTTTGTTGAATTAAACTTGAAGAATTTTGAAGAATATGAAAAGAAAAGAGATGAAGTGGAGGAGGAGCAGGTTTCGGCCAGAGAAGAGGTAAGGGGAGGGTGTGGATGTGTGGGAAAAGTCATTGGTCAACTCCCCCAAAAGTCAATACACCATACTTCAACAAACTATATTTAAAATAAATTCCTAAACAAACCAATTCAACACATGAAAGAAAAACAAGGTGAGGCCAGAAATTTCTGGACCTGATCAAGGTGGGGCTGTCCTAGGGCTGAGAGAAGAGAGAGAGAGGTTTTACAAAAGAAATTTTATGCAAAAAGACCCCCTACAAGTCAAAAATTGCAAGTTTTAGCTTAAATTTCAATAAATTCGTTTCCTATCATAAAAATTTGTTAAAAATCAAAGTAAAATACTAAAAATTTATGTTACAACTAGATTTTAATTAACATAATTTTAAAGATTAAAATTAGCCCGGAAAAATTTGTATTTATCGCTAATTTAATGTATTTTCTTACCGGCTTAAAATAATATAAAAAAATTGAAAAATTATGGAAAATTTTTAAACGACCAGAATTTCATAATTAACTCATTAACTACTAAAAACAAGCAATTACCTATCCATTTTAGGTATAATTAGCCCTAAACTGCAAAATAACAAAAAAGACGGTTTTCGGAAAAATACCGAATTTTCACCGATTTTCAGGAAAACACCAAAACGACTTTTCAAGACGCTACAGTCTTCCCCCCTTAAAGAAATTCGGTCCCCGAATTTAAAAATATAACTACGCGTACCTTCGAAGAGATGGGGATATTTCTTCCTCATCTCTCCCTCGGTCTCCCAGGTAACCTCCTCGCTGCTCGGGCTACGCCAAAGGACCTTGACGGTTGGTATAATCTTCGACCTCAACTTCTTCACCTGCCGATCCAAGATGGCCACCGGCTGCTCTGCAAAAGAAAGGTCGCGCTCTAGCTGGACTGTCGGGTGCTGAATCGCATGCGAAGGGTCGTGAAGGTACTTGCGGAGCATCGAAACATGGAAGACGGGGTGAACATCGGGAAAGCTGGGAGGAAGAGCCAAACGATAAGCAACTGCGCCGACACGCTCGAGGATCTCGAAGGGACCTACGAATCTAGGGCTAAGCTTCCCCTTTCGCCCAAAACGCATCACGGCCTTCATCGGAGAGACTTTCAGAAAAACATGGTCGCCAACTGCGAACTCTAATCTGCGACGGCGCCTGTCCGCATACGATTTCTGCCTGCTGTGAGCCGCTCTCATCCGGTCTCGGATCAACTGTATCTTTGCTGTCGTCTCCTCAACAAGCTGCGGCCCCAAAATACTGCTCTCGCTGAGCTCTGTCCAACAAACAGGCGATCTGCATCTCCTCCCATACAATGCCTCGAAAGGTGCCATCTGAATAGTATCCTGGAAGCTGTTGTTGTAGGAGAACCCCACTAGAGGTAAATGACGATCCCAGCTACCACCAAAGTCTAAAACGCACGCTCTGAGCATGTCCTCGAGAGTCTGAATGGTCCGCTCTGACTGTCCGTCTGTCTGCGGATGAAACGCTGTGCTGAAGCTCAAACGAGTGCCCAAAGCCTCCTGAAGTCTCTGCCAAAGTCGGCTGGTGAACTGAGTGCCTCGATCTGACACGATACAAGTCGGTACGCCATGTAGTCGCACGATCTCGTCAATGTAGAGCTGAGCATACTAAGCGAAGCTGAAAGTGGTCTTCACTGGTAGGAAGTGAGCCGCTTTCATCAATCTATCCACGATCACCCAGATGGAGTCGTACCCTCGACTGGTCCTGGATAGACCCACAACGAAATCCATCGAAATCTGCTCCCATTTCCACTCTGGAATGGGTAACGGCTGTAGCTCTCCTGCGGGCCTCTGGTGCTCGGCCTTGACTTGCTGACAAGTCAGGCATCTCGAAACGAACTCCGCAATATCCCTCTTCATCCCGTCCCACCAGTAGGTCTCTCTCATATCATGGTACATCTTGGTGGAACCGGGGTGGACACTATACACTGATCGGTGTGCCTCCTCAAGAATGTCGCGCCGCAATCCATCAGCATCTGGTACGCACAGTATAGATCCATATCGTAAAATCCCCTGATCGTCAACCATGAACTCGGAAAATCTGCCCTGTCCCATCTGTGCCATGATCTCTGAGCAACGGTCGTCACTGCGCTGTGCCCCATATATACGGTCAAGCAACTGTGGGCGTGCACGAACCTGCGCGAGCTGTCCCCCTGTCTGAGTGAACTCGAACTCAACTCGGCTGTCGCATAACATCTGCCAATCTGCTGACGACTGCCTCTGCACTGCGCGCAAAAAGGATAGACTACCCCCGGGCCTCCTACTCAACGCATCTGCCACCACATTCGCCTTGCCGGGGTGATATAAGATCTCGCAGTTGTAGTCTTTCACTAACTCCATCCAACGACGCTGTCTGAGGTTCAGGTCTCGCTGCTGAAATATGTACTTTAAGCTCTTGTGATCGGTGAATATCTGACACGACTCACCGTACAGGTAATGTCGCCAAATCTTCAGTGCAAAGACCACTGCAGCCATCTCCAAATCATGAGTGGGGTAGTTCTGTTCATGCTTCTTCAACTGCCGAGAAGCATAAGCGATCACCCGGCCATGCTGCATCAATACGCATCCTAATCCCACTCGCGAAGCATCACAGTAGACAACAAATCCGCCTGATCCCGAAGGCAAAGATAATACCGGCGCCGTAGTCAAACAAGTCCGTAGCTGCTGAAAACTGCGCTCGCACTCCTCTGTCCAGACGAAAGGAACCCCCTTCTGGGTCAAACCGGTCAACGGTGCAGCTATACGGGAGAAGTCCTGAACAAAACGCCTGTAGTAGCCCGCCAGGCCTAGAAAACTACGGATCTCAGTAACCGATGTAGGTCGGGGCCACTGCTGAACAGCCTCAATCTTCTTCGGGTCCACACAAATGCCGTCTCTCGTAACCACGTGACCCAAGAATCCGACGCTGTCCAGCCAGAACGCACACTTGGAGAACTTTGCGAACAGCTGGTGCTCCCTCAGAGTCTGTAACGTAATCCGCAAGTGCTGCTCGTGCTCCTCTCTGCTCCGGGAGTACACCAAGATATCGTCGATAAACACGATGATGAACAAGTCAAGATACGGCCTGAATGTACGGTTCATCAAATCTATGAATGCTGCTGGGGCGTTGGTGAGTCCGAACGACATCACCAAAAACTCGTAGTGGCCGTAGCGCGTGCGGAAAGCTGTCCTCGGTATATCCTCCTGTCGAACTCGCAGCTGATGGTATCCTGATCGCAAGTTGATCCTCGAAAAATACCCCGCACCCTGAAGCTGGTCGAACAAATCATCAATGCGCGGCAACGGATACCTGTTCCGAACGGTAACTTTGTTCAGCTGGCGGTAGTCGATACATAAGCGCAAACTTCCATCCTTCTTCTTGACAAACAGGACCGGAGCACCCCACGGAGAAACACTCGGTCGAATAAGCCCCTTATCTAACAAATCCTGCAACTGATCCTTCAGCTCTCGAAGCTCTGCCGGGGCCATCCGATATGGCGGTATAGAAATAGGCCCCGAGCCGGGAATCAAATCAATGCAGAACTCAACATCGCGCTCAGGCGGTAGCCCAGGTAGCTCATCAGGGAAAACATCAGGGAACTCACAAACTACCGGGACCCGGTCCAACGGAACCTCTGTAGCTCAAGTATCACAAATATACGCTAAGAATCCCTGACATCCCTTCCGCAAGAGCTGACCAGCGCGAAGAGACGAAATTAAGCTGGGAAGGGTGACACTGCGGTCTCCCTGAATAACAAGGACTGGCTCTCCCGGAAATCTAAATATGACTGCCTTCTCACGGCAGTCCACCGAAGCATAACAAGTGGCTAGCCAATCCATGTCCAGAAGCACATCAAAGTCCAACATATCGAGGAGAATCAAATCAACCGATGCATCCCTCTCCCCGATACGAACGGAACACAACCGAAAAACAAAACGAGTGACAAACGACTCGCCTACCGGAGTACTAACGACAACCGGATGATCTAACGACGACGACTCACGGCCCAACATCGGTGCAAAGTGTGTAGATACGTACGAATGTGTGGAACCTGGGTCGAATAATACCCGTGCGTCGAAAGAACAAACTGGCAAGGTACCTGTCACAACGGCATTGGATGCCTGCGCATCCTGCGGTGTCAAGGCAAAAACTCGGGCCTGTCCTCCACCGATAGAGGGCTGACCTCGACCTCGGCCTCTGCCTCCTCGTCCTCTCTGAACAGGACCGCCGCGTCCACGGCCTCTGGGTGCACCTAACTGGCGTGGAGCATCGCCTGTGGTAGGAAGTAGGGCTCTCTGTGGAGGGGGTGGTGATGGTGGCAGGGTCACATGCGGAACTGTCGCTGCTCCCTGTCGTCTCGTCGGACAGTCTCTGACAAGATGGTGCAAACTCCCGCACCCAAAACACCCTGGCGACGGCTGCTGCCCCTGGGGATAAGAACCATATAACTGTCCCCGTCCAAATCCTCTGCCAGGCCTATCTCTCGAAAAGAATCTGGCGCGCTGCCTCTGAGACGGTACCTCGGTGCGAATCCTCTTCGGCCCAGAAACGGATGAAGTCTATGATATGCGTGCCTCCATCCGCAATGCCGTATCCATAGCAGCTGAATAAGTGTCGTAGTGCTGGGCGCCAATGGCAAGATATAGCTGGGCATCGAGTCCCTGTACGAACCTCTTCACCATCTTCTCCTCGGTATCCACCAAATACTGAGCGTATCGGGATAACTGTGTAAACTGGATGTCATACTCAGACACCGTCATCCCAGGTGTCTTGACTAAGGCCTCGAAGCTACGAGCTCTGGCGTCACGAACGCTCACTGGAAGGAAACGGGCTAGAAAGACCGCTGTAAACTCGACCCAAGTCATAGGCGGTAGACCTGCAGCTCGACCTCTCAAGACTGACTCCCACCATGTCTGCGCGAGACCCTCTAGTCGGAAACTCGCAAGCTCTACCCATCGATCATCCGAACATCTCAGCGAACGGCAGATCCTAGCTAAACTGTCAAGGAACGTCTGTGGGTCCTCCGCTGCCTCGGTGCCGGTGAATACTGGAGGTCTCAGCCTCATGAAATCCTGTAGTGAAACCGGAATGGCCACGGTGGTAGTAGTAGGAGCAGGTATCATGGTCGTCTGTGATGTAGTAGGTACGTCATCCGGCCTCGGTGTACGACTGGCTGCAACTAGGGATCGTACCATTTGACGTAGCTCCTGCATGCCTCCCATCATCTGTCGCAACTCCTCCATACCAGTCTCGAGCCTATCCATACGGCCTGGGGAAGGTGGATCGGTCTGTCCCTGCGGTGTAGGCATACCACCCTGCTCAGTCCTAGTCTCGGACGAGCCAGCTCGAATCTCGTCTCTGGCGGCAGCCCTCTGTGCCCTCGTAGCCTTCGGCGGCATAGTGGCTGTTACAGGAAAACGGATAGTAAGAACAGTGCAATAGGATCATAGGATACACGGAATTGAAGAAGGAATTTCCAAGCAAGTACATCCTAAAGTCACTTAGGCGGAGTACCGTATCGCAAGTATGCCGCGGACATACGCACGCTACGTTACCCTGCTTAAGTCACTTACTCCATCTACCAAGGGTCATCCTACACTCAAAAAGGTAAAACCTATCGCTCTGATACCAACTTTGTCACGACCCGCAGGGTACGGAACGTGACTGGCACTTAAGTTTACGAAACGTCTAAAGACGTCCGTAAACTAAGTAAGCCAAAGCCCAGAAAACAAAACCAATTAAGCAAAAGAGTGAAGAGAACCCAATCAATTGAAAGCGAGTTTATCAAATAAGTCATGTAAAACCCTTTTTAAAAACAATACCAATTTTATCGGATGTCCCCGAGACTTTGTCACGACCCGCAGGGTACGGAACGTGACTGGCACTTAAGTTTACGACACGTCTAAAGACGTCCGTAAACTAAGTAAGCCAAAGCCCAGAAAACAAAACCAATTAAGCAAACGAGTGAAGAGAACCCAATCAATTGAAAGCGAGTTTATCAAATAAGTCATGTAAAACCCTTTTTAAAAACAATACCAATTTTTCCGAAAATTTCGGCAGAGTCTCCTTTGTAAATACTGGCCCCCAAAATGGGTACAACAAAAATATATATGAATCCAACAAAATAGGGCATCCCCAAGCGGGAGCAAGCTCTTCGCCATAAGGCGGTCACAAATCCCACGCAATATAAAATGACAACAAGCAAAATAATCATAATGAAGCATAAGAAAAACAGCATGTCGACTCAAGTGAGCTCGACCCCAAAATACAGCATAAAAGTCTACAAATCTCACAGTCTCATCTCTAGGTCAATATACAATAATGCTGGTAGATACAGTAGATGGAGTGTACTAGATACAAAGAATATACAAGGTGGTACAAAAATAATGATATAACCCATCTAGGAGCAAAACCTCGAGTCCAGGCAAAGGAGGCAAAAGAACAAGTGCGTCCGCCGCTACTGTACTGACGGAGCGGACCTGCAAAAGGCTGTGGCACAACGGGGGTGAGTTGCCAACTCATGAGTAATAAATAACATCTACAAAGGCTATCGTATGCATGCACACAAGTATCCTAGCATCTAAAATACAGGTATGACTGGATGCACTAACAGGTGTGTATACAACATCAGTGTACTAATATGTATGCAACATGAATATCTGAGGTCTCAATAGGTATATATAAGAAACATTTTATCTCTTTTTGTTTTTGAAACTCTTTTAGAATGCCAGCATAATACTCAAAGAATCGACGAGAATCGGTGTCCAGCAACGACACCTAAAAGCTGTCTCAAATCTCATAAATCCATGTCATGGTGTCTCTGGCCTCAGCCATCCGGCTGACCCATCTCAATATCAATATCTCATCCTCTCGCGGCCCCGGTCGGTATCCTCTGGATATCCTCCATGCCCAATGAAGTCACCGGTAGGTAATCCGTCCCCTGCCAGGCTCATCATCAACACCACGAGCTTCTTGCCCCGGGGTACCCTACCGGGCCCACCATGTACCCGAGACGGTTCATCCAACTCCTCGAAACGGGTCTCAAAAACCACAGCAAACTCATGGTGGACGACACTTACATCACTAGAAAACCGCAATTTACATGTTTTAAAAATATAATAAGTTTAGAAATTTTGCGGCTTTCCCCCGAAATCCAGAAATATCATAAAATCTCAAGAAATCCTCATAAGTGAATATATCAATGATAATGAATGCATATGGTATCAATAATCAAGTTGCGATGTTTGATTAATGATTAGGCATGAACAATTAATATGATGAAGTACATGCACATGAATAGCAATCCTACGGTTTCATTTTTTGGAATTAAAGGCAATAGCACAAGTTTAAGTATCAATTAGTAAAAGGTTTAAATTTAAAGGTTATCTAGTGTGGTGGCATGGCAATTACCAGGGTGTGTGTGTAAGCATGAATAGTGCTCGTGCTGCATATAAAAACCCTGGCAATGGTGCATGTGTCCTATAAAATGGTTTCGTATAGGTATGTCAATATAGGGCATGAATGTAGCAAATAATCATACAAGTGTTACACCCCTAATTACTAACATTACTAAGAATCTTATTAAGGTACTAAAACTATCGGGCGGCTTGCGCCATCTAACGATAGTCCCCCGTAGATGTTACATCTACTCACCGGAATCCCTGGCTAGCTGTGTCCAATCACCGCTTTCCCCTTTCGTGCCGCGTCTGACGTCTCCGCGACCGAACCTGGAATTTACATCAATACCAAACATAAGGTTACATATCAAGAACGACGCAAAACCCAAACGAAACTACTAATGTTCACTGGCTAGGCACAACGTGCGCAGGGTGCGCGGAACATACGCGAAAATCGCAAAAACTGCTAAAAATCGCCGATTTGGTCGCCCGGCAAAACTAAAACCCGACTACTCAAAACTCCGCACTCACGCATCCTAAACGTCAAAGGAGATGCTAAAAATATCCCCAAGGTATCACAAATAATTCACCAATTAATTTTAATAAAAACCTAGTAAGCACAAAACTTGCAATTTTGGTGCAAAAATCGAAAATTAGCGATACGGTTATCACAATCCAACACAATATCCAACCACACAACTAGTTAGCCACAATCACATAAATTCAACTCATTTATCATGCTTCAAAACCCATTTTCCATACATAAACCCTTTCTTGAATTTCCTAAAACAACAATTTACAACCAAAATCACACTTTTAAAATTTAGTAAATTAGCATAGTTTAAAGACCACATAACAAGGTAACCTCTTAGATTAGGTTGTGTAGGAACTAGATAGCAAAATAATTTAATTAACCTAATAATGGTTTCAAGAACCCTAGTTCAATTTTTCAACCATAACCTAAGGAAAAAAAACTAGATTAGAACTACACTAAATTAACACTACAAAAATTTAACTTAAGAAACTAAATCAAAAGAATTTAAGTAGCAAGAAATTATACCTCAACTAGAGATCTAGCAAGAATAAATTTGCTTCAAATGATGGCCTCAAGCATCAAGATCCAAGCTAGGGAGGTGAAGGAAAAGAAAGATGAAGGATGGGTTTAATTTGTAAGCTTTAAATTGCAATTTTGTTGAATTAAACTTGAAGAATTTTGAAGAAAATGAAAAGAAAAGAGATGAAGTGGAGGAGGAGCAGGTTTCGGCCAGAGAAGAGGTAAGGGGAGGGTGTGGGTGTGTGGGAAAAGTCATTGGTCAACTCCCCCAAAAGTCAATACACCATACTTCAACAAACTATATTTAAAATAAATTCCTAAACAAACCAATTCAACACATGAAAGAAAAACAAGGTGAGGCCAGAAATTTCTGGACCTGATCAAGGTGGGGCTGTCCTAGGGCTGAGGGAAGAGAGAGAGAGGTTTTACAAAAGAAATTTTATGCAAAAAGACCCCCTACAAGTCAAAAATTGCAAGTTTTAGCTTAAATTTCAATAAATTCGTTTCCTATCATAAAAATTTGTTAAAAATCAAAGTAAAATACTAAAAATTTATGTTACAACTAGATTTTAATTAACATAATTTTAAAGATTAAAATTAGCCCGGAAAAATTTGTATTTATCGCTAATTTAATGTATTTTCTTACCGGCTTAAAATAATATAAAAAAATTGAAAAATTAGGGAAAATTTTTAAACGACCAGAATTTCATAATTAACTCATTAGCTACTAAAAACAAGCAATTACCTATCCATTTTAGGTATAATTAGCCATAAACTGCAAAATAACAAAAAAGACGGTTTTCGGAAAAATACCGAATTTTCACCGATTTTCAGGAAAACACCAAAACGACTTTTCAAGACGCTACAAAACTACTATTGAAAGTTTGGTATAACTAGTAGTTCAAGAAGAACAGGACATTCCCGCACCCCTCCGCAGGAGTAGTAGGCCGTCTCATCCGCCTGAGAGATACTACGGTTTTCTCATAGATGGGGATGGAGAGGATTGCATCATTGATGATGATGAACCTACTAGCTTCCAGCAGGCCATCCAGAGCGGCGACTCGGTACGATGGCTAGATGCAATGCGGACCGAAATGGAGTCCATGTACACCAACAAAGTATGGACTTTGGACTTTTCTCCAGATGGGGTAAAACCCATAGGATGCAAATGGATCTTCAAGAAAAAGATTGGTGTAGATGGACAGGTGGAAACCTATAAGGCTGACTTGTTGCAAAGGGTTTTCGTCAAAGACCTGGTTTGGACTATGACGAAACTTTTTCTTCAGTGGCTATGCTCAAATCCATTCGGGTTCTTCTTGCTATTGCTGCATTCTATGATTATGAAATCTGGCAGATGGACGTAAAGACGGCTTTTCTGAATGGTAATTTAGAAGAGTGCGTCTATATGGATCAGCCAGATGGTTTTAATCAGAGTGGGAGTAGCGGGAAAGTATGCAAGTTGCTTAAGTCCATTTATGGACTGAAGCAAGCATCGCGGAGATGGAACATCTGTTTTGATGAAACGGTCAAAGAATATAACTTTATCAAAAATCCAGATGAACCATGTATATATAGTAAAGTTGTAGCATGAACTGTCATATTCCTCGTCTTGTACGTGGATGACATTCTATTAATAGGAAATGACATTCCTATGCTACAATCTGTCAAAGGATTTTTTTCACACAGGTTCTCCATGAAAGACCTGGGTGATGCCTCTTACATTCTGGGGATCCAGATCTATCGTGATAGATCCAAGAGGATTTTGGGACTTTCGCAGTCCAGGTATATCAACACTATACTGAAAAGATTCAGTATGGAAGATTCTAAGCACGGTAATCTACCGGCTTGTCACGGAATCACCCTCTCCAAAGAGATGTCTCCCAAGACTGATTTGGAAAGGGAACACATGTCTATTATACCCTACGCTTCTGCGGTAGGCTCTATAATGTATGCGATGTTGTGCACCAGACCAGATGTAGCTTACGCACTAAGCGTGGTAAGCCGGTATCAGTCGGACCCAGGGGAGAAGCACTGGATAGCAGTAAAGAACATTCTCAAGTACCTGAGAAGGACTAAAGAGTTGTTCTTGGTTTACGGCGGAAAAGACCTCAAGATGGAGGCTTTTGCTGATTCCGGCTTCCAGAGTGATAAGGACGATTCCAAGTCCATGTCAGGTTATGTCTTTACCCTTAATGGAGGGGCAGTGTGCTGGAAGAGTTCCAAGCAGGACACCGTTGCTGACTCGACGATGAAAGCGGAGTATATTGCTGCTTGCGATGCCGCAAAAGAAGCGGTCTGGATGAAGAAGTTCCCAACAGAACTTCAGGTGGTTCCTACCATTGTTGATCCAATACCTCTGTATTGCGACAACAATGGAGCTATAGCTTTAGCGAAGGAATCAAGGTCCCATCAGAAGTCCAGACACATCTTAAGGCGGTATCACCTGATCAGGGAGATCATAGATCGCCAGGAGATCGAGGTCCGGAGAGTTGCTACTGAAGAGAACATTGCTGATCCATTCACAAAGGCCTTACCTCAGATTTAGTTCGAGAGGCTACTCGAGATCATCGGTCTTCGATATGCCAGTACATGACCCTAGTGCAAGTGGGAGATTGTTAATGTATATGACTTAGGGGCCATTATTGTATCATACTAGCTTGTATATTACTTAATGGAAGCTTGGGATATTCACAGTTATATAACAGTCTTGCTAAACATGGTAGTATGCTACTTGGTTTTATCTATCTTAATATGTGAGCATACGTATTGATAGAGCTCTTAGGATCTTGCTTGACTACCAGCGTTGTGATGGCAGTCACACTAGTGGGGGCTGGGTAGTCTACAAGCACATCCTTTTTCAGGTCCCTAGTCGTAGGATTATCGAGACAGGGCATCGATACTCCGGAGTAGACTAGTGTGTACGCTTCTCATCCCAGTTGGGGAGATGGTCTGTCCCACAGCCGTCAGTACGTCGTACTGGAGATAGTATACAGGTGCTCGTTGGGTTACGGGTACATCGGACAGGACTAATAGGGAACTGTTGGTTGGTTTTATACCAGTCGTCAGTTAACAGTTCCCTGGTGACATGATTATAGCATAGTCCGCAGACTTGACACTACTACTTTGCCTCGAGTGTGTCCCACTGTTCTTAGATTGCTACCCTACCACGGCTCAAAGGAGTCGTGCAAACAGGTAGCAGTTGGGTGCAGTCCCGAGCACTTGGAGGCAGTGGCGGTTAGACATGATTCGTCTCTCCCGGTATTGGGAGTTGATATCGCGCTGTGTCAGAGAGCCATTACGCAAAGTCCCTGGCCAGGGCAAGCGAGATTTACTGGTAGGTTCCAGTAGTTTCTCAGGGTGTAATGGGCTTCACTCCGACACGACTTATACCGCTATTAGGGGACTGACGCTTGCCGCCCCCTAGGCCCGATATGCGATAGTCTTAGATGAACAGACCGGACTGTACGGAGATTGTCACATCAGGTTCAGTAGGAGTTCGGATGGGTTTCCTCATCGGCCTTCTTATCGACGTCTACCTGGGGACTGTTACGTACAGCTAGTGCCGCTTGCGGTCTGTGGTTAAACCCACTGCCAGCGTAGTAGTCGAGTCTTTAGAGTCCCACACAGAGAGTTTCCCTGTTTCAGGCGAAACGATATAGAGGTCGTATGGTTTTACGACAAGGGTTCGGACGCATACGTGTGTTTACGCACGTACGACATTCGGACAGTTTTTACTAGCCGGCTTTGGTTTAAGCCAGATTCTAGTATCGGGTTATTGGATTTATACAATCTAAAGTTTTTCCGTGTTTTCACGGATAGGAGGGGCGTTCTCGTAATTTCGCGGGAAGCTTCTAGAAGGATGGTGACTTAAGGGTTTATGTGGCATTTGCATTTATTGTTTTAATGACTCATTTGTGTGATTCATCCATGGAGTTAATGCATCATTTATTGATCTAATGACTCATGAGATGAATCACTCATATGAATAAATGAAGCATGGTTGTTAAATGATTTAATTTATTTATTTCATAAAAGATAAT
This sequence comes from Agapanthus africanus, assembly GCA_030015575.1. Taxonomy (NCBI): domain Eukaryota; kingdom Viridiplantae; phylum Streptophyta; class Magnoliopsida; order Asparagales; family Amaryllidaceae; genus Agapanthus; species Agapanthus africanus. Next base: position 99,168,289 of record CM057346.1, on the reverse strand, counting down.
GCTTCATATATTCAAATGAGTTCATTATTTCTTCTCATTCTCATGCTCACCTTCTCTCTCCTCAAGCTCACTCTCTCTTCAAACTCTAATCCTACCACTCATGTGTTGAGACTAAGGATTAGAATAGACTAATTAATCCATAACCCTTCTCTATATCACCTAGGTACTTTGATTAGCAACTAAAGAAACCTAGTTACCTCAAGTTTAGAGGTGAAGCTTGGAGTAAAGCTCTCGGGTGGATCATCTACTACATAGAGAAGGCCGGAGAGGAGGTGGAGAACAAAAAGACGAAGGACACGGTTCATTAGGTATAATCACTTCTCATAGTAGTTAAGAAATCCTAGTTTTTTGTTAGTTATCGTTTAGCAATGATTCTTGCGGTTAGTCGATGTTAGTACATAGAACAAGATCGTTTTTCATATTTCCACCTCCCCGCAACTCGTGGGGTGTTGTACATCGACTTACATATAGTGCCCTCAAAGTCAATTATTGGATCGCGGGTACGTGATTGCAATGATTGAGGCAGGACCTATACCGATAAAACAGTCTTACTCGAGATGGTAGTATGCTATATGGTTTGTCTTTATCATCATGATAGAGCCCATAGGATTCTTACTTGACTGCCAGCAGTATGATGGCGATCATATATGTGGGAGCTGGGGTCTATAAGCACATCCTTAAAGTGTCCCTAGTCGTGGGAGTTTCGAGACAGGGCATCGATACTCCAGAGTAGACTAGTGTATATATTCGAGACCCCGACGAGGTGCGGTGGCCGGTCTCACAAGCCATTGGTGTTAGTTGATTCACCTAAGATGTATACAGGTGTTCATTGGATTATGAGTACACCGGACAGGACTCGCCGGGAACTTGCTAGTTGGTATTATACCTAGCGTCAGATAGCAGTTCCCTGGTGACATGTGTACAGGTTAGTTCATCGACCTGAGGTCGTCATTTGTCTCGTGTGAGTTCCCACTGTGCTTTGATTTATACCCTACCACGGGTCAAAGGAGTCGTGCAAACAGGTATTTTTTGGGTACAGTCCCGAGCCACATGGAGGCGGTGAGCAGATCGTCGGGGATTCGTCTCTCCCGGTATTGGGGGTGAGATCGCGTTGTGTTTAGGAGAGCCATTACACGAAATCCCTGGCCAGGGTAATCGAGATTTACTGGAAGGTATTCCAGTAGTATCTCAGAGTGTTCTGGGCTGCTCTTTGACACTACTTATACAGCTATTGGGGGTCTGACGTTTACCGGCCCCCTAGGCCCTATATGCGATACTCATAGACGAATGGACCGGACTGTTCAGATATTGTCACCGTCAGGCTCAGTAGGGTTTCTTAATGCGTTCGCTTGTCAGCTTCCCTTCCAATCAATACATAGGCAACCGTTACGTACAGCTTGTACCTCTGACGTGCTAGTGGTTATACCCAGTGCCAGTGTGTTGATGAGTCATTAGAGTCCCCCACAGACAGTTTCCCAAGTTCGGGCGAAACGTTGTAGATGCCGTATGGTATTATAGCAGGGTTCGGAAAATGCACGTGCGTTTACGCACGTGTCATATTTCGGGCAGATTTTACTGGTGGGCTTTGGTTTAAGCCGGATCCGAGTATTATACTGTGTAGATATAATATCTTTGTCTCAGTTGCATTTGTATTCGGTCGTAATACAAATGCGGGTATGTTTATACTGTTACAGGGTTATCCTGAAATTCGTTTCAGGATCGCTTTTGGAAGTTGCCAGTTTCCTGTTTTCTATCACCCGTATTAAATATTCGGTTTAATACGGATTTATCTTTTCATCTTTGGGTGAGTCATGGTTCTAGAAGATTCTAGAAATGGTGACTAGGATTAGTGACTCATCATGGCATTAATTATTTGGTGACTTGGTTTTCATGACTCATTCTTGCATTAATTACATTAGTGAGGTGTTTAATGTGAGTCACCATTTGCATTAATAGTTTTTGGTAATGCTTAAGCTATTTCTCCTTGATCTTTTGCCTTATGATTACCACCCCTTACTCCTACACTCAACTCCCTCCTCTTGTTAAAATGGCCGGCCCCTTCATTGTGAGTCATGCATGGTTATTTTCTTGAAAAGATTATGATAGTTTGGTGTATGGAAATTTCATAGCTCATTTTATTCCATCACATTTTCAAAAGGCAACTACATTAACCGTTCGTCCATAGCTTTGGACATAATGAGACAAAGTGTTCTACTCATTCTCTACATCAATCTTGGTCATCTATTTTAGCAAACTTGATGATCGAGTTGCCTCGGTTCAGAGGCGGGAGCCCGTTTAAAGATCCGTCGACGTGGTGTCACCTGGACGACGAGACCAGAGATCGAGCGAGTTCGGATCAGCTGCAACAAAGCGTGGGATGATGGTTGAAGACCGAAGGACTCGGATTGTTCGGTATAACATTTCTACCCACTTTGTAGTTTGTTAGTTTAGCTTTAATGGCAGATCCGTGTTAAAGTACGCGATAGCGCCAGTCATAAAAGTTTTGTTCCGCATTTTGGCGTCTGTTAGACGGCCGGGGCGCTACCGTGAACTTACACGTGTGCTTACGAAAGTGTGCTAGATTTTTTTTTCTTTTTTGATAATAAGATAGTTTGCTCGGGACGATCAAAGATAAGTTTGGGGTATTTGAACAGTCAAATTTATTGCATATTTGTATGGACATTTCCCTACTATTATTAACTATTAAAAGATGTTAATTGTAAATAAAGAATATATGTGGATTTATTTGTAAACAAATTATTATCATATGTTTCTTCATTTATAATTAATATAATTAGGAAAATATATGCATATCATATTTAAATAAAATATCCATAAGATTATTAATTAAAATATACATATCATATCAAATATTCCTACTCAATATTCTTAAGATATTATATCATATAATTGGTTAGAATAATATCTCAAATAAAAACAAGTGCTACTAACAATATGATTTGAGATATTGTGTAGGTATTATACTAGATTAGCTTTGGTCTAAAATATGAGTAGGAGATCCACAACAAATTGAAGTATCAAACCAAATTTTCCGAATATTAGGAGCAAATCGAAGAATCTCGCAACGACAGAGAATAAAAGATATATTTTCAGAATTTTTGTATCAAGAGGATCTTCAAATATTAAGAAGAAAAGCCACAAAAAATTTAGTAGCCCAAATCCACCAATCGGCGGTGGAAGCGTGGTCGAATAGGGCTATAAGCGGCGGTTCAGCGGTCATTTGGCGGTCTTAGGATCTGAAACTTCAGGGTCATGATCGTAATTTCACACACTTCAGTATGTCATCTAGGATTTCATATTTTAGAGCCTATAAAAGGACCAAGATCTATCTATACAATCATAGAATCATCTACCTATCAATCTAGAGAGAGATCTATGAGCGAAACTAGGTTCTTGTAATTTAGTTTTTCAGCGAGCAAGTTGTAATGCAATAGTTGATCAATAAGGATAGTCTTTGTTTTAATACTTTCTGCATTATTTTTCTGCATTACTTTTCTGCATTACATTCAGCGTTACTTTATGCACTTTTAAATTTTAAATATGGTTTCATTCATCTTCCATCTCTCTTTTACTACACTAATATCCATGAGCGAGTAAATTCTTTCTTGCTAGAGTTTGTAGGATAGGGTAGAATAATGGATGAAAAATCGCTTAACTTCTTTTGACATTTTAATTTTTATAAATTTTAGTAAAATAAATGTTAACCCTCTTATCGGACGCGCTATCAATTAATGATAGTCACGACCACGATTTGAGATTCGTTAATACTTATTTTGTTAAAGGCTTGAGATAAATAGAGATCAATTGAAGGACAAGGGGCAGTAGTGGGAAACCCTAATTCCCTCTAAGAACCCTAATCCACATTCATCGCTATTTTGCTAGTTTTAAATAATTAAAACATAAAAAGAATCATCTATAAATCTTCATCCATTAACTACTAAGTCCTATAAACCCTACAAGCCTTTCTATTATAAATTTTCTATCCATCTTAAAATAAAACGATAACAATCCCTCCTCTCTTTTATCAACTTGTTAAAACAAGATAAAATAATTCATGTTTCCATGTGAACGACCCATACTCATCGCGGCTAGCTATTTACGACACCGTCTTGATTGCTGTTATTTACAAAATACACACACACACTTTTCGCATCCAATCAATAACCCAAAGGGCATGCGTCTATAAGCGAAAGTACCGAAAAGACAAGTAAAAGTTGTCTTATCTTGATCCTTTTCGGCGATGGGAATCTGGTTATAGCCTGAGTAATTGTCCAAGAAATAGTAGAACTCATGCCCAGCTAAGCGTTCCAACATCTGGTCAATGAAGGGTAGAGGGAAGCGATCTTTCCTCGTCACAGCATTGAGCTTTCTATAATCAATACATATCCGCCATCCGGTTTGGGTTCGTGTTTGAATTAACTCATTTGCCTCATTAGTTATGACCGTGATGCCAGACTTTTTAGGGACAACGTGAATAAGACTTACCCACTGGTTATCAGATATTGGGTAAATTATACCATTATCTAAGCATTTAACGATTTCCTTCTTCACCGCCTCTTTCATGATGGGGTTCAACCGTCTTTGTCGGTCACAGGCTGGTTTGGCCTTATCCATCAAATATATATGATGTTCAATAATTAAGGGACTAATCCCTTTGATGTCCGCCATTGTCCAACCAAAAGCTTGCCGATTCGATCTCAAGACAGAAAAAAGAGCTCTCTCTTTGCTCTAAGGCTAGAGAAGCTGATATGATGATGGGTAAAGACCCATTCTCACATAAATATGCATATTTAAGATGAGACGACAGCGGCTTAAGATCAAATGTCGTCGGAGAGACGATAGAAGGTAGGGTAAGGGAACGATACTCGGACTCCATGAGAAGTTCATAGCTAGTGTAAGCGGTTGACCCGGATAGCTCAACTAACCCGTTTGACTGGTCAAAGGATTCGAACTCGGGGGTGGACTTATCGACAGAAATGTCCCGTGAATCAAGATCATCAAAGAAAGTGAACCCTTCGCATTCCCTATTCGTGTAAGGAGTGGCTGGATCAAACAATAACGCACTAGTGGCGTAAAGATCATTATCGTAGAGCAAAAACTCCTCAAATTCCCAACTGTCGGAAGCTATCTCGTGGATGGAACATATATCTATCATATGAGCAGAAAGTTCGGAGGGTTGACTTCCTACCCTCAATTGTTATCTTCCTAAAGGATAGGTTCATAGAACCATTATGACAATTGATTACCGCATTGGAGGTTGCGAGAAAAGTTCGACCAAGAATCACATAGATTTGGTTCTGTGGGTTTGCCACAGGCTATGTATCTAAAACTATAAAGTCCACAGGGAATATAAATTCCCTGACTTTCATCAACACGTTCTCTAGATCACCCCTAGGGTGGGTGATAGATCTATCGGCTATCTGAAGAGTGCAGTGCATGGGTTTTAACTATCCTATGTCTAATTGCTCATAAACAGAATACAGAAGTAAGTTAGCATTAGCACCAAGATCAAGTAGAGCGCGATTGGTGTTTTTACCCCCAATAATTATAGATATTGTAAGACAACCGGGGTCCTTATGTTTCGTGGGCAAATTTTGGGTAAGAGCATCACTCACATTGCTCGCTAAGAAAACTTTTTCAGGTACTTGAGTTTTCTTTTTCTTCGTGCACAAGCCCTTAAGAATTTTTTCATAGGATGAAACTTGTTGGATAGCATCTAAGAGAGAAATATTAATGTTAATTTGCTTAAACCTTTCCACAACTTTCTCCATCTATGGACTTGATTTGTTGGGCCTCAACCGGTTTGGAAAATGAGCTTTATTAACAGGGGTTGGGTCCAACATTTGTGGAGAAGTTTGTGGTGATGGAATGGATCCCAAAATTGGATTTGGGGTGGTCTGAGAGGGTATTTCATTCAAGGAAGTGGACTGAGAGTTCGAGCCCAGTGGAGAATGGAGAATAGTCTCGGAAGAAGATCTTTAGTTAGAAAAAGTATAAGTTGAAGTAGCAGCCGGGGTGTCGTCGAAATCATCAACTTGTTCTCCAACATGGTTATTTAGCATTCTTCCTGATCTCAAAGTAGTTACGGCACTCACGTTATGATTTGTTGGTTAAGAACAATGTTAGCGTTTTGTGGGTGGCCGGGATTTGGTAGATATTGAGATGGAAGTTTTACTTTCTCTTTTTCACTCATCGCGGCATTTAACTGTGCAATTTTTTCTTTGATAGATTTGATGCTTTCACCGTGGGAAGCAGTGTGTTGCACTAATGTTTGGATAGAAAAAGTTAAATTAGCCAACGTTTGCACGGATTGTTTAATAAACCCTTCTAAGCTTCTTTCGAGTACAGAGATTTTATCGATACCAGCAGAAGGAACATTATTATTATATGTGGTAAAGTTGTTGGCTAGATTTTGGAATGATTGCGGTTGAAAGGGCTGCTGAATTTGCTGTGGTGCTTGTTGTTGCTGTGGAGGAAGCCTTTGGTAGTTATTTTGACTTTGGAACTGATTTTGATTATAGTTTTTAGTTTGGTTTTGGTTCCAAGAAAAATTAGGATGATTCCTCCATTCCTGGTTATATGTGGAGGAATAAGGATCGTTTCTAGGTCGTTGCTGAAAAGCAGCATTAGTTTGTTCTTAACCTTGAGATGGAGGATTCGAAGGACATTCTTCAGTTAAATGGAACGAATCATAACAGCAAGCACACACGGTTTTGGAGAGCATAACTTGGTTTGGGGAGGCTGAAGAGGATTTGCTTTTAATAGCTTCGAACTTCTTTTGCATCGCAGCCATTTCGGTTTTCATTGCGATGGAAGTGTCGAGCTGATGGATACCTGTCCTAGTTGAAGACGAAGATGATGTTGTTGGTCTTATGCTCTCCCACTGTAGTGTTTGTTCGGCGAGGTCTTTAAGAAATTGCCACTCTTTCTCATCGGATTTTGACAGACATTGACAAATGGTTTCAAGCATTTGTTTTGTCGCTGGATTAACACCTCATACATAATTTGGCAAAGTTTCCATTTTTCGAATCCGTGATGAGGGCATTGGACAAGGAGTTCTTTAAACCTTTCAAAGCAATTCCAAAAGGGTTCGTTGGGAATTTGGGCAAACTGGTTAATCTCGCTCCTAATACGGGCAGTCTTATGATTAGGATAAAATTTCTTAATGAATGCTTTAACAAATTCATCCCAATTGGTGATGGAATGTGAGGAGGTGCTATAAAGCCACTTTTCTGCGAGATCGCACAAGATAAAAGGGAGAATACGTAATCGCATAGCATCCCCTGAAAGTTGGGTAGTGCTCATCATTGCACATACGTTTTGGAATTTGGTTATAAAAACGTAGGCATCTTCAAATTCAATGTAATACCCAGTTCCGATATACCGTAACCGTATTTTAATAAATAAATTTCCAAATATTTCCCCCCAAATTCTCCTACATAATTTTCTATATTTTTCTAAAACCTAACTTCTAAACCCTTACCCTAATTAAACCCTATCCCTTTTTATATTTTTTCCTAATTCTTTTCCTACCCCAACCCAGCCCTAGCCCCGGCCCATAAACCCACACTATACTCGAACCCGACCCGACCCGAACTTCCCTCTCCCTTATTTTTCTCCCTCTCCTTCTTTCCTGCCTCTTTCCCCCCATGACCCGCTCCTCCTCACCCCCACGTCCTCGCCCCATGTCCTCCCCTTCCTCGTGCCCGAGCCGCGACGACTGCATCCACTGCGTCGATGTCCCCGCGAGATCTCATCCCCCAAATCCTCACTCGCTCCCTTCTCTCGCATCGCCGACGTCCCCCACGACTCGCACAAACCCATAACCCCTTCTCCTTCTCCAACAACCTCTCCGTGATCCCCTCGCCTGCTTTCCTCCTTCGCCGCAACCACCCTGATTCTCATGCCCAACCCCATGATCTCCTCGCCAGCTCCCCATCACCCTCAACAACCGAGCCCTCAACCCTCCACGAGCCTTCTTCCACCATCGTCACCTCCCCTGGCCCCTCATCTCCTCACCTAGCCCCAACCAACCGAGCTCCCCTGCAACCTCCTCGTCCCTTTCTCCTCACCACCAAACTCCTCTCCTCCCGAGCACCTCCACCAACCACGACAACCACCCAACTGCTGCCTCACTCCTTCTTCTCTTTCTCCTCCTCCATCGACCAAGGTTTGCCTTCGCCGCCGGCCGCCTCCATGACAACCACCGACCACCTCATGAACGCCACTGCCCCCTCCATCTTCAAGCCCAGAGCTTCCTTCTTTGAACCCTCCTTGCAGCCTCTTCTCTTCTCAAGCCCGCACTGACCATCGCGCCCATTTCCTTGACTCACGGCTGTCGCCCCTCCTCCATCGACTCCATAACCGAGCCCTCAACCGTCGACTTCATGATCGCCATTGCCTTCGCTACCTCCAACGTGAGCTCCTTGCCACTAATTCACCTCCCTATCCCACTCCACCATCCAAACTCCCCCACGAACTACCTACACCGACCCAACCGCCTGCTACCCTCACCTGAAAGCCATCGCCGAAGCCCCTCATCCATCGCCAATACCAACGAAGACCTCCACATCACCAGAGCCATCCTCCTCCTCCGCTTCTCCAAGCCGAGCCCCTCTCCCAGCTGCTAAGCTTCAGCACTCACCTCCAACGACTGCCGCTGCCTCTCGCCGCCGACAGCACCGCTGCGACCACCATAATTGTCGTCTCGTCAAGCCAAGTCTCGTAGTTGCTGAGCCCAAGCTCCACTTCAAGCCTAAGCACCCCATCTCACCGGGCTTACCTTGTTGCTGTTGCTACGGCCATGCCGTTGCCAGTGTCGTGTTGTTTCTACTGCTACGGTGTTTCCGTGCCTAGCTCGTGTGTGCCCATGTCGCGCTCATCGTCGTCAGGCAAGTTTCAAAACTTGCTTATCATGCTATGATTACTATCACAATTAATTATAAACGTAATTGAATCATGATTAGAACCCAATAGCGAACGTTTGTGTTAATTATGCTAATGAAGCCCGACTAGGACTTATGACCATGTTAATATCACGTAGAAATTTTAGGGATAATAACTAGTTTCGATTAAGTAAGAAAAACGTGTGTTTTGTTTGATAGCGAATGCTTAACCTAGGTGTTCGATACGAATCCTAAGCGAAAACCTACTCTAATATGGCGGAACTCATGATCGATGAAACCCTGCGTTGTTAACGAACACCGCATATAAATTTGGTTGTAAAATAAAGTTGGTTACACCCCTAAAACGACAACACAATAACCCTTGTGAAAGCTGGATTTTCTCGGACAAGCTGAACGGTTAAAATAATAATAAATTATCTGTATATCGGATCTCAGAGTTCTATGGTTCTTATAGAGTCCAAAAGATAAACCTACAGTGCCCCATAGTTCATCTTTGCATTTTAATAAGTTATAACAACAAATACTGAGGTGATTCATGGCTCTGAACTGCAGTCCGGGGCAAGAATCTCCGCCTTTGCTTGTTTTAGAACGCATATACCTTACCGTTTAAATGTACAAGTGTGCAGAACCAAACATAGAAGCGTAAAGAATTGAATCATATTTCCAACGGTACTAGTCTCATTGCATTCCGGTGTCGTTTGATAGTTATAACCCCTTTTAAACCGTCGATGTGTTCTGCAGTTTCATGCAGAAACATAATGTATACCTTAACTTTAGACAATGCATATCTCCCTGCGTACACTAGATATTATTGATCCGTTTGATGCGTTGGAAACAAAACAGATAAATATAAATATTATGTAACTGTAGAGTCATCTAATTATGCTCCCAACAGGGAGTAAAACGTGTTACAAAACGGACTTCTAGTTCAGAAATTGGATTTCCAGCAGTAAACACTTAAAATAAAATGACCATAACTAGTAAACCTGAAACCCAATTGGCACGAAACCAATTTTGATGGACAGATAATTAAATATGTTGCTTACCCATTTTATATTGTTTTGCTAAATTCTGCACGTGTGATTTATAGTAAATTTTTCAAGTGGTATGACACATGCTGCTATATTTTTATTTGTATCATAATTAATTGCATTCTTAGCGGTTATACCCTCATTCAATAGTGGTCATATACATTGATAACCTAGTGATCATGTTACATTACCAAATGAAAAAAATTAGCGATTTGATTGTGGAAAGTACGTCAGTGTAGAAGCGTGAATGAATAAGTGAAGTGACACGTACTTGTACACAATCAGTGAAACCAGTTAATTATTGTATTATCGACGCCTATGAGGCATATATAAGTGTAACTATAACTAGTATGAGACAGTTATGGAAGCTTTTATATTAGTGTCATGGGTAAGATATCGAGTACTGTCTATTTATCTTGGATACCAGTCGAGACATGCTTGATGGAGATCCTGTCTCCGGTTCCCGTGTAGAATTTTCATGGAGAGATTAGTATTTGGGTTCATGGTCGGTGTTCGATGTAGACCGTGGGTGTGGGTAGTTTGAGTGTGAGTTCGATCAACAGAATTTCAGGAGTCCCACTACCGGCATATACAGTGATTTCGGGAGTCGTATGGATAGTATTGCTGATTATTAGCGAGCGTGATTCGGGCCCGTGTTACCTTGCCCCTGGGGCCTACCCTTGGGTTGGGGATATTCCTGCGGTGGTTGACGCTCATACTCGGACTGACGATAGGTTTAGTGACTTGGACATTGAGACTTAGAGACTAATTTCTTTAGTGACTTGGACATTAAGACTTAGAGACTGATTGCTTTAATGACATGGATATTGCATTGATTACTAATCTGATACACCTGCTTTATCGTTACATGTACCGGTTATTTCATGCTCGCGTCATTACTCTATGTTACTGCTTCATGTTGATCATCATTGCACATATTACATATTCATATATATTTCTATTGTGTCACTCTGATGACTTGAGTATGCATGCTCAGAGTGATGAGTGGATTTAGATCAGATCAGGACCTGCCTTACCTCGAGGATATTGTGGACATCTAGATCAGCGACGCCAACGCTATCTTTCCCTTGACTCTATCTAGTTAGTTTTATTTCTATTTTGATAAAATTAGTGACTGCATTTCTTATTATCTGTGCTATGATTACTGATTACCACATAATGCTAGAAGCCGAAATGTGACTACGATAGGATATTTCCTTGACCGTAAGAGCATGGCTGGCCTTGTCACCCATCGTATTCCGTATTTTGGGAAGCGGGGCATGACATTCAAACCCATGAAATTTGGTCAACAAGTTGATGAAGTGGAGTTTAATTTCGAAGTTATCCTCATTGGCTGGTGGAAGAGACAGACACGTAGGAAGGGGTCCGCGTGTGGGGTAGCATTGGTCTTGGAGAGCGATGCATGGTAGATTCTGAATTTGCGCACCTACGGGTGGTGGCAATGTGGTGTTGTTAAAACCCGGTGGAGGTCCGTACATCTCGGGAGATGTGGTAGGTGGAGGAGAAAAAGAAGGTGAAGAAGTACTGGCCTTGGAGTCGATAGCAAAAACGCGGACTAGACGGGCGCTAGAATCCCATGTCCAGCCGATCATGCACTAAGCAGGTTTAGTGTACGCGGCAGCGTATGATAATGTGTATGAATGATTTTAAGAAGGCTTTGCTCTGTCAAGAGTGACGGACACAAGGCTTGACTCAACCAATCACAAAATGCACAAACATCCCTAGAGCTAGGGTCACCTAGGTCAAATAACTAAACCGTTCCTAGACTTCCAAAGGACAAGACGTAGGATCAATTCTCTATCACCTCCTTATCAATCTTTCAGCTAGGTAAGTGCCAGGTAAGTAGGAGGTATCCGCTATACGAATCACCGAAATAGAGGGCCTAATTAAGTAAACCACTTTTCTTAGTAACACTTTTCTTAGTAACACTTTTCTTAGACACCACAAGAGAAATGCGGATAAGTAATAGATTACCCACGACCCTCCTTTGTCCTAATTGAGCGCGATTGTCCTTAGAGACTTGGTCTAAATATTTTTTATTAATAAAAGATGATAGTATGCTCATTTGTGATTTGTGAGGCCTAGGAAGGGTGATGAAATCCCCACCTAATCTGAATTTGGGTTTCTTGCCCCTTAACGTCCATTTTAAATATGCAAAACAAACCAAAATTTAAAACACGCAAAAAGATTTTTTAGCGGCGCTGTTTGCAAAGAATCCTGCAGGTAAAAATAGTTTTTTAGAGTTTTAGAGGAGAGAGGAAGACAATAGGATAATAACAGAAAGATTTAGGGGCTTAACTCCCCTAGGTGGTCGCTCTTCCGCCGCCCAATGCTCCCTTTGGCCGCGGTTCCGCCGCCGTCTGATGGAGTCTCATCTCCAAACTTTTTCACAGCACTCCAATACTCCTTTGGTCCTATTTGAAAGTCTCTTAATCTCTGTTGGCGCTCCAATTATTGTCACGCCCCGCTTCTCAGAGTGCGCAAACTATGACACGTGACAGAGCCAACCATGCTACCTGTGGATAGGAAATATCTCTCCACAGTCACATTATGGTTGTCTATAGGATATCAAGAACAGTAAAATGTAATAACTATCTAGTATATGTCCATTTGCCACAATAAAAGAGTCAAGAAAATGTATAAGCGGAAACGATATTAATATCCAATAAACAACATATGAAAATACGTCCCAATATGGGCTCACATCAAGAAATGAAAGCTGCGGAAAATAACTAAACTAAATATCACTAAACTCAATTCCTCACTGCTTGGCTTGATGGCTAAAGTGCTCCTGTTCAGCCTGCGATAGAGATAGAGAAACTGGGCCATGCAAAACCCAGACGTCAATGCGTCATAACACTAAAATAGCAGTAATAACTAGGAAGTAGCAAGATATGTAAACATGAATATAAATCACAACATAAATATAAACAGTGAGGTACATGTGTATATGATGTGTAACCTAAAACTGGACTTCTAGGTCATCTATTCTAAAGTCTTCGAAATTAGTTATTATAATCATCATCGTAACCCATCAGTCTATACCCTGTTCATTTCCCACGGGACCACGGTAACAAGATTATTCCGTAAAGCCCGAAAAAATGGCAAATAAGATATTCCGTAACGCCCGGAAAAATGGTAAACATGTAAATATTCTGTAACGTCCGGAAAAACGGCAAACAGGATATTCCGTAACGCCCGGAAAAACGGCAAACATGTAATAATAGCCTTTTGAGTTACGTTTCAGTTACATTCTTGATTTCCCCTTTATCCCCAGATTTGTGTTCAAGTCCAGTATTGCAAATATAGATCTAATGCCAACACAAGATCAAGCAGGTACATGTTTTCGTCTATGCAGACAACAAGTAACGTCCGTCAGGAAAACAAGTCTGGATTGCTGGTATTAGTAACTAGATCCAAATACTGAGTCAAGTAGTGTGTTGTGAACATATCATATGATGCATATGTATCAGAGGGATACCAAATGTAAAACCGTAACAAATATCTGAACATGGTAAGCATGATGGATATCATGATGCATATGTGTTTATCTGTAATAACCTGTATACGTATCCATAACTACGTATGATGTAACTAGATAGCATGTTGCACTAATATAAATATAATATGATATAATGAGGTTTTGGTATGCAACTAGATATGCAATTGACAATACGGATACGAACGGATATCGAAAAACGGTAAAACTATAACATTGGATGCATAATTAAAACACATCTATTATTTTTATTCATATGGATATAAATATATTAACATAGCATGTTGCAAGATAAACTTGCCTGATCGGATCTCACGACGGGGTACGAACGTCACATTCGACGTCGAATAAACGTCGCGAAGCAACCATGTGCGTACAGGACTGGACTTGGCTACTCAAAGACGTGACCACGCTGGATGATGACGATGACTGGGTTGTCCGGATCGTCGGCGACATGCGCGACTCCAACGAATGCTGGAATAATAAAGAACTCAAGAAAAAGAAAAGAAAGAAGAGAAGAAAGAGGAGAAGATGAAAGGGTTGTGGTATTGGCTCTGCGCTAGGGATAGAGGACACGGAGAGGTGACGACGGCGACGGTGCGCAGCCGTCGGCGATGGGTAATGGCGAGGGCAGTAGGGATTTTTACTGCTGGAAATTTGTCGGGGGCTGTAGGGATGGTTGTGGTGGTAGCCTGAGGTGTCGGGGAGTCGAGGGAGGTGAGGAGAAGGAGGAGGTGACAGTGGTTGACGACGACAAGATCTCCGGTGATGAGGCTGGGTTTCAGCCATGCAGGGATCTCGTCGGGTTTTGGGAGCAGGGTGTTCTCGGGTATGGAGAGGGAGATGGAGGAGAGGAGGAAGTGGATGTGATGATGAAGACGACGGCAAGGTGAGGGTGACCGGCGGTGAGGGGTTTGTAGGGTGCTTGTTGTAGGGTTGTGGGTTCTTGGGGGGCTTGGAATTTGGGTTTTCTTGGGGTTGTTGTGCAGGGTGTTCGAGGAGGGAGGTGAGGCTATAGAGAGGGTGTTGATGTCGAGGAGATGGGGTATGGTCGACGAGGGTGTCGACGGCGAGGTGAGGGACGGTTCTTAGGTTGCTCTCGAGTTGCAGGGTCGTGGTCGGGGGTTTGCAGGGATGAGAAGAAGAGAGGGGAGAAGATAGAGGTGGTAGAAGAGGTCGAGGTTATGATGAAGGCGAGGTTGGGAGGTCGGCGGTGAAGGCGAGGGATGAGTCTAGGGTTTTGGGTTTTATCGCGAGCGAGGGAAGAAGAAAACAGAGAACGAAAGGGAGGAGAGAGAGAGGTGTGTTTAATATAATTAGGTTTTAAAAATTATATTATATAAGAGGGGAGAGAGAGATTGTAGGGAGAGAGAGATGTGAGGATTTATTAGGATTTAAAATATATATTTACATATATTATGTATAAGTAATATAAACTGTTAAGGTTTTTAAGAATATTATAATATATTTTATAGGATTATGAAGCTAATACAAATATACTCCGAAAAATATCTGGATCTCTTCTAAAAATCTAGTTTTAAAATATGGATAATATACATAAAAGCCAAAATCATAACGCGATGTCCGGTTAAATAAAATGCATACCCCAATAACGGATACACGTAAAAACACGTAGCGATCCAAACGAGTCCGTTTCATCAAACTGGACATGAACACGATGTCTGGATGCAACCATAGGGTATGGGGTATGATACAGGCCATGCTAGATGTTAAAAATATTATTTGACTATTATTTGTATTATGTAAAGATACACAGTTTCCAAATATATGATACATATATATAAAGAGCTTAGATGTGCACGGATCCTTCGTACTAGCAAATATATGACGTAATCTAAAATCAAGATGGGTTTCAAGCATACGGGTCGGGTCGGATACTAACCATAAATACCAGATGCACTATCCGCACCTAAAACAAGCAATAAACAAGAAACTGTCGTAAAATTGGAAAATACCCAAATCAAATGTGGTATAAAATGAACTAGGGTGTTACAATTACTCCATATTTCCTAGCAAAACCCAGACAAGAATCGTTAAAAACATAAAATGCGGTTTTGGTTCTTTTTTATTTTATTTTTCTGGTTTTTTATTAGAAATCAACACGAATAGCAAGAAAATATTACGACCGTTTTCCTGGCAATGACGCCATTTGATTGATTCAAAAAAGTGAGTCTTTGTTGTGTTGTAAATTACCGCAATCAATAACGGTGTCGCAATAGCTAGCCGATAGTGAGTACGGGCCGTCCACAGGGAAATTGTGAACTACTTATCTTGTTTTAGACGAGTTGACAAAGATAGGTGGGATTTTGATCGTTTTATACTAAGAAGATTTTAAAAATTTATAAGAAAAGGGCTTGAAGGGTTTATAGGATTTAGTAGTTAATGGATGGAGTTTTAAAAATAATTCTTTTTATCTTTTAATTATTTAATACTAGAGAAATAGCGAAGAATGTGAATTAGGGTTCTTGTAGAGAATTAGGGTTTCCCTCTACTGAACCTTGTCCCTCCATTGATCCCTATTTGTCTCAAGCCCTTAACAAAACGATTATTAACGAATCTTAAATCGTGGCCGTGACTATCATGAATTGATAGTATGCCCGATAAGAGGGTTAATATTTATTTTGCTAAAGTTTATAAAAATTAAAAATTTTAAACGAATTGACGAGATATTGTTCATCCATTATTCTACCATATCCTAAAAACCCTAACAAGCGAGAATTTACTCGCTCATTAGGATAAACAAAGTAAAACAAAGGCTGAAGATGAATGAACCCATAAGAAAATACAAAAATTAAAACCGCGGAAAGTAAATGTATAAATTAATTGCGGAAAGTAAATGTGACAAAATTAAAAGAAAGAACTACTTTTTATTAAATAAACTATTGCATTACAGAAATTTCTCGCTGAAAAAAATTACAAAACCCTAGTTTTCTCTAAATTGCTTGATCGGTAGATCAGTCGATTGATAGTTCGATAGCTCTCGGTCCTTTTATAGGCTCTGGAACTTGAAACGCTAGACGTCAGATTGAAATGTGTGCAAAGACGATCAAGCCCTCGAAGTTTCATATCCTACGGCCACAGAACGACTGTGGAACCGCCGCCCCTTACCCTCTTTAGCCGCGGATCCACTGTCCTCTGGTGGAGTTGAGTCTCCAGATTCTTCATGCCTTTTTCTCTCGATATTTGGAGATCCTTCTGATTACAATATTATGAAAATATTGCTTTTTCTCTACCATTGCGAGATTATTTAATTTGCTCCTAACATTCGGCAGATTTGGTTTGGTAATTCGATTTGATGTAGATCTCCTACTTGTATTTCAGACCTAAACTGCTCTATTATAATACCTGCACAATATCTCAAATCAAATTGTTAGTAGCATTTATTTTATTTGAGATATTATTCCAAACAATTAAATGATATGATATCTTAATATATTGGTTAGAATATTTGAAAAGATATGCATATTTTAATAATAAATAATCTCATGGATATTTTATTTAAATATGATATGCATATATTTCCCAATTATATTAATTATAAATTAAGAAACATATGACAATAATCTTTTTACAAATAAACCCATATATGTTATTAATTTACAGATAACACCTATTAGTAATTAATAATAAGAAGAAAAATGTCCATAAAAATGTGCAGTGAATTTGACTGATCATTATACACTAGAATCTGTTGCATACCTATTGAATAAATTTCTAACTAAGTCTGTGCCTACTACTCCATATGAAATGTGGAGTGGGAAGAAACCCTGCGGATGAGCTTGATATTCTTGGTTAGTTCGAGTCATGATCAATTTGGGAGCATCCTAAGCATCTCTTTTTTGCTGAACATTTTGATGACGAGCTCCATTTTCTGAACGAACTTGACCTCGAAACTCAACACATGCTTCTTGAAAATAAAATTCATCGGGGCAACAATTCTTTGACTCCTTCAAAATTTCATCTTCGTCTTCAACATTTTCTGATCCCTACTTTCACACAACTTTACCCAGTATTAACATCTAACCATACTCCTAACATTTTCTTTTTCTTTTTTGTATACTATTTCTTTTACTAGGCTTGGTCTTATATTGACAATTTTTTTGAATAGCAGGTACTAATTTCTGGATTAACACAATCTCCTAAGTTTTAACTACTGTAATTAGTTAACATTTTGTAAATACCTTGTTAGCTTCTTAGTTCTTAGGTTATCTTTTTGTGAATAAAAACTTAGCCTAGATGTCTAAGTCTAGCAACCAGAGACGAGGGTAACGATGAGAACATCGTACATCTAAGGTTTGGGGGTGAATACTTCGTTTACTTTTTGTTGTATCATGTGTAAATTCTGTATTGTATATATATTTAAAAACTCACAAAAAATTTAAAAAAATTTCAAAACATAAAAACTTTTCGACAAGTTAGCTAGTGGATAAGTTAGACTCAAAGTCTGACGGTTTAGTTTTATAAGATAGAAACAGCTAAATCCTATTTTTAGAAATTGATAACCCGAAAGATAACCCTCCTTTGAGTTAACCATAGCTAATATACGTCTTTGCATCACACTACACGTGTCTTGAGTTTTGAAAATTAGATGACAAGTGTCACGCCTCGCTTCCCAGAGTGCGCTAAGATAGGCACGTGACAGAGCCAAGCATGCTACCTATGGATAGGAAACATCCCTCCACAGTCACATTACGGCTGTCTAGAGATATCAAGAACAGGAAAATAAAATAAACTATCTAGTACATGTCCATGAGCCAAAATAAACGAGTCAAGAAATAATATGCGGAAGTAATAAATCCAAAGAGCAAAAACACCTGGAATGTAAAATATAACTAAACTGGATACTAACTGGATCATTACTGCTCGGCCTAACGGCAGAAGTACTCCTGATCAGCCTGCGACAAAGG
This sequence comes from Agapanthus africanus, assembly GCA_030015575.1. Taxonomy (NCBI): domain Eukaryota; kingdom Viridiplantae; phylum Streptophyta; class Magnoliopsida; order Asparagales; family Amaryllidaceae; genus Agapanthus; species Agapanthus africanus. The sequence goes on along the minus strand of CM057346.1, from coordinate 99,149,883 downwards.
TAGAGGATCTGGGCCATGCAAAACCCAGACGTCAGTGCGTCATAATATTAACAATAATATAATCAGGAGGTAACAAGTTATGCAGGCATGAGTATAAACAGTAATAATAGTATAACAGTATCATAAATATGGAACAATGAAGGGTAAAAGCATATGTGACGTGCAGTGAGTAATCTGAACTAAATACTGGGTTAACTACTCTCAAGTCTTTGAAATCAATTTAATGAATCATCGATGTAACTCAATAGTATCCCGTGCGTACCCGGGACCACGGTCCAGACTCTCGGGGATAAATCCGAGACATGCCGCCAAGCACAAACAGGAAACATGTACAGACGAATGATGTCAGCAACATCATTCCGAGACTGGCCTAGCCCCCAAAACTGATCAGTATAAGCGTCGAACTGTTGAGTTACAATTCAGGTTTCATCATTGATTTCCCCTTACCCCCAAGTTATGTATTCAAGTCAGGTATTGATAAATCTGAAGCTAATGCCAACACAGGATCAAGCAGGAACATGTTTGTCTATACAGACAACAGGATATGTCCATCGGGATGACATGTCAGGATTGTCGGTATTAGAAACAGGATCAGGTAACATGTCAAGTAGTGATATATCAGGTCATGTAGTGTACATGTATCAAGTCATGTCAGGTAGTGGTGTATCAGGTCATGTCAAGTAGTGCACATGTGTCAAACGGATGCTCATAATCAAACTGTAGCAAGTATTGAATCAGGGTGAAAGTACGGATGTATAATAAAAGCATGGATGCACAAATATCGATCAGGGGTCACATCATGACTAAGTAGGATGCACAATTATCAAGCATGGTGCACTAATACAATAGTAACATGAAATAATATGGTCTCGGCGTGCAACTAGATATGTAATAAACCGTACGGATACAGACGGATACTATAAAACTGTAAATCGGTAAAATTTGCTGAATATTAAAACACAAGCACTATTATTTATTAAATAGATATTTATATAATAATATTAACATGGATAACATATTCAAACCGATTAATAACTATAAAAGTGGTATTGATTAACCATGCACAAGAAAGTTCCGTTCAGAAATTCAGCGTCACCCTGATTTGTAAAATAGCTTAAAAATAACAAACGTTCTCCAAAAGGGACGTGTCTTATACCAAAACAAAGATAATTCAATAAGGTTTTCATTTTTTATAATTTTAAGTATCTCAGGTTGTTCCTACAAAAATCTATGAACATTCGAAATTGAAAGTTTGCTGCTGGAATTTCTCTGGACAGCAGTTTAGAGATATTTTCATTTGCATTTTACGTTATTTAAAAAATTTATTTTGCAATTAAATATTTTATAAAGTTATAGTATTCTGAGTTAGCTTCGTAACGAACTAAAGAACGTATACTAATAATTTTTCTATGATTTATAATGAATTTTATATGGTAAGGTGTACAGTAAATTTCAGATTTGTCGTATCCGCTTTGCAACGACATTTCATGTGTAAACTATAATATTTTCAAAATATATTTTGTATAACATTATAAAATGCAGATTATAAACTAATTAAAGATAATAATAAGAAATATTATGACGATATATATTTTAAATGATATGGATGCAAACGGGTATCCGAAAACGATAAAACTTTAATATGGATGTACAGTGCAATCAACATGTGATATTTTTATTCATATGAATGCAAAAGAAGATACATAACATGTAGCAAGATGAATTAGCATGCGACTAGATATGTAAATAGTGATATGGATTCATACGGATATACGAAGACAGTAAAACTGTAAAATGGTAATGTGGGATGCATAACTGAACATTACGTGATGTTATTATTCAAATGGGTGCAATATATTGTAATCTAGCATGTAACAAGATAAATTTGCATGCACTAGATACGAAATAAATTGTACAGATGCAAACAGATGTCGTAAAAATGTAAAACTATAACATGGGATGCATAATTTTAAATACATGTATTATATTTATTCAAATGGATGTAAATATAGTAACATAGCATGTAGCAAAGTAAACTTGCCTCGATCGAATCACGCGACGGATACGCACGGCATGTCCGACGTCGGTAAATCGTCGCAACGCACACGCGGTACGCGGGACGGGTCCAGGCAAGGCAAGAGGGTGATCACACAGGCAAGGTACGTTCACTGGATCACTCGGATCGTCAGCGACGAGCACAGCTCCGGTGGTGATCACCGGAATCAAGAAACGAGATCAAGAAAAAGAAAGAAGAAAGAAGAAGAAGAAGTAAGATGAAGAGGCTGTGTATTAAATAAGGAAAGAAAATAAATAAATAAATAAATAATATATATATATATATATATATACATAAATATATATATGCAAAGGAGAGAGACAGAGAAATGGGTTGTTAGTTTGTTAGGAAATTAGTTTAGATTTAAATTTAAAAAATCTTTTATTAGTTAACTAAATTTTAATTTGTATCAGTTTATAAAATTAATATTATATAAATAAAATTTGATATTCTAGTAAATATAAACATAGTCCAAAACATGCCCGGGTCGGGTCTAAAATTCAGTTTTAAAATACGAAAAATATACATGTCGACCAAAATTAAAGTTGGATATCCGGGTAACGAAAAATTGCATACCCCCAGGAACGGATGCACGTACGTGCACGTAACCATCCAAACAAATCCGTTTCACTGAACGGGACGAGAACAAGATGCGCGGATGCTACCATAGGGTTAGGGGTATGATGCAAACCATGCTAGATATTTTTAAAATATTTTATTTGACTTTATTTGTTATACTAAAAAAATGCAGATGCCAGATAAAATGCCAGTATGCAGTATATGAAAAAATGAAACTGCACGGATCCACATAATAAGCCGGGATAAATCATAAACAGGAATCAAAATGGGTTTCCAGCAAGCGGGTCGGGTCGGATGCAAATACAGATGTCAAATACACTATTCGCACCAAAAACGCAGTAAATCAGGAAAATACCATAATTAAAGAAATACGCGAACTGGAATTGGTATAAATGAACTAGGGTGTTTCATTTTCTCGTAATACCCAACTACAAAAAGAATTTCGTCCTCGAAATTCCAAGAACAAGGAAAGGTAAACAATCAAGAACTACAAGAATAAGTGCGGAAACTTCTGTCGAATTTCATTTTCTCGTTCCCAAGTTGATTCTTCATGCGAGCGATTTTCCCAAGAAACAAGTACGAGAGAGATAACCTTGTTCTTAAGGACCTTTTCTCTTCGATCAACGATCGACACTGGTCGTTCCTCAAGGGTCAAATCCTCTCTTACAGTCAGCTCTGAATGATCTAGCACGTGTGTTTCATGTAGAACATATTTACGGATTTGAGATACATGACACACGTCATGAACATTCGCCAAAGATTGTGGTAAAACCAATCGATAAGCCACTTCTTCAACACGCTCCAAAATCTCGAAAGGCCCTACGAATCGCGGACTAAGCTTGCCTCGACTCCCAAAACGAACCACTCCTCTAGTTGGTGACATCTTCAAAAATACCAGATCACCAACAGCGAACTCTAGAGGTCTTCTCGATGTGTCGGCCCAACATTTCTGCTGATCTTGTGCTGCCTTCATATGATTTCGGATAGTATTAACCTTATCTACTGTTTGCATGATCAAATCCGGTCCCAACAATCTTCGTTCTCCAATATCGTCCCAACAAACAGGTGAACGACACTTGTGACCATACAACGCTTCGAATGGAGTCATCTGAATAGTCTCCTGAAAGCTGTTGTTGTAAGAAAACTCCACCAAGTGTAGATGATCCTCCCATGAACCCTTGAAGTCTAACATGCAAGCTCTCAACATGTCTTCAAGAGTTTGGATCGTTCTCTCCGACTGGCCATCTGTCTGAGGATGATAAGCTGTGCTAAACTTCAATCGCGTCCCCAAACTTTCCTGTAAACTCCTCCAGAAGTGTGATAAGAATCGGGTGTCATGATCGGAAACGATGCTCACAGGTACTCCATGCAATCTTATAATCTCCTGCATGTACCGTTCTGCTATGCTTCCGTTGACTGACCAACTCGAAATGGTATGAAATGAGCTGCCTTGGTCAATCGATCAACAATCACCCAAACTGCATTGTTGCTCTTTGGACTCCGTGGTAAAGTTGTCACGAAATCCATGGTTATATGTTCCCACTTCCATTGAGGAATCGGAAGTGGTTGCAATAAACCAGCAACCCTTTGATATTCAGCCTTAACTTGCAGACACACCAAGCACTTCGCCACAAAACGAGCAATCTCCTTTTTCATGCCTTCCCACCAGAAATGCTGTCTTAGATCGCGGTACATCTTCGTGCCTCCTGGATGTGCGGAACTGTACGCCTCCTTCATAACTTCTTTGCGAATATCTCCTTTTGGCACACACAAACGGCTACCATATCGCAACGAACCATCTTCATGAATTAACAAGTCCGTTCGAAGTCCAGCTTCAACCTGTTCTCGAAACTTCTGCAATCTTGGGTCCTGCAACTGCGCTGCTTTAATATTATCGATCAACGATGACTGTACTTGCAGCTGCATCAACTGTCCCAAAGAATGCGGTAGCATGATCTCCAATTCGAATCTCTGAAAGTCTTCGATAAGTTCCTTCTGTGCAGTCAACATCCGAATTGCTGGCAACCGACTAAGCGCATCCGGCACAACATTAACTTTTCCCGGATGGTACTTAAGATCAAGATCGTAGTCAGCCATCAGCTCCAACCATCTACGCCGCCTCATGTTAAGCTCTTTCTGCGTGAACACATACTTTAGACTTTTGTGATCGGTGAATACTTCGACCCTTTCGCCCAATAAGTAGTGTCTCCAAATCTTCAAAGCGAAAATCACAGCTGCTAGCCCCAAATCATGAGTTGGGTAATTCTTCTCATAGGCCTTCAACTGCCGCGATGCATAAGCTATAACTTTCCCATGCTGCCTCAAAACATATCCCAAATCTTTTCCAGACGCGTCGCTGTGAATCACCAATCCTCCTGAACCGTTTGGTACGGTCAAAATAGGAGCGGTTGTCAACCTTTGCTTCAACACCTCAAAAGCTGACGCACATCTATCTGTCCATATGAACGGTACTTTCTTTCGCGTAAGCTTGGTCAAAGGCTCAGCCAAACGAGCAAAATTCTCCACAAATCTTCTGTAGTATCCTGTAAGTTCAAGAAAACTTCTGATCTCTGCTACGTTCTTCGGAATCGGCCAATCTCGAACTACTACAACCTTCTCGAGATCAACAGCGATTCTATCTCCGGATACGACATGCCCCAAAAACTTTACTTCTTCAAGCCAAAACTTGCACTTGCTCATCTTCAAGACAAAAATCCTCCTACTAGGGACACCTAGAGGTTTAACGGCTTGTTGTACGGGCTTAGTGCAATTGCGTTCCCTGTGAAAGTGAGGATATGATTTTGTTTTGCTCGGGACGAGCAAAAGATAGGTTTGGGGGTATTTGTTAAGCACGATTAATTACATTTTAAACCGTTGTTTCTGTGTAAGCTGTGCAAAGTTTCCAATGTTTCTGCCTGTGTACCTATAGTCAGCCATCAGCTCCAACCATCTACGCCGCCTCATGTTAAGCTCTTTCTGCGTGAACACATACTTTAGACTTTTATGATCGGTGAATACTTCGACCCTTTCGCCCAATAAGTAGTGTCTCCAAATCTTCAAAGCGAAAATCACAGCTGCTAGCCCTAAATCATGAGTTGGGTAATTCTTCTCATGGGCCTTCAACTGCCGCGATGCATAAGATATAACTTTCCCATGCTGCCTCAAAACACATCCCAAATCTTTTCCAGACGCGTCGCTGTGAATCACCAATCCTCCTGAACCGTCTGGTACGGTCAAAATAGGAGCGGTTATCAACCTTTGCTTCAACATCTCAAAAGCTGACGCACATCTATCTGTCCATACGAACGGTACTTTCTTTCGCGTAAGCTTGGTCAAAGGCTCAGCCAAACGAGCAAAATTCTCCACAAATCTTCTGTAGTATCCTGCAAGTTCAAGAAAACTTCTGATCTCTGCTACGTTCTTCGGAATCGGCCAATCTCGAACTACTACAACCTTCTCGAGATCAACGGTGATTCTATCTCCGGATACGACATGCCCCAAAAACTTTACTTCTTCAAGCCAAAACTTGCACTTGCTCATCTTCAAGACAAAAATCCTCCTACTAGGGACACCTAGAGGTTTAACGGCTTGTTGTACGGGCTTAGTGCAATTGCGTTCCCTGTGAAAGTGAGGATATGATTTTGTTTTGCTCGGGACGAGCAAAAGATAGGTTTGGGGGTATTTGTTAAGCACGATTAATTACATTTTAATACCGCTCAGTTCCTATCATTTTGTCAATAAGTAATGCTATTTAATCTGTGTCCACTCATTAGTACAGATTATAGGTACACAGGCAGAAACATTGGAAACTTTGCACAGCTTACACAGAAACAACGGTTTTTAGCCGGAACTGCAAACATGAAAGAATACAGATCAACTCTATCGGTTTTGCAACAAATATTGTTGTGTCCAACAAATATATTGTTTTAGTCCAACATGATACAAACAACAACATCAAGTGTGGATTAAGTTTATGCACCATCTATTAGTGATATATGCCCTAGAGGCCATTATTGTATAGTACTGTATTGTATATTACATTTTGGAAGCTTGGGATATATACAGATATATATAATAGTCTTGCTCAATATGATAGTATGCTATCTGGTTTGAGTCTATCTTAACATGTGTATATGTTACTTTTAACATATCGCTAATACATATTGATAGAGCCCTTAGGATTTTTTCTTGACTACCAGCGTTGTGATGGCAACCATACTAGTAGCGGCTGGGTAGTCTATAAGCACATCCTTAAACATTGTCCATATTCGTAGGATTATCGAGACTGGATATCGATACTCCAGAGTAGACTAGTGAATACGCTTCTTATCCCCATCAGGGGAGATGGCCTGTCCCATAGCCATTGGTATATGGTACCAAAGATAGTATAAAGGTGCTTATTAGGTTAGGAGTTACACTGGACGGACTCGCTGAGAATTGCTGGTAGGTATTATAACTATCGTCGGATAGCAGTTCCCCTAGTAGGTATTATAACTATCGTCTCGAGTGTGTTCACACTATACTTAGATTACTACCCTACCATGGCTTTAATAAGTCATGCAAACAAGTAGTAGTTGGGTGCAGTCTCGAATCACGTGGAGGCAGTAGGGGATTGAAGTGATCCATTTCTTCCGGTATTGGGAGTTGATATCGTGCAGTGTATGGTTGGCCAATACTAAAGGTCCCTGGCCAGGGCAAGTGAGATTTATTGGTATTAGAGCCTACTCAAACACTAAACTAACTGAATAGACAAGGTTGGAAGTCTCAAAACCGAAATAGTTCCGTAAACGAAAACCAAATTCCAAGTTTCTGTCGAAATTTTTTTGGTCTCTGAAAATTATTTTGCCTATTGTAGAGAGACCTATATACTAGTAGTTTACCACCATAGGAACACAAGCCTATAATTTTCAAAACTGGCCACAAATTTATTACCATCATGATGCATCAAATGGGCAAATACCATCATGGTGTCTTGCAAGTAGGTTTGAGCAAGTGGGCGCAGAAGTAGCCTGGGCAAATGAGCACGGTAATAAATATTTGAAAAAGTGGTGATTTGAAGCGTGAGCACAATTCATTGCCCACTTGATCCCTGATCTGTGTTTTAACTCCAGATTGCACCCAAGTGAGAATTAAAGAAAATAAAGACAACATAGAGATACTCTTGAGCTCAGAAAGCTACAGAACAAAGGTTGGGCCCACTCTCCAACCCATAGCCGCAGATTTAATCATCTTGGACGCAATTTGCGGCCAAGACATGGACATTTTGGCCCGTTCAACTTATATAGGTCCCTTATGGTCTTTTTAGTCCATTTATATAGTTAGTTTTTGATTTTAAGTTGCCTATATATAACAGATCTTAAAATGATTTCTGGGTTGGCTTGTGGAGTGAGAAAACAGATTGTAACATTTGATAGCTTCTTCTTCTTCTTCTTTCTTTGAGCACTCATTTGAGTGCTCTATTAAGGAGGTTGAAGTTGCTATCTACTTTGTAGCTCAAGTCCTCCATTTTTGTGAGTAAAGAACTTGCACTTTTTTTCTTTTACTTACTTGTTTTATTCATGTTTCTTCTCTTGTGTTTTATTTTCTCTTTTGTGATGTTTGAATAATCTTTATGGCTGTGGTGATGGTGATGATGTGAAATGAATGGTTTTGCCTTCCTCCTTCTCTTGTGATGTTTATTGTGCTCAAATCTTGATTGTAACCTTAAGATTGTTAACTTGTATTGGTTTGATATGGTATGTGATTCTATGGTTACTTGGTAATTTCATCATATACCATATTCTCTCCAAGTCCCCATTTTGCAATATTAAAGTTAGAATCAAACTAGTGTTAAGATTGCTAAGTGTCTTGATAGGGTATTTTGTTAACAAGTTGATTGACACCTTTCTTCATTCATATACCCTATACTATCATCCAGTAACTTAGAAAGTTTAATGCTAAACCACTTTGCTCTCATGTCCTAATTTGTGTATTTGTTGATGATGTATACTTGCTAACCTTTGTTCTTAGTTTTGATACTTCATGCTTGGAAATACAAACGGTAAGTGAGAACAATACGGTTCCGTTTCATTTCTTACGTTGAACTTTGACATATTGATGGTTTGTGCTTCGCAAATGTCTTGACAAACCATGCTTCATGTCGGATCCAACAAAAGGATAGAACAACTCATGATCAAGGGGCATCTAAGAATTCGCCATGATTCAACCATCCGATTTGGAACCACGACCACTTTTCTTTCCTTATACCTTGCTTTTCTTAATTTCGTGGCAAACCTATTCAAACTCATTCTTTTCTTCTTGAACTTGCAATAAGAACCCTTAATCACCAATTCCCTGTAGATCGACCCGTACTTGCCGGCTGTCTATAACGCGCCATGCACTTGTAGTTTATAATTTTAAAACGAGACCAAGCTCTCGTGCGCCGCATCTTTAAAACCTTTCATTCAAAACTACAAAGCGCACGTGGGTAAAGTCCCAACAAGTTTTTGGCGCCATTGCTAGGGAAACGGTAGTCATTATGGGTTGTTATTTCTTGTTCAATTGTATATACAAAACTAACTTCAACTAAAAATTTTCAAAACCAAAACAAAAATCCAACTTTTTTGACATTTGTTCTCTGTCTTTTGATCTGATGTCACTCTGAATTTAATTGTAAGATTTTGAATATAAAATTGGGACACTAAAAAGATAGGAAGCACATAATAAAAGTTAGGATCCCTAATGAGTCGGCCGCTAAAATATTCAAGATAGCGGCAATTTGCTGCCCAAACATCTCAGATTGCTCCAAATTTTTGGTGTCTTTTCTATTGCACTGTTATTAAACCATTTTTATACTCTAAATTACATAATTATGTGTTTGCAGTATATTGGCCAGAAATATCGCATTTTGCACTAAATATCGTATTTTCTGATATTTTCGTATTTCAACGGAATTGCGAGCAGCGATCATGCAGAGCAAAATACAATTTCAATATCAAAGCGTTGGTGAAATAGAGTGCCAAAAATCTGGATAGTTTGACCCACGCAAGCGAAACTTTCAACCTATCGGGATCGACACAACGGGGGTTTCTTAACCTAACACTTTCGGCATGTATTTTCTTCTCCTTCTTTCTTAAATCCGACGCATTCCACTATTCTATCTTCTGCAAGATTCTCTGCAAAATTCACCGCACAAGAGCTAATATAGAACTAGCATGTATTTGTTGCAGCGTTTAAGCCTAAAATGAAAAAGATGTGCTTTATTGATCGATTTGCTTAAATTCTTTTATTGATTACGCATTTGCATCTTAATACGAACTCTTGCATACCCACAGTAATTTTTAAAATCTATTAGAACTCTGACGTTAAGAATTCATGCTCAATAGGGCAAGTTAATTGTGTTTAGAACACCGCTTAATGTTATATTGTTCACGAGGTGTCTAGGTAGGTGTTCACAGTGCAACCGCCAAAAGAGATAGGGTTATTCTAATTAAGGAATTTCGCGGAAGCGTTGGCAAACCTCCCTTTATCTCTTCACTTATCTGGTTTTGTGATCGGTATATCTTGAGCCCGTTTCTCGACACAATTTTATTTCGACAATCAGGTTCTTGAGAAGGTCTAGTTGACTTAGCAAAACATAGACTGTTAGGGGTGTTGATTGATGTGCTAAAAAAAGTGTGTTCGTAAAGTAACCGCAATCAAGACGGTGTCGCTAGTAGCTAACCGCGATGAGTACGGATCGTCCGCAAGGAAACGTGAACTCTTTTCTTGCTTTAGACGATTTGATTAAAGAAGGGTGATTATTTGTCGTTACGGATATAAGATTTATAAAGAAATAGCTTGTAGGGTTCGTAGGGCTTAGTAGTAACGGATGAATAATTAAAAATGACTTCTTTTATCTTTTAATAATTTAAAACTAGATCGATAGTGATGAATGTAGATTAGGGTTTCTCGGAAGAAACTAGGGTTTCCCCACTACTAACCCTTCTCCTTGCATTGATCTCTATTCATGTCTAGCTCTTAACAAAACAAGTGTTAAACCAATCTCAAATCATGATCGTGAATATCAATAAATTGGTAGCGCGCTCGATAAAGAGGTTAACATTTATTTTGCTAAAGTTTATAAACTTTAAAATGTTTAAAAGAGATTAAAAGATTTTATCATCCATTGTTCTATCCTATCCTACGAACCCTAACAAGTTAGGAATTACTCGCTCATGGTTAAAGATTTAGAAGAAAGGATGAAGAGTGAAAACATGATTAAGATGCAGAAAGTAAGTGCAGAAAGTAAGTGCGGAAATTAATTGCCAAAAGAACAATAAAAACACTACCTATATTAATCAACTATTGTATTTACAAATCCTTTGAAAGTAGATTACAAGAACCCCAGTTGCTCTAGATCTCTTTCTTGTTGGAAGTAGATGAATAGCTGATGATCACTCAGATGCGTGGATCGTTTGGACCTCTTGATCTCTTCGATGATGATCTTTAATATGAAACTCTCGGTCTCTTATATAGTCACAGAAACTAGAAACCCTAGATCTCATATAATAATATATGTTGTTAAAATCAAATCTCCAAAATCTAAGATCCTACAGCCATCAATGCGCCGCGGTTCCGCCACAGTTTAGTAGGATCAGGTTTTGGGATTTTTTCTGGTGTTTTATATTGTCATGTGGAGATCCTCTAGATGTCTATATTATGAGAATAATGCTCTGAGTCTCTGTTGTTGCTAGATTTCTTGATTTACTTCAATATTTTGGCAGATTTGATTCCGACATCCCGATTTAACTCGGATCTCTTAGATTCCAGACCTGAGCTAATATCTGTACAATATCTCAAATCAAAGTATTAGTAGTATTTGGTATTTTTGATATATTATCCTAACCATTTTATATGATATTAAATCTTAAGAATATTGATTAGAAATATTTGATATGATATGCATATTTTAATTACTAATATTTCATATAAATATTATATGCATGTATTTTCCTTCATTATGTCAATTATAATATAGAAACATATGATAATAAACTTTTTACAAATAAACCCTCATATATTATATAATTACAATAAACACATTTTAGTACTTAACAATAGTAGGAAAAATATTCATTCAATTGTGCAATATTTTAGACTAATCAAATACCCCTAAATTTAACTTTGATCGTCCCGAGCAAACTAATTATTAAATAAAAAGAAAAACCTAACACACTTTCGTAGGAAACACGATTGCACTGAGCACGTGCAACAAGCTTTTAAATTTCTAGGTGTCCCTAATAGGAGGAGTGTTGTCTCCTGAGGGTTTTCAGCGGATTACACCCACAAAATCCCATAATAAAAGAAAGATGATGAAAGTTACATACAAAGATAAAGAACATATAAAAGAAAGAACTTGAAAATAAGAGTTTCAAACTAAATTATCTTTTTAGTATCCATGAGCCCTATCTTAATAGTCATTAAAAAATATCAGAAATCACATCATTTCTCAATAAAACATCGCCTGTATTCTTCCTCCCTACCTTTCTTCCAAATATAGATCATATACCCCTACGTGTGTGTAAAGACATCCCTAAACTTAGAGAATTCAATTCAAGCTATCATACTTTTGTCCATCTTCTTTAGTACTTTTTAGTCGGTGAATATTTCAGATGGAATTGCTCACACTTTCTTCATGCGACCATTAATACTTCTTGAGGTACTAACCAACCGATTACTAAATGCGCTCACTCTTTTAGATGTGATTAGCAATATCCTAGTCTTGCAACACCTAAGGCTTAGCAGTGGCTCCCAAACCAGTTGGTCTAAGGCACTAGGTGATAAGGCACCCACGCTATATTTTTTTATGCTTCCTTAAGTAATTACAAAATGAGTGTTTATTTTTCTTCACCATTTTTTTCCATTTATATTTTGTTTATATATTTTTTTTCTTCATACTAAGGATTTTAGACAAGAGCATTTAAAGGTATACTCTACTATCCCAAGTTTCAAGATGTGTGCAAGTGCGTATAGTAAGGTATCAACATTCAGATGTTTGGACTCAAGAATAGGGACTATTTTTAAGACTTATTTCTATTCTCAGATTAGTGATTTCGCTCATCTTACTAACCCTTAGACCAACAGCTCATGACTATTTATTACTAGCTTCGTTATAAAACATCTAATTTTCTTGCGTTTCTTAAAATTTTCCTTCCTATCGTATGTAATTTTTCACTTTCTAACTTTCATTATCAACTTTTAAAATTTTTTTGTGCTTTTATTTAGTATAATGCAAAAAATGATGCGTGAATAAGCACAAACCTCCCCCAAACCTATTTACAGCAGTGTCCTCACCGATGTCCTCTTTTAAGCTCAAAACCTGTAGACTTGGAAGGAAAAGTTATTTTTGGCTCACAATTGTACAAAAATTTTGTTTTTCTTTCACGAGCCAAAATATTTTTCTCCTCCCCCAAACTTGAGTGAAACAGTATTAACATTTAAAATTATAAAAGGGGGGTAAGGTTATTGGTTTATGCAAAGCTTTACAAAGACTAAAAGTCATCACCAATCATTCAAATATTTTATCAATATAACAATATAGTTGGTGAAAGATCATAGATGTGAAGAAGTGGGGATATAAGAGGCGTAATTGATCGGGTTTACGTCTAGGTTGGTAGAGATGAAACAGTGATGGTGCATTACTCGCATTCTTGTTCTTGATAAGAAGAAGGGGTTATGGTTCAACTTCTTTGGGTGGGGGTTAATTCATCACAACTCTCATGTCTTCTAGGAATGCGAGTTCTTTGGCAAAAATGTCTTTAAAATTTTCATCGATATTCCAAATGATAATATCATTTAAAAGGAAGTTATGATACTCAGATAGGTCGACTAAATCATTCGACATGTCAAAGGGTTCGGACTTAGGTAGGGACTTGTCTACAGAAGGGTCTTCACTTGTATGATAAATAGTAGGATCAAACAATAACGCACAAGTGACGTCAAGATCAGTATCGTGAAGCTCTTTGAATTCGCAACTTTCGGAAGCTATCTTTTCGATAGAACATACATGAGCATAGGGTTCGGAGGGTTGACTTCCTAGCTTGTAGATGTTAAGCTCAATTGTCATCTTCTCAAAGGACAAGTTCATTGAATCGTTACGACAATTGATTATCGCGTTAGAAGTTGCTAGAAAATGTCGACTTAGAATCACCGGAATTTAGTTCCATAGGTTTTCCACAGGCTGTGTATCTATAACTATAAAGTCCACAGGGAATATAAATTTCCCAACTTTGATTAACACGTCCTCTAGCTTACCCCGAGGTTAGGTGATAGATCGATCGGCCATCTAGAGAGTGCAATGCGTAGGTTTCAGCTCTCCTATGCCTAATCGCTCATAAACAGAATACGGAAGCAAGTTAACACTAGCTCCTAAATCAAGTAGAGCACTATTGATACTTTTACCCCTAATAGTTATAGATATTGTAGGACAACCGAGGTCCTTACGTTTCGTGGGCACCAATTGGGTAAGAGAATTGCTCATATTACTAGCTAAGAAAACATTTTTAGGCACTTGAATTTTTCATTTCCTAGTGCACAAGTCCTTTAAAATTTTCGCATAGGAAGAAACTTGTTTGATAGTATCCAGGAGAGGAATAGTTATGTTAACTTGTTTAAAAATTTCCACAATCTTCTCCATTTGAGGACTTGGTCTGTTGGCCCTCAACCTGTGTGGGAAAGGAGTTTTATCAATAAGGGTTGAGTCCAACTTTGGAGGAGAAGTTTGTGGGGATGGAATGGATCCTAAAATTGGATTTGGGATGGTCGTAGCTGGTAATTCCTTCAAGGAAGTGGGCTGAGGGTTCGAGCCTGGTGATTTAAGGATTTTTTTATGATCAAAAGTATTTGTTAACCGCAATCAAGAACGGCGTCGCTTGGTAGCTAGCCGGTGAATACGGGTCGTTCCACAGGGATGGTGTTAATTTCCTAATTGTTCTAACGAGCTAATTCCAAAGGGTGTTTGGATCTTTTATCACAAATACTAATTTGAGTTATACTAGGATTAGGAAACTTGTTAGGGTTAGGTTTAGGTTAAGTTTGGTAAATTAAAATTTCCCACCTCTTTCAATGCCCTAAATTAGATCTTTTTAGAAGTTGTGGTAATTATTAATAAAGGGGATTAGGATGATCGGGAAGAAACGGTGTTTCTTCCTCTAGATCCTTGTCCGTCCTTTCTTAATCCTTACCCTAACCTCCATGGAAGACATGCATATCCGGTATTTTATACTACGGTGTCACCGTTACCTCGTGGGTAGGGTGCCGTAGGGAGCGGAATATGAATGTATGCTAGAGTCCTAATTATTAACAAGTGATTGGGCAAGAAAGGGGTGAGAGATCTTCATCTCTCAAACCCTTCCCTAATCCTAACCCTAACAAGCAAGGAAACTACTCGCTCATTGAGGAATCTACAAAAGACATGATTTTTATTTTGTTTTAAGAGTTAAGAGATTAACTAACTACTGCAGATTAATAAAAATTCTAATCTAGATTAAACTAAGGCAAATAATAATTTATCTAGGGCAGAAAGTGAAACTAAGAACTAGGGCAAAAATAAAATCTACTTACAAATTGATGCTTTCCAAAACTTCAAGAGAATTCTGAATTTTATTTATGAAAGGAGGCATAACCTAATACAAGAATTTGGGTCTCTATTTATAGGACATAAAAAACCCTAGGTTTACAATCGTCGCATGTATGCTTTTACAAAATTGCCCCTAGGTAGACTAGTCAACGTGCCGCCAGCATTTTGGTAAGAACTTTCGCCACTACGGGCTCTACACGGCCGCGGAACCGCGGCCGTAGGCCAGGTTTGGCCGCGGTTCCGCGGCCAAATGATGAGCTTGGATTCTGCAACTTCTTGTGCTGGTTCTGGGTGTCTTTGTCTTCCTATTTCTTTGTCTGGTTCATCAGAATGTTTTCCATTTCTCTTCCAGATCTTTACAGTGAGTAATGTAGTGGACTTTTACCATTTGCTTCGTGTCGAAGTTTTTAATCTTGCTCTGCCTTGTACTTTGTGAACTGATCTTCGTGTAGGCTTGATCAAGATCCTTCTATTTGTTGGTCGTAGTCTCACTTTTGCATCGTCTTTTATCTTTTTCACTGTTTTTGTTCCGAGAACCTGTAACCTGTAACTATGTAGCAGACATGGGTCAAAAGCACCTGTTTATTTGTAAAATGCATAAGAATGGGGAATATAATAATGCAAAATTACGGTATGAACAAATACCCCCAAACTTATCTTTTGCTCGTCCTCGAGCAAACCTAGTTTTATTCTCAACAAAAACCTAACCTCACTTTCGCAGGGAAACGCGATTGCACTGAGCTCGTGAAACAAGCCGTTAAACCTCTAGGTGTCCCTAGTAGGAGGAGTGTTATCTCCTGAGGGTTTTCAGCGGATACTACCCACAAAATCCTATCAATTTGGCTTATCGACTTTTATTCTCCAATTAGGTTTTCTAAAAAGAACTCTATTATCTTCGACTCATAAATTATCCACCCGTATTCTTCATGATTCCTTATCATTTAACTTAAGATTATATATGTTCTGCAGACCTACTTAGTTTTGGCATCTCTTAAGTTTTCCTTCTAGGGTTCTATCTCAACTTAGGAATTTTTATCATCTCTATTAAAGACATAAGTCCTATTTTTCATTCCTATCTCTTATCTAAACCCCAATCACATACCCCTACATGTGTGTATATATCACCCCTACACTTGGAAATTCAAATCAAGCAATCATACTCTTATCCGTTGTCCAAAGCACTTCTTTATTGGTGAATTTTTTTAGATGAATTTTGCCCACACATCCTTCATGCGACCGTTAATACTTCTTGAGGTACCAACAACCGATTACAAGATGTGTTTGCACATTAAAGCGTAATTCCTAGTCTTGTAACACCTAAGGTTTTAGCAGTGACTCCCAAACCAATTGGTCTAAGGCACTAGGTGATGAAGCACCCTCGCTAAATATTTTTCTATTTTTGCAGCCTTAAGTAATTACAAAAACCAGTGCTCATTTTTTTTCTTTATTCACACTTGTATTTTATTGTATTTTTCTTTGTACTAAGGATTTCAGACAAGAGCATTTCAAGTCTCTCCTACTATTCCAAGTTTCAAGGTTCATGTTTGTGCAATTTGTAGGGTATATATTTTCAGAATTTAGACTTAAATTAGGAATTATTTTTCAAACTTATACTTTAATAAAAATATCAATACTTTTCCTTTGTTTTGACTTAGCCCAAGAAATGAACTCAAAATTTGCCTATTTCTAAATAAACTACAATGACATACTTTCTACCGTTAAATTTTAAGAAAGGTTATTTTTAGGGTTTTTAATTTACAAAGTCTAAGATCTAGTTGTTCTTAGCTAGTTAACCTATTTGTTAAACTCAAGTCAAATAAGGCTAAAATTGAGTACTTAATTTTTTTTTATAATATTTTTTTAAATTTTCGGTTTTTTTATTGTTTTTTTCTTTTTCAATTTTTTTTCTTTTTTCAAATTTTTCAATTTTTATGATTTTTATATAAGGATGCAAATGCAAAAATATACATATGAATGCGAAGGAAGAAAACTTACCGAGCATACCCCCAAACTTAAACTGGACAGTGTCCTCATTGTCAGGCTGCACCAAGTGGGTCGAAAATGTCGGCAATTTCCTGCTTTTTTTAATCATATTTACAAATGATACACACCCCCAAACTTATTTGAAATAAAGTTTTGAAAAAAAATGATCAAAAATTTGGGGGTAAAATGGAAGAAAATCAAACGGTGTAAATCGGCCCCTGCAAAAACAGAAGCTCCTCCGACGGTCCGCTGTGAGGAACGGTTTCAATCGATGTCCGTTTACTTTAAATAAAGTACCGTCCTCAGGATTTTCAAGATCGACCGCACCGTGCGGATAAACGGTGCGTATTAAGAATGACCCTTTCCACCTAGAACGGAGCTTGCCGGGGTGATAATGTAACCGAGTGTCATAGAGTAAAACCTGTTGACCAGGTTTAAATGTTTTACGCAGAAGGTGTTTATCATGGAACACCTTAGTTCGGTTTTTAATAATGACGGCATTATCATAAGCCTCATCCCGCAGCTCTTCTAGTTCATTTAATTGCAGCTTTCGATTGCTGCCCGCATCTCCCAATGATAAATTCAGCTCCTTGATTGCCCAAAATGCCTTGTGCTCAATCTCAACTGGGAGGTGGCAAGCCTTCCCATAAACAAGCCGGTATGGAGACATACCAAGATCGGTCTTGTATGCAGTACGGAAAGCCCATAGTGCATCGATCAGTTTGAGTGACCAATATTTACGGTTTTTAGAAACCGTTTTCTCCAAGATTTGCTTAATTTGCCGATTCGAAACCTTGGCTTGCCCACATGTTTGGGGATGGTATGGCGTTGACAGCTTGTGAGTAATGGAATATTTGCGCATTAAGGACTCAAAAGTCCTATTGCAAAAGTGAGATCCATTATCACTTATAATCGCTCGAAGGTACCCAAACCGAGAAAAGATATGTTCTTTAAGAAATCGAACGACAACCTTGTTATCGTTCGTTCGGCTAGGCACAGCCTCGACCCATTTCGACACGTAGTCAACAGCCAAAAGAATATAGACATTCCCAAAAGAATTGGGAAATTGTCCCATGAAGTCAATTCCCCAAACATCAAAAATATCCACAACCAAAATTGGTTGGAGCGGCATTTCATTTCTCCGCGATATCCGGCCCAAGTGTTGGCACTGGGAGCATGTCTTGCAGTATTCATATGCATCCTTAAAGAGTCGTGGCCAATAGAAACCACACTGCAAGATTTTCTCGGCTGTTTTCTTAGGGCCAAAGTGCCCACCATACGCTTGATCGTAGCAAAAAGATAGCACACTCTTAAACTCATTTTCAGGTACAAACCGACGAATGATTTGGTCGGAATAGTATTTAAAAAGATAAGGTTCATCCCAGTAAAAATGCTTTACTTGGAACAAGAATCGGAGTTTATCCTGTTTCGACCAATCTTTAGGTATCAAGCCGGTGGCTAAGTAGTTTACTATATCAGCGAACCATGGTTCGCAAGACACGGTTAAGAGTTGCTCATCAGGAAAAACATCTTTGATTGGAATTTCAAGTGTAGGCGAAGAAGGAAGTCGTGAAAGGTGATCGGCCACTACGTTCTCACATCCTCTTTTTTCCCTTATGACAAGGTCAAACTCTTGTAGCAAGAGGATCCAACGTATTAGCCTCGATTTAGCATCCTTCTTCGCAAAAAGGTGACGAAGAGCTGAATGGTCCATTTACACAATAACTAGAGAGCCGATTAAATAAGGCTGGAATTTTTCAAGTGCAAACACAACGGCTAAAAATTCTTTTTCTGTTGTTGTGTAGTTCAGTTGGGCCTCATTTAGTGTACGTCTAGCGTAATAAATTACGTGCGGCATCTTATTAATGTGCTGTCCAAGAACAGCACCAATGGCGAAATCTGATGTATCGTACATAATTTCGAATGGATGCGTCCAGTCTGGAGATGAAAGAATGGGCGCAGAAATGAGAGAGTGTTTCAATGACTCGAACGCTTCCATGCAAGTTGAGTCAAAATCAAATGTTGTGTCCTTGGCCAATAAGAGAGTCAAGGGTCTAGCAATCTTGCTAAAATCCTTGATGAACCGTCTATAAAAACCGGCATGGCTAAGGAAAGCTCGGATGTCTTTGACGCATTTAGGAGGAGGAAGATTGGAAATGACCTCAATTTTGGCTCTATCAACCTCTATGCCGTTTTGCGAGATGACATGTCCTAAGACAATGCCTTCTCGTACCATAAAATGGCACTTCTCCCAATTTAAAGTTAGGTTCTTATCCCAACAGCAGGTAAGAACTGCGTCAAGGTGTAGCAACACTCGTCGAAGGAGTCACCAAAAATGGAGAAATCATCCATAAAGATCTCCAAAAACTTTTCAACCATGTCTGAAAAGATCCCCATCATACACCGCTGAAATATAGCGGGTGCATTGCATAACCCAAAGGGCATGCGACGATAAGCAAAAGTGCCAAAATGACAAGTAAATGTGGTCTTGTCTTGATCCCCTTTGGCAATGGGGACTTGGTTATAGCCGGAATAGCCATCCAAAAAGCTATAGAACTCATGCCCAGCCAATCTTTCTAGTATTTGGTCAATGAAAGGTAGAGGAAAGTGGTCTTTCCTTGTCGCGGCATTGAGTTTTCTATAGTCAATGCAAACTCGCCACCCGGTTTGGGTGCGAGTAGGTATCAACTCATTTGCCTCATTAGTTATAACCGTAATGCCCGATTTCTTTGGCACAACATGAATGGGGCTAACCCACTGGCTATCCGAGAAAGGGTAAATGATACCACTATCAAGACATTTAACAATCTCCTTCTTGACAGCCTCTTTCATTATGGGGTTGAGGCGTCTTTGAGGATCCCTTACCGGCTTGGCATCATCCATCAAGTGTATATGATGTTCAACTATGAGAGGACTAATCCCCTTAATGTCCGCCATAGACCAGCCAAAAGCTTGCCGATTATTTTGTAAGACCATTAAAAGGGCCTTCTCTTGCTCGAGAGCTAGAGAGGCCAATATGATAACGGGAAGGGTCTCATTCTCACCTAGATAAGCATATTTAAGTTGCGATAGCAAAAACTTTAGTTCGTGTTCAGGAGGTGAAACAATTGATGGTAACAATGATGTAACTGTTTCAAACTCGAAGGATTCCATCAACGGTTCAAATCGAGTGTACGCAACCGAGTCGGATGGTTCAACTAACTCATCCGCAAAAGCACAAGACTCAAACTCGGGTGGGGAGTCTTCAAAATCTTCTACAAAGGTGAAACACTCATAATCTTTGTCCGGCATGAAAGCTATGTCGGATTCTAGGAGGAACGCACTAGAGGCGTCAACATTGCTGTGATCAAACATAAAATTTTCGAACTCACGGTCCTCCTCGGCGATCTCATTGATCGAGCAAACATCAAGTACGCTAGAATTAGGCTCGGAAGGCTGATTTCCCAACTTAAAGATATTGAGTTCAATTGTCATATTGCCAAAAGATAGATTCATTGAACCATTACGACAATTGATCACCGCATTAGAAGTCGCAAAGAATGGTCGACCAAGTATCACCGGAATTTGACTCCGGGGGTTAGCTATAGGTTGTGTATCCATAACAATAAAGTCAACGGGGAAAATGAAATCCCCTACTCTAATTAACACATCCTCCAACTCTCCCCTAGGATGGGTGATGGATCGGTCGGCCATTTGGAGAGTACAATGAGTGGGCTTAAGCTTTCCAACGCCTAATTGCTCGTACACAGAATAAGGTAGCAAATTGACGCTAGCACCAAGATCTAATAGTGCTCTATTGATGTTCTTGTCCCCAATTGTTATCGAAATAGTAGGACAACCGGGGTCCTTGTGCTTTTGGGGTAAAGATTGGACAAGAGCATCACTAACAGCACTAGCCACGAAAACTTTCTTTGGTACTTGTGATTTCCTCTTCTTGGTGCATAAGTCCTTTAAGATTTTCGCGTATGAAGGAACTTGTTGGATTGCATCCAAGAGAGGGATATTTATGCTAACCTGTTTGAACAACTCTACAATCTTCTCTATTTATGGAGTTGGTTTATTAGATCTCAACCTGTTTGGAAAAGCAACATTTTGAAAATTTATTGAGTCCAATTTTTGTGGATCAGATTGTGGAGTTGGAACGGATCCCCGTGTAGATGTGTTCGTGTTGTGAGAAGTGGGTCCGTTCGAGCTAGAAGAAGTAGAGCCTTGTGAAGGATGAAGAATAGGCTCTAACGAAGAAGAAGAAGAAGAAGAAGGTGAAGAAGATGAAGAAGGACCACCGACAGGAGTGTCATTGTTAATACCCATATTATTTTGCAACACTTTTCCGGATCTCAACGTGGTCACAGCATTTACGTTATGATTCTGCTGTTCATATGCAACATGTGCGTGACCGGGATTTAGCAGTGGTTGAGATGGAAGCTTTCCTTTTTCTCCTTCGCTCAACGCAGCATTGAGTTGTGCAATTTGTGCCTCAATAGATTCGATGCTTTGATCGTGTGAGGCACTGTTTTGCACCAAAGATTGAATAGAAGTCTCCAACCTTGCTGCGGATTGTGTAGATTGCTTTAGGAACGCATCTAGACTTCTTTCTAGCGAGTTAACCTTATCATTATGAGGTTGAACAAAGTTGTTTTGAGGGTAAGAATTGTTGGGCACAAAATTGTTCGTTTGGTTAGGGTAAGGTTGCTGTTGGAAAGGTTGCTAGAATTGAGTTTGTGGAGGTGCTTGTTGTTGTCGAGGAGGAGGCCTGTAACACCTTAGGATGTGTTTAGTGGCTAATTATATTTATATAAGGGTTTTTAATAAAAAGTTTACCAAATTGAGTTTCAAATATTTTTCCTAATTTAATAAATATTTTTCTAGAATTTTCCTAGCTTGCACACATATGTGCATGTAAACTAGGGTTTAAAATGAGGTTATACCATGATTAGCAACCATGGTGGGTTTAATAATGGGGATTAAGTCTTTTGGGTTTTAATTAAGTTTATTTAGTTAATTGATAGTGGTTTTAATTTGAATTTTTTTTGGAGTGTTGACTTGGTGAGAATGAGAGAGAGAGAATGCATCATGGCAAAGCCCATGCTTGCATTTAATGATGAGAGAGAAAGGAGGGGTTGACATTGGGAGTTATCATTTCCTCTCATTCTTGTGCTCATTTCTCTCAACCTCACTCTCACACTCACACACCCACATCCACAGCAAGCACAGCAGCAGCAGAAGCAAGCATAGCAGCAGCAGTGAACAGCAGCAGCAACAGTGAGCAGCAGCAGTAGCAGTGAACAGCAGCAACAGCAACAACTCCAGCTGCAGCTCCTTCCCTCTACTCCTTCTTCCTCCTCCAGCTCCCTAGGGTCGAGTGTGGGGTATACTTCTTGAACTTACCCCCTAGTTTGCTTAATTAGTGTAACTTAGCTTCGATTAGTGATTAATGGTGCGTTTTAGTGCAATATATGGTAATTAGGGGGAACTTTGATCAAGTGATGTATGAATTGGTTTTA
Organism: Agapanthus africanus; assembly: GCA_030015575.1. Lineage (NCBI taxonomy): Eukaryota > Viridiplantae > Streptophyta > Magnoliopsida > Asparagales > Amaryllidaceae > Agapanthus > Agapanthus africanus. Next base: position 99,127,163 of record CM057346.1, on the reverse strand, counting down.
GTAAGTTGATGGAGTGTTGTTAGGGCCATGTTAACCTAGCTTAGCCCCTAATTGCACTAAAATGCCACTAGATTGCTATTTGATGCAAATTCATCGTTTTTGAGCAAAACCTAGCTTTCTGCAAACTGCTATCGACCCAGTGAGTTCAGATTAAAATTAAGAAGACTGCAGTATAGTTGTGAGGTGCTGATCCCATGTGTAGAACACGACCCCCATATGACATGTTCAGGCCGCCGGAATATTAGTTCTGGCTGAAATTTGCGGCCAGATGGGGAGGGAATGGGGTTGGGTTTGGCTCTATAGGTGTCTGCTGCTACCCTTAGACTCATGGCATGTGTAATTTTATTTAATTGTTGCTGTAGAAAAATCTGGAACTAAATACCTGTTTCTCGTATTTTTAAACCTTCGCGACACGCGTGATACATGTGTGGGTTTGGGGTTTCTGCGTATCGCGACGCGTCGGGGTAGTTTCAGGCGCGTAATCACACGTTTTAGCGTATCGCGCACACGCGTGCTTGGTTTGCGACGCGGGTTTCTAGTTTGACCTTAATATCGCGTTTTTGTAGATTTGAGCTTATGTGTGATATATTGTGTAATTCTAGGTTCGCAGGCGAGTGAGACGGACACTGCGAAAAAGGGGAAGCATGTCGTCGGCTACACTTAGCGCGAGACTTCGGTGAGTAGATTTTGTAAGTGCACGGCGGCGCCCCGGCCGTCAATCCGACGGCCAAATGCGGAAGCGGTGATAAACTTTAAATTTTACTTGAACTGGAAAACCGCCGCGCACTAATACCCGGATCGAACCATTAATTAGTCCTAGCTAACTACAAGATGGGAAAGAGATATACCGACGATCCAAGTCCTCCGGTCTTCTCGTCATCGTCCCGATCTCCTGCGGAAGCTCCGGTCTCCACCTCGTCGCCGGAAGTGCACCAAATCGCCTACTTCTTTTACGGGCTCCCACCTCAATGCCGAGGCAACTCGGGCACGAAGCCGGCTACTCGACGTGCCCAAGATTTGCTGTAGAATATAATGTGGATTACATGTCTCATTTGGGATTATGGAGTTGCCTTTTGTGGTGGAATTGAAGGATGTTTTTGGATGAACAAGAGAGCATTTTTCTTGGCACCATGAGAGCTAAAATTGCCACACCCCCAATGAAATGAATCCCATCATCCCCTTAGGAATGGCCGGCCCCCCCCTTTTGGTGTGATTGGAGAGAGAGTGCAAAGACAAGGGGGTGGGTGGAAAGTGAGTGATGATGAAAGAAAAACAAAATGATCACAAGGAAATCCACACTCCATCAACAACATCAACTCAACAAAGTCAAGCCATCATGATAGCTAGAAGTCAAGGTCAATGAGAGACTATCATGATGCAATAATAAGCAAAGAACCCCCTCCATTAATGCCTATTTGCAACAATGCAAATAAACCCTCCTCCACCAAACTTCGGCCAATGAACGATACAAAGGAAATTGGCCGAAACGGAAAGCAAACTGGCAACTCCAGAAAACTGGTCCCGTAATAAATTACAGGAAAACCCCGATACTGTGCATACACACCCGCATCTGTATTTCGACCGAAATACAAATGCAATGAGACAAAATCTACACTGTACTATACTAGGATCCGGCTTAAACCAAAACCGACTAGTAAAATCCGTTCGATCCTGATCCGTGCAATACCGCACGTATCTGATCGAACCCTGCCATATAACCATACGGCCTATAGTACAAACTGTCCGATCCTGATCCGTGCAATACCGCACGTATCTGATCGGACCCTGCCATATCTCCATACGGCCTCTACAACCTTTCGCCCGAAAGCTGAGTAACTGAATGTGGGGGACTCTAAAGACTCGTCAACACCTTGGTTGTGGATTTAACCACTAGCACGTTAGAGGTATAAGCCAATACATAACGGGCCATCAGGTATTGACCAAAAGGGACGTCTGTGAGCGAACTCAGCCTGACACCCTACTGAGCCTGTCAGTGACAATATCCGTACAGTCCGGTCCGTTCGTCTATGAGCATCGCATGGCGGGCCTAGGGGGTTGGTAAAAGTCAGACCCCCAAAAGCGGTACAAGTCGTGTCGGAGTGTAGCCCAGAACACCCTGAGATACTACTGGAATACCTACCAGTAAATCTCCTTGCCTCGGCCGAGGGCTTCGTGTAATGGCTCTCCTAGACACAGCACGACCTCACCCCCAATACCGGGAGAGACGAACCCCTGAAGATACGCTCACTGCCTCCATGTGGCTCGGGACTGTACCCAACTAAAACCTGTTTGCACGACTCCTTTGAGCCGTGGTAGGGTAGTAATCAAAGTACAGTGGGAACTCACACAAGACAAATGACGATCCCCAGGTCGATGAACTAACCTGCACACATGTCACCAGGGAACTGCCATCTGACGTCTGGTATATGACCAACTAGCATGTTCCCGGCGAGTCCTGTCCGGTGTACTCATAACCCAATGAGCACCTGTATACATCTTAGGTGATCCAACTGACACCAGTGGCTTGTGAGACCGGCCACCGCCCCTCGTCGGGGTCTCGACTGTATACACTAGTCTACTATGGAGAATCGATGCCCTGTCTCGAAACTCTCACGACTAGGGACCTTTTAAGGATATGCTTATAGACCCCCAGCTCCCACTTATATGATCGCCCTCATACTGCTGGTGGTCAAGCAAGAATCCTAGGGGCTCTATCAACGTGTAATAGCGACGTGTCAGGTCACTTAAAACAGTACACGATGATAAAGGTAAACCAGATAGCATACTATCATCTCGAGTAAGACTGTCCTACCGGGATAGGTCCTCCATCAATCATTACAATCACGTACCTGTGACCTAATAATTGACTCTGAGGGCACTATCTCCAACAGATTTAACATCTACGGGGATATCGCCCGCATGGCGTTATGCGTCAGGGCAGATAGGACCTTATAGCTATATGTTGCATTTACCCCATTGACTGTCATGGATACTGTTGTTGCATACTGCATTCCCTGCTATATGTATGTAAACTTAGAATTGATAGAACACCGCACTATTACTAACGGTTCATGCTGCACGAGCACTAATCTGCATGTTACACACACACCGTTAGTAATTACCATGACACACTCACTGTAGAATTGCCATGATTATATTGCTGTAGTTCATTTCATATATGATTCGTTATGATTTTCATAGAAATTGGGAGCTGCATGATGTCTTTAAAAATTGAAACTATTTTAAAAGCGGTTTCCCCTTGTACCTATATTATGGCTTGATGTACATAGCACATTGCATTTGATTTACTTATTGGTGTTGGATTTTCGTATGATTTCTGGTTTTGAGGACCGTGGGATTATTTAAGAAAAGATGCACTATTTGAAAAAAAACCCGGTTCCTCGTGATATGATATTTTGGTGCGTCCACCACGCGTTTTCTCGGTGCTGAGACGTGTGCTTGAAACCCGATTCGAGGTGTTGGATGATCCGTTTGCGGGTTCGTGGTGGACCCGGTATGGTTCCCCTCGGCAAGATGATCGATGGATTTTGCCGATTGAGCCTGGAGGTGGGCGAGTACCTACCGGTGATTGGTTGGACCTGGCGGTTATCCGGAGGATACTGACCAGAGTCGAGAGATGGATGCGGGATGATCCATACTGCCGAGGCCGAGGGCCGATACCGCAGACGGAGCCCGTGGGATGATCCGGGCATACGGAGCCCGATATATGAGGATTTGCGTGTCGATGCTGGACACGAGTATTTTATGATATTTTGAGTGCCGATGTTGGGCACTCGTGATTCTCAGAGATTTACAGGATTTGAGGACCGAGGAGAGTGCCGGCGCCTGAGTTTATTTGGGATTTGGGGTGCAGTTTTGGGCACCGATTATCTTTCCGTGTTGATATTCCGTGTAGATGTTATTTATCCCATGCTCAGCATTGATTATCATGTATCTCATCCTGTAGTTATTTTACCTGACAGAGCATTTGCATGATTATTGCATCTACTGCTTGTCGCATATAGATCTTACCTGCTGGCATATGATAGAGTAGCGCAGTACGTGCATGCTCGCGATTACCTTTATATGTTATCTCTATTCACGAGTTGGCAACTCACCCTCGTTGTGCCACAGTATTTGCAGGTTGCCCCTCAGAATAGTCGTGGCAGGCTGCCTTTTGCATCTTTTGGCTACAGATACGACTACAGTTGGTGTGAGAGCTGTTTTGTTTTTAGGTGGGTTGTGGTATCTGATTACTTTTATTGTACACCCTTTTATATTTAGTATTCTCCATCTATCATATATGTACTGGACTTAGTGACAGTGTGAGGACGATGATATATATTTTGTATTCTGGTGTCGAGCTCGTGGGAGCCGACTGTTTTTATGCAGTTTATTATTCTGTGATGTTTACTTATTGCTCATTCTTCGCTACGGCGTCGTATATTACTCTTGTGGTGATGGTTTCTGCCGTTGGGCGTGATTGCTCCCGTTTGGGGATGCTTTATTTCATTATATCTCATTTTCACTTATATCCTGTTTTATACCCAATTTCGAGGTTACTTTTACAAAAGAAATGCTGCCAAAATTATTTAAATGATAACGTAACTTTAAAAGAACTTATTGAACTATCTAAGGTTTTCTAAATGCTTTAATTAAATGTTTTCAACACTCACTACTTTTAAATGGTTTTGATTTCTGGGTTCGGCTTACTTAGTCGTGTTACGCCTGTAGACGTTGCGTGGTTAAGTGCCGGTCACGAGTCGAAATATTCGGGTCGTGACAAGGCCTTTGAAAATTGTTGTTTCCTTGGAATTGTTGATTTTGGTTCCAAGCGAAATTTGGGTGACTCCTCCAATCCGGATTGTATGTCGAAGAGTATGGATCATTTCTCTGTCGTTGCTGAAAGGCAGCATTGACGTGATCATGTCCTTTAGCAGATGGATTGTAAGGACACTCTTCGGTGAGATGTGATGAATCCGAACAACAAGCACAAACAGTTCGTGGGGGCACAACAGGGGCAGGAGAAGGCGATGAGATTTTGGTCTCAATCGCTTCTAGCTTTTTCGTAAGTGCGGCCATCTCGGCCTTCATAGCAATCGACATATCTAATTGATGTATGCCTGCCCTAGACTGACCAATAGAAGAAGATGAGGTGGTCTTGGTGCTCTCCCACTGAATTGTTTGTTCACTAAGATCCTCGAGAAACTGCCACGCTTCCTCACTAGATTTTGTTAGAAAGTGACCTTGACAAATGGTTTCTAGCAACTGCTTCGTTGCCGGGTTCAATCCCTTGTATAATGTTTGGCAAAGTTGCCAATTTTCGATCCCATGGTGAGGACATTGAACAAGTAGGTCTTTGAATCTTTCAAAACACTTCCAAAATGGTTCGGAAGGAAGCTGGGAAAATTGTATAATCTTGTTGCGTATTCTAGCAGTCTTGTGATGAGGATAGAACTTTTTAAGAAAAGCTTTCATAAACTCTTCCCAATTCTTAATTGAATGCGACGCTGTGCTGTATAACCACTTCTCGGTTAAGTCACATAAGGTGAAAGGAATGACCCTTAGCCTTATAGCATCGTCTGATAATTGGGTTGTTTTCATCATTGCGCAAACGTTTTGGAATTTGTTGATAATGATATAGGCATCTTCGGATTCCAATCCGTGAAATTTTGGCAGCATATTGATGAAGTGGGGTTTGATCTCAAAATTGTCCCCATTTGCCGGTGGGAGTGAAAGACAAGTAGGAAGGGCGGTACAGATTGGGTAGAAAAGATCTTGGAGCGAGATTCGTTGGGGCGCTTCAACAGGCGGGTGATTCGGGTTATTCGCATCTAACGGAGGTGGAATTAGTCCCGTGGGTAAGGTGTTGTTAGGATTATATCCCGACATACCTTCGGAAGAAGAATTTGAAGGTGAAAGTGAAGAAGTGGAAATGATTTCGACTTCAGAGTCGAAAGGTTCGTCGGTCGGTACCAACGAAACACGGACTAATCGGGCGCTAGTGTCCCTAGTCCAACCGGATATACACTAAAGAGGTAGCGTAGTCAAAAAGGCGAGAGACAGAATGTGGAGGTAAGAAAACGTCAATGAGAAGAAAGTGGTGTAAGCGGAGTGCAAGGATTTCTTTAGCGACAAGTTGCAAGTTTTTGTAATTTTTTTTCCTTTTTTTTCCTTTTTTATGTGGAGCATTTTTTTTGCAAAAAGATTTTCGATATGAGACTTTGAAACAAATGCAATCAACCACAAATGCACAATCAGGCATAGATCTAGGGTCACCTAGGTCAGCTAGACAGCTCCTAACTGTTCCAAAGGGCTAGAGATAGGACCTCAAACCGCCTCTTCACCGCCAATTGCGGCCAGGTGAGTGCCAGGTGAGTGGGAGGCTCTCTACTACAAGTAGTGGCCTTAATTAAGTAACTACTCGCCTTAGAAACACTTGCTTAGACACCGCAAAGTCAGGTTAGGATCAACGGCCGATGCCTACAACTAGTCCTCTGTCCTATTGAGCGCGACGTCCTTAGGGCTGAGTCTAGTATTTTTTAATTAAATATGGTCAATGCATATGCCTTATGTGATTTTTGGGGTCCTGGGAAGGGTGATGAAATCCCCACCCAATCTGGATTGGTCTCAAGCCCCTTAAAGTCCGATTAAAAATATGCAAAACAGTAACAACCACTTGCAATCAAATTTTTTATTTTAAGCGCGGCGCAAAGAATCCTGCACAAGATCAATTATTAGAAGGGGGAGAGATTTTTTTAGCGCAAAAAATCCTGCAGGAGATTTGACAAAAAATATATCGGGATTTGCAGAGGAGAGAGAAAGAAAAATTACAGTGCTTTTTCTACCTGCCGAAGTCACCAGGCCGCCGCAGTTTAGCGGTCGGAAGGGGGTCGCGCGGCGCTTCTGCGGTCACGTGGATGGTTCAGATCCCGAGATTTTGTCTGCTGTTCTGTTGTTGAAATCCCCTGCTGTTCAGATCTTCAGATTTCTGTTTCGCTCTCTGGATTTTTCCAGATCCGAACTTGTACGTCGATCCTGCGAAGATTCACACAAGAAACCCTTCAAACAATAAAAGATGATAGAATTTATATATATATTTTTCAGTTTTTTTAATGATTTTTATATTTTATATTAACCCGAAATTGCAGAAAGGAAATATTACGCCATCCCCGGCAACGACGCCATTTGATTTAAGGATTTTTTCATGATCAAAAGTATTTGTTAACCGCAATCAAGAACGGCGTCGCTTGGTAGCTAGCCGGTGAATACGGGTCGGTCCACAGCGATGGTGTTAATTTTCTAATTGTTCTAACGAGCTAATTCCAAAGGGTGTTTGCATCTTTTATAACAAATACTAATTTGAGTTATACTAGGATTAGGAAACTTGCTAGGGTTAGGTTTAGGTTAAGTTTGGTAAATTAAAATTTCCCACCTCTTTCAACGCCCTAAATTAGATCTTTTTAGGAGTTATGGTAATTATTAATAAAGGGGATTAGGATGATCGGGAAGAAACGGTGTTTCTTCCTCTAGATCCTTGTCCGTCCTTTCTTAATCCTTTCCCTAACCTCCATGGAAGACATGCATATCCGGTCTTTTATACTACGGTGCCACCGTTACCTCATGGGTAGGGTGCCGTAGGGAGAGGAATATGAATGTATGCATGGAGTCCTAATTATTAACAAGTGATTGGGCAAGAAAGGGGTGAGAGATCTTCATCTCTCAAACCCTTCCTTAATCCTAACCCTAACAAGCGAGGAAACTACTCGCTCATTAAGGGATCTACAAAAGACATGATTTTTAATTTGTTTTAAGAGTTAAGAGATTAATTAACTACCGCAGATTAATAAAAATTCTAATCTAGATTAAACTAAGGCAAATAAGAATTTATCTAGGGCAGAAAGTGAAACTAAGAACTAGGGCAAAAATAAAATCTACTTACAAATTGATGATCTACAAAACTTTAAGAGAATTCTGAATTTTATTGATGAAAGGATGCATAACCTAATACAAGAATTTGGGTCTCTATTTATAGGACATAGAAAACCCTAGGTTCACAATCGCCGCATGTATGCTTTTACAAAATTGCCCCTAGGTAGACTAGTCAACGCGCCGCCAGCATTTTGGTAAAAACTTTCGCCACTACGGGCTCCGCACGGCCGCGGAACCGCGGCCGTAAGCCAGGTTTGGCCGCGGTTCCGTGGCCAAATGATGAGCTTGGATTCTGCAACTTCTTGTGCTGGTTCTGGGTGTCTTTGTCTTCCTATTTCTTTATCTGGTTCTTCAGAATGTTTTCCATTTCTCTTCCAGATCTTCACAGTGAGTAATGTAGTGGGCTTTTACCATTTGCTTCGTGTCGAAGTTTTTAACCTTGCTATGCCTTGTACTTTGTGAACTGATCTTCGTGTAGGCTTGATCAAGATCCTTCTATTTGTTGGTCGTAGTCTCGCTTTTGCATCGTCTTTTATCTTTTTCACTGTTTTTGTTCCGAGAACCTGTAACCTGTCACTATGTAGTAGACATGGGTCAAAAGCACCTGTTTATTTATAAAATGCATAAGAATGGGGAATATAATAATGCAAAATTACGGTATGAACACCTGGTGGAAAACAGAGAATAGGCTCGGAAGAAGATGTTGGATTAGATGAAGTAGAAGTAGAAATAGTACCCGGGGTTTCATCAATATCATCAACTTCAACTTATTCACCAACTTGATTATACAACACTCTTCCCGATCTCAACGTAGTTACAATACTCACATTATGATTTTGAAGGATGAGATTCGCGTTTTGTGAGTGGCCGGAATTTGGTAAAGGTTGAGATGGAAGTCTCCCTTTCTCTCTTTTACTCATTGCGGTATTTAACTGTGTAAGTTGTGCTTCTATCAATTTTATACTTTCACCGTGGGAAACAGTGTGTTGCACTAACGTTTGGATAGAAGACGTTAAATTAGCTGTCGTTTGCATGGATTGTTTAATGAACATTTCTAAGTTTCGTTCGAGTGCAGAGGTTTTATCGGTACCGGCCGTTGAAATATTATTATAAGGAGCAAAGTTGTTGGCCGGATTTTGAAGAGATTGCATTTAAAAGGAGTGATGAATTTGGTGTGGTGGCTGTTGCTGTGGAAGCCTTTGATAGTTATTTTGGCTTGAGAACTGATTTTGATTTTGAGATTGGTTTTGGTTCCAAGAAAAATTAGGATGATTCCTCAATCCCTGATTATATGTGAATGAATAAGGGTCATTTCTAGATTGTTGCTGAAAAGCAGCATTTGTTTTTTCATGACCTTGAGATGGAGGATTGAAAGGATATTCTTCTGTTAAATGATGGGTCAAAACAGCAACCGCACACGGTTTTGGGGAGAATAACTTGGTTTAGGAAGGTTGACGAGACTTTCTTTTCGATAGTTTCGAGTTTTTTTTGCATCGCGGCCATTTCGGCTTTCACTGCGATGGAGACGTCGAGCTGATGGATACCTACCCTGGATGAAGATGATGTTAGTATAGTGCTCTCCCATTGTGAGGTTTGTTCTGCCAGATCCTCAAGAAATTGCCAAGCTTCGCCATCGTCTTTTGACATGAAATGGCATTGACAAATGGTTTCAAGTATTTGTTTCGTGGCAGGATTAACACCCTCATATATAATTTGTCAAAGTTGCCATCTATCAATTCCGTGATGGGGGCATTGTACAAGAAGATCCTTAAACCGTTCAAAGCATTTCCAGAATGGTTCGTTGGGAAGTTGGGTAAACTGGTTAATCTCGCTACGAACACGGGCAGTTTTGTGATTAGGATAAAACTTCTTAAGGAATTCTATAACGAATTCATCCCATTTAGCGATAGAATGTACGGCGGTGCTATAAAGCTATTTTTTGCTAGATCACATAAGATAAAAGGGGAAAGACGTAATCACATAGAATCTCCTGAAAGATGGGTTGTGCTCGTCATTGCACATATGTTCTCGAATCTGGTTATGAAAACGTATGCGTCTTCAGATTCAAGCCCGTGGTATTTAGGCAATAAATTGATGAAATGGGGTTTAATTTCGAAATTACCCCTATTGGTCGGTAGAAAAGACAGACAAGTAGGAAGGGGCACGCGTACGGTGTAGCATCTTTCTTGGAAAGAGATGCGCGGTGGATTCTGCACACCTACAGATGGTGGCATGGTGGTATCGTTAAATCCCGATGGAGAACCGTCCATTTTGGGAGATGTGGTGGGTGGAGGAGAAATAGAACATGAAGAAGTATCGACTTTGGAGTCAATAGAAAAAACACGGACAAGACGAGCACTAGAATCCTGTGTCCAGCCGATCATGCACTAAGCGGGTTTAGTGCACGTGGCAGCATGTGTGAGAACGATTTTTAGAAGGTTTGTTTTGAAAAACCGTCAGACGTGAGGCTTGACTCAATAAATCACAAAATGCACAATCAATCCTTAGAACTAGGGTCACCTAGATCAAATCACTAAACCGCTCCTAGCTTTCCAAAGGATAAGTCGCATGATCAATCCTCTACCACATCTTTATCACTCTTGTGGCCAGGTAAGTGCCAGGTAAGTGGGAGGTATCCGCTATACGAATTACCGAAATAGCGGGCCTAATTAAGTAACCATTTTCCTTAGTCACACTTGCCTAGACACTACAAGAGAAATGCAAATAAGCGATAGATTACCCATGACCTTCCTCTGTCCTAATTGAGCGCGACGGTCCTTAGAGGCTTGGTCTAGATATTTTTTAATTAATGTAGGGTGGTAGTATGCTCGTTTTTTTATTTGTAGGGCCTAGAAAGGGGGATGAAATCCCCACCTAATCTGAATTTGGGTTATTGCCCCTTAATTTCCGGTCTAGATATGCACAATCAAACCGATATCAAAACACGCAAAAAGATTTTTGAGCAGCGATATTTGCAAAGAATCCTGCAGGAAAGATCATATTATTGGGGCTTAGAGGAGAAAGAAAGATATTAAGAAATTACCTGAAGATTTTGGCGTCTCAGTTCTTCCAACGCACCGCGGTTCCACCGCAAAACGCATTATTCCGCCGTGGTTCCACTGCAAGGTAGTTGGATCGGTTGCCAATTTTTCTTCAATGCCCTCCTATACTCCTCTGGGCTACGTTGAAAGTCTCTGAATCTCTGTTTCCTATCTCCAGTTACTCCAGATCCCTCGGTAAAACTTGCACAATAATCGTTAAATACACAAGATACGGTTTTGGTTCTCGTTTATAATATATTTTCTAGATTTTATACGAAATCAACCCGAATAACAAGAAAAAAATTACACCCGTTTCCCCGGCAACGGCGCCATTTGATTGATGTGCTAAAAAAAGTGTGTTCGTAAAGTAACCGCAATCAAGACGGTGTCGCTAGTAGCTAACCGCGATGAGTACGGGTCGTCCGCAGGGAAACGTGAGCTCTTTTCTTGCTTTAGACGAATTGATTAAAGAAGGGTGATTGTTTGTCATTACTGATATAATTTTATAAAGAAAAGCCTTGTAGGGTTCATATGACTTAGTAGTAACGGATGAATAATTAAAAATGACTCTTTTTATCTTTTAATAGTTCAAAACTAGATCGATGGTGATGAATGTAGATTAGGGTTTCTTAGAAGAAACTAGGGTTTCCCCAATACTAACCCTTGTCCTTGCATTGATCTCTATTCATGTCTAGCTCTTAACAAAACAAGTGTTAAACTAATCTCAAATCGTGGTCGTGACTATCAATAAATTGGTAGCGCGCTCGATAAGGAGGTTAACATTTATTTTGCTAAAGTTTATAAACATTAAAATGTATAAAAGAGGTTAAAACATTTTATCATCCATTGTTCTACCCTATCCTACGGACCCTAGCAAGTTAGGAATCACTCGCTCATGGTTAAAGATTTAGAAGAAAGGATGAAGAGTAAAAACATGATTAAGAAGCAGAAAGTAAGTGCAGAAAGTAAGTGCGGAAATTAATTGCAAAAAGAACAATAAAAACACTACCTTTATTAATCAACTATTGCATTTACAAATCCTTTGAAAGTAGATTATAAGAACCCTAGTTGCTCCAGATCTCTTTCTTATTGGAAGTAGATGAATAGCTGATGATCACTCGGATGCGTAGATTGTTTGGACCTCTTGATCTCTTCGATGATGATCTTTAATGTGAAGCTCTCGGTCCCTTATATAGTCACAGAAAATAGAAACCCTAGATTTCATATAATAATATATGCTGTTAAAATCAAATCCCCAAAATCTAAGATCCTACGGCCATCAATGCACCGCGGTTCCGCCGCAAATCCCTATCTTTAGCCGTAGATCCGCCGCAGTTTAGTAGGATCAGGCTTTGGGATTTTTTCTGGTGTTTTGTATTGTCATGTGGAGATCCTCTAGATGTCTATATTCTGAGAATAATTCTCTGAGTCTCTGCCATTTCTAGATTTCATGATTTGCTTCAATATTTTGGCAGATTTGATTCCGACATCCTGATTTAACTCGGATCTCTTGGATTCCAGACCTGAGCTAATATATGCACAATATCTCAAATCAAAGTGTTAGTAGTATTTGGTATTTTTGAGATATTATCCTAACTATTTTATATGATATTAAATCTTAAGAATATTGATTAGAAATATTTGATATGATATGCATATTTTAATTACTAATATTTCATATAAATATTATATGCATGTATTTTCCCTCATTATGTCAATTATAATGTAGAAACACATGATAATAAAATTTAAACAAATAAACCCTCATATGTTCTATAATTGCAATAAATACCTTTTAGTACTTAATAATAGTAGGGAAAATATTCATTCAAATGTACAATATTTTAGACTAATCATGTGTTATATTCTTTATTTTGTGATTTTGTGAATGCTTGTTGATATGGGTGATACACAGTTCAATTCGTTTCCTCACGATCCATGTTCTTTTGTTTATACACATACCCAATTCTTTTGTTCAAATTACCAAAATTCTTCTTACATTCTTGAGAACTGTCCTTGTGTAAGGGGTGACCAACCATGCCAAAATTTTAATATCGATCACCCACTTAACACTCTTGAACCCAATCCCACTTCAAATATAGAGCAATTGATGGAAAATTTAGAGAACGAGGTCAACCAGATGACTGCTTTAGCATTGTTACCATCACAACCCTTCCTTACTGAAAAAATTGACACATCAATAGGGTATGATAGTGAGATGAATGCTAGGTTGACCGCTTTAGAGAAATATTTAGAAGTGATTATTGAAGTTGAGAATCAAACAGTTTCGACGCTAGCTATGTTCATACAACAATCTGATCAATTGTTTCACTCTCAATCTCAATCATTGGCTAGAATCGACGAACAAGTGAAATATTTAGCTGGACAGATTCTAGAGAGTGAACACAGTCAGCATGAAACCAATAATGCCAATATCTGTCATCGAGGAAGTCATCTGAGTGAGATAAATGATCAAAGAAATTTTGATGATTTCATAGATGATGACAATATAATTTATTTGATTAAGTGTTATCAGGACAAGCAAGAAAACCCTCCGAGTCAATCCGACCCTAGCTTTCAGCTACCAAATAGATCTCTTATCACTTGTAATCTTAAGGACGATTTAACTGATATACTTCTTGAAGATGATATTCTTGCACCAACTGATTTTAGCGATAAAATTTTAGAGGAGAAAGCTTGTGAATTTGATGGGTATGGTGTCCATATAGTGCTCGACAAAATTCACAACCAGGAACCCACAACTTTAGTATCACTGATTAATATAGTTTTTGACGAAACTTTTAAGTGGGAACCTATAATTTTGGATGACATTATCCTACCCATAGGTCAATATGTTGAGGGAGAACTTGAATTGGAAGATATGAGCTGCATTGATGAGAATATGATTATGAAGGAATATAGGGAGGAAGATAACTTTTATAAACATTCTTTCATGCCGAGTTTTGAGGAGAAATTTGCGGATGAGCTTGATATTCTTGGTAAGTTCGAGTCACGATCACTTTAGGAGCATCATAAGAACCTCTCTTTTGCTAAACTTTTTGATGATGAATTCCAGCTTCTAAATGAACTTGAGCTCGAAACTCAACACATGCTTCTTGAAAATAAAATTCATCCGGGAAACAATTCCTTGACTCCTTCAAAATTTCGTCTTCGTCTATAATGTTTTCTGATCCCTACTTTCACACAACTTTTCCAAGTACTAACATCAAATCATACTCCTAACATTTTCTTTTTCTTTTTTGTATACAATTTCTTTTACCAGGCCTGGTCTTATTTTGACAATTTTTTTGAATGACTGGTACTAATTCTGGACTAACACTATCTTCTAACTTTTAATTGTTGTAATTAGTTAACATTTTGTAAATACCTTATTTTCTTCTTAGTTCTTAGGTTATCTTTTTGTGATTAAAAACTCACCCTAGATGTCTAAGTCTAGCAACCGGAAATGAGGACAATGATGAGGACATCATACATTTCAGGTTTAGGGGTGAGTAGTTCGTTTACTTTTTGTTGCATCATGTGCAAATTCTGTATTGTATATATATTAAAAAACTCACAAAAAATTTGAAAAAATTTCAAAACATAAAAACTTTGTCGTCAAGTTAGCTAGTGGATAATTTAGACTTGAAGTCCGACGATTTAGTTTGATAAGATAGAAACAAATAAATCCTATTTTTAGAAATTGATAACCTAAAAGATAACCCTCCTTTGAGTTAACCATAGGTAATATACATCTTTGCATCATACTACACGTGTCGTGAGTTTTGAAAATTAGATGACAAGTTTAAAATGTCTTTAAATTTTTATAAAATTGATAAACTTCTTTAGGATCAAGTAGATTTGTGCTGAAATAAGTAATATCAAGAATAGTTTATAAAGAGAAATCGTTATGAAAGGATATTATTGAAAGCTTTAATGGAGACTAAAGTCTGAAAAATAATCCATCCATAACTTTGTTGGAGTGATTACACACCTTATCTACACGAACACGTCTTTGGGATGAAAAGAAAAACTGGCACTATCTCCGTTTGCACTGCTTTCAGAATATTTTAAACGCAATAAAATGAGTCTTTTTTTGTGGCCTTGGTATCTTGGGCAATTAAGTCCTAGAGGTGTCTGTACACCTAATGCCCTAAAACCATCAGGTTTGGGAGTCATTGACCCAAAGCTCGTTATGTCTTCAATCGCCAAATAAAGTAAGTTAAGCAAGTGTTCTCTCTAAGTTAAAAGTCCTCACGATTCTTTGTGGGAGAATAATCTTGGCAGTTACGAGTTTTTGACTATAACAGCTTTTTAGCGGAGATATAAAAGTTTAATTTGTAAGATTATAATAATTTTTGCACGATCACGGAAGGTGTGTATGAACAAAGACAGGTAGAAGGCAGGAGTGAAGATTAAGACTTAGTTCTCTGTTAAAGATGATAGAAATTCTGATTTGAGACCTAACTGGAGAATAAAACTTGAGAAAACCTTAAGTCTTTTCAAACTCGTGTGATCCTTTTTGAACTTTTTCCTGGTCCGTATTTGCAACATGATAACACTAGTCGGAGTTTTTGAAACATAACGACGCTATTCGCATACATAACGACATATATGAACTTATGTTAAATGAGTTGTGGGGAGTGAAAATTAAAGGTTTGACGTTTTTGACTTAGGGTGATAGAATTCCTAGCTTTGATGCTGAACCTTAGGATTAGAATCAACAGTTACCTCACGAAACTAGCTTGACTGGATTTTGTAGGTGTAATCCACTAAAAAACCCCAGGAGACAAAAATCCTCCTACTAGAGACATCTAGAGGTTTAACGACTTGTTGCACCGACTCAGTGCAATCGCGTTCCCTGCAAAAGTGAGGATAGGATTTTGTTTTGCTCGGGATGAGCAAAAGATAGGTTTGGGGGTATTTGTTCAGCATGATTAATTACATTTTAATACCGCTCAATTTCTATCATTTTGTCAATAAACAGTGCTAATTAATCTGTGTCTGCTCATTAGTACAGATTATAGGTACACAAGCAGAAATACTAGAAACTCTGCACAATATGCACAGAAACGACGGTTTTTAGCTGGGACTGCAAACAGGACAGAATACAAATCAACTCTGTCGGTTTTGCAACGAATATTGTTGTTACAACAAATATATTATTTTGGTCCAACATGATACAAACAACAATATCAAGTGTGGATCAAGTAGATGCACCATCATGATGCATCAAGTGGGCAAACACCATCATGGTGTCTTGCAAGTAGGTTTGAACAAGTGGGTGCACAAGTGGCTTGGGCAAGTGGGCATGGTAATAAGTATTTGAAAAAGTGGTGATTTGAAGTGTGAACACAATTCATTACCCACTTGATCCTTTCTCTGTGTTTTAACTCCAGATTGCATCCAAGTGAGAATTAAAAGAAATTAAGACAACAAAGATATACTCTTGAGCTTAGAAGGCAACAGAACCTAGATGGGGCTTACCCTCCAACCCATGACCGTGGATTTAATCATCTTGGCCGCAATTTGCAGCCAAGACATGGCCAGTTTGGCTCGTTCATCTTTTGTAGGTCTTTTGTGGCCTTATTAGTCCATTTGTATAGTTACTTTCTGATTTTAAGTTGCCTATATATAGCATATCTCAGATTAAATTCTGGGTTGGCTTGTGGAGTGAGAAAACAAATTGTAATATTTGATACCTTCTTCTTCTTTGCTCTTTGAGCTCTAATTTGAGGGCTCCATTAAGGAGGTTAAAATTGCTATCTACCCTGTAGCTCAAGCCCTCCACTTTTGTGAATAATGAACTTGCACCTGTTTTCTTTTACCTACTTATTTTATTCATATTTCTTCTCTTGTGTTTTATTTTCTCTTTTGTGATATTTGAGTAATCTTTATGGTTGTGGTGATGGTGAGGATGTGAAATGAATGGTTTTTCCTTACTCATTCTCTTGTGATGTTTAATGTACTCAAATCTTGATTGTAACCTTAAGCTTGTTAAATTGTGTTGGTTTGATATAATATGTGATTCTATGGTTATTTGGTAATCTCATCATAGACCATATTCTCTCCAAGTCCCCATTTTGCAATATTAAAGTTAGAATCAAACTAGTGTTAAGATTGCTAAGTGTCTTGATAGGGTATTTTGTCAACAAGTTGATTGTCACCCTTCTTCATTCATATACCCTATACTATCACCCACTCACTTAGCATGTTTAATGCTAAACCGCATTGCTCTCATGTGCTAATTTGTGTATTTATTGATGATGTATACCTGCTAACCCTTGTGCTTAATTTTGATACTTAATACTTGGACATATAAATGATAAGTAAGAACAATACGGATCCATTTCATTTCTTGCGTTGAACATCGACATCTTGATGGTTTGTGTTTTGCAAACGTCTTGACAAACCATGCTTCACGTCGGATCCAACACAAGGACGGAACAATTCATGATCAAGGGAGCATCTAAGAATTCGCCATGATTCAACCATCCAGTCCGGAACCACGGCCGATTTTCTTTCCTTATACCTTGTTTTTTTCTTAATTTCTTGACAAACCTATTCTAACTCATTCTTTTCTTCTTGAACTTGCAATAAAAATCCATAATCATCAATTTCCTGTGGATCGACCCGTACTTGTCGGCCAGCTACAACGCGTCGTACACTTGTGGTTTAAAATTTTAAAACAAGACCGTTCTAGCGTGCGCCGCATTTCTAAAACCTTTCTTTCAAAACTACAATCCGCGTGCAGGTAAAGTTCCAACTTCTTGTACTCCTGGAATTCTTCAAAGGTCTCGGATTTGTGTTTCATCAAAAATACATATCCATACCTTGAGAAATCATCGGTAAAAGTAATGAAGTAGGAATAACCACTTCTTGCATGTGTAGATATTGGGCCACACACGTCGTTGTTTATGAGTCCCAATCGGTAGCTCTTTCTCCGTGTTCAGTGAACGGGGTCTTTGTCATCTTTCCTTTGATACATTATTGACAAATTGCATAAGATAGATATTCAAACGGATCCAAATATTCATCTTTATTTAAGTTCGTCAACCGTGTTTCATTAATATAACCTAGTCTATAATGCCATAAGAAAGCTTGATTTAATTCTGGATTCTTTCTTTTAAGTGTGTTTTGGACATTGAAAGCTTGATATTGATTTAATACGTATATACCGTTATCTAGTATACCGAACCCAATCAAGACATGATTAAGGTGAATGTCAAAAACATCGCTTACAAATATAAAATCATAATCTTCTTTAGATAATAAAGATAGAGAGATGACATTATATGTCATACTAGGTATACAAAAACAGTTACGCAAAATCAAAATATTTCCACTTGTCAATCCTAGGTGATATTTCCCTACGAAAACGGCATCCACGCTCGCTCTGTTTGCAACCCTGAGGGTAATATCGCCTGCCTTCAAAACTCTATGGATTTTCAGTGCATGCAAAAAATTACAGATATGAGATCCTGAACTGGTATCCAATTCCCAGGAGCTAGAGTTTATTGACAAACAGTTCTTAATTATAAACACACCTAAAGCCGAAACCACAACTTGCTTCGAATCCTGGTTCTTGGCTTTCCAAGCCCAGCAGTCCTTCTCCAATGACCTTTCTTGTGACAGTAAAAACATTCCTCCTTTGCTACTATTGGCCCTCCAATTTTTTCCTTGCCCTTCCCATGTACCTTAACGATACCGCCTTTCAGTTTGGTGGGGGTCTTCTTCTTCTTCCCCTTGCCCTTGGTTTCAGCCTTGGATTTAGAGGAAGAAGGTTCCCCACAAGCAGAGCGGGTATCTTTCTGGATTTCTTTAGGGTGCCCTATACACTCTTCAACATGTTGAGGAGCTCTGAAAGTGTAACTTCCTTTCCTTGTATATTGAAATTCAATATGAACTGTGCATAGATAAAGGGGAAGGACTGTAGAATCAAATCTGTATACAATTCATTCTCCAACGTGGTCCTAAGGTCTGCGAGCTCTTCAATGAGGCTGATCATCTTAAGGACGTGGTCCCCTATAGATGACCCACCAGCCAACCTCGCTTGAAAATGTTTCTTCGAGGTCTCATATCTTCTGATACGGGATTGCTCGCCATATAAATCCTTGGTATGGAGGAAGACGGAAGCTAGGTCCATCTTCTCGTGCCGCCTCTAGTGTTCATTATCCATGGAGGCCTGCACGAGTCACTTGGTTTTCGCATAGTCAATATCCCAAGTCTTACGGACCTCAATGTCCGCGACTATGGAATCTGGACTTAGGACGCCGGGGGCTTTAGTAGTAAAGAGGTAGCCTAAATTATTATAAGTAATGTCCATCTGGACATTACTTAGACAATATTTATAGTTCGACCCCGTTAATATGTTTTTATCTAATAGTAATTTAAGCCTAGTCATCTTGGTCTATGCAATTAGGGGAGAGAGAAGAAACACTTAGCATAGACGGTCTTACAAATTTAGATTGGTTTTTAGTTTATCTAAACAGAATGGCTTCCACTGTTTCCTCGAATTCTCCTTCAAACCATAAAAGAAGAATTAGTCGGGATCAATCGCACCCTACAATTCTTTATTTAACCTTCGTCCAGGCGAGTGTCGGTACTTTGAGGGAAGTTTTACATTGCTTTCATGATGTTCCTTAATTAAATAACCTTTTTTCCCTGGAGGCGTTTCCCCGCTTACACCTTTCTAAAGATCTACCGGGTTTTAACATTGATTGTAAAGTGAAAAAATCTCCCGAAGAGTAATAGTAATTACTCACGGTGGGATCGGGATCTAACTATCATTGTGTGATAATTTTGAAAAAATCCTACCAAAATCATCGCACTCCCGAAGGTATGTAAAACTAACAAGTTTCCTTTTCTTTTGAAACTCCCAATGTGGTTTTTGCCCTAAGCGCTTATGACCTTGACAAAGGCCAAAATATCATAAGTTGCAAGTCAAGTTCAACCCGTCATTAACTGGTTAACCTAGACCCATTCGTGCAAACCCTTGATGAAGGCCAAAATAGTTGTACGCTTGTCCTAAATTAACGCATCTATCTATGCTACAGATAAATATCCATTAGTTACCAATCACTATGCCTTGACGAAGGTCAAAATACATAGCTTGAATACAAGTGGATACCTATTTGAAATGATGGAGGGCTACGGCTTGTTTTGGAAAAAACCATGAACGTAATGAACTTGATATAGTCGAAGGAACCAAATAGCTTTTAAAAGGAGTGGTTTAGGCTCCGCATTTAAAAGTTGTTTTTAAAGAAAACCGAGTGGTTTTTAAATTGTTCCAACGACATTAAACTTTTGGTTTGTTTCATTGCATTAATTAGAATTAATGCAGTCCCATCAATTAACCCTATCATTACAGAAGAAAAGAAAATAGAAAGTACGCTTATGCCATCTGCATTCGCCATAAGGGCCCGGGTCTTCACCGTAAGGTTACTTAACTTACGACAGGGAAGGGACATGACTAGCGCAGATGCAAAACATAAGCAACATTTATTATATAATATATATATATATATATATAGCCATTCATCTCAAGCAATGATAAACATCACAGATCAGAGCAGAAGTAACACAACGCGGAAGCCGCGGCGAGGCAGAAGCGAAAACAAAAACTTTTTACGAGCACCAAACACCCATAACCCAAGAAATAAATCCAAAATCCTAAACTAGCAAACTAGAAATGCAAGGATGCAGAAATTACAACTTTCAACGCGTGTCCACTCAATTGTGGAAGACCCCTCCAAACTCGTAGCCGCCTGGATCGTTCTTGAAAGTCGACCACTCTCGCCAAACAAGATCCACCCGAGAGAAACCGGAAGAGGCTCTGACCGACGATCCAAACTTGCTAAGGATGGATGGTGGATGATGTAGGAACTTTTCACTAAACTTTTCTCTCTAAATCATGCTCAAAAGGGAGCAAGAAGAAGAAGGAGAAGAGGTGAGGAGAGAATGGAAAAACTCTCCATGAAGCATGAAGCAACTCACATGAAAATCATTAAGTGTAGAAAGTGAATCATAATCATATGTTGAAAAATGAATGGCTTTGCATTTATTAACCATGGTTTAATAGTGAACCCAAATCATTTCAACATTAAATGCCAAGACATCTCATCTACAAGCACAACCATGCTTCATGCCACCTCCTTTCCACCTCATTTTCATTTATTTTCTAAATAGATAAATAAATATGAGGTGTCCTACTTCTAGAAGCATTCTCGTATAAATACGGAATACTTCACCTGGTATATGTATCGCTACATATACGCGTATCCGTATAAAAATACGGATATCACCAAAGAGAGAAAATGAATAGTGAACAATACTACTAAAATATATGTATTAAAATACATATATAAATTATTAAATCAAAACCTGATTTAATAATCCGGTTTAATCCTATGCCGGCTAGTATTATCAACCGTTCGATTAATGTCCGTGTATCCTGTACACGTATTTAATCGGACCCCTGGATGTACCAGCGTACGGCTCCTCAGGACCGGGAAAACCCTATGTGTGGGATTCTAAATACTCAAAAATACGCTGGCAGTAGATTTAACCACAAGCACGTCAGCGACACTAGCTGTACGTAATGGCTACCCAGCTACTTACCAAAGGGGGGTCGACAATTAAGTACGTCCTTACCCTATTGAGCCTGAATGTGACAATCTTCGTACAGTTCGGTCTTTTCGTCAAAGAGTATCGCATATGGTTTCTTGGGGTTGGATAACGTCAGACCCTTACTAAGCTGATAAGTCATGTTTAAGTCAAGTTCATCACCAACATAGATACTATTGATCAACTATCAGTAAATCTCATCCACCGTGGCCACGGATTTCTAGTGATAGCCAACTGAACACAGCTTCGGCATCGACTCCTAATAACAGGAGAGACGAATCCCTAACAATCGACCACTGCCTCCATGTGGCTCTGGACTGTACCCAACTAAAACCTTTCTGTACAAGTACTTTGAGCCGTGGTAGTATAGTAATCAAAATACAGTGGGAACTCACACGAGATAAATGACAATTTCAGGTCAAAGGACTAACCTGTACCCATGCCACCTGAGAAATTCCATCTGATGATTGATATAATACCATCTATAAGTTCTCGGCGAGTCCGTCCGGTGTACTTGTTCATCACAGAAAACCGCATTTTAATTCCACTCATTCGTTATCTATTTTTGTATATATCGATACTATTAACCAGTGTCTGCTCAGTAATTACAGATTACAGCTATTCATGATACAACACTGAAAACACACTCAATATCACGGATATAGCATTTGGGAGCCGACACTGCAATCGGAATAGAGAACCGATATCCAAAGGATTCTTTTTGCAATAAACAAGTGTGCACACAATTTTTGGTCCAATACAATGCATGTGCACTAGACCATGATGAGGTGGCTGCCTTGGCATAAGAGGAGCATCTATGGGTGTGATGTGCATTAAATGTGCATTGAATGCTAAAGATTATGATGTGATTTGAAGCATTTAGTTTTCCACCAAATCTCTGAAGACAAACCAGGTTTATATAAGCAAATCAAGCAGCACCATTGGACTTGTAGAGAGATCACAAGACTGCAGAACCAATATGAGCTCCTACGCTTGGATTTGGACCGGCCACAACCCCCCAAATCCCGAGCTCGCTGGCCCCCCGCCTCATCATACATTGGAAAATTTGGAGCTAGTTGGAAACTAGCTACCGGGTCACTAGGTTGTATGAGGGCGGCCATGGACGCATTCAAATCAATCATCTATTGGTACGATGCTACCCAAAAGTCTTCCAACGACTGTTCTAGACTAGACATGGGTTGTGTAGGGGTTTCAGTAAAAGATTCAAAGTTATCTGGATATGTGAAACCCCCAAATGGCCGTGTAGAAGCAATGTGTAGGGAAGGTGCAACGGTTGGGTAGGATGGATAGGAATTGAATGGTTGGACAGGAGTAGGATCAACATTTGAATAAGAAGGTGAATGGAATTATTGATCCCAAGAATTGGAAGTGTTGAAAGGAGAGAAAGATCGGTTACGAGATTGTTCAATACGTTCAGCAATAGACATGGGTTTCGAAGTTACAACTGGACTCTCAAAAGGGGTATCAATGTAAGAAGGGGTGAATGTTTGAAACGGTTGATACGAAATGCATTGCGGAGTCTAATTGTTTATCCTAGACGCGTCTATCCGATCTCTCAATGAAATTTTGGGCATGGATGGATCGTTCGAGGTTCGGCCAAAATAGGAACCGTAAGAAGAAATTTCTGGTTGTGGGTACCAAATTTCGGCAAGAGTTTTTCAAAGTGGGGTACCCATGTTAGAAGAGTGAAAAGGTAGGGAAGGAAGGAAGTGGTTTTTTTTTATAATAAAAATGTTTGTTTTTGGAGTTTTGAAATTGTTTGTTTTTGAAAGAATACGGAATTATGGGACTAACTTTTTACAAGCACAATTACAATCACAATCACAATATGTACAAATAATACATAGATCTAGGGTCTTTAAAATCCAACTAAACCGCTCCAAGACTTCCAAGTGACAAGTTACAGGATAACCCTCGAATCGCTTCTTCACTGCCAATTGTGGCCAGGTAAGCACAAGTGAGGTAAGGAGGGTTCCGCTCACGAATCACCGTGAGACAGACTTTTTAAAATTACCTCCTCACTTGTCTAGCCTAGGCACCACAAAGTCAAGTTTAGATAAACGACCGATTCCCCGCAACCTTCACTTGTCCTAATTGAGCGCGACAAGTCCTTATAGGCTTGGTCTAGATATTTTTTATTAACTCAAGGTGATGCGTATGCAATTAGTGATTTGTGGGGTCTTAGGAAGGGTGATGAAATCCCTACCCAATCTGAATTGGTGTTATAGCCCCTTAATGTCCATATTATTATATGCAAAGCGTATAAACAAACAAAATCTAAAACAACAAAAAAAAAATTGGCGGCGGCGCAATCTGTGCAAAAAAACCTGCAGAAAATACAATTCAGTGGAGTTCATAGAGGAGATAAAAGGAAAGAGAAAGGGTGAAAAAAATTGGGGCTCAGAAGCCTCAATAGAACCGCGGAACCGCCGCCAAATCTAAGCTTTGATCGCGGTTCCGCGGTCAAACTATGGAGTTGGCGCTTCGTTTTTGGTCACTGCACTCCCTTTATTCTCTAATCCAAAATAAAATGCTTTGTTTTCTTATTTGATTACTGTACTTGCTCCAGATACCCTGCACACTTGCACACAAAAAAAAATCAAAAATAACAAAAAGATTTTTACTATATTATATATATATATACACACAAAAAAAAAAGAATATTAACCCGAATAACTAGAAGAAAATACGTTACCGTCTCCCCGGCAATGGCGCCATTTGTTTCTTCGATATTTTGCGTGCTTAGTTTTAATTACCGCAATCAAGAAGGTTTCGCTTGGTAGCTAGCCAGTTGAGTATGGGTCGGTCCATGGAGAGATGTAAATCTTTTTCTTAGTGTTTTAACGAATTAAATCTAATTTGTCCAGGTTTGTTTAGTTTCACTAGGTGCTAAAATATGTATAAAGAGAGCTTGTTAGGGTTAGGATTAGGTTAGTTTGAGTTAGGAATCGCTCACTTCTTTCGTTGCCACTCTTAATATCGGTGTTACGGTAATCGGCAACAACGGGGATTAGCACGACTAGGAAGGAAACTTGCGAGTATAAGCTAGGCTTTCCAACGCTTAGTTCCTTCCTTTTGGTCCTTGTCCGTACGTTCTTGGCGCTTAGCCTTAACCTCTAGTTAATTTAACCACAACCGGTCTCACTAGGGTATCACCGCTATCATGTAGGATAGGGTGCCGTAGGCAGCAGACTGTGGTTCAATTAACAGGAATCCGAATCAAAATGTTGGGCAAAGAAAAGAGTGAGAGAGATTTCCTTCTCTCAAACTTTTCTTGTCCTACCCTAACAAGTGAGAAACTACTCACCCATTAAAAAGAAAAAGAAAATAAAACAAGAAGGAAGGTAGAAAGAAATGAGTTTAGAAGATCACAACTAGATATTTGAGACCTCATCTTGGAAAGGATCATATTTAAGCAACATTGTTATAAGGATAAAGGAAAAGTGAAAAAATAAAGAAAGCAAGCAAACAAATAACAACAACTAGTTAACAACAAATAATAAAAGTTAAACTAGAATTAAAATTAAAAGGCAAGAATTAAAAGATACAAAATAACAATCCATCATCTTCATTTCATCATCCACTCAATACTCTCACTATATTTTAATGGAGGAATACATGAAGAAGAAGAAGAAGAACTAGAACTAAACTAAATCCTAACAAAAAGAAGCATCCTAACTTGGCACAAAACTGGGCTATTTATAGGCTGAGTGCCGAAACCCTAGTGATAAATTCTGATCCCAAATACAATGACAAAACTACCCCCAAAATCTGGTCAGAAGATGACACGAAACCGCGGCGGAACCGCTGCAAAAACCTACATTTGGCGGCGGTTCCACCGCGGTTTTGTGGAATTGGGGTCGCATATTTTCAGGGATTTCTTCTGTTGCTATCTTCTGTTGTTCTACATGTCCTAAATTGCAAATTTCTTCAACAATTTCTTCAGATCTGCAACAGTCCAAAATGGCTTCAAAAATAATTCTTTTGATCTTATCCCTCTCAAGCTCCGTGCACCCATTGATTCTTGTGCTGCCCCCCTCGTGCTCCGTGCTTGTCCGAGACACGAATGACCACTGTCATTTGTCTTATCTCTGGAACTGGTACGCGGCACTGGACGGATACGGATGACCGAAACCCGGCTTTTATATGTTGGCAACAGATGTCCTGGATTTTGGCGTAACAGTGGAGATTTTGTATCATATGCGTTATTTTGGACTAGGAACCTGTACCTGTAAATAGATAGCAAACCCGGATTAAAAGTACATGCCTATAAACAAACGCACATAAGAATGGGCGGTATTAAATGCAGTATTCTATTATAAACAACTTGTTCATACAAAAACGACGCACGAATGTGTCCAAAACTGTCTTCTTGGCCGCCGCTTTGAGCGATGTCTTGTCCAAATCCATTCCAGTAAAATATAAGGACCCTGGCTGTCTGACTATTTCTTGCACTATCAGGGACAAGCAAATCAATCGTGGCTTGTTAGACTTAGGGGAAAGCGTGAACCTCCTCCCCTACTCAGTTTACAAACAACTGGGATTGGGAGAACTCAAGCCAACCAGAGTGACTCTGCAACTGGCAGATCGATCAACTAAAGTACCGAGAGGAGAAATCGATGATGTTCTAATCAAGGTCGGGGAATTCATATTCCCTATAGATTTCATTGTGTTGGAGACTGAGCCCGTCACCAATCCCAGCGGTCAAATTCCAGTCATTCTGGGGCGGCCTTTCCTAGCCACATCCAACGCGTTGATCAATTTTCGTAATGAATCCATGAAACTCTCATTTGGAAACATGACAGTTGACCTCAACATATTCACGCTAGAAAACCAAGCAAGCGAGAAACATGACGACACTTTTAAAGTCAACGCTGTATACGATATGTCAGAGGAGGGGACATTTGACTTCAAAAATGAGTGTCTTGAAGAAACATTTGAAGAAATGTTTTCTGAGGAGATTCTTTTCCTTGCGAAGCTAAGTCCTGAACAAGCTTCCTACGCACACTGGGGGCCCCAATTTGAACCACTTCGTAACGAACCGGCCCCTGAAGTGTGACCATCTGTGGAGGAGCCACCAAAACTCGACCTCAAAGTTCTTCCTGACCACCTTAAGTATGCATACTTGGGAAATAATGAAACTCTTCCAGTTATAATCGCAACCGACCTTGCGCCTGAGCAAGAATTGGCCCTCATGGACGTTCTGAGAAAGAACATGGAAGCGATTGGGTGGTCAATGGCTGATATCAAAGGAAACATCCCTGCTATCTTCCAGCACAGAATCCATATGACTGATAATTCCAAACCCTTCAAGGACCCTCAACACCGGCTTAACCCGGTGATGAAAGAAGCGGTACGAAATGAAATATTGAAGTGTCTGGAAAATGGGATCATCTATCCCATATCTGATAGCAAATGAGTAAGCCCCATTCACGTGGTACCAAAGAAATCGGGACTCACTGTAATCTCGAATGAAGAAAACGAGCTAATCCCAACCTGCACACAAACATGATGGAGAGTTTGTATTGATTACAGAAAATCCAACACAGCCACTCACAGGGATCATTTCTCGCCGCCCTTCATTGATCAAATGCTTGAACGCCTAGCCGGACATGCTTACTATTGTTTCTTAGATGGGTATTCTAGCTACAATCAAATCCCGATTGATCCAGAAGCTCAGGACAAAACAACCTTTACTTGTCCTTTTGGTATCTTCGCCTACCGTCGCATACCCTTTGGGCTGTATAATACACCTGCAACATTTCAGCGGTGCATGATGAGCATCTTTTTTGATATGGTAGAGCAATTCTTAGAAGTTTTCATGGATGATTTCTCCGTCTTTGGAGATTCATTTTCGGAATGTTTGAGGCATCTTGAGTTAGTCACGTTACGATGTAAAGAAAAACACCTCACACTCAACCGGGAAAAGTGTCATTTCATGGTCAAATAAGGTATCGTGTTAGGCCATATCATTTCTGAAAAAGGAATTGAAGTCGATAAGGCAAAAATCGACGTCATTTCAATCCTCCCACCGCCAAGGACTGTTCGTGATATTAGGGCGTTCATAGGCCGCGCCGGTTTTTACAAGCATTTCATCAAGGATTTTAGCAAACTGGCTAGACCCTTGACTTCTTTGCTGGCTAAAGCGACTCCCTTTGATTTCAATTCTGAATGCCTTCATACGTTCAAGCTTCTGAAATCAGAACTCACATCTGCTCCGATTTTAAGTGCACCAGACTGGAGTGAACCTTTTGAGCTAATGTGCGACGCTTCTGACTTTGCGATAGGTGCTGTCTTAGGACAGCGATTTGAAAAGAAGCCACATGTTATCCATTATGCGAGCAGGACATTAAATGATGCACAGCTAAATTACACCACCACAGAAAAAGAATTCTTAGCTGTTGTGTACGCGCTTGAGAAATTCCGTCCTTACTTGATCGGAACCCACGTTACGATTTACACTGATCATTCTGCACTTAAGCACCTCTTTGCAAAAAAGGATGCCAAGGCCAGATTGATACGTTGGATTCTCCTTCTTTAAGAATTTGACTTAACCATCAAAGATAAGAAGGGAACTGACAAAGTTGTTGCTGATCATTTGTCTCCTTACCTAATACACCAACTGAGGAAATTCCAATCAACGAGCAGTTCCCTGACGAACAACTTCTCTCTGTATCGATCGAACCCTGGTTCGCGGATATTATCAACTTTCTTGTAACCGAAGAAACACCTTCCTTTTGGTCTAATCAGGACAAGTAAAATTTTTCTTCCAAGTCAAATTCTTTTATTGGGATGAACCATACTTATTCAAGTACTGTCCTGATCAGATTATTAGAAGGTGCATCTCTAACTCTGAAACGAGAAGTGTTCTATCCTTCTGTCATGATTAAGCTTGTGGGGGCCATTTTGAACCCAGAAAGATGGCTGAAAAGGTTTTGCAAAGCGGCTTCTACTGGCCGACGCATTTTAAGGATGCTTTTGAATATTGCAAAATCCATGGCTGCTGCCAACACATGGGAAAGATTGGAAAACGAAATCAGATGCCCCTACAATCTATCCTGATTATAGAAATTTTTGACGTCGGGGTATCGATTTCATGGGGCCATTCCCAAACTCTTTTGGGAATTTGTACATTTTGCTGGCTGTGGATTATGTGTCAAAATGGGTGGAGGCTATTCCTTGTCGAACCAACGATAACAAGGTTGTCGTAAAATTTTTAAAAGATAATATCTTTTCTCGGTTCGGTACGCCTCGCACCACCATCAGTGATAATGGATCGCATTTTTGCAACCGATCTTTTCGAAGCACTGATGAAGAAGTACTCCATCAACCACAGATTGTCAACACCCTACCATCTTCAGACTTGCGGTCAGGTTGAAGTCTCCAATAGACAGATTAAACAGATTCTGGAAAAGACTGTCAGCTACCACCGCAAGGATTGGTCATTGAAGTTAAATGACGTGCTTTGGGCATTTCGCACTGCCTTTAAAACAAATCTAGGTATGTCCCCATACCGACTCATCTTTGGAAAAGCGTGTAATTTGCCTATTGAATTGGAACACCGCACGTTCTGGGCAATCAAACAGCTCAATATCGACTCAGAAAAGGCCGGTGAGACTCGAAAACTTCAACTGAATGAGCTTGATGAGAGACGCAATGACGAGTATGAGAACGCCAAACTGTACAAAGAAAAAACAAAAGTCATTAATGATAAGGCGATTCTCCGAAAAACATTCACCGTAGGACAAAAGGTTTTGCTTTACGACTCCAGATTTCATCTGTTCCCTGGAAAATTGAAGTCACGTTGGACAGGCCCATTTATTGTGCGCACCATCTTTCTGCACGGTGCAGTCAACATTGAAATCAGCACTCGGGTAATACTTTCAAGGTCAATGGCCAACGTCTAAAGCCATTCTTTGAATTACCTGCGGAAACAGGGAGCTCAAGTTTTTACATGAGCCACATTATCTTGATTGAAACACTTCCCCTAAAAACTTGTATATACATTTTGGCTTTTCTTTTTGTACTCATTGTTTATTATTTTTACCCCTTAACTATTTTTGGCTCTTGTTATATAGCATGACAATGAGAAAACTGTCAAGTTTAACTTTGGGGGTATATTTTTGCTCGGTAAGTTTTCTACCTTCACATTCATGTGTATATTGTTGCATTTGCACACTTAATTAAAACACACAAAAATCGAAAGAAAATTCAAAAATATAAAAACTTTGTCATCAAATTAGCTAATAGGATAACTTAGATTTTTTCTGAAACTTTAGTTGATACTTTAGAAATAACTAAATCTTAGACCGAGAAGTTGAAAACCCTAAAAATAACCCTCTTTCTGTTTAACCTTGGTAAATATACATTCTTGCAATTTTGTAAAGATGTAGGTAATCTTGTGTTCAGTTCTTGAGTTAAGTCGAGATGAAGGAAAAGTATTGAAAACTTTATTGAAAGATAAATCTGAAAAAATAGTTCCTATTCTTGAGTCCAAATTCAGAAAATATATACCCTACAAACTGCACTTACATGCACCTTGAAACTTGGGATAGTAGAGGATACCTAGAAATACTCTTACTTGAAAGCCTAGTATGAAAGAAAAAATGGTATTTAAAGCTAAACACCAAAAGAGCATCTTTGAAAAATATATCCGGTCTTGAAAAGAAAAAGAAAAACAGAAAAAGAAAAGGAAAAAAAAGAATAAAGTCAAGACCTGGAAATTGCTATTTACGGTTTAAGCTTACACATTCAGTAATCGACTGTTAGTGCCTCAAGAAGATTAATAATCTCATGAAAGATGTGTGAGCAACAACGTTCATCCTTACCAAAATGAAGTAGTATTAGGTATTAGGGTAAGTGTACTATAGCTTGAATTGAATTCTTAAGTGTAGGGGTGAAAATTTACACACACATAGGGATATACAATCTACATTTGGAGGAAAAATAGGAATAAAGAATTGGACTTATGTTTTCCGTTAAGGTGATAAAATTCCGGATTGGAGACTGTGCTTTAGAAGCAAAACTCAAGAGAGACAAAGATCTTTCTTAAACTATGAAACGTATAGAATAAGAGATTGAATAAATAGGAGGCGTGAAACATAAGGGTTGAAAACTTCTAATTTAGGATAATAGAATTTCTAATGTAGATACTAAACTGTAGGAGTAAAAGTCGATGTTAACTTATGAAACTAACTTGACGAGATTTTATGGGTAGTATCCGCTGAAAACCCTTAGGAGATTACACTCCTCCTACTAGGGATACCTAAAGGTTTAACGGCTTTTTGCACATGCTCAGTGCAATCGCGTTCCCTGTGAAAGTGAGGCTAGGAATTTTTTGTTTTGCTCGGGACGAGCAAAAGATAAGTTTGGGGGTATTTGTTCATCACAGAAAACTGCATTTTAATACCACTCATTCGTTATCTATTTTTGTATATATCGGTACTATTAACCGGTGTCTGCTCAGTAATTACAGATTACAGGTATTTATGATACAACACTAAAAACACACTCAATATCACGGATATAGCATTTAGGAGCCGACACTGCAATCGGAACAGAGAACCAATATCCAAAGAATTCTTTTTGCAATAAATAAGTGTGCACACAATTTTTGGTCCAACACAATACATGTGCACTAGACCATGATGGGGTGGCTGCCTTGGTACAAGAGGAGCATCTATTAGTGTGATGTGCATTAAATATGCATTGAATGCTAAAGATTATGATGTGATTTGAAGCATCTAGTTTCCCTCCAAATCTTTGAAGCCAAACCCGGTTTATATAAGCAAATCAAGCAGCACCATTGGACTTGTAGAGAGATCACAAGACTACATAACCAATACGAGCCCCTACGCTCGGATTTGGACCGGCCACAACCCCCTAAATCCCGAGCTCGCCGGCCTCCCTTTGCTCAATTGTCCCCATCTTTTCTCTGGGCCCTCCTTGCTGCCACATCATCTCGTTTTTAATGTTTGTTTATTTTTGTTTTGAGCCTATAAATACCAGACATTTGGGCAAGTTAGAGGGCACTACTTCTTTTGTGAGAGAAAGGTTTGTAAACATTGTAACTAGTGATCTTGTAGCTCTAGTGTGAATTCCTTGCCTTCCTTTAGTCTTGCAACCTCTTTTCTTGAGCTTGCAAGATTAGATTTCGATATTTGAATTACTTATTTGCACTTGGAACCATTGTAATCAAGCTTCATTTATATCAAAGTTGTTCTTGTATATCTTCTCTTTTGCATCTTTTCTTTTTGTTGTTATTTCAAATTATGATGTGTGAGTAGTTGTTCTTGGGCTATGGTGAGATAGGTTGTGGAATGACTTTGCATCCAAGCCCTCCCTTTTGATTCTTGCATTTTACACTTCTTTTTTTAATTATGCAATTTTATTATGTTTTGCTTGATAGGATATATCGTTTTGAATGTTTGCAAATCAATTTTTAACATATATCATATTCCTTCTTTACATTTTTTTGTTGCTATATTATGATTTGAAGTTGAAATGAATACGGAATTATGTTAAGTGTTACAATTAGCTAGTGTCACGACCCGCAGGGTACGGAACGTGACTGGCACTTAAGTTTACGAAACGTCTAAAGGCGTCCGTAAAATAAGTAAGCCAAAGCCCAGAAAACAAACCCAATGAAGCAAAGGAGTGAAGAAAACCCAATCAATTGAAAGCGAGTTATCAAATAAGTCATGTAAAACACTTTTTTAAAAACAGTACAAATTTTTCCCGAAAATTTCGGCAGAGTCTCCTTTGTAAAAACTGACCCCCAAAAATGGGTACAACAAATATATACATGAATCCACAAAATAGGGCATCCCCAAGCGGGAGCTAGCTCTTCGCCATACGGCGGTCACAAATCCCACACAATGTAAATGACAACAAGCATAATAAAGCATAATGAAGCATAAGGAAGCATGAAAAAGTAGCATGTCGGCTCAAGTGAGCTCGACCCAAATACAGTATAAAGTCCACAAACCTCACAGTCTCATCTCTAGGTCAATATACAAATATCTGGTAGAACAGTAGATGGAGTACACTAGATACAAGAATATACAAGGTGGTACAAAAAAATAACATAACCCACCTATGAGCAAATCTCGAGCTCAGGCAAAAGAGGTAAAAGACAAGTGCGCCCGCCGCTACTGAACTGACGGAGCGGACCTGCAAAAGACTGTGGCACAACGGGGGTGAGTTGCCAACTCGTGAGTAATAAATAACATCTACAAAGGCTATCGTATGCATGCACACAAGCATCCTAGCATCTAAAATACAGGTATGACTGGATGCACTAGCAGGTGTGTATATAACATCAGTGTACTAATATGCATGCAACATGAAAATCTAAGGTCTCAATAGGTATATATAAGAAATATTTTATCTCTTTTTGTTTTTGAAACTCTTTTAGAATGCCAGCATAATGTCAATGAATCGACGAAAATCGGTGTCCAGCAACGACACCCAAAAGCTGTCTCAAATCTCATAAATGTATCTCTGGCCTCAGCCGTCCGGCTGACCCATCTCAAATATCAATATCTCATCATCTAGCGGCCACGGTCGGTATCCTCTGGATATCCGCCGTCCCAAACAGTCACCGGTAGGTAATCCGTCCCCTGCCAGGCTCAACGTCATCACCACATTCCTCTTGCCCCGGGGTACCTTACCGGGCCCACCATGTACCCGTGCCGGTTCCTCCACTCCTCGACACGGATTTCCAAAGCCACAGCAAACTCATGGTGGACGACACTTACATCACTAGAAAACCGCAATTTACATGTTTTAAAAATATCATAAGTTTGGAAATTTTGCGGCTTTCCCCCGAAATCCAGCAATATCATAAAATCTCAAGAAATCCTCATAAGTGCATATATCAGTGATAATGAATGCATATGATATCAATAATCATGTTGCGATGTGTGATTAATGGATTAAGCATGAACAATTAATATGATGAAGTACATGCACATGAATAGCAATTCTACGGTTTCATTTTAAGGAATTAAAGGCAATAGCACCAGTTTAAGTATCAATTAGTAGAAGTTTTAAATTTAAATGTTATCTAGTGTGGTGGCATGGCAATTACCAGGGTGTGTGTGTAAACATGAATAGTGCTCGTGCTGCATATAAAAACCTGGTAATGGTGCATGTGTCCTACAATTGAGTTTGCGTATATGGGTATAACCTATCGATCTAATTGCAGCAATTATCATGCCAGTATTATTATTCTAATGTCACAAGTGATTATCCAATTTACTGTTTTCCAGTTTACTAAATCTATCGGGCGACTTGCGCCACCCAGACGATCATCCCCCGTAGATGTTAAATCTACTCACCGGGATTCCTGGCTAGCTGTGTCCGATCACCGCCTTTCCCTTTCGCGCCGCGTCAGACGTCTCCGCGACCGAACCTGTAATTTATATCAAATATAAGGTTACATATCAAGAACGACGCAAAACCCCAACGAAACTACTAAAGTTCTCTAGCTGGGTACAACGTGCACAAAGTGCGCGGACACACGCGAAAATCGCAAAAACTGCCGAAAAACGCCGATTTGGGTCACCCGGCAAAACTAAAACCCGACTACCCAAAAACCGCACTCACGCATCCTAAAAGTCGTAGGACAAGCCAACAAAATCATCAAGATACCACAATTAACTCATCACATAACTTCTATAAAAATCTAGTAAGCAGAAATTGCAATTTGATGCAAACATCGACAATATAGCGACAAAGTCAACCCACCCAACGCCAACATTCCAAACTAACCAAAAAGTTAGCCAATACACCAATGCTAAACCATTAACTAAGCTTAAAAAACCTAATTTACATAACAAAACCTTCTCTTGATTTTTATAAATAGCAAACATAACTCAAACTATATAAGAAATCCTTACTTTAACACTAAAATTTAGCCTAATAAGCAAATTAACCACTTAGCTTAAGGTTAGCAAAACACTAGATAGCAAATTAGGTTTAGTCAACACAAATTAGGTTTAATCAACTCACTAATCAAGCTTCAAATATCATTTTCCATACATAACCCTCTCTTGAAAAACCTTAAAACAACAACTTTACACTAAAATCAACTTCTAAAATTACCTAAATTAGTATAATTAAAGACTACTAATTAAGATAACCATATAGATTAGTTTACTAACAACTAGATTAACAAAATAACAACTTAATTAATTATCATGGTTCAAAACCTAGTTAGAATTTTCAAACAAAAATCTAAGAAAACTAGATTAACTACACTAAACTAACACTAAACCATAACACATAAGCACTTAAACAAGGAATTTAACAAGATGGAATTTATACCTCTTGATCAATAGATCAAGCAAGAAAGTTTCCTCCAAATGATGGCCTCAAACACCAAGATCCAAGCAAGAATGGCTAAGGAAAATGATAGCATAAGGAAATTGTTTGGATTTTTGGAATTAATTCATGGATTTTGATGCATTTCCTTGAAGGAAATTGAAGAAAAATGCAAAGAAAAGAGATGAGAAAGAGGGGTGCAGGTTTCGGCCAGGTTGGAGGTATGGGGGAGGGTGTGGGGTGAGTGGGAAGGTCAAGGGTCAAGTTTTAAAGTCAATGTATCATACATTTATCCAATATATTAAAATAAATACCATAAACTATCAATTAACTCAAGAACAACTCAAGAAAGAGAGAGGTCAGAATTTTCTGGTCTTGGCCAAGGATTGGGCTGTTCTTGGGCTGAGGAAAAAGATAGAGGGGTTTTACAAAAGAAATTTTATGCAAAAAGGCCCCCTACAACTCAAAAATTGCAAGTTTTAGCCCAAAATTCAATAATTTCGTTTCAATTTATAAAAATTGGTTAAAAATCAAAATAAATTACTAAAAATTCATGTTATCACTAGAATATAATTATCATAATTTTTGAGATTAAAATTAGCCCGGAAAAATTTGTATTTATCGCTTATTTAAAGTATTTTCTTACCGGCTTAAAATAATATAAAAAAATTGAAAAATAGGGAAAAATTTTTAAATGACCAAAATTTCATAATTAACTCATTAGTCACTAAAAACAAGTAATTACCTATCCATTTTAAGTATAATTAGCCCTAAACTGCAAAATATCGAGAAAGACGGTTTTCGGAAAAATACCGAATTTTCACCGAATTTCAGGAAAACACCAAAACGACTTTTCAAGACGCTACAATCTTCCCCCCTTAAAGAAATTCGGTCCCCGAATTTAAAAATATAGCTACGCGTACCTTCGAAGAGATGGGGATACTTCTTCCTCATCTCGCCCTCGGTCTCCCAGGTAACCTCCTCGCTGCTCGGGCTACGCCAAAGGACCTTGACGGTTGGTATAATCTTCGACCTCAACTTCTTCACCTGCCGATCCAAGATGGCCACCGGCTGCTCTGCAAAAGAAAGGTCGCGCTCTAGCTGGACTGTCGGGTGCTGAATCGCATGCGAAGAGTCGTGAAGGTACTTGCGGAGCATCGAAACATGGAAGACGGGGTGAACATCGGGAAAGCTGGGTGGAAGAGCCAAACGATATGCAACAGCGCCGACACGCTCGAGGATCTCGAAGGGACCTACGAATCTAGGGCTAAGCTTCCCCTTTCGCCCAAAACGCATCACGCCCTTCATCGGTGAGACCTTCAGAAAAACATGGTCGCCAACTGCGAACTCTAATCTGCGACGGCGCCTGTCTGCATACGATTTCTGCCTGCTCTGAGCCGCTCTCATCCGGTCTCGGATCAACTGTATCTTCGCTGTCGTCTCCTCAACAAGCTGCGGCCCCAAAATGCTGCTCTCGCTGAGCTCTGTCCAACAAACGGGCGATCTGCATCTCCTCCCATACAATGCCTCGAAAGGTGCCATCTGAATAGTATCCTGGAAGCTGTTGTTGTAGGAGAACTCCACTAGAGGTAAATGACGATCCCAGCTACCACCAAAGTCTAAAACGCACGCTCTGAGCATGTCCTCGAGAGTCTGAATGGTCCGCTCTGACTGTCCATCTGTCTGCGGATGAAACGCTGTGCTGAAGCTCAAACGAGTGCCCAAAGCCTCCTGAAGTCTCTGCCAAAGTCGGCTGGTGAACTGAGTGCCTCGATCTGACACGATACAAGTCGGTACGCCATGTAGTCGCACGATCTCGTCAATATAGAGCTGAGCATACTGAGCGAAGCTGAAAGTCGTCTTCACTGGCAGGAAGTGAGCCGCTTTCGTCAATCTATCCACGATCACCCAGATGGAGTCGTACCCTCGACTGGTCCTGGGTAGACCCACAACGAAGTCCATCGAAATCTGCTCCCATTTCCACTCCGGAATGGGTAACGGCTGTAGCTCTCCTGCGGGCCTCTGGTGTTCGGCCTTGACTTGCTGACAAGTCAGGCATCTCGAAACGAACTCCGCAATGTCCCTCTTCATCCCGTCCCACCAGTAGGTCTCTCTCATATCATGGTACATCTTGGTGGAACCGGGGTGGACACTATACACTGATCGGTGTGCCTCCTCAAGAATGTCGCGCCGTAATCCATCGGCATCTGGTACGCACAGTCTAGATCCATATCGTAAAATCCCCTGATCGTCAACCATGAACTCGGAAAATCTGCCCTGTCCCATCTGTGCCATGATCTCTGAGCAACGGTCGTCACTACGCTGTGCCTCATATATACGGTCAAGCAACTGTGGGCGCGCACGAACATGCGCGAGCTGTCCCCCTGTCTGAGTGAACTCGAACTCAACTCGGCTGTCGCATAACATCTGCCAATCTGCTGACGACTGCCTCTGCACTGCGCGCAAAAAGGATAGACTACCCCCGGGCCTCCTACTCAACGCATCTGCCACCACATTCGCCTTGCCGGGGTGATATAAGATCTCGCAGTCGTAGTCTTTCACCAACTCCATCCAACGACGCTGTCTGAGGTTCAGGTCTCGCTGCTGAAATATGTACTTTAAGCTCTTGTGATCGGTGAATATCTGACACGACTCGCCGTAAAGGTAATGTCGCCAAATCTTCAGTGCAAAGACCACTGCAGCCATCTCCAAATCATGAGTGGGGTAGTTCTGTTCATGCTTCTTCAACTGCCGAGAAGCATACGCGATCACCCGGCCATGCTGCATCAAAACGCATCCTAATCCCACTCGCGAAGCATCACAGTAGACAACAAATCCGCCTGATCCCGAAGGTAAAGATAATACCGGCGCCGTAGTCAAACATGTCCGCAGCTGCTGAAAACTGCGCTCGCACTCCTCCGTCCAGACGAAAGGAACTCCCTTCCGGGTCAAACCGGTCAACGGTGCAGCTATACGGGAGAAGTCCTGAACAAAACGCCTGTAGTAGCCCGCCAAGCCTAGAAAACTACGGATCTCGGTAACCGATGTAGGTCGGGGCCACTGCTGAACGGCCTCAATCTTCTTCGGGTCCACACAAATGCCGTCTCTCGTAACCACGTGACCCAAGAATCCGACGCTGTCCAGCCAGAAAGCACACTTGGAGAACTTTGCGAACAGCTGATGCTCCCTCAGAGTCTGTAACGTAATCCGCAAGTGCTGCTCGTACTCCTCTCTGCTCCGGGAGTACACCAAGATATCGTCGATAAACACGATGATGAACAAGTCAAGATACGGCCTGAATGTACGGTTCATCAAATCCATGAATGCTGCTGGGGCGTTGGTGAGTCCGAACGACATCACCAAAAACTCGTAGTGGCCGTAGCGCGTGCGGAAAGCTGTCCTCGGTATATCCTCCTGTCGAACTCGCAGCTGATGGTATCCTGATCGCAAATCGATCCTCGAAAAATACCCCGCACCCTGAAGCTGGTCGAACAAATCATCAATGCGCGGCAACGGATATCTGTTCCGAACGGTAACTTTGTTCAGCTGGCGGTAGTCGATACATAAGCGCAAACTTCCATCCTTCTTCTTGACAAACAGGACCGGAGCACCCCACGGAGAAACACTCGGTCGAATAAGCCCCTTATCCAACAAATCCTGCAACTGCTCCTTCAGCTCTCGAAGCTCTGCCGGGGCCATCCGATACGGTGGTATAGAAATAGGCCCCGAACCGGGAATCAAATCAATGCAGAACTCAACATCGCGCTCAGGCGGTAGCCCAGGTAGCTCATCAGGGAAAACATCAGGGAACTCACAAACTACCGGGACCTGGTCCAACGGAACCTCTGCAGCTCGAGTATCACAAATACACGCTAAGAATCCCTGACATCCCTTCCGCAAGAGCTGACCAGCGCGAAGAGAAGAAATTAAGCTGGGAAGGGCGACACTGCGGTCTCCCTGAATAACAAGGACTGGCTCTCCCGGAAAGCTAAATCTGACTGCCTTCTCACGGCAGTCCACCGAAGCATAACAAGTGGCTAGCCAATCCATGCCCAGAAGCACATCAAAGTCCAACGTATCGAGGAGTATCAAATCAACTGATGAATCCCTCTCCCCGATACGAACGGAACACAAACGAAATACAAAACGAGCGACAAACGACTCGCCTACCGGAGTAACAACAACAAGCGGCTGATCTAACGACGACGACTCACGGCCCAACATCGGTGCAAAGTGTGTAGATACGTACGAATGTGTGGAACCTGGGTCGAATAACACCCGTGCGTCGAAAGAACAAACTGGCAAAGTACCTGTCACAACGGCATTGGATGCCTGCGCATCCTGCGGTGTCAAAGCAAAAACTCGGGCCTGTCCTCCACCGATAGCGGGCTGACCTCGACCTCGGCCTCTGCCTCCTCGTCCTCTCTGAACAGGACCGCCGCGTCCACGGCCTCTCGGTGCACCTAACTGGCGTGGAGCATCGCCTGGGGTAGGAAGTAGGGCTCTCTGAGGAGGGGGTGGTGATGGTGGTAGAGTCACGTGCGGAACTGTCGCTGCTCCCTGTCGTCTCACCGGACAGTCTCTGACAAGATGATGCAGACTCCCGCACCCAAAACATCCTGGTGACGGCTGCTGCCTCTGGGGATAAGAACCATATAACTGTCCCCGCCCAAATCCTCTGCCAGGCCTATCTCTCGGAAGGAATCTGGCGCGCTGTCTCTGAGATGGTACATCGGTGCGCATCCTCTTCGGCCCAGAAACGGCCGGAGTCTGTGATATGCGTGCCTCCATCCGCAATGCTGTATCCATAGCAGCTGAATAAGTGTCGTAGTGCTGGGCGCCAATGGCAAGGTATAGCTGGGCATCAAGTCCCTGTACGAACCTCTTCACCATCTTCTCCTCGGTATCCACCAAATACTGAGCATATCGGGATAACTGTGTAAACTGGATATCATACTCAGACACCGTCATCCCAGGTGTCTTGACTAAGGCCTCGAAACTGCGAGCTCTGGCGTCACGAACGCTCTCTGGAAGGAAACGGGCTAGAAAGACCGCTGTAAACTCGGCCCATGTCATAGGCGGCAGATCTGCAGCTCGACCTCTCAAGACTGACTCCCACCATGTCTGCGCGAGACCCTCTAGCCGGAAACTGGCAAGCTCTACCCATCGATCATCCGAACATCTCAGCGAACGGCAGATCCTGGCTAAACTATCAAGGAACGTCTGTGGGTCCTCTGCTGCCTCGGTGCCGGTGAATACTGGAGGTCTCAGCCTCATGAAGTCCTGTAGTGAAACCGGAATGGACACGATGGTAGTAGTAGGAGCAGGTATCATGGTCGTCTGTGATGTAGTAGGTACGTCATCCTGCCTCGGTGTACGACTGGCTGCAACTAGGGATCCTACCATCTGACGCAGCTCCTGCATGCCTCCCATCATCTGTCGCAACTCCTCCATACCCGTCTCGAGCCTATCCATACGGCCTGGGGAAGGTGGATCGGTCTGTCCCTGCGGCGTAGGCATACCACCCTGCTCAGTCCTAGTCTCGGACGAGCCAGCTCGAATCTCGTCTCTGGCGGCAGCCCTCTGTGCCCTCGTAGCCTTCGGCGGCATAGTGGCTGTTACAAGAAAACGGATAGTAAGAACAGTGCAATAGGATCATAGGATACACGGAATTGAAGAAGGAATTTTTCAAGCAAGTATATCCTAAAGTCACTTAGGCGGAGTACCGTATCGTAAGTATGCCGCGGACATACGTACGCTACGTTACCCTGCTTAAGTCACTTACTCCATCTACCAAGGGTCATCCTACACTCAAAAAGGTAAACCTATCGCTCTGATACCAACTTTGTCACGACCCGCAGGGTACGGAACGTGACTGGCACTTAAGTTTACGAAACGTCTAAAGGCGTCCGTAAAATAAGTAAGCCAAAGCCCAGAAAACAAACCCAATGAAGCAAAGGAGTGAAGAAAACCCAATCAATTGAAAGCGAGTTATCAAATAAGTCATGTAAAACACTTTTTTAAAAACAGTACAAATTTTTCCCGAAAATTTCGGCAGAGTCTCCTTTGTAAAAACTGACCCCCAAAAATGGGTACAACAAATATATACATGAATCCACAAAATAGGGCATCCCCAAGCGGGAGCTAGCTCTTCGCCATACGGCGGTCACAAATCCCACACAATGTAAATGACAACAAGCATAATAAAGCATAATGAAGCATAAGGAAGCATGAAAAAGTAGCATGTCGGCTCAAGTGAGCTCGACCCAAATACAGTATAAAGTCCACAAACCTCACAGTCTCATCTCTAGGTCAATATACAAATATCTGGTAGAACAGTAGATGGAGTACACTAGATACAAGAATATACAAGGTGGTACAAAAAAATAACATAACCCACCTATGAGCAAATCTCGAGCTCAGGCAAAAGAGGTAAAAGACAAGTGCGCCCGCCGCTACTGAACTGACGGAGCGGACCTGCAAAAGACTGTGGCACAACGGGGGTGAGTTGCCAACTCGTGAGTAATAAATAACATCTACAAAGGCTATCGTATGCATGCACACAAGCATCCTAGCATCTAAAATACAGGTATGACTGGATGCACTAGCAGGTGTGTATATAACATCAGTGTACTAATATGCATGCAACATGAAAATCTAAGGTCTCAATAGGTATATATAAGAAATATTTTATCTCTTTTTGTTTTTGAAACTCTTTTAGAATGCCAGCATAATGTCAATGAATCGACGAAAATCGGTGTCCAGCAACGACACCCAAAAGCTGTCTCAAATCTCATAAATGTATCTCTGGCCTCAGCCGTCCGGCTGACCCATCTCAAATATCAATATCTCATCATCTAGCGGCCACGGTCGGTATCCTCTGGATATCCGCCGTCCCAAACAGTCACCGGTAGGTAATCCGTCCCCTGCCAGGCTCAACGTCATCACCACATTCCTCTTGCCCCGGGGTACCTTACCGGGCCCACCATGTACCCGTGCCGGTTCCTCCACTCCTCGACACGGATTTCCAAAGCCACAGCAAACTCATGGTGGACGACACTTACATCACTAGAAAACCGCAATTTACATGTTTTAAAAATATCATAAGTTTGGAAATTTTGCGGCTTTCCCCCGAAATCCAGCAATATCATAAAATCTCAAGAAATCCTCATAAGTGCATATATCAGTGATAATGAATGCATATGATATCAATAATCATGTTGCGATGTGTGATTAATGGATTAAGCATGAACAATTAATATGATGAAGTACATGCACATGAATAGCAATTCTACGGTTTCATTTTAAGGAATTAAAGGCAATAGCACCAGTTTAAGTATCAATTAGTAGAAGTTTTAAATTTAAATGTTATCTAGTGTGGTGGCATGGCAATTACCAGGGTGTGTGTGTAAACATGAATAGTGCTCGTGCTGCATATAAAAACCTGGTAATGGTGCATGTGTCCTACAATTGAGTTTGCGTATATGGGTATAACCTATCGATCTAATTGCAGCAATTATCATGCCAGTATTATTATTCTAATGTCACAAGTGATTATCCAATTTACTGTTTTCCAGTTTACTAAATCTATCGGGCGACTTGCGCCACCCAGACGATCATCCCCCGTAGATGTTAAATCTACTCACCGGGATTCCTGGCTAGCTGTGTCCGATCACCGCCTTTCCCTTTCGCGCCGCGTCAGACGTCTCCGCGACCGAACCTGTAATTTATATCAAATATAAGGTTACATATCAAGAACGACGCAAAACCCCAACGAAACTACTAAAGTTCTCTAGCTGGGTACAACGTGCACAAAGTGCGCGGACACACGCGAAAATCGCAAAAACTGCCGAAAAACGCCGATTTGGGTCACCCGGCAAAACTAAAACCCGACTACCCAAAAACCGCACTCACGCATCCTAAAAGTCGTAGGACAAGCCAACAAAATCATCAAGATACCACAATTAACTCATCACATAACTTCTATAAAAATCTAGTAAGCAGAAATTGCAATTTGATGCAAACATCGACAATATAGCGACAAAGTCAACCCACCCAACGCCAACATTCCAAACTAACCAAAAAGTTAGCCAATACACCAATGCTAAACCATTAACTAAGCTTAAAAAACCTAATTTACATAACAAAACCTTCTCTTGATTTTTATAAATAGCAAACATAACTCAAACTATATAAGAAATCCTTACTTTAACACTAAAATTTAGCCTAATAAGCAAATTAACCACTTAGCTTAAGGTTAGCAAAACACTAGATAGCAAATTAGGTTTAGTCAACACAAATTAGGTTTAATCAACTCACTAATCAAGCTTCAAATATCATTTTCCATACATAACCCTCTCTTGAAAAACCTTAAAACAACAACTTTACACTAAAATCAACTTCTAAAATTACCTAAATTAGTAT
The DNA here is from genome assembly GCA_030015575.1 of Agapanthus africanus. Classification (NCBI taxonomy): domain Eukaryota; kingdom Viridiplantae; phylum Streptophyta; class Magnoliopsida; order Asparagales; family Amaryllidaceae; genus Agapanthus; species Agapanthus africanus. Next base: position 99,083,793 of record CM057346.1, on the reverse strand, counting down.
AATTAAAGACTACTAATTAAGATAACCATATAGATTAGTTTACTAACAACTAGATTAACAAAATAACAACTTAATTAATTATCATGGTTCAAAACCTAGTTAGAATTTTCAAACAAAAATCTAAGAAAACTAGATTAACTACACTAAACTAACACTAAACCATAACACATAAGCACTTAAACAAGGAATTTAACAAGATGGAATTTATACCTCTTGATCAATAGATCAAGCAAGAAAGTTTCCTCCAAATGATGGCCTCAAACACCAAGATCCAAGCAAGAATGGCTAAGGAAAATGATAGCATAAGGAAATTGTTTGGATTTTTGGAATTAATTCATGGATTTTGATGCATTTCCTTGAAGGAAATTGAAGAAAAATGCAAAGAAAAGAGATGAGAAAGAGGGGTGCAGGTTTCGGCCAGGTTGGAGGTATGGGGGAGGGTGTGGGGTGAGTGGGAAGGTCAAGGGTCAAGTTTTAAAGTCAATGTATCATACATTTATCCAATATATTAAAATAAATACCATAAACTATCAATTAACTCAAGAACAACTCAAGAAAGAGAGAGGTCAGAATTTTCTGGTCTTGGCCAAGGATTGGGCTGTTCTTGGGCTGAGGAAAAAGATAGAGGGGTTTTACAAAAGAAATTTTATGCAAAAAGGCCCCCTACAACTCAAAAATTGCAAGTTTTAGCCCAAAATTCAATAATTTCGTTTCAATTTATAAAAATTGGTTAAAAATCAAAATAAATTACTAAAAATTCATGTTATCACTAGAATATAATTATCATAATTTTTGAGATTAAAATTAGCCCGGAAAAATTTGTATTTATCGCTTATTTAAAGTATTTTCTTACCGGCTTAAAATAATATAAAAAAATTGAAAAATAGGGAAAAATTTTTAAATGACCAAAATTTCATAATTAACTCATTAGTCACTAAAAACAAGTAATTACCTATCCATTTTAAGTATAATTAGCCCTAAACTGCAAAATATCGAGAAAGACGGTTTTCGGAAAAATACCGAATTTTCACCGAATTTCAGGAAAACACCAAAACGACTTTTCAAGACGCTACAGCTAGATAGGATACATAGCACACAAGCATATATTCTAAACTTGCTAACTTCACTTAACTAACTCCATATTCATTTCATTCTCAAACTCAATTTTTTAGTTTCTATTTTACTTAATCTTGATATCGTATTCTTACTCGACTCATGAGTCGGATTGATGCGGCATGCTTTTGCAATTCAAATGGAAACTAAAAAGTGAACCTTGAATCAAAATGGAGAGTTGGGGGCTAAAGTCGTATTTCACTCATACTAAAACTTAGCCTAAGTTTTCCCTTAAAACCTTTCTTCTTTTTAATTCTTACAATACATGACAAAAATCAATTTCCAACCTCTTGATTTATAACTCAAATTGATGTCGTGATATCCACTACTTGTGGTTTGACCCGTGCTTGCCGGTTTGCTTCAACGCACCGTGCACTTGTGGTATTTTAAAACTCAAGACTCACATCGTGCACTATTTTTCACCAACGAAACCGACATATCTTAATTAAACAAAACTTGACAAATGCACGACACCGTGAGTTTCGAGCAAGTTTTTGGTGCCGTTGCCGGGGAGTGGCAACATCACTAAGCTATTTTGAGTTATCTTTGTATACAAACTTCAGAAAAACCAAAACAATTTTTTTCTTTTACCTTGTATATCTTTTTGACATTTTGCTCTCTGTTTGTGCAACCTTCTATCACTCTGTGATCAAATTAAAAAATCAAAGTATACCAACAGAACAATTAACTAGCCTTAAGAAACCACCAAAAATTCCACCACCTAACTCCTAAAATCGACCGGCGACATCCATAAGAAAACCGAGCTCGCCGGCCCATTATGGGAGTTTTGAAAATTTTCTTGTTTTGGTGTCTCCAATGCACTATTATTATTCTTTTCGTATTGTTTGATTTTTATAATTCTTAGTGTGCAGGGATTTGGCCACATATATCGCTTTTCGTACTAAAATTGTCGTGTTTGCGACATTTTCAGATTCAAGGAAATTACGAATAGCGATTGTGCAAAGGAAGGGGCGTGCTTAAGGCCAAGTTGATAACAAGATACAGTGCTAAAGATCCGGGTAGATTGACCCGCGCAAGCGAACCTTTCAACCCAAACGGATTCAAATCAAATGGGGGTTCCTTAACCCAAAAATCCACCGGTATGTGTTTCTTATCACCTTCTTCTCAAATCCCGACACGTCTACTACTCTATCTTTGCAGGATTCTTTGCAAGCACATTGCCAAACGCCAAAAAGAACTAACCCATATTTTTTGCAGCGCCGCGTTTGAACATAAAATTAAAAAAAGCGATTGTTTTATGTTTTGAACAACTTTTTTATTGTATTGCGCATTGCATAACTTTAATACGGACTTATGAGCAATAGAACCCCAATAGATACGGTAAGGGATTTTATCACCCTTCTCCGTGGCCCACAAACTACAATGAACGAGCATTTTCTCACCCCCATTAACTTTAAAAGAAATTAGACTTTCAGCCTCTAAGGACTTTGCTCTCACTAGGGAAAGTTAAGTGTATTTCGAACACCGCCCATCAGTACATTGTTTAAGAAGTGTCAAGAAAAGTGTGAAAGGCGCAACCGCCGAAAGAGAGAAGGTTATTCTAATTAAGGAACCTCGTGAGAAGGAGGGACAACCTCCCTTCTTCTCTGCACTTACTTTGCTTCTCGATCAGTCTATCTTAGGCCTATTTCGCAGTACATTTTTACTTCACAAAGCAAGTTTTTTTGAGCAGGTCTAGTTGACCTAGGTAACCCTAGACTGTTTAGGTGTGTGCAGTGCGTCTTGTTTGTTTTCTTGTTATTTTGTGTGATATTTGTTGTTGGGAATATTTTTGGTAAACAACACATTTTCCCTCCATTTCCTCAATCTTTTCCTACCACTTCCGGATAGTCCATGTCAATTTGGACTAAAGATTCACAATCTCGATTAGTCCAGTTTATGACTGTATTTTCCGACTCTTCTACACCTTCTGATTCCTCAGAACCTTCCGAGACCTTCTTACCATCTGCTTCATCGGAGCCGTCCGATCCTACACTTCGTTCACCCCCACCTTATTCTCCTACAACACCGACAATGATGGAACAAATAATTACCGAGCAACAGGAGGCGGCGTTACAGGACAGATGCTATCCACACCGTTCATCCCTTCCGTCATGCATAGTGTTGCCCACCATTGCGGCAAACAACTATGAAATCAAGCCGCAATTTATACCACTACTCCCGAAATTCCACGGACTCGAGTCCGAGGATGCTTACCTTCTAATCAGTGAATTTAAAGGAGTGTGTGCTATGATGAAAATTCACGGAGTGGGTGAGGATGTCGTTAAGCTCAAATTCATTCCCTTTGCGCTTAAGGACAATGCGAAAAGTTGGTTAAACAGTTTGCTAGTTAGATCGATCATCACATGGGACGACTTTGTGAATGTTTTTCTAAATTTTTTTTACCCTATTCATAAAACCGTGCCAATTCGCAATGAAATCCACAATTTTAAACCAAAAGAGGGTGAATTTTTTTGGAAATGCTTAGAAAGATTCAAAGACATCTTGATCAAATGTCCCCATCACGGGTCAGAACAGTGGAGGTTGTGTCAGATTTTCTATGAAGGTTTAGGCTCAAGTTCACGCATGATGTTAGAGTCCATGTGTCAGTGCAAATTTCTGAGCTATGGTGCTAAGGACGCATGGAACTTTTTAGAGGAACTGGCTGACAAGACCATTCAGTGGGAGAGTGTGAGTGAGAAACCATCTGTGACTAGGAGCGGTGCACACATAGTTGACACCTCTATAGCTACCGAAGCAAAAATCACCGCTCTTGTACGGAGAATGGAAGCTTTAGAGGGAAAAAATTCACCGCTATCGGTCAATCAAATTTCTCAGACTTTGTGCGCTAATTGTCAGCATCCTAGCCACATAACGGAAGAATGTCCGTTTCTCATTGGGTCCTAAGGACGTGAAACGTTAATGCGCTGTATCAAAACCAGCGTCCCAGGAACGATCCCTTCGCACAGACGTACAACCCTGGTTAGAAGAATCATCCCAATTTTGCTTGGAATCAGACACCCATTCAAAACAACAATTCAAACCCTCCTTTCCAACAATTTAAAAATTCAAAATTTCAAAAACAGAAATTGGGATACTCAACCAACTATCCTCAACAGCCGAATCAGCACAACCCAACCTTTACACCCACTGGGTTCGCCCAAGACGACAAGAGGGTGTCATCCATTGAAAAAGAGTTGGAAGCTTTGATTAAAACTTCTGCGCAGCCTTCATCTAGTCTGGCAAATTTTATGCAAACATCTGGTCAATTGCATAACGCTAACACTCAAGCGATAGCCAGACTGGAAATCCAAATCAGTCAACTTGCTGCTGCAGTTAATGAACGTGAAAAGAGAACATTTCCCTCTCAACCCGTGATGAATCTAACAGAGCAGAGAAACAACAACATTCATATTGTTCAGTAGAATAATATTGAGAATGCGAACGCCGTCACAGTCCTCGGATCATGACGAACGATTGACAACAAGGTTGTCAACCCCAACGACTCATCCAAACGTGTGGTTGTCAGTTTACCAGCACGTATCTCATCTCTTGTTCCTTATTTTGATCCATCGTCATCTTTATCACCTTCTTCTTCTTCGTCATTGTCGTTGTCTGCTACACATCCTTCAAAGCAGCTTGAGAATTTGCCGCAAGACCACCCTGATGATCCAGCAAGAACATTCCCGCCTTCTGCACCTGTTCCATCTGCAACTTCTCTAAAAATTAGTGTTTGGGCTCAAGGCTCCCTATCCTAATAGGTTAAAATCGAAGAAGCCTTTTGGAAATATGGAAAAAGTGTTAGAAGTTTTCAAACGCTGTGAAGTCAACATTTCTTTATTGGACATGGTCCAACAAGTTCCGGCGTATGCGAAATTTCTGAAGGACTTGTGATCGCACGCTTTTGGCGTGTCGAGTTTTAAGAGTTCTAAAATTAACCGCGATCAAGGACGATGTCGCTTTTCAGCTAGCCGGTTGAGCACGGGTCGATCCACAGGGAGATGGTTGTATGTTCGTTTGTGTTTTAGACGAGTCAATGAAGAATGTATAAGGGTATGTTTAGTTCTATCCTAAGTGTTCGTATTTATGTTCAAGTAAGCTTGTTATGGTTAAGGTTGGTTAGTAGAGGTAGGATTAGTCTTATGCTTATCTTTTGCCTTTTTTAAAACGATATTAGAATAATCGAAAGTAGCGGGGATTAGGAGGACATAGGAATGGGATTTGCGAGTTTAAGCAAGCTTTCCAATGCTAAATCCATTCCTAGTTCCCCTTTTCCGTCCGCTAAATACGCTTATCTCAACCCTCGGCCAAACACCCACAACCATGTATCCAATTAAGTCACAAGTACATGTCACGTTGTAGTGCGCTTAAAGGACTTCTCGACTTAGGTCGCAGCTATATGTCACGTATAGCGCGCCTAAGTGAGGGGGTTGCGTTTGTTTAGTCGGGGTTCGTTTCAAGATGTTTGGCGAAGAGAAAAACAAGGGATTTTTCCGTCCCTCATACCACCTTCCTTAGCCTTAACAAGTGTGGAATTATTCACACATTATAAAAGAAAATAAAACAAAATAAGAAGGAAGAAAAGAAGGAAAAGGAAAAATACGGTTTTACAAATGATGCAAGCTAACTACTGTAGGGTTCCTAGGCATACTCAAGAGGTTCCACAAGGCATCGACCATGCCAAATTCAAAAATTTATGTGCCGAGAAACCCTAATGAAGATCGTTAACTAGAGAATAGGCGAAACTAAATGCAAGCAAAAAACTTTGCTACTAAGTGAATGGAAATACAACCTTTGTAGATCCGATCCTCCATTTCTAAAGCTCCGTGTTGACGTCCCTCCGCTGCGATCATCGGATCCTGGACTCTAGCGATGGTTTCGTCGGAGAAATGATCGGGCTAGGTCGTTGACTTCGATGCCGAAGATGATCTACGTCGAGGCGACTCAAACTCAAGCTCCATCTTCACTTGGTCATGAACCTTGTGAAGAAAACACCCTATACAACATGGCAAGTGATAGAGGATGAAGAAATAGGAAGTGGGTTCACTTTTGATTTGGATTTCTCACTTGATTTCATCACTTGGAAATTTTCAAGAATGCTTTTCTTTTCTTCATGAAGAAGAAGAAGAAGAAGAAGAAAGAAAAAGAATTAACTTAAAAAGAAAATACAAGTGATGTCTATCATGTTGCAACCATGGGTGAGATTTGTGTAGAGAATAAACTAGGGTTTAGGTAATGGTTAGGTTAAAGAGTCAAAACAAAATGGTTAGACTTTTCAAAGATGCTATGAAGCTTCATGAAGCTTTAAGCCAAAACAAAATAAAGAAAAGCACCATTTTGTTTTTACAAAATGAATAAAGAAAATAAAACCCTAAACCTTAACCATTAACTAAACATGGTTTAAAGCAAACACACCCAAGTTTGCATGTATCATCAAACATGATATAAGCCAGTGCACAAAAATATATCACATATACAACTTGTGCACATCAAGTAAGAAAATCCATCATAAGTGAACAAATACTAGTTAATGTAAAGTAATATATCAAATATATAATTATACATTAAATCAATACTTGATTTAATGATCCGGTCATATCGCATATAACCGACTAATTTCTAGTGTATCAATGTATCGAATCAACACTTGATTCGGTAACCCGGCAATATCTCATATAACCGTCCAATGATACAAATCGCGAGAATAGAATACAGTATCACATACTGGTATTATTCTCGGTCCCGCACATATCTCATATGCGCTCCTATTTCGTTTCGCTTGAGTCAGGAAACCCCTGTGTAGGACTCTAAAGACTCGTCAATACGCCGGCAGTAGGTGGTGATCATATCAATCACCCACAAGCCGCAAGCGGTCTGCTAAACATAACGGCCACCCGGGTATTGAGCGATCAGAAGATCAACGAGCAAGCCCGCTCACACACCTGTGAATCCAACCAGTAACTCTTACCGTACAGTCCGGTCTCGTCGTCTGATATGTCGCATATCTCGCCTAGGGGTGGTAAACGTCAGACCCCAGTAGCTCGATAAGTCATGTCGATATGAGGTTTATAACAGTTCGAGATACTACTGATAACACTTACCAGTAAATCTCAGCAACCCTGGCCAGGGATTTCCGGTTATAGCCAATCGATCACAGCGCAACATCAACTCCCTATACCGGGAGAGACGAATCCCTTCCTATCGCTCATTGCTTCCATGTGATTCGGGACTGTACCCAAAAACCACCATTTTGCACGCCCTCTTGGACATGGTAAGGTGGAAATCAAAGCACAGTGGGAATCACACAAGACTCTATGACGATCTCGGGTCTACAGACTAACCTGTACCAGTGTCACCAGAGAACTGCCATCTGACGTAAGGTATAATACCATCTGGGAGTTCTCGGCGAGTCCGTCCAGTGTACCCAGTCTCCACTGAGCACCCGTATATCATCTCTGATGTCAAACACCAATGGATATGGGATCATCCATCGCCTATCTGTATGGGTCGAGAAGGTATACGCTAGTCTACTCTGGTATATCGATGCCCCGTCTCGATACACCCACGACTAGGGACATTGAAGGATGTACTTATGGACTACCATGTCCCCACTAGTATAATCTGCATCATAGTCCAGGTAGTCAAGTGCACATCCTAAGTTCTTTACCAATATGTAACAGAGAGACAATCAGTGTACACGTTAAGGTAAAGAGAAACCAGATAGCATACTATCATGTCGAGCAAGAAAGTCCTCCCTATATATGTCCAAGTATCCACTACAATATACATCCTATGTATAGTAATGGCCTCTAGGGCATACATATAACTAACAACTACTTGGGTCCTCACCTAAGCAAGGAACTCCGTCGAGTATCATCGCTTGAAAATAATACGGAAAAGAGAAGAGAAGGAAAATAAAATAAGCAAAGAAATAAAATCAACTAGTTAACAACAAATAATAAAAGTTAAACTGGAATTAAAATTAAAATGCAAGAATAAAAAGATACAAAATAACAAAGCCTCATCTTCATTTCATCATCCACTCAATACTCTCACTACATTTTAATGGAGGAATACATGAAGAAGAAGAAGAAGAAGAAGAAGAAGAAGAACTAGAACTAAACTAAATCCTAACAAAAAGAAGCATCCAAACTTGGCACAAAACTGGGCTATTTATAGGCTGAGTGTTGAAACCCTAGGGATAAATTCTAAGCCCAAATACAATGACAAAACTACCCCCAAAATTTGGTCAGAAGATGACACGAAACCGCCGCAAAAACTGACATTTGGCGGCGGTTCTACCGCGGTTTTGTGGAATTGGGGTCTCGTATTTTTTGGGATTTCTTGTGTTGCTATCTTCTATTGTTCTACATGTCCCAAATTGCAAATTGCTTCAACAATTTCTTCAGATATGCAACAGTCCAAAATGTTTGATCTTATCTCTCTTGAGCTCCGCGCACCCATTGATTCTTGTGTTGCCCCCTCATGCTCTGTGCTTGTCCGAGACACGAATGAGCACTGTCATTTGTCTTGTCTCTGGAACTGGTATGCAGCACTGGACAGATACGGATGACCGGAACCCGGCTTTTATCTGTTGGAAACAGATGTTCTGGATTTTTGCGTAACAGTAGAGATTTTGTATCATTTGCGTTATTTTCTACTAAAAACCTGTACCTGTAAATAGATAGCAAACACGGATTAAAAGCACCTGCCTATAAATAAACGAGCATAAGAATGGGTGGTATTAAATCCGATATTCTAGTATGAACAAATACCCCCAAACTTAACTTTTGCCTGTCCCGAGCAAAACCAATTATTCACAAAAAATTCCTAACCTCACTTTCGCAGGGAACGTGATTGCACTGAGCCGTTAAACCTTTAGGTGTCCCTAATAGGAGGAGTGTTGTCTCCTGAGGGTTTTCAGCGGATACCACCGACAAAATCCTATCAAGCTAGTTTCATAAGTTAATGTTGATTTTACTCCTACAGTTTAGCATCTAAATTAGAAATTCTATCATCCTAAGTTAGAAATATTCAACTCTTATGTTTCACACCTCATATTTATTCAACCCCAGATCCTATACGTTTTACAGTTTAGAAAGATCTTGGTCTCTCCTGAGTTTTCCTTCTAAAGTGTGGTCTCCAATCAGGGATTTTTATCATCTTTACAGAAAACATAAGTCTTATTCTTTATTTCTATCTTTTCTCCAAGCATAGATTGTATACCCCTACTTGTGTGTATTATTTCACCCATACACTTAAGAATTTAATTCAAGCTATAGTACCCTTGCCCTAATACCTAATACTACTTCTTTTCATTAATGATGGACGGTGTTGCTTACACAACTTTCATACGACTATTAATGCTTCTTGAGGCACTAACAGCCGATTACTGAATGTGTGAGCTTAAAGCGTAAATGGCAATTTCCAGATCTTGACTTTATTCTATTTGTTCTTCTTTTTTTTTCCTTTTCAAGACCAGATATCTTTTTTCAATGATGCTCTTTTGGTGGTTAGCTTTAAATACCGTTTTTTCTTTCATACTAGATTTTCAGGCAAGAGTATTTCTAGGTATCCTCTACTATCCTAAGTTTTAAGGTGCGTGTATGTGCAGTTTGTAGGGTATATACTTTCTAAATTTGGACTCAAGAATAGAAACTATTTTTCAGATTTATTCTTCAGTAAAGCTTCAATACTTTCCCTTCATCTTGACTTAACTCAATAACTGAACTCAAGATTACCTACTTCTATAAAAAAAACTGTAAGGACGTATAATTAACAAGGTTAAACAGAATGAGGGTTATTTTTAAGGTTTTCAATTTCTAAGCCTAGAATTTAGTTATTTCTAACGTAACAACTAAACTTTCGAAATAAAAACCTAAGTTACCCAATTAGCTAACTTGACGACAAGGTTTTTATATTTTTTGTAAAATTTTCGATGTTTATGGGTTTTTAAATAAGTATGCAAATACAAAATATACACATAAATGCGAAGGTAGAAAGCTTACCGAGCACACCCCTAAACTTAAACTTGACGGCGCCCTCACTGTCAGGCTAGACCAAGAGGGTCAAAATCCCTTGTTTTTTTACAAAAGAAAAAGCAAACTAAAAAAATATATACACAAAAATCCACCCCCCAAACTTAAGTGAAACAGTGTTTCCACTGTTTAAGCGTTAAATTTCAGAGTTAGGGGGAGAGAGCACAGTATTAATCCATACAAGGCCTTACACAGGACAAAAGTGAGCACCAACCATTCAAAAATTCTATCGTTATAATGCAGCGGTTGGTGAAAGAATGCGGAGAGAAAAGAAATGGAGAATATGTGAGACCGTTTGGGGATAGAAGTAGAATGCGGTCTCGGTGGAGGAGAAGAATGGCGGAAGGGAAAAAGAAATGGAGTACGAACTTAAGGATGGAAATGGAGTAAATAGATTAGCACAATTTGTAATGACCAATATGTAAAAAGCGTTTGTGCTAATCTATCAACCCACTGAGAAATGGGGTCAAATCCCTCAAGATTCATGAGAAAACATGGGTAAGCCGAACTTGGTAAACCAGACAATGGAAATGGAAGTGATACGGTTACTTGCAAGGTCAGAACGATGGAAAGGATGGAGGGGAGTGATTGAGGAAGGTTATCGGTTAAAAGTTCAGGAGGGTGTACACAGTCAATGAATGGGATAGGATGGATTGGAAAATCCGACTCATCAACTAAAACTGGTTCATCCTAAAAAATTTCCTCAATATTCTCCTCAAAATTCAACTTATCCATGCATTTATCATCAAAATCCAAATGCATATAGGGTTCGGGAAAAACATTTAATGACTCAGGATGATGTCCACACGGAAGTGAAAGTAAACGATGAATTTGAGAGACAAATTCATCCAAAGCTGTGGGTTCATCATCCGAAATATTCCCAGCGTTGATATCCTTAATCAAGTGAAAATTAATATTTTCAGACACCTCATCAAAAGCATGGAGTTCAATCAATTTTGTTTCTAAGATAGAGGCGTAGAGGTCAAAAAGATTGGTGATGGTTTCACTCGAAAGAGACCCTTTACAATCAGGTAAATCAAACACTACAAAGTCGCACAACTTATTAAACGTTGTATCTTCAACCGGTGAATCATTTGGAAAACTTGATAGACATTCAAAACCGGAGTTGTGGGATTCAAGTTGAAACGGGTCGGTTTGATATGGAAGGGTATACAACTCACTCTCTCCACTCAAATTCTCAACATGTCCAACCGCCTCATCATACATTGGAAAATTTAGAGCTAGTTGGAAACTAGCTACCGGGTCACTAGGTTGTATCAGGTCGGCCATGGAAGCATTCAAATCCATCATCTATTGGTACGACGCTACCCGAAAGTCTTCCAACGACTGTTCTAGACTAGACATGGGTTGTGTAGGGGTTTTAGTAAAAGATTCAAAGTTATCTGGATATGTGAAACTCCCAAATGGCTGTGTAGAAGCAATGTCTAGGGAAGGTGCAACAGTTGGGTAGGATGGATAAGAATTGAATGGTTGGACAGGAGTAGGATCAACATTTTGATAAGAAGGTGAATGGAATTGTTGATCCCAAGAATTGGAAGTGTTGAAAGGAGTGAAAGATCGGATACGGGATTGTTCAATACGTTCAGCAATAGACATGGGTTTCGGAGTTACAATTGGACTCTCAAAAGGGGTATCAACGTAAGAAGGGATGAATATTTGAAACGGTTGATACGAAGTGGATTGCGGAGTCCGATTGTTTGTCCTAGACGTGTTTATCCGATCTCTCAATGAAATTTTGGGCATGGATGGATCGTTCGAGGTTCGGCCAAAGTAAGAACCGTAAGAAGAAATGTCTAGTTGTGGGTATCAAAGTTCGGCAAGATTTTTTCGAAGTGGGGTACCCATGTTAGAAGAGTGAAAAGGTAGGGAGGGAAGGAAGTGGTTTTTGTTATAAAAATGTTTGTTTTTGGAGTTTTGAAATTGTTTGTTTTTGAAAGAATACGGAATTATGGGACTGACTTTTTACAAGCACAAGCACAATCACAATATGTACAAACAATACCTAGAGTTAGGGTCTTCAAAGTCCAACTAGACCGCTCCTATACTTCCAAGTGACAACTTGCAGGATAACCCTCGAATCGTCTCTTCACTGCCAATTGTGGCCAGGTAAGCATAAGTGAGGTAAGGAGGGTTCCGCTCACGAATCACCGTGAGACGGACTGTTTAAAATTACCTCCTCACTTGTCTAGCCTAGGCACCACAAAGTCAAGTTTAGATAAACGACCGATTCCCCGCAACCTTCACTTGTCCTAATTGAGCGCGACAAGTCCTTATAGGTTTGGTGTAGATATTTTTTATTAACTGAAGATAATGCGTATGCAATTAGTGAATTGTGGGGTCTTAGGAAGGATGATGAATTCCCCACCCAATCTGAATTGGTATTATAGCCCCTTAATGTCCGTATTATTATATGCAAAGCGTATAAACAAACAAAATGTAAAACAACAAAAAAAAAATTATTGGCGGCGGCGCAATCTCTGCAAAGAAACCTACAAAAAATACAATTCAGTGGAGTTCACAGAGGAGATAAAAGGAAAGAGAAAGGGTGGGAAAAAATTGGGGCTCAGAAGCCTCAATAGAACCGCAGAACCGCCGTTAAATCCAAGCTTTGACCGCGGTTCCGAGGTCAAACTATGGAGTTGGCACTTCGTCTTTGGTCACTGCACTCCCTTTATTCTCTAATCCAAAATAAAATGCTCTGTTTTCTTATTTGATTACTGTACTTGCTCCAGATACCCTGCACACTTGCACACACAAAAAAATATCAAAAACAACAAAAATATTTTTACTATATTATATATATATACCAAAAAGAATATTAACCCGAATAACAAGAAAGAAATACGTTACCATCTCCCCGGCAACGGCGCCATTTGGTTCTTCGATATTTTGCGTGCTTAGTTTTAATTACCGTAATCAAGACGGTTTCGCTTTGTAGCTAGCCGGTTGAGTACGGGTCGGTCCACAGAAAGATGGGAATCTTTTTATTAGTGTTTTAACGAGTTAAGTCCAATTTGTCCAGGTTTGTTTAGTTTCACTATGTGCTAAAATATGTATAAAGAGAGCTTATTAGGGTTAGGATTAGGTTAGTTTGAGTTAGGAGTCACTCACTTCTTTCATCGCCACTCTTAATATCGGTATTACGGTAATCAGCAACAACGGGGATTAGCACGACTAGGAAGAAAACTTGCGACTAGGAAGGAAACTTGCGAGTATAAGCTAGGCTTTCCAACGCTTAGTTCCTTCCTTTTGGTCCTTATCCGTCCGTTCTTGGCTCTTAGCCTTAACCTCCGGTTAATTCAACCACAACCGGTCTCACTAAGGTATCACCGCTATCATGTAGGATAGGGTGCCGTAGAAAGCAGATTGTGGTTCAATTAACGGAAGTCCGAATCAAGATGTTGGGTAAAGAAAAGAGTGAGAGAGATTTCCTTCCCTCAAACTTTCCTTATCCTGCCCTAACAAGTGAGAAACCAATCACCCATTAGAAAGAAAAAGAAAATAAAACAAGAAGGAAGGTAGAAAGAAATGAGTTTAGAAGATCACAACTAGCAATTTGAGACCTCACCTTGGCAAGGATCATGCTTAAGCATCATTGTTGTAAGGATAAAGGAAAAGAGAAAAAAGAAAGAAAGCAAACAAACAAATAACAACAACTAGTTAACAATAAATAATAAAAGTTAAACTAGAATTAAAATTAAGCAAGAATTAAAAGATACAAAATAACAAACCCTCATCTTCATTTCATCATCCACTCAATATTCACACTACATTTTAATGGAGGAATACATGAAGAAGAAGAAGAAGAAGAAGAAAAAGAAGAAGAAGAACTAGAACTAAACTAAATCCTAACAAAAAGAAGCATCCTAACTTGGCACAAAACTGGGCTATTTATAGGCTGAGTACTGAAACCCTAGGGATAAATTCTGAGCCCAAATACAATGACAAAACTACCCCCAAAATTTGGTCAGAAGATGACACGAAACCGCGGCGGAACCACCGCAAAAACCCACATTCGCCGGCAGTGCCGCCGCGGTTTTGTGGAATCGGGGTCTCAAATTTTTTGGGATTTCTTCTGTTTCTATCTTCTGTTGTTCTACATATCCCAAATTGCAAATTTCTTCTACAATTTCTTCAGATCTACAATAGTCCAAAATGGCTTCAAAAATAATTCTTTTGATCTTATCTCCCTCGAGCTCCGCGCACCCATTGATTCTTGTGCTGCCCCCTTCGTGCTCCGTGCTTGTTCGAGACACGAATGACCAATGTCATTTGTCTTGTCTCTGGAACTAGTACGCGGCATTGGACGGATACGGATGACCGGAACCCGGCTTTTATCTGTTGGCAACAGATGTTCTGGATTTTGGCGTAACAGTGGAGATTTTATATCATTTGCGTTATTTTGGACTAGGAACATGTATCTGTAAATAGATAGCAAACACGGATTAAAATTACCTGGCTATAAATAAACGAGCATAAGAATGGGCGGTATTAAATGCAATATTCTAGTATGAACAACTTGTGCACACAAAAACGACGCACGAATGTGCCCAAAACTTTCTTCTTGGCCGCCACTCTGAGCGATGTCTTGTCCAAATCCATTCCAGTAAAATATAAGGATCCTGGCTGTCCGACTATTTCTTGCACTATCGGGGACAAGCAAATCAATCGTGCCTTGTTAGACTTCGGGGCAAGCGTGAACCTCCTCCCTTACTCAGTTTACAAACAACTGGGATTGGGAGAACTCAAGCCGACCAGAGTGACTCTGCAACTTGCAGATCGATCAACTAAAGTACCGAGGGGAGAAATCGATGATGTTCTAATCAAGGTCGGGGAATTCATATTCCCCGTAGATTTTATTGTGCTGGAGACTGAGCCCGTCACCAATCCCAGCGGTCAAATTCCAGTCATACTGGGGCAGCCTTTCCTAGCCACATCCAACGCGTTGATCAATTATCGTAATGGATCCATGAAACTCTCATTTGGAAACATGACAGTTGACCTCAACATATTCACACTAAGAAACCAAGTAAGCGAGAAACACGACGACAGTTTTGAAGTCAACGCTGTATACAATATGTCTGAGGAGGGGACATTTGACTTCAAAAATGAGTGTCTTGAAGAAACATTTGAAGAACTGTTTTCTGAGGAGCTTCTTTTCCTTGCGAAGCTAAGTCCTGAACAGGCTTCCTACGCACACTGGGGGCCCCAATTTGAACCACTTCGTAATGAACCGGCCCCTGAAGTGCGACCATCTGTGGAGGAGCCACCAAAACTCAACCTCAAAGTTCTTCCTGACCATCTCAAGTATGCATACTTGGGAAATAATGAAACGCTTCCAGTTATAATCACAACCGACTATGCACCTGAGCAAGAGGTGGCCCTCTTGGACGTTCTGAGAAAGAACATGGAAATGTTCGACTGGTCAATGACTGATATCAAAGGAATCAGCCCTGCTATCTGCCAGCACAGAAACCATATGACTGATGATTCCAAACCCTTCAAGGACCCTCAACACCGGCTTAACCCGGTGATGAAAGAAGCGGTACGGAATGAAATGCTGAAGTGTCTGGACAATAGGATCATCTATCCCATATCTGATAGCAAATGGGTAAACCCCATTCACGTGGTACCAAAGAAATCGGGACTCACTGTAATCACGAATGAAGCAAACAAGCTAATCCCAACCTGCACACAAACGGGATGGAGAGTCTGTATTGATTACAGAAAGCCCAACGCAGCCACTCACAGGGATCATTTCTCGCTGCCCTTCATTGATCAAATGCTTGAACGCCTAGCCGGACATGCCTACTATTGTTTCTTAGATGGGTATTCTGGCTACAATAAAATCCCGATTGATCCAGAAGATCAGGACAAAACAACCTTCACTTGTCCTTTTGGTACCTTTGCCTACCGTTGCATGCCCTTTGGGCTTTGCAATACACCTGCAACATTTCAGCGGTGCATGATGAGCATCATTTCTGATATGGTAGAGCGATTCTTAGAATTTTTCATGGTTGATTTCTCCGTCTTTGGAGATTCATTTTCTGAGTGTTTGGGGCAGCTTGAGTTAGTCATGTTACGATGTAAAGAAAAACACCTCACACTCAACTGGAAAAAGTGTCATTTCATGGTCAAACAAGGCATCGTGTTAGGCCATATCATTTTTGAAAAAGGCATTGAAGTTGATAAGGCGAAAATCGACGTCGTTTCAATCCTCCCACCTCCAAGGACTGTCCGTGATATTAGGGCGTTCTTAGGCCACGCCGGTTTTTACAGTGGTTTCATCAAGGCTTTTAGAAAACTGGCTAGACCCTTGACTTCTTTGCTGGCTAAAGAGACTCCCTTTGATTTCAATTCTGAGTGCCTTCATGCGTTCAAGCTTCTGAAATCGGAACTCACTTCTGCTCCAATTTTAATTGCACCAGACTGGAGTGAACCTTTTGAGATAATGTGCGATACTTCTGACTTTGCGATAGTTGCTGTCTTAGGACAGCGATTTGAAAAGAAGCCGCATGTTATCAATTATGCGATCAGGACATTAAATGATGCACAGCTAAATTACACCACCACAGAAAAAGAATTCTTAGCTGTTGTGTATGCGCTTGAGAAATTCCGTCCTTACTTGATCGGAACCCACGTTACGATTTACACTGATCATTCTGCACTTAAGCACCTCTTTGCAAAAAAGGATGCCAAGGCCAGATTGATACGTTGGATTCTCCTTCTTCAAGAATTTGACTTAGCCATCAAAGATAAGAAGGGAACTGACAATGTTGTTGCTGATCATTTGTCTCGCTAACCTAATGCACCAACTGAGGAAATTCCAATCAATGAGCAGTTCCCTGACGAACAACTTCTCTCTATATCAATCGAACCCTGGTTCGCAGATATTGTCAACTTTCTTGTAACCGGAGAAACACCTTCCTTTTGGTCTAATCAGGATAAGTCAAAATTTTTCTCCCAAGTCAAATTCTTTTATTGGGATGAACCATACTTGTTCAAGTACTGTCCTGATCAGATTATTAGAAGGTGCATCTCTAACTCTGAAATGAGAAGTGTTCTATCCTTCTATCATGATCAAGCTTGTGGGGGCCATTTTGGACCCAGAAAGACAACTAAAAAGGTTTTGCAAAGCGGCTTCTACTGGCTGACGCATTTTAAGGATGCTTTTGAATATTGCAAATTCCGTGGCTACTGCTAACACATGGGAAAGATTGGAAAACGGAATTAGATGCCCCAACAATCTATCCTGATTATAGAAATTTTCGACGTCGCGGTATCGATTTCATGGGGCCATTCCCAAACTCTTTTGGGAATTTATACATTTTGCTGGCTGTGGATTATGTGTCAAAATGGGTGTAGGTTATCCCTTGTCGAACCAACGATAATAAGGTTATCGTAAAATTTTTAAAAGAGAATATCTTTTCTCTGTTCGGTACGCCTCGCACCACCATCAGTGATAATGGAACGCATTTTTGCAACCGATCTTTCGAAACACTGATGAAGAAGTACTCCATCAGCCATAGATTGTCAACACCCTACCATCCTCAGACTTGCGGTCAGTTTGAAGTCTCCACTAGACAGATTAAACAGATTCTGAAAAAGTCTGTCAGCCACCACCGTAAGGATTGGTCATTGAAGTTTAATGACGTGCTTTGGGCATTTCGCACCGCCTTCAAAACAAATCTAGGTATGTCCCCATACCAACTCATCTTTGGAAAAGCATGTAATTTGCCTATTGAATTGGAACACTGCACGTTCTGGGCAATCAAACAGCTCAATATCGACTCAGAAAAGGCCGGCGAGACTCGAAAACTTCAACTGAATGAGCTTGACGAGATACGCAATGACGAGTATGAGAACGCCAAACTGTACAAAGAAAAAACAAAAGTCATTAACGACAAGGCGATTCTCCGATAAACTTTAACCGTGGGACAAAAGGTTTTGCTTTACGACTCCCGATTTCATCTGTTCCCTGGAAAGTTGAAGTCACGTTGGACAGGCCCATTTATTGTGCGCACCATCTTTCCGCACGGTGCAGTCAATATTGAAATCAACACTTGGGTAATACTTTCAAGGTCAATGGCCAACGTCTAAAGCCATTCTTTGAATTACCTGCGGAAACAGGGAGCTCAAGTTTTTACATGAGCCGCATTATCTTGATTGAAACACTTCCCCTAAAAAATTGTATATACATTTTGGCTTTTCTTTTTGTACTCGTTGTTTATTATTTTTACCCCTTAACTATTTTTGGCTCTTGTTATATAGCATGGCAATGAGGACACTGTCAAGTTTAAGTTTGGGGGTATATTTTTGCTCGGTAAGTTTTCTACCTTCACATTCATGTGTATATTGTTGCATTTGCACACTTATTAAAAACACACAAAAATATAAAAACTTTGTTGTCTAATTAGCTAGTAGGATAACTTAAATTTTTTCCGAAACTTTAGTTGATACTTTAGAAATAACTAAATCCTAGGCCGAGAAGTTGAAAACCCTAAAAATAACCCTCCTTCCATTTAACTTTAGTAAATATATATCCTTGCAGTTTTGTAAAGATGTAGGTAATCTTGAGTTTAGTTCTTGAGTTAAGTCGAGATGAAGGAAAAGTATTGAAAACTTTATTAAAAGATAAATCTGAAAAAAATGTTCATATTCTTGAGTCCAAATTCAGAAAATATATACTCTACAAACTGCACTTACACGCACCTTGAAACTTGGGATAGTAGAGGATACCTATAAATACTCTTGTCTGAAAGCCTAGTATGATAGAAAAAACGGTATTTAAAGCTAACCACCAAAAGAGTATCATTGAAGAATATATCCGGTCTTGAAAAGGAAAAGAAAAACAGAAAAAGAAAAGAAAAAAAGGAATAAAGTCAAGACCCGAAAATTGCTATTTACGTTTTAAGCTCACACATTCAGTAATCGGTTGTTAGTGCCTCAAGAAGCATTAATAATCGCATGAAAGATGTGTGAGCAACACCGTTCATCCTTAACAAAATGAAGTAGTATTAGGTATTAGGGCAAGAGTACTATATCTTGAATTGAATTCCTAAGTGTAGGGGTGAAAATTTACACACACGTAGGGGTATACAATCGATATTTGGAGGAAAGATAGGAATAAAGAATTGGACTTATGTTTTCTGTAAAGGTGATAAAAATTCTGGATTGGCGCTTTAGAAGGACAACTCAAGAGAGACGGAGATCTTTCTTTATCTATCAAACGTATAGGATCCGAGATTGAATAAATAGGAGGTGTGAAACATAAGGGTTGAAAACTTCTAACTTAGGATAATAGAATTTCTAATGTAGGTACTAAACTGTAGGAGTAAAAGTCGATGTTAATTATGAAACTAACTTGACGAGATTTTGTGGGTAGTATCCGCTGAAAACCCTCAGGAGATAACACTCCTCCTACTAGGGACACCTAAAGGTTTAACGGCTTTTTGCACATGCTCAGTGCAATCGCGTTCCCTATAAAAGTGAGGCTAGGAATTTTTTGTTTTGCTCGGGACGAGCAAAAGATAAGTTTGGGGGTATTTTTTCATCACAGAAAACTACATTTTAATACCTCTCATTCGTTATCTATTTTTGTATATATCGGTACTATTAACCAGTGTCTGTTCAGTAATTACAGATTACAGGTATTCATGATACAACACTGAAAACACACTCAATATCACGAATATAGCATTTGGGAGCCAACACTGCAATCGGAACAGAGAACCAATATCCAAAGGATTCTTTTTATAGTAAATAAGTGTGCACACAATTTTTGGTCCAACACAATACATGTGCACTAGACCATGATGGGGTGGCTGCCTTCGCACAAGAGGAGCATCTATTAGTGTGATGTGCATTAAATATGCATTGAATGCTAAAGATTATGATGTGATTTGAAGCATCTAGTTTCCCTCTAAATCTTTGAAAGCAAACCAGGTTTATATAAGCAAATCAAGCAGCACCATTGGACTTGTAGAGAGATCACAAGACTACATAACAATTACGAGCCCCTACGCTCGGATTTGGACCGGCCACAGCCCCCCAAATCCCGAGCTCGCCGGCCTCCCTTTGCTCAATTGTCCCTATCTTTTCTCTGGGCCCCCTTGCTGCCACATCATCTCATTTTTATTGTTTGTTTATTTTTATTTTGAGCTTATAAATACCAGATCTTTGGGCAAGTTAGAGGGCACAACTTCTTTTGTGAGAGAAAGGTTTGTAAACATTGTAACTAGTGATCTTGTAGCTCTAGTGTGAATTCCTTGCCTTCCTTTAGTCTTGCAACCTCTTTTCTTGAGCTTGCAAGATTAGATTTCGGTATTTGAATTACTTATTTGCACTTGGAACCATTGTAATCAAGCTTCATTTATATCAAAGTTGTTCTTGTATATCTTCTCTTTTGCATCTTTTCTTTTTGTTGTTATTTCAAATTATGATGTGTGAGTAGTTGTTCTTGGGCTATGGTGAGGTAGGTTGTGGAATGACTTTGCATCCAAGCCCTCCCTTTTGATTCTTGCATTTTACACTTCTTTTTTTAATTATGCAATTTTATTATGTTTTGCTTGATAGGATATATCGTTTTGAATGTTTGCAAATCAATTTTTAACATATATCATATTCCTTATTTACATTTTTTTGTTGCTATATTAAGATTTGAAGTTGAAATGAATACGGAATTATGTTAAGTGTTGCAATTAGCTAGATAGGATACATAGCACACAAGCATATATTCTAAACTTGCTAACTTCACTTAACTAACTCCATATTCATTTCATTCTCAAACTCAATTTTTTAGTTTCTATTTTACTTAATCTTGATATCGTATTCTTACTCGACTCATGAGTCGGATTGATGCGGCATGCTTTTGCAATTCAAATGGAAACTAAAAAGTGAACCTTGAATCAAAATGGAGAGTTGGGGGGTAAAGTCGTATTTCACTCATACTAAAACTTAGCCTAAGTTTTCCCTTAAAACCTTTCTTCTTTTTAATTCTTGCAATACCTGACAAAAATCAATTTCCAACCTCTTGATTTATAACTCAATTTGATGTCGTGATATCCACTACTTGTGGTTCGACCCGTGCTTGCCGGTTTGCTTCAACGCACCGTGCACTTGCGGTATTTTAAAACTCAAGACTCACATCGTACACTATTTTTCACCAACAAAACCGACATATCTTAATTAAATAAAACTCGACAAATGCATGACACCGTGAGTTTCGAGCAGTACTCACCTCCAGTGAGCACTTTTATACTCTCTTAGGTGACACAACACCAATGGCTTGTGAGACCAGCCACCGCCCCTCGTCGGGGTCTAGAAACGTATACACTAATCTACTTCGGAATATCGATGCCCAGTCTCGATACTCCCACGACTAGGGACATTTAAGGATTTGCTTATAGACAACCAAGCTCCCACATATATGATCGTCATCATAATGCTGGTTATCAAGCAACAATCCTACGGGCTTCATCTATGATGAAGACAAACCAGTTAGTATACTATCATCTCGAGTAAGACTGTTATACCTGTATAGGTCCTCGTTCAATTATCATAATTGTCTACTTGCAATCACAATAATTGTCTTGAGGGCACTATATCCAATAATCTTCCACTTGCACTTAAGGCCAATTATTGCAGTATCGCGTACCAACAGCTCGTGTGCTACGGAATACCCAACCTCTCTACTAATCAACTTCGCAAACTATATTTGTGAAACTTAATGTGTTCGAGAAATAGCCTCAGTGAGTGGATCCGCTACAATATTCCAACTTCATCTCTTGACATCTCAACTTTGCGGAGATCGACAATCTCCTAAACTGGGTGATACCCTGTCTCAAGAATTTGTTTGGGTACTTGATGGGACCAAGTTCATAAATGAACAACTCCATCCAACAAAGTTCTTGGGTTGTATCCTCTGTTGAGTTATAACCAGCATCCTGCATCATGATTATCTCAGTATCCTTATTGGAACATTATCCAATAAACTGCTCCTCCGAAGAGGCTAAACTCAAAACTCTGACAGTATCTCTATCATCCAGGTCACCTTAGAAGCCTTAAACCGATAACCGCCTCCTAGAGGAGCCTGCCGTTATCTTATACCAAGAACATCCTCTTATGTTCATGATAGGTTCCCTTTGTTTCTTAAGGATTGGATTAATATATGCTTGTTGCAACTAGTGCAAAAGAAATATCTGATGTTGTATAAGACTTTGCATGATTGACTCAATTGCCTAAGCAAATGATATGTCATTCATGCCAGCCCCCCTCCTCATTAGTCTAGAAGACATCCTTTTTAGAGAGGGTGACTCCATCACCTGCGGGTACATCACCATGCCCGGAGTCGTCCATTCTAAAATACTTTTAGAATGTTGTCCAAGTACTCGATTGGGAAACTTCCTAAATCTTGATCTAAAACCAGAATCACCAATCTGGTTTTGTACAAGACATTGCATGATTGACTCAATTTCCTAAACAAATGATATATCATTCATGGCACTCTCTCTCCTCATCAGTCTAGAAGACATCTCTTTTGAGAGGGTGACTCCATCGCCTGCGGGTACATCACCACGCCATGAGTCGTCCATTTTAAAATACTTTTAGAATGCTGTCTAAGTACCTAATTGGGGAACTTCCCAAATCTAGATCTAGTCACCAGAATTCCTGATATATTATTCATATCCAACATGGAGAAAACACTATGTGACAACCAAAGTTTGACTGATTATAGTATAGGAACATCACTTCTTATTTGGAGTATGCCATCCAAGTCCCAGGACACTACTCCCTACATCCTTCTTACTAGTTTCATCTATGAAGTCAATCAGCTTGACTGTCACATCAAAACAGATGATCCATCTCCGCTATCCATGCTTCAGTCTACGAATAGAAATAAGCAACTTGCACACCTTCCGCTGCTCCCACTGACTAAGATAACCCTCTGGCAGAGTCATATACACGTGCACTTCCAAATTCCCGTTTGGAAAGATGTTATAGTCATCCACCTGCCAGATATCATAGCCATGAACTGCATCAGCGCTAAATCATATCTATATGGACTTCAACGTAGACACTGAAGTAAAAGTCACATCACAATCCACAATGGGTATTTGATGAAAACTCTTTATAACAAGTCTAGCCTTATTAGGTTGGTACCTTTCTAGCTGCACAGATCCCGAAAGATCTACTTGATCCTAATGGGTTGTACCCTTTCAAGAGCACCCAGTAAAGTCCAAAATTCATGACTTGTTGAAGTGCATGGAGTCTATCTTGGGTATGAAATATTTGGTCATCTGGAAATTACCACTTTCTATGATCTGCTGATAACAAGTAGAAGGAATAGCAGTGCCAAGTCATATCTGTATGGGCTTCAGTATAAACACTGAAGTAAAAGTCTCATCACAATCCACAACGGGTATTTGATGAAAACTCTTTACAACATGTCTAGCCTTATTAGGTTGATACATTTCCACCTGCACAGATCTCAAAAGATCTACTTGCTCCTAATGGATTTTACCCTTTTAGGAGCACCCAAGAAATTCTAAAATCTATGATATGCTGAAGTGCGTGGAGTCCATCTTGGATTTGAAGTATCTGATCACCTGGAAGTTACACTTCCTATGACCTACTGATAAATAGTAGGGCCACCATCACCATGATGCTGACTTCCCTGTCATCGTCTACGAAAAAACCGAAGTATCTCTCAGGTGTCTGAGGTCACCTACTAAAATCTACGGAGTGGCTAATGGTTTGTCAAGTCCAATTGAATTCTTAGGTTCTACTAAATTTTCAGTAACCGTTTGTGGTTCTGGAATCACTTCCAATTCTACCATACTCCCACTAATTTCTTTTGCAAAAATACCCCTTTTATAAAATGGTGGCAAGTCAAGAACAATATAACTATTGATCTTGAAAATGGTAGAAACAAAATCCTAGCGAATGCTCGTGATAATCCACAAACCGCCATTACCGAAGCTTGCATTGAGTTTGTCCGAATTCTGTTTGTAAAAAAAAGGATAACTCCATATCTTAACAACCTCAAGATATGTAACCATTCTATGTCCATATAAAATCAAAGCACTAATTTCGATAGAACCAGATCCAAATGTCATGTAGTTGTTTCTAGTGCATATCACCTAATGAATAAAGACCAATACAACATTACTCATCAAGGAGCGTACTCACAGATGAGCAACCTGTGAGAGAATCAGGTTCTCAATGCTATGATGGAACACCTGGTATAAGTATTTACATTTTCGATCACTTCGAAGAATCCTGATACTTCTAACGTATGGTTCTCTACTTTATTCTTATACCTACAAACTTCTCAAAATCTTTGACCTTACATTACAACGAATGCGTGTCTAAAACCAGAGAACTCATAGGTAATCCTAAATGAAGTAAGAGTACCAACCCCTGTCCCGAAAGACACTGGACAACATACATTTTCATGTATAAATCCCAAGAGTATACTAACTCAAACTCCATATACTGTAAGTTGAAAACCATGTCTTGGATAAGAATGTTTTACACCGTTATTCAATGCACCTTATCTTATCTTCAACCGATAAAGGTAAATGTTTATAACACAATTTTCAAAATGTATATCTCACCTGATAAAATAAAGATATATATATTTCATTTTAAAATTTGGCGCATAACAACAGTTATTCGAGACCAAATATTTGCCGTTAAGCAAAACCAGGCGATTTAATCCAATATCACCAATTGCAACGAATTCCGATATTGAGCACATTTCCCAATATTCTACTCCTACTCAGCATTTGTAACACCGTACAGATGTGAGATCCAAATCCGGTAGATACATACTCTGGAGTCAGAATTAATTGGGAAAACAGTTCTCTTTTACAAATACACAGAAAATCTAAAATATGAAAATGTTTCATAGGGGGTGGTCGGGTATTCCTAGTAATACCTTTTCCATTATCCAGATTCATGATAGTAGTCGCAATTTTCTTTGCCCTCACTTCAATCGCTTTATACGTCTGTATATCTTACCTTCTGCACACCGTCTTTAGGCTAATTGATTTTCTTCCTTCCTTACCTTTCAGCATCAGCCTAAAGTTTGGAAGAAGACTATTCAATAAGCGTAATAGTTGTACTCTCCTAATATAAGGAGCTCTCATAACCTGAAAGAAGGTAAAGGGAAGAGACAACCGAATAACCGAATAATCCTATTCAATTTCTCCAGAACCCGTGGCCATCCTCGACTGAAGTAACTTCTTCGAGTTCGTATATAACTATACGATGGTCGTTCCAAGCAATATGGATCATCTTAGTGATATGACGTGTTCTGAAGAAATGTAAAGGGGAAAGTATGAATAGCAGGGTCATATACGATTTTATCGCGAATCAAGACAACCCAAAGCCAAAGGGTGTAAGAAGGTCTAGTTAACTTGGTTCATAAGTCTTTTAAGATAAGTCACGGGTTGCTGTACCAGAGAGAGAGAGAGAGAGAGAGAAAAGAAACACTCAGCGTGCACTTTATCAAGATTAGATTGGTTATCACTTTATCTAATCAGGATGGCTCCCACTATATCGTCGAATTATCCTTCAAACTAAATGTCATAAGTCGCAAGTCAAGTTCAACCCGTCATTATCCTGGATTAATCTAAACCCACCCGCATGTTCCCTTAACAAGGTCAAAATGACCGTGCGACTGTCCTAGATAATCGCATCACTATGCAACAGAAAAGTATTACATAGCTACCGAACACTATGCCTTAACAAGGTCAAAGCACGTAGCATGAATACTAACCAATACAAATCTGAAATGACGGAGCGGTACGGCTGGTTTTTGGTGAAAAGCTTTTAATTTAATGAACTTGATATCGTTGAAGGAGCTCGAGTGGCTTTGAAATGAAGTGGCTTAAACTCCGCTTTTTAAAACTAGTAACATAAACCTTTGCTTAAGAGTGAACTCCCAGTGAAGGGATCAAGGCTCTTCCCTCATAGAATGAGGTGCGGGATATTCCTAACCGAATACCTCTTTGCAAAGTACAAGAATACGACTATGAGTTTTGAAGAAAACCGAGTAGTTTTAAAATTGGTTCTGATAATATCATTTAGGTTTATTTTCCTTTCATTATTCAGATAATGTGTTCCTATCATTTTAAGTTTCCAAGCCACAAAAGAAACAATCAAAATAACATGCTTTTACATGTCATCCGCATTCGCCACGGGGCCACGTTATGCACCGTTAAGTTACTTAACTAACGGCAAAGCGGGGGCAGGACTAGCGCGGATGCAAAACATATAGAAGCATCTACTATATATATATATATATATATATATATATATATATATATATATATCACAGGCAGATAAACAGCCACCACAGAAAAAAATCATCACAGGTATGCGAACAACAATTTGGAATAGCGGATAATTTAGGAGCCCCGCGTTTCATTTGAGCCATAAATGAGACGCGACGTTCCCCGGTCGTGTGGATAGCCAGTGCAATGAAGAACCTAGACCCCTACGAGTACGGCAAGTTACCCGCCAATCCCGGAAGTGAGGCAACCCCAATCAACAAAGTGAATGGGCCACCTAGCACTTCACGGGATCCGGTAACTTGAGCACCCCTCTGTGGGTCAACCTATACCCCCTACGAGTGCAGCGAATAGCCCACCAATTCTAGAGTAAGGCCCCCCAGTATCAATTCCATGAGATGCAGGCTCGTTGCCTTCTAGAACCCGTCTATTCAAGCACTCCTTCGCAGGGTAATTCTAGTACAGAAAAGAAAATATATACACAACGGTGACATCGACCTCAACTCGGTCGTGCCCTAATAAAAGAATATACAAACTGACAGAAATGGCAGTCCATATGTCAGACACTCGCCCCACAATAATTAATATACAAATGAATCTGAACTGTACACAAGGCTATCCATCATGACAATCCATCCAAAATATCAGTGCAACACAGAACATTAACGCGAATATCATGTTCGTAAACCCGTCTGATTGTACATATAGCAACCAGTCGGATTATACCGCGCTATGATATTCATGGTCGCAAAAACTAATAAATGCACTGAAAACCATGAATTCAAAATTTTGATCGATTAAAACTTTCCGTATTGTCCCCAAGTACAAATCAGTACTTAAAAAAATCTGGACCAAAACCAAATATATCAAAAATCACATTTCCATAATCTAGAGCACCGGAAAAAATTTTGGGCACAACGGCCAAAATTGGATCGCGGAACTGCGGCCATATAGCACGTTAGGCGGCGGTTCTGCGGTCTAATTTTGGGCTTATGTGTCCAAATTTCTTTCTGGTCTCTTGTTTTACCTGCACATAATTTTAATGCTACCAAAACAACTTTTTGAACAACTTTAAAATTCGAACAGCGAGCATGGATCTGGAAATGCATTTCGGAAAAATCCGTTGATCGAAACTCTAAATAAGTGCAAACAAGCTAGTTAAGGTTTATGGAGTGGTTCTGATACCATGTTGGGATTCGGTGCCCACGCCGCGGGAGCCGCGGCCGAGACGGAAGCGAAAACAAAAACTTTTTGCGAGCACCCAACACCCGTAACCCTAGAAATCGATCCAAAATTCTAAAATAGCAAACTAGAAATGCAAGGGTGCAGAAATTACAACCTTCGACACGTGTGTACCCAATTGTGGAAGACCCCTCCAAGTTCGTAACCGCCGGGATCGCGCTTGAAAGTCGACCACCCTCGCCGAAGAAGATCCACCCGAGGGAAACCGGAAGAGGTTCCGACCGACGATCCAAACTTGCTAAGGATGGATGGTGGGTGATATAGAAATTTTTCACTAAACTTTTCTCTCTAAACCATGCTCAAAAGAGAGCAAGAAGAAGAAATAGAAGAGGTGATGAGAGAATGGAAAAACTCTCCATGAAGCATGAAGCAACTCACATGAAAATCATTAAGTGTAGAAAGTGAATCATAATCATATGTTGAAAAATGAATGGCGTTGCATTTATCAACCATGGTTTAATAGTGAACCCAAATCATTTCAACATTAAATGCCAAGACATACTCATCTACAAGCACAACCATGCTTCATGCCACCTCCTTTTCACCTCATTTCCATTTATTTTCTAAATAGATAAATAAATATAAGATGTCCTTCTTCTAGAAACATTCCCGTATAAATACGGAATACTTCACCTGATATATATGTATCGCTACATATCACGTATCCGTATAAAAATACGGATATCACCAAAGAGAGAAAATAAATAGTTAACAATAATACTAAAATATATGTATCAAAATACATATATAAATTATTAAATCAAAACCTGATTTAATAGTCCGGCTTAATCCTAAGCTGGCTAGTATTATCAACCGTCTGATTAAAATCCGTGTATCCCGTACACGTATTTAATCGGACCCCTGCACGTACCAATGTACGGCTCCTACATTTATCGCCTGGACCGGGAAAACCCTTTATATGGGACTGTAAATACTCGACAATACACTAGCAGTGGGTTTAACCACAAGTACATCATCGACACTAGCTGTACGTAACGGCTACCCAGGTACTTACCGAAGGGGGGTCAACAATTAAGTATGTCCTTACCCTACTGAGCCTGAATGTGACAATCTTCATACAGTCTGGTCTCTTCGTCAAAGAGTATCTCATATCGGGTCTAGAGAGTGGATAACGTCAGACCCCTACTAACCCGATAAGTCGTGTCTAAGTCAAGATCATCGCCAACAGAGATACTATCGATCAACTATCAGTAAATCTCAACCACCGTGGCCACGGATTTCTAGTGATAGCCAACTGAACACAGCGATACATCGACTCCTAATACCAGGAGAGATGAATCCCTGACAATCGACCACTGTCTCTATGTGACTCGGAACTGTACCCAACTAAAACCTGTTTGTATGTCTCCTTTGAGCCGTGGTACAGTAGGAATCAAAATACAGTGGGAACTCACACGAGATAAATGATTATTTCAAGTCCAAGGACTAACCTGTACTCATGTCACCTGAGAACTTTCATCTGACGATAGATATAATGCCATCTAGATGTTCTCGGCGAGTCCGTCTGGTGTAGTCACCTCCAGTGAGCACCTGTATACTATCTTCGGTAACACAACACCAATGGCTTGTAAGACTGGCCACCGTCCCTCGTTGGGGTATAGAAACATATATACTAATCTACTCCGGATTACCGATACCCAGTCTCAATACTCCCACGACTAGGGACATTTAAGGATGTGCTTATGGACAACCCAGCTCCCATATATATGATCATCATCATAATGCTGGTTGTCAAGCAACAATCCTACGGGATTCATCTATGATGATGACAAACCAGATATAGGTCCTCGTTCAATTATTATAATTGCCTACTTGCAATTACAATAATTGGCTTGAGGGCACTATATCCAACAGTCAAAAGAACCGAATAGCTTTTAAAAGAAGTGGTTTAGGCTCCGCATTTAAATGTTTTTTTAAAGAAAACCGAGTAGTTTTCAACGACGTTAAACTTTTGGTTTGTTTCATTGAATTAATTAGAATTAATGCGGTCCCATCAATTAAACCTATCATTGCAGAAGAAACAAAAATAGAACGTACGCTTATGCCATCCACATTCGCCATAGGGTCCCGGATCTTCACCGTAAGGTTACTTAACTTACGACAGGACGGGGACAGGAATAGCGCAGATGCAAATATAAGCAATATTTATTTTTTATATATATATAGACATTTATCTCAAGCAACGATAAATAACACAGATCACAACAGAAGCAACACAAATGAAAATAGAGAATATAATAGGATTAGCGTATATAGACATTTATCTCAAGCAACGATAAATAACACAGATCACAACAGAAGCAACACAAATGAAAATAGAGAATAAAATAGGATTAGCGTGTTTTCGTTTAATCCATTTACGAAAACACGGATTCCACAGTCGTGATGAATAGCCAAAACTCAATCCCCTAGACCCCTACGAGTGCTGCAAGCAACCCTACCAATCCTAAAGGTAGGTGACCTGTTCTTACTGCTCGAGATGGTCACCCTTTGGACTCTAGAATCCGGTTACTTAAGCACCCCGTCTTGGGTCTATCCTAGGTACAGAAATGTAAATAATACAACGGTGGTTACAACCTCAACCCGGAAGTGCCCTGCAAAAAATATTACAACATTTTGAATAATACATGAATGAAAAAGAAAACACTCTTCTCATATGTAAAAACCCCGACTATTCCATCACGACGATCACATCTATTTTCATATCATAACTACAACCGATACAAGATATATGCAACCCCTACTAATCGACGTATATCAATTAGTCGATATTTAGAATCACATATACGAACAAAAAGATAAGCAATGATGTGAAAATTTCGATTTAGACACACTCTATATTGCCCATACACAAAAATAACACAATATGAAATCTGGGCACAATCAAACAATACCAGAAACCCTAAATCCAAGTGTACAAGACACCACAAGAAGCACGAGATCTAACTCCACCACAAAACGATTTGGAGAAAACTTGTCGTCGAATTTTGGAGTTAGTGTCTTGTTCTTCTTTGGTGTTCATATAACATCATAAAGAGCACTTTGAAATTGTTTAAATTTTTTTAGAGGCTCATAAAAAAACGACAAAAACTTGGATTCACGGTTTTACTAATACGGAGTTATTTCAGTTTCGAAACCCTAACATCATCTACTATTAGTTTTAGTGTTTGGGTTGGCTCTGATACTAGTGTAAGTTGATAGTGCTCGTTCCGTGATGACTACGGCGTTTGCGGAATAAAAAAACTTTAATTTTTACTTAAGCACTAGTAACTAAAACCCCTACGATATGAATCCAAACACTAAACTAATCAAACTAAAAGAGTTTAGCTACTGAATAGAGGATTACAACCTTTGAAGTCATGTTCTTCGGATCTTGTGTGGTCATCTCCTTAAGCTCCTAAGGTTCTTAGATTGTGCTTATGAAGTTGTCTCTCCACGTCAAAGAAGATCCACCCGAGTATGCTGGTTCAAGCTCCAGGTTCTAGTTATGAACTAAGAAGCAACTAAAGATCAAGACTTACTAAGTAATGATAGTTAGAGGTATAGTAGTAGTGTCAAGATACTCTTTTTTATTTTATCAAATCTTAAGAGAGAAAATAAAGAGGAAGAAGTTGAGGATGGCAAAATATAATTATTAAAAACATAATAATAATCAACCCTTGATCTCACCTTTATCTCTTCATATCTTTAAAAATAATATAAGTGAGTAGGCTTATGACTCACTAGTATGAGTTAAAAGCTCACACACTTCTTTCCAAAACTAGAAGAGATGAGAAGAAGAGAGAGGCCATCTCACTATGGTACACATATACACACATATAAATATATATGTATATATATAATCAAGTATACCAAAAAATACCCGTATTTATAACAAATACGTATACCCGTATTTCTACCAAAATAAAAATACTGTATTTGTATCGAATATAAAAAATACGCGTATTCATATTAAGAAAGAAATACATGTATTTGTATCAAGACACAAATACCTGTATTCATACAAATACACGTATTCGTATAAATACGGTATTCGTGTTAAAATACAAATACTGGAAAGAGAGCAATATAATACTAGCTCCATATCTGGCTATCTTTCAAACCTACTAGTATTACTAAATCGTCCGATTAAAGCACGTGTATAAAATACACGTGTTTAATCGAACACCCGAGCGTATCTAAATACGCATACTATACTGTTTCACCTGAACCGGTAAACTCTCTGTGTGGGACTCTAAAGACTTGACAATACTCTGACAGTAGGTTTAACCACAAGCACGTCGGTAGCACTGGCTTTCTTGTCAAAACTGAAGGGTGACTTATGCTTGCTTTAAAATTATTGTTTTTCGTTCCGTCTTGGCTGCGGTGATCACGGCACGTGCACAAGCCACCTTTCATTTTTGACATGAGAGAACCTCCGATTGACGGGTCATGCGTAATATGCGAACTTTTTCTGTGACATATGTGTTGTGTTTGAAAACAATTTTCCTCGTTAAACATTCCGTCATATGTGCGTTGTATTTGAAAACATTTCAAGGTGAAGTGTTTTGAGTTGTTAGAGAGCTCCTGAGAAGGGAAAAAGGGAAGAAGATAAAAAGAAAAAGATGCCTTAAAGAGGGGTTACCCGCTGCGGGAATCTCGATGGGTCCCACTTGCGGATTCCACCATGGGGGTTTCCGTGTGCGGGTACATCCTAGGGGGTTCTGATTAAAAAGGTTTTTCACCACGTTTTTAAAGTCCTATTCCGCAATCAAGATGGGTTTGCTTGGTTGCTAGCCGGTTAATTACAGGTCGATCCACGGAGAGATGAGAGTCTTTTTCTTTATGTTTTAATGAGCTAAGTCAAGTTCATCAAAAAAATTTCAATGCTAACTATGTGTTCGGATATGTATGTTAAAGAAAGCTTGTTAGGGTTAGGATTAGATTAGTTTGAGTTAGGAATTCGCTCACTTCTTTCATTTTCCTCTCTTGATATTGATGTTACGCTAATCAGCAACAACGGGGATTAGCACGACTAAGAAAGATATTTGCGAGTATAAACTAGGCTTTCCAACGCTTAGTCCCTTCCCTTTGGTCCTTTTCCGTCCGTTTTTGGCTCTTAGCCATAACCCCCGTCCAATCCAACCACAACAGGTCTCACTAGGGTGTCACCACTATCATAGAAGATAGGGTGCCGAAGGGAGCAGAATGTGGATACTTTGGCAGGAATTCAACACAAATTATTGGGCAAAGAAAAGAGTGAGGGATATTTTCTTCTCTCAAACTTCTCTTTTCCTACCCTAACAAGTGAGAAAACTACTCACTAATTATAAAAAAAATAAAATAAAATAAGTAGAGAAGATAGAAAGAAATGAGTTAGAAGAAGGCAACTAAAAATTTAGGATCTCACCTAAGCAAGAATCACACTTGAGTTTTATGATTGCAATGATAAAATAAAAGAGAAGAGAAAACTAATGCAATGAAAACCGATAAAACACAATTATACTACTAAGATAATAACAAGCAAATAATAAAAACCAAGTTAACAATTGAGGCAAGACATGAAAATAAAACTCTCAATCTTCATTTATCATCCACTCAAAAAGCTCTCACACAATGTTAATGAAGGAAAGATGATGAAGAAGAAGAAGTTTGCTCTAAACTAACATTAATCCTAAAGAAAACAATACATCTCTCTTTGCCTCTGAACTGGAGTATTTATAGGAAGTGAAATAAAACCACAGGAGTGTTTTCTGAAGCCAAATAAAATGACCAAAATGCCCATAAAAATTCGCCGTATGATGACACGTAAGCGCCGCAGATCCGCCGCCTAAACATGCAAAATTTCGCTGATCCGTGGCCGATTGTTGGAATTGATGCTCCGTTTTTCTTGTGCTTTCTTGTGTTGCTTTTTTCTTTTGTTTGGTAAGTTCATATTTGCAAAATACTTCTAAAATATTCTCAGATTCTCAAGAGTCCAAAATGACAAATTTTTTGACTTTTTTCTCCATTAAATCATTTGATTTTTGTGTCTTGGATCTCCCTCGAGCTCTGCGTTGCCAATATTGATCCTTGTGCTGCCTCCCTCGTGTTTTGTGCTTATTCTAGACACGAATGACCATCGCTTGATCTTGCCCCTTGTACTCGTAAGCGGCACTTGACGGATGTGGATGACCGAAACCCGTATTTTTATCCGTTTGTCGGCAGTTGTCCTGAATTTATCATAACTATGCATGATTTGCATTGTTCTGGACTGAGAACATGTAACCTGTAATTATGTAGCAAACATGGATCAAAATCACCTACCTATATGCATTGTGATCAAGAATGGGTGGTAACAAGATGCAGTATTTTGGTATGAAAAAATACTCCCAAACTTATCTTTTGCTCGTCCCAAGCAAACAATTTTATTTTCAAAAAGTCCTAAGCTCACTTTTGTAGGCGTCACGGCTGCACTTAGCATGTGCAACAAGCTGTTAACCCCCTAGGTTTCCCTGGAGGAAGAGTTTTGTCTCCTGAGGGTTTTCAGCAGATACTACCCACAAAATCCTATCAAGTTAACCATCGACTCTAATCCTTCAGTGTAGTATTTGAGTTCGAAATCACCTTAAGCAAGAAACTCCCAATCCGTATTTTTCACTCCTCACTTTTACTTAACTTAAGCCCATATACATCTAGCGTGCTCATGCGATAGCGTTGTTTCCTCCCAAGAATTGAATTTAGAAGCCCTCCATTTTCTCTTAACATAATGAATAGTTATCGCGTCAGATTTGGAAGTTCTATGTTCATTCTATAGCTTGGTCACAAATCCAGAATTTCTATCATCTTCAAAAAAGAACTAAGTCTTATTTTTCACTCCACTTTTCACTGGTTTTAATTCCCACACACCTTCATGATCGTGCAATACATATATATGGAACTCAATCTGTCTCAAATCTAAGAATATTCTCCATGGATTTCTAAGTTTGGGAGAACACTTGCTAGGTAGGTACTATTCAAGAACTTTGTTCTCGATATGTATGCACGAACCCAGTTTGTGAAAAAACGCATATCACAACGGAGATAACTCTTTTTAGCTCATCAAAAAAGGCGTGTGTGTAGAAAAAGGTGTGTGATAGTTCCAACCAGCTCGAGATGGGTTATCTTTCGGACTTAGCCTTCATTACAAGATTTCAATAATTTCCCTTCATTTCGACCTCACTCATTTTTATTTAAAAGAAAAGATTTCTATGTGTTTTTCTTTCATTATCTTTTCTTATAGGGCTCATTATTTAAATCCCGGAACCGACGACGAGTGTAATATGTTGCAAAAAGGTATAAGAGCTTAAGTTGAGATCGATGAGGGTTATCTTTTGGGTTTCTCATTTCCAAACCTAGAGTTTAGTTATTTCTAACCGATCAACTATCATGTTGAACTCGAGTCTAAATAGCCAACTTGATGGAAAAAAAATTATGTATTTTTTTGGGAAATTTTTTCAATTTTTATGGATTTTAAGGATTTTTTAAACTTTTATGGGTTTTGAAAAAAATATTAATGCAATGTGGAAATATAAACATGATACATGATGCAAAGGATAGAAAAACGCTCACCGAACATACCTCCAAACTTAAATTGGATAGTGTACTCACTTTCATGTCAAGAAAGAAACCAAAATTGTTGGAAGGCAAAAAATCTCAGAGAATCACCTGTTTTTTTTCAAAAGGAAATTTCACCAAGTAAGAAATATCCAGGCACAAAAAACTGAGCATTACCGGACAAAAATTCCCATCAGAATAACAAAAAAGGATACGCACCGGAAAAGAATATCCATATATATACAAGATAGTATATACATACCCCCAAACTTATTTGAAATATCGTTTCCACTGTCTATGGCTGGATAACAGAAATTTGGTGGTAAATGGAGGAAGATTAGGTAAGGTAAACTGGCTCCTGCAACATCAAGAGCTTCTCCGATGGTTCTGCAGTAAAGAACGATTTTAACCTGTGTCCGTTCACTTTGAATAGTTAATCGTCCTTTGGGTTTTCCAAACCCATTGCACCGTGCGGGTACGCCACACCAAGAAAGGTCCCAACCAGATCGCAACTTACTCGGATGAAAATGCAATCGGGTATCGTAAAGAAGGACTTATTGTCCTGGAGTGAATGTTTTGCGCACAATGTGTTTATCGTGAAACACCTTCATCCTGTTCTTCACGATAACCACATTATTGTATGCTTCATCCCAAAGCTCTTTCAACTCGTTCATTTATAGCTTCCGAAAGCTACCAGCTTGAGAAAAATCGGCGTTAAGTTTCTTAATCGCCCAAATAACTCGATGCTCGATCTCGATCGGGAGGTGGAAAGCCTTATTAAAGACAAGCCGATACGGAGACATACCAAGATCGGTATTATATGCAGTTCGAAATGCCCAAAGGGTATCAGTCAATTTCGAAGACCAATCTTTACGATTTGTGGAAACCGTCTTCTTCAGAATCTGCTTGATTTTCCGATTGGAGATCTCGGGTAGCCTGCATGTTTGGGGATGATAGGACGTAGAGAACTTGTAGTTGATTCCATCCTTTCGCATTACAGCCTGGGAAGGCCGATTGCAGAAGTGTGATCCGTTATCACTGATAATAGCTCGAGAGTGCCCAAACCGAGAAAATATGTTTTCTTTTAGAAATTTAACGACAACCTTGATCTCGTTAGTTTGGCTTGGGACGACCTTGACCCATTTCAAAACATAATCAACCACAAGCAGAATGTACAGGTTCCTATATGAGTTAGAGACGGGCCCATGAAGTCAATACCCAAGACGTCGAAAATCTCAATAACAAAGATTGGTTGGAGTGGCATTTGATTTCTTCCCGAAATTCGGCCCATGTGCTGGCATCTAGAGCAGGTCTTGCAATATTCATTTGAATTCTTGAACAGCGTCAGCTAGTAAAAGCCGCACTGCAAGACCTTTTCCGCAATTTTTCTGGGGCCGAAATGACCGCCACATGCTTGATCGTGGCAAAAAGATAGAACACTCTGAAATTCAATATTGGGTACACACCGGCGAACGATCTGATCAGGACAATACTTGAACAGGTAGGGTTACTCCCAGTAAAACTGTTTTACTTGGGAAAGAAAATGATGTTTGTCCTGCCTTGACCATTCGTTTGGTGCAAGTCCAGTAGCAAGGTAATTTACAATATTCACGAACCAAGGTTCGCACAATATTTTCAAGAGTTGTTCATTAGGGAACGAATCGTTGATTGACACGATAGGCGATGGCGTAGAAGGGAGTCGAGAAAGATAGTCGGCGACAACATTTTCACATCCACTTTTGTCTTTGATTTCAAGATCGAATTCTTGTAGCAAGAGGATCCAACGTATTAACTGAGACTTGGCATCTTTTTAGCGAAAAGATGCATCAGAGATGAATGGTCTATGTAATAGAAGACTGGGGAGCTAATAAGGTATTACCTGAATTTCTCTAAAGCAAATACAACGCTAAGAATTC
This sequence comes from Agapanthus africanus, assembly GCA_030015575.1. Taxonomy (NCBI): domain Eukaryota; kingdom Viridiplantae; phylum Streptophyta; class Magnoliopsida; order Asparagales; family Amaryllidaceae; genus Agapanthus; species Agapanthus africanus. The sequence continues at coordinate 99,046,590 of CM057346.1, read as the reverse complement.
CTTCTCGGTCGTCGTATAGTTCAATTGGGCGTCATTCAGGGTACGGCTCGCGTAAAAAATTATGTGTGGCTTCTTATCGATATGATGTCTTAAAACAGCACCGATAGCAAAGTCGGAAGTATCACATATAATTTCGAACGGGTGGTTCCAGTCGGGGGAGGACAAGACAAGAGTAGTAGTGAGTGACTGGTTCAGTGAGTTAAAGGCGGCAAAACATTCCGAATTGAAATGGAACGTCGGGTCTTTGGCCAGTAAAACAATAAAGGGTCTAACAATTTTGCTAAAATCCTTGATGAAACGACTATAAAAACCGGTATGGCCAAAAAAGGAACGTATGTCTTTGACATAGTTAGGAGCAGGCAGATTTGAAATGACGTTGACTTTAACCTTATCGACTTCAATACCACTTTGTGAAATAATATGTCCTAGAAAGATTCCTTCACATACCATAAAATGGAATTTCTCTCAGTTTAGAGTTAAGTTCTTTTCCTTATATCGGGTCAGAATAGCGTCAAGGTGTTTCAAGCGCTCGTCGAAAGAATCTCCATAGATTGAGAAATCGTCCATGAAAATTTCCAGAAAGGTCTCAACCATATTAGAAAAGATTCCCATCATACACTATTGGAAGGTAGCAGGAGCATTGCATAACCCGAAGTGCACGTGTCTGTATGCAAATGTGCCAAAAGGACAAATAAATGTGGTTTTTTCCTGGTCTTTTTCAGCAATGGGAACTTAGTTGTACCTTGAGTAAACGTCCAAAAAACAGTAAAACTCGTGTCTGGCTAAGCGCTCGAGCATCTGGTCAATAAATAGAAGCAGGAAGTGATCTTTCCGCGTAGCAGCGTTGAGTTTTCGGTAATCGATACAAACTCGCCACCCGGTTTGGGTGCGAGTTGGAATTAACTCATTCGCTTCGTTAGTGATGACCGTGATGCCCGACTTCTTTGGTACAACATGGATTATACTTACCCACTGGCTGTCAGATATCGGGTAAATGATACCATTATCCAAACATTAAACAATTTGTTTCTTGACAGCCTCTTTCATGACGGGGTTCAACCATCTTTGTAGGTCCTTAGGTGGCTTGGTTTTATCCATCAGATTCATATGATGTTCAATGATCAAGGAACTAATCCCTTTGATGTCAGCCATGGTCTAGCCGAACGGTTGCCGATTGTTTTGCAAGACCGAAAGAAGTGCTTTCTCCTGCTCTAAAGCTAGAGAAACAGAGATGATGACGGGTAGTGTCTCGTTCTCACCCAAGTAAGCATACTTAAGGTGAGACAGCAAAGAGTTCGAGAACCGGTGAAGAAATGATTGATAGCAAAGTAGGAGACCGATTTTTGAACTCAAAAGACTCCATAAGCTGCTCAAAGCGAGTTTAAGCGACGAACTTGGTTGATTCAACAGACTCATCCTTAAATGCGAAGGATTCAAACTTCGGAGATTCATCAGGAATATCCGCTAATGTGAAACAATCGTACTCTCTATCTGTCCTGGAAGCAATGGGATCAAAAAGATACTCACTAGTGGCGTTGAGATAATCGGGATCGACAAGAAATTTCACAAACTTGCAAGTGTCAGGATCGATCTCTTGGATGGAACAGATATCCAGAACCTGAGCATTCGGGTCAGAAGGCTGATATCCAAACCTAAAAATGTTGAGCTCAATTGTCATTTTTCCGAATGATAGGTTCATAGAACTATTGCGACAATTGATTACAGCATTTGAGGTTGGCCAGAAATAGACGACCGAGGATCACCAGAATTTAATTCCTAGGATTAGCCATAGGCTGTGTGTCTAAGACTATGAAGTCTAAGGGGAATACGAAGTCCCAGACTTTAATCAACACATCCTCTAACTCACCTCTAGGATGGGTGATGGATCGGTCGGTCATTTCCAGTGTACAATGTGTTCAGTTCTCCAACACCGAGTCACTCGTATACTGAATATGGAAGCAAGTTAACACTCGTACTGAGGTCTAGAAGAGCGTGATTGATATTCTTATCCCCGATGGTAATTGAGATTGTAGGACAACCAGGGTCCTTCCATTTTTTCGGCAAATCAAAGGTAAGAATATCACTCACATTACTAGCCAAGAAAACCTTCTTCTACACTTAAGATTTCCGCTTCTTAGTGCATAAATCCTTAAGGATTTTTGCGTATGAAGGGACTTGTTGGATCACATCTAAAAGAGAGATATTGATGTTAACTTATTTGAACAGCTCCACGACCTTCTCCATTTGTGGACTGGGTTTATTAGGTCTCAACCGGTTGGGAAAAGGAGTTTTGTTTAAATTGGTTGAGTCCAATACCCGTGTGGAAGGTTGTGGTGTAATGACCCTAAATTCCATGTACCGTCCCTTTTGTTTTAATTAATAAAAGAGACCATATTTCTGTTCTGGTTTCGAGCTATAAGTTATTCTTGATAACGTATGTACAAGAAGAAATTTGTAGTTCACTGGTTAAGACTCTCTACTGCTCTTCTTTAGCCTGCGTGTTCGAATCCCATCATCTTAAATATTTTATTATTTTTGTTTTCGACGTTTTGATAGCCCAAAGGTTTGCACAAGCTTTACACAGGGTTATGAAAAGTTGCAACAGAAAAAAGTATGTTAATGCGACAATCAAACCTAATAGAGCACCTGGCACACTTCCCATGGCATTTGCCCATGTTCTGGCTACCGCTTTTCTTTTTCCAACGGCCCCACATGACTTAAAAGTCCCCGTCTTTTTCACGGGCGGCTTTTAGCCACCCCTTTATCCCTTTTGAAACATTAAAAATCCTGATTCAATACAGAGAGCTGCTGACCCTTCACCTATCCCATTTACAACCTTTTTAATTCAAAATTTTATTATCCTTTAATCCATCACACCCCTTATCTCTCCTTTAAATACCCTAGCCTATTCCCATGTTCTTCCTCTCTAAATATTCAAAAAAGACTCTAAAATTCCTTGAAGAAATTGCCTAAGTTCGCGACATCGAAGCTCCGTAAATAGCTAAAGGAAGTCAAGTTCCCTCAACTCTTTCCTCTTTCTATGTTGTTCCACATATTTCAAATAGAACAAAACTCAAGATCGCCATCCTCCATACATCGTCGTTCTCAGTTCTTCAAACCGAGGCTACTTCTCTTCAAATCCTTGCCTGTACGAGTATGGGTGGTTTGAGTAAGTCCCTTCTCTTTTCTCTCCATATTTTCTCTTGTCATCTTTCCATGAACCACCATCTCTTATCATATCGTATTCATCCTAATTTAACGAAAAATTAACATACTTCCAAAATAACGAAATCAAAATAAAACTCTTTCTTTTCCTTTCTCATTTCTTATGTTGAAAAACCTTATTTGTTGTACTTGGAAATTAGGGATAAATGCATGATTCAATTTTTGTACATATCATAATATGAAAATAAAACTTATCCATTGATGTTCGACTTTTTTTGTGTACAAATTAACGTAGCAGTAAAAATACCAAGTTTTATTATTTTGCTAATAATAGTTTATGATAGAATATTGTAGATAATGCACGGGGTAATGATCTACCCAACACGCACACTTGGAAATCATATCACGATCATATGCTTGTACCGTTATTTGAAAAGAAATCAATTTGCAATAAAATACTCTCGAATAAAAATACTATCAATTTTATCCTTTGCAAATACGTCTCTACAACCCTTGTTATGGGACTCGTTTATGAATAGTGCAGATTAATGCACATCCTTAGGATAGTACAGTGAGATGCAAAACTCCTCAGGGAGAATTCGGTCTCAAAAGAAATAAAAAACGGTTTTAAAGAAAATACAAAATTTTACTACAAAGTAAACAAATTTAAAATAATTTAATTTATATATTCGTAATGTCCAAAGAAAAAAAATTTATAAAATTTGATACTATAAAATGAAAAGATTAAAGTTTTAATAAAAAAGCCTCAAGTTTCCAAAAATGGTATTTTTCATTAAAATACCATAAACATTAAAATTTAGGTTTTGATACTAAAATACCACAAAATATAAAATACGATTTTATGAAAAATATTAACATTTTAATTTACATATTTTTATCAAAAAAATACTCTCGAGGTTTTCGGATGAATTAAAACCCCTCGAGATATTTTTAAAAGACATTTGTCACATAAATACCTTAGATATCAAAAGACTAGTTATATTACGCATTTTGGTTGCAGATTGGTTTGAGTGGTATTTTCTATTGTCAATGCCTCGGGGTTTCCGAAGACAATGATGCACCACTTGTCTCTCCTTAAATATATAGCGTAACCTTAGGGTGGAATTTATCGATAGCAATCGTTTTTGAAAACGACACAAATCATGCGTTCCATATGCAGCGGTTGTCGATATTTCCAAACTCAAAAAATTCACAAGATTAAATCTATTAATAAGATATGACTATAACCTAAATACAAACTCAAACTTAATTTGAACTTGAACTTAATCTTGAACTTGAACACTTGAACTTGAACTTGAACACTTGACTTGACTTGACCGAACCATGAATATAACTTGACATGAACTTGACATGAATAAACAAATCTAATATGAATACCTGAACCTAATATATACTCTTGAACCGACTTGACTCGAACCATGATTACAACTTGACATGAATACATGAACACATGACATGAACACTTGATCTCGACATAAACTCAATCTTGCAACTTGATGTATTCATAGATTCGAGCAATACCGGTAACTTTAACTGTAATCTAGAATACGCGGGGTGTTAGGATAGTTTGAGTATGAATCCAATAAAATCTCATGAGTCCCACACTTATATCACAAATTCATGAATTTACGAATGAGGGCCCGTGGTTCTTTGCCCCTGGATTACAACCTGTTAGGTTTGAGAACACTCCTGAAATACGTTGACATTCACACTTAAACTCACGTTAGTTAGATTACTTTTTAGTGACCTCTGTAGGACACATTGACAGTACACTTCATGATCACGATTATTCCCTTATAAAAAATAAATAATGAACAAAAAGTGATGGAAAAAATTCCCTAAATGGAGTATCACGTGCCCACACGTGATGCGCCTTGGAGCAGAAACTATAGGCATTGCGCTCAACAGATAAGGCTGAAATTGAGTTTCACGTGCAGGCACGTGAGTATCAAATATACAAAATATATAGGCGCCTTCCTAAAACAAATAACAAGCCACAGAATCTCACGTGTCAGCACGTGATACTCTTTGTTGGACCTAACTTCGTAGGGGTCACGTGCCACACGTGACATACCTGAACATCAGCACACGTGCCAACACGTGATGCTTTTCTCTGGGACTGCTGCATATAAGCAAACCGGCCTAATGCTATGTGTCACGTGCTACACATGACGGTTCCTAATGCCTTCTAAGCCGATAGAATTAAATTTTAAATGAGAGAGATCAAAACCTTATTTGGAAAATATTTCCTTGAATCTTTCTAAACAAGAAAGATTACGCTCTGTAAATCAGAGCACCGTTGGATTAAGATCCAATGGTGATTAAAAATCACCAAGCTACGCTCTGTATGAGAAAATATTTCCCCAATCTTTCTAAAAAAGAAAGATTGTGCTCTGTAAAACAGAGCTCCGTTAGATTAAAGATCCAATGGTGATTAAAAATCGCCAAGCTACAGAATAAGCTTTGCATGGGAAAATATTTTCCCAATCTTGTTCAAAACAAGAAAAATGTCTTATGTAAAAAAGAAGTCCCTGGATCAAAAGAACCAACGGTGAATAAAATCTCCAAATCAATCAAAAAATCTCTCAATGAGAGATTTCCTTAACTAAATCAACAAACTTGCCTCCACTATATAAATGACTCGAGACTGAAGAGAAAGAAGGAGGAAACCCCCCCATAAGATTGGAGAAAATAAAGAAGTAGAGGAGTTACCTTTGAAGAAAATGAAACCCTAGGTGAGGGAAAAGACCTAGAGATCATTTTATCTCTTCTTACAAGAGTTTAACTCTTCCAAAAAAGAACTTAGTTCTTCCTCTGGTTGAGGTCTGCAGAAGCAGATCTCCCCATAAGTTAAGAATTTAATTCTCATCGGAGAGATTTTTTTATGCAGTCCAAAAACTTAGAGGAAAGAACTAGGTTTGAAGAATTTAATTCTTCCAAAGACATAGGAATTCAACTCCTCTGATAAAACTAGGGTTTAACCCTGCATAAGAATTTAATTCTTATAAAACAAAGGACTTGATACTTTCAAGACTAAGATCAAGAGCCCCATGAATATTAGCGTTCAACGCTATAACGACAGATCACGTGTTCCCATGTGAGCACCTCTAAGGACCAAAAAGGAACGACTGAGTTCGAGTCACGTGATCCCATGTGACCCCTGATAGTGTTCAGCACTTGTAAAAAGGGAGGGCAGGTAAATTAAGAAAGTTGTCATTTTGGGGCGCCTCACGTAATCCCACGTGACCCCCAATAATGCTTAGCACCTAGAACAGAATATGAAGATAAATCCAAAGGAGGCAGTGCCCAACTCTGGAGCACCTCACGTGCCCACACGTGATGGCCGTAAGGTCTAAGTGTTTTACACTTATATATAGATGGGGATTTAGACACAAGTGCATGACGCCGAATTTTCAGGTGCCTCACGCGCCACACGTGAGCGCTTCAAATTTCAGTGCTAACACTACTTATGAGCCTCACATGGGAGCATGTGAGAGTCAAGCAAATAGCAGTGTTTAACACTGTAAGATGCCAACCTTAGCCAAAATTAGCCAAGTATCCCGAGGCCAAAACCTTTTGACCATCAATCAACCGAGCCCTCCTATACTCAGGTCTCCCCAAATCGATCTTAGTGTCAAAGATGGCCAACGATCTCCTGGCACATGACATCTAAAATGATGTTCGTTCCACTATGATCTCTCTCTTCAATCTGGAGTTCGGTTCAAGGGTACATCTCTCCATACCTCTGATACATGTCATTGTAATTCTTCAACGATGTCAGAGAGGTGGAGGGTCCCGACAACCAACATCTCTTGGATGCACTCTCAAACCTATGAGCATACCATAATTGACAGTAATGTCCTTAAACTAGTTGTGGACCACAACATCCTTAAACTAAAACAATAGTGCCTAAATGCTCTTTCGTTGAATCAAAAATGATCCCGAACCCCTGTTAAGTAGATCTTAGTCCAATATCGGATTAACGTATCCTTAACAAATATTTAAGTCGATCTTAATCTCAAATAAGGTTAACGATCCTTAAATCAAACTAAACCCAAATCTAAGAAAATACGGATTTGGACTAATCCACGCCCTACGGGCGACAACACAAATTAGTCTCCGTATACAATCCATGGGCAACCAAAAATAAAACAAACACCACGACACGAATGACCTTCTGGAGCAGGAGAAAGTGGTTATCGCTACGCGGTAACGTAATTAACGGCAGGGGCTTGCGCCTGCAGGGAAGAGCGTCCCCACAATCAAAAAACCCCTCACAATGAGGGGGAATCTGACGGAGTCTGCTACAACGGCCGCATCTGTCTAAACCTTTGATACACGACGCCATAAATGAACTTGGAATTTTCGGAGAGGTAGACAGATAAAACCAAATAGCATCTGCCCCCCAAATTCAGGCATGACGACCTACGCGGTTTTGTCCCTATTTTCGGTAGTAAACAGATTCTGGCAAGCCCAGTGGGACATTTTCCTCTTTCCACTCCACACTTCGTGTGTCGTGTTCACGAACGAATCGCTGTTTAATATGGTTGATCCTGGATTCGAGGTACTAAGATTTGGTGTCTTGCTCCCTAGAAGAGAAGATGACATCGATGGATTCCAACTGCACCAATTGCAACAACAACTCCCACTCCATCCCTGCTGGAGGAGTAACTTATAGGCCTCAAGCGGCCTCCATCTTCTCAATGCCAGTGGAACAGATGACTCAGGCCACCACTGGACTATTCTTCGGGACGATGCTCCCGCCAATAAGCTTCAATGCTTCAATATCATCACAGGAGGTTCCAAAGAAGTCGGTCTTCGATCGACTTGCAACTACCACGGCCTCTCTCAACGGGTCGTCCAAGTTCACCATCTCAATCTTCGACAGGATGAGCCAAAGCTCAAGTGGGCCCATGAAGAGGCCCACGATACCTAAAGGGTTATCCTAAAGCGGATAGCCATTTCAGCTCCGGTAGACGAAGTCGTCAAAGGGGCTTCCCCTGCCAAAAAGTCGGCCCTTGCAAGATTGACCGTTCCCTCTCAGCGGGCGTCGGTCTTCGATTGGCTGACACCAACAACACCCCATCAGAGTAGGGGGCATGACGAAGCCACTCCTGTAACTGAACCATTCCCATCTGCACGACATGCTCGACGTCGCCAGTGATGCCGAGTAAGGAAGGCTGGGGGCAGTTCCCCCTATGGACTAACCCCACCAGCTCCAATGGTGGAAATTGATGCTGCTGTTCCAACTGGGAACAACTTTGAGCTGCTCAGAAGGGTGCACAAGAATTCTCTAACCGCCATACTGAAGAAGTCTCCTCCGCCTGTCGAAAACACAACACAGGTGAAGCCGTAACGGCCTCCTCAGCGGTTGTCCTCCTAGATCCACAGAGTTTGGCGGAAAGTCCAAGACTCTGTAATTGACAAAGATTACTCTCGCCAGCTGAAGAAGATAAAAGCTCGACAAGAAGAGGACCATCCCTTTGCCATACCACAAAAGGTATCGTCTGCATGGGTGCCTGCCGCAACGGCCCCCTAAACTTCGACCACCCATAAGAGGGGAAGGCCGGAGAAGATCCCCTTGCCCGCGGCAAATTTCAAAGGCAGTGGACCTAAACGCCCCAAGTCTGGAGGCATGGTTGTGCAAACCGTCTACATGGCATCCAGAAAAGAGGATAGTCGTCCTTCCGTGAGTCATCGACCACTCACACGGTCTGTGACGAAAGCTCAGGAGCAACAACGAAAGCTCCGGGAAATGTTGACAAGAATGGCCGCACTCACTGGGAAGAAAGAAATTCCAGAAGCATCGTCGGAACAACGCCAAGAGCAAAAGACCGACACCGAATTCCTACAGAGGGTGCTTGAAAAGAAAGATAAAGAGGCCGCGGAACAAGCGGCTAATATAAAACAAATGGCGCTTCTCTTCCAAGACATGGTAGGGATGATGATCTAACCGGACCCCCCGGCCGAAGACCCTCCAATAATCATTGAAGATGACAGAGGGGAGACATCAAATCCTCCTCCGGCTTTATAAGCAGCCAGGGAGGAGACGATCTCCAAAGCTACCCTTGATGACTACATAGCTCAACAAATACGAGCTCATCAAGCGAACGAAGCGGCAGGCCAGGTCGTTAGAACTGGATGATCTTATCCAGGCTGGTACGACCAAATTAAGTACCCGTCAGGATATACGATCCCTAAATTCCATGTGAATAAGGGGACGGGCAATCCGCACCAACACGTTGCTCAATTCAGAGCTTTGTGCGGTAATACCGGGGGCGATGACAAACTATTGCTTCGCTAATTTGTCGGCAGCTTGGCGGAAACAGGATTTGAATGGTATTCGGAGCTTCCGAATGATTCCATCAAGACATTTACAGAAATAGAGCTACTGTTTACACAAAGGTTCGCAAGCGCTAGCGAGCGCACTCCGATCACGCCATTAATCAACGCCAGGGTGAAGCCAGGAGAAACCTGGGTTCAGTACGCAATTCGGTGGCGGAACCTATGGTCGAAATGCGAACAACACATAGAAGAAGCTCCAGCCGTGGGTATGTTCGTCGGGACCCTCGACTCTCAGGCAACTATATCCCAGTTTATGATATTCTTCAAGCCGACCACCTTACAGGCCTTGATTGACAAGCTGACCCAAATGGACCAGATGGGCCATAGGCCGTCCTCTTCAAAGACAGATCTTCGGAATGAAAAGGGCAAAGGGAAAGCGACCTTCGTCACAACGCTCAACAATAACCGAGTGACCCAAAACCGGTTGTTCGCCAAAGCAACAAACCAAGATCCCTCGAAGAAAAGTTGAGACGTTTTTACTTGTTCCTCCGGGATAAAATGAGGAGACTATTCGAGCTGGCAGTGCACAACAGACTCATCACTCTGTCGGATCAGAGACACCCGCTGCAATCGGGCGACGTCAACAATCCCAATTACTGCCCCTACCACCGAATAGTGGGCCACCCAATTGAAGATTGCTACGTCTTCAAAAACTGGGTTGAAGACCAATACCAACAGGGCAAGTTCGTGCCACAGCAGCATGCTCCTAAAAAGGTGGATACGCCGGGGGCATCATGCTCATTTATAGAGGAAGCTCCTTGGGAAGTTGTCCTCTCGGCGAAAACTAAAAGAATGCTAAAGGATCTTCAAGCATGTCCGGCGATTAGGTGGAAAAGCCCACTGGAGCCTGAAATTATTGATGGAATGCTGAAACTGCACCCAACGCCAAAAGTTGGTAACGATGGACAAAACCGCCAGGACAAATCTCCGAAGTCTTCAAAGAAAAAGAAGAAGGCCAAGAAGCACGTTCAGCTCGACGGTAATCATACGGGTCTGCAGAAATACATCGATGCACTGGAGGAATACAACCAAGAGGCATGGACCCCAGTCATACTGGAAGAGTTCTTCAAACATGTTCTTGAGGACGGAAATAGTGACATTGATGAAGGACACGATTCTTTGGAAGAACCCGAGAATTACGTAGCGAGTTGCCACATGATCTCTCACTCATCGATAAACGGCAAAGAGGCTCCTGACATAGAGAAACTGGGGGCAGATCCAGAACCAAAACCCATGGAACCGTCGAATGACCTCATCGATAAGCTGCTGAACGAAGCTCTTTAAAAGAGCAAAGCTGATCGAGAACGTGAAGCGGCCATTTACGAAAAGGCCAAGAGTCGGTGTTAGGCCAAAAAAGCTCCGTTGATGAGAAGCCATAAAGTACCTCAACCAGATCGAAGCGCCCCTTCCACCAGCAAGAGCAGGATCAAGATAAGGAAGAAGTTCCCAAAGCTCTGTCAATAGGAATGAAGCTGCCACCTTTCGAAGGAAATACTCCCGGGTGTACGTGCCTCGACGAAGCGGACATACATCCGAACTACTGCTTGTACCATCGAAGGGTCACACACCCTGCCGAAGAGTGCAATGCCTTCAAGAAATAGTGGTAGGGATACATTGCCCACCGACAACACTTTAAGCGGATGAAGCGCGATGCTCGTCAGAAACAGAGAAGCACGACAGATGAGCATGAAGGAGCTGCTGGCAATTGACATATGGTTGATGCCATTTTAACAAAAGGGAAATCTCAAGTTCTTACTTTCGGGAGCGATTCAGACGAAGAAATGGCCATCGGCCCTCTTTTCAAGGAATCCACCTCTGAAAAAGAAGAAGAGATGAGGAACTGTGAGAACATTCAGCTGTGTAACCATACGTTTCCTGAAAAGAATCTCTGACCTTCAAACAAAGGTTCAGGCAAAAGAGACAGAGGGAAGGAAAAAGTCCCTGAGGAGATTGCTCTTGATGGTAGAGTCGTCGAAGAGCTCACAACCAAGGACCTGCTCAAGAAGAACAAGGTGGATTACAATGTCCTGGCACATCTGAGGAAGATGCCCTCACAATTGAGTATCTTGGATGCCCTTCTCATGTCTAAAGAGGCACGATTGGATTCCCTGATCAAGGCGTTACAAGAGCCCGACCAGTTTCAAGCCTTCCTGGCGGAAGAAAAGATGAAAGACGAGCTGGAAGAAGTCCACACGGATGATATCACCTTCAGCGATGAAGAACTCCTTCTCGGAACGTATGAGCACAACCGTCTGCTGTATGTAACCAGGTATTGTCACGATATCAATATAGGGAAGATCCTGGTTGACAACGGGTTCTCCGTCAACCTTCTTAATATGAGAGTGTTGAAAGAGATCTGCATGAACGTTTAACACCTGGCGCGGGACAAAATTACTATCTCTGGATTCGACTCGCAATCATCACAAACGCTCGGGTCCATAATACTGACATTACGCTTCGGGATGCTCGTCACTGACATCAAGTTCCATGTTATTGACGCCAAAACTTGCTAAAATTCTTTGCTCGGCAGGCCTTGGTTACATGAGTACAACATCATTCCATCTACACAACACTAGTGCATGAAGTACTTCAAGGACGGCCTCGAGTACACAGTTACAGGGGAGCTGAACCCATTCTCCGTAAATGAAGTCCGTAAATATGAAGACGCCAAGTACTTCTTACCAGACTTCGAAGACATGGAAAGATGTCGCAAAATGGAGAACAAAAAAAAGCCATCGCCACTATCCCGATATTTGGGAGCGATACCGAAGAGGATGAAGAGATGGTTTACTCGGGACAACCCCAAGGCAATAGGCCAGGACCGTCTACTCCTATGCTGGTCTTTGGTAGTGACTCTGAGGACGAGGCCAACGCAGTGTTCTCCGTCCGCTCGCCAATGCAGACCTTTGCTGGAGCTGACCAGAGTTTACAGATTACCCTGATCCCGCAGCGGCATTACAAAGAACTTGATAGAATTGATACGTACAGCGTGCAAGAGCTGCAGACCTTCTACGTCCCTCCTAAGCAAAGAGGTGAGAAGGCGATCCTTTTCTACCAATCCACGGAGACTAAAGTGGAGAATGAAGTATAGCACGGTGCCGAACCTGTGCTCGACAGGCTTCAACCAACCCGTCTTTCCAGATACCACACAGAGGGACTGAAAAGGCTATTAAGACGCCAAGGCGTACCCTTCAAACAGACTGCTCGACAAGCCCAGTTCTATAACAAGATTTGGGACGTTTCCGGGACTCAGCGAAAGATGCCCAACGGGAGAATGGAGACGACCAGCCTTGGATACGTTCGATCCAATAAAAGGGAGCGATTCCATGGCTGCCATGTCATAAATAATTCCGGTGGAGAAACGAATGCATTTCCAGATGGCGTTGATATCGAACCAGAGCGAGATCCCGCCGTGAGAATACCAAGCCCGTCATTCGAAGAACAGATTGACAAGCTGATAAGAGAAGCGAGTCAAAAGGTTCGGGATGACCATAGCCGCGAAATGGCCATTTACGAGAAAGCCAGGATGCAACGTATCATTCAGCGGGTTACGGAAGGAGAAGTCGACAATGCCCTTCACCCCTAGCCCGCTGTGCTCTCTTGTGGCAGGAAAAAAGCTCGACGTAGAAGTAAAAGAAAGGTGAAGAACAGGGACGGCATTCAAAAACAGCGAAGCGGATCCAAGAAGCTGCACGAGTAAGAAAAAGTCAGCTGGAACCCGTCTTTTATGAAGAAGATGGGTCGGGCGTACTCTTTGACAGGGAGAAAGAAGGGAATGATACCCGATGGGAACTCTACTTTGATGGAGCGTCCTCCTTGAAGAAGCGAAAGCAAAACCCCCCCATGATTAAAGCCGGGGTAGGCCGTATCTTCGTAACTCCGCAAGGAGGGATAATACGTTTCTCCCTTTCATTAACAGAGCCGAGAACAAACAATGAGGCTGAGTATGAAGCTTTGATAGCAGGTCTTGAGATTGCTGTCGACATGGGGATCGAAAACCTCCTCATATATGGAGACTCCCAGCTGATCATCAGCCAAGTAAAGGGCGACTATCAGACGTGTAAACCCGAGTTGGTAAAATATGGCGAGAGTGTGCAGCAATTGCCGACGCAAATCCCCTCCTACACCCTGGAAAGCATACCGCATGCAGAAAATAGTAAGGCAGATGCATTAGCCAAGCTCGCTAAATAACTGGCCGACGAAAACCTCGATGACGTAAGGATCATTGTGCAAAGCCGCCGGATTCTCTCACCAGCAGAGATATCTCCAAAGATGTCTAGAGAAGAGGAGGAAACCGAACAAGCGGCCTTCCAGTTAGAGGATGAAGAAAAGGCGAAGGATTGGAGAGAAGTCTTTATAGACTACTTCAAATCGCATCGAACACCCGAAGACGCGTCGTCAAGACATCAGCTCATGAAGCGAGCCATGTCTTTCGCCTTCGTCGATGATACTCTTTATAAGAGATCATTCGACTGTCTATGGTTGAGATGCCTAGGACCGGAAGAAGCAAAGAGGGTCATCCAAGAAACTCATGGCGGACTCTGCAGTTCCTATCAAGCCGGGCCAATGATGAAGCTGAAGATCAAAAGAAAGGGCTATTATTGGCCCACGATGATTCAGGACTGTCTCGAATATGCGAAGTAGTGTCACTCATGTCAAATTTACGGGGATTTCATCCACCAACATCAAAATCCGCTACACTCGACATTGGCTAGCTGGCCGTTTGAAATGTGGGGAACCGATATAATCGGGCCCATCGAACCAGTATCATCCAAGGGACATCGGTTCATACTAGCAACAACCGATTACTTCTCTAAGTGGGCAGAAGCAATACCGTTAAGAGAGGTGAAGACGAAGAACATCCTCCATTTCTTCAAGACACATGTCATCTACCGGTTTGGCACTCCGCATCATCTTGGATAATGGGCCGGCCTACAGAAGTCATAAGATCAGCCGCTTCGCACAGCAGCATAAAATAGATTGGAGATATTCTTCAGTTTATAATCCCCAAGCTAATGGTCTAGCTGAGGCTTTCAACAAGACCTTGACAGAGATCATAAAGAAAACGGTGTCCAGAAATAAAAAGGACTGGCATGAGAGATTGCATGAAGCTCTCTGGGCCTATCAGACGACGTTCAAGATGTCCACGAACACAACACCATTTAAGTTAGTATTCGGCACGGAAGCGGTACTTCCTTTGTAGATGGAGCTACCCTCTTTACGAGTGGCGGTTCGGTACAAACTAACGGACGAAGAGAATGCCCATCTTCAGCTTGAGGAGTTATACGCCATTGATGAAACTCGTCTCATAGTGCAGCAAAACATAAAGGCTTACTAAGCAAGGATGACACGCTCATACGAAAGATTGACTAGGCCGAAAACATTCCGCCAAGGCGAGCTCATGCTAGTCATAAAACGACCCATGATCCCCAATCGTGCCAAACGGAAGAAATTCGAGCCGAACTATGAAGGGCCCGTACATCATAGACAAGGTCTACCAAGGTGGGGCCTACTTGCTCATGGATATGCATGGCGAAAGACCCTTCCGGCCAATAAACGGACGGTTCCTTAAGAAATACTACATTTGACAAGTCACGGCTCAGGTTAATGATGGATGACGACGCTCATGTCCGCTCGCTCTCTCCCTGAGTCCAAACTCTATAAGTAGTATCCAGCAAAACCTTGCCTCCAAAACAATGGAACGTAATGTCCTTAAACTAACAATGGGCCGTAATGTCCTAAACCTAACAATAGACCGAGATGTCCTTAAACTAGCTGTGGACCGCAACGTCTTTATACTAACCTTGGACCGAGATGTCCTTAAACTAACATTGGACCGAGATGTCTTTAAACTAATAATGGAACGAGATGTCCCTAAACTAACAACGTCGCCTTAAACACGGCGATAGTGGAGTGCAAGTCCACATACCCCAGCGGGGAGGACTGCGACTCAAATCCCACCGGCAAACAAATGGGCCACATGCGGCGAAACTATTCTCGAGAGTTTCATAATAAAAAAACGGTGCGTCCACCAGAGAAATGGGCATGGATGAAAACCCGAAAGGGCTCCATGAGTAAAAACTGCAGGACTGCCGGCGAGTTCGTGAAAACTCGAAAGGGCGCAGACTCGTAATTTTTTTTTCATGCACACTTGCAAGGTCCTCTCAACCTTGTAAGGAGAAAATAGCTACGTGAGATCCTTACGCCTCACAAGGGAGCAACACACTTAGGGATCCACACGATTCCTAAGGAGAAATTACACTTATGGGATTCTCATGACTCGTAAGGAGAATTCCCCCTATGAGACTCTCACGGCTCATGGGATTCAAAAGTCTTAAACTACAGGGATCTGAACCTGTTCTTAAGCCATCACATCCCCCAGTTTGCCCTACAAGCGGTTCAATATTGACCTTTGTATACAATCCACGGGCACGGATAAAAGTTTCCCCCACCAAGTTCCACCAATAGCGTGAAATTTCCCCATTTGGCGAAACGACACTTGTAAGTCCTCTCGGCTTATAAGGAGAAAATACTCTTGTAAGATCCTTACGACTTATAAGAGAACACACATTTAAGAATCCTCATGATTCCTAAGGAGAAAACGCACCTACAAGATCCTCACGACTCGTAGGGAGAAACACCTTTATGAGACCCTTACGGCTCATGAAGTCAAAAGCCTTAGTCGACAGGATCCTAACCCTGTTTGCTAAGACACCTTTGTTCGAATCGACAAAGGCAAATGATAATTCGCTCCTGGCAATATCCCACTTGTAGCGATGCTGATGCCTAAATCGGTATCAAATTCCAAGTCCTTTCACGGCAAATGATGATTCGCTCCTGGCAATATTCCAGTCGCAGCGATGCTGATGCTAAGATTGGTATCAGACCTCAAGTTCTATACTCGCAGCAAAAAAAAATCAGCGAGCCAAAAATGCATATGAAATAGCCGAAATGATAGGGCAACTTGCAACAAAAATCAGCGAGTAAGATATATGCATATAAAAATAGCCGAAATGATTGGGCAACTCGCAATAAAAAGCAGCGAGTAAAGAAAAAGAAAAATAGCCGAAATGATTGAGCACCGCGAAAAAAATAGCTGAAATGATTGGGCGATTGCGACTTTCGCGATATAAAAAGCTGAAATGACAGAGCATCGCGGAAAGAAACAAAAAATGAAACTTTTACCCTGTAGGTGAGATCACATCGACCCCTGTATACAATTCATAGGCACAAACGAAAAGGGAACCACATTGTTCGACCAGGCTTCGTCAAAGAGAGGCTAGATCTCGATGGCTACATCTACAGCCTAGAAATCACAACGGCGTTCCTTCTCGTTCCAACCAGAAGCAGATACGACGTCAGCAAAACAGAGCCACGGCAAAGTCCCCTAGTTCCAAATCTCGACGGCTACATCTATAGCCTAAAGATCAACAACAGCATTCTTCCTCCCTCCTGCAGGATACAGATGCGACATCAACAAATGGAGCCATGGCAAAGTCCCCTAGTTCCAAATCTCGACGGTTCATAGATAACCCAGAGACAACCTCGACATTCGTCGCAATATTGCAGACGCAGTGTCAACAAACGATGCCAAGGAAAATTCCTCGCTTCAGGGTCTTGATGGCAACTCAAATGAGACCTGAAAAAACTATCGGAGATCATCCTACTCCAGCGCGGAGTGGTCATGACTTATCGGGGCTCCCAAACTGAGCCTAACCTTAAGTAAAAAGCGACATAGAATATCCCTAACGCTTGCTCTTTCGACGGTAATATTACCAGGAAGATTACTTGAAGACGTCTTGTTCTGCCCCTAAGGGATCAGAGACATGACAGTCGCCGGGCTACCCGAACAGCAAGGTTGCATATCGAGGAATATATCGGCCAATGCGACGGTGCGACGGGTAAAAATCCCTAGTACCACAGACCCTAACGGACTTCTATTAGCAGGAGTTAACTATGATGTTAGGACACCCTTGCAAGAACTTCTCGATTCGTCTCGACTCGTGAGGAAATTAGTGTCCTTGCGAGAACTTCTTGATTTGTCTCGACTTGTAGGGAAAAACTTTAGGAAATGGGGATAAGGACCCATTTCCTAAGCACTGGGGCCCTGCAATTCGGTCCAAGATGGACTATTGCATACTATTCACGGGCCGCACTCTCCAAAGTCGAATTTCGACAAGGAAGGAAACAACCACTTACGAGTCCTTTCGACTTGTAAGGGGAAAAATTCTCTTGTGAGATCCTTACAGCTCTCAAGAGTAAACACACACTTAGGAGTCCTCACGACTCCTAAGGAGAAAATTCACCTACGGGATCCTCTCGACTCATAAGGAGAAAAGTCTTTATGAGACCCTCACGGCTCATAAAGTTGAAAAGTCTTAGGGGGCTGATCTGAACCTGTTTCCTAAGCCATCGCTGTCCTGCAAGAAGATCAAGATAAACTATCTACAAGACGCATTTGCTGAAGAGACACGACAGTACGACTGCGTATGTGCTTAAATGGAAATGGTGTCCAAAACGTGCTGATTTATGTACGACACTACAATAGCGCTTGCACTTAAAGAAAATTCCTAAGGGTAAATTATAAAGCTCATGTACAAAGGTGGGATACACGTACGAATATATGATGAACATAAAACATTCAACAGAAAATATTCAACGGTCAATAATAAGAGAAATACATCGATGGAAATATACTACTCTACAGGGAAAAGATCACCAAATATGGGATCAGAGATACAGGGGTTAACAAAACAAAATACAAAGCTCTCCAATTGCCTCTTTGCCCTCTCCACCATTGAAGCGACGGTCTTCGCGAGGAGTTTCTACCCACCGATTAGCACCGTGCTCATCAGTGAAAGCGGACATGATGGTCCGCCGGGCTCTTATCTGACTCAGTAAATGAACTGAATGATCCTTCAAAGACTGGGTAATTAAGTGTGCCTTGTGGAAACACTCAATTTTTTCCTCCACCGTATCAAAAATCGCCGGAGTCATCTCTGCCAGATGAGGTGGAATATCAGCAAGCACGGACAAGAAAATCATCCTGAGCCAAATGGAACCCATAGGAAGAGGAGAGCCCCTACGGGTCAGGATTTTGTACAGTGCCGCGTCATATTAGTCATCAGTGAAAAGAGGATCTGCTAACCGCGTGGCAAAACGAGGAATAATCTCCTCGATAAGCACCTCCTAGGGTTGCCGACGAGCGTGGGGATGGTTGCAAGCCATGACTATTGGTTTGTTTCTCAAAATGATCACCCTAAGGTCTAAATGGTTCTCTCTCTGTGAAGAAAGAGGAAGATGTAGCTTCGGGTTATAAAAAGATGCATTCAAATCAATGTACAGAAAATGTTGTGCATGGTGGAGCTATTCCCAAGGCCAAAAAATGGGGCATGGGAAAAAGGGGTGACTCATTGGAATTAGAGTAGAGAGGAGAAATGACCCCATCAGTGGAGCCTCACGTGTGTGGCACGTGAACACCTGCGTTGATCCTTTTGAAAACTAAAATGGCACCGCACATGCATAACACGTGAGCGTCGGCACTAGTTCAGGATTAAACTCCCCAGCAGCGCTTCATGCGCAAAACACGTGAATGCCAACAACAGTATAACAACACTTCATGTAGAATACATGTGAGCATAAAAAAAGGGGGAAAGAGGAAGTTTTGTCATTCATGCTCCAAGAACTTATACATGGTATAAAAACAAAAGAAAATGTTTACAATGGTAAAACACTTGATCCTGGATATGGATTGAGGAATTCAGAAGCAAGGCTGAGTAAAATGCTTCTGGCTTCTCTGACCATTTTCGTGTGCAACTTCTCATGAATGCAAGCGTCAGGATTCTTGCTGATGTCATCCGTCCTCTGATAGTCAGAAATTATCTTTGTGTGTCAGAAAACTTGATGCAAGATATCAACAAGACCAGCTCGTCGCCTCTTCGAGATCAAGCCCATCAGATATACTGAGTGCACCTTGTCTTCGGCATCATCAAGCGCCTCAAGTGGTATGGTTTCGTTAAATTCAGGAAGTGCTTCCCAAATCGCCCCCATGATGATCTTCAATAAAGCGGAACGACGGGGGAGTAGTCGACCGTTGTATTCATCGAAGCGACGCATAACCTCGGTTCATTAAGCATTCGTAAACTCCTGGTTTTGACAGCGGCCTTGGACGCGAATGTCTTCATATGAGATAATTTCATCAAGATTATACAAATAAACGGCCATAGCATTTGAACAGAAAAATCAGCAAGAGTTTAGCGATCGAGATGATCAAGAAAATGCTTATTATGAGAATCTAAAAGGATTCTCGTTAAACGGACACGGGAGTTTAAACAACGATTGACATTCTCATAGAAAAACAAGTTCTGTTAAAATACCCAACAAATTTGAATTTATGCAAGTAGGGAAAAATCCTATGAAAATATGCTCAAGAACATCAGGGAATGAAATTCCCGAGGGGCCCTCTTGATCTTCAGAGCAAAGCTCTTTGGTGAGGAATTAAATTCCTTTTATCCGATGGAATTAAATTCCAGAAACCCCTATGACGAGGAAAAGAAAAATAAAAATGCTATGAATCCTTAAAGGTCAAAGGAGTGATGCCCAAGACATTGAGGTTTACTACTCAAAGATCATGTCTTTGGATCTCTAAGAAATGGGTTTCAGAAGAGAGCAAGGCTCTTATGGTGGATTTAAAATCCAGAATTTTTTTTAAGAAAAGGGTTTCTTTGTTATTCGAGATCGTTACCTAAAAAGGGTTTCTTTTTCTAACAGAGTTGAAATCTAGAATTGCAATGGGCAAAGAACTAAGCTCTGAAAAAGAGAATTAAATTCTCAAAAAAGACAAGGAAGAAGATGAAAGAACAGTGGCTTTCTAAAGACCAAACCCTTACATTTATAAGACGTGACATGGGCGGTTCACCTCCCCATTCCCCTAGGCAATCCAACGGCTGTGAAGGTGACAGCGCTGCATTCACGTGCAAGCCATGTGAGAACAACGCTGTGGGGACATTTGTTCCCTTATAAAAAATAAATAATGAACAAAAAGAGATGGGAAAAATTCCCCAAATGGAGTATTACGTGCCCACACGTGATGCGCCTTGGAGCAGAGATTATAGGCATTGAGCTCAACAAATAAGGCTGAAATTGAGTCTCACGTGCAGGCACGTGAGTATCTATATACAATGTATATAGGCGCCTTCCTAAAATAAATAACAGGCCAGAGAATCTCACATGTCAGCACGTGATACTCTTTGTTGGACCTAACTTCGTGGGTGTAACACCTTAGAATGTGTTTTGTAGCTAATTATATTTTAATGTGTGGTTTTTAAAAAAAAGTTTACCAAATTAAGTTTTAAATATTTTATCCTATTTAATGAGTATTTTATTAAATTTTTCCTAGGCTTGCACACACTTGTGCATGATAACTAGGGTTGTTTTGGGAGTTTAACCATGATTAGCAACATGGTGAACTAACCATTCCCTAATCTAGTTTTAATATTGATTAAGTGTCATGGTTGTTTTAAAAATGAAAATGAATTTGAAAGGGAATTTTAAGTATTGTTTGAATGGTTGACCTTGGTAAGAGAGAGAGAGAGTGCATGATGGGGCATCATGGATTTGCCCATGCCTTCATTAATGAAGAGAGAGAGAGAGAGTGGAGGGGGTTGACTTGTTTGTGTTCTCTCATTCTCTCACTCTCATTCTCTCACTCCCATTCTCTCACACAACACACACACACACACACTCAGACACAGCAGCAGCAGTAGCAGCTCAAGACACAGCAGCAGCAGCAGTCTCAGCTCCAGCAACAAGAAGAAGATGATGTAGCAGCAACAGAGGTAGCAGCAGCAGGAGCTTCAGCAGCTGAAGCAAGCAGCAGCACCCTCAGCATCAGCAGCAAGCAGCTCCAGCATCACCATCATCAGCACCAGCATCATCCTCATCATCAGCAAGTGCAGCAGTAGCAGTAACAGCATCAGCAGCACAAGCAACTTCAGCAACAGCAACATGCACCAACATCACCAGCAGCTGTAGCAGCTCCTTTTGCCTCTTTCTCCTGCCTTCTAGGGTTTGTTAGGGTATAATTTCTTAACCCAAATTCCTAGTTTGCTTGAGTTGTGCATTGATTAGCTTCGGTTAGTGTTAATTAGCTAGTTTGGTGCTAGTTTTGGTGATTTGTGAGATGTGGTGGTAAATTGTTGATTGTGTTAGCTACCTTAGTTTATTTAAGTGTTGTTAGGGTCACCTTAACTGAGTTTAATCTTGGATTACACTAAAATACCATAGGGTTTGTGTTTTGTGCAAAATTAGCGTTTTGTAAGCGATATTGTGACATTCTGTGATCTGCTTTTGACCCGGGGCCTTCAGGTTAAATTTGAGAATACTGGAGCATACTGATTAGGTCTAGAACACACCACCAGAATACGAACCCTCCACTCCCAATTATGGCCGCCGGTTTAATCAATCTGGCCGCAATTTGTGGCCAGGAAGAGGGGTACGGTCTTGGGGTTTTGGGTAAGGTACTCTGCAGTGTTGTCTAGTGCTTTGGCATGTCTAGTTTTGTAAGATTTGACCTGTAGGAAAATCTGGGACTATATATCGTATTTGGTGTTCGTTGTGTTTGCGCGATACGCGCGATACGTGAGTGAGTTCTATGATCCAGCGTGTCGCGATGGTTTTAGACGCGTACACACATGATTCAGCGTATCGTGCACACGTGCGTTTAGTTCGCGACGCGAGTTTCTCGTTTTGGTTCGATATCGCGTTTCGCGGAATATTTGGCTTATATATGATTTCCATGTCTTATTTGCAGGTTTGCAGGCAGGGACTACGGACACTACTACAGGGGGCAGATGGTAGGATTCACCTAGCATGGAGCGTAGGTGAGTAGATTTAACATCTACAGGGGAATCGCCCGTATGGCGTTATGCGTCTGGGCTAGAATTCAATACCTGTCGCACATTCTACGTCATTGTTAGAATTGCGCCTTTACTTTATTTCCTTGATATAGTTATACTGCGACTAGCAGCCGTAGGACACTGCACATATTATTGACGGTTCATGTTGCACGGGCACGGATTATATGCTGCACACACACCGTCAATAATTGCCATGTCACACAGAACCCCTTATAGATTCTATTGCTTATCACACATGACATCTAGCTTATCGGTATACCTGTAGTGTATCTTACCATTAGTGATAGGTACATATACACCTTGCGATACAGCTACAGGTATACCATGCACATATTTTACTTATAGGTAGATACCTATACTTAGCTGTACCTTATTGATTTCGCATACATCTGGTTTCAGCTACATGTTCTCATTTATATGCTCACATTCAGATATATAGCATTTATTTGTTCCTGGATTTGCTCATTGTTTATTTGGATTTTACATGGTGTTTTCTGGATTTGGGAACCGTGGGAGTTCATGAAATTATGCATACATTGAAAAACCCGGTTTCCTTGAGATGATATTTGTGCGTCCACCATGAGTTTTATCGGTGCTGATTATATACTCCATACGAGGTGTGGTTGCCGTATGAGAGTACATGGTGGGGCCCGGTATGGTTCCCCTCGGCAAGAAGATCGATGGATTTTGCCGATTGAGCCTGGAGGCGGGCGAGTACCTACCAGTGACAGTACCCATGACTCGGCGGGGGATCACGGAGACACCGCTGGGAGTCATGTACGTATGCATACGTCGAAAGGCGAGGGTCAGAGCTAGGCACTCGTGCTTTCGGGATAGCGTATGATACGTGATCAGGATTTCTGTGTCAATGCTTGGCACATTGTTTTCATGATATTCTTTTAATACCTTTGTATATATAACAGGGAATTTAGCCGTTGTTATATATACCCTTACACCAATATTAGTGGAATGGGACGCTAATATATGTGTATTGCCCCCATCATATTTATTTCTGTATATATATTTATTTAGGATGTTAGAAATTTACTTGAGATTCGACTTGGGATATAGGTGATTCATTGAGATTGGATATTGGATATGAACGAGATTGATGATTTGTACATTCGGGATATAGGAGATCTATTCGATATTGTACATTGAGGAGATGTGAGACTTATATGATATGAGAGCCCGACTTGGGGGCTGGTTTGAGGATTTGGGATTTGAGTGTCTTGAAGGATTGTGATCCAGCCACGATGTCAGGTTTCCGTGGAAATGACATATTCCACCCCATACCTCACACTTACCTTTTTTATGCACAGATTCATATATTGGTTGTACCTATTAGCGTACCCTTATGATAGTTGCATATCTACTTTTTCATATCCCTATTGCATAGTCATTGCATACTATTATCATGTCATCATTGCTTCACATATTGACTGTACTTTCCATTACTTTGCTTTCACATGACATGTTATTACTGTAATCACATATCTTAGATTCATACTGTACGTACATTCCTGCGATTACCTGCATATGTTATCTACTATTCACGAGTTGGCAACTCACCCCCGTTGTGCCGCAGGTGTTTCAGGTTGTTCCCCAGAGTAGTCGAGGCAGGCTATTCCGCTATTCCGCTATTCAGCTATCATCTTTTGCTACAGATACTGCATCAGCTCACAGTACTATTTTGCTTAGGTGGGTTTTGGTGGTTATCTGTATTTATATTGTACATTCGTTGTATTTTGTACTCTCCATCTACTATTGTATTGTTGACTTAGAGACTTGGTGAGGACGCTTTTGTGTATTATTTGTGGATTGTTGCCTTTTATATACAGTTTCCTTCCTATTGTCTTTATTTCTTCGCTACGGCGTCGTATATTTGTATTGTATTCTTCTTGGCTAGTTTTTACAAAAAGGGGGTGTAGCCAAAATTTTAAAGAAAGAAAGTGGGACTTTTAAAGAATTTGGGTTGTGATTTCAAATGTTTCAAAAACTATATTATCTTTTCCGTATTTTTCTTGGTTTAGATTTCTGGGTTTTGGCTTTCTTGTACTGCGTTACGTCTTTTGGCGTTGCGTAGTATTAGGGCCGTCACGGGCCAATTTTGGGTCGTGACAGTGGGGGTCACGTGCCACATGTGACATACCTGAACATCAGCTCACATGCCAACACGTGATACTTTTCTCTGGGACTGCTGCATATAAGCAAACTGGCCTAATGCTATGGGTCACATGCTACACGTGAGGGTACCTAATGCCTTCTAAGCCGATAGAATTAAATTCAAAATGAGAAGGATCAAAACCCTATTTGGAAAATATTTCCTTGAATCTATCTAAACAAGAAAGATTACGCTTTATAAATCAGAGTACTGTTGGATTAAAGATCCAATAGTGATTAAAAATAACCAAGCTACAGAATAAACTCTGTATAGGAAAATATTTCCCCAATCTTTCTAAACAAGAAAGACTGTGCTCTGTAAAACAGAGCACCGTTGGATTAAAGATCCAATGGTGATTAAAAATCACCAAGCTATAGAATAAGCTCTGTACGGGAAAATATTTTCCTAATCTTGTTAAAAACAAGAAAAATGTCTTTTGTAAAACAGAAGTCCCTGGATCAAAGATCCAACGGTGGATAAAATCCCTAAATCAATCAAAACATCTCTCAATGGGAGATTTTCTTAACTAAATCAACAAACTTGTTTCCAATATATAAAGGACTCGAGACTGAAGAAAAAGAAGGAGGAGACCCCCCAATAAAATTGGAGAAAATATAGAAGAGGAGGAGTTCTCTTTGAAGAAAAAGAAACCCTAGGTGGGGAAAAAGACCTGGAGATCATTTTCTCCTTTTACAAGAGTTTAACTCTTACAAAAAAAAACTTAGTTCTTCCTCTGGTTGAGATCTGCAGAAACAGATCTCCCCACAAGTTGAGAATTTAATTCTCATCGGGGAGATTCTGTTATGCAGTCCCAAAACTTAGAGGAAAGAACTAGGTTTGAAGAATTTAATTCTTCCAAAGATATAGAAATTCAATTCCTCTGATAAAACTAGGGTTTAACCCTCCATAAGAATTTAATTCATATAAAACAAAGGACTTGAAACTCTCAAGACTAAGATAAAGAGCACCATGCATATTAGCGTTCAACGCTATAACGACATATCATGTGTTCCCACGTGAGCATCTCTAAGGACCAAAAAGGAACGACTGAGTTCGAGTCACGTGATCCCACGCGACCCCTAATAGTATTCAGCACTTGTAAAAGGGGAGGGGGAGTAAATTAAGAAAGTTCTTATTTTGGGGCGCCATACGTGATCCCACGTGACCATCAATAATGCTTAGCACCTAGAACGGAATAGGAAGATAAATCCAAAGGAGGCAGTGCCCAACTCTAGAGTACCTCACGTGCCCACACGTGATGGCCACAAGGACTAAGTGTTTAACACTTATATATAGATGGGGATTTAGACCCAAGTGTATGATGCCCAATTTTCAGGTGCCGCATATGAGCGCTCCAAATTTCAGTGCTAACACTACTTATGAGCCTCACATGGGAGCACGTGAGTGTCAAGCAGAAAGCAGTGTTTAACACTGTGAGATGCCAACCTTAGCCAAAATTAGCCAAGTCTCCCGAGGCCAAAACCTTTTGACCATCAATCAACCGAGCCCTCCTATACTCAGTTCTCCTTGAATCGATCTTAGTGCCAAAGATGGCCAATGATCTACTGATACATGACATCTAAAATGATGTTCATTCCACTATGATCTCTCCCTTCAATCTGGAGTTCGGTTGAAGGGTACATCTCTCCACATCTCTAATACATGTCGTTGTAATTCTTCAACGATGTCGGAGAGCTGGAGGGTCCCGACAACCATCAGCTCTTGGATGCACTCTCAAACCCATGAGCATACCATAATGGACCGTAATATCCTTAAACTAGCTATGGACCGCAACGTTCTTAAACTAAAACGATAATACCTAAATGCTCTTTCGTTGAATCAAAAATGATCCCAAACCCCCGTTAAGTAGATCTTAGTCCAATATCGGATTAACGTATCCTTAACAAATATTTAAGTCGATCTTAATCTCAAACAAGGTTAATGATCCATAAATCAAACCAAACCCAAATCTAAGAAAATACGGATTTGGACTAATCTACGCCCTATGCGCGACAACACAAATTATTCTCCGTATACAATCCACGGGGAACCAAAAATAAAACAAACACACACGACACGAAGTGACCTTCTGGAGCAGGAGAAAGTGGTTATCGCTACACGGTAAAATAATTAGCTGTAGGGGCTTGCGCCTGCAGGGGCTTGCTCCTGCAGGGAAGAGCGTCCCCACAATTAAAAAACCCTTCACAACGAGGAGGAATCTGATGAAGTCTGCTACAACGGCCGCATCTGTCTAAACCTTTGATAAATGGAGCCATAAATCAACTTGGTATTTTCGGAGAGGTAGACAGATAAATCCAAATAGTATCTGCCCCCCAAAATTAGCCAAGACGACCTACTCGGTTTCGTCCCTGTTTTCGGCGATAAACAACGATACCTTCAATACACGGCCATGGTATACTTGATTGCTATGCTCATGTTACATTTCCATACTTACATAGTTTCTTTTAACATTGCCGTATTATACTTGTTAATGCTTCATTCCATCCATACAATATCACATAACACCTTGCATTTTATTTATATACATCACCCATTCTTTTTGGGGACTTACCGAGCGAAAGTTCGCTGATGGGTATTCCACTCATCTTTCTTTCTTTCTTGGAATGTTCATCAGATAATCTAGAGACTAAGGAGGTGGAACCGACTTCCGAGGACTACTCACAGTTTGAAGCCTAGACCGACTATTAGTCCTCCAGCGGTTATTTCTTTTCATTCCGGTATGCCATTTATAGGCACTTTCATTATATTTTTCTTTTAAGTGATCTTGTATCAGTGTAAACTTTGTAAAGTTGAGAATGTAAATATACAAAGTGTTGGATTTTATTATCACTTGTCTATTCATGTTAATGTTATACTGCTTACATTACACTTAGCGTATTTGTTGGGAGAAAAGACCTTCTCGGAATAAATACATCGCAGGCTTGTCACGTGCCTGTTTCAGTATTTTTGGGAAGCGGGGTGTGACAGGTTTTATTGGTGGCCCATGCAGGTCCTGTTCTGCATGTACGTCATAAGCAATATGATACAAGAAAGATGAAATTCGACAACTTTTACATTCCTTGCATTTCAATTTGTTTGAATCTATCCTAATCCATCTTTTTATCCAAGGTGATGGCTTCCTCTGACCCGAGCAACATCAACGGCGAGACACCACCACCACCTACTGCTGCAACTCCAATCACTGAACAGACGGTGTTTCTCGAGGCTATCAAGAGTATACTTATGGGTGAACAGCAGCAGACTGCTCTTCTTCATCAAGGACTAGTTCGCATTGAACCACAAGCACCGGGAGTGACATTTCCGAGCACTACACCCGAAGAATTTCTCTAGGAAAGAGAGCCCGCTAGAAGCTGAAGAATAGGCTCAAGGTATCAAAGATGACCTAGCAGCAGCTTAAGTTCCAGAAGTGGCTTGGGTTTGAGTTGCGAAGCTCCAGCTTACTGATAATGCCAGGGTCTGGTGGAAGGCCGAAGAAAGTCGGATTATCCATCTTATCGAATGGAAGACGTTTTGTGAACTATTTGACGCCAAGTACTTTCTTGAGACTGCCCATTTTGAGATGGAGCAACGATTTGTCCACCTACAACAAGAATCCATATGGGACAAGTTGGTAGACAAGTACGATGCCGATTTCACTATGCTCGGCAGGTTCACTGCCCATCTGATTCCTACCACTGAGATCTGCGCCAGACGTTTTCAGCAAGGTCTAGACCTCAACATCCAGGCTGCTCTAGCAACGAGAGATTTTCCGACTCATGAACTAGCTTTGAAGGCAGCCCATCGCTATGAAGTTATTATCAAGAAGAAGGGAAGCCCGCAGTTGGACGAAGAAAAACGCCCATTAGCCAGATTATTAGAGGAGCTTCCTCGCAGCAAGAATCTATAGCACCACTCAGGAGGCCAGGAGGATCGTTTTACAACTATGGATCAACCTTCTGCAATTACCGCAAGAAGTTGGGGCACCTGACGAAAGATTGCAGACAGACAAATCGTTTTTGTTTGATTTATAGATCGCCTAAGCACACTTTAAAAGCATGCCTAAAGTACAGAGCGGACGATACACCTGCACCAAGATCGACTATACAAGCTCTACCTACCCTCTTAGCTCTACCTGCACCACCTCCACGAAGACCACATTTACCTCGTCAATAATCAACGTACCAGCAGGCACAAAAAAAGTGTCAAGACGCCAGGCTTTCTCTATATCAGTCGTCAAGATCGAAGCTGTGGATTAGGTTGTCATTGGTAATTTTCCTTCCATCATTTTTATCGTTTTCAAATTCTTGCATCCTTTTTTGTTCTTTCCTTCCCACACAACTTCGGCACGATATTTGAAGTTCGTATCTCAGCCTTCACGACTGCATTAACCCAAAAATTTTCCTGCATCTGTTGCAACATCCACCTTGTTTAAATTTCGAGGACGAAATTTTTCTAAGGTGGGTAGAATGTAACGACCCTAAATTCCATGTACCGTTTATTTTGTTTTAATTAATAAAAGAGAGTGCATTTCTGTTCTATTTTCGAGTTATAAGTTATTCTTGATAACATATGTGCAAGAAGCAATTTATAGCTTGCT
This sequence comes from Agapanthus africanus, assembly GCA_030015575.1. NCBI lineage: Eukaryota > Viridiplantae > Streptophyta > Magnoliopsida > Asparagales > Amaryllidaceae > Agapanthus > Agapanthus africanus. The sequence continues at coordinate 99,017,381 of CM057346.1, read as the reverse complement.
GATTAAGACTCTCTACTGCTGTTCTTTAGCCTGCATGTTCGAATCCCATCATCCTTAAATATTTTATTATTTTCGTTTTCGACGTTTTTGAAGCCCAAAGGTTTGCACGAGCTTTACACAGGGTTATGAAAAGTTGCAACAGAAAAGAAATATGTTAATGCGACGTTTAAACCTAATAGAGCACTTGGCACGCTTCCCGAGGCATTTGCCTATGTTCTGGCTGCCGCTTTTCTTTTTCTAGCGGCCCCATATGGCCTAAAAGTCTCCATCTTCTGCATGGGCGACTTTTAGCCACCCCTCTATCCCTTTTGATACATTAAAACTCCTGATTCAATACAGAGAGCTGCTGACCCTTCACCTATCCCATTTACAACCTTTTTAATTCAAAATTTTATTATCCTTTAATCCATTACACCCCCTATCTCTCCTTTAAATACCCTAGCATATTCCCATGATCTTCCTCTCTAAAATATTCAAAAAAAAATACTCTAAAATTCCTTGAAGAAATTGCCTGAGTCCACGATGTCGAAGCTCCATAAATAGCTAAAGGAAGTCAAGTTCACTCAACTCTTTTCTCTTTCTACATTGTTCCACATATTTCAAATAGAACGAAACTCAAGATCGCCATCCTCCGTAGATCGTCTGTCTCGGTTCTTCAAACCGAGGCTACTTCTCTTCAAATCCTCGCTTGTACGAGTATGGGTGGTTCGAGTAAGTCCCTTCTCTTTCTCTCCATATATTCTCTTGTCATCTTGCCATGAACCACCATCTCTTGTCATATCGTATTCATCCTAATTTAAAGAAAAAATAACATACTTGCAAAATAACGAAGTCAAAATAAAACTCTTTCTTTTCCTTTCTCATTTCTTATATTGAAAAACCTTATTTGTTGTACTTAGAAATTAGGGACAAATGCATGATTCAATTTTTATACATATCATGATATGACAATAAAACCTATCCGTTGATGTTCGACTATTTTTTGGTTACAAATCAACGTAGCGGTTAAAATACAAAGTTTTGTTATTTTGCTAATAATAGTTTGTGATAGAATATTGTAGATAATGTACGGGATAACGACCTACCCCACACACACACTTGAAAATCATAGCATGATCATATGCATGTAGCGTTATTTGAAAAGAAATCAATTTCCAATAAAATACCCTCGAATAAAAATACGATCGATAATTTTATCCTTTGCAAATAGGCATCTACAACTCTCGTTAGGAGACCCGTTTGTGGATAGTGCAGATTATCGCACATCATTAGGATAGTAGAGTGAGATGTAGAACTTCTCATGGAGAATTCGGTCTTGAAAGAAATAAAAAACGGTTTTAAAGAAAATACGAAATTTTACTACAAAGTAAACAAATTTAAAATAATTTAATTTATATATTCATAATGTCCAAAGAAAAACAAATTTGTAAAATTTGATACTCTCAAATAAAAAGATTAAGGTTTTATTAAAATATCCTCAAGTTTCCAAAAATAGTATTTTTCATTAAAATAACATAAACTTTAAAAGTTAAGTTTTAACACTAAAATACCAAAAAAAATTTAAAATACGTTTTTATGAAAAATATTTACATTTCAATTAACATATTTTTGTCAGAAAAAAACACCCTCGAGGTTTTAGGATGAATTAAAACCCCTCGAGATATTTTTAAATGACATCTTTCACATAAATACCTTAAAAATCAAAAGATTAGTTATGTTACGCATTTAGGTTGTAGATTGGTTTGAGTGTCATCTTCTCTTTTCAATGCCTCGGGGTTTCCGAAGACAATGATGCACCACTTGTCTCTCCTTAAATATATAGCGTAACCTTAGGGTGGAATTTATCGATAGCAATCGTTTTTGAAAACGACACAAATCATGCGTTCCATATGCAGCGGTTGTCGATATTTCCAAACTCAAAAAATTCACAAGATTATATCTATTAATAAGATATGACTATAACCTAAATACAAACTCAAACTTGATTTGAACTTGAACATAATCTTGAACTTGAACACTTGAACTTGAACATGAACACTTGACTTGACTTGATCGAACCATGAATAGAACTTGACATGAACTTGACATGAATAAACGAATTTAATATGAATACCTGAACCCAATATATACTCTTGAACTGACTTGACTCGAACCATGATTACAACTTGACATAAATACATAAACACTTGATCTCGACATGAACTCAATCTCGCAACTTGATGTATTTATGGATTCGAGCAATACCGGTAACTTTAAGAATTCACGGTGTAACGACTCTGAATTTACTATACGAAAATTTACAATTTAATGTACAGAAATGAGTTTACAAGCCTAAGTACACTTTATAAGTTAATTTTTGTTTAAGAACAGTAAGAAACAACTTGTAGCTCACTGGTAAAGCCTTGCACTGCTGTGATGTAGCCCCTGTGTTTGAACCCATCAGACACATTATATTTTTTCTGATTATTCTTTTAAACTTTTTGGAAGCCCAAAAGTTTATATGTGCAATGCACATAAAAATAAAAAGTCTGAGAAAAAAAACATGTGCAAAACTATATAAACACAGAGGAGTACACGTAGCGAGAATTCACCGGCCTAACTCCACAAGATGACTAGCGGAATGCGCTTTAGGGCCAGCGGGGACGGGCCCCCGTAGCAAATGGACCCCGGGTTTTGCACACTGGTTGTTTCCCCTACCCCCCATTACCCCTGTACTGTTTGATTACTCTGCAATCAAACAGAGACCACTCAATTCCCCAATTTATCACATTTTAATACATTTTAATTCACTCTTTTAATCCCAAAACCCTAATTCCACACTATAAATACTATCCCATGCCCTAGCCCCTCATCATTTTGAAAATTCTAGCCAAAACCTTCAAATTTTCTCAGGTACAAGTAGAGTAGAAGAGGAGTTAGTCAACGACCAACTTCCGATGTGGAATCGAGACTATTCCGACGACACCGCGACGACCAAGCTATCTTCTTCAACCTTTCCTTACCCTAATCCACTTGTAAGTCCCTCCCAGTCTCTCTTCATCCTCTTTGAAATTCTTTTTTAAAATGAACATCGGTAAGTGGAGTTAATACTAATGTCGATATTCTAAACCCTAAAAAATCACCCTTTTTCTTACATATTGTTCATACAACTTTTACACAATACTTGTAACATTATTATAAATATTTAGAATAAATTGTAACCTAGAATTCCATGCAAAATAACTTTAATTTAACTTTTTCGTTAAAATACCATAAACTTTACATATCACCTTTTAGTATGTTGTTAATACTATACCTTTAGAAAACATCACGAGGTAATGACCTACTCCTCACATACACACAATTTCCATTGCACAATGTCCCTTGAACATACTTTTGTTATTATATTACATTAAAATACCATGTACTATAAAAAACGGTTTTCTTTTTATTGTATTTCAAAACCCTTTGCAAATAAGCCTCTACAACCCTCTTTAGGAGACCCGCTATTGGATAGTGCGGATTATCGCACATCCTTGGGCTAGTAGAGAGAGATGCAGACCTCCTCACAGAGCATTCGGTCTCGAAAGATTTTTAATACGATTTTTAAGAAAAACTAGATTTTCTACTTAATTATCAAAAATTAATTTTTGATAATTATATAAATATTATAAAATCCATATATTTTTCAAAATATAATAACTTATATTTTTTTCAAGTAAAATAATTACAAGTTTCATCAAAATACCATCAAGATATCAATACAAGAAAATTTTACAGTAAAATACCATGAACTATTCAAGTTAGGGTAATTATCACTAAAATACCTCAATTCTTAAAATACACATCCATGGAAATCCTAAAGAATATAAATAATTTCTCGAGATTATTTTGAACTATAATAAAATATTTTTCATAAAACCCCCTCGAGCTATATAAAACATTGTTAAGGACTTTAGTAAATAAGGGTTTAAGCGGGATCAATTCTCTTGAGCCTCAGGAGCCGGAGAAAATGAGTGCTTGCCTATTTAAGATAGAAAAACTTAACGGTGTTATCAATGGTAATTGTCTTGGAAAAAGACATAAATCCTGCCGTCCATGTGCAGCAGTTACCGATAACTCCCAAACCTAATTCAGGATCCAAATCAGTTCTAAGTGTCTGACTCAAGTCTGCGTCTAAATAAAGCTTGAATCCAAACTCAAATCAGAATACAATTCAAACATGACTCCAAACTCTAACATGTATACTTGAACCTGAACCTGAATACCAGAACAATATCAACATGCAAACATGACTTGACTTGACCGAACCATGGCTATAACTTAACTTGATTACATGCCTACTTGTTTACATCCTAAACCTGATTATAAGAAACAACTTGTATCCATAGTCTTGACAAGTCTGATAAATATAATCTATACAACACATTACGGGGTTAAAGGGGTAGATTGGTACAGGATGTATTAAAAGTGGCACGATGATGGACACTAAAAGACAGCTACATAAACTCTCGTGTCGTTATCCCATGGGTTTTGACGGGGCCTTGTACTTACATGTTACCATAGTCTACGAGATAGTTAGACTCCTCTCGTATACACTAATACCTTCTATACCAAGCTACAAACAACTACGTTAGAATAATAAACTGATACATGTATAATTTAACAGTTTCCTTCCACATTACTTGTTGTATTCCTTCCGTTCTTTTGGGACTTACTGAGCGCTAGTTCGCCGATGACATTCCTGTCTCTTTCTTTCTTTGGAATGCTCGTCGGGAGGATCAGGCCCTCAGGAGACCGAACCCAGCTAGGAGTACTTGGAGCAGATTGAGGCATGACCAGACTACTAGCTTACTTGTACTTACCTTCCAGTTTGTATGCCATTGTTTAGGCATTGCTTTTATCATTGTACATTTCCTTTTCAAATCAGTTGTATTGTAAAGATGGATGTTAATAAAAGTTGATATTCATATTATATCTCTTGTCATTTCTTTTGCATTATATATATATATATATATTGCTTATTTACGCTTAACGTGTTTACTTCTGAGTAAATACGTCGCGTGCCCGTCACGTCTTCTTCTCCTTACACTGGGAAGCGGGGTGTGACATGGGAGGTGTTGAGGTAGTTTGAGTATGAATCCAACGGAATCTCATGAGTCCCATACTTACATCATGAAATCATGAATTCACGAATTCACGAATGAGGGCCCGTGATTCCTTGCCCATAGATTACATCCTCTTGGGTTCGAGAACACTCCTGAAATACGTTGGCATTCACACCTAAACTCATGTTAGTTAGATTACCTTTTAGTGACCTATGTAGGACACGTTGACAGTACTCTTCATAATCACGATACCTTCATTACACAGCCATAATATACTTGATTGCTGTGTTCATGTTACATTTCCATGCTTACATAGTTTCCTTTAACATTGTTGTGTTTTACCTGATCATGCTTCATTCTATCCATACTATATCACATTACATCTTGCATTTCATTTATATACATTACACATCCTTTTTGGGGACTTACCGAGCAATAGTTCGCTGATGGTCATTCCGCCCATCTCTCTTGGAATGTTCGTCAGATAATCTAGATACTAAAGAGGTGGAACCGACTTCCGAGAACTACTCGCAGTTTGAATCCTAGGCTGACTATTAGTCCTTCAGAAGTTATTTCATTTCATTCCAGTATGCTACTATTTAGGTACTTTCACTGTTCTTTTCTTTTAAGTGATCTTGTATCAGTGTAAACTTTGTAAAGTTGAGAATGTAAATATCTAAAGTGTTGTATTTTATTATCACTTATCTATTCTTGTCAATATTATACTGCTTACATTACGCTTAGCATATTTGTTGCGAGAAAAGACCTTTTCAGAATAAATACATCGTGGGCTTATCACGTGCTTGTTTCCGTCTTTTTGGGAAGCGGGGCGTGACATTTGGAGATGGAACGAAACCCAAAACTGGAGTTTGAGTTGAGTGAGATGTGGGTCTGTTTGAAGCAGCAGATTTGTAAGAAAAACCCGATGATGTATAGAGAACAGGTTCAGAAGAAGAAAGTGGGATAAAGAAGAAGAAGCCAGGGTGTCTTCATCGTCGTTTGGAGCTCCAACGTAGTTGTGTGGATAGCTTAACAAAAGCTTCCGTACTTCGTTTGAGAGCGGAAACCTTATTTGTACCGAATGCAGCAAAATTTTTGTTCTGAGGGAATGAATTTTTTTACGGAGCAGTATTGTTCGTCGGGTTTTGAAAAGATTGCGGTTAGAAAGGTTGCTGAAATTATTGTTATTGTTGTTATTGTGGAGGGGTCCTCTGAAAGTTATTTTGGCCTTGGAACTGGTTTTGGTTTTGATTCTGGTTCCAGGAAAAATTAAGGTGGTTTCTCCAATCCGGATTATACGTGGAAGAGTATGGATTGTTTCTGAGTCTTTGCTGAAATGCAGTATTAACCTGAACCTATCCTTAAGATGGTGGATTATAAGGACACTCTTCCGTCAAGTGTGACAAGTCCGAACTACAAGCACAAATGGTTCGGAGGGGAGCAACAGGAATAGGGGTAGGAGATGAAAATTTGCTCTCAATTTCTTCAAGTTTCCGCATGATTGAGGACAGTTCGGCTTTCATCGCAATTGAAATGTCAAGATAGTGAACTCTTGCCCTAAATTGACCGGAAGAAGATGTAGAAGATGAAGCAATCGGTCAGGTGCTTTTCTACTGCAGAGTTTTCTCAGCGAGATGTTCCAAGAATGGCCAGGCTTCCTCGTCGGATTTAGATAGGAAGTGGCCTTGACATATGGTTTCCAGTAACTGTCTAGTTTTTGGAAGCAGGCCCTCATATAAAGTACGGCAAAGTTGTTTTTTTTTCAAAACCATGGTGAGGACACTGCACAAGGAGATCCGTGTAGCGTTCAAAAAACTTCCAAAATGGTTCATTAAGAAACTGAGTGAATTGATTGATCTCAGTTCTGATGCACGCAGTTTTATGATTTGGATAAAACTTCTTTGAAAAGGCTTTTACAAACTCATCTCTACTGGATATGGAATTAGATGCGGTGGAATAAAGCCATTTTTCTGCTAAATCGCAAAGGGTGAAAGGGATCATCCTTAAGTGAATCGCATCATCAGAAGCTGGGTGGTTTTTATCATCTGGAAAACTTACTGAAATTTGTTGATGAAGACGTATAGGTCGTCAGAATCGAGCCTATGTAATTTGGGCAGAATGTTGAGAAAATAGGGTTTAATCTCAAAATTATCTCTGTTGGCTGGTTGTATAGAAATGCAGGTAGAAAGAGCTGTACGGATAGGATATCATCGGTCTTGTAACACAAAGCGTCGCGGTACTCCTGCAGGAGGTGATAGATTATTCACACCAAGAGAAAGTGGAATCATTCCCAGAGGAGGTAGATTATTCGCACCAAGAGGTGGTGGAATCATGTTGGGAAGTGCGGGATTGTTTTGGTCGAGAAAAAGTGGAGGTCCCGACATTTTATGAGAAAAGGTAAAGGAAAAATAAGGTGAAGATGTATAAACGGAATCACGGTCAACGTCGGAGTTAACAGGCAAAGGTGAAGGTGAAGGGTGCGTGGAAGAAGATGAATCGACTTCAGAGTCGATCCTGTGTCGATAGGCACTAGAGAAACAAGGACTAAATGAGCACTAGTGTCCCGAGTCCAAGCAGATATACACTAAATACGCTTAATGTTGTCAAAGCCTGTTGGTAGAATGTGAGGGTAAGAAAACGATTCCAATAAATGTAGGTGGAATGTAGGTGAAATGGAAATTTGGTGACAAATGAGAAGTTTTTATGGAAAAAAATTGAGTTTTTTATAGAGTTTTGAAAAAAATTTACAGAATATGGAATTAAGGACACAACTTCAAACAAATCACAATCAAAATATGTATAATCAATCCTAGAGCTATGGTCCGCAAAGTCCAACTAGGCCGCTCCTAATTGTTCCAAAGCGACAAGTTGTGAGATAACCCTCGAATCGGCTCTTCATTGCCAATTTTGGCCAGGTAAGCACAAGTGAGGTAAGGAGGGTACTGCTCATGAATCACTGAGAGACGGGCCTTTTAAAGTTACCTCTTCACTTGTCTAGCCTAGGCACTACAAATTCAAGTTTAGATAAAGGACTGAATGCCCACAACTTTTCTCTGTCCTATTAAGCGCGACAAGTCCTTAATTAGCTGAGTCTAGATATTTTTTTAATTAAACTCAATGGTGATGCGTATGCTTGAGGGAGGACCTATACGGGTAAGACAGTCTTATTTGAGATGATAGTATACTATCTGGTTTAACTTTATCAGCATGTATATGAATTATGTGGTATTGTGGATCACTATTACATGTTGATAGAGCCCATAGGATTCTTGCTTGACTGCTAGGGTTATTGTAGCTATCGCACTTGTGAGAACTGGGTAGTCAATAAGGAAATCCTTAAATGTACCTAGTCATGGGAGTATCGAGACTGGGGATCGATATTCCAAAGTAGACTAGTGTATACGTTTCTTGACCCCGACGAGGGGCGATGGCCTGTCTCACAGCCATTGGTGTTAGTTAGTCGCCAAAAATTGTATACATGTGCTCATTGGGTTATGAGTTATATTGGACGGACTCGCTGAGAACATGCTAGATGGTATTATACCTATAGTCAGTCAGCAGTTCTCTAGTGACATGAGTACAGATTAGTCTGTCGATCTGAGATTGTCATTTGTCTCGTGTGAGTTCCTACTGTGCTTTGATTGCTACCCTACCACGGTTTTATTGAGTCGTGCAAACAGGTTTTAGTTGGGAACAATCCCGAGCCATATGGAGGCAGTGAGCGGATCATTGGGGATTCGACTCTCCCGGTATTGGGGTAGATGTCGCACAGTGCACAGGTGGTGTAACATTTTGAAATTTTTAAATATTATTTATAATTTAAATATAATATTACGAGTTTTATGGAAATAATACCGAGTATGGATTTTGGTTTTTCATAAATTGGTATAATTATACATATACCTTTATTTTTGGGATTAATTGGAAATAAAATGAATTTATAATTATGAGGACATTTATTAATAGAGTTTTCCTTAATTGGTTTTTAAATAATGGTATATACTAACCTTTTTACTAAAACTAAGTTTTCCCTCCTAATTTTGCACTTAAAGGTGCCATGGAATGCTAATGAGGAATTAACTTTCTCACTTGTGTTTTAATGTTGTTTTTATATTTTGGAGGGAGAGAGGGGGAGACATGGAGGCATGGATGGAGTATGGTTATTTAAAATTGAGAATGGGAGAGAGAGAGAGGGTGGGTTATGGCTCTAGCCATTCTTTCTTCACAACTCCTTATCTCTTTCTTCTTCCTCTTCCGCTTCTTCGGGTGATTGCCTTGATATGTGGGCTATATTTCAGATCATAACCATCTCTTGTATATGTATATTCTTTTATTATCTAGTTAAAAACTCTATCAACCAATAACTTGTATATTTTTGTGGACTTAGAGATGAGACTTGTACGTTATTCTTTTAGATGTCGAGTTTGGATATAGTCGACTTGATGATGCTTTTAGTATTTTTCTTTCTTACTTACTTGATCTTGTGATGATCTTCGCCGTGGGCATCGTATATTACTGCGCGGTTGTGATTCCGCCGATTAGGCGATGAGATAGCTTTCGATTGGGGACGTTGAAATTATTTATGTGTATGTACTGGCTTTTATCAAAATTTACAAAGGAGGTGCTGCCAAAATTTTAAATGACGAAAATGTTTTCAAACTTTAACCTAAAACCCACTTGTGTTCTCAAACAAACTTTACTTATAAAGAAGAACCTGATTTCATTAATAACCATTTTCCAACACTTCACCTCCACTATCTACATAAAAAGGTTTAGATTCCTGGTTTTCGGTTTACTTGGGTTACGGTGGGGTCCTATAGACTTCACGTGATTCAAGTGCCAGTCACATGCCATTTCCAGGTCGTGACAAAGTTTGTATCAAAGCGTTAGGTTTAATCTTTGTTCGAGTCTAGGTTTGATTATGTGGAGTCTAGGGCATATATTTCGAAACCTAGGCCCAACCTTACGGAACTTAGACTTGACTTTGGGGGTATTAGACCCGAACTTTCGTTTTGTAGGTTGACCTTGGTATGATGGAGTAGGAAACTCAAGTAGAGTAACGTACCGTACGTATGTTCCGCGGTATATTTATGATACGATACTCTGCTTAAGTAACCATAGGATATATATATCGAGATTCTTTCTTCTACTTGTTCTTTTCATCTATCATCATCGATACTTATTTGTAGTTCCTGTCACTATGTCTATGCGAGCCAACAGGGCTGCGGCTAGAGATGCATTCAGGGCGAGCTCGTCGGGGACGAGGACTAACCAAGGTGTTATCCCGGTGACACAGGAACAGATTGGTTATCCTTTTTATGTTAGGATTTTTCGTTTAGAGGCGAGTGTTCTGGATCCGCACCAGATGGTCGGGTCATTGCTTGAGGCCAGCCAGACTGAGAGTTATGTTGCCATACAGCCTACTCCGGAATCGTTGTGTTGTCTACCGTGCAGACAGATGTACCAGCCATTGTTGAGATTGACGAGGTGTCACTCCCAGAGTTCATGAAGCTAAAGCCAAACAAGTTTACGGGTATGGGTATGACACAGGATCCTTAGTCATTCCTGGATAGGGTGACTAGGATATTTCGTTCGTTGAGATGCTCCAATGCATGATTAGTTGAGTTGGCTAGTTTCTGTTTGAAGGGTCTTGCTCTGACATAGTGTGAGTCGATCGAAAGAGGTCGAGTAGTGGGTCTTCCTTTGATGATTTGGGACGAGTTCTGGACGGTGTACTTAGCCAGATTTCTTCCGCAAAGTGTCAGAGATGCCGAATTCGTAGTTTCAAGTCTTTGCGTAAGAACCTGGATATGACCGTAGCCGAGTATGAATTATAGTTTATGCAGCTATCAAGATATGATTCCTGCTTGGTCGATACTGAAGAGAAGTGGATTAAGAGATTCGCTCAAGGTTGCGGTGTGCAGTCGTTCCTCTCCGTTGATGCTAGAGATTTGATGCGTATACAGAGACGTTGGATACGACTACATTTATAGAGGATCAAATTGATGAGATTGCAGCTGCTCCGAAACAGAAGCGGATTCATTAAGGAGTGCCAGTTTTCGGACAGTTCAGTAGAGACGATATCGGAAGAAGCCATGGCGGGTTCTTTCCGATATACTATGGTGATGGAGATTGGACCCAGGATCAGTTGTATGGCACGTACTCGGAGGGCCAAAGGCCTCCGTCATTGACGTGTTTCATTGCGAGTGGCCAGGTAACTTGGCCAGGAGGTGTTCATAGAGGCGTTAGAGCAGGACTGTTTCCATCGCTACTCCTTACCAGGCTGTTAACCCGAGAGGCCGTAGATTTGGTGGTCCACAGAAAGAACAAGGGTCTAGAGACAGAGGACGCCTGACCGTGGCCAGAAGGCAAGTGGAAATTCTTGCTATACCAGCTCCGGGTGCACAGACACCTTTCGACGTTGAAAGAGATGTACTTCATTGTCATTTGTTTTTTATTTGTGTTTTGGTGATCTGAGTATTATGCTTTCGTCGTTTTAGACTCTTGTGTTTTAATGATTGAGTTTTCGTGCACCGTAATTGCACCGGATGAATATTTTTCTTTGTGCACAGTAGTTGCACTCGATCTATGTTTTTGTACACATTCATTGCACTTGATATTGTTTTGTGCACACCCGTTGCATATATTGATGTTTCTGTGCACCCCGATGCACTTGGTGTTGAATTCGTGCACCCTAGATGCACTTAATGTTGTTTTCATGCGCATTCGATGCATTTGATGTGGTTGTCGTGCACACTCATTACACTCAGTTTTCGTTTTCATGCACACTCATTGCACTTGGTTTGACTTCGATTTTCATGCACACCAGTCGCACGTGGTTTGGTTTTCGTACACACTTGTTGAGATTGATTTCTTTTTCAAGAATCACATTTTTATGAGATATATTAAGTCATATAGTAGCCGAGCAGGACTATTCTAAGAGACAGTACCTATATATTTGAGTATATATCGATGTATACTGAAGAGATTTTCAAAGGAGTTATAGCCTCATTATTTTCCTATGTGTCCAGAAGCGACTCAAGATTTTTACAAAAGAAAACCCTTCTAAATTATTTTTAAAAGACGGGACGTATATCTTAAGCAAAACATATATATATATATATATATATATATATATATATATATATATAAATGTATGTACGTATGTATGTATGAATGTATGCATGTATGTATGTATGAATGTATGTATGTATGTATGTATGAATTTATGTATGTATGTATTTCTTCATAAATGGGCGTTCGCTACTTGTGTCATGATATACGCATCATACGGCTATTTTGAAAGGATTTTCATACTTACATCTTTCGGCAACTTGTATGATTTCACATGGATGCGTGCTATATACGTATTATAGCCTTAATTATATTTGTACTTGGTCGTGTGCTTGATTTAATCGGTTGATTTCGCAAATTGCATTTTTCATCATAGCTTGTGTGACTTGCGTAGAACTTGTTAGAATTTCGGTTATTTGAGTTTCACACTTCGTTTTCATGCGCACGCATTGTGCTTTGGTATTTCTAGCTTGTTCATGATTTCGGAGCCCCGTTGACTCGATTTTATGGAAATAATACCGAGTATGGATTTGGGTTTTTCATAGATTAGTATAATTATACATATACCTTCATTTTTGGGATTAATTGAAAATAAAATGAATTTATAATTATGAGGACATTTGTTAATGGGGTTTTCTTTAATTGGTTTTAAATTAATGGTATATACTGACCTTTTTACTAAAACTAAGTTTTCCCTCATAATTTTGCACTTAAAGGTGCCATGGCATGCTAATGAGGGATTAACTTTCTCATTTAAGTTTTAATATAGTTTTTATTTTTTGGAGGGAGAGAGGGGAGACATGGAGGCATGGGTGGACTATGGTTATTTAAAATTGAGAATGGGAGAGAAGGGGGTTATGGCTCTAGCCATTCTTTCTTCACAACTCCATATCTCTTTCTTCCTCCTCTTCTTCTTCTTCATCTTCCCCTCTTTAATTTTTCTCCAACTCCCGAAAATCTCTCGCGCACACACATAAACAAATCCCTACACCTGTCTGAAGCCTTTATTAAAAATGTTCAATTTCTCATCCTAAGCATGATGAAGTGATCAAGTCTTCACCTTGAGACTTTTTTTGCAAGGTTGGAACTTTCCTTAATCTCAATCTAGAGATAAAACGCTATCTTTAATTAGATTTCTACTGGCACTTGCCAAGAAAACCTTATTTGTATTTAAAAGATCAAGTTTTAGTTTGTTTTTTGTGATGATTCAAGAGGGGTTTTAAGGTGGATGTGTGCTTGGATGGTTCCTTTACTAACCATAACCTAATTAGGGATAGGTCAGGGTATTTTAGTGCAAGTATGGTTAGTTTTTAAGTGTTTAAGTTTTAAAATCTATAGTTTAATGAAGTTTTTGATGTTCAAATAAATTCTGGAGCAATTTGGTGTCTTTATGAGATAAACAAACAATTATATTGACCTAGTTAGACCATTAGGAGACCAGCACAAAAGCATGAAGCACTCACTCCATTTTTCAACCGTCCATGTCGATTTTTTTTAGAACTTTTGGTCTGTCAAATTTTTTATTTGGGTGTCGGGGTTTGATCAGTAGCTCATATACATGATAAGTAGGCCTCTGTGATACTTTGTTTTTCTCCAGATGCCACAAGGAAAAATCTGGAAGTGTTTTGAGTTGGTTTTGACAATATTTTAAGGTTTTTAAAATTGATAATCCATATTTTGAAGTCTTGATGCGGTTTTTTGTGTTAGAACAGCGAGTTCGGGGTTAATTCATGGTAGTTAGCATACGGATGGCTCACGTTGGTCATAGGTTCTAACCTATGGGTGTTTGTTCATTATGTTGATGTCAATTTGGATTCTTATATGTGTGCATGGTTATGTTAATGCTATGTTTGATTGCGGAGACTTCCGAGACGACAAAGAAGGGTAAGGCGTTTATCGGCTTTGACTAGAGCGAGGCGCATATCTGTAAGTAGATGTATATCTACGGGAGAAGTCGGGTGGTTAGGGTATAACACCCTGGCAAACGTAGTAATTAGAATACTATATAGTAAAACCGTATTCCTAACCTGTAGGGTCATGCTAGAACATCCATATGCCTATATTCGTATAACTAGTGGATAGCTATATACTTAGTCACTATTTCACTGCTTTTAGGCTATATATATATATACACATATATATATATATATATATATATATATATAAGTGTGTGTCTGTGTGTATGATTATTGTTTTGTGATGTACACGACTAGATGTTCATAATTTATATGATATGAGTTGGAGTACTCGACTATAGATCCGTACTATTTTGATTGGATGATATCGTACGAGGAGGTTCCGTGCATGATGTGATGAGGATAGATTATCGAATACGGCCGGTATTCTTTTAACTCGGGAAGACTTGTTAAATACTGAATTGGGACTTTATGAGATATTTAGAGCCATATTTATCTTGAAAACTAACGATTCGTTATGTACTTTTAAATAGTAATGTTAAGGGTGAGCAACGAAATTTCAAATAATATCTATTTCAAAAACATCATAGCCTCTTATTTCCGAAACAACGTTTCGTTCTATTTTAAACTATAACTTTATGGATCATACGTAGTTAGATATTTTAACGCTTGTTCACGTTACGGTTTCCTTATTTGTATACGCTCGCTCTTCGATTACTTATGATATATACTACGTTTATACCTTTAGCTCTACTAAATTTCGTTTGCTAGGACACTCGCACCATTACCGATGATTTCATATTGCACCTGCATGCTACACCTACACCTCATCGGTAATTGACTTGTCACTCGTATCATACATACCCTGTTAGCATTGTAGATTACTGCTTATCACCCCGCATCGTGTACTGTTCCGTATATTAAACTTTTTTCCATTGCTAAGATGAATACACTTATAAAACACTATACAATTACCAATGATTTACATGATGCACTTTTAAGTCGAAGTCGCACACTTCACAGGGTTTGTAGAGAGGCGGAATAAACAAACAATAATTTCATAACAAGCAATATCAACTAAACTTTCAAGATCGACCATAAGCCCTAACTAGCAATACTAAAAAAGGTTCTAATCTACTATGAAGTGATTTATATCTTTGTGTTCAAGTCCTTAGGGTCTTCTTATCCTCTTCTTAAGCTCCTCGTTTGTATAGATCGAGCTTGGTTATCGGCATCCTCGTGTCGAAGAAGATCCACCCGAGATTCTATGGTTCAAGCTCTAACCTCTAGAATGAGGTAACTAAAGTACCTATTTTGCTAATTTAGGTAGTTTAGGAGATGTAGAGAATGTTTATTGTATTAATTTGTCTCAATAACCCTAGATTTCTCGACTCATGAGAGTATTTAGGGTTTGGGGAAGAAGAAGAGAGCAAAAGAGGGAAGAGAGTGTTGTGTTAAGAATGAGATGAAGAATGGCTAAGTGTGATAATATCAAGCATATCATTTACATTAAAAAATAATGTGACATGCTTCAATAGTTATCCAAATGAGTGAGTCGTCTAATGTAGTCATGCTTCAACCATGCTTAAAAAACACCTCATACCTCCACCTCATTATCCATTTAAACATAATGGATTTATCACAAATGAGGTGTCTTCTTCTAGAAGTACTCTTTTGAAAATACAAGAATACTCCTCACCGAATATACATACCCATATTCATACTACGAATACCAAAAGATGAAAATAATCCAATATTATAATACAAGAATGCGGCTTAATCCTAAGCCTGCTAGTATTACTCGTCCGATCAAAAATACGTGTAGCCAGTACACTTATATGATCGAAACCCTGCACGTAAAACTATATGTCCTCAACATCGTTTCGCCTGAACTAGGAAAACCCTCTGTGTGGGACTCTAAAAACTCGACAGAATGCTGGCAGTGGGTTTAACCATAAGCACGTCAGTGGCGCTACCTGTACGTAACGGCTACCCGGGTATCTGTCGAAAAGAAGGCAGACGAGCAAACTCGTCCAAACTCCTACTGAGCCTGTCCGTGAAAATCTTCATACAGTCCGGTCTGTTCGTCTGAAAGTATCGCGTGCCAGGTCAAGGGGTGGAAAACATCAGACCCCTAATAACCTGACAAGTCATGCCGATATGGCTCAAGACCATCTGAGAATCTACTAATCTACCGCCCTAGCCAGGGACTTATGGTGTTGGCCAATCGAACACAGCGTGACATCAACTCCTTATACCGGGAGAGATGAATCCCTAATAATCGCTCACTGCCTCCATGTGGCTCAGGACTGTACCCAACTAAAACCTTTTTTCATGACTCAGTAGAGCCGTGGTAGGGTAGTAATCAAAGCACAGTGGGAACTCACACGAGATAAATGACGACCTTAGGTCGACAGAATATCTGTACTCACGTCACCTGAGAACTGCTATCTGACGATAGGCATTATACCATCTAGCCAGTTCTCGGCGAGTTCGTCCAGTGTACTCACCCCCAGTGAGCACCTGTATACAATCTTAGGTGCATCACACCAATTGCTGCGGGACCAACCATCGCCTCTTGTCAGGGTCTAGAAATGTATATACTAGTCTACTCTGGAGTATCTATACCAGTCTTGATACTCCCACAACTAGGAACATTTAAGGATGTGCGTATCGACTACCCAGATCTCACAAGTATGATTGCTATCATAACGCTGGTAGTCAAGCAAGGATCCTAAAGGCTTTATCAACATGTATAAGCGATATGAAATAACAAGTGAAACATATCATATGTTAAGATAAAGACAAATTAAATAGTATACTATCTTATTGAGCAATATTTTCCTGCACATACATATCCCTAGCATCCTATACAATGAAGACCTCTAGGGCATACATATCCAACAATCTCCCACTTGCACTAAGGCCTGTTATTGGCGTATTGAGTACCCAACATCTGCACTAGAGCCAGTTGCTAGCATACCGCATACCCAATATCTCAAACAGTCTCTCGAACTGGACTGAAGGGATGGCCTTGGTGAATGGATCTGTCGTGTTGTCCTTTGTATCTACTCTCCGCACCTCGATCTCCCTGTGATCCACGATCTCCCTGATCAGGTGATACCGCCTCAAGATATATATCTGGATTTCTGATGGGACCGTGGTTTCTTTGCTAAAGCCATGGCTCCATTGTTATCGCAATACAAAGGTATTGGATCAGAAATGGATGGAACTACCTGAAGTTCAGAAACAAACTTCCTCATCCAGACTGCTTCTCTTGCAGCATCGTTAGCAGTGATATACTCAGCCTCCATCGTCGAGTCTGCTGCGATGTCCTGTTTAGATCTTTTCCAATAGATCACCCCTCCATTGAAGGTAAACACATAACCCTAGACGGATTTAGAGTCATCCTTGTAACTTTGAAAGCCAGAGTCGGTAAAAGCCTTGATCTGCAGGTCCTCATTACCGTACAGCAAGAAAATCTCCTTAGTCCTTCTCAAGTACTTAAGAATGTTCTTTACTGCTATCCAATATTTCTCACCTGGGTTGGACTGATACCTGCTTATGACACTGAATGCGTAAGCTACATCTGGTCTGGTACACAACATCGCATATATTATCGACCCCACCACCAAAGCATAGGGTACAATGCTCATGCGAGCCCTCTCCTCATTAGTCTTGGGAGACATCTCTTTGGAGAGGGTGATTCCGTGACAAACGGGTAAATTACCGTGCTTGGAATCTTCCATACTAAATCTCTTTAGTACGGTGTCTATGTACCTTGACTGTCAAAATCCCAACATTCTTTTAGATCTGTCACAATAGATCTTAATCTCTAAAATGTATGAAGCATCACTCAGGTCTTTCATAGAGAACTTCTATGACAAGAATAGCTTGGCCGATTGTTGCATAGGAATATCATTTCCTATCAGGAGAATGCCATCTACGTATAAAATGAGGAATATCACAGCTCTCCCTACAATTTTCTTATAAATACAAGGTTCATCTGCATTTTTGATAAAGTCAAATTCCTTGACCGTCTCATCAAGATAGATGTTCCAACGCCACGATACCTGCTTTAATCCATAAATAGATTTAAGCAACTTGCATACATTTCCGCTGCTCCCACTGTCTATGAAACCCTCTGGTTGATCCATATAAACACACTCTTCTAAACTTCCATTTAGAAAAGCGGTTTTAACATCCATCTGCCAGATGTCATAGTCATGAAAGGTAGCAATGGCAAGTAGGATTCGAATGGATTTAAGCATAGCCACTGGTGAAAAAGTTTCATCATAGTCCAATCCCGGTCTTCGATGAAAACCTTTAGCAACAAGTCTAGCTTCGTAAGTTTCTACCTGTCCATCTACACCAATCTTCTTTTTGAAGATCTATTTGCATCCAACGGGTTTTACCCCCGAAGGAGCAACATTCAAAGTCCGTACTTTATTGGTGTACATGGATTCCATCTCGGATCGCATAGCATCCAGCCACGTCACCGAGTCTCTATTCGTGATGGCTTGCTGAAAACTAGTCAGCTTATCATCATCAATGATGCAATCCTCTCAATTCATGTCTACGAGAAAACCGTAGTATCTCTCGGGCAGATGAGACTGCCTACTAGATCTGCGGAGTGGTATAGGTTCGTCCAGTTCTATTGAAATCTCAGGTTCTACCAAGTCTTCACTAATAGTTTGTGGTTCTGTAATTTCTTCCAGCTCTATTGCGCTCCCACTAATCTATTTTTCAAGAAATTGAGTTGTCATAAAACGGGCATGATAAGAAACAAAGACCTTTTGTTCCTCAGCGTAATAGAAATAATATCCCCAAGAGTTCTTAGGGTATCCCACAAATTACACAATACTGAACGTGCTTTGAGCTTGTACGGATGAACCTTTTTGATAAAAGCAGGATAAGCCCATATCTTAAGATACTTAAGATAGTGTTTCTTTCCGCTCCATATTTCATATGAAGTGGTAGACACGGACTTAGTTGGAACCTTATTCAATAGGTATGCAGTAGATTCTAATGTATAACCCTAGAAGGATGGCGGCAACTCAGCATTACTCATCATGGAACGCACTATATCAAGCAAGGTGTGATTCCGTCTTTCTAATACACCATTATGTTACGGTGTGTATGGAGGAGTAAGATGAGAGAGAATTCCATTCTCTTTTAGATATTCCAGGAAATTGGCACTTAAGTATTCACCATCCTGATCAGATCGGAGCACCTTGATACTTTTGCCGATTTGCTTTTCCGCTTCATTCTTATACTCCTGGAATTTCTCAAAGGCCTTGGATTTATGCTTCATCAAGAATATATGTCCATACCTTGAGAAATCATCAGTAAAAGTAAAGAAGTAGGAATAACCACTTCTTGTATTCGTAGACATTGGCCTACATACGTCACTGTGTATGAGTCCCAGGAGCTCAGTGGCTCTTTCTTCGTGTCCAGGGAATGGAGTTTTTGTCATCTTTCCTCTGATACATGATTGACAAGTTGCATATGATTGATATTTAAACGGATCTAAATATCTATAATTATGTAACTTAATTAATCGTGTTTCATTGATATGACCAAGTCTACAAAGACATAAGAAAGCTTGATTTGATTCTGGAGCTTTTATTTTTAGCGTGTTTTGGACGTTGAAAACTTGATATTGATTGAGAACGTAAATCCCGTTATTAAGTGTACCCGACCCAATCATTTCATGATTTAGGTGAATGTTTATGGCATTGCTTTCAAATGCAAAATTATATCCTTCATTAGATAAAAAAGATACAGATATAATATTACACATCATACTGGGTACACAAAAGTAGTTATGTAATAACAAAATATGTCCACTCGTCAACCCGATGTGATATTCTCCCACTGCAACCTCATCCACACTGGTTCCGTTGCCAAACGTGAGGGTCATATCACCTTTCCTCAAAACTCTACGGCTTCTCAGTGCCTGCAAAGAATTACAGATGTGAGATCCTGATCCGGTATCCAATACCCAGGAAGTAGAGTTAATAGAGAAACAGTTTTCAATCATGAACATACCTGAAGCCGAAACTACAACTTGCTTCGTGTCCTGATTCTTGGCTTTTAAAGCCCGGCAATTCTTCTTCCAATGTCTTTTCTTGTGAAAGTAGAAACACTCTTCCTTTGTGGCTGATCCCCCGATCTTTTCCTTTCCCTTACCCTACACCTTCTGCACACCTCCTCTCGGCTCGGTGGGGGCATTCTTCTTCTTCCCCTTGGCCTTAGCCTTGAATTTAATGGAAGAAGATTCCCAATAAACAGAGCGGGTGTTTCCTTGGATTTCTTTAAGGTACCCTCTGCCACCTTCAACATGTTGAGGAGCTCAGGAAGTGAAACTTCCAGCTTCTGCATATTGAAATTCAATATGAATTGGGCATAGGTAGAGGGAAGGGACTGTAGAATTAAGTCAGTATTCAACTCATTCTCCAACGTAGATCCCGGGTCCGTGAGCTCTTCAATAAGAGTAATCATCTTCAGGACGTGGTCCCCAACAGATGATCCGACAACAAACCTCGCTTGAAACATTTTTTTCAAGATCTCGTATTTTGCGATAAAAGATTGTTCTCCATATAAATTTTGATATGAAGGAAAATGGAAGCAATGTCTATCTTCTTATGCTGTCTCTGATATTCGTTATCCATGGAGACCAGCACAAGGTACTTGGCTTTCGCGTAATCCAGATCCCAAGTCTTACGGACCTCAATGTCCACGACCGAGGACGCCGAACCTAAAACAGGGGGGCTTTAGCCGTGAGGACATATGCAACCTTATCATAAGTAAAGGCCATTTGGACGTTCTTCAGCCAGTCTTTATAGTTTGGCCCAATCAGTTTGCTTTTATCTAGTATAACCTTATGTCCCGTCATGGTCGCTGCAATTAGGAGAGATAGAAAAGAAACACTCAGCATATGTTCTTGTAAGTTTATATTGGTTATTAGTTTATCTAAACAGGATGGATCGCACTATTTCCTCGAATTCTCCTTCAAACCCAAAAAGAAGAATTAGTTAGGATTAATCGCACCCTACAAGTTCGCTTATCTTTCGACCAGGCCAGTGTTGGTACTTCAGAGGGAGGTCCCCATGCTTTCGCATGGACCCAATTAAATAACCTCGTTTTCCCAGAGGCGTAGCCCCGTTAACACTTTTCAATACATCTACTTGATTAGCTAATTACAAAGTGAAAAATTCTCCCGAAGCGGATACTTACAGTAGGATCGGGACCCAACTATCATTGTGTGATGATTTTGAAGGAAGCCTACCAAAACTACCACACTCTAGAAGGTATGCAACACTGGAAAATTTCCTGTATGTTTGAAACTCCCGATGTCGTTTTTGCCCCAAGCGCTTATAATCTTGACGAAGGTCAAAACATCATAAGTCGCAAGTCAAGTTCAATCGTCATTATCTAGATTAATGTAGACTGATTCGTACAAGCCCTTGATGAAGGCCAAAACAGCTGTACGCCTATCCTAGATTAATGCATCTATCTATGCTACAGATAAGCACCCACTAGCTACCAAATACTATGCCTTGGCGAAGGTCAAAACACATAGTATGAATACTAGTAGATACTTATCTGAAATAATGGAGGTCTACTGCTGGTTTTGGTGAAAACCTTTAACGTAATGAACTTGATATAGTCGAAGGAACTGAATAGCTTTTGAAAAGGAGTAGTTTAAGCTCCACTTTTAAAATTTGTTTTTGAAGAAAACCGAGTGGTTTTGCAATTATTCCAATGACGTCAGATATTAGGTTTATTACTTTGCATTAAGTGAGATTAATGCGATCCCATTAATTAACCTTATCATACCATAAAAAGAATGAAAATAGAATGTACGTATATGCCACCCGCATTTACCACGGGGCTTCATCATGCACCGTTTATATATATATATACATATACATACATATATATATATATATATATATATATCCATCACAGGCATGATAAGCAACACAGGCAGATATAAGCATCACAGAGAATGGAAAAATGGATCAACTAGGAATATTTGCATTTCAATAAGCCACCTATGAAATACAGTCCTCCACGGTCGTGTGAATAGTCGAGTGTGAATCATCCTAGACCCGTACGAGTATGGTAAGATACCCGCCAATCCTAGAATTGGGTGACCTGGGTCTCGACTCCTCGAGATGGCCACCCACTGAATCCTAGAACCCGGTAGCTTATGCACTCCTCCATGGGTCAAACCTAGATGCGGAAATGAAAATTAATATACAGCCGGTGACTACATCCTCAACCAAGATGTTCCCCAATAAATGAATATACATGAATTATTACATGAATTACAAAGAATCCAGCCACATCTCACATCTAGATTCACACCGGGTCATTCACACGACGATCCATGAAACCATTCGCATCCGAACATCATAAGATATGTGCAACCCCTTCTAATCGATGTATAGAGAATAGAAGACATTTAAGAACACATATACACATCAATAAAGTAAGTAAAGAAAACCATGACGTTATAATTCCGCGCACAATTAGCGAACGAAACTAATTATTCTAGACTTGAAAAACTGTGCACTAAAGTCACCAAAAAATTCGTTTTAAGTCAATTCGGGAGTCGAAATGAACTCGAAACCCATCAGAATCTTCATGGAGGCATAGGGGATAAAATTAACTATCGATCTGAGGGCCTCGGGAGGGTACCCACCCTCAGGGGCCACCACGAGGTGGCCCCCAAAGGTAAGCAGACAAGAGAGCACCCTTTTAGGGTGCTCTCGGGTCACCACCCCCAAGACCGCCTTTTGGTGGTCTTGGGGGGTGGACCCAGCCTTTGGTCCCCTTAAGGTAGCACTGGGGTTCTAATGATTCACCCCGCGGATTTTTGGTTCAAACCGTGAGCCCGCGGGGTGTGCAAACATCTCAAAATTTTATTTTTAGGGATTGTTTTTGTCGACAGTTCATGCGTGACAAAAACGGAGGATTTCAAACGTCGCTGTGAGCTATCTAAGGCTTATGGAGTGGCTCTGATACCATGTAAGTCGATGTCGCACACTCCACAAGTTTTTTAGTGAGGCGGAATTAACAAACAATAATTTTATAGCAAGCAACATCGACTAAACTTCTAAGATCGACCATAAGCCCTAACTAGCAATACTAACAAAGGATCTAATCTAGTATTTAGTGATTTATACGTTTGTGTTCAAGTCTTTCGGGTCTTCTTATCCTCTTCTTAAGCTCCTCATTTGTACGGATCGAGCTTGGTTATCGGCTTCCTCGTGTCGAAGAAGATCCACCCAAGAGTCTATGGTTCAAGCTCTAACCTCTAGAATGATGTAACTAAAGTACCTAGTTTACTAATCTAGATAGCTTAGAAGATGTAAAGAATGTTTATTGGATTAATTTGTCTCAATAACCCTAGGTTTCTTAACTCATGAGAGTGTTTAGGGTTTGAGGAAGAAGAAGAGAGCAAAGGAGGAAAGAGAGGGGTGCGATAAGAAGGAGATGAAGAATGGCTAAGTGTGATAATATCAAGCATATCATTTACATTAAAAATAATGTGACATGCTTCAATAGTTATCCAAATGAGTGAGTCATCTAATTTAGCCATGCTTCAACCATGCTTAAAAAACACCTCAAACCTCCACCTCATTATCCATTTAAACATAATGGATTTATCACAAATGAGATGTCTTCTTCTAGAACACTCTTGTGAAAATACAAGAATACCCCTCACCATATATATGTACCTGTATTCGTACTACGAATACTAAGAGATAAAAATAATCCAATATTATAATACCAGAACGGGCTTAATCCTAAGCCTGCTAGTATTACTCGTCCGATCAAAAATACATGTAGCTAGTACACGTATATGATCGAAACCCTGCATGTAAAACCATACGGCCTCTACATCGTTTCGCCTGAACTAGGAAAACCCTCTGTGTAGGACGCTAAAGACTCGACAGTACATGGGCAGTGGATTTAACCACAAGCATGTCAGTGGCACTAGCTGTACATAACGGCTATCCATGTATCTGTCGAAAAGAAGGCCGATAAGAAAACTCGTCCAAACTCCTACTGAGCCTGTCTGTGGCAATCTCTGTACAGTACGGTCTATTCGTTTGAGTGTATCGCCTGCTGGGTTTAGGGGGTGGAAAATGTCAGACTCCTAATAACCTGACAATTGGTGCCGATGTGGCTCAAGACCATCCGAGAATCTACTGATCTAAATCTCAGTAATTCTCAATCCGCCCTGACCAGGGACTTATGGTGTTGGCCAACCAAATATAGCATGACATCGACTCCATATACAAGGAAAGACAAATCCCCAACAATCGCTCACTGCCTCCATATGGCTATGGACTTTACCCAAATAAAACCTGTTTGCACGACTCAGTAGAGCCGTAGTAGGGTAGTAATCAAAGCACAGTGGGAACTCACACGAGACAAATGAAGACCTCTGGTCGACAGACTATCTGTACTCATGTCATATGAGAACTGCTATCTGACGATAAGTATAATGCCATCTAGCCAGTTTTCGGCGAGTCCGTCCAGTGTACTCATCCCTAGTGAGCACCTGTATATAATCTCAGGTGCATCATACCAATGGCTGTGGGACCAACCATCGCCCTTCGTCAAAGTCTAGAAATGTATAAACTAGTCTACTCTAGAGTATCGATGCCCAGTCTTGATACTCCCATGAATAGGGACATTTAAGGATGTGCTTATCGACTACCCAGCTCCCACAAATATGATTGTCACCATAACGCTGCTAGTCAAATAAGGATCCTAAGGACTTTATCAACATGTATAAGTCATATGAAATAAAAAGTAAAATATATCACATGTTAAGATAAAGGCAAACCAAATAGCATATTATCATATTGAGCAAGATTGTCATGTACATACATATCCCTAACATCCTATACAATGAGACCTGTAGGGAATACATATCCAACAGCACGTACACAGACACGTATGTTACACACACATATCATTGGTAATTGTCATGCTACGTACACATATAGAGCTTGCCATGTTATTTCACATCATACTATATTCCTACCAATACCTTAGATCACTGCTCATCACATATCTACATGCATTATACCACTGTTCTGTACATCTTAATTTATTCCATTATTTGCATGTTCTTATGCGATAGTATTTTCATGGGATTCCTGTTTTTTTTAGATTTGAGAAACCACGATGTGATTTATAAAATATGAGTATATTTTAAAAATACGGTTTTTTCTTGATATGATGATTTGACGTCATCATGAGTTTTCTTATTTTGATGAAATGAGTATTCTCCGAAATCGAGGAAGGGGCCGAGAAACCAATTACGGATACATGGTGCATCCGGTACGACACCGAAGGGCAGGAAGTTCGTAGGGAAGTACAGGGAGCATAGTGAGGTGGATCGATATCGGAGATAGATTAGAACACGACAGATATCCAGGAGATACAAACCAGGGCTATTGATATCGATAGAGGACCAGTCTGACGAGACGGTGCCTACGATATCTGGGTTTTACGTGTCGATACTGGACACAGGTTTTATGATAATTTCGTGTGTCGATACTGGACACTCAGTTGACGATGATTTCGAGTGTCGATGATGGACACTCACTTGATAATATATGTATATATATGCATTTATATTCATTATCATATAGTATAATAGTATTATACTGTATGGCCTAGGTAGATCGTTATACATTTCGATTTCTACCTTGTGATATCTTCTACTCATGAGTTGGTAACTCACCCCCATTGTGCCATAGTTTCTTGCAGGACTGACCGCTCGGATCAGTAGCAGCTTATCAGCACGCTTCTTCTTTTTCGGGTGATTGCTTTGGTAGGTAGGTTACATTCCAGATTGTAAGCGCCTCTTGTATATGTATATTCTTTTATTATCTAGTTAAAAACTCTATCAACCAAAACTTGTATATTTTTGTGGATTTAGAGACAAGACTTATACGTTATTCTGTTAGATGTCGAGTTGGGATATAGTCGACTTGATGATGCTTTAAGTATTTTTTTCTTACTTGTTCTTGTGACGATCTTCGCCTTGCCGTTATGTATTACCGTGTGGTTGTGATTCTGTCGATTAGGCGATGAGATAGCTCCCGATTAGGGACGTTGATATTATTTATGTGTATGTACTAGTTTTTATCAAAATTTACAAAGGAGGTGCTGCCAAAATTTTAAATGACGAAAATGCTTTCAAACCATAACCTAAAACCCACTTGTGTTTTCAAACAAAACTTATTATACTTTAAAGAGGAACTTGATTTCATTAATTACCATTTTCTAACAATTTACGTCCACTATCTACTTAAAAAGGTTTAGATTCCTGCTTTTCGGCTTACTTGGATTACAGTAGGGTCTTATAGACTTCACGTGATTCAAGTGCCGGTCACATGCCGTTACCAGGTCGTGACAAAATTGGTATCAGAGCGTTAAATTTAACCTTTGTTCGAGTCTAGATTTGATTATGTGAAGTCTAGGGCGTATATTTCGGAACCAAGGCTTAACCTTACGGAACTTAGACTTGACTTTGGGGGTATTAGACCTGAACTTTTGTTTTGCAGGTTGATCTTGGTATGATCGATTAGGTAACTAAAGTAGAGTAACGTGTCGTACGTATGTTCCGTAGCATATTTACGATACGATACTCCGCTTAAGTAACCTTAGAATATATATCTCGAGATCCTTTCTTCTATTCGTTCTTTTAATCTATCCTCATCGATACTTATTTGTGGTTCCTGTCACCATGTCTACGCGAGCCAAGAGGGCTGCAGCTAGAGATGTAGTTAGGGCGAGCTCTTCGGGGATGAGGATTGACCAAGGTGTTATCCCAGTGACACAGGAACAAATTAGGATTTATCGTTTAGAGACAAGTGTTCTGGATCCGCACCAGATGGTCGGGTCATTGCTTGAGGCCAGCCAGACTGAAAAACATGTTGTCAAACTACCTCCTCGGAAGATCTTTGGGTTGTCTACCGTGCAGATAGATGTACCAGCCGTCATTGAGATTGACGAGGTGTCGCTCCCAGAGTTCATGAAGCTGAAGCTATATGAGTTTACAGATATGTGTGTGACAGAGGATCCTTAGTCATTCCTGGATATGGTGTCTAGGATATTTGGTTCCTCGAGATGCTCTGATACGAGATCGGTTGAGTTGGCTAGTTTCTGTTTGAAGGGTCTTGCTCTGATATGGTGTGAGTCGATTGAAAGACAAGCAGTGGGTCTTCCTCCGATGATCTGGGATGAGTTCTAGAGGGTGTACTTAGCCAGATTTCTTTAACAAAGTGTCAGAGATGCCGAATTCATAGTTTCGAGTCTTTGCGTAAAACCCCGGATATGATCGTAGCCGAGTATGAATTGCAGTTTATGCAGCTATCGAGATATGATTCCTGCTTGGTCGATACTGAATAGAAGTGGCTTAAGAGATTCGCGCGAGGTCTCGGTACGCAGTCGTTCCTCTCCATTGATTCCAGATATTTGATATGTATGCAGAGGCGTTAGATACAACCACACTTATAGAAGAATGAAGTGATGAGATTGCGGCTGCTCAGGAACGGAAGCAGATTCATTAAGGAGTGCCGGTTTCCGGGTAGTTCTGCAGAGATGATATAAGCAGAAGCCATGGCGAGTTCTTTTCGGGATACTATAGTGATGGAGATTGGACCCAGGGTCAGTTGTATAGTGTGAATTCGGAGGGCCAGAGGCCGCCGTCGTTAACGTGTTACATTGCGAGTGTCCAGGTTACTTGGCCAGGAGGTGTTCAGAGAGGCGTTAGAGTGGGATTGTTTTCGTCGCTACTCCTTACAAGGCTGTCGAGCCAAGAGGCCATGGAGTTGGTGTTCCGTAGAGAGAAAAAGAGCCCTGAGGCAGAGGACGCCAGACCGTGGGCAGAAGGCAAGTGAAAATTCTTGCTCTGCCGACTCCGGGTGCATAGGCACATTTCGATGTTTAAAGAGATGTACTTCAATGTCATTTTCTTTTGATTTTATTTTGGTTATCCAAGTATTACGCTTTCGTTGTTTTGGAATCTTGTGTTTTGACGATTAAGTTTCATGATTGATATTTTCGTGCACTGTAACTACACCTGATGGATATTTTTCTTTGTGTATAGTAGTTGCACTTGATCTATGTTTTTGTACACATCCATTGCACTTGATATTGTTTTGTGCACACTCGTTGCACATATTGATGTTTCCGTGCACCTCGATGCACTTGGTATTGATTTCATGCACCCTAGATGCACTTGATGTTGTTTTCATGCTCATTCGATGCATTTGATTTGATTGTCGTGCACACCCGTTGCACTTGACAGATGCTTTCGTGCACCTTCGTTGCACTCGGTTTTTGTTTTCATGCACACTCATTGCACTTGATTTTGACTTCGATTTTTATGCACACCAGTCACACATGGGTTGATTTTCATACACACTTGTTGAGGTTGATCTCTTTTTCAAGCATCATGTTTTTATGAGATATATTATGTTATATAGTAGCCGAGCAGGACTGGTCTAAGAGACGGTGCCTGAATATTTTTGCATATATCGATATATACTGCTGAGGTTTTCAAAGGAGCTGTAGCTTCATTATTTTCCTATGTGTCCAGGAGCGACATAAGATTTTTATAAAAGAAAACCTTTCTAAATTATTTTCAAAAGGCGAGACAAATATCTTAAGCGAAACGTGTGTGTGTGTGTGTGTGTATTTATATATATATTTCTTCATAAATAGACGTTCGCTACTTTTGCCTACGCATCATACGGCTATTTTGAAAGGATTTTCATACATACATCTTTCAGCTACTTGTATGATTTCACATGGATGCGTGCTATATCCGTATTATAGGCTTTATTATATTTGTGCTTGGTAGTGCACTTGATTTAAACGGTTGATTTTGCAAATTGCATTTTTCATCATAGCTTGTGTGACTCTCGTAGAACTTTTTAGAATTTTGGTTATTTGAGTTTTGCACTTTGTTTTCATGCGCACGCGTTGCGCTATGGTATTTCTAACTTGTTCATGATTTCGGAGCCCTGTTGACTCGATTTGATTTGAGTCGATTATACAAAGTGTTTTGAGATTTGGGGTAAATTTAAATTCGGGGACCGAAATTCTTTAAGTGGAGGATATTGTAACATTTTGAAAATTTTAAATATTATTTATAATTTAAATATAATATTACGAGTTTTATGGAAATAATACCTAGCCATTGTTTGGGTTTGTCGTAAATTGGTATAATTATACATATACCTTCATTTTTAGGATTAATTGGAAATAAAATGAATTTATAATTTTAGGGACATTTGTTAATGGGGCTTTCTTTAATTGGTTTTAAAATAATGGTATATACTAACCTTTTTACTAAAACTAAGTTTTCCCTCCTAATTTTGCACTTAAAGGTGCCATGGCATGCTAATGAGGGATTAACTTTCTCATTTGTGTTTTAAAGTTGTTGTTATATTTTGGAGGGAGATAGGGGGAGACATAGAGGCATGGGTGATGTATGGTTATTTAAAATTGAGAATGGAAGAGAGAGGGAGGTTATGGCTCTAGCCATTCTTTCTTCATAATTCCTTATCTCTTTCTTTTTGCTCTTCTTCTTCTTCATCTTCTCCTTTTTTATTTTTCTCCAACTCCCAAAAATCTCACTCACACACATAAACAAATCCCTACACCTCTATGAAGCCTTCACTAAAGACGTTCATTTTCTCATCTTAAGCATGATAAAGTGATCAAGTCTTCACCTTGAGACTTTTTTTGCAAGCTTGAAACTTTCCTTAATCCCAATCTAGAGGTAAAACATTATCTTTAATTAGATTGCTACTAGCACTTGCTATGAAAATCTTATTTGTAGTAAAAAGATCAAGTTTTAGTTTTTTTGTGATGATTCAAGAGGGGTTTTGAGGTGGATGTGTGATAGGGTGGTTCCTTGACTAACCACAACCTAATTAGGGATAGATGAGGGTATTTTAGTACAAGTATGGTTGGTTTTGAAGTGTTTAAGTTTTACAACATATAGTTTAATGAAGTTTTTGATGTTCAAATAAATTCTGGAGAAATTTTGTGTCTTTATAAGATAAATAAACAATTATATTGACCTAGTTAGACCACTAAGAGACCACCACAGAAGCACGGGGCCTTAACTCCATATTTCAACCGCCCAATTCGGTTTTTGTAGCACTTTTGGTCGGTCAAATTTTTGATTTGGGTGTCGGGGTTTGGTCAGTAGCTCATATACTTGATAGGTAGCCCTTGTGATACTTTGTTTTTCTCCAGATGCCATAAGGAAAATTCTGGAAGTGCTTTGAGTTAGTTTTGACAATGTTTTAAGGTTTTTAAAATTGATAATCCGTATTTTGAAGTCTTGATGCGGTATTTTGTGTTAGAACAGCGAGTCCAGGGTTAATTCATGGTAGTTAGCACACGGATGGCTCACGTTGGTCATAGGTTCTAACCTATGGGTGTTTGTTTGTTATATTGATGTCAATTTGAATTCTTATATGTGTGTGTGGTTATGTGAATGCTAGGTTTGATTACGGAGACTTCCGAGACAAAGAAGGGCAAGGCGTCCGTCCGCTTCGACTAGAACGAGGCGCATATCTATGAGTAAATGTATATTTACGGGAAAGTTGGGTGGATGGTGTATAGCACCCCTTCAACCATAGTAATTAGAATACTATATAGTAGAACTGTATTCCTAACCTATAAGGTCAAGCTAGAACACCCATATGCTTATATTCATATAACTAGTAGATAGTTATATACTTAGTCTCTATTTCATAGCTATTTGGCTATATATATATATATATATATAAGTGTGTGTGTGTGTGTGTGTGTGTGTGTGTGTGATTATTGTTATGTGATGTACGCGACTAGATGTTCATACTTTATATGATATGAGTTGGAGTACGCGACTATAGATCCATACTGTTTTGATCGGATGACATCGTACGAGGAGGTTCCGTACATGATGTGATGAGGATAGATTGCCGATACGGACGATATTCTTTTGAATCGGGGAGTCTTGTTAAATCCTGAATTAGGACTTTATAAGATGTTTAAAGCCATATTTATTTTGAAAACTAACGATTCGTTGTGTACTTTTAAATAGTAATGTCAAGGGTGCACAACAAATTTTCAAATGATATCTATTTCAAAAACATTGTATCCCCTTATTTCCAAAACAACATTTCGTTCTATTTTAAACTATAACTGTATGGCTCATATGTAGTTAGATATTTTAATACTTGTTCACATTACGGTTTCCTTATTCTGTATATGCTCGCGCTTCGTTTACTTATGATATATACTACGTTTATACCTTTAGCTTTACTTAACTTCGTTTTCTAGGGCACTCGCATCATTACCGATGATTTCATGTTGCACTTACACGCACCTGCATGCTACACATATACCTCATCAGTAATTGATTTGTCACTCGTATCACACTATACCCTGTTAGTATTGTAGATTAGTGCTTATCACCCCGCAACGCGTACTTTTCCGTATATTATACTTTTTTCCATTGCTTAGATGAACACACTTGTAAAATATTATACAATTACCAATGATTTACATATTGCACGTACGCAGACTTGTATGTTACATGCACACATCATTGGTAATTGTCATGCTGCGTACATATATAGAGATTGCCATGTTATTTCACATCATACTATATTCCTGCCAGTACCTTAGATCACTGCTCATCACATATCTGCATGCTTTATACCACTGTTCTGTACCTCTTAATTTGTTCCATTATTGCCATGTTCTTATGCGATAGTGTTTTCATGGGATTCCTGTTTTTTTAGATTTGAGAATACGCGTTGTGATTTATAAAATTTGAGTATGTTCTAAAAATTCGGTTTTCTCTTGATATGATGATTTGACGTCCACCATGAGTTTTCTTATTTTGATGATATGAGTATTATCTGAAATCGAGGAAGGGGCCGAGAGACCGATTACAGATACATAGTGGACCCAGTACGCCATTGAGGGGCAAGAAGTCCGTATGGAGGTACGGGGAGCCTAGCGAGGTGGATCGATACCGAAGATAGATTAGAGCACGGCGGATATCCAGAAGATACCGACCGAGGCTGTTGATATCGATAGAGCACCGGTCTAACGAGACGATACCTACAATATCAGGGTTTTACGAGTTGATGCTGGACACAGGTTTTATGATGATTTCGAGTGTCGATGCTAGACATTCAGTTGACGATGATTTCGAGTGTCGATGGTGGACACTCACTTGATGATATATGTATATATATGCATTTATATTCGTTATCACATAATGTGATAGTATTATACTGTATGACCTAGGTAGATAGTTATAAATTGCGATTTCTACCTTGTGATATCTTCTACTCACGAGTTAGCAATTCATCCCCATTGTGCCATAGTTTCTTGCAGGACCGACCGCTCGGATCAGTTACGGCTGCTGGCACGCTTCTTCTTCTTCGGGTGATTTCCTTGGTAGGTGGGTTACATTCCAGATCATAACCGCCTCTTGTATATGTATATTCTTTTATTATCTAGTTAAAAACTCCATCAACCAAAACCTTGTATATTTTTATGGACTTAGAGACGAGACTTTTACGTTATTCTTTTAGATGTCGAGTTTGGATATAATCGACTTGATGATGCTTTTAATATTTTTTTTTCTTTCTTACTTGTTCTTGTGATGATCTTTGCCTTAGGCATTGTATATTACTATATGGTTGTGATTCCGTTGATTAGGTGATGAGATAGCTCCCAATTGGGGATGTTGATATTATTTATGTGTATATATAACACCCTAACACAATCGTATGTTATTTAACAATATTAATTAGTATTTTGAATTTTGTTTTTATTTATAATTGTTTAGGTTGTGATTGGTTTGAATAGTATATGTGTTTATCGGATCCGACCCGCTTGTGTGAAACCCGCTACGGTGCTAAAGTATCTTTTTATTGACATTTATCCATTGATTAAATCTATATGAATTTTAAATAACAGATAGATAATATTTAAATTATATATATATATATATATATTATATATATATATATATTCTGATAGCCATATGTTACAAATATTTTCATATATTAATTGTCAGCATGTTATTTAAACATCTCATGATATTATATTGACAATTATCTATTGCAGGTAAATCTTAAACATCCTGAGATACCATGTATAATATATTAGATTAAAATATATTCTTTTAACCTTTATATTTATGGTTAAAGGGGCTACGTATGTAAAGATAATTTCCAATAATTTTTTTTTTGAGATTTATTAGAGACGGGTCGGGGATTTGTAATATCTTTTAAAATATTATTAGTTATATACAAAATTATACACACACACTATATAAAATTAAATTTCCATTTGCTTATATAAACAAAAACCTTCTCTCTCTCTGCATCATCTCTTTTTTTCTCTCTTTCTCTCTCCCACTCTCTTTCTTTCTCCATCTCCCTCTCCGACACCACGCCCCCAACTCCTCACCATCGACACCCATCACCCCGATCAGCACCCCAACCTCGTCGTCATCACCATCTCTACCTCCGACCACAATCATCGTCATCTTCATCGTCTCCTTCTTTGGCCGAACCCATCTCCATCAACCAACACCTATAGCCACCATCACCGTCATCTTCGTCGACCCCCTTTCCCGAGCACCCTCGCCACCATCAACCACCATCGTCTCCTTCCTCTAAAACTTTGCCGAACCCTAGCCATCCTCGCCTCTTAACACCGTCACGATCTCCTTCCTCATCTCAGCCCTCATCATCATCGTCACAGCACCATCATCACCTTCATCTTCTACCGTCGATTGAACTCAAACCACCGAGACCCACACCATCACCAACTCAACTTCTCCGGCTAAAAAACCCAACTCCAGTCGCTGCCAGACTCGCCAGCAACCCTTTCTTCGATCACCAGCACCTACCATTGCCAAGACCACCATCGGCAGCAGTTCAAGTCATCGTCGACTTCATCTCTGAGCCTAGCAAGTTAAAGTTTGCTTCGTGTTGCTATTGTTCTGTGTTCGTATTGCTCTGTTCATGTTCGTATCCGCATTCGTCGAGACCAGGATAAGTTTACAACTTGCTACATGTTATAGTCTACGTAAAATTATATCTATATATATATTGTCATAATATTATTTATTATTAGTATACCATTTTATACATATAATCCGTACATCGATAATTAGTTAACAATAACAAGTTTTATAATTGCAATTTATAATGGTTATGCAAATTAAATCTATAACTAGTAATTTTAACAAACTATTCTAGTTTTGTCAATCGATAAATCGAAGTGTAGGAATTAATGTGATTATTTTTCTTTACATTATTTAGTGCACTTAGATAACGGTTACAACCATATTTCATCATGACCTGTTTGCACGATGGTATTACAAATAAAAACTTTATCTAATTGCATACACCATCACTGACATGCTTGTAATCTGCCAGACTATTATTATTTTGTTATCATATTAATACATGTTGCTTATGATACTTACCGATGCCAACAATCCTGACTTTTTGTCTTGATGGATGTGACATGTTGTCTAGATAGACATAACATGTACCTGCCTGCTCTTGTGTTGGCATTAGGTAGATATTATTCATACCTGACTTGGAAAAAGAAACCTGGGGAAATTGGGAAATCAAAAGTGTAATTGAAGTGTCACTTAAAAAGATATTACATATTTCCGTGGTTCCGGGGAGTAACGGAACAGATTCGTTCTTGATTCATACACCTTGCATCCGTGATCCCGGGCGTAACTGGATATATCTTATGTCCGTGGTCCCGGGGGGTAACGAGATATATACTTTTGAGTTACAAGGAGGAGTACATTCATTGATTTCAAATACCTGTTAGATAGTTAACCTAGAAACACAGATCTTAGGATACACGTGATATATTTGACTACCTATAGTGTGCTGTTATAACACCTGAGTTTGATTTTGTTTATACTCATACCTCACTTTTGCAAGTGGCATCCTATATAGTACACTGTTCAGTTTATTATTATTATTATGATATCTATGACGCACTGACGTCTGGGTTTTGCATGGCCCAGTTCCTTTAACCTTATTGCAGGAAGATCAAGAATACTTTGACAAGAAAGCTGAGCAGTGAAGAGCTTTCTGCTGATTTAGTTTAATGATGCTTTAGAATTATTTTCTAATTATGGTTTTTTCATTGTGATACCATAAGGAAGAGCTAGGATATTATTTTTTGTTGGATCTTTACTTGTTTCTGCTAACTTTCTTGTTATTATTTATTGCAGCAGTTGGACATGTGATAGGTAGATATTTATTTACTGTTCTTGATATCTGATTGACTGCCGTAATGTGACTATGGAAGGATATTTTCTCACCATAGTTAGCATGGTTGTCTTTGTCACGTTCCGTATTTATGTATTTTGAGAAGCGGGGCGTGACAGTATGTACTGGTTTTTATCAAAATTTACAAAGGAGATGCTGCCAAAATTTTAAATGACGAAAACGTTTTCAATCCTTAACCTAAAACCGACTTGTGTTTTCAAAAAAACTTTATGTATACTTTAAAGAGGAACTTGATTTCATTAATAACCATTTTCCAACACTTCACCTCCACTATCTACTTAAAAAGGTTTAGATTCCTAGTTTTTGGCATATTTGGGTTACGGTGGGGTCCTATAGACATCACGTGATTCAAGTGCTGGTTACATGTCATTTCTGGGTCATGATAAGTGGCCATCACCAGAAATCCTTGGCCAATGTGGACGAGATTTATTGATTTGGATCAGTAGTTTCTCACTGGATGATGAGCTTCACACCGACACGACTTATCGTGTTATTAGGGCTCTGACTTTATCCACCCCCTAGACCCGATATGCAATACTTTTAGACAAACAGACCGGACTGTATGGAGACTGTCATTTTTCAGGCTCAGTAGGGTTACGGACGAGTTTGCTTGTCGACCTTCCTTTCGTTCAATAGCTGGATAGCTGTTACGTACAGCTGGTGCCGCTAACGTGTTTGTGGTTAAACCCACTGCCAGTGTATTGTCAAGTCTTTAGAATCCCACACAGAGGGTTTTTCAGTTCAGGCGAAACAATGTAGTGTACGTATTTTGATACGTACTTAGATTCGATTATAACACGTGTTTTTGAACATGTACTTTTAATCGGACATTTCATTAATACTAGCCAGTTTGAAAGATAGCCATATTATCACATTTGGATGAAATGTGAGCTAGTATTATATATCTCTTTTTGGTATATGTATTTTGATAGAATACGGTATTTAGACGAATACGAGTATTTGTATAAATACAGGTATTCGTGTCTTGATACAAATACGGGTATTCGTGTCTCGATACAAATACGGTATTCGTTTCTTGATACAAATACGGTATTCGTATCTTGATATGAATACGGGTGTATATTTGTAGCATATACTTAAATTAGTGTATGTATATATATGTGTGTGCACGCGCGCGCGTGTGTGTGTACACTTGACATGGCTCATATTTTCTTCTCATTCTTTCTTGTATTAAGTGGAAGTGTGTAGATTTGTGACTCACACTTGTGAGTCACAATTCCACCCACTTCACACTTTAAAAGAAAGAAATAAAAAAATGAGATGATGATTCATTTTAGCCATGCTTGCTCATTTGGATGAACTACACCCTTTGCTTCTTCTTTCTCATCGCTTGAGTTTTTAGATGTTGAGAAAGGAAAAAGAAAAAGAGAGAAAATATAAAGATTAGCCACTACTACATCCTAATGATCAATTCTTAGCAAGTTTTGGTCACTGATTGCTTCACTTCGCTTTTGATTTGAAGTTAGAGCCTATGTTAAGATTCCTTTAGGTGGATCATCTTCGGCAAGGAAGACCGACTCCCAAGCTCGTTCTCGGTGGACCTAGGAGCTAAAAAAGTGGCATAGAAGATGAAGAACATGACTACAAAGGTTGTAATCACTAACCGAGTAGTCTAACTCTTTGTTAGCTAGTTTAGTATTTGGATTCGATTCTAGGTCGTAGAGTCATGCTCTTATTTAGAAAATTTTCGTTTTGTATTCCACATTAGCTGCTGGTTTGTGACACGAGCACGAGCGTCTACTAACATAATATCATAGCCAAACCAAACAATAGAACTAGATTAGACGATGTTTTAGTTTCGAGATCGAAAATTTACACGTATTTAATTTCGAATTCCAAGTTTCTGTCCATTTCAAAACGAAACATGAATTTTTTTTGTATATTAGTGGGCTATTTTCTAAGAAAGAAAACTTGGCACAAAATTTGAGGATAAACCGGCATGGATTGGCCGAGTTTTGGCTGAGGTTAGCGGCCAAATTTTTTCTGTTTATCCTCAATTTTTGTCAGTTGCTTGGAATTGTAGAAATTTTTGGTATACATCTTTTTGCCCCAGATTTTTTTTGTACTGTTTATGCATACGGGTAATTCGAGACTATTTTCGGTCGAAATTTAACATCATTTATATTTGTATCTTGGTATATGGTTTGTAAACGTCGTCTAATTGCTATAAGTCAATTAGACGGGTTGCAAACACTTGCTTGTGCTGTTGTTATATATCTTGTGATGGATTAGAAGAATAGTCATTGTGGATAGCCCCTCATCATAGAATTGAATGTATATTTGTTATTCGGGATGAGCGGATGGATTGTGGTCGTTGTTACCACTTATTGTATATTGTTTTATTAGAACACGACCGGGTTGAGATCGATATTACCATTACCATTGTATATTCATTCTTGTATTAGGATAACCCATGGAGAAGTGCTTGAATAGACGGGTCTAGAGTATGCTAGCTGGTCGTCTCGCGGTGGTGAGTTCGAGCCGCCTTGCTTTAGAATTGGCAGGCTATTCGTCGCACTTGTAAGGGTTTAGGATAGACCCACGGTGGAGTGCTCAAGTTACCGAATTCCATGAAATGGCGGGTGGCGCACTCATATTATTGAGTGATGGTTGCCTCACTTCTAGAATTGACGGGTAGCTTGCCACACTGTAGGGGTCTTTGTTTTAGGTGATATTTGAGCTATCCACACGACGAGGGAATGTTGGTTTTCGTTTGCGGCTCAAACGAAATACGAGGCTCCTAATATATCTGCTATTCTATCTTGATTATCGCATGCCTTTGATATTT
The DNA here is from genome assembly GCA_030015575.1 of Agapanthus africanus. Taxonomy (NCBI): domain Eukaryota; kingdom Viridiplantae; phylum Streptophyta; class Magnoliopsida; order Asparagales; family Amaryllidaceae; genus Agapanthus; species Agapanthus africanus. Next base: position 98,979,100 of record CM057346.1, on the reverse strand, counting down.
ATTACCTGCCTGTAATGATATATATAAATTTTGTATATGTTTTGCACCCGCGCTTACCCTACCCATGCACTGCCGTAAGTTAAGTAACCTTACAGTGAAGTCCCTAGACCCCATGGTGAATGCGGGTGGCATATACGTAAATTCTATTTTCATTGTTTTTGTGATGCATAGGAACTTAATTGATGGGATTGCATTATAGGTTTAATGCAAGAAAAAAAAACCTAAATGATGTTGTCGGAAATATTTTTAAAACTACTCGGTTTTCTTCAAAACTACTCGTTTTAAAAGCAGAGCTTAAACCACTCCTTTTCAAAGCCACTCGAGTTCCTTCAACGATATCAAGTTCATTATGTTAAAGTTTTTTTCACTAAAAACTATCTGTGGACCTTCGTCATTTCAAATTCGTATTGCTTAGTATCCGTGCTACGTTTGTCGTCGCTATTCGCTGAGGCGTAGCGTTCGGTAGCTCTGTAAAGCTTTTCTGTTGCATAGATATTATTAGTTATATGTATGCCCTAGAGGCTATAGTGGATGCTTGGACATACATGGGGAGGACTTTCTTGCTCGACATGATAGTATGCTATCTGGTTACTCTTTATCTTAATATGTACACTGATGGTCTCTCTGTTACATGTTGATAAAGCCCTTAGGATGTGTACTTGACTACCTAGATTGTGATGCAGATCATACTAGTGGAACAAAGGTAGTCCGTGAGTACATCCTTTAATGTCCCTAGTCGTGGGTGTATCGAGACAAGACATCGATATACCAGAGTAGACTAGAGTATACCTTCTCGACCCATGTAGATGGGCAATGGATGATCCCATATCCATTGGTGTTTGACATCAGAGATGATATACGGGTGCTCAGTGGAGACTGGGTACACTGGACGGACTCGCCGAGAACTCCTAGATGGTATTTACCTCACGTCAGATAGCAGTTCTCTGGTGACACTGGTAAAGGTTAGTCTGTCGACCCGAGATCGTCATAGAGTATTGTGTGATTCCCACTGTGCTTTGATTTCCACCTTACCACGTTCAAGAGAACGTGCAAAACAGTGGTTTTTGGGTACAGTCCCGAGTCACATAGAGGCAATGAGCGATGGGAGGGGATTTCGTCTCTCCCGGTATTGGGGATCGATGTTGCGCTGTGCTCGATTGGCTATAACAGGAAAGTCCCTAGCCAAGGCTGTTTCTGAGATTTAATGGTAAGTGTTATCAGTAGTTTCTCGACCCGTTATGAGCCTCACATCGGCATGACTTATCAAGCTATTGGGGTCTGACGTTTACCACCCCCAGGCGAGATATGCGACATATCAGACGAAGAGACCGGACTGTACGGTAGTGTTACTGATTGGATTCACAGGTGTATGAGCAGGCTTGTTTGTTGATCTTCTGATCGCTCAATACCCGGGTGGCCATTACGTTTAGCAGACTGCTTGCGGCTTGTGAGTGTTTGATATAATCATCACCTACTGCCGGCGTATTGACGAGTCTTTAGAGTCCTACACAAAGCTTTCCTAGTTCATGCGAAACGAAGTAGGAGCGCATATGTGATATGTGCAGGACCGAGATTAATGCGTGTATGTGATACCGCATTCTATTCTCGCGATATGTGATATCGGTCGGTTATATGTGATATAGCTGGGTTATCGGATCAAGTATTGATTCGATAAGTTATTGCATTTGATATTAGTCGGTTGTATGAGATATAGCCGGATTATTAAATCAAGTGTTGATTTAATAATTTAATGTATAATTGTATATTTGATATACCAGATTACATTAACTAATATTAGCTCACTTAAATATTTCTTTTTCTCACTTGTGTGCATTAGTGTATATGTGATATATATTAATGTACAATTTTTTGTGTCATGCTTGATGTCATATACTTCATGGGTGTATGAGACTCACACCATACTAATAATAATCTTAAGGTTTTATTTATTTAAAGTAAATCAAAATTAGTGGAATTAAGTCACATGGTTGAAACTTGTAGAAGCTTGTATGCATTAGTGTATATGTGATATATATTAATGTACAATTTTTTGTGTCATGCTTGATGTCATATACTTCATGGGTGTATGAGACTCACACCATACTAATAATAATCTTAAGGTTTTATTTATTTAAAGTAAATCAAAATTAGTGGAATTAAGTCACATGGTTGAAACTTGTAGAAGCTTGTAGAACCATTGTCCAAGTCCACTCTTTTTGTTTTACTTGTAGATATTTATTAACCTAACCATTATTGTTAGCCATGGTTTAATCTCTACATGGGTTAGTGTATGACACTAACTCACCTATGGTTGTTATTCTCACCTCATGAGTTTATTCTCTCATCTTCATCACTTCATCTTCTTCTTCATAAGAAAAAGCTTACTAGTTTTTCTCAAGGTGAGAAAATATTATGAGAAAAAGAAAACTAAAGTGAGCCCATTTCCTACTTCATCATCCTCTACTATTAGCCATTTAGTTTAGGGTGTTTGCTTCACTAATTTCACCATTAGTGAAGAGGTAGTATGAGCTTGAGTCTCCTCGACATAGATCATTTTCGGCCTCGAAGATTTTGAGCAAGCTTGTTCATTTCTCCAAGAGAACCCATACTAGAGTTCGGGAGATCACTACTCGCAGCAAAGGGACTATTACATGGAGCTTTAGAAGTGAAGGACCGGTCTACAAATGTTGTATTCCTCATTCACTTAGATGTAAAATAGTTTACATATCGTTTCGTCAGTTTTTCTAGTAAAGATTCTAAGGTTAGGGTTAGCTAGAACGGCAAATTTTTGAAATAAGCATGGACGATGCCTCCCGAAACCTTGCTACCGTGCTAGGCAACCCTGCAGTGGTATCAGAGCCATGCTAGAATATTAGACGATATTTGTTAGATTACGAAACTGAAACGACTCCGAAACTTGAAACACGAAAACTTGGTTTCTGTCGATTTTAAAATGTCTTCAAATTTTTTTTAAACAAGTACAGAATGTTGTATGTGATATAACATGAACACTGTGAAAAATTGATGCAATTTGGAGCAAAAGTGGCCGGCCACATAGGGCTTAAAACCGGCGTGCTTGGGTCGTTTTTGGAATTTTGGCTTTAAATTTTCATGATGTTCCAGTCTCTGGGTTTTAGTGTTTCAGGTGTTGTTTGTTTTTGCTAAATTTGCATGTGATATTAACTTTCTGCAAAGGCAATTCGGAGTGTTTCGCTGTCGTAATTCTAACATGTATTCGGGTTATTTAGACGATGTTAAAAAGTTTGAACGGATATCAATAACCCATATTTTCCTTCACTGATGTTTTCCAAGAGTTGGATTTTTCCGAGTTCAAAATTTTCAGAAAATCATGCAAGCTATTCTGTGGACCCTCTAGAAGAACGATACCCAAACTCAACTTTTTGGATCGCGGAACCGCGGTCACACCCTAGGGTTTGCCGCAGTTCCATGGCGACATGAGTGAGGCATGGGTCGGCCCTTCTACGGATGGTTCATAGGAGCTGTGGCAGTTTCTGGGTACCTTTTGAACTCCGCTCAAGTGTTGAGCTTGTTAGGAAATTTTGGGTGCTTGCTTATTCGATCAAAAAGTTTAACTTCATCTAGCTATCTACGATTATGATACAATAATTGGAATCTATTTAGTTGCGTGCAAGTTTAACATTTCGGTCTCGGATGAAATCGGGAATCTTATTGAATTACCCGACTTCTTTTGAAAAATGTTTTCATAGTTGAGACCTAAATGTAAGATTTGCATTATTAGGTATGAAATCCAGAATATGTGATATTCTGGGTTTATGATGTCTAAGGGAAGTGACGATTCCAATTGTTGTAGTTTTTCACTTTATTTTCTGCGACCGTAAGTGTAATATGTGGTGTATCGCCGGTTTTGTTACTATATGTCAACGACAATTGGGATACGTATATTTACTTACGTTGATGACATGAGATGTTATGTGTTGCTGTGATATGTTATATTGGATCGTCGTTTTTGAATAGCCGGGGGGTTTTATGTGAGATGAGAGGTTTTCATTTTCATTCATGTAAGAACTTGTATGTAATATTCTTTTATTGGGGCACTTCCGGGTTGAAGAAGATGTCACCGTTGATTTATATTATTTACTTTTCCGTATTATGATAGACTTAAGGAGGGGAGCATAAGTAACCGGGTTCTAGAGTCCAATGGGAGACCATCTCAAGGCGTCGAGACCGGGTCTCCTAACTCTAGAATTGGTAAGGTTGCTTGCCACTCTCGTAGGGGGCTAAGGATGTGGGTTTGGCTATTCATCACGACCAAGGAATCTGTGTTTTATACAGGCTTAATTTAAAACCCGGAAATCCTAGTATATCCAATATTTCATATGTTGATTTCTGCTGCGATAATCTGTGATGTGATCACTTGATATATTGAGATAGATACTGTATATAGTATATGTGATATATTATATAGATGTTGCTTATATTTTTCACCCGCGCTAGCCCTGCCCCGCTCTGTCGTTAGTTACCTAACATAACAATGCATGACGGGACATCAAGGCGAATGCGGATGGCATAAGCGTACGTTGTATTTATCTGTGATGGCTAGGTAACTTAATTGATGGGACTTCATTAATGTGATTAATGAAAGAAAATAAACCTAAAGATATTATAGAATCAAATTTTCAAAAATAGGTAGCTCTAGTTTTTGCTTTGCATAGCGTTATTCCTTATAGAATATCCAGCACCTTATTCGATAAGGAAAGAGCCGAGATCCCTTCACCGGGAGTGACCTCTTTAGCGAAACTAGCAGATGGTACAACCCACTCGGTTTTATTTTTGATTGCTTTTTTAGTTCATGCTTTGCATAGTGGTATTTGAGAAATATCTTGCACCTTATTCGATAAGAAAAGAGCCGAGATCACTTCACCGGGAGTGACCTCTTTAGCTAAACTAGTAAAAGCCTCAAAAAGACTCTTTTTTCAAAATCACTCGATTCTACAACGATATCAAGTTAATTACGCTCATGGTTTTCTTAAAAACCTGCGTAACCCCCCATCATTTCAGATAAGTGCTATTTAGTATTCGTGCTACGGTAGTTTGGCCTCCGTCAAGGCGTAGTGTACGGTAACTGATTAGTACTTATCTGCAGCATGAGATGTGATTGGATTAGGGTATTCGTACGGCGTAGTTTAGCCTCCGTCAAGGATCGTGCGGGTGGGTCTAATTCAATCAAGAAATGAACGGGTTGAACTTAACTAGCGGCCTATGGGTAGTTTGGCCTCCGTCAAGGTCATAGGACGCTAGGGGTACAAACCATTATCGGGAATTTCAAGTGTTGAAATTTGCAATGAGATTGCATACCTTCTATGAGATAGTTAGATCCCGATACCCACTGCGAGTAATTGTTACTCTTAGGAGAGTTTTGCACTTTAGAATTAGCCGATTAAGTAGGTATCTAGAAAGGTGTCAACGAGCTTACGCCCCTGGAAAAATGTGGTTTATTTTAATTAGGTCTGTGCGAAAGCACGGGGAACCTCCCTCAAAGTACCGGTATTGGCCTGGCTGAAAGATTGGCGAATTTGTAGAGTGTAATTAATCTCAGCTAGTCTTTCCTTTTAGGGTTTGAAGGAAGATTTGATAAAAACGGTGGGAGCCATCCTGATTAGATAAAATAATAACCAATCTAATTTTGCAAGAGCATACGCTGAGTGTTTTCTTCTCTCTCTCTCCAGGTAGGGACCATGTCACGCCATAATCAAGATAATAATATGGATGTATTGACCGAACCAGCTTGTTATACTGAGCTGGGGAACGTTGGTCCCGCTCCAACTTATAATTGTTATAAGACCAAGCAGGAAATAGGAGAATACCAGGATTCCCGTGCCGTCTAAACGAAGAAAGTGCATGATGATGCAACTTCTTCGGGTGTATTCATTACCAAGAACTGTTTCTCAATATCCTCTACGTCCTGAGTATGAGATATCGGATCAGGATCCTACATATGTAATCTGTTACATGGGCTACAGATAGGTAAAGAACTGAGATTGGGTGATAAAGTTTTAAGAGTTTGAAACGGTGCAATTGTTGCAACCAAGATGTTGGCAATTATCACCCTATATTACCAAATACATTGATTCTGAACGAATGTTATTAGATACCGAACCTGATATGCAACATTATATCGGTCTCTTTATTTAGTAAAGAAAGATATAATTTTGTATTGTTGGATAATATTTTGAACATTTCCTATATCAAGAGTTGATCAGTTTAAGCACGTTATCTAAAAGCATATACGTTCTAAATCAAACTACAGTTCTCAACGTACAGAACACACAAGAGGAAGAGTTTAGAAATGAACGAATTTTCTTGAGGCATTGTAGACTAGGTCATATCAATGCGACCCGACTAGCTAAGTTACATTAAGATGCATATTTAAATCAGTTTGAATTTACATCTTGTGAAACTTGCCAGTCATGCCCCAAAGATAATATGACCATAGCTCCGTTTATTGGAAACAGAGAAAGAGTTAGTGAACACTTGGGATTGCTACATGATGATGTATGTAGGTCCCCTGTCTACACATGCCAGGACTGGTTCTTTATACTTCATTACATTCACTGATGATCTTTCAAGATTCGCACATGTGCTCTTGTTGAAACACAAGTCTGAGGCTTTTGAGATATTCAAAGAATATAAGTCAGAAGTAGAGAACCAAAACGGGTATAAGTATTATGTCCTTTGATGTGATCAGGAAGGAGAATACTTGAGCACGGAGTTCCTGGATTATTTTAAAAGAGAATAAGATTCTCTCTCAGCATTACTCCTCCGTATACACCACAGCAGGTCGGTATATCGGGGCGGAGCAATCACACCTTATTTGATATGGTGCGCTCTATGATGAATATTACTGAGTTGACTATTTCCTTTTAAGGAGTTATACACTTGAGAAGTTGCATACCTATTGAATTGGGTTCCAACCAAATCAGGTGCCTACCACTCCATATGTGATATGTTATGGAAAGAGCCCATCTCTTAAGTAAGTTAAGATTTGGGGTTGTCCGGCCTATGTCTAAAATCAAAATTCGGACAAGCTCGAGGCAAGATCAGTCCTGTGGAAGTTTGTTGGATATCCCAAACATTCGTAAGGGAATATCTTCTACTGCACCGAGGAACAAAATGTGTTTTATTTCTCGTCATGCCACCTTTTTAGAAAAGGAATTTATTTTGGAAAGAAATTTGTGGTCATGAGGTAGAACTGGAAGGTGTTCCAGCTATACAAACTACAGCTGATAATTTGGTAGAACCAGAGGATTCAATAGCTCCTGACGAACCTCAGCCTCTTCGCCGATCTGGTAGGGTTCCTCATCCGCTTGAGAGATACTTCGGTTTTCTCAATGACAGTGGGAGCAAGGATTGCATCATAAGATGATGACCCAACTAGTTTCGAGCAGGCCATCAAGAGTGGGGACTCTGTAAGAATGGTTGGATGCTATGCGATCTGAGATGGAATCTATGTACACTAACAAAGTATGGACTTTGGTTGCTTTATCTGAAGGGTTAAATACCCATCAGGAGCAAGTATCTTGAGAAGATTACTTGGTGTAGATGGAAAAGTTAAGACTTTCAAAGCTAGACATGTTGTAAAAGGTTCTCGTCATCGACCAGGTGTGGATTATGATGAAACCTTTTCTAGTGGCTATGTTTAAGTCCATCTGGATCCTACTTGCCATTGCTACATACCATGACTACAATATCTGGCAGTTGGGTGTCGTGACTGCTTTTCTAAATATTGATTTAGAAGAAAGCATCTATAAGTACACAGCCAGAGGTCTTCGTAGACAGTGGGAGCAGCGGAAATGTGTGCAAGTTGCTTTACGGGTTAAAGCAGGCATCGCGGAGTTGGAACATCTGTTTTGATGTGGTAGTCAAAGCGTTTGACTTCATCAAAATGGTAGATGAACCTTGTATATACAAAAACATAGTAGAGAGTAAGGTGGTCTTCCTCGTATTGTACGTAGATGACATACTCTTGATAGGGAAGGTGTTTCCTATGCTACACTCGGTCAATCTCCTCTTATCACAAGGATTCCCTATAAAGGATCAAGGTGATACATCTTAAATCCTGGGTTTTGGATCTATGAGATAGATCTAAGTGGATGTTAGGATTCTTACTAGGTGTAGTGAGATGGTATCAATCGATCCTGGGGAGAATCACTGGATAGCTTCCAGGGTGGTAAGGTCGACTGAATGTCAGTCACGGGCATTTTCTTTACCCTCAGTGGAGGGACGATATGTTAGAAAAGTTCCAAGCTAGATACTATGGATACATCGCTACCAAAGATGCTACCAAAGAGGCAGTCTGGGTGTATATTAGTTCATGTGATGAACTTCGTTCCTACCATTGTGTGGCAATGGAATTATGGCTTATGCCTAGGAACCCCCATCCTATCAGTGACCCAGACATATTCTAAGGCAGTATCACCTGATCATGGTGATAGTTGATTTCAACAAAGATTGAGGTTAGGAGAGTAGACTCAGAGGACAGCACGGCAGATCCACTCACAAAGGCCTTTTTCCTAAGAGAGAGACTTTTATGGGATGGTTGAGTATGGGATACTACAACCACTGCTATATGACGGCCCAAGTGCAAGTAGAAGATTGTTAGTTATATGTATGCTCTAGAGACCATTATTGTACATATGATGTATATTATAGTGGATGCTTGGATATACATGGGGAGGATTTTCTTGCTCGACATGATAGTATGCTATCTGGTTACTCTTTATCTTAACATGTACACTGATTGTCTCTCTGTTACATGTTGATAGAGTCCTTAGGATGTGTACTTGACTACCTAGATTGTGATGCAGATCATACTAGTGGGGCAAAGGTAGTCCGTGAGTATATCCTTTAATGTCCCTAGTCGTGGGTGTATTGAGATGGGGCATCGATATACCAGAGTAAACTAGCGTATATCTTCTCGACCCATGTAGATGGGCGATGGATGATCCCATATCCATTGGTGTTTGACATCAGAGATGATATACGGGTGCTCAGTGGAGACTGGGTACACTGGACGGACTTGCCGAGAACTCCTAGATGGTATTATACCTCACGTCAGATGGCAGTTCTCTGGTGACACTGGTACTGGTTAGTGTGTCGACCCGAGATCGTCATAGAGTCTTGTGTGGTTCCTACTGTGCTTTGATTTCCACCTTACCACGTTCAAGAGAAGGTGCAAAATAATGGTTTTTGGGTACATTCCCGAGTGACATGGTGGCAATAAGCGATAGAAGGGGATTTCGTCTCTCCCAGTATTGGGGGAGTATGTTGCATTGTGCTCAATTGGCTATAATAAGAAAGTCCCTGGCCAGGGCTGTTTCTGTAACGCCTTGAAAAGTCGTTTAGGTATTTTTCCGTTAATCGGTAAATAATTGGTATTTTCCGTAAATCGTCATTATAATTATTTTTCAGTATAGGCCTAATTATATCTAAGTTGGATAGGTAATTGAGTATTTAGTAGCTAATGTGTCACTTATAAATTTTTAGTTGTTTAAAAAATTTTCCCTAATTTATTTTTTTAATATTATTTTAAGCAGATAAAAATACATTAAATTAGCGATAAATACAAATTTGAATGGGCTAATTACATACTTAAGAACCATGACAACTAAAGTCTAGTTTGTAATATAAATTTTTAGTATGTTATTTCCAAGTTCTAGTTGGTTCTAATCAAAGGAAAATTAAAATTTAAATAAAATAAGCTAAATCTTGCAATTTTGTAACTTGAGGAGTTCTTTTTGCATGGAATTTTCTTGTACACTCTCTTACAACTCCCTCACCCCTCCTTGGCCGGCCCCACCACAGTAGGAAACCCCTCCTTTTTGCCTTCAACTCATGTGAAAAGAAATGGTTTGAAAGGGAATTAAATATATTAATTTGAGGTATTAATTTGAGGTATGGGTTTTAGGTGATTGGTATGGCTTTGACTTTGGAATTTCTACACATAATTCCCTCACTTTCTCCCCATTATCCCCTTGGCCAAGAGCTAGCCAGCAGCAGTTCATTTTTTTCCCCATTTCATTTTGTGTCAAAATCCATCAAAAATCTACAAATTTCTTCTCAAATTCAAAGCAAATCCTTATGCTATCCCTTCTCAAGCCCAAATTGGTTTAAAACATGGAGAAAGGAGGTGTCTTTGGAGGCTAGTGCAAGCTAGGGTTCACTACTTGTGAGGTATAATTCTAATCAATTGGTTAATTTGTAGTTTAAGTGTGCTAAATTAGAACTTTGAAGTGTTAATTTTAGTGCTAATTTAAATTCTAGGTTTTTAAAGAGAGTGGTTTAAACTAGAACTAGGGTTTATAACACCATTACTAGGTTAATTAAGTTTATTTTGTTATCTAGTTGTTATATTAATCTAATCTAAGAGATTACTTTGCTTAAGTGGGCTTCAATTTATGTTAATTTAGGTTTTTCAAGTGTGGAATGAATTTAAATTGCTAGTTATGAAAATCAAGAAATGGGTTGATGTTGGAATTAGGGTTTGAAGCATTGCTAATGGGTTAAATTAAGTGTAGTAGCTAGCTAGTTGTGTGGTTGGTTGATTATTTGTGACTGTGGTCATTTTTGTCGCAAATCTACGATGTTTGCACCGATTTTGGAATGCTAATGCTTACTAGGTTTTCTAATTTCTTAGGAGATGAATTAATTTGGTTATCATGAGTAAATTATTAGCATCTCCTACGATAATTAGGGTGTGTGAATGCGAAACTTGGTTTGATCGGGTTTAGTTTTGGCGGTTGTTCCGAAACGACAATTCTAGTTAAGGTTGTAGTGTTTTTCGTGTGTGTTCCGCGCACCAAGTGCACAATGTGCCTAACTCGTAGACGTTGACCCTTTCTTTTTGTGACTTGGCATCGTTTCAGGATATGTAATTTTATGTTTTTTGTTGTGCAAATTTCAGGATCGGTCGCGGAGACTTCGGACGCGGCACGAAAAGAAAAAGCGGTGATTGGACCAGGTGGGGATTTCCGGTGAGTAGATGTATACATCTACTGGGGGAAATCGTTTGGATGGCGCGAGGGGCCCGATAGTTTAGAATTTCTAGTAATACTAGCTTGTTACATGTAGTTCTTTGTTACCTATTTTTCTGCATTGCATGACCTTTATATCCATATATGTGTTAATTCATTGTATAGAAACCATTGAACCATTAAAATGAGTTATGCGACACAAGTAATATTTGGCTTGCTTAGTTCATTATATAAAATTGTGCAACATCGTCTCATAGGACACTTGCACCATTACCAGGGTTTTATACAGCACGAGCACTATTCTTATGGACACACACGCCTTGGTTATTGCTATGCCACAAACACTAGATAACTTGTTTAAACCGTAATTTAGAATAATTTCGCCATATACGGCGTATAAACCAGTACTAATATATTAAATTCCGCAAGATGAACATGTAGAATTGCTAGTTAGATACATGTACCTCATTACATCTTTCGATCATACATAGTCTTTTAGTCATATATTGCAGTTCGCATTGTTGATACCATAGGCATTCATCATCATTGACATGTGTACTTGTGGTACTTTCTTTCTTGGGGATTTCAGCATTTGAGATTTATGAGATTTTGGAGAAACCGCAAGGATTTAATAAAACTAATATCATTTTAAATATTGCAAGTTGCGGTTTTCTCGTGATATGATACTTGTGTCGTCCACCATGAGTTTTCTGTTAGTTTTCGAGACCCGTTTCGAGGAGTAGGATAAACCGTCTCGGGTACATAGTGGGCCCGGTAAGGTACCACAGGGTAAGAAGTTCGAGTAGTAGATGATGAGCCTGGCAAGGGCAGTCTACCTACTGGTGATTGTTGGCACGGCAGAAATCCAGAGGATACCGACCGTGGTCGTGAGATATAGAGATATTAATACTTGAGATGGGCCAGTCCGGATTGCCGGAGCCCGAGACTTTTTGAGATGCCTATACTTTAGGACACTGAGATATTCATTTGAGGTGTCGATGCTTGATACGGATTTCTGTTGATTTAATTGATATTACTTCAGATATTTCAAAAAGAGTTTTCTAAGATGAAAATAAAGATTTCCTCATATCAGCATATTCAGATCACGTGTTAAATTGCATTCATGCCGCATACATGCTAGTACATCATACCATATCAATATTGTAGAATTGTGACACTTTGCATACATGCTTATGATAGTCTTTATAGATGTTACATATTACTCACGAGTTGGCAACTCACCCCCGTTGTGCCACAGCCTTTTTGCAGGTCCGATCTGTCAGCACGGTAGCGGCGGACGCACTTCTTTCTTTGCTTGGATTTGAGGCTTTTTGCTCGTAGGTGGGTTGTGTCATTATTTTTGTTTCCACCTTGTATATTCATTGTAACTAGTGTACTCCGTCTACTGTATCATCTACCAGTACTGATGTATATTGACTTAGAGACGAGATAGTGAGATTTGTGGGCATGTATGTTGTTTCTTTGGTTCGCGCTCACTTGACCCGACGTGTTGCTTATTACTTGTGCCTTTTTATGCGTATTTTGCACATTGATGTTTTATATTGCGTGGGATTTGAGTCTATCCTAGGGCGAAGAGCTAGCTCCCGCTTGGGGATGCCTTATTTCCTGTTATTGATATATTCCTGTTTGTACCCGTTTGGGGGCCAGTATTTACAAAGGAGACTCTGCCGAAATTTTCGGAAAAATGAATGTTGTTTTTAAAAAGCTTGATATGACTTATCTGATTAAAATCGTTTTCAATAAATTGGTTTTCCTTCACTCTACTGCTTATTTGGTTTTGATTTCTGGGTTTTGGCTTACTTAGATTACGTACGCCTCGAGACGTTTCGTAATTTAAGTGCTAGTCATGCTCCGTACTTTTCGGGTCATGACAAAGTTGGTATCAGAGCGATAGGTTTTACCTTTCTGAGTGTACGATGACCCTTGGTAGATGGAGTAAGTGACTTAAGCAGGGCAACGTAGCGTGTGTATGTCCGCGGTATACTTGCGATACGGTACTCCGCCTAGGTGACTTTAGGATATACTTGCTTGAAAATTCCTTCTTCAAGTCCGTGTATCCTATGATTCTATTGCACTGTTCTTATTATCCTATTTCCTGTACCAGCCACTATGCTGCGGAAGGCTACGAGAGAGAAGAGGGCTGCCGCCCGAGATGAGATCCGAGAATGTTCGTCCGAGACGAGGACCGAGCAGGGTGACGTACCTACGCCTCAGGGACAGACTAATCCGCCTTCCCCAGGCCATATGGATAGGCTAGAGTCTGGTATAGAGGAGTTACGACAGATGATGGGAGGTATGCAGGAGTTACGACAGATGGTGGGATCCTTAGTAGAGGCCAATCGTGCACCGAGATCGGAGGACGTACCTACCACAGCACAGACTACGATAGTATCTGCTGCCCAGATAGTCTCTCCTACTACTACAGTGGTTTTTACAGTATCACTACAGGATTTCATGAGACTGAGACCCCCAATCTTCACCGGCACCGATGCAGCAGAGGATCCGCAGACATTCCTTGACAATTTAGCTAGGATTTTCCATTCGCTTAAATGTTTCGACGATAGATGGGTGGAGCTTACGAGTTTCCGTCTGGAGGGCCTTGCTCAGACATGGTGGGAGTCGGTCGAGAGAGGTCGAGCTGCAGGTCTACCTCCTATGACTTAGGCCGAGTTCACAGTAATATTTCTAGCCCGTTTCCTTCCAGAGAGCGTTCGTGATGCTCGAGCTCGTAGTTTTGAGTCTTTGCTCAAGACTCCAGGGATGACAGTGTCCGAGTATGATATCCAGTTTACTAAGTTGTCCCGATATGCTCCGTACTTGGTTGATACTAAAGAGAAGAGGGTAAAGAGGTTTGTGCAGGGACTCGACACACAGTTATTTCTTGACATCAGCGCCTAGCACTTTGACACTTATGCAGCTATTATGGATATGGCCTTACGGATGGAGGCGCGCATTTCAGAGACTTCAGCCGTTTCTGGGCCGAAGAGGATTCGTACCGATATGCCAGCTCAGAGGCATCATGACAGATTCTTTCCAAGAGATGGTGGCGATAGAGGAGTCAAACGGGGTCAGCTATTTGGTTCTTATCCACAGGGCCAGCAGGCATCGTCAGGATGTTTTAGGTGTGGGAGTCCGTCCCATCGTATCAGAGACTGTATGGTGAGATGACAGGGAGCGGCGACGGTTCCACACGTGACTTTACAAGCTTCACCACCTCCTCAGAGAGCTCTACTTCCTGCCTCCGGTCATGCTCCACGTCAGTTAGGCGCCCCCAGAGGCCGTGGACGTGGCGGTCCTATTCAGAGAGGACGAGGAGGCCGAGGCCGAGGACAGCTAGCTATTGGTGGGGGACAGGCCCGAGTATTCGCTTTAACTCCGCAGGATGCGCAGGCATCCAATGCCGTTGTGACGGGTACCTTGCCATTATGTTCTTTCGACGCGCGAGTATTATTCGACCCAGGTTCCACACATTCGTATGTATCTACACACTTTGCACCGATGTTGGGTCGTGAGTCATCGTCGTTAGATCAGCCTCTTGTTGTTATTATTCCGGTAGGCGAGTCATTTGTCGCTCGTTTTGTGTTTCGATTGTGTTCCGTTCGTATCGGGGAGAGGAATTCGTCGGTTGATTTGATTCTCCTTAATATGTTGGACTTTGATGTGCTTCTGGGCATGGACTGGCTGGCCACTTGTTATGCATCTGTGGACTGCCGTGAGAAGGAAGTCAGATTTAGCTTTCCGGGAGAGCCAGTCCTTGTTATTCAGGGAGACCGCAGCGTCACCCTTCCCAGCTTGATTTCGTCTCTTCGCACCAGTCAGCTATTGCGGAAGGGTTGTCAGGGATTCTTAGCTTATGTTTGTGATACTCGAGTTGCAGAGGTTCTTTTGGACCAGGTCCCGATTGTCAGTGAGTTCCCTGATGTTTTTCCTGATGAGCTGCCTCGGTTACCGCCTGAGCGTGATGTTGAGTTCTGCATCGATTTGATTCCCGGCTCGGGGCCTATTTCCATACCGCCTTATCGGATGGCCCCGGCGGAGCTTAGAGAGCTAAAGGATCAGTTGCAGGATTTGTTAGATAAAGGGCTTATTCGACCTAGTGTGTCTCCGTGGGGTGCTCCTGTCCTGTTCGTCAAGAAGAAAGATGGCAGTTTGCGCTTGTGCTTTGATTACCGCCAGCTGAATAAGGTTACCGTATGGAACAGATATCCCTTACCACGTATCGATAATTTGTTTGACCAGCTTCAGGGTGCGGGGTACTTTTCGAGGATTGACTTACGATCGGGTTACCATCAGTTGCGGGTGCGGCAGGAGGATATTCCGAGGACGGCTTTTCGCACACGTTACGGGCACTATGAGTTTTTGGTGATGTCGTTCGAACTCACCAATGCACCAGCCGTGTTTATGGACTAGATGAACCGCATTTTCAGACCGTATCTAGATCTGTTCATCATCGCGTTTATAGACAACATTTTGGTGTATTCCCGAAGCCGAGAGGAGCACGAGCATCACTTGTGGATCACATTACAGACTTTGAGGGAGCACCAGCTTTTCACGAAATTCTCTAAGTGCGCGTTTTGGCTTGACAGCGTTGATTTCTTGGGTCACGTAATTATGAGACATGGAATATGTGTGGACCCGAAGAAGATCGAGACCGTTCAGCATTGGACCAGACCGGCATCAGTTAGGGAGATCCGCAGTTTCCTAGGCTTGGCTGGCTACTACCAGCGATTTGTTCAGGACTTCTCCCTTATTACTGCACCGTTGACCGGGTTGACCCGGAAGGGAGTTCCTTTTGATTGGACCGAGGCGTGCGAGCATAGCTTCCAGCAGTTGAAGACTCGTCTGACTACTGCACCAGTGTCGTCATTGCCTTCGAGATCGGGCGGATTCGTGGTTTATTGTGACGCTTCTCGAGTGGGACTAGGTTGCGTATTGATGCAGCACGACAGGGTGATTGCGTATGCTTCTCGGCAGCTGAAGACACATGAACAGAACTATCCTACGCACGATTTAGAGATGGATGCAGTGGTGTTTGCACTCAAGATCTGGAGACATTACCTATACGGCGAGTCATACCAGATATTTACGGACCACAAGAGCTTGAAGTACATATTTCAGCGGCGAGACCTGAATCTGAGACACCGCTGTTGGATGGAGCTGGTGAAAGACTATGATTGCGAGATCCTTTACCATCTGGGCAAGGTGAACATGGTGGCAGATGCTTTGAGTCGGAGGCCCGGAGGTAGTTTATCCTGTTTGAGCTCCGTGCAGAGGCAGTCGTCAGCAGATTGGCAGATTCTATGCGACAGCCGAGTGCAGTTCGAGTTCACTTCGACAGAGGGACAGCTTACGCATATTCGTGCATGTCCGCAGCTACTTGATCGTATTCGAGAGGCACAGCCCAGTGATGACCGTCTTTCAGAGATCATAGAGCAAGTTCGGCAGGGCAGAGTTTCCGAGTTCGTGATCGATGATCAGGGGGTACAGCGATTTGGGACTCGATTGTGCGTACCAAATTCTGAGGGACTGCGGCGTGAGATTCTTGAAGAGGCACATAGATCGATATATAGCGTTCATCCCAGTTCTACCAAGATGTACCACGATTTGCGAGATGTTTACTGGTGGGACGGAATGAAGAGGGACGTCACAGATTTCGTGTCGAGATGTCTGACTTGTCAGCAAGTCAAGGCCGAGCACCAGAGGCCCACTGGAGAGTTGCAGCCTTTGCCCATTCCGGAGTGGAAATGGGAGCAGATTTCTATGGACTTCATCATAGGTCTACCCAGGACCAGTCGAGGGTATGACTCCATTTGGGTCATCGTGGATCGTTTGACGAAAGCGGCTCACTTCCTGCCAGTGAAGACCACTTTCGGTTTTGCTCTGTATGCCCAGATTTACATCGACGAGATCGTACAGTTGCATGGCGTCCCGACTTGTATCGTGTCCGACCGAGGCACCCAGTTTACCAACCGACTATGGCAGAGACTTCAGGAGGCGTTGGGCACCCGTTTAAGTTTCAGCACAGCATTTTATCCGCAGACCGACGGCCAGTCAGAGCGGACTATTCAGACTCTTGAGGACATGCTCCGAGCGTGCGTTTTAGACTTCGGAGGAAGCTGGGATCATCATTTACCCTTAGTGGAGTTCTCCTACAACAACAGCTTCTAGGATACTATTCAGATGGCACCTTTCAAGGCCTTGTATGGGAGGAGATGTAGATCGCCCGTCTGTTGGACAGAGCTCAGCGAGAGTAGTATTTTGGGGCCGCAGATCGTGTAGGAGATGACTGAGAAGATACAGTTGATTCGAGATCGGATGAGAGCGGTTCAGAGCAGGCAGAAATCGTATGCGGACAGACGCCGTCGCAGACTAGATTTCGCAGTTGGCGATCATGTTTTTCCGAGGGTCTCTCCAATGAAGGGCGTGATGAGGTTTGGGCGAAAAGGAAAGCTTAGTCCCAGATTTATGGGTTCCTTCGAGATCCTCGAGCGTGTCGGCGCAGTTGCGTATCGTTTGGCTCTTCCACCCAGCTTTCCTGATGTTCACCCCGTCTTCTACATTTCGATGCTCCGCAAGTACCTTCACGACCCTTCTCATGCGATTCAGCACCCGACGGTCCAGCTGGAACGCGACCTTTCTTTTGAAGAGCAGCCGGTGGTCATCCTGGATCGGCAGGTGAAGAAATTGAGATCAAAGGTTATACCGACCATCAAGGTCATTTGGCGTGGCCCGAGCAGCGAGGAGGTCACCTGGGAGACCGAGGGCGAGATGAGGAAGAAATATCCCCATCTCTTTGAAGGTACACGTAGCTAGATTTTTAAATTCGGAGACCGAATTTCTTTAAGGGGGGAAGATTGTAACGCCTTGAAAAGTCGTTAAGGTATTTTTCCGTTAATCGGTAAATAATTGGTATTTTCCGTAAATTGTCATTATAATTATTTTTCAGTATAGGCATAATTATACCTAATTTGGATAGGTAATTGCTAGTATTTAGTAGCTAAAGAGCTACTTATAAATTTCTAGTTGTTTAAAAAAAATTCCCTAATTTATTATTTTTTTAAATATTATTTTAAGCTGTTAAAATACATTAAATTAGTGATAAATACAAATTTGAATGGGCTAATTACATACTTAAGAACCATGACAACTAAAATCTAGTTTGTATTATAAATTTTTAGTATGTTATTTCCAAGTTCTAGTTGGTTCTAATTAAAGGAAAATTTAAATTTAAATAAAATAAGCTAAATCTTGCAATTTTGTAACTTGAGGGGTTCTGTTTGCAGGGAATTTTCTTGTACACTCTTTCATAACTCCCTCACCCCTCCTTGGCCGGCCCCACCACGGCAGGAAACCCCCTCCTTTTTGCCTTCAACTCATGTGAAAAGAAATGGTTTGAAAGGGAATTAAATATATTAATTTGAGGTATGGGTTTTAGGTGATTGGTATGGCTTTGACTTTGGAATTTCTACACATAATTCCCTCACTTTCTCCCCATTCTGCCCTTGGCCGAGAGCTAGCCTGCAGCAGCTCATTTTTTTCTCCATTTCATTTTGTGTCAAAATCCATCAAAAATCTACAAATTTCTTCTCAAATTCAATGCAAATCCTTATGTTATCCCTTCTCAAGCCCAAATTGGTTTAAAACATGGAGAAAGGAGGTGTCTTTAGAGGCTAGTGCAAGCTAGGGTTCACTACTTATGAGGTATAATTCTAATCAATTGGTTGATTTGTAGTTTAAGTGTGCTAAATTAGAACTTTGAAGTGTTAATTTTAGTGCTAATTTAAATTCTAGGTTTTTAAAGAGAGTGGTTTAAGCTAGAACTTGGGTTTATAACACCATTACTAGGCTAATTAAGTTTATTTTGTTATCTAGTTGTTATACTAACCTAATCTAAGAGATTACTTTACTTAAGTGGGCTTCAATTTATGTTAATTTAGGTTTTTCAAGTGTGGAATGAATTTAAATTGCTAGTTATGAAAATCAAGAAAAGGGGTTGATGTTGGAATTAGGGTTTGAAGCATTGCTAATGGGTTAAATTAAGTGTAGTGGCTTGCTAGTTGTGTGGTTGGTTGATTATTTGTGAGTGTGGTCATTTTTGTCGCAAATCTACGATATTTGCACCGATTTTGGAATGCTAATGCTTACTAGGTTTTCTAATTTCTCAGGAGATGAATTAATTTGTTTATGGTGAGTATATTATTAGCATCTCCTAGGATAATTAGGGTGTGTGAATGCGAAACTTGGTTTGATCGGGTTTAGTTTTGGCGGTTGTTCCGAAACGACAATTCTAGTTAGGGTTGTAGTGTTTTTCGTGTGTGTTCCGCGCACCAAGTGCACAATGTGCCTAACTCATAGACGTTGACCCTTTCTTTTTGTGACTTGGCGTCGTTTCAGGATATGTAATCTTATGTTTTGTGTTGTGCAAATTCCAGGATCGGTCGCTGAGACTTCGGACGCGGCACGAAAAGGGAAAGCGGTGATTGGACCAAGCTAGCTGGGGATTTCCGGTGAGTAGATGTATACATCTACGGGGGAAATCGTTTGGATGGCGCGAGAGGCCCGATAGTTTAGAATTTTTAGTAATACTAGCTTGTTGCATGTAGTTCCTAGTTACCTATTTTTCTGCATTGCATGACCTTTATATCCATATATGTGTTAATTCATTGTATAGAAACCATTGAACCATTAAAATGAGTTATGTGACACAAGTAATATTTGGCTTGCTTAGTTCATTATATAAAATTGTGCAATATCGTCTCATAGGACACTTGCACTATTATCAGGGTTTTATGCAACATGAGCACTATTCATGTGAACAGCCTTGGTAATTGCTATGCCACAAACACTAGATAACCTGTTTAAACCAGAATTTAGAATAATTTCGCCATATACGACGTATAAACCAGTACTAATATATTAAATTCCGCAAGATGAACATGTAGAATTGCTAGTCAGATGCATGTACCTCATTACATCTTTCGATCATACATAGTCTTTTAGTCATATATTGTAGTTTGCATTGTTGATACCATAGGAATTCATCATCATTGACATGTGTACTTGTGGTACTTTCTTTCTTGAGGATTTCAGCATTTGAGATTTATGAGATTTTGGAGAAACCGCAAGGATTTAATAAAACTGATATCATTTTAAATATTGCAAGTTGCGGTTTTCTCTTGATATGATACTTGTGTCATCCACCATGAGTTTTCTGTTAGTTTTCGAGACCCATTTCGAGGAGCAGGATAAACCGTCTCGGGTACATGGTGGGCCCGGTAAGGTACCACGGTGCAAGAAGTTCGAGTAGTAGACGATGAGCCTGGCAGGGGCAATCTACCTACCGGTGATTGTTGGCGCGGCGGATATCCAGAGGAAACCGACCGTGGTCGTGAGATATAGAGATATTAATACTTGAGATAGGCCAGTCCGGATTGCCGGAGCCCGAGACTTTTTGAGATGCGTATACTTTAGGACACTGAGATATTCATTTGAGGTGTCGATACTTGACACGGATTTCTGTTGATTTAATTGATATTACTTCAGATATTTCAAAAAGAGTTTTCTAAGATGAAAATAATGATTTCCTCATATCAGCATATTCAGATCACGTGTTAAATTGCATTCATGTCGCATACATGCTAGTACATCATACCATATCAATATTGTAGAATTGTGAAATTTTGCGTACATGCTTACGATAGTCTTTATAGATGTTACATATTACTCACGAGTTGACAACTCACCCCTGTTGTGCTACAGCCTTTTTCCAGGTCCGATCCGTCAGCACGGTAGCGGCGGACGCACTTCTTTCTTTGCTTGGATTTGAGGATTTTTGCTCGTAGGTGGGTTGTGTCATTATTTTTATTTTCACCTTGTATATTCATTGTATCTAGTGTACTCCATCTACTGTATCATCTATCAGTACTGATGTATATTGATTTAGAGACGAGACAGTGAGATTTGTGGGCATGTATGTTGTTTCTTTGGTTCGCGCTCACTTGAGCCGACGTGTTGCTTATTACTTGTGCCTTTTTATGCGTATTTTGCACATTGATGTTTTAAATTGCGTGGGATTTGAGTCTACCTTGGGGCGAAGAGCTAGCTCCCGCTTGGGGATGCCTTATTCGCTGTTATTGATATATTCCTGTTTGTACCCGTTTGGGGACCAGTATTTACAAAGGAGACTCTGCCGAAATTTTCGGAAAAATGGATGTTGTTTTTAAAAAGCTTGATGTGACTTATTTGATTAAAATCGCTTTCAATAAATTGGTTTTCCTTCACTCTACTGCTTATTTGGTTTTGATTTCTGGGTTTTGGCTTACTTAGATTACGTACGCCTCGAAACGTTTCGTAATTTAAGTGCCAGTCATGCTCCGTACTTTTGGGGTCGTGAAAGGTTCTGAGATTTACTGGTAAGTGTTATCAGTAGTTTCTCGACCCGTTATGAGCCTCACTTCGGCATGACTTATCAAGCTATTGGGGTCTGACGTTTACCACCCCCAGGCGAGATATGCGACATATCAGACGAGATTACGTACAATTTTTTGTGTCATGCTTGATGCCACATACTTCATGGGTGTATGAGACTCACACCATACTAATAATAATGTTAAGGTTTTATTTATTTAAA
Organism: Agapanthus africanus; assembly: GCA_030015575.1. Classification (NCBI taxonomy): domain Eukaryota; kingdom Viridiplantae; phylum Streptophyta; class Magnoliopsida; order Asparagales; family Amaryllidaceae; genus Agapanthus; species Agapanthus africanus. The sequence goes on along the minus strand of CM057346.1, from coordinate 98,957,437 downwards.
GTAAATCAAAATTAGTGGAATTAAGTCACATAGTTGAAGCTTGTAGAAGCTTGTGGAACCATTGACCAAGTCCACTCTTTTTGTTTTACTTGTAGATATTTATTAACCTAACCATTATTGTTAGCCATGGTTTAATCTCTACATGGGTTAGTGTATGACACTAACTCACCCATGGTTGTTATTCTCACCTCATGAGTTCATTCTCTCATCTTCATCACTTCATCTTCTTCTTCATGAGAAAAAGCTTACTAGCTTTTCTCAAGGTGAGAAAATATTGTGAGAAAAAGAAAACTAAAGTGAGCCCATTTCCTACTTCATCATCCTCTACTATTAGCCATTTAGTTTAGAGTGTTTGCTTCACTAATTTCACCATTAGTGAAGAGGTAGCATGAGCTTGAGTCTCCTCGACGTAGATCATCTTCGGCCTCGAAGACTTCGAGCAAGCTTGTTCATTTCTCCAAGAGAACCTATACTAGAGTTCGGGAGATCACTACTCACAGCGAAGGGACTACTACATGGAGATTTAGAAGTGAAGGATCGTTCTACAAAGGTTGTATTCCTCATTCACTTAGATGTAATGTAGTTTACATATCGTTTCATCGGTTTCTCTAGTAAAGATTCTTAGGTTAGGGTTAGCTAGAACGGCAAATTTTTGAAATAGGCATGGACAATGCCTCCCGAAACCTTGCTGCCGTACTAGGCAACCCTGCAGATATGCGACTGATTATGACATTCATGCAACTTTGTCGATCATTCGTCAAGGGTCGTGCAGGTGGGTTTAATGCAATCCAGGATAATGACGGGTTGAACTTCACTAGGACCCTATGATTTGTTGATCATTCATCAAGGCCACTAAAGTCTTAGGGGTAAAAACCATATCGGGAGTTTAAAACATAAAGGAAACTTTCCAGGCATGCGCATACCTTCTGAAGTGTAGTGACTTGAGTGGGTTCCTTCAAGTTATCACGCAATGATAGTTAGGTCCTGATTCTCTCTGTACGTAGGTATTACTCTTCGGGAGATTTTCATTTCACAATTAGCTAACCTATTAGGTGTCTTGAAAGTGTTAATGTGGTTACGCCTCTGCGAAAATAGGGTTATTTAATTAGGTCCGTATGAAAGTACAAGGAGCCTCCCTCGAAGTACCAACACTGGCCTGGCTGAACGGTTAGCGAACTTGTAAGATGTTAATGATCCCGACTAGGTCTCCTTTTTAGGGTTTAAAAAAGAATTCAAGGAAAAGTGGGAGCCATCCAGATTAGATAAAGTGATTAACCATTCTAATTTTTATAGACTGCATGTTGAGTGTTTTCTCTCTCTCTCTCTCTCTCTGTGGCAGCGACCATGACCCGTCTTAAAATATAACTCATAAACCAAGTTGACCTAATCTTTTTACAACCCTGGCTTTGTTTTGTCATGATTCACAACAAAGTCTTATATATCCATTCCACTCCTGCTTTACCCTTTGCTTTCTTTAGAACATTCCATATCACTATGAAGGTCCATATAGAATGGATAAAACCATCTCGTATAATTACATAAGAACTCGCAGAAATTTATTTCAGTTCGAGAATGGATTCCGGTTATGGGGGAAATGAATAGAATTATTCGGTTGTCTTTTCCCTTTATCTTCTCTCAGATTGTAAGGGCTCATAGTATTAGGAGAGTACACCTATTACGCTTATTGGATAATTTTCTTCCAAACCTTAAGCAGGTGTCAAAAGGTAGGGAAAGAAGAAAACCAATTAGCCTAAATAAAGTGTACAGAAAGTAAGAATTAAAGACATATAAAGGGATTGGAGTAAGGGCAATGTAAATTGTAACTAATGTCATGAGTCTGATATTGGAAGAGACATTCTTAGAAATACCCAGCAACCCCCTCGAAATATTTTCATGTTTCAGTTTTACTGTGTGGTGTTAATTGAGAACTGCTTTCCCAATTAGATTTTAACTCCAGTGTATGTATTTAGCGGACTTGATTATCACATGTGTATGACGTTACAGATGCTGAGTGTGAGTAGAATATTGGGAATTGGGTGATTAAATCCTCAATATCAAAATTCTTTGTAATTGGTAAATTTTGAGAAAATCGCCTGGGTTTTACCTAATGGCAAATATTTGGTTTTGAATATCCGTTGTTATACACCAATTTGAAACTGATATATCTGTACATTTATTTTATAAAATGAGATATAACTTTTTGAAATTATATTTATAACATTTACCTTTATCAGTTGATGATTAGGTAAGATGCATTCAATAACGGTGTAATTCTTCTTAACCAGAATACAGTTTTCAACCTACGATACATAGAGTTTGAGTTATTAAACTCAGAGGACTATACAAAGTATTGTATGCCGTCCGATATCCATTAGGACAAGGAGTTGATGTTCTTACTATATTATGTTTACTTATAATTTCTCTGGTTTTAGACAAACATTTCGTTGAAATACAAGGTCCAAATTTTGAGAAGTTATACGCATAAGAATAAAGTAAAGAACCATACGTTGGAAGTATCAGGATTCTTTGAAGTGATTGAAGATGTAGATACTTATGCTAGGTATTCCGTCGTAAGCAATATTTTTGAGAACTTGCTTCTCTCTAAGGTTACTCATCCGTGGGTGTGCTCTTTGATGAGTAATACTGCATGGCCTTTTTCCATTCATTCGATATACAATGGAAACAGCTGCATAATTTTTGAATCTGGTTCCAATTAAATTAGTGTCTTTGTTTCTATATTGGATATAGAATGGATTCATACCTTAACGGTGTTAAGGTATATGGAGTTGTCCGGTTTATGCTTAAACCAAAATCCGGATAAACTCAAGGCACATTTCAGTAATGGCAATTTGTGGGTTATCCCGGGCTTTGAAGAGAGTCAACATTCTACCATTTGCAAGATCAATAGTTATATTGTTCTTGACTCGCCACCTTTTTGTAAAATGAATTCTTTTCAGAAAACATTAGTGGGAGTATGGTAAAACTGGAAGTGATTTCAGAACCACAAACGGTTATTGAATATTTAGTAGAACCTAAGGATTCAATTGGATTTGACAATCTAATAGCCACTCCGCAGATTTAGTGGGTAATCTCAGCCACCCGAGAGGTACTTCGATCTCCTCAAAGACGGTGACAGGGAGGTTTTGATGACCCAAGCTTATCATTACTGCTGTCCTAGACTATGAGAGCTAGCATGTGGATGACTATAACGTCGTTCTAAATTCAATTTAGAAGTGCATGTGTATATGACTTTGCCATAGGGTTGTTGTAGTCAGTGGGAGCAGCGAAAGCGTGGTAGGCAAGATACTTATGTATATTTTTATATTAAAGTAGGGAAAGCGGAGATAGGTCATCTATTCTTGATATGACAGTTATAGTATTTGACTTCATCAAGAATAACATATAGACCTGGTATGAATGTTGAGTAGGGAGTATTGTCCTGGTTTTTGGATGACATACTCCCGATAGGAAGTGTTGTTCCTATACTACGATCGGTTAAATTGTGGTTGTCACAGATGTTTCTTCACAGAGAATCTGGATAAAATATCAGATATTCTGATGACTGGATCGATGGTTTTAGATCTAGATTTGGGAAGTGTCCCAATTTAGGTACTTTGACACTATTCTAAAATGTTTTAGAATGGATGATTGCTGGCGTGGTGGTATACCCGCAGGTGATGGAATCACCCTCTCTAAAGAGATGTCTTTTGGACTGATGAGGAGAGGGATTTACATGATTGACATATCACTTGCTTAGGCAATTGAGTCAATCATGAGATGTCAATTACCGCACCAAATATTGCATTTGCACTAGTTGTAATAAGAAAATATTAATCCAATCCCGGAGAAATATTGGGAAGAAGTTAGGAACTGTTAGTTGTATATATACCCTAGAGGCCATTGTTGTACATATGATGTATATTATAGTGGATGCTTGGATATATATAGTGAGGACTTTCTTGCTCGATATGATAGTATGCTATCTGGTTTCACTTTGTCTTAACATGTTGACTTGTATTGGTTTACTGTCTTACTCTCACATGTTGATAAAGCCCTTAGGATATATACTTGACTACTGGGACTATGATGAGATCATACTAGTGGGGCCAGGATAGTCAACGAGTACATCCTATAACTGTTCCTAGTCGAGGGTGTATCGAGACAGGGCATCGATACACCAGAGTAGACTAGCGTATACGCGTCTTGACCCATATGATTGGCGATGAATGATCCCATATCCATCGGTGTTTGACATCAAAGATGGTGTACGGATGCTCAGTGGAGACTGGGTACACTGAACGGACTCGTCGAGAACTCCTAGATGGTATTATACCTATCGTCAGAAAGCAGTTCTCCGGTGACACTGGTACAGGTTAGTCTGTAGACCCGAGATCGTCATAGAGACTTGTGTGATTCCCACTGTGCTTTGATTTCCACCTTACCACGTCCAAGACGGCATGCAAAACGGTGGCTTTTGGGTACACTCCCGAATCACATGGAGGCAATGAGCGATAGGAGGGGTTTCGTCTCTCCCGGTATAGGGAGTTGATGTTGTGCTGTGTTCGATTGGCTATAACTGGAAGTCCCTAGCCAGGGCTGATATGGAGTGCTACTGGTAAGAGTTATCAATAGTTTCTCGACCTGTTATGAGCCTCACATCGACACGACTTATCGGTTACTGGGGTCTGACGTTTACCACCCCTAGACTTGATATGCGGCATTTGAGATGAAGAGACCGAACTGTACGGTAGTATTACTGATTAGATTTACAGGAGAATGTACAGGCTTGCTTGTTGATCTTCTGATCGTTCAATACCTGGGTGGCTGTTACGTTTAGCTGACCACTTGCAGCTTGTGGGTGTTTGATATGATCATCACCTACTGCTGGCGTATTGACGATTCTTTAGAGTCCTACACAGAGGTTTCTTGGCTCAGGCAAAACGGAGTAGGAGCACATATGTGATATGTGCGGGACCGAGAATAATATGATATGAGATACCGTATTCTATTCTCGCGATATGAGATATCGGCCGCGTATATGTGATATAGCCGGGTCATCGGATCAAGTGTTGATTCGATGAATTGGTACATGTTATATTAGTCGGTTATATGCAATATAGCCGGATTGTCGGATCAAGTGTTGATTCGATAATTTAATGTATAATTTTATATGTGATATATTACATTACGTCAACTAATATAAGCTCGCTTTATTGATTTATTTTCTCACTGGATAATACATTGATGTATATGCGATATATGTTAATTGTATTATTTTTTTTTGTTACAAAATATATTGTATATGTGATATATAATGTTGTAACATGTTAGGGTTACAAATGCAACATGGATTTTGAGTTTAAACCTAGTTAGGGTTTGGATTAGGGTTAAGTGTTTGGATGAGAAGCTTTGACTTTGTCATCTTTCTTTGATATTTTGTGAAGATATTTGTTAACCCAACCCAAACCCTTAACCTATAGTTTATTCTCTACAAGGGTTAAGCCTTTCATTCTTAACCCATGGTTGCAATTGTAACCACAACAATAATTCATTATTCATCACAAAAGCTTTTGCTGCTTCTTCTTCTTCTTGCTTCTTGAAGAAAAGCTTCATTTGTGATGATAAATGGTGAGAAATTGAAAACAAAAGAGAGCAAAACTCCTACTTCATCATCCTCATCTATTCTAGCCACTTAGATTAGGGTGTTCACTTCTCTAATTACTTCATTAGTGAAGTGAAAACTTGGGTTAGTGATTCTTCAAGGTAGATCATCTTAGATCGTGAAGACTACAAGCAAGATGCCTCATTCACCTCATGAGTCCAATCTAGAGTCGGAGTTCATGATGATCGCAGCGAAGGGACCTCAACACGGAGCTTATGAAGCGAAGGAACGGACTACAAAGGTTGTAATCCTAATCTCTTTAGTTCTTTGTATGTGATACAAACTTGTTACCCTAGAATTTCTAGTAAAGATTCATGGTTTTCTTGCTTTGCACCTCTCTAAATTTTAAAGTGGCATGGGTGATGCTACCAAACCCTAGACTTGGTGCAAGGGAAGCCCAACAGTGGTATCAGAGCCAAACTAGAATTCTAGATACGGTGTTAAAACAACTACTAAAACGAAATCGACTCCGAAATATGGTATTATGAAAACCCCATTTTGCTCTCTGTAAATTTTCAAAAAAGTCCTTTAAAAATTTTTCAAACAAGTGCAGAATGATCTATGGGCCATATTATGAACATGGTTGAAATAAGGGGGAGGAGGGGGGTGCTCGAATTTGGACCGAGCACCAAGGCTCATTTTCCGGCCTGGCCGGCCCCAAGAGCTCCTCTACCCTCCGTATTCCATCTGTGCTCTTTTAGGTTCATTTTGGATTTCCTAGTATTGTTTATTTAGCCCAATTTTCATGTGATGATTAGTTTGACCTGGGGCTAATTCGTAGTGCTTCGTAGTCGTATATTTTAACACTGTATTGGTAACCTTGACTATTTTTAGCAGTTCAATTGAATTTCGCATACCACATTTTGTACCCCGCTGAAATTTCCATGTGTTGTAATTTTCCGAAGTTGATTATATTCGTAAAATCGTGCAAGTACCCCTATGGACCCCCTAGAAGACTATACTAACTTTAACTCGATTCTATGCCCACGGAACCGTGAACGAACCCTAGGGTTTGCCGTAGTTCCGTGGTGTCATAGGTGAGGTATTGGTTAACTCCTTCTACGGCTGGTCCATGGACACTGTGGCACAGTTCTTGAGTGTTTCGACTTTGCTTAAGTATTGAGCTCACGGGGGTAATTTGTGAGTGTATGTTGATTCGATCGAAACGTTAAACATCGTCATGATATTCTGTGATTGTGATACAATATGTGGAATTCATATAGTTAGGCATGAAATACGTAATATGTGATATTTCGGATTTACGATGTCTAAGGCGGCTGTAGATTCCAAATGTTGTAGTTTTTCACTTTTCTTTTCTGCGACCGTAAGTGTAATATGTGGGGTATTGTCGGCTTTGTTGCTATACATCAACGACAATTGGGATATGCATACTTGCTTACGTTGATGATATGAGATATTATGTGTTGCTGTGATATGTTATATTAGATTGTCGTGTGTTCATATCAGAATTTTGCATTATTATATCGCCCATTCTTAATCACATTACATATAAATAGGTGCTTTTGATCCATGTTTGCTAAATAGTTGAAGGTTACAGGTTCTCAGATCATTACAGTGAAATTCATGAAAAGACGCTACAAATGTGAGACTACGACCAACAATAGATGAATCCGTATGATGACGCCTACCAGTTCAACGAATAAATGAAGATCAGCATACAGTTCAATGCACAAAGCACAAGGGCAGTACAAGATTCAAGACCTCAACGTGAAGCTCACGGTAAAAAGTCCACATCATCTGCACTGTTTGAAATATGGAAGAAAGTAGAAGAGATTCTGAGGAACCAAGTGAAGAAAACAGAAGCAAAAAGCAATATGAAGCAACCCTGAGAAGTGGAACCCATGATCCCACCAACTGGCCGTGGAACCGCGGCCAAACAGGCCTTTCTGCCGCGGTTCCGCGGCCATATGGTGCACATGTCGGTGCGTGTGTCGGTGCTTTGACCCGGCTTTCTTAGGGTAGTCTTGTAAATTCAAATATGGATCAGATTGTAACCTAGGGTTTTCTCCTATCTATAAATAGGAAAACCAAAAGCCTAATTAGGCATGCCTCTTTTTAATTTCTAGATTAAAAATTTTAATTCAGTTGTAATCGTTGAGAGGTCATCAATAAAAGTAAGCATTTTTATTTTTTATCTTGCATTTTTTTATCCGAATTTAATTCCTGCAATTTTCTTTATCTGTTCTTTTATTATCTGCAACTTAGATAGTCTTTTAAAATAAAATATAAAAATGAATTCTATTGTCACTTTCCTAATGAGTGAGTAATTCCTCACTTGTTAGGGTTAGGATAGGGAAGGTTTGAGAGAAGAAAATCTCTCTTGCTCCTTTCTTTGCCAATATAATTTTTAATTAATTAAGATTCTATTTAAATTAACCACACACCGCTCACTACGGCACCCTATCCTGTATGATAGCGGTGATTCCCTAGTTAGACCGGTTGTGGTTGAATTAACTGGAGATTAGGGCTAAGAGTTAAGAACAGACGGACAAGGACCAAAAGAAAGATACCACGTTTCTTTCTAGTCGTGCTAATCCCCGTTGTTGACTATTACCCTAACATCTATATTCTTAACTAGGGCATTGTTAGCAGTGAGAAGAATCCATATTTCAAATTAACCTAATCCTAACCCTAGCAAAACTTTAAATCAATTTAATCTCATTCTTAGATCTTAAAACAAAACCTACCAAAAATAGGACTTAACTCGTTAGAACTTAAAGAAAAAACACCATTTCCCTGTGGATCGACTCGTACTCAGCCGGCTAGCTACCAAGCGACACCGTCTTGATTGCGATATTCTTAATTTTTAAAACGCACGTACATAACTACAAACAATCAAATGGCGCCGTTGCCGAGAAAACGGTAATTATTTTCTTTTTGTAATTTCGGGTTAATTGAAATTGAAAAAAAAATTGAAAAATTGAAAAAAAATACATAAAAAAAATCATCTTGTTATTTTTTATCGGTTTTTGTTCGAATTGTGCAGGAACGGAAGATGGACTGATTCAGATCTGGAGTAAACCCAGTGAACAAATCAACAAACAAAAGATCTGAACAGACAGAGGAGAACCATAACAGCCCACAGGAAAATTTTGGAGGGCCAAACCTACCAAACCGCCGCGGAAACGCGGCATAAACAGGCGTTTGACCGCGGTTCCGCAGTCAACTGCTGACGTCAGCACCCCAAATTTCTTTTTGAATATTTTTTTCTTCTCTCCTACCCCCTGATCTCTACTGAAAATTTTTCCTGCAGGGTTCTTTGCGCAAAACTTCTTCTCCCTCTCCAATAAATCTTTTTTGTGCAGGATTCTTTGCGCCGCAAATAAAAAAATTTGGCAAGTGTTTTAGATTTTGTGTGTTACTGCTTTGCATATTTAAAACGGAATTTAATGGGCTATAACACCAATCCAGATTGGGTGGGGATTTCATTACCCTTCCCAAGACCTCAGAAATCACAAAAAGCATATGCATCACCCTTGAGCTAATTAAAAAATATCTAGACTCGGCCAATTAAGGACTGTCGTGCTCATTAGGACAGAGGAAGGTTGTGGGCATTCAGTCGTTTATCTAAACCTGACTTTGTGGTGCATAAGCTAGAAAAGTGAGAAAGGTAACTTTAAAAGGCCCGTCTCACGGTGATTCGTGAGCGGAACCCTCCTTTCTTCACTTGTGCTTAACTGGCCACAATTGGCGGTGAAGAGGCAATTTGAGGGATATCTCACAACTTGTCGCTTTGGACCAGTTAGGAGCAGTCTAGTTGACTTAGGAGACCCTAACTCTAGGCTTGATTATGCATTGTGATTGCTTGAAAGTGTGTCGTAGTTCCGTACAAAATCTTTTGCAAAACTCTTTATAAAAAAAATACAAAACAAAATTTTTACAAAAACTTGCCATTTGTCGCTAGAATTCCATTGCACCCAACCTTCATTCACATTTCCCCATTGGCATTTTCTTACCCTCACATTCTACGTTTTGACTACACTACAACTCATTTAGTGTATGTTCGGTTGGACTAGGGACACTAGCGCCCGTTTAGTCCGTGTCTCATTAGTCGCTACTGACGCGTTCGACTCCGAAGTCGAAACTCTCTCCATTCCTTTTTCATCTTTACCTTCTTCTTCACATTCATCATCTTCTAAAGAGATGTCAGGATTCAATCCCAACAACCCTTTACCTACCTTGGGACTGATTCCACCTCAACTGGGTGCGAATAACCAGCAACAACCTCCTGTCAAAGCGCCACAGTGAATTGCGCTCCAGGATCGTTTCTATCCCACTCGCTCCGCACTTCCTACTTGTCTTTCATTACTGCCGGCTAAGGAGGATAATTTCGAAATTAAGCCCCACTTCATCAACATGTTACCCAAATTTCACGGGCTGGAATCCGAAGATGCCTATATCTTCATTAACAAATTCCAGAATGTTTGTGCAATGATGAAGACCGCCCAACTTTCCAATGATGCTATAAGGCTACGAGTCATTCCCTTCACTCTATGTGACCTAGTTGAAAAGTGGCTATATAGTACTGCATCGCATTCTATAAACAGTTGGGAAGAGTTTGTTAAGGCATTTCTTAAAAAGTTTTACCCACATCAGAAGACCGCGAGAATTCGTAGTGAAATTAACCAATTTTCCTAGCTTCCTTCCGAACCTTTTTGGAAGTGTTTCGAACGATTCAAAGACCTTCTTGTTCAGTGCCCTCATCACGGTATTGAGAGATGGCAACTTTGCCAAAATTTATACGAAGGACTGAACCCAGCAACTAAGCAGTTGCTGGAAACCATTTATCAAGATCACTTCCTTACCAAATCTGACGAGGAAGCTTGGCAATTTCTCGATGATCTTGCTGAACAAACGCTTCAGTGGGAAACTACTAGATAGACCGCTTCGTCCACTTCATCTACTTCATCCGGTCCGTCTAGGGCAGGCGTTCATTAACTTGATATGTTAATTGCAATGAAAGCCGAAATGGCAGGAATTACACGAAAACTAGAAGCAATTGAGAGCAAATTCTCATCACCTTCTCCTGCCCCCGCTTTACCCCCTCGCACTATATGCACTTGTTGTTCGGATCTGTCCCATTTGACCAAAGAGTGTCCTTACAACCCACCTGCTCAAGAACAGGATCAAGTCAACGCTGCCTTTCAGCAAAGACAAAGAAATGATCCATACTCTTCAACTTACAATCCTGGTTGGAGGAACAACCCCAATTTTGCTTGGAATCAAAATCAACAACAATTCCAAGACAACAACAATTTCCAGAGGCCTCCTCCTCAACAACAAGCCCCTCAACAAACTCAATATCAGCAACCTTTCTAACCCCAACCTTACCAAAATCAAACGAACAATTTTGCACCAAACAACTTTTTTCCTCAAAACAATTTTGTTCAGCCAAATAACGATAAGATTTCCTCGCTAGAACGAAGTCCGGAGGCATTTTTAAAACAATCAACTCAATTCTCAGCCAACATCCAGTCTTCCATTCAGTCTTTGGTGCAACACACTGCATCACATGGGCAAAGTATTAAAACCATTGAAGCCCAGATTGCACAACTGAATGCAACTTTAAGCGAGCGAGAGAAGTGGAAGCTTCCATCTCAACCACTGCCAAATCCTGGTCACCCACAAAATGCACATGTTGCTCATGAACAACAAAATCATAATGTGAGTGTCGTGACTACATTGAGATCTGGAAGGATATTGCACAACAATGTTGGCACTAATGATGACTGTTAGTTGTATGTATGCCCTAGAGGCCAGTATTGTACAGATGATGTATATTATATTGGATGCTTGGACATATATAGAGATGACTTTCTTGCTCGATATGATAGTATGCTATCTGGTTGCTCTTTATCTTAACATGTACACTTGTCTCTTTAAACTGTCTTAAAGTTACATGTTGGTAAAGCCCTTAGGATGTGTACTTGACTACCTGGACTATGATGCAGATCATACTAGTGGGGACATGGTAGTCCATAGGTACATCCTTCAAGGTCCCTAGTCGTGGGTGTATCGAGACGGGGCATCGATATACCAGTGTAGACTAGCGTATACGTTTCTCGACCCATGAGATGGGCGATGGATGATCCTATATCCATTGGTGTTTGACATCAGAGATGGTATACGGGTGCTCAGTGGAGACTGGGTACACTGGACGGACTCACCGAGAACTCCCAGATGGTATTATACCTCACGTCAGATGGCAGTTCTCAGGTGACACTTGTGCAGGTTAGTCTGTAGACCCGAGATCGTCATAGAGTCTTGTGTGATTCCCACTGTGCTTTGATCTCCACCTTACCACGTCCATGAGGGCGTGCAAAACGGTGGTCTTTGGGTACAGTCCCGAGTCACATGGAGGCAATGAGCGATAAGAGGGGTTTCGTCTCTCCCGGTATTAGGGGTTGATGTTGCGCTATGCTCGATTGGCCGTAACAGGGAAGTCCCTGGCCAGGGCTGATCAGAGATTTGCTGGTAAGTGTTACCATTAGTTTCTCGACCCGTTATGAGCCTCACATCGGTACGACTTATCGGTTATTAGGGTCTGACGTTTACCACCCCTAGACTTGATATGCGACATATCAGACGAACAGACCGGACTGTACGGTAAGTGTTGCTGGTTGGATTCACAGGAGTGTGAGCGGGCTAGCTCGTTGATCTTCTGATCGTTCAATACCCGGGTGGCCGTTACGTTTAGCAGACCGCTTGCGGCTTATGGGTGCTTGATATGATCATCACCTGCTACCGGCGTATTGACGAGTCTTTAGAGTCCTACACAGAGGTTTCCTGGCTCAAGCGAAATGAAATAGGAGCGCATATGAGATATGTGCGGGACCGAGAATAATGCGTGTATGTGATACCGTATTTCATTCTCGCGATGAATGTTTCGATTGGTTGTATGCGATATAACCTAGTTATCGAATCAAAGATTGATTCGATAAGTCGATTCATTTGATACTAGTCGGTTATGTGCGACATGACCGGATCATTGAATCAAGTGTTGATTTAATGATTTAATGTATAATTATATATTTGATATATTACTTTGCATTAACTAGTATTGGTTCATTTTAAAAGGGTTTTCTCACTTGAAGTGCACATTGTATATGTGATATATTTTGTGTGCACTTGATTGTATCATGTTTGATGATACATACTTACTTGGCTTTGTGCAAAGAATTAAACCATGGTTATGATAATGGTTAGGGTTTTGAGTTATTCACTTATTTATTTATCCATTCTTTCTTTGACAAATAAATAAAAGAAAACAAAATGGTTTCATTCTAGCATGAAGCTTGTTGAAGCTTCATGAAGGTTTGACTAATGTGACCATTTTGTCTTCATGCTTAACCCTAACCATTCCAAATAACTATGGTCTAATCTCTACACATAACCATAGTTAGAAGATGATAAGTATTCATTTTATTTTTCTATTTTAACAACACTTATCATATTCTATCTTCTTCATCATCTTCTTCTTCAAGAAAAAGCTTGCCACCATTAATGGCATCTTGAGCAAAAGTGTGAGAAATCCAATTCTAAAGTGAACCCACCTCCTATTTCTTCACCCTCTACCTCTTGCCAAGTAGTATAGGGTGTTTTCTTCACAAGTTTCACAACTTGGTGAAGTTGGAGCTTGATCTTGTGTAACCTCGACGTAGATCATCTTCGGCATCGTAGCCGACGACTAGTCCGTTCATTTCTCCGATGAAGCCGATGTTAGAGTCCGAGATCCGACTTGGACAGTGAGAGGACGACTACGTGGAGCTAAGGAAGTGGATAACCGGATCTACAAAGGTTGTAGCTTCTTAACTTTAGTTAAGTTGTTAACTAGTTTATCTTTTCGCCTAAAATTCTAGTTAACGATCCGTATTAGAGTTTCTCGGCACTTGTAAAATTTGAAATTGGTATGGTTGATGCCTTGTGAGACCTCTTTAGAGTGCCTAGGAACCCTACAGTGGTATCAGAGCCTAGCTAGAGCCTTAGGCGAAGTGTAGACGACGTTTGAAACCCGATCGAACCGAAACCCTAAAAACCTAAATTGCTCTCTGGACTTTTTTCAAAAACTGGGTTTTTTCCAGATTAAAAATGCTTAAAAAATTCAGCAGGGAATTCTAAGAATTACGGTGCAAAAATTTACTCATGATGTGTCTATCGCGCGGCGGAACCGCGGCAGAAGCCTGGCTTCTGCGGCGGTTCCGCGGCCAGTTGATGGGATTTGCCTCCATTGTTTGCACAGTAATTCATGTTTTCAGGTACTGAGTTTTCTGGGAATTTTTAATATGCACTCAACAGTTGAGTATTCTGGGGTTGTATTGGGAATCGAAGATTCGATCGGATTATCAGATTTTGTCTAAGTGGATTCCGGATAATTTTTGAATATGTTAAAAAGTTCGACCGGATATAAATACCCAACTTTTCCCCTGCCGGAAAAATTTCCAAGTGTTGGATTTTTCTGTGGTTTAAAGACGTTCTAAGTAGTGCAAGTAACGCGATGGTCCCTCTAGAAGACAACAAACCTTAACTCGATTATGTGACCGTCTTGAACTGCCCTTTGAACCTTCGGGTTTGGGGCAGTACGGCGTGCCACATGTGAGGCGTTGGCTTGACCCTTCTACGGCTGGACCGTTGGTACTGAGGCATGAAGTGAATGTCTTTGAACTTATTTCATGTGTTGAACGGTTTCGGGAAAACTTGGGTGTTCGGATGTTCGATCGGAAAGTTTAATATTTTCTATTTATCCGGAATGGGATACAATAATTGGAATTCACACACAGTTATGAGATAACTGAATGAATGTTATAAATCTAGCGGTTTAGTCTCACTTCATATTGAAAAGAGTTTTCGATAATGGGACTAAAATGCGGGGTTTATAATTGTTAGGCATGTGATGTCTAAGTATTTCATTTTATTAGGCATGTGATGTCTAAAGAGGTTGCGGATTCCAACTGTTGTAGTTTTACACTTTCTTTTCTGTGACCGTAAGTGTAATATGTGATATCGTCGGTTTCGTTGCTATATGTCAACGACAATTGGGATGCGCATATTTACTTACGTTGATGACATGTGATGTTATGAGTTTCTAGATATGTTATATTGGATTGTCGTGTTTGAATAGCCGGGGGTTTTTATGTGAGATGAGTGTTTTTCATTTTCATTCATGTAAAAACTTGTATGTAATATTCTTTTATTGGGGCACTTCCAGGTTGCGGAAGTTGTCACCTTTTGTATATTATTTACTTTTCCGCATTAGGATAGACCCAAGGAGGGGAGCACAAGTAACCGGGTTCTAGGGTCCAGTGGGAGACCATCTCGAGGAGTCGAGTCCGGGTCTCCTAACCCTAGAATTGGTAGGGTTGCTTGCCGCTCTCGTAGGGGTCTAGGGGTGTGGGATTGGCTATTCATCACGACCGTGGAATCCGTGTTTTATACTGGCTCGTATTGAAAACACGGACGTCCTAGTATATCCAATGTTTCATATGTTTCTTCTGCTGCGATATCTGTGATGTGATCATGTGATGTTCTGTGATAGATACAGTATATAGTATATATGATATATTATATAGACGTTACTTATGTTTTTCACCCGCACTAGCCCTGCCCTGCTCTGTCATTAGTTACCTAACCTAACGGTGCACGAGGGGACATCCAGGCGAATGCGGATGGCATAAGTGTACGTCGTATTTATCTGTGATGTTTAGGTGACTTAAATGATGGGACTTCATTAATGTGATTAATGAAAGAAAAGAAACCTAAGATGTTATAGAATCAAATTTTAAATAAAACAGGTAGCTACAGTTCTTGCTTTGCATAGCGGTATATATGATATACCCTGCACCTTATTCGATGAGGAAAGGACCGAGATCCCTTCACCGGGAGTGACTCCTTTAGCAATAACTGGCAGATGCTACACACTCGGTTTGACTTTTGATTGCTTCTATAGTTTATGCTTTGCACAGTGATATATATGATATATCCCGTACCTCATTCGACGAGGAAAGGGCCGACGATCCCTTCACCGGGAGTGACCCCTTTAGCAAAACTAGAAAAGCCTTAAAATCACTTCATTTCAAAACTTCATTTGATTCTACAACGATATCAAGTTCATTACGCTCATGGTTTTCAGAAAAACCTGCGTAGCCCTCCGTCAATTCAGATATGTAATATTCAGTATTCGTACTACGGTTGTTTGGCAAGCGTCAAGGCGTAGTGTACGGTAGCTGATTATTACTTATCTGTAGCATGAGATGCGATTGGATTAAGGTATTCATACGGCGTTGTTTGGCATGCGTCAAGGGCCGTTCGGGTGGGTTTAATTCGATCACGAATTGTACGGGTTGAACTTGACTAGCGGACTATGGGTTGTTTAGCATGCGTCAAGGTCATAGCACGCTAGGGGCAAAATATTATCGGGAATTTCAAGTGTTGAAATTTGCAATGAGATTGCATACCTTCTATGAGATAGTTGGATCCCGATACCCACTGCGAGTAAGAGTTACTCCTGGGAGAGTTTTACACATTGCAATTAGCTGATCAAGTAGGTGTCTAGAAAGGTGTCAACGGGGTTACGCCTCTGGGAAAATGAGGTTTACATTAATTAGGTTCGTGCGAAAGCACGGGGGACCTCCCTCAAAGTACCGACACTGGCCTGGCTGAAAGATTGGCGAACTTGTAGTGTGTAATTAATCCCGGCTAGTCTTTCCTTTTAGGGTTTGAAGGAAGATTTGATAAAAACCAGTGGGAGCCATCTTGATTAGATAAGATAATAACCAATCTGATCTTGCAAGAGCATACGCTAAAGTGTTTTCTTCTCTCTCTCTCCAGGTAGCGGCCATGTCATGCCCTAATAAAGATAATAATATGGATGTATTGACTGAACCCGCATGTTATACTGTGCTGGGGAACGTTGGTTCCGTTCTTTCTTATAAGAGTTATAGGAATGAACAGGATATAGGGGAATACCAGGATTCCCATGCCACCCGATTGAAGAAAGTACATGATGATGCATTTTCTTCGGGTGTGTTCGTTACAGAAAACTGTTTCTCCATTTGCCCTACGTCCTGGGTATTAGATACCGGGTCAGGATCCCATATATGTAATCAGTTACATGGTCTTAGAAAAGGTAGAGATCTTGGAGAAGGTGATAAAGACATTAGAGTTGGAAATGGTGCAATTGTTGCAGCTAAGACTGTCGGGGAATATCACCTTGTATTACCAGCTGGTAATACATTGGTTCTGAACGAATGCTATTACATGCCGAACCTGATATGCAACTTTATATCGGTTTCTTTATTGAGTAAAGAGGAATATAATTTTGTATTACAGCATAATGTTATGAACATTTTCCGTAACCAAAAGTTGGTTGGATCAGGCACGTTATGCAATGGCATTTATGTTCTAAATCAATCAACAGTTCTGAGCATAACAAACACACACAAGAGGAAGAGTTCTGAACTGAACGAATCCTTCTTGTGGCATTGTAGACTGGGTCACATCAATACGACACGACTAGCAAAGTTGCATAAGGATGGATATTTAAATCCGTTTGAATTTTCATCTTATGACACTTGCCAGTCATGTCTCAAAGGCAAGATGACCAAAACTCCATTTACGGGACACGGAGAAAGAGTTACTGAACTCTTGGGACTGATACATAGTGATGTATGCGGTCCCATGTCTACACATGCCAGGGATGGTTCATCGTACTTCATTACATTCACTGACGATCTCTCTAGATTCGGATATATGTTCCTGATGAAACACAAATCAGAAGCTTTTGAGAAATTTAGAGAATATAAACATGAAGTCGAGAACCAAACCGGAAAAAGTATTAAAATCCTTCGATCCGATCGAGAAGGTGAATACTTGAGCAATGAATTCCTGGACTTTCTAAAAGAGAATGGGATTCTCTCTCAGCTGACTCCTCCATATACACCACAGCACAACAGTGTATCTGAACGGAGAAACGCACCCTATTAGATATGGTGCGCTCAATGATGAGTACAGCTGAGTTACCTATTTCCTTCTGGGGATATGCGCTTGAGACAGCCATGGACCTATTGAATAGAGTTCCTACCAAATCAGTTCCTACCACTCCATATGAGATATGGAAAGGGAAGAGACTACATCTTAATTATATTAAGATATAGGGTTGTCCAGCCTATGTCGAAAGACAAAATCCGGACAAACTCGAGGCAAGATCAGTCTTATGTAAGTTTATAGGATATCCCAAAAATTCACAAGGGTATATCTTCTACCATCTCAAGGAACAAAAGGTGTTTGTTTCTCGACATGCCACTTTCTTAGAAAAAAGTTTTCTTATGAAACAGATAAGTGGCATTGAGGTAGAACTGGAAGAGGTTCCAGCGACACAAACTATAACAGAAGACTTGGTAGAACCAGAGGATTCAGTAGTACCCGACGAACCCCAGCCTCTCCGCCGATCTAGTAGGGTTCCTCGCCAAGCTGAGAGATACTACGGTTTTCTCATGGACGGTGGGAGCGAGGATTGCATCATGGAGGATGATGACCCAACTAGCTTCGAGCAGGCCATCACGAGTAGGGACTCAGTGAAATGGCTGGATGCTATGCGGTCCGAGATGGAATCCATGTACACCAACAAAGTATGGAATTTGGATGTTGCTCCTGAAGGGGTAAAACCCATCGGGAGCAAGTGGATCTTCAAGAAAAAACTTGGTGTAGATGGGAAAGTGGAGACTTTCAAAGCTAGACTTGTAGCAAAGGGTTTTCGTCAAAGACCAGGTGTGGACTATGACGAAACCTTTTCTCCAGTGGCTATGCTTAAATCCATCCGGATCATGCTTGCCATCGCTGCATATCATGATTACGAAATCTGGCAAATGGATGTTAAGACCGCCTTTCTAAATGGTGATTTAGAAGAGTGCGTGTATATGACTCAGCCAGAGGGCTTCGTAGACAGTGGGAGCAGCGGGAAGGTGTGCAAGCTGCTTAAATCCTTTTATGGATTAAAGCAAGCATCGCGGAGTTGGAACATCTGCTTTGACGTCGTTATCAAAGAGTTTGATTTCGTCAAAAACCCAGATGAACCTTGTATCTACAAGAAGGTAGCAGAGAGTAAGGTAGTCTTCCTCGTATTGTACGTGGACGACATACTCTTGATAGGAAATGATATTCCTATGCTGCAATCGGTCTAGCTCTTCTTATCACAAAGATTCTCAATGAAAGATCTTGGTGATGCCTCCTGCATATTGGGAATAAGGATCTATAGAGATAGATCCAAACGGATATTGGGATTGTCCCAATCCAGGTACATTGACACCATACTAAAGAGGTTTAGTATGGAAGAATCCAAGCGTGGGAACTTGCCCACGATCTCTGGAGTCACTCTCTCCAAAGAGATATCTCCCAAGACTGATTTGGAGAGAGCTCGCATGCAAGGGATACCCTATGCTTCGGCTGTAGACTCTATCATGTACGCGATGCTATGTACCAGACCCGATGTAGCATACTCACTAAGTGTAGTGAGCAGGTATCAAGCTGATCCTGGAGAGAGTCACTGGACAGCTGTGAAGAGCATTCTCAAGTACTTACGAAGGACTAAAGAGATGCTCTTGGTGTATGGTAACGGAGAACTCCAAGTGGAGTCCTTTACCGATTCGATCTTCCAGAGTGATAAGGACGACTCTAAGTCGCAGTCGGGACTTGTCTTTACCCTTTACAGAGGGGCGGTTAGATGGAAGAGTTCCAAGCAGGAAACCGTGGCAGACTCGACGATGGAAGCTGAATACATCGCTGCCAACGATGCTGCTAAAGAGGCTGTCTGGATCAAAAAGTTCATTACTGAACTTGGAGTAGTTCCATCCATTGAGCATCCAATACCTTTGTATTGCGATAACAACGGAGCGGTGGCTTTAGCCAAGGAACCTAGGTCCCATCAGCGATCCAGGCATATTCTGAGGCGGTATCACCTGATCCGGGAGATAGTTGATCGCCGGGAGATCGAGGTCAGGAGGGTTGACACGAAGAACAACACGGCGGATCCACTCACGAAGGCCATTCCCCAGATACAGTTTGAGAGACTCTTCGGGATGCTCGGTATGTGATACTACAGCAGCTGGCCCTAGTGCAAGTGGGAGATTGTTAGTTGTATGTATGCCCTAGAGGCCAGTATTGTACAGATGATGTATATTATATTGGATGCTTGGACATATATAGAGATGACTTTCTTGCTCGATATGATAGTATGCTATCTGGTTGCTCTTTATCTTAACATGTACACTTGTCTCTTTAAACTGTCTTAAAGTTACATGTTGGTAAAGCCCTTAGGATGTGTACTTGACTACCTGGACTATGATGCAGATCATACAAGTGGGGACATGGTAGTCCATAGGTGCATCCTTCAAGGTCCCTAGTCGTGGGTGTATCGAGACGGGGCATCGATATACCAGTGTAGACTAGCGTATACGTTTCTCGACCCATGAGATGGGCGATGGATGATCCCATATCCATTGGTGTTTGACATCAGAAATGGTATACGGGTGCTCAGTGGAGACTGGGTACACTGGACGGACTCACCGAGAACTCCCAGATGGTATTATACCTCACGTCAGATGGCAGTTCTCAGGTGACACTTATGCAGGTTAGTCTGTAGACCCGAGATCGTCATAGAGTCTTGTGTGATTCCCACTGTGCTTTGATCTCCACCTTACCACGTCCATGAGGGCGTGCAAAACGGTGGTCTTTTGGTACAGTCCCGAGTCACATGGAGGCAATGAGCAATAGGAGGGGTTTCGTATCTCCCGGTATTAGGGGTTGATGTTGCGCTATGCTCGATTGGCCGTAACAGGGAAGTCCCTGGCCAGGGCTGATCAGAGATTTGCTGGTAAGTGTTACCAGTAGTTTCTCGACCCGTTATGAGCCTCACATCGGCACGACTTATCGGTTATTGGGGTCTGACGTTTACCACCCCTAGACTTGATATGCGACATATCAGACGAACAGACCGGACTGTATGGTAAGTGTTGCTAGTTGGATTCACAGGAGTGTGAGCGGGCTAGCTCGTCGATCTTCTGATCGCTCAATACCCGGGTGGCCGTTACGTTTAGCAGACCGCTTGCGGCTTGTGGGTGCTTGATATGATCATCACCTGCTACCGGCGTATTGACAAGTCTTTAGAGTCCTACACAGAGGTTTCCTGGCTCAAGCGAAACGAAATAGGAGCGCATATGAGATATGTGCGGGACCGAGAATAATGCGTGTATGTGATACCGTATTTCATTCTCGCGATGAATGTTTCGATTGGTTGTATGCGATATAACCTAGTTATCGAATCAAAGATTGATTCGATAAGTCGATTCATTTGATACTAGTCGGTTATGTGCGACATGACCGGATCATTGAATCAAGTGTTGATTTAATGATTTAATGTATAATTATATATTTGATATATTACTTTGTATTAACTAGTATTGGTTCATTTTTAAAGGGTTTTCTCACTTGAAGTGCACATTGTATATGTGATATATTTTGTGTGCACTTGATTGTATCATGTTTGATGATACATACTTACTTGGCTTTGTGCAAAGAATTAAACCATGGTTATGATAATGGTTAGGGTTTTGAGTTATTCACTTATTTATTTATCCATTCTTTTTTTGACAAATAAATAAAAGAAAACAAAATGGTTTCATTCTAGCATGAATCTTGTTGAAGCTTCATGAAGGTTTGACTAATGTGACCATTTTGTCTTCATGCTTAACCCTAACCATTTCAAATAACTATGGTCTAATCTCTACACATAACCATAGTTAGAAGATGATAAGTATTCATTTTATTTTTCTATTTTAACAACACTTATCATATTCTATCTTCTTCATCATCTTCTTCTTCAAGAAAAAGCTTGCCACCATTAATGGCATCTTGAGCAAAAGTGTGAGAAATCCAATTCTAAAGTGAACCCACCTTCTATTTCTTCACCCTCTACCTCTTGCCAAGTAGTATAGGGTGTTTTCTTCACAAGTTTCACAACTTGGTGAAGTTGGAGCTTGATCTTGTGTAACCTCGACGTAGATCATCTTCGGCATCGTAGCCGACGACTAGTCCGTTCATTTCTCCGATGAAGCCGATGTTAGGGTCCGAGATCCGACTTGGACAGCGAGAGGACGACTACGTGGAGCTAAGGAAGTGGATAACCGGATCTACAAAGGTTGTAGCTTCTTAACTTTAGTTAAGTTGTTAACTAGTTTATCTTTTCGCCTAAAATTCTAGTTAAGGATCCGTATTAGAGTTTCTCGGCACTTGTAAAATTTGAAATTGTCATGGTTGATGCCTTGTGAGACCTCTTTAGAGTGCTTAGGAACCCTACAATGACACCCCGGCCTCTTCTTCTTCTTCTTCTTCATCTTCTTCATCTTCAGAGCCTATTCTCCATTCTTCACAAGGCTCTACTTCTTCTACTGCTCCGAACGGACCCACATCTCACTCCACGAAAACACCAACATTGGAATCCGTTCCGACTCCGTAATCTCCTCCACAAACACTGGACTCAACAAATTTTCAAAATGTTCCATTTCCAAACAGGTTGAGATCCAATAAAGAAACTCCACAAATAGAGAAGATTGTAGAGTTATTTAAACAGGTTAGCATTAACATTCCCCTCTTGTATGCAATCCAACAAGTCCCTTCTTACGCTAAAATCTTGAAAGACTTATGCACCAAGAAGAGGAAATCACAGGTACCTAAGAAAGTTTTCTTGGCTAGTGCAGTGAGTGATGCTCTTACCCAACCTTTACTTCAAAAACGAAAGGACCCTGGCTGTCCTACAATTTCATTAACTATTGGGGATAAGAACATCAACCACGCACTTTTAGATCTTGGTGCCAGTGTTAACCTACTTCCTTATTCAGTATATGAGCAATTAGGCGTTGGAGAGTTGAAACCCACACATTGTACTTTCCAAATGGCTGACTGATCCATCACCCATCCTAAGGGTGAGTTAGAGGATGTGTTGATTAAACTAGGGAATTTCATATTCCCCGTTGATTTCATTGTTATGGACACACAGCCTGTAGCTAACCCCGGAGTCAAATTCCGGTGACTTGGTCGACCATTCCTTGCAACTTCTAATGCGGTGATCAATTGTCGAAATGGTTCGATGAACCTATCTTTTGGAAATATGACAATTGAGCTCAACATTTTTAAGTTGGGGAATCGGCCCTCCGAACCTAATGCTAATATACTTGATGTTTGCTCGATCCAAGAGATCACCCAGGACGACTGTGAGCTCGAAAAATTTCTGTTCGATCACAGCAATTTTGACGCTACTAGTGCGTTTCTCCTTGAATCTGATACTGCTTTCACGCCCGATAATGACTACGAGTGTTTCACTTTTTCGAACGATCTTGACCATTCACCACCCGAGTTTGAATCCTTTGAATTTTCAGATGAGTTAACTGAACCATCCGACTCGGTTGCTTACACTCGTTTTGAACCTCTGTTGGAATCCTTCGAGTTTGAGACAATTTCATCAATTTTACCTTCAATTGTTTCGCCTCCAACACTTGAACTCAAGCTATTGCCGTCTTACCTTAAATACGCTTAGTTAGGTAAGAATGAGACCCTTCCTGTTATCATCTCGGCTTCTCTAACACCCGAGCAAGAGAAAACCCTTTTAACGGTCTTACAAAGCAATCGGCAAGGTTTTGGCTGGACTATGGCGGCCATCAAGGGGATTAGTCCCCTAATAGTTTAACATCATATTCATATGATGGATGATGCCAAGCCAGTAAGGGATCCATAGAGACGACTCTACCCAGTAATGAAGAAGGCTGTTAAAAAGGAGATTGTAAAATGTCTTAATAGTGGTATCATTTACCCTATCTCTGATAGCCAGTGGGTTATCCCCATTCACGTTGTCCCAAAGAAATCGGGCATAACGGTCATAACTAATGAGGCGAATGAGTTAATACCTACTCACACCCAAACTGGATGGCGAGTATGCATCGATTAAAGAAAACTCAACGCCGCGACATGGAAAGACCACTTTCCATTACCTTTTATTGACCAAATGCTAGAACGATTGGCCGGGCACGAATTTTATTGCTTTTTGGATGGCTACTCCGGCTATAATCAAATTCCCATCGCCGAAAAAGACCAAGACAAGACCACATTCACTTGTCCTTTCGGTACGTTTGCTTACCGTCGCATGCCCTTTGGGTTATGCAATGCACCCGCTACCTTCCAGCGGTGTATGATGGGTATTTTTTCAGACATGGTGGAAAAATTCTTGGAGATCTTCATGGATGATTTCTCCATTTTCGGCGACTCCTTTGATGAGTGTTTGCTACATCTAGACGCAGCCCTTATCCGGTGTATGGATAAGAACCTTACTTTAAATTGGGACAAGTGTCACTTCATGGTACGAGAAGGTATTGTCTTAGGACATATCATCTCGCAAAATGGCATTGAGGCAGATAAAGCTAAGATTGAAGTCATTTCCAATCTCCCTCCTCCCAAATGCGTCCAAGACATTCGAGCCTTCCTTGGCCATGCCGGTTTCTATAGACGGTTCATCAAGGATTTTAGCAAGATAGCTAGACCCTTGACTCTTTTGTTGGCCAAGGACACCATATTTGATTTCGACTCGAGCTGTATGAAAGCGTTCGAGTCATTGAAAAATTCACTCACTTCTGCTCCCATTCTTTCGTCTCCCAACTGGACGCATCCATTTGAAATTATGTGTGATGCATCTGATTTTTCAATTGGTGTTGTCCTTGGACAGCATATCAATAAGATGCCGCATGTAATTTATTACGCTAGCCGAACCTTGAACGAGGCCCAATTAAATTACACAACAACCGAGAAGGAATTCTTAGCTGTTGTGTTTGCATTAGAAAAGTTCAGGCCCTACTTAATCGGCTCTCCAGTCATCGTTTACACTGACCATTCAGCTCTTCGCCATCTTTTTACTAAGAAGGATGCTAAATCTCGGCTGATACGTTGGATCCTCTTACTACAAGAGGTTGACCTTGTCATCAGAGACAAAAGAGGATGCGAAAACGTAGTCGCCGACCATCTTTCACGGCACCCTTCTGTAAGTCTACGGTAGCGCCCCGGCCGTCTAACAGACGCCAAATGCGAAACAAAAACTTTTAACTGGCGCTATCGTATACTATAACCCGGATCTGCCATTATTGCTAAACTAACAAACTGTAAAGAGGGTAGAAAGGTTATACCGAACGATCTGAGTCCTTCGTTCTTTAACCATCATCCCACGCTCCGTTGCGGCTGCTCCGATCTCGTCGATCTCCGATCTGCTCGTTCAGGTGGCACCACGTTAACGATTCTTTAAACGGGCTCCCGCCTCTAACTCGAGGCAACTCGGTCGTCAAGTTTGCTAAAAGAGACGACCAAGAATGATGTAGAGAATGAGTAGAATACTTTGTCTCGTTACGTCCAAGGCTATGGACGAACGGTTAATGAAGTTGCCTTTTAGATCGATATGAAAATGAGATATGAATATGTTGATTTCCATACATCCAAAACTATCATAATCTTTTTAACCAAATGAATCAATCAAGTGTGTGAGAGAGAGGAGGGGAGGGGCCGGCCATAATATAGGAATGGGGGTGAGTTTAGGAGAGGGGGAGGTGACAATAAGAGAAATATCTAGTATGAACACAATTAATGAAAAAGATGAATCACTAACCTAGTCACCTTGCATTAATTGAATCATTAAATGCAACCATGAGTCACTAAACACCTCACCACTTCTAGAACCTTCTAGAAGCATCCACACTCATCTAAAGAAAAGATAAATCCGCATTTAACCGAATGTTAAATACGGCTGATAGAAAACTGGAAACTGACAACTTCCAAAAGCGATCCTGAAACGAATTTCAGGACAACCCCATAACAGTATAAACATACCCGCATTTGTATTACGACCGAATACAAATGCAACTGAGACAAAGATATTATATCTACACAGTATAATACTCGGATCCGACTTAAACCAAAGCCCACCAGTATTATCTGCCCGAAATATGACACGTGCGTAAACGCACGTGCATTTTCCGAACCCTGCCATAAAACCATACGGCCTCTACAACTTTTCGCCCGAACTTGAGAAACTGTCTGTGGGGGACTCTAATGACTCGTCAGTACCCTGGCAGTGGGTTTAACCACAAGCCGTCAGCGGCACTAGCTGTGCGTAACGGCTGCCCATGCACTGACCTCAAGGGAGGCCGATGAGCGAATTCATCCGGAAACTCTACTGAGCCTAACAGTGACAATGTATATACAGTCCGGTCCATTCGTCTATGAGTATCGCATATCTGCCTACGGGGCTAGTAACGTCAGACCCCCAATAGCAGTATAAGTCGTGTCGGAGTGTAGCCTAAAAACACCCTGAGATACTACTGGAGTACCTACCAGTAAATCTCCTGCCACGGCCGTGGGCTTTATGTAATGGCTCTCCTAGACACAGCACGATCTCACCCCCAATACCGGGAGCGACGAATCAACTGCTGATCCGCTCACGTACCTCCATGTGGCTCGGGACTGTACCCAAAAACTACCTGTTTGCTCGGCTCCTTTGAGCCGTGGTAGGGTAGAAATCAAAGCACAGTGGGAACTCACACGAGACAAATGACGACCTCAGGTCGATGAACTAACCTGTACACATGTCACCAGGGAACTGCTATCTGACGATATGTATAATACCAACTAGCAGATTCCCGGCGAGTCCTGTCCGGTGTACTCATCACCCAATGAGCACCTGTATACATCTTAGGTGATCCAACTGACATCAGTGGCTTGTGAGACCGGCCACCGCCCCTCGTCGGGGTCTCGACTGTATACACTAGTCTACTCCGGAGTATCGATGCCCTGTCTCGAAACTCCTACGACTAGGGACCACAATTAAGGATATGCATATAAACCACCCAACTCTCACGTATATGATCGCCGTCATACTGTTGGTAGTAAAGCAAGATCCTAAGGGCTCTATCAAAGTGTAACAGTGATCAGTCACCTGAACCTGTACACGACTGATAAAGGCAAACTAGATAGCATACTATCATCTCGAGTAAGACTGTCCTACCGGTATAGGTCCTCCGCAATCATTGCAATCACGTGCCTGCGATCCAATAATTGACTCTGAGGGCACTATATCCAACAATCTCCCACTTGCACTTAAGGCTAATTATTGCGATGTCGACTACTCACAGCCCGTGTGAAACCGAACATCCAACTCCTCTACTTATCAGTTTCACAAAGCCCGTTTGTAAAACTATTGTGTTCGAGAAATAGGCTCAGTGAGTGGATCCGCCCTGATGTTTCTTTCTATGTCTCTTTTAATCTCAAGTTCGCGGAGAAAGCCATCTCCCGAATTGAGTAATACCTGTCTCAGAATATGTCTGGATATCTGATGGGACCTAGTTCATAACTGAACTTCAAATCCAAACTTCTTAGACTGTATCGATCACTGAACCTAATCAGTATCCGGCACCATGCCTCCCACAGTATCCTCTTAGACCAACTGTCTATAATACTGTCCCTCGTCAGAGGGAAAACTATAACTCTGACAATCAGTCTGTCATCTATGTCACCTTTGAAGCCTGGAATGATAACCGTCTCCCGAAGGAGGCTGCCGTCATCAAATCCGTAGAACATTCACTTATGTTCTAAAACTGCTTCCTTATGTTTCTCCAGGATTGGATTAATACAAACTTTTTGCATCTAGTGCAAAAACAACATCTGGTGTGGTACTTAACATCTCATGATTGACTCAATTGCCTAAGCAAGTGATCTTCCAATCATGCACATCCCTCTCCCCTTTAGTCTGTAAGACACTTTTAGAGAGGGTGACTCTATCACCTGCAGATACACCACCATGCCAGGAGTCATCTATTCCAAAAACTATCAGAATACTGTCAAAGTACCCACATTGGGAAACTACTCAAATCTAGATCTAAAATCATAGATCTAGAAACCAGAATGTCAGATATTATATCCATATCCTGTCTGGAGAAACAACTGTGTGACGACCACAGTACAACCGATTGTAGTATAGGAATTTTACTTCCTACTCTGTGTATGTCATCCAGATACCATGACATCACACCTTACTACCTTCTTAACAGATCCATCCCCTATTCTGATGAAGTCAAACCCATGACTGTCACATCAAAAATAGATGATCTATCTCCGCTATATCTGCTCTAGTCTATAAATAGACATAAGCTACTTGCCCACTATACTTCCGCTGCTCCCACTGACTACGACAACCCTCTGGCAGAATAATATATACGTGCACTTCTAAACCTAGTTTAGAACGACGCTATACTTAACCTCCTGCCGGGTCTCATAGTCTGGAACAACAGTAGTGTCAAGTTTGGGTAAACAAGAATCTCGCTATCACCGTCCTTGAGGCTACCCAAGTACCTCTCGGGTGTCTGAGGTTACCCACCATATCTGCAGAGTGGCTAACGGAATGTCAAACCTGATTGAATATATAGGTCCTATTAAATTTTCCGTAATCGTTCACAGTTCTGGAATCACTTCCAGTTCTACCATACTCCCATTACTGTTTTCTGAAAAAATCCATTTTACTAAAACTGTGGCGCGTCAAGAACAATATCACTATTGATCTTCCAGATGGTAGAAAATCAACCCTCGTCATAGCCAGGGTCAACCCACAAACTGCCATTACAGAAACGTGCCTTGAGTTATCCAGAGTCTGGTTTTAAGCATAAGCTGGACAACTCACCGTACCTTAACATTGTTAAGATATGAACCATTCTATATCCAATATAGAAACTTTGGCACTTATTTAATTGGAACCATATTCAATCATGCAGCTGTCTCCAGTGCATATCAACTTAATGGAGAGAGGTTAATCAGCATTACTCAACTTAGGAATCCATCCAATTATGAGTAACCTGAAAGAGAAACAAGTTTCTCAAAACCATTACTATCATCTGAATACCAATCACAAGAATCTACATCTTCGATCTCTTTGAAGAATCCTGATACTTGTGACACCTGGTTCTCTACTTTATTCTTATACCCACAACTTCTCAAAACTTAGACCTTGTATTTCTACGAAACACTTGTCTAAAAAACTAGAGAAGTCATAAGTACATAGTACGAGGACCTACCCCTTTGTCCTGATGGACACTGGAAACCATACAATACTCGGTATAAGTCTGCTGAGTTGAATAACTCAAAACCTGTGCGTCGTAGGTTGAAAACTGTAACCAGGCGATTTCCTCAATATCACCAATTACAACGAATTCCGATATAATGAGGATAATTACCTAATTCCCAATAACTTACTCCCACTCATCATCTGTAAAACCATACGGATATGAGAATGAAACCTGGTAAATACATACCCTTGGAGTAAGTATCTAATCGGGAAAACAGTTTTCCTTTAACAATGCACTGAAACATGAAAATGTTTCGTAGGGGTATCCTGGTATTCCTAGTAATGCCTCTTCCATAATCCAATTCATGAATTTAACCGTATATTTCATTGCTATCTCTCCAAATCCCTTTATTTGTCTTTAGTCGTTACCTTCTGTACACCATCATTAGGCTAAATGGTTTTCTTCCTTCCCTACCGTTCGGCACCAGCCTATGGTTTGGAAGAAGATTATCCAGTAAGCATAATAGGTGTACCCTCCTAAACCAAGGAGTACTCGCAACTTGAGAGATGGTGATGATAAAAGACAACTGAATAATACCTTATTCTATTTCTCCCGAACTGGGGAAAAAAGAAAAGGTGAAATAGGAGTGGCGATGAAGTACGCGGTTTGGTCATGAATGATAACAGTCGCAATTTACTTTGCTTTCTTTCTAATCCCTTTATTTTGTCTTTAGTTATTACCTTCTGCACACCCTACTTAGGCTAATTGGTTTTCTTTATTCCCTACCTTTCGGCACCTGCCTATGGTTTGGAATAAGACTATCTAATAAGCGTAATAGGTGTACTCTCCTAAACCAAGGAGCCCTCGCAACCTGAGAGAAAGTGATAATAAAAGACAACTGAATAAACCAATTCTATTTCTCCTGAACCTGGATCCATCCTCGAAGAAGTCCCTTCGAGTTCGTATATAACCATACGATGGATCTATCCAATGGAAGTGGATGTCCGTAGTAATACGGGGTGTTCTGAGAAATCCAAAGGGTAAAGGAAGAAGTGGCAATGACTTATGCAACTCGGACAATCCAAAAGTCAGTATTTTAAGAAGGTTCGGTCAACTTGGTCACTGAGTCATAATCTAGGGTCGGTCAAAGGTTGCTGCCAAAGAGAGAGAGAAAAGAAACACTCTGCGTGCACTCTAACCTAGATCAGAATGGTTATCACTTTATCTAATCCGGAAACCTCCCACTGTCCTGTCAAATTCTCCTCCAAACCTGAAAGAAGAATCAATCGGGATCACCCGAAGAGTAAACCAACTCATCAGTGGGAATCAGGATCCAACTCTCATCGCATGATAACGTGACGGAATCTACTCACATTACTCACACTCAAGAAGGTATGCGCATACTTGGCAAGTTTCAGTATCTTTAGAAACTCCCGATATTATTTTTGCCCCATGCTCTTATGACTTTGGCGTTAGATCAAAATGTCATAAGTCACATGCCAAGTTCAACCCATCATTATCTTGTTAATTTGAACCCACCCGCACATGCCCTAGGCATTAGGTCAAAATGGCAGAACGGCTGTCCCAAACCAACTCATCTATCTATGCAACAATTGAATACCCAGCAGCTACCAAACACTATGCTTTGGCGTTAGGTCAAAATACATAGCTTGAATACTACTGAATACCCAAAAGAAATGACGGAGGGCTACGGCTAGTTTTTGGCGAAAAACCTTTAACGTAGTGAACTTGATATCGTTGAAAGAACCTGATAGCTTTTTATAAAAATATAGTGGCGAAAACCTTTTGCTAAAGAGGTCACTCCCGGTGAAGGGATCTCGGCTCTTTCCTCATGGAATGAGGTGCAGGATATTCTACAGAATACCGCTATGCAAAGCAACTTGTAATCGACTATAGTGAAGTTATTACCCTGACGCAAACTTCTGCCCAAGGGGTCATTCCCGGTAAAGGGATATCGGCCCTTGCTTCGTCGAATGAGGTGCAGGATATTCCCACCGAATACCGCTATGCAAAACAAAAGGAAACGTCTTTGTAGTAGAACTTTTTAAAATTGTTCCAACAACTCCAAATAGGTTTGTATTCCTTTGCATTGATCAGAATCAACGCAGTCCCATCAATCAATCACACCAGAAAAGAACGAAAATAAAATGTGCGTATATGCCATCCGCATTCATCACTGGGTCCCGTCATCACCCGTTAGGTTACTTAACTAACGACAGAGCGGGGGCTGGACTAGCGCGGGTGTAAAACATATACAACATCTAATAGTATATATACCAATATACAGTAATCGCTCCAGGCATGATAATATGTAACATTACAGAAAAGTAATAAGCATCACAGAACAATACAGATAACCTGAGATCCCCGGGTTTCACAGAGCCGCTGCTGAAACCCGACGTTCCCCTGGTCGTGTGGATAGCCTGTGCAATGAAAACTAGACCCCTACGGGTGCGACAAGTTACCCGCCAAAACCTGAAGCGAGGCAGCCCCCTACAGCAAAGTGAATGGACCACCCAGCACTTCACGGAATCCGGTAACTTGAGCACCCCTCCTTAGGTCAACCTGTACCCTCTATAAGTGCGGCGAATAGTCTGCCAATTCTAAAGTGAGGCCCCTCTGCCTTTCAAAGCCATGAGATGCGGACCCGTTGCCCTCCAGAACCTGGCTATCCGTGCACTCCGTCGCGGGGTAAACCTAGTAAAGTAATAAATAATAGTACAACAGGTATATCGACCTCGACCCGGTCGTGCCCCAAAAGAATATTATACAACAGGCAGTGACGGCAGTCCACATGTTGGACGCTCGCCCCGCAATATCAAATGTACAAATAAATCCAAACTGCACTATCATTGCACACTGCTATCCACCATGACAAATCCGCAACATCACAGCACAACACAGAACATCAACGCGAATGTCACGTTCGCAAACCCGTCTAAAAGAACTATAGCAATCAGACGCGGTTTACCGATCAAATGACATTTCCGGTCGGAGATATAATAAAAGTACTGAAAACTAACATGTTTAAATTTCGATCGACTAAATATCACGAAGTGGGCCCCATGAACATCTGCTGTACAGTAACAAAATCTGGGCCCAAAAGATATATACCAAAAACCCCAATTTCCAGAAGAGAAGCTACTGTACAAATTTGGGTCAATGATTCAACATAACGGCCGCGGATGCGCGGTCAAACCCTAGGTTTGACCGCGATTCCGCGGCGCTCCTATTGAGTCACGTGCCCAAATTTGTACCACGTGCAAATAAAAGCCTGCTGAATTTTCTGTGATGTGTAAAATTATTTTTAAAACCCTTTTAAAATCGACAGAAACTCAGAACTTGAAAATTGTAGTTTTTGATATCCTGTCCGATCGATGTTTTAAACGTGTTAGCACAAGTTAGTAAAGCATAATGGTGAGGCTCTAATACTACTGTAAGTCTACGGTAGCGCCCCGGCCGTCTAACAGACGCCAAATGCGGAACAAAAACTTTTAACTGGCGCTATCGTATACTATAATCCGGATCTGCCATTATTGCTAAACTAACAAACTGTAAAGAGGGTAGAAAGGTTATACCGAACGATCCGAGTCCTTCGTTCTTTAACCATCATCCCACGCTCCGTTGCGGCTGCTCCGATCTCGTCGATCTCCGATCTGCTCGTCCAGGTGGCACCACGTCAACGATTCTATAAACGAGCTCCCGCCTCTAACTCGAGGAAACTCGGTCGTCAAGTTTGCTAAAAGAGACGATCAAGAATGATGTAGAGAATGAGTAGAATACTTTGTCTCGTTACGTCCAAGGCCATGGACGAACGGTTAATGAAGTTGCCTTTTGGATCGATATGAAAATGAGATATGAATATGTTAATTTCCATACATCCAAAACTATCATAATCTTTTTAACCAAATGAACCAATCAGGTGTGTGAGAGAGAGGAGGGGAGGGGCCGGCCATAATATAGGAGTGGGGGGTGAGTGTAGGAGATGGAGAGGTGACAATAAGAGAAATATCTAGTATGAACACAATTAATGAAAAAGATGAATCACTAACCTAGTCACCTTGTATTAATTGAATCATTAAATGCAACCATGAGTCACTAAACACCTCACCACTTCTAGAACCATCTAGAAGCATCCACACTCATCTAAAGAAAAGATAAATCCGCATTTAACCGAATGTTAAATACGGCTGATAGAAAACTGGAAACTGGCAACTTCCAAAAGCGATCCTGAAACGAATTCCAGGACAACCCCGTAACAGTATAAACATACCCGCATTTGTATTACGACCGAATACAAATGCAACTGAGACAAAAATATTATATCTACACAGTATAATACTCGGATCCGACTTAAACCAAAGCCCACCAGTATTATCTGCCCGAAATATGACACGTGCGTAAACACACGTGCATTTTCCGAACCCTGCCATAAAACCATACGGCCTCTACAACTTTTCGCCCGAACTTGAGAAACTGTCTGTGGGGGACTCTAATGACTCGTCAGTACCCTGGCAGTGGGTTTAACCACAAGCCGTCAGCGGCACTAGCTGTGCGTAACGGCTGCCCATGCACTGACCTCAAGGGAGGCCGATGAGCAAACTCATCCGGAGACCCTATTGAGCCTAACAGTGACAATGTATATATAGTCCGGTCCGTTCGTCTATGAGTATCGCATATCTGCCTAGGAGGATAGTAACGTCGGACCCCCAATAGCAGTATAAGTCGTGTCGGAGTGTAGCCCAAAAACACCCTGAGATACTACTGGAGTACCTACCAGAAAATCTCCTGCCACGGCCGTGGGCTTTGTGTAATGGCTCTTCTAGACACAGCACGATCTCACCCCCAATACCGGGAGAGACGAATCCCCTGCCGATCCGCTTACGTGCCTCCATATGGCTCGGGACTGTACCCAAAAACTACCTGTTTGCACGGCTCCTTTGAGCCGTGGTAGGGTAGAAATCAAAGCACAGTGGGAACTCACACGAGACAAATGACGACCTCAGGTCGATGAACTAACCTGTACACATGTCACCAGGGAACTGCTATCTGACGATATGTATAATACTAACTAGCAGATTCCCGGCGAATCCTGTCCGGTGTACTCATAACCCAATGAGCACCTGTATACATCTTAGGTGATCCAACTGACACCAGTGGCTTGTGAGACCGGCCACCGCCCCTCGTTGGGATTTCGACTGTATACACTAGTCTACTCCGGAGTATCGATGCCCTGTCTCGAAACTCCCACGACTAGGGACCACAATTAAGGATATGCATATAAACCACCCAACTCTCACGCATATGATCGCCGTCATACTGATGGTAGTAAAGCAAGATCCTAAGGTCTCTATCAAAGTGTAACAGTGATCAGTCACCTGAACCTGTACACGACTGATAAAGGCAAACCAGATAGCATACTATCATCTCGAGTAAGACTGTCCTACCGGTATAGGTCCTCCGCAATCATTGCAATCACGTGCCTGTGATCCAATAATTGACTCTGAGGGCACTATATCCAACACCTTCTTCGCCGACGCTTCAAATTTCTATAAAAGACGTTTTTCCAGATGAGCAGCTCTTAACTGTATCATGCGAACCTTGGTTCGCAGATATTGTGTAATACCCAGTCCTTTTGTATATCAACATCCGTATTTTGTTACCCTTAAATCTACTTATTTTATTATTATTATTCATTTATTATTTTAAAAACCCTGAACCCTTTCCCTTTCATCCTTCTTTTCCTCTATTTACTCCGTCCCCAATTCTTCAAATTCGTCTTTTACCTTCTTCCCTTTCGTATTTTCTTCCCTCTAATTAGCCGGGCCACTTCCCCATATCTATTTTCGATTTCTATTTTATTTCCTTTAGACCCCAAACCCTAATCCCATTCTCAGCCCACACTTTCTTTCTCCGGCCCAAACAAATAAAATGTTTAACTAAAACTAACTATATAATAATTTCCCCCATATAAAACCAAGCCCAAATAGAATATAATAAAATCCCCTGGCCCTTTTCCCTCAGCCCAAGGGAAATTCGTTTAAATTAAAACACAAAAAAATTCCCGGCCTAGCCCAGCAGCCCACATCCGCACTACCCGACCCGGCCCGCTTTTAATCCTTCTTTCCCACGTCCAAAATCTTCCCGCTCTTTCCAGCGCGTACCCACGTTGCGTGAACCCACGGTCCCCGCGCTCGACCCCACGTCGCCGACGCCTCGCCTTCGTCGCCACGTTCCCACGACCGCACACTCTTCTCAAACTCACCCTCGTTCCTCAAACTCCTCGCTCCCTCACACTCCCGATCTCAACTCTTCCTCTTCTCTCTCTCCACAGAAAACCACAGCCATCATCCCTCACCCCCGACGCCGACGACGCCGACGACTCTCCCCGTCCTTTCTCCCTCGCTTTCTCCTCTCCATCAACAGAGCCCTTGACTCACCCCCTCGACCAAGCACCCCTCAACCGAGATCGAGCCCCTGCACCCATCTCGGCCGCTCCCTTACACTCGACGCCGGCGAGCCCCCCAACTGACTTGAACCACCTCGTCGACACCCCTACATCCTCAGCATCAACACTATCACTCCTAACCCGAGCCCCACCATCTCTCTCTCCAAACCCCACATCAAACCCTCGCTGTAACCTTGAACCTTACTGTGCACATCACCGGAGCTACGCTGCAGACCATCTCCGACCCCAATACGTCCCAGGAGATCCACAAAGCAACCCCTCCGCTTCCAGCGAACACGAGCCATCTCCGGGCAACTCCGACGACGAAACCGAAACGCGAGCCGAGGCCGTGAATCCAAACCGTGCCGATTCATCACGCGTTCATGCCGTTGCCGCTTCCGTGCATCGCCAAAACGTCTCCAGGCAAGTACCCTACTTGCTACATGCTATATTATGTCCGTTACAAATCAAACCGTATTAATTCCCTATTTGTGATTCATGAACACTTAAACAACATAAGTGTTCGATGCAAGATCCAAATGAAAACCTTCATTTAATTTGACGCAACTTGTTTGCATATTGTGGCCCGTGTGGCAATGAGCATTGTGTAGAAATTTTACTAGAAAATATAATTTTTAATGGCTTAAACGAACACCCCCAAATACACCCGTAAAAACTGGGAATTTCCCGCACCTGAAACGTGTTAAAATTATAATTAATGGTGTACATATTGAAATGATGCGTTCGAGGGATCAAATCGAAGCCGACTCGATGAAATGTAACCCTATGCAAGTTCTTAATTGTTTCTGTACTGATATTATGACGAGAATCGGCTCGGAGAGCGGCTTTGGACTGCAGTCCATAGCAGCTCTGGTTGTTATTTCCTGTCTCGTAACGCCTACCTCTTCGCTGCCCGAACCTGTATGTTGCGGAACCCTACACTTTATTGAAGATGAGTCTGTTAGATAAATAACGCAAGTGACTTCACCCCTTTATATCGTCGTTTACTATTTAAACTGCAAATTAAAAGATCGGGACGTATAGCAGTCCCAAACAGAACCAGAACTGATACCCTAGTGTTGAACAGTGTATAACTTCTGACGTAGAGACGCGATTGAGAATCCGTCTAGTGAGTTAGAAACCTCATTGAAAACCCTAAATTTCATTCAACTGTAGTGTCGCTAAATTCTGATCCCAACTGGGATTGAAATGCGTTACGAAACGGACTTCCGATTCTGAAACCGGATTTCCAGCAGTGAACGCTTAAAATGAAATGGCCATATCTAGAGATCCTGAAACCCGATTGACGTGAAACAAAATTTACTAGATAGATAATCAAACATACTACTTATCCCCTGTTCATTATTCCGCAAAATTTTACATGTATGTTTTATGAAGAATTATGCAAGCGGTAACACACCGAGTGATGACATCTTAATCATGCCTAAATTATCATATTCTCATCACACTACATATATGTTATTGCATTGGTAACCTAGTAATCATGTGCATTACCCAGTGTTAGGTTTTAGCGTCTGATTATGGAAAGTACGTTAGTGGTCGAGCATGAATGGATAAGTGAAAGTGACACGTACTTGTACACAATCAGTGGACCCTATTGTTTTATTGTATTGTCGACGTCTGTGGGACGTGTATAAGTGTGACTATAATTGGTATGGGACAATTATGGAAGCACTTGTATGGGTGTCAGAGGTAAGGCACCAAATACTGTCCATTTATCTTGGGTATCAGTCGGGACATGCTTGATGGGGATCCTGTCTCCAGTTCTCGCGCAGACTTGTCATGGACCGACCGATATTTAAGATTATGGTTGGTGTTTGATGTAGACCACGCGGTGTGGGATAGTTTGAGTGTGAGTTCAACAGAACCTCGGGAGTCCCATGCCGGCATATATGGAGATATACGGATATTTACAGGGATATCACTGATTATTACCGTGCGTTTTTCGGGCCCGTGGTCCCTTGCCCTTGGGTCCTACCCTTGGATGGGGGATACTCACGAGTGGTTGACCCTCACACTTGGATTGACGAT
The DNA here is from genome assembly GCA_030015575.1 of Agapanthus africanus. Lineage (NCBI taxonomy): Eukaryota > Viridiplantae > Streptophyta > Magnoliopsida > Asparagales > Amaryllidaceae > Agapanthus > Agapanthus africanus. The sequence continues at coordinate 98,920,101 of CM057346.1, read as the reverse complement.
AGGCTCAGTGACCTATACAGTGAGACCTAGAGACTGATAGGGTTAGTGACATTGACATGCAGTGCTTACTGAATCAACACACATGACACATTATTTTACCGCTTTACTGTTCACCTGCTCTATTATACACCCGCATTGGCTACTTCATGTTCACATCTTTACTCTCTTGATTTACTGTTACATTTCATTATGATTATACGAGTTACTATTTGTACCCATATATATTGCTATCGTGTCGCTCTGACGACCTGAGTATGCATGCTCAGAGTGAGGGTGGATCTAGCCTGGACTAGGACCTGACGTACTTCGAGGATATCGCGGACATCTTGACCAGCTGCCCAGAGCTGTATTCTCTTGATCTCCATCTGGTTAGTTCTTTTGTATTCGCTTTGATTTAGTTACTGCATTTCTCATTACCTGTGCATTGATTACTGATTACCACGTAAAGCTAGAAGCCGAAATGTGACTACGAAAGGATATTTCCTCGACCGTAGGAGCATGGCTAGCCTTGTCAACCCCTCGTATTCCGTATTTTGGGAAGCGAGACGTGACAGGGTTTTGTTGGTATCAGAGCCAGGTTTTTCTATGATTGGGATTGCAGTTTCCGAGTAGGTCTTGACAATTTAAGTCGCTCTTTCGGTCCAGATTGTGAACTGTTATCTTTGACTTGAATCATTATTATTCGTCATGCCATATTTTGACTCCATCCGTTAGAGTTTTGAGTGACTTAGTAGAGTTACGTAGTTGTAATTATGAACTGCAGCATAGCTACAATACTGTACTCTATTGGGTAACTTGGAGTTCTACATTTGTTTTCCGTTTGAATGAGTTTCATCTCACCCGATATTCTTGTTTCATTGTTAATTGTATATCTTGTTCTGATTTTTCCTGTATCTTATGTCGTCCTAAAATGGTTGTTTCAGGACCATGTCTTCCAACGACCCTTCCTCTATCTCCACTTCCCAGGATCAGACCGTAGAGATCCTGAATGCACTGCAAAGTCTGAAGGAAGCTCAGGAGCGAACAAACGACCTGTTAGCTGAAGGACTAAGAAGGCAGATGACTCAGGCACCAGCGGAAGTCTCCAATCGTATAGGAACCCTGTTATACGAGGAAAAGAGGTGAAAATGAAGCGCCCACTTGTTCCCCCACAACGGAAGCAGCAGAAGACCTAATGTTGTGGGTACTGCAAGAAGCCAGGACACCTTCAGAGGGATTGTCGCCGCGCCAAAGGGAAATGCCTGATTTGCGGATCCAGCGAACACTTTATCAATAGTTGCCCTAATAGGAAGGAGCTACAAGGAGACGGTTCGTCCACACTCTCCACTTCGGCGAAGTGATGGTTATTTCGTAGTTCGAGCTTCGAGGATAGTGAGGACCCCGTGCAGGATTCAGCTCGCGAGACAGAAATGCAGCAGTTCAGAAATCAAAGAAGAATTATCACGTTTTCTGCTTTAACTAAAAATGTTGTCACTCTTTTGTAAATATTTCCCTTCGTTTAAAATCTTGTGTCCGTTGAACTTTTAGTTGAATGTAGTAGAATTCTGAGTTGTGATGTATATATTGTTCCCTTCCCACTCACTTTATTTATACTATTCATTGCATCAGCATTTTTAAATTTTGAACTTTCAGTCCTTGCCTACAGCATATCCCCCTGTGCTACCATATCTTTGGTTATCTTCTTAATGTGTCCCACTGTCTAATCATGACTCTCTCTTTTCAGGTCATGGCCCATATTGGAGAAGTGACGCCTCTAGATGAGGACACACGGTCGTGCGTTTCCTCAGACTACATGCTGGTAGGATCAGATGATGAGATCAACGGCCCACAGATTATTTTTGGAAACAGTGATTCCGAGAGTAAAGGATTCGCAGCCCCAGAAGACAACATAGTCAGCGACTCTGACGACGATGAGGAGGACCCCGAAGAGAACCGGATAGAGGAAGATCCCGAAGAAGATCCCATAGAGGAAGATCCAGCAGAAGAGGATCACGTAGAATCAGACCTCGATGAAGAAGCTCCAGCCGAGGAAGGAAGGCCAGAAGAAGAAGACTCCATGGCAGAAGAACTTTCAGTGGCGATCCCTGCGAGGCGATATGGGAATGGACGCCCCTATCTGAGCGTGCGAACCTACCGTAACCTGCTGAACCTCCACAACCGCGACTGACGTGATTTAGCTTTCGTCTCCTCTGGAAAAATAAAATCTATGTATAGTTTAGGGCCATCTTTTACTTTCGAGAATGCTTTGTTTGGAATTTTCCGGAATGAAATAAATTTGCTGAGTTTGCTAATCTTTTGATCTTGTTGGTTCACATGATACTTGACTGTTTCACCTATACCTTTATTTTTCTCCTGAGACCCCTGACTGTCCACCCTGCACCTTGTGCTGTCTTGACCCTCGCTTAGATTAAATAGTACCGCATCCCGATCTTTTGAATGGGCCACTCTTCATCCTTCGTTTGTGCCTTGTTTGAGATCCTTCTGGAGGAGAAATTGATAGTGAAATTTCCGAGTTCTCTAACCCTTCGGATTTTTAATTCGCATGATGTATCGACCGTTTTCCTTCCCATACGTTCCTTCCCTTCTGAGATTCATTACTATTCACCCTTTACACCCTGGGCTGACCCGACCCCGGTCTCTTCGACCTTCAGTTTAAAGTATCACACTCCGACCTTTTGAGTGAGCCAAATTCCATCGTAATCCCTACCCTGGCTAGCTCAATACATCTTTGTGCTATCTTCTATTACCCTAACTATGTTTAGGGACATCGTTATTCGAAAACTTAGCTTTCACTATTTTGTATTTATCAAAAAATTGTGTGTTATTGACTACTTCCGTTTTACCCATGTTAAATGGTTTACTATCCTTCACATTTTCAATAGCGCAACCATATATCGCGCATATTTTGTTCCATGTTTCTTATTTTCACTATGTGGGTTTCCTAAGTTATTTTAAAACTATTTGATCGATACATTATCCTAAAATGTTTTAACCTATCGACAAATCTTACACTATTTTATTATTGTTACTTTATTTTCCCGGGTATTGTGCTTATCGTTGCTATTATAAATGACTATGTCTGATACTATTTTAGCTGCGCTATTTTGATATATGTATGTATGCATATATATATAGGATCTCGATTTTATCTAGCATGCCTCGAGTGTTATTGGTCGTCATTGCTATTTTATCCCCTTGTACCTACTTAGACCCGCCTTTCAGTTACGTTAGTTTTTATATATATAGACCTTCAAAATTTTTCTATCTGACCTTTTTGTAAACCACTATGTATTAGTGTTCGATGTGGTAGCCTTTCGCTTATTATTTTGTAGCTTATCGTTTATTTTAAATTTCGAGAACGAAATTTTTGTAAGGGTGGTATGATGTAATACCCAGTCCTTTTGTATATCAACATCCGTATTTTGTTACCCTTAAATCTACTTATTTTATTATTATTATTCATTTATTATTTTAAAAACCCTGAACCCTTTCCCTTTCATCCTTCTTTTCCTCTATTTACTCCGTCCCCAATTCTTCAAATTCGTCTTTTACCTTCTTCCCTTTCGTATTTTCTTCCCTCTTATTAGCCGGGCCACTTCCCCATATCTATTTTTGATTTCTATTTTATTTCCTTTAAACCCCAAACCCTAATCCCATTCTCAGCCCACACTTTCTTTCTCCGGCCCAAACAAATAAAAATGTTTAACTAAAACTAACTATATAATAATTTCCCCCATTTAAAACCAAGCCCAAACAGAATGTAATAAAATCCCCCGGCCCTTTTCCCTCACCCCAAGGGAAATTCGTTTAAATTAAAACATAAAAAAATTCCTGGCCTAGCCCAGCAGCCCACGCCTGCACTACCCAACCCGGCCCGCTTTTAATCCTTCTTCCCCACGTCCAAAATCTTCCCGCTCTTTCCAGCGCGTACCCACGTTGCGCGAACCCACGGTCCCCGCGCTCGACCCCACGTCGCCGACGCCTCGCCTTCGTCGCCACGTTACCACGACCGCGCACTCTTCTCAAACTCACCATCGTTCCTCAAACTCCTCGCTCCCTCACACTCCCAATCTCAACTCCTCCTCTTCTCTCTCTCCACAGAAAACCACAGCCATCATCCCTCACCCTCGACGACGACGACGCCAACGACCCTCCCCGTCCTTCCTCCCTCGCTTTCTCCTCTCCATCAACAGAGCCCCTGACTCACCCCCTCGACCAAGCACCCCTCAACCGAGCTCGAGCCCCTGCACCCATCTCGGCCGCTCCCTTACACTCGACGCCGGCGAGCCCCCCAACTGACCTGAACCACCTCGTCGACACCCCTACATCCTCAGCATCAACACTATCACTCCTAACCCGAGCCCCACCATCTCTCTCTCCAAAACCCACATCAAACCCTCGCTGCAACCTCAAACCTTACTGTGCACATCACAGGAGCTATGCCGCCGACCATCGCCGACCGCAATACGTCCCAGGAGATCCACAGAGCAACCCCTCTGCTTCCAGCGAACACGAGCCATCTCTGGGCAACTCCGACGATGAAACCAAAATGCGAGCCGAGGCCGCGAATCCAAACCGTGCCGATTCGTCGCGCGTTCGTGCCGTTGCCACTGTCGTGCATCGCCAAAACGTCTCCAGGCAATTACCCTACTTTCTACATGCTATATTATGTCCGTTACAAATCAAACTGTATTAATTCCCTATTTGTGATTCATGAAAACTTAAACAACATAAGTGTTCGATGCAAGATCCAAATGAAAACCTTCATTTAATTTAACGGAACTTGTTTGCATATTGTGGCACGTGTGGCAATAAGCACTGTGTAGAAATTTTACTGGAAAATATAATTGTTAATGGCTTAAACGAACACCCCCAAATACACCCGTAAAAACTGGGAATTTCCCGCACCTGAAACGTGTTAAAACTATAATTAATGGTGTACATATTGAAATAATGCGTTAGAGGGATCAAATCGAAGCCGACTCGACGATCTATAACCCTATGCAAGTTCTTAATTGTTTCTGTACTGATATTATGACGAGAATCGGCTCGGAGAGCGGCTCTGGACTGCAGTCCAGAGGAGCTCTGGTTGTTATTTCCTGTCTCGTAATGCCTACCTATTCGCTGCCCGAACCTGTATGTTGCAGAACCCTACACTTTATTGAAAATGAGTCTGTTATATAAATAACACAAGTGACTTCACCCCTTTATATCGTCGTTTACTATTTAAACTGCAAATTAAAAGATCGGGACGTATAGCAGTCCCAAACAGAACCAGAACTGATACCCTAGTGTTGAACAGTGCATAACTTCTGACGTAGAGACGCGATTGAGAATCCATCTAGTGCGTTAGAAACCTCATTGAAAACCCTAAATTTCAATCATGTGTAGCGTCGCTAAATTCTGATCCCAACTGGGATTGAAATGCGTTACGAAACGGACTTCCGATTCTGAAACTGGATTTCCAGCAGTGAACGCTTAAAATGAAATGGCCATATCTAGAGATCCTGAAACCCGATTGATGTGAAACCAAATTTTCTGGATAGATAATCAAACATACTACTTATCCCTTGTTCATTGTTCCGCAAAATTTTACATGTATGTTTTATGGAGAATTATGCAAGTGGTAACACACCGAGTGATGACATCTTAATCATGCCTAAATTATCGTATTCTCATCACACTACATATATGTTATTGCATTGGTAACCTAGTGATCAAGTGCATTACCCAGTGTTAGGTTTTAGCGTCTGATTGTAGCAAGTACGTTAGTGGTCGAGCATGAATGGATAAGTGAAAATGACACGTACTTATACACAATCAGTGGACCCTATTGTTTTATTGTATTGTCGACGTCTGTGGGACGTGTATAAGTGTGACTATAATTGGTATGGGACATTATGGAAGCACTTGTTTGGGTGTCACAGGTAAGGCACCAAATACTGTCCATTTATCTTGGGTATCAGTCGGGACATGCTTGATGGGGATCCTGTCTCCAGTTCTCGTGCAGACTTGTCATGGACAGACCGGTATTTGAGATTATGGTTGGTGTTTGATGTAGACCACGGGGTGTGGGGTAGTTTGAGTGTGAGTTCAACAGAACCTCGGGAGTCCCATGCCGGCATATATGGAGATATACGGAGATTTACAGGGATATCATGCGTTTTTCGGGCCCGTGGTCCTTTGCCCTTGGGTCCTACCCTTGGGTGGGGGATACTCACGAGTGGTTGAACCTCACACTTGGACAGACGATAGGCTTAGTGACCTATATAGTGAGACCTAGAGACTGATAGAGTTAGTGACATTGACATGCATTGCTTACTGAATCAACACACATGACATATTATTTTACTGCTTTACTGTTCACCTGCTCTATTATACACCCGCATTGGCTACTTCATGTTCACATCTTTACTCTCTTGATTTACTGTTACATTTCATTATGATCATACGAGTTACTATTTGTACCCATATATATTGCTATCGTGCCGCTCTGACGACCTGAGTATGCATGCTCAGAGTGAGGAGTGGATCTAGCCTGGACTAGGACCTGACGTACTTCGAGGATATCACGGACATCTTGACCAGCTATCCAGAGTTGTATTCTCTTGATCTCCATCTGGTTAGTTCTTTTGTATTCGCTTTGATTTAGTTACTGCATTTCTTATTACCTGTGCATTGATTACTGATTACCACGTAAAGCTAGAAGCCGAAGTGTGACTACGGAAGGATATTTTCTCGACCGTAGTAGCTTGGCTGGCCTTGTCAACCCCTCGTATTCCGTATTTTAGGAAGCGGGGCATGACATATTTTGAATTATTTGGCCACCGGACTTATACCAACTGAATGGTCAAATCAGGACAGACTCCGATTCCTATCCCAGGTAAAACATTTTTACTGGGATGAACCATATCTATTCAAATACTGTCCTGGCCAAATTATTCGTCGGTGTGTCCCCGACAATGAATTAAGACAGACTGTCATTTTGCCACGATCAAGCGTGTGGCGGGCATTTTGGCCCTAAAAAGACAGCCGAAAAGATCTTGCAGTGTGGCTTCTACTGGCCACAACTTTTTAAAGACGCACATGAGCACTGCAAGACATGCTCCCAGTGCCAACACTAGGGTCGGATATTTAGGAGAAATGAAATGCCGCTCCAACCAATATTGGTTGTGGAAATTTTTGATGTTTGGGGGATAGATTTTATGGGACTGTTTCCAAATTCTTTTGGGAACGTGTATATTCTCCTTGTTGTTGATTATGTTTCTAAGTGGGTCGAGGCCGTGCCCAGTCGGACTAATGACAACAAGGTTGTCGTTAGATTCCTCAAAGAAAATATTTTCTCTCAGTTTGGGCACCCCCGCGCAATTATCAGCGATAGTGGAACTCATTTCTGTAATAGGACTTTCGAGTCCTTAATGTGGAAATATTCCATTAATCATAAGCTATCAACGCCCTATCATCCCCAAAGTTGTGGGCAAGCTGAGATTTCAAATCGGCAAATTAAACAGATATTGGAGAAAACGGTTTCCAAAAACCATAAAGATTGGTCTTCAAAACTTACTGATGCCCATTGGGCATTTCGAACTGCCTATAAGACCGATCTTGGCATGTCTCCGTATAGGCTTGTCTATGGAAAGGCTTGCCACCTTCCGGTTGAAATTGAGCATCGCTTATTTTGGACGATAAAAGAGCTGAATTTATCTTTAGGAGATGCGGGCAGCCATAGAAAGCTGCAATTAAACGAATTGAGTGAGCTACGGGATGAAGCTGATGAGAACGCGGTTGTCGTCAAAAACCGAAAGAAGGTGTTTCACGATAAACACCTTATGCGCAAAACTTTCAAACCTGGTCAACAGGTTTTACTTTATGACACCCGGCTACATTTCCATCCCGGCAAGCTCAGATCTCGATGGAAAGGGTCATTTTTGGTACGCACCGTATATCCGCACGGTGCGGTCGATTTAGAAAATCCTGAGGACGGTTCACTATTCAAAGTGAACGGACATCGACTTAAACCGTTCCTCACCGCGGACCCTTCGGAGGAGCTCCTGCTGTTGCAGGAGCCGATTTACATTGACTGATCTTCCTCCATCTACCCCCAAATTTCGGTTATCCAGTCATAAACAGTGGAAACACTGTTTCAAATAAGTTTGGGGGTATGTCAAACTTGTAATTATATAAAAAATAAAAAAACGAAAAAATCAAATTTTTGGGGGTATTTTTGTAAATTTTCAGTTTTAATAAATAAAAAATAAAAAAAATTACAAATAAATTCCTCTTTTTAAGAGGTCTTTTTTGCAAATAACCAAAACACCCCCGATAAATAGAACCTGACCCCTCTCTGCATTTTACCAAACCCTAAAGTATTCCTATCTGAAAACCCTAGCCGCCGCAGCAGCCAGAGTAAGGAGATCTCGCCAGAGCGCCGCGCTTCCGCCGCCGAAGGAGCCTTCTGACCGCGCAACCGCCGCCGATCTGCCTCCTTTCCCTCTGAAAACTTCAAAGGAGGTTTGCATTCTCTGATCTTCTCTGTTAAAATTTTATAAACATTTTGCACTTCTCTATGATGGCACCCACGTTGCAATTTGAAAGAGATTTCTCACAAATCTTTGCACACACGGTCTTTGGAAGTTACTTCGGTGAAGAGATCCGAAGGCGCGGATTGAATTTTTTTCTATTTAACCATCCGAATACCTTCGCGCTTCCGGATCTCGTCACCCGATTTTAGGAGTGCATGGAAGAAGGTTGCCTCTCACAACATGGTTACATTAGGTTGATTTTGGGGGGATATGGAAATAATAATCGATAGGGACTTCATCCATGAAGTCACCTTAACACCTAGGCTACCTACTCATGACCAACCCCTCCAATTCGAGGATTACCTACCCTTGATGGGTAATGATTGTTCGAGAGAGCCACGTAAAGGCATCCAGTCTAGAACCCTTTTTGCGAACGTATTGACTGTGTGCCGTTGGGCACAAAATAATATTTTTGGTAGTTCGCACAATACGACATTTTTCACACCATCCCTTCATATCGTGCACACTTTGATGACTAGAAACCCCAGCTATGATATGTGCACGGTATTACTTTACTCCATTGGTGCGGGCAAGAGGGCTGCCAATTATCCATGCCCTATGTTGGTGACACAACTGTGTCGCCATTTCATCCCTGTGGAGGAATTCGAGTTTTATATGCATGGAGGTATCCCCATTAGACCTCTTCTTGAGGGCGAATCCACGCCTTACACACGCTTAAATGATGTATGGTCACGCACCGAGCTGGCCGAGGATGTACCCGCTAAGACACCCAGCTCCAGCTCGACCGCGAGCGAGGAAGAGCTTACCCCCGCAGCACAAGCACGTTTACTTAGGAAAGCCATTAGGGGGATAGACAGATTGATAGGGATGGTGACCAACCTGGATCAACGAGTGACAGGTATAGAGCATGGAATGACCACCCTGCTGGCGAGAGAGGAACGTTCTCGTTCACGTTTGAGGGGACGGCGAGGCCATGAGCAGTGAGGGCACTGCTTTTGATAAGTTTGGGGGTGGAGGTGGTTTGTAAATAGTTATCATTGCATTTGCATATTTTTATTTTTGTACATATTTATTTTTTCTTTCTTTGCATATTTAATTCTGCATTGCATCTTTATAAAAAAATGTAAAAACCAAAATATATATATATATATATATAAATAAAATCAAAAAAAATTGAAATTTTTTTTAAAAAAATTATAAAAATTGAAAAATTCAATTTTGGCCATGTTTGACTTAAGTTGGACAAGGCGGTTGAATAGTAGGGAAAAACTAGGTCCTAAACTTAGTAAATTAAAAACCCTAAAAATAACCTTTCTTAAAGTTTAATTGTATAAAATATATATCCTTGTAGTTTATTTAGAAATAGGCAAATTTTGAGTTCAGTTCTTGGGCTAAGCCAAAATAAAGGAATAGTATTGAAATTTTTATTTGAAGTTTAAGTCTGAAAAATAATTTCGAACCTTAAGTTTAAATTCTGAAAATATATACCCTACAACGCGCACATACACGCACCTTGAAACTTGGGATAGTAGAGAATATCTTGAAATGCTCTTGTCTAAAAACCTTAGTATGAAGGAAAATAAAATAAAAAGTATAAGTGTGAATAAAGAGATAAAAAAAAATGAACACTGGTTTTGTAATTACTTAAAGCTGCATAAATAAAAAAAATATAGCGAGGGGGCTTTATCACCTAGTGCCTTAGACCAACTGGTTTAGGAGTCACTGCTAAGCCTCAGGTATTACAAGACGAGGAATTACGCCTAAATGCGCGAACACATTTTGTAATCGGTCGTTAGTACCTCAAGAAGTATTAACGGTCGCATGAAGGATGTGCAAGCAATTTCATCTAAAATTCACCATCTAAAAGTACTTTGGACGATGGACGAGAATATGATAGCTTGAATTGAATTTCCAAGTGTAGGGGTGATAATTACACACATGTAGGGATATATGATTGGGGATTGGATGAGAGATAGGAATGAAAAATAGGGCTTATACCTTCAATAGAAATGATAAAAATTCCTAAGTTGAGATGGAACCTTAGAAAGAAAATTCAAAAGATGCTGAAAGCTTAATAAATTTGCAGAACATATACGATCTTAAGTTAAATGAAAAGTGAGTGTGAAAAATATGGGTTGATAATTTCTAAGTTGAAAATAATAGAATTTCTTGCTAGAATACCGAATTGAAGAATGAAAGTCAACAGGCCAAATTGGTTGGATTTTGTAGGTAGTATCCGCTGAAAACCCTCAGGAGACAACACTCCTCCTACTAGGGACACCTAGAGGTTTAACGGCTTGTTGCACGAGCTCAGTGCAATAGCGATTCCCTGCAAAAGTGAGGTTAGGTTTTTTTCGAGAATAAAATTGTCTTTGCTCGGGATGAGCAAAAGATAAGTTTGGGGGTATTTGTTCATATCAGAATTTTGCATTATTATATCGCCCATTCTTAATCACATTACATATAAATAGGTGCTTTTGATCCATGTCTGCTAAATAGTTGCAGGTTACAGGTTCTCAGATCATTACAGTGAAATTCATGAAAATACGCTACAAATGTGAGACTACGACCAACAATAGATGAATCCGTATGATACCGCCTACCAGTTCAAGGAACAAATGAAGATCAGTAGACAGTTCAATGCAAAAAGCACAAGGGCAGTACAAGATTCAAGACTTCAACGCGAAACTCACGGTAAAAAGTCCACATCATCTGCACTGTTGGAAATCTGGAAGAAAGTAGAAGAGATTCTGAGGAACTAAGTGAAGAAAACAGAAGCAAAAAGCAATATGAAGCAACCCTGAGAAGTGGAACCCATGATCCCATCAATTGGCCGCGGAACCGCGGCCAAACAGGCCTTTCTGCCGCAGTTCCGCGGCCATAAGGTGCACGTGTCGGTGCGTGTGTCGGTACTTTGACCCGGCTTTCTTAGGGTAGTCTTGTAAATTCAAATGTGGATCAGATTGTAACCTAGGGTTTTCTCCTATCTATAAATAGGAAAGCCAAAAACCTAATTAGGCATGCCTCATTTTAATTTCTAGACTAAAATTTTAATTTAGTTTTAATCGTTGAGAGGTCATCAATAAAAGTAAGCATTTTTATTTTTTATCTTGCATTTTTTTATCCGAATTTAATTCCTGCAATTTCCTTTATCTATTCTTTTATTATCTGCAACTTAGATAGTCTTTTAAGATAAAATATAAAAATGAATTCTATTGTCACTTTCCTAATGAGTGAGTAATTCCTCACTTGTTAGGATTAGGATAGGGAAGGTTTGAGAGAAGGAAATCTCTCTCACTCTTTTCTTTGCCAATATAATTTTTAATTAATTAGGACTCTATTTAAATTAACCACACACCGCTCACTTCAGCACCCCATCCTGCATGATAGCGGTGATTCCCTAGTTAGACCGATTGTGGTTGAATTAACTGGAGATTAGGGCTAAGAGTTAAGAACGGACAGACAAGGACCAAAAGGAAGAAACTACGTTTCTTCCTAGTCGTGCTAATCCCCGTTGTTGACTATTACCCTAACACCTATATTCTTAACTAGGGCATTGTTAGCAGTGAGAAGAATCCATATTTCAAATTAACCTAATTATAACCCTAGCAAGACTTTAAATCAATTTAATCTCATTCTTAGATCTTAAAACAACCTACCAAAAATAGGACTTAACTCGTTAGAACTTAAAGAAAAGAACACCATTTCCCTGTGGATCGACCCGTACTCAACCGGCTAGCTACCAAGCGACACCGTCTTGATTGCGGTATTCTTAATTTTTAAAACGCACGTACAAAACTTCCATCAATCATCGTGTTCTGAATAGCCGGGGTTTTTATGTGAGATGAGGGTTTTTATTTTCATTCATGTAAAATTCATTGTATGTAATATTCTTTTATTAGGGCACTTCCGGGATGAGGTTGATGTCACCATTGTATATTATTTACTTTTCCGCATTAGGATAGACCCGAGGAGGGGAGCACAAGTAACCGGGTTCTAGGGTCCAGTGGGAGGCCATCTCGAGGAGTCGAGACCGGGTCTGCTAACCCTAGAATTGGCAGGGTTACTTGCCGCTCTCATAGGGGTCTAGGGATATGAGTTTGGCTATTCATCGCGACCGTAGAATCCTTGTTTTATACTGGCTCGAAATAAAACACGGACCTCCTAGTATATCCAATATTTCATATGTTTCTTCTGCTGGTGATATACTGTGATGTGATCATATTATATGCGTGAGACGAATGCTTTATTATTGTATATATGATATATAATAAACGTTGCTTATGTTTTACACCCGCGCTAGTCCCATCCCGCTATGCCGTTAGTTAAGTAACCTAACGGTGCATAACGGAACATTATGGCAAATGCGGATGGCATAAGCGTACGTTGTATTTTCGTTTCTTTTGTGATGCTTAGGAAGCATAAATGATGGGATTTATTAATGAGATTAATAAACGAAAAGAAACCTAAAAGATGTTGTAGAATCAAATTTTCAAAAAGGGTAGCTACAGTTTTTGCTTTGCATAGTGGTATATGTGATATACCATGCACCTTATTCGATGAGGAAAGAGCCGAGATCCCTTCACCGGGAGTGACCTCTTTAGAAAAACTAGCAGATGCTACAAACTCACGATTTAGTTTTTGATTGCTTCTATAGTTCTTGCTTTGCATAGTGGTATATATGATATACCCTGCACCTTATTCGATGAGGAAAGAGCCAAGATCCCTTTACCGGGAGTGACCTCTTTAGCGAAACTAGAAAAGCCTCAAAAACACTCTTTTTCAAAATCACTTGTTTCTACAACGATATCAAGTTCATTACGCTCATGGATTTCTGAAAAACCTGCGTAACCCTCCGTCATTTCAGATAGAGACTAGTTAGTATTCGTGCTGCGTTTGTTGACCTTAGCCAAGACGTAGTGTACGGTAGCTAATTAATATTTATCTGCTAAAACATGAGATGTGATTGAGTTAGGGTAGTCGTACGACTTTGTTGACCTTAGCTAAGGGTCGTACGGATGGGTTTAATTCAATCGGGAAATGACGGGTTGAACTTGGCTGGCGCTTATAATTTGTTGACCTTAGCCAAGGTCATAAGTTGCTAAGGGCAAAAGTATTATCAGGAATTTCAAGTGTTGAAATTTGCAATGAGATTGCATACCTTCTATGAGATAGATGGATCCTGATACTCACTGGGAGTAAAAGTTACTCCTGGGAGAGTTTTACACATGACAATTAGCCGATCAAGTAGGTGTCTAGAAAGGTGTTTACGGGGTTATGCCTCTGGGAAAACGAGCTTTATTCTAATTAGGTCCATGCGAAGCCACGGGGAACCTCCCTCAAAGTACCAACACTGGCCTGGCCGAAAGATTGGCGAACTTGTAAGGTGTAATTAATCCCGGCTAATCTTACCTTTTAGGGTTTTAAGGAAGATTTGATAAAAAGCAGTGGGAGCCATCCTGATTAGATAAGATAATAACCAATCTAATCTTGCAAGAGCATACGCTAAAGTGTTTTCTTCTCTCTCTCTCCAGGTAGCGACCATGTCAGACCCTAATCAAGATAATAATATGGATGTATTGACTGAACCCATTTTTTATACTGAGCAGGGGAACGTTGGTCCAGCTCCAACTTATAATTGTTATAAGTCCGAGCAGGGAATAGGAAAATATCTGGATTCTCACGCCGCCCAGACGAAGAACAAGCATGCTGATGCATCTTCTTCGGGTGTGTTAGATATCGAGAATTGTTTCTCAGTTCACCCTACGTCCTGGGTATTAGATACCGGATTGGGATCCCATATATGTAATATGTTACATGGGCTACGAAAAGGTAGGGAATTGGGAGAGGGTGATCATTCCATAAGAGTAGGGAATGGTGCAAATGTTGCAGCCAAAGCAGTTGGCGAATATCACCTTGTGTTACCAAATGGTAATACATTGGTTCTGAACGAATGCTATTACATTCCGACCCTGATATGCAATCTTATATCAGTTTCTTTATTGAGCAAAGAAGGATATAATTTTGTAGTACAGGATAATGTTATGAACATATTCCTGAATCAAAAGTTGATTGGATCAGGATCATTAAATAATGGCATATATGTTATCAACCAAACTACAGTACTTAATGTACAAAACACACACAAGAGAAAGAGTTCAGAAATGAACGAATCCTTCTTGTGGCATTGTAGACTAGGTCATATCAATGCGACACGGCTAGCTAAGTTACATAAGGATGGATATTTGAATCCGTTCGAATTTTCATCTTATGACACTTGCCAGTCATGTCTCAAAGGCAAGATGACCAAAACTCTGTTCAGTGGACACGGAGAAAGAGTTACAGAACTCTTGGGACTGATACATAGTGATGTATGTGGTCCCATGTCTACACATGCCAGGAACGGTTCCTCATACTTCATTACATTCACTGACGATCTCTCAATATACGGACATGTGTTCCTGATAAAACACAAGTCTGAAACTTTTGAGAAATTCAGAGAATATAAGAACGAAGTAGAGAACCAAACGGGTAAAAGTATTAAGATCCTTCGATCAGATCGAGGAGGAGAATACTTGAGCAATGAGTTCCTGGATTATCTAAAAGAGAATGGGATTCTCTCTCAGCTTACTCATCCTTATACACCACAGCACAACGGTGTATCGGAGCGGAGAAATCGCACCCTATTAGATATGGTGCGCTCTATGATGAGCACTACTGTGTTACCTATTTCCTTCTGGGGGTATGCGCTTGAGACAGCCATATACCTATTGAATAGAGTGTTGGAAATAGTGCCCTCAGAGTCAATTATTGGATCACAGGCACGTGATTGCAATGATTGAGGGAGGACCTATTCCGGTAGGACGGTCTTACTCAAGATGATAGTATGCTATCTGGTTTATCTTTATCATCATGTACTGCTTTAGGTGACCTGACAGGTCGCTATTACACGTTGATAGAGCCCCTAGGATTCTTGCTTGACTGCCAGCAGTATGAGGGCGATCATATACGTGGGAGCTGGTAGTCTATAAGAACATCCTTAAAAGGTCCCTAGTCGTGGGAGTTTCGAGACAGGGCATCGATACTCCAGAGTAGACTAGTGTATACAGTCGAGACCCCGACGAGGGGCGGTGGCCGGTCTCACAAGCCACTGGTGTCAGTTGGTTCACCTAAGATGTATACAGGTGCTCATTGGGTTATGAGTACACCGGACAGGACTCGCCGGAAACATGCTAGTTGGACTTATACCTGACGTCAGATAGCAGTTCCCTGGTGACATGTGTACAGGTTAGTTCATCGACCTGAGGATCGTCATTTGTCTCGTATGAGTTCCCACTTTACTTTGATTACTACCCTACCACGCTCAAAGGAGACGTGCAAACAGGTTTTAGTTGGGTACAGTCCCGAGCCACATGGAGGCAGTGAGCGGATCTTCAGGGGTTCGTCTCTCCCGGTATTGGGGGTAAGGTCGCGCTGTGTCTAGGAGAGCCATTACACAAAGCCCTCGGCCGACAGGAGATTTACTGGTAGGTATTCCAGTAGTATCTCAGGGTGTTCTGGGCAACACTCCGACACGACTTGTACCGCTTTTGGGGGTCTGACTTTTACCAACCCCCTAGGCCCGCCATGCGATGCTCATAGACGAACGGACCGGACTGTACGGATATTGTCACTGACAGGCTCAGTAGGGTGTCAGGATGAGTTCGCTCATCGACGTCCCTTTTGGTCAATACCTGGTAGCCCGTTACGTATAGGCTAATACCTCTGACGTGCTAGCGGTTAAATCCATAACTAAAGTATTGACGGGTCTTTAGAGTCCCCCACAGACCGTTTTCTCAAGTTTCGGGCGAAACGCTGTAGAGGCCGTATGGAGATATGGCAGGGTTCGATCAGATACGTGCGGTATTGCACGGATCATGATCGGACGAATAATACAAGCGGGCTTTGGTTTAAGCCGGATCCTAGTATTGCACAGTGTAGATTTTGTCTCATTGCATTTGTATTCGGTCGGAATACAAATGCGGGTATGTATATACAGTAGCGGGGTTTTCCTGTAATTTATTACGGGATCAGTTTTTGGAGTTGCCAGTTTGTTTTCCGGTTTCGGCCATTTTTCTTTGTATCTTTCTTTGACCGAAAAATGGTGGAGGAGGGCTTATTTGCAATTGTGCAAATAAGTATTGTGGGAGGTGGCCTTTTGCTTATTGTTGTGTCATGATGATTGCACCATCCCTTGACTTCTTGACTTCTTCATGATTGCTTGACTTTGTGATAAGATGATTGGTTGATGGAGTGTGGGTTTTAGTCTGTGATCATTTCCTTTTTCATGATAACCCTTTTCTCTCTCTTGTTTTTGGCTCACTCCTTTTTGATACACCCACTCCCTCTCTCATTCTCTCCTCTCCATTCACTTTGGCCGGCCAAGCTCTTTGGAGGGCTGTCCAAAATTTGGTGTGGGGATTTTTGTTCTTTTCATGTTAGAAAAATCCCCAAGTTCATCTAGAAAAAGTTCACATATCATTCCTCCACTTATATGGCAACTTCCACAACCCCAAATAAGACATGAGCATTACACGTATTCTATAGCATATCTTGGGCACGTTGACTCGCCAACTTCGTGCCCGAATTGCCTCGGTCCAGAGGTGGGAACCCGTAAAAGAAGCCGGCGACGTGGTGCCCTTCCGGCGAGGGGGTGGAGACCGGACATTCCGTAGGAGATCGGGACGAAGACGAGAAGACCGAAGGACACGGATCGCTCGGTATATCTCTCTACCCGTTCTTTTGTTAGCTAGGACTAGATTAATGGCCCGATCCGAGATTTTTGTGCGCGGTGGTGCCGGTTCAAAAGTTAAAGTAAATCATCGCTTCCGCATTTTGGCCTCGGGAAGACGGCCGGGGCGCCGCCGTGCACTTACACTGGTATCAGAGCCAGGTCATTAACCTAGTCTAGCTTTGTCTAACGTGTTTACATTTCCGATCGAACAAAAAAATTCCAAAATCCGCATTTTCAATGCATCAGGTTTCTGTCGAAATTTTTTTAGCTCGAAAACTTTTTCAGTATGTTGCAGAAGTACTTGCAGGAAGTTTTAAGAATTCTGGAGAAAAATGGTGGCGTGACACAGTAGAATCACCGCGGAACCGCGGCCAAAACCCCCTTGGGGCCGCAGTTCCGCTGCAGTACAGTGCCCTCACTGCACCAATTTTGTACAGAGCTCTTTAAACAGGGAAATTGGGGTTTTGGAATATTCTTTTTGGGTCCAGAATTTCTTTAAGTGCTACAGTAGTGCTTGGGGGCCCACTTAGGAAAATTTGATCGATCGAAAATTTTAAACACATTAGTTCACAGTATTTACATTATATCTGCGACCGTGAATGTCACTTGATCGGTAAATCCTGTCTAACTGTTATAACCCGGTTAGACGGATTTGCGAACGTGACATTCACGTTGATGTTCTGTGATTGTGCTGTGATGTTGCGGATTGGTCGTGGGGGATAGCCTGGATGCAATGTTAGTATAGATTTGGTTGTATTATGTACATTTGTTATTGCTGGGCGAGCGTCCGACATGTGGACTGCCGTCACTGCCTGTTTGTATTATTCTTTTGCGGCACGACCGGGTCGAGGTCGATATACCCATTGTATGTATATTTTACTTTCTGTACTAGGATTACCCCGCAGAGGGATGCACGGATAGCCGGGTTCTAGAGGGCAATGAGCCCGCATCTCATGGCATTGAGACGGAGGGGGATTCACTCTAGAATTGGCGGGCTATTCGCCGCACTCGTAGGGGGTACAGGTTGACCCAGGAGGGGTGCCCAAGTTACCGGATTCCGTGAAGTGCTGGGTGGTCCATTCACGTTGTGAAGGGGACTGCCTCGCTTCAGGTTTTGGCGGGTAACTTGCCGCGCCCGTAGGGGTCTAGGATTTCATTGCACAGGCTATCCACACGACCAGGAGAACGTCGGGTTTCAGTAGCGGCTCTGTGAAACCAGGGGATCCCAGATATCTGTATTGTTCTGTGATGCTATACATTTCTGTGATGTTGCATTTTATCACGCCTTGAGCGAAATATTATATATTGATATATATACTAGTAGGTGTTGTATATGTTTTACATCCGCGCTAGTCCAGTCCCCGCTCTGTCGTTAGTTAACTAACCTAACGGGTAATGACGGGACCCAGTGGCGAATGCAGATGGCATATACGTACGTCATTATTTTCGTTCTTTATTGGTGTGATCAATTGATGGGACTGCATTGATTCGGATCAATGCAAGTTAAAAACAAACCTATTCTGATGTTGTTGGAACATTTTTCAAAAAGCTGTTATTGCAAGGACGTTCGCTTTTGTTTTGCACAGTGGTATTCAGTTGGAATATCCTGCTCCTCAGTCGACGAGGCAAGGGCCGAGATCCGTTCACCGAGAGTGACCCCTTGGACAGAAGTTTGCGTCAGGGCTGTCACGCCCCGCTTCCCAGAGTACGCAAGATTGGGCACGTGACATAGCCAACCATGCTACCTGTGGGTAGGAAGTATCCATCCACAGTCACATTACGGCTGTAGAGATATCAAGAACAAGATAAAACTATCTAAAACATGTCCATAATCCAGAATAATAAGAGTCAATGATAAATAAATGCGGAAGCAAATGATCCAATACAATAACAGAAAAGTATGTCCCATAATGCGGGCTCACATCTGGAAATAAAACTAACCACTACAGAACTCACAACTCAGCCTGCTGGCTGAAGTACTCCTGCTCGGACAGCGACAGAGGTAAAGAATCTGGGCCATGCAAAACCCAGACGTCCGCGCGTCATGTCATCAAGTAATATAATGTGAACAGTGTAACAGGCAATGCAAAATAAACATGAATAAAAATGAGAGTAGCAAATAATGTGAATCGAGCAGTGCAGGGTAGTGTGCAGTGGGTGACTAAACTGTTCTGTCAGGTTTTCTATTCTAAAGTCTTTGAAATCAATTGAGTAATCCTCCATGTAACTCAAAGATATGTCCCGTTACCCCCCGGGACCACGGATCAGGAATATGTGAACCAATAGTGGTTCTGTCCCGTTACCCCCCGGGACCACGGATCAGGAAAATGTAAGAGTCACGAATGGCTCTGTCCCGTTACCCCCCGGGACCACGTATCAAGTAATACCCTTTTAAGTTACACTTTAGTTTACACTTTTGATTTTCCCATACCCCCAAGCAATGTATGTCGAGTCAGGTATTCAGTAATCAAGAACTAATGCCAACACAGGATCAGGTAACAGCAGGTTTGTCTGGATAGACAATAGGAACGGTCCATGAGGACTACATGTCAGGTTTGTTGGCATTAGACACGAGATCAGGTAACAGGTCAGGTCATGGTATATCAGGTCAAGTCAACAGTATACGGTACCATGTCAGGTGGATCAATATATATATATATATATATAGCCATGTCAGGTCAAGATATAAACAATATCGTGAGTGTGCTCCCAATCAGATGTATAGTCGAACAGGGTATTAACAACAGGAAATAAGCAATGAGTTAAACAATAATAAGCAGTTTCATTCAATCACAAGAGTGCAGTAATACAGTGCAGCCGTTTAATTATATTAACGGGTTTGAGCACCCTTAGCGGTGCAATAGTTTAGGTATCGATGCAATACAGTTATATTAAGCCTTTGAATACGAATATCCGAAGGTGATAGAACCACATGGGTAAGTGCTACCATCTATTAAACAGTAAAATGTGATTAAACAGGTAAACTTGGTTATTAGGTTTAAATTGGCAAACTGTAAATTCTATGTTAACTGTAAAAATGATATAATGCCATATTGCAACCAAAATGGGAAAACGACTATACCAAGTTAAGTTTTACAGGTTTAGTGTGTCAAAACATATATAAATTTATTGTATAGCATGTAGCAAGGGATACTTGCCTCGACGGGTCGCGAATCGGGAAAACGGAACGTTAACCGTCGGCGGGGAAAACTCGCGACGGGCGCACGGTTCACGGAATGAACCCAAACGACGAACGGTGAAGCCACACGGGTCGGGGTACCACGCTGGAACATCGGGACGCGTCGCCGGCACGGCCGGATTCCTGTGAACTACAGATAACAGCATTCAAGAATGGAGAAAATGAGGAATGAAGAAGGAGGAAGAAGAATGAGAAGAAAGAAGAAGAAGAAGGCTTACCATGCTAATGCTCTGCGTTTGCAGAGGGGGTGGTGATGTCGACGGCAAGGAATCGGAGCTCCGGCGAAGAGGTTTGTTTGAAGGAGTTTTGGGGTCGGCTCGGGTAGGAAGTGTTGGTGTCGAGATCTGCAGTGGTGTCGGGGAAGAAGCATGAGAGGGATGAGAGGATGACAGCGACGAGGTAAGGTCGACGAGGTGGTGGGTGATCGGCGGTGAGGGTGTAGGTTGAGGTCGAGGTCGATGGGTTGTCGAGGGTGGCAGGGATCTCGTCGGGGAAAGAAGTAGAGGGAGAGGAGGTGGTTATGAGAGCGATGAGACGAGGGTGAGGTCGGGTGGTGGCGACGGCGAGTCGCCGGTGATGAGGGTTCATGGGTTGCTCGGGGTTGCAGGTGGCCACGGTGATGGTGTAGGGTGCACGAGAACGTGGGGAAAGGAGGAAGGAGGTGGGTGTGGCTGCGACGAGGGCGAGGAGGCGAGGAGGCCGGTGATGGTGGTGTTGGCGTTGGGGCTGCGGCGGCGAGGGAGACGGTGGCGGTAGGGTTGGGTTTCTGCGTTCTCGTGAAAAAGGAAAATGAAGAAGAAAAGATTTACGTGGGGAAGAGAGAGATATAGGGGGGAGAGAAAGAGAGAGAGATGAGGGAGAGAGAGAGAGAGGGATTCAGGAGAGAGAGAGAGAAGAGAGAGAGAGAAGAGAGAGAGAGAGATAGAGAGGGATACTAGAGAGACGGTATGAGAGAGAGAGAAAAGTGTGAGGCGTGGGGCCCACGGGGGATAAAGGAAAGAATGTGATTGGTTGAAGGATTAAATTAGGTGTTAGGAAAATTTAAAGAAAGGATTTAAACGATAAAATATTAGATTTTAAGTAACAGTAATATATATAAGGTTAAGGAAATATGCGACGGTTAAAATATTAAAATTTGGGATTTTGGCGCAAAGTAAAACATTTCCAAATCGCGCCCGGGTTGGGTCCAAAAAATTGAAATTGAAATAATAGGATTTTAAGCGGGATCCAAAAGTGAAAATGAAGTGTTTTATGATTAAAAAGCATACCCCCAAAACGGACGCACGTACGTGCACGTAGCCATCCAAACTCGCATGTTTTACTGAACGGGACAAGAACACGATGTACGGACGCTACAACAGGGTTAGGGGTGTCAAGTAGGCCAAGATGAATATTTTCAATTTTATTTTAGATGCCAAAATTTGTTATATGTAGAAATGACTTTGCCGGGTAAATTTTACCGTAAGCAACAAACAAGCATGTTAAATGAAATGAGTACCACATTATGCTCAAACAGTAACTAAAAATAGTAGCATTGGGCTCGGGTGTTACATTATATCCAACTACAAAAAGAATTTCGTCCTCGAAATTCCAAGAATACAAAGATAGATAACTACAAGAAAATGTGAGGAAACTTCTGCCGGATTTCATCTTCTCGTTCCCAAGTGGACTCTCCATGCGAGCGATTACCCCAAGAAACAAGCACAAGGGGGTTAACCTTGTTCTTAAGAACCATTTCCCTTCGATCCACAATTTCAATCGGTCGCTCCTCAAAAGTCAAATCTTCTCGCACTGTTAGCTCCGAATGATCCAAAACGTGTGTTTCATCTCGAACATACTTACGGAGTTGAGATACGTGAAACACATCGTGCACATTTTCCAAGGACTGCGGTAACGCCAAACGATACGCTATCTCACCAACACGCTCCACGATCTCAAGGGTCCAACGAATCGAGGACTAAGCTTTCCTCGACTTCCAAAACGAATCACCCCTCTAGTCGGTGATATCTTCAAGAATACCAAATCACCCACGGTGAACTCTAGAGGTCTTCTTGACGTATCTGCCCAACTCTTCTGTCGGTCCTGTGCTGCCTTCATATGATTTCTGATAGGGTTAACCTTCTCAACTGTCTGCACAACCAAATCTGGTTCCAATAATCTTCGTTCACCGACATCGTCCCAACAAACAGGTGAACGGCATTTACGACCATACAAAGCTTCAAATGGAGCCATCTGAATAGTTGCCTGAAAAATGTTGTTGTAAGACAGCTCCACCAAAAGTAGATGATCCTCCCAAGACTCCTTGAAGTCCAACATGCATGCTCTCAACATATCCTCAAGAGTTTGGATCGTTCTCTCCGACTGACCATCAGTTTGAGGATGATAAGCTGTGCTAAACTTCAATCAAGTCCCCAAACTTTCCTGTAAACTCCTCCAGAAGTGTGATAAGAACCGAGTGTCCCGATCGGACACAATGCTCACCGGTACACCATGCAATCTTACAATCTCCTGCATGTACCGCTCTGCCAAAGTCTCTGTTGATTGACCAACCCGAAAAGGAATAAAGTGAGCTGCCTTGGTCAATCGGTCAACAATTACCCATATTGCCTTGTTGCCTTTTGGACTCCGCGGTAAAGCCGTCACGAAATCCATGGTTATATGTTTCCCACTTCTATTGAGGAATCGGAAGGGGTTGCAATAAACCAGCAACCCTTTGATGTTCAGCCTTAACTTGCTGACACACCAAGCACTTAGCCACAAAGTGAGCAATCTCCCGTTTCATGCCTTCCCACCAGAAATGCTGTCGAATATCTTGGTACATCTTTGTGCCTCCTGGATGTACAGAATAAGCTGAACTGTGTGCCTTCTTCATAAGCTCTTCACGAACAGCACCCTTTGGCACACACAAACTGCTACCATACCTCAACGAACCATCTTCGTGGATCAATAAATCTGTTCGTAGCCCGGCTTCAACCTGCTCTCGAAACTTTTGCAGTCTAGGATCCTGCGATTGAGCTGCTTTAATATTCTCGATCAAAGACGAATGTACTTGCAGCTGCAACAACTGTCCCGTAGAACGCGGTAGCACAACCTCCAAGTCAAATCTTCGAAAATCTGCGACGATCTCCTTCTGCGTGGTTAACACCTGAATTACTGGTAACCGACTAAGCGCATCCGGCACAACATTAACCTTCCCCGGATGGTACTTAAGATCAAGATCGTAGTCAGCCATCAGCTCCAACCATCTACGCTGCCTCATGTCAAGCTCCTTCTGTGTGAACACATACTTCAAGCTCTTATAATCTGTAAAAACTTCGACTCTTTCGCCCAAAAGGTAGTGTCTCCAAATCTTCAAAGCGAAAATCACAGCCGCAAGCTCCAAGTCATGAGTTGGATAATTCTTCTCATGGGTCTTCAACTGTCTCGATGCGTATGCTACAACCTTCCCATGCTGCATCAAAATACATCCCAATCCTTTCCGAGATGCGTCGCTGTGAATCACCAATCCTCCGGAATTGTCTGGCACGGTCAGAATAGGGGCGGTTATCAACTTCTGCTTCAACGTCTCGAAAGCTAACGCACACTTATCCGCCCATACAAAAGGTACCTCCTTGCGCGTAAGCTTGGTCAACGGCTCTGCCAGACGAGCAAAGTTCTTCACAAATCTCCTGTAGTATCCGGCTAATCCAAGAAAACTTCTTATCTCAGCAACATTCTTTGGAATAGGCCAATCTCGAACTGCTGCAATCTTTTCTGGATCGACGGCAATGCCATCGCCAGACACAACATGCCCCAAAAACCTTACTTCCTCCAGCCAAAACTCGCACTTACTTATCTTTGCATACAATTTCTCATGTCTCAACGTCTGCAGTGCGATCTTCAAATGCTCAGCATGCTCTTCAAAACTCTTTGAGTAAACCAGAATATCGTCAATGAATGCCACAATGAACTGATCCAAGAACGGTGAAAAGATTCGGTTCATCAAGTCCATGAATACTGCCGGCGCATTCGTTACTCTGAAGGGCATCACTAAGTACTCGTAATGTCCATACCGAGTTCGGAACACCGTCTTGCAAATATCTTCTATTTTCACTCGGACCTGATGATATCCAGATCGTAAATCCAACTTCGAGAATACCCTCGCGCCACTAAGCTGCTCAAAAAGTTCTCCAATGCGAGGGATCGGGTACTTGTTCTTGATAGCCACCCGGTTTAATTCTCGATAGTCGATGCACATCCTTCTTGTGCCATCCTTCTTCTTTACTAGAAGAACTGGAGCTCCCCAAGGCGAGTTACTGCTTCGAATCCAACCATTTTTCAAGCAATTCAGCAACCTGTTTCTTTACTTCTCCCAACTCTACTGGCGCCATTGGATAATACGCTTTAGATACTGGCGCTGCACCAGAAATAAGATCAATTGCGAACTCCACGTCTCTCCTCGGCGGTAAACCCGATATATCTTCAAACACGTCCATAGAATCACGAACAACAACCGGCTCTTTACTTTCATCACTTCCATTGATGCAAGAATATTGTTTGTCGGCCTAGCCCTAAACTCGACCGGCCCGACCAAACTGCTTCCTTAACGCAACTGCTGTCTGCTGGAAACTCCCCTTCATCCCAGATAAACTCTGCTGCTCTCGGTTGCCGCAAGTACTTGTGAGAAAGTGGTCAAACCCAGGGAGGCAATCTGCCTCTGGATGTCCACGTCCAAGCTGCGCATGAACCTCCGTGCCCTGTCTGCATCGTTGGCAACTAAAGGTCCAGCGAAACTACTGAGTCTCGTCCATTCTGCTACATGCACATCTACGGGTGCTCCCTTCTGCTTTAGTCCAATGAACTTCTCTTCCATTTCCTCCCGTGCAGTCCGCGGGAAGAACTTCTCCAGGAAACTCTTAGAAAAAATCCGCCCACTTGATCGGCTTGGGCAAGCGGGTCTCCTCAACAAGCCACCATTCTCGGGCGTAGTCCACTAGCTGAATGCGTACCACAACAACTTTTTTGTCATCTGGAATCTATGCCGCAAAAAGCAAGTTCTCTGTGTCAACTAGCCACTGCTCCACTGGCAACGGCTCCTTTAAACCAGTAAATGTAGACGGACCCAACCACCTGAAATCTGCTACGGTCCCTGCTCGGTCAACTGGTCTCGCTCCAACATTGTTTAAAGACTGCTGAACGATCTGCAAACCTTCCCGAAACGAGTCCGCTTGCTGCTGGATCAGCTCGGTCTGTTTCTTTGATTCTCCAGCATTCCTCTTATCACTCCAAGCATGGCGGCTTCGTCCACACGCCTCTGGTATGTCTTCAATTTCTTACCGGCCATAATCCTGAACTCAAAATACCCAACATTAGCATGATGATAGATTTTAAATATAGATCAAGGCTAGAACTCCAAGATACTTAAATAGAGTGCCGCATTGTAACTATGCCGCGGTATCATAGCCACAATTACATAACTCCACCCAAGTCGCCTAAGTCCTAGAGATAATAAGGAATCAGGTTTTCGAGTTGATATGCAAAGGAAGTTTGCACATCGTAAAAGATATAATCAGGAAGAATGTGATTCAAGAATGGTAAAACGGCAAAGTGGCAGGACATGTTTCCTAAACACGGGTATTCTGATTTGTGTATTGGGTATAATACCCAACTACAAAAGAATCAACCCAACTAACCTGGCTCTCTGATACCAAAAGAACCATGTCACGCCCCGCTTCCCAGAGTACACAAGATTGGGCATGTGACTTAGCCAACCATGCTACCTGTGGGTAGGAAGTATCCATCCACAGTCACATTACGGCTGTAGAGATATCAAGAACAAGATAAAACTATCTAAAACATGTCCATAATCCAGAATAACAAGAGTCAATGATAAATAAATGCGGAAGCAAATGATCCAATACAATAACAGAAAAGTATGTCCCATAATGCGGGCTCACATCTGGAAATAAAATGCAGGAAATAAAACTAACCACTACAAAACTCACAACTCAGCCTGCTGGCTGAAGTACTCCTGCTCGGACAGCGACAGAGGTAAAGAATCTGGGCCATGCAAAACCCAGACGTCAGCGCGTCATGTCATCAAGTAATATAATGTGAACAGTGTAACAGGCAATGCAAAATAAACATGAATAAAAATGAGAGTAGCAAATAATGTGAATCGAGCAGTGCAGGGTAGTGTGCAGTGGGTGACTAAACTGTTCTGTCAGGTTTTCTATTCTAAAGTCTTTGAAATCAATTGAGTAATCCTCCATGTAACTCAAAGGATATGTCCCGTTACCCCCCGGGACCACGGATCAGGAATATGTGAACCAATAGTGGTTCTGTCCCGTTACCCCCCGGGTCCACGGATCAGGAAAATGTAAGAGTCGCGAATGGCTCTGTCCCGTTACCCCCCGGGGACCACGGATCAAGTAATACCCTTTTAAGTTACACTTTAGTTTACACTTTTGATTTTCCCATACCCCCAAGCTATGTATGTCGAGTCAGGTATTCAGTAATCAAGAACTAATGCCAACACAGGATCAGGTAACAGCAGGTTTGTCTAGATAGACAATAGGAACGGTCCATGAGGACTACATGTCAGGTTTATTGGCATTAGACACGAGATCAGGTAACAGGTCGGGTCATGGTATATCAGGTCAAGTCAACAGTATACGGTACCATGTCAGGTGTATCAATATATATATATATAGCCATGTCAGGTCAAGATATAAACAATATCGTGAGTGCTCCCAATCAGATGTATAGTCGAATAGGATATTAACAACAGGAAATAAGCAATGAGTTAAACAATAATAAGCAGTTTCATTCAATCACAAGAGTGCAGTAATACAGTGCAGCCGTTTAATTATATTAACGGGTTTGAGCACCCTTAGCGGTGCAATAGTTTAGGTATCGATGCAATACAGTTATATCAAGCCTTTGAATACGAATGTCCGAAGGTGATAGAACTACATGGGTAAGTGCTACCATCTATTAAACAGTAAAATGTGATTAAACAGGTAAACTTGGTTATTAGGTTTAAATTGGCAAACTGTAAATTCTATGTTAACTGTAAAAATGATATAATGCCATATTGCAACCAAAATGGGAAAACGACTATACCAAGTTAAGTTTTACAGGTTTAGTGTGTCAAAACATATATAAATTTATTGTATAGCATGTAGCAAGGGATACTTGCCTCGACGGGTCGCGAATCGGGAAAACGGAACGTTAACCGTCGGCGGGGAAAGCTCGCGACGGGCGCACGGTTCACGGAATGAACCCAAACGACGAACGGTGAAGCCACACGGGTCGGGGTACCACGCTGGAACGTCGGGACGCGTCGCCGGCATGGCCGGATTCCGGTGAACTACAGATAACAGCATTCAAGAATGGAGAAAATGAGGAATGAAGAAGGGGGAAGAAGAATGAGAAGAAAGAAGAAGAAGAAGGCTTACCGTGCTAATGCTCTGCGTTTGCAGAGGGGGTGGTGATGTCGACGGCAAGGAATCGGAGCTCCGGCGAAGAGGTTTGTTTGAAGGAGTTTTGGGGTCGGCTCGGGTAGGAAGTGTTGGTGTCGAGATCTGCAGTGGTGTCGGGGAAGAAGCATGAGAGGGATGAGAGGATGACAGCGACGAGGTAAGGTCGACGAGGTGGTGGGTGATCGGCGGTGAGGGTGTAGGTTGAGGTCGAGGTCGATGGGTTGTCGAGGGTGGCAGGGATCTCGTCGGGGAAAGAAGTAGAGGGAGAGGAGGTGGTTATGAGAGCGATGAGACGAGGGTGAGGTCGGGTGGTGGCGACGGCGAGTCGCCGGTGATGAGGGTTCATGGGTTGCTCGGGGTTGCAGGTGGCCACGGTGATGGTGTAGGGTGCACGAGAACGTGGGGAAAGGAGGAAGGAAGTGGGTGTGGCTGCGATGAGGGCGATGAGGCGAGGAGGCCGGTGATGGTGGTGTTGGCGTTGGGGCTGCGGCGGTGAGGGAGACGGCGGCGGTAGGGTTGGGTTTCTGCGTTCTCGTGAAAAAGGAAAATGAAGAAGAAAAGATTTACGTGGGGAAAAGAGAGATATAGGGGAGAGAGAGAGAGAGAGATGAGGGAGGGAGAGAGAGAGAGGGATTCAGGAGAGAGAGAGAGAGAGATAGATAAAGAGGGATACGAGAGAGAGAAAAGTGTAAGGTGTGGGGCCCACGAGGGATAAAGGAAAGAATGTGATTGGTTGATGGATTAAATTAGGTGTTAGGAAAATTTAAAGAAAGGATTTAAACGATAAAATATTAGATTTTAAGTAACAGTAATATATATAAGGTTAAGGAAATATGCGACGGTTAAAATATTAAAATTTAGGATTTTGGCGCAAAGTAAAACATTTCCAAATCGCGCCCGGGTTGGGTCCAAAAAATTGAAATTGAAATAATAGGATTTTAAGCGGGATCCAAAAGTGAAAATGAAGTGTTTTATGATTAAAATGCATACCCCCAAAACGGACACACGTACGTGCACGTAGCCATCCAAACTCGCCCGTTTTACTGAACGGGACAAGAACACGATGTACGGACGCTACAACAGGGTTAGGGGTGTCAAGTAGGCCAAGATAAATATTTTCAATTTTATTTTAGATGCCAAAATTTGTTATATGTAGAAATGACTTTTTCCGGGTAAATTTTACAGTAAGCAACAAACAAGCAAGTTAAATGAAATGAGTACCACATTATGCTCAAACAGTAACTGAAAAGAGTACCATTGGGCTCGGGTGTTACAAGGGCAATAAGTTCACTATAGTCGTTTACTTTTGCTTTGCATCGTGGTATACAGTTGGAATATCCTGCACCTCATTCTACGGGGAAAGGGCCGAGATCCCTTCACCGGGAGTGACCTCTTTAGCAAAGGTTTTCGCCACTATATTTTTATAAAGCTATCCAGTTCCTTCAACGATATCAAGTTCATTACGTTAAAGGTTTTTCGCCAGAAACTATTCGTAGCCCTCCGTCATTTCAGAAAGGTAGCACCTAGTATTCATGCTATGTATGTTGGCCTTCGTCAAGGCATAGTGTATGGTAGCTATTTGTTACTTTTCTGCAGTATAGATAGATGCGTTGGTTTGAGACAGTCGTACTACTATTTTGGCATTCGTCAAGGGTATGTACGGGTGGGTTCAAATTAACCTGGATAATGATGGGTAGAACTTGATATGTGACTTATGATATGTTGGCCTTCGTCAAGGTCATAAGAGCATGGGGCAAAAATCACATCGGGAATTTCTAAAGAAACTGAAACTTGCCAGATATGCGCATACCTTCTGGAGTGTGATAACGTGAGCGGATTCCGTCACGTTATCATGCGATGATAGTTGGATCCCGATTCCCACTGATGAGTTGGTTTACTCCTTGGGTGATCCCGACTAATTCTTCTTTCAGGTTTGGAGGAGAATTTGACGTTACAGTGGGAGGTTTCCTGATTAGATAAATTGGTAACCATTCTGATCTAGGTTAGAGTGCACGCTGAGTGTTTCTTTTCTCTCTCTCTTTGGCAGCGACCGTTGACCCGACCCTAGACTATGTCTCAGAGACCAAAATTAACCGAACCTTCTTAAACACTGGCTTTTGGATTGTCAGAGTTGCAAACCTCATTGCCACTCCTACTTTTACCCTTTTCTCCAGGACACCCCGTATTACTACGAACTTCCACTTCCATTGGACAAAACCATCTTATGGTTATATACGAACTCGAAGGAATTTATTCGAGGATGGTTTCCGGTTCTGGAGAAAACGAATAGGACTATTCAGTTGTCTTTTCCTTTTTACCTTCTCTCAAATTGCGAGTACTCCTTGGTTTAGGAGATAGTACACCTATTATGCAAATTGGATAGTCTTCTTCCAAACCATAGGCAGGTGTCGAATGGTAGGGAATGAAGAAAACCAATTAGCCTAAATGGTGTATAGAAGGTATTATGTAAAGACAAAGAAAGGGATCAGAAGGAGGGCAAAGTAAATTGCGACTGCTATTCACGACCAAACCAAGTATTTCATTACCACTCCCACTTCACCTTTGTATTTCTCCGGGACACTCCGTATCACTACGAAGATCCACAGTTTATTGGATACTCCATCGTATGGTTATATACGAACTCGAAAGGAACTTGTTCCAGTTCAGGGATGGATTCTGGTTCAGGAGAAATAGGAATAAGGTTTATTCAGGTGTCTTTTATCTTCACCTTCTCTCGCGTTGTGAGTGCCCGTAGGATTGGGACAGTACACCCATTACGCTTATTGGATAGTCTTCTTCCAAACCATAGGCTGGTGCCGAACGGTAGGGAAGGAAGAAAACCATTTGGCCTAAAGGAGTGTACAGAAGGTAATGACTAAAGACATATAAAGGGATTTAGAGAGATGGCAAAGAAATATACGGTTACAGTTGTGAATCTGGATGATGGAATAGGCATTACTAGGAATACCAGGATACCCCATCGAAACATTTCAATGTTTCAGTTTCACTGTGTAATGTTAAAGGAAAACTGATTTCCCAATTAGACACTTGCTCCAGGGTATGTATTTACCAGGTTTGATTCTCACATCTGTATGGTTTTACAGATGATAAGTGGGAGTAAGTTATTGGGAATTAGGTGATTACCCTCATTATATCGGGATTCGTTGTAATTGGTGATATTTGAGGAAATCGCCTGGGTTGTTTGCCGGACGGCGAATATTTGGTTTTGAATATCCGTTGTAATGCACCAATTTCAAATTGATACATCTGTACGTCTATTTTTTATAGAGTGATATATACCTTTTTGAAATTATGTCGATGACATTTACCTTATCAGTGGGTGGTTAGATAAGGAGTATTAAACAGCGGTGTAATTCTTCTTAACCATAAGTACAGTTTTCAACTTACGACACACAAGGAATGAGTTATTAGACTCAAGGGACTTATACAGAGGATTGTATATTGTCCAGTGTCCATTAGGACAGAGGGGTTGGTCCTCGTACTATATTCGATTTACTTATGACTTCTCTAGTTTTTAGACAAGTGTTTCGTAGAAACGCAAGGTCCGAATTTTGAGAAGTTATAGGTATATGAATAAAGTAGAGAACCAGGTGTTGCAAGTATCGGGATTCTTCAAGGTGATCGAAGATGTAAATACTTGTGTAGGGTATTCAGTTGATAGTAATAATTAAGAGAACTTGCTTCTCTTTCAGGTTACTCATAATTGGAAGAACTCCTAAGTTGAGTAACGCTGATCGGCCTCTCTCCATTTAGTTGACATGCACTGGGGACAGCTGCATGATTTGAATCTGTTTCAATTAAATCAGTGCCTCTGCTTCTATATTGGATATAGAACAGTTCGTATCTTAACGATGTTAAGGTACGGGGAGTTGTCCGGCTTATGCCTAAAACCAGACTCTGGATAACTCAAGGCATGTTTCTGTAATGGCTGTTTGTGGGTTGACCCAGGCTATGACAAGGGTTGACTTTCTACCATCTGGAAGATCAATAGTGATATTGTTCTTGACTCGCCACAGTTTTAAAAGAAATGGATTTTTCAGAAAACATTAGTGGGAGTAGTAGAACTGGAAGTGATTCCAGAACCGCAAACGATTACTGAAAATTTGATAAGAACCTAAAAATTCAATCTGGTTTGACATTCCATTGGCCACTCCGCAGATGTGGTGGGTAACCTCAGGCACCCGAGAGGTACTTCGGTAGACTCAAGGACGGTGATAGGGAGGTTCTTTTTTACCCAGACTTTCCATTGCTGTTATTCCAGTCTGTGAGACCCGGCAGGAGGATGAGTATAGCGTCGTTCTAAACTGGCTTTAGAAGTGTACGTCTATATGACTCTGCCAGAGGGTTGTCGTGGTCAGTGGGAGCAGCGGAAGCATGGTGGACAAGTGGCTTATGTCTTTTTATAGACTAAAGCAGATATAGCGGAGATAGATCATCTATTTCTGATGTGAAAGTCATAGGTTTGACTTCATCAGAATAGGGGATGGATCAGTTAGGAAGGTAGTAGGGTATGATATCATGGTATTTGGATGACATACATAGAATAGGAAGTGATATTCCTATACTACGATCGGTTATTCTTTGGTCGTCACATAATGGTTTCTCCATATAGGGCTTGGATATTATATCAGACATTCTGGCTACTAGATCTATGGTTTTAGATCTAGATTTGGGAAGTGTCCCAATCAGGGTACTTAGACAGCATTCTAAAGGTGTTTTAGAATAGACGACTCCTGGCACGGTAGTGTACCTGCAGGTGATGGAGTCACCCTCTCTAAAGGTGTCTTATAGACTAAAGGGGAGAGGGATGTGCATGATTGGCAGATCACTTGCTTAGGCAATTGAGTCATTCATGAGATGTCAAGTACCACACCAGAAGTTGTTTTTGCAGTAGATGCAATAAGTTGATATTAATCCAATACTGGAGAAACGATCGGAAGCAATGTAACACCCGAGCCCAATACTACTATTTTCTGTTATTGGTTGAGCATTAGATATTACTCATTTCATTTATCTTGCTGGTTTGGGTCTTACTGTAAAAATTTTATCTGGCTAAGTCATTTCTGCATATAACAAATTTTAGCACCTAAAATAAAATTAAAATATCTATCTTGGCCTACTCGTCACCCTAGCCGCGTGGTAGCGTCCGTGCGTCGAGTTCTCATCCCGTTCGGTGAAACGGGCGAGTTTGGACGACTACGCGCGTATACAGGTGTCAGACTTGGGGGCATACTTTTTAACCATAAAACATTTCATTTTTAAATTTGGAACCCGCTTAAAATCCTATTATTTGAATTTCAAATTTTTGGACCCAACCCGGGCGCGATTTGGAAATGTTTCATTTAGCGCCAAAATCCCAAATTAATAAAATATTCGAAACCTTATAATATTCGTATTATAATCTTACTGTTAGGTTTTAAATTCTTAAATCCTTAATATTAAATCTTTTTTTAACCATTTAAATCTCTCTGGCCAATCACGGGGCTCTTAACCCCCGTGGGCCCCTCCAATCTCTCTCTTTCTCTTCCCCCTCTCTAACGTATCTCTCTCACTCTCTCTCTCTCTCTATCTTTCTATATCTCTCTCTCTCTAACTCTCTCTCTCTCTCCTATATATATATTACCTTTCTCCTTCCCCTCATATATTTTTCCAGCCACGAGAAAACTGAAACCATCGCGACCTAGCCTTAGCCACCGTGCCCGTTGCCGCCGCAGCCCAACGCCGACGCCACCACCACCATCACCCTCGCCTCTTCGCCCTCGTCGCAGCCACTGCACCTCCTTCACCTCGTGTGCTCGGCGCCGCAACAGAGACCCCGCAGCAACCCCCGTGCCTTCTCTGTTTGGCCGGAGACATCGTCGGCGACCCTCGTCGTCGTCACCTGCGCCACCGTTGGCACCTCCTCTTCACCTGCGCGACCCGACCAGCCCCTCTCCATCTCCACTTTCTTCCCCATTTCCATACCCGCAGCCCTAGCCGTCGCCTGCAACCTCCTCGCCGGCGCCCCACCGCCGTCGACCCCATCGCTGGCACGCCCTCTGCAACCCCTGTAAGCCTTTTCCTCCTTCTTTTTCTCTGGTTCCTTTGCATTCTTGTTTGCACAACTTGATATTTCACTGTTCGCTTTTTCGTCAGAATCCGGCGATGCCGGTGACGTGTCCCGACGTTCCAGCGAGGTACCCCGGTCCGCGTGGTCCCATTGTTCGTTGTTTGGGCTCAATCCGTGAACCGTGCGTCCGTCGCGTGTTTCCCCGCCGACGTTACGTTCCGTTTTTCCCGGTTCGCGACCCGTCGAGGCAAGTATCACTTGCTACATGCTATACTATACAATTATATATGTTTGACTCATTAAACCTGCAAAACTTAACTCGGTATAGTTATTTTCTCATTTGGTTGCAATATGACATATATCATTTTACAGTTAACATAGAAATTACAGTTTGCCACTTTTAACCTAAGAACCAAGTTTACCTGTTAATCACATTTTACCGTTTAATAGATTGTAGCACTTTCCCATGTAGTTCGATTACATTCGGATATTCGTATTCAAAGGCTTGATTTAACTGTATTGCATCATCATTTAAACTGTTGCACCGCTAAGGGTGCTCAAAACCTGTTAATATAATAAAACGGCTGCACTATATTAATGCACTATTGTGATTGAATGAACTGCTTATTGATGTTTAATTTATTGCTTATTTCCTGCTGTTAATCCCCTGTTCGATTATATATCTGTTGTGAGCACACCCACGATATTGTTACATCTTGACTTGACTTTGTTACACATGATATATATTGATACACCTGACATGGTACCGTTTACTGTTGACTTGACCTGATGTACCATGACCTGACCTGTTACCTGATCTCGTGCCTAATGCCAACAAACCCGACATGTAGTCCTCATGGACCATTCCTGTTGTCTATCCAGACGAAACCTGCTGTTACCTGATCTTGTGTTGGCATTAGTTCTTGATTACTGAATACCTGACCTGACACATATAACTTGGGGGTATGGGGAAATCAAAAGTGTAAACTAAAGTGTAACTTAAAAGGGTATTACTTGATCCGTGGTCCCGGGGGGTAACGGGACAGAGCCATTCGTGACTCTTACATTTTCCTGATCCGTGGTCCCGAGGGGTAACGGAACAGAACCACTATTGGTTCACATATTCCTGATCCGTGGTCTCGGGGAGTAACGGGACATATCCTTTGAGTTACATGGAGGATTACTCAAATTGATTTCAAGGACTTTAGAATAGAAAACCTGATAGAACAGTTTAGTTACCCACTCCACACTACCATGCACTGCTTGTTTCATACTATTGCTTTATTCATGTTTATTTCTGCATTGCCTATTACACTGTTCATATTATATTACTGGTTGACATGACGCGCTGACGTCTGGGTTTTGCATGGCCCAGATTCTCTACCGCTGTCGCAGCCCGAGCAGGAGTACTTCAGTCAACAGGCTGAGCTGTGAGGTGTTAGTATTAGTTAGTTTTTATTTCCTGCATTTATTTCCTGATGTGAGCCCGCATTATGGGACATACTTTTCAGTTATTTGTATTGGATCATTTGCTTCCGCATTTATTTATTATTGACTCCTGTTATTCTGGTTTATGGACATGTTTTTAGAAAATTTTTATCTTGTTCTTGATATCTCTACAGCCGTAATGTGACTGTGGATGGATGCTTCCTACCCACAGGTAGCATGGTTGGCTATGTCGCGTGCCCAATCTAGCGTACTCTGGGAAGCGGGGCGTGACATGGTTCTTTTGGTATCAGAGACATAGGTTAGTTGGGTTGATTCTTTTGTAGTTGGGTATTGTACCCAATACACGAATCAGAATACCCGTGTTTAGGAAACATGTCCTACCACCTTAAACGTTTTACCATTTTTGAATCACATTCTTCCTGATTATATCGACGTGCAAACTTACTTTGCATGTCGACTCGAAACCCTGACCTCTTGTTATCCCTAGGACTTAGGCGACTTGAGTGGAGTTAAGTAATTGTGGCTATGATACCGCGGCATAGTTACAATATGGTACTCTATTTAAGTATCTTGGAGTTCTAGCCTTGATCTATATACTGAATCTATCATCATGCTAATGTTGGGTGTTTTTGATTTCAGGAATATGGCAGATAAGAATTTCAAGACGTATCAGAGGCGCGTGGACGAAGCCACCATGTTGGGAGTAATACGAGGAATGCTGGAAAATCAAAAGAGGCAGACTGAGCTGATCCAGCAGCAAGCAGATTCGTTTCAGGAAGGTTTGCAGGCCATTCGGCAGTCTGTAAACAACGCTGGAGCTAAACCAGTTGACCGGATAGGGACCGTGGCAGATTTCAGACGTTTGGGTCCGACTACATTCACTGGTTTGGAGGAGCCATTGCCAGCCGAGCAGTGGCTGGTCGACACGGAGAATTTGCTGATTGAGGCACAGATTCCAGAGGACAAAAGAGTTGATGTGGTGCGCATTCAGCTAGTGGATTACGCCCGAGAGTGGTGGCTTGTGGAAGAGACCCGCTTGCCCAAGCCGATCAGTTGGGCGGAGTTTTCTAAGAGTTTCCTGGAGAAATTCTTCCCGCGGACTGCACGGGAGAAAATGGAAGAGAAATTTATTGGGCTGAGGCAGAATGGAGCACCCGTGGATGTGCATGCAGCGGAATGGACGAGACTCAGCAGATTCGCTGGACCTTTAGTTGCCAACGATGCAGACAGGGCACGAAGGTTCATGCGCAGCTTGGATGTGGACATCCAGAGGCAAATTGTCTCCCTAGGTTTGACCACTTTCTCACAGGTTCTTACGGCAGCTCGGGAACAGCAGAGTTTATCTGGGATGAAAGGAAGCTTGCAGCAGACAGCAGTTGCGGCAAGGAAGCCCGCATTTGTACCTAACAGAGCTCATGGTCGCAGAGGTATTCCAGTGGACCGTCGAGGTGTAGCACCCATGAAGAAGCCCGTGATCGTTGATCGAAGAAAGAGTATGATTTTTGACTAATGCCATCTACCTGGGCACGTGCAGAAGGATTGTCGAAGGAAGCTGGGACTTTGTTTGGTTTGTGGAGCGGCTGATCACGCAGTTGGTGCTTGTCCGTCGAAGCTTCGTATGAGGGATGATATTCAGAAGCCTCCGCAGAAACCGTTCCAAGGGCAGAAATAGCTGACTCAAGGACCTAATCAGACTCCGCAGAAACCGTTCCAAGGGCATCAGGAGAAGTGGTTTCAGGTATTCTACTCGTTCATGGTTTTCCCGCAGTGGCATTATTTGATTCTGGTGCATCCCATTGTTTTATGTCATCCAAGTTTATAACTACACACTCGATTGCCTGTACGACCCTGTCTAGTTTCTGGGACATACACACTGGGAATGGGAAAATTGTATCTAGCAGGGAATGTAAAGACTGTACAGTTGTGGTGTGCGGACAGGAGCTTTTTGCAGATTTCTTGGTGATTGATACGGGCAGCTACTAGGTCATCTTGGGAATGGACTTTCTTGGCACTTTCCATGCTCACATTGACTGTAGGGCAAGGAAGGTAATTTTCCAGATTCCCGGACATCCTGAGTTTACCTTCACTGGAGGAAGCAGTTCTGTCGGGCCAGTCGAGTTTAGGGTTAGGCCGAAAAATGTTATTCTTGCAGCAAAGGATGTTGATAGTAATGAAGAGCCGGCGGTTGTTCGCGATTTTATGGACGTATTTGAAGATATATCGGGCTTACCGCCGAAGCGAGAGGTGGAGTTCGCGATTGACCTTATTCCTGGTGCAGCGCCAGTATCTAAAGCGTATTATCCAATGGCACCAGTAGAGTTAGAAGAAGTCAAGAAACAAGTTGCTGAATTGCCTAAGAAGGGTTGGATTCGAAGCAGCAACTCGCCTTGGGGAGCTCCAGTTCTTCTAGTAAAGAAGAAGGATGGCACGAGAAGGATGTGCATTGACTATCGAGAATTAAACCGGGTGACTATCAAGAACATGTACCCGATCCCTCGCATTGGAGAACTTTTTGAGCAACTTAGTGGCGCGAGGGTATTCTCGAAGCTGGATTTGCGATCCGGATATCATCAAGTCCGAGTGAAAGCAGAAGATATTTGCAAGACGGCATTTCGAACTCGGTATGGACATTACGAGTACTTAGTAATGCCCTTCGGAGTAACGAATGCGCCGGCAATATTCATGGATTTGATGAACCGAATCTTTTCACCGTTCTTGGACCAGTTTATTGTGGTATTCATCGACGATATTCTGGTTTACTCGAAGAGTTTTGAGGAGCATGCTGAGCATTTGAAGATCGCACTGCAGACTTTGAGACAGGAGAAATTGTATGCGAAGATGAGTAAGTGCGAATTTTGGCTGGAAGAAGTGAAGTTTCTGGGGCATGTTGTGTCGGGCGACGGAATCGCCGTCGATCCCGAAAAGATTGCAGCAGTTCGAGATTGGCCTATTCCAAGGAATGTAGCTGGGATAAGAAGTTTCCTTGGATTAGCCGGGTACTACAGGAGATTTGTGGAGAACTTCGCTCGTTTAGCAGAACCGTTGACCAAGCTTATGCGCAAGGAGGTACCTTTTGTATGGACGGATAAATGTGCGTTGGCTTTCGAGACGTTGAAGCAGGAGTTGATAACCGCCCCTATCCTGACCGTACCAGACAATTCCGGAGGACTGGTGATTCATAGCGACGCATCTGGGAAAGGATTGGGATGTGTTTTGATGCAGCATGGGAAGGTCGTAGCATACGCATCAAGACAACTGAAGACCCATGAGAAGAATTATCCAACTCATGACTTGGAGCTTGCGGCTGTGATCTTCGCTTTGAAGATTTGGAGACACTACCTTTTGGGTGAGAGAGTCGAAGTTTTTACAGATCACAAGAGTATGAAGTATGTGTTCACTCAGAAGGAGTTGAACATGAGGCAGCGTAGATGGTTGGAGCTGATGGCCGACTACGACCTTGATCTTAAGTACCATCCGGGAAAAGTTAACGTCGTGCCGGATGCGCTTAGTCGGTTACCAGCGATTCAGGTGTTAACTACGCAGAGGGAGATCATTGCAGATTTTCGAAGATTTGACTTGGAAGTTGTGCTACCGCGTTCTACGGGACAGTTGATGCAGTTGCAGGTACAGTCGTCCTTGGTTGAGAAGATTAAAGCGGCACAATCGCAGGATCCTAGACTGCAAAAGTTTCGAGAGCAGGTTGAAGCCGGACTACGAACAGATTTACTGGTCCAGGAAGATGGTTCGTTGAGGTATGGTAGCCGTTTGTGTGTGCCAAAGGGAGATGTTCGTGAAGAGCTTATGAAGGAGACACACAGTTCAGCTTACTCTGTACATCCAGGAGGTACAAAGATGTACCGAGATATTCGACAGCATTTCTGGTGGGAAGGCATGAAACGGGAGATTGCTCGCTTCGTGGCTAAGTGCTTGGTATGTCAGCAAGTCAAGGCTGAACACCAAAGGGTTGCTGGTTTGTTGCAACCACTTCCGATTCCTCAGTGGAAGTGGGAACATATAACCATGGATTTCGTGATGGCTTTACCGCGGAGTCCAAAGAGCAACAATGCAGTATGGGTGATTGTCGATCGGTTGACCAAGGCAGCTCACTTTGTTCCTTTCCGGGTTGGTCAATCAACGGAGACTTTGGCAGAATGGTACATGCAGGAGATTGTAAGACTGCATGGCGTACCGGTGAACATCGTGTCCGATCGGGACACTCGGTTCTTATCACACTTCTGGAGGAGTTTACAGGAAAGTTTGGGGACTCGATTGAAGTTTAGCACAGCTTATCATCCTCAAACCGATGGTCAGTCGGAGAGAACGATCCAAACTCGTGAAGACATGTTGAGAGCATGCATGTTGGACTTCAAGGGTTCATGGGAGGATCACCTACACTTGGTGGAGTTTTCTTACAACAATAGTTTCCAAGCAACTATCCAGATGGCTCCGTTTGAAGCTTTGTATGGTCGTAAGTGCCGTTCACCTGTTTGTTGGGATGATGTTGGTGAACGAAGATTATTGGGACCAGATTTGGTGGTACAGACAGTTGAGAAGGTTAACACAATCAGAAAGCATATGAAGGCAGCTCAAGACAGACAGAAAAGTTGGGCTGACACGTCAAGAAGACCTCTAGAGTTCGCCGTGGGTGATTTAGTATTCTTGAAAATATCACCGACTAGAGGGGTGATTCATTTTGGGAGTCGAGGAAAGCTTAGTCCTCGATTCGTTGGACCCTTCGAGATATTGGAGCGCGTTGGGGAGGTAGCGTACCGTTTGGTGTTACCACAGTCCTTGGCAGGTGTGCACGATGTGTTTCATGTATCTCAAGTACGAAGGTATGTTCGAGATGAAACACACGTCTTGGATCATTCGGAGTTAACTGTACGGGAAGACCTAACTTTTGAGGAGTGACCGGTTGAAATCATGGATTGAAGGGAAAAGGTTCTTAAGAACAAGGTTATCCCCCTTGTGCTCGTTTCTTGGGGTAATCGATTGCATGGAGAGTCCACTTGGGAACGAGAAGATGAGATCCGGCAGAAGTATCCTCACCTTTTCCTGTAGTTTTCTATCTTGTATTCTTGGAATTTCGAGGACGAAATTCTTTTTGTAGTAGGGTATAATGTAACACCCGAGCCAAATACTACTATTTTCTGTTATTGGTTGAGTATTAGATATTACTCATTTCATTTATCTTGCTGGTTTGGGTCTTACTGTAAAAATTTTATCTGGCTAAGTCATTTCTGCATATAACAAATTTTAGCACCTAAAATAAAATTAAAATATCTATCTTGGCCTACTCATCACCCCTAGCCGCGTGGTAGCGTCCGTGCGTCGAGTTCTCATCCCGTTCGGTGAAACGGGCGAGTTTGGACGACTACGCGCGTGTACAGGTGTCCGGCTTGGGGGCATGCTTTTTAACCATAAAACATTTCATTTTTAAATTTGGAACCCGCTTAAAATCCTATTATTTGAATTTCAAATTTTTGGACCCAACCCGGGCGCGATTTGGAAATGTTTCATTTAGCGCCAAAATCCCAAATTAATA
The DNA here is from genome assembly GCA_030015575.1 of Agapanthus africanus. Classification (NCBI taxonomy): domain Eukaryota; kingdom Viridiplantae; phylum Streptophyta; class Magnoliopsida; order Asparagales; family Amaryllidaceae; genus Agapanthus; species Agapanthus africanus. Next base: position 98,879,059 of record CM057346.1, on the reverse strand, counting down.
AAATATTCGAAACCTTATAATATTCGTATTATAATCTTACTGTTAGGTTTTAGATTCTTAAATCCTTAATATTAAATCTTTTTTTAACCATTTAAATCTCTCTGGCCAATCACGGGGCTCTTAACCCCCATGGGCCCCTCCAATCTCTCTCTTTCTCTTTCCCCCTCTCTAACGTATCTCTCTCTCTCTCTCTCTAACTCTCTCTCTCTCTCTCCCCTATATATATATTACCTTTCTCCTTCCCCTCATATATTTTTCCAGCCACGAGAAAACTGAAACCATCGCGACCTAGCCCTAGCCACCGTGCCCATCGCCGCCGCAGCCCCAACGCCGACGCCACCACCACCATCACCATCACCCTCGCCTCTTCGCTCTCGTCGTAGCCACTGCACCTCCTTCTCCCCGTGTGCTCGGCGCCGTAACAGAGACCCCGCAGCAACCCCCGTGCCTTCTCTGTTTGGCCGGAGACATCGTCGGCGACCCTCGTCGTCATCACCCGCGCCACCGTTGGCACCTCCTCTTCACCTGCGCGACCCGACCAGCCCCTCTCCATCTCCACTTTCTTCCCCGTTTCCATACCCGCAGCCCTAGCCGTCACCTGCAACCTCCTCGCCGGCGCCCCACCGCCGTCGACCCCATCGCTGGCACGCCCTCTGCAACCCCTGTAAGCCTTCTCCTCCTTCTTTTTCTCTGGTTCCTTTGCATTCTTGTTTGCACAACTTGATATTTCACTGTTCGCTTTTTCGTCGGAATCCGGCGATGCCGGTGACGTGTCCCGACGTTCCAGCGAGGTACCCCGGTCCGCGTGGTCCCATTATTCGTTGTTTGGGTTCAATCCGTGAACCGTGCGTCCGTCGCGTGTTTCCCCGCCGACGTTACGTTCCGTTTTTCCCGGTTCGCGACCCGTCGAGGCAAGTATCACTTGCTACATGCTATACTATACAATTATATATGTTTGACTCATTAAACCTGCAAAACTTAACTCGGTATAGTTATTTTCTCATTTGGTTGCAATATGACATATATCATTTTACAGTTAACATAGAAATTACAGTTTGCCACTTTTAACCTAAGAACCAAGTTTACCTGTTAATCACATTTTACCGTTTAATAGATTGTAGCACTTTCACATGTAGTTCGATTACATTCGGATATTCGTATTCAAAGGCTTGATTTAACTGTATTGCATCATCATTTAAACTGTTGCACCGCTAAGGGTACTCAAAACCTGTTAATATACTAAAACGGCTGCATTATATTAATGCACTATTTTGATTGAATGAACTGCTTATTGATGTTTAATTTATTGCTTATTTCCTGCTGTTAATCCCCTGTTCGATTATATATCTGTTGTGAGCACACCCACGATATTGTTACATCTTGACTTGACTTTGTTACACATGATATATATTGATACACCTGACATGATACCGTTTACTGTTGACTTGACCTGATGTACCATGACCTGACCTGTTACCTGATCTCATGCCTAATGCCAACAAACCCGACATGTAGTCCTCATGGACCATTCCTGTTGTCTATCCAGACGAAACCTGCTGTTACCTGATCCTGTGTTGGCATTAGTTCTTGATTACTGAATACCTGACCTGACACATATAACTTGGGGGTATGGGGAAATCAAAAGTGTAAACTAAAGTGTAACTTAAAAGGGTATTACTTGATCCGTGGTCCCGGGGGGTAACGGGACAGAGCCATTCGTGACTCTTACATTTTCCTGATCCGTGGTCCCGAGGGGTAACGGGACAGAACCACTATTGGTTCACATATTCCTGATCCGTGGTCTCGGGGGGTAACGGGACATATCCTTTGAGTTACATGGAGGATTACTCAAATTGATTTCAAGGACTTTAGAATAGAAAACCTGATAGAACAGTTTAGTTACCCACTCCACACTATCCTGCACTGCTTGTTTCATACTATTGCTTTATTCATGTTTATTTCTGCATTGCCTATTACACTGTTCATATTATATTACTGGTTGACATGACGCGCTGACGTCTGGGTTTTGCATGGCCCAGATTCTCTACCGCTGTCGCAGCCCGAGCAGGAGTACTTCAGTCAACAGGCTGAGCTGTGAGGTGTTAGTATTAGTTAGTTTTTATTTCCTGCATTTATTTCTTGATGTGATCCCGCATTATGGGACATACTTTTCAGTTATTTGTATTGGATCATTTGCTTCCGCATTTATTTATTATTGACTCCTGTTATTCTAGTTTATGGACATGTTTTTAGAAAAATTTTATCTTGTTCTTGATATCTCTACAGCCGTAATGTGACTGTGGATGGATGCTTCCTACCCACAGGTAGCATGGTTGGCTATGTCGCGTGCCCAATATAGCGTACTCTGGAAAGCGGGGCGTGACAAGCAGTTTTAGAACATAAGTGGATGTTCTAGGGATTTGATAACGGCAACTCCTTTAGGAGACGGTTATCATTCCAGACTTCCAAGGTGACCTGGACGACAGGGTGGCCGTCAGAGTTATAGTTTTCCCTCTAACGAGGGGCAGTATTTTGGACAGGTGATCCAAGCAGATACTGAGGGAGGCATGGCCCAGGATACTGATTAAGTTCAGTTGACGATACAGTCTAAGAAGTTTGGATTTGGAGTTCATTTATGAACTAGGTCCCATCAGACATCCAGACACATTCTAAGACAGGTATTGCTCATTTCGGGAGATGGCTTTCTCCGCGAACTTGAGGTATAGAGAGACATAGAAAGAAAAATCAAGGCAGATCCACTCACTGAGGCTGTTCCTCGAACGCAATTGTTTCGCAAACGGGTTTTGTGAGACTGACTAGTAGAGGAGTTAGATGTTCGGTATCACACGGGCTGTGAGTATGCGACATCGCAATAATTAGCCTTGAGTACAAGTGGGAGATGTTGGAAATAGTGCCCTCAGAGTCAATTATTGGATCACAGGCACGTGATTGCAATGATTGAGGGAGGACCTATTCCGGTAGGACAGTCTATCTGGTTTATCTTTATCATCGTGTACTGCTTTAGGTGACCTGACAGGTCGCTATTATACGTTGATAGAGCCCCTAGGATTCTTGCTTGACTGCCAGCAGTATGAGGGCGATCATATACGTGGGAGCTGGTAGTCTATAAGCACATCCTTAAAAGGTCCCTAGTCGTGGGAGTTTAGAGACAGGACATCGATACTCCAGAGTAGACTAGTGTATACAGTCGAGACCCCGACGAGGGGCAGTAGCCGGTCTCACAAGCCACTGGTGTCAGTTGGTTCACCTAAGATGTATACAGGTGCTCATTGGGTTATGAGTAGACCGGACAGGACTCGCCGAGAACATGCTAGTTGGTCTTATACCTGACGTCAGATAGCAGTTGCGTGGTGACATGTGTACAGGTTAGTTCATCGACCTGAGGATCGTCATTTGTCTCGTGTGAGTTCCCACTATACTTTGATTACTATCCTACCACGCTCAAAGGAGACGTGCAAACAGGTTTTAGTTGGGTACAGTCCCGAGCCACATGGAGGCAGTGAGCGGATCTTCAGGGGTTCGTCTCTTCCGGTATTGGGGGTGAGGTCGCGCTGTGTCTAGGAGAGCCATTACACAAAGCCCTCGGCCGAGGCAAGAGATTTACTGGTAGGTATTCCAGTAGTATCTCAGGGTGTTCTGGGCTACACTCAGACACGACTTGTACCGCTTTTGGGGGTCTGACTTTTACCAACCCCCTAGGCCCGCCATGCGATGCTCATAGACGAACGGACCGGACTGTACGGATATTGTCACTGACAGGCTCAGTAGGCTGTCAGGATGAGTTCGCTCATCGAAGTCCCTTTTGGTCAATACCTGGTAGCCCATTACGTATAGGCTAATACCTCTGACGTGCTAGTGGTTAAATCCACAACCAAAATATTGACGAGTGTTTTGTTAGTTATATGTATGCCCTAGAGGCCATTGCTATACATAGGATGTATATTGTAGTGGATGCTTGGACATATATAGGGAGGACTTTCTTGCTCGACATGATAGTATGCTATCTGGTCGCTCTTTACCTTAAAGTGTACACTGATTGTCTCTCTGTTACATGTTGGTAAAGCCCTTAGGATGTGTACTTGACTACCTGGACTGTGATGCGGATCATACTAGTGGGGACATGGTAGTCCATAAGTACATCCTTCAAGGTCCCTAGTCGTGGGTGTATCGAAACGGGGCATCGATATACCAGAGTAGACTAGCGTATACCTTCTCGACCCATACAGATGGGCGATGGATGATCCCATATCCATTGGTGTTTGACATCATAGATGATATACGGGTGCTCAGTGGAGACTGGGTACACTGGACGGACTCGCCGAGAACTCCCAGATGGTATTATACCTTACGTCAGATGGCAGTTCTCTGGTGACACTGGTACAGGTTAGTCTGTAGACCCGAGATCGTCATAGAGTCTTGTGTGATTCCCACTGTGCTTTGATTTCCACCTTACCACGTCCAAGAGGGCGTGCAAAACGGTGGTTTTTGGGTACAGTCCCAAATCACATGGAAGCAATGAGCGATAGGAGGGGATTCGTCTCTCCCGGTATAGGGAGTTGATGTTGCGCTGTGTTCGATTGGTTATAACTGGAAATCCCTGGCCAGGGTTGCTGAGATTTACTGGTAAGTGTTACCAGTAGTTTCTCGAACTGTTATAGACCTCATATCGATACGACTTATCGAGCTACTGGGGTCTGACGTTTTCCACCCCTAGGCGAGATATGCGACATATCAGACGACGAGACCGGCCTGTACGGTAAGTGTTACTGGTTGGATTCACAGGAGTGTGAGCGGGCTTGCTCGTTGATCTTCTGATCGCTCAATACCCGGGTGGCCGTTACGTTTAGCAGACCGCTTGCGGCTTGTGGGTGTTTGATATGATCATCACCTGCTGCCGGCGTATTGACGAGTTTTTAGAGTCCTACACAGAGGTTTTCTGTCTCAAGCGAAACGAAATAGGAGCGCATATGAGATATGTGCGGGACCGAGAATAATGCGTGTATGTGATACCATATTCTATTCTCGCGATGAATGTATCGATTGGTTGTATGCGATATAACCTAGTTATCGAATCGAGGATTGATTCGATAAGTCGATACATTGGATATTAGTCGGTCATATGCGATGTGACCGGATCGTTAAATCAAGTGTTGATTTAATGATTTAATGTATAATTATATATTTGATATATTACTTTACATTAACTAGTATTTGTTCACTTAAGATGGATTTTCTCACTTGATGTGCACATTGTATATATATGATATATGTTTGTGCACTAGTTTGTATCATGTTTGATGATACATGCAAACTTGGGTGTGTGTATGCTTTGAACCATGTTTAGGTTAATGGTTAAGGTTTTAAATTATTCACTTATTCATTTTATTTATTTTTGGGCAAGAAATAAAATGGTGGCTTCTTTTGGTTTTTAGTTAAAGCTTCTTGAAGCTTTGAAAAGCTTTGACCATTTTGTTTCTTTCCTTAACCTAACCATTCACCTAAACCCTAGTTTAGTCTCTACACTTGTTACACTAACCCATTGTTGCATTATGATAAGATCACTTGATTTATTATTATTCATCAATTGATTTTATTATGATTATCATATTGTTTCTTCTTCTTCTTCTTCTTCAAGAAGAAGAAACCTTGCTACCTTCAATGGTGCCATGAGAAAGAGAGTGAGAAATCCAAATCCAAAGTGAACCCACTTCGTATTTCTTCATCCTCTACCACTTGCCGTGTAGTAGAGTGTGTTATCTTCACAAGTTCTATGACCAAGTGAAGTTGGAGCTTGATCTTGAGTTGCCTCGACGTAGATCATCTTCGGCATCGAAGTCGACGACCTAGCCCGCCCATTTCTCCGATGAAACCGACGCTAGAGTCCGGGATCTGATGATCGCAGCGAAGGGACATCGTCACAGAGCTAAGGAAGTGGAGGACCGGATCTACAAAGGTTGTATTTCCATTCACTTAGTAGCAAAGTTGTTTGCTTGCATTTGTTTTCGCCTTACCTCTAGTAATCGATCTAGTTTAGGGTTTCTCGGCATATGGAAAATTTGAATTTGGCATGGTTGATGCCTTGTGGAACCTCTTGAGTGTGCCTAGGAACCCTACACTGGTATCAGAGCCTAGCTAGAGGTTTAGGCGATGCGTAGACGAAGTTAGAAACCCGATCGAACCCCAAAACCCTAACTTTGAGCCCTCTCTATCCTTTTTTCAAAACTGTGGATTTTTCTAGATTAAAAATATGCAGAAAAATCAGCAAGCTTTTTTAGGAGTTACTGTGCAAAACGAGTGCCTAATTCAATTAAAGCGCCGCGGAAACGCGGCACGAGCTTGGCTCGTGCGGTGGTTCCGCGGCAGTACAGTCACATTGATACTTTATTTCTGCACAGTAACTTCCTTATTAGTTTACTGAATCTTCTGGAAATTTTTAATGTATACTCAAGTGTTGAGTTTTCTGGGTTGTATTGGGGACTCGGTGTTTCGATCGAGAAGTCTAATTTCGTCTATGTGTTTTTCCGGATAATTTTAGAATATGTTAAAAAGTTCGACCGGATATAAATACCCAATTTTTCCCCTGTTGGGAAATTTCCAAGTGTTGGATCTTTCCGTAGTTTAAGAACGTTCAAAGTAGTGCAAGTAACGCGATGGACCCTCTAGAAGACAGCAAACCTTAACTCGATTATGTGACTGTCTTGAACTGCCCTTTGAACCTTAGGGTTTGGGGCAATACGGTGTGCCATATGTGAGGTGTTGGCTTGACCCTTCTACGGCTGGACCGTTGGTACTGAGGCATGAAGTGAATGTTTTTAAACTTATTTCATGTGTTGAGCTGTTTCGGGAAAACTTGGGTGTTTGATTGTTTGATCGGAAAGTCTAACACTTTCTATTTATCCGGAATGTGATACAATATTTGGAATCCACAAGTAGTTATGAGATAACTGAATGAATGTTATAAATCTAGCACTTTAGTCTCACTTGATCGGTTGCCACGGAATTTTGATGCGATCAAAAATCCGTCGCAATCACGTAGCGTACGCAAATACTCGCCAGGTAAACTTAATAGACAGCTACACCCCATTGCCCCGACCAAGTGACTGTAGGAGAACCCTATCACCGAAAGCATCCGTTCGGGTGTTCGCGGCAGCAGTGTTCCGCCTTGGTGCACTTCGTCGACGGTATCGGGGGTGCGGCCGTCTACTAAACTTTGCGACAAGCATTCGATCAGAATGTCGGGAATCTTGTTGAATTGCCCGACTTCATTTTGAAAAGAGTTTTCGATAATGAGACTGAAATGCGGGGTTTATAATTGTTAGGCATGCGATGTCTAAGGAATTCATTTGATTAGGCATGCGGTGTCTAGAGAGTTTGCGGATTCCAACTATTGTAGTTTTTCACTTTCTTTTCTGTGACCGTAAGTGTAATATGTGATATCGCCGGTTTCGTTGCTATATGTCAATGACAATTGGGATGCGCATATTTACTTACGTTGATGACATGTGATATTATGTGTTGCTGGATATGTTATATTGGATTGTCGTGTTTGAATAGCCGGGGGGGTTTATATGAGATGAGTGTTTTTCATTTTCATTCATGTAAAAACTTGTATGTAATATTCTTTTATTGGGGCACTTCCAGGTTGCGGAAGATGTCACCGTTGATGTATATTATTTACTTTTCCGTACTAGGATAGACCCAAGGTGGAGGGCACAAGTAACCGGGTTCTGGAGTCCAGAGGGAGACCAACTCGAGGAGTCGAGTCCGGGTCTCCTAACTCTAGAATTGGTAGTGTTGCTTGCCGCTCTCGTAGGGGTCTAGGGGTGTGGGTTTGGCTATTCATCGCGACCATGGAATCTGTGTTTTCTACTGGCTCGTATTGAAAACACGGACGTCCTAGTATATCCAATATTTCATATATATTTCTTCTGTTGCGATATCTGTGATGTGATCATTTGATATGTTGTGATGGATATTGTATATAGTATATATGATATATTATATGGACGTTACTTATGTTTTACACCCGCGCTAGCCCTGCCCCGCTCTGCCGTTAGTTACCTAACCTGACGGTGCACGAGGGGACATCGAGGCGAATGCGGATGGCATAAGTGTACGTCGTATTTATCTGTGATGTTTAGGTAAATTAAATGATGGGACTTCATTAATGTGATTAATGAAAGAAAAAGAAACCTAAAGATGTTGTGGAATCGAATTTTCAAAAACAGGTAGCTACAGTTCTTGCTTTGCATCGTGGTGTTCCTTGTAGAACATCCTGCACCTTATTCGATGAGGAAAGGGCCGAGATCCCTTCACCGGGAGTGACCCCTTTAGCAATAACTGGCAGATGCTACACACTCGGTTTGTCTTTTGATTGCTTCTATAATTTCTGCTTTGCACAGTGATATATATGATATATCCCGCATCTCATTCCACGAGGAAAGGGCCGACGATCCCTTCACCGGGAGTGACCCCTTTAGCAAAACTAGAAAAAGCCTAAAAAACACTCCATTTTAAAATCATTTGATTCTACAACGATATCAAGTTCATTACGCAATAGGTTTTCAGAAAAACCTGTCGTAGCCCTCCGTCATTTCAGGTAAGTCCTGCTTAGTATTCGTGCTGCATTTGTTGACCTTGTCAAGGCGCAGTGTGCGGTAGCTAACCAGTATTTATCTGCTTATGCATATGATGCAGATTGTTTTAGGGTAGTCGTACGGCCTTGTTGACCTTGTCAAGGGTCGTGCGGGTGGGTTTGATTCAATCAAGAAATGACGGGTTGAACTTGACTTACGGTCTATGGTTTGTTGACCTTGTCAAGGTCATAGATCGTTTGGGGCAAAATATTATCGGGAATTTCAAGTGTTGAAATTTGCAAAGAGATTGCATACCTTCTATGAGATAGTTGGATCCCGATACCCACTGCGAGTTAGAGTTACTCCTGGGAGAGTTTTACACTGTACAATTAGCCGATCAAGTAGGTGTCTAGAAAGGTATTAACGAGGACACGCCTCTGGGAAAACGAGGTTTACATTAATTAGGTTTGTGCGAAAGCACGGGGGACCTCCCTCAAAGTACCGACACTGGCATGGCTGAAAGATTGGCGAACTTGTAGCATGTAATTAATCCCGGCTAGTCTTTCCTTTTAGGGTTTGAAGGAAGATTTGATAAAAACAGTGGGAGCCATCCTGATTAGATAAAATAATAACCAATCTGATCTTGAAAGAGCGCACGCAGAGTGTTTTCTTCTCTCTCTCTCCTGATAGCAACCATGTTACGCCTTAATCAAGATAATAATACGGATGTATTGACCGAACCCGCTTGTTATACTGAGCTGGGGAACGTTGGTCCCGCTCCAACTTATAATTGTTATAAGACAGAGCAGGAAATAGAGGAATACCAAAATTCCTATGCCGCCCAAACAAAGAAAGTGCATATGATGCATCTCCTTCGGGTGTGTTCATTACAAAGAACTGTTTCTCTGTATCCTCTACGTCCTGGGTATTTGATACCGGATCAGGATCCCAGATATGTAATCTGTTACATAGGGCTACATAAAGGTAGAGAACTGAGAACGGGTGATAAGTTTCATGAAACAGAAAACGGTGCAAGTGTTGCAGCCAAGTCTGTTGGTCACTGTCACCCTGTATTCCAAATACATTGATTCTGAACGAATGTTATTAGATACCGAACCTGATATACAAAATCATATCAGTCTCTTTATTAGTAAAGAAATGATAAAATTTTGTATTGTTGGATAATGTTTTGAACATTTCCTATATCAAAAGTTGATCGGTTCAGGCACGTTATCTAAAACCATTGATGTTCTAAATCAAACTACAGTTCTTAGTATACGGAACACACACAAGAGGAAGAGTTCAGAAATGAACGGATCCTTCTTGAGATATTATAGACTGGGTCATATCAATGCGACCCGACTAGCTAAGTTACACATAGATGCATATTTCAATTTGTTTGAATTTACATCTTGTGAAACCTGCCAGTCATGTCACAGAGATAAGATGACCATAGCTCCGTTTATTAGAAACAGAGAAAGAGTTCGTGAACTCTTGGGATGATACATGGTGATGTATGTAGGTCCCCTGTCTATACATACCAAGACCGGTTCTTTGTACTTCATTACATTCTCTGATGATCTCTTAAGATTCAGACACCTGTTCCTGTTGAAACACAAGTCCGAACCTTTTGAGATATTCACAGAATATAAGTTAGAAGTAGAGAACCGAAACGGGTATAAGTATTATGTCTTTTGATATGATCAAGGAGGAGAATACTTGAGCACGGAATTCTTGGACTTTTCTAAAGGAGAATGAGATTCTCTCTCAGCATTACTCCTCCGTATACACCACATCACGTCGGTGTATCGGGGCAGAGCAATCACACCCTATATGATAAGGTGTGCTCTATAATGAGTACTACTGAGTTACCTATTTCCTTTTGGGAGTTATGCGCTTGAGAAGCTGCATACCTATTGAATAGGGTTCCAATCAAATCAATTGCCTACCACTTCATATGTGATATGGAAAGGGAAGAGTCTATATCTTAAGTTTGTTAAGATTTAGGGTTGTCCGGCCTATGTCTAAAAGCTAAATCCGGACAAGCTCGAGGCAAGGTCAGTTATGTAGAACTGGAAAGGTTCCAGCTATACAAACTACAGCAGATGATTTGGTAAAACTAAAGGATTCAGTAGATACCAACGAACCTCAGCCTCTCCGCCAATCTAGTAGGGTTTCTCACGCACCTGAGAGATACTTCTATTTCTCTATGACAGTGGGAGCGAGGATTGCATCATGAGATGATGACCCAACTAGTTTCGAGCTGGCCATCAGGAGTGGGACTCTATAAGAATAGCTGGATGCTAAGCGATCTGAGATGGAATCCTTATACACCAACAAAGTATGGACTTTGGTTGCTTTATCTGAAGGGTTAAATTCCCATCAGGAGCAAGTATATCTTGAGAAGATTACTTGGTGTAGATGGAAAAGTTGAGACTTTCAAAGCTAGACATGTTAAAGGTTTTCATCATCGACCAGGCGTGGATAATGATGAAACCTTTTTCAGTGGCTATGCTTAAGTCCATCCAGATCCTACTTGCCACGGCTACATACCATGACTACGATATCTGGCGGTTGGGTGTCATGACTGCTTTTCTAAAATGATGTTTTAGAAGAGGGTGTCTATAAGTACACAGCCAGAGGCCTTCGTAGACAGTGGGAGCAGCGGAAACGTGCACAAGTTGCTTTATAGGATAAAGCAGGCATCGCGGAGTTGGAACGTCTGTTTTGATGTGGTAGTCAAAGAGTTTGACTTCATCAAAATTGTAGATGAACCTTGTATATATAAAAAGGTAGTAGGGAGTATGGTGGTGATCCTCGTAGAGTACGTGGATGACATACTCTTGATAAGGAAGGAGTTTCCTATGCTATGCTCGGTCAATCTCCGCTTATCACAAGGATTATCCATATAGGATCAAAGTGATACGTCCTAAATCCTGGGTTCTGGATCTATGAGATAGATCTAATTGGATGTTAGGATACTCACTAGTTGTAGTGAGATGGTATCAATCGATCCTGGGGAGAATCACTGGAAAGTGTCCAGGGTGATAAGGACGACTGAATATCAGTCGCAGGCATTGTCTTTACCCTCAGTAAAGGGACGGTATGATGGAAGAGTTCCAAGCTAGATACCGTGGCATACTAGACGATAAAGGCTGGATACATCGCTACCAAAGATGCTACCAAAGAGGAAGTCTGGGTGTATATTAGTTCATGAAATGAACTTCGTTCCTACCATTGTAAGACAAGGGAGTTGTGGCTTATGCCTAGGAACGCCCGTCCCATCAGTGATCCAGACATATTCTGAGGCAGTGTCACCTGATCATGGAGATGGTTGATCTCCAAGGGATCGAGGTCAGGAGAGTAGACTCAGAGGACAAAACGGCGGATCCACTCACAAAGGCCTTTTCCCAGAGAGAGACTTTTATGGGATGGTTGAGTATGAGATACTACAACCACTGCTATCAGATGGCCCTAGTGCAAGTGGGAGATTGTTAGTTATATGTATGCCCTAGAGTCCATTGCTATACATAGGATGTATATTGTAGTGGATGCTTGGACATATATAGGGAGGACTTTCTTGTTCGACATGATAGTATGCTATTTGGTCGCTCTTTACCTTAACGTGTACACTGATTGTCTCTCTGTTACATGTTGGTAAAGCCCTTAGGATGTGTACTTGACTGCCTGGACTGTGATGCGGATCATACTAGTGGGGACATGGTAGTCCATAAGTACATCCTTCAAGGTCCCTAGTCGTGGGTGTATCGAGACGGGGCATCGATATACCAGAGTAGACTAGCGTATACCTTCTCGACACATACAGATGGGCGATGGATGATCCCATATCCATTGGTGTTTGACATCAGAGATGATATACGGGTGCTCAATGGAGACTGGGTATACTGGACGGACTCACCGAGAACTCCCAGATAGTATTATACCTTACGTCAGATGGCAGTTCTCTGGTGACACTGGTACAGGTTAGTCTGTAGACGCGAGATCGTCATAGAGTCTTGTGTGATTCCCACTGTGCTTTGGTTTCCACCTTACCACGTCCAAGAAGGCTCGTAAAACAGTGGTTTTTGGGTACAGTCCCGAATCACATGGAGGCAATGAGCGATAGGAGGGGATTCGTCTCTCCCGGTATAGGGAGTTAATGTTGCGCTGTGTTCGATTGGCTATAACCGGAAATCCCTGGCCAGGGTTGCTGAGATTTACTGGTAAGTGTTACCAGTAGTTTCTCGAACTGTTATAGACCTCATATCAACACGACTTATCGAGCTACTGGGGTCTGACGTTTACCACCCCTAGGCGAGATATGCGACATATCAGACGACGAGACCGGACTGTACGGTAAGTGTTACTGGTTGGATTCACAGGAGTGTGAGCGGGCTTGCTCGTTGATCTTCTGATCGCTCAATACCCGGGTGGCCGACTACGTTTAGCAGACCGCTTGCGGCTTGTGGGTGTTTGATATGATCATCACCTGCTGCCGGCGTATTGACGAGTTTTTAGAGTCCTACACAGAGGTTTCCTGGCTCAAGCGAAACGAAATAGGAGCGCATATGAGATATGTGCGGGACCGAGAATAATGCGTGTATGTGATACCGTATTCTATTCTCGCGATAAATGTATCGATTGGTTGTATGCGATATAATCTAGTTATCGAATCGAGGATTGATTCGATAAGTCGATACATTGGATATTAGTCGGTCATATGCGATGTGACCGGATTGTTAAATCAAGTGTTGATTTAATGATTTAATGTATAATTATATATTTGATATATTACTTTACATTAACTAGTATTTGTTCACTTAAGATGGATTTTCTCACTTGATGTGCACATTGTATATATATGATATATGTTTGTGCACTAGTTTGTATCATGTTTGATGATACATGCAAACTTGGGTGTGTGTATGCTTTGAACCATGTTTAGGTTAATGGTTAGGGTTTTAAATTATTCACTTATTCATTTTATTTATTTTTGGGCAAGAAATAAAATGGTGGCTTCTTTTGGTTTTTAGTTAAAGCTTCTTGAAGCTTTGAAAAGTTTTGACCATTTTGTTTCTTTCCTTAACCTAACCATTCACCTAAACCCTAGTTTAGTCTCTACACTTGTTACACTAACCCATGGTTGCATTATGATAAGATCACTTGATTTATTATTATTCATCAATTGATTTTATTATGATTATCATATTCTTTCTTCTTCTTCTTCTTCAAGAAGAAGAAACCTTGCTACCTTCAATGGTGCCATGAGAAAGAGAGTGAGAAATCCAAATCCAAAGTGAACCCACTTCCTATTTCTTCATCCTCTACCACTTGCCGTGTAGCAGAGTGTGTTATCTTCACAAGTTCTATGACCAAGTGAAGATGGAGCTTGATCTTGAGTTGCCTCGACGTAGATCATCTTCCGCATCGAAGTCGACGACCTAGCCCGCCCATTTCTCCGATGAAACCGACGCTAGAGTCCGGGATCTGATGATCGCAGCGAAGGGACATCGTCACGGAGCTAAGGAAGTGGAGGACCGGATCTACAAAGGTTGTATTCCATTCACTTAGTAGCAAAGTTGTTTGCTTGCATTTGTTTTCGCCTTACCTCTAGTAATCGATCTAGTTTAGGGTTTCTCAGCACATGGAAAATTTGAATTTGGCATGGTTGATGCCTTGTGGAACCTCTTGAGTGTGCCTAGGAACCCTACATCTTTAGAGTCCCCCACAGACCGTTTTCTCAAGTTTCGGGCGAAACGCTGTAAAGGCCGTATGGAGATATGGCAGGGTTCAATCAGATACGTGTGGTATTGCACGGATCATGATCGGACGGATAATACTAGCGGGCTTTGGTTTAAGCCGGATCCTAGTATTGTACAGTGTAGATTTTGTCTCATTGCATTTGTATTCGGTCGGAATACAAATGCGGGTATGTATATACAGTAGCGGGGTTTTCCTGTAATTTATTACAGGATCAGTTTTTGGAGTTGCCAGTTTGTTTTCCGATTTTGGCCATTTTTCTTTGTATCTTTCTTTGACCGAAAAATGGTGGAGGAGGGCTTATTTGCAATTGTGCAAATAAGTATTGTGGGAGGTGGCCTTTTGCATATTGTTGTGTCATGATGATTGCACCATCCCTTGACTTCTTGACTTCTTCATGATTGCTTGACTTTGTGATGAGATGATTGGTTGATGGAGTGTGGGTTTTAGTGGGTGATCATTTCCTTTTTCATGATAACCCTTTTCTCTCTCTTGTTTTTGGCTCACTCCTTTTTGATACACCCACTCCCTCTCTCATTCTCTCCTCTCCATTCACTTTGGCCGGCCAAGATCTTTGGAGGGCTGTCCAAAATTTGGTGTGGGGATTTTTGTTCTTTTCATGTTAGAAAAATCCCCAAGTTCATCTAGAAAAAGTTCACATATCATTCCTCCACTTATATGGCAACTTCCACAACCCCAAATGAGACATGAGCACTACACGTATTCTACAGCATATCTTGGGCACGTCAACTCGCCAACTTCGTGCCCGAGTTGCCTCGGTCCAGAGGTGGGAGCCCGTAAAAGAAGCCGGCGACGTGGTGCCCTTCCGGCGAGGAGGTGGAGACCGGACATTCCGCAGGAGATCGGGACGACGACGAGAAGACCGAAGGACACGGATCGCTCGGTATATCTCTCTACCCGTTCTTTTGTTAGCTAGGACTAGATTAATGGCCCGATCCGGGATTTTTGTGCGCGGTGGTGCCAGTTCAAAAGTTAAAGTAAATCATCGCTTCCGCATTTTGTCCTCGGGAAGACGGCCGGGGTGCCGCCGTGCACTTACATAGAGTTCCAACCAAATCGGTGCCTACCACCCCATATGAGATATGGAATGGGAAGAGACCATCACTTAAACGAGTTAAGATATGGGGTTGTCCGGCCTATATTAAAAAGCCAAATCCGGACAATCTCGAGGCAAGATCAATTCTTTGTAAGTTTGTGGGATATCCAAGCAATTCGTATGGATATCTATTCTACCACGGTGAACAACAAAAGGTGTTTGTTGCTCAACATGCTACCTTTTTAGAAAAGGAATTTCTTGTTAAAGAAATTAGTGGCGAAGAGGTAGAGCTGGAAGAGGTTCCAGCAGCACAAACTACAACTGATGATTTACTGGAACCAGAGGATTCAATAGTACCCGATGAACCCCAGCCTCTCCGCCGATCTAGTAGGGTTCCTCATCCACGTGAGAGATACTATAGTTTTCTCATGGATGGTAGGAGCGAGGATTACATTATGGAGGATGATGACCCAACTAGCTTCGAGCAGGCCATCCCGAGTGGGGACTCTGTGAAGTGGCTGGATGCAATGCGATCTGAGATGGAATCCATGTACACCAACAAAGTATGGACTTTGGAAGTTGCTCCTGAAGGGGTAAAACCCATTAGGAGCAAATAGATCTTTAAGAAGAAACTTGGTGTAGATGGAAAAGTTGAGACTTACAAAGCTAGACTTGTTACAAAGGGTTTTCGTCAACGACCAGGTGTGGATTATGACGAAACCTTTTCTCCAGTGGCTATGCTTAAGTCCATCCAGATCTTACTTGCCATTGCTGCACACCATGACTACGAAATCTGGCAAATGGATGTTAAGACCGCCTTTCTAAATGGTGATTTAGAGAAGTGCGTGTACATGACTCAGCCAGAGGGCTTCGTAGATAGTGGGAGCAGCGGAAAGGTGTGCAAGCTGCTTAAATCCATCTACGGGTTAAAGCAGGCATCACGGAGTTGGAACATCTATTTTGATGTTGTAGTCAAAAAGTTTGACTTCATCAAGAACGTAGATAAACCTTGTATATACAAGAAGCTTGCAGAGAGTAAGATCGTCTTCCTCGTATTGTACGTAGATGACATACTCTTGATAGGAAATGATGTTCCTATGCTGCACTCGGTCAAGCTCTTCTTATCACATCGATTCTCAATGAAATATCTAGGTAATGCCTCCTGCATTTTGGGAATCAAGATATATAGAGATAGATCTAAATGGATACTGGGATTGTCCTAATCCAGGTACATTGACACCATACTAAAGAAGTTTAGTATGGAAGAATCCAAGCGTGGGAACCAACCCACGATCTCTGGACTCTCTCTCTCCAAAAACATGTCTCCTAAGACTGATTTGGAGAGAGCTCGCATGCAAGAGATACCCTATGCTTCGGCAGTAAGCTCTATCATGTACGCGATGCTATGTATCAGAACCGATGTAGCATACTCACTAAGTGTAGTGAGTAGGTATCAAGCAGATCCTGGAGAGAATCACTGGACAGCTATGAAGAACATTCTCAAGTACTTGAGAAGGACTAAGGAGATGTTCTTGGTGTATGGTAACGGAGAACTCCAAGTGGAGTCCTTTACCGATTCAAGCTTCCAAAGTGATAAGGACGACTCTAGGTCGCACTCGGGATTTGTCTTTACCCTAAATGGAGGGGTGGTTTGTTGGAAGAGTTCCAAGCAAGAAACCGTGGCAGACTCGACGATGGAGGCTGAATACATCGCTGCCAACAATGCCGCCAAAGAGGCTGTCTGGATGAAAAAGTTCATCACTGAACTTGGTGTGGTTCCGTCCATTGAGCATTCAATACCTTTGTATTATGATAAAAATGGAGCTGTGGCTTTGGCCAAGGAACCCAGGTCCTATCAGAAATCCAGACATATTCTGAGGCGGTATCACCTGATTCGGGAGATAGTTGATCGCCACGAGATCGAGGTCAGGAGAGTTGACACGAAGGACAACACTGCGGATCACTCATGAAGGCCATTCTCCAGATACAATTTGAGAGACTCTTCGGGATGTTGGGTATGAGATACTACAACAGCTGGCCTTAGTGCAAGTGAGAAATTGTTAGTTGTATATATGCCCTAGAGGCCATTGTTGTACATATGATGTATATTATAGTGGATGCTTGGATATATATAGTGAGGACTTTCTTGCTCGATATGATAGTATGCTATCTGGTTTTACTTGTCTTAACATATTGACTTGTATTGGTTTACTGTCTTGCTCTCACATGTTGATAAAGCCCTTAGGATATGTACTTGACTACTGAGACTATGATGAGATCATACTAGTGGGGCCAGGATAGTCAACGAGTACATCCTATAACTGTTCCTAGTCGAGGGTGTATCGAGAAAGGGCATCGATACACCAGAGTAGACTAGCGTATACGCGTCTTGACCCATATGATAGGCGATGGATGATCCCATATCCATCGGTGTTTGACATCAAAGATGGTGTACAGGTGCTCAGTGGAGACTGGGTACACTGAACGGACTCGCCGAGAACTCCTAGATGGTATTATACCTATCGTCAGATAGCAGTTCTCCGGTGACACTGGTACAGGTTAGTCTGTAGAACCAAGATCGTCATAGAGTCTTGTGTGATTCCCACTATGCTTTGATTTCCACCTTACTACGTCCAAGAGGGCGTGCACAATGATGGCTTTTGGGTACAGTCCCGAATCACATGGAGGCAATGAGCGATAGGAGGGGTTTTGTCTCTCCCGGTATAGGGAGTTAATGTTGTGCTGTGTTCGATTGGCTATAACTGGAAGTCCCTGGCCAGAGCTGATATGGAGTGCTACTGGTAAGAGTTATCAGTAGTTTCTCGACCTATTATGAGCCTCACATTGACACGACTTATCGGTTACTGGGGTCTGACGTTTACCACCCCTAGACTTGATATGCGACATATGAGACGAAGAGACCGGACTGTACGGTAGTGTTACTGATTGGATTCATAGGAGAATGTACATGCTTGCTTGTTGATCTTCTGATCGTTCAATACCTGGGTGGATGTTACGTTTAGCTGACCGCTTGCAGCTTGTGGGTATTTGACATGATCATCACCTACTACCGGCATATTGACGATTCTTTAGAGTCCTACACAGAGGTTTCCTGGCTCAGGCAAAACGGAGTAGGAGCACATATGTTATATGTGCGGGACCGAGAATAATACGATATGAGATACCGTATTCTATTCTCGCGATATGAGATATTGGCCAGGTATATGTGATATAGCCGGGTCATCGGATCAGGTGTTGATTCGATGAATTGATACATGTTATATTAGTCGGTTATATGCAATATAGCCGGATTGTCGGATCAAGTG
The DNA here is from genome assembly GCA_030015575.1 of Agapanthus africanus. Taxonomy (NCBI): domain Eukaryota; kingdom Viridiplantae; phylum Streptophyta; class Magnoliopsida; order Asparagales; family Amaryllidaceae; genus Agapanthus; species Agapanthus africanus. The sequence goes on along the minus strand of CM057346.1, from coordinate 98,860,319 downwards.
TTGATTCGATAATTTGATGTATAATTATAAATGTGATATATTACATTACGTCAACTAATATAAGCTCGCTTTATTGATTCATTTTCTCACTGGATAATACATTGATGTATATGCGATATATGTTAATTGTATTATTTTCTTTTGTTACAAAATATATTGTATATGTGATATATATTATTGTAACATGTTAGGGTTACAAATGCAATACGGATTTTGAGTTTAAACCTAGTTAGGGTTTGGATTAGGGTTAAGTGTTTGGATGAGGGTTAAGGAAGCTTCATGAAGCTTTGACTTTGTCATCTTGCTTTGATATTTTGTGAAGATATTTGTTAACCCAACCCAAACCCTTAACCTATGGTTTATTCTCTACAAGGGTTAAGACTTTCATTCTTAACCCATGGTTGCAATTGTAAACACAACAATAATTCATTATTCATCAGAAAAGCTTTTGCTTCTTCTTCTTCTTCTTGCTTCTTGAAGAAAAGCTTCACTTGCTTTTTCATTTGTGATGATAAATGGTAAGAAATTGAAAACAAAAGAGACCAAAATTCCTACTTCATCATCCTCATCTATTCTAGCCACTTAGATTAGGGTGTTCACTTCTCTAATTACTTCATTAGTGAAGTGTAAACTTGGGTTAGAGATTCTTCAAGGTAGATCATCTTAGATCATGAAAACTACAAGCAAGATGCCTCATTCACCTCATGGAGCCTCTCTAGAGTCGGAGTTCTTAATGATCGCGGCGAATGGACCTCAACACGGAGCTTATGAAGCGAAGGAACAGACTACAAAGGTTGTAACTGTTAGTTATATGTATGCCCTAGAGGCCATTACTATACATAGGATGTATATTGTAGTGGATGCTTGGACATATATAGGGAGAACTTTCTTGCTCGACATGATAGTATGCTATCTGGTCGCTCTTTACCTTAAAGTGTACACTGATTGTCTCTCTGTTACATGTTGGTAAAGCCCTTAGGATGTGTACTTGACTACCTGGACTGTGATGCGGATCATACTAGTGGGGACATGGTAGTCCATAAGTACATCCTTCAAAGTCCCTAGTCGTGGGTATATCGAGACGGGGCATCGATATACCAGAGTAGACTAGCGTATACCTTCTCGACACATACAGATGGGCGATGGATGATCCCATATCCATTGGTGTTTGACATCAGAGATGATATACGGGTGCTCAGTGGAGACTGGGTACACTGGACGGACTCGCCGAGAACTCCCAGATGGTATTATACCTTACGTCAGATGGCAGTTCTCTGGTGACACTGGTACAGAGTAGTCTGTTGACCCGAGATCGTCATAGAATCTTGTGTGGTTCCCACTGTGCTTTGATTTCCACCTTACCACGTCCAAGAGGGCGTGCAAAACGGTGGCTTTTGGGTACAGTCCCGAATCACATGGAGGCAATGAGCGATAGGAGGGGATTCGTCTCTCCCGGTATAGGGAGTTGATGTTGCGCTGTGTTCGATTGGCTATAACCGGAAATCCCTGGCCAGGGTTGCTGAGATTTACTGGTAAGTGTTACCAGTAGTTTCTCAAACTGTTATAGACCTCATATCGACACGACTTATCGAGCTATTGGGGTCTGACGTTTACCACCCCTAGGCGAGATATGCGACATATCAGACGATCAGACCGGACTGTACGGTAAGTGTTACTGGTTGGATTCACAGGAGTGTGAGCGGGCTTGCTCGTCGATCTTCTGATCGCTCAATACCCGGGTGGCCGTTACGTTTAGCAGACTGCTTGCGGCTTGTGGGTGTTTGATATGATCATCACCTGCTGCCGGCGTATTGACGAGTCTTTAGAGTCCTACACAGAGGTTTCCTGGCTCAAGCGAAACGAAATAGGAGCGCATATGAGATATGTGCGGGACCGAGAATAATGCGTGTATGTGATACCGTATTCCATTCTCGCGATGAATGTATCGAAAGGTTGTATGCGATATAACCTAATTATCGAATCAAGGATTGATTCGGTAAGCCGATACATAGGATACTAGTCGGTTATATGCGATATGACCGGATCGTTAAATCAAGTGTTGATTTAATGATTTAATGTATAATTATATATTTGATATATTACTTTGCATTAACTAGTATTGGTTCACTTTAAATGGATTTTCTCACTTGTATTGTGCAAGTTGTATATGTGATATACTTTTGTGCACATGATTGTATCATGTTTGATGATGCATGCTTATTTGGTTAAGTGTAAAGAACTAAACCATGGTTAAATTGATGATTAGGGTTTTGATTATTCATTTATCTATTTATTGATTTATTTATTTCTTTCTTTTTGGCAAATGAAAAGAAAATGGTGGCTTGATTTGTTTTCTAGTTAAAGCTTCATGAAGCTTTGACCAAGTGACCATTTTGTCTTCATGCTTAACCCTAACCCTTCAAACTAACCATGATTTATTCTCTACACCTAACTATGGTTAGTATATGATAAGTATTCATATTATTTTCCTTTATCATATACTTATCATATTAATATCATCTTCTTCTTCTTCTTCTTCAAGATGAAGAAGCTTGATTCCATCAATGGTGATTTGATGAAATGAGTGAGAAATCCAATTCTAAAGTGAACCCACTTCCTATTTCTTCATCCTCTACCTCTTGCCAAGTAGTATAGGGTGTTTTCTTCACAAGTTTCATGACTTGGTGAAGTGGGAGTTTGATCTAGTGATGCCTCGACGTAGATCATCTTCGGCATCGTTGTCGATGACCTAGCCCGCCCATTTCTCCGATGAAGCCGACGCTAGAGCCCGGGATTGGATTTGGACAGCAAGGGGACTTCATCATGGAGCTATGGAGGTGGAGAACCGGATCTACAAAGGTTGTATTTCCGTTCACATAGTTAAGTTGTTAACTAGTTGCTTGTTTCGCCTAAAATTCTAGTTAACGATCCGTATTAGGGTTTCTCGGCACTTGTAAAATTTGAAATTGGCATGGTTGATGCCTTGTGAGACCTCGTTAGCGTGCCTAGGAACCCTACAGTGGTATCAGAGAATAGCTAGAGCCTTAGGCGATGCGTAGACGGAGTTTGAAGTCCGATCGAACCGAAATCCCATTTCCAAAATGCTCTCTGGACTTTTTTCAAAAACTGGGTTTTTTCCAGATTAAAAATTGCCAAAAAATTCAGCAGGGAATTCTATGAGTTACAGTGAAGCACGTGACTCTAACTCTACCAAAGAGCCGCGGAACCGCGGCCCCACCCTGGGTTCCGCGGCGGTTCCGCGGCCATTTTGGTGAGTTAGACCACGTGGCTTGCACAGTAATTCTTGTCTTGGAGTGCCGAGTCTTCTGGAAATTTTTATATTTTACTCAAGAGTTGAGTTTTCTGGGATGCTTTGGGGCTTCGATGATTCGATCGGATTTTTCTAATTTTGTCTGCGTGCTTTTCCGGATATTTTAGAATATGTTAAAAAGTTCGACCGGATATAAATACCCACCTTTTCCCCTGTCGGAAAATTCCAAGTGTTGGATTTTTCTGTGGTTTAAGGACGTTCTAAGTAGTGCAAGTAACGCGATGGTCCCTCTAGAAGACAACAAACCTTAACTCGATTATGTGACCGTCTTGAACTGCCCTTTGAACCTTCGGGTTTGGGGCAGTACGGCGTGCCACATGTGAGGCGTTAGCTTGACCCTTCTACGGCTGGACCGTTGGTACTGAGGCATGAACTGAATGTTTTTTAAACTTATTTCATGTGTTGATCTGTATCGGGAAAACTTGGGTGTTCGATTGTTCGATCGGAAAGTTTAACATTTTCTGTTTATCTGGAATGGGATACAATAATTGGAATTCACAGATAGTTATGAGATAACTGAATGAATGTTATAAACATAGCACTTTAGTCTCACTTGATCGGTTGCTACGGAATTTTGATGCGATCAAAAGTCCGTCGCAATCACGTAGCGTACACGGATACTCGCCGGGTAAACTTAATAGACAGCTACACCCCATAGCCCCGACCAAGTGACTGTAGGAGAACCCCGTCGCCGAAAGCATCCGTTCGGGTGCTCGCGGTAGCGGTGTTCCGCCTTGGTGCACTTCGTCGACGGTATCGGGGGTGCGGCCGCCTACTGAAGTTTGCGACGAGCATTCGATCAGGATGTCGGGAATCTTGTTGAATTGCCCGACTTAATATTGAAAAGTGTTTTCGATTTTGAGACTAAAATGCGGGGTTTATAATTGTTAGGCATGCGATATCTAAGGAATTCATTTAATTAGGCATGCGATGTCTAAAGAGGTTGCGGATTCCAACTGTTGTAGTTTTACACTTTCTTTTCTGTGACCGTAAGTGTAATGTGTGATATCGCCGGAATCGTTGCTATATGTCAACGACAATTGGGATGCGCATATTTACTTACGTTGATGACATGTGATGTTATGTGTTGCTGGATATGTTATATTGGATCGTCGTGTTTGAATAGCCGGGGTTTTTATGTGAGATGAGTGTTTTTCATTTTCATTCATGTAAAAATCCGTATGTAATATTCTTTTATTGGGGCACTTCCAGGTTGCGGAAGATGTCACCCTTTGTATATTATTTACTTTTCCGCACTAGGATAGACCCAAGGAGGGGAGCACAAGTAACCGGGTTCTGGAGTCCAGTGGGAGACCAACTCGAGGAGTCGAGTCCGGGTCTCCTAACTCTAGAATTGGTAGGGTTGCTTGCCGCTCTCGTAGGGGTCTAGGGGTGTGGGTTTGGCTATTCATCGCGACCGTGGAATCCGTGTTTTATACTGGCTCGTATTGAAAACACGGACGTCCTAGTATATCCAATATTTCATATGATTCTTCTGCTGCGATATCTGCGATGTGATCATGTGATGTTCTGTGATAGATACTGTATATAGTATATATGATATATTATATAGGCGTTACTTATGTTTTACACCCGCGCTAGCCCTGTCCCGCTCTGCCGTTAGTTACCTAACCTAACGGTGCACGAGGGGACATCGAGGCGAATGCGGATGGCATAAGTGTACGTCGTATTTATCTGTGATATTTAGGTACTTAAATGATGGGACTTCATTAATGTGATTAATGAAATAAAAGAAACCTAAGATATTGTAGAATCGAATTTCAAAATAAAACAGGTAGCTACAGTTCTTGCTTTGCACAGCGGTATATATGATATATCCTGCACCTTATTCGATGAGGAAAGGACCGAGATCCCTTCACCGGGAGTGACTCCTTTAGCAATAACTGGCAGATGCTACACACTCGGTTTGTTTGTTGATTGCTTTTAAGTGTTTTGCTTTGCACAGTGATATATATGATATATCCCGCACCTCATTCGAAGAGGAAAGGACCGACGATCCCTTCACCGGGAATGACTCCTTTAGCAAAACTAGAAAAGCCTCAAAAACACTCCATTTTAAAATCATTTGATTCTACAACGATATCAAGTTCATTACGCAATAGGTTTTCAGAAAAACCTGTCGTAGCCCTCCGTCATTTCAGATAAGTGCTAGTTAGTATTCGTGCTACGTTTGTTGGCCTGCGTCAAGGCGTAGTGTGCGGTAGCTAACTAGTATTTATCTGCTTATGCATATGATGCAGATTGGATTAGGGTAGTCGTGCGACTTTGTTGGCCTGCGTCAAGGGTCGTGCGGGTGGGTTTAATTCAATCAGGAAATGACGGGTTGAACTTGACTAGCGCACTATGGTTAGTTGGCCTGCGTCAAGGTCATAGGACGCTAGGGGCAAAATTATCGGGAATTTCAAGTGTTGAAATTTGCAATGAGATTGCATACCTTCTATGAGATAGTTGGATCCCGATACCCGCTGCGAGTAAGAGTTACTCCTGGGAGAGTTTTACACATTACAATTAGCCGATCAAGTAGGTGTCTAGAAAGGTGTTAACGAGGTTACGCCTCTGGGAAAATGAGGTTTACATTAATTAGGTTCGTGCGAAAGTACGGGGGACCTCCCTCAAAGTACCGACACTGGCCTGGCTGAAAGATTGGCGAACTTGTAGTGTGTAATTAATCCCGGCTAGTCTTTCCTTTTAGGGTTTGAAGGAAGATTTGATTAAAACAGTGGGAGCCATTCTGATTAGATAAAATAATAACCATTCTATTCTTGAAAGAGCGCACGCTGAGTGTTTTCTTCTCTCTCTCCAGGTAGCGACCATATCACACCTTAATCAAGATAATAATACGGAATATTGACCGAACCCGCTTGTTATACTGAGCTGGGGAACGTTGGTCCCGCTCCAACTTATAATTGTTATAAGACAGAGCAGGAAATTGGGGATTACCAGAATTCCCGTACCGCCCAAACGAAGAGAGTGCATGCTGATGCATCATCTTCGGGTGTGTTCATTACAAAGAACTGTTTCTCAGTATCCTCTGCATCCTGGGTATTTGATACCGGATCAGGATCCCAGATATGTAATCTGTTACATAGGGCTGCAAAAAGGTAGAAAAACTGAGAACGGGTGATAAGTTTTATGAGGCAGAAAACGGGGCAAGAGTTGCAGCCAAGTCTGTTGGTCACTATCACCCTGTATTACCAATACATTGATTATGAACGAATGTTATTTGATACCGAACCTGATATGCAAAATTATATCACTCTCTTTATTAGTAAAGAAATGATAAAATTTTGTATTGTTGGATAATGTTTTGAACATTTCCTATATCAAAAGTTGATCGGATCAGGCACGTTATCTAAAAGCGTTGATATTCTAAATCAAACTACAGTTCTTAGTATACAGAACACACACAAGAGGATGAGTTCAGAAATGAACGAATTTTTCTTGAGGTATTGTAGACTAGGTCATATTAATGCGACCTGACTGGCTGAAGTTACATTTAGATGCATATTTAAATCTGTTTGAATTTACATCTTATGAAACTTGCCAGTCATGTCACAAAGATACGATGACCATAGCTCTGTTTACTGGAAACAGAGAAAGAGTTAGTAAACTCTTGGGATGATACATGTTGATGTATGCAAGGTCCCCTGTCTACATATGCCAGGACTGGTTCTTTGTACTTCGTTACATTCTCTGATAATCTCTCAAGATTCAGACATATGTTCCTGTTGAAACACAAGTCCGAACCTTTTGAGATATTCACAGAATATAAGTTAGAAGTAGAGAACCAAAATACGGGTATAAGTATTATGTCCTATGATGAGATCAAGGAGGAGAATACTTGTGCACGGAATTCTTGGTCTTTTCTAAAGGAGAATGAGATTCTCTCTCAGCATTACTCCTCCGTATATACCATAGCACGATGGTATATCGGGGCGGAGCATTAGCACCCTATGTGATAAGGTGTGCTCTATGATGAGTACTACTGAGTTACCTATTTCTTTTTTGGGAGTTATGCGCTTGAGAAGCTGCATACCTATTGAATAGGGTTCGAATCAAATCAGTTGCCTACCACTTCATATGTGATATGGAAAGGGAAGAGCCCATATCTTAAGTTAGTTAAGATTTGGGGTTGTCCAGCCTATGTCTGAAAAGCAAAATCCGGACAAGCTCGAGGCAAGATCTGTTATGTAGAACTGGAAATGTTCCAGCTGTACAAACTGCAGCTGATGATTTGAAAGAACCAAAGGATTCAATAGTTACCAACGAACCTCAGCCTCTCCGCCGATCTGGTAAGGTTCCTCACCCACCTGAGAGATACTTCGGTTTCTCTATGACAGTGGGAGCGAGGATTGCATCATGAGATGATGACCCAACTAGTTTCGAGCTGGCCATCAGGAGTGGGACTCTGTAAGAATGGCTGGATGCTTAGCGATCTGAGATGGAATCCATGTACACCAACAAAGTATGGACTTTGGTTGCTATATCTGAAGGGTTAAATCCCCATCAGGAGCAAGTATATCTTGAGAAGATTACTTGGTGTAGATGGAAAAGTTGAGACTTTCAAAGCTAGACTTGTTAAAGCTTTTCGTCATCGACCAGGCATGGATAATGATGAAACCTTTTTCAGTGCCTATACTTAAGTCCATCCGGATCCTACTTGCCACGGCTACATACCATGACTACGATATCTGGCGGTTGGGTGTCATGACTGCTTTTCTTAAATGATGTTTCAGAAAAGAGAGTCTGTAAGTACACAGTCAGAGGGCTTCGTAGACAGTGGGAGCAGCGGAAACGTGTACAAGATGCTTTATAGGATAAAACAGGTATCGCGGAGTTGGAACATCTGTTTTGATGTGTTAGTCAAAGAGTTTGACATCATCAAAATGGTAGATGAACCTTGTATAAACAATAAGGTAGTGGGGAGTATGGTGGCAATCCTCGTAGAGTACGTGGATGACATACTCTTGATAGGAAAGGAGTTTCCTATGGTACGCTCGGTCAATCTCCGCTTATCACAATGATTCTCCATATAGGATCAAAATGATACCTCCTAAATCCTGGGTTTTGGATCTATGAGATAGATCTAATTGGATGTTAGGATTCTCACTAGTTGTAGTGAGATGGTATCAATCGATCCTGGGGAGAATCACTGGAAGGGTTCCAGGGTGATAAAGACGACTGAAAGTCAGTCGCAGGCATTGTCTTTACCCTCAGTAAAGGGACGGTATGTTGGAAGAGTTCCAAGCTAGATATCGTGGCATACTAGACGATAAAGGCTCGATACATCGCTACATAAGATGCTACCAAAGAGGCAGTCTGGATGTATATTTGTTCATGAGATGAACTACGTTCCAACCATTGTGAGACAATGGAGTTGTGGCTTATGCCAAGGAACGCCGGTCCCATCAGTGATCCAGACATATTCTAAAGCAGTGTCACCTGATCATGGAGATGGTTGATCTCCAGGGTGATCGAGGTTAGGAGAGTAGACTCAGAGGACAACACGGCGGATCCACTCACAAAGGCCTTTTCCCAGAGAGAAACTTTTATGGGATGGTTGAGTATGAGATACTACAACCACTGCTATCAGATGGCCCTAGTGCAAGTGGGAGATTGTTAGTTATATGTATGCCCTAGAGGCCATTACTATACATAGGATGTATATTGTAGTGGATGCTTGGACATATATAGGAAGGACTTTCTTGCTCGACATGATAGTATGCTATCTGGTTGCTCTTTACCTTAACGTGTACACTGATTGTCTCTCTGCTACATGTTGGTAAAGCCCTTAGGATGTGTACTTGCCTACCTAGACTATGATGCGGATCATACTAGTGGGGACATGGTAGTCCATAAGTACATCCTTCAAAGTCCCTAGTCGTGGGTATATCGAGACGGGGCATCGATATACCAGAGTAGACTAGCGTATACCTTCTCGATCCATACAGATGGGCGATGGATAATCCCATATCCATTGGTGTTTGACATCAGAGATGATATACGGGTGCTCAGTAGAGACTGGGTACACTGGACGGACTCGCCGAGAACTCCCAGATGGTATTATACCTTACGTCAGATGGCAGTTCTCTGGTGACACTGGTACAGAGTAGTCTGTTGACCCGAGATCGTCATAGAGTCTTGTGTGGTTCCCACTGTGCTTTGATTTCCACCTTACCACGTCCAAGAGGGCATGCAAAACGGTGGCTTTTGGGTACAGTCCCGAATCACATGGAGGCAATGAGCAATAGGAGGGGATTCGTCTCTCCCGGTATAGGGAGTTGATGTTGCGCTGTATTCGATTGGCTATAACCGGAAATCCCTGGCCAGGGTTGCTGAGATTTACTGGTAAGTGTTACCAGTAGTTTCTCAAACTGTTATAGACCTCATATCGACACGACTTATCGAGCTATTGGGGTCTGACGTTTACCACCCCTAGGCGAGATATGCGACATATCAGACGATCAGACCGGACTGTACGGTAAGTGTTACTGGTTGGATTCACAGGAGTGTGAGCGGGCTTGCTCGTTGATCTTCTGATCGCTCAATACCCGGGTGGCCGTTACGTTTAGCAAACCGCTTGCGGCTTGTGGGTGTTTGATATGATCATCACCTGCTGCCGGCGTATTGACGAGTCTTTAGAGTCCTACACAGAGGTTTCCTGGCTCAAGCGAAACGAAATAGGAGCGCATATGAGATATGTGCGGGACCGAGAATAATGCGTGTATGTGATACCGTATTTCATTCTCGCGATGAATGTATCAAAAGGTTGTATGCGATATAACCTAATTATCGAATCAAGGATTGATTCGGTAAGCCGATACATAGGATACTAGTCGGTTATATGTGATATGACCGGATCGTTAAATCAAGTGTTGATTTAATGATTTAATGTATAATTATATATTTGATATATTACTTTGTATTAACTAGTAGTGGTTCACTTTAAATGGATTTTCTCACTTGTATTGTGCAAGTTGTATATGTGATATACTTTTGTGCACATGATTGTATCATGTTTGATGATGCATGCTTATTTGGTTAAGTGTAAAGAACTAAACCATGGTTAAATTGATGATTAGGGTTTTGCTTATTCATTTATCTATTTATTGATTTATTTATTTATTTCTTTTTGGCAAATGAAAAGAAAATGGTGGCTTGATTTGTTTTCTAGTTGAAGCTTCATGAAGCTTTGACCAAGTGACCATTTTGTCTTCATGCTTAACCCTAACCCTTCAAACTAACCATGATTTATTCTCTACACCTAACTATACTTAGTATATGATAAGTATTCATATTATTTTCCTTTATCATATACTTATCATATTAATATCATCGTCTTCTTCTTCTTCTTCTTCTTCTTCTTCAAGATGAAGAAGCTTGATTCCATCAATGGTGATTTGATGAAATGAGTGAGAAATCCAATTCTAAAGTGAACCCACTTCCTATTTCTTCATCCTCTACCTCTTGCCAAGTAGTATAGGGTGTTTTCTTCATAAGTTTCATGACTTGGTGAAGTGGGAGTTTGATCTAGTGATGCCTCGACGTAGATCATCTTCGGCATCGTTGTCGATGACCTATCCCGCCCATTTCTCCGATGAAGCCGACGCTAGAGCCCGGGATTGGATTTGGACAGCAAGGGGACTTCATCATGGAGCTATGGAGGTGGAGAACCGGATCTACAAAGGTTGTATTTCCGTTCACATAGTTAAGTTGTTAACTAGTTGCTTTTTTCGCCTAAAATTCTATTTAACGATCCGTATTAGGGTTTCTCGGCACTTGTAAAATTTGAAATTGGCATGGTTGATGCCTTGTGAGACCTCATTAGCATGCCTAGGAACCCTACAGTAACCCTAATCTCTTTAGTTCTTTGTATGTGATATAAACTTGTTACCCTAGAATTTCTAGTAAAGATTCATAGTTTGCTTGCTTTGCACCTCTCTAAATTTTAAAGTGGTATGAGTGATACTACCAAACCCTAGACTAGGTGTAAGGGAAGCCCAACAGTGGTATCAGAGCCAAACTAGAATTCTAAATACGGTGTTAAAACAATTACGAAAATGAAATCGACTCCGAAATACGGTATTATGAAAACCCCATTTTGCTCTCTGTAAATTTTCAAAAAAGTCCTTTAAAATTTTTTCAAACAAGTGCAGAATGATCTATGGGCCATATTATGAACATGGTTGAAATACCGGGGGGGTTGCTCGGATTTGGACCGAGCACCAAGGCTCATTTTCCGGCCTGGCCGGCCCCAAGAGCTCCTCTGCCCTCTGTATTCCATCTGTGCTCTTTTGGGTTCATTTTGGGTTTCCTAGTATTGTTTATTTAGCCCAATTTTCATGTGATGATTAGTTTGACCTGGGGCTAATTCGTAGTGCTTCGTAGTCGTATATTTTGACACTGTATTGGTAACCTTGACTATTTTTAGCAGTTCGATCGAACTTCGCACGCCACATTTTGTACCCCGCTGAAATTTCCAAGTGTTGTAAATTATAACTTGTATTCGTTAAATTTATTAATGGTTTGATATCTTTTATTTTGTAAATTTAATAATTTGATATCTTGTTGCTTATGATTTATTGCTTAGATTTTTTAACTGTAGGATAATTTATAAACTAAATCAAAATAAAAATCAAATCCTTTAATACCAATTAAACTATAGTAGATATATAAATCATAAATAAAATCACACCGATTAAGAAAAATTAACACTAATTAACCTATAACACTAATTACATTAATTAAGAAATCTTAATTAAGGCCAGATAACAGTAAACGGAGACCCTGATTAAAAACGATTAAATAGAAATTTAAGGGATACCCTAAAATTTTGATTAAAAACGTAACTAGAGTTTTATGTTTTAATTTAATTAGCAAGTTTAAAATCGAAAGGTCTTAAACTTGTTTAGGATCGACCAATTGTTTCCCTTCTGACAATTGGTGTATGTCAAATATTTTCCCGTTGAATTGATTGGATCACATTATATGTTTGTGAAAGTTGAGCGGCATGTTCAATTTTTTCAAACGTATGTGTAGTATTCGACGAGGGGATTTGACATACAGTAATTGTCGGATTTGTCCAGTTTGGACATGTTACGAATGCAACAAGACTCACATCTCACATCCTCCTGTATTTTCGTCCGTTTTGAGAAGTTTCGACGGTGCTTTCCACTTGTTCCCCGTGTACAGATTTATGTACGAAGATGGGGAACAGGGGGAAGTGCTGCCAAAAGTTTCTTGAAATGGACGAAAAACAGGAGGATGTGAGATGCAAGTGTTGCATTCGTAATGGGAATTAGGACCTTTATCCCTGATAGCCGTGAAACTAATTATTCATCCCGACCTTTAGCCCTTAGTACTTACGACAATCTTAAATGACTTTACATACTTTGATGCATCCACATCATGAAGAATCTAATTTAAGAATTGAAAATTTATTTAATGATGAGCTTGTAATAAACTCATAAGATATGTTAAACTTATATTATTATCTGTGTTATAACCTATGAGAATTCTTCCTGATAAATCGTTTATGCACATGGGGAAAAAAGATAGGTATAGTTTGAGAGACACCCGATTTAAAGACGGGTTTAAAGCCTTTTTAGATTATGCAGAGATGAACCTTAAGCGTAGCCGAGACGGACTCTTGTTCTGTCCTTGTAAGAAATGTAAAAATAGAGCCCGTTTTCGACGTGAAGTAATAGAAGAACATGTGTTTGTAGAGAGTTTTGAACCGAACTACATACATTAGAATTACCAGGGCGAGAGAATACGTGACGAGAAAACAAGGATGGATAATGAAACCGCAGCTTCGCAAGCTGAATTGCCGATGGGTGACAGGATAGATGGCATACATGAGATGTTGGAAGATTTATTTGCTACAGAGGAAATGAATGATGTTGAATCTTCTGAAGGCACCAGTGAATTAGAAGAATTACAGATACTTCTGGAGAAAAACGAACAATATCTGTATGAAGGTTGTACGGAATTTAGTAGGTTTTAATTTGTAATAAGGTTCATCCATCTGAAGATGATCAGCGGGATGGCTAACGAGCACTTTGACGTGCTTCTTAATCTCCTACGCAAGGTAATTCCTAAAGGAAAGGAAAGTATTCCAGAGAATCATTATCAGGCAAAAAAGATTGTTAAGACACTTGGTTTCTCGTATGAGAAGATCGATGCATGTCCCAATGACTGTGTGCTGTATCGCAGGGATTATGTGTCTCTCGATAAGTGTCCCACTTGCTACTTATTTAGGTGGAAAATTTTAAGAGAAATTCAAACGCAGAAACGTCCGATGTCAGCAAAAAGAGCAAAAAGAACTTCAGCCAAAGCCCTTCGTTATTTCCCCTTGGCTAAGAGGTTGCAAAATTTTTATATTTTGAAAGACATGGCGAAGAGCATGCGATGGCATTCCGATCTTCGGAACAAAGACGGGAAGCTGAGGCATCCAGCTGATGCAAAAGTATGGAAGCAATTAGACAGTGTTGATCATTTTGGGGATGAGCCGAGAAATGTACGTCTAGGTTTGGCAACCGACGGTTTCATGCTTTACGGACTCATGAGCTCCAATTGGTCTACGTGGCCGGTATTGCTTATTCCTTACAATCCGCCTCCCTGGATGTGTATGAAGCAACCGTATATGATTCTTTCCTTATTAATTCCTAGAAAATATTCACCTGGCCAGAACATCAACGTCTATATGGAACCTTTAATTGAAGAGCTGATAGAACTCTAGGAACATGGAGTAGAGACATATGATGCGTATGCCAAGGAGAAGTTTAGAATGCGAGCGGCTGTTATTATGACAATCAACGATTTTCCAGCATATGGCATGTTATCTGGATGGTCTACCTACGCGAAGCATGAATGTCTATCATGTGGTCTTGATTACAATGCCATCCAGCTTAAGACACGTGGTAAGTTTTGCTACTGGTTTCATCGTGGGTGGCTATCGGCGAATCATCCGTACAGAAAAATGGCAAATAAGTTTATGGAAGATTGGAAAAGGGTGAAGCACTAAAACAATTGTCAGGGATAGAAATTTTTGAGCAGATTTCATTATGTCAATTCTAGCAAGGTTCTAATCGTTTTAACTCAGATGATTCCTTCAATAAACAAAAAAACCGGAAGCGATCTAAAGATAACGAATTGTTGGGTGTGTAGAAGAAGAAAAATATATTATGGAATCTTCCTTACTGGAAACATTTGTTGATTCGACACAATATTAATATCATGCATGTAGAGAATAATGTGTTTGATAATACTGCAGGCATATTGTTACAGTACGATTCTAAGTCTAAGGATAAGTTGAGTGCTCGCGAGTGCTTGGAGGAGCTTGGAATCCGACAGGAATTGCATCTGGTACTTCATGATGATAATGTATATGAATTACCCACTTCGAGCCACACAATGTCGAAATTGGCTAAGAAAAGATTTTGTGAGGTGCTAAAGAGTATCAAAACCCCAGATGGGTACTCCTCTAACATAGTAAAGAATGTGCAGGTCGAGCCACCAAAACTCTTGAATCTTAAAACCCATGATTGTCATATCCTTCTGCATTATTTGCTTCAAGTGGCTCTTCGACATAATTTGTCATCCAATGTCACCAAAACTTTGATAGAGTATTGCGACTTTTTCAATAAACTTTGTTCTACAGTGATAGATGTGGCCAAATTCGAGAAGTTGCAAAAGAGTATTATTGAAACCCTCTGTAAATTGGAGATGATATTTCCACCATCTTTCTTCACCGTCATGGTTCATCTTTTTGTGCATCTAGCTACAGAAGCAATGATTGCTGGACCTGTCTCATATAGGTGGATGTATCCAGTAGAAAGGTAATATATTTTTTCAGTCAATTGTATTATTTAATTCATTATAATATTCATATTTTTTTAAAGTATTCGT
Organism: Agapanthus africanus; assembly: GCA_030015575.1. Taxonomy (NCBI): domain Eukaryota; kingdom Viridiplantae; phylum Streptophyta; class Magnoliopsida; order Asparagales; family Amaryllidaceae; genus Agapanthus; species Agapanthus africanus. Next base: position 98,845,057 of record CM057346.1, on the reverse strand, counting down.
TAACATTTTAGATACTTGGGATTCTTGAAATGGCAAGTGCGCAATCGAGCTCGACCGGAAGGGTCAATAGCCAAGAGTTATTGCGCCAACGAATACCTCAACTTCACTTCTCGTTAATTAAGTGGAGTTGAAACAAGATTAAACCGTCCTTCTCGAACTAACGATGATCGGCTATCCCATTCACAAGGAGAGAATCGATCCTGCTGAAGGGAGTGGCTCGATCAAGCGCATTCGTATATTCTTAATAATCTTGAAATTACTGCCGATCACAGAAGGTGTATAAATTAAAAAAATTTAATCGCGTCAATATTTTATGTGCCTACATCTATATATGCCTAAATAATTGATATTATTATTCTTTTAGCCAACATATTGAAGAACTTACAAATGCAATTTTCGGAAAGAGTGCTAATTGGAAGATTAATCAAGAACATAAGAAACACTTTCCACGGTGGTTCCGTAAACACGTACGCATGTCTTGTATATTTCATGTTTCACATGCATATTTCACATGTAGCTTATACATTTTACGTATAAATGCATTGTAGATTGAAGATGACATAGCAAAAGGGATACAATTCCCGGATGTAATCGTGCGACTATCTAAAGGTCCTAGTGCAAAAGTGAATCGATATGATTCATATTCTATTAATAACCTAAAATTTCATACAACTGAGAAATTGACTATACAAAACAATGAGATTTATTGTCTGTTTGAACAAGCGTGCTTCTCAAGTTTCCGTGATCAAAGACCGCAGGGAGGAAAAAAAGAATATTACAGTCAGCTGGAGGATATAATAGAGTTATTTTACGGGAATAATGAGAAAGAAAGATTTGTTATATTCAAAGTTCGTTGGTGCGCTTGCATCCAGATCGATGAGTACGGTTTTCAGCTTGTCAATCTCAATAAAGAAATTTATCGAGATGATAAGTTCATGTTAACTTCACAAGCTGAGCAGTGTTTTTATATCAAAGATTCTAATCGTGAAAAAATTTGGATTGCATTGCTAGCACCTCCTAAATCCTTTTTCGATAGTTCTACCGACGAGATTGACCTTGATGAAGCAGATCCGGTTGACATATGAAAACCTTTGCAGTTGTAAACAATTATAATCAATTGATATATGTTATAAACTTTGCAGTTGTAAAAACTTATAATCACTTGCATGTAAATGATATATGAAAAACCAAGCAGTTCTAATCACTTGTAATGTATTGATTTGTTAGCTTAATGATTTATGCATATTATATATTTTGTATTGTCATTACTCTTGCATGAAACAGATGGGATGAAAAGGCATATTCGGAAAATTTGCCAAACCATTTTCTTCAAAAAAAAGAGATTAAGATATTGAATTCTCAACACAGCCTGATACTGAGAGTAGAGGTATATATTACGAGTTTTAAATAATCATCAACCGCATTATTTTATTCAAATAACTATTGCATTGATTATAATAAATTAAAATATATAGGTATATATGATCAGGAGGATGCAGGTCCATCAGTGCAGCATGATCCGTATGCACATCTAGACGACCAGTGCACGAACTAGAGTAGGGAACCTGGGGCGTTCTCGGATCCCGTCACCGATGAGTGGATTCATGCATTGCCTCTTCCTCGCAATTTATAAAATAAAAAACCGTATCGTGATAAGGACAATGCGAAGGCAATGGCACGGTGGGCTGTTGCTCGTGCTCAAATCGATATGATGATAAAGGTAGCAGACAAGGGTATTGATGAGGTACAGGCTGCGGGGGATAATCTGGCCCTGTTTGAACACCATAGAAGAGGTGTTGCAAACGAAATTAAGAAATACGATATGCGTGGAAAAAGGGCAATTCTACAATGCGTAGGTGGGAAGCCCGTAGGTCTGGGTACGTGGGCTACACATTTCTACGGTTATATCGGTATTCTCGTACGCAACACTGAATTCTGGAACGTGGGCTTCATATTAGCAGATAACCCCTGAAAAGCATACGTATGGACTTGGCGCTCACTCTTGGTAATGCATAACTCAACTATATTTCAACATTACATACATACATGTTATATGTTATAAATTTATTAAATAATATATTTATTAATCTGTATTATAGAAATATTTCGTCTTAGAAGATGATATAGACGGATATTGGACGCATGTCCGGTATGAGATGTCATAAATATTCAAGAGATGGCGTCAAAGATTGAAGAAAAAATTCAAACAGTCAGAGAAATTTACGGATGATTGGGAATGTTTTGTCACTCTTCCCTCCATCATCCCTAAAGATCAGTTTGCGTTCCTCCTATTGCATTGGGATACACCCGAATTAAAGGCAATTAAAAATATATTTAAATAATTTGAATACCGAATTTAGATTAAATTACATTTAGATATATTATCTTCTGAATAAGCAGGAAGTATCATAAAGGAATAAGCAGAACCGAGGGAAAGCCACAGATGACTATTATGGTGGATTGGTTCCTGCTGATCAGTATAAGGCTATTTTAGTTAGCTTATCTTTAATTACATAAATGTTCGATTTTTCAATTTCATCATTACATATCTTCACGTATAAATAAATTAAATATCCGTTACAGGAGAAGGCTGGGAAAAATCCAAGCCTCTCTGAGACTTGGAAGACATTGCACATGAGAGAGGGCATGTCAGAAGAAAAGATGGATATAGCCACTCAACATGTGGTAAGCTTGCATTTTTCAATTCTTTTAAGTAAATTAATTACACTTGTTAATTTCGTAAAGAAAATTAATTATTGTTTTATTTATCGAAGGAGGATTTCGAGGAGGTGGAAAGGAGCTATCGGGAATCAAATCCCGAATATCCGGCCGATGATCATTTTCCTACGGAGATCGAGATATCTATTATAGAGCAGCTTTTCCCTCAGTCGAGAGGACACGGTCATATTCCCCTATACGGTAGTCTCGTTAGTCTTTCGCGGTCCGGTTCCAGAAGAAGTATTTCAATTTCGTCGACCACTCGCTCCAACCAACAATCGGCTGAGACACCACGGATCAATGAGCTAGAGGAGCAGCTCAGGAAGAGGGATGAAGCAAATAAGAAGAGAGTGGAAGATGAAGCGGCTTGGAGAGCTCAAATGGAGGCACGGTTGGAACAATTCTCGCAACAATACATTCTGCGTCCGCAATCGTGGTCAGCACAGGGTTCATTCCTACCGCAGCCGACATATTACGCTCCTCCAATGCAGTGACCGTATTACCCTCCCTCATCACACGGAACATCGTACTATCCTTATCTATCGCCTCCGCAATCATAAGAAAGGTACTACCCTTGGCCTCCACCACAAGACCCTTATTACCCTAACCCTCCACCACAGAAACCGTATAACCCTGATCAGCCGACTCCACAGGGAAGGTTATTAGGTAAATTTTTTTCGCAGGAGGACTTTGACGATGTGAATCGATACTATTCAAGGCGAGTTTCTGGTAGCGATGGTAACGGTGGGAGTTAGTGAGGTACGTATAGTTGTTATTTACAAAAATTTGAGCATACAATTAAACTATGTTGAGTTTTGATGTTTAAAATTCATGTTGTGTATTCGTACGGTTTTTATAAGTTAACGGCGAAAGGATTATGTTTTGACGATGGAAGTAGCGGGGGTTAGTGAGGTAAGCATATATATATGTTAATATAGCTAACATTGTTTCAAAGATTATAATTTGAGTTCCTATATTTATATATTTATTTATTTCGAATCACAGGGTTGAGTAAGCTGCGATTGCGAGTGATTTGGAGATTTTTTTCGTTTTGTTGGACATATATATAGCGTATGTATTGTGTTATTCGTATTCAAAACAATTTAGTTTATTTATGCTTGTTTATTAAAAATTTAGTTCATATGTGTTTGATTGAGTTGTTGATATTGGTGGATATATCGTGGATAATGTTTATATGTTGGTTTGTATGCGTATGTGTTCGTATTTGTTGTTGATCTTGTTGGATATGTTGTGGATTATGCATATATATTGATTTATATGCGAAACGCTATTGTGGTATAATATATTGTGATATTGTGTATTATTGTATTGAATACAGCATTTTTCTGTAGTTTTTTTCTAGGAAAAATAGTTATTAGTGGCCATATAAGCTACAGGAACGGTCGCTAATACCTCATCAGCGACCATTCGCTGATATTAGGAAATAGGTATATTCGTTGAGATGTCCACATGTCTGCTTATTAGCGACCGGTGGAAACGGTCCCTGATATATCTATTAGTGACCGTTCGTATTAGAGACCGTTCATTAACGGCCGCTAATAGATGTATCAGCGACCACCCAATCAGCGACCGTTTTTTAGCGACCGTTTAAAATATAAACGGTCGCTAATATATATTAGGGACCGTTCATTATTTTTTGGAGACCGTTCCATACGGTCTCTAATAGTGCCTGTATGTAGTAGTGAGTGCAAGTGGAAGATTGTTGGTTATAGTTCCATCAAGGCAATTATTGTAATTGTAGGCATGCGATTATGATGATTGAGGGAGGACCTATATGGGTAGAACAATCTTACTCGAGATAATAGTATTCTATCTGGTTTAATTTTATCATCATATATATGTATTATGTGGTATTATGGATCGCTATTACATGTTGATAGAGCCCATAGGATTCTTACTTGACTACCAGGGTTATTGTGGCAATCACATTTGTGAGAATTGAGTAGTCTATAAGCAAATCCTTAAATGTCCCTAGTCGTAGAAATATCGAGACCGGGTATCGATATTTCAGAGTAGACTAGTGTATATGTTTCTTGACCCCGACGAGGGGTGATAGCCGGTCTAACAGCCATTGGTGTTAGTTAGTCACCAAAGATTGTATACAGGTGCCCATTAGGTTATGAGTTACACTAGACAGACTTGCCGGGAATATGCTAGATGATATTATACCTATTGTCAGGTAACAGTTCTCTGGTGACATGAGTAAAAATTAGTCTATCGACCTGAGTTCGTCATTTGCCTCGTGTGAGTTCCCACTGTGCTTTGATTACTACCCAACTACGACTCTAATGAGTCATGCAAACAGGTTTTAGTTAGGTACAGTCCCGAGCCACATGGAGGCAGTGAGCGAATCGTCGGGGTTTCGTCTCTCCTGGTATTGGGGGTAGAAGTTGTGCAGTGCAGGGTAGCCATCACCAGAAATCATTGGCTAAGGAGGACGAGATTTACTGATTTGATCAGTAGTTTCTCGGTGGGTGATAGGCTTCACACCGACATGACTTATCGCATTATTAGGGGTCTGACTTTATCCACCTCTTAGACCCGATATGCGATACTCTTAGACGAACAGACTGGACTGTACGGAGACTATCACTTTCAGGCTCAGTAGGGATACAGACGAGTTTGCTTATCGACCTTCTTTTCGTTCAATACATGGGTAGCTGTTATGTACAGCTAGTGTCGCTGACGTGCTTGTGATTAAACTCACTGCCAGCGTATTGTCGAGTCTTTAGAGTCTCATGTTCATATCATATTATTGCATTATTACAGTCCCCATTCTTATGCATTTTACAATAAAACAGGTACTTTTGACCCATGTCTGCTACATAGTACAAGTTACAGGTTCTTGGAGTGAAAACAGTGAAAAAGAAAAAAGACGACACAAAAAAGGGACTTTGACCAACAAATAGAAGGATCTTAATCAAGCCTACACAAAAGATCAGTACAAGGCAACGCAAGGTCCAAGATTACAAAGCAAACGGTTAAAAGTCCACTGCAATTGTTCACTGGAGATCTGGAAGAAATAGAGAAGCCAAATTGAATAAAGATCCAAAGAAATAAAAAGCCCAAGAAGCCCAGAATCAGTTCCAAAATTTCCAGACATAAAATTTTACCAAAGCTTGGAGTCTACTTTGACTAGGTCTTCCTAAGGATATTTTGGTAAATGCAGACGTGCGAATTAATTGTAACCTAGGGTTTCTATGTCTTATAAATAGAAGCCCAAATCATTGTATTCTTTTCATGCCTCCCTATGCCTCTTTCTATGAATAAAATTTAGAATTCTTTTGGAGAGCATCAAGTTGTAAGTTCTTTATTTTCTGCCCTAGGTTAATTTTCTATCCTTGCCCTAGTTAAATTTAATTCCTTGCCCTAGTTAATCTTTTATTCTCTGCCCTAGATAAATGTTCTTCAATTCCCTAATGAGTGAGTAGTCTCCTCGCTTGTTAGGGTTAGATCCGGGGAAGGTTTGAGAGACGAAAATCTCGCATCCCCTTTCTTGCCCGTCATATATTTTCATAGGACTTCATGCATACATGCACATACCGCTCCCTACGGCATCCTATCCCACGAAGTAGCGGTAATACCATAGTATAAAGGCCCGGTTGCGCGTGTTTTCCATGGAGGTTAGGGTAAGGATTGATAAAGGAAGGACAAGAAGCTAGAGGAAGAAATATCTTCCCGATGGTTCTAATCCCTTTTATGAATAATTACCATAACTCCTAATTGATCTTTCATATGGGTATAGAAAGCGGTGAGATTTATTGACTTTCCAAACTTAACCTAGATCTAACCCTAGCAAGATTTAGATATAGATTAATTTAGTTTTTATATTTAACCAATCCGGCTCCCATTGGAATTAACTCGTTAGAGCGATTAGGAAATTCACAACATCCCTGTGGACCGATCCGTACTCACCGGCTAGCTGCAAAGCGACGCCGTTCTTGATTGCGGTTATAGATATTTTTGAGAGAAAATCAAATGGCGATGTTGCCAGGGATGGCGTGTTATTTCCTTTTTGCAATTTCGGGTAAATCTTAATTAAAAAAATCATAAAAAATAAAAAAAATAAAAAAAATAAAAATAAAAATATATCATCTGTTATTTTTTGGAAAGGGTATTTTTTGTGAATCTTTGCAGGATCGACGGATCTGGAAAAAATCCAGAGTGCGAAACAGAAAAAGGTAGATCAGAACAGAAAGGGATTGGAACAACAGAGCAGCACAATTTTTTCAGAGACCTGAAGCTTCAAATCCGCCACCCTTCCGCCGCGCAAGCGCGCTCCCGCCGAGGTTCCGCGGTCCATTTGCCACGTCAGCGCGCGTGTTTTGCACTGTTTGCTCCCCTTTTCTCTCTTCTGCCAATCCCCATATATTTTTTGTCAAATCTTCTGCAAGATTTTTTGCGCTTAAAAAAAATCTTCCCTTCCAAATAACAAATCTTGTGCAGGATTCTTTGCGCGCGTTTAAAATAAAAATTGATTGCAAGAAATCTTTTCTGTTTTGCATATCTTTTCTCAAATTGCAATAAAAAAATCTTTGATTGCAAGTGATTTACTGTTTTGCATATTTTTAATCGGATTTTAAAGGGCTTTTGACCAATTCAGATTGGGTGGGGATTTCATCACCCTTCCCAGGACCCCAGAAATCACATAAGGCATTTGCATTGACCAAATCTTTAATTAAAAAAAATACTAGACTCAGCCCTAAGGACGTCGCGCTCAATAGGACAGAGGACTGGTTATAGGCATCGACCGTTTATCCTAACCTGACTTTGCGGTGTCTAGGCAAGTGTGTCTAAGGTTACTTAATTAGGACCACTACTTTTGTAGTGGGGAGCCTCCCACTTACCTGGCCGCAATTGGCGGGGAAGAGGCGGTTTGAGGTCCTATTTCTAGCGTTTTGGAACAGTTAGGAGCTGTCTAACTGACCTAGGTGACCCTAGATCTAGGCCTGATTGTGCATTTTTGGTTGATCGAAAGTGTGTCTTAGCTCTTTTCTCGAAAATCTTTTTGCAAACAGTTCTAAATAAAGAGAAAAAGGAAAAAGGAAATTTTTTTTAAAAAGACTTGCAACTTTTGTCGCTAAGAAATCCTTGCACCACCTACCTTATTTCTCTTCTCATCATGGGTACCCCACATCACAAATCTCTTGTCGAACTTTGGTATCCCGAACCTAATTTTGCCTCGTACGTCAATTGTTTCGATCGATTTAAGGAAGATCCCTCCGTGCCCAAAATTTTTTTGAAAGATCAAATAGAAGCGTCTAGGAGAAACAGTTCGACTTCACAACCCACTTTGTGTCAACCATGTCAACCTTCACCACCTTCGTATGTTGATACCATTTTTTCTAGTCCTGGTGTAACTCCTAAACCGATGTCCATTGCTGAGCATATTGCTCAATCTCGTAGCCGATCTTTCACTCCTCTCCACACATCCAGTTATAGGGATCAACAAGTCCATTCACCTTTTTATCCACATATTGATCCTACTCCTGTCCAACCATCCACTTCCTACCAGTCCTACTCGACTTTCCCACCGTCACTAGACATTGCTTCTACACAGCCTTTTGGGAGTTTCACGTATCCAAACAATTTCGAATCTTTTACCGAAACCCCTTCACAACCCATGTCTAGTTTGGAACAGTCGTTGGAAGCTTATATTTCAGCAACAAACAAAATGGTTAGGAATGTGGATGCGTCCATTGCCGCCCTTATGCAACCTAGTGAACCGGCAGCTAGTTTCCAACTAGCTCCAAATTTTCCAATGTATGAGGAGACGGTTGGACAGAGTAAGAATTTGAGAGGACAGAATGAGTTCTACACATTCCCAAATCAGACCTACCCATACCCAATTGAATCCCACAACTCCGGTTTTCCATCGATTGTCCCAAATAGTTCACAAGTTGAAAATAAAACATCTAGCGAGTTGTGTGACTTTGTAGTGCTTGATTTGCCCAATTGTGAAGAATTCCTTTCGAGTGAAACCACACCTAATCCTTTTGACTTTTACACCTCCACTCTAGAACCTGAATTGATAATATCCATGCTTTTGAGGAGGTGTCAGAAAAAATTGATTTTCACTTGATTGAGGATATAGACGCCGGGAATATTTCGGATGATGAACCTGTCGATTTGATTGAAATTTTATGTCCAATTCATCATCCCGAGTCATTAATTGTTTCTCCCGAACTTCATATGCGTCTTGATTTTGATGGCATGGATAGGCTAAATATTGAGGAGAATTATGAGGATAGTATTAAGGATAGTATTGAGGATAATATTGAGGTTGAATCATTTTTGTTTGATGTGTCGGATTTTCCAATTCATCCTCCTACTATTACACTTCCTAAATCAAACATCCTCCTTTCCATCATTCCGACCACGCAAAAGATCACGCTTGAAGACTGTGAGTTTGAAAAATTTCCCTTTGAATCTGACACAGTTCTCACAGCCGATGACACTTACGAATGTTTCACTTTTTCGGACGATGTTGAAGTCTCACTGCCCGAGTTTAAGTCCTTTGAATTTTCAGATGAGTTAGTTGAACCATCAGACTCGGTTGCTTACAGTCGTTTTGAACCATTGATGGAATCTTTCCAGTTCGAGACAGTTTACTACGGTGAGAATGAGAATATCCCTAATTCACTTCCTTTCGTCCTTCCTATCGTTTCGACCTTACAAGAGACCGTTACGCTTTCATCTCCTATACCAAGTTCGACGTACCCATGCGTTCTTGCGAATCTTGAGAGATTTGACCCCATTTCACGACGAGTTGATAGATTAGCACAATCGTTTTTGACACATCGGTCATCACAAATTATGCTAATTTATTCACTCGATGTACACCCTCAAGATCGCGCAACCCTTAGCTTCATCATTATCTGAGTCGAGCGAGAGTCCCGTGGTTCCTATGCCGCCGCCTTTCCCGGTCCTCTTTTCCGCCCTTCTTCTCCTCCACCGAGACCATATTCCACCCTTCTTCCCATTCGGTCTCGTGTGCTTCTCATTTCTTTCCTTTACATCCCATTCTTTCACCAACCCTACCATTACCACGATAGGATCTTTGAATGGTTGATGCTAACTTTTGGCTTGTGTAAGTCAAGCTTAAGTTTGGGGGGAACCTTGTTGTATATATGTACATATATTTTTTGTTTTCTTTTTCTATAAAAAATTAAAAAAAATTCAAAAAATAAAAAAATAAAAAATTATAAATAAATAAACAGGGGAGTACCGGCATTTTGACCCTCTTGGTGTAGCATAACAGTGAGGACACTGTCAAGTTTAAGTTTGGGGGTATGCTCGGTACGTCTTCTTCCTTCGCATTCATATGTATATTTTTGCATTTGCATATTTATTTGAAAACCCATAAAAATTGAAAATTTTTGAAAAATTATAAAAATTATTGTATTCAATTTTGGCTTATTTGACTAGAGTTTGACAGAAAGGTTAACTAGCTAGGAACAACTAGATCTTAAACTTAGTAAATTAAAAACCCTAAAAATAACCTTCCTTAAAGTTTAACGGTAGAAAGTATATGCCTTTATAGTTTATTTAGGAATAGGCAAATTTTGGGTTCACTTCTTGGGCTAAGTCGAAACGAAGGAAAAGTATTGATATTTTTATTAACATATAAGTTTGAAAAATAATTCCTAACTTAAGTCTAGATTCTGAAAATGTATACCCTACAAATTGCACAATCAGTCACCTTGAAGCTTGGAATAGTAGAAGAGACCTTGAAATGCTCTTGTCTAAAGTCCTTAGTACGAAGAAAATTAAAAAAAAATACAAGTGTGAATAAAAGAAAAAAAATGAACACTGGTTTTTGTGATTACTTAAGGCTGCAAAAATAGAAAAATATTTAGCGAGGGTGCTTCATCACCTAGTGCCTTAGACCAACTGGTTTGGGAGTCACTGCTAAAAGCCTTGGGTGTTGCAAGATTAGGAATTACGCTTTAATGTGCAAACACGTCTTGTAATCGGTTGTTGGTACCTCAAGAAGTATTAACGGTCGCATGAAGGATGTGTAAGAAAAATTCATTAAAATTCACCGATTAAGAAGTGCTTTGGACAACGGACGAGAGTATGATTGCTTGATTTGAATTTCCAAGTGTAGGGGTGATTTATACACACACGTAGGGGTATGTGATTGGGATTTAGATAAGAGAGAGGAATGAAGAATAGAACTTGTATCTTTAGTAGAGTTGATAAAAATTCCTAAGTGGAGATGGAACCCTAGAAGGAAAACTTAAGAGATGCCGAAAGCTAAGTAAGTCTGCAAAAGATATATAATCTTAAGTTAAATGATGAGGAAATGTGAAGAATATTGGTGGATAGTTTACGAGTCGACGATAATAGAATTCCTTGTTAGAAAACCTAATTGGAGAATTAAAGTTAATGGGCCGAATTGATAGGATTTTGTGGGTAGTATCCGCTGAAAACCCTCAGGAGACAACACTCCTCCTACTAGGGACACCTAGAGGTTTAACGGTTTGTTGCACGAGCTCAGTACAATCGCGTTTCCCTGCGAAAGTGCGGTTAGGTTTTTGTCGAGAATAAAAAATAAGTTTGCTCGAGGACGAGCAAAAGATAAGTTTGGGGGTATTTGTTCATATCATATTATTGCATTATCTCACACAGAGGGTTTCCCAGCTCAGGCGAAACGATGTAGTGTACGTATTTTGATACATACTTATGTTCGATTTAAACACATGTTTTTGTACACGTACTTTCAATCGGACATTTTGTTAAAACTAGCCAGTTTGAAAAATAGTCAGATTATCAAATTTGGATGAAATATGAGATAGTATTAAATATCTCTTTTAGTATATCTCTTTTTAGTATTTGTATTTTGACAAAATACGGTATTTATAAGAATATGAGTATTTATATAAATACAGGTATTTGTGTCTTGATATAAATACATGTATTTGTATCTTAATACAAATACGGTTATTCAAATTTTATACGTACGATATTCATATTTTGATACGAATACAGGTGTATGTATTTGTAGCATATACTTGTATTAATATGTGTGTGTACACTTTACATGGCTCATATTTTCTTCTCATTCTTTCTTGTGTCAAATGGAAGTGTGTGGACTTGTGATCAAAATTCCATCCACTTTACACTTTAAAAGAAAGAAAGAAAAAGAAAATGAGATGATGATTCATTTTAGCCATGCTTGCTCATTTGGATGAGCTACACCCTTTGCTTCTTCTTCCTCGTCTCTTGAGTTCTTAGATGTTGAGAAAGGAAAAGGATAAAGAGAGAAAATATAAAGATTAGCCACTACTATATCTTAGTGATCAAATCTTAGCAAGTTTTGATCACTAGTTGCTTCACTTTGCTTTTGATGTGAAGCTAGAGCCTAGATTAGGGTTCCTTTAGGTGGATCATTTTCGACAAGGAAGACCGACTCCCAAGCTCTTTCCCGATAGACCTAGGAGATAAAGAAGTGGGAGAAGATAAAGGAAATGAATACAAAGGTTATAATCACTAACCGAGTAGTCTAGCTCCTTCTTGTTATCTAGTCTAGTGTTTGGATTCGATTCTAGGTCGTCAAGTTCGTGCTGTTGTTTAGAAAATTTTCGTTTTATATTCTGCATTGGCCGCTGGTTTGTGGCATGAGCACGAGTGTCTACTAAGAATAACTTCCCACGAATTTGCCACTGTACTTGCTCTTCTCCCTATCCTGCACACTTGTACAAAATGAATCAAAGAATAATAAGATGTATGTTTATGGTTTTTTTATATTCACAAATTAACTCGAAACTACAAAAAAAATAAACTACCGTCTCCCCGGCAATGGTGCCATTTGATTAAAAAGGTTTTTCACCGCGTTTTTAAAGTCCTATTTCGCAATCAATATGGGTTCGCTTGGTAGCTAGCCGATTAAGTATGGGTCGATCCACGGAGAGATGGGAGTCTTTTTCATTATGTTTTAACGATTTAAGTCAAGTTCGTTGAAGTTTGTTCAATATTAACTATGTGTTCGGATATGTATGTTAAAGAAAGCTTGTTAGGGTTAGGATTAGGTTGGTTTGAATTAGGAATTCGCTTACTTCTTTCATTTGCCTCTCTTAATATTGATATTATGGTAATCGGCAACAACGAGGATTAGCACGACTAAGAAAGATACTTGGGAGTATAAGTTAGGCTTTTCAATGCTTATTCCCTTCATTTTAGTCCTTGTCCGTCCGTTCTTGGCTCTTAATCATAACCTTCGGCCAACCAAACCACAACCGGTCTCACCAGGGTGTCACCGCTATCATAGAGGATAGGATGCCGAAGGAAGCGGATTGTGGATGCTTTGGCGGAAGTTCAACTCAAGTTTTTAGGCAAAGGAAAGAGTGGGGGAGATTTCCTTCTCTCAAACTTCCTTTTTCCTACCCTAACAAGTGAAAAAACTACTCGCTTATTATAAAAAAAGAAAATAAAACAAATAGAGAAGATGGAAAGAAGCGAGGTAGAAGAAGACAACTAACTACTTGAGATCTCACCTAAGCAAGAATCACACTTAAGTTTCATGGTTTCAATGATAAAATAAAAGAGAAGAGAAAACTAAGGCAATGGAAACCGATAAAACACAATTATACCACTGAGATAATAACAAGTAAATAATAAAAACTAAGTTAACAATTGAGGCAAGACATGAAAATAAAACCCTCAATCTTCATTTATCATCCACTCAAAAAGCGCTCACACAATTTTAATAGAGGAAAGATGAAAAAGAAGAAGAAGTTTGCTCTAAACTAACATTAATCCTAAAAAAAATAATACATCCCTATTTGCCTATGAACTGGAGTAAGTATAAGTAGTGAAATAAAACCACTGGGGTGTTTTCTGAAGCCAAATAAAATGACCAAAACGACCATAAAAATCCTCCGTATGATGACATGTAAGCTCCGCGGATCCACCGCCTAAATATGCAAAATTTCTCTAATCCACGGCCGATTGTTGGAATTGATGCTCCATTTTTTTGTGGTTTCTTGTGTTGCTTTTTTCTTCTGTTTGCTTAGTTCACATTTACAACATACTTCCAAAACATTCTCAGATTCTCAACAGTCCAAAATGGCAACTTTTTGACTATTTTCTCCATTAAATCATTTGATTTTTGTGTCTTGGATCTCTCTCGAGTTCCGCGCTGCCACTCTTGATTCTTGTGTTGCCTCCCTCGTGTTTTATGCTTGTTCTATATATGAATGACCATCGCTTGATCTTTTCTCTTGTACAGGTAAGCGGCACCTGACGGATGTGGATGATCGGAACCCGTATTTTTATCAGTTTGTCAGCAGTTGTCCTGAATTTGTCATAACTATGCGTAATTTGCATTGTTCTAGACTGAGAAACCGTAACCTGTAATTATGTAGCAAATACAGATAAAAAACACCTACCTATATGCAATGTAATCAAGGATGGATGGTAACAAGATGCAGTATTTTGGTATGAACAGATTCCCGCGTACGGGTTCCCCATTAGAGGTTCCCGCTTACGGGTTCCTCTTAAGGGTTAAATAGCCGAAAATCGCCTTGCGGGGATTTCTTAAAAAAGAAGGGGATACCCAAGGAGGATACATCATTTTGAGGGAGTGTCCGTAGGCACGAGGCTTTCATCACCGTTCTCTATTCAGAAGATATACTTGCTCAGGGTGAAAGCCATGGGCCTTCATCCTGAGAGCTCTTCTTCTCTCTTATTCTTCAAGTTTAACAAAGAAAGCTTGCTCCTTTGTTGGGTTTCGATCTTGGATCTTGGGGCCTTCGAGGTGAAGTTCTTACAAGAGAGATGATTTCTCTTTACTGGGTTGTTTTTGGGAGAGAAGATGAGATGGGGAAGAAGGGAGAGATCACAAAAGACCCTCTTTTATGGGTTTCTTTATGGAAGAAGTAGAGAGATGAGAGAAAACTTGTCTCTTTTTTATAGAGGCACAAAACCCTAGAGATTACAAAAGAATCAAAGTTGTTATAATTTCCTCATATGGTTGGCTTTTATAGCCTTACATATTTGCATCTTAGCCCTTGCGCTTTACAATCTTGGTTTTTTGCCCATTCTTTTACACATGTGTACACTTTTTGTACCTTAGTCATTAGCTTTACAAAATTAGTTTTTTGTCCATTTTTTACATTCATTTCCTACCCATTACATATTACATTTTTCCCAGGCATGGGGCCGGCCCCCATGCTTGAGCTTGGACTTGGCTTAGGCTCACTTGACTTGGGTTTGGGCTTGCGCCCGGGCCTACTTTTTAGGTCTTAACTTTGACTTTAGGGGTATAATTTTGACCCCAACACAGTGATTCAATACTTTTTAGAAATAGTGCATGTAGTTGTTTCAGTAATAAAAAATTTCGTTTTACAGTTTTTTGCAACAACAGAAATTTTCTTTGTAGAAATGGTGTATGCCGTTAGTTTAAATGCCTAATTTTATGGCAGTAGTCTACACTACCCTTTTTCTGCTCCTTCCTTTTCTGTCTCACTCCAAATCCACCCTTCTTGCCCTCCGCTGGCCCTAATCACTACAACCACCACCTCCTCCTTCTTCTTATTCTTCCTCCGACATCCCTACTTGCCACCCCCACCTCGCCCCTCCTCATCACTGCAGCCTTGACCCCCTATCCCTCCCGCTCATTAAAGTTTTGGTTGAACCTTTGTGACATATTCACATTGTGGTTTTGTGCAATAGAAGCATGCTCAGGCTGGTTATATAATCTAGCCTGAGTATCGGGGTCAGTCATGGCGTCTGAGCTGCCAAGCTAGCTGGTTTTGAAGAACAAAATGTGTGTCGTAAAACCGACACCTTTGTTCATAAGTTAAGTCGGGATACTTTTGTGAAATAATGTCATTAGGGTCGTCCATATGGATCTTGCGTTGTTCATCGAATTCTTCTTCATTTTGGTCATCATCATCTTCATCTTTTTCGGCTATTGGGTCTTATTCTAAGGATGCTTTCTTCTTGTCTTCGCTTTGGTTCATATCTTCTTCACCGTTGGTCATGCACTTTGAGTCCTTTTCGCATGGACTCGAGTCTTCGTGCTTTCAGCTTTTCTTTTAAGCAACTTTATAACTACATACTCATTTTTATTAAATTTTCTCAATCTCTTACATAAACTCTTACAATTAGAGCACTTATAATTCCGTGCTTTACATATCTCACAATTTCTTCCTTACAGACATTGCATTTATAAATATGTGCATTATAATTGAAACACTCATACTCACTTCTCATTATATCCTAGAAAGACTACGTAGGTGGCATGGAAATATCGGTAGTGCATGGTGACATGCAAGCACTCTTGGTGTGTTTGGTTGGGTTTTTGGTTCTGCTGGAGGTGCACTCGTTCTTCTTTGACTATCCTAAGTGTACGTTAACTTTTTCGGGATCATGCTGTTATAACTACAAGGATTGTAAGTCTGGAACCCGACTCTGTAACCTCTATTCACCGGGAATAAATACAGACCCAAAACATCAATCCTAAACCATCAATGTTCCTATTCTAGCACACATGCAAGCTAGCAGGAAAGAACACACACACCGCACGCACAAGATCAAGCAAATCGAAAAGCGATCTATACTAAGAACAGGAATATGGGGTTAGAAATACCATAGGGACTTCACGTCGATAGGGTCCCATCACGATCGCCATGTGGATATGTAGAGGAATTCCTTCATTTACGAGTCCCGGTGTTTTTGGCGATGCTTGGCTGAGTTGGATTGGTTACGATTACCACTTGCGGAATTATTAGATGAGGCCCGCCAGATAGGAGTGGATCTGGTTCGTTTATCTTTCCTCACAAACGTACGCACTTCGTTGGGCTGCCCTATTGGCTTAACAATCTTTCTCCCTATTTTCTGCTGCAAAAGATTTAGAACTAATGAGGATATGCAGTGTAGTATCACATTCTAGATCTAATAAAAATGATTATGAATAAGGAAAAAAATTCTTACTAGCTTGGCAGCCGAGGAAATGCTATCCTTACCCCTATGTGTAATGATAAAAAAAAAGCTTGATGTGTAAAAGATGATTTTTTTCTATGCTAAATGACAGATGCAAAAATTGTGTGTGAGAGAGAGAGTGTGATGTCAAAAGACCGCAACTCCGTGCCTCCTCCGGATCCCGCAGAGCTTCGTTACCTATGCATCGTTTCCTAGCCTGGGTTACTGAGCCGATGGAGAAATTTTTAAGCACCGAATCTCAAAGAATGCTCTTGAGAATTCAAAATTCTCGAGATGTGTCGAAATGAGGCTTGTTAGGTCCATATTTATAGTTTCTAGGATCAAATATGGCTAAATCTAGTTGTTATGGATTGTTACGGTCTCAGCATTTTCCAACGGTTGACTATTGACCATATGGTGTACTTTGATTGAGATTGCAACAATAAAATCTCAATATGTGGTGATTTTAGGTTCGATAAAGGCTATAAGGTCTGCATCCCATCGTTTGGTGATTTTACCCGCTATCAGTTTAGGATACAATTCACTTCTACTTTCCCAGTCCTGAAGATTCATCCGTGCACGGAGGCCGTCTTTCGATTTTCCATCTTTACAAAGAAGCAAGTTAAATACGTACTCGGATACTCCCTTCTCTATGTGCATGACGTCCAGACAATTACGCACTAAATTTATTGACCAGTACGGAAGCTCGTAGAAAATATTTAACTTGTTCCGGTATGGTGGTTTGTCCTGTTTTGCCGGATCTATCCCGTGTTAGTAATATGTATGCCCTAGAGCCATTATTGTATGATATAGTGGATGCTTAGACATATATATAGAGGACTTTCTTTCTCGACATGATAATATACTATCTGGTTGCCTTTATCTTAACATGTTCACTGGTATTATTGTACTGTCTCTCATATACATATTGATAAAGCCCTTAGGATGTTTGCTTGACTTTCAGGACTATGATACAGATCATACTACTGGGACTTATGTAGTCTACAAGCACATCCTTTAATAGTTTTTAGTCGAGGGAGTATCGAGACAGGGCATCGATATTCCAGTGTAGACTAGCGTGTACGTTTCTTGACCCTGTATGGGGCGATGGTTGATCCCATAACCATTGGTGTTTGACATCAAAGATTGTACACAGGTGCTCATTAAAGAATGGGTACACTGAACAGGACTCGTCGAGAACTCCTAAATAGTACTATACCTATCGTGAGATAGCAGTTCTCTGGTGACAGTGGTACAGATTAGTCTGTAAACCCGAGATAGTCATAGAATCTTGTGTGGTTCCCACCATGCTTTGATTTCCTCCCTACCACGGCTCAAAGGAGTCGTGTAAACAGATGGATTTTGGGTACAGTCCCGAGTCACATGGAGGTAATGAGCGATAGGAGGGATTTCGTCTCTCCCGATATAGGGAGTTGATGTTGCGCTATGCTCGATTGGTTATATCAGGAAGTCCCTGGCCAGAGTTGTTGATGAGATTTACTAGTAAGAGTTATTAGTAGTTTCTTGTGTCGTTATAGGCCACACATCGGCATGACTTATCAAGTTATTGGGGTCTGAAGATTCCTCCCCCAGACTCAATATGCGTGTAAGTGTTACTTATAGGCTTCATGGGAGTTTGGACAAACTTGCTTGTTCTTCTAAT
This sequence comes from Agapanthus africanus, assembly GCA_030015575.1. NCBI lineage: Eukaryota > Viridiplantae > Streptophyta > Magnoliopsida > Asparagales > Amaryllidaceae > Agapanthus > Agapanthus africanus. The sequence continues at coordinate 98,826,726 of CM057346.1, read as the reverse complement.
CACTCAATACCTGGATAGCCGTTATGTCCAGCTAGTACCGCTGACGCCATGTGGGTAACTGATGTGATCATTACCTACTGCTGGCGTATTGATGAGTCTTTAGAGTCCTACACAGAAGTTTCCTAGTTCAAGCGAAACGTAATAGGGTACATATGCTGATATGTGCGGAGGCCTGATTGAATACGAGTATGAGATACCGTATTCTAATCTGGCAGTTATCTGTTATCGGTCAGGTAATATGTGATATAACCGGATTATCGAATCAAGTGTTGATTTGATAATGTGGTATACCGATAAATGATATTAGTAGGTTATATGTGATATAACCGGATTATTGAATCAAGTGTTGATTTAATAATATGATATATATTTATATTTGATATAATTATATATTAACTAATATTATTGCTCACTAATTATTTTCTTCTTAATATATATATATATATATATATATATATATATATATATATATATTAATATGTGTGTATGTGTGTGTGTGTGTAATGAAGCATGGCATAAATTTTCTATTTTGAGAAAATAGAAAATGAGATGGAAAATGGGGAGACTTTTAAAGAAATGGGTGAAGCATGGTTTGGCTTTACTATTGAAGTATGGTTCATTTCTTTATTGAAATGAATTCTATGCTTCAATAATAGAGTTCATTTGATCAAGCCATTCTTCATTAGCCTTCTTTAGTTGTTCATTTCCTCACTTGAGCTTACTCTTGCTCTCTAGCTCTCTTCATCTTCCTCCTCACCTCCTCCAAGCTCAATCTCTCACATGAGTTATGAAATCTTGAGCTTGTAAGAACCCTAGTGGGCAAACAAAACCCCTACTTCACCATCCTACACTTGATTAGCAATTAAGTGTAGTGTGTTTCCTTCACTAAAGAGTTTAGTGAAAAGGTAGCTTGGATTAGCGGAGCTTCGGGTAGATCATCTTCGGCACGAAGATCGCAAAGGAAGCTCGATCCAACTTCAAGTGGAGCCTAGTGGAGTCGCATGGACTACTACACGGAACTTTTGAAAAGAAGGACACGGTCTACAAAGGTTGTATCCTCATTCTCTTTATGTAATTTTTATGATATTAAGCAAAAACCCTAATCATCTAGTTTAAGTTCTTGTTTAGTGTTAATTAGCACCCCGAATTTTTTTTTAATTTGCATGCTTGATACTAGTAAAACCCAGTGGTGGTGCTAAAAACACTTTCATGGTATTAGAGCCAAAGCTAGAAAATTAGATGATGTTAGTTAAACTACTAAACCAAAATAACTCCGAAACAGTTAACCGAAACCCCAAGTTTCTATCGAATTTTTAAAGGCCTCTGAAAATTTTTTTAAACAAGTGCAGAAGCTTACATTTGATGTAACTAGAAGACCAGAGAAACTCGAGACCCTAATTCAAAAATCTCACCGGCCAAATGCCTCAAATGGCCGGCCTGGCCGGTCCCATTTGCTCCAAAAAGTCTCGTGTTTCTTTGGTTCTCTGGTCTGTATATTCTAGGGTTTCGGGTTTTATTTGATTAGCCCAAAATTGCATGTGATGTTAATTTTGTTAAGGGACTAATATGGAGTGTTTTGTAGTCATAATTTTTACATCATTTCGGGTTTAAGTTTGATATGTGATGCAATGGTTGGAACCACATTTAATTAGTTTTGAGAAAACTAGTTTGATTGTAATTCTAGCATGTTAGTCTCTGTTGATTGATTGCCACGAAGTTTCGATTCGGATCGAAACTCCGTCGCAATCGCGTATCGTACGCGAATAATTGCCAGATAACTTTACTAGGTAGCCACACTCCATAGCCCCGACCAAGTGACTTTAGGATAACCCCGTTGCCAAAAGCATCCACTCGGGTGCTCGCGGCCACGGTGTTCCACCTATGTGCACTTGGTCAACGGCATCAGGGGTGCGGCCATCTACTAAAGTTCCCGACGAGTATTCGATCGGGTAGTCGGGAATCTTGTTGAATTACACAGCTAAGTTATTGAAAAGTGTTTTCGAATTGAGACTAAAATGCAAGGTTTATAGGTTAGGCATGATATTCAGAATATGAGATATTCCGGATTTATGATGTCTAAGGAAATGTGGATTCTAATTATTGCAATTTTTCATTTCTTTTTTGCGACCGTAAGTGTAATATGTGGTGTATCCCCGATCTCGTTGCTATATGTCAATGGAATTTGGGATACGCATATTTACTTACGTTGATGACATATGATGTTATGTGTTGCTGTGATATATTATATTGGATCGTCGTGATTGAATAGCCGGGTTTTTTATGTGAGATGAAAGTTTTTCAATTTTCATTCATGTAAAATTTATATGTAATATTCTTTTATTGAGACACTTCCGGGTTGAGGATGATATCACCATTGATGTATATTATTTACTTTTTCACATTAGGATAGACTCAAGGTGGGGAGCACAAGTAACCGGGTTCTAGAGTCCAGTGGGAGACCATCTCGAGGAGTCGAGACCGGGTGTCCTAACTCTAGAATTGGCAGGGTTGCTTGTCGCTTTCGTAGGGGTCTAGGGATGTGGGTTTGGCTATTCATCACGACCGTGGAATCCGTGTTTTTCATTATTAGCTTAATTTAAAACACGAACCTCCTAATATATCCAATATTTCATATGTTGACTTCTGCTGCTTGGTTCTGTGATGTGATCATATAACTGCGTGAGACGAATGCTACATATATATGATATATAAAATAAATGTTGCTTATGTTTTGCACCCGCTCTAATCCAGCCCCCGCTCTGCATTAGTTAAGTAACCTAACGGTGCATGATGGGGCCCCGTGGCAAATGCGGATGGTATAAGCGTACGTTCTATTGTCGGTTTTTTTCTGTGATGTTTAAGGAAATATAAATGATGGGACTTCATTAATGGGATTAATGAAAAGAAAATAAACCTAAAGATGTTGTAGAATCAAAATTTTCAAAAAGGTAGCTCTAGTTTTTTCTTTGCACGGTGGTATTCTTTGATGAATATCCAGCACCTCATTCGATGAGGAAAGAGCCGAGATCCCTTCACCGGGAGTGACCTCTTTAGCAAAAATAGCAAATGCTATAACCCACTCGGTTTATCTTTATAGCTTCTGTAGTTCTTGCTTTACATAGTGGTATATCTTGATGGATATCCAGCGCCTCATTCGATGAGGAGAGAGACGAGATCCCTTCACCGGGAGTGACCTCTTTAGCAAAAGCTAGTAAAACCTATTCGGTTTGTTTTTGAAAACTACTCGATTTTAAAAGAGGGGCTTAAACCACTCCTTTTCAAAATCACTAGATTCTATAACGATATCAAGTTTATTATGCTAAAGGTTTTCTTAAAAACCAGTGTAGCCCTCCGTCATTTCATATAAGTGCTATTTAGTATTCATGTTGCGTTTGTTGGCCTCCGTCAAAGCGTAGTGTACGGTAGCTAATTAGTGCTTATCTGCAGCATGTGATGCGATTGGATTAGGGTAGTCGTGCGACTTTGTTGTCCTCCGTCAAGGGTCGTACGGGTGGGTTTAATTCAATCAAGAAATGAACGGGTTGAACTTGACTAGCGGCCTATGGTTTGTTGGCCTCCGTCAAGGTCATAGGAAGCTAGTAAAAAACAATATTGGGAATTTCAAGTGTTGAAATTTGCAATGAGATTGCATACCCTCTATATGATAGTTGTATCCCGATACCCAATACGAGTAAGAGTTACTCTTGAAAGAGTTTTTCACTTTAAAATTAGCGAATCAAGTAGGTGTCTAAGAAAGGTGTTAACGGGGTTATTCCCCTACGGAAACGAGGTTATTTAATTAGTTCCATGCGAAAACATGGGAAGACTCCCTCGGAGTGACAATACCTGCCTTGCCGAACGATTGGTGAACTTATAGGGTGTAATTAATCCCGGATAATTTTACCTTTTAGGGTTTGAAAGAAGATTTGATAAAAACAGTGGGAGCCATCCTGATTAAATAAGATAATAACCAATCTAATCTTGCAAGAGCGCACGCTAAAGTGTTTCTTTCTCTCTCTCCAGGTAGCGACCAATGACATGTCTTAATCAAGATAATAATATGGATGTATTGACCGAACCTTCTTATTATACTGAGCCGGGGAACGTTGGTTCCGCTCTATCTTATGATTGTCATAAGTCCGGGTAAGGAATAGTAGAATATCAGGATTCCTACGCCACCCGAACGAAGAAAGAGCATGATGATGCATCTTCTTCGGGTGTGTTCGTTACCGAGAACTGTTTCTTAGTATGCTCTACGTCCTGGGTATTGGATACCAGATCAGGATCCCGCGTATGTAATTTGTTACATGGGCTAAAGAAAGGTAGAAAACTGGGAAAGGGTGATAAGTCTCTAACAGTAGGGAATGGTGCAATTGTTGCATCCAAAGCAGTTGACGAATATTACGTTGTATTACCAAGTGGTAATACAATGATTCTGAACAACTGTTATTACGTACCAAAAATGATGTGCAATATTATATCAGTCTCTTTATTACATAAAGAAGGATATAATTGTGTACTGGAGGATAATGTTATGAACATTTTCCTAAATAAAGTGTTGATTGGGTTTGGTATGTTGTGTAACGGTATATACGTTCTGAATCAAACTACAGTTCTAAATATACATAACACACACAAGAGGAAAAGTTCAGAAATGAACGAAACCTTCTTGTGGCGTTGTAGACGAGGTCATATCAATGCAACACGACTAGCTAAGTAGCATAAAGATGGATTTTTGAATCGGTTCGAATTTACATCTTATGAAACTTGCCAGTCATGTCTTAAAGGCAAGATGACCAAAACTCCGTTTACTGGACACGGAGAAAGAGCTACCGAACTCTTAGGATTGATACATAGTGATGTATGCGGTCCTATATTTACGCATGCCAGAAATGGTTCCTCATACTTTGTTACATTCACCGATGATTTCTCAAGATTCGGATATGTGTTCTTGTTGAAACACAAATTTGAAGCTTTTGAATAATTCAAGAAATATAAGTGCGAAGTAGAGAACCAGACGGGTAAAACTATTAAAATCCTTCGATCTGATCGGAGAGGAGAATACATAAGCACGGAGTTTCTGGATTATTTAAAAGAAAATAGGATTCTCTCTCAGCTTACTCCTCCATATACACCACAGTACAACGGTGTATCGGAGCGGAGAAATCATACCCTATTAGATATGGTGCGCTCTATGATGAGTAATGCTGAGTTACCTGTTTCTTTTTAGGGTTATGCACTTGAGACAGCTGCATACCTATTGAATAGGGTTCCGACCAAATCAGTGTCTACCACTCCATATGAGATATGGGAGGGGAAGAAACCATATTTTAATTTCATTAAGATTTGGGGTTGTCCGACTTATGTTAAAAAGAAAAATCCAGACAAGCTCGAGGCAAGGTCTGTTCTATGTAAGTTTGTTGGATATCCTAAACATTTGCAAGAGTATATCTTCTACCACGCCGAGGAACAAAAGGTGTTTGTTTCTCGGAATGCCACCTTTTTAGAAAAGGAATTTCTTGTGAGAGAAATTAGTGGTAATGAAGTAGAACTCGAAGAAGTTCCAGCTGCACAAACTAGAACTGATGATTTGGTGGAACCGGAGGATTCAATAGTACCCAACGAATTCCAGCCACTCCGCAGATCTAGTAGGGTTCCTCATCCACCTAAAAGATACTACGGTTTTCTCATAGACGATGGGAGCGAGGATTGCATCATGGAAGATGATGACCCAGCTAGTTTCGAGTAGGCCATAACAAGTGGAAACTCTGTGAAATGGCTGGATGCTATGCAATCTGAGATGGAATCCATGTACACCAACAAAGTATGGACTTTGGAAGTTGCTCCTCAAGGGGTAAAACCCATCGGGAGCAAGTGGATCTTTAAGAAAAAACTTGGTATAGATGGAAAAGCTGAGACTTTCAAAACTAGACTTGTAGCAAAAGGTTTTTGTCAACGACCAGGTGTCGACTATGATGAAACCTTTTCTCCTGTCGCTATGCTTAAGTCCATCAGGATCCTACTTTCCATTGCTGCATACCATGACTACGAAATCTGGCAGATGGACATCAAGGCCGCTTTTCTAAATGGTGATTTAGAAGAGAGCGTATACATGACACAACCAGAGAGCTTCGTAGATAGTAGGAGCAGCGGAAGCATATGCAAGCTGCTTAAATCAATCTACGGATTAAATCAGGCATCGCGAAGCTGGAACGTCTATTTTTATGAAGCTATCAAAGAGTTTGACTTCATCAAAAATGTAGATGAACCATGTATACAAGAAGGTTGTAGAGAGTAAGGTTGACTTCCTCGTATTGTACGTGGATGACATACTCTTGATAGGAAATGATGTTCCTATGCAACACTCGGTCGAGCTCTTCTTATCACACAAGTTCTCCATGAAAGACCTACGTGATGCTTCCTACATCTTGGGGATAAAGATCTATAGAGATATATCTAAACGGATGTTGGGATTGTTCCAATTCAGGTACATAGACGCCATACTAAAGAGGTTTAGTATGGAAGATTTTAAGCGTGGTAATTTACCCGCTTGCTCAGGAATCACTCTCTCCAAAGAGATGCCTCCCAAGACTGATTTGGAGAGGGCTCGCATGCAAGGGATACCCTATGCTTCGGCAGTCGGGTCAATCATGTATGCAATGTTATGTACCAGACCAGATGTAGCTTACTCACTTAAGTACATGAGAAGGACTAAAGAGATGTTCTTGGTGTATGGTAACGGTGAACTCCATATGGAGTCCTTTACTGATCCGAGCTTCCAGAGTGATAAGGACGACAGTAAGTCGGTCTCGGGTTTTGTCTTCACCTTCAATGGAGGGGCGGTATGTTGGAAGAGTTCCAAGCAAGATACCGTAGCAGACTCAACGATGGAGGCTGAATACATCGCTGCCAACGATGCTGCCAAAGAAACTGTCTGGATGAAGAAGTTCATAGCTGAACTTGGTATGGTTCCATCCATTAAGTATCCAATACCTGTGTATTGTGATAACAATAGAACTGTGGCTTTGGCCAAAGAACCCTGGTCCCATCAGGGATCCAGACATATTCTTAAGCGGTATCACCTGATCAGGAAGATAGTAGATCGCCGAGAGATCGAGATCAGGAGAGTTGACATGAAGGACAGCGGATCCACTCACGAAGGCCTTCCCCCAGATGCAATTCGAGAGACTTTCTGGGATGTTGGGTGTTCAGTAGAAAATATAACACTTTTGATATAACATTTTTCTTACTTTTCTTAAATATCTAAAGGTGCTTATTATAAATATAACACATATTTGGGTTTATCTGTAAAAATACTATTTATCATATGTTTATATATTATAATTAACATTATGAAGGAAAATGTATGCATATAATATTTATATAATATTTTGATAATTTGAATATGCATATCATATCACATATCCTTAATCAATATTCTTAAAATATAATATCATATCGAATTGGTTAGGATAATATCTCAAAAATACCAAATATTACTAACATTATTCATTGAGATATTGTGCAAGGTTTAGTTCAGGTCAGGAGATCAAGATATTGAGATGTTGAGAATCAAGAATCTGCCGATAAAGTTAAATAAAATTGAAGAATCATTACTGGCAGAAACTCAGAAAAGATATGAAGATTCCAAACATCAAATAAATCTCCATATATCACAACAAAGCAGCTTCAGAATTCTGTAGCCAAGATCTCACCAACAAAGCGCGGATCCGCGGCCAAACCATGCAATATGCGGCGGATCCGCGGCCGATTCACCGAGTCAGGATTTGGTATTTTTAGTTGTGATTTGCAACAACAAATCCTAATTCTGGGGATCTTTAGTTTCTGGTTTTGGGGCTATATAAAGGACCAAGAGCTAAACTTAGAAATCATCAATCTTTTACACGAAGCAAATCACCGTCAAAGAACAAGTGATCCAAGACAGGTCCGTGATTCGACGTGATAAGGCGACGTGAGATTCGACAGAACACCTACTTCCTACGAGGCAGAGATCAAGAGCAATTTCTTCTTCCTCTTGTAATCTAAACTCAAAGGTTTTGTAATTGTGAAGTTGATTAATAAAGGTAGATCATTAGATTAATTATTTAGCATTTAATTTCTGCATCATGATCTCTATCCGTTCTTCTTCTATCTCTATCATGCGCGAGTAATTCTCCGCTTGATAGGGTTCGTAGGATTATGGTAGAACAATGGATGAGAAAATGTTTTAACTTCTTTTAAATCTTATGAAGTTTATAAACTTTAGTAAAATAAATGTTAACATTCTTATCAGGCGCTCTACCACTTTATTGCTAGTCTCGATCGCGATTTGAGATCAGATTAACAATTGTTTTGTTAAGGGCTAAACATGAATAGAGATCAATGAAAGAACAAGGGTCAATGGTGGGGAAACCCTAGTTTCTTCCATGAACTCTAATCCTCATTCACCACTATCTATCTAGTGTTAAATCTATCAATAGATAAAAGTAGTAATATTTATTAGTCATCCATGACTACTAAATCCGAACGAACACTACAAGCATTCTTCTTATAAAATCTATATCCGTATTCAAACTAGATCTATATTCTATATCCGTATTTTGACGTAGATTTAGAAACTATTCTCCACTATTCTTTATTCCTCTATTTTTCCTCTTTTTCAACACGTTTAAAGTAAGATTAAAAGATTCCACATATCCCTGAGGACGATCCGTACTCATCTCGGTCTAGCTACACGCCACACCGTTATTGATTGCGGTTATTCTATAAACACTTCTTTAAAACAGATCAATCAAATTGCGTAATTTTTTTTATTCTTACTATATGTGTTGAATTCTTATTCGATCTATATCATAAAAATAAAACAAAACCGCATCTTGTATATTTAACGATTAGTGTGCGATTTTTATGAGGGAATCTGGAGTCACTTTAGCGAGGAAATAAAGATTCAGAGACATTCATCAAGATCCAGAGGAGCAAAGGAACCCACGGTGAAAAAAATTAAACAAAGAACCCCCTAAAGTGCGGCGGAACCGCGGCTATTGTGTGCAAACAGCGGTGGAACCACGGCGGTCTTGGGGAGCCCTCAAACTTTTCTGGTAACTATCCTACATCTTTCTCTCTCCTCTGAAAAATCCAATAATATATTTTCTGCAGGATTCATTGCAAAATATCGCAGCTCAAAAATCTTTTTGCGTGTTTTATTTTGCGGGTTGTTTTTACATATTTTAATACGGACTTTAAAGGGCAAGACCATAATTCAGATTAGGTGGGGATTTCATCACCCTTCCTAGGCCCCACAAATCACAAAACGAGTATCCACATAATCCTATATTAATTAAAAAATATCTAGATCAATATCCTAATGACCGTCGCTCTCAAATAGGACAGAGAAAGGTTGTGGGTAATCTATCGCTTATCCACATTTATTTTGTGATGTCTAAGCAAGTGTGTCTAATCCAAGTGGTTACTTAATTAGGCCCGCTATTTTCGGTGATTCGTATAGAGGATATCTCCCACTTACCTGGCACTTACCTGGCCACAAGAGTTATAAAGAGGTGGTAGGGGATTGATCCTGCGGCTTGTCCTTTGGAAGTCTAGGAGCGGTCTAGTGCTTGACCTGGGTAACCTTAGTTCTAGGATTTGCTTGTGCATTTTGTGATTTGTTGAGTCAACCCTCAAGTCCCACTTTCAAAGCAAAACAATCCAAATATAGATTAAATCTTTTCACCCTCCTCCCTCTTTTCACAATCTTATAATAGGTAACCCAAATAAAAGAACTCTTGCCGAGTTTTGCTATCCGGAACCAGATATTTCTTGTTATCGTAATTGCTTCGGTATACCATCCGACTCTACCATGTCTTTAAGAGATCGGATAAAGCAAGCGGAAAGCAATAGTTGGCCCCCTCACTCCAGGTCCTATCAACCGCATCAAAATTCTACATCTTCTTTTGTTGATACTCCATCTAAAGCGTGTGAGGGAACTCCTAAACGCATGTCCATCGCTGAGTATATAGCAAGGACTAATGGCCAAAGTTTCAATCCGGTCAAACCGTTAGGACAACAAACGCCACCACCTTCTAAAGAAGATTTTACTACTCGGTTTGTGGCGTATATGACATCTGTTGACAGTCGTCAACCACACAACCAATATCAATATTCTTCTTATCATAATGTTGATCCTACTCCTGCCCAATTTTCGCAAGCTTTCGATTCCTATCAATCCTACCCAACTTTTACACCTTCTCGAGACATTTCTTCTAATCAGTCATTTAGGAGTTTTACTTATCCACAAGAATTTCAATCTTATGTTGAAACCCCTTTACCGACCCATGTCTAGTCTTGAACGGTCAATGGAAGAATATATGGTAGTGTCACGCCGCGCCAGAGAGGAATTGAATGAGTGCATGGCCATTCTCAATAAACAAAACGAACGAGTAACTAGTTTCAAACCAGCTCAAAATTTTCCAACGTATGATACGGCCATAGGACAAATTGAAAATTTGGGTAGTGAGAGAGAGAGAGAGAGGTACACCCTTCCAAATCAAACCTCCCTATCTCAAATTGAAATCCACACCTCCAATTTCACAGATCTATCGAGTACACCTAATGATTCACCGATTGAAGATAGAATATCTGATGAGTTGTGTGACTTTGTAGTGTTTGATTCACCTGATTGTGAGGAGTCCATTTCAAGTGAAGCCACACCCAACCCTTGTGATCTCTACACCTCCTCTCTAGAACCACAATTGATTGAAAACCCTGCTTTTGATGAGGTGTCCGAGACTTGTAACCTTCACTTGATTGAGGATATTGACGTTGGGGATATATTGGATGATGAACCCGAAATTTTGGATGAGTTTGTTCCACCAATTCATCAGGTCCTTTCACTCCCGTGTGGTCATCATCTCGAACCTTTAACTATTCTTCCCGAACCCCATATGCGTCTTGAATTTGATGATAAATGTATAACCGAAAGGCAGAACGAAATTCAGCCTTCATTTCCCACATCTGGTTCAGCAATACTCGACACACCAATTTATTTACCCATTTCATCTTCCATTTTCTCTGATTCTTCTTTTAATCTTCCTTTAATGATAGCGAGTGTTGATGAATCACATCCGATATTTCGAGTTCGATAATTCTAGAAAGACAACTTGATTTAGACTCTTTTGAGAATGAGGTAGATGAGCTTTACGAGTCTCCTACCTCTATAATTTTTGATAAATCAAATGTGTTGAATTCTGGCGCGACACTTATTGATATTGAAACATTCAATTGGACCATCGATGAAAGTTTCGAAAATATTTTCGCCGACGAACTCGAATTCCTAAACGACACGGATTTTGTGATTAATCAACCTCCACCTGAAGAAGTTGAACCACCACCATTTCTTCTTATCCCATACGAGAATGTGATCATTCTTCCCATTCCTAATCATCCACATTCTCGTTTCCATTCACCATTATTGTTTCGTCTTTATCAACCGGGACATAAACCATACCACCTCATATCTCCCGACTTCTTCAAATCTCTGATTTCCACCAACCAGTGCGTTACATCGATAAATTTTTTGAATGGTTGGTGTTGACTTTTGGTCTTTATAAGGCTTTATTTTGACCAATAACTTTAAACCCCCCCCCCCAAATAATTTTAAATGCTTGATACTATTTTACTCATGTTTGGGGGGGGATATTTTGTCTCTTGAAAGAAAATTTTTATAAAATTGTAAGCCAAAAAAAAGTTTGGGGGAGAATTTTACTTTCACTATTTCATGTCCCCGTTACCAACTTTTCCTTCCAAGTCTACAGTTTTTTTTAAGCTTAACAGATGACATCAGTGAGGATACTGCTGTAAACAGGTTTGGGGGGCGTTTGTGCTTATTCACGCATTACTTTGCATTATACTATATATAAACACACAAAAAAATTGATAATGAAAGTTTGAAAGTGAAAATTTACATATGAAAGATAGAAATAGTTTGAGAAAAGTAAGAAAGTTAGATGTTTTCTTAAATGAAACTAGTAATAAGTAGTTATGAGCCGTTGTCCCAAGGGTTAGTAAAATGAAGGAAATTGCTAATCTGAGGATAAAAATAAGTCTGAAAAATAGTCTCTATTCTTGAGGCCAAACATTTGAACGTTGATACCCTACTATACGCACTTACACACATCTTGAAACTTGGGATAGTAGAGAATACCTTGAAATGCTCTTGTCTAAAAGTTTTAGTATGAAGGAAAATAAAATAAAATATGAGTGGTGAAGAAAAAAATGAACACTGATTTTGTAATTGCTTAAGGCAGTATAAAAAAATATAGCGAGGGTAGTTTATCACCTAGTGCCTTAGACCAACTGGTTTGGGAGCCACTGCTAAGCCTTAGGTGTTGCAAGACGAGAAATTACGCCTTAATACGCGAGCACATTTTGTAATCGGTTGGTTAGTATCTTAAGAAGTATTAACAGTCGCATGAAAAATGTGTAAGCAATTCCATCTAAAATATTCACCAACTAAAACGTACTAAGAAAGAGGGACAAGAGTATGATAGTTTGAATTGAATTCTCTAAGTGTAGAGATGTATTTTACACACACGTAGGGGTATATGATCAATATTTGGAGGAAAGATAGGGAGGAAAACTAAAGACGATGTTTTATTGAGGGATAATGTGATTTCTAACATCTTTTCACGACCATTAAGATAGTGCTCATGACAACCGAAAAACTGGTGTAGTTGGAAACTCTTATTTTCAAGTTCTTTTTTTTATAATTCTTATCTTTGTATGTAACTTTCACTATCTTTATTTTATTATAGCATTTTGTGGGTGTAATCCGCTGAAAATCCTTAGGAGACAACACTCCTCCTAGTAGGGACACCTAGAGGTTTAACGGCTTGTTGCACTTACTCAGTGCAATCGTGCTACCTACGAAAGTGTGCTACTTAGGTTTTTATTTTTCTTTTTCTCCCTCTCTTGAGTAAGTAGTTTGCTCGGGATGATCAAAGTTAAGTTTGGGGGTATTTGTTCAGTCGAAAATATCGCACTTTTGATATAACATTTTCCTTACTTTTCTTAAATATCTAAAGGTGTTTATTATAAATATAACACATATTTGGGTTTATCTGTAAAAATACTATTTATCATATGTTTATATATTATAATTAACATTATTAAGGAAAATGTATGCATATAATATTTATATAATATTTTAATAATTTAAATATGCATATCATATCAAATATCCTTAATCAATATTCTTAAAATATAATATCATATCAAATTGGTTAGGATAATATCTCAAAAATACCAAATATTACTAACATTATTCATTGAGATATTGTGCAAGATTTAGTTCGGATCAGGAGATCGAGATGTTGAGATGTCGGGAATAAAAAATTTGCCGATAAAGTTAAATAAAATCGAAGAATCAATACTGGCAGAGACTCAGAAAAGATATGAAGATTCCAGACATTAAATAAATCTCCATGTGTCACAACAAAGCAGCTCCAGAATTTTGAAACCAAGATCTCACCAACAAACCGCGGATCCGCAGCCAAACCATAAAATATGCGGTGGATCCGCGGCCGATTCACTGAGTCATGATTTGGTATTTTTAGTTGTGATTTGCAACAACAAACCTTAAGGGAATCTTTGGTTTCTGGTTTTGGGACTATATAAAGGACCGAGGGCTAAAATTAGAAATCATCAATTTTTTACAGGAAGCAAATCACCGTCAAAGAACAAGTGATCCAAGACAGGTCCGCGATTCGACATGATAAGGCGACACGAGATTCGACGGAGCATCTACTTTCTATGAAGCAGAGATCGAGAGCAACTTCTTCTTCCTCTTATAATCTAAAATCGAAAGTTTTGTAATTGTGAAGTTGATTAATAAAGGCAGATCATTAGATTAATTATTTAGTATTTAATTTCTGCATCATGATCTCTATCCGTTCTTCTTCTATCTCCATCATGCGCGGGTAATTCTCCGCTTGATATGGTTCGTAGGATTAGGGTAGAACAATGGATAACAAAATATTTTAACTTTTTTTAAGTCTTATGAAGTTTATTATATTTAGCAAAATAAATGTTAACATCCTTATCGGGCGCGCTACCAATCTATTGCTAGTCTCGACCGCGATTTAAGATCAGATTAACAATTGTTTTGTTAAGGGCTAGACATGAATAGAGATCAATGAAATGACAAGGGTTAATAGTGGGGAATCCCTAGTTTCTTCCAAGAACCCTAATTCTCATTCATCACTATCTATCTGGTATTAAATCTATCAATAAATAAAAGGAGTAATATTTATTAGTCATCCATAACTACTAAATTCGAACGAACCCTACAAGCATTCTTCTTATAAAATCTATATCTGTATTCAAACTAGATATGTATTCTATATCCGTATTTTGACGTAGATCTAGAAACTATTCTACACTATTCTTTATTCATCTATTCTTCCTCTTTTTCAACGCGTCTAAAGTAAGATTGAAAGATTCCACATATCCCTGAGGACGACCCGTACTCATCTCGGTCTAGCTACACGCGACACCGTTAATGATTGTGGTTATTCTACAAACACTTTTTTAAAACAGATCAATCATTGGGTATGAGATACTACAACAATTGGCCTTAGTGCAAGTGGGAGATTGTTAGTAATATGTATGCCCTAGAGGCCATTATTGAATGATATAGTGGATGTTTGGACATATATATATATATATAGGACTTTCTTGCTCGATATGATAGTATGCTATCTGGTTGCCTTTATCTTAACATGTTCGCTGGTATTATTATACTGTCTCTCATATACATGTTGATAAAGCCTTTATGATGTTTGCTTTACTACCAGGACTATGATGCAGATCATACTATTGGAACTTGTGTAGTCTACAAGCACATCCTTTAACAGTTCCTAGTCGAGGGAATATCGAGACAGGACATCGATATTCCAGAGTAGACTAGTGTGTACGTTTCTTGACCCTGTATGGGGCGATGGTTGATCCCATAACCATTGGTGTTTGACATCAAAGATTGTACACGTGTGCTCATTAGAGAATAGGTACACTGAAAAGGACTCGCCGAGAACTCCTAGATAGTACTATACCTATCATGAGATAGCAGTTCTCTGGTGACACTGGTATAGATTAGTCTGTAGACCCGAGATCGTCATAGAGTCTTGTGTGGTTCCCACTGTGCTTTGATTTCCTCCATACCACGGCTCAAAGGAGTCATGCAAACAGGTGGATTTTTGGTACATTCCCGAGTCACATGGAGGCAATGAGCGATAGGAGGGGTTTCTTCTATCCCGGTATAGGGAATTGATGTTGTGCTATTCTCGATTGGCTATAACAGGAAGTCCCTGGCCAGGGCTGTTGATGAGATTTACTGGTAAGAGTTATCGGTAGTTTCTCATACCGTTATAGGCCACACATCGGCATGACTTATCAAGTTATTGGGGTATGACGATTCCACCCTAAACTTGATATGCGACATATCAAACGAAGAGACCGGATTATACGGTTAGTGTCACTTATAGGCTTCATGGGAGTTTGGACAAGCTTTCTTGTTGATTTCTAATTGCTCAATACCTGGGTAGCCGTTATGTCCAGCTAGTAACGCTGACGGCTTGTGGGTAACTGATGTGATCATTATCTACTGCTGGCATATTGACGAGTCTTTAGAGTCCCACACAGAAGTTTCCTAGTTCAAGCGAAACGAAATAGGGCACATATGCTGATATATGCGGGGGCATGATTGAATACGAGTATGAGATACCGTATTCTAATCTGGCGGTTATCTGTTATCGGTCAGGTTATATATGATATAACCGGATTATCGAATCAAGTGTTGATTTGATAATGTGGTATATAGATAAATGATATTAGTAGGTTATATGTGATATAACCGGATTATTGAATCAAGTGTTGATTTAATAATATGATATATATTTATATTTGATATAATTATATATTAACTAATATTATTGCTCACTAATTATTTTCTTCTTAATATATATATTAATATATGTATGTATGTATGATATATATATGTATGATATGTATGTGTGTGTGTGTGTGTTATTAAGCATGGCATAGATTTTCTATTTTGAGAAAATATAAAATGAGGTAGAAAATGGGGAGACTTTTAAAGGAATGGGTGAAGCATGGTTTAGCATTACTATTGAAGTATGGTTCATTTCTTTATTGAAATGAATTCCATGCTTCAATAATAAAGTTCATTTGATCAGGCCATTCTTCACTAGCCTTCTTTAGTTGTTCATTTCCTCACTTGAGCTTACTCTTGCTCTCTAGCTCTCTTCATCTTCCTCCTTACCTCCTCCAAGCTCAATCCCTCATATGAGTTGTGAAAGCTTGAGCTTGTGAGAATCCTAATGAGCAAACAAAACCCCTACTTCACCATCCTACACTTGATTAGCAATTAAGTGTAGTGTGTTTTCTTCACTAAAGAGTTTAGTGAAGAGGTAGCTTGGATTAGCGGAGCTTCGGGTGGATCATCTTCGGCACGAAGATCGGAAAGGAAGCTTGATCCAAGTTCAAGTGGAGCCTAGTGGAGTCGCGTGGACTACTACACGGAGCTTTTGAAGAGAAGGACACGGTCTACAAAGGTTGTTGCCTCATTCTCTTTATATAGTTTTTATGATATCAAGAAAAAACCCTAATTATCTAGTTTAAGATCTTGTTTAGTGTTAATTAGCACCCCGAAATTTTTTTAAATTGTCATGCTTGATTCTCGTAAAACCCAGTGGTGGTGCTAACAAACACTTTCATCCCGAATGTCACATTATTGTAACCATCCAACTGAGCAATCACGTCCTCTCCAGATAATGAGGCTGGAGGACTAAGAAGCTCCTGATGACCATTAATGTGAGCATTGTTTAACCTGTAGGGATGGTCTAGTGGCAGGAAACGCCGATGACTGCAATAACAAACTTTCCTACTAAAATTCAACCATTTCGCTATTGTATCTTGATGGCAATAGGGGCATGCTTTGTGACCATGTATGGACCAACCTGATAGCATTCCATACACAGGAAAGTCATTAATTGTCCACATTAAAGCCGCACGCATTGTGAAGGTTGTATCTATGTTTGCATCGTAAATCTCTACACCATCAATGAATAAAGATTTTAACTCATCAATCAGAGGTCAGAGATAGACGTCGATATTGTTTCCCGGTGAGTTTGGTCCGTCAATAAGAAGAGACATCATAAAGTAGGATTGATCTATAGCCAACCAAGACGATAGATTATAAACCATCATTACAATGGGCCATGTGCTGTGGTTTCCAACCATATAGTTGAATAGGCAGAAGCCATCACTAGCCAGTTCAAGCCTAATATTGCGAGGATCACTACTGAATGTTTAGTACCTTCTATCGAAATCTTTCCATGCCGGTGAATCTTTTAGATGACTCATTTTTCCAACTTCATTTGGAGCAGCACGGTGATGCCAAATCATTGCCTCGGCTGTTTTCTTGCACCTGAATAGTCTCTGCAGCCTCTGTGTTATGGGAAAATATCGTGCTATCTTGACATATGTATCGAGCTTCTTATCAAATTCTTTCGGCTTATAGATGGCCTCTCCGCATATTGGACACTCTTTCAAATCTGAATTCTCTTTCCGGTACAACACGCAATCTTTAGGACATGCATGAATTTTCTTACAGTTCAGACCTGATTAGTCGAAAATATTGCATCTTTTAACCGGCAATTTCCCTATCATTCGCATTCATATAGAAGTGTTCGGCATTCATATTTCACATATTAGCAAAACAGTCGCAAAATATCAGATTACATGTGTTAGACCTTAAAACCGGCATTTCTAGGGAAAATGACTGCATTTCATAACATGGCATCATTTCTATATATCGCAACCCGTGTTTCGAAATCTGTGCAGGAAAATCAGAAGCTTACCCAAATCTACACCGCTAAAAGATACGCCAACACAATGATGTCAGTTCTGGTATCAATCCAAAGGGACAAATAAAATTCAACATATCAGATAAAGCCCCAAATGCCAGCCCAAGCAGTCACCAGAAGAACCAAGCCATGAAGCCATCAAAGCGCCGCGGAACCGCAGCGGGAGCCGGCTTGAGCCGCGGTTCCGCGGCGGTATTGCCACGTCAGCGATAAATTTTTGGTACACAATACTTCTCTCAGGGCCCACACTTCAGCAAGACATGTCAAATTCCAGAAGACCCCAGAACCCTCTGCCAGATCAGCAAACACTTGGATCTACACTAAACTAGCCTATCATTCTAGAAACTTCTCCCTAAACCCTAGCTTAAAGCCTAAGCTAAGCCTAACTAACTACTTCTAGAAGTCTTTCAACAAACTTTTGGAGGGAACTTCTATTTCAAACTCAAGGCTTAGGGTTTGGGAAATCTATAAATAGGACCCTAGGCTCACTTGTAAAAAATTATTCATTCATTGAAATTGATTGATCCATTCACTCTCTTTCTTCATCTTCTTCTTCCACAAGTCTAGTGAGAGGGCTTGTGTGAAACCCTAACCCTAATTCCAATCAAAAGCCAAGATCCCGAGTACCCATCAAGCAAGAAGCCTTGTAACCTTTTATGAGCCGAGCCGATCTTCAACAGAGCAAGTGGTCTAAGCCGATCCGCGACTCACGGAGCCGAGCGACGCCAATTCAACAATTTAGTTCTTCCTCTTGTAGTTCTTGAGCGACTGTAATCAAATTGTTGATATAAATAAAAGGTGATATTCTTTTATCTTGTTTTCCTTAAATTCTTGCATCATGATATCTTTTCAATTCTTAAATGTTTTCTGTGTGATGATGTTTGAGTAATACTCCGCTCGTCGAGGAGTCAAGACGATCAATAGAATGATGATGTAGTATATCTTAAATCGATTCTTGAATCCTACGAGTTTTGTAAACCCTAGCAAGTTCAAGAATCGACGACCCAATTCGTTGCGATGCTTTCTTGATTGATATCGCTCGAGATTGGGGAGTTACGATCGTTTCTTGAAATTGCTAGAGGCTAGAATGTGAATGATATCTACGAAAGAACAAGGGTTAAACGATGAAACCCTAGTTTCATCAAGAAAGCCCTAACTCTCGTCGATCATCATCGATCTAGTATCAATCCTTCTAAGGACAAGAACACGAAATCTTGAGATTACATCACGTCTATAGATCCGATCGATTCCTACGAGCCTCATTTAGATTCTTGATATTTTGGTTGGAAATATCATCGAAACACCGATTCTTGATTTGTTTATCAGTTTCTTGATTCTTGATTAAACATCGTGACACCTGAATCAATCGATAAATTCTTGAATCATGTTTTCTTTTCCTTTCGATTAACTTTTCAATTCAAACAAATTAAATACAGAAACGAATCGCACAATCCCTGTGGACGATCCGCACTCGCTTATGATCTACAATCGACACCGTAATTGATTGCGGTCAAATATAATTCTTTGATTGTGAACTTTATTCAATATTACCGACACATAGAAACTTATTCGCTTATTTCGATTTACACAAACAAGAAATCATTACAATCAAATGAAACCGTTATCGGGAATCATTTGAGTATTTGAGTTGTTTCACTTACACAGTCTGTGAATTTTAGGATCAATCAAATGGCGCCGTTGTCGGGGATCGCGCGCTAATTCGTTTCATATTATAGTTTGAATTGAAAGAATTATTCCATTGTTATTTTGAGATCAAAATTCGTGCAAACCCTAAACGATTTGTTGTGGTTCATTGCAAGGAAATCTGGAGCTGTTTGGCAATTGAAGAAAATTTTTGGAATATACCAGAGAGCAGAGGGAGTCTACAGAAGCTCCCTGGTGAATTTTGGTTCAGTGATCTCATCAAGAGACCGCGGAAGCGCGGCATTTGAAGCCTATTGCGGCGGAACCGCGGTGGCCTTGAGGGTTCTCTGCAAAATTTTTCTCTCAGGTGATTTCTTACCTTCTCCTCTCTCCTCTTTTTAGCTCCAACTAACAAATTTCTGCAGGATTACTTGCAAATAATCGCAGTGCCGCAAAAAGCAAAATTAAATTTGTGCGTGATTTTGTTTCTTGGTTGTTTGCATTCTAAATACGGAAATTAAGGGGCACGGCCAAATCCAAATTAGGTGGGGATTTCATTACCCTTCCCAGGCCCCGAAAATCGCAAAACTTGCATCCGCATTGACCCACATTAACTAAAAAAAATCTAGAGATGACTCTAAGGACCGTCGCGCTCAATTAGGACAGAAGAAGGCCGTGGGTAATTCATTGCTTATCCGCGTTTTCTTGTGGTGTCTAAGGCGAGTGTGTCTAAGGCTAGTAGTTTTTAATTAGGCCCACTACTTACGTAGTGGAGTACCTTCCCACTTACCTGGCACTTATCCGGCCACAGGGGGATAAAGAGGCAGTGGAGGATTCTATCCTGCGACTTGTCTTTTGGCAGTTAGGAGCGGTCTAGAGCCGGACCTAGGTGACCACTAGATTCTAGGGTTTGTGTGCTGCATTTGTTTTGTCGCATCATTTTTTCAAAAATTCGTCCCTTTTTCAAAGCAAGCACCGCATTCATTCATTACCCCTAATTATAAGTCAACGCTGCCACTTGTACTAACCCTTTTTAGTGCAAGATAGGCTGGACACGGGATTCTAGTGCCCGTTTAGTCCGCGTACCCTTTATCGACTCCGAAGTCGAGATTTCTCCATTTACCTTTCCTTTACCCACTACCACACCCACACCGATGGATCCGAATCCATCAAACTTCTTTAACCCTAATCTGCCGCCGTCTGTTGGTGCGCAGAATCCACCCCGCATCTCTCTCCAGGAGAGGTGCTACCCTATTCGAGGTCCTCTTTCAACCTGCTTATCCACACCACCAGCCAACGGGGATAATTTTGAGATTAAGCCCCAGTATATCAATCTTTTACCCAAATTCCACGGACTCGAGACTAAGGACGCTTACATTTTCATTACCAAATTTGAAAACGTATGCGCAATGATGGGTACGTCACAACTTTCAGTGGATGCGATGCGTCTACGACTTCTTCCATTTACATTGTGCGATATAGCCGAGAAGTGGCTATATAACACTACCGCACACTCTATCACGAATTGGGAAGAATTCGTCGCTGCATTCCTTAAGAAATTTTACCCAATACAAAAGACAGCTCGAATCCGTAGCGAACTGAATCAATTTGCCCAGCTCCCTACTTAACCATTTTCAAAATGCTTTGAACGTTTCAAGGATCTATTGGTTCAGTGTCCTCATCACGGCATCCCGAGATGGGAATTGTGCCGAATCATTTATGAGGGCATTAACCCAAACACTAAACAGAGCCTTGAAAACATGTGTCAAGGTACTTTTATGGCCAAAGATGATGGGGAAGCTTGGAAGTATTTAGAAGAGTTCGCTGAAAAATCACTACAGTGGAAGAGTGGAACCCAACCATTGAATAGGGGTGGCGTACACTAAATAGATGTGTCCATAGGTGTTCGAGCTGAAATGACAGCAATGCAAAAGAAGCTCGACGCTATGGAACACAAATTTGCAGCAGCCTCCCTAAACCCAGTGTCGCTCCCCAAAACTGTTTGTGGGTACTGTTCTGATCCGTCTCATTTAACGGAAGAATGTCCATTAAACTCTGCGTTTCAAGGTCACGAGCATTCTAATGCCGCATTTCAAAGACCGAGAAACGATCCTTATTCTTCCACGTACAATCAGGGTTGGAGGAATCACCCGAATTTCCCTTGGAACCAAAACCAATCTCAAAACACGGTTCCAAACACGAATCAATTTCAAAGGGCTCTTCCTCCACCGCAACAGCAACCCCTTCAACTCACTCAGCACCCCTATCAGTCACAAAATTTCCAAAATCAGGTCAACACTCCTACACAGTCTAATCATATGACCTGTTCTGACGAGTTCTCTCAATTCACTCAAACCATGAAATCACTTTTGTCAAATTTCATAGAGGTTTCGGCTGAGATTAGATCTTCCGTCGGTGAGATAAAGAAAAACTCAGCGTCCCAAGCTAAGAGTATCAGAACGATGGAAGCTGAAATCGCACGACTTAAAACCGAAATGAGTGCGAGAGAAAAAGGGAAACTTCCCTCTCAACCCCTACAGAATCCTGGGCATTACAATGTAAATGCCATCACAACATTGAGATCGGGAAGAGTGCTGAACAATCATGTCGGGGAAGGTATTGATGATACTGAAAATCATATCAACACCCCGGCTGAGACCTTTCCACACACACACACTTCTCCTTCTGATCCTTCTTCTTCTACCACACCATCTTCTCGCGAGCCTATTCTCCATTTCCCACTAGGCTCGACACCTCAGTATAGCCCTTCTAGTTCTCCACAAACGGTCCCCACACCTCTTTTGGGACCTCGTCTACCCCCTCTTCCTTCTCCTGTGACGGACCCTGCGCTTATTGCGAAAGCTCTTTACCCGAATCGGTTAAGGGGTAATAGAACGAGTCCTCATATGGAGAAAATTATGGAAATGTTCAAACAGGTTAACATCAATATCCCTCTCCTAGATGCGATTCAACAAGTCCCCGTCTATGCGAAAATTCTTAAGGATTTGTGCACTAGGAAGAGGAAGACCCAAGTGCCAAAGAAGGTCTTCATGTCTAATAATATCAGCACTGCTTTTATTCCCCAGCTACCAAAGAAACGAAAGGACCCAGGATGTCCTACAATATCAATTTCTATTGGGGGTAAAAACATAAATCGTGCTCTTTTAGACCTTGGCGCAAGTGTTAACCTACTCTCTTATTCTGTCTATGAGCAACTAGGGATTGGTGAGCTGAAACCTGCTCACTGCACTCTCCAGATGGCAGACCGATCTATCACCAAACCAAGGGGTGAATTAGAGGATGTGTTGATAAAGGTCGGGGAATTTGTTTTCCCTGTAGACTTCATTGTACTTGACACACAGCCTGTAGCAAACCCCCGGAGCCAAATTCCGGTGATTCTGGATCGTCCTTTCCTTGCCACTTCCAACGCTGTTATAAACTGTAGAAATAGTTCAATGAACTTATCATTTGGAAATATGACCATTGAACTAAATATCTACAAAGTTGGAAGTCAGCCATCAGAACCCTCTGCTCATATTTTAGATGTGTGCTCTGTCCATGAGATCGCTCCCGATAGTTGTGGAGCTGAGGATCTTTGCTTGCTAGATCTCGACGACATTACCACATCTCTGTTTGACCTTACACATGATCTTAGTGAGGACACTTTTCCTACACTTGAGTCCTGCACTCCTGACCTTTCTCCACCCGAGTCTGTATCTTTCACAGGCTCTGAGCTTCTTTGTAATTCCAAAAATCACTCGATGATCCCACCTTCTCTTATTTCTCCGCCTGAATTAGATCTCAAAATTTTACCTTCTCATCTTAAATATGCATATTTAGGTGAGAATGAGTCTTTATCGGTTATCATATCCGCTTCTCTTGCATCAGAGCAAGAGAATGCACTTTTATCGGTATTGAGATCTAACAAAGAGGCGTTTGGTTGGACTATGGCGGACATCAAAGGGATTAGTCCCTTGATAGTTGAACATCATATACATGTGATGGATGATGCCAGACCGACCCGAGAACCACAGAGACGGTTAAATCCCGTCATGAAGGAAGCTGTCATGAAAGAGATCGTCAAATGCTTAGATAATGGTATTATATACCCCATCTCCGATAGCCAATGGGTGAGTCCTATATATGTCGTTTCTAAGAAATCCGGCATCACTGTTATAACCAATGAGGCAAATGAGTTGATTCAGACACGCGCCCAAACTGGGTGGCGTGTATGTATTGATTACCGAAAACTCAATGCTGCCACGAGGAAAGACCACTTTCCTCTACCATTCATTGATCAAATGCTGGAACGCTTAGCGGGACGAGAGTATTATTGTTTTATGGACGGATACTCAGGCTATAATCAGGTCCCCATCGCCAAAAAGGATCAAGATAAAACCACTTTTACTTGTCCTTTTGGTACCTTTGTTTACAGTCGCATGCCCTTTGGGTTATGCAATGCTCCCGCTACCTTTCAGGGGTGTATGATGGGGATATTCTCTGATATGGTAGAGAATTTTCTGGAGATCTTTATGGACGATTTCTCGATTTTTGGAGACTCTTTTTCTGATTGCCTAGCGAATCTTGACGCTGTTCTTACTCGTTGCAAAGAGAAGAACTTGACTTTGAACTGGGAAAAATGCCATTTTATGGTTCAAGAAGGAATTGTTCTTGGACATGTCATTTCACAGAAAGGCATTGAGGTTGACAGAGCTAAAGTAGATGTCATTCAAAACCTCCCTCATCCTAAAAGCGTCAAAGATATTCGATCTTTCCTTGGCCATGCGGGCTTTTATAGGAGATTCATTAAGGACTTTAGCAAAATTTCTAGACCTTTAACTCTTCTCCTGGCCAAGGATACGACCTTCCATTTTGACTCGGACTGCGAGACAGCTTTCGACTCACTTAAACACTCACTCACTTCAGCCCCCGTGTTATCATCACCAAACTGGGACTACCCCTTTGAGCTGATGTGTGACGCATCTGATTTTGCAGTAGGTGCAGTCTTAGGACAGCACATCGAAAAGATACCACACGTGATATACTATGCAAGTAAGACCCTGAATGATGCGCAAATCAATTATACAACCACCGAAAAGGAACTTTTACCGGTTGTATTTGCATTAGAAAAATTCATGCCTTACTTAATTGGCTCTCCTATAGTTGTATATACTGACCATTCCGCTTTAAAACATCTTCTGGCGAAGAAAGATGCAAAAGGTCGACTAATACGTTGGATCCTACTGTTACAAGAATTTGATCTTGTTATCAAAGATAAGAAAGGAAGTGAAAACGTAGTAGCTGACCATCTTTCATGCATATCTTCTTCCCCTGTGACCCTGCCGATCAATGATTCGTTCCCTGACGAACAACTCTTGAGCGTATCCAATGAACCATGGTTCAGGGATATTGTGAACTATCATGCCACGGGACTTATACCGAGCGATTGGTCAAAACAGGACAAATACCGTTTTCTTTCCCAAGTAAAACACTTTTACTGGGACGAGCCTTATTTGTTTAAATATTGTCCTGATCAGATCATTCGCCGGTGTGTCCCGAAAGAAGAGTTCAAGAGTGTTCTTTCATTTTGTCATGATCAGGCCTGTGGGGGTCACTTTGGTCCTAGAAAGAAAGCGGAGAAGGTTTTGCAATGTGGATTTTATTGGCCGACCTTATTCAAGGACGCATTTGAGCATTGCAAAACCTGTACACAGTGTCAATACATGGGTAGAATATCCCGGAGGAATGAAATGCCTCAGCAACCCATTCTGGTTGTTGAAATATTCGATGTTTGGGGCATTGATTTTATGGGTCCTTTTCCCAACTCCTTTGGGAATTTGTACATACTGCTGGCGGTTGATTATGTCTCAAAGTGGGTAGAAGCCATTCCATGTCGCACTAATGACAAGAAAGTTGTCATTAAGTTCTTAAAAGAGAATATCTTTTCGCGATTTGGACACCCACGCGCTATCATTAGCGATAATGGGACACATTTCTGCAACAGATCTTTCGAGACTCTGATGCGAAAATACGCAATCAACCACCGACTTTCTACACCCTATCATCCCCAATCGAGCAGGCAGGCTGAAATCTCAAACAGACAGATCAAACTTATCCTGGAGAAAACTGTTGCTAAAAATAGAAAAGACTGGTCGACCAAACTGACGGATGCTCTTTGGGCATTCCGAACTGCATATAAGACCGACCTAGGGATGTCTCCATATAGGATAGTGTTTGGGAAAGCATGTCATTTACCCGTCGAGATAGAACATAAAGCATTATGGGCTATAAAAGAAATAAATTTTGATCTAAACCTTGCTTGCAACTTTCGGAAGCTGCAAATAAATGAGCTAAGCGAACTCCGCGATGAAGCTTATGATAACGCTGTAATCACAAAGAATAGGACTAATGTTTTTCACGATAAAAATATTTTGAGGAAAACACTTTCACCTGATCAACAAGTCCTTCTTTATGACTCACGTTTACACCTTCACGCGGGTAAGCTCCGATCTCGATGGAAGGGACCTTTTGTTGTGCGGTCTGTATACCCGCACGGGGCAGTAGAAGTAGAAAATGTTAAAAACGGCACCTTTTTCAAAGTGAATGGACATAGACTAAAGCCGTATTTTTTCACTGACCCCACGGAGGAGCTCTTGTTCTTACAAGAGCCAGTTTATTTTGATTAAAATTCCTCCGTCTCACCTTCATGTCCTGTATATCATTGCATCATTTTTTGAATGAAGGTGAGTGAAAAGAGTAAGTTTGGGGGAAGTTCTTCACTTATATATTTTGCCCCCACTAATAATTCCTCCCAGACTTACAGTTTTTGTAGGTATAGCAATTGGCAACAGTGAGGACACTGTTGAAAACAAGTTTGGGGGAGGTTTGTGCTTATTTTCGCATCATTTGCATATCATCTGCATAAGCACAAAACATTTCTTTAAAAATCTATAAAAATTGAAGAAAAAAAAATTTCAAAACCCACAAAAATTTAAAAATTTTCAAATATAAAAATATTTTAATATTTACACTTTTTTATACATAAATAAGATAATGAAAGTTTAGATAGTGAACAATTACATCCATGAGATTAGAAAAATTTAAGAAAACTAAAAAATTAGAAGTTTTCTTATACGAACTAGTAATAAGTAGTTATGAGCCGTTGTCCCAAGGGTTAGTAAGATGAAGAACGTCACTAATCCGAGGATAAAAATAAGTCTGAAAAATAGTTTCTATTCTGAAAGCCAAACATTTTGAACGTTGCTACCCTGCTATTCGCACTTACACACGTCTTGAAGCCTGGGATAGTAGAGGATACCTTGAAATGCTCTTGTCTTAAAGCCGATGTATGAAGAAAAAGAAAAGTGAATAAAAAATATAAAGTGGTGAGAAAAATGGACACTGGTTTTGTTATCGCCGAAGGCAATAAAAAATATATAGCGAGGGTGCTTCTTCACCTAGTGCTCTAAGGCCAACTGGTCTGGGAGTCACTGCTATGCCTGAGGTGGTGCAAGACGAGGAAAATACACCAAATAAGCAAGCACATGAGTAATCGGTCGGTTAGTACCTCAAGAAGTATTAACGGTCACATGAAAGTGTGTGAGCAATCTCATCTAAATATTCATTAATTAAAAAGTACTGAGGCTGATGGACAAGAGTATGATAGCTTGAATTGAATTCTCCGGATGTAGGGATGTCTTTACACACACGCAGGGTTATATGATCGATGTTTGGAAGAAAGATAGGAATGAAAAATAAGACGATGTTTTATTGAGGGAGGACGTGATTTCTAACATTTTTTCATGACCATTAAGATAGGGCTCATGACAACTGAAAAGCTAGCTTAGTTGGAAACCCTAATTTTCAATGCTTTTCTTTTACAAATCTTTTCTTTAAATGTAATATTCATGATCTTCCTTTTATTATTGGATTTTGTGGGTGCAATCCGCTGAAAACCCTCAAGAGACAACACTCCTCCTACTAGGGACACCTAGAGGTTTAAAGGCTTGTTGCACGTGCTCAGTGCAATCGTGTTGCCTACGAAAGTGTGCTAGTTAGTTTTTCTCTTTCTTTATTTTCTCCTTCTCTTTTTAATAAAACAGTTCGCTCGAGACGATCGAAATTAAGTTTGGGGGAATTTGATTAGTCGAAAATATTGCATCTTTTAACCGGCAATTTCCCTATCATTCGCATTCATATAGAAGTGTTCGGCACTCATATTTCACATATTAGCAAAACAGTCGCAAAATATCAGATTACATGTGTTAGACCTTAAAACCGGCATTTCTAGGGAAAATGACTGCATTTCATAACATGGCATCATTTCTATATATCGCAACCCGTGTTTCGAAGTCTGTGCAGGAACATCAGAAGCTTGCCCAAATCTACACCGCTAAAAGATACGCCAACACAATGATATCAGTTTTGGTATCAATCCAAAGGGACAAATAAAATTCAACATATCAGATAAAGCCCCAAATATCAGCCCAAGCAGTCACCAGAAGAACCAAGCCATGAAGCCATCAAAGTGCCGCGGAACCGCGGCGGGAGCCGGCTTGAGCCGCGGTTCCGCGACGGTATTGCCACGTCAGCGATAAATTTTTGGTGCACAATGCTTCTCTCAGGGCCCACACTTCAGCAAGACATGTCAAATTTCAGAAGACCCCAGAACCCTCTGCCAGATCAGCAAACACTTGGATCTACACTAAACTAGCCTATCATTCTAGAAACTTCTCCCTAAACCCTAGCTTAAACCCTAAGCTAAGCCTAACTAACTACTTCTAGAAGTCTTTCAACAAACTTTTGGAGGGAACTTCTATTTCAAACTCAAGGCTTAGGGTTTGAGAAATCTATAAATAGGACCCTAGGCTCACTTGTAAAAAATTATTCATTCATTGAAATTGATTGATTCATTCACTCTCTTTCTTCATCTTCTTCTTCCACAAGTCTAGTGAGAGGGCTTGTGT
The DNA here is from genome assembly GCA_030015575.1 of Agapanthus africanus. NCBI lineage: Eukaryota > Viridiplantae > Streptophyta > Magnoliopsida > Asparagales > Amaryllidaceae > Agapanthus > Agapanthus africanus. The sequence goes on along the minus strand of CM057346.1, from coordinate 98,798,177 downwards.
GAAACCCTAACCCTAATTCCAATCAAAAACCAAGATCCCGAGTACCCATCAAGCAAGAAGCCTTGCAACCTTTTATGAGCCGAGCCGATCTTCAACAGAGCAAGTGGTCCAAGCCGATCCGCGACTCACGGAGCCGAGCGACGCCAATTCAACAATTTAGTTCTTCCTCTTGTAGTTCTTGAGCGACTGTAATCAAATTGTTGATATAAATAAAAGGTGATATTCTTTTATCTTGTTTTCTTTAAATTCTTGCATCATGATATCTTTTCAATTCTTGAATGTTTTCTGTGTGATGATGTTTGAGTAATACTCCGCTCGTCGAGGAGTCGAGACGATCAATAGAATGATGATGTAGTATATCTTAAATCGATTCTTGAATCCTACGAGTTTTGTAAACCCTAGCAAGTTCAAGAATCGACGACCCAATTCGTTGCGATGCTTTCTTGATTGATATCGCTCGAGATTAGGGAGTTACGATCGTTTCTTGAAATTGCTAGAGGCTAGAATGTGAATGATATCTACGAAAGAACAAGGGTTAAACGATGAAACCCTAGTTTCATCAAGAAAGCCCTAACTCTCGTCGATCATCATCGATCTAGTATCAATCCTTCGAAGGACAAAAACACGAAATCTTGAGATTACATCACGTCTATAGATCCGATCGATTCCTACGAGCCTCATTTAGATTCTTGACATTTTGGTTGGAAATATCATCGAAACACCGATTCTTGATTTGTTTATCAGTTTCTTGATTCTTGATTAAACATCATGACACCTGAATCAATCGATAAATTCTTGAATCATGTTTTCTTTTCCTTTCGATTAACTTTTCAATTCAAACAAATTAAATACAGAAACGAATCGCACAATCCCTGTGGACGATCCGCACTCGCTTACGATCTACAATCGACACCGTAATTGATTGCGGTCAAATATAATTCTTTGATTGTGAACTTTATTCAATATTACCGACACATAGAAACTTATTCGTTTATTTCGATTTACACAAACAAGAAATCATTACAATCAAATGAAACCGTTATCGGGAATCATTTGAGTATTTGATTTGATACACACAATCGGAAATATACGATCAATCAAGACCCAAATCAGACATCATCTTCTGGGTTTCGTACCAGCTCTTGGGCACGTTATTTCCCGGGGGAATAGAATCTTTCAGGAACTTCAGAAGTATCGTGATTGACTTGTTACTCCATCCATTTAGGCACTTAATATGGAAAAGTTGGACGAACCATGATAGAGTGGAATACTTTGCATTCTCATAAATTGGTTTTCTAGCATCATTCATGAACTTTTCATACTTATCCGCACGCGGTTCTTGACCGGAAGGAATGTCTTCTTCAGTAGGATTACTATCACCAAGGGCAGCATCTACTATATCCTCCATTTCTTCTCCTGAAAAGATGTTATCGTCTTCTTCTTCTTCTGCCGCATTACCGTCTTCTCCTTCTTCTTCCGCCGCATTACCGTCTTCTTCTTCTTCTTCCGCCGCATTACCGTCTTCTTCTTGTCCTTCATCGTGATATAGCCAAGTTGTATAAAGTTTAGTAAAACCATATTTAACAATGTGAAGCTCTACGATTTCTATCTCCTGTCAGAACTTATTCCCACATCTATCGCACGGACAGAGAATCTTTTCTGATACGATCTTATTATGTGCGTGTGCAAATTCAATGAATCAGCAACTCCTGTGATAAATTTAGATTGCATGCGTTATTGCCAATCCACGTACATTCAGTCTTTAACTCTGATGTACTCGTGGGCCATATTAGACTGTATAACGTATAAATTGTAAGTTATGATAATTATATTGAGAAATCTAAGAACGAGATGGTTATTGACAAAGAAGAAAATCCGTAGGGGCAAGTTTGTCGTTGAAAAGGATAAATTATCGATTAAAAAAGTTAGATTTGAAGATATCCAAATATGAGTTGTATTCTGTGTATGTGTGTTTCAATTTATGATTTCGCTTAGGTATAGCGTTGTTAGTGTGTATGTGTTTTGTGTGTGTGTGTTGTGTGTATTCGTATTGTATATGTGTGTTTCGGCTGTCGGGGGTAAGGTTTCTATCCCAGTAAGAATGTATAGAGCAGACACCCAATCGCTTGTGTTTTCATCCGTTTCGAGTAAATTTCGGAAACGCTTCTTATCAACACATTTATTGCATATTTTTTCGTATATTTTTTCCTATCTTTTGTTAATTAATAAATGCCATTAATTATAATTTAAGAATATTTATGGAATTATCTGTTAAAATATTTTATATAATAATAAATGGATATTTGTGAGTTTATTGGTTTAAATAACTTCCTAAATAAATAGATATTACTAAATATTTGTTGTGAGATATTTTGCAGATTTAATTGCAGCCAAATCAAATCAATATCAGCAAATAAAATCAAAAGATCAAATCAAATCAGGACTAACATATTATATCAGGCTAATCGGGTAACTAATTGAGGATCCACGTAACAACAGAGAGATAGCAAGATATTCGGGATATTATGCGATCAAAACTACCCAAATCAAACCAGAAGATTGCAGTCAAATATTTAGCCCAAATAGACGTGAAGTGGTGGCCATTTAGCGGTCAACTACATGTATATGGCAGCGATTTAGCGACCAAATTTCAAGATCCGCCGTTGAATTTTTGTGAGCTGCTTCGATTTTTTTAAATTTAAGGTTTTTCATTGTAAGCTTATAAATAAACGGTCTCTAGAATAACAGAAAGTATCTTCTACCTTAGCTTTGGTTTTAGACACCAAAAGAAATGTAATTCTTTTCTTTTCATGCATGGTAGAGTAGAAGATCAAGTACTCAAGTTTGTATTCATAATTTAATTAATAAAGGTACTGCTTTTTATTTCAATTGGGTCTCTGCATTTTATTCTATTATGTGTTTTCATCGTGTTTTTTAGTTAGTAGTGTAATTATGTTATGCTAGTTCTTTTTACTATAACTAGCCAATGTTCAAGTGATGTTCAATTGTTATGTAGATGATGAACCTAGGAAGATGATACGCTAGTGTATTAATTGATCTGTTTTCATGTTTTAATCATATTGATCTAGTTTTATAATATCTACCTCCTTTCTGCATACTTTGATAAAATATTATTTATATAGTTTATATCTTATACTTAGTAACCTTTTGATGGGATATGATTCTAACGGGTTTATATTTTATGTTTAGAAAACAGATCGAATTGGGATGGTAAAATTAAGATCAAAGATATTGACTTTTTAATAAATCTATATTAGGGTTTGATAGGGTATTGGTGGTAGGAGTTCATATCCTATACTTGTGTATTTCATTTATTTATTAAAAGTCATCATCAAAATGAGATAGATTGATTAATGGTTAGTATATTAGTCAACATAGGGGATTCAACCTCGGTACAGTATTCGTACGTTAGTCTCTTTTATTATTAAAAAAATTTAGATCAAAATATCAATTCTTTAAATCTTAATTATAAAAACTATATTTTATTTTAATCTGATTGAGTAAAAGTAAACTAGTAGTTTTCTCTGTGGATCGACCCGTTAAACGCATAAGTGCTACAATTGTACACCGTGCGTTTGCGGCATTAAAATTATATCAACAACCTTCCCGCTGTTCTCCAAGTACACTGTAATAGAATAGATAATCATTTCAATAACGTGAAACAATATTGAAATGAATATCTAATCTATTTTTATATATGGAGAACCAGCGGAAAAGTACCGATGAAATGACTCGAAATGAATCAAAACACAAGTGAATGCAAGTGTTTATTTTATACATTCCTAATTTGTCCAAACTAGACAAATCTATCAGTTATCATACGATTGAATTTTCTCGTTGCATAGACTACATGACGGTTGTTAGCACCGAACGATAGCGTCCGATATTTAACAATCTTCGTATAGTTTTTTGTCACGACGAATATCGAATGTATGTTAACCAATAGACGGGGACTAAGTCGCGTTTTGATTTTCATATATGACGATTGATGAGCATATGGAAATTTTATATTATCATCGATTATCATATATACACTTATTATAAGATTTAATTTGAATTGGTTTTACGTTTACGTTTCAATTTCAATTTCAAGGGTTTCAAGTTTTTAGTTTAGGGTAAAGTTTTTTTAAAGTTAATGGTTTTCTTAATCAAGTTTAAGGTTTTGGATTTGGTTCTAGTGTTAAGTTTAAAATTTTGGATTTAGTTATAGTGTTAAGTTTAAAATTAAGGTTTGACATTATTTAATACGAGAGATCAACATCATCATTATCACAAACACACACATACCATCATCGACATCATCTCTCTTTCACACACACATACACTTACACTAACACTAAAATACCCTAATCATAACCCTTACCCTTAACTCTAACCCTAATTACCTTAACCCTAACCCTAGACCTAATTAACCATAATTATCTTAATCCTAATCCTAGACCTAATTACAGCGCAGCCAGCACCACCCACAGCCGCCACCACCATCCACCACAGCCGCCACCACAGCCACCACAGCCGTGTCCACCACAGCCACCACCACCCGCCGCCGCCGCCGCCACAATTCAAAATCCCCAAATTGAAGCCTTACCCACCAAATTCAATTTACGAAAATAAAAATTTAAATTTATCATTAAATTAACCAACATGTTGACGATTTCGATGGTGACAAGAAAGTCGAGGAAGAGCTCGACGTTGATGTAGAGAGCGGCGCTGGAGATGATGGAGCCGACGCTGGAGGTCATAAGAGGATGAAAAAGACGACGGGGGAGGAGGCGAAAAGGGAGGAGGAGGTGAGGAGGTCGGAGGTGACGAGGGAGGAAGCGATGAGTGCGTGTCGGGAAATTTTGGGAGGAATTGGGAATTAGGGTATGGTGACGGGGACGATAACCTTTGGTTTTTATTATTTTTTTAATCTTTAAATTTGCCCCTACGGATATATCTGTAGGGTTTTATCTTGCGGCACCGTAGGGGCAACTGCATAACTTAAATTTTAAGAATTTTTTTTATATATGCTTTTACGGAGTTATCCGTAAGAGTATTAGTTGTCCTGCATTCTTTAATTGGCCCTACGGATTTTTTTATCCGTAGGGGCAAGTCATCTTCGTACTAGTGTTGGTTTGCTTGACTTGATGTTAATGTAGGACGTTTTAGATAAGATTATGTCGTTTAGTTCCGCATACGGTAGACCGTCGATCGTTTGGGTGTACTATTTGTATTTTAAAATGATTTTCTTGATTTTATTCTGATTTTTCTGTTATTTAATCTTAGCGATACTCATGCGGTCGGTTTTCGACCATATGGGAAGCATGCTCATTTTAAAATCATTTTTCATTCCAAAATTTGTTAATAAAATCATTAAAAATCATCTTTTAAAGTCCCCATATTTATTTTATGTAAAAATTAAACGTAAGGGGCTTATGCCACCTTTTGCTATCACTATTTTGCCTAATTAATACATAAAAATAGGGCCGGAAACGATTAAGTTTGACATATCAACAAATTGCAACATTGGTTTACAACTCGGGGTTAATTTATTTCTAGGTGGTTGCATCTGGCATGCTCCTAGTATTATTCTTTTTAAGTGTAAAAAAGATTGGAAAAAAAACCAGAAGAAGGCTGATTTGAATATGTGATGCTGAATAAATTTTTGCATTTCTTGTGCCAAAAGCAGCCCTACATACCTCCAATTCACATGTTCTTATTTCAAATCCAAAAAATGCACCGTTAAAATGCTAAAGATTCAATCCACAAAGTTCCAGCTCCTAGTTGGGATTTGAACAATGATTACAGAGTTATAATGGTAGACATTTAATGAGCACATCATCAATGCCCAAGTACGAATCTATATTCAAAGTGTCGCTCTCTTCACTAATTTATTGCTCTCATTCAATGCTTCACGCCTCGCTTGTGATCATTTTGAGCACATTACTCTCAAGCGCCCACAATCCCCACAACGTCCCAGAATTACAGCTCACGGTTTCTGAGGAGATGAAGCGTGTATCTCCTCAAATTTCAAATGAACAAATTTTTCCTGAATATATGTTAAGGTAAGTTGAGGTGTTGTTGATGAAAATGATTAACAGCTTTAGAAACTGATAATTAAAAAAAATAAAATAATGTATACAATATTCAAGCAAATTAATCTTCAAGAATGCCGGCAAAGGCGTTCAAGTAATTAAAAAGAAAAAGCATTACTTGGAAGTTCTATGTAATTTTCATAATATTGTTGGTGTAATAATATATACTGACAAAAAAATTGTCTTCAACTCTTATCATACTTTCCAAGTTTTGATGCAATTAATAGCAAAGAAATTTAAATTGACACATCAAAACAGCTTAGGTTAAATATCTCATAGTGCACATATTTAAATAGCAAATTAAAGAAAATATACCAGTGCAAAAACACAGGTTTCACCCATGTGTTGATAAAAATATTTTAAAAACCATATATGTCGATCCTTATCAGGATTTTGGAGGTTTGAAAATTTGGGAATTTGGGGGTGACATTTATTAGTTACCTAACTTTACTTTTCAACTCGCAAACTTGAGTACAAGAAATAAGTAGAAATATTTTGAGGGAAATATAACCAACTTCGAATTTTCGAAGTTAGTTTTTCCCTTTATAGTCCATTGTGTTCGCTTTTGCAGAGGAATTTTTCCATGTGCCGGCCATATACACCCGAACAGGAGAAAGAAAGAGACCCCACCAAGCTGCCCGAAAAATGTCCGGAATTCTTCATCTCTTTCTCTCTCCTGTCCAGGTATATACGGCCGAGGCATGGAAAAAAATTCTCACTTTTGCATATGCCTCGCAGTACAATCACGCTGGTGTCCTTATTAATTGAAGTACCTAGAAGATTAATATAAATGTATAGATTTTATTCTTTTTAGATTATAGATATAAGAAATATTTCCTTTCCTATCTGCACATCTCGTTCATACAACACAAGAGATTAAACACATCATTTAAATATTAAAGCCAAACATAAGGCTCAAGCTGTTTATTTGTTGAGTACGTACATAAGGGTAGCAATTAAACTGGATATGATAAGTTTTTTTCTTCTTCTAAAAGCACATACATTCTTTTCTCACTTGGGTAAAGCTCACATTATAATATTTTTGACAAGCTGCATAAGATAGATATGCAAAGCATGGCATTAGAATGTATCTCGTTATTTTCCACAATAAAGCTGTTATACTTTTCTATCTTTTAGAACTGTGAAATGCCCCTTTCACTGTACCAAAACTCCGAAATTATGGTGAGAGTTGAGAGAATATATTTTATATTCTAACGCGTACCCACAGGTCGAAGTCCCTTTGGGCCGAAACCTAGGATTTTGCACAGCGGTATTTTTAATTTAAATAAAATAACATTTAATACATCCCGTTAGGAGTCAAACATGTGCTGCTATGATACCATGATATTTTATAAAAAAGATGTATCAGATATTATGTCACCAAAGTTCTTAGCTTTCACTATAAACATCTATTTTGTCCTTGGTTCTTAGCAAGAACTTTGATATTAATGCTGTTTGGTTGGCTAAATATAGAATCACATGCAAATATATCTCGAAAAGAAACATAATATTTTAATCTTTAACTAGCCAAAATTTGAGTTGGATTGTAAATTGATGATGCAACACACTCTTTCAACAATTTTTGAATCATAAAGAATATATTCATGACAGTTATGAAGGGTAACACATGATACATAGATCATCTAACCAAATTTAACAAGTCATTTGTTTATTGTTCAACCGAAAGAAACCATTGTTTGTATTTGAAAATCCAACAACAAAAGGTTAACAACTTCCCAACAATGGATTTGAGGATTTATGCAACATACGTTGAATGCTAGATTTGTTGCATAAAACAAATGTCGTTTTTTATTGTTGCAAACTCTATCGTGTCTTTTATAGAAGGGATCAGCACATCATCAATTATATGTTTTTGGACTGATCTCCATTTCGGAATTCACGAGACAACACTTTTTTTTAGATAGGAGAAATTCTATTGTAGGGCCATGCTTTCTTGGGGTTAGGGAAAAGACATGTTGGTCAGGCAGCCGAATGGGGTCGCCGTGGCGTCTACGGGTTCCTCAGCAGCTACTTTTTACGCATGCCCCTTCGCGAAGACTACAACCCACCGGAACACCTTCCGGTCTCAGGACGTCCTTGGAGTAAGAGCCTATACTTTGCAACACCGTCACACAGTAAGAACCCCCAATAGATCGACATTCTGCAGCACTTTAAGAAATTTTGAAAAAGACAACACTAATGTTAATACATAAATTTTCAAATTTTACTAATTTAAGACTAGGAAAAGTTAATTTTAGGCCTAGCTTTTTTTAACTCAAAAAGTTTCAAAATTGTTGGAAACCCGGATGTATATTATTGAAGTCCTTTTAAACCCCAACTTTAATTTGTAAACATATTTGTGTATGTATTGTTAATAATACCCTTAAAAATTCAATTAGAATACAAATGAGGTTGAAACACTCGAAATTTCTACATATGGGATATCTTTTAAGAAACACATGGATTTAAACGTAAGTTGCTTTTGAAAACAATCTGTCCTTATGAATTTGATTTCATTCAAATTTAACAAAGAGAGCAAACCTAATTTAAATAACTAGTTGCCCTGGTGGCTACACCAAGCTGATGTTTCCATTGAAGCAGCAGAGGAGGTGGAAGCAGTGGTCCCCACACCCACACCCTATATATATAGTCCTTAGGCACTGAGAGATCTTATAAATTATAACAAAAGAGTGGAGGGAGGGTGGAAGGAAGGGAGGAAAGAGAGAGAGAGAGAGAAGAGAGGTTATGGATCTGAACAAAAATAGGAGAAAAATGAAGGACCTTGCCGTAAATTTGCCACCCTCCTCTGTTTCAGCTTCCAATTCCAACACTCCTAGGGCTCTGCTAAGGAGCCTGGTGAGGTTCCCAAAGCATTGCATTAGGAAACGGAGGAAGTGGGGAGATGAGAGAGAAGGAGATGATGAAGGGCTTGTGGGTCCCACTGCTCTTGAAGGGGATTTTGCCTTCCCAATTGAAGAGGGAAAGGTTGATTCTGAAGAGAAAAGAGAGGAGCAGGTTGTGTTCTCTAAAGGTGAGGTTTTTTTTTATTTTTTTATTTTTATAACTTTACTTTAAATTTTTTGATTTTAATCTTGTTTTCAGCATATGGGTATTGTTTAGCAATTGATTATGTGCTTTGTTTGATGAAAATGGAGGAAGTTTGCATGAATTTTTGTTTGATTATGCTTGGCAGTATGTTGCTAGATCATTTATGTCCTCTTTCTTTCTGTATGTAGTTGCTGTGTGTTGCATATAACAAGTTGTTGGTTGATGCATGCCGATTAAGTAATCTTTGTTAGGAATTTTGTGCGAGAGGAAATTCAGGAATGTGGGGGGTTAAAGACACAGGAGATCGCATACTCCTTTGGTTGGTAAAAGAAGTCAATAACCTATCAACCTTTTTAATGTTCCGAACCATTCATCTTGTTCAACATAATTTAAAGCATGCACACACTAAAAGTAGTAAGATTTCGGTGTTTTTTGCACTTGAATCGAAGGGTTGCAAAATGGTTTGCCGATAACAGAACATTTTCCATAACCAGACCAATGGTTGAAGAGTATCAAAATCACATGAAAATTGGTTTACATATGCTTTAGGTTATGAAGACCAAGATGGACGATGCCAATCATCAAAATAAATGTTGTGCAGAAGTAGCTTTTTTGGCCAATAGTGGAGAGAAACTCTCTTATGCTTTCGGTACCCACATTTCTCAAGGAAATTAATGAATTCTTAGTGAATGTCGTTTTGGCGAATGTGTTAAAATAAAGGTATATATGGAAATCTTTATTATTTTAAGTAAAATTCTCTAAAAAGCTATTATCTTAGTAAAAGTCTATAAGAATCCTTTCGAATATTTTGTCTAGGGTACTAACATATATAATGCATATGTGAAAAAAAATCGATAACATGGACGATCTTAGAATTAAGGAATTTTCTCATTGTTCTGAATATTTTATTTGAATTAAATTTGAAATAGCACATGCTCCCCTAGACTTTGAGTTATACTATTAGAGAAGAGATATTTAAGAACGTGGTTCTAATCAAATTCCATCTTTAATTTGCAGATCTGAAGTAAATAAAAATTCTAACTAACTTTTCAAATCTCTTAAGATAGTAAAAGTTAACAATAAATTAAACTCACAGACCATGCATATATCTTACTACAGTTTTGGCACGTGCGATGCAAGTGATTAAATTTAAAAATATCAAAAGAATAAATACTTTGTTAACTTTGTAATTTAAACATATTGATGTTTTATTTATATAATTTGTTATTAATCCATTAAATATCTTAACAAAAAGTCTATAAGAATCTTTTCAGATCTTTTGTCCATGATGCTAATATTTACTCACGTGAATTGCACGTGCAATAGGTTGATAACGTGGAAAATCTTAGAATCAAGAAATTTTCTCGTTATTATGCATATGTAATTTCAATTAAATGTGAGTGTCACAATCCCCATGTAATAGTACTTACTAAATCAAATCACATGCATGTGCCATAATTATTTGACACATTATGGTAGCTTGATGGCAGCAAAGTTAAAGGTATAGTTTTTTTTAATCTAATTTCTATCCCCTCCTTTGGGAATTAAAACAGTAGAGACTATAGCATTATTATGGTTATGAGAGTACAACCCATGCATGAGGCATAAAATTAGACGAGGTTACTGGGCGCAACCCGACACAAAAAGGTCAGGCTTTTATAAAACTCATATCATATATTGAGCACTCATGCCAGCTCTATTCACAACGTAAACTTTTTGTGTCAACCAGATACGAGACACTAACTCTACAAATGTTCCATCTTGCATTGTATTCTAAGAGACCACTCCTATGGAAAAACTTGTCTCTTGGAGAATCTCAAAGCAATATAAAAGAAACTTAGGCCTATATGAACCACTTGCTGTAATAACCATTAGTGGAAACTATGTAGGTTCGAGATGGACTGATCAATGTGTTGCAGTGCATAAACTCTAAAGGGGAAACTCCTACCAAAGTCTTCAGTCCAAAATTATTTATCCACCTAGCCATCTATTGTGATATCCAGTACGAGACTAAACCCAGTCTTTAACTTATTTACCCTTGAACCACTCTAATCGTCGAACGGATGCAGGACACAACCATAAAACGCCTTCAAATTGGCTTGTGTCTAGTCGAGCATCAAGAGAACTGGATTGAGATGATGTTGCGACACAACTTTGTAAGTAAGAAGGTCAGGGTATTTAAACATGACCAGCGAATTCACACCAAATACGAAATGAGACAGCATATTTGACTAGCCAACTAGGTGCAGAGGTCCACCTTCTACTTACATTTACATGCTAACACAAAAATTCCTTGCAAACGCGGTCTGAGAGAAATTTATAGGCATCTTTGACATAAGCCAGTTCATACAATAGGCTTTAATACCAACTTCGAAAAGCGATAGGCTCAACTAGAATAGCTAGGCTCAAGATGGAGTGGTTATTGATAATAGCATGAATAAAAGAAATGGGACTCTAGAAGTTTTGGTCCTAACGTAATTAATTAATTCTTGTTCTGTAATGATCTCCAATATGGGTCCAAACCATGATTTTAAATATCGGTCAATCCCGATCCGAGATGGCCGATTCACATTCGAGTCCTGATACCGAGACTTTAAACCTTGAGACTGATTTTACCAATTAATTAGTCTGGTTTTAGTATTAAGTTTATTTATAGGTTAGTGGGCTTATTAATCGGCTAATGGGTTTATCTTTGGGTTATTGGTATATCTGCAATCATTAATTATTGAAATACCACCATGTTTATAGTTTATTTTATAATGTATTTAAAGTATCGTTCTAGACATCATTAATTGCAAATTTATTATTATGATTAAAGCTTAATCCAAGAAATATTAGTAAATAGCTAGGCCTAATCTGAACCAAAATGTAAATATTTTAAGTCTTGGATCAATGTTCTAAAAATGTCGAATATCGGCATTATCTGCTTGGAAAATATCATGTTGGATGGAATAGGTGTCATCAATGTATGTGTTTGGAGTAGGTAAGAAAAAATGGGCGGTAAATTTAAAAAATTTATGCAAGGTTCTGCAATTTCAGAAGTAGGGGGAGATGGTTCTGCAATTTCAAAAATAGCTTCGCATTCTTCTACCACAGGAGATGCAACCTCTTCTTGAATCGAAGACGGTTCACTTACAGCTCCTTGTTATGAGATGGCTCTTCTATTCGAGTATTCTCATAAGAATCCTTAAGATGTATGTTCTTATTTTAGATGAACTTATCCTCAAAAAATTATGCATCGCACGCTTCGATGATTGAGTTGGTGCCTAAATCTAAGAATATGCATACATCACTATCTGCAACAAATCTCAAAAAATACACATGTTTTCCTTCGGTCTCAGTTTTGACCTTCTAATATCTGGCACTCTTGACATATGCTAAAACCCCTACACTTTGAGTGTATCAAAAAAATCAGCATAACCCAAGAACAATTCATGCGGAGTGGAATTGGTCTTTACATACGGAACCCGGTTCATGATCCAATTGGCCATCGGAAAAGCTTCTTCCTAATAGCAGTTCAGAAGTCCCGATGTGATCAGCATTGAATTCACCATCTTTATCAGCGTGCGATTCTTTCTTTCTGCAATCTCATTCAACTATGGAGAATAAGGTGCAGTGGTTCCAGCAATTATACCATGCTCCTTAAAATAAGCTTCCGTTTCTCTTGAACGATATTCTCCTCCTCGATCATTCCTTAGTTTCTTTACTGATCTGCCAAGTTGCTTTTTTACTCGAGTTTGAAACTCTTTAAATTTGCTGAACACTTCATCTTTAGATTTCAGCAGATAAACATGGCAGAAGCGGATGAAGTATTTCATCCTTCCTCTAGTCACGAAGCTTTTGACGTCGCAGGTGTCGGACTGAACTAAGTCCAACAACTTAGTGCATCGGGTGACACTGAGAAATGGCTTTCGAGTGATTTTAGTTTGAACACAAATCTCACATTTCCCCGGTTTATCAATCCCACAGTTTGGCATTAAACCCAACTTAGTCATGTTATTGCCAAAGGACTCAATGAAAGTATATTGTTTGCTAGGAGTGAGTGGAGACGGAGGATTCATGTGCTGGACCCGGTGTGATTCTCATGTTGGTTCATGTAGCCTACCCCATATGCTTGGGATAAAAGGCTCAGTTGTTGTTGTAACATGATCAAGTCTGTGATGCCAGAGCCGACGAGTAACCACAAATAGATATTTCAGTGATAATTGAAGGATATAAAATACTTGTTTATACATTCCATTAACAAGAAAAGCATTTCTGAAATACTCTTTCTTGAAAGACAATATAGTTTTCCTCTGAAAATCCAATCGCATTCCTGCATCGCAAAGCAAGCTTTCTGAGACGAGATTCTTGACGATCGAAAGAACATGCTTCACATTCTTCAAGGTAATGTCAGAGGGAAGGAGGACCACTGTTCCGATCCCAAGAATGGCAGTAATGGAATGATGGCCATTGCAACGACCTCTTTAGCAGGCACATAAGAGGAGAAGAGGTCCATGTTGTACATGACAGGTAGCCCCCATGTCAATCCACTAGTTTTTGTTCGAGGAGTGCTGTGACAGAGCAACTATCATAACAAAGTTCTGAACCTGCGTTGACCTGATTGATGCTCTCTTTTTTGTCTTCCTTAGTCCCTAGCAGTATTTGGTGAATGACCCTGTTTGCCACAATTATAGCATCCATCCTTCTTGAAGTCTTTCTTTTAAACATTCAGGTTGAAGGTTTTCTTGTTCTTGTTCTTGAAGTTCTTCGTCTTCTTCTTGAAGGATGTGGAATCTGGTTTGGAAGAAACCAGATTTGTGTATGCCTTATGTTTGGTAAGCAACTCGTTTTTCTAATGAGTTCGAACTTCATCTTCGATACGGATAAACCATTTAAGGCCCTCTAAGAAACCTGCCCTTTTTCTATGCATATCCGTTGAAAACATCCATGAGGGGGAGTTGTTGATGATAGCACCTGCCATGAAAGCATTAACCAATACAATTTTTTCATCTTTCAATTTCATTACAAGTTTTTCAAGTTATTTAACTTAAAGAATCACTTCTTTATCATTTTCAAACTTAAGGTCGAGGAACTTGTCGATCAAATGCGTTTTAGACAATTTCTCCTCGTTTAAGAAAGGACTCGTAGGAATAGGCATTAGCGAGGCGGTTAAGGAAGTAGCTTATGCAGAAATAGTTAGCTTCCATTTCTCTTCGGCTTTCTCATCCTCATAATCATCAAAGTTCGGCTTGTCCTCGGAGACAACATAAAAGATATTTAGCAGTTTCATCCCAATTATCGTTTTGCGACGCCAAGCATTGAAGTCGCTTCCATCAAAACTCTCGAGTTTCAGGCATTCAAGCCCCATAGTTCTTGCAGCGTCTATTTCAGATTGTTCGAAATCTGCTTTAAGATGTTGGAATAGGTGAGAAAAATGGACGACAAATTTATAAAATTTTGCAAGGTTACCGCAATGATCTATCGTTAGATCAAGTCGAGAGCTGTTGTGTATTCGTTAATGCGGAGCTTAAAACAGATTCGGTCTACTCCGGTGCAAGGATTTCAAAACCAATCTGCCTCAAGAACAACTATGGGTTTTGGTGTGCAACTATCAGCAACTCGGTTCTTGCCACGATGAACGACCTGATGGCGCACGGGCAGAGCTCTCTGGTTCTAGGCTGATTGATTCCGGTGAAAGTATTTTGCAATACTTTTTGGAGTTATGAAATGAGAATATTTTGTAATATTCTTCGAATTGACATCGGCGTTCTCAATTCAATTCTTCTGAATATGATTGGAATTCCTATTCAGTTCTTCTGATTAGAATAGAACTATAAGTAGTTATATATTTCTATTTAGGTATGAAGAACTACAAAGCAGTTCAATTTTCAGTCTCCAAATTCTTTCTCAAGAACTATGAAAATAGTTCTGTCTATCTTTTTTTTCAACTAACTTTGGCTCTTTTATATATATATATATATATATATATATATATATATATCCCAAAAGTCTCATCAGTTACAACTCTTTGTGACTGATGGCCAGCCCAACAGTCAAAGTGTTGTGCGCTCAATGTGCCTCAGCCCGATGTCGATCCACGCCCATGCCCATGGCCCAAATCCCGAATCCCGAGGCCCGAGCCATTAGTATCACTTTTTTTTTACAATCGAGCACCCATGGCTAGCCCAGCCGCACACCCATGCCACAACCAACTGGCTTATGGACTTAGCCCAACAGTCAAAGTGTTATGCGCTCAATGTGCCTCAGCCCGATTAGCCCGATGTCGATCCACGCCCATGCCCACGGCTCAAATCCCGAGGCCCGAGCCATTAGTATCACTTTTTTTTACAATCGAGCACCCATGGTTAGCCCAGCCGTACACCCATGCCACAACCAACTGGCTTATGGACTTATAGGCGTGCCTCTAGGTATCACTTATGAGCAATTAATTAATTAATCTTGCCGTAGGCAAGATTCGAACCATTGACCTCTTTTGTGGCAAAACATTTGCAAATCAACTGGGCTATTAGAGTCTTTTGGTACAATTCAAAATAAATAACATATAGCTTGAAACTTCACCCATTGTAAAAATTGTTTTTACAGTAAACACCCACAAAATCCAACGGTATATGGGGGACATTTTCTCAACACTGGGCTGGAAATATTTGTGTTCTACATTACATGTTGTCAAATATCAAGTTAATCATTCATTAGAATCATAAATCTCTTTAACTTTACTCGGTATAAAATGTCGACTTTATAGTTTTTATTAAATATACTAGTAGTAGAGCGGTCAATCGTTAAGCTTAAATAGAGTACTTTGAAGATTTTTCTAGTGATTTATATCCTAAATAAAAACAATAGATAATACTTTGAAGTATTTTTAGGTGATTAATATCATAAATAACATCAATAGGTAACAAATTTCAAAGAATTGCAAGAAAACCCTTAAACTTACTTGAAAAACAAAAAGAACAAAAATGAGAACTTACCTGGACTTCGACCGATACCACCGTTGTCCACTCAACCTCTTCTTTGTCTAGATCCTCTCTAGTAGTCAATAAAAACTCATTCTAGAAAGACAAGTAGAGAGATACAAGATGCGAAAGAGCCACGGCTCTTTTTTCTGCTTTAGGGCGAGTCTCGGGTTTGAGGTGTGGGGATAGGGGGAGTTAATCTTCAATAAGTTGGGATAGACTTAGGTTTGGATGTGGGCCTTGTTGAACCAATAATCAATTATCCAAATATTATAAAAATTGAAATGCCTTGTTATTTCAAGCCAATATGCATAGAGTGACATGCCGGTAACACACACACACACTCATGTTGTATACTCACCAAACTCGACATGTCGCTGACATTTCCGACATGTCCCGGGCATTTAAGATAACTCCTGGATCCTAACAATATTTAATAACTATATCACACTATGATCTAATGTGGAACTAAATTTTAACTCCAATCAACTTTTAACATAGATGTTTTTTAACCAGACACAAAACATAAACAACACATCAAAGTAGAGATAAGTAGCAACAAGAATTTATATACAGATAAAGATACAGATAGTGCTATATGAGAAGGCTCCAAATAAAACAATGCACATTACGTGTATGCATATATCCCATATGGTAAACATAGATTACCATACTTGGTAATTTACTTGTCAGTTTAGTAATGATTCATCACTTTCTTGGGCCTAAACTACAATAATGTATAAAAGTAGATATTGTTGAGAATGTGGTTTACATTTAGTCTCACATTGCAAAAACTATGGGATGCATATGAGTATAAGATATAAGATGGGATAAACCTCCATAAGGTAGTGTTGAAAATAACGGTAGCGTAGAGCGTAGCGCTCCGTCCATAAATAGCAAAAAACGCAAATAGCATAATGCATAGCGTAAGCTATGCTGTTAATATTTTAATTGAAAAATTTAAACTATATCTATAATAAATATAAAGATAGTAAAAATAGTCTTAAAACTAGACATAACAACAATTTCATAATGTTTAATTCATGGGTTTTCATTTCTAATCTAACATCATAAGCAAATAACTACCAACACATCACAAGTCCTACAAAGAGTAGTTAAATAAACTTCGACATCATTCAAAATGCATAATAGAGAATCCAAAAGACGGTAGAAATCTAAAAACTAAAGTCATCTTCACTGACTCACCATATTCATTCCATCTCAAAAGCATCCACCTTAGGTTGCTGGAAATGGCCTTTGGTGGCTGGCGGAGGCCTCAGATGGCTAGATCGAAATAGGTTAGGGTGAGGGGGAGAGGAGGCATAAACCCTAATCGATCGGGATGGAACGCAGGGGGTGGGTTTTCTTGATATGTTTACGGGTTTAAGTGTCAAGGTCGATTATTTTTGTAAACTACCCACTAAATCTATCATGTAACATAGTGCTCATAGCTAAGCTCGTAGCGTGTGCTATTTATGAAATAGCTTATGCTATGAGGTATTTGCGCCATTTAAAGTGCTATATAGCAATTATGGCTTTACTATGCTCTGAGGTGCACTATTAGTGCTATGAGGTGCACTATTTTCAACATTGCCATAAATCTTGAGTCTTTTGGATGAAGTCCCATTATATTAAAAGTTTATGTGCATTCATATATGAGCCTATGTGTTGGGGGTCCAAACTGACTTTTATATGGTATTAGAGCTCGGGTGTTTGTCTGTCCACGTTGCACATGAGATTTGAGTTCTCGCAAGTGAAGCACTTGTTTCATGTGTACGTTCAATGCGAGGGGAAGTGTTGAGAATGTGATTAACATTTAGTCAAACATCGAAAAAACTATGGGATGCATATGAGTATAAGATATAAGATGGGATAAACCTGCATAAGGCTTGAGTCTTTTGGATGGGTCCCACTATATTAAAAACCTATGTGCATCCATGTATAGACCCATGCATTGTGGGTCCAAACCGAGTTTTACAGATATAATTATGTTTGCTAACCTTTTTTATATATCTTTTAGTGCATCTATTTCATGAAAAGACTTCTTTCCTCAACATTACATGCATCTTATAGATCAGTTAACTTTCATTCACAGGGAGGAATCCCGAAGATGTCTCTTTAAACCTAGGGATAGGGGCTGGCTTGGTCTTCCTCCTGGTGAAGAGTGCATCTGAATTTAATAAAATGATAGAGCTCAGAAAACAAATGGAACTTCTCCTAAACGAACTCAAAAGTGAAATGCAAAGGAAAAATGTCACATCTATCTATTCAGAGTCAAACAATTGCACTGTAATTTCTGCATTAAATTGTTGGGGAGATGAAAGCACAAGCAATCCTATTTCCCTGCAAAATGACATGGAGTTTGATGCACACTGTAAATGCGAGACGAATTTAGAAAAGAAACGGTGCCTGAAAATAAATCAACTGGAAGAAGAGCTAGAAGCCGAACTAGAACGTTTGCAGGTGAAATCGAAAGAAGATTCATCAGTTCTTAGAGAGCAACAGAGTATGGAGGTACTCTTCTTTCAACATATATCATGCCGTCCATATTCTCCTCCTAATTGTTCATATATGTGTATAGTTGTGTGCTTTAATATAAAATAATAAACAGTAATGTGAATATCCTTGTTATAGGAGAGAGTTTTTCTCCTACATTGGTACAAAAAATCAACTTTTCCACAACTTATTTTGATGATCAATAGTGTTCATTTTGATCAACATATTCTAAGGTGTTTGTACAAAAGACCTTTATATGATTTTGATAATTTTGCACTTGAATGGGATGGTCACAAATTTATGGGTTCATAGATAATATAATGTTTAGTAAAGAGTGTCAAAATCATATGGAAATTGGTGTAGATATACTTTAGTTATGAAAATCAAGATGAAAGGTGCTGATAATCAGAATAAGTTGTGGAAAGTTGACTTTTGATCAATATATACCCACATTTCTCAATAATAAAATATATATCTCTTGACCCTCACCATTACATCGGCTTTTTGGTGGAGTGACAGAGATTTTAAGATGGTTTTAGAACAACCCAAGTTCAAATTCCAACGGACATGTATGTCATGAAACATAGGGTGAGAATTAATGCAAGGATAATCCCTCGGATGATCTGGACACGGAGATTGATGAGTGTACAAGTTATTATTTTGAATTAATTAGAGGACTTCATTATTTATATATGTATATAGCTTACTCATACAGTCAAAGAACCAGTAAACATCAGAAAAATAGGGAATTCAACTAAAATGAGTTATTGACAATGTTTCAATGATCTTCCAGTGGCCACCGTGTTGATACCCTTCCATGCTTTTGCATATTTAAAATCTTTGGTCATTGTGCTTATGCATACAGAATGAGTTACAAAAGTTTATTTGTGAATATTTGAAATTAGATGGTTTTAGTCTTTATGACCATCCTAATCCTAATGAATGTGCAAAAAACAATTTTAACTGTAATTTGTAATTCCAAGTTGTTGGCAATAATTTTAATGGCGATCATGCAAGCAAGAAAGTTAGAAGGTGATTATTTAAAGACCATACCCTGTCATCTTAAATTTATCATTTTATAGAAATTATTTCATTTTATGCCCTTAGAATGAACTGTCCAAAATTTTCTATGTATTAGGATCAAATAATTAGCAATCAGGAACATAACTCTAAGACTTTCACATGAATGGTAAACATTCGAAGATTCACTTACATAACTCTTAAAGTTCTTAATCATTACAGATTGAAAGTGAGAATAACAATCATTCTGAAAGCGTCAGTGCAAGTTTCGTGGAAGCGAGCAACGAGCCTAAACATGTAGAGAGCCAAGAACACTGCGGGATTTGTCCACGTGAGCTCGAGAGAAGACTGCATGAGCTTCTAGAGTCGAGGCAGCAAGAGAAGATTACAGAGCTTGAAACCGCATTAGAATGTGCCGAGAAAAAGCTTCAAGAGAAAGAGACAGAGATATGCTGGTGGCGAGACACTGCGAAGCTTGTTTCAAAGCACAAGGAGGTAACTCTCTTTAGGTATAATTTGCATATATAAGTATTTTGCCACATGAAAAAAAATACTGGACTTGCTTATTATTATTATTTTTTTACTTTCTAAGATTATATGAAAATCTTAGCATCTTTCTATTATTTTTAATGCAAAAACGACTGTTAAAAAATTAATTTCCTATGAAATTTCATGAGTGCAAATTTAAACTTTTTGGAGGGCTGATAGCAGAAAAAATAGATATTTAGAGAGCTTGTCTTCTTTTAAATGGATGCCATTTAGGATCAAAAGAGATGGCCGCATGGCATTCAAATAGAGACACTGAATTATATAGCTTCATAATTGGGCTTGCATAATGATAGTCGCGAGAAGTTGCTTATGTTTATTTATCTTGAGATGAAGAAGAACAGCATAAGCCTGTATCTTAAACTTTTGGGTTCGGCTACATGAACAATTTCTTCCATCAGCTCTATTGACAAACATCTTTTTGATTAAATGGACAACTAATATATATGTTTTATTCAACTGCTTCCCATCTGTGTTAAATCCAAATGTAAAATTACGTGTATCAGGTAATGGCGGACAAGGAAAACATCTATCGGTGAGAGGAAAAATGAAAACAGGAACGACACTTGAACTCTTCTTTGAGATAATTGTTTTGGAAGCTGACGGCATTATTTTGATCTTGACGAGTTAAATCAAGCTTGTATTCTGGTTTATTTCTGTTTCTTTTTGGAAGAGCATCAAGTTTTGGTATTTTAGGTTGCAAGAAGTTTGATGTTGTAATTGTGTGGACACTGTAATGGATAACAAATCAACATGCATTTCTTATGCATGTTGTGACTTTTGTCAAATATTTAAGGTATGGCTATGGGTTTGTTGCATGCTTCGAGATTTGTAATTTAATTCTATAAAAATTTCTATATAAATGGTTAGTTTTTATAATATAAATCCTATTGTTAAATCCTACTTAATTAAAAAATCCAAGTTATTTTACACTCTAAAATAGGATCCAATCATTTAGATCTCATCTACTTGATATATATCCCAAAAAATGATCCGGGTTTCACTCTCTCAGTCCTTAATAAGAAGTTAGTTTTGGAAATACAATAACAAGTTATCAATGTCTTCTCTATCTCTAAAATTAGAAAAAGAAAAAGAGAAAGAAATAAAAACATATGATGCGCGGAGACTAGAGCGAGAATAAAGATTTCCAAATGAAGAAGAAAGGCTTATAAATCTTAATTAATAATCCTTGTGATTATGTAACTGAAATAATCCATATTCATAATCAAAATTGTGTATGATTGAATTGGTTATATGGAGATTACAATCATCTTTTATATTAATCACCTAATACATGAAACTTTTCCGGGCCTGGAGGCAGTGAAAGGATTTGAAGCCGAAGACGAGTTCTAATTTTGAATATCCTTTTTCATCTAGGGAGATGAGTTTGGAGTTCCTCGAAAATGAAAATCAAAATACTTTTCATAGAAACTCAACATATTTCAGATAGTTTATTGTCATCCTTACTAGTAGAAGATGAGGTGGGGTCCAATACCTAGGGAATTGCAGTTTCCATTCTATCCGTTATCTAATTAGAAGCCCGATAAGTTACATGTAATCTACCGAATAAGTACGAAAAGTATTAACTCTATTGAAGATGGCTTTGGATCATAATATGAGTTTAAAAGGATAAATACTTTTAAAAGTAGAGATGGGTTTAGAATGGTAGGATGGGCTTAAAAATAAAAATGGATTTGAAAAGAAGAGGAGATGATTTCAAAAATAAAATTTGTTTTAGAGATGAAACTCTGGAAGAAAGGTTGGTTCCAAAATGAACAGAAAGCAAAGAGAAGAAGAGAAATAGAGCATGAATAAATAGTATTGTAAAAATGCAACCAGTGTTTATTGCAAATGACATTTTGTTAGAGAATTCGGTACAAAGATAAAATTAAATGCTTGAAACGTGTATGATACACTTTTCTAAATGCGATATTTCCTTCACTATGAGTTTTATAATAGATGACAATTGCCTCCAAGATACAACAAACCTTGAAACTCTCTTATGAAAATATAAGATAAGAAGAAGATAATTACCAGTCATAAAGAGTTGAGTTTCTTTTATTGAACTGAAAGGATGCCAACCTGAAAGGTTATGGCTGTTAAAAAAACCAATTAGTAGTTTTATGACAACTTTTGAGTTTGAATTTATTCAAAAAATGAATTTCAAAATATCATCTGTTTAACAAGTCAAGCCCAAGATGTTCCCAAGTGCACAATCAAGACCATTAAATAATAAATATTATTAGCCCACCAGAATGAGGCTTCGTTTGAAGTCTAGCCTATTTTATCTAAGTTAGCTTATGAGAACTTATTTAAACACTTATACTCTCTTCATTTTTTTCATTGTAGGAATATTTCATACATCTAAATACTATCAATAATCCCTCACTAGTTTGTATATGTTGAATGTAACCATATCTTTCTCATGATAAACATTATGCATAAAAGAGGGCATCGCTCGATTAAAACCTTCCATTAGTGTATATATTTCAATTATCTAACAAAATTGTTGGTGTCAGCAGATTAAACCAAAACTTCTATTATTAGAATCTGCAATAACAACACACACAATTTTCATCATATTTCCTAAGAGGCTTATAACTGTTTTAGCACTATTATGGCATTTGCTTATCTTGATCTTCATAATGCATTTACAAAGAACGCCTAGTATCTTTTGTTGAAATGACACCACTTCTACTGGGCTAATATAGCAGAGTTCCTTTTATTATATCCATGTTGCTATGGATATTTTAAAATTAACAATTCCATTAAGAGCTTTAATTTGCTCATCCATTCTATTGTAACATACAGCATAGTCACTAACTTTTATTAAATTAGAACTTTAGTGCCATACATATACATGACAATAACTTGTTATTATCCATTTACCTTTAAAATTAGCATTTACTAATTAAAGTTGGGTTACCATTGTTTAATTGTATTTGTTTTAGTCCCATTCCAATCGGCGTACTTTTTACCAAATCTCTACAAAATGGCTTCGTAAAGGGACCTGCCAAATTTTTTGCAGACCTTACATATACAATGGTGATTATTCTATTAGAAATTAAATATCGCACATATTCTTGTGTTAAGTGATGTGTCTAGATTTACCATTGTGAACATTATTATAGGCTCTTTGACATCGTAGCCTCACTGTCGTAATGCAAGAAAATGGATGACTTCGATTGTGGCCACAAACTCTAATTCAAAAATAAATTTCTTAGCCTTTCCTTTTCCTTCTTTGCAACAGCCAAAGCGAAAAACTCTGATTTCGTTGTCGAATGTGTAATGCAAGTTTATTTCTTAGATACCCAACTAAGTGCACATCCTCCAATCATAAATATCCATCATGTTATGGATTTATTATCACTTGCACTTGTTACCCCACTTGCATCAGAATAACCTTCTAGTATTGCTGAATAATTATAATAAAATAGACTAAACTCTTTTGTTCTCTTCATAAATCTAAGAACTCTACTAATGGTCTTTTAATGATCAGTACAAGGTTTACTAGTGTATTTGTTTGCATAAAAATAAGGTTCAACTGATGGGCCGAATCATAATGGAAATTCCAAGGAATAAGCAGTTCGACTTGATTGGAATATGAGCCGAATTATCATCTAATCAGAAAAAGGCTAACTAACCCGTAAGGATAACAGAACTCAGATGAATCTGAAGAAACCTTTTGTGAAGATTTGGAGAGTTAGAAAGATTTACCGAAATCCTAACTAATTGACAGAAGATGTTACTTGGCGGCCAAGCCAAAATTCGGGTCGGAAGGTTATAAAACCACAAGGCTTGAGACGAGGAAAGCCTTTCGATCAATCAATCAACCAATTATCAATTTTTCTAGTTCCAAGGCTTCTCATCCACCCTACCTTAATTAATGTGACCTAGATCCCGATGACTAACACTATTTCCATCGAGGCCCTGTCGAGACTTGAGACGACCAGCTCTCTTCGATTAGGTATACCTCCATGTTCCATTAGATTTACACAAAGAAAAGCATGAAGGTGAAGGAACGTCCCTCGGCCTTCCTTTCGGCGCACCAGCACTCATACAGTGCCAAATAAGGTATAGCCAAAGGTGTCGATGGCCGGATCGTGTAAGTAGTTATTTGTGCTCATGCCGCTAACTCACGACCAAGGCGAAATACAAAACGGAAATTTTCTAGGCAAGCACAAGCGACTACAACCTAGAATCGATTCCAAATACTAAACTAGCTAACTACTAAAGCTAAACTAAGAGTTTAGAGAGACTATCTACCTTTGTAGTGTGTCTACGAGAAAGTAGATACTCCTATCTCGGCTCCTAGTCCATCAGGAACGCGCTTGGAAGTCGATCCTCCGTGCCGAAGATGAGCTACCTGAAGGAACCCTATCTAAGGTTCTAGCTTCACAACAAGGTCTTATGGTAATGGCTAATCAAACACAACGCGGACTCGACTCCCTATACCGGGAGAGACGAGTCCTTTCAGTCGCTCACTTCCTCCAAGTACTTCGGGACTGTACCCAACTAAAACTTGTTTGCATGACTCTTTAAAGCCGTGGCAGGGTAGTAATCAAAGTATAGTGGGAACATACTCAAGACAAAAATGACGATGTCAGGTCTAAAGACTATCCTGTACTCATGTCACCAGAGAACCGACAATAGATATATTACCATTTAGAAGTCCTCGGCGAGTCCGTCCAATATAACTCATAACCTAATGAGTACCTGTATACAATCTTTGGTGTCGTACACCAATGGATGTGGGACCAACCATCGCTACTCGTCGGGGTCAAGAAATATATACACTAGTCTACTCTAGAATATCGATGCCCAATCTCGATACTCCCACGACTAGGGACATTTAAGGATGTGCTTATGAACTACCTAACCCCCACAAGTATGATCACCATCATAGTGTTGGTAGTCAAGCAAAGATCCTACATGCTTTATCAACATGTACTAACGATATGTAATAACCAGTAAAACATAGATGTTAAGATAAAGACAAACCAAATAGCATACTATCATATCGAGTAAGATTGTTCTGTACATGCATATCCCCAGTATCCTATACAATAAAGGCCTTTAGAGCATACAGATCCAACAATCTCCTACTTGCACTAAGGCATGTTATTAGCGTATTGATTACCCAACATTTGCTCTAGGATCAGTTGTTGGCGTATCGCATACCCAACAACTCAAAAAGTCACTCGAACTGCGTTTAAGGGAGGGCCTTTGTAAATGGATCCACCGTGTTTTCTTTCGTATCTACTCTCTGTTAGTTATATGTATGCCCTAGAGGCCATTACTATACATAGGATGTATATTGTAGCGGATGCTTGGACATATATAGGGAGGACTTTCTTGCTTGACATGATAGTATGCTATCTGGTTGCTCTTTACCTTAACGTGTACACTGATTGTCTCTCTGTTACATGTTGGTAAAGCCCTTAGGATGTGTACTTGACTACCTGGACTATGATGCGGATCATACTAGTGGGGACACGGTAGTCCATAAGTACATCCTTCAAGGTCCCTAGTCGTGGGTGTATCGAGACGGGGCATCGATATACCAAAGTAGACTAGCGTATACCTTCTCGACCCATACAGATGGGCGATGGATGATCCCATATCCATTGGTGTTTGACATCAGAGATGATATACGGGTGCTCAGTGGAGACTGGGTACACTGGACGGACTCGCCGAGAACTCCCAGATGGTATTATACCTTACGTCAGATGGCAGTTCTCTGGTGACACTGGTACAGAGTAGTCTGTTGACCCGAGATCGTCATAGAGTCTTGTGTGATTCCCATTGTGCTTTGATTTCCACCTTACCACGTCCAAGAGGGCGTGCAAAACGGTGGATTTTGGGTAAGTCCCGAATCACATGGAGGCAATGAGCGATAGGAGGGGATTCGTCTCTCCCGGTATAGGGAGTTGATGTTGCGCTGTGTTCGATTGGCTATAACCGGAAATCCCTAGTCAGGGTTGCTGAGATTTACTAGTAAGTGTTACCAGTAGTTTCTCGAACTGTTTTAGTGTTAGTTATATGTATGCCCTAGAGGCCATTACTGTACATAGGATGTATATTGTAGTGGATGCTTGGATATATACAGGGAGGACTTTCTTGCTCGACGTGATAGTATGCTATCTGGTTGTTCTTTACTTTAACGTGTACACTGATTGTCTCTCTGTTACATGTTGGTAAAGCCCCTAGGATGTGTACTTGACTACCTGGACTATGATGCGGATCATACTAGTGGGGACACGGTAGTCCATAAGTACATCCTTCAAGGTCCCTAGTCGTGGGTGTATCGAGACGGGGCATCGATATACTAGAGTAGACTAGCGTATACCTTCTCGACCCATACAGATGGGCGATGGATGATCCCATATCCATTGGTGTTTGACATCAGAGATGATATACGGGTGCTAAGTGGAGACTGGATACACTGGACGGACTCGCCGAGAACTCCCAGATGGTATTATACCTTACGTCAGATGGCAGTTCTCTAGTGACACTGGTACAGGTTAGTCTGTTGACCCGAGATCGTCATATAGTCTTGTGTGATTCCCACTGTGCTTTGATTTCCACCTTACCACGTCCAAGAGGGCGTGCAAAACGGTGGTTTTTGGGTACAGTCCCGAATCACATGGAGGCAATGAGCGATAGGAGGGGATTCGTCTCTCCCGGTATAGGGGGTTGATGTCGCGCTGTGTTCGATTGGCTATAACCGGAAATCCCTGGCCGGGTTGCTGAAACTTACTGGTAAGTGTTACCTATAGTTTCTCAAACTGTTATAGACCTCATATCGACACGACTTATCGAGCTATTGGGGTCTGACGTTTACCACCCCTAGGAGAGATATGCGACATATCAGATGACGAGACCGGACTGTACGGTAAGTGTTACTGGTTGGATTCACAGGAGTATGAGCGGGCTTGCTCGTTGATCTTCTGATCGCTCAATACCCGGGTGGCCGTTACGTTTAGCAGACCGCTTGCGGCTTGTGGGTGTTTGATATGATCATCACCTGCTGCCGGCGTATTGACGAGTCTTTAGAGTCCTACACAGAGGTTTCCTGGCTCAAGCGAAACGAAATAGGAGCGCATATGAGATATGTGCGGGACCGAGAATAATGCGTGTATGTGATATCGTATTCTATTCTCGCGATGAATGTATCGATTGGTTGTATGCGATATAACCTAGTTATCGAATCAAGGATTGATTCGATAAGCCGATACATTGGATATTAGTCGGTTATATGTGATATGACCGGATCGTTAAATCAAGTGTTGATTTAATGGTTTAATGTATAATTATATATTTGATATATTACTTTGCATTAACTAATATTTGTTCACTTAAAAAGGATTTTCTCACTTGATGTGCACATTATATATGTGATATATTTTTGTGCAATTGATTGTATCATGTTTGATGATACATGATAGTTTGTGTGTATGATTAAACCATGGTTATGTTAATGGTTAGGGTTTTGTTTATTTACTTATTCATTTATTTATTTATTCATTTTGGAAGATAAATAGAATGGTGGCTTATTTTGTTTCTTTCATGAAACTTCTTGAAGTGTTGAAAGCTTGACCATTTTGTTTGTTTCTTTAACCTAACCATTCAACCTAACCATGGTTCATTCTCTACACCTAACTATGGTTGCCATTATGATAAGTATTCATTTTATTTTCTATTTTGGAATAATATTTATCATATTCTTTCTTCTTCTTTTTCATCTTCAACAAAGAAGAAAGCTTGCATCCTTTAATGGCAACTTAAGAAAAAGAGTGAGAAATCCAATTCTAAAGTGAACCCACTTCCTATTTCTTCAGCCTCTACCACTTGCCAAGTAGTATAGGATGTTTTATTCATAAGTTTCATGGCTTGGTGAAGTTGGAGCTTGATCTTGTGTTGCCTCGACGTAGATCATCTTCGACATCGAAGTCGGCGACCTAGCCCGATCTTTTCTCCGATGAAACCATCGCAAGAGTCTAGAATTTCGATTTGTACAGCGGAGGGACGTCTACGCGGAGCTAAAGAAGTGGAGGACCGGATCTACAAAGGTTGTAGCCCCTTCCCTTTTAGTTTAAGTTGTTAACTTGCATTGCATCGCCTATACATCTAGTTAACGATCCGTATTAGGGTTTGTAGGCCCATTGAAAATTTTGAATTGGCCATGTTTGATCACTTGTGAGACCTCATTAGCGTGCCTAGGAACCCTACAATGGTATCAGAGCCTAGCTAGAGCCTTAAGCGATGCGTAAACGATGTTAGAAACCCGATCGAACCCGAAACCCCAATTTTTCAACCTCTCTGGACATTTTTTCAAAACTGGGTTTTTTCCAGATTAAAAATTCTTAAAAAATTCAGCAGGAAATTCTAAGAATTACGGTGCAAAAACAACCAAATGATAAGCCTAAAGCGCGGCGGAACCGCGGCAGAAGCATGGCTTCTGCGGCGGTTCCGCGGCCAAATGATGAGATCAGCTTTCAAGTTTTGCACAGTAATTTGTCACTTTAGGTGCTGAGTTTTCTGGGAATTTTTAATTTGTACTCAAGAGTTGAGTTTTCTGGGTTGTATTGGGGACTCGGTGTTTCGATCGGGAAGTTTAACTTCGTCTGTGTTTTCCGGATATTTAGAATATGTTAAAAGGTTCGACCGGATAAAAATACCCACTTTTTCCCCTGTCGGGAAATTTCCAAGTGTTGGATCTTTCCGAAGTTTAATGACGTTCTAAGTAGTGCAAGTAACATGATGGTCCCTCTAGAAGACAACAAACCTTAACTCGATTATGTGACCGTCTTGAACTGCCCTTTGAACCTTAGGGTTTGGGGCAGTACGGCGTGCCACATGTGAGGCGTTGGCTTGACCCTTCTACGGCTGGACCGTTGGTACTGAGGCATGAACTGGATATTTTTAAACTTGTTTCATGTGTTGAGCTGTTTCGGGAAAACTTGGGTGTTTGAATGTTCGATCGGAAAGTTTAACATTTTCTAATTATCTGAAATGTGATGCAATAATTGGAATTCACAAGTAGTTATGAGATAACTGAATGAATATTATAAATATAGCAGTTTAGTCTCACTTGATCGGTTGCCACGGAATTTTGATGTGATCAAAAGTCCGCCGCAATCACGTAGCGTACGCGGATACTCGCCGGGTAAACTTAATAGACAGCCACACCCCTTAGCCCCGACCAAGTGACTGTAGGAGAACCCCGTCGCCGAAAGCATCCGTCCGGGTGCTCGCGGTAGCGGTGTTCCGCCTTGGTGCACTTCGTCGACGGTATCGGGGGTGCGGCCGTCTACTAAAGTTTGCGACGAGCATTCGATCAGGATGTCGGGAATCTTGTTGAATTACCCGACTTGATATTGAAAAGTGTTTTCGATAATGAGACTAAAATGCGAGGTTTATAATTGTTAGGCATGCGATATCTAAGGAATTCATTTGATTAGGCATGCGATGTCTATGGAGGTTGCGGATTCCAACTGTTGTAGTTTTACACTTTCTTTTCTGTGACCGTAAGTGTAATATGTGATATCGCCGGTTTCGTTACTATATGTCAACGACAATTGGGATGCGCATATTTACTTACGTTGATGACATGTGATGTTATGTGTTGCTGGATATGTTGCATTGGATCGTCGTGTTTGAATAGCCGGGGTTTTTTTTATGTGAGATGAGTGCTTTTCATTTTCATTCATGTAAAAACTTGTATATAATATTCTTTTATTGGGGCACTTCCAGGTTGCGGAAGATGTCACATTTTGTATATTATTTTCTTTTCCGCACTAGGATAGACCCAAGAAGGGGAGCATAAGTGACCGGGTTCTAGGGTCCAGTGGGAGACCAACTCGAGGAGTCGAGTCCGGGTCTCCTAACCCTAGAATTGGTAGGGTTGCTTGCCGCTCTCGTAGGGGTCTAGGGGTGTGGGTTTGGCTATTCATCGCGACCGTGGAATCCGTGTTTTATACTGGCTCGTATTGAAAACACGGACGTCCTAGTATATCTAATGTTTCATATGATTCTTCTGCTGCGATATCTGTGATGTGATCATTTGATGTTCTGTGATAGATACAGTATATATGATATATTATATAGATGTTACTTATGTTTTACACCCGCGCTAGCCCTGTCCCGCTCTGCCGTTAGTCACCTAACCTAACGGTGCACGAGGGGACATCGAGACGAACACGGATGGCATAAGTATACGTCGTATTTATCTGTGATGTTTAGGTAACTTAAATGATGGGACTTCATTAATTTGATTAATGAAAGAAAAGAAACCTAAGATGTTGTGGAATCGAATTTCAAAAATAAAACAGGTAGCTACAGTTCTTGCTTTGCACAGCGGTATATATGATATATCCTGCACCTTATTCGATGAGGAAAGGACCGAGATCCCTTCACCGGGAGTGACTCCTTTAGCAATAACTGGCAGATGCTACACCCCTCGGTTTGTCTTTTGATTGCTTATATAGTTTCTGCTTTGCACAGTGATATATATGATATATCCCGCACCTCATTCGACGAGGAAAGGACCGACGATCCCTTCACCGGGAGTGACTCCTTTAGCAAAACTAGAAAAGCCTCAAAAGCACTCCATTTTAAAATCATTTGATTCTACAACGATATCAAGTTCATTACGCAATAAGTTTTCAGAAAAACCTGTCGTAGCCCTCCGTCATTTCAGATAAGTAGTAGTTAGTATTCGTGCTACTTTTGTTGGCCTACGTCAAGACGTAGTGTGCGGTAGCTAACTAGTATTTATCTGCTTATGCATATGATGCAGATTGGATTAGGGTAGCCGTGCGACTTTCTTGGCCTGCGTCAAGGGTCGTGCGGGTGGGTTTAATTCAATCAAGAAATGACGGGTTGAACTTGACTAGCGCACTATGGTTTGTTGGCCTGCGTCAAGGTCATAGGACGCTAGGGGCAAAATTATCGGGAATTTCAAGTGTTGAAATTTGCAATGAGATTGCATACCTTCTATGAGATAGTTGGATCCCGATACCCACTGCGAGTAATTGTTACTCCTGGGAGAGTTTTACACATTACAATTAGCCGATCAAGTAGGTGTCTAGAAAGGTGTCAACGGGGTTACGCCTCTGGGAAAACGAGGTTTACATTAATTAGGTTCGTGCGAAAGCACGGGAAACCTCCCTCAAAGTACCGACACTGGCCTGGCTGAAAGATTGGCGAACTTGTAGTGTGTAATTAATCCCGGCTAGTCTTTCCTTTTAGGGTTTGAAGGAAGATTTGATAAAAACAGTGGGAGCCATCCTGATTAGATAAAATAATAACCAATCTATTCTTGCAAGAGCGCACGCTGAGTGTTTTCTTCTCTCTCTCTCCAGGTAGCGACCATATCACGCCTTAATCAAGATAATAATACGGATTATTGACCGAACCCACTTGTTATACTGAGTTAGGGAACGTTGGTCCCGCTCCAACTTATAATTGTTATAAGACAGAGCAGGAAATAGGGGATTACCAGAATTCCCGTGCCGCCCAAACGAAGAAAGTGCATGTTGATGCATCTCCTTCGGGTGTGTTCATTACAAAGAACTGTTTCTCTGTATCCTCTACGTCCTGTGTATTTGATACCGGATCAGGATCCCAGATATGTAATCAGTTACATAGGGCTACAGAAAGGTAGAGAACTGAGAACGGGTGATAAGTTTCATGAGGCAGAAAACGGTGCAAGTGTTGCAGCCAGGTCTGTTGGTCACTGTCACCCTGTATTACCTGAGTACATTGATTCTGAACAAATGCTATTAGATATCGAATCTGATATACAAAATCATATCTGTCTCTTTATTAGTAAAGAAACGATAAAATTTTGTATTGTTGGATAATGTTTTGAACATTTCCTATATCAAAAGTTGATCGGTTCAGGCACTTTATCTAAAAGCATTGATATTCTAAATCAAACTACAGTTCTTAGTATACAGAACACACACAAGAGGAAGAGTTTAGAAATGAACGGATCCTTCTTGAGGTATTGTAGACTAGGTCATATCAATATGACCCGACTAGCTAAGTTGCACATAGATGCATATTTAAATCTGTTTGAATTTACATCTTGTGAAACTTGTCAGTCATGTCACAGAGATAAGATGACCATAGCTCTATCTACTGAAAACAGAAAAAGAGTTAGTGAACTCTTGGGATGATACATGTTGATGTATGTAAGGTCCCCTGTCTACACATGCCAAGACCGGTTCTTTGTACTTCATTAAATTCTCTGATGATCTTTCAAGATTCAGACCTATGTTCCTGTTGAAACACAAGTCCGAACCTTTTGAGATATTCACAGAATGTAAGTTAGAAGTAGAGAACCAAAATACGGGTACAAGTATTATGTCCTTTGATGTGATCAGGGAGGAGAATACTTAAGCACGGAAATCCTGGACTATTCTAAAGGAGAATGAGATTCTCTCTCAGCATTACTCCTCCGTATACACCATAGCACGATGGTATATCGGGGCGGAGCAATCGCACCCTATATGATAAGGTGTGCTCTATGATGAGTACTACTGAGTTACCTATTTCCTTTTGGGGGTTATGCACTTGAGAAGCTGCATACCTATTGAATTAGGTTCGAATCAGATCACAGCCTACCACTCCATATAAGATATGGTATGGGAAGAGCCCATGTCTTAAGTTAGTTAAGATTTGGGGTTGACCAGACTATGTCTAAAAGCAAAATCCGGACAAGCTCGAGGCAAGGTCTGTTATGTAAAACTGGAAATGTTCCAGCTATACAAACTGCAGCTGATGATTTAAAAGAACCAAAGGATTCAATAGTTACCAACAAACCTCAGCCTCTCCGCCGATCTAGTAAGGTTCCTCACCCGCCTGAGAGATACTTCGGTTACTCTATGACAGTGGGAGCGAGGATTGCATCATGAGATGATGACCCAACTAGTTTCGAGCTGGCCATCACGAGTGGGACTCTATAAGAATGGCTGGATGCTTAGCGATCTGAGATGGAATCCATGTACACCAACAAAGTATGGACTTTGGTTGCTATATCTGAAGGGTTAAATCCCCATCAGAAGCAAGTATATCTTGAGAAGATTACTTGGTGTGGATGGAAAAGTTGAGACTTTCAAAGATAGACTTGTTAAAGGTTTTCGTCATCAACCAGGCGTGGATAATGATGAAACCTTTTCCAGTGGCTATGCTTAAGTCCATCCGGATCCTACTTACCACGGCTACATACCATGACTATGATATCTGGCGGTTGGGTGTCATGACTGCTCTTCTAAATGATATTTTGAAAGAGAGAGTCTATAAGTACACAGCCAGAGGGCTTCGTAGACAGTGGGAGCAGCGGAAACGTGTGCAAGATGCTTTATAGGATAAAGCAGGCATCGCGGAGTTGGAACATCTGTTTTGATGTAGTAGTCAAATAGTTTGACTTCATCAAAATGGTAGATGAATCTTGTATATACAAAAAGGTAGTAGGGAGTATGGTGGTGATCCTCGTAGAGTACGTGGATGACATACTCTTGATAGGGAAGGAGTTTCCTATGCTACGCTCGATCAATCTCCGCTTATCACTAGGATTCTCCATAAAGGATCAAATTGATACCTCCTAAATCCTGAGTTATGATCTATGAGATAGAAGTAATTGGATGTTAGGATTCTCACTAGTTGTAGTGAGATGGTATCAATCGATCCTGGGGAGAATCACTGGAAAGGTTCACAGGCATTGTCTTTACCCTCAGTAAAGGGACGGTATGTTGGAAGAGTTCCAAGCTAGATACCATGGCAAACTAGATGATAAAGGCTAGATACATTGCTACTTAAGATGCTACCAAAGAGGCCGTTTGGGTGTATATTGGTTCATGAGATGAACTAGGTTCCTACCATTGTGTGACAATGGAAGTGTGGCTTTGGCCCGGGAACCCCGGTCCCATCAGTGACCCAGACATATTCTGAGGCAGCATCACCTGATCATGGGGATGGTTGATCTCCAAGGAGATCGAGGTTAGGAGAGTAGACTCAGAGGACAACACGGCGGATCCACTCACAAAGGCCTTTTCCCAGAGAGAGACTTTTTATGGGATGGTTGAGTATAAGATACTACAACCACTGCTATCAGATGGCCCTAGTGCAAGTGGGAGATTATTAGTTATATGTATGCCCTAGAGGCCATTACTGTACATAGGATGTATATTGTAGTGGATGCTTGGACATATATAGGAAGGACTTTCTTGCTCGACAAGATAGTATGCTATCTGGTTGCTCTTTACCTTAATGTGTACACTGATTGTCTCTCTGTTACATGTTGGTAAAGCCCTTAGGATGTGTACTTGACTACCTGGACAATGATGCGGATCATACTAGTAGGGACACGGTAGTCCATAAGTACATCCTTCAAGGTCCCTAGTCGTGGGTGTATCGAGACGGGGCATCGATATACCAGAGTAGACTAGCGTATACCTTCTCGACCCATACAGATGAGCGATGGATGATCCCATATCCATTGGTGTTTGACATCAGAGATGATATACGGGTGCTCAGTGGAGACTGGGTACACTGGACGGACTCGCCGAGAACTTCCAGATGGTATTATACCTTACGTCAGATGGCAGTTCTCTGGTGACACTGGTACAGGTTAGTCTGTTGACCCGAGATCGTCATAGAGTCTTGTGTGATTCCCACTGTGCTTTGATTTCCACCTTACCACGTCCAAGAGGGCGTGCAAAACGGTGGTTTTTGGGTACAGTCCTGAATCACATGGAGGCAATGAGCGATAGGAGGGGATTCGTCTCTCCCGGTATAGGTGGTTGATGTTGCGCTGTGTTCGATTGGCTATAACCGGAAATCCCTGGCCAGGGTTGCTGAGATTTACTGGTAAGTGTTACCTGTAGTTTCTCAAACTGTTATAGACCTCATATAGACACGACTTATCGAGCTATTGGGGTCTGACGTTTACCACCCCTAGGCGAGATATGCGACATATCAGACGACGAGACCGGACTGTACGGTAAGTGTTACTGGTTGGATTCACAGGAGTATGAGAGGGCTTGCTCGTCGATCTTCTGATCGCTCAATACCCGGGTGGCCGTTACGTTTAGCAGACCACTTGCGGTTTGTGGGTGTTTGATATGATCATCACCTGCTGCCGGCGTATTGACGAGTCTTTAGAGTCCTACACAGAGGTTTCCTGGCTCAAGCGAAACGAAATAGGAGCGCATATGAGATATGTGCGGGACCGAGAATAATGCGTGTATGTGATATCGTATTCTATTATCGCGATGAATGTATCGATTGATTGTATGCGATATAACCTAGTTATCGAATCAAGGATTGATTCGATAAGCCGATACATTGGATATTAGTCGGTTATATGTGATATGACCGGATCGTTAAATCAAGTGTTGATTTAATGGTTTAATGTATAATTATATATTTGATATATTACTTTGCATTAATTAATATTTGTTCACTTAAAAAGGATTTTCTCACTTGATGTGCACATTGTATATGTGATATATTTTTGTGCAATTGATTGTATCATGTTTGATGATACATGATAGTTTGTGTGTATGATTAAACCATGGTTATGTTAATGGTTAGGGTTTTGTTTATTTACTTATTCATTTATTTATTTATTCATTTTGGAAGATAAATAGAATGGTGGCTTATTTTGTTTCTTTCATGAAACTTCTTGAAGTGTTGAAAGCTTGACCATTTTGTTTGTTTTCTTTAACCTAACCATTGAACCTAACTATGGTTCATTCTCTACACCTAACTATGGTTGCCATTATGATAAGTATTCATTTTATTTTCTATTTTGGAATAATACTTATCATATTCTTTCTTCTTCTTCTTCATCTTCAACAAAGAAGAAAGCTTGCATCCTTTAATGGCAACTTGAGAAAAAGAGTGAGAAATCCAATTCTAAAGTGAACCCACTTCCTATTTCTTCATCCTCTACCACTTGCCAAGTAGTATAGGGTGTTTTCTTCACAAGTTTCATGGCTTGGTGAAGTTGGAGCTTGATCTTGTGTTGCCTTGACGTAGATCATCTTCGGCATCGAAGTCGGCGACCTAGCCCGATCTTTTCTCCGATGAAACCATCGCAAGAGTCTAGGATTTCGATTTGTACAGTGGAGGGACGTCTACGAGGGGCTAATGTAGTGGAGGACCAGATCTACAAAGGTTGTAGCCCCTTCCCTTTTAGTTTAAGTTGTTAACTTGCATTGCATCGCCTATACATCTAGTTAACGATCCGTATTAGGCTTTGTAGGCACATAGAAAAATTTGAATTGGCCATGTTTGATCACTTGTGAGACCTCATTAGTGTGCTTAGGAACCCTACATATAGACCTCGTATCGCCACGACTTATCAAGCTACTGGGGTCTGACGTTTACTACCCCTAGGCGAGATATGTGACATATCAGACGAACAGACCGGATTGTACGGTAAGTGTTACTGGTTGGATTCACAGGAGTGTGAGCGGGCTTGCTCGTCGATCTTCTGATCGCTCAATACCCGGGTGGCCGTTACGTTTAGCAGACCGCTTGCGGCTTGTGGGTGCTTGATATGATCATCATCTGCTGCCGGCGTATTGACGAGTCTTTAGAGTCCTACACAGAGGTTTCCTGGCTCAAGCGAAACGAAATAGGAGCGCATATGAGATATGTGCGGGACCGAGAATAATACCAGTATGTGATACTGTATTTTATTCTCACGATTTGTATCATTGGACGGTTATATGAGATATAGCCGGGTTACCGAATCAAGTGTTGATTCGATACATTGATACACTAAATATTAGTCGGTTATATGCAGTATGACCGGATCATTAAATCAAGCGTTGATTTAATGATTTAATGCATAATTATATATTTGATATATTACTTTGCATTAACTAGTATTGGTTCACTTAAGATGGATTTTCTCACTTGATGTGCACATTGTATATGTGATATATTTTTGTGCACTTGATTGTATCATGTTTGATGATACATGCAAACTTGGGTGTGTTTGCTTTTAAACTATGATTTAGGTTAATGGTTAGGGTTTTAAATGTTTTATTTATTTTCTTTATGCATTTATTTTTAAGGGCAAGAAAGAAAATGGTTGCTTATTTTGTTTTTTTGTTGAAGCTTCATGAAGCTTTGAAAGCTTTACCATTTTGTTTCTTTCCTTAACCCTAACCATTTACTTAAACCCTAGTTAATTCTCTACACTTATTAAACTAACCCATGGTTGCTATATGATAAGATCACTTGATTTATTATATTTAATCAATTGGTTTTATTATTCTTATTATATTCTTTTTCTTCTTCTTCTTCTTCAAGAAGAAGAAACTTTGCTTCCTTCAATGGTAACATGAGAAAAAGAGTGAGAAATCTAAATCCAAAGTGAACCCACTTCCTATTTCTTCATCCTCTACCACTTTCCATGTAGTATAGGGTGTTTTCTTCACAAGTTTCATGACTTGGTGAAGTTGGAGCTTGATCTTGAGTTGCCTCGACATAGATCATCTTCGGCATCGAAGTCGACGACCTAGCCCGATCATTTCTCCGATGGAATAAACACTAGAGTCCGAGATCCGATGATCGCAGCGAAGGGACATCGTCACGGAGCTATGGAGGTGGAGGACCGGATCTACAAAGGTTGTATTTTCGTTCACTCTTAGTTAAGTTGTTAACTAGTTGCATGTTTCGCCTTAAACTCTAGTCAACGATCGCATTAGGGTTTCTCGGCACCGGAAAAATTTGAATTTGGCATGGTTGATGCTTTGTGAGACCTCATTAGCGTGCCTAGGAACCCTCCACTCTCCGGATCTCGATCTATTGACGATCAACGATATCCCTGATCAGGTGATACCGCCTCAAGATGTGTCTGGATCGCTGATAGGACCGTGGTTCCTTCGCTAATACCATAGCCCCATTGTTATCACAATACAAAGGTATTGGATCAACAATGGATGGAACCACCTTAAGTTTAGAAATGAACTTCTTCATCCAGACCGCTTCTTTTACGGCATTTTTGGCAGTAAGGTATTCAGCCTCCATTGTCAAGTCTGCTACGGGTCCTGCTTAGAACTCTTCCAACAGACCGTCCCTCCGTTGAGGGTAAACACATAACCCGAGACGGACTTGCTATCATCCTTGTCACTTTGGAAACTTGAATCGATAAAAGACTCCATGTAGAGGTCTCCATTACAGTATACCAAGAACATCTTTTTAGTCCTTCTCAGGTACTTCAGAATGTTCTTCACAGCTATCCAATATTTCTCCCCTGGGTTTGACTGATACCGGCTTACCATGCTAAGTTCATAAGTTACATCGGGTCTGGTACATAAAATTACATACATTATAGACCATCCCGCTGAAGCATAGAGTATAATGCTTATGCGAGCGCTCTCCTCATCAGCCTTGAGAGACATTTCTTTGGAGAGGGTGATTTTGTGACAAGCGGGTAAATTACCATACTTGGAATCTTCCATATTAAATCTCTTCAGTATAATGTCTATGTACCTAGAGTGTGAAAGTTCTAACATTCTCTTGGATCTATCTCTATAGATCTTTACCCCAAAATGTAGGCGGAATTACCCAGGTCTTTCATGGAGAACTTTTGTGACAAGAATAGCTTGACCGATTATAGTATAGCAATATCATTTCCTATCAGAGAATGTCATCCACGTAAAATACGAGAAATACGACAACTCCCCTTACAATCTTTTTGTATATACATAGCTCATCAACGTTTTTGATGAAGTCAAATTCCTTGACTGTCTTATCAAAATATATGTTCCAACTCCGCGATGCCTTTTTTAATTCATAAATGGATTTAAACAACTTGCACACCTTCCCACTGCTCCTACTGTCTATGAAGTCCTCTGGCTGATCCATATAAATGCACTCTTCTAAACTTCCATTTAGAAAAGTCGTTTTAACGTCCATCTGCCACATATCATAGTCATGGAAGGCAGCAATGGTAAGTAGAATCCGAATGGATTTCAGTATAGTCACCGGAAAAAAGGTTTCGTCATAGTCCACACTGGGTTTTTGACGAAAACCTTTTGCAACAAGTCTAACCTTATAGGTTTCCACATGTTCATCTACACTAATCTTCTTTTTGAAGATCCATTTGCAGCCAACGGGTTTTACCCCTAGAGGTGCAATATCCAAAGTCCAAACTTTATTGGTGTACATAGACTCCATTTCGGATCGCATAGCATCTAGCCATTTCACAGAGTCCCTACTGGAATTGATCTGCTCGAAACTAATAGGATCATTTTCTTCCAAGATGCAATCCTCTTGATCCCCTTCTATGAGAAAACCATACTATCTCTCGAGCGGCAGAGAAATCTTACTTGATATTCGGAGTGGCTGAGATTCGTCCGAGACTATTGAATCATGTGGTTCTATCAAATCTTTAGTTATCGTTTGTGGTTCCGAAATTTCTTCCAGTTCTACCATACTCCCACTAATTTCTTTTGCAAGAAATTTCTTCTCTAAAAAGATGGTGTGGCGAGCAAATACACCATCTGTTCCTCGGTATGGTAGAACATATATCCTTGCGAATGTTTATGATATCCCACAAACTTACATAAAATTGACCGTGCCTCGAGCTTGTCGGGTTCTGTTTCTTTATATAAGCAGGACAACCCCATATCTTAATAAAATTAAGGTATGGTCTCTTCCCCTTCCACATTTCATGTGGAGTGGTAGGCATAGATTTGGTGGGAGCCCTATTCAATACATATGCAGCCGTTTCAAGTATATATCCCCAGAATGAAAGAAATAACTCAGCACTTCTCATCATGGAGCGAACCATATCCAAAAGGGTACGATTTCTCCACTCTAATACACCATTGTGCTGTGGTGTATACGAAGGAGTAAGCTGAAAGAGAAAACTGTTCTCTTTTAGATATTCAAGGAATTATGTGCTTAAGTATGCACCTCCACGATTAGATCGTAGGACCATAATACTTTTGCATGTCTGGTTCTCTATTTTGTTCTTATATTTCTTGAATTTCTCAAAAGTTTTGGACTTGTGTTTCAGCAAGAATACATGTCCGAACCTAAAAAGATCGTCAGTGAATGCAATGAAGTATGTTCGGCACGATTAATTGCATTTTAATACCGCTCATTCTGTATCATTTTGTGAATAAACTTGTGCTATTAATTCGCGTCTACTTATTAAGTATATGTTATAGGTATACAGGGTAATATCATTGAAAACGTGCACAACATGCACGGTTACGACATAATCAATCCAAAACTTTAACGGGACGGAAAAACAATCAAATTCTAAAGAGTTTTGCAACAAAATGAAGTTGTGTATGTTCCCCTCCGAACGGCGGCCGAGACGCGGGGACGTCTATTGCCTGAGGTTCGGGGCAGATGCTAATTGGTGCTATCCGTCCACCTCTCCGAAGATGCCAAGTTGATTTATGGCACCGTGTATCGAAGGTTTGAGCGGATGCGTCCGATGTAGCAGACTTCGTCAGATTCCCCCTCACTTGAGGGGTTTTTTGATTGTGGGGATGCTCTTCCCTGCAGGCGCAAGCCCCTGCAGTTAATTACGCTACCGCGTTGCGGTAACAATTTTCTCCTTCTCCAGATGGTCACTTCGTGTCGTGTGTTTTTGTTTTATTTGTGGTTGCCCGTGGATTGTATACGGAG
Source organism: Agapanthus africanus (assembly GCA_030015575.1). Classification (NCBI taxonomy): domain Eukaryota; kingdom Viridiplantae; phylum Streptophyta; class Magnoliopsida; order Asparagales; family Amaryllidaceae; genus Agapanthus; species Agapanthus africanus. The sequence goes on along the minus strand of CM057346.1, from coordinate 98,757,337 downwards.
ACTGAGTTATGTCGTCGTCCGTAGGACGTGGACTAGTCCAAATCCGTATTTATCTTAGATTTGGGTTTGGGGGTTTGGTTTAAGGATACGTTAGCCATATTTGAGGCTAAGATCAACTCAAACGTTTGTTAAGGATACGTTAGTCTAGTTTAAGACTAAGATCAACTTAACGGGATCGTTTAGATCCGACAAAAGAGCATTTGGGGCTCTATTACCCCATTTTAGGGACATAGTGGTCCATTGAATGTATGGCCGTCGGGACCCGTCACCTCTCTGACGACGTTGAAGGATTACAACGACAAATATAAGAGGAGTTCAGAGATGTACCCTTGAACCGAAGTTGATTGGGGGGATTCATAGTCCAGTCTGTTTGAAGGTTTAAGGATACGTTAGCCATATTTGAGGCTAAGATCAACTTAAACGGGATCGTTTAGATCCGACAAAAGAGCGTTTAGGCTCTATTGTTCCAGTTTAAGGACATAGTGGTCCATAGGTAGTTTAAGGACATTGCGGTCCGTAGGTAGTTCAAGGACATTGCGGTCCATAGGTAGTTTAAGGACATTGCGGTCCATTGTTAGTTTTAAGACATCTCGGTCGAGGTTAAGGACGTCGTAGTCCATGGGTTTAAGGACCCCACAGTCCATTGTTAGTTTTAAGACATCTCGGTCGAGATTAAGGACGTCGTAGTCCATGGGTTTAAGGACCCCACAGTCCATTGTTAGTTTTAAGACATCTCGGTCGAGGTTAAGGACGTCGTAGTCCATGGGTTTAAGGACCCCACAGTCCATTGTTAGTTTTAAGACATCTCGGTCGAGGTTAAGGACGGCGTAGTCCATGAGTTTAAGGACCCCACAGTCCATTGTTAGTTTTAAGACATCTCGGTCGAGGTTAAGGACGTCGTAGTCCATGAGTTTAAGGACCCCACAGTCCGTATCAATAAGTGGTCATCGGGACCCGTCACCTCTTTGAAGACGTTGAGGGATTACAACGCCAAGTATCAAAGGAGTGAAGAGATGTACCCTGGAACCGGAGTGGATTAAATAGTCTTTGGCCCAATTTGGGATCGAGACCAATTAATTATGTTATGAGCCCATTAGCCCAGTTAATTACGAATTGAGGACTTATGGCCATCTTGGGCTAAGTCCAATCATGTCTGGAATATTGACTTCCTGTTGGTCCCTTGAAGGAGAGGCTTTGCCTCTATCCATTTGGCCAATTGGGCCAGTGTCTAGTGTTAAACACTAAAGACAAATCAGTGTTGAACACTGGGAATAAGATTGATAAGTTAGTGTTTCAACACTAAAAGATAGTTGGTGTTAAACACCAGCAACCAGGCTTTCAGATTAGTGTTGAACACTAAAACAGTCCAGTGTTAAACGCTGGCAACAGGAGTCCCAAACTAGTGTTGGACACTACGGTAATCAGTGTTGAACACTGCAAATATAGTTCTGTGCTTAGTGTTACACTAAGGCCAAACAATGTTTTGTCACTGAATTCAGGGGTTCCGTTTTAGTGTTTAAACACTAAGGCAAGAGGGGTCACGTGGCAACACGTGAGAGCGCCCTCCCTTCACTTGTTCTTCTGAGACTATGCATCTTTTAGAGCATCACGTGCCATCACGTGACGGGGATTCAAGCGCTTATGTGTTAAAGCTTCTGTCAAGAGTCACGTGAGTCACGTGAGGCACTGCCTCCAGAGGGCTTTCTGTAGATCTTTTGGGGGGGAGGGTCACGTGGTGGCACGTGACCCTGCCTCTATGTATGTTGTTTAGAAGATCTGTTAATCTTTTTTCAGGAATTAAATTCCTCATAGGGTTAAACCCTAATAAAAAGCTTTAAATTCCAGAGGAATTAAATTCCTACTTCCTTTTGAAGATTTATATTCTGGAATAGAGTTGAACTCTGAATTTTCTGTAGGAATTAAATTCCTCATATATGTGAAGAACTGAATAGGGTTAAACCCTAATAAAAGCTTTAAAGAATTAAACTCCCATTCTCGATTAAAGAATTATGATTAAGGGAATTAAACTCCCGTTGTTTCAACAGAACTAAGTTCTTAATTAGGGTTAAACCCTGTTTCTTTTTGTTCTGAAGGAATTAAATTCCCATAACACAGGGTCAAGCCCTAATTTTATTTTAAAGGAATTAAATTCCTATAGTTCTGTGAGAATTGAATTCTCGTGCTTCCGTTCCCTCTCTATGCTTTGGATCTGCATGGCAGAATCTCAACCCATTGAGAATTAAATTCTCAACTCAAGAGGAGATGTGCACTTTACAGATCCTCCATCAAAGAGAGAAGAAATATGTCCATCTGTTCTATATCAGAGTTAAACTCTGTCGAGAATTAAATTCTCTTTCTTTCAATGAAACCTTCCCTTTCTTACCTAGGGTTTTCTTTTGCAGAAGATCCAAATTCCTCTCAAGTATCAAGCCTCTCTCTCTTTTCTTCCCTCTGCGTCTATATTTTTTTGCGTGTCCCTTGGCTCCTATTTATAGGAGAAGCAGCCGAGTCAATTGTTTTTTTTTTGACGAATCTTCATTGAGAGATTTGATTTGCATCCATCATTCGTTTTGGACCTTTGGATTATTAGGTGAATTTTATTCACCATTGGATTTCAAATCCAGGGATTCTCCTTTGTTATTTCTGTTAGATTTAAAGGGGAAATCTTTCCAAGTTCAGGAGTTTTCCATAGGTAGATGATATTCAATCATCTTTAAATCTTTAATTCGGTTGGTTCCAGATAATCGCTTTCCTTTGGAAAGATTTGAATCTCTTTCAGAATTTAATTTTGTTAACAAAATGGGCTTTGAAAGCCGGTCACGTGTGACCACGTGACTCATGGTCACGTGTGGGCACGTGACCCTCTTGGAATGAGCCTTCTTCCTTCTTTTTACGCTCTGTCTTCTGGTTGCTGCTTGGTCATCACGTGCCAACACGTGACCACTGGTCACGTGTGAGCACGTGACCCTTGTCTGAAGCCTCTTTCCTTGATTTCACTGGAGAACAAGTCTGCTGCTTTTGATCATCACGTGCCAACACGTGACCCTGGTCACGTGGGAGCACGTGACCTCTTCTGAAACCTTTTCCTTGGTTTGATCAGGAAACCGGTTTGCCTTTGAAGCCGTTTGTAATTGTCACATGCCAACACGTGACCCAGGTCACGTGGGAGCACGTGACCCTTTCTGAAGCCCTTTTCTTCGATGTAGTTGGGAAACTGAATTTGCCTCGCCGATGCTTTTAGATGTCACGTGCCCACACGTGACTGCTGGTCACGTGTAAGCACGTGACCCTTTTCTGAAGCCTTTTCCGTAAGCTTTCCTGACTTTAAATCAGGAAACAAATGCCCCCACAACGTTGTTCTCACGTGTCCGCACGTGAGTGCAACGCTGTCACTTTTGTGACCGCTGGACTTGCTTTGGGGGAGTGGGGTAGACGAAACGTCCTTTTAGAAGCGCCTTCACTTTTTCATGTCCTTCTTTTCAAACCTTTCTTTTAAGAATTTGATTCTCGTTCTCAGAGCTTAGTTCTCTGTTGTGTCTGTGCAGTGCCGCCTCATTTTCCATCAAAGGCTAGTGCTCACGTGTTGCGTATGCAGGGATCTGCTTGATGGGGACGTTTCGTTTCCCTAACCTAATTCCAATGCGTCGTTGGATTTCATTTCCAACGCTCTCCCCTTCTTTTCGGGCTTTGAGAATAGTCCCACCATGCACAACATTTTTTTGTGCATGGCATTAAATGCTCCCCTTTATAACCTGAACCTTATGCCTTACTTCTTTTCTTCACAGAGAAACCCATTCATACCTTAAGGTGGTCATCTTTGAGAACCCGATCGATCTCCATGGCTTGCGATCGTCCCCATGCTCGTCGGCAACCATGGGAGGTGCCCCTTGAGGAGATAATTCCTCGCTTCGCTGCGCGGCTGGCGGATCCCATTCTCACCGACGCTCAATGTGACACGGTGATGTACGAGCTACAGACCCGTCGGGGCTCTCCTCTTCCCATGGGCTCCATTTGGCTCCGGATGATCCTCCAGTCTGTGCTTGCCGATATACCCCCTCATCCGGCGGAGATGACTTCGGCGATCCTTGACGCGGCGGAGAACAAGCTTGAGTGCTTTCATGAGGCTTGTCTAATCACTCAAGCTCTGAAGGATCACTCAGTTCACTTACTGAGTCGGATAAGAGCTTGTCGGGCCGTTATGTCTGCTTTCGCTGATGAGCACGGCTCCAACCGGTGGGGAGCGACTCCTTGCGAAAACCGCCGTTTTGACGTGCTGGAGAAGGCGGAGAGGGAGTTGGAGAATTTTGTGTTTTGCTTTGTTAACCCTTGTATTTCTGATCCCTTGTTTGGTAATCTTTTCCCACCGATGTAGTATGTTTGAATCAATGTACTCCTTTAATCATTGGTGGCTTGCATGCTTTCTGTTGAATTTTCATGCTTGTCAGATAGTCGTACGTATGTCTTGCTTGCGTAAATGAGCTGTCTGTTTTTCTTTAATTACGAGCACCATCGTTACGTTGCATGCACATCAGTGCCTCGGGCAACATTTCCTTTTAAACATTCGTACAGTTGCAAATGCGTGCTTGATAGGATACAGATCAGAAACTTGCCACGTTATCTCCCGTATCGGGTGGTTTGTGCTGGCTTTAGATCGAGTATTGTTGTCGAAGGGAGGTTTATAAATGAAGACAAATTCTTCTCTTCAATGGTGTGTCCCCTTTCTATTGAATGTATTCTACGGATATTCTATCTTGATCTCCTTGTAGAACAGCGATGGCTCAGGATTCAGGGTTAAGATCTGCCTCCTAAGACTTTTGTATTTTATGAGCCACGAGGGTCTCATAAAGAGTTTTTCTCCCTACAGGTCGAGAGGATCCCATAGGTGTAAGTCCTTCTTAAGAATCGTGAAGGTTCTTAAGTGGGTTTTCCCTTGAAAGTCGTAAGGATCTCACAAGAGAGTTTTTCTTCCTCGCAGGTCGTGAGGACCTGCAAGTGTTGGATGTGGTCGCCCTTATCCGTGTTTCATGGGGTCAGGGGTCGCTCAAGGTATCGTAGTTTAAAGACATCACGGTCAAGGTTAAGGACCTCATAGTCCGTGGATTTAGGGACTCCACAGTCCGATGCTAGTTTTAAGACATCACGGTCAAGGTTAAGGACCTCATAGTCCGTGGATTTAGGGACTCCACAGTCCGATGTTTGGTCGCAGGGACCCGTCACCTCTTTGAAGACGTTGAGGAATTACAACGCCGAGTATCAAAGGAGTGAAGAGATGTACCCTTTAACCAAGGGAGAATCCGTAGGGAATCGGGGTGGTTGATCGTTAGTTTTAAGACATTGCGGTCGAGGTTAAGGACGTCATAGTCCGTGGATTTTAAGGACTCCACAGTCCGGTATTTGCTCTGGATGCTTCACACGGGTTCACTGTCGTGCTCGGCGAGGACCAGGCTCCGCTCTGGGCGTTTTCCGCGGGGTCAAAGAGTGACGTTATCCGCGTTCCACGTAACCAGGAATTTTGCACTAGATGCTTCACACGGGTTCACTGCCGTGTTCGGCGAGGACTAGGCTCCGCTCTGGGTGCTTCACACGGGTTCACTGCCGTGCTCTGCGAGGACCAGGATCCGCTCTGGACGTTTTCCACGGGGTCAAAGAGTGACATTATCCGCGTTCCACGTAACCAGGAATTTTGCACTAGATGCTTCACACGGGTTCACTGCCGCGCTCGGCGAGGACTAGGCTCCGCTCTGGATGCTTCACACGGGTTCGCTGCCGTGCTCTGCGAGGACCAGGATCCGCTCTGGATGCTTCACACGGGGTTAAAGAGTGACATTATCTGCGTTCCACGTAACCAGGAATTTTGCACTAGATGCTTCACACGGGTTCGCTGCCGTGCTCGGCGAGGACTAGGCTCCGCTCTGGATGCTTCACACGGGGTCAAAGAGTGACATTATCCGCGTTCCACGTAACCAGGAATTTTGCACTAGATGCTTCACACGGGTTCACTGCCGTGCTCGGCGAGGACTAGGCTCCGCTCTGGATGCTTCACACGGGGTCAAAGAGTGACATTATCCGCGTTCCACGTAACCAGGAATTTTGCACTAGATGCTTCACACGGGTTCACTGCCGTGCTCGGCGAGGACTAGGCTCCGCTCTGGATGCTTCACACGGGGTCAAAGAGTGACATTATCTGCGTTCCACGTAACCAGGAATTTTACACTAGATGCTTCACACGGGTTCACTACCGTGCTCGGCGAGGACTAGGCTCCGCTCTGGATGCTTCATACGGGGTCAAAGAGTGACATTATCCGCGTTCCACGTAACCAGGAATTTTACACTAGATGCTTCACACGGGTTCACTGCCGTGCTCGGCGAGGACTAGGCTCCGCTCTGGATGCTTCACACGGGTTCACTGCCGTGCTCTGCGAGGACCAGGATCCTCTCTGGACGTTTTCCACGGGGTCAAAGAGTGATGTTATCCGTGTTCCACGTAACCAGGAATTTTGCACTAGATGCTTCACATGGGTTCACTGCCGTGCTCGGCGAGGACTAGGCTCCGCTCTGGATGCTTCACACGGGGTCAAAGAGTGACATTATCCGCGTTCCACGTAACCAGGAACTTTGTCGATTGTATCCGCATTTCACGGGATGGAGGTTTGACTGTTGGCGATATGTATACCGCCGAGCCATGGAACTGGGAGTTGCCGCTGTTTTGTTTAGCTTGAAGTTGTGTCTGTCGTTACGAGATGAGCGTTGAGACGATCTCCAGGTCTCCTTTGGTACGTCGAGATTTGGCTTCTTCTTCTTTGGTGAAACCTGGGGGGGGGGAAGAGTGCGACTCTTTCTTTGTTTGCGCCCCTGGATTGTATACAGGGATTGATGTAGCATCACCTGTAGGGCAAAAAGTTTCATTCTTTCATCATTTTTTATTCTTTCCGCGATGCTCTATCATTTCAGCATTTTATATCGCGAGAATCGCGATTGCCCAATCATTTCGGCTATTTTCGCGGTGCCCAATCATTTCGGCTATTTACTTTATTTTTACTCGCTGCTTTTTATTGCGAGTTGCCCAATCATTTCGGCTATTTTTTTATGCATACATTTTTTTTACTTGCTGATTTTTATTGCAAGTTGCCCCATCATTTCGGCTATTTCGTATGCACATATGGCTTGCTGTTTTTTTTAATATATTGCGAGTGTGGAACTTGGGATTTGATACCAATCTTGGCATCAGCATCGCTGCGACTGGAATATTGCCAGGAGCGAATCATCATTTGCCATGAAAGAACTTGGGATTTGATACCGGTTCAGGCATCAGCATTGCTGCAACTGGAATATTGCCAGGAGCGAATTATCATTTGCCTCTGTCGATGTTGAACAAAGGTGGCTTAGCAAACAGGGTTAAGGTCCTGTCGACTAAGGCTTTTGACTTCATGAGCCGTAAGGGTCTCACAAAGGTATTTCTACTTACAAGTCGTGAGGATCTTATAGGTGTATTTTCTCCCTAGGAATCGTGTGGGTTCCTAAGTGAATTGTTCCTCTGTAAGTCGTAAGGATCCTACGAGAGGGTTTTCTCCTTGTAAGTCGAGAGGATTTACAAGGGTTGTTTACCATGCAAACATATCCCTAGTCTCGGATGGGACTTAGTTAGGGAAATGTTTATTCGCGCCCGTGGATTGTATACAAGGGTCAAGATTGGACTACTTGTAGGGCATTATCGAAGGTTGTGGGGGATTGCTTAAGCACAGGTTTAGGTCTCTATAACTTAAGACTTTCAAATCTTACGAGCCGTGAGGGTCCCATAAGAGAGTTCTCCTTGCGAGTCGTGAGGATCTCGTAAGTGTATTTTCTCCTTAGGGATCGTGAGGATCCCTAAGTGTGTTGCTCCTTTGTGAGTCGTAAGGATCTTACGCAGGTGGTTTCTCCTTACAAGGTCGAGAGGACCCTATAAGTGTCTTTTAACGAGGTTGCGCCCTTTCGGGTTTTCACAAACACTCGCCAGTAGTCCTGCTGTTTTTACTCACGGAGCCCTTTTGGGTTTTCATCCGTGCCCATTTTGCTCATGGACATACCGTTTTTTTTTTATTCTTTTTCTCTTTTTTTTTACAAGGTCGCGCCCTTTCGGGTTTTCACGAATACTTGCCGGTAGCCCTGCTGTTTTTACTCACGGAGCCCTTTCGGGTTTTCATCTGTGCCCTTTTTGCTTATGGACATACCGTTTTTTCATCATCTTTTTTTTATATTTTTCTTTTTCTCCTTTTTTTTATCTCGTCAGCCTAAGGATGCTGCGGTAGTAGTTTAGGGGCGTTTCGGTCCGTCGTTAGTTTAAGGACATTTCGGTCCGCTGTTAGTTTAAGGACATTTCGGCCCGTTGTTAGTTTAAGGACGTTTCGGTCCATTGTTAGTTTAAAGACATTTCGGTCCGTCGATAGTTTAAGGACGTTTCGGTCCGTCGTTCAGGGGAAGGCCGGCTGCTGCTTGTAAAGTCTGAGCTTAGGAAGATAGCGAGCGGACATAGTCGTCGTCATCCATCATTGACCCAGGCTGTGGCTCATTAAGCATAGTACTTCTTTAAGAAGCGGCCGTTTATTGGCCTGAAAGGCCTTTCACCGTGCATGTCCATGAGTAGATAGGCTCCACCCTGGTAGATCTTGTCTATGATGTACGGGCCTTCATAGTTTGGTTCAAATTTTCCCCGCTTGGCACGATTGGGGATCATAGGTCTTTTGACCACTAGTACGAGTTCGCCTTGGCGGAATGTCCTCGGCCTGGTCAATCTTTCGTACGAGCGCGTCATCTTTGCTTTGTAGGCTTCTAGATGTTGTTGCGCTATGAGCCGGGTTTCATCGAGGGCATCAAGCTCCTCAAGCCGAAGGTGAGCGTTTTCTTCGTCCGTCAGCGCGTAGTGGACTGCCACTCGTAGAGAGGGTAACTCTATCTCGAGGGGGAGCACTGCTTCCGTCCCAAATACCAACGCGTACGGCGTTGCGTTCGTGGCCGTCTTGAATGTAGTTCGATAAGCCCAAAGGGCTTCTTGCAGCTTCTCGTGCCAGTCTCTCTTATTCCGGGAAACGATCTTTTTTATGATCTTCGTCAAGGTCTTATTGAAGGCCTCGGCCAGACCGTTAGCTCGTGGGTTGTAAACTGAAGAATATCTCCAGTTTATATTGTGCTGCTGCGCGAAGCGGCTAATCTTATGGCTTCTGTAGGCTGGCCCGTTATCGGATATAATCCGCCGTGGGGTTCCAAACCGATAGATGACGTGCGTCTTGAAGAAGTGGAGGATATTCTCCGTCTTCACTTCCCTCAGCGGTACTGCTTCTGCCCATTTGGAGAAGTAATCAGTTGTCGCCAGGATGAAACGATGTCCTCGGGACGATGCTGGCTCGATGGGGCCAACTATGTCAGTCCCCCACATTTCGAATGGCCAGCTGGCCACCGTTGGGTGTAATGGGTTCGGATGTTGGTGGATAAAGTCTCCATGAATCTGGCATGAGTGGCATTGCTTCGCATACTCGAGGCAGTCCTGGGTCATCGTGGGCCAATAGTAACCCATCCGTTTGATTTTTAACTTCATCTTTGGGCCTGCTTGGTGAGAACCGCAGAGTCCGTCGTGAACTTCCTGAACGACTCTTTCTGCTTCGTCAGGTCCTAGGCATCTCAGCCATAGAGAATCAAACGATCTTTTGTATAGAGTGTCATTAACAAAAGCAAAAAATAGAGCTCGTTTGATGAGCTGATGTCTTGAAGACGCTTCTTCGGGCATTCGGTGGGACTTAAAGTAGTCTATGAAGACTTCCCTCCAGTCCTCAGCCTTCTCGCGGTCTTTTATTTGTAGGGTCGCCTGCTCAGTCGCTCCCTTCTCTTTATATAATTCCGGAGGTATTTCTGCCGGGGCGAGCACTCGACGGCTTTGTACCACGATTCTGACATCATCAAGGTTCTCGTCAGCCAGTTCTTTAGCAAGTTTGGCCAACGCGTATGCTTTGCTGTTTTCCGCACGCGGTATGTTCTCCAAAGTATAGGAGGGAATTTGGGTCAATAGTTGTTGCACCTTTTCGCCGTACTTCACCAATTCTGGTTTGCACGTTTGGTAGTCACCATTTACTTGACTAACGACCAATTGGGAATCCCCGTATATAAGGAGATTTTCGATTCCCATGTCGATGGCGATCTCGAGGCCTGCTATCAGAGCTTCGTATTCAGCTTCATTGTTTGTCCTCGGCTCTGTTAAGGAGAAGGCAAAGCGCATTATCCCTCCTTATGGAGTTGTGAAGATGAGGCCTATCCCCGATTTGATCGTTGGGATACCCTGTTTCTGTTTCTTTACGGAGGATGCTCCATCGAAATAGAGTTCCCATCGGGTACTACCGCCGTCAATCGCATCAAATGCATGCTCGTCTGGCAACTCGCAGTTCAGAGGAGAACCAGTAGGTACTGGATGCTCAGCGAGGAAGTCGGCAATGGCCTGGCCTTTCACTGCCTTAAGAGGTCGATACGTTATTGAGAACTCCATCAGGAGTAGAGCCCATTTAGCGAGTCGACCCGTCAATATAGCCTTTGACATCAGATATTTAAGAGGGTCCACCTTCGAGATGAGACGGACTTCATGTGCCAACGCATAGTGCCTGAGCTTTGTTATCGCGAAGATTAACGCCAAGCAATGTTTTTCAATGGGAGAGTAGTTGCTTTCTGCCCCCAGCAGAACTCGACTTAAGTAGTAGAGTGCTCTTTCTTTCCCTTGGTCGTCCTCTTGTGCCCATAATGCGCCTAAAGAACCTTCGAGGGCAGTTGTATAAAGAATGAGAGGTTTTTCTTTAACCGGAGCAGCCAACACCAGCGGGTTCTGCAGGTATTGCTTGATCTCGTCTAGCGCGCTTTGGCATTTTTGATCCCAGACGAATGGGGTTCCCTTCTTCATCAAGTGACTGTAAGGACGGCATTTGCCTGAAAGATTAGCGATAAACCGCCGGATGTATGCGAGCTTCCCTTGGAGAGACCACAACTGTTTGAGGGTTCTTGGCGGAGGCATTTCCATGATCGCCTTGATCTTAGATGGATCTATTTCGATACCTCGATGTCGGATGATGAATCCCAGGAATTTACCCGAGGAGACTCCAAACGCGCATTTGAGGGGATTCATCTTCAAATTATATTGACGAAGGCGTTGAAAGACAGTCTCCAGATGTTTTAAATGCTCTTCGTACGACATGCTCTTCACTACAAGGTCATCGATATAGCACTCGACGATGTCATGTATGAGATCGTCGAAGATCTTTGTCATGGCCCTTTGATAGGTAGCATCGGCGTTCTTTAGACCAAAGGGCATAACCCTGTAGCAGAATATACCCAAAGGGGTCCGGAAAGCGGTGTGCTTCTGGTCTTCGGGATGCATCTTTATCTGATTGTATCCTGATGAACCGTCCATAAAGGAGAAAACCTCATGAGTGGACGTGTTATCTATCATTAGCTCGGTTACCGGTACTGGGAAATCGTCCTTCGGGCAAGCTTTATTGAGATCCCTGAAATCCACGCATATGCGTACCGTCCCATTTTTCTTCATTACCGGGACGATATTGGTGATCCAGTCGGGATATTGGACTTCTTGGATAAATCCAGAATCGATCAGCTTCTTGACTTTGGCATTGATGCTCATTTCAAGCTCGAGTCGCATCCTTCTTGGCGCCTGCTTGACTGGCTTGATATCCGGGGATATTGCTAACTTATGCACAGCAATCTCTGGATCTAATCCTGGCATCTCGGAGTAGTTCCACGCGAAGCAGTCTTTATGTCGTAGAAGCACGTTCTTTAAAGCAGCCACCCTTTCTTCAGATAGCAGCTTGCTAACAAATGTCGGTCGCGGGTCATCTGCCGATCCCAACTCAATCTTCTTGAGGTTATCTGCAGTAGTATGTATGCCATCTTCCAGTTCTTTCGGAGCTGGCGGAAATTCTGAGACCACCTCATCGTCGCTGTTCTCAAAGCACCAGGGAAGGTCATTCATATTCTCGGGATCTTCTTTTAATATCGTAATCGTGTAACAGGTGCGAATCCGCTTCCAGGACTGAGGTGGATCTGGTTTTGCTTTTGCGGCCTTGGGTTCGTGCCTTTGTAGCGGCGTTACCCTCCAGCCGTCGGATAAGGCGAATCTGCCAAGCTGATACTGATCCTCGACCCAATTCTTGAAGGTGAAGCAATCTTCGAGAGAATGACCTATCACTCGATGGTAAGAGCAATAGTCTGGGAGTGAGGCTTCGCCCGCTTGTTCGGGGTGTTTAGACTCCGGCAATGTAAGCATTTGGTGCTTTAGGGCAAGATCGAGTATCTTCTTCGTCTTTTCCCGAAGAAAAGAGTATGCTCGACCCATTTTCTTCATGAGGGATAGGTCAATAACGCTCGATTCCCGTTTGCGTGGCTTCTTAGCCCTGCTTTGCTGCTGTTGAGCGCCTTTTTGGCCTTTCGACTTATTTCTGCTTTTGCGTTGAGCCTTCTTTACATCAGGTTGACAAGGAGCGGCATTTTCATCCTTTACAGCCTGTTGGGGAAGGCGTTGCGTCTTGGCTTTCTCGTAGATGGCCGTCTCGCGGTTGTGGTCTTCCCGAGCTTTCTGACCCACTTTCCTGATAGAGTTGTCCATTCGTTGTTCAAACGACGGACTCGACATTTCAATCACGGGATCTAGTTTTGATGAGGGGTTGGCATCTCCTGACAGGGCGTCCTCTTCTTCATCAAAAGTATATATAGCGTAGCTGCTGTGGGCCCGTCCCCGTTTTCCGGTTCTCGCGTATCCAAGCCCAAGTGTTTCTATTTTCCCGTTGGGCAATTTGCGTTGAGTCCCAGGGACATCCCAGATCCTGTTGTAGAACCCAGCTTGTCGAACAGTCTGTTTTAAGGGTACTCCTTGGCGCTTCAATAGCCTCTTTAATTCATTTGTATAGTATCTGGGCAGATGGATGGGTTGGAGCCTGTCGAGTGTAGCATCCGCGCCATTGCAGATCTCTTTCTCTACTTTCGACTCTGAGGATCGGTAGAATAGGATCGCCTTCTCACCCCTTTGCCTGGGAGGGACGTAAAATGTTCGCAGGTCCTGCACATTGTGAGCTTGAAGTGTGTCGAGATCCTTGTAGTGTTCTCGCGGTACCATGGTGATTTGCAAACTATGGTCATTGCCAGGGGGTGTTTGTATTGACAGCCGATTGGAGAACACGGCGTTAACTTCATCTTCTGAATCACTTCCGAAGACCAACATGGGGGCGGGCGTCCCCAGGTTGTTGCGTTGAGATGGCCCTGCATAAACTGTCTCTTCCTCTTCTTCGGTATCGCTCCCGAAAACAGGGATGGTGGCGGCGGTTTTGTTTTCCGGGTTGCGACACCTTTCTGTATCCTCGAAATCTGGCAAAAAGTACTTCGCATCTTCGTATTTGCGGACTTCGTTCACGGAGAACGGGTTCAACTCACCTGTTACGGTATACTCGAAACCATCCTTAAAGTACTTCATACACTGATGTTGCGTAGAAGGGATGATGTTGTACTCGTGTAGCCAAGGACGGCCGAGTAAGGCGTTGTAGCAGGTCTTGGCGTCAATGACATGGAATTTGACGTCTGTGATGAGAAGTCCGAAGCGTAATGTTAGTATTACAGATCCGAGAGTCCGTGACGACTGTGAATCGAAACCGGAGATAGTGATTTTTTCACGAGCGAGGTGCTACACACTCATGCAGATTTCCTTCAACACCCGAACATTAAGGAGATTAACGGAGGATCCATTATCCACCAGGATCTTGCCTATCCTGATATCATGGCAGTATCCAGAGACATATAGGGGACGGTTGTGGTCGCACGTCCGGAGAAGGAGGTCTTCGTCACCGAAAGTGATGTCGGCCGTATGCACTCCCTCTAGTTCATCCTTCATCCTTTCAGTGGCGAGGAAGGCTTGAAATTGCTCAGGTTCTTGTAACGCCTTAATTAGTGAGTCTCGCGCCTCTTTTGATAATAGGAGGGCATTGAGAATGCTAAGCTGAGAAGGTAGCTTCCTTAGGTGCGCTAGGATGTTATAGTCCACTTTACCCTTTCTAGGAGGGTCTTTGGCAGCCAGCTCTCTCATGACTTGGTCGTCTAAAGTGATATCTTCAGTGACCTTTTCCTTTCCCTTATCTTTCCTACTCGCGGGCCCGAGATTCTTTTCTGGGAGTGTGCGATTGCGCAGCTGAATGTTCTCGTAGGCCTCCGATTTCTCCTCTTTCCCTAAAACAGATTCTTTAAAGAGAGGGCCCAGAGCCATTTTTTCATCAGAGTCGCTCCCAAAGGTGAGAACTTGTGACCCCCTGGCGTTAACCATGTAACAGTTGCCAGTCGTTCTGTTGTGCCCATCGACAGTACTTCTTCGCTCCCGACGGATCTTGCGTTTCATGCGCTTAAAATGTTGCCGATGAGCAACATATCCTTGCCACCATATCTTAAAGGCGTCGCACTCCTCCATGGGGTGTGAGATTTTTCGATGATATGCGCAATAATCAGGGTGCCTCTCCACCCCATCGTGTGTGTTTCCTTCCGAGGGTGGTAGCTTCATTGCCATTGACATGGCTTTGGCAAACCTTTTCCTCGTCTTGAATATCTTCTTGTCTACTTCGGATGCCTTTCGCTCTGGCACGGGTAGTTCAACTCTTTCGTTCAGTCGCCTGCATTTGGCTCCTTCTGAAGCGGCCATCTCACGCTCCTGATCCGCTTTACTTTTTAGGCGAATCTCGTCTAGAAAAGCGTCGATCATTTCGTCTGTTGGCCATGCACGCTCTGGTTCAGGCTCTGCCTCCAGCTTCTTAGTGCCAGGAGTTTTCCCATCATCGGTAAACGAGCGGGAGATTACGTTACAACTCGCCACATATCCTTCGGATTCATCCGACGAGCTCTCTTCATCATCTTCCTCTTGAAAGATGTGGTTGAGGAACTCTTGCAGTGTGACAGGAGTTCGCGCCTTTTGATTGTATTCTTCCAGCGCGTCGATTTGCTTCTGCAAGTTCGTGTGCTCGTTTCCAAGCTTCACGGACTTCTTGGATTTCTTCTTCTTTTTCTTCGAAGATTTTGACGGTTGGGCGTGAGTATTTGGGCCCTTATCGTGAGTCTTCGTAGTCAGGCGAGGCTTCAACATCCCTTCGATAATTTGAGGTTCAAGAGGGTCCTTCCATTCGATCGCAGGGCACGCATGAAGGTCTCTCAGCATTCTTTTGGTTTTAGTTGATAGCACGACCTCCCATGGAGCTTCTTCAATAAAGGAACAGGTTGCCCCCGGTGTATCCGCTTTCTTAGGAGTATGCGGCTGTGGTGGGCTCACCTTCCACTTTTCGGACAGTATAAACTTCCCCTGGAGGTACTGATCTTCAATCCATCCTTTGAAGACGAAGCAATCTTCGATCGGATGACTTACCGTTTGATGGTAAGGGCAATAATTAGGGTTATTCACCTCCGTGGGTTGCGGCAGTCGCCTTGGATTTGGTAGGTTGATAAGTCTGTTGCGTATTGCCAGCTCGAATACCCGTTTCGTCTTGTCTCGTGGGAACGAGTAAGGACGTTTCATCTTTTCATTATAATACCGGCGTCTTTCTTCCAGTTGATCTGCCGGTTTCGGGGAGTTAGGTTGCTGTTGGGTATTTGCGACAAAGGTTGCCCTTCCTTTACCCTTGTCATTCCGAGGTTCCGACTTCGGGGGAGGTGGTCTATGACCCATCTGGTCCATCTGAGCCAACTTGTCGATTAAAGCCTGGAATGTGGTTGGCTTAAAGAACATCATAAACCGGGAGATAGTTGCATGGGGTCTAGGGTTCCCACGAACATGCCCACTGCGGGTGCCTCCTCAATGCGTTGTTCGCATCTTGACCACAAATTCCGCCAGCGTATAGCATACTGGACCCAGGTTTCGCCTGGTTTTATCCTGGCGTTAATCAGTGCTGTTATTGGAGTGCGTTCGCTGGCACTTGCGAATCGCTGAGTGAATAACAACTCCATTTCAGCGAACGTCTTGATAGAATCGTTCGGGAGTTCCGAATACCATTCGAACGCTGTTTCTGATAAGCTGCCTACGAACTGGCGATGCAACAGTTTATCATCACCGCCGGTGTTACCGCAGAGGGCCCGGAACTGGGCAACATGTTGATGGGGATTGCCGGTCCCCTTATACACGTGGAATTTCGGTATCGTATAGCCTAGCGGGTATTTGATTTGGTCGTACCAGCTTGGATACGGCCGCCCCGTTTTTACGACTTGACCAGCTGCCTCAGTCGCATGATGAACCCTGATTTGCTGGGCTATATAGTCAACTAAGTCAGCTTTAGAGATCGTCTCTTCCTTGGCCGTTGAGGGGGCTGGCGGTGGATTTGACGTTTCTCCTCGGTCGTCTTCAAGAACGATTGGGGGATCCTCGGCGGGTAGGTCCTGCTGGATCATCATTCCTATCATATCTTGGAAGAGAAGGCCCATACGCTGTATGTTGGTTGCTTGTTCGGCAGCCTCTTTGTCCTTTTTCTCCAGTATCCGGCGAAGGAATTCAGCGTCGGTTTCTTCCTCCTGGCGTGCGTCTGAGGACGTTTCTGGGTTTTCTTTTGGCCCGGTAAGTGCGGCCATAGCATTCATCATTTCTTGGAGCTTTTGCTGCTGCTCCTGAGCTTTGGTCACCGACCGTGTAAGCGGTCTATGACCCGTGGACGCGCGGCTGTCTTCTTTTCCTGACGCCATGTATAGGGTGTGGACCATCATGCCCCCAGACTTAGGGCGTCTGGGCTTAGTGCTATTAGCTGTCGTTGCAGGCTGGGGGATCTTCTTTGGCTTACTCCTTTCATGAGCCATGGAGGTTGAGGAGGCCGTTGAGGTGGGCGTCCAGACAGCCTTTCGGGGTTTAGCCTGGTGACCAGCTTCCGGTTGGATTTTCAGTTTCTTGTGCTGGCGGGAGAAGTTTGGATCGATGATCAAGTCTCGGGCCTGCCGCCAAACCTTATAGATTTTGGAAGACAGCCGTTGAGGGGATCGGGGCTGTTCTGATTTTATTTCCACAACCTTTCTTAAATGGGGAGGAGACCTCTTTAGCACTGCAGTGGGAGAATTCCTTCGCACCTTATTTAGCATCTCGAAGCTGTTCCCAGTTGGAACAGCAGCATTAACTTCTGCCATTGGGGCTGATGGAGTTAACCCGGAGGGGGAGTTGCCCCCAGCCTTCCTTACTCGGCGCCAATGGCGACGTCGAGCGTGTCGAGCGGAGGGCGTTGGTTCAGCGGTGAGAATGGCTTCATCTTGCCCCCTGTGTAGGTGGGGGGTCGTTGCTGGTGTTAGCCTGTCAAAGACCGACGTCTTTTGGGTAGCAAGGGCGAGAGCTGAAGCCGTCAATCTTGTAAAGACCGACTTTTTGGCCGGGGAAGCCGCCTTGGCGACTTCAGGAGCATGACCGGTCACTTTCTTAGAAGCAGCCTTCTCTGGGATTGTAGGCCCCATGATGGGTCCACAGGATTTCTGGCCCAATCTAGAGAAGACCGAGGCGCTGATGTTGGGCGACCCGTTGGGATGAGCCGCGGCAGGGGTAAGACGATCAAAGACCGACTTCTTGGGAGCTTCCTTTGTCAGCACTGGCGCCGTGAAGCTTGTTGGTGGGAGTATAGTCCCGAAGAACAATCCGGTAGTGGCCTGAGCCACCTGGTCCACCGGCATTGTGAATAACGAAGCAGCTTGGGGTCCGTAGGCTATACCTCCTGGCGAGGCAAAGCGTTGGTCGCAATTGCAGTCTGAGCAGTTGGAGAATTTCACGGAAGTAGAAGCCATCGATCCTTTGCTTTCTGCAATAAGCGAGACGCCAATTCTTAGTATCTTGAAACCCAAGGGCCACTATTAGCGAACCGCGATTGGTTCACGAATCACGACACACGAAGTGTGGAGTGGAAAGAGGAAAAGGTCCCACCGGGCGTGCCAGAATCTGTTCCCCTCCGAACGGCGACCGAGACGCGGGGACGTCTATCGCCTGAGGTTCGGGGCAGATGCTAATTGGTGCTATCCGTCCACCTCTCCGAAGATGCCAAGTTGATTTATGGCACCATGTATCGAAGGATTGAGCGGATGCGTCCGATGTAGCAGACTTCGTCAGATTCCCCCTCACTTGAGGGGGTTTTTGATTGTGGGGACGCTCTTCCCTGCAGGCGCAAGCCCCTGCAGTTAATTACGCTACCGCGTTGCGGTTACAACTTTCTCCTTCTCCAGATGGTCACTTCGTGTCGTGTGTTTTTGTTTTATTTGTGGTTGCCCGTGGATTGTATACGGAGACTGAGTTATGTCGTCGCCCGTAGGACGTGGACTAGTCCAAATCCGTATTTATCTTAGATTTGGGTTTGGGGGTTTGGTTTAAGGATACGTTAGCCATATTTGAGGCTAAGATCAACTCATACGTTTGTTAAGGATACGTTAGTCTAGTTTGAGACTAAGATCAACTTAATGGGATCGTTTAGATCCGACAAAAGAGCATTTGGGGCTCTATTACCCCATTTTAGGGACATAGTGGTCCATTGAATGTATGGCCGTCGGGACCCGTCACCTCTCTGACGACGTTGAAGGATTACAACGACAAATATCAGAGGAGTTCAGAGATGTACCCTTGAACCGAAGTTGATTGGGGGGATTCATAGTCCAGTCTGTTTGAAGGTTTAAGGATACGTTAGCCATATTTGAGGCTAAGATCAACTTAAACGGGATCGTTTAGATCCGACAAAAGAGCGTTTGGGCTCTATTGTTCCAGTTTAAGGACATAGTGGTCCATAGGTAGTTTAAGGACATTGCGGTCCGTAGGTAGTTCAAGGACATTGCGGTCCATAGGTAGTTTAAGGACATTGTGGTCCATTGTTAGTTTTAAGACATCTCGGTCGAGATTAAGGACGTCATAGTCCATGGGTTTAAGGACCCCACAGTCCATTGTTAGTTTTAAGACATCTCGGTCGAGGTTAAGGACGTCGTAGTCCATGGGTTTAAGGACCCCACAGTCCATTGTTAGTTTTAAGACATCTCGGTCGAGGTTAAGGACGTCGTAGTCCATGGGTTTAAGGACCCCACAGTCCATTGTTAGTTTTAAGACATCTCGGTCGAGGTTAAGGACGTCGTAGTCCATGAGTTTAAGGACCCCACAGTCCATTGTTAGTTTTAAGACATCTCGGTCGAGGTTAAGGACGTCGTAGTCCATGAGTTTAAGGACCCCACAGTCCGTATCAATAAGTGGTCATCGGGACCCGTCACCTCTTTGAAGACGTTGAGGGATTACAACGCCAAGTATCAAAGGAGTGAAGAGATGTACCCTGGAACCGGAGTGGATTAAATAGTCTTTGGCCCAATTTGGGATCAAGACCAATTAATTATGTTATGAGCCCATTAGCCCAGTTAATTACGAATTGAGGACTTATGGCCATCTTGGGCTAAGTCCAATCATGTCTGGAATATTGACTTCCTGTTGGTCCCTTGAAGGAGAGGCTTTGCCTCTATCCATTCGGCCAATTGGGCCAGTGTCTAGTGTTAAACACTAAAGACAATTCAGTGTTGAACACTGGGAATAAGATTGATAAGTTAGTGTTTCAACACTAAAAGATAGTTGGTGTTAAACACCAGCAACCAGGCTTTCAGATTAGTGTTGAACACTAAAACAGTCCAGTGTTAAACGCTGGCAACAGGAGTCCCAAACTAGTGTTGGACACTACGGTAATCAGTGTTGAACACTGCAAATATAGTTCTGTGCTTAGTGTTACACTAAGGCCAAACAATGTTTTGTCACTGAATTCAGGGGTTCCGTTTTAGTATTTAAACACTAAGGCAAGAGGGGTCACGTGGCAACACGTGAGAGCGCCCTCCCTTCACTTGTTCTTCTGAGACTATGCATCTTTTAGAGCATCACGTGCCATCACGTGACGGGGATTCAAGCGCTTATGTGTTAAAGCTTCTGTCAAGAGTCACGTGAGTCACGTGAGGCACTGCCTCCAGAGGGCTTTCTGTAGATCTTTTGGGGGGGAGGGTCACGTGGTGGCACGTGACCCTGCCTCTATGTATGTTGTTTAGAAGATCTGTTAATCTTTTTTCAGGAATTAAATTCCTCGTAGGGTTAAACCCTAATAAAAAGCTTTAAATTCCAGAGGAATTAAATTCCTACTTCCTTTTGAAGATTTATATTCTGGAATAGAGTTGAACTCTGAATTTTCTGTAGGAATTAAATTCCTCATATATGTGAAGAACTGAATAGGGTTAAACCCTAATAAAAGCTTTAAAGAATTAAACTCCCATTCTCGATTAAAGAATTATGATTAAGGGAATTAAACTCCCGTTGTTTCAACAGAACTAAGTTCTTAATTAGGGTTAAACCCTGTTTCTTTTTGTTCTGAAGGAATTAAATTCCCATAACACAGGGTCAAGCCCTAATTTTATTTTAAAAGAATTAAATTCCTATAGTTCTGTGAGAATTGAATTCTCGTGCTTCCGTTCCCTCTCTATGCTTTGGATCTGTATGGCAGAATCTCAACCCATTGAGAATTAAATTCTCAACTTAAGGGGAGATGTGCACTTTACAGATCCTCCATCAAAGAGAGAAGAAATATGTCCCTCTGTTCTATATCAGAGTTAAACTCTGTCGAGAATTAAATTCTCTTTCTTTCAATGAAACCTTCCCTTTCTTACCTAGGGTTTTCTTTTGCAGAAGATCCAAATTCCTCTCAAGTATCAAGGCTCTCTCTCTTTTCTTCCCTCTGCGTCTATATTTTTTTGCGTGTCCCTTGGCTCCTATTTATAGGAGAAGCAGCCGAGTCAATTGTTTTTTTTTTTGACGAATCTTCATTGAGAGATTTGATTTGCATCCATCATTCGTTTTGGACCTTTGGATTATTAGGTGAATTTTATTCACCATTGGATTTCAAATCCAGGGATTCTCCTTTGTTATTTCTGTTAGATTTAAAGGGGAAATCTTTCCAAGTTCAGGATTTTTCCATAGGTAGATGATATTCAATCATCTTTAAATCTTTAATTCGGTTGGTTCCAGATAATCGCTTTCCTTTGGAAAGATTTGAATCTCTTTCAGAATTTAATTCTGTTAACAAAATGGGCTTTGAAAGCCGGTCACGTGTGACCACGTGACTCATGGTCACGTGTGGGCACGTGACCCCCTTGGAACGAGCCTTCTTCCTTCTTTTTACGCTCTGTCTTCTGGTTGCTGCTTGGTCATCACGTGCCAACACGTGACCACTGGTCACGTGTGAGCACGTGACCCTTGTCTGAAGCCTCTTTTCTTGATTTCACTAGAGAACAAGTCTGCTGCTTTTGATCATCACGTGCCAACACGTGACCCTGGTCACGTGGGAGCACGTGACCTCTTCTGAAACCTTTTCCTTGGTTTGATCAGGGAACCGGTTTGCCTTTGAAGCTGTTTGTAATTGTCACGTGCCAACACGTGACCCAGGTCACGTGGGAGCACGTGACCCTTTCTGAAGCCCTTTTCTTCGATGTAGTTGGGAAACTGAATTTGCCTCGCCGATGCTTTTAGATGTCACGTGCCAACACGTGACTGCTGTTCACGTGTAAGCACGTGACCCTTTTCTGAAGCCTTTTCTGTAAGCTTTCCTGACTTTAAATCAGGAAACAGTGTACAACATTAAAACCAATTTAGTCCCACATGATACAAGTGTGAATCAAGTGTGTAACACAATTGTTTGGGGTAGCCAAAAGAGCACAAGTGGGCACATTATCATCATTGGTGCAAACCAAATTTTGGTGGGAAAAGTTGTGACGTGTGAGTTACTTTTTGAGTTGATAAAGTCTTTGATCATGTGAATTTTTAACTTCAGAATGCAACCCGGATCGAATTAAAAGAAAAGAAAATTCCGGTAATCAAGTTGGGAAGCCAGAGAAGCACAAAAGAAAGATGGGGCCCCAACTCCACAAGTAGGCCGACCAAACTTCCCCAAGAGACGACCTGGTCGGCTTGGCCTTGCCAGAATTGCCTCGAGCTCTTTCCATCCACTCCACTCTGTCGTGTCAGCCCACTTGTTTCATTCTTTTTTCCTGAAGAGAGTTCTATAAATACCTGATCAGAAGAAGAGCAAGGGGTTTAAGTTTAGACCAAGATTTTAGTTTGGATGATATTTTGTAATTTTCATTTTGCTAATCTTGAGTTCTTTGCTTCTTCTTGATTTTGCAACCTCAGTTCTTAAGCTTGCATAGTAAAGGGGAGGTTATTGGACTCATTAGTTTGTATTCCAATTCACAAATCAATACAAGTCTCTTTTGCACATTTTCATACCATATTTGCCATAGTTGTGACTTCTTTGAACTCTTTGATTTTCTTTGATCTTTCAATCTCTTAAGTGAGATTGCAAGTTTAAAATTTAGTATTTGAGTTCATACTTATACTTGGACATCAAGAACCATTAAGATTTTCACTACATTGCACATTGCGATTCTTAGTATTTTTTTAACTCTTTACTTTTCTTGTAATGTATTCATTGATCTCTTTTCTCTTTTGTGTTTTCTTTATTTTTGAGATGATGTGTGAGTAATTCCCTAGCTTTTTAGGGTAGGAGAGGGTTAGTTTGAGATATGGAGAAGTGCATTACTCCTTCCTTTACCTTACACCTTGTAAATTGAACACTGATCAAAGACTCGCAATCCGCTCCTTTAGGCACCCTATCCTACATGATAGTGGTGATTCCTAATTGGGACCGGTTGTGTTTGTTTGACCGGAGGCTATGGATAAGAGCCAAGAACGAAAGGACAAGAGACAATAAATAGAGATTTCGCGCACAATCGCAAATACCCTATTTAAGAGCTCTAATCCACATTGTTACCGATTACCTTAGCATCAATATCAAGTGAAGAACAAAGGAAGAAGTAAGAATTATCCTAACTCAAATTAAACTAATCCTAACCCGAACAAGTCTTTCTTTAACTTAAACACAACACTTAGGATACCAAGCTCTCGAACAATTGGACTTAACTCGCTAAAACAAGAATGAAAAACATACCTTCTCTCCGTGGACGGCCCGTACTCATCGCGGCTTGCTTAAAGCGACACCGTCTTGATTGCGATAAATAGAACTTCATAGAACACGCGAAAACGTAATAATCAAATGGCGTCATTGCCGGGAAGACGGTAACATATTTCTTCTTATGATTTCGGGTTAACTTGTGTATAAAACTAACAATTTTTTTGAAAATCAAAACAAAAATTGAAAATTTTCAAAAACCAAAATAAAATTCTAGCACTTTTTGACATTTTGTTCTTTGTATTTTTATCTGCTATCACTGTGATATTCATTGAAAGATTTGAAATATAAAAATGGGACACTCATAGAATGCAAAGAAGACTACAAAAAGTTGGAGCCCGATTTCCTTTACTTGGCCGCCCATTTATTCCATCTGGCCGCAAATAGCGGCCCCACTTGTCCAGATTGCTCCAATTTTTTGGTTGATGCTCTATTGTTCTGTTATTAATCCATTTTGATACTTTAATTTCACAATTGTGTGTGTAGTATATTGTCTAATCTATATCGCTTTTTCGCTAAAAATATCCATTTTTCAACATTTTCAGATTTTGACGGATTTGTGAACCGCGATCGTGCGAAGTAAAGTGAACATTCAAGAACAAGGCGATAGTAAATTACTGTGCCAAAGATACATGTAGGTTGACCTACACAAGCAAACTTTCCAAGCTATTCGGGATCGATTCAACAAGAGTTTCTTAACCCGAAAAATTTCGGTACATATTTTCTAACTCTTTCTCACTCAAATTCGACGCTCCAATATTTTATTCTTTGCAGGATTCTTTGCAAGTTTCCGCCAAAAATCCAAAAGAGAACTAATCCGTATTTGTTGCAGCACCGCCGCTTAATGTAAAAAACGATTGTGTGATGTTTAGAACAACCCGTATATTGAATTGCGCATTGCATCGTTAATACGGACATTAAAGGGCACAAACCCAAATTCAGATTAGATGGGGAGCTCATCACCCATCTTAAGCCCCAAAAATCACTAAAAGCATAAGTATTTCCTTGAGTTAATTAAAAAAGATCTAGACCAATCCTTTAAAGACTTATCGTGCTCATTTAAGACAAGTGAAGGTTGCGAGGAATCTACTGTTTATCTAAACTTGATCGTGTGGTGTTCAAGAAAAGTGTTAGGGATGAGAGTCGCGCAAAGTGAGGAGGTTCTTAAATTAAGGAACTTAGTGAAAGCCTTGGACAACCTCCCTTACATCACTTGCACTTACTTGGACATGCTTGATCAGTGAAGAGGCAGCTAGAAGGTTTATCCTACAACTTGTCGCTTGGAAGTCTAAGAGCGGTCTAGTTTGGACTTTGAATACCATAACTCTAGATATTTATTATGCATTTTTTATAGTGATTGATTGTGTCGAGTCTGTTATTTCCGCATTTTCCCAAAACAAAACAAAAATTGAAAAAATCCAAAATTTTACAAAAATTGTCGTTTTCACCACATTTTTACTTCCACCTATATTTTCTCCATTGACGTTTTCTTAACCTCACCTTCTACAAATACGCTTTGACAATACTAAACTTGTTTAGTGTATGTCCGTTTCGGCTCGGGACCCTAGTGCCCGTTTAGTCCGCATTTCTTTAGTCACTACCGACTACGCGATCGACTTCGAAGTCGATACTTCTTCCACACACCCTTTGCCTTTGTCGGTCAAGTTCGACGTTGACCGTGATTCTGTTCACACATCTTCGCTTTCTCTTTCGCGTACCTCTTCTTTCGAAATGTCGGGGCTTCCACCGAACATCACTTTACCACCTTCGGGTATTGTTCTACCACCTCCAGGTGCACCACCATGAATCGCACTTCAAAACCGTTTCTATCCAACCCGCGCAGCACTTCCCAATTTTCTTTCCCTTCCACCGGCCAATGGGGACAATTTTGAAATTAAGCCCAACTTCATCAACATGTTGCCCAAATTCCATGGGCTTGAATCCGAAGATGCCTATATCTTCAACAACAAATTCCAAAATGTTTGTGCGATGATGAAAACAACCCAATTGTCCGACGATACTATTCGGCTGTATGTTATTCCTTTCACTCTTTGTGATCTTGTAAAAAATGGCTATATAGTACTGCATCTCATTCCATAACCAGTTGTGATGTATTTGTAAATGCGTTTTTAAAGAAATTTTACCCCAATCATAAAACCGCGAGAATTCAAAATGAAATAAATCAATTCACCCAGCTTCCAAATGAACCTTTTTGGAAGTGTTTTGACCGGTGCAAGGATCTCCTTATTTAGTGTCCTTGCCATGGTATTGAGAAATGGCAATTTTGCCAAACTTTATACAAGGGCCTGAATCTAGCAACTAGACAGTTGATGGAAACCATATGTCAAGACCACTTCCTATCCAAATCCAACGAGGAGGCTTGGCAATTTTTTGACGATCTTGCGGAATAAACGCTGTAGTGGGAGAGTATCCGGCCGAATGCTTCATCTTCTTCAATCTCTTCTTCCGGTCAATCTAGAGAAGGAGTTCATTAACTTGATATCTCAATTGCAATAAAAGCCAACATGGCTACAATAACGCGGAAGCTCGAACCAATTAAGAGAAAATTTTCATCTCCTTCCCCTAGCCTTGTCGCTCCTCTTCGAACCGTGTGTGCTTGTTGTTCCGATCCGTCATATTTTATGGAAGAGTGTCCTTTGAATCCACCATTTCAGGGTCAGGATCAAGCCGATTCTTCTTTTCAGCAACGACCCAGAAATGATCCTTAGTCTTCCATATATAATCCCGGATGGAGGAATCACCCCAATTTCGTCTGGAACTAAAACCAAAACCAAAACCAAAACCAAACCCAGTTCCAAGGCCAAAACAAATTTCAAAGGCCTCCTCCTCCTCAACAACGACAAACTCAACCACAATTTCAGCAACCCTTCCAATCACAACAATACTAAAACCCAACGAACAACTTTACTCCATATCACAATTCGTTGTCTCAAAACAATAACTTTGTTCTGTCCGGTAATGATAAAGTATCCTCTCTTGAACGAAGTATTGATGCTTTTGTGAAGCAATCTACTCAATCCACTGCCAACATCCAATATTTGATTCATTCTCTTATGCAACATACTTCTTCTCATGGCAAAAGCATTAAAACCATTGAAGCACAGATTGCACAGTTGAACGCGGCAATGAACGAGAGAGAAATGGAAGCTTCCATCTCAACCACTACCAAATCCTGGTCACCCACATAATATGCATGTTTTTCTCGAACAACAGAATCATAATGGGAGTGCAGTTACTACGTTGAGATCAAGGAGATTGTTGAACAACAACGTTGGCGCACCAAATGACGACGACGACACCCCGGTGTCCACTTCTTCTTCTTCTATTCCAACTTCTTCTTCTAAACCTTTATCCATTCTCCACCAGTTTTCCTTCCAATTCTGCTGCTTCAAACGGACCTACATATCACTCCACTCAAACACCAGGTTTGGGATTCGTTCCATCTCCATAACCTACTCCATAAACATCGGACCCAATAATTTTAAACAAAACTCCATTTCCAAACCGGTTGAGTCCTAGTAAACCAAGTCCACAAATAGAGAAGATTGTAAAGTTATTTAAGTAAGTTAATATCAATATTCCCCTCTTAGATGAAATCCAACAAGTCTTCTCTTATGCCAAATGTTTACCGCCGAAAGACCGGGAAGACAAACGTCTAGCCTGAATTTGGGGGCAGATGCTATTGGGTTTTATCTGTCCACCTCTCCGAAGATGCCAAGTTGATTTATGCACCGTATATCGAAGGTTTAGACAGATGTGGCTGATGTAGCAGACTTACTCAGATTCCCTCTTATTATGAGAGGTTTTTGATTGTGGGAACGCTCTTCCCTGCAGGCGCAAGCCCCTGCAGTTAACTACGCTACCGCATCGCGGTAACCACTTTCTCCTTCTCCAGATGGTCACTTCGTGTCGTGTGTGTTTATTTTGTTTTTGGTTGCCCGTGGATTGTATACGGAGACTAATTTATGTTGTCGCCCGTAGGACGTGGATTAATCCAAATCCGTATTTTCTTAGATTTGGGTTTGGGTTGGGTTTAAAGATCGTTAATCTCATTTGAGACTAAGATCAACTTAAACGTTTGTTAAGGATACGTTAGTCTAATTTTAGACTAAGATCTACTTAACAGGATTTTGGGATCATTTAGATCCAACAAAACAGCATTTGGGCTCTATTGTTTTAGTTTAGAGATATTGCGGTCCATAAGTTTAAGGGCATCATAGTCCATGGAGTTTAAAGACATCATAGTCTGTAAAGTTTAAAGACGTCATAGTCTATGAGTTTAAGGACCTCACAGTCCATAAAGTGTAAGGACATCATAGTCTATGAGTTTAATGACCTCATAGTCCATAAAGTTTAAGGACATCGTAGTCCATGAGTTTAAGGACCTCATAGTCCATGGGGTTTTGGTTTAACCAGTGTGGGGATGCACCAAAAGTTATTGGTTATTGGGACCCTCCATCTCTCTGAAGACGTTGAAGGATTACAACGACATGTATCAGAGGTATGAAGAGATATACCCTTGAACCAATGTCCCGATTTGGGGAAGTGGGATGAACATCGGTTTAGATGTCATCTGTTGGGAGCCTATTAGCTGTCTTTGGAACTGAGATCGGTTTTGGAGACCCTAAACATGAATGGCTTAATTGTTAGCATTCCATAGTGTTCAGCACTAACATATATTCAGCGCTCATGTGCACCCACGTGATGTGTTCAAAATAGTGTTAAACCCTAAAAGGCGCTCACGTGGGGTCACGTGAGGCGCTTGAAGTAGTATTAGACTTCAAGAATTTGAGGTGCTTCCTGTTAGTGTTTATGCCCTAGAGGCCATTACTGTATCATAATAGTTTGTATATTACTTAATGGAAGCTTGGGATATTCACAGTTGTATTGACAGTCTTGCTAAAAATGGTAGTATGCTACTTGGTTTGTGTCTACTTTAATATGTGCATATGTTTCTTTTAATATTTGCTTATACATATTAGTAGAGCCCTTAGGATCTTTGCTTGATTACCAGCGTTGTGATGGCAGTCACACTAGTGGGGGCTGAGTAGTCTATAAGCAACATCCTATACAGGTCCCTGGTCGTAGGATTATCGAGACAGGGCATCGATACTCCGGAGTAGACTGGTGTATACGCTTCTCATCTCAGCATAGAGAGATGGTCTGTCCCACAGCCATCAGTGTAAGTCTACGGTAGCGCCCCGGCCGTCTTTCAGACGCCAAATGCGGAACAAAAACTTTTATAACTGGCGCTATCGCATACTATAACTCGGATCTTCCATTAACGCTAAACTAACAAACTATAAAGAGGGTAGAAAGGTTATACCGAACGATCTGAGTCCTTCGTTCTTTAACCATCATCCCACGCTCCGTTGCGGCTGCTCCGATCTCGTCGATCTCCGATCTCCTCGTCCAGGTGGCACCACGTCATCGGATCTTTAAACGGGCTCCCGCTTCTGACCCGAGGCAACTCGGTCATCAAGTTTGCTAAAAGAGATGACCAAAAGTGATGTAGAGAATGAGTAGAACACTTTGTCTCGCTTCGTCCAAAGCCATGGACGAACGGTTAATGAAGTTGCCATTTGAGTTGGGTGATGGAATGAAATGAGCTATGAAATTTCCATACACCAAAACTATCATAATCTTTTAACCAAGTGAGGGTGAATTAATCTCATGGGCATCCAAGAGGGGCCGGCCACTTATAAGGAGGAGGGGGTGAGTGTAGGAGCAAGGGAGGTGACCACAAAGGAATAATGTATCATGAGAAAATATCCTAAGGTTAACAAGAAACATTAATGCAAAGGTGACTCACTAACACACCTTGCATAAACAATTAATTCAACAATGAGTCATGAAAACCTAGTCACCAAAAATAGAACCTTCCTCATGACTCACCCTCATGACTCACTCACAAGAAAAAGATAAATCCGTATTTAACCGAATGTTAAATACGGGTGATAGAAAATTGGAAACTGGCAATTTCCAAAAGTGATCCCGAAACGAATTTCAGGATAACCCCGTAACTGTATAAATATACCCGCATTTTATTACGACCGAATACAAATACAACTGAGACAAAGATATTATATCTACTCTGTATAATACATGGATCCGGCTTAAACCAAAGCCCACCAGTATTATCTGTCCGAAATATGACACGTGCGTAAACGCACGTGCATTTTCCGAACCCTGCCATAAACCCATACGGTCTCTACAATGTTTCGCCCGAACTTGGGAAACTATCTGTGGGGGACTCTAATGACTCGTCAGTACCCTGGCAGTGGGTTTAACCACAAGTCGTCAGCGGCACTAGCTGTGCGTAACGGCTGCCCATGGACTGACCTCAAGGGAGGCCGATGAGCGAACTCATCCGGAAATCCTACTGAGCCTAACAGTGACAATGTATATACAGTCCGGTCTGTTCGTCTATGAGTATCGCATATCCAGCCTAGGGGGCTAGTAACGTCAGATCTCCAATAGCGGTATAAGTCGTATCGGAGACAAGCCCTGAACACCCTGAGAAACTACCGGAGTACCTACCAGTAATTCTCACCTGCCTTGGCCAAGGACTTGGTGTAATGGCTTTCCTAGACACAACACGATCTCACCCCCAATACCGGGAGAGATGAATCCCCTGCCGATCCGCTCACGTGCCTCCATGTGGCTCGGGACTGTACCCAAAAACTACCTGTTTGCACGACTCCTTTGAGCCGTGGTAGGGTAGAAATCAAAGCACAGTGGGAACTCGCACGAGACAAATGACGACCTCAGGTCGATGAACTAACCTGTACACATGTTACCAGAGAATTGCTATCTGACGATAGGTATAATACCAACTAGCATCGTAGGTTGAAAATTGTACTTATGGTCTACTCCGTTGTTCAATGCTCCTTACCCAATCGCCAACTGATATAGATAAATGTCATCGACATAATATCAAAAAATTATATCTCACTTTATAAAAATAAACGCACAGATATATCATTTTGAAATTGGTGCACAACAACGAATACTCAAAACCAAATACATGCCTGCCGGCAATAACCTAGGCGACATCCTCAAATATCACCAATTACAACGAATTCCGATATAATGAGGATGATCACCTTATTCCCAATAACTTCCTCCCACTCATCATCTGTAAAACCATACAGATATGAGAAAGAAACATGGTAAATACATACCCTGGAGTAAGTATCTAATCGGGAAAACAGTTTTCCTTTAACAATACACTGAAACATGAAAATGTTTCGTAGGGGTATCCTGGTATTCCTAGTAATGCCTCTTCTATAATCCAATTCATGACTTCAACCGTATATTTCTTTGCCATCTCTCCAAATCCCTTTATTTGTCTTTAGTCGTTACCTTCTGTACACCATCATTAGGCTAAATGGTTTTCTTCCTTCCCTACCGTTCGGCACCAGCCTATGGTTTGGAAGAAGACTATCCAGTAAGCATAATAGGTGTACCCTCCTCAACCTAGGAGTACTCACATCTTGAGAGAAGGTGATGATAAAAGACAACTGAATAATACCTTATTCTTTTAAAGGTGAAATAGGAGTGGCGATGAAGTACGCGGTTTGGTCGTGAATGATAACAGTCACAATTTACTTTGCCCTCTTTCTAATCCCTTTATTTTGTCTTTACATATTACCTTCTGTACACCCTACTTAGGCTAATTGGTTTTCTTCATTCCCTACCTTTCGGCACCTGCCTATGGTTTGGAAGAAGACCATCCAATAAGCGTAATAGGTGTACTCTCCTAAACCAAGGAGCCCTCGCAACCTGAGAGAAGGTGATAATAAAAGACAACTGAATAAACCAATTCTATTTCTCCTGAACCTTGATCCATCCTCGAAGAAGTCCCTCCGAGTTCGTATATAACCATACGATGGATCTATCCAATGGAAGTGGATGTCCGTAGTAATACGGGGTGTTCTGAGAAATGCAAAGGGTAAAAGAAGGAGTGGCAATGACTTATACAACATAGATAATCCAAAAGCCGGTATTTTAAGAAGGTTCGGTCAACTTGGTCACTGAGTCATAGTCTAGGGTCGGTCAAAGGTCGCTACCAAAGAGAGAGAGAGAGAAAAGAGACACTCTGCGTGCACTCTAACTTAGATCAGAATGGTCATCACTTTATCTATTCCGGAAACCTCCCACTGTACTGTCAAATTCTCCACCAAACCTAAAAGAAGAATCAATCGGGATCACCCGAAGAGTAAACCAACTCATCAGTGGGAATCGGGATCCAACTCTCATCGCATGATAACATGACGGAATCCACTCACGTTACTCATACTCCAGAAGGTATGCGCATACTTGGCAAGTTTCAGTTTCTTTAGAAACTCCCGATATAATTTTTACCTCATGTTCTTATGGCCTTGACGAAAGCCAACAAATCATAAGTCACATGTCAATTTCTACCCGTCATATTCTTGTCAATTTGAACCCACCCGTACATACCCTTGACGAAAGCCAATAAGGTAATACGACTGTCCCAAACCAACACATCTATCTATGCAATAAATGAATACCCCAGCAGCTACCAAACACTATGCCTTGACGAAAGCCAACAAACATAGCTTGAATACTACTGACCATCCATAAGACACGACGGAGGGCTACGGTTGGTTTTTGCCGGAAAACCTTTAACGTAATGAACTTGATCGCGTTGAAGGAACCTGATAGCTTTTTATAAAAATATAGTGGCGAAAACCTTTGCTAAAGAGGTCACTCCCGATGAAGGGATCTCGGCTCTTTCCTCGTGGAATGAGGTGCTGGATATTCTACTGAATACCGCGATGCAGAGCAACTTGTAATCGACTATAGTGAAGTTATTACCCTGACGCTAACTTCTGCCCAAGGGGTCACTCCCGGTGAAGGGATATCGGCCCTTGCCTTGTCGAATGAGGTACAGCATATTCCAACCGAATACCACTATGCAAAACAAAAGGAAATATCTTTGTAATAACACTTTTTAAATTTGTTCCAACAACATCCAAACAGGTTTGTTTTCCTTTGCATTGATCAAATCAATGCAATCCCATCAATTAATCACACCAGAAAAGAACGAAAATAAAATGTACGTATATGCCATCCGCATTCGTCACTGGGTCCCGTCATAACCCGTTAGGTTGCTTAACTAACGACAGAACGGGGACTGGACTAGCGCGGGTGCAAAACATATACAACATCTAATAGTATATATACCAATATACAATAATCGCTCCAGGCGTGATAATATGCAACATTACAGAAAAGTAATAAGCATCACAGAACAATACAGATAATCTGGGATCGCCGAGTTTCACAGAGCCGCTACTGAAACCCGACGTTCCCCTGGTCGTGTGGATAGCCTGTGCAATGAAACCTAGACCCCTACGGGTGCGGCAAGTTACCCGCCAAAACCTGAAGCGAGGCAGCCCCCTACAGCAAAGTGAATGGACCACCCAGCACTTCACGGAATCCGGTAATCTTAGGCATCCCTCCTTGGGTCAACCTGTACCCCCTACGAGTGCGGTGAATAGTCTGCCAATTTTAGAGTGAGGCCCCTCTACCTCTCAAAGCCATGAGATGCAAACCCGTTGCCCTCCAGAACCCGGCTATCCGTGCACTCCGTCGCGGGGTAAAACCTAGTACAGAAATGAAAAATATGTACAACGGGTATATCGACCTCAACCCGGTCGTGTCCCAAAAGAATATTATACAAACAGGCAGTGACGGCAGTCCACATGTTGGACGCTCGCCCCGCAATATCAAATGTACAAATAAACTCAAACTGCACTACCATTGCACACTGCTATCCACCACGACATATCCGCAACATCACAGCACAACACAGAACATCAACGCGAATGTCACGTTCGCAAACCCGTCTAAAAGGACTATAGCAATTAGACGCGGTTTACCGCTCAAATGACATTCACGGTCGGAGATATAATGTAAGTACTGTAAACTAACATGTTTAAATTTCGATCGACTAAATTTCCCAAAGTGGGCCCCACATACATCTGCTGTACAGTAACAAAATTTTGGCCCAAATGAAATATACCAAAAACCACAATTTACCAAGTAAAGAACACTGAAGCAATTTGGACCACAGTTCCAATATACTGGCCTCGGATGCGCGGTCAAACCCTAGGTTTGACCGCGGATCCGCGGCGGTATAGTAAGATCACGTGTCCGTATTTTTACAGTGTGCTTATAAAACCGTGCTCAATTTTCTGATAATTTTTAAACCAGATTTAAAATCGACAGAAACATTGAACTGAAAAATTGTAGTTTTTGAAATCCGGTTCGATCGATATTTTAAACGCGTTAGCACAAGTTAGTAAAGCTCAATGGTGAGGCTCTGATACCATGTAAGTCTACGGTAGCACCCAGGCCGTCTTTCAGACGCCAAATGCGGAACAAAAACTTTTATAACTAGCGCTATCGCATACTATAATCCGGATCTTCCATTAACGCTAAACTAACAAACTGTAAAGAGGGTTGAAAGGTTATACCGAACGATCCGAGTCCTTCGTTCTTTAACCATCATCCCACACTCCGTTGCGGCTGCTCCGATCTCGTCGATCTCCGATCTCCTCATCCAGGTGGCACCACGTCATCGGATCTTTAAACGGGATCCCGCCTCTGACCCGAGGCAACTCGGTCATCAAGTTTGCTAAAAAAGATGACCAAGAGTGATGTAGAGAATGAGTAGAACATTTTGTCTCACTTCGTCCAAAGCCATGGACGAACGGTTAATAAAGTTGCCATTTGAGTCGAGTGATGGAATGAAATGAGCTATGAAATTTCCATACACCAAAACTATCATAATCTTTTAACCAAGTGAGAGTGAATTAATCTCATGGGCATCCAAGAAGGGCCGGCCACTTATAAGGAGGGGGGTGAGTGTAGGAGCAAGGGAGGTGACCACAAAGGAATAATGTATCATGAGAAAATATCCTAAGGTTAACAAGAAACATTAATGCAAAGGTGACTCACTAACACACCTTGCGTAAACAATTAATGCAATAATGAGTCATGAAAACCTAGTTACCAAAAATAGAACCTTCCTCATGACTCACCCTCATGACTCACTCACAAGAAAAAGATAAATCCGCATTTAACCGAATGTTAAATACGGGTGATAGAAAATTGGAAACTGGCAACTTCCAAAAGTGATCCCGAAATGAATTTCAGGATAACCCCGTAACTGTATAAATATACCCGCATTTGTATTACGATCGAATACAAATGCAACTGAGACAAAGATATTATATCTACTTTGTATAATACATGGATCCGGCTTAAACCAAATCCCACCAGTATTATTTGTCCGAAATATGACACGTGCGTAAACGCACGTGCATTTTCCGAACCCTGCCATAAAACCATACGGCCTCTACAACATTTCGCCCGAACTTGGGAAACTATCTGTGGGGGACTCTAATGACTCGTCAGTACCCTGGCAGTGGGTTTAACCACAAGTCGTCAGCGGCACTAGCTGTGCGTAACGGCTGCCCATGGACTGACCTCAAGGGAGGCCGATGAGCGAACTCATCCGGAAACCCTACTGAGCCTAACAGTGACAATGTATATACAGTCCGGTCCGTTCATCTATGAGTATCACATATCCAGCCTAGGGGGCTAGTAACGTCAGATCCCCAATAGCGGTATAAGTCATATCGGAGACAAGCCCTGAACACACTGAGAAACTACTGGAGTACCTACCAGTAATTCTCACCTGTCTTGGCCAAGGACTTGGTGTAATGGCTTTCCTAGACACAGCACGATCTCACCCCCAATACCGGGAGAGACGAATCCCCTGCCAATCCGCTCACGTGCCTCCATGTGGCTCGGGACTGTACCCAAAAACTACCTTTTTGCACGACTTCTTTGAGCCGTGGTAGGGTAGAAATCAAAGCACAGTGGGAACTCGCATGAGACAAATGACGACCTCAGGTCGATGAACTAACCTGTACACATGTCACCAGGGAACAGCTATCTGACGATAGGTATAATACCAACTAGCAGATTCCCGGCGAGTCCTGTCCGTTGTACTCATAACCCAATGAGCACCTGTATACATCTTAGCTGATCCAACTGACACCAGTGGCTTATAAGACCGGCCACCGCCCCTCGTCGGGGTCTCGACTGTATACACTAGTCTACTCCGGAGTATCGATACCCTGTCTTGAAACTCCCACGACTAAGGACCACAATTAAGGATATGCTTATAAACCACCCAACTCTCACGTATATGATCGCCATCATACTGTTGGTAGTAAAGCAAGATCCTAAGGGCTCTATCAAAGTGTAGCAGTGATCAGTCACCTGAACCTGTACACGACTGATAAAGGCAAACCAAATAGCAAACTATTGTTGAAGTCAAAATTTGCACCCCGGTTGACCAAGTCAAAGTCAAGGTCAACCCCAAGCCAGGTGGGCCCAAGCCCAAGCAAGTGGGCCAATGCCCAGGTCGAGCCCGAACACGAAGCGTCCGGCCTTCCGCCATGCCAACAACAAAAATCATGTAACAAATAATTTTTATGTAATTTTTGTGCATGAATGTATGCAAAAGGGGCATAAAGCCAAATTTTTGTAAGCCCATGGCTTATGTGCAAAATGAAAAGGCACATGAGCCATGGGATAGGCAAAATGCCATTTTTGCAAAGCCCAAGGGGCTATATGTAAATATGTAAGCATATAAAAGGCAACATGATGATGAATAAAATATACATTTTCATTCTCTCCACAAAAATTTTAGGTCTGAGATCTTTTGTGCCTCCTGCTCCTTCTCCAAGGTTCTAAACCTTCTCATTTCTTTTGAATTAAATCAAGAGTTTTACTCTTTCTTTTCAAAAACTAAGAAGTCTTCCACCACAAAACCCACAAAGGGGAACTTGGATCTACTATTAGATCTCAGAAAGGAGGGATTTTTAGATCTCGCATCTCTTGATCATCAAGATCCAGCTAACAGAGGAGGAAGAGGAAGAACCCCCTTCATCAGCTTCAAAAAATCCTAGGAGTTTAACTCCATACATATATACATAATAAATATTTCCTTTCTGAAGCATAGCTTCTGTTCTTAGGCTAAAAGCCTCTTTTTCTCGCCGGCGCTCAAGCGCAGAGCGCCCGCGTGCCGACACGTGGCGCGCTTGCGCTCAAGCGCAGAGCGCCCGCGTGCCGACACGTGGCGCGCTTGCGCTCAAGCGCAAGCGTCCGAGCGCAAGTCGCCTACGTGCCGACACGTGGTGCGCTTGCGCTCAAGCGCAAGCGCCCGAGCGCAAGTCGCCCCGGTGCCGACACACGGCGTGCTTGCGTTCGCAAGCGCAAGCGCTCGAGCGCAAGTCGCCCCGGTGCCGACACGTGGCGCGCTTGCGCTCAAGCGCAAGCGCTCAGGCGCAAGTCGCCCCGGTGCCGACACGTGTCGCGCTTGCGCTCAAGCGCAAGTCGCCCCGGTGCCGACACGTGGCGCGCTTGCGTTCAAGCGCAAGCGCCCGAGCGCAAGTCTCCCCCGTGCCGACACGTGGCGCGCTCGCGCCCAAGCGCAAGCGCTCAGGCGCAACTCGCCCCCGTGCCGACACGTGGCGCGCTCGCGCCCAAGCGCAGGCGCTCGAGCGCAAGTCACCCCCGTGCCGACACGTGGCGCGCTCGCGCCCAAGCGCAGGCGCTCGAGCGCAAGTCACCCCCGTGCCGACACGTGGCGCGCTCGCGCTCAAGCGTCCAGCGCTCAAGCGCAGAGCGCCCACGTGCCGACACGTGGCACTCTAGTGCCTGAGCGCACAGCACCTAGGCGCACAACGCCCAAGGTGCTGCCCCCACGCATCCTGTGGATGACTTTTCCCCCTATTTTTATGTACATACACATACACATACATATGTATACATATTTACACACACACATACTCCGCGACGCCGTCCCTGTTAGAAAAAAAATTCTAACGGGGCGCTGCCCCGCACCCCGCAAGGGGGCTGCTAGCCCCATTGACCCCCAGTCCGCTATCCGGGTAGCGGGACCCCCGTAAAAACTCTGCATGGCTCCCGATATATCCAAAACCCCTCTTTCAAAACACAACACACGTATACTGCACATTGAGTTCGCATGACCAGTTTAACCCGTCAATCGGAGGTTCCCTCGCTCCAAAGGCGAGGGGTAATTAACGGCAGCTTAGTTCGCGGCTGCCGGAGATTCGGATCCCCACAATCATTAAACCCCGGCCTACCCTAGGCAGGGGGAATCTGTAGTACGCCTGACTAGCGCTCACGTATTCCTATCTCAATGGGGGACGAAAAACACCCTACAACTATCATCTCGAGTAAGACTGTCCTACCGGTATAGGTCCTCCGCAATCATTGCAATCACGTGCCTGCGATCCAATAATTGACTCTGAGAGCACTATATCCAACAATCAGTACGTCATTCTGGAGATAGTATGCAGGTGCTCGTTAGGTTATGGGTACACCGGACAGGACTCGCCGGGAACTGCAGGTTGGTTTTATACCCATCGTCAGATAGCAGTTCCCAGGTGACATGAGTACAGCTTAGTCCGTCAACTTGACACTGCTACTTCGCCTCGGGTGTGTTCCCACTGTACTTAGATTACTATCCTACCATGGCTCAAAGGAGTCGTGCAAACAGTTTGATGGAATGTTCAAGATGGAAATGTTCTCTAGCAGACCTGAACCTGCTTCCTAAGCCATCGTTACCTCTCAAAGAGTTCAAGATGGAATGTTCTCTATCGTCTACAAGCTACTCTTGCTAAAGTAAACGTGCCGACAACAAAGCAAAGAGAAGAAAGGGCAGTAAGGAGAACATTTGATTCACATTCAGTTAAGCGTTCAAGGCATACACATTCATGCATGTGCGAAAAAGTTTGATGCATAAAATAAACACATGGAAATGAAAAGGCTTGCTATTCGTACTTCAGAAAATGCCTACATTGACGAAAACAGTAAAGAAAAACATAATTAGAATGTTTACAAAGGCAAGACATCAAATCCAGGACATGGATTGGGAAATTCAAAAGTGAGGCCGTCCAAAAATTTTCGGGCCTCTCGGACCATCTTCGTGTGCATCCTTTCACGATCACAAGCGTCAGGATCCCTACTGATGTCCTCCACCCTTCAATAGGCAGCGAGTATCACCGCCTGCAGAAAAACTTGATGCAGGATATCAACGAGATTGTCTCCCCTTTTCTTTGAGATTAGGCCCATCAGATACACTGAGTGCACCTTGTCTTCGCCATCATCCAATGTCTTAAGCGGAATGCCGGCATAGAATAGAGGAAGTGCTCCCCAGATCGCTCTCACAATAAGCTTCAAGAGAGCGGAATGATGAGGGAGCAGCCGACCATTGTATTCATCAAAGCGATGCATGATTTCAGCGCACTGGACGTTTGTAAACTCCTGGTTCTGGCAGCGGCCTAGTGCGAGAATGTCTCCATAAGAAATAATCTCATCGAGATCATACATATGAGCGTCCATAACGTCTGAAAAGGAAAATCAGTGAGAGTTAGTGGACAGACTGATTAAGAAAAAGCTTATTGAAACAGACACGGGATTTAAACAACCCTTGATATCCCCAAGGAGGAAATAAGTGCTAATTAAATCACCCAATGAATTTAATTCTGTGCAATTAAGAAAGGAATCCTAAAAAGAATTTCGCATTTAATAAAAAGGTTCCTCGGGCCAAGGAGTTAAACTCCTCGAGAGCAATGCTCTGCAGACAGGAATGACACCTGTCAAAGTCAATTATGAGGGGAATTAAAAATTCTCCGGGAATTCTAGGAGCCTTGCTCTGTAAAAGTGATGGAATAACCCATCAGAAAACTTAAAATAAAATTTTTAATGAAATAAAATTCTGAGATCTTCAAGATCTATGAACAAACTCCAAGAGTTCTTCATAAGAGATTAACAAATCTATATGATTTGAAAAGAGCAAAACTCTGTTAATGGGTTAAGAAACTCTAAGAAAGATCTCTTTAGATCTATGATTTCAAGAGAGCAAAGCTCTGTTAATAAAACCCTAAAAAATGTTTTCTTTAGATCGAAGATCTATGAAGAGCAAAGCTCTGTTAATGAGTAAAACCCTAGATTATTAAATAATCCTTTAAAAGATTTAATCTTTACCTAAATTTTGACAGAGTTCTGTCCTTAAGGAAGTTCTTAAGACAAAGAGCTATGCTCTGAAGGAGAATAAAAATTCTCAGAAAGAAAGAAGATGAACAGAGATCATCTCAAGGGCCAAGGGTCCTATTTATAGGCATTGAGATGCCGTTTCAACTTCTTAGTTGATCCAATGGCAGAGATGCTGCCACCGCTGCACTCACGTGTAGGCCACGTGAGCGCAACGGTGAGGGGGCATTTGTTTCCCCCGATCAGAGCAAAACTCTGTTCAAATTTCAAAATTTGAAATGAAGTAGCGCTTCATAGCAGCGCCAAGTGCGCTGCACCCTAAGTAGCGCACCACGTGCAAAGCACGAGTGCGCTAGCGCTGAGAGCGCTGCATTCTAAGCAGCGCACCACGTGCAAAACACGTGTGCGCTAGCGCTGAGAGCGCTGCACTTTAAGCAGCGCACCACGTGCAAAGCACGTGTGCGCTAGCGCTGAGTGCGCTGCACTCTAAGCAGCGCACCACGTGCAAAGCACGAGTGCGCTAGCGCTGAGTGCGCTAGCACTAGAACTAAATGTTCTCGACCGTTGGATCAAAGATCTAACGAACATGATTAAAAATCATCAATTGACCAGAATAAAATTCTGTTGAGGAAACATTCCTCAGAATCTTTCCAAACAGGAAAGATTGTGCTTTGAAAATTAGAGCACCGTTGGATCAATGATCCAATGGTGATTAAAAATCACCAAAATACATAATAAATTCTGTATGGGAAAAGATTTCCCAATCTTGTTAAAAACAAGAAGATTTCCTTCTGTAAATCAAAAGCCCTTGGATTAAACATCCGACGATGGGGAAATACCCAAATCAATTGGAGAAAAGATCTCCTTAACCGATTGAACAAATCAGCTCGCCCTATATAAAGACCCCAAGACTTTGAGTCTCAGAGAGAGGAACCCCCCTATAAACTTTGAAAAATCTCAGACAGAAGAGCAAGCTCTCGGTAGAAGAACTTTTTTTCAAGGTAAAAAAAACAGAGATAAGAAAAATCTCATAAAAGAAGAAGAGCATAATTCTTCTCATAGATCATAAATCTATAAGACTAAGGAGATCATGAACATCTCATTATAAAAAAGGGGAGAGAATAATTCAATTCTCGTAGGATCACAGATCCATAAAGGAAAAGGCTTTCACCAAAATAAGAGACTGACATATCTCCTATAAAATATGAACTTTGTTCTTAGAATCTTGAGACAAAGTCTCATATAAATGAGAATTTATTTCTCAGATCATAAAACTGATCAGAAGCACTTTGCGCTCTTGGACTGGCGCTCAGCGCCAAGCGCACCACGTGCTCCTCGTGTGTGCGCCACTTAACAAATAGCGCTTTGCGCTCATGGACTGGCGCTCAGCACCAAGTGCACCACGTGCTCCTCATGTGTGCGCTACTGAACAAATAGCGCTTTGCGCTCATAAACTGGCGCTTTGCGCTCATAGACTGGCGCTAACGCTAAGCGCGCCACATGCTCCTCACGTGTGCGCTATATCACAGAAGCGCTTTGTGCTCATTAACTGGCGCTAGCGCCAAGCGCGCCACGTGCTCCTCACGTGTGCGCTGATAGAACATAAACTGTTCTTTAAATAAAGCCCTAGAGCTATGATGAATGCTCAGCATTCAATAAAAGACAGAAAGGCTGTCAGAACCCAAATCAATGCTCAGTATTGTCAAATGTTTAACATTTTAACTGAGTGGGCCGAGCCCAAGTTGGCCATAAACCCCTCATTCAGATTAATTGAGCCCATATGCTCATAAATCTCAGATCTTAGTCCTAATTGAACTACAGATCTCCAACCAAAATTTGTTCAAGGATACATCTCTGCACTCCTCTGATATGTATCGTTGTAATCCTTCAACGTCTTCAGAGAAGTGACGGGTCCCGACAACCAGACATTTCATAGACTGTAGGGTCCTTAAGCCCATGGACTATGATATCCTTAACCTTGGACTGTGGGGTCCTTAAACCCATGGACTATGATGTCCTTAACCTTGGACTGTGGTGTCACGCCCCGCTTCCCAGAGTACGCAAGATTGGGCACGTGACATAGCCAACCATGCTACCTGTGGGTAGGAAATATCCATCCACAGTCACATTACGGTTGTAAGGATATCAAGAACAAGATAATAAGCTAATCTAATACATGTCCAAATCCATAATAACAAGAATCAATAAACAATAAGTGCGGAAGCTAATGATCCAATACAATGAATAAACAGTACGTCCCATAATGCGGGCTCACATCTGGAAATGAAATGAAATAAATAAACTAAACCCTAAGGAACTCACAGTTCAGCCTGCTGGCTGAAGTACTCCTGCTCGGTCGTCGACAGTGGTACGGAATCTGGGCCATGCAAAACCCAGACGTCAGCGCGTCATGACATCAAGTATATAGTATAAACATGGTAATAAGCAGTGCAGGTATGAACATGAATAAAGCAGTACAATAACAGAGCAGGGTAGAGTGCACGGTGGCTAAACTGTCCTATCAGGTTTCTACTCTATAGTCTTTGAAATCAATTGATGAATCGTCGATGTAACTCAATAGTATCCCGTGCGTGCCCGGGACCACGGTCAAGGTCCTCGGGGCTGAATCCGAGACGTGCCGCTAAGCAGTAAAAGTAGGTAGTAGGATGGACGAGTGATGTCAGCATCATCACTCCCGGACTGGCCAAGCCCGTAAGACTGATCAGAACAAGTATCGAACCATTGAGTTACAAGTCGGTTTCACCTTTGATTTCCCCATACCCCCAAGCTATGTATGTCAGGTCAGGTATTCAGTAGTCAAGGACTAATGCCAACAGAAAATCAGGTAAAAGTAGGTCTGTCTGGATAGACAGCAGGAATGGTCAGGTTTGTCGGCATTAAGCGTGAAATCATGAAACAAGTCATGTCATGGTACAACAGGATGGGTCGGTAAGTATGTATATGTCATGTGTAGCAGGGTCAGGCCAATATGTAGTGCAATCGAGTATGTGCTCACAACAGGTATACAATCAAATAATGAACAGTAGCAGGAAACAGTAAGTAACAATATTATTCCATGTAAACACAGTGGTGTTTTGTATTCTCCTATTAACAGGTTCACGCACCTTTGGGGTGCAATAGCCACAAGGTGAAGCAATATCCACAATCATAAAGTAATGAAGCTACAAGAATTTACACTAAGTATAATAATTGTCTCGTGAATGATTTAACAATTAAAGCAGATATGATCTAATTGTTTTATTTAGTTGAAATATGGATTGATAGTGGGTCGATTAATTACGAGAAACTATTATAACGATCCCATGTTAAAGATAACTGCAACTGTCTATTCTAACTTATAATATAATATCAATTACCATCATTAAGTTGTAGTATTATATAGTATGATATTCAAATGCATGGCAAGATTAGATCTCGTATGCTAGCATGTTAAAGCAAGTATTCAGATACTTGCCTCGACGGTTTCGCAAACCGGAAAGCACGGATGCAATGTCGGCAGAAAACACGAGACGGGTGCACGGGCCACGGATCGAGTCCCAACAGAGAACAACGGGATCACACGGACCAGGGTACTTCGCTGGAGCGTCGGGTTCCAAGACGGCACGGTCGGATTCCGGCAAAAGTCATCGGCAACGAGTTAGCAACAATGATACAATACACGCAAATAACGACCAGCGAGGGGGATTAGCCCAAAAGGAAAGATAAGGGATGCTTACAGGGAAGAAACAGGGTGCAACCACGATGGCTCGACGGCGATGGGGCGCCAGCGGCGATGAACAGTGCGCGGCAAGGGTTCGAGGTGGCTGGACTTCGCTGAAACCGATGGTGCTGAGAGTAAGGAGATGCTGGCCTGCTCTGGTGGTCGAGGGGAGAAGGAGGTGGCTCTGGTGACGACGGCGAGGATCGTCGGCGCGTTTTCTGGCGAACTGCAGAGGGTGGTAGGGTTGTGGTTTTGGGTTCTGTGGTCCGGCGAGGAGAGGAGGAAGGTGACGACGAGGTAGTGACGAGGAGGAAGAGAGGGAGTCGCGGGAGTCGTTGGCGACTGGAGGCGGCGACGACGGCGAAGTCTGCGGTGCAGAAGGACGTCGGGGTTGGGTGCAGGCGCGGGAAGAGGCGAAGGAGGGAGGTAGGAGGGTGCGGCTAGGCTCGTGGTGGCGAGGGCGGCGACGGCGAGGTCGCGGGGAGGTCGACGGCGCGAGTACGAGGGGCTAGGGTTTGGGTTCGGCGGGTTCTCGCGATGGAGGAGGAAGGTGAACAGGGCGGCTGCATGAGGGAAATATATAGGATGAGAGAGAGAGAGAGAGATTGGAGAGAGAGAGGGAGAAAGATTTGATGATGAGAGAGATAGAGTGTTTGTTAGAGAGAGAGAGAGAAAGAAAGGAAGGAAGGGGGCCCACGAGGCTGATCACGAGCTCGTAATTGGCCAGGAAAGAATAACAGTAAAAATTTGGAATGATTTTTAAAGGATTCAACAGTTTAAAAGAATATATACGTATATATATAGTTTTAAGATATTAAATTAAATGGGCCTTTTTGGCGCTAAATGAAACATTTCCAAATCGCGCCCGGGTTGCGCCCAAATGTTCCAAATTCAAATTATAGGATTTTAAGCGGTTTCCAAATTTTGAAAAGAGGTGTTTAATGATTAAAATGCATGCCCCCAAGTCGGACACTTGCACGCGCGCGTAGTCGTCCAAACTTGCCCGTTTAGCCGAACGGGACGAAATCTCGACACGCGGACGCTACCACGCGACTAGTGACGACGAGTAGGCCAACATGGATATTTAAAATTTCAGTTTAGGAGTTAAAATTTGTTATGTGCCAAAATGACTTAACCGGTTAAAATTTAGCAATAAACACCAGAAAATCAGAATAATTGGAAATGAGCAATATAACCCTCAACCAGTAATATAAATAGTATTATTGGGCTCGGGTGTTACATGTGGGGTCCTTAAACCCATGGACTATGATGTCCTTAACCTTGGACTGTGGGGTTCTTAAGCCTATGGACTATGATGTCCTTAACCTTGGACTGTAGGGTCCTTAAACCCATGGA
Source organism: Agapanthus africanus (assembly GCA_030015575.1). Taxonomy (NCBI): domain Eukaryota; kingdom Viridiplantae; phylum Streptophyta; class Magnoliopsida; order Asparagales; family Amaryllidaceae; genus Agapanthus; species Agapanthus africanus. The sequence goes on along the minus strand of CM057346.1, from coordinate 98,713,084 downwards.
CTATGATGTCTTTAACCTTGGACTGTGGGGTCCTTAAACCCATGGACTATGATGTCCTTAACCTTGGAATGTGGGGTCCTTAAGCTCATGGACTATGATGTTTTTAACCTTGGACCGTAATGTCCTTAAACTAATGGACCGCAATGTCCTTAAACTAAACAATAGAGCCCAAATGCTCTATTGTTGGATCTAAATGATCCTGTTAAGTTGATTTTAGTCTAAAATTAGACTAACGTATGCTTAACAAACGTTTAAGTTGATCTTAGTCTCAAATGACATTAACGATCCTTAAACCCACCCCAAACCCAAATCTAAGAAGATACGGATTTGGACTAATCCACGCCCTACGGGCGACAATATAAATTAGTCTCCGTATACAATCCACAGGAAACCAAAAATAAAACAAACACACAATACACGAAGTGACCATCTGGAGAAGGAGAAAGTGGTTACCGCGATGCGGTATCGTAATTAACTGCAGGGGCTTGCGCCTACAGGAAAGAGCGTCCCCACAATCAAAAACCCCTCAAACGAGGGGGAATTTGATGAAGTCTGCTACATCGGCCGCATCCGTCTAAACCTTCGATATATGGTGCCATAAATCAACTTGGCATCTTCGGAAAGGTGGACAGATAGCATCAAATAGTATCTGCCCCCAAATTCTGGCAAGACGTACCTACGCGGTTCCGTCCCTGTATTCGGAGGAGAACACCCCCCTCTCTCTCTCTTATTCTCAGCTTCACTCTCTCTCATGCCATGCCTCATGTCATGATGTGGTCCCCCCTCTCTCTCTCCTCAATAGTTCACTTTTCTCTTTCTTTTTCTCTTTTCTTCTCACAATAATAAAACCAAATATCACAAATGCAAATGAAACAACAAGTAACATGTCATGGTGCACTAACCATGAAAAATGTAGAAATACGGATTTGGCTTGATCGTGATTAGTAGTGCACCAATCAATTTTTATTTAAACTTGCGTATAATTAATTATAAAAATGCCAAATCCAATAAATATATATTTAAATGAATAAATCATTTTAAATCTCCAATTATTTCAAAATTATTGGTATATATTTATACCATTTTACAAAAACCCCAATTTCGCAAATCAGGTAGTTTTCGTGAAATATATTATTTTAATATTAAATTCCAAAAATAATATTTTATATTTTTCTAAAATATTACAGGGAGTTTCTTACCAGACTAGATGAGGGAGTTAGTAAAGGGATATGGTTTCTTCGATTGAAGTAAACTCTATCCATGTCATGATTAAGGCAATCTAGTATTGAGCTTTGCTCCTCGCGAGCGGGTATATGCGCCTTGTTGGATATAGTGCCATCAAGCAATTATTGTAATCGCAAGTAGGTGATTATGATAATTGCGGGAGGATCTATATTATTAGAACAGTCTTACTTGAAATGATAGTATGCTGTCTGGTTTGACTTTATCATTATGTAAATGTATTGTGTGGTATAGCATATCACTATTACATATTGATAGAGCCCATAGGATTCATGCTTGACTACCAGGGTTATGATGGCGATCACACTTGTGAGAACTGGTTAGTTTATAAGCACTTTCTTAAATGTCCCTATTCATGAGAATATTGAGACTGGGTATCGATATTCCAGAATAGACTAGTGTATACGTTTTTGGACCCCGACGAGGGGCGATGGCCGGTTTCACAGCCATTAGTGTTAGTCATTTACCAAAGATTGTATAAAGGTGCTCATTGGGTTATGAGTTACACTGGTCGGACTCACCGGGAATATGCTATATGGTATGATACCTATTGTCAGATAGCAATTCTCAGGTGACATTAATACAGCATAGTTTGTCGACCCAAGATCATCATTTGTCTCGAGTGTGTTCCCACTGTATTTTGATTGCTACCCTACCACTGCTTTAAAGAGTCGTGCAAACATGTAACTTTTGGGTGCAGTCCCGAAGCACTTGGAGGCAGTGAGCTATTCTCTCCTAGTATTGAGGGTTGATATCTCGCAGTGTATGGTTGGCCATCATCACAAGACCTAGGCTTAGGAGGATGGAATTTATTGATTGCGATCAATAGTTTCTCAATTTGTGATAAGGCTTGACACTGGCATGACTTATCAGGTTATTAGGGATCTGACGTTATCCACCCATAGACCGGATATGTGATACTCTCATACGAACAAACTGGAATGTATAGTATATGTCGCTGATAGGCTCAGTAAGATTTTAGACGAGCTTGCTTGTCGATCTCCTTTTCGACAATACCTGGGTAGCCATTACGTACAACTAGTGCCGCTGACGTGCTTGTAGTTAAACCCACTGCCAGCGTATTGTCGAGTCTTTAGAGTCCCACACAGAGGGTTTCCGGGTTTGGCGAAATGTTGTAGTTGCGGTACATTGGTAAACGCTTGGGTTCGATTAGAACTAGTGTATTCTATACACTGACGGTAATCGGATGGTTGTAATACTAACCGATCTTTTTAGAAAGATGGATATTAAATCGGGTGTCGATTTAATATATTAATACATATTTTTTGTAGTATGTATTTACTAGTATTATATCACTATTAATTTATCTCTCTTTTATGTATTTTAAATACCTTGGATAACAATTACAAGTATATGTATTTAGTATGTTTTATTATTATTATTATATATATATATATATATATATATATATATATATTGTTTTTGTTTATTCTTTTTATTTTTATTTTCCTAAGTTTATGTTATTCCTTTGGCATAATATATCATCACCATATTGTAGTATGGCGACATGTGTAATTAAGAGGAGGTTGTGGACACTTGGATGGTTGGTTTAGTTCAAGGGCTTGGAATTTTTTGGAGGAAATATATTAGTAACAATTTCTTTAGAAATGGTTAAGGATTTTTTTTCATTCTCACTCTCTTTTCATGAGAGCTCGCATCTCCTTCTTCCTCCTTTCTTTACACTAAGAAAACGAAAAAAGAAAAAGGAAATGAAAAGAGAGAAAATTAGAAGTGAGCTTTTACTACAACCCTAACTACTTAGCTTAGCACACTAGCTACTTAGGTTAGCTCACTTGAGCTTGGAACCAAAGTTCTTGAGCTTTCGAGGTGGATCATCTTGGATGGAGGAGGTGAGCTTGCAAGCATGTTCCATGGAGCTTCTAAGAGCCTACAATAGAGTCCAACACAATTTTGGAGCACTTGAAAATGCTACAAAGGTCGTAGTCTCAATCTAGTAGCTGGTTTGCTCTCTTTTCTTATTACAAGTTATAAACTTTAGCTTAGATCCTTGTGGGACGACTAATTGCTCTCTAGGTTTTTAAAAACCCTAAGATATCATCTTTTAAAATTGTTTTTTAGAGTGCACTAGTTCCTTCACACCTCGCTGGCCAGACGGTTTAGGATCTACCTTTTCTTGTGGTAGAAGACCCTGGGAGGAACGGACCTTTGGAGGGCCCTCGCCTCCGTGTATGCCTTGTATGTTCTTTGATTTGTAGTTCCCCAATCACGAGATGACCTAACAATATGATCATTCCATTGAGGTCGGTTTTCTTGCTTTTGAAGCGGGGTGAAGGAGTTCCTGACAGGCAATGCAGGAACCTGTTGATGTCGGGGAATGTGATTGGTGTTCTCATCACGGGTCTGTTTAGTAGCCCTTCTTCTCGCATTGTGAGACGCCCCATTCTTCTTTATATATGAAGGAGCAGTAAAGCAGCCCGCCTTGAAGACAACATCGCTATCTTCTTGGGGAACTTGCTGAGACCCCTGTGCGAAAGAAAGTCTTTCAAAATCGAACTTTCGTTTCGTTCCAAGGTAGGGAGCATGCACCGCAATGGGTTGCCTTCTGTAGATGGTAGTCGAATCAGTAATGACTACTTTCTCATCTTTGACATGACGGGTCACATTCTTTGAGGAGGACACGGGTCTAATAGAGACTGGTATGGACTGACAGTTCACTTGGGTCAATGCTGGTACTTTCCCAGCATTGAAGTTGAGCCTGGCCTTGATAGATGCCTTCTTCTGTCCGGATTGCAGCACCAAAAAATTGTTGATGGTACTGAAAGGGCACTCCTCAGGATCGTATCCCGCGAGCCCAGTTACCGGCCAGATGAATTGTGGATTAGCCCCGATGATCGAGAACATGGATCTTGCTATTTTTGCAGCAGCAACGAGATCGGCAGCCGATGCGTTGTTTTTGTTGTTGTTTCCATTGAATGCCATTATTCATGGTTTGAGTAATCCTGTAAAGGAAACCATCATGATATTAGAAATCTTGAGTCATACAGCAGGCTTAAGATAAAGTACGTCAAGCATTCCTGCTTTAAGAATGATTTTTGACTCAAAAGATTTCATGATGTCACAATAGTGGCGTAAGAGGAAACATGGCCATTCTTTGTCGTTTATGAAAGCAGCCTTAAAGGGGGGGTGAATAAGGCTATATGGCAAACTCATAGTATTTTTGCGAAAACACAAAATATGCAGTGGAATAAAAGAATTTTAAGTATACTAAATTATCACAGTCACAGAATCAATCACATAGGTAAAAAAATGTAAAAATAAACACAGATGGCAGAGAGGATTTTTAATGAGATTCACCACCTCTGTGGCTAGTTCTCGCCTGAGACTACTGTTCAGGATTCACTAACTCCTTCACGGGTGGAGAAATCCAAATCTTTCTCAGGCTCAGATCCGAACCTTTACACTTGTAGGCAGTGAACGCCTAGACTTTTTACACAAGGCGCAAGTCCGAAACCTTTTACACTTATAGGTGATGAACACCTAAACTTTTTACCAAAGGCTCAAGTCCGAAATCTTTTACAGTGTGAAGATCTTAGACCTTTCTTCACTAGATCATACAAGTAAGATTTCAATAAATCTTTACAGAATCAACTATACAATCCTAATGATCTCAATAGATAAATCAAGTTTTGAATCGAAAGAGATAATGGATTGTATTTTGGAAATTAGGAAACGTTTAAAACGACTTGAAGAAGTTTTTCAAAAGGATTAAGAAAAGTTTGAAAACAGAAACTTCTTCGACTATTTAGAGATCTTTTGATTCTAATGACTAGAAAAATCTAAAACCCTGAAAGATCACTTCTTTGAAAAAGAATAGTAAAAACTTAAGAACGATTCAAAGAAGTTTTTTAAAAAGATTAAAAAAAATTTAAAGCAAACACTTCTTTGACAACAAGAGATCTTATGTTTCTAATACTAGAAAAATCTAAAACCATGAAAGATCTCTCCTCTCAAAAATAATATTAAAAGTTTTAGAACCGAGAAGGGCGGAGTTTTCACAAAAAGATTAGAGAATGATAGAGATTTGAAAACGTGAAAGCGATAAGAAAAGAATTGGTGAAAACTCTTTTGGAAATAGGTCCTATTTATATAAATTGAGTAAGGGACGGTTAGAATAACCGCTCTTAAAATTTAGGACAGTTATTGGCGGTTTATAGCCGTTGTAAAACCGAAATTCCCACCAAAAAACCAAAATTTGAAAATTGATAACTATTATAGACGTATTAGAGACGTCTATTTTGGCGTTATAGACGTCTATAGCATTATAGACGTCTATTTTGGCGTTATAAACATCTATTTTGGCATCCATCACATACTGGATCTGAAACCATCATAATTTTTTGCTCGGTTATCCGATTTCGACGTTTTTGAGCTCGTTGGAAAGATCTTCTCGAGACCTACATTTTGAAACTATAATAAAAGATGTAGATATCACTTTAGATAAAGAGATATCTAATATAAACGATTAGGATCAGAAAAGAGATTCTAATTATTGAGATCGACTTTAGACTCAAAGAAAAAAAATCTTGAATACGCCCGTTGTATGAATTCTTCGATATTTCCTTTGAACTTGCAATTTGGTCTTCAGAGTCATTCAATATCACTGTTGTAATACCAGTTGAAATGTTGATTGTTCTCTTACTTATCTAAATCCATTGTTTTTAGCACTTTAACATATCTGGCATGGTTAGTAACATACTATATCTTTGAAGTATGATTTTTTGTAAAATAATCAAAACTAAAGAGAATGAGACTCGTAGGTCAACAATCTGCCCCTTTTTGATATTTTACAAAGCTTAATTAATTAATATATATTATTTCAAAAATATTATTATTCAAATGCTCCCCCTATACGCATATTAATTCTCCCCATTTTTAGAAATATCAAAAAGTTGTAGCGTAGGGAAGAATATAAAAAAATTGGGTAGCACGTGAATAGTATATAAATACTATATATATATATATAATATTTTAGAAAAAGATATATATTCAAATGCTCCCCCTGAATATATGAAAATTATTTCTCCCTTTTTGGAAATATCAAAAAGTTAGAAGTATAGAGGAAGAATATAGAAAAGTGAGGTAGCAAATGAATAGTAGATATATATAAGTAAACAATCATACTAAACTAATAATACAAGTACAATAATTAAAACATACAAATTTTTTAACTAAATTTTCTATTATTAAGTTCTTAGGATGATCTTTATTGAATTACTTTTTCATGTTTTTCCAATTGATTAGTTTTAACTTCTTTGACCTAGTAACTACTCTTTTATTAATTTTTCCTATTATTAAATTTTTAGGGTGATCTTTGTTAAATTTCCAATCTTTTGGAGAAGAAGTATCAACTATCTCCTCTTGTTGTTCTAATATATTGGTTTTAATATCTTTGTCTATTAATGGATTATCTAAACATTTTAACAAGTTAAAATGTTTATATCTAGTAGATTCTTAGGATCAGAAAAGTTGGTTTCATGTTTGACATGCATGGTTTCTTTAATTATTAAGGTTCGTTTGATCTTAGAAACCCATACCATTCTTGATTCTTTTAGGTTTGTCTTTGGATAGAAGAAGTATTTATAAGTTGAATTGTTTTTAATATTACAATATTATGAAATGTGTCCTATAGTGCAACAATAGTGTAGGGTTCCTAGGCACGCTAAGGAGGTCTCACAAGGCATAAACCATGCCAATTTTAAATTTTACGGATGCCGAGAAACCCTAATACGGATCGTTAACTAGAATTTTAGGCGAAAACTAAACTAGTTAACAACTTAACTACGAGTATACGGAAATACAACCTTTGTAGATCCGGTCCTCCACCTCCATAGCTCCGCAATGAAGTCTCCTCGCTGTCCAAATGGAAACTCGGGCTCTAGCGTCGGCTTCATCGGAGAAATGGGCGGGCAAGATCGTCGGCTTCGTGCCGAAGATGATCTACGTCGAGGCATCGCTAGATCAAGCTCCCACTTCACCAAGTCATGAAACTTGTGAAGAAAACACCCTATACTACTTGGCAAGAGGTAGAGGATGAAGAAATAGGAGGTGGGTTCACTTTAGAATTGGATTTCTCACTCATTTTCTCAAGTTGTCATTGATGGAGGCAAGCTTCTTCTTGTGAAGAAGAAGAAGAAGAAGATGAATATCTTATGATAAGTTATTTTCAAAATAGAAAATAAATGAATACTTATCATAATCCAACCATGGTCAAGTGTAGAGAATGAACTAGGGTTTAGTGGAATGGTTAGGGTTAAGCATGAGACAAATATGGTCACTTAGTCAAAACTTCATGAAGCTTCAACTAGCATCCAAAGAAAGCCACCATTCATTTATTTTGCAAAATAAATAAACAAAATAAATAAATGATAAAGAAAAAGAAAACCCTAACCATTACACAACCATGGTTTAAACTTTACACAAACTCAAGTTAGCTTGTATCATCAAACATGACACAAACTTGTGTACAAAAGTATATCATATATACATTGTGCACTTCAAGTGAGAAAATCCCTTTAAAATGAACCAATACTAGTTAATGCAAAGTAATATATCAAATATATAATTATGCATTAAATCATTAAATCAACTCTTGATTCAATGATCCGGTCATGTCGCACACAACCGACTAGTATACAATGTATCGATTTATCGAATCAATCCTTGATTCGATAACTAGGTTATATCGCATACAACCACATCGATACATTCATCGCGAGAATGAAATACGGTATCACATACACGCATTATTCTCGGTCCCGCACATATCTCATATGCGCTCCTATTTCGTTTCGCTTGAGCCAGGAAAGCTCTGTGTAGGACTCTAAAGACTCGTCAATACGCCGGTAGCAGATGATGATCATATCAAACACCCACAAGCCGCAAGCGGTCTGCTAAACGTAACGGCCACCCGGGTATTGAGCAATCAGAAGATCGACGAGCAAGCCCGCTCACACTCTTGTGAATCCAACCAGTAACACTTACCGTACAGTCCGGTCTCGTCGTCTGATATGTCGCATATCTCGCCTAGGGGTGGTAAACGTCAGACCCCAATAGCTCGATAAGTCGTGTCGATATGAGGTCTATAACAATTTGAGATACTACTGGTAACACTTACCAGTAAATCTCAGCAACCCTGGCCAGGGATTTTCGGTTATAGCCAATCGAACACAGCGCAACATCAACCCCCTATACCGGGAGAGACGAATCCCTTCCTATCGCTCATTGCCTCCATGTGATTCGGGACTGTACCCAAAAACCACCGTTTTGCACGCCCTCTTGGACGTGGTAAGGTGGAAATCAAAGCACAGTAGGAACCACACAAGACTCTATGATGATCTCGGGTCAACAGACTACTCTGTACCAGTGTCACCAGAGAACTGCCATCTGACGTAAGGTATAATACCATCTGGGAGTTCTCGGCGAGTCCGTCCAGTGTACCCAGTCTCCACTGAGCACCCGTATATCATCTCTGATGTCAAACACCAATGGATATGGGATCATCCATCGCCCATCTGTATGGGTCGAGAAGGTATACGCTAGTCTACTCTGGTATATCGATGCCCCGTCTCGATACACCCACGACTAGGGACTTTGAAGGATGTACTTATAGACTATCTGTCCCCACTAGTATGATCTGCATCATAGTCCAGGTAGTCAAGTACACATCCTAAGGGCTTTACCAACATGTAACAGAGAGACAATCAGTATACACGTTAAGGTAAAGAGCAACCAGATAGCATACTATCATGTCGAGCAAGAAAGTCCTCCCTATATATGTCCCAGCATCCACTACAATATACATCCTATGTACAGTAATGGCCTCTAGGGCATACATATAACTAACAATCTCCCACTTGCACTAGGGCCATCTGTAGCAGTGGTTGCAGTATCTCATACTCAACCATCCCATAAAAGTCTCTCTCTGGGAAAAGGCCTTTGTGAGTGGATCCGCCGTGTTGTCCTCTGCGTCTCTTCTCCTAACCTCGATCCCTTGGAGATCAAACATCTCCATGATCAGGTGATACTGCCTTAGAATATGTCTGGATCACTGATGGGACGGACGTTCCTTGGCATAAGCCACAACTCCATTGTCACACAATGGGAGGAACTAAGTTCATCTCATGAACAAATATACATCCAGACTGCCTCTTTGGTAGTATCTTAAGTAGCGATGTATCCAGCCTTTATCGTCTAGTTTGTCACGGTATCTTGCTTGGAACTCTTCCAACATACCGTCCCTTTACTGAGGGTTAAGACAATGCCTGTGACTGACATTCAGTCGTCTTTATCACCCTGGAACACTTCCAGTGATTTTCCCCAGGATCAACTGATACCATCTCACTACAACTAGTGAGTATCCTAACATCCATTCAGATCTATCTCATACATCCAAAACTCAGGATTTAGGAGGTATCATTTTGATCCTATATGGAGAATCATTATGATAAGCGGAGATTGACCGAGCGTAGCATATGAAACTTCTTTCTTATCAAGAGTATGTCATCCACGTACTCTACGAGGATCGCTACCATACTCCCTACTACCTTTTTGTTTATACAAGGTTCATCTACCATTTTGATGATGTCAAACTCTTTGACTAACACATCAAAACAGATGTTCCAACTCCGCGATACCTGCTTTATCCTATAAAGCATCTTGTACACGTTTCCGCTGCTACTACTGTCTACGAAGCCCTCTGGCTGTGTACTTATAGACGTTCTCTTCTAAAACATCATTTAGAAAAGCAGTCATGGCACCCAACCGCCAGATATCGTAGTCATGGTATGTAGCCGTGGCAAGTAGGATCTGGATGGACTTAAGCATAGCTACTTGAAAAGGTTTCATCATTATCCACGCCTGGTTGATGACGAAAAGCTTTAACAAGTCTAGCTTTGAAAGTCTCAACCTTTCCATTTACACCAAGTAATCTTCTCAAGATATACTTGCTCCTGATGGGGATTTAACCCTTCAGATATAGCAACCAAAGTCCATACTTTGTTGGTGTACATGGATTCCATCTCAGATTGCTAAGCATCCAGCCATTCTTACAGAGTCCCACTCCTGATGGCCAGCTCGAAACTAGTTGGGTCATCATCTCATGATGCAATCCTCGCTCCCACTGTCATAGAGTAACCGAAGTATCTCTCAGGCGGGTGAGGAACCTTACTAGATCGGCGGAGAGGCTGAGGTTCGTTGGTAACTATTGAATCCTTTGGTTCTTTCAAATCATCAGCTGCAGTTTGTATAGCTGGAACATTTCCAGTTCTACATAACAGATCTTGCCTCGAGCTTGTCCGGATTTTGCTTTTCAGACATAGGCTGGACAACCCCAAATCTTAACTAACTTAAGAGATGGGCTCTTCCCTTATCATATCAAATATGAAGTGGTAGGCAACTGATTTGATTTGAACCCTATTCAATAGGTATGCAGCTTCTCAAGTGCATAACTCCCAAAAAGGAAATAGGTAACTCAGTAGTACTCATCATAGAGCACACCTTATCATATAGGGTGTGATTGCTCCGCCCCGATATACCATCGTGCTATGGTGTATACGGAGGAGTAATGCTGAGATAGAATCTCATTCTCCTTTAGAATAGTCCAGGAATTCCGTGCTCAAGTATTCTCCTCCTTGATCACATCAAAGGACATAATACTTTTACCCGTTTTGGTTCTCTACTTCTAACTTATATTCTGTGAATATCTCAAAAGGTTCGGACTTGTGTTTCAACAGGAACATAGGTCTGAATCTCGAAAGATCATCAGAGAATGTAATGAAGTAAAAAGAACCAGTCCTGGTATGTGTGGACAGGGGACCTTACATACATCATCATGTATCAGTCCCAAGAGTTCACTAACTCTTTCTCTGTTTCCACTAAACAGAGCTGGTGTCATTATATCTTTGTGACATGACTGGCAAGTTTCACAAGATGTAGATTCAAACTGATTTAAATATGCATCTACATGTAACTTCAGCTAGTCGGGTCGCATTGATATGACCTAGTCTACAATGCCTGAAGAAGAATTCGTTTATTTCTGAACTCTTCCTCTTATGTGTGTTCTGTATACTAAGAACTATAGTTTGATTTAGAACATCAACGCTTTTAGATAACGTGCCTGATCCGATCAACTTTTGATATAGGAAATGTTCAAAACATTATCCAACAATACAAAATTTTATCATTTCTTTACTAATAAAGAGATAGATATGATTTTGTATATTAGGTTCGGTATCTAATAACATTCGTTCAGAATCAATGTATTTGGAATACAGGGTGACAGTGACCAATAGACTTGGCTGCAACACTTGCCCCGTTTTCTGCCTCATGAAACTTATCACCCGTTCTCAGTTCTCTACCTAGCTGTAGCCCTATGTAACTGATTACATATCTGGGATCCTGATCTGGTATCACATACTCAGGACGTAGAGGATACAGAGAAACATTTCTTTGTAATGAGCACACCCGAAGATGATGCATCAGCATGCACTCTCTTCGTTTGGGCGGCACGGGAAATCTGGTATTCCCTAATTTCCTGCTCTGTCTTATAACAATTATAAGTTGGAGCGGGACCAACGTTCCCCAGCTCAGTATAACAAGCGGGTTCGGTCAATATTCCGTATTATTATCTTGATTAAGGCGTGATATGGTCGCTACCTGGAGAGAGAGAGAAGAAAACACTCAGCGTGCGCTCTTGCAAGAATAGATTGGTTATTATTTTATCTAATCAGGATGGCTCCCACTGCTTTTTATCAAATCTTCCTTCAAACCCTAAAAGGAATGACTAGCCGGGATTAATTACACACTACAAGTTCGCCAATCTTTCAGCCAGGCCAGTGTCGATACTTTGAGGGAGGTCCCCCGTGCTTTCGCATGAACCTAATTAATGTAAACCTCGTTTTCCCAGATGCGTAATCTCGTTAACACCTTTCTAGACACCTACTTGATCGGCTAATTGTAATGTATAAAACTCTCCCAGGAGTAACTCTTACTCGCAGTGGGTATCGGGATCCAACTATCTCATAGAAGGTATGCAATCTCATTGCAAATTTCAACACTTGAAATTCCCGATAATATTTTGCCCCGAACGATCTATGACCTTGACAAGGTCAACAAACCATAGACCGCAAGTCAAGTTCAACCCGTCATTTCTTGATTGAATCAAACCCACCCGCACGACCCTTGACAAGGTCAACAAGGCCGCACGACTACCCTAACTCAATCTGCATCATATGCATAAGCATATAAATACTGGTTAGCTACCGCACACTGCGCCTTGATAAGGTTAACAAACGCAGCACGAATACTAAACAGGACTTATCTGAAATGACGGAGGGCTACAACAGGTTTTTCTGAAAACCTATTGCGTAATGAACTTGGTATCGTTGTAGAATCAAATGATTTTAAAAATGGAGTGTTTTTTAGGCTTTTCTAGTTTTGCTAAAGGAGTCACTCCCGGTGAAGGGATCGTCGGTCCTTTCCTCGTCGAATGAGGTGCGGGATATATCATATATATCACTGTGCAAAGCAAAAACTCTTAAAAGCAGTCAAAAGACAAACCGAGTGTGTAGCATCTGCCAGTTATTGCTAAAGGAGTCACTCCCGGTAAAGGGATCTCGGTCCTTTCCTCATCGAATAAGGTGCAGGATATATCACATATACCGCTGTGCAAAGCAAGAACTGTAGCTACCTGTTTTATTTTTGAAATTCGATTCTACAACATCTTAGGTTTCTTTTATTTCATTAATATCATTAATGAAGTCCCATCATTTAATACCTAAACATCACAGATAAATACGACGTACACTTATGCCATCCGCATTCGCCTCGATGTCCCCTCGTGCACCGTTAGGTTAGGTAACTAACGACAGAGCGGGGCAGGGCTAGCGCGGGTGTAAAACATAAGTAACGCCTATATAATATATCATATATACTATATACAGTATCCATCACAGAACATCACATGATCACATCACAGATATGGCAGCAGAAGAATCATATGAAATATTGGATATACTAGGACGTCCGTGTTTTCAATACGAGCCAGTATAAAACACGGATTCCACGGTCGTGATGAATAGCCAAACCCACACCCCTAGACCCCTACGAGAGCGGCAAGCAACCCTACCAATTCTGGAGTTAGGAGACTCGGACTCGACTCCTCGAGTTGGTCTCCCACTGGACTCCAGAACCCGGTTACTTGTGCTCCCCTCCTTGGGTCTATCCTAGTGCGGAAAAGAAAATAATATACAAAAGGTGACATCTTCCGCAACCTGGAAGTGCCCCAATAAAAGAATATTACATACAAGATTTTACATGAATGAAAATGAAAAACACTCATCTCACATAAAAACCCCCGGCTATTCAAACACGACGATCCAATATAACATATCCAGCAACACATAACATCACATGTCATCAACGTAAGTAAATATGCGCATCCCAATTGCCGTTGACATATAGCAACGAAACCGGCGATATCACATATTACACTTACGGTCACAGAAAAGAAAGTGTAAAACTACAACAGTTGGAATCCGCAATCTCCATAGACATCGCATGCCTAATCAAATGAATACCTTAGACATCACATGCCTAACAATTATAAACCCCGCATTTTAGTCTCAAAATCGAAAACACTTTTCAATATCAAGTCGGGTAATTCAACAAGATTCCCGACATCCTGATCGAATACTCGTCGCAAACTTTAGTAGGCGGCCGCACCCCCGATACCGTCGACGAAGTGCACCAAGGCGGAACACCGCTACCTCGAGCACCCGAACGGATTCTTTCGGTGACGGGGTTCTCCTACAGTCACTTGGTCGGGGCTATGGAGTGAGGCTGTCTATTAAGTTTACCCGGTGAGTATCCGCGTACGCTACGTGATTACGACAGACTTTTGATCACATCAAAATTCCGTGGCAACCGATCAAGTGAGACCAAACTGCTATGTTTATAATATTCATTCAGTTATCTCATAACTACTTGTGAATTCCAATTGTTGTATCACATTCCGGATAAGATAGAAAATGTTAAACTTTCCGATCGAACAATCGAACACCCAAGTTTTCCCGAAACAGCTCAACACATGAAATAAGTTCAAAAACATTCACTTCGTGCCTCAGTACCAACGGTCCAGCCGTAGAAGGGTCAAGCCAACGCCTCACATGTGGCACGCCGTACTGCCCCAAACCCGAAGGTTCAAAGGGCAGTTCAAGACGGTCACATAATCCAGTTAAGGTTTGTTGTCTTCTAGAGAGACCATCGCGTTACTTGCACTACTTAGAACGTCGTTAAACTACGGAAAGATCCAACAGTTGGAAATTTCCCGACAGGGGAAAAGGTGGGTATTTATATCCGGTCGAACTTTTTAACATATTCTAAAATTTACCCGGAAAACAAATAGACAAAGTCCGATAATCCGATCGAATAAACGAATCCCCAAAACAACTCAGAATATTCAACTCTTGAATAAATATTAAAAATTCCCAGAAAATCCAGCACCTGAAAACATGAATTACTGTGCAAAATTCATAAATTGATGTGACAAAATTGCCGCGGTTCCGCCGCTCTTTAGCTGAATCATGGGTCCCGTTTTGTACAGTAATTCTTATAATCCCCTGCTGAGTTTTCTGCATATTTTTAATTTGGAAAAAACCCAGTTTTTAAAAAATGTACAGAGAGCCGTTTTCGGGTTAGGGTTTTGGTTCGATCGGACTTCAAACTCCGTCTACGCATCGCCTAAGGCTCTAGCTAGGCTCTGATACCACTGTAGGGTTCCTAGACACGCTAAGGAGGTCTCACAAGGCATCAACCATGCCAATTTCAAATTTTACGGGTGCCGAGAAACCCTAATACGGATCGTTAACTAGAATTTTAGGCGAAAACTAAACTAGTTAACAACTTAACTACGAGTATACGAAAATACAACCTTTGTAGATCCGGTCCTCCACCTCCATAGCTCCGCAATGAAGTCTCCTCGTTGTCCAAATGGAAACTCGGGCTCTAGCGTCGGCTTCATCAGAGAAATGGGCGGGCAAGGTCGTCGGCTTCGTGCCGAAGATGATCTACGTCGAGGCATCGCTAGATCAAGCTCCCACTTCACCAAGTCATGAAACTTGTGAAGAAAACACCCTATACTACTTGGCAAGAGGTAGAGGATGAAGATATAGGAGGTGGGTTCACTTTAGAATTGGATTTCTCACTCATTTTCTCAAGTTGCCATTGATGGAGGCAAGCTTCTTCTTGTGAAGAAGAAGAAGAAGAAGATGAATATCTTATGATAAGTTATTTTCAAAATAGAAAATAAATGAATACTTATCATAATCCAACCATGGTCAAATGTAGAGAATAAACTAGGGTTTAGTAGAATGGTTAGGGTTAAGCATGAGACAAATATGGTCACTTAGTCAAAGCTTCATGAAGCTTCAACTAGCATCCAAAGAAAGCCACCATTCATTTATTTTGCAAAATAAATAAACAAAATAAATAAATGATAAAGAAAAAGAAAACCCTAACCATTACACAACCATGGTTTAAACTTTACACAAACTCAAGTTAGCTTGTATCATCAAACATGACACAAACTTGTGTACAAAAGTATATCACATATACATTGTGCATTTCAAGTGAGAAAATCCCTTTAAAATGAACCAATACTAGTTAATGCAAAGTAATATATCAAATATATAATTATGCATTAAATCATTAAATCAACTCTTGATTCAATGATCCGGTCATGTCGCACACAACCGACTAGTATACAATGTATCGATTTATCGAATCAATCCTTGATTCGATAACTAGGTTATATCGCATACAACCACATCGATACATTTATCGCGAGAATGAAATACGGTATCACATACACGCATTATTCTCGGTCCCGCACATATCTCATATGCGCTCCTATTTCGTTTCGCTTGAGCCAGGAAAGCTCTGTGTAGGACTCTAAAGACTCGTCAATACGCCGGTAGCAGATGATGATCATATCAAACACCCACAAGCCGCAAGCGGTCTGCTAAACGTAACGGCCACCCGGGTATTGAGCGATCAGAAGATCGACGAGCAAGCCCGCTCACACTCCTGTGAATCCAACCAGTAACACTTACCGTACAGTCCGGTCTCGTCGTCTGATATGTCGCATATCTCGCCTAGGGGTGGTAAACGTCAGACCCCAATAGCTCGATAAGTCGTGTCGATATGAGGCCTATAACAATTCGAGATACTACTGGTAACACTTACCAGTAAATCTCAGCAACCCTGGCCAGGGATTTCCGGTTATAGCCAATCGAACACAGCGCAACATCAACCCCCTATACCGGGAGAGACGAATCCCCTCCTATCGCTCATTGCCTCCATGTGATTCGGGACTGTACCCAAAAACCACCGTTTTGCACGCCCTCTTGGACGTGCTAAGGTGGAAATCAAAGCACAGTGGGAACCACACAAGACTCTATGACGATTTCGGGTCAACAGACTACTCTGTACCAGTGTCACCAGAGAACTGCCATCTGACGTAAGGTATAATACCATCTGGGAGTTCTCGGCGAGTCCGTCCAGTATACCCAGTCTCCACTGAGCACCCGTATATCATCTCTGATGTCAAACACCAATGGATATGGGATCATCCATCGCCCATCTGTATGGGTCGAGAAGGTATACGCTAGTCTACTCTGGTATATCGATGCCCCTCTCGATACACCCACGACTAGGGACTTTGAAGGATGTACTTATAGACTATCTGTCCCCACTAGTATGATCTGCATCATAGTCCAGGTAGTCAAGTACACATCCTAAGGGCTTTACCAACATGTAACAGAGAGACAATCGGTATACACGTTAAGGTAAAGAGCAACCAGATAGCATACTATCATGTCGAGCAAGAAAGTCCTCCCTATATATGTCCCAGCATCCACTACAATATACATCCTATGTACAGTAATGGCCTCTAGGGCATACATATAACTAACAAATAGTTACACGTAGAATTGACGTATTTATTACCATATATATAATAACATTTATGTCTAAATGGTTTGGTTTTAGAAACTAACTTTGAATACTTATTGTAACATATACCTTCTTTCTTACAATATTTAATTGATTGTCCTAATATTACATCTAAATTATCTTTAGTTTTAATGAATTTTAGGATCATTTCATCTTTTAAATTTACTTTTCCTTTTAAGTTAAAGATTTCAAAGTTTAATGTATTATTAGTTTCAGTTAACTTATCATTTGCTAGAGTTATGGATTTTAGTTTTCATTTAAATTCTTATTTCTAATTTATTTTATTTTGTGTAGATATATCTAAATTATTTTTAGTAGATAGGTTTGATTTTAATATTTTATACTTAGTATTAATATTATCATACTTATCCTTAAGAAAATAACAGAAATCTATTAAATCGTCTTAACCAAGGGAATCTAAATTAAGGTCCTAATTAATTAGCTCATCTTCTTGTGCCATGAAGCACACGTTTGCGACTTCTTCGATTTCTGAGTCGCTGAAATCTGCATCGTCCTAAATAGCTTGAAACGAACGTTTTTCTAATTCCTTCTTACACTTTCACTTATCCTTATTGAGTGTAGAACACTCTGACTTGATATGGCCTTACTTATTGAATTCAAAACAATGAAGGATTTTATTAGAATTAAAAAATTTATTTAAATTATATGTACCTTTATTCGAATATAAATTTCTTGACTTTAGATATTTCCCGAAGTGTCTTGCAATATCGGTCATTTCTTCATCATCACTTTTCTCATCACTAGATGTTTCCTTAGGCTTCGACTTACTAGTAGATATTTTTAGCGCGATATTTTTCCTTTGAGTGTCCATCTCTTGCCTTTTTTTTAGATCACCTAGTTGCATTTCGTATGTCTTTAATTGTCCTATTAGGAAGTCAACTTTCAACGTTGTCATGTTATCTGCTTCTTCGATAGCAGTGATCTTGGGTTGCCATGAGATCGTTAGGGATCTCAGCAATTTGTAACACTTTTGTTTCTCATCGAATTTCTTTTCTAGGATGAAGAGTTCTGTAATGACATTATTGAATCTAGAATACACAGAGTCGATGGTTTCATCGTCTCTCATTTGAAATATCTCATACTCGTGCATGAAACGGTTGATCTTACTCTCTCTGACTTAACTAGTTCCTTCATGGACAGTCTGAAGAGTATTCCAAATTTCTTTTGCCGTTTGACACATAGAGATTCTATTGAATTCTTCTGAATTCAAAAAACAATGAAGTGCATTCATTGCCTTAACATTTAATATCATTGATCTCTTCTCAGTATCGGATAAGGGATTCGTGGTAGGGATAACAAAGGGGTTTTCTACGATTTCTAGGATTTCTAGATCTAGACACTGAAGGAAAACTCTAATCTTGGTTTTCCAGAATTGGTAATTAGTACCATTGAAAAGAATAGGACGGTTAGTGGATTATCCTTCCATTTGGTCTGCCATAGGATCAAAAACTCAAGAGATTAATCGTACAAACAGAGTAACCTGCTCTGATACCAATTGAAAGCAGCCTTATAGGGGTGAATAAGGCTATATTCAAACTCAGAGTATTTTTGCGAAAACAAAAAATATGCAGCGGAATAAAAGAATTTTAAGTATACTAAATTATCACAATCACATAATCAATCACAGAGGTACAAAAATGAAAAAATAAACATAGATGACACAGAGAATCTTTAACGAGATTCACCATCTCTGTGGCTAGTCCTTGCCTGAGACTACTACTCAGAATTCACTAACTCCTTCAAGGGTGGAGAAACCTAGATCTTTTTCCAAACTCAGATCCGAACCTTTACACTTGCAGGCAGTGAACGCCTAGACTTTTTACCCAAGCCGCAAGTCCAAAACCTTTTACACTTGCTGGCGGTGAATACCTAGACTTTTTACCAAAGGCTCAAGTCCGAAACCTTTTACAGTGTGAAGATCTTAGACCTTTCTTCACTAGGTCGTACAAGTAAGATTTCAATAAATTTTTACAGGACCAACTATACAATCTTAATGATCTCAATAGATAAATCAAGTTTCGAATCAAAAGAGATAATGGATTGTGTTTTGGAGATTGGGAAACGTTTAAAACGATTTGAAGAAGTTTTTCAAAAGGATTGAGAAAAGTTTGAAAACAAAAACTTCTTCGACTATTTAGAGATCTTTCGATTCTAATGACTAGAAAAATCTAAAACTCTGAAAGATCTCTTCTTTGAAAAAGAATCGTAAAAACTTAAGAACGATTCAAAAAAGTTTTTCAAAAGGATTAAAAAAAATTTAAAGCAAACAAAACTTCTTTGACAATAAGAAATCTTTCATTTATAATACTAGAAAAATCTAAATCTCTGAAAGATCTCTTCTCTAAAAAATAATACTAAAAGTTTAAGAATCGAGAGAGACAAAGTTTTCACAAAAAGATTAAAAAATGATAGAGATTTGAAAACGTGAAAGTAATAAGAAAAGAATTAGTGAAAACTCTTTTAGAAATAGGTCCTATTTATAGAAATTGAGTGAGGGGGGTTAGGACGGTTAGAATAATTGTTCCTAAAGTTTAAGACAGTTATTGGCAGTTTATAGCCGTTGTAAAACCAAAATCCCACCAAAAAACCAAAATTTGGAAGTTGATAACTGTTATAGACGTCTTAGGGACGTCTATGGTGTTATGGACGTCTATTTTGGCGTTATAGACGTCTATTTAGGCGTCCATCACATACTGAAACTGAAACCATCATAAGTTTTTTCTCGGTTATCCGATTTCAACGTTTTTGGGCTTGTTAGAAAGATCTTCTCGAGACCTACATTTTGGAACTCTAATCAAAAGTGTCGATATTTCTTTAAGTAAAGAAATATATAGTATAAACGATTAGGATCAGAAATGTGATTCTAACTATTGAGATCGACTCTAGACTCAAAGGAAATAAAAAGTCTTGAATACGTCCGTTGTATGACTTCTTCTATATTTCCTTTGAGCTTGCAATTTGTTCTTCAGATTCGCTCGATGTCACTGTTGTGATGCCAATTGAATTGTTGATTGTTCTCTTGCTTAACTAATTCTATTGTTTTTAGCACTTTAACATATCTGGCATGGTTAATAACATACTGTATCTTTGAAGTAGGGTTTTTGTAAAATAATCAAAACTAAAGAGAATGAGACTCGTAAGTCAACAGTTTATTACACTTAGTGGACCTCATTAGTATATAGCCCTTCTGAACCGAAATTCAACAGACTCTCATTATTGCAGGTATATGTGATCTTTCTGGGTTCCGTCAACCAGAGATTCTGGGACAAAACACACTGAGTGATGTGATTAGGAGCAACCTAGAAAGAAATCAAGTCCCCAGCGGAGTCGCCATTTTTTTTTACCCTCTTTAAGGCCTCTAAAAAATGAACGTTTAGAACAGGTAGAGTTTAAACAAAATAAGTATTTGATTTTTAAAAGTTGATCAGAAAGTTCTGAATTTGAGACTTCTCATAAGCGCAAGCACCTATAGTTAATTTCACCTTGATGTATAAATAATTATCTAGACAGTACATGTCACTTCACAAAGATCACACACACACACACATAAAAACTCACAAACAAAAAGTAATACAAGAAACAAAGAAATTTCATTGTATTTCTTTTATATTTGTCTACAATTTGAATATAAATTACATCAATATTTCAGAAAATACAAAATTATGAAGAAAAAAACCCTCTAATTTAAGAATTTAATTCTATACTTGAGGGTATTTTAATGTCAATTTGACATTATGGATGGGCACTGCCCTAGGTGGGGGCCACATCATTTCATATTTTAAATGAAATATGGACCATTCTATGTGGGGTCTATGTTTAGGAAGAAAAAGTAATGTTTCTTAAGTGGGAGGCCCATTTTGGAGGCTCCCAACATCGGGAGGGGCTCCCGACGTCGGTGTTGAATTTTCTGTACAATATAAAATGATATATTTTTATCATTTTTAATGATTTTTGTGCAAATATGAACATAGAAGTTATGTTCAAAAGATAGAATATGTATTTTAGATCATGTTCTATATAAAGAATATAATGTTTTATTTACACATGATTCCATCATGAAGATATGATTTTCATATCTCAAAAGAATGAATGGGTTTTACCCATTCACATATATTCTTATTTAAAGAAACATGGGGATTTTACTCCATGTTTCTATTTTAAGAAAAATAGGGATATTATCCTATTTCAAAAATATATAAAAGAAATAGGATGGTCTATTCAAAATATACAAAAGATGGGATGACCCATGTTCTAAACTCAGTCCAAATTGTGAAGAACATGTAAATTAATGTTCTAAACTCTTCATCTTTTTCTTTATTGAAGAAATGGAGAACCCATGGCCATGGCTATCAAGCCTCTCCATTGAAAATGAAACTTATGAAAGTTTCTATGGATTTTATATTGATCCTTGATTGGAGAGAGAAAGAGAGAGGGTATGAAAAAAGAAGAGCCCCGTCTTCTTCTTCTTCTTCTCAATCTCAAAACCCGAGAACACATCAAGTTTTATTTCTTAGAATTCTGTTTTATGAATACTTCTCCTTTTTCGTCTATTTAGAAATTTATATACTTCTTTATTGGAGGGAGTAGTTATTAAACTACTCCCCATGTTCCCAGAGTGAGCGGAGATGAATAACCCCCAACTCCTCCCTAAAAATAGACAACGCAGCCTATTTTAAGTGGGTCCCGACATCGCTCGCCAAAGTGGATTGGGACTTCCAAAATGAAGACCTCCTGATAAAGGGAGGAAGGATCCGAACATCGGGAGGGGGCCTCGACCATTGGGAGCCCCCAAAAACATTTCTTTTTGAATTGTTTGAGGAAATTCCCTTCATATGACATATGAGGTACCACTCATATAAAACAAGTTTTTAGCTTGTTAATGATGTTATACACATCAATTTTGGGTCTAAATTGATCAATATCTTGATCAATGACCTATTTCTTTAGTTTGAATACGTATGCAAGTATTTATTAAATGCTGTATAAATATTTAGTTCTTTAGGAGTTAATTTTTTAACTCCAACACTCTTTGAAAGAGGGAGAAAAGTTCAAAGAGCAAATGACCTCGTGGAAGATGAGAGGATGAATATTAAGATTATTAAAAGATTTATTGAAATTATAGAAATTGAAGATATTAATGAATTTGAAGAGGAAAAGAAGAAAAGTCGCGAATCAAAAGATTTTGTGAAGCATGAAAAGAAAATCTGAAAAGCTAAAGCATTCGTAGAAGAAGAAGCAAAGTTAAATTTAGATATGAAAGAAGTCCATGAAGTTAGAGATATCGTAGAAGATAAGAAATAAATCAAATGAGTCAAAGAGGAGGAGGAAAAGATTCAAGAGATCAAAGATTTAAAGAAAAAGGATGAGAAGATTGAAAAAATTTTAGAAAAGAAATAAATAAAGAAGACTTTGAAATTTGAAGAAAAGTTGTTCAAGTTGAAAAAATAGGTAAAAACATTTTGAACAAGGAGGAAGAAAAAGAAGATCAATCATTTCAGAATATTCTTATAATTCAAGAAAATAAGAAAGTACAAAAGAAAAATTGCATGCAAACAAGCAACATAAATAAACAAAAAGGAGTACGCAAAATATCTTGCGATCTGAAAGTGCTTCAATTCAGAAAAGAAAAGAAAAGAAACCGAGAATAATTCGAGATGGAATTTATTGCAAAAGAACAGGACAATGAACAAGGTCACGACATCGAAAAGGCAGAAATCAAAATTTCAGAGTTCAGAATAGAGTTCGTTGGAAAAGAAAACGAGGGGAAGACGTGGTAACGAATTTCTTAGCTTTTGCAAAAGAAAATATAAAAGGGAAAAGATTAAAAGAGAAAATGAGGAAAAAACGTTGTATGGAAAAGCTTAAAAAGAAAAGATTCTGAATGAAAAGATTAAAACGGTGAAAAGAAAGAGGTTGGTATTTTTGTTTAATTCGGTGAAAATTTGCAAGTTAGTTGGAGTTAAAAAGAAAAAGAGAGTGAAGATGCGGCGTCAAGGATTTATACAATTAATAAATCGGCTATTATTCGTGAACTGCCGATATTAAGGAATTCAGGCTATTCATGATCAAGAAGATCAAGGAGATTGATGAAACGAGATTATAGATGGCATAAAGTCTCCAAGTAAGTAAATAGTGTGAAGAAGTTGAAGTCATGGTGAAAAGACGTCCGAAGATCGCTCAACAAATCTTCAAGGAAGAATTGAATCAAAGGAGGCTGTTGGAAATTCAAATTCAAATTTTAGAATAAGTTAAATTTAAGTTTTAAATTTAAATAGTTGTGTTTAAATTAGATTAAGTTAGTGAGAGTTTTAAATTAGAGATACATTTAAAATAGTTTGAGAAGATTTAGTTTTATCATGTATTAGCTATTTAAATAGTCATCACTCAAAATTTGTAATTGAGAGGGAGTATTTAAGAGAGAGGTTATGTATTAAAGAGAAGAGTTTTTTAGATTAATAAAGTTTAGAGATTTCTCTTACATTATAATAGTTTGGATAAATTGTCAAAAAAAAAATCACTTTTTCGGCTGTCAAAAACCCATTGGCCTCGAAAAGGTAGTCAAAAACCCCTTAGAAAATTTTTCTGCAATATCCACATAATAGCATGTTATATCTAATCAATTCATACAAAATATTTAGATATCGCAAGAAACTATTTAAATATCACAGAGAACTGCTTAGACACCGCTGGCTACTGCTTACATATCACAAGAAACTAGATAATTAGATATAGTAAACAACTACTAAATATCACGGGTAAAGGGTTTCTTGACAACTAAAAGTGTTTTTTTTGGGAGGGGGGTGTTGACTAACCTTTTCAAGGCCGGGAGGATTTTGGCAACAGAAAAAAAATGCTTGGTTTTTTTGACAATTTACACACAAAATAATTGATTTATCTCTTCCTCCATCAGATAGTTTTAGGCATATATTATATTCCAACATCTTTTGTACTAGCAAATGTATTTTTTGAATAAATGGGCCAAGTTTCATCTTCACATATCAGACAGCCAAGCCCACCCAGTACATACAAATTATTCCCTTGAATTTAAACATATATAGCGTAATCTTAGCTTCCTTCATATAACATCCGTATACTAACTAAAAACGTCTGAAATACTCAAAAAAACTGTCTAATGTTATACCAATTCCGGTATAAGCTTGAACAAGAAGGCCAATTCCCGTTCCGAGATTCTGGGCCTTGTACACTCTGCAATCGCCGCCTCTTCCTCACTCCCAAGCAAGACATCATGTCGTCCGGCCATCATGACCGGGATAATAAAATCCGAGACGGCCATTGTGATTTCCTCCACCAAATCAACGATCACGCCGTTGATGCCCATCAAATGTTGCATGTACACTGCTTCGGGCACATTGCTGCAATCGACACCGCATATTTTTATAAAAAGACCGACTTTCTAAATTAAAACATAATTTGATTATCTAGATATATCTTCTTTGGTCATAAAATAGGAAAAAGAGAGATCCTGTAGGAAACGCTATTAGGCCCAATTTTCTCTAAAATACCATGACATTTCTTTCGGAATTCGGAGAATGGATTCCTTAGTTTTTACCTTCATACACCTCTTCGTTGTTTCGCATATTGCGGTAAAAGGCCGTGGTATTTTAGCAAAATTTAGCCTTAAATTAACGAATTGGGATTCACGCAATCAAATTACTTGCGAATTATTGAGCTTTCTAAATAACTTAATAAGATTGAGCAATAGAGTGTAGCTTACTTCAGTTGCCCATATGTTAAAAGGGCAAGATTGGATTCTTTAATTCTTGGCACCGCAGATGGGTTCTTGAAGACACCCTTCACTTCCGACACGATCCCTTGCAGGTCGCTCGCCAAGCAAAGTTTAATGGCCTCATCCAAAGAGTTCATTCTAACATCGGTAAAGATTTCGGTTCCTCCATTCGTAAGAAAGAACACCTGCCGGTTTCAAATATGTAATCTGCTAGAATTAGTTCTCGTAACTTTCTTCATCATCAATCAAAATCGATATATTAAAGATCTCTTATCTTACAGGGTAAATGCTTTGCAGTCTCCTCATTAGTTGTGCCGCGTCGGGTTGGAAACTCGAGAAGATGATAGATCTCTCATTCGCGTGTCCGAATACAACCTGAATTTATTTGAGTCTATAAGTATATTGACTATCATTATGACATACACTATATAATCCGGATAGTAAACAATACCCGCAGGATTGCATGCAAAGCTCGAGCGAGCTCTTCTTCCGAGTAGACAACATAGTCGTCGAATTTGAGCTCGATGTTGAAGCCTAAATAAGAATCGACCCTTTGGAATGCTTCTTGTAGGGTGCAGAGCGAGTCGTCAACGTCTACCATCCAATTCATCACTTTTCCATCCTTCGTCTTTCTAAGCAATGACTTCCCAGCCTAAAACTCGAATATATGAAATTTTGATCGCATGTTTTGAGAAGGATAACGGAAAGACGAAGTGGAGGATGTCAAGAGAATTACCTTCCCGATATCTCTTTGCGGTCCGTAGGATAAAAATTCTTCCAAGCACAAATCTGTGACCTGTCTCTCGAATATCATTCCCTATACAGAGAGCAAATCAAAGCCACAACAATAAATACTTTTGCTGAGGAATGCAACAAACGAGGATTTATTTATTTCTTTTCTTCCAATTTTCAGTTAACTCAAATCAAATTTAAGCTCGTTGAAATCAACAGAGTTCTCGAAAGAGTTAAAAGAAGGGGGGGAAACATACAAATTCTTGAGTAAGAATATGATTGTCGTGGAAGATTATTGGAATGCCGTCCTTCGTCACCTACAAAATCACATCATTGTGCTCTTATTCTAAGGTTCATCATTCACCCATTTTTTTTAACCGAAGAGAATGAAGAGGAAAACAAAATAAAAAAATGACAAAAAGTAGACAGATCAGCCATCCTCCCACATGAAGGATATTAAAATTATATGCACGATTAGATCAAATAAAAGAACTATATATGCACAATATTCACAAATCTCAATCTCAATAAACAAATCGAAGCTGTTGTTGGAATTATATTTATATTATGTCGGTTGAAATATAATATCTATATCATCTTCGCAAGCATCAGAACTGTGGAAGGTAAAGCATCAGAATTTTAAACCATGCAACCGGCCGAGTCCAATCGGTAGAAGGTGGGTCCCAAATTAATGGGCCCCAATCGAACCTCACTTATTGATTGATTGGAAAAAACTATTATGCAAGGGCTTGCATTGTGCAAGTGCAAGCTCTTGCATATCCTTTGGATGGGCTCCCCACACATGCAAGGGAAGGCCATCCAAAAGCTCGAGAGGGGCTTGGACAACGCAAGCCCTTCTACAGCAGTTTTTTTCCTGATTGATTGGCCCTATCTAAGTAAAATAATCAAACAATCATGCACAAACAACTCAAACACAGCTGCATGCATCTCCAATTGGAGTTTTCGATAAATATAAAATGAAGCTAGGTATGCTAAGATAAGAATTGCCCTGTTGGGCTGCCACGCAATTCCGAAAGAAACTAAGGACTACAGCGCAAAACAACACCTAACAGAGTTGCCGTAACAGCGTTAGTACCTGAACGTCGAACTCAATGAAATCAATGGGGAAGCGCCCGGCTTGATTAAACGACAGAACCGAATTCTCCTTAACGGCCGTCAATCTCCGGTCTGTCGACATCAATGCGTTCATCCCCTTCCCTCTATGGCCCACCACCACGAACCCACCAGGGGCCCTCAACGACACCAACCCTGCTTTTTCCACCCACACAAAAGCAAAAAAAAAAATCAATCAGGTCTACGTTTCGAGAAAAATACGGAAATCTTTCAACATTCTTTGCATAATAAACACCACTATACTAATCGAATTTTCCTAATTAAATAACAAGAGATTTTTGTCATTTTCCGATAATACTAGAGTATTAAAATTCGGAGTTTTGGTACATCGCAAAAATTAAATATATCAGATGGGATATAAAAATGATATGTAAACTTGTCATAATTTTGAAGTTTGGTTGATTTAACAGCACAAACTTTATAAAATATGTCTTGCTATATGATACTAAACGGTGTGTAATATAGTAGGTTGACAACAACATGGGCCACACATGGATGGATGCGCTTTTAATATAGTGACTCCATCAAAAAAACCACCAACATTATAATAAGTTGTCTCGTCTTATATTTTATACTCAATATGTCTTATAATTTTGCCGATATGGAACTATATACATTTCCACATTCTTAATACGGTGCAGTCTATTACAGAGGTGAAGTACTATCTGCTAGCGTCGTAGAGAGAGAGAGAGAGAGAGAGAGAGAGAGAGAGAGAGAGAGAGAGATTGGTACCTTTAAGGTGCAATGGATGAGTTTGGGTCTCCGGAATTTGATCGAGAGACGAGACGTCGGCTACAAGAACGGCCTTGAGAGCCATTGCTATGAATTTTCTTGATTTTTTTAAATAATTTGAGGGTGATAAATTGCTATGGGGTTTAAATAGGAAGGAGGATGGAGGATATTCCGTTATCGGTTCCGTCAACTGATTGACGGCGCCCGTTTAATTAGAAGAAGACAGGCGAGTTTCTCGACCGCATGACACGTACGTGAGGCGGTAGCAGTGGAATATCCTACGCGATTCCACATATGATTCTATTTTTTTCAAAATTAATTATGGGCACGTAGGTTTTTTTTGTTATGTAAATTGATTTAAGGCTTTTAAAAAAGACGGCATGGGTTGTGAATCATCAGGCACAAATCTCCACTCATAATGCATAGTGATTGCTCAATAGTGGCGATCTCCAAGATCAAGACACATGGCAGATGACGTGTCCTAGAACTCAGAAGAAAGGTCTCACATGGGCCGACCAGACCATCCTTATACCCGACCTGCAAGCACAGGCTGACTCTCCTCAGAGCCCCCTGAAAATTGGCCTCCTCGGCTTCTCAGCTCGTCCCGAGCTACCACGGGGCTAAGACTCCTTGACCCTCTCGCTCGCCCCCGAGCTTCCCAGCCGATGCCCTCTTCCTCGGTCTTTTGACCGACCAACGGTACCACTCGCAGGCGCAACCGCCGCTCCGCGAATCTCGCCGTGCGCGAGATCTCCGCCGACCACATCCCACGTTCCATGCCATTACGATCCCTATTAACGAGCCTGTCTCGCCATTAATGGGGCGATCCGCAATTAACGCGGGCGTGACGTCGGGAGCGTAACTGCTGGCGAGATTCTCGCGCCTGCTGCTGCTTGCTGCCGCCACTATATAAACCCCCATCACAGAGAGGTCAGGGAAGCCATTTTTTACTCCACTTAGCCGTTACTCTGCTCGAATCTCGTGCTAACTTGATCGTCGGAGAGTCCTCGGTGTTACCAAACCATCTCGGGACTTCCTTGCAGGTACTCGGCGCTAAACTCCTCAAATCATCAATCTTCTCAAAACCCATGGAGACTCACACGCAATAGGAGGTCGCCTCCAAAATCCACCGGGAGATCGACGGAAGACAACATCTGACGGAGACCCGGAAAGGATCCAATCACATAGCAATAAAATTTTGTGATTATGTCAACTATTAGGGCTGGCTATTAAGAAAGTAAAGTCCTCGTTGGAGGTTGTTGAATAGTTAAACAAGATGAGTTTTAACATAACTCAAAACTTGATAAAATAAGTTAACGAACTTGTATGGGCTTAGATAGTTTATGGTTTATTTAGTTTTTAGGAGTATAAATAAAATATTTACTTATTTTTAAATTTAGATCATATTTATTAACTCCTCAAATAAAATTAACTTGAGATTCGGATCATAAAATAAGTCAGTCACATATTGTTATAATAGAATATCGAAGAATCTAGACATTGGCAAGGGTTTAGGATTTAAACAAGCACTAGCGCGTTCGTCTTGTAATAACAAAAATATTTTTTACTGCTCAATTTAGCAAAAATAATATCGAACATCTATTTATAACTAATTTTATAAATTTTAATAGGCTCGATACAGCGTGAGGTTCGACTCAAGGTAATATCTATATCCATATAGCTTGGCTAGGTTCGGTGAAAGCTCGTTCGGACTCGTTCGACAAATAAATAAACTGGGCTTGAATACGTTTTAAAGCTTGTTTAAATAATTGAATCAAGCTGAACAATCTTAAGTTCGTCTCGTTCGGATAGTGTATAACGGCCCCATCAAAAGTTCGGCTCTTCCGCCTTCTCTTGGCCCTGTCCTTAATGCCCCAATGTAAATTTTGTAGAGTAATATTATCAAATCTATAATACATGATTGACTCTGTCCGGGTTGATCTTATGACCTAAAATACTGCAATGACTATAATCTAGGAGTGTGAAGCAGATGAAAATAACCCAAACCTTTCAGCGTAATTATGTTCCTTTTAACTCAGTAATCTGGGTGTACAAAATGTTTTATTGAATTTGTAACTATTTGACTAAGGTAAAATACATAACAACCATAATTGATGCAATAAGATCGGGATAGATGATGCAGATCATCGAAATAGGTGTTCTAATTAATGTTGACTATTTAACCCAAAGTTTTTTTTGGTCTTTTATCAAGTACATATAGCATTCCCTTTTATACATTTGGGGATAGGAGAGACATCATCTCCACTATTATATTTTGAACTAGAGAATGGTCATGTAGCATTTTGTTTCTTTTCCGCTCTCTCTCTCTCTCTCTCTCTCATGAAAGCCTATGAGAACCTAAAACGGAAAATTATATATTACCCCTCAATATTATCAATTTATACATTTTTTCTTTGATAATTCCATTCTCCCTTATCTCTTAAAGTGCATAAAACTCTAGTTAAAAGAACCCGGCCTGAGACAGGGCATGCTGCATTTTGTCCTTTTAAGTGACTTAAAACAACAACAACAACAATAATAATAAAGCCTTTCCTCAAGGCGGCGACAATTGCAGATCTCGAGTCGGCGGCAAGTGGAGAGCTAGTGTGTCGGGCTCCGGTGAGAAGGGGCTATCCTCTCAGGCGAGGGAGGACGTTGGGGGACGTCGAAGGGATTTCGAGGGTTTTCACATCTCGGCTAGGGCTTCTCGAGGGGTTTTGTGCGACGGTCTTTCGATGATGCAACGGTCCAGAGATGGTCGGCAATCAAGTGGCAGGGAAGGTGATCGGGAGAGCAGTTCGAGTAGGGAGGGTCATAATCCAGGTAACAGAACAAGGTCTCCACGTCATGGATGTCGCTCGCCGACGAGACGCGAGATTGTTGATGGTCGGTCGCTTCGATATGCACGTGGGGGACCTAGCGGTTTACGGTGAGCGTGGTGCTCAGGTGTGGAGGGAGGTGCCTTCTAGGGTTCGGTCCACGTCGAGGTCATAGCCGGCGGTAGAAGCGCATAGGGTTGGCAAGGTGAGGTCGATCTTCCTGGAAGGGTAGGTCCCCGACGAGGGGAGGAACGGCGTAGGGGAGGACCGACGGTGCTGAACTAAGGATTTCAGGAGGGGCATGGGGATGTTAGTAGTCGCAGCGAGGAGGCTCGTGGCGGTGGCCGTAATGAGTCTCGTGTGTGATGGGTTCCGTGATGGCGGTGGACGTGGGGTTGATATTGGTCGTGAGGACGGTGGCAGTCGTGGAGGCGAGGGGGTGGGTGTTAAGCAGGGAGATAATGTGGGGCGCCACGAGTCTCGTGGAGGGCTTGATGGGTCCCGTAGTGGAGGACATGAAGGGTTTCGTGGAGTTTATGTTCATGGGGATGGTGGCAGTCGTGGCGGCATGTAGGTGATCTGGGTCGTGGCGATGAGGTGCGTGGCAGTGAGCGTGATGGGAATCACATAGAGGGTCGCGAGGTGAGTCTCGTGGCGGTTTCCGTGGTGATGGGTTGGCTGTTGTCGGTGGTAGTCGTAGGGAAGAGGGTTGGAGTGTTGAGCATGGAGGTGACGTGGCTCGCCATGGGCGAGGGGACAGTGGTGATCGGGGAGGCCTCCTGCGAATTATCAAGATGACCAAAGCACTGGACGGAACGCCTCCTGCTCACGTGATTGTGTGAAAACTCGGAGGGTTGTCTGCTCCTTTTAGCACTCACAACTGGAAATTGGTACTGCACTCGTTTAGGTATATGACCCATTTTCCTGATGAGGTTGGAACTTTTCTGGTGGCCAAATGTCCCAAAGTTTATGACGATGCTGATCGTTTAACATCATTAGATGGACATAGTATGAGGGGTCGCATCCTTATTGACATCATTCTGAAGTTTGGCTGAGGGTGGAGCATCTTCCTTACCATGTGTGGTCGTGGAGTGTATTTGAAGGGTTGGTGAAGAGATTTTGGGTGCTTTTAGAGCTTGACGAGAGGACAGAGTCGCTCTGTCTCAATAATATTGCACGAATTCGTGTTGGTTGTGAGGGTAGCAGGTATATACCGAAAGAAGTTAAGGTGCGTATTGCGGAAAGGGTTCTAAAGGTTCTTTATCGGTAGAGGGAGGAGAGTCTATCACCAAGGTTGCAGTGGGGAACTTCAAGGATAACAGGGTTACTAGAGACGGTGATGATATTTTAAGAAAAATAGGATTCGATGAAGCTAACTTGAGATCGGATGCTCCTGTGCAGAATGATTTGGGTGGTAACAAAGAGGGGACTGTTTATCGCAGAAAACCGGACTAAGGCGTAAGAAACGCGTCTTGTCTGTATACGGGGACAGATACTATATAGAATATATTCATCCACCTCTTCGAAAATACCAAGTTGATTTATGACACCATATATCTGAGGTTTGGTTGGATGCGACGGTTGTAGCTGACTTTTTAGATTTCCCTTCACATATGAGAGGTTTTTTTTTATTGTGGGGACGCTTTTTCCTGCTAGCGCAAACCCCTGCAGTTAATTACGTTATCTCCAATTGATAACAACTTTCTCTTCTCCATAATTATCATTTCGTGTCGTGTTATACTTTTATTTTGGGGTTCCCAATCGATTGTATATGGAGACAAATTTATGTCATCGCTCGTAAGGTTCGGATTAATCCAAATTCATACATATTAGAGTTGGGGGTTAATGTCCACGTTGGTGTTTTTGTTTATCAACGGGGGTTGAACTAAGAATGCATCTCTCATATAAATAAGTTCCATCAGCTCAGGATATATGCATAAGGATTTTCAGTCGTATATGGGACAAAGATCAACTTAGCTAACAGTGAACATATAAGCTCAATTGATCATCTGATCATATATGAATAACCCATAGATAACATACGGTAGTCCATATGGAGACAGTCCACAGGACAGAATGCTAGTTTAGGGACGTAGCGGTTCATCTTCCAGTTTGCATGCACGTGTATATATTACATAGTAAAATGAATGGTAGTAACATGGGAATGCGTTCAATATTGGGGTACGATCCAATTTGAAAGTATTTATATTTCCTATAAAAATATACATATACTGTAATTCCCGGTCTTTATCAACGCCAATAGCTGTATTCAAATAAAATGTTTTACCCATTTTAAATTTTGTATTATATTCTAAAATTTTTGTTCCTACAAATCTATTCCAAAAGCCCAAGCCCAATCACACCCACAATAGCCAACTACCCATATTTCCTTCTCTTCTCAACAGTTACTCATTCCTTTTGGAAATCCCTCCAAATCTCAACATAAATTTTCCCATAATATTCTCATTAACACCAAATTAAACCCTCCATAAATTCCCAATTAAACTTCCATAATATTCTCTTTAAACCTCCCAATTACTCCCCATTATTTTTCCTTTAAAATTTGAATTCTATTATTAATTTTCCCGCTGTTCACACTCTCTGCCTCCTCTTAAATTTTCCTTTATTATTAAGTTTTAAAACCCTCACGTTCCCTTTCTCTCTATCTCTACCACTCTCACTCTTACCATGTTCTGACACTCTCTCCTCTCCCTTCTCCCTCCACTCCCCTACGAGAACCCCGCGCTCGCCACCCCCTCCAAGCTCCGTCCACGAAACTCGCCGCCGAGCCAGCCAGCCACCGACACCTTCGCCTTCACCACCGCGCAACTCCTCCATCGACCTCATCTCACCACCGAGATCGACCTCGTCTCACCTCCTCTCCTCTCCTTCCTCGCATCACCCGAGCCCTTGCAACCTTGCCACAGGAACTCCGACCCTGTCGTCGCCCTCACACTCTCGCCACTACCTCACTCCTCTCCTTCCCAGCTCTACGCAACCATCGCACCACAGCCCCGACCTCACCTCTGCCCTCACAGTCGTTCACCTTGCCGGAGCTTCGACCCCGTCGCCTCCGCGCCTCTCTCCACCACCTCATTGAGCATTTCTCCTTCTCCTTTCTTCACGAACCTAACTCGAGCCCACTGCCTCCTCACCAAAAACCATTTCTTAAGCCCACCGAGCTCCGGCCGACCTCATCACGCCGGCCACCTCCTCTGCAACCGCGACCACCCGGTCCCCACGCCGAAGACCACCTCACCCACCACCGACCGCCTCTCCCAGCAACCCGTAGCCATCGACTTCCTCATCCCGCTACACCTCCGCAACTCTTACGACCTCAACACCGAGCACCTCGCCCCGACCCCAGCTCCTCCTTCAACCTGCAACACCAACGTCTACGCCGAGCTTCCCTTGCTCCAGAGCCTCATCCCCCAATGTCGATCCGCTGCAACTCCGACCATGTCCCAGCGCCGCCGACGAACTCTGGGCTACCAAGCCCCGTCGCCATCCCTGCCATCATCGCCTTCGTGATCGTCGTTCATCGCAGGCAAGTGAACTCCGCTTGCTTTTACATGCTATATAGATATATTGGTTAAGTAGTTCTATTATGATTATAGGCTTGAAATCGAATACCGTAATCGAACCATTTGCTACCAAGAGCACACGTCATTGCTTTTGGTGATTTAATCCATCTAGTGGCTTCTACCCTGTATTTGGAAACGCTCAATATTCTTATAGTTCAAATCTTCCGCGCGCCATATAAGAAACCGATTTTTCAATAATGACCGTTGGCTTAAGCTAGTTTTGAACATATTCTAGACGAAAACCCATTTTAAAATAGAGGAGTAGGGGTTAATGAACCCAGG
Source organism: Agapanthus africanus (assembly GCA_030015575.1). NCBI lineage: Eukaryota > Viridiplantae > Streptophyta > Magnoliopsida > Asparagales > Amaryllidaceae > Agapanthus > Agapanthus africanus. The sequence goes on along the minus strand of CM057346.1, from coordinate 98,678,741 downwards.
TATGGTTAATGAATATCCTATAAGATTTTTGTTGCAAAACAATGCCGTTTGCATACGTAAAATGGTATCCCGATTTCCGTCGTAAAATATGAAATTTTTATACATGCTAACCCGTAAAATTTATAATAAATTATATATAGATCAGATTGTGGCGTTTCAGGACTCATATCGAGGCTAATGTAATAACCTACAGTAATATATTTTGTTCACCAAATCTTAATGAGTCATGATAAATAAAATCGGGGAGAATTGCGGCTCTGGACTGCAGTCCAGAGTAGCACAGTTTGTCGGTACTCGATTTGAAATGCTTTAACATTTCTGTGTGAAAATGGTATTATACAGAACCCTATACCTTAGCGAAGATAAATCTGTTAGATAACTATTGGAAGTGATTTCATTTATTTTTACCATCGTTTACTATTTTAATCACATTTTAAACCATCAGTACATACGGAAGTCCCAAGCAGGGATAGAACGTATACCCCGATATTATATAATGCATAACTCCCAGTACACTATGGATATTATTGATCCGTCTAGTGCGTTGGAAACCTAACTGATAAACCTAAATATTATCCAACTGTAGTATCACCTAATTTTGATCCCAACAGGGTGAAAACTGTGTTACGAAATGGACTTTCAGTTCAGGAACTGAATTCCAGCAAAGAACACTTAAAATGAAACGAATGTAATTTGCGAACCCGAAACCTGATTGACTTGAAACCAATTTCGTTGAACTTCCGACTGAGTTTAATTATTACCGCTTTTGTATCATTTTACTTAACTCTGAACGTATGATTTAATGCGATTTTTATAAGTTCATGAGACGTATAATGACTTGTATTGCATATAAATTGTTTAGCGGCATGATTCACAGTTTTACCCGACTGTAATACCTCTAGAGATAGTGCGCGTCATTATTAAGTTTCAGTGTACAATGTATTGTCGAGCGTGAATGGTATCGGTTTAGGAGTGTCAAGGACGCCAGTAAAAAGTGAATGATTCGTGATAGTGACAATACAGTGAATAGTGAATATAGCAGTGTTATTGATGCGTACGTGTACATAACTAGCCATACTCATAGATAGTGAAACCTGGGGGAAAAGGGGGAAATCAAAGTGGAAAGGAAATTGTATTTAGCGAGGTCAGTGATTTAGAGGATGATCATTCGAACAACGACTCTTATATATTAGGTTTGGACCTAGCGGTCCGGCTGATAGGGTTATGTCCCCGGCGACAGTGGGCCGTAGTCTCGGGTACGTACGAGACCCTCGTTAAACATGATCATTCCTTTCCGCAAATCGATTTCAAAGTGACTTAGAGACCGATAGGGACACAGATCATACATTGTATTGTTTATTGACATATCGATTGCCTGCATTTATTATCTCCACCATTATTACTTTAAAATTTTCTTAGCCTATTAATACTATTATAATATTTCTATTGCGTCGTCCTGACGACCTGAGTATGCATGCTCAGTTATAGAAGTGGATCCGTCTGATCTCGAGAAGACCGTGAAGATTCAGACCAGTGAACCAGTTGTATCATTCCCTTGATATCCCTGGTTAGTTGCCCTCTTGTTTACTTTCATTGCATTCAGTTTTCTTTATATTAGATAGTTTCAATGACTGCGTTTTCTTTATCCGTGATGGGTTTTACTGATTACCATATAATGCTAGAAGCCGAAATGTGACCACGACAGGATTTTTCCTAGATCGTAGAAGCATGGCTGGCCTTGTCACCCTCGTATTCTGTATTTTGGGAAGCGGGGAGTGACATGGTTTTGTTGGTATTAGAGCCAGGTTTAGAATAAGATTGCAGTTCAATTTAGGGATCCCTTGAATTATATTTCGTTTCCTTACTTTCACTTCCATATACTACTTATGCATCACCATTCAAGTTCATATTTTGAATCTTATCTACCTTATCTTTTCCTCGTGTCCTGCATCATGAGTTGTTATTTTCTTTCGTGTTCCATTATCTGATCATGACGCTTACTTTTCAGGCCATGGCCAACCCTAGGGCAGCACCTCTTATCAATGAGGATACTCGGTCCTGCATTTCTTTCGACTGTATATTAGTGAGTTCAGACGACAAAGTCGATGGATCATAGGTTATTTTTGACGACAGCAAATCCGAGGACGAGGGAGTCGATGTCGCAGTTCCAGAGATCAATATGATTAGTAATTCTGACGATGAGGAGGAGGATCCCGAAGAAGACCTAATAGAAGGGGATCCACAGGAAAATGCAGTGGAAAGGGATCCAGAAGAAGACCCGGAAGAGGAGGATCCCGTAGAAGACCCGATAGAAGAGAATCCACAGGAAAATGCGGTAGAGGAGGATCCAGATGAGGATCCTGAAGAGGAGAATTCTGAGGAAGACCCTATGGAAGAGGATCCAGAAAGGGACTCGAAAGAGGCAGAGCATATGGTGGAGGATTCCGATGAGGAAGCTCCCGCCGAAGAGGAAGAGCAAGGAGAAGAAAACCCGATAGGGGAGGAATCTGAAGACGAACCTCCAGCCGAGAAGGAATCGGAGGATGAAATCTCGAGTGAAGAGGAACTCGAGGCTGAAGAACCTCAAGCGGATATCCAGGCAAGGCACTATGGGAACGGACGCCCCTATCTTAGAGCGAGAGCTTATCGCTACTTGTTGAACTTCAACAATCACGACTGACGCGACTTATTTTCTTTTCTTAGGTCCAAATAAAAACGATGTATAGTTTAGGGCCACGTTTATCTCTCAGTTGTACTCTGTCAAGATTTTCTGAATAATAAAGTTCTGGTTCAATCGACTTTTTCCTAGAATATTGTACCTTTAAAGCCCGCTTGATTCATTAATTGATCCTTCTTACAACATTTCTTTCCCTTATCACAAGTAATTACTTTATCTCATCCTTGAACCTTGTAATCACCTGACCCCCAATTTAGCTGACTTGGAAGGAAGTGCCTTACGTATGGACAGAGGAACGTACTCAGGCTTTTGAGATACTAAAACAAAATTTAACCGCGGCCCCTATTCTTACAGTGCCAGATAATTCAGGTGGTTTGGTGATACACAGCGATGCCTCAGGAAAAGGTTTAGGCTGCGTCCTGATGCAGCACGGTCGGATAGTTGCTTATGCCTCACGGCAGCTGAATAATTACGAGAGGGACTACCCAACACACGACTTGGAGTTAGCCGCAGTGGTTTTCGCATTGAAGATCTGGAGATATTACTTATTAGGCAAAAAGGTGGAAGTGTACACGGATCACAAGAGTCTGAAATACGTGTCACTCAGAGAAAACTGAATATGAGACAACGCCGACGGTTAGAACTAATGGCAGACTACGACTTGGACTTACAGTACCATCCGGGGAAAGCAAATGTCGTACCCGACGCTCTTAGTCGTAAGCCAACGGTCATGATGTTGACCAGTCAGAGGGGTATCATTGAGGATTTTCAGAAGCTCGAACTAGATGTTGTTATACCGAATGCAATTAGGCAGTTTTGGCAGTTACAGGTGCAGTCTTCACTTGTAGATCGCATTAAGGCTGCACAAGCTGACGATCCTCGATTGCAGAAGTTCAGAGAGCAGGTGGAAGCCGGACTGAGGACATACTTACTCATACATCGAGATGGTTCTTTGAGATTCGGTAGCAGACTCTACGTTCCCAAGGGGGATGTTCGAGAAGAAGTACTAGCCGAGGCTCATAGTTCAGCTCATTCTGAGCATCCGGGAGGCACGAAAATGTATCGAGATCTGAGACAACACTATTGGTGGAACGGGATGAAGCGGAAGACTGCACGGTTTGTATCCAAGTGCTTAGTATGCCAGCAAGTAAAGGCAAAACACCAGAGAACATCACTATGGACTGTTGCAACCACTTCCGATACTCGAGTGGAAGTAGGAGCACATCACTATGGATTTTGTGACTGCTTTACCATGGAGTCCATGAGGCAACAACGCCGTTTGGATTATTGACGACCGTCTTACGAAAGCAGCACACTTTATACCCTTCCGGGTGAGACAGTCGACAGAGTCGCTTGCGAAGAAATACATGTAAGAGGTAGTGTGACTTCACAGAGTTCCAGTAAGTATAGTATCAGATCGGGACACTAGATTCATTTCGTACTTTTGGAAAAGCTTACAGGAGAGTCTAGGTACACGTCTCAAGTTAAACACGGCTTACCATCCACAGACGGACGGACAGTCCGAGAGTACTATTCAGACACTCGAGGATATGTTAAGGGCTTGCATGCTAGACTTCCAGGGTTCTTGGAAGGATCACCTTCATCTGATGGAGTTTTCTTATAACAACAGTTTCCAAGCTAGCATCCAGATGGCTCCATCCGAAGCACTTTATAGGCGGAAATGTTGATTCCCTATTTGTTGGGATGACGTGGGTGAGCGAAGATTACTGAGTCCCGAACTTATTGTTCAGACGGTAGAAAAGGTCCAGATGATCAGACAACGCATTAAGACGGCTCAGGACCGACAGAAGAGTTGGGCGGATGCCACAGGAGAGCACTAGAATTTGAGGACGGAGATCATGTGTTTCTGAAGATCTCACCTACCCGCGGTGTTATCAGGTTTGGAAGTCGCGGGAAACTCAGTCCCCGATTCATCGGGCCATTCGAGGTATTGGAACCAGTCGGAGAAGTGACTTACCGTCTTGCCTTAACCCCATCGTTGGCGGGCGTGCACAACACATTTCATGTGTCACAGTTGCGGCACTACGTTCAAGACAACAGTCATGTTCTCGATCATTCAGAATTGACTTTGGGTACCGATTTAACTTATGTGGAGCAGCCTTCTACTATACTCGACCGTAGAGAGAAGGTGCTGAAGAATAAAGTCTTTCCGTTAGTCCGAGTATCTTGGGGCGGTCGTTTTCTTGGAGAATCTACCTGGGAACGTGAGGAGGATATCCGTTCGCGGTTCCCACATCTCTTCGAGTAGCCATTGTATCGCCGCTTTCTTTTTCATTCTTTCAATTTCGTGGACGGAATTTTTGTAAGGATGGTATGATGTAATACCCGGTCTTTATCTACGCCAATACATGTATTCAAATAAAATGTTTTACCCATTTTAAATTTTGTATTATATTCTAAAATTTTTGTTCCTACAAATCTATCCCAAAAGCCCAAGCCCAATCACACCCACAATAGCCAACCCCCCTATTTCTTTCTCTTCTCAACAGTTGCTCATTCCTTTTGAATATTCCTCCAAATCTCAACATAAATTTTCCCATAATATTCTCATTAACACCAAATTAAACCCTCCAGAAATTCCCAATTAAACTTCCATAATATTCCCTTTAAACCCCTCAATTACTCCCCATTATTTTTCCTTTAAAATTTCAATTCTATTATTAATTTTTCCCCCGTTCACACTCTCTGCCTCCTCTTAAATTTTCCTTTATTATTAAGTTTTAAAACCCTCACGTTCTCTTTCTCTCTCTCTCTCACTCTCACCACGTTCTCACTCTCTCTCCTCTCGAGTCACACTCTCTCTCCTTTCCCTTCTCCCTCCTCTCCCTCATAAGAACCCCGCGCTCGCCTCCCCCTCCAAGCTCCGTCCACGAAACTCTCTGCCGAGCCAGCCAGCCACCAACACCCTGGCCTCTGCCTTCACCACCGCGTAACTCTTCCATCGACCTCATCTCACCACCGAGCTCGACCCCGTCTCACCTCCTCTCCCCTCCTTCCTCCCATCACCCCAGCCCCTGCAACCCCGCCACAGGAGCTCCGACCCCGTCGTCGCCCTCACACCCTTTCCATTACCTCACTCCTCTTCTTCCCCTTTCTACGCAACCATCGCACCACAACCCCGGCCTCACCTCTGCCATCACCGTCGATCACCTTGTCGGACCTTCGACCCCGTCGCCTGCGCGCCTCTCCCCACCACCTCATCGAGCATTTCTCCTTCTCCTTTCTTCACGAACCCAACTCGAGCTCACTGCCTCCTCACCAAAACCCATTTCTTAAGCCCACCGAGCTTCGGCCGACCCCATCACGCCGGCCGCCTCCTCTGCAACCGCGACTACCCAGTCCCCACGCTGAAGACCACCTCAGCCACCACCGGTCGCCTCGCCCAGCAACCCGCAGCCATCGACTTCCTCCTCCTGCTACACCTCCACAACTCTTACGACCTTGTTTACCGCCGAAAACCGGAAAAGACAAACGTCTTTCCTGAATTTGGGGGCAGATGCTATTTGGTTTTACATGTCTACCTCTCCGAAGATGCTAAGTTGATTTATGGCGCCGTGTATCGAAGGTTTAGACAGATGCGGCCGTTGTAGCAGACTTCGTCAGATTCCCCCTCATTGTGAGGGGTTTTTGATTGTGGGGACGCTCTTCCCTGCAGGCGCAAGCCCCTGCAGTTAATTACGTTACCGCGTAGCGATAACCACTTTCTCCTGCTCCAGAAGGTCACTTCGTGTTGTGTGTGTTTGTTTTATTTTTGGTTGCCCGTGGATTGTATACGGAGACTAATTTATGTTGTCTCCCGTAGGGCATGGATTAGTCCAAATCCGTATTCTCTTATATTTGGGTTTGGTTTGATTTAAGGATTGTTAACCTTATTTGAGATTAAGATTAACTTAAATATTTGTTAAGGATACGTTAATCCGATATTGGACTAAGATCTACTTAACGGGGGTTTAGGATCATTTTTGATCCAACGAAAGAGTATTTGGACTCTATCGTTTTAGTTTAAGGACGTTACGGTCTACAGCTAGTTTAAGGACATTACGGTCCACAGCTAGTTTAAAGACATTACGGTCCATATTGGGATGTGCCCGTCCATTTGAGAGTACACTAAAGAGTTGTTGGTTATCGGTACCCACCGCCTCTCTGAAGACGCTGAAGAATTACAACGACATTTATCAGAGGTGTGAGGATATGTACCCTTGAACCAATGTCCGTTGGAAGATCAATAGTCGTGTTTGAGACTAAGACCAATTTGGAAAAATTGTGAGCATATGGGCTTGGTTGATCTGAATTAGCGACTTTTGGTCAACTTGGACTCAGCCCACTCGGTCTTTGAATAAAGTGTTAAACACTTGTTTGGGCTCAGTCCCTTTTCTGTGTAAACAGTGCTGAGCATTGATATGGGCTCTGACGCCCACCCTTTACTTTATCCTCTCTCTTTTTTTTTATGGAGTGTTAAACACTCTTTATGGCGTCCACGTGAGGCGCTTGGCGCTGAGCGCCAACCAATGAGTGCTAGGCACTTCTTAATGAGTGGTGCCCACGTGAGGGACACGTGAGGCGCTTGGCGCTGAACGCCAACCATTGAGTGCTAAGCACTCTTTATTGAGCAGCGCCCACGTGAGGGACACGTGAGGCGCTTGGCGCTGAGCGCCAACCATTGAGTGCTAAGCACTCTTTATTTGAGCAACGCCCACGTAAGGGGCACGTGAGGCGCTTGGCGCTGAGTGCCAACCATTGAGTGCTAAGAACTCTTTATTTGAGCAGCGCCCACATGAGGGGCACGTGAGGCGCTTGGCGCTTTTTCTTTCTTTGTGCATTTTTCTAAAAATGTTCAATTCTCTGTTCTCCCATGGATCTTCGATCCCCAAGAACAAATTCGTCCCCACGAGAATTAAATTCTCATTTGTGGGAGACTTGTTTCATGGGTCTCGGATCCAGAGGAAAGAACTATGTTCTTTATGAAGGTTAAACCCTCGGATATGCAGATGAGATAATATGCTCTCTGATACTTTTATTTACCTTGAAGAAAATTCTTCTTCTTTCTTCTCTCTTAAAACTTTTTTTTGCTTACTCTTCTTTCTGAACTTGAATTTTATGGGGGGTGGGGGTCCTCTGTATAAGACTTGAAGTCTTGGGGCCTTTATATAGTGGAGGCAAGTTTGTTGATTTAGTTAAAGAAATATCTCATTAAGAGATCCTTAATTGATTTAGGGATTTTATCCACCATTGGATGTTTGATCCAAGAACTTCTATTTTACAGAAGATATTTTTCTTGTTTTTAATAAGATTGGGAAAATATTTTCCATACAGAGCTTATTCTGTAGCTTCGTGATTTTTAATCACCATTGGATCTTTAATCCAACGGTGCTCTGTTTTACGGAGCGTAATCTTTCTTGTTTAGAAAGATTGGGGAAAATATTTTTCCCTACAGAGCTTATTCTGTAGCTTGGTGATTTTTTAATCACTATTGGATCTTTAATCCATCGGTGCTCTGTTTTACAGAGCGTAATCTTTCTTTTTAGAAAGATTGGGGAAATATTTTCCCATACAGAGCTTATTCTATCGCTTGGTGATTTTTAATCACCCTTGGATTTTTAATCCAACGGTGCTCTGTTTTACAGAGAGTAATCTTTCTTCCTCAGAAAGATTTGAGAAATATTTTCTCAACAGAATTTAATTCTGTATTTTGATGATTTATTATCTCCGTTGGATCTTTGATCCAAAGGCAGAGAACTTTAAGTTCTGGCGCCTCTGAGTTTTTTAACTCTCGGCGCTGGCGCTCTCGTGCAAGGCACATGAGGCGCTGCCTCAGAGTTTTTAACTCTTGGCGCTGGCGCCCTCGTGCAAGGCACGTGAGGCGCTGCCTCTTTTCAAATTTTGAACAGAGCATTGCTCTTTTATTATTGGGGGGAAACAGACCTCAACGCCGAGCACCTAGCCTCGACCCCAGCTCCTCATTCAACCTGCAACACCAACGTCTACCCCGAGCTTCCCTTGCTCCAGAGCCTCATCCCACACTGCCGATCCGCTGCAACTCCGACCACGACCCAGCGCCGCAGACGAACTTTGGGCTACCAAGCCCCGTCTCCATTGCCGGTCCCATCACTGCCATCATCTCCTTCGTGATCGTCGGTCGTCGCAGGCAAGTGAATTCTGCTTGCTTTTACATGCTATATAGATATATTGGTTAAGTAGTTCTATTATGATTATAAGCTTGAAATCGAATACCGTAATCGAACCATTTGCTACTACGAGCACACGTCGTTGCTTTTGGTGATTTAATCCATCTAGTGGCTTTTATCCCGTATTTGGAAACGCTCAATATTCTTATAGTTCAAATCTCCCGCGCGCCATATAAGAAACTGATTTTTCAATAATGACCGTTGACTTAAGCTAGTTTTGAATATATTCTAGACGAAAACTCATTTTTAAAATAGAGGAGTAGGGGTTAATGAACCCAGGTATGGTTAATGAATATCCTATAAGATTTTGGTTGCAAAACAATGTCGTTTTCTCACGTAAAATGGTATCCCGATTTCCGTCGTAAAATCTAAAATTTTCATACATGCTAACCCGTAAAATTTATAATAAATTATGTATAGATCGGATTGTGGCGTTTCAGGACTCATATCGAAGCTGACGTAATAACCTACAGTAATATATTTTTTTCACCAAATCTTATTGAGTCATGATAAATAAAAATCGGGGAGAATTGCGGCTTTGGACTGCGGTCCAGAGCAGCACTGCTTGTCGGTACTCGATTTGAAATGCTTTCATGTTTCTGTGTGAAAATGGTGTTATGAGTAACCCTATACCGTAGAGAAGATAAATCTGTTATAACTATTGGAAGTGATTTCATTTGTTTTTACCATCGTTTACTATTTTAATCACATTTTAAACCATCAGTACATACGGCAGTCCCAAGCAGGGACAGAACGTATACCCCAATATTATATAATGCATAACTCCCAGTACACTATGGATATTATTGATATGTCTAGTGTGTTGGAAACCTAACTAATAAATCTAAATATTATCCAACTGTAGCATCGCCTAATTTTGATCCCAACAGGGTGAAAACTGTGTTACGAAATGGACTTTCAGTTCAGGAACTGAATTTCCAGCAAAGAACACTTAACATGAAACGACTGTAATTTGCGAACCCGAAACCCAATTTACTTGAAACCAATTTCGTTGAACTTCCAACTGAGTTTACTTATTACCTCTATTGTATCATTTTACTTAATTCTGAACGTATGATTTAATACGATTTTTATAAGTTCATGAGACGCATACTGACTTGTATTGCATATAAATTGTTTAGCGGCATGATTCACGGTTTTACCCGACTGTAATACCTCTAGTGATAGTGCGCATCATTATTAAGTTTCAGTGTACAATACATTGTCGAGCGTGATGGTATCGGTTTAGGAGTGTCAAGTATGCCAGTAAAAGTGTGTGATTCGTGATAGTGACAATACAGTGAATAGTGAATATAGCAGTGTTATTGATGCGTACGTGTACACAACTAGACATACTCATAGATAGTGAAACCTAGGGAAAAAGGGGGAAATCAAAGTGGAAAGAAAATTGTATTTAGCGAGGTCAGTGATTTAGAGGATGATCATTCGAACAGCGACTCTTATATATTAGGTTTGGACCTAGCGGTCCGGCTGACAGGGTTATGTCCCCGGCGACAGTGGGTCGTAGTCTCGGGTACGTACGAGACCCTCGTTAAACATGATCATTCCTTTCCGCAAATCGATTTCAAAGTGACTTAGAGACCGATAGGGACACAGATCATACATTGCATTGTTTATTGACATATCGATTGCCTGCATTTATTATCTCCACCGTTATTACTTTAAAATTTTCTTTCCCCATTAATACTATTATAATATTTCTATTGCGTCGTCCTGACGACCTGAGTATGCATGCTCAGTTATAGAAGTGGATCCGTCTGATCTCGAGAAGACCGTGAAGATTCAAACCAGTGAACCAGTTGTATCATTCCCTTGATATCCCCGGTTAGTTGCCCTCTTGTTTACTTCCATTGCATTTAGTTTTCTTTATATTCGATAATTTTAGTGACGGCGTTTTCTTTATCCGTGCTGAGTTTTACTGATTACTATATAATACTAGAAGCCGAAATGTGACTACGGCGGGATTTTTCCTAGATCGTAGGAGCATGGCTGGCCTTGTCACCCTCGTATTCCTTATTTTGGGAAGCAAGGCATGACATATACATATATGTATGGTTAGGGTGGTGGTTGTTGGGATGGTGCACATCTATATGGGGTGCACATCAATATGAAGTGCGCATTTATATGGTATGCGCATCGATATGAGGGTGCGTATCAATATAAAGTGCGCATATATATGGAATGCACATCAATATGAAGTGCGCATCTATATGGGATACCCATCAATATGAAGAATCTATATGGGATGCACATTAATATGAAGTGCGCATCAGTATGAGATGCACATCAATATGAGATTAAGACATTCCCTGTCTTGATGAAATTTTATATCTTTTATCAAGTTGGGATGACTAAGGAGAGCTCATTCGTTACTGAGACCCGCCATTTCATTGAAGATATTGAGGAATTACAACGCCGTATATCATAGGTGTGTAAAGATGTACCCTTAAACCAAATCTCGTATATGAGAGATGAGAACATGTTGGAACTTGCTGGAAGGGGGTTCTATATTTTATCTAAGGACCATTAGTCTTATATGAGATTAAGATCAACTTAGAAGGTATGGGATGAGGATCATTAGTCGTGTATGTGACTAGATCAACATAGATGAAATGGGCTGCAAGATCATTAGTCGTATATGAGACTACACTCAACTTTAGAAAATATGGTTTAAGGATTGTTAATCTTTTTTTAGATTAAGATCTATTTAGAAAATATGTTTTATTTGATAATAGGATCACATATGATAAGTAAAAACTTCAATACTTAATTTATTTTAATTAAGTAATCAAGCAAAAATTTGCTGGTCAAGTGCGCATGTACATTTGAGGTGTGCATATACGTATATATTCTTTCTTTAAAGAGGGTGCGCACATGAATATCATGTGGTTGCGCACTTGTTAATGGTCGAGGGCTGCGCACATGCATATCACGTGAAAATCACGTGAAGCGCATCTCCTTATCATTCCATGTTGTCATCTGCACATGTATATATACGTGTGTATTTCAGGGACAATATTTCCCATTTGCGCATATGTGAGTTTCATATGATACGCACATTTGTATAATGCGAATTCGTCATCTGCGCACACATGAGTATCACGTGATGCGCACATCTCCAGGAACATTATTTCCCCCCATACGCACACGTGCATAGCACGTGATGTGTGTTGGATATGTATGCCCTAGAGGCCTTCATTATATAGGATGATAGGGATGTGTATGTACAGGAAAATCTTGCTCAATATGATAGTATACTATTTGGTTTTCCTTTATCTTAACATATGATATGTTTTACTTGTTATTTCATATCATTTATACATGTTGATAAAGTTCTTAGGATCTTTACTTGACTACTAGCGTTATGATGGCAATCATACTTGTAGGAGCTGAATAATCGATAAGCACGTCCTTAAAAGTCCATAGTCGTGTGAGTATCGAGACTGGGTATCGATACTCCAGAGTAAAATAGTGTATACATTTCTAGACCCTGACGAGGGGCGATGGTTAGTCCCGCAGCCATTGGTGTGATGCACCTAAGATTGTATACAGGTGTTCACTAGGGGTGAGTACACTGGACGGACTCGCCGAGAACTAGATAGATGATATTATACCTATCGTTAGATAGCAGTTCTCAGGTAACATGAGTATAAATAGTCTGTCGACCTGAAGTCGTCATTTGTCTCGTGTGAGTTCCCACTGTGCTTTGATTACTACCCTACCATGGCTTTACTGAGTCGTGCAAACAGGTTTTAGTTGGGTACAATCCCGAACCATATGGAGGCAGTGAGCGATTGTTGGGGATTCTTCTCTCCCGGTATAGAGAGTCGATGTCGCGTTGTGTTCGGTTGGCCAACACCAAATGTCCCTGGCCAGGGTGGATTGAGAATTACTGATAGTTAGATCAGTAAATTCTCGGATGTTCTTGAGCCACATTGGCATGACTCGTCAGATTATTAGGGGTTTGACGTTTTCCACCCCTAGACCCGGCATGCGATACTCTCAGACGAACAGACCGGACTGTACGGAGATTGTCACGGACAGGCTCAGTAGGAGTTCGAACGAGTTTGCTCGTCGGCCTTCTTTTCAACAGATACCTGGGTTGCCGTTACGTACAGCTAGTGCCACTGACGTGCTTGTAGTTAAACCCACTGCCAGCGTACTGTCGAGTCTTTAGAGTCCCACACAAAAGGTTTTCCTGGTTCAGGCGAAACAATATAGAGGCCGTATGGTTTTACGTGCAGTTTTTCGATCATATATGTGTACCAGCTACACATATTTTTGATCGGACAGAAAATACTAGCGGGCTTAGGATTAAGCTGCATTCTAGTATTATAATATTGGATTATTTTCATCTCTTGGTATTCCTAGTATGAATACGGGTATGTATATACGGTGAGGGGTATTCTTTTATTTTCATAAGAGTAATTCTAGAAGAAGACACATCATTTGTGATTAATCCATTTATTCAAATGGATAATGAGGTATTATTAGAGCATGGTTGAAGCATGGCTACTTTGGATGACTCATTCACTTTGTATGATTATTGAAATATGGTTGTATTGTTGTTATTATTATTACTGAAAAGATATGCTTCATAGTTATCAACACTTAGCCATTCTTCATTCTCATTCTTAACTTAACACTCTCTTTCCTCCTTTACTCTCTCTTCTTCCTCTTCAAACCCTAAACACTCTCATGTGTTGAGAATCGTAGGGTGATTGAGATAAATTAGTCCAATTAACTCTCTACATCATCTAAGTTTCCCAGATTAGCAAACTAGGTAATTTAATTATCTCAATTTAGAGGATAGAGCTTGAACCATAAACTCTCGGGTGAATCTTATTTGACATAAGAAAGCCGACGACCAAGCTCGATCCATACAAATGAGGAGCTTAAGAAGAGGATAAGAAGACCCGAAAGACTTGAACACAAATGTATAAATCACTTCATACTAGATTAGATCCTTTGTTAGTTTAGCTAGTTAGGGCTTTTGGTAGATCTTGGAAGTTTAGTCGATATTGTCTGCTATAAAATTAATTTTTTTAATTCCGCATCTCTACAAACCCTGTGGAGTGTGTGACATCGACTTATAATGCGCAAGTCTGCATAGACATTTCTTATCAAGTGTGCACTAGGATTATGTGCGCACGAATCATCAGAAAGTGATGGCTTTCAAAAATAAGTTATGGCTTCTGCCCTTTGATTTTTGGTGATGATATAATCAAAAGACCATTTTTATGTACATGTCCAGATCATATTTTGATATGGATCTCAGATTTTAAGATCGATATCTTGTAAAAGTATGAAATTTTATATTAGAGAGATCGAACATAAAATCTTTTGATCTATTTTATTATGAATCGATAGATTCAGGAAAAATCAAATGCTTTTTTAAAAAAAAGTAAAGGGTTCTATGATGAAAAAGAAGTATTTCTTCTTTATATATTTTCACCTTTCTTTTTTTATTGCCGAGAAAGAAGGTGATAATGTATTTGAGAGAATTCTTTCTTCAAACTTATAGGGGGTTTGTCCCTTTTGATTTTTGTATATGAAGCTTCTATTTATAGGAGAGAGAAAATTTAGGTTAGATCCTAATTATTAGATCTGTTTTGATCTCAATTTGATTTTAAATTTATTCAATTGATTCATATCAATTGAAGGTGATATGCGCACCATTGGATTAAGATCCACCAATCTATTTGTTAAGGTATTTTAATCAACAGAAGATTTTTCTCCTAAATGAAGATTTAAATCTTTATTAACAAAATTTATTTCTTCTTAGAAACATTTTTTTCATGGATGCGCTTGCGTCCTGTTAAATTATGTGGAATTGGAACATGCGCACGTGCATTGCACGTGTTAAGTGACATTTTTGCTAAGTGCGCACCGAAGTGGTGCACTCTATTTCGGCCGATTTACTTTGTGTATACACACATGCATTCCCGTGGTGTATGGCATTTGAAGGCATTTTTGCCAAGTGTGCATCTGTATGGGGTGCGCATAATTTGATAAGCTTTGAGCCAAAAAAAATTAGCGGGAACAAATGCCCCCACCAGTTTAACCACGTAAGTATGTACATGGGTTTAGTAGTGCAAAGTAATGTATCACCATGGATTTGATAGCTTAGAAAACAGGTTTAGATCCCTGTCATCCAAACCTATTTCAATCTTCATAAGCCGTAAAGGTCTTATGAAGGTATGTCTTGCTACGAGTCGAGAGGATCTCGTAGGTGTACATCTGTATGGGGTGCGCATAATTTGATAAGCTTTGAGCCAAAAAAATTTAGCGGGAACAAATGCCCCCCACTAGTTTTCCCACGTAAGTATGTACGTGGGTTTAGTAGTGCAAAGTAATGTATCACCATGGATTTGATAGCTTAGGAAACATGTTTAGATCCCTGTCATCCAAACCTATTTCAATCTTCATGAGCCGTTAAGGTCTTATGAAAGTATGTCTTGCTACGAGTCGGGAGGATCTCGTAGGTGTATTTTTTTCTTAGGAATCGTATGGATCCCTAAGTGTCCATTTCCCTTGTAAGCCGTAAGGATCCTACAAGAGATTTTTCTTCTTACGAGTCGAGAGAACACACAAGTGGGTTCCTCTCCTTATTAGTATCTTGGTTGGCCGATAGAGGATGTCTTTAATGAAACTTTATCGCATGTGGCCCATGGATAGTATATGGTAATCAGTATGGATATAGTCCACAGGACAGCGATGGTTTAGGAAACATGATTAGATCTCTGTCACCTAAGGTTTTTCAACTTTATAAGCCGCGAGGGTCTCATAAAGGTATTTCTCCTTATGAGTCGAGAGGATCCCGTAAGTATGTATTCTCCTTAGAAGTCATGAGGATTCCTAAATGTCTTTTCTCTTATGAGTCAAGAGTACCCGTAAGTGGCTTATTCACTTCATCATTTGTGCTGACATTACCTGACTTAGTTTATTTACTCGTCTCGGAGCGTTCTGTTTACCCTTCCGTTAGGCATATGGATAAACCCATCCTAACGTTAAACATACATAACCCTTTTTATCATAGGAGTCCGTTAGGTTTGAGGTACCGAGTTAAGTCCAACGTACCGCCGCGTTGGCTGATATCATCTCGACGTGCAGTCCCTTAGGTTACGGCTCGAGTAGCCACGATTTTGTTGGATCTCTGATTCCTTCTGAGGATGGACACGGCGTCTTTATGTAATCTTCTTAGGTTGGAGAATCCACATTACCACTGGGAGATTCAGCGTTAGGCATTTCCATGGTGCTTTACCTTGAGGTTAGACCCTATTTGGAGCCCCGAAGGAGTCATGACTGCACCCTTTTGAGGTGGGATGACATCCAGTGGTCTTTAGACTTGTATATCTTGCAATTAAGACCTGAAGCTAGGAATATGCCTGTAGGATATATGTATGCCTTAGAGGCCATTATTTGTAATGGATGTTATGAATATATATATGTACATGACAATTTTGCTCGAAATGATAGTATGCTATCTGGTTTGCCTTTATCTTAACATGTACGTATGTTTTACTAGATACTATAAGTCGATGTCACGCACCCCGCAGGTTCACGGAGAGGCGGAATACGCAAAAAACAATTTTTACGGGCTTCGTAACACCGACCAAACTCCAGGATCGATATTAAACCCTAACTAACTAAACAACCAAGAGATTTAACTACTATGAAAGAGTGTTATACCTCAAAGTATCTAGTCCTTCGGATCTTCTTGTCTTCCTCTCCTTGGCTCCTCGAAGATCAGAACAAGCTTGCAAGGTCGGCCTTCTCACGTCAAAGACGATCCACTCGAGAGTCTATAGTTCGTGCATCAACCTCAACACCGAGGTAACTAAGGTACTTAGTTCGCTAAACTAAGTAGCCTAGAGGATGTAGAGAGTGATTGTGGATTGTTTAGTCTCAAGAACCCTAGGTTTCTCAACATATGAGATAATTAGGGTTTGAGGAAGAAGAAGAGAGCTCTTGAGGAGAGAGAGTGTTGAAGATCATAATGGAATGAATATGGCTAAGTCTTGTGATGAATGAAGCATACCAATAAATCACAAATGAAAATATCAAGCATGCTTCAATAGTCACAAGGTGAGTCACCCCATGAGTCACCAAGTAGCCAAAATTCATTTAATGAAAATCCACACTTCATACCTCCACCTCATTAATCATTTAACAAAATGATTTTTCCACAAATGAGGTGTCTTCTTCCAGAAGCACTCTTGAGTAAATTACAAGAATACCCCTAACCGTATATACATACCCATATCCGTATTCCGAAAAATACGAATACAATGAGATGAAAATAATCTAAGAATATAATACTAGGATCCGGTTTAAACCAAAACCCACTAGTAATATCCACCCGAACATCATCCGTGCACAAGTACACGTATGTAATCGAAGCCCTGCCGTAAAACCATACGGGCTCTATATCGTTTCGCCCAAAGCATGGAAACCCTCTGTGTGGGACTCTAAAGACTCGACAGTACACTGGCAGTGGTTTAACCACAAGTCCGTCAGCGATACTAGCTGCACGTAACGGCTACACGTAACGGCTACCCAGGTACTGTCGATAAGAAGGCCGATGAACAAACCCATCCAAACTCTTACTGAGCCTATCTGTGACAATCTCCGTACAGTCCGGTCTGTTCGTCTAAGAGTATCGCATATTGGGACTAGGGGAGCGGTAATCGTCAGACCCCTAATAGCGCAATAAGTGTTGTCGGAGTAGAGCCAGAACACCCTGAGAAACTACTGGAGTACCTACCAGAAAATCTCGCTTCCCCTTACCAAGGACTTTGTGTAATGGCTTTTCGAACACAGTGCGATATCAACCCCCAATACCGGGAGAGACGAATCTTATCTAACCACCACTGCCTCCAAATGCTTCGGGACCGCACCCAACTATTATCTGTTTGCACGACTCCATCGAGCCATGGTAGGGTAGTAATCTAAGAACAGTGGGAACACACTCGAGAAGAAGTAGCGATGTCAAGTCAACGGACTATGCTGTACTCATGTCACATGGGAACTGCTACCTGACGATAGGTATAAAACCAACCAGCAGTCCCCATGAGTCCGTCCATTGTAACGCATAAACTAATGAGCACCTGCATACTATCTCCAGTATGACGTACTGATCGCTGTGGGACAGACCATCTCTCCTGCTGGGATGAGAAGCGTATACACTAGTCTACTCTGAAGTATCGATGCCCTGTCTCGATAATCCTATGACTAGGGCCCTGTATAAGGATGTGCTTATAGACTACCCAGCCCCCACTAGTGTGACTGCCATCACAACGCTAGTAGTCAAGAAAAAGATCCGAAGGGCTCAATCAATATGTATTAGCGATACGTTAAAAGAAACATATATACATATTAAGATAGAAATAAACCAAGTAGCATACTACCATATTGAGCAAGACTGTTATTATATCCGTATATATCTCAAGCTTCCAAAATGTAATATACAAACCAGTACTATACAATAATGGCCTCTAAGGCATATATTACTAACAATCTCCCACTTGCAGCAAGGCCATGTATTAACGTATCGCAGACCTATCATCTCGAATAGCCTCTCGAACTGCATCTGAGGGATGGCCTTTGTGAGTGGATCTGCAGTGTTTTTCTCTGTGTTTACTCTCCGCACCTCGATCTCCTAGCGATCCACGATCTCCCTGATCAGGTGATACCGCCTCAAGATATGTCTGGACTTCTGATGGGACATGGGTTCTTTCGCTAAAACTATAGCCCCGTTGTTGTCACAATACAGCGGTATTAGATCAACAATGGACGGAACCACCTGAAGTTCTATTACGAACATCCTCATCCAGACTGCTTCTTTTGCGGCGTCATAAGCTTATATACTCCGCTTCCATCGTCGATTCTGTAACGGTGTCCTGCTTGGAGCTCTTCCAACAGACCGTCCCTCCATTGAGGGTAAAGACATAACCCGACATGGACTTGGAGTCATCCTTGTCACTATGGAAGCTGGAGTCAGCAAAGGTCTCAATCTGAAGGTCTTTTCCGCCGTACACCAAGAACATCTCCTTAGTCCTTCTCAGGTACTTGAGAATGTTCTTCACTGCTATCCAGTGCTTCTCCCCTGGGTTTGACTGATACCTGCTTACAACGCTCAGTGCGTAAGCTACATCTGGTCTGGTGCACAACATCGCATACATTATAGAGCCTACCGCAGAAGCGTAGGGTATAATAGTCATGCGATCTCTTTCCAAATCAGTCTTAGGAGACATCTCTTTGGAGAGGGTGATTCCGTGACAAGCCAGTAGATTACCGCACTTTGAATCTTCCATACTAAATCTTTTTAGTATAGTGTTGATGTACCTGGACTGTGAAAGTCCCAACATCTGCTTAGATCTATCACGATAAATCTGGATCCCCAGAATGTAGGAGGTATCACCCAGGTCTTTCGTGGAGAACCTTTGTGACAGAAATCCTTGACTGATTGTAGCATAGGAATGTCATTTCCTATCAGCAGAATGTCATCCACGTACAAGACGAGAAATACCACAGTCCTCGCTACAATCTTACTATAAATGTATGGTTCATC
The DNA here is from genome assembly GCA_030015575.1 of Agapanthus africanus. Classification (NCBI taxonomy): domain Eukaryota; kingdom Viridiplantae; phylum Streptophyta; class Magnoliopsida; order Asparagales; family Amaryllidaceae; genus Agapanthus; species Agapanthus africanus. Next base: position 98,659,264 of record CM057346.1, on the reverse strand, counting down.
TGGATTTTTGATAAATTCGAATTCTTTGACCGTCTCATCAAAACAGATGTTCCAACTCCGTGATGCCTGCTTTAATGCATAAATAGATTTAAGCAACTTGCACACATTCCCGCTGCTCCCACTCTGAATGAAACCCTCTGGCACTCTTCCAAATTTCCATTTAGAAAAGCGGTCTTTACGTCCATCTGCCAAATCTCATAATTGTGGAAGGCAGCAATGGCAAGAAGGATCCGAATGGATTTGAGCATAGCCACTGGAGAAAAGGTTTCATCATAGTCCAAACCAGATCTTTGACAAAATCCTTTTGCATCAAGTCTAGCCTTATAGGTTTCATCCTGTCCATCTACACCAATCTTAGCCTATGGGTTTTACCCCTTCTAGAGCAATGTCCAAAGTCCAAACTTTGTTGGTGTACATGGACTCCATTTCGGTCCGCATTGCATCCAGCCATTTTACTGAGTCTCCGCTCTGAATGGTTTGCTGGAAGCTAGTTGGCTCATCATTGTCAATGATGTAATCCTCTCTATCCCCGTCTATGAAAAAACCGTAGTATCTCTCGGGCGGATGAGATTGCCTACTAGTCCTGCGGAGTGGCGCGGGGATGTCCGGTTCTTTCGAAACTTCTGGTTCCACCATGCTTTCAGTAATAGCTTGTGGTTCTGGAATTTCTTCCAGTTCTATTGCGCTCCCACTTATCTCTTTTTCCAAAAATTGATTTTCCAAAAAGTGGGCATGCCGAGAAACAAAGACCTTTTGTTCCTCTGCGTAATAGAAAAGGTACCCCCAGGAGTTCTTTGGGTATCCCACAAACTTACATAGTACCGAGCGTGCCTCGAGTTTGTCCGCATTCTGCTTTTTTACAAAATCTGGACATCCCTATATTTTCAGATACTGAAGATAGGGTTTCTTCCCACTCCACATCTAATATGGTGTGGTAGGCACAGTCTTGGTTGGAACCTTGTTCAAAATATATGCAGCTGATTCTAGCGCATAACCCCAGAAGGATCGCGGCAACTCAGCGTTACTCATCATGGAACGTACCATATCCAATAGGGTTCTGTTCCTCCTTTCCGATACACCGTTGTGTTGAGGTGTATATGGAGGAGTAAGTTGAGAGAGAATTCCATTCTCTTTTAAGTAACCCAGAAACTCGGCACTTAAGTATTCACCAGCTCGATCAGATCTAAGTGTCTAGATACTTTTTCCTGTTTGTTTTTCTACTTCATTCTTGTATTCCCGGAATTTCTCAAAGGCCTCAGATTTATGTTTCATCAAGAATACATGTCCATACCTAGAGAAATCATCCGTGAAAATAATGAAATAGGAATAACCATTTTTTGCATGTGTAGACATTGGACCACACACTTTGCTGTGTATGAGTCCCAAGAGCTTGTTCGCTCTTACCCCGTGTCCAGTGAACAGAGTCTTTATCATCTTTCCTTTGAGACATGATTGACAAGTTGCATATGATTGATATTCGAACGGATCCAAATATCCCTCTTTATGTAACTTCATCAACCTTGTTTCATTGATGTGACCCAGTCTACAATGCCATAAGAAAGCGTGATTTAATTCTGGAGACTTTCTTTTAAGTGTGTTCTGGACGTTGAAAACCTGAGTTTGATTTAATACGTATATACCGTCATCTAGTATACCTGACCCAATCAAAACTTGATTTAGGTGGATGTGGACACATCGCTTACAAATATAAAATCATAACCTTCTTTAGATAGTAAAGATACAGAGATGATATTACATGTCAAACTAGGCACACACAAATAGTTACGTAAAATAAAAATCTTCCCACTTGTCAATCCTAAGTGATATTCCCCTACAGATACATCGTCCACGCTTATTCCGTTAGCAACCCTGAGAATCATATCACCTGCCTTGATAACTCTATGGTTTCTCAAAGCCTGTAATGAATTACAGATATGAGATCCTGATCCAGTATCCAATACTCAGGAAGTAGAGTTAATTGACAGAAAGTTTTCAATCGTAAACACACCTGAAGCCGAAGCCACAGCGTGCTTCGAATCCTGGTTTTTAGCTTTTCAATCCCTGCATTCTTTCTGCCAATGCCCTTGCCCGTGACAATAGAAACATTCCTCATTCCCTACTGTTAGCCCCAAAACTTTTGCCATGTCCTTTCCTTCTACCTTACTGACACCTCCTATCGGCTTGGTGGAGGCTTTCTTCTTCTCTCCCTTGGCTTTCGCCTCGGATTTAGAAGAGGAAGATTCCCCAATGAGCAGAGCGAGTGTCTCCCTGTATTCCTGCAGGGTGCCCTCAGCGCTCCTCAACATGTTGAGGAGTGCTGGAAGTGAAAATTTCTTCCCTTGAATATTGATATTCAAGATAAACTGGGTGTAAGTAGAGGGGAGCGACTGCTCAATCAAGTTAGTACATAACTCGTTCTCCAACGTGGTCACAAGGTCCGCTAGCCTTTTAATATAGCTAATCATTGTAAGGACGTGGTCTCTTACAGATGATCCGACAACCAACCTCGTCTGAAACAATTCCTTCGAGGTCTCATATCTTGCGATACGAGATTGCTCTCCATATAAAACTTTGGTATGGAGGAAGATGGAAACTAAGTCCATCTTTTTGTGCTGCCTCTGGTGTTCATAATCCATTGAGGCCAGCACGAGGCACTTGGGTTTCGCACTTTCTTTTCCCCATGGCTTATGGATATCAACATCCGCGACGGTGGAATTTGGACCCAGGACGGCGGGGGCTTTAGTAGTAAGGAGATGGTCCAGCTTGTCATAGGTAATGACCATCTGGACATTCCTTAGCCTATCATAATAGTTTGGCTCAGTCAAATTATTATCTAATAGTAACTTAAGCCCGGTCATTTTCATTGCTGCAGTCAAGAGAGAGAGAGAGAGAGCACTTAGCATGATTCTCTTGAAAGTTTAGATTTGTTATTAGTTTATCTAAACTGGATGGCTCCCACTGTTTCTCGAATCTTTGCTCAAACCATAAAAGAAAAATTAGTCAGGATTAATCTCACCCTACAATACTTGCTTAACCTTTCGGCCAGGCTGGTGTTGGTACTTCGAGAGAGGTTTTCCAACGCTTTCGCAAAGTTCCTTAATTACATAACCTCTTTTCCCTGGAGCCGTAGCCACACTAACACCGTTCTAGACACCTACTTGGTTTATAGCATTGATTGTTTTAGTGAAAAAATCTCTCGAGGAGTAGGGGATACTCACAGTAGGATCGGGATCTAAATATCAACCTTGAAGGAATCCTACCAAAATCATTACACTCCAAATGGTATGCAACACTAGAAAGTTTCAATTTCCTTAGAAACTCCCTATGTGGATTTTTGCCCTAAGCTCTTATGACCTTGACGAAGGCCAACATATCATAAGTTGCAAGTCAAGTTCTACCTGTCATTGTCCAGGTTAATTTGAACCCACCAGTACATACCCTTGACGAAGGCCAAAATAGTAGTACGACTGTCCCAAACCAACGCATCTATATATACTACAGATGAATACCCAGCAGCTACCAATCACTATGCCTTGGTGAAGGTCAAAATACATAGCTTGAATACCACTGAATACCCATTTGAAATGACGGAGAGCTAATAATGGTTTTGACGAAACCGTGAACGTAATGAACTTGATTTAATCGAAGGAACCATGATATCTTTTAAAGGAGTAGTTTAAGCTCCGCATTTAAAAGTTGCTTTTTGAAAAACCGAGTGGTTTTTGAAACTGTTCCAATGATTCAGTTTTGGTTTGTTTGCTTTACATTAATCAATTAATGCAGTCCCATCATTTACACCTATCATTGCAGAAAGAAACGAAAATACAACGAACGCTTATTCCATCCGCATTCGCTACGAGGTCCCGTCATACACCGTTAGGTTACTTAACTAACGGCAGAGCGGGGATTGGACTAGCGCGGGTGCAAAATATAAGCAACGTCTATTATATAACATACACACACATACACACATATATCCATTCATCTCACGCAATAATAAGCACTCCAGATCACAGATGAACATTTTGGATATATTAGGAATTCCGCGTTTCGTTTAAGTCTATAACGAAAGACGGATTTCACGGCAGTGATGAATAGCCAAACCGCACCCTAGACCCCTACGGGTGCGGAAAACTACCCGCCAAATTCCCGAAGTGAAGCAACCCCCCTCAGTAAAATGAGTAGGCCACTAAGCAGTTCAAGAACCCGGTAGTTTGTGCACCCTACCTTGGGTCTATCCTAGGAGCAAAAAACAGTAAATGAAATAATACAACGGTGGCTACAATCTCAACCCAGATGTGCCTCGCAAAATAATATTACACCACTTTACAAATTTATATCGAATGAAAGAAAGAAAACTCTCTTCTCACATCCCCCGGCTATTCATCCACGACGATCCAATATTCCATATACACAAACCAACATCACAGATATGTGAAACCCCCAACTAATCGACGAATAGCAATTAGCAGAAGTTTACAAACACATATATCCAAACACAGAAAACCCGATAGCCAAGAACTTTAGAATTTCGATCGAAACATATTTTCCGTGTCTACCCCATGTACGAACCAGTACACAAACAATACTGGGTAGAAACCAAATATACCAGAAAACACAACACCATAAATAAGAACACCAGAAGAATACCGAGTCAACTCGGCCTCGACTCCGCCGCGAAACACGCCGTTTCGCCGCGCTTCCACGGTGGTCTTGGCGAGTTACCGGCTCGTTTTTCTTGTGTGTTCTTAGAATTCCCTACTTTTAATTTTAAGGCCTCTGAAATATTTTTTAGACCAGATTTTAAAAACGAAAGCAAGCTTGGGTTTTGATGCTATGTTTTTTGGTTTTCCCAACGATCGAAGTTCTAATTACTTGCTAACTAACTAGTTAAGGTTTAGTAGGCTCTGATACCACTGTAAGTCGATATCACGCACCCCGTGGGTTCGCGGGGAGGTGGAATACGCAAAAAATAATTTTTACGGGCTTCATAACGCCGACTAAACTCCAGGATCGATACTAAACCCTAACTAACTAAACAACCAAGAGGTTTAACTACTATGCAAGAGTGTTATACCTCAAAGTATCAAGTCCTCCGGGTCTTCTTTTCCTCCTCTCCTTGGCTCCTCGAAGATCGGAACGAGCTTGCAAGGTCGGCCTCCTCAGGTCAAAGACGATCCACCCGGGAGTCTATAGTTCGAGCTCCAACCTCAATGAGAAGCGTATACACTAGTCTACTCTGGAGTATCGATGCCCTGTCTCGATAATCCTACGACTAGAGACCTGTATAAGGATGTGCTTATAGACTATCCAGCCCCCACTAGCGTGACTGCCATCACAACGCTGGTAGTCAAGCAAAAGACCATAAAGGCTCTATCAATATGTATTAGCGATACCTTAAAAGAAACATATACACTTATTAAGATAGCAACAAACCAAGTAGTATACTACCATATTGAGCAAGACTGTTATTATATCTGTGTATATCCCAAGCTTCCAAAATGTAATATACAAACCAGTACTATACAATAATGGCCTCTGAGGCATATATCACTAACAGATACCACATATTGCTTATACATGTTGATAAATCCCGTAGGATATGCTTGACTATCAGCGTTGTGATGGTGATCATACTTATGGAGGCTGGGTAGTCTATAAACACATCCTTAAAGTGTCCTTAGTCGTAGGAATATCGAGACATGGCATCGATATTCCAGAGTAGACCGGTGTATATGTTTCTAGACCCCGACGAGAGGTAATGGTTAGTCCCACGGCCATTGGTGTATTTCACCTAAGATAGTATACACGTGCTCACTGAGGGTGGGTACACTAGACGGACTCGCCGGTAACTGCTAGATGGTATTATACCAAGCGTCAGATGGCAGTTCTCATGTGGCATGTGTACAGGTAGTCTGTAGACCTAAAATCATCATTTGTCTCGTGTGAGTTCCCACTGTGCTTTGATTACTACTCTACCACGGCTTAAAAGAGTCGTGCAAATAGATTTTAGTTAGGTATAGTCCCGAGCCACATGGAGGCAGTGAGTGATTGTTAAGGATTCGTCTCTCTCGGTATAGAGAGTCGATATCATACTGTGTTTGGTTGGTTAACACCATAAGCCCCTGGTCAGGGCAGTTGAGAATTACTGATAGTTAGATTAGTAGTTTCTCGGATGGTCTTGAGCCATACCAACATGACTTATTTGGTTAGTAGGGGTCTGACGTTAACCACCCTGTAGACCCGGTATGCAATACTCTCAGACAAAAAGATCGAACTGTACGGATATTGTCACGGTTAGGCTCGGCAGGTGTTCAGATGAGTTTGCTTATCGGCCTTCTTTTCGACAGATACCTGGGTAGCCGTTACGTACAGGTAGTGCCGCTGACGTGCTTGTGGTTAAACCCACTGCCAGCGTACTGTCGAGCCTTTAGAGTCCCATACAGAGAGTTTCCCTGATTCAGGAGAAACGATATGGAGGTTGTACGTTTATACGTGCAGGGTTCTGGTTAATTACGTGTACTAGTTGCACGAAATTTAATCGGACGGATTATAATACTAGCGGGCTTAGGATTAAACCGGTTCGTTAAATCCAATATTGATTTAATGATAGTATTATATTAGTAGTATTATTCTATCTCTCGAATATTCATATTTTAATACGAATACGGGTATATATAAGCAGTAGAATGTATTTTGTATTTATACAAAATACCTTCTAGAAGATAACACATCATCATGTATTTTTCTATTTATTGAAAACAGAAAATGGGGTGGAGGGGTGAGGTGGCTTCAAATATGGAAATTGTATTTATTTATTCATTTGTGAATACTATTGAAGTATGGCTGGTATTTTTAATAAAAGAAAAATGGTTGATATCTTTTGAATCTAGCCATTCTTCAATCATTCTAATCTTGCCATTCTCTCTCCTCACTTGAACTCATCTTCTTTGTAACATTTTGGAAAATTATAAATATTAATTTATAATTTTAAATATGAATTTAATAAGTTTACAAAAATGATATCGCTTATGAAATTGGGTATCGGAATTATATCCGTAAAAATGAAATTATTTTGGTAAATACAAAGAAAAGTGCGCGATATCATAAAATGATATATTAATTATTTTAACATGATATGAGATTAGATATTAAGATAATGGTATTTAAGTGTTATGATAAGTATTTCATTTTTATCATGGATTTAGATTTGTAATATGAATGTTTTTCTTTATTTGTTGCAATTTTTTTAATCATGGTTGGTATATGATATTCTATGCTAAACCTTCACATAACTCACCCTCACCCTTGCTCACATCCCTCCACCTCCTCTTTCATATTTTACACCTCCTCCTTCCACCATGACACCTCCATCTCACAACCCTCCACCTCATGCTTTCTCTATACATACACTTAGTAATTTCTTTAGCTTCCTCAAACTGAACCATAGGTTCTTCAAGCTCCAAACAAAAATAATTCTAAGTGTTCATCACCATAAGAGAAAGCCATGAATTACTTCACTAATTTTTTTCACACCATCAACCTAGAAGCCACTACAACCCCTAAGAGCTTCCATCATAAAATCCTTGATCTGGATTTCCTTATACTACCTCTCTATAGGTATATCTTCTTCTCTCTTTACTTAATCAATTTTGTTTGTGAGTTGTTTTGATGTGCAGTATTATAAAAACCACCGTTTTGTGATATTTAGCCTACTGAAATTGAATCTGGAACCACTATATATAACCACTAGAAAAACTAACAAGACCATAGTATCATAAGGCCATTAGGAGAATTCACTCAAATCCAGAGACCAATCTCCAATTTTTGACCGGCGAAAACTCCCATTTTCCCGATGTCGCCGGGTCATTGGTGAGGATTGGTGTTGATATTTCTTCCATAGATTTATTTGGGTATTTTATAAGTTACTATATTGTTTGATTTGTCCCAGTATTCATACAGAGAAATCTGGGAATGATTTAGTTTGGGTTTTGTTAAGGTTGCCGATATTCCGATACGGGTTTTCGTATTTCTGTACTGCAACTGAAACGTTGACGTTCGTACGTTAATTTCATGGGCGTTTGTTCGTTTTTAGAGTAAGTAAGCTATATGTTCTAACCTATAGATACTTAGCTCATTGTTTTGATTTCGATATAATATTTACGCCAATATTTCATAACTACGATTATAGGTACGATCGCGACGGTTTCCGAGACGGAGTTGGCGGACATACCAATCGTGGATTCGACGAGCTCGACAAGTTGGTGAGTAGATTTATATCTACAGGGGGAAGTCGGGTGGATGGCGTATAGCACCCCCGCAACCATTTAAATAGGATAGTTATATTACCTAGTTAGTTATTGATGTTAATTCAAAGTGATGATATTGGGGTTATTTTGCATTTAGTATATGTTCATGTGCATATAGTTTTATACATGGTTTGGTAGATTTGTACGAAGGATCATGCCGTACTTGAGATAAACTTGATATTGTGTGAATGTGGATATGGTACGAGGAATCATACCGTACTTGTGATAACAACATTAGTATGCCGAATAGCGGCCAAGTTTCTTTTAAACTCGTAGAGTATACTTTATTTCGTTTAGAACGTAATACTTGAGTGAGCTATACTCTTTTTAAAACTAACGATTCGTTTCCTTTTTTCTTGATAAATGACAAGGATACGATGCCAATTTCCAAAACGAATATCTATTTTTAACCAAAAGCAGCTTCCTTATTTCAAAACCAAGGTTTCGTTTCATTTTCAAAGACAATGGTATAGCTCATAGCAAGTAGTTACATTTAATAGTTACGCTTAGATTTACTATACATGCTCGCGATATATTCATCGATGTTATGAGTTTCCTTTATACAAACACAATGATAGAATACTGCACAACTACCAATGAGTACTATGTTGCACAAGCACGTACGCACATGTTACACTACACCTTATTGGTACTGCCATATCACTGTAGGACCATTATACTACCTAATGCGTATGTAGATAGCGATACAAGTATGAATTATACACTTATAGAACACTCGCACAAATACTAATGATTGCCATACTGCACGAGCACAGACGCGTATGCTACACTACACATCATTAGTATTGCCATGACACGGTAGAATTGATATGTTTGCTGCCTGTATGACTTAATTACGTACGTTTCCTTTATTACCTGTTGCGTATTGCAAATACCAATACTATGGGTATGCATATTTGATTCTTATGAGTTTTCAGGATGTTTTATTTTTGATGATATATATCAGTGGTATGGGACGTTGTTATATATGTATATATATAATATATCATCCGAATGAATTATGCAAGTATTCTTATTCTTTACTTGATATTTCTGGATATGATGAGTTGATGTCCACCATGAGCTTGATGTTTTCTGATTGTCTTTATTCCTGACCGAGTGGGGGGAGATATACGGTTACAAACTTGTTACTTATCCGGGCTGAATGGGGGAGTATACAGACGGATACATGGTGGACCCGGTCGAGACCGAGGGGCAGGATAGCTGCATCAGAGGCGGGGGGCCTAGTGAGAATACTCCATACCAGAGATAGAGATGAGCACGGCATATATCCAGAGGATACTGACCGGGGTTCGATTTGGGCACGGCAGATATCCAGGGGATACCGACCGGGGCCAGGGATATCGGGTGGCGATCATCTGTTGAGATAGTGTCGACGATATCTGCATTTGCGTGTCGGTGATGGACACGAGGATTTGCGTGTCGGTGATGGATACGAGGGATTTCTGATTTCGGGTGTCGATGCTAGACATCCAGATATTGATATATTGCTATCGTATGAGGTATACCGTTATATTATGAGTTATTGTAGCCGACTAGGACTGATCCGGGGGACAGTACCTGCATATCTTTTTTTTACGGGCAATTGCATACATAAAAATGAATTCAAAACGAGCTATAATCTCATTATTTTGACATGTCCGATATGACACTGGGATCTTTAAATTGTAAATCTCTTAACGCTCTTCATTAAAACAACAGGACGTATATATTAAATAAGATACCTATTATATTTCATACTATCACGTCTGCTTTTATACCGTGACATATGTATTCCGCGGCTATTTTAAAATAAGAGGTTGTACATATATTTTCGGCTACTTATGGGCTTATACCTAGATACAGGTCATTTGCATTGATATATTCTATTTTGGGTTCATGTGATAGATATAGTTACATTATGATACATATGCATATCATATGTTATCTTAGTACAGGATTTGATAGTACTATACTTATGACCTAGGTATCGTTGTGCATTTCTATTTCTACCTTGTGATGTACTTTTATTCACTGAGTTGGCAACCCACCACCGCTGTGCCACAGTTTCTTGCAGGTTTTACTGCTCGGATTATCAGCGGATTGCGGCACACTCTTCTTCTCGGTGATTGCTTTGGTAGGTGGGTTACTGTTTTTCGTACCCACATTTGTATATTTATATATTCTTGTATCTACTAAAACTCCATCGACTCATAACTGTTATATTGTGGACTTAGAAACGAGACTTAGAATATTGTGTTTGAGGGCGTCGTACTCATTGGAGTCGACCTTTGTATATAGTTGATTTTGTTTCGCTTTTCTTTTCTTCGTCATTGTGCGTCGTATAGTGTTTTCTTGGTTGCTTCGCCGTTTGGACGTGGAAGCGAGCTCCCGTTGGGATGCTATTTTTATTGTTATGTTGTATCGGGTTTTTATGCAAAATTTACAAAGGAGGTGCTGTCGAATTTTAAAACGTCAGAGATGTTTTTCAAACATATTTAGTTAGACTTAAAGGTTTATTTTAAACTGATCTCATCTGATGACTATTTTAAACCCCACCTCCAATACTTTCAAAAAGGGTTTAGATTCCGGGTTTCGGCTTATTTGAACCGCATCGACGTTTTTAGATGTCACATGAATTAAGTGCCGGTCACGTGCCACATTCGGGTCGTGACATTCTTCCTCAACCCTTATCATTCTCATGTATTGAGAGCCAAAGGGTTTAGAGATAGAAAAATTACTACTAAATATCTCCACATTATCTAAGTAAGCTAGACTAGCAAACTAGTTAGCTTAGTTGCTTCTTTTAGAAGTGGGAGATTGGATCAAGAACCTTCAGGTGGATCATCTAGGATCGAGGAGGCCGACGACCAAGCTAGATCTAGGACTGAAAGGAGCTTAAGAAGAGGATCAAAAAGACTCGAAGGACACGAATCTCATAGATATAAAATTCTATCATAGTAGAATAACTATCTATGTGGTTTTGCTATTAGGGCTTATGGTAGTTTTTGGGTTATAGTCTTTATTTCATGCTTCAAAATTGATTTTTGAAAATTCCGCTTCTCTACAAAACCCGTAGAGTGTGCAACATAGACTTACAATGCCGTCACTTTTGCTCTGATGATGACGCGCTTATTCTTCACTAAAGTAGGGCGGACATCCATATAATATCTAGGCCGTATATTTCCATTGAGATTTGGAGCTAGGAATTTGCCATCACTCCACTTTTACTTTGACACTTTGCTTCTTGCCGACGTTGCGTCTGCACCCTGCTGGAATGAGAAGGAATATCGATATAATCTCTAGGCTGTATATGTTGCCATCGAGATCTGGAGTTTGGAATATGCCGTCACCCTGCTTTAGCTTTGATTCCTTAGAGCTTTGTTGACACCACATGCGTACTCTACTGGAGTAAGAGGGACGTCGAATTGGTCTTTAGGCCGCACAGACTGTGTAACACCATAGAATTATCGTACGGTAATTTGATGTAATAAAGTTATGATAATTGATTTTATGGTTATTTAAAATTATTTGATTAATGGATGGAGTCACGCCATGAGATTTTATCGTATTATGGGATTTATTGATAAATTGCATTATTTTGGTTTATCATGGGACTTATTGATTATTGTTATTATTGGTCATGATAATTTATTGTATGAAAAATAATTAATTGAGAAAAGATTCATTACTAAGAGATTGGAAAGATATGTTTATAAACGTATATTTTTATATTATCTTTAATCCTTACTCTTAGTGGGTATAGGGTTAATAGAATACCCGGTCCATATTATAATTAGTATATTTAAGTTTTTCACAACTCTCATATTTCACACAATTCACAAAACAAAAATCCTAGCCTCATTTAAACCAAAACCCTAACACTAGCCGACTAATCCTCTCGCCATCATCGCTGGCGTCTTCTTTTTGTGGCGACGTCGTTTCCCTCGCAATCATCGTCGTCGTCGTGATCGTCTTGCCACCATCATCGTCTTCTTCCTCGTGTTTGGGCCATCGACAAGGAACCCATCAAATTGAAAGATCGTCTATATCGTCGCATCGTGAGATCGTTGTTTGGAGGAAAGTATTTGAATGCTTGCTTAACATGCTAGTTGCAGAAAGATCCAATCTTGCTGTAACATTATGATTATGTTTTATCGTGAAATCAATTAACGCTAAACCCTAGTTAAACGATAAATCGAGATTTGAATCATGATTATCGATGAATCAAATTCAAATATCAATTGCATCGTCAAACCCTAGAATTTATCAGCCTTATAGTTAACTAGTCGTTGTATTACACCTGAATAATTTATATAATCAATACTTGTTTAATTCGTATTCAAATCATTCGAAAACCCTAATTTTATAATCTGATCGTTCAGGAAAAATCTCGTACAGACATCTGCCCACAGGCACCGAACGTCTGTATGATGACTTTACAGAAACTAAAATTGAACTATAGACGTCTCCCCGGACGTCCGCTACAGGGACAAGACGTCTATTTACAGTGACAAGACGTCTCCTACAGACGTCTTGTGAACAAAATTGCTGAATCTAATATTTAAAACTGAAATGAAAATAACATGTTAAGTTGGTTCATGAGTACACGATTAACATCGACTGGACATGCTACCTGACTTGATCATGATATTGTACATGAATTGATTGCCTATCTTATTCGTTAATTTCTAGATTACTATATTCCTACACATGCCATTGATTGTTTATATGAAACCATACTTGATAGACTCTTGACTATTGCTATCATGACACTATACTTGAATTGTGATACTTACCGAAATTCCAACAAATCCAGATATTGATTGATTGACCTGCTGTCTGGATAGACATGATATGTACATGTACATGCTTATTATTGTGTTGGCATTAGGTAACATACCAGTGATACTTGACATGAATTGAAACCTGGTGAAAAAGGGAAATCAATAATGGAAACCGAATTGTAACTCAATGGGATTGATTGCAAGAGACTGATCAGTCGATACGAGCTAAGGGCTCTAGAATGATGGTGATGACATCATTCATCCAGATATTGACATTATTTTACTGCCTAATGGCACGTCTCGGATTCAGCCCTGAGAGTCATGAGACCGTGGTCCCAGGCATCACGGGATACTAGTGAATTACATTGAGGATTGTATTAATTGTTTTCAAATATCTGTAAGATAGATAATTTAGCGACATGAACCTATAAGACTTACATGACCTGATTGATTGCTATATCTTGACTGTTATCTCGCATACATCGCTCATGTTTGGCACGCACGGGATACTAGTGAGTTATATTGAGAATTGCATTAATTATTTTCAAATATCTGTAGGATAGATAATTTAGCGACATGAACGTATAGGACTTACATGACCTGATTGACTGCTATATCTTGACTGTTATCTCGCATGCATCGCTCATGTTTATTGTACTCGTATAACACTAGTTTCGGTATATTGACATTATAATATATTTCCGGTTATATTATTATTGTGTTATCCATGACACACTGACATCTGGGTTTTGCATGGCCCAGATACCTTGTTTCTAGCACAGGAGGATCGTGAGTATTTTGAGAAGGTTGCTGATCAGTGAAGAGCATTCCATTGATCTAGTTCTTAGCTATAATTTAGTTTTCTTTTCTAGTATTGCAATTTTATTGTGATCACATAAGAGACAGGTTTTGGGATATCGCTATTCTTATTTTCTTGGATCTTGAGACTTGATCATTATTCATTGCTTCCGCCATTGACTCGTTATTATTGTTATTGCGTTATTGTGGTATATTGGACATGTGATAGTTAGTTATATATTTTTATTGTTCTTGATTACGGATTGACAATCTTAATGTGACCATGGAAGGTAATTCCTTACCGTAAGTAGCATGGCTGGTTTTGTTACGTTTCCATATTTACGTATATTGAGAAGCTAGGCGTGTGATTTATCTTTAAAAAGAAGTGTTTCTGTAAATAAAGTAACCGCAATCAGAATGGTGTCGCTAAATAGCTTGCCGTGGTGAATACAGGTCGTCCGCAGGGAAACGTCCAACCTTTATCTTGCTTTAGACGAGTTGATTGAAATATGGATGGTTTGTTCTAAATCTAATTTGATATACGGATGTAAATTTTATGAAGAAGAGGCTTGTAGGGTTCATAAAATTTGGTAGTAATGGATGGTTAATTAAAGATGATTCATTTTATGTTTTAATAGATTTAAAACTAGATCGATAGTGATGAATGCAGATTAGGGTTTTTTGGAGGGAATATGGTTCTCTCTCTTAATCCTTATCTTTTCATTGACCTCTATTCATGTTTAGACTTTACCAAAACAATTGTTAATCTAATCTCAAATTGTGGTCGAGACTAAAATAAATTGATAGCGCGCCGATTAGGATATTAACAATTATTTTGCTAAAGTTTATAAACTTTAAAAGATGTAAAAGAAGTTAAGAGATTTTATCATCCATTGATCTACCATAATTCTACGAACCCTAGCAAGTGTAAAATTACTCACACATGGTTGAGATAGAAGAGAAGATGAAGTGGGAGATCATAATGTAAATGCAGAAAATAATGCAGAAAGTAAAATGCAAAGAACTAAACTAAAAATCTACCTTTTTATTAATCAACTATCATTTACAAATCCGTCGAATTTAGAGTACAAGAACCCTAGTTTATGCTCCCGATCTCTGTTCTCGTTGGAAGTAGATGATGCGTCGATTGATCTCCTGGATTCGTGGATCGTTGTGGACCTCTTGATCGTTTCGGATAGATGATTTTAGATGTGAAGCTCTCGGTCTTATTTATAGTCACAGAAACTAGAAACCATAAATTCCATATGTTAAGATATGCAGTCATGATCCAAGCCACCAAAAATCTCATCCAAAAGCTACAAATCCGCCGTGGATCCGCCTTGTATCGAGTGATTTGGCCGCGGTTGGACGGCATGTTGGTGAGATCAGGGTATCAAAATTCTTGTGCCGTCTCATGTTGACACGTGGAGATTGTTGTGATGTCTGGTTTCTTTAAATCTTCTCTGAGGCTCTGCCATTTACGATTTTACGATTTGATTCAATTTTATCGGCAGATTTTATTCCCGACATCTCGGATATCTCGATCTCCATTCCTGAGCTAAATCTGCACAATATTTCAATTCATAGCATTAGTAATATTTGTTATTATTTTGAGATATTATCCTAACCATTTTATATGATACAATATTTTAAGAATATAAATTAGAGATATTTGATATGATATGCAAATTTTAATTATTAATCTTTTATATAAATATTTTATGCATATATTTTTCTTCATAATGTTAAGTATAGTGTATAAACATATGATAAAGAGTATTTTGCAGAAAAATCCACAAATGTTTCATATTTACGATAAACATCTTTAAGTACTTAACACAAGTAAGGAAAATGTTCCATCAAATGTGCAATATTATCGAATGAACAAATACCCCCAAGCTTAAGTTTGATCGTCCCGAGCAAACTAGTTATTCAAGAGAAAAAGAAGAAAAAGAAAAACCTAGCACACTTTCGTAGGCAACACGATTGCACTTAGCACGTGCAACAAGCCTTTAAACCTCTAGGTGTCCCTACTAGGAGGAGTGTTGTCTCCTGAGGGTTTTCAGCGGATTACACCCACAAAATCCCATAAAAGAAAGAAGATGAAAGTTACATACAAAGATAAGTATTATAAAATAAAGAACTTGAAAAGAAGAGTTTAAAACTACACTAGCTTTTCGGTTGCCATGAGCCCTATCTTAATGGTCGTGAAAAGATGTCAGAAATCACATCATCCCTCAGTAGAACATCGTCTTTAGTCTTCCTCCCTATCTTTCTTTCAAATATCGATCATATACCCCTACGTGTGTGTAAAAAACATCCCTATACTTAGAGAATTCAATTCAAGCTATCATACTCTTGTCCATTTTTCTTAGTACTTTTTAGTCGGTGAATATTTCAGATGGAATTGCTCACACATTTTTCATGCGACCGTTAATATTTCTTGAGGTACTAACCAACTGATTACCAAATGTGCTCACTCAATTAGGCGTAATTAGAAATATCCTAGTCTTGCAACACCTAAGGCTAAGCAGTGGTTCCTAAATCAGTTGGTCTAAGGAACTAGGTGATAAAGCACTCTCACTATATTTTTTTTATGCTGCCTTAAGCAATTACAATACCCGTGTTCATTTTTTCCACCTTTTTTCATTTATATTTATATATTTATTTTCCTTCATACTAAGACTTTTAGACAAGAGCATTTCAATGTATCCTCTACTATCCCAAGTTTTAAGATGTGTGCAAGTGCATATAGTAGAGTATCAACGTTCAGATGTTTGGACTCAAGAATAGGGAGTATTTTTCAGACTTATTTCTATCCTCAGATTAGTGATTCCCTTCATCTTACTAACCCTTGGGACAACAGCTCATGATTATCTATTACTTGCTTCATTACAAAACATCTAATTTTCTTGCTTTTCTTAAACTTTTCCTTCCTATCATATATATTTTTCACTTTCTAACTTTTATTCCTAAGAAATATTTTCAGCTAAAAAAATTTATATAGTGCCTAGTGCCAAATGATATTTCAATAAATACAAACCCCCAAACCTGTTTTTAGCAGTGTCCTCACTGATATTGTTCTTTGAGCGCATAGACCTGTAAACTAGGGAAGAAAATAATAGGGGTAAAATAATAATGAAAAACTACCCCAAACCTGTTCTTTGGCATGCACGGATATTCAGTTATATCTTAGTTCACTCACCTCCATTCTTATATGAAACAGTGTTACAAAAATATGAAGGTGAGGCGGAGGAAAGTTAGTTGTGATAAAGCGGCTCCTGTAGGAACCGAAGCTCCTCCGCTGGGTCAGCAGAAAACTACGACTTTAATCTATACCCATTTACTTTAAAAATAGAACTGTTTTTAACATTTTCGATATCCACTGCCCCATGCGGGTACACATAGCACACCATAAATGGTCCTTTTAAACAAGATTTTAGCTTACCCGGATGAAGATGGAGACGGGAATCGTAAAGAAGGACTTGTTGTCCTGGTGTGAAAGTTTTTCTCAACAGGTTTTTATCGTGAAACATTTTAGTCCGGTTCTTTACTATCACTGCATTATCTAAGCTTCATCACAAAGTTCGCTTAGCTCATTTAATTGCAGCTTCCTATACCTGCTAACTTGATCAAAATCATAATTAAGCTCTTTAATAGCCCACATTGCTTTATGTTCGATCTCGACAGGAAGGTGGCAAGCCTTCCCAAACACTAGTTGGTATGGAAACATACCAAGATCGGTCTTATACGCGATACGAAATGCCTAAAGAGCATCCGTCAATTTGGTGGACTAATTTTTACGATTTTTAGAAACCGTTTTCTCTAAATTTTGTTTGATCTGTCTATTGGATACCTCAGTTTGCCCGCTCGTTTGGGGATGATAGAGCATAGAAAGCTTGTTCTTGATCGGAAGCCTCGATAGACCGGTTGCAGAAATGTGTCCCGTTGTCGCTAATTATAGCGCGAGGGTGTCCGAATCACGAAAAGATATTTTCTTTCAAGAATTTAATGACAACCTTGTTGTCATTAGTGCGACATGGTACAGCTTCCACCCATTTTAAGACATAATCAACCGCTAATAAGATGTATAAATTCCCAAAAGAGTTGGGAAATGGACCCATAAAATCAATTCCCCAAACATAAATATCTCCACAACCAAGATAGGTTGAAGCGGCATCTCATTTCTCCGTGAAATTCGACCCATGTGTTGACACCGTGAACAAGTTTTGTAATGATCATATGCATCTTTAAATAGTGTTGGTCAATAAAAGCCACATTGAGAAACTTTCTCCGCCACTTTTCGTGGACCAAAGTGACCGCCACATGCCTGATCATGGCAAAAAGACAATACACTCTTGAATTCTTCATTAGGGACACATCGGCGAATGATTTGATCAGGAAAATACTTAAATAAATAGGGTTCATCCTAGTAAAAATGTTTTACTTGGGATAGAAATCGGTGATTGTCTTGTTTCGACCATTCGCTGGGTATAAGTCCCGTAGCTAAGTAATTCACAATATCCATGAACCAAGGTTCGTAGGATATGGTCAAGAGCTGTTCGTCAAGAAAGGACTCGTTTATTGGCACGGTCAATGTTGGCGACGAAAAAAGATGTGAAAGATGGTCGGCTACTACGTTTTCACATCTACTCTTGTCTCGTATGACAAGATCAAATTCTTAACAGAAGGATCCAACGTATTAGCCTGTCTTTAGAATCTTTCTTCGATAAAAGATGTTTTAGGGCGGAGTGATCGGTGTAAACTACAACTGGAGAGCCAATCAAGTAAGGCCTGAATTTTTCTAATGCAAATACAACCGCCAAGAGTTCTTTCTCGGTAGTTGTATAATTCATTTGTGCATCGTTCAAAGTCCTACTTGCATAGTAAATTACATGTGGCATCTTATAAATGTGCTATCCTAAGACTGTACCAATAGCAAAATCGGATGTATCACACATAAGATCAAACGGGCGATTCCAATCCGGAGATGACAGAATGATGGCTGTAGTGAGGGAGCTTTTAAGTGATTCAACAGCAGTCTCGTAATCCGAATCGAAGTGAAATGTTGTATTCTTGGCCAAGAGAAGAGTTAAGGGTCTAGCAATTTCGCTAAAGTCCTTAATGAATCTCCTATAAAATCCTGTATGACCAAAGAAGTATCGTACATCTTTGATGCATTTGGGAGGAGGAAGGTTATAGATGACATCTATTTTAGCTCTGTCTACCTCCATGCCTTTTTGAGAAATGATATGTCCAAGGAAAATATCTTCTTGAACCATGAAATGACATTATTCCCAATTCAACGTTAAATTCTTATCCTTACAGCGGATAAGAATAGCGTCAAGATGACAAAGGCATTCCTCAAAGGAGTCCCCAAATATGGAGAAATCATCCATAAATATCTCTAGAAAATTCTCAACCATGTCCGAGAATATCCGCATCATGCACCGCTGGAATGTAGCGGGAGTATTGCATAACCCGAAGGGCATGCGTCTATAAGCAAAGATACCGAAATGATTCGTAAATGTTTTCTTATTTTGATCTTTTTCGGCGATGGGAATCTGGTTATAGCGGGAGTATCCATCCAAGAAACAGTAGTATTCATGTCCGGCTAATCGTTCTAACATCTGGTCAATGAATGGTAGAAAGAAGTGATCTTTCTTAGTTGCGGCATTGAGTTTTCTATAATCAATATATACCCGCTAACCAGTTTGGGTGCGTGTTTGGATCAACTCATTCGCCTCATTTGTTATGACCGTGATGCCAGACATTTTAGGGACCACATGAATAGGACTTACCCATTGGCTATCAGATATTGGGTAAATTATGCCATTATCTAGGCATTTGACGATTTCTTTCTTTACCGCCTCCTTCATGACGGGATTCAACCGTCTTTGTGGGTCTCGGGTTGATTTGGTTTCATCCATCAAATGTATATGATGTTCAATAATTAAGAGACTAATCCTTTTGATATCTGCCATTGTCCAACCAAACGCTTGCCGATTTGATCTCAAGACTGCCAAAAGAGCGCTCCCTTGCTCTAAAGCTAGAGAAGCGGATATGATAACAGGCAACGACTCATGCTCACATAAATATGCATATTTAAGATGAGAAGGTAGTGGCTTGAGATCTAGCATCGACGGACAGACGATAGAAGGTAAGGTAGGGTAATTATACTCGGACTCGTTAAGAGGTTCATAGCTAGCGTAGGATATAGACTCGGAAGGCTCGACTAACTTTTGCGACAAGCCCAAGGATTCAAACTCATGGTTGGGCTTTTCAAAAGGGTCCTCACCAATATAGTAATTTGCCGGATCAGACAATGACGAACTAGTGTCGTCGAGATCATTATAGCAAAGTTCCTCAACTTCGTAGCTATCGAGAGCTAGCTCGTTGGCAGAACAAACATCGATTAGATAAGCAGAAGGTTCCGATGGTTGACTTTCTAACTTGTAAATATTAATCTTAATTGTTATCTTCCCGAAGAA
Source organism: Agapanthus africanus (assembly GCA_030015575.1). Lineage (NCBI taxonomy): Eukaryota > Viridiplantae > Streptophyta > Magnoliopsida > Asparagales > Amaryllidaceae > Agapanthus > Agapanthus africanus. Next base: position 98,638,879 of record CM057346.1, on the reverse strand, counting down.
TAGGTTCATAGAACCGTTACGACAATTAATCACAGCATTGGAAGTTGCTAGAAAAGGCCGACTGAGAATCACCGGAATTTGGTTTCGCGGGTTCACCATAGGCCGTGTATCTAAAACAATAAAGTCCACAGGGAATATAAATTCCCCGACTTTGATTCACACGTCCTCTAGCTCACCCCTAGGTTGGGTGATAGATCGATCGACTATCCGAAGAGTGCAGTGCATCGGTTTTAACTCTCCGATGCCTAATTGCTCATAGACAGAATACGGAAGCAAGTTAACACTAGCACCTAAGTCAAGTAGAGCACGATTGATATTTTTACCCCCAATAGCAATAGATATTGTAGGACTCCCGGGGTCCTTTCATTTCTTGGGTATTTGTTGGGTAAAAGCAGTGCTCACATTACTCGTTAGGAAAACTTTTTTAGGTACTTGAATTTTCCTTTTCCTAGTGCACAAGTCCTTTAGAATTTTCGCATAGGACGGAACTTGTTGGATAGCATCTAGGAGAGGAATGTTTATGTTAAATTGCTTAAAAAATTTCACAATCTTCTCCATTTGTGGACTTGGTCTATTGCCCCTTAACTTGTTTGGAAAAGGAGCTTTATCAATAAGGGTTTGGTCCAACAATTGTGGAGAAGTTTGTGGAGATGGAATAGGTCCCAGAATTGGAGTTGGGATCATTTTAGGTTGACTCAAGGAAGTAGGCTGAGAGTTTGACCCTAGTGGAAAACAAAGAATAGGCTCGGAAGAAGTTGTTGGATTAGACGAATTAGGAGCAAAAGTAGAAGCCGGGGTATCATCAATATCATCAATATCAACATGTTCACCCACTTGGTTATTCAGCACTCTTCCCGATCTCAACGTAGTTACGGCACACACATTATGACTTTATGAGTGGCCAAAATTCGGTAGAGGTTGAGATGGAAGTTTCCCTTTCTCTCTTTCACTCATCACGGCATTTAACTGTGCAAGTTGTGCTTCTATTGATTTTATGCTTTCACCGTGGGAAGCGGTGTGTTGCACTAATATTTGGATAGAAGACGTTAAATTAGCCGTCGTTTGTGTAGATTGGTTAATGAAGGTTTCTAAGTTACGTTCGAGTGCAGAGGTTTTATCGGTACCGGCCGTTGGGAAAGAATTATTACAAGGTGCAAAATTGTTAGCCGGATTTTAAAAAGATTGCGGTTGAAAGGGGTGCTGATTTTGTTGTGGTGACTGTTGTTGCTGTGGGGGAGGTCTTTGATAGTTCCTTGTGAATTGGTTTTGATTTTGAGTTTGGTTTTGATTCCGAGCAAAATTAAGATGATTCCTCCATCCCTGATTGTATGCGGAAGAATAAAGATCGTTTATAGGTCGTTGCTGAAAAGAAGCATTAATTTGTTCTTGATCTTGAAACGGAGGATTCAAAGGACATTCTTCCGTTAGGTGTATGGGTCGGAACATCAACCACACACGGTTTTGGGAAGCGTAACTTGGTTTAGGGAGGCTGATGAGAATTTGTTTTTCATAACTTCGAGTTTCTTTTGTATCGCTGCCATTTCGGCTTTTACTGCGATAGAAATATCGAGCTGATGGATGCCTGCCCTAGATGAAGTTGGTCTAACGCTTTCCCACTGTAAGGTTTGTTCGGTGAGATCTTCCAGAAATTGCCAAGTTTCGCCATCGTCTTTAGATATGAAATGGTATTGACAAATGGTTTCAAGTATTTGTTTCGTGGCAGGATTAACACCCTCATATATAATTCGGCAAAGTTGTCATTTATCAATTCCGTGATGGGGGCATTGTAGAAGAAGATTCTTGAACCATTTAAAGCATTTCCGAAATGGTCCGTTGGGAAGTTGGATAAACTGGTTGATCTCGTTTCGAATTCGGGCGGTTTTATGATTGAAATAAAATTTCTTAAGGAATGCTATTTCAAATTCGTCCCGTTGGGCGATAGAACGTGCGGCAGTGGTATAAAGCCATTTTTCTGCTAAGTCGCACAAAGTACGTAATCACATAGCATCCCCTAAAAGTTGGGTTGTGCCCATTATTGCACATACGTTCTCGAATTTGGTTATGAAAACATATGCGTCTTAGGATTCAAGCCCGTGAAATTTAGGAAACAAGTTGATAAAGTGGGGTTTAATTTCGAAATTATCCCTATTGGCCAGTGGAATGGAAAGACAAGTAGGAAGGGGTCCACGCACAGGGTAGCATCTTTCTTGGAGAGAGATGCATGGTGGATTCTGCGCACTTACAGGCGGTGACAGGGTGGTGTCGTGAAAATTTGAAAGGGAACCGTCCATCTTGGCCGATGTGGTGGGTGGAGGGGAAAAAGAAGATGAAGAACTATCGACTTCGGAGTCGATAGCAAAAACGCGGACAAGACGGGCACTAGAATCCCTTGTCCAGCCGACCATGCAATAAGAGGGTTTAATGCAAGTGGCAGCATGTGTGAGAACGAATTTAAAAGGTTTGTTTAAAAAGTCGGACTTAAGGATTGGCTCACAAATCACAAAATGCACAATCAACCCTAGAACTATGGTCACCTAGGTCAAGTACTAGACCGCTCTTAGACTTCCAAAGGACAAGCCGCAGGATCAATCCTCTACCACCTCTTTATCACTCTTGTGGCAAGGTAAGTGCCAGGTAAGTGGGAGGTATCCGCTATACGAATCACCGAAAACAGCGGGCCTAATTAAGTAACCACTTTTTTTAGTCACACTTGCCTAGACACCGCAAGAGAGATGCGGATAAGTGATAGATTACCCACGACCCTCCTCTGTCCTAATTGAACTCAACGGTCCTCAGAGTCTTGGTCTAGATATTTTTTAATTAATGTAGGGTTATGCAGATGCTCGTTTTGTGATTTGTGGGGTCTAAGAAGGGTGATGAAATCCCCACCTAATCTGAATTTTGGTTTTGCCCCATAAAGCCCGTTTTAAAAATATGCACAAACAAACAATATCAAGACACGCAAAAAGATTTTTTAAGAGGCAAGTTTTTGCAAAGAATCCTGCAGAAAATTAGATTATTAGATCTTAGAGGAGAGAGAAGAATCAGAGAAAATCACCTGAAAATTTTGGAGGCAAAATTCCCTAGAGCCGCCGCCTAACCGCGGCCAATTGCTTCCTATTGCCCGGTTCCGCTGCGGAAAAGTGGGTTCTTTTGACAATGTTATTTTCAATGCACTCCTTTGCTCCTCTGGACTTCGATGAAAATCTCTGAATCTTTAATTTCTCATTCCAGTGACTCTAGATACCCTTGCAAAATTCGCACAATAATCGTTAAATATGCAAGATGTGGTTTTGATTATTTTATGGTATGGATTAATAAGAATTCAACCCGAATAGTAAGAAAACAATTACAGTCGTTTCCCCGGCAATGGTGCCATTTGATTTATCGTTAAGAAGAAGTGTTTTTGTAAATAAAGTAACAGTAATCAGAACGGTGTCTCTAAATGGGTTGCCGTGGTGAATACGGGTCGTCCGCAGGGAAACGTCGAACCTTTATCTTACTTTAGACAAGTTGATTGAAATATGGATGGTTTGTTCTAGATCAAATTTGATATACGGATGTAGATTTTATGAAAGAGAGGCTTGTAGGGTTCATAGAATTTGGTAGTAATGGAAGATTAATTAAAGATGACTCCTTTTATTTTTTAATAGATTTAAAACTAGATCGATAATGATGAATGAAAATTAGGGTTTTTGGAGGGAATATGGTTCCCTCTCATAACCCTTATCTTTTCATTGACCTCTATTCATGTCTAGCCTTTACCAAAACAATTGTTAATCTAATCTCAAATCACGGTCGAGACTATCTGATGGAGGTCCTTTTCAGGTCTCCTTCAGATGTTGTCTTCCGTCGATCTCCCGGTGGATTTTGGAGGTGATCTCCCGTTGCGTGTGGATCTTAATGGGTTTTGAGGAGATAGGTGGTTTGGAGGAGTTTGGCGCCGAGTACCTGCAAAGAAGTCCCGGGGTGGTTTGGTAACACCGAGGACCCTTCGACGATCAAGTTAGTACTAGATCCGAGCAGAGTAACGGCTAAGTAGAGGAAAAAATGGCTTCCCTGACCCCTCTGTGATGGGGGTTTATATAGCGGCGGTAGGTCGCAGCAGCAGGCGCGAGAATCTCGCCGACGGTTACGCTCCCGACGTCACGCCCGCGTAAGCAGCGGATCGCCCATTAATGGGGATCATGATAGCGTGGAATGTGGGGCGTCGCTGGCGGAGAATCTGTGCGTGGCGAGATTTGCGAAGCGGCGGTTACGCCTGTGAGTGGTGGAGTTGGTCGGTCGGAGGGACCGAGGAAGACGGCCTCGGCTGGGGAGCCCAGAGACGGGCACGAGGGCCGAGGAGTCTTGATCTTGTGGCAGCTCGGGGCGAGCTGAGGGGCCGAGGAGGCCAATTTGCAAAGGGGCTATGAGGAGAGCCAGCTTGGGCTTGCAGGCCGGGTACGGGGGTGGCCCGGTCGGCCCCTGTGGGCCCTCTCTTCTGAGTTCTGGGACACGTCATCCGCCACGTGTCCTAATCTTGGAAATCGCCAATATTGAGCATCATCATTATCCCCCCACTCTTGTCCCGACCAGCTAGCGGTTCGGGTCAGGAGTGGACTGCCGGGCCGCCCGGGGTAAGCTCCCTCCTAAGGTTTCGTCGGGATGTGTCGCCGGTCTGTTAGCTGTTTTTTCTGCCGGCGAATCAGGGCGATATTTCTGCATTTAAGGAAGGTGCGCCGGTTCGTGCACCCTGCCACTGAAGTGACGGTCCATGTGTCAAGCATCGGTTGGCTGACGCGACGTGCGCAGACCTGTGGCGTCTGATGGGACGCAACCCAGTGTGGGCCTGACATGTGGAGCGATCGAAGCCGTTGGACGCGAGGAGGCGTTTTGGTGGGAGATGAGGGGCGCCGTTGGATGAGGCCGCCCGCGATGATAAATAGGGGTACCCCCGTTCCAGGGGCCCTACTCCTTCATATTTCTCGTTCCGAGTCCTGGTTGCTCGGCGTTCTTCCTCTTTTGGACACATGGTTCGTACCCATTCTTTAGGTCGTTCGTTTCAGAGGGAGGCCAGCGACGTGGCCGTGCCCCTGGCTGGCTCATGCCCTGCATCGAATGTTCTGCCGGCGATAGGACCGTCTGCTTCGTTGACGGTTCCTGGTGATCGTTCAGGCAGCGGTCAGAGACGTCCGCGGTCATCCAAGCCCCAGATGGGAGATAGAGGAGAGGGCGAGGATGGGGTCCCCCTTAAGAGGAAAAGGGCAATTTCCCTTGCGCCGCCGTCGATGGTTCCTGAGGGGATTCCCGTGCAGGAGGGTGATGCCGTCTTCACAGTTCCGTCTGGGCTCTCCGTCGCTGCCGACCTGCTAGCCGGGATGGAAGAGTCGGTCGGGGGAAAGCTTCCGTATGGCACCCTGAGGGACCAAATGGAGGCCATAGCCCAGGGGGCGGTCCAGGTATAAACTCTTCTACGCGTTGTTTTTGGCCTTCCTTTCTTTGGCTCGAGCGCTTCCTAGTTTCTCATCCGCTTCTCGCCAGGTTCTTCAACACTGCGCCATCGCTGCTCGTATGGAGGCCGAGGGGGCATTCCACGTGCCGAGGCCAGTAGAAGCGTTTCCTTCGGAGGTCAAGGTCCTGTGGCGTGACCTGCGTCTGGAGCGGGCGAGGGCCGACGTCCTGGCAGCTCGTGCGGAGGCTGCGGAGCTCGCCAATTCTGCGAACCGGGGTGTCCATCGTCGCCTGAGCGCATCCCTCCGGGTTGCCGAAAGGAAGCTGGCGGACCTGGCCGATCGCTTCGCGGCCATGGAGAAGGAGAGAGACGCCAGCAGGGGGAACGCCGAGGTGGCGCTTCTGGCGGCCCAGATATCCGAGGCTCGGGCTAGGAAAGCTGTGGCTGATTACAAGGTGTCGGAGCAGTTTTATGTCGAGCTTGGTGAGTATTCCGCCGTTGCGTGGAATAAGGCTCCAGATGCTGTGAAGGAGCAGCTTCCCGAGTTCGCCGACGGCGAGCTCCGCGCTCGGGTCCCGCTCCCGGCGGCGAGGCCTCCGGCAGACAATGATGAGGGAAGCGAGGCGCGCCCCTGGTGGTAAAACCTCCAGTGGTGAAGCCCCCGGTGAGGGGGGAGGGTTTGCGACTTAAGTCTTTTTGATATTTCCTCGTCCTTCTTTTGTAAGCCTCCGGGCAGTTTGTATGGCTGGGGAGCCCAAAATACCCTTGTAAAGACTTTGCCTTTGATAATAAAACTTGATAATAGAACTTTATCTTCTGTTTATGAAGAATGCTTGTGAAATATCCCTGCTTGCACTGTCGGGCTTCCATGTCAGGTCAGTCATCTATCAAGCGACTGTTCGTCGAGTTGATTCCGATCATTTGCCAAGAGTGCCAAGCATGCCAAGCGTTGCCGAGAAGGAGGTATTCCCATGGCCCCGAAGTCGAGGGGGGATCGCTCAGACTTTGATAGACCTCATGCCCTTTGTTGGGGCCACGGATCCTCTGCATGTGATGGGCATAGGGACATCCACCACACTTATGCCGAGCATGAATGGGCCCAGAGGCCCCGCTTGAAGGGATACAAGCCCGCAGCGCCCGTTGGGCATGAACGAGCCGGGCTGATCGGTTGCCCCTTGGCGAGGGCTTTGATCCCTGGCGGTTGTGGTAGGAAGCTACCAGCCTGGGATAGCCGAGCAAGGACTCGACTGCCTCTGGGAAGACTTGGATCCTTACGGTTTGGGGGGCTGTAAGAAGCCCACTAAGGATGACCGGGCAGTGAAACTGCGCGGTTGCCTCTTGGCGAGGGCTTCGATCTCTGGCGTCGTGGGTAGGTAACTACCAGCCTGGGGAGACCGAGCGGGGTAGCTGCTCGGTTGCCTCTTGCGAGGGTTTTGATCCCCGTCGGTTGTGGTGGGAAGCTACTAGCCGGGGATAGCCGGGCAAGGACTCGACTGCCTCTGGGAGGACTTTTTGATCCCTGCCGTTGCGGTAGGGAAGCTGCCCGCCAGGGATAGCCGAGCAGGGAAGCTACTCGGCTGCCTTTATGGAGGGCTTTGATCCTCAGCGTTGGAGGGGCTGTAGGAGGCCGGCTGAGGATATCCGGGTAGTGAAGCTGGGCGGTTGCCTCTTAGCGAGGGCTTTGATCTCTGGCGTCGTGGGTAGGCAACTACCAGCCTGGGGCGACCGAGCGGGGTGGCCGGTCGGGTGCCTCTTGCGAGGGCTTCGATCCCTGGCATCATGGGTAAGGGCTACCAGCCAGAGATGACCGAGCAGGGTAGCTGCTCAGTTGCCTCTTGCGAGGGCTTTGATCCTTCAGGACGGGGACCGAGCAGGGTTACTGCCCAGTGCCTCTTGGCGAGGACTTTGATCCCTGTCGGTTGTGGTAAGAAGCTACCAACTAGGGATAGCCGAGCTAGGACTCGACTGCCTCTGGGAGGACTTTGGTCCTTAGCGCAGGAGGGGCTGTAAGAAGCCTACCAAGGACCCTTGGCCGGGCAGGGTTACTGCCCGATGCCTCTTGGCGAGGGCTTTTGTCCTGAAGGATAGCCGAGCGAGGGATCCTCGGGCTCGACTGCCTCTGGGAAGGCTTTTTGATCCCTGGCGTTGCAGTAGGGAAGCTGCCCGCCAGGGATAGCCGAGCAGGGAAGCTACTCGGCTACCTCTATGGAGGGCTTGGATCCATAGCATTGGAGGGGTCGTATGAGGCCTGGTGAGGATATCCGGGCAGTGAAGCTGTGCGGTTGCCTCTTAGGTGAGGGCTTTGGATTGTAAAGACAGGACTCTACTTGCAATGTCTCAATGTTTCTTTATTCGAACAGAAAGGATTTTAGCAAGCGTTTACATTGTCTTTGTGAAAGGAGGGGTACACACTTATTGGCCTTAGCTTCATTGGTATAGCTTAAGCTTCTCGGCGTTGTAAGGCCGCGGGAGCTTGCGTCCGTCTGCATCTTGCAGATGGTAGGCCCCGCCGGGGAGTACCTCAGAGACGAGGAATGTGCCATCCCACCTCGGGAGAACTTGTGTAGCCTGCCTTGACCAATGAACTCATTTCGCCGTAGGACCAGATCCCCGGTCCGGAAGGAACGGTGCCTGACCCGGGTGTTGTAGTATCGGGCCGTTTGCTGTTGATAGGCAGCAGCCCTGATCTAAGCCTGGTCTCTTTTCTCCAACAAGACGTCCAGGTTGGTCCGTAGTGCCGAGGTGTTCGCGTCGTCGTCGAAATGTTCGACCCGATGACTGGGTAGCCCGATCTCCATTGGGACCATTGCCTCGGTCCCGTAGCAGAGACATAAGGGGGTTTCTCCGGTGGGGGTCTTCTTCGACGTGCGTAGGGCCCATAAGACCCGGGGCAGTTGTTCGACCCAACTGCCCTGTCGCTCTTTCAAGCGGGTCCGGAGACCTCGGAGGACGTCTCGGTTAGCTACTTCGGCCTGCTCGTTGCATTGGGGATGCGCGACCGCGGCGAATTTCATGAGGATGTGGTATTCTTTACAGAAGTCCTTTACTTTCTCGTTCTCGAAGTTCGTCCCACGGTCGGTGATGATACATCTTGGGATGCCAAATCGGAACATCAGGTTGTTTTGCAGGAACTTGATCGTTGTGGCGGCGTCCGGTTTCTTGATGAGGATGGCCTCGATCCATTTGGTGAAGTAGTCCACCGCGACGAGGACGTATTTGTGCCTGCCTATGCCGGTGGGGAACTGGCTGATCATGTCTTATCCCCACCGGGCGAATGGCCATGGGGACGTTAGGACGGTCAGCTCGGTGGTGGGGAGGCGAGGGATGCTGCCGTGGAGCTGAAAACTCTTGCATCTCCTGACTAGCTTCTGGGCATCCCCATGAATAGTGGGCCAGTAGTACCCCTAGAGCAACGCTTTTTAGACCAAGGTTCGGGCCCCTTGGTGCGCACCGCCGACCCCCTCGTGGATTTCCCGGAGGACGTAGTCGGCTTCGTGGGGGTCGACGCACCGGAGCAGGGGCTGAGTGAAGGACTTCTTATAAAGGTTCCCATTACTCCAGATGAAGTGGCAGGCTTTGGCCCTGAGACGGCGGGTGGCTCCCCGATCTTCTGGGAGCGTACCGTCCTTCAGGAATTCCACGAGGGGCCTCCTCCAATCTTAGTCGCCTTCCTGCGCCACATATACGTGGAGTGTTGTCTCTCCGTTTTCCACGCTGGGCTGATGCAAGGTCTCGAAGAGGATAGACCGCTCATTGTTGGCCGAGTATGACGAAGCCAGCTTGCTTAGGGCGTCGGCTTGGGCGTTCAGCTTCCTGGGTATTTGTTCTACCTGGACCTCGTCAAAGTTTTTAGGAGTTTCCTCACTTCGTCAAGGTACTTCATCATCAGAGGTTCCCGGGCTTCAAATCGGCCAGTCACTTGACCGACGACTAGGGCTGAGTCGCTGCGGATTCGAACTATTTTCAGTCCTAGTTCGGCGGCCATGCGCAGCCCAGCCAGGAGGGCCTCGTACTCTGCCGCGTTGTTCGAGGCTTTGAAGCCGAGCTTCAAAGAGTACTCCATCTCCGCCTCGTTCGGGCCCCGGATAATGAGGCCGGCGCCACAGCCTTCCTCGGTTGAGGACCCGTCGACGTAGATGATCCACTCAGGAACCAAGTCAGGCCTCTCCGCGATAGGACACTGAGTTGCGAGGGGCGGCGTGGACTCCAGTTTCTTGTTAGGGATGGTGCATTCAACGATGAAATCGGCCAGGGCCTGTGCTTTGATGGCCTGCCTCGGACGATATTTTATGTCAAACTGAGATAGTTCCCACCTCCACTTTTCTAAGCGGCCTGAGGATTCTGGTGATGCAATGATATCCCCCAACGGGCGTTCGGTGAGGACGATGATGGTGTGCACTTGGAAGTAGTGCCGCAGCTTCCTTGAGGCCACCATGAGGGCTAAGACAATCTTCTCTATGGCTGGGTACCTCGTTTCTGCGTTTTTAAACACGTGGCTCACATAATACACCGGCTTCTGCGCTCCATCGACCTCCCGGATGAGCACCGAGCCTGCTGCTTGGCTGGATATCGCCAGATACAGCGACAACTCGTCTCCTTCAACTGGCCGGGTGAGCAGCGTGGCGTCGCGAGGTGCTTCTTCAATTGGTCGAAGGCAGCTTGGCACTCCTCCGACCACTCGAACCTCAGGATCTTCCTTAGGGCCTTAAAGAACGGGAGGCATTTCTCCCCCGACCTGGACATGAAACGGCTCAGAGCGGCGACTTGTCCCGTGAGCCGCATGATCTCGACGTTGGTTTTGGGCATGGCCGTGTTGAGGATAACGTCGATTTTCTCCAGGTTAGCTTCGATTCCACGGTGAGTGACCATGAAACCGAGGAACTTTCCCCCGGTGACTCCGAATGCGCACTTGGCGGGCTTTAGCTTCATCCTAAACTTGCGGAGCACATCAAAGGCCTCGCCCAGGTCCCTGGTATGGTCGGCCGATGAGACTAATTTGACGAGCATGTCGTCAACGTAGACCTCCATATTCCTGCCGATCTACGGCTTGAACATGTGATTGACCAGCCGTTGGTACGTGGCCCCGGCGTTCTTGAGGCCGAAGGGCATCACCTTATAGCAATATACCCCTCGGTCCATTATGAATGCGGTGAGATCTTCATCTTCCGGGTTCATACGGATCTGGTTGTAGCCGGAGAAAGCATCCATGAAGCTCAACAGCTCGTGTCCAGCTGAGCCGTCGATGAGCTGATCTATCCGAGGGAGCGGATAGTTGTCCTTGGGGCAGGCTTTATTGAGGTCGGTGAAGTTGATGCACATGCGCCACTTCTCGCTTGACTTCTTGACCAGAACCACGTTCGCCAGCCACTCCGAGTAGGGTACATTCCTGATGAAGTTGGCGGCGAGGAGTCGATCAACCTCCTCTTCGATAGCCTTCTGTTTGACCGGGGCGAAGCTCCGCTTCTTCTATCTGACGGGTCGTGCCGCGGGGTCAACCCCGAGCTTGTGGGAGATGATTTTGGGGTTAATCCCATGCATGTCTGTAGGCGCCCAGGTGAAGACGTCGGAATTATTTCTGAGGAATCTGACCAGGTCATCTCGCTGAGTCCCTGTCAGGAGTGACCCGACCTGGACGGTTTTTTCCTCGTCCCCTTCTGCCAGGGGCACCTCGGTCAGTAGTTCGACCGGTGTCCCTCGGACCTCCTTTCGCTCGTCCCGGGTGTCCAGGGAACCCTTGATGTCGTTGTTTACCTCAGCGTCTTCGGCCGACTGCTCAGATGAAGATGTTTCGGTTAGGCATACCTTCGCGATCCGCTGGTTCCCGTAGACTCGACCTATCCCGCCTTGATCGAGAGGGAACTTCATTGCCAGATGGTAGGTCGATATCTGGGCCTGGAGGGAGTTTAGCGTCGGACGGCCAAAGAGGACGTTGTAGGCCGATGGGACTTTCGCTACGATGAAATCCACAGGTAACGTGCGGGTGTTGCCGGGCTCCCCGACTTTGAACTGCAGGGTGACCACCCCTTGCGCTAGGATGGAGTGGTTGGTGAACCCCGAAAGGATATGGGAGGTCGGTTTTAAGTCTGCTGGGGTGAGCCCCATGCACAGAAAGCAGTCGTGGAAGAGAATGTATGCCGAGCTACCCGAGTCGACAAGTATCCGGTGGACCTTGTACCGGTGGATTCAGGCCGTGATCACCAGAGGGTCGTTGTGGGGTATGGATATGCCGTGGAGGTCTCCGTCGTCAAAAGTGATAGGCTCGTGGCCCCTGGCCCTTTTGCTCGGACGGCCGTTGGCGTTTGTTGCCGGCGTGGGGCGCCGAGTTTCGCAGGCGCTCGACTGGGCCCCAGCCGTCATGACCATAGCTCTTGACGGGCCTCGGTTCCTCTCGGCGAGGTTCCTTGGTCCTCGCTGTTGGGGTCCACCCGCGCCTCCGTCGAGGGGGAGGTGGCGGCCAGTACCCGAATCTTCAGGGCGATTGCTTGCCATGTGGATGGAGATCGGAAGGCCAACTTTGTTTTTGTGGAGTTTGCGTTTCCCACAAACAACGCCAACTGATGGAGGTCCTTTTCAGGTCTCCTTCAGATGTTGTCTTCCGTCGATCTCCCGGTGGATTTTGGAGGTGATCTCTCGTTGCGTGTGGATCTCAATGGGTTTTGAGGAGATAGGTGGTTTGGAGGAGTTTGGCGCCAAGTACCTGCAAAGAAGTCCCGGGGTGGTTTGGTACCACCGAGAACCCTCCGACGATCAAGTTAGTACTAGATCCGAGCAGAGTAATGGCTAAGTAGAGGAAAAAATGGCTTCCCTGACCTCTCTGTGATGGGGGTTTATATAGAGACGGTAGCTCGCAGCAGCAGGCGCGAGAATCTCGCCGGCGGTTACGCTCCCGACGTCACGCCTGTTGGATATAGTGCCCTCAAAGTCAATTATTGGATCGCAGGCACGTGATTGCAATGATTATGGAGGACCTATACCGGTAAGACAGTCTTACTCGAGATGATAATATGCTATCTGGTTTGCCTTTATCATTCGTGTACAGGTTCAGGTGACTGATCACTGATACACGTTGACAGAGCCCTTAGGATCTTGCTTGACTACCAATAGTATGATGGGTGGTCTATAAGCACATCCTTAAAAGTTGTCCCTAGTCGTGGGAGTTTCGAGATAGGGCATCGATACTCCGGAGTAGACTAGTGTATACAGTCGAGACCCCGACGAGGGGCGGTGGCCGGTCTCACAAGCCACTGGTGTCAGTTGGATCACCTAAGATGTATACAGGTGCTCATTAGGTTATGGGTACACCGGACAGGACTCGCCGGGAACCTGCTAGTTGGTATTATACCTATCGGATAGCAGTTCCCTGGTGACATGTGTACAGGTTAGTTCATCGACCTGAGGTCATCATTTGTCTCATGTGAGTTTCCACTGTGCTTTGATTTCTACCCTACCATGGCTCAAAGGAGTCGTGCAAACAGCTATTTTTTGGGTACAGTCCCGAGCCACATGGAGGAAAGTGAGCGGATCGGCAGAGGATTCGTCTCTCCCGGTATTGGGGGTGGAGATCGCGCTGTGTCTAGGAAAGCCATTACACCAAGTCCTTGGCCAAGGCAGGTGAGAATTACTGGTAGGTACTCCGGTAGTTTCTCAGGGTGTTCAGGGCTTGTCTCTGACACGACTTATACCCGCTTTTGGGGGTCTGACGTTACCAGCCCTCTAGGCCCGATATGCGATACTCATAGACGAACGGACCGGACTATATATACATTGTCACTGTTAGGCTCAGTAGGGTTTCCGGATGGGTTTGCTCATCGGCCTCCCTTGAGGTCAGTACATGGGTAGCCGTTACGCACAGCTAGTGCCGCTGACGGCTTGTGGTTAAACCCACTGCCAGGGTACTGACGAGTCATTAGAGTCCCCCACAGATAGTTTCCCAAGTTCGGGCGAAACGTTGTAGAGGCCGTATGGTTTTATGGCAGGGTTCGGAAAATGCACGTGCGTTTACGCACGTGTCATATTTCGGGCAGATAATACTTGTGGGCTTTGGTTTAAGCCGGATCCGAGTATTATACTGTGTAGATATAATATCTTTGTCTCAGTTGCATTTGTATTCGGTCGTAATACAAATACGGGTATATTTATACTGTTACGGGGTTATCCTGAAATTCGTTTCGGGATCGCTTTTGGAAGTTTCCAGTTTCCAGTTTTCTATCACCCGTATTAAACATTCGGTTTAATGCGGATTTATCTTTCCTTCATTGGATGAGTCATGAGGTGAGTCGTGATTCTAGAAGGTTCTAGAAGGTGACTAGGATTAGTGACTCATGGTTGCATTAAATGTTCATTTAATGTTTTGATGACTAGGGTTTTTTGATTCAATGTATGCATTAATGATAAATGCAAGGTGTTAGATGAATCATTCTCTTCATTAATAGTTATGGTCACTCTCCCCTCTCCTACACTCACTCCCACCTCTATTTGTCGCCGGCTCATTCTTGAAGGATTGATGATTGATTCATTTTGAAAATGATTATAGTTTTGGTGTATGGAAATTTCATAGCTCCTTTTATTCCATCACAGTTTCAAATGGCAACTTCATTAACCGTTCGTCCATGGCTTTGGACGAAGTGACACAAAGTGTTCTACTCATTCTCTACATCAATCTTGGTCATCTCTTTTAGCAAACTTGATGACCGAGTTGCCTCGGGTCAGAGACGGGAGCTCGTTTAAAGATCCGTAGATATGGTACCACCTCGACGAGAAGCCTGGAGATCGGAGCAGCCGCAACGGAGCGTGGGATGATGGTTAAAGAACGAAAGACTCGGATCGTTCGGTATAACCTTTCTACCCTCTTTGTAATTTGTTAGTTTAGCGTTAATGGCAGATCCGGGTTATAGTATGCGATAGCGCCAGTTATAAAAGTTTTTGTTCCGCATTTGGCGTCTAAAAGACGGCCGGGGCGCTACCGTAGACTTACATGGTATCAGAGCCACGCCATTAAGCTTTACTAATTTGTTCTAACGTGTTTAAAATATCGATCGAGCGGAATTTTCAAAATCGCAATTTCCAAGTCTAAAGTTTCTGTCGATTTTAAAACAGGCCTAAAAATCATTTTGAGCATCTCAGAAAATCGAGCAGGCTTTTCTAAGAAAACTATGAAAATTTGGTGGGCTGATTTTACTGTAGAGCGGCGGATCAGTGGCCAAAACCACGTTTTGGCGGTGGATCCGCCGCCGTATTGTAGCCACAGTGCACAAAATTTCTACAGTAGCTTCTACATGGGAAATTGTGGTTTTTGGAATGGTTCTTTTGGGACCAGTTTTTGTTACTGTACAGCAGATGTATGTGGGGCCCACTTCGGGAAGTTTTGTCGATCGAAATTTTAAACTTGTTAGTATGCAGTACTTACATTATATCTCCGACCGTGAATGTCATTCGAGCGGTAAACCGCGTCTAATTTCTATAGTTCTTTTAGACGGGTTTCCGAACGTGACATTCGCGTTGATGTTCTGTATTGTGCTGTGATATTGCAGATTTGTCATGGTGGATAGCAGTGTGCAATGGTAGTGCAATTTGAATTTATTTGTACATTTTATATTGCGGGGCGAGCGTCCAACATGTGGACTGCCGTCACTGCCTGTTTGTATAATATTCTTTTGGGGCACGACCGGGCTGAGGTCGATGTACCCGTTGTACATATTTTTCATTTCTGTACTAGGGTTACCCCGCGACGGAGTGCACGGATAGCCCGGTTCTGGAGGGCAACGGGTTCGCATCTCATGGCTTTGAGAGGAAGAGGGGCCCCACTCTAGAATTGGCAGTCTATTCGCCGCACTCGTAGGAGGTACAGGTTGACCCAAGGAGGGGTGCTCAAGTTACCGGATTCCGTGAAGTGCTGGGTGGTCCATTCACTTTGCTGTAGGGGGCTGCCTCGCTTCAGGTTTTGGCGGGTAACTTGCCGCACCCGTAGGGGTCTAGGTTTCATTGCACAGGCTATCCACACGACCAGGGGAACGTCGGGTTTCAGCAGCTGCTCTGTGAAACCCGGGGATCCCAGATTATCCGTATTGTTCTGTGATGCTTATTACTTTTCTGTAATGTTGCATATTATCACGCCTGGAGAGATTATTGTATATTGGTATATATACTAGTAGATGTTGTATATTTTTTGCACCCGCGCTAGTCCAGTCCCCGCTCTGTCGTTAGTTAAGTAACCTAACGGGTAATGACGGGACCCAGTGGCGAATGCAGATGGCATATACGTACATTTTATTTTCGTTCTTTTCTGGTGTGATTTATTGATGGGACTGTGTTGATTCTGATCAATGCAAAGAAAAAAAAACTTGTTTGGATGTTGTTGGAACAATTTTAAAAAGTGTTATTGCAAAGACGTTTCCTTTTGTTTTGCACAGTGGTATTCGGTTGGAATATCCTGCACCTCATTCGACGAGGCAAGGGCCGATATCCCTTCACCGGGAGTGGCCCCTTGGGCAGAATTTTGCGTCAGGGTAATAACTTCACTATAGCCGATTACAAGTTGCTTTGCATCGAGGTATTCAGTTGGAATATCCTGCACCTCATTCCACGAGGAAAGAGCCGAGATCCCTTCACCGGGAGTGACCTCTTTAGCAAAATGGTTTTCGCCACTATATTTTTATAAAAAGCTATCAAGTTCCTTCAACGAGATCAAGTTCATTACGTTAAAGGTTTTTCGCCAAAAACCAGCCGTAGCCCTCCGTCATTTCTTATGGATGGTCAGTAGTATTCAAGCTATGTTTGTTGGCCTTCGTCAAGGCATAGTGTTTGGTAGCTGCTGAGATATTCATTTGCTGCATAGATAGATGTGTTGGTTTGGGACAGTCGTATTACCTTGTTGGCCTTCGTCAAGGGTATGTACGGGTGGGTTCAAATTAACAAGAAAATGACTGGTAGAACTTGACATGTGACTTATGATTTGTTGGCCTTCGTCAAGGTCATAAGAGCATGAGGTAAAAATCACATCGGGAGTTTCTAAAGAAACTGAAACTTGCTAGGCATGCGCATACCTTCTGGAGTGTGATAACGTGAGTGGATTCTGTCACGTTATCATGCGATGAAAGTTGGATCCCGATTCCCACTGATGAGTTGGTTTACTCTTCGGGTGATCCCGATTGATTCTTCTTTCAGGTTTGGAGGAGAATTTGACAGTACAGTGGGAGGTTTCCTGATTAGATAAAGTGATAACCATTCTGATGTAGGTTAGAGTGCACGCAGAGTGTTTCTTTTCTCTCTCTCTCTGGCAGCGACCTTTGAACGACCCTAGACTATGACTCAGTGACCAAGTTGACCGAACCTTCTTAAAATACTGGCTTTTGGATTGTCTGAGTTGCATAAGTCATTTCCACTCCTTCTTTTACCCTTTGCATTTCTCAGAACACCCCGTATTACTACGGACATCCACTTCCATTGGATAGATCCATCGTATGGTTATATACGAACTCGAAGGGACTTCTTCGAGGATGGATCCAGGTTCAAGAGAAATAGAATTGGTTTATTCAGTTGTCTTTTATTATCACCTTCTCTCAGATTGCGAAGGCTCCTTGGTTTAGGAGAGTACACCTATTACGCTTATTGGATAGTCTTCTTCCAAACCATAGGCAGGTGCTGAAAGGTAGGGAATGAAGAAAACCAATTAGCCTAAGTAAGGTGTACAGAAGGTAATATGTAAAGACAAAGTAAAGGGATTAGAAAGAGGGCAAAGTAAATTGCGACTGCTATCATTCACGACCAAACCGCGTACTTCATCGCCACTCCTATTTCACCTTTCCCTTTCCCCAGTTCGGGAGAAATAGAATAAGGTATTATTCAGTTGTCTTTTATCATCACCTTCTCTCAAGTTATGAGTACTCCTTGGTTTAGGAGGGTACACCTATTATGCTTACTAGATAGTCTTCTTCCAAACCATAGGCCGGTGTCGAACGGTAGGGAAGGAAGAAAACCATTTAACCTAACGATGGTGTACAGAAGGTAACGACTAAAGACAAATAAAGGGATTTGGAGAGATGGCAAAGAAATATACGGTTAAAGTCATGAATTGGATTATGGAAGAGGCATTACTAGGAATACCAGGATACCCCTACGAAACATTTTCATGTTTCAGTTTCACTGTCCATTGTTAAAAGGAAAACTGATTTCCCGATTAGATACTTACTCCAGGGTATGTATTTACCAGATATGATTCTCACATCTGTATGGTTTTACAGATGATGAGTGGGAGGAAGTTATTGGGAATAAGGTGATCATCCTCATTATATCAGAATTCGTTGTAATTGGTGATATTTGAGGAAGTCGCCTAGGTTATTGCCAGACGGCATGTATTTGGTTTTGAGTATCCGTTGTTGTGCACCAATTTCAAAATGATATATCTGTACGTTTATTTTTATAAAGTGAGATATAACTTTTTGATATTATATCGATGACATTTACCTACATCAGTTGACGATTGGGTAAGGAGCATTGAACAATGGAGTAGTTCTTAACCATAAGTACAGTTTTCAACCTACGATGCACAGGTTTTGAGTTATTCAACTCAAAGGACTTATACAGAGTATTGTATGTTGTCCAGTGTCCATCAGGACAAAGGGGTTGGTCCTCGTACTATGTTCTGTTTACTTATGACTTCTCTAGTTTTTAGACAAGTGTTTCGTAGAAATACAAGGTCTAAGTTTTGAGAAGTTGTGGGTATAGGAATAAAGTAGAGAACCAGATGTCACAAGTATCGGGATTCTTCAAAGAGATCGAAGATGTAGATACTTGTGATTGGTATTCAGTTGGTAGTAATGGTTTTTGAGAAACTTGTTTCTCTTTCAGGTTACTCATAATTGGATGGATTCCTAAGTTGAGTAATGCTGATTAGCCTCTCTCCATTAAGTTGATATGCACTGGAGACAGCTGCATGATTTGAATCTGGTTCCAATTAAATAAGTGCCAAAGTTTCTATATTGGATATAGAATGGTTCATATCTTAACGATGTTAAGGTACAGGGAGTTGTCCAGCTTATGCTTAAAACCAGACTCTGGATAACTCAAGGCATGTTTCTGTAATGGCAGTTTGTGGGTTGATCTGGGCTATGTCGAGGGTTGACTTTCTACCATCTGAAAGATCAATAGTGATATTGTTCTTGACTTACCACAGTTTTAGTAAAATGGATTTTTTCAGAAAACAGTAGTGGGAGTATGGTAGAACTGGAAGTGATTCCAGAACCGCAAACGATTACGGAAAATTTAATAGGACCTAAAGATTCAATCAAGTTTGATATTCCATTAGCTACTCCGCAGATATGGTGGGTAACCTCAGACACCCGAGAGGTACTCAGGTAGCCTCAAGGACGGTGACAGGGAGGTGCTTGTTTACCCAGACTTGACACTACGGTTGTTCCAGGCTATGAGACCCGGCAGGAGATTAAGTATAGCGTCGTTCTAAACTAGCTTTAGAAGTGGACGTATATATTATTCTGCCAGAGGGTTGTTGTGGTCAGTGGGAGCAGCGGAAGCATAGTGGGCAAGTAGGTTATGTCTATTTATAGACCAGAGCAGATATAGCGGAGATAGATCATCTAATTTTGATATGAAAGTCATAGGTTTGACTTCATCAGAATAGGGGATAGATCTGTTAAGAAGGTAGTAGGGTGTGATGTCCTGGTATTTGGATGACATACACATAGTAGGAAGTAAAATTCCTATACTACGATCGGTTATACTGTGGTCGTCACACAATTGTTTCTCAACAAAGGATATGGATATAATATCAGACATTCTGGTTACTAGATCTATGGTTTTAGATCTAGGTTTGGGTAGTTTCCCAATGTGGGTACTTTGACAGTATTCTAATAGTATTTTAGAATAGTTGACTCCTGGCATGGTGGTGTACCTGCAGGTGATGGAGTCACCCTCTCTAAAGGTGTTTTACAGACTGAAGGGGAGAGGGATGTGCATGATTGGCAGATCACTTGCTTAGGCAATTGAGTCAATCATGAGATGTCAAGTACCACACCAGATATTGTTTTTGCACTCGATGCGATAAGTTTCTATTAATCCAATCCTGGAGAAACATAAGGAAGCAGTTTTAGAACATAAGTGGATGTTCTACGTATTTTATGACGGCAGCCTCCTTCAGGGGACGGTTATCATTCCAGGCTTCAAAGGTGACATGGATGACAGAGTGATTGTCGGAGTTATAGTCTTCCCTCTGACGAAGGGGGCAGTATTATGGATAGGTGGTTCAAGAGGATACTGTGGGAGGCATGGTACAGGATACTGATTAGGTTCAGTTATCGATACAGTCTAAGAAGTTTGGATTTGGAGTTCATTTATGAACTAGGTCCCATCAGATATCCAGACATATTCTAAGACAGGTATTACTCAATTCGGGAGATGGCTTTCTCCGCGAACTTGAGATTAAGAGAGACATAGAAAGAAACATCAGGGCGGATCCACTCACTGAGGCTATTTCTCGAACACAAGAGTTTTACAAACGAGCTTTGTGAAACTGATTAGTAGAGGAGTTGGATGTTCGGTATCACACGAGCTGTGAGTATGCGACATCGCAATAATTAGCCTTAAGTGCAAGTGGGAGATTGTTGGATATAGTGCCCTCAAAGTCAATTATTGGATCGCAGGCATGTGATTGCAATGATTGCGGAGGACCTATACCGGTAAGACAGTCTTACTCGAGATGATAGTATGCTATATGGTTTGCCTTTATCAGTCGTGTACAGGTTCAGGTGACTGATCACTGATACACGTTGATAGAGCCCTTAGGATCTTGCTTGACTACCAACAGTATGATGGCGATCATATACGTGAGAGTTGGGTGGTCTATAAGCACATCCTTAAAAGTTGTCCCTAGTCGTGGGAGTTTCGAGATAGGACATCGATACTCCGGAGTAGACTGGTGTATACAGTCGAGACCCCGACGAGAGGCGGTGGCCGGTCTCACAAGCCACTGGTGTCTGTTGGATCACCTAAGATGTATACAGGTGCTCATTGGGTTATGGGTACACTGGACAGGACTCGCCGGGAACCTACTAGTTGGTATTATACCTATCGTCAGATAGCAGTTCCCTGGTGACATGTGTACAGGTTAGTTCATCGACCTGAGGTCGTCATTTGTCTCGTGTGAGTTCCCACTGTGCTTTGATTTCTACCCTACCACGGCTCAAAGGAGTCGTGCAAACAGGTATGTTTTGGGTACAGTCCTGAGTCACATGGAGGCAAGTGAGCGGATCGGCAGGGGATTCGTCTCTCCCGGTATTGGGGGTGGAGATCGCGCCGTGTCTAGGAAAGCCATTACACCAAGTCCTTGGCCAAGGAAGGTAAGAATTACTGGTAGGTACTCCGGTACTTTCTCAGGGTGTTCAGGGCTTGTCTCCGACACGACTTATGCCACTTTTGGGGGTCTGACGTTACCAGCCCCCTAGGCCCGATATGCGATACTCATAGACGAACGGACCGGACTGTATATAAATTATCACTGTTAGGCTCAGTAGAGTTTCCGGATGAGTTCGTTCATCGGCCTCCCTTGAGGTCAGTACATGGGCAGCCGTTACGCACAGCTAGTGCCGCTGACGGCTTGTGGTTAAACCCACTGCCAGGGTACTGACGAATCATTAGAGTCCCCCACATATAGTTTCCTAAGTTCGGGCGAAACGTTGTAGAGGCCGTATTGTAACACCTGAGTTTAGGGATAGTAGTAATTAAGTGTTAATTTGGGGGTTTTGGTAAAAAGTTTACCAAAACGGGATTCTAGTAATTTATCTGGGTTTATGGTTATTTTTGTGAAATTTTATCTCAACCACACACACTTGTGCACGTTAACTAGGATTAAGGTTAGAGTTTGCCATGTATTTGAACTTGTGGGTTAGCCATGTTTAAGTTAACCTTGGAGGGTTAGGTCCGTGGTTAAGATAATGGATTTGATTATGAGCTAATTTGGTTAATTAGGGGTGGTTGGTTTTGTCCAAGGGTGTTTAGGGTGGAGGTTGACTTGCTTGTTGTGTGAGAGAGAGAGGGATGGGATGTGTATCATGATAGCTTTTGATTTGAGAGAGGGAAATGCTGGTTTAAGGATTAGTCACACCATTCAACTCAAAACTTGTCACTTATATCTTTCAAATTCTCTCCCACACTCAAACCTCTCACTCTCACACTCAAATCAGCCACACAAACACCACAAAACATCAGCTTTCAGCCACTTTTCTGCTCCAAAACACCACAAAGTAGCATCAGCTTCAGCCTTTTTCTGCAGGACATCAGCAGCAACAGCTGCTACATCAGCCCCCTCCCAACTTCAAAACCTCAAATACACAACACTACCACCTCACTCACACTCAATTTCAGCCTTAAAACATCAGAACACAACACAAAACAACATCATCAGCTTCAGCTTCAGCCTTTTTTAAACTGCAGCACCAGCATCAGCCAAGGCAGCACACCATATCAGCCCACACCATACCACACCACACACCATACCACACCATATCAGCCCCATACCACAACATCAGCCACACAACAGCAACAGCAACTTCAGCCACAGCAAGCATCAGCACAGCACTTCTGTAGCAGCTCAACAGCAGCAGCAGTCACACCATCTTCTCCTCCTTCTCCTCCTTCTCCTTGGTTGCAAGGTTCCTAGAGGGTATAACTCCTAAACTCCTTCCAATTTATGTAGATTATGTGCTTGATTAGCTAGTATAGTGTTTTATCGTAATTTTAGTGCTAGAATGGTGTAGTGATGCTAGATCTAGATACCTTGGAGTGCTTGTAGCTTAATTGAACCTTTTTAATGTTAATTAGTCTGTTTAAGCCGAGTAGTGTCATTAGAATTAGATGGTTAGCCTTAAATTGCTAAAATTTCGGTAATCTAGCTTAATTAATGTCCATTTCATGCCTTAGTAGTGATTTTGGGTGAATTAAGGGAATTTTGTCATACGTGGAAGTTGTGTTAGTTAGAATAACCCTTTTAGGTGCTAGTGAGGCCAGTTAACCAGAAGATTTCCCCAGATTTCACCAAGACACCCGATTTACCCGACTTGGCGTAATTTAGCAGTTTTAGTGACTTTTTAGCCTCTGTTGGATCTGCTGTTGACCCGAGATCTTTAGAATAAAATTGTGAAGACTGTAGCATAGTGAGACTAGTAGGAAAACACACACACAGAGCACGGGGACCCAACTCCCCATCTCGGCCGCCAATTTATTCATTCTGGCCGCAAATTGCGGCCAGAGCAGGGGCTGGGGTGCTGGGGTTTTGCCTGTAGGTGTCTTTTGGTTAGCTTAGGGTGGTGGTACCTGCAACTTTTCAAGTTTGGCCCAGAGGCAAAATCTGGAGCTAATTGTGTGTTTTCGATGTTTTAAGTCTTGTGCGACACGCGCGTGATACGCGTGGTTCTGTGGCGCGCTGCGCGACACAGCGTATCAGTCTAGGTTCTGGTGGGTTCGTGCGCGTCGCGTCGCGTCGTGTGCACACGCGTTTAGTTTCACGCACGCGTATCGCTTTTGTCAATATATCGCGTTTTGCAGGATTTTTCCTTATATGGTGACTCTTGTGAATTCTAGGTTCGCCGGCGGGAACGTCAAGCGCAGCGAAGAAAGGCAAGCAGGCGGTCGAACACACTTAGCACGGATCACGGGTGAGTAGATTTAACATCTACGGGGGACGATCGTTTAGATGGCGCGAGTCGCCCGATAGATTTAGTAAACTTGAAAATAGTAGACTTGACATTTACCTGTGACATTAGAATAAAAATACTTGCATGATAACTGCTGTCGTTAGTATCTATATGATGTTCCATATACGCAGATTCATTATAGGACACATGCACCATTACCAGGTTTTATATGCAGCACGAGCACTATTCATGTGGACACACACACCCTGGTAATTGCCATATCACAACACTAGATAACTATAAATCCGCAACATGTTAAAGGCCTAGAAATGAGGTATTGAAATAAATATTTAAAATGAAACCATAAGAATTACCATACTCGTGCATATATATTATCATATCATCTGCTCATGCCTAGTATAAATCATACGTTGCAAATTGATACCATAAGCATTCATGATCATCGACATATGCATTTATGATGATTTCATGGGATTTATGATATTTCTGGATTTTGGGGGAAAGCCGCAAGATTTCAAACTGATAACTTTTAAAAATATAAAAGTTGTGGTTTTCTAGTGATGTAAAGTGTCGTCCACCATGAGTTTTGCTGTGGTTTTCGAGACCCGTTTCGAGGAGGTGGATGAACCGTCTCGGGTACATGGTGGGCCCGGTACGGTACCCCGGGGCAAGAAGATCGCAGGAGATGGCGTTGAGCCTGATAAGGGACGGATTACCTACCGGTGACTTCATTTGGCACGGCGGATACCCAGAGGGTACCGACTGTGGCCGCTGGATTGAGATATGGATATTTGATATGGATCAGCCGGATGGCTGAGGCCAGAGATACTGGACATGGATATATGAGATTTGGACAGTTTTGAGGTGTCGTTGCTGGACACGGATTTTACTGATTTCTTGGATATTATGCTGATGTTTAAAAAGGAAGTTTCAAAACAAAGGAAGGAATAATTCTCATACATACTTGATAGTACTTTCATATGGCATACATACCTGTTATTACATCCATGTGACATATATATACTTGCTAGTACACTGTTGATGCATACATACCTGCTAGTGCATGTAGCCATACCTGTTTTAGGGATGCCAGGACACTTGTGTGCATGCATACGATAGCCTTAGTAGATGTTATTTTTTTACTCACGAGCTGGCAACTCACCCCCGTTGTGCCACAGCTTTTCTGCAGGTCCATTCCGTCAGCACTATAGCGGCGGATACTTTTGCTTCCTTTGCAATTTTTGCCTGGACTCGAGGCTTTTGCTCATAGGTGGGTTATTATCATTTTGTACCACCTTGTATTTTCATTGTATCTAGAACACTCCATCTACTGCTATTATCATTTCAGCTGTACTTGTTTTATTTGGATTATTGTATATTGACCTAGATGTGAGATTGTGAGACTTGGGGATTTGTTTTATGATATATCTGGGTCGAGCTCACTCGAGTCGACATGCTATTTCTTATGCACCCTGTTATTTTATATTGCGTGGGATTTGTGACCGCCCTGAGGCGAAGAGCTAGCTCCCGCTTGGGGATGCCATTTTCATGTTATTCAGTTATATTCCTGTTGCACCCGTCTGGGGTTTATTTTGCAAGAAAACTCTATATGAATTTTGGGAAAAAGGAAAATTATTTCAAAAAGGGATCTTGATATGGTAATGGAGTAAAATACTTAAATAAATTGGTTTTCCTTCACTCTAAAAATCTTAATTGGGTTTTGTATTCTGGGTTTCGGCTTACTTATTTTACGGACGCCTTGAGACGTTTCGTAATTTAAGTGTGGGTCGCGTTCCGTACCTTGCGGGTCGTGACAAAGTTGGTATCAGAGCCAGGTTTTACCTTTTTGGGTGTAGGATGACCCTTAGTAGATGGAGTAAGTGACTTAAGCAGAGTAGCGTAGCGTACGTATGTCCGCGGCATACTTGCGATGCAATACTCCGCCTAGGTGACTTTAGGAGATACTTGCTTGAAATTCCTTCTTCGATTCCATGTATCCTTGATTCTATTGCACCGTTCTTATTGTCCTGTTTCCTATACCAGTCACTATGCCACAGAGGGCTACCAGAGCACAGAGGGCTGCCGCCCGAGACGAGATTCGAGTTGGCTCATCCGAGACTAGGACTGAGCAGGGTGGCATGCCTACGCCGCAGGGACAGACCGATCCACCTTCCCCAGGCCGTATGGATAGACTTGAGACTGGTATGGAGGAGTTGCGACAGATGATGGGGAGTATGCAGGAGCTACGTCAGATGGTAGGATCCCTAGTTGCAGCCAGTCGTACACCGAGGTCGGAGGACGCACCTACTACATCCTAGACTACTTTGGTACCTGCTCCTACTACTACCGCCGTGACTATCCCGGTTTCACTACAGGAGTTCATGAGGCTGAGACCTCCAGTTTTCATGGGTACCGATACAGCGGAGGACCCGCAGACGTTCCTTGACAGCTTGGCCAGGATCTGCCGATCGCTGAGATGTTCTGATGATCGCTGGGTAGAGCTTGCGAGTTTCCGACTAGAGGGCCTCGCACAGATATGGTGGGAGTCAGTTCTAAGAGGTCGACCTACCGGTCTACCGCCCATGACCTGGACCGAGTTCACAGCAGTTTTCCTTGCCCGTTTCCTCCCGGAGAGCGTTCGCGACACCAGAGCTCGTAGTTTCGAGGCCTTGGTCAAGACACCTGGGATGACGGTGTCTGAGTATGACGTTCAGTTTACACAGTTGTCCCGATATGCCCCGTACCTGGTAGATACCGAAGCGAAGAGGGTGAAGAGGTTCATACAGGGACTGGATGCCCAGCTATATCTTGCCATTGGCGCCCAGCATTTCGATACCTATTCGGCAGCTATGGATACAGCATTGTGGATGGAGACACGTATTTCAGCGACGTCGGCCGTTCCCGGGCTAAAGAGGATTCGTACCGGCACACCGGATCAGAGACGGCCTGCCAGATTCATCCCGAGAGATAGGACCGGCAGAGGGTTCGGACGAGGTCAGCTGTACGGATCGTATACGCAGGGACAGCAGTCGTCGCCAGGGTGCTTTAGGTGCGGGAGTCTGCACCATCTTATTAGAGATTGTCCAGTGAGGCGACAGGGTGCGGCGACAGTTCCGCATGTGACTCTACCTCCATCACCGCCCCCTCCTCAGAGAGCTCTACTTCCTGCCACAGGCGATGCTCCACGCCACTTAGGTGCACCCAGAGGCCGTGGGCGCGGCGCACCGATCCAGAGAGGACGAGGAGGCAGAGGCCGAGGTCAGCCCGCTATTGGAGGAGGTCAGGCCCGAGTTTTTGCATTGACACCCCAGGATGCGCAGGCATCCAATGTCGTCGTTACAGGTACCCTATCAGTATGCTCTATTGATGCACACGTGTTGTTTGATCCCGGATCCACGCACTCTTACGTTTCCACCCACTTCGTGCCGAGTTTGGGTAGAGAGTCCGGTTTTCTTGATCAGCCGCTGGTTGTGACCACTCCTGTGGGAGAGTCTTTTGTTGCTAGGCATGTGTTCCGATCCTGTACCGTTCGTATTGGCGAGCGAGAGCTGCCTGTCGACTTGATCCTTCTGGAGATGTTGGACTTCGACGTACTTTTGGGCATGGATTGGTTAGCCACGTGCTATGCGTCGGTGGACTACCACGAGAAGACAGTTAGATTTTGTTTTCCCGGCGAGTCGGCTTTTGTTGTGCAGGGGGACCGTGGTGCCGCCCCTCACATATTGATTTCTTCTCTTCGCGCTGATCAGCTATTGAGGAAGGGATGTCGGGGATTTCTCGCCTGTGTATGCGATACTAAAGCTACGGATGTTCCATTGGACCAGGTTCCGATTGCATGCGAGTTCCCCGATGTTTTCCCTGACGAGCTGCCAGGACTGCCGCCTGAGCGCGATGTCGAGTTCTGTATCGATTTGATTCCCGGCCCGGGGCCTATTTCTATACCGCCTTATCGGATGTCCCTGGCGGAACTTAGAGAGTTGAAGGTTCAGCTGCAAGATTTGCTAGATAAGGGACTTATTCGACCCAGTGTTTCTCCATGGGGTGCTCCGGTCCTGTTTGTCAAGAAGAAGGACCGAAGTTTGCGCTTATGTATCGACTACCGCCAGCTGAACAAGGTGACCGTTCGGAACAGATATCCGTTGCCACGCATTGATGATTTGTTCGACCAGCTCCACGGTGCGGGTTATTTTTCGAGGATCGACTTACGATCAGGATACCACCAGCTGCGAGTCCGACGGGAGGATATACCGAAGACAGCCTTCCGCACACGCTATGGCCACTATGAGTTTCTGGTGATGTCGTTCGGACTCACCAACGCCCCCGCAGCATTTATGGATTTGATGAACCGTACATTCAGGCCGTATCTTGACTTGTTCATCATCGTGTTCATCGACGATATTTTGGTGTACTCCCGGAGCCGAGAGGAGCACGAGCAGCACCTACGGATTACGTTACAGACTCTGAGGGAGCACCAGCTATTCGCAAAGTTCTCCAAGTGCGCATTCTGGCTGGACAACGTTGGATTTTTGGGTCACGTGATTACGAGAGACGGCATTTGTGTGGACCTGAAGAAGATTGAGGCCGTTCAGCAGTGGCCCCGACCTACATCGGTTACTGAGATCCGTAGTTTTCTAGGCCTCGCAGGCTACTACAGGCGTTTTGTTCAGGACTTCTCCCGTATAGCTGCACCTTTGACCGGTTTGACCCAGAAGGGAGTTCCTTTCGTTTGGACGGAGGAGTGCGAGCGCAGTTTTCAGCAGTTGCGGACGTGTTTGACTACGGCGCCGGTATTATCTTTGCCTTCGGGATCAGGCGGATTTGTGGTCTACTGTGATGCTTCGCGAGTGGGGCTAGGATGCGTATTGATGCAGCATGACCGGGTGATCGCTTATGCTTCTCGGCAGTTGAAGAAGCATGAACAGAACTACCCCACTCACGATTTGGAGATGGCTGCAGTGGTCTTTGCACTGAAGATATGGCGACATTACCTATATGGTGAGTCGTGCCAAATATTCACAGACTACAAGAGCTTAAAATACATATTTCAGCAGCGAGACCTGAACCTCAGATAGCGTCGTTGGATGGAGTTGGTGAAAGACTATGACTGCGAGATCTTGTACCATCCGGGCAAGACGAATGTGGTAGCGGATGCTTTGAGCAGGAGGCCCGGGGGTAGTCTATCCTGTTTGCGCGCAGTGCAGAGGCAGTCGTCAGCAGATTGGCAGATTTTATGCGACAGCCGAGTTGAGTTTGAGTTCACTCAGACAGGGGGACAGCTTGCGCATGTTCGTGCACGCCCACAGTTGCATGACCGTATATATGAGGCACAGCGCGGAGATGACCGTTGCTCAGAGATCATGGCACAGATGGGACAGGGCAGATTTTCCGAGTTCGTGATTGATGATCAGGGGATAGTACGATTTGGGTCCAGACTGTGCGTACCAGATGCTGAGGGATTGCGGCGCGATATTCTGGAGGAGGCACACCGATCGGTATATAGTGTTAACCCTGGTTCCACCAAGATATTCCATGATATGAGGGAGACCTACTGGTGGGACGGAATGAAGAGGGACATCACGGAGTTCGTATCGAGATGCCTGACTTGTCAGCAAGTCAAGGCCGAGCACCAGAGGCCCGCAGGGGAGCTACAGCCGTTACCCATTTCGGAGTGGAAATGGTAGCAGATTTCGATGGATTTCGTTGTGGGTCTGCCCAGGACCAGTCGAGGGTATGACTCCATCTGGGTGATCGTAGATCGATTGACGAAAGCGGCTCACTTCCTGCAAGTGAAGACCACTTTCAGCTTCGCTCAGTATGCCCAGCTTTACATCGACGAGATCGTGCGGTTGCATGGCGTACCGACTTGTATCATGTCAGACCGAGGCACCCAGTTTACCAGCCGACTTTGGCAGAGACTTCAGGAGGCTTTGGGCACTCGTTTGAGCTTCAGCACAGCATTTCATCCGCAGACCGACGGACAGTCAGAGCGGACCATTCAGACTCTCGAGGACATGCTCAGAGCGTGCGTTTTAGACTTCGGCGGTAGCTGGGATCGTCATTTACCTCTAGTGGAGTTCTCCTATAACAACAGCTTCCAGGATACTATTCAGATAGCACCTTTCGAGGCGTTGTATGGGAGGAGATGTAGATCGCCCGTTTGTTGGACCGAGTTGAGCGAGAGCAGTATTTTCGGGCCGCAGATTGTGCAGGAGACGACCGAGAAAGTGCAGTTGATTCGAGACCGGATGAGAGCAGCTCAGAGCAGACAAAAATCATATGCGGACAGGCGCCGTCGTAGATTAGAGTTCGCAGTTGGCGACCATGTTTTTCTGAGAGTCTCTCCGATGAAGGGCGTGATGCGTTTTGGGCGAAAGGGGAAGCTTAGCCCTAGATACATAGGTCCCTTCGAGATCCTCGAGCCTGTCGGCGCTGTTGCATATCGTTTGGCTCTTCCACCCAGTTTTTCAGATGTTCATCCCGTCTTCCACGTGTCGATGCTACGCCGTTATCTTCATGACCCTTCCCACACGATTCAGCATCAGACAGTTCAGCTCGAGCCTGACCTTTCGTTCACCGTGCAGCCAGTTGAGATTTTGGATCGGCAAGTGAAGAAACTTCGATCAAAGGTCCTGCTGTCCGTGAAAGTTCTTTGGCGCAGCCCGAGCAGTGAAGGGATCACTTGGGAGGCCGAGGGAGAGATGCGTTAGAAATTCCCTCATCTTTTTGAAGGTACGCGTAGTTGCATAATCTAAAATTCGGGGACGAATTTTTTTTAAGGGGGGAAGACTGTAACACCTGAGTTTAGGGATAGTAGTAATTAAGTGTTAATTTAGGGTTTTTGGTAAAAAGTTTACCAAAACGGGATTCTAGTAATTTATCTGGGTTTATGGTTATTTTTGTGAAATTTTATCTCAACCACACACACTTGTGCACGTTAACTAGGGTTAAGGTTAGAGTTTGCCTTGTATTTGAACTTGTGGGTTAGCCATGTTTAAGTTAACCTTGGAGGGTTAGGTCCATGGTTAAGATAATGGATTTGATTATGAGCTAATTTGGTTAATTAGGGGTGGTTGGTTTTGTCCAAGGGTGTTTAGGGTGGAGGTTGACTTGCTTGTTGTGTGAGAGAGAGAGGGATGAGATGTGTATCATGATAGCTTTTGATTTGAGAGAGGGAAATGATGGTTTAAGGATTAGTCACACCATTCAACTCAAAACTTGTCACTCATATCTTTCAAATTCTCTCCCACACTCAAACCTCTCACTCTCACACTCAAATCAGCCACACAAACACCACAAAACATCAGCTTTCAGCCACTTTTCTGCTCCAAAACACCATAAAGTAGCATCAGCTTCAGCCTTTTTCTGCAGGACATCAGCAGCAACAGCTGCTACATCAGCCCCCTCCCAACTTCAAAACCTCAAATACACAACACTACCACCTCACTCACACTCAATTTCAGCCTTAAAACATCAGAACACAACACAAAACAACATCATCAGCTTCAGCTTCAGCCTTTTTTAAACTGCAGCACCAGCATCAGCCAAGGCAGCACACCATATTAGCCCACACCATACCACACCACACACCATACCACACCATATCAGCCCCACACCACAACATCAGCCACACAACAGCAACAGCAACTTCAGCCACAGCAAGCATCAGCACCGCACTTCTGTAGCAGCTCAATAGCAGCAGCAGTCACACCATCTTCTCCTCCTTCTCCTCCTTCTCCTTGGTTGCAAGGTTCCTAGAGGGTATAACTCCTAAACTCCTTCCAATTTATGTAGATTATGTGCTTGATTAGCTAGTATAGTGTTTTATCGTAATTTTAGTGCTAGAATGGTGTAGTGATGCTAGATCTAGATACCTTGGAGTGCTTGTAGCTTAATTGAACCTTTTTAATGTTAATTAGTCTGTTTAAGCCGAGTAGTGTCATTAGAATTAGATGGTTAGCCGTAAATTGCTAAAATTTCGGTAATCTAGCTTAATTAATGTCCATTTCATGCCTTAGTAGTGATTTTGGGTGAATTAAGGGAATTTTGTCATACGTGGAAGTTGTGTTAGTTAGAATAACCCTTTTAGGTGCTAGTGAGGCCAGTTAACCAGAAGATTTCCCCAGATTTCACCAAGACACCCGATTTACCCGACTTGGCGTAATTTAGCAGTTTTAGTGACTTTTTAGCCTCTGTTGGATCTGCTGTTGACCCGAGATCTTTAGAATAAAATTGTGAAGACTGTAGCATAGTGAGACTAGTAGGAAAACACACACACAGAGCACGGGGACCCAACTCCCCATCTCGGCCGCCAATTTATTCATTCTGGCCGCAAATTGCGGCCAGAGCAGGGGCTGGGGTGCTGGGGTTTTGCCTGTAGGTGTCTTTTGGTTAGCTTAGGGTGGTGGTACCTACAACTTTTCAAGTTTGGCCCAGAGGCAAAATCTGGAGCTAATTGTGTGTTTTCGATGTTTTAAGTCTTGTGCGACACGCGCGTGATACGCGTGGTTCTGTGGCGCGCTACGCGACACAGCGTGTCAGTCTAGGTTCTGGTGGGTTCGTGCGCGTCGCGTCGTGTGCACACGCGTTTAGTTTCACGCACGCGTATCCCTTTTGTCAATATATCGCGTTTTGCAGGATTTTTCCTTATATGGTGACTCTTGTGAATTCTAGGTTCGCCGGCGGGAACGTCAAGCGCAGCGGAGAAAGGCAAGCAGGTGGTCGGACACACTTAGCATGGATCACGGGTGAGTAGATTTAACATCTACGGGGGACGATCGTTTGGATGGCGCGAGTCGCCCGATGGATTTAGTAAACTTGAAAATAGTAGACTTGACATTTACCTGTGACATTAGAATAAAAATACTTGCATGATAACTGCTGTCGTTAGTATCTATATGATGTTCCATATACGCAGATTCATTATAGGACACATGCACCATTACCAGGTTTTATATGCAGCACGAGCACTATTCATGTGGACACACACACCCTGGTAATTGCCATGTCACAACACTAGATAACTATAAATCCGAAACATGTTAAAGGCCTAGAAATGAGGTATTGAAATAAATATTTAAAATGAAACCATAAGAATTACCATACTCGTGCATCTATATTATCATATCATCTGCTCATGCCTAGTATAAATCATACGTTGCAAATTGATACCATAAGCATTCATGATCATCGATATATGCATTTATGATGATTTCATGGGATTTATGATATTTCTAGATTTTGGGGGAAAGCCGCAAGATTTCAAACTGATAACTTTTAAAAATATAAAAGTTGCGGTTTTCTAGTGATGTAAAGTGTCGTCCACCATGAGTTTTGCTGTGGTTTTCGAGACCCGTTTCGAGGAGGTGGATGAACCGTCTCGGGTACATGGTGGGCCCGGTACGGTACCCCGGGGCAAGAAGATCGCAGGAGATGGCATTGAGCCTGACAGGGGACGGATTACCTACCGGTGACTTCATTTGGCACGGCGGATACCCAGAGGGTACCGACCGTGGCCGCTGGATTGAGATATGGATATTTGATATGGATCAGCCGGATGGCTGAGGCCAGAGATACTGGACATGGATATATGAGATTTGGACAGTTTTGAGGTGTCGTTGCTGGACACGGATTTTACTGATTTCTTGGATATTATGCTGATGTTTAAAAAGGAAGTTTCAAAACAAAGGAAGGAATAATTCTCATACATACTTGATAGTACTTTCATATGGCATACATACCTGTTATTACATCCATGTGACATATATATACTTGCTAGTACACTGTTAATGCATACATACCTGCTAGTGCATGTAGCCATACCTGTTTTAGGGATGCCAGGACACTTGTGTGCATGCATACGATAGCCTTAGTAGATGTTATTTTTTTACTCACGAGCTGGAACTCACCCCCGTTGTGCCACAGCTTTTCTGCAGGTCCATTCCGTCAGCACTATAGCGGCGGATACTTTTGCTTCCTTTGCACTTTTTGCCTGGACTCGAGGCTTTTGCTCATAGGTGGGTTATTATCATTTTGTACCACCTTGTATTTTCATTGTATCTAGAACACTCCATCTACTGCTATTATCATTTCAGCTGTATTTGTTTTATTTGGATTATTGTATATTGACCTAGATATGAGATTGTGAGACTTAGGGATTTGTTTTATGATATATCTGGGTCGAGCTCACTCGAGTCGACATGCTATTTCTTATGCACCCTGTTATTTTATATTGCGTGGGATTTGTGACCGTCCTGAGGCGAAGAGCTAGCTCCCGCTTGGGGATGCCATTTTCATGTTATTCAGTTATATTCCTGTTGCACCCGTCTGGGGTTTATTTTGCAAGAAAACTCTGTATGAATTTTGGGAAAAAGGAAAATTATTTCAAAAAGGGATCTTGATATGGTAATGGAGTAAAATACTTAAATAAATTGGTTTTCCTTCACTCTAAAAATCTTAATTGGGTTTTGTATTCTGGGTTTCGGCTTACTTATTTTACGGACGCCTTGAGACGTTTCATAATCTAAGTGCCGGTCGCGTTCCGTACCTTGCGGGTCGTGACACGTATGGTTTTATGGCAGGGTTCGGAAAATGCACGTGCGTTTACGCACGCGTCATATTTCGGGCAGATAATACTGGTGGGCTTTGGTTTAAGCCGGATCCGAGTATTATACTGTGTAGATATAATATTTTTGTCTCAGTTGCATTTGTATTCGGTCGTAATATAAATGCGGGTATATTTATACTGTTACGGGGTTATCCTGAAATTCGTTTCGGGGTATCTTTTGGAAGTTGCCAGTTTCCAGTTTTCTATCACCCGTATTAAATATTCGGTTTAATGCGGATTTATCTTTCCTTCATTGGATGAGTCATGAGGTGAGTCGTGATTCTAGAAGGTTCTAGAAGGTGACTAGGATTAGTGACTCATGGTTGCATTAAATGTTCATTTAATATTTTGATGACTAGCGTTTTTTGATTCAATGTATGCATTAATGATAAATGCAAGGTGTTAGATGAATCATTCTCTTCATTAATAGTTATGGTCACTCTCTCCTCTCCTACACTCACCCCCACCTCTATTTGTGGCTGGCTCATTCTTGAAGGATTGATGATTGATTCATTTTGAAAAGGATTATAGTTTTGGTATATGGAAATTTCATAGCTCCTTTTATTCCATCACAGTTTCAAATGGCAACTTCATTAACCGTTTGTCCATGGTTTTGGACGAAGTGAGACAAAGTGGTCTACTCATTCTCTACATCAATCTTGGTCATCTCTTTTAGCAAACTTGATGACCGAGTTGCCTCGGGTCAAAGGCGGGAGCTCGTTTAAAGATCCGTAGATGTGGTGCCACCTCGACGAGGAGCCTGGAGATCGGAGCAGCCGCAACGGAACGTGGGATGATGGTTAAAGAACGAAGGACTCGGATCGTTCGGTATAACCTTTCTACCATCTTTGTAGTTTGTTAGTTTAGCGTTAATGGCAGATCCGGGTTATAGTATGCGATGGCGCCAGTTATAAAAGTTTTTGTTCCACATTTGGCGTCTAAAAGACGGCCGGGGCGCTACCGTAGACTTACAACGCCCGCGTAAGGAGCGGATCGCCCATTAATGGGGATCGTGATGGCGTGGAACGTGGGGCGTTGCTGGAGGAGAATCTGCGCGTGGCGAGATTTGCGGAGCGACGGTTATGCCTGTGAGTGGTGGAGTTGGTCGGTCGGAGGGACCAAGGAAGACGGCCTCAGCTGGGGAGCCCAGAGACGGGCACGAAGGCCGAGGAGTCTTGATCTTGTGGCAGTTCGGGGCGAGCTGAGGGGCCGAAGAGGCCAATTTGCAAAGGGGCTCTGAGGAGAGCCAGCTTGGGCTTGCAGGCCGGGTACGGGGGTGGCCCGGTCGGCCCCTGTGGGCCCTCTTTTCCGAGTTCTGGGATACGTCATCCGCCACGTGTCCTAATCTTGGAGATCGCCAATATTGAGCATCATCACTATCAATAAATTGATAATGTGCCCGTTTAGGATGTTAACAATTATTTTACTAAAGTTTATAAACTTTAAAATATGTAAAAGAAGTTAAGAGATTTTATCATCTATTGATCTACCCTAATTCTACGAACCCTAGCATGCGTAGAATTACTAACGCATGGTTGAGATAGAAGAGAATATGAAGTGGGAGATCATAATGTAAATGCAGAAATTAAATGCAGAAAGTAAAATGCAAAGAACTAAATTAAAGATCTATCTTTTTATTGATCAACTATCATTTACAAATCCGTCGAATTTAAAATACAAGAACCCTAGTTTATGCTCCCGATCTCTGTTCTTGTTGGAAGTAGATGATGCGTCGATTGATCTCCTGGATTCGTGGATCGCTGTGGACCCCTTGATCGCTTCGGATAGATGATTTTAGATGTGAAGCTCTCGGTTCTATTTATAATCACAGAAACTATAAACCCTAGATTTCATAGGTTAAGATATGCAGTCACGATCTAAGCCACCAAAAATCTCATCCAATAGCCACAATCTCCTTGAATCATGTAGACTGTCTCAATGAAAATTTGTTGCCAACTTTAATCATTTTTGCCGCGCGAAATAAGGGTTGACCGTGTGAAATGCCTATTTGTGCGGCAAGCCGGCCTCTTTTTGTGGTGATTTTCCTTCGGTTGCTCCCAAACACGTATTTGATTATTTCGCAATATTTTATTTCTGAATTAGATCTTATCCATTGCCGAGTTAACCACTTGATCAGATATTCAATCCAACCTTGTATATTTGGCAGTTATCTCTTGCCTGTTTGAGCTTCTTTGACCATATCTGTATAAAATATTTGGTGCATCTGATGGGCTTGGGTTATTGGGTAATTGTTCTAGGTAACTTGACCCATTTAATTACATTTTCACCTGAGCCCAGTATAATCTATAATCTGCACACACTTCACTAAACATGTAAATTGGCACTTTTATTTTAAATATTTACATATAAGCAGGGGTGTAAAAAATGCAATAAATCGTGTCTATCAAATACCCCCATACTTATTTCATGCTCATCCTGAAGCAAGGCAATTTTATTTAAGAAGTTACAATCCGAATTCACTATCGTAGGAATTACGGTTGCATTTAGCGTATGCAATAAGCCGTTAAACCTCTAAGTTACCCTTAGAGGAGGAGTGTCGTCTCGTGAGGTTTTGCGGAGAATCTACCCACAAAATTCCTAAATAGATCTACCAAATGTCTAAGCATCGTATTATCATTAAGTTGGTTTATTACCCAAAACCAACAATTCCTTTTCAAGTCTATAAAATGGTTAGCTCTTTACTTTTAGTTTCAAAGTTATGGGATTTATCAAATTTTGCAAGGAACTAACGACTCTTATTTATTTTGTAGTACCATAAAGTTCATGCGTAAGGTTGAGTGTGTAGTCAATTTGAAGGGGTGGCAACTATTCTTAAGAAAAACCGGTAATAATTTCATCTTACTGGGGCTTTAGCTCATCTTTTATTATTCTCTCTCTCTCTCTTTTTATATATATATATATATATGTATATAAATTATCCTATGACTGTGCAATGCTTGTTCTATTTTTTCTAATTTGCCCTTCAGCGAGTCAAAAGTCTATACGTATAGACCCGATGGCATTTGGACACCCAGGTTAGAACATCTTATAAGTTAAACACAAGACAACCTAGAACTCAGACAAATTAGGCCATGAACCAGCTAGTCAACTAATTATATTCTTCTTCTTTTATCCTATGACCGTGCAATGCTTGTTCTATTGCTTCTAATTTGCCCTTTAACGAGTCGGAAGTCTATATGCCTAGACCAGATGGCCTTTGGATACCCAATGTTAGAACATCTTAGAAGTTAAACACAAGACAACTTAGAACCCAGACAAATTAGGCCACAACCGAGCTAGTCAATTAATTATATTCTTTCTTTCTTTTTTTCGGATAACCTAAACAAGAATAAGCAGTAATTATACTAATTTATCTTAAG
Organism: Agapanthus africanus; assembly: GCA_030015575.1. Classification (NCBI taxonomy): domain Eukaryota; kingdom Viridiplantae; phylum Streptophyta; class Magnoliopsida; order Asparagales; family Amaryllidaceae; genus Agapanthus; species Agapanthus africanus. The sequence goes on along the minus strand of CM057346.1, from coordinate 98,601,799 downwards.
GATATAAAAAAAAAAAAATCCGACGGCACTAAACAATCAAAAAGACTAAGTGGATGGAGATGGAAACTTTATGGTACTAAAATTTAAACAGTGACTGCTTTGCATTTTATTTATTTTATACCACACAACTAATCCTCTAATTATAAAGAGTTTCCTGCAATCCATAGCATAGCCTTTCCGCATAAAAAGAAATTAGTTAAGGGTTTTTATTTCAGCAAAAAGATTACACGATACACAGACACACAGGTCATGATCTATCTAGGCTTTTTTTTTGTGACAAAAGAAGAACTAAAAACAAGAACTAAAAAAAATGTACATATGATCAAAGCACCCCCATACCTAATTCATGCATTGTCCTCAATGTATGAGAAACTAAAGGACAAAAAGTGGAAAATTGTACCTGTATGTGGGTGCAAAAATTCACCTTACGTTGAATTAGGTGGATCAAGTTGGTCCATCTCTCTAAAATGGCTTAAGCCTTTGACCATTTACCTTCAACACCATATCTTCCTTCAAATCCTCAATTTCCACAGCTCCATGTGGAAATATTGTTCGAACCAAAAATAGTCAGATCCATTTCGATCTCAGTTTACCGGGAAACAAGTGCAGCCTAGAGTTATATAACAAAACCTTTTGCCCAACAGTGAACGATTTTCGCACAATTGATTTATGATGAAAGATTTTTGTTCGTTCTTTGTAGATTTTAAAGTTCTCATAGGCCTCGTTTCGTATCTCTTCAAGTTCAACTAGTTGCAATTTCCTATTAATGCCTGCATCATTTAGATTAAAGTTCAAGTTTTTAATGGCCCAAAGGGCATGATGCTCTAGTTCTACTGGTAGATGACACGCTTTTTCAAAGACTAGACGATAAAGTGACATTCCTAAGTTGGTTTTAAAAGCTTTTTGAAATGCCCAAAGAGCATCTAACAACTTAAGAGACCAATCTTTCCTATTAGTGTTGACCTTTTTTTCCGGAATTTGTTTTATTTGCCTATTTGAGATTTCGACTTGTCCACTCGTTTGTAGATGGTAAGGAGTCGCTAACTTATGTGTGACGGAATATTTCTTCATTGAAGCTTTGAAAGATCGATTGTAAAAGTGTGTGCCCCTATCACTAATGATGGTTTTTGACGCACCGAATCGAGAGAAGATATTTTCCTTAAGGAACTTAACGACAACCTTATTGTCGTTGGTACGCGTGGGTATAGCTTCAACCCACCTGGACACATAATCGACCGCTAGCAGAATATATTGGTTCCTAAATGAATTTGGAAATGAACCCATGAAATCAATACCCCAAATATCGAACAACTCAACAACAAGAATGTTGTTCAATTGCATCATGTCATGCCTAGTGACTATACTCATCCTTTGACATCTATCACATCATGAACAAAAGTTGAAGGCATCCTTAAAAAACGTAGGCCAAAAAAAGCCGCATTGCAACACCTTTGCAGCCATATTCTTCGAGCTGAAATGACCACCACATGCTTGGTCATAACAAAATGAGAGCACACTCATGAATTCGTTATCCGGAACACATCTCCTCATGATTTGGTCATTACAATATTTGAACAGATATGGATCGTCCAAAAGAAATTACTTCGCACGAGAAAGGAATCTAGACCTATCTTGTCACGGCTAATGAGACTGAATTTCGTTTGAGGCAAGATAATTAACAATATCAGCATACCATGGCAGAGAATTAACAGACATGAGTTGTTCGTTAGGAAAATTTTCATTAATAGGAGATTCTGAAGAAAATTCAACGATTATTCTAGACAAATGATCAGCAACGATGTTCACACAGCCCTTCTTATCTCGAATTTCAAGATCAAACTCTTGCAATAATAGGACCCATCTAATTAACCTAGCCTTAACGTCTTTCTTAAAGAGAAGATACCTAAGCGTGGCATGATCGGTATAAACGATGCTCTTAGACCCTATTAAGTATGATCGAAATTTTTCTAACGCAAACACAACCGCTAAGAATTCTTTTTCAGTGGTGGAATGGTTTAGTTGTGCATCATTCAAAGTTTTGCTAGCGTAATAAATGACACAAGGTAAATTATCTATTCTTTATCCGAGCACCACCCCAATGGAATAATCAGAAGCGTCACACATCAATTTGAATGGTCGAGACCAATCGATAGGTTGGATGATGGGAGCGGAAGCAAGTGTGTGATTAAGACCGTAGAAAGATTCTAGACAATCCTTATTGAATTCAAAGTTTGTGTCTTTACCTACCAAATTCGAAAGCGGTTTAGCAATTTTGCTGAAATCTTTGATGAAACGTCTATAGAATCCCGCATGTCCTAAAAAAGATCTAACATCCTTAACAAATTTGGGTGGTGGAAGTGTGGAAATTAAGTTCACCTTAGCCTTATCGACCTCTAACCCTTGATTGGACACAACATGTCCTAGAACGATTCCCCTTTTTACCATAAAATGACATTTTTCCCAATTAAGAACTAAGTTTTTCTCCTTACAACGTTTTAACACTAAACCTAAACGATGTAAGCACTCATCAAAACTCGACCTATAGATTGAAAAATCGTTCATGAAGATTTCAAGAAATTTGTTAACCATGTCCGAGAAAATACTCATCACACATCGTTGGAACGTGGCAGGGGCATTGCATAACCCAAAGGGCATACGACGATTGTAAGTCGATGTCGCACACTCTACAGGGTTTGTAGAGATGCGGAATTTACAAAAACCAATTTTATAGCAAGCAACATCGACTAAACTTCCAAGATCTACTATAAGCCCTAACTGACAAAACTTACAGATGTTCTAATCTACTATAAAGTGATTTATACCTTTGTGTTCAAGTCCATCGGGTCTTCTTATCCTCTTCTTAAGCTTCTTGTTGGTACGGATCGAGCTTGGTCATCTTCCTCCTTGTGTCGATGATGATCCACCCGAAAGTCTATGGTTCAAACTCTAAGCTCAAAAGTGATGTAACTAAAATACCTAGTTTGCTGATCTAGGTAGCTTAGATGATGTAGAGAATATTTATTGGATTAGTTTATCCCAATTACCCAAGGTTTCTCAACTCATGAGAGTGATAGGGTTTGAGGAAGAAGAAGAGAGTAAAGGAGGAGAGAGAATATCAAGTGAAAAATGAGATGAAGAATCGCTAAGTGTTGATAACTATGAAACATATCTTTTTCAATAATAATAATAGCAATAATACACCATACTTCAATAGTCATCCAAAGTGAATGAGTCATCCAAATTAGCCATGCTTCAACCATGCTTAAATAACACCTTATTCCTCCACCTTATTATCCATTTAAATAAATGGATTTGTCACAAATGAGGTGTCTTCTTCTAGAAGTACTCTTGTGAAAAATACAAGAATACCCTTCACCATATATATATACCTGTATTCGTACCACGAATACCAAGAGATGAAAATAATCCAATATTATAATACTAGAATGCGGCTTAATTTTATGTCCGCTAGTATTATCCGTCCGAACAAAAATACGTGTAGTTAGTACACGTATATGATCGAAACCCTGCAGTAAAACCATACGGCCTTTATATCGTTTTGCCTGAACCAGGAAAACCCTCTGTGTGGGACTCTAAAGACTCGACAGTATGCTGGCAGTGGGTTTAACCACAAGCACATTGGCACTAGCTGTACGTAACGACTACCCAGGTATCTGTTGAAAAGAAGGCCGATGAGTAAACTCGTCCGAACTCTTACCGAGTCTGTCTGTAACAATCTCCATACAGTCCGGTCTGTTCTTCTGAGAGTATTGCATGCCAGATTTAGGGGGTGGAAAATGTCAGATCCCTAATAACCTGACAAGTCGTGCCGATGTGGCTCAAGACCATCTGAGAATCTACTAATCTAACTACTAGTAATTCTTAATCCGCCCTGGTCAGGGACTTATGGTGTTGGCCAACCGAAAAAAACGCGACATCGACTCCTTATACGGGGAGAGACGAACCCCCAACAATCGTTCACTGCCTCCATATACTTCGGAACTGTACCCAACTAAAACCTGTTTGCATAACTCAGTAGAGCCGTGGTAGGGTAGTAATCAAAGCACAGTGGGAACTCACACGAGAAAAATAACAACCTCAGGTCGACAGACTATCTGCACTCATGTCACTACAGAACTGCTATCTGACGATAGGTATAATACCATCTACCAAGTTCTTGGCAAGTCCGTCCAGTATACCCACCCCCAGTGAGCAACTATATACAATCTTAGGTGTAACACACCAATAGCTGTGGGACCAACCATTGCCCCTCGTCATCAGGGTCTAGAAATGTATACACTAGTCTACTCTGGAGTATTGATACCAAGTCTCGATACTCCCACGACTAGGAACATTTAAGGATGTACTTATCGACTACCCAGCTCCCACAAGTATGATTTCCATCATAACACTGGTAGTCAAGCAATGATCCTACGGGCTTTATCAACATGTACAAGCGATATGAAATAACAAGTAAATCATATACACATGTTAAGATAAAGGCAAATCAAATAGCATACTATCATATTAAGCAAGATTGTCATGTACATACATATCCCTAGCATCTTATACAATGAAGGCCTCTAGGGCATGCATTCCAACAATCTCCCACTTGCACTAAGGCCTGTTATTGGCGTATTAAGTACCCAACGTCTGCACTAGAGCCAGTTGCTGGCGTACCGCATAACCAATATCTCGAACAGTCTTTCGAATTGTACTTGAGGGATAGCCTTGGTGAATGGATATGCCGTGTTGTCCTTTGTATCTACTCTCCGCACCTCGATCTCCTGGTGATCCACGATCTCCCTGATTAGGTGATACCGCCTCAAGATATTTCTGGATTTCTGATGGGACCGTGGTTCCTTTGCCAAAACCATGGCTCCATTGTTATCACAATACAAAGGTATTGGATCAGTAATGGATGGAACCACATGAAGTTCAGAAACGAACTTTCTCATTCAGACTGCCTCTTTTGCGGCATTGTTAGCAACGATATACTCAGCTTCTATCGTTGAGTCTGCTACGGTATCCTGTTTGGAGCTCTTCCAACAGACCACCCCTTCGTTGAGGGTAAACACATAATCCGGGACGGATTTAGAGTCATCCTTGTCACTTCGGAAGCCAGAGTCGGTAAAAGTCTTGATCTGGAGGTTCCCATTACCATACACTAAGAATATCTCCTTAGTTCTTCTCAGGTACTTAAGAATGTTCTTTACTGGTATCCAATATTTCTCACCTGGGTTGGACTGATACCTACTTAGGACGCTGAGTGCGTAAGCTATATCTGGTCTGGTACACAATATCGCATACATTATCGACCCCACAGCCGAAGCATATGGTATAATGCTCATGCGAGCCCTCTCCTCATCAGTCTTAGGAGACATCTTTTTGGAGAGGGTGATTCCGTGACAAGCGGGTAAATTACCGCGCTTAGAATCTTCCATACTAAACCTCTTCAGTTCGGTGCATATGTACCTTGACTGTGAAAATCCCAACATTCTTTCAGATATGTCACGATAGATCTTAATCCCTAAAATGTACGAGGCATCACCCAGATCTTTCATAGAGAACTTCTTTGACAAGAACAACTTGGCCGATTGTAGCATAGGAATATCATTTCTTATCAGAAGAATGTCATCTACGTGTAAAAAGAGGAATACCACAGTTCTCCCTACAATTTTCTTATAAATATAAGATTCATCTACATTTTTGATAAAGTCAAACTGCTTGACCGTCTCATCAAAGCAGATGTTCCAACTTCGCAATGTCTGATTTAATCCATAAATTGATTTAAACAACTTGCACACATTTCTGCTGTTCCTACTGTCTATGAAACCCTTTGGCATGTAACCATACTCTTCTAAACTTCCATTTAGAAAAGCGGTTTTAATATTCATCTGCCAGATATCATAGTCATAGAAGGCAGCAATGGCAAGTAGGATCCAAATGGATTTAAGTATAACCACTGGTGAAAAGGTTTCATCACAGTTTAATCCCGATTTTTTATGAAAACCTTTAGCAAAAAGTCTAGCTTTGTAGGTTTCTACCTGTCCATCTACACCAATCTTCTTTTTAAAGATCAATTTGCATCCAACGAGTTTACCCCAGGAGGAGTAACATCTAAAGTCCATACTTTATTAGTGTACATGGATTCTATCTCGGATCGCATAGCACCCAGCCACTTCACCAAGTCTCTGCTCTTGATGGCTTGCTGAAAACTAATCCGCTCATCATCATCAATGATGCAATTCTCTCAATCCCCGTCTACGAGAAAACCATAGTATCTCTCGGGCGGATGAGACTGCCTACTATATCTGCGGAGCGGCGTAGGTACGTCCGGTTCCATTGAAACTTCAGGTTCTACTAAGTCTTCAGTAATAGTTTGTGGTTCTAGAATTTCTTCCAGTTCCATTGCGCTCCTACTAATTTCTTTTTAAAGAAATTGAGTTTCCATAAAGTGGGCATGATGAGAAACAAAGACTTTTTGTTTCTCAGCGTAATATAAATAATACCCCTAGAGTTATTGGGGTATCCCACAAACTTGCTCAATATTGAACGTGCCTCGAGTTTGTCCGGATGAACCTTTTTTAGAAAAGCAGGACAAGCTCATATCTTAAGATACTTAAGACGTGATTTCTTCCTGCTCCACATTTCATATGGAGTTGTAGGCAGAGACTTAGTTGGAAATTTATTCAATAGGTATGCAACAGATTCTAGTACATAACCCCAGAAAGATGGCAGCAACTCAGTATTACTCATCATGGAACGCACCATTTCAAACAAGGTGCGATTATGTGTTTCTGATACACCGTTGTGTTATGGTGTGTATGGAGGAGTAAGCTGAGAGAGAATTCCATTCTCTTTTAGATATTTCAGGAACTCGACACTTAAGTATTCACCATCCCGATCAGATCGGAGCATCTTGATACTTTTGCCGGATTGCTTTTCCGCTTCATTCTTATACTCCTGGAATTTCTCAAAGGCCTCGGATTTATGTTTAATCAAGAATACATGTCCATACTTTGAGAAATTATCGGTAAAAATAATGAAGTAGGAATAGCCACTTCTTGCATGCGTAGACATTGGCCCGCATACGTCGATGTGTATGAGTCCCAGGAGCTCGGTTGCTCTTTCATCGTGTCTAGCGAACGAAGTTTTTGTCATTTTTCCTCTTATGCATGACTGATAAGTTGCATATAATTGATATTCAAACGGATCTAAATATCAATTTTTATGTAATTTAGTCAATCGTGTTTCATTGATATGAGCAAGTCTACAATGCCATAAGAAAACTTGATTTGATTCCGGTGTCTTTCTTTTTAACGTGTTTTGGACATTGGAAACTTAATGTTGATTGAGAACATACATCTCGTTATTAAGTGTACCCGACCCAATCATTTCATGCTTTAGGTGAATGTTTTTGACATTGCTCTAAAGTGAAAATTATATTCTTCATTTGATAACAAAAATACAGATATAATATTACACATCATACTAGGTAGACAAAAGTAGTTATGCAATAACAAAATATGTCCACCCACCAATCCTATGTGATATTCTTCCACTGCAACAGCATCCACACTGGTTTCGTTACCAATCCTGAGGGTCATATCACATTTCCTCAAAACTCTACGGCTTCTTAGCGCCTGCAAAGAATTACAGATGTGAGATCCTGATCCGGTATCCAATACCCAGGAAGTGGAGTTAATAGAGAAACAATTTTCAATCACGAACACACCTGAAGCCGAAACCACAACTTGCTTTGTGTCCTGATTCTTGGCTTTTAAAGCCTGGCAATCCTTCTTCCAATGTCCCTTCTTGCGACAGTAGAAGTATTCTTTCTTTGTGGCTGCCCTCCCGATCTCTTCTTTTCCCTTATCCCGCACTTTCTGCACACCTCCTCTCGGTTTGGTAGGGGCCTTCTTCTTCTTCCCTTTGGTCTTAGCCTTGGATTTAGCGGAAGAAGATTCCCCAATAAATAAAATGGGTGTTTCCTTTGATTTCTTCAAGGTGCCCTCTGCCACCATCAACATGTTGAGGAGCTTAGGAAGTGTAACTTCCAGATTTTGCATATTGAAATTCAATATGAATTGGGCATAGGTGGGGAGAAGGGATTGTAGAATTAAGTCGGTATACAACTCATTCTCCAACGTAGTTTTCATGTCCGTGAGCTCTTCAATGAGAGTAATCATCTTCAGGACGTGGTCCCCAACAGATGATCCGACGGCTAATCTCGCTTGAAATAATTTCTTCAAGGTCTCGTATCTTGCGATACGAGATTTCTCTCCATATGAATCTTTGGTATGGAAGAAGGTGGAAGTAAGGTCCATCTTCTTATGTCGCCTTTGATGTTCGTTATCCATGGAGGACAGCACGAGATACTTAACTCTTGCGCAATCCAGATCCCAAGTATTACGGACCTCAATGTCCGTGACCGAGAATTTTGGACCTGGAACGAGGGGGTTAACTATGAGGACGTATGCAACCTTATCATAAGTAAGGGCCATATGGATGTTTCTGAGCCAGTCTTTATAGTTTGGCCCAGTCAGTTTATTTTTATCTAATATAAGCTTAAGTCCCATCATGGTCGCTGCAATTAGGAGAGAGAAAAAAGCACTCAGCATTTGCTCTTGCAACTTTAGATTGGTTATTAGTTTACCTAAAAAGGATGGCTCCCACTGTTTCCTTGAATTCTCCTTCAAATCCTAAAAGAATAATTAGTCAGGATTAATCGTACCCTACAAGTTCGCTTATCTTTCGGCCAGACCATTGTTGGTACTTCAGAGGGAGGTTCCCTGTGCTTTCGCACGGACCTAATTAAATAATCTCGTTTTTCCAGAGGCGTAGCCCCGTTAACACCTTTCTAGATAAAAGTTTGTCTTAGCACCTCTACTAGGTTTCCACATACATCAAGTATGCAATTTTTAAAATTTTAGAGGTCTAAGCTACACTAACTTAGAATCGAACTAGAGAATTAGGGTTTCTATGCATGTAAAAATTTTATACTAAATGAATAGAGAATACAACCTTTATAGACCGGTCCTTCATTTCTAAAACTCCAAGTAATAGTCCCTTAGCTCCAAGTAGTGCTCCTTAGAACTCTTCTTTGGCTCCACTTGGTAAAAGGAACAAGCTTGCTTAAGGATATTTGAGGCCGAAAATGATCCACTTTGAAGTTACTCTAACTCAAGCTACCTCTTCACTAATGTAAGAATTAGTGAAGTAAACAACCTAATCTTATGGGCTAGATGAGAGTAGATTGATAAAGTAGGAATTTTGCTCGCTTTAGAAAACTTTCTCTTTTTCTTTTCTCACCTCACTCAAAACTAAAGAGCAAAATGAGATGAAGAAGTTCAACTTGTGTTCTAACTTGGGTGAGGAAAATATCTCCAAGATATTAGTAGAGAGTTAACCATGGCTAAAGATAATGTTTGGGTTATAAAATATCTAGAGTAAAACAAAAATTAGTGGAATTAGTCAAGACTTCTACATGCTTCTACAAGCATTCAAGCCATGTCAATTTCCACCTAATTTTGAATTAACTCTTAATAAATTAAACCCCTAATTATCTTAAGCTTTGGTGTGAGTCTCATACACCCATGTCTAATCTATCATCCATCATGACACAATATATAAATACATATAAATATATATCACATATATATTAAATGCATTTAAATGAGAAGAAAATCTTTAGTGAGCAATATTAGTCAATATATATTAATATATCAAATATATATTTATATATATATATATATCAAATTATTAAATCAACACATGATTTAATAATCCGGTTATATCATATATAACCGACTAATATCATTTATATGTATATTACATTATCGAATCAACACTTGATTCAATAACCTGGTCATATCACATATAACCGACTGATATAATATATCGCGAGATTAGAATACGGTATCATATACACTTATTTAATCAAGGTCCCTCACATATCACATATGTGCCCTACTTCGTTTTGCTTGAGCTACGAAACCTCCGTGTGGGACTCTAAAGACTCGTCAATACGTCAGCAGTAGGTAATGATCACATCAGTCACCCATAAGCCGTCAGCGGTACTAGATGGACGTAACGGCTACCTAGGTATTGAGTGAATAGAAGATCAACAAGCAAGCTTATCCAAACTCCCTGCAAAGCCTATAAGCAACACTTACCGTACAGTCCGGTCTCTTCATCTGATATGTCGCATATCAAGTTTAGGGGTGGTAAATGTCAGACCCCAATAACTTGATAAGTCATGCCGATGTGTGTCTTATAACCGTTCGAGAAACTACTGATAACACTTACCAGTAAATCTCATCAGCCATGGCCAGGGACTTGCTGTTATATCCAATCGAGAATAGCGCAACATCAACCCCCAATACTGGGAGAGACGAAACACCTCTTATCGCTCATTACCTCCATGTGACTCGGGATTGTACCCAAAATCCACCTGTTTGCATGACTCCTTTGAGCCATGGTAGGGAGGAAATCAAAGCAAAGTGGGAACCATATAAGACTCTATGATGATTTCGGGTCTACAGACTAACATGTACCAGTGTCACCAAAGAACTGCTATCTGACGATAGGTATAGTACTAACTAGGAGTTCTCGGCGAGTCATGTTCAGTGTAACCATTCTCTAATGAGCACCTGTGTACAATATTTGATGTTAAACACCTATGGATGTGGGACCATCCATCACCCTACAGGGTTAAGAAACGTACACACTAGTCTACTCTGGAATATCGATGCCCTGTCTCGATACTCTCTCGACTAGGAACAACTAAATGATGTGCTTACGGACTACCCAACCCCACTAGTATAATCTGCATCATAGTCCTGGTAGTCAAGCTAACATCCTGAGGGCTTTATCAACATGTATCAGAGAGACAGTATAATAATATTAGTATACATATTAAGATAAAGAGCAACCAGATAGTATATTATCATGTCGAGCAAGAAAGTCCTCTCTCTCTCTCTCTCTATATATATATATATATATGTATGTATGTATGTATGTATGTATGTATGTATGTATGTCTAAGCATCCATTATAATATACAATCATGTATAATAATGGCATCTAGGGCATACATATGACTAACACTAGACACCTACTTGATTAGCTAATTGTATAGTGAAAAAATCTTCCGAAAAGTAGCGGATACTCACAGTAGGATCATGACCCAACTATCATTGTTTGATAATTTTGAAGGAAGCCTACCAAAACTACCATACTTCAGAAGGTATACAACACTAGCAAGTTTCATGTATATTTGAAACTCCCGATATGGTTTTTGCCCCTAGTGTTGGCTATAGTGCCCTCAAGTCAATTATTTGATCGCAAGCACGTGATTGCAATGATTGAGGGAGGACCTATACTGGTAGAACAGTCTTACTCGAGATGATATTATGCTATTTGGTTTGTCTTTATCATCGTGTACATGCTTCAGGTAACATTACAGATCACTATTACATGTTGATAGAGCCCATAGGATTCTTGCTTGACTACCAGCAGTATGATGGCGATTATATACATGAGAGTTGGGTGGTCTATAAGCACATCCTTAGAGTGTCCCTAGTCGTGGGAGTTTCAAGACTGGGCATTGATACTCCAAGAGTAGACTAGTGTATACGGATCGAAACCCTGACGAGGGGCGGTGGCCGGTCTCACAAGCCATTAGTGTCAGTTGGTTCACCTAAGATGTATAGAGGTGCTCATTGGGTTATGAATACACCGGACGGACTCTCCGGGAACATGCTAGTTGGTATTATACCTATTGTCAGATAGCAGTTCCCTGGTGACATGTGTACAGGTTACTCTATCGACCTGAGATCGTTATTTGTCTCGTGTGAGTTCCCACTGTGCTTTGATTACTACCCTACCACGGCTCAAAGGAGTTGTGCAAACATATTTTAGTTGGGTACAGTCCCGAGCCACATGGAGGCAGTGAGCAGATCTGTAACGCTTCGAAAATCGTTTAGGCAGTTTTTCGATAATCGGTAAAATAATCAGTCTTTTCCGTAAAAAGTCAAAATAAGTAATTTTCAATATAGACCTAATTATACAAAATTTAGATAAGATATTGCTAAAATTTGGTCACTAAATTGTCGCTTAAAATTTTTTAGTTATTTAAAAAAAAATTCTTAATTAATTATTTTTAATATTATTTTAAGCTTTTAAAATACATTAAATTAGTGATAAATGCAAATTTAAATGGGTAAATTACACACTTAGAAAACATTATAAACTAAAATCTAGTGTTAATAAAATTTTATCAAGACTTTTCTAGATTGTAGTTCTATGGTTTGAAATTTAAATCAAAAATGAATTTAAAATGGGTCTTTTTGTAAAAAAGTGATGTAACATTCATTAAATGACCTTAGAAGATAGTTTTTGTGTAGAATTTTCTACACAATTCTCACACACACACCCTCCCAACCCCAGGCTGAGCCCTCCCTGCTGGGAAACGTCCTCTTTCCCCATCTATTTGCTTCAAAATTTCATGCTAAAATCAACAAAAATTCCACAAAAATCACTATTTCCTTCACTAATTCAAACCTAACCCTTATGCTATCCCTTCTCAAGACCAAATTGGTCTAAGACAAGGAGAAAGGAGACTTCTTTGGAGCCTTAATGCAAGGGAATCAACACTTGGGAGGTATAAGTTCTAATCAAATTGTTAAATTTGTAGTTTAAATAAGCTAATTTAGAATTTTAAAGTATTATTTTGTTTATAATTCCTTGTTTAATGAAATTCTAGATTAGGTTTGGAATTTTAATTAGGGTTTGAAGTTTTGTAAATGGGTTAAGGTTAGTGTTGTAGCCATATAGTGGGTTAGTTTGGAAATTTGTGCGATATTGCGAACGCTATATCGTTAATTCACGAGGTTTGCATCGGAAATTTATATGCGAATGCTTACTAGGTTTTCTAAATTATTAGGAAGTGATTTAATTGCGATATCTTGACGATATTATTAGCATCTCCTACGACATTTAAGGTGTGTGAATGCGGAATTTGGTTTCGTTGGGTTTTAGTTTTGACGGTTGCCCCGAAACGACGATTTTAGTTAAGGTTTTAGTGATTTTTGTGTGTTTTCCGCGCACCGAGTGCACGTTGTGCCTAATTTATGAGCGTTGATCTTTTCATGTGGTGACTTGCGTTGTTTCCTGATGTTTAATCTTATGTTGTGTGTTATGCAATTTTAGGATCGGTTGCAGAAATATCGGACGCGGCGCGCAAAGACAAAGCGGTGGCTGGATCAGATTAGCGAGGCGTCCAGGTGAGTAGATGTATACATCTATAGGGGAAATCGCCTGGATGGCACAAGACGCCCCATAGTTAGGAACAATTTATTACTTACAACTATATGCCTAGTTAGTTAGTTAACCATCTCATTCATTGCATACCTTTATAGCTATTCGTCTGCTAGCATTGCATGGTTATCCATATACACATGTGTGATATCACCTCTTAGGACACGTACACCATTACCATTGGCTCATATTGCACACGCACTATTCATGTGAAACACACGCCTTTGGTAATTGCCATGCCACGAGCACTGTAGAACCTGTTTAGTTTAGTATCACCACTTGCATTATACACGATATATTGAATCGCATAGCATGTATATACCTCGCATCATCATCATGCTTATATAGATTTCTAGCCACAAATCACATCGCATACCTTGATATCATAGGCATTTATCATATACAACATGTTGGGTATTATGATTTTCTTGAGGATTTCAGTATTGCTGCATTTCTGGATTTTGGGGGAAAACCGCAAGAATTTAACAAAAGCTTATTATTATCATTTTTAAAAAATAAAATAAAGTTGCGGTTTTCTCGTGATGTATGTGTCGTCCACCATGAGTTTTCATATTTTCTGTTGGATTTCGAGACCCAATTCGAGAAGTGGATGAACCGTCTCGGGTACATGGTGGGCCCGGTATGGTACCCCGGGGCAAGAAGATCGAGTTGTAGACGATGAGCCTGGCAGGGGAAGACTACCTACCGGTGATGTCTGTCACGGCGGATCCGGAGGATACTGACCGTTGTCGTGAGATTTGATAATATGGACCGATCCGGACTGACGGAGCCCGATGTATTGGGACATTGATATAGTGAGACATTGAGACAGATGTATTTCCATATTTGGTGTCGATACTTGACACGGTTTTCAAATGATTTCATTGATGGTACTTTAGCTATTGCACAGATATTCTTTTTCTAAGTTAAGAATGCAGAGAATCATCGTATTTAAATACTTAAAGATTCCGTATTGATGTTGCATACATGTGTATACATACTAGTGGCATTACATCACATCTAGACATACATATTGTGACGCATTTGAGTGCATTCTTACGATAGCCTTATTAGATGTTATATTCTACTCACGAGCTGGCAACTCACCCCCATTGTGCCACAGTGTCTTGCAGGTCGGACCCGTCAGCCTTGTAGCGGCGGGCTTATCTTATCATTGGCTTCTTTTCCCCAGACTCGCGACATTGCTCGTAGGTGGGTTGCGAGGACACTTTATCTCTTTTTGTACCTTCTTTGTATCTAGTATTCTCCATCTACCATTTCTTATTTGTATATGCGACCTAGTGATGAGACTGAGAGATTTGTGTATATGTGGTTTCTCTGGGGTCGAGCTCACTTGAGCCGACGAGTTTTCTTAGTTTTGTGTTTCCTTATGCTTATTTGCTTGATATTGCATATATATTGCGTGTGGTTGTAATCCGCCTTAGGCGAAGAGCTAGCTCCCGCTTGGGGATGTCATTTTATCATTATAGGTTTATATATCTTGTTGTACCCATTTTGGGGGCTGGTATTTACAAAGGAGACTCTACCGAAAATTTTCGGAAATTTTTGATGTTTTTTTTAAAAAGGGGTTAATGCAACTTAATTGATTTTAAAATCGTTTTCATGAAAGGTTTCCCTCGCTCTTATTACGTATGGTTTAGATTTTCTGGGCATTGGCTGACTTAGGTTACGTTACGCCTTGAGACGTCTCGTAATCTAAGTGCCAGTCACGTTCCGTACCTTTGGGTCATGACAAAGTTGGTATCAGAGCTTAGCTTTTACCTTTCTGAGTGTAGGCCGACCCTTGGTAGATGGATTAGGTGACTTAAGCAGAGTGGCGTAGCGTGGGTATGTTCCGCGGCATACTTACGATACGGTACTCCGCCTAAGTGACCTTAGGACATAATTGCTTGTATTTCCTCCTTGATTCTATGCATTCCTTGATTCAATTGTAATATTCTTATCGCTCATGTTTCTTATTCCAGCTTCGATGCCGCCAAAGACTATGAGAGCTCAGCGGGCTGCCGCTAAGGATGAGCTTTGAGCGGGCTCGTCTGAGGTGAGGATCGAGCGGGATGATACGCCTACCCCTCAGGGTCAAATTGATCCGCCTTCTCCAGACCGTATTGCCAGATTAGAGGCCGGTATGCAGGAGTTGCGATAGATGATGGGATCGTTAGTTGAGTCCAGTCGGGCACAGAGATCCGAGGACGTTCCTTCCACCGCACGGACCACGATTGTACCTGCTGCCCAGACGGTTGCTCCTGCTACTACTGCAACTATCCCCGTGTCACTACAGGAGTTTATGAGGCTGAGACCTCCAGCTTTTACCGGCACGGATGTGACAGAGGACCCGCAGGCATTTCTTGATAGGATGGCTAGGATTTGCCGTTCGTTGAGGTGTTCTGATGATAAATGGGTGGAGTTCGCGAGTTTTCGTCTGGAGGGCCTTGCCCAGACATGGTACGATTCCGTAGAGAGAGGCCGAGCTGCAGGTCTACCTCATATGACCTGGGATGAGTTTACAGCTGCATTTCTTGCCCGTTTCCTTCCGGAGAGTGTCCGAGATGCTCGAGCCCGTAGTTTTGAGTCTTTGCGCAAGACTTCTGGGATAATAGTGTTTGAGTATGATATACAGTTTACCCAGTTGTCTTGATATGCTCCGTACCTAGTAGACACGGAAGAGAAGAGAATAAAGAGGTTTGTGTGAGGGCTTGACACACAGCTATTCCTTGCCATCGGCACCCAGCACTTTGACACATACGCAGCCGCGTTGGATGCAGCCTTACTTTTGGAAGAGTGCATTTCTGAGACTCCGGTCGTTTCTGGGCCGAAGAGGATTCGTACTGATACGTCAGCTCAGTGGCAGATGGGTAGACACCGTGATAGATTCTTTCCGGGAGATGGTGGTGGCAGAGGATTGAGACGGGGTCAGTTATTTGGTTTATATCCGCAGACCCAGCAGTCGTCGCCAGGATGTTTTCGATGCGGGAGTTAGTACCATCGTGTCTGAGACTGTACCATGGGGAGCCAGGGCATGGCGACAGTGCCACATAAGACCTTACCACCTTCACCACCTCCTTAGAGAGCTCTACTTCCTACCCCTGATGATGCTCCACGCCAGCCAGATGCTCCTAGAGATCGTGGGCTTGGTGGTCCGGTTCAGAGAGGACAAGGCGACAGAGGCAGAGATAGAGGTAGAGGCAGAGGACAGCCAGCTATTAGTGGTGGACAGGCCTAAGTGTTCGCGTTGACTCCTCAAGATGTGTAGGCATCCAATGCCGTCGTGACAGGTACTCTGCCAGTATGTTCTTTTGATGCACGGGTATTATTTGATCCAGGCTCCACACATTCTTATGTATCGACATACTTTGCATCGAGGTTGGGCCGAGAGTCTTCTTCGTGAAATCATCCGCTTGTCATTATTACTCTGGTAGGCGAGTCGTTTGTTGCCCGTTTTGTGTACCGATCGTGTCCCGTTCGTATCGGGAATAGAGATTCTTCAGTTGATTCGATTCTCCTCGATATGCTAGACTTCGACGTTCTTCTTGGTATGGATTGGCTAGCCACCTGTTTTGCATCTGTGGACTGCCGTGAGAAGGCAGTCATATTCAGTAGTCCTGGTGAGCCGGTTCTTGTTATTCAGGGAGATCGTAGCGCTACCCTTCCCAGCTTGATTTCATCTCTTCGCGCTGGTCAGCTCTTGAGGAAAGGGTGTCAGGGATTCTTAGCTTATGTTTATGATACTAGCGCCACAGAGGTTCCGTTGTACCAGGTCCCTATTGTGAGAGAGTTTCCTGATGTATTCCCTGACGAGCTGCCTGGTTTGCCGCCAGAGCGTGAGATTGAGTTCTGCATTGACTTGATCCCCGGCACGGGGCCTATTTCTATACCGCCCTATCGGATGGCCTCGGCGGAGCTTAGAGAACTGAAGGATCAGTTACAGGACTTGCTGGATAAAGGGCTTATCCGACCGGGTGTGTCACCTTGGGGTGCTCCCGTCCTGTTTGTTAAGAAGAAGGACGGCAGTATGCGCTTATGCGTTGATTATCGTCAGCTGAACCGGGTTACTGTGCGGAATAGATATCCCCTACCCCGCATTGACGACTTATTCGATCAGCTCCAGGGTGCAGGGTTTTCTTGAAGGTTGATTTACGGTCAGGTTATCACCGGTTGCGGGTTCGGAAGGAGGATATTCCAAAGACCGCTTTCCGTACACGTTATGGTCATTATGAGTTCTTGGTGATGTCGTTCGGGCTCACCAATGCCCCAGCAGCATTTATGGACTTGATGAACCATGTATTCAGGTCGTATCTTGATCAGTTCATCATTGTGTTCATTGACGATATCTTGGTATATTCTCGGAGCCGGGAGGAGCATGAGCAGCACTTGCGTATCATATTGCAGACTTTGAGAGAGCATCAGCTGTTCACCAAATTTTCCAAGTGTGCATTCTGGCTAGACAGTGTCGACTTCCTGGGTCATGTGGTGACGAGAGATGGTATTTGTGTGGACCCGAAGAAGATCGAGGCAGTTCAGCATTGGCCCAGGCCGGTATCAGTTACAGAGGTTCGCGGCTTTCTAGGTCTGGCCGGCTATTATCGACGTTTTGTCCAGGATTTCTCCCGTATTGCTGCACCGTTGATCGGGTTGACCCGGAAGGGGGTTCCTTTTGATTGGAACGAGGCATGTGACGATAGCTTCCAGCAGTTGAAGACTCGTCTAACTACTGCACCAGTGTTATCATTGCCTTCAGGGTCGGGCGGTTTCGTGGTATATTGTGATGCTTCTCGAGTGGGGCTGGGCTGTGTATTGATGCAGCACGACAGAGTTATCGCGTATGCTTCTCGGCAGTTGAGGAAACACGAACAGAACTACCCCACTCATGATTTAGAGATGGCTGCAGTGGTATTTGCACTTAAGATCTGGAGACATTACCTATACGGCGAGTCATGCCAGATATTCACTGACCACAAGAGCTTGAAGTATATCTTTCAGCAGGGAGATCTAAATCTGAGGCAGCGCCGTTGGATGGAGTTGGTAAAAGATTATGACTGCGAGATTCTATACCATCCGGGCAAGGCGAATGTGGTGGCAGATGCTTTGAGTAGGAGGCCCGGAGGTAGCTTATCTTGTTTGAGCGCAGTACAGATGCAGTCGACGGCAGATTGGTAGGTGTTATGTGACAGCAGAGTGCAGTTCGAGTTTACTCCTACAGGAGGACAGTTGGCCCATTTCAGAGCACGCCCACAGTTACTTGACCGTATCCGCGAGGCACAGTCCGGCGATACCCGTATTTTAGAGATTATCGAGCAGATTCGGCAGGACAGAGTTTCCGAGTTCATGATTGATGATCAGGGGATACTTTGATTTGGGACTCGACTGTGCGTACCAGATTCTGGGGGACTGAGGCGTGATGTTCTTGAGGAGGCCCATAGATCAGTGTACAGTGTGCATCCAGGTTCCACCAAGATGTACCGTGACTTGAGAGAGGTTTACTGGTGGGACGGGATGAAGAAGGATGTTATAGACCTTGTGTCGAGATGCCTAACTTGTCAGCAAGTCAAGGCCGAGCACCAGAGGCCAGCCGGCGAGTTACAGCCTTTGCCCATCCTTGAGTGGAAGTGGGAACAGGTCTCCATGGACTTCATTGTGGGTCTACCCAGGACCAGTCGAGGGTATGACTCTATTTGGGTGATTGTAGATCGGCTGACGAAAGCGGCTCACTTCCTGCCAGTGAAGAACACTTTTGGATTTGCTCGGTACACCCAGGTTTATATTGATGAGATCGTGCGACTGCATGGCGTCCCGACTTGCATCGCGTCCGACCGAGGCACCCAGTTTACCAGCCGATTGTGGCAGAAACTTCAAGAGGCTTTGGGCACCCGATTGAGTTTTAGCACAGCTTTTCATCCGCAGACTGACGGTCAGTCAGAGCGTACTATTCAGACTCTTGAGGACATGCTCAAAGCTTGTGTTTTAGATTTCAGTGGTAGCTGGGATCGTCATTTGCCCTTGATCGAGTTCTCCTACAATAATAGCTTCCAGGAGACGATTCAGATGGCACCTTTCCAGGCTTTATATGGGAGGAGATGTCGATCGCCTGTATGTTGGACAGAGCTCAGGGAGAGCAGTATTTTGGGGCCGCAGATCGTACAGGAGACGACCGAAAAGATACAGTTGATTCGGGACAGGATGAGAGCGGCCCAGAGTAGGCAGAAATTGCGCCATCGCCGACTCGAGTTCGCTGTTGGCGATCATGTTTTCCTGATGGTCTCTACGATGAAGGGCATGATGAGATTTGGATGGAAAGGGAAGCTTAGTCCTAGATATGTTGGTCCCTTCGAGATCCTAGAGCGTGTCGGTTCTGTAGCTTATCGGTTAGCTCTTCCGCCCATCTTCCCCGATGTTCACACCGTGTTCCATGTTTCGATACTCCGCAAGTTCCTTCATGACCCTTCCCATGCGATTCAGCACCAGACGATCCAGCTGGAGCGCGATCTTTCATTCAACGAGCAGCCAGTGGTCATTTTGGATCGGCAGGTGAAGAAATTGAGGTCGAAGGTTATACCGTCCGTCAAGGTTCTTTGGCGTGGCCCGAAAAGCGAGGAGGTCACCTGGGAGACCAAGGTCGAGATGAGGAAGAGACATCCCCATCTTTTTGAAGGTATGCGTAGTTAAATTTTAAATTCGGGGACCGAATTTCTTTAAGGGAGGAAGATTGTAACGCTTCGAAAATCGTTTAAGCGGTTTTTCGATAATCGGTAAAATAATCAGTCTTTTCCGTAAAAAGTCAAAATAAGTAATTTTCAATATAGGCCTAATTATACAAAATTTAGATAAGATATTTCTAAAATTTGGTCACTAAATTGTCACTTAAAATTTTTTAGTTATTTAAAAAAAATTCCTTAATTAATTATTTTTAATATTATTTTAAGCTTTTAAAAATACATTAAATTAGTGATAAATACAAATTTAAATGGGTAAATTACACACTTAGGAAACATTATAAACTAAAATCTAGAATTAATAAAATTTTATCAAGACTTTTCTAGATTGTAGTTCTTTGGTTTGAAATTTAAATCAAAAATGAATTTAAAATGGGTCTTTTTGTAAAAAAGTGATGTAACATTCATTAAATGACCTTAGAAGATAGTTTTTGTGTAGAATTTTCTACACAATTCTCACACACACCCCCTCCTAACCCCAGGCTGAGCCCTCCCTGCTGGGAAACCTCCTCTTTCCCCATCTATTTGCTTCAAAATTTCATGCTAAAATCAACTAAAATTCCACAAAAATCCACCATTTCCTTCACTAATTAAAACCTAACCCTTATGCTATCCCTTCTCAAGCCCAAATTGGTCTAAGACAAGGAGAAAGGAGACTTCTTTGGAGCCTTAGTGCAAGGGAATCAACACTTAGGAGGTATAAGTTCTAATCAAATTGTTAAATTTGTAGTTTAAATAAGCTGATTTAGAATTTTAAAGTATTATTTTGTTTATAATTCCTTGTTTAATGAAATTCTAGATTAGGTTGGGAATTTTAATCAGGGTTTGAAGTTTTATAAATGGGTTAAGGTTAGTGTTGTGGCCATCTAGTGGGTTAGTTTGGAAATTTGTGCGATATTGCGAACGTTATATCGTTAATTAGCGAGATTTGCATCGGAAATTTATATGCGAATGCTTACTAGGTTTTCTAAATTATTAGGAAGTGGTTTAATTGCGATATCTTGACGATATTATTAGCATCTCCTATGACATTTAAGGTGTGTGAATGCGGAATTTGGTTTCGTCGGGTTTTAGTTTTGACGGTTGCCCTGAAACGACGATTTTAGTTAAGGTTTTAGTGATTTTTGTGTGTTTTCCACACACCGAGTGCACGTTGTGCCTAATTTATGAGCGTTGATCTTTTCATGTGGTGACTTGCGTTGTTTCCTGATGTTTAATCTTATGTCGTGTGTTATGCAATTTTAGGATCGGTTGTGGAAATATCGGACGCGGCGCGCAAAGGCAAAGCGGTGGCTGGATCAGATTAGCGAGGCGTCCAGGTGAGTAAATGTATACATCTATGGGGAAAATCATCTGGATGGTGCGAGGCACCCCATAGTTAGGAACAATTTATTACTTGCAACTATATGCCTAGTTAGTTAGTTAACTATCTCATTCATTGCATACCTTTATAGCTATTCGTCTGCTAGCATTGCATGGTTATCCATATACACATGTGTGATATCACCTTTTAGGACACGTACACCATTACCATTGGCTCATATTGCACGCGCACTATTCATGTGACACACACGCCTTTGGTAATTGCCATGCCACGAGCACTGTAGAACCTGTTTAGTTTAGTATCACCACTTACATTGTACACGATATATTGAATCGCATAGCATGTATATACCTCGCATCATCATCATGCTTATATAGATTTCTAGCCACAAATCACATCGCATACCTTGATATCATAGGCATTTATCATATACAACATGTTGGGTATTATAATTTTCTTGAGGATTTCAGTATTGCTGCGATTTCTGGATTTTGGGGGAAAACCGCAAGAATTTAACAAAAGCTTATTATTATCATTTTAAAAAAATAAAATAAACTTGCGGTTTTCTCGTGATGTGTGTATCGTCCACCATGAGTTTTCATGTTATCTGTTGGATTTCGAGACCCGATTCGAGGAGTGGATGAACCGTCTCGGGTACATGGTAGGCCCGGTATGGTACCCCAGGGCAAGAAGATCGAGTTGTAGACGATGAGCCTGGCAGGGGAAGACTACCTACCGGTGATGTCTGGTGCGGCGGATCCGGAGGATATCGACCGTTGTCGTGAGATTTGATGATATGGGCCGATCCGGGCTGACGGAGCCCGATGTATTGAGACATTGATATAGTGAGACATTGAGACAGATGTATTTCCATATTTGGTGTCGATACTTGACACGGTTTTCAAATGATTTCATTGATGGTATTTTAGCTATTGCACAGATATTCTTTTTCTAATTTAAGAATGCAGAGAATCATCGTATTTAAATACTTATAGATTTTGTATTGATGTTGCATACATGTGCATATATACTAGTGGCATTACATCACATCTAGACATACATGTTGTGACGCATTTGCGTGCATTCTTACGATAGCCTTATTAGATGTTATATTCTACTTATGAGCTGGCAACTCACCCCCGTTGTGCCACAGTGTCTTGCAGGTCGGACCCGTCAGTCTTGTAGCGGCAGGCTTATCTTATCATTGGCTTCTTTTGCCCAGACTCGCGACATTGCTCATAGGCGGGTTGCGAGGACACTTTATTTATTTTTGTACCTTCTTTGTATCTAGTATTCTCCATTTACCACTTCTTATTTGTATATGCGACCTAGTGATGAGACTGAGAGATTTGTGTATATGTGGTTTCTCTGGGGTCGAGCTCACTTGAGCCGACGAGTTTTCTTAGTTTTGTGTTTCCTTATGCTTATTTGCTTGATATTGCATATATATTGCGTGTGGTTGTGATCCGCCTTGGACGAAGAGCTAGCTCCCACTTGGGGATGTCATTTTATCATTACAGGTTTATATATTTTATTGTACCCATTTTGGGGGTTAGTATTTACGAAGGAGACTCTGCCGAAAATTTTCGGAAATTTTTGATATTTTTTTTTAAAAAGGGGGTTAATGCCATAGTCCCAAATTCGTCATTCGGGAATAATTCGGCGAGGTCGAAAATTCGGATTCGGTGAACTATTCGGAAAAAATCGGCAGGTATTCGGGAAAGATTCGGTAAGTGGTCGGGAAATATTCGGGAAGGATTTCGAGCAAGAAATTAATATATGAGACGCTAGGTTTTGATTTTGTGAATTATTTGCTTTTTTTTTGAATTATTCGATATTTTATCACATAATTCGGGAATAATTCGCGAATTATTCGGGAATAATTCACGAATTATTCGGCCCGCCGATTAAGTCGGCTGGTCAAAAATTCGCGAATTATTCGCGAATTCGGCGAATAATTCGCGAATTATGTGACTATGGTTAATGCAACTTAATTGATTTTAAAGTCGTTTTCATGAAAGGTTTTCCTCACTCTTATTACTTATTGTTTAGATTTTCTGGGCATTGGCTGACTTAGGTTACGTTACGCCTTGAGACGTCTCGTAATCTAAGTGCCAGTCGCATTCCGTACCTTCGGTCATGACAGGATTGTCAGGGGATTCGTCTCTCCCGGTATTGGGGGTTGAGGTCGCGGAGTGCACGGATGGCCATCACCAGAAATTCTCGGCCGGGGTAGACGAGAATTACCGATCTAGGATTGGTAGTTTTTCAGGTGGTGATATGTTTCGTGCCGACACTAAATGTCACGTTATTAGGGTCTGACTTTATCCACCCCTAGACTCGATATGCGAGACTCATAGATGAACGGACCGGACTGTACGGATATTGTCACTGTCAGGCTCAGTAAGGTTTCAGGATGAGTTTGCTCGTCGGCCTCCTTTTCGCTCAATACCTGGGTAGCCATTACGTACAGCTAGTGCCACTGACATGCTTATGGTTAAATCCACTGCCGGTGTATTGACGAGTTTTTAGAGTCCCACACAGAGAGTTTCCCTGGTTCGGGCGAAACGCTGTAGAGGCCGTATGGTTTTATAGCAGGGTTCGATCATATACGTGCACTAGTGCATGGATCATGATCGGACGGATAATACTAGTAGGATTTGGTTTAAGCCGGATCCTAGTATTATATTGTTGGATTATTTTCGACTCGTAGTATTCGTATTCAGTCGGAATACGGATGCAGGTATGTATATGTTAGTTGTATGTATGCCCTAGAGGCCAGTATTGTACAGATGATGTATATTATATTGGATGCTTGGACATATATAGAGATGACTTTCTTGCTCGACATGATAGTATGCTATCTGGTTGCTCTTTATCTTAACATGTACACTAGTCTCTTTATACCGTCTTATAGTTACATGTTGGTAAAGCCCTTAGGATTTGTACTTGACTACCTAGACTATGATGCAGATCATACTAGTGGGGACATGGTAGTCCATAAGTACATCCTTCAAGGTCCCTAGTCGTGGGTGTATCGAGACGGGGCATCGATATACCAGTGTAGAATAGCGTATACGCTTCTCGACCCATGTGATGGGCGATGGATGATCCCATATCCATTGGTGTTTGACATCAGAGATGGTATACGGGTGCTCAGTGGAGACTGAGTACACTGGACGGACTCGCCGAGAACTCCCAGATGGTATTATACCTCACGTCAGATGGCAGTTCTCAGGTGACACTTGTACAGGTTAGTCTGTAGACCCGAGATCGTCATAGAGTCTTGTGTGATTCCCACTGTGCTTTGATCTCCACCTCACCACGTCCATGAGGGCGTGCAAAACGGTGGTCTTTGGGCACAGTCCCGAGTCACATGGAGGCAATGAGCGATAGGAGGGGTTTCGTCTCTCCCGGTATTGGGGGTTGATGTTGTGCTGTGCTCGATTGGCCGTAGCAGGGAAGTCCCTGGCCAGGGCTGATCAGAGATTTGCTGGTAAGTGTTACCAGTAGTTTCTCGACCCGTTATGAGCCTCACATCGGCACGACTTATCGGGTTATTGGGGTCTGACGTTTACCACCTCTAGACTTGATATGCGACATATCAGACGAAGAGACCGGACTGTATGGTAAGTGTTACTGGTCGGATTCGCAGGAGTGTGAGCGGGCTAGCTCGTCGATCTTCTGATCGCTCAATACCCGGGTGGCCGTTACGTTTGGCAGACCGCTTGCGGCTTGTGGGTGCTTGATATGATCATCATCTGCTACCGGCGTATTGACGAGTCTTTAGAGTCCTACACAGAGGTTTCCTGGCTCAAGCGAAACGAAATAGGAGCGCATATGAGATATGTGCGGGACCGAGAATAATGCGCGTATGTGATACCGCATTTCATTCTCGCGATAAATGTTTCGATTGGTTATATTCGATATGACCTAGTTATCGAATCATTGATTCGATAAGCCGATACATTGAATACTAGTCGGTCATGTGCGACATGACCGGATCATTGAATCAAGTGTTGATTTAATGATTTAATGTATAATTATATATTTGATATATTACTTTACATTAACTAGTATTGGTTCACTTTAAACGGATTTTTCTCACTTGATGCACATTGTATATGTGATATGCTTTTGTGCGCATTGTTGTATCATGTTTGATGATACTTGATCATTTGGTTAAGTATATAGAATTAAACCATGGTTAATTTGATAATTAGGGTTTTGCATATTCATTTATTTATTTATTTGTTCATTTATTTATTTGGAAAAGAATGAGATAAGAATGGTGGAGAAGTTTGTCTTTAGTTGAAGCTTCATGAAGCTTTGACTTCTTAACCATTCTTGTCTTCATGCTTAACCCTAACCCATCCACTTACCATGGTTTATTCTCTACACTTAACCCTAGTTGGATTATGATAAGTATGCATTTTTCTTTTCATTTTAAAAACAACTTATCATAAACTAGCTTCTTCTTCTTCTTCATCTTCAAGATAGAAACCTTGATGCCATTAATGGCAACTTGAATTCTAGTGAGAGAAATCCAATTCTAAAGTGAACCCACTTCCTATTTCTTCACCCTCTACCTCTTGCCAAGTTGTTTTGGGTGTTTTCTTCACAAGTTTCACAAGTTTGTGAAGTCGGAGCTTGAACTTGCGATGCCTCGAGGTAGATCGTCTTTGACACAAAGCCGACGACCTAGCTTGCCCGTTTCTCCGATGAAGCCAACGTTCGAGTTTGGGAATCGAGATGGACAGCGAGAGGATGCCTTCGTGGAGCCAAGGAAGAGGGTAACCGGATCTACAAACGTTGTAGCATCTAACCTTTAGTTAATATGTTAACTAGTTTAGTTTTTCGCCTAGAATTCTAGTCTAAGATCCGTGTTAGGGTTTCTCGGCACCATAATTTTTGTAAAATGGCATGTTCGATGCCTTGTGAGACCTCTATAGGGTGCCTAGGAACCTTTCAGTGGTATCAGAGCCTAGCTAGAGCCTTAGGCGAAGTCTAGACGGAGTTTGAAGTCCGAACGAACCCGAAACCATAATTCCAAGGTGCTCTCTAGAAAATTTCTGAAATCTTGGATTTTTGTCAATTAAAAATATGCAGAAAATCAAGCAGGGTCTTATATGAAATACTGTGAAATTCGAGGGCCTGATTCAACTTTTCCAGCGCGGAACCGCGGCATGAGCCATGCATGCGCGGCGGTTCCGCGGCCGTACTGTCCCCTTGTCTGGTGATTTTTTCACAGTAATTCATGAATTCAGATATTATATTTTCTGGGTATTTTTATTGTGACTCTACAGAAGAGTATTTTGGGGTTGCTTTGGGGATTCAATTATTCGTTCGGGTTATCAGATTTTGTCTATGTAGATTTCCGGATAACTTTAGAATATGTTAAAAAGTTCGACCGGATATAAATACCCAATTTTTTCCCTGTCGGGAAATTTCCAAGTGTTGGATTTTTCCGTAGTTTAACGACGTTCTAAGTAGTGCAAGTAACGCGATGGACCCTCTAGAAGACAACAAACCTTAACTCGATTATGTGACTGTCTTGTGTAGGGTTCCTAGGCACCCTAATGAGGTCTCACAAGGCATCAACCATGCCAATTTAAAATTTAAACGGTGCCGAGAAACCCTAGAACGGATCGTTGGCTAGAATTCTAGGCGAAAAGTAAACTAGTTAACACTTAACTACAAGAATACGGAAATACAACCTTTGTAGATCCGGTGCTCCACCTCCATAGCTCCGCAACGAAGTCCTCTCCGCTGTCCAAATCAAATCCGGGCTCTAGCGTCGGCTTCGTCGGAGAATGGGCAAGCTAGGTCGTCGATGTCCATGCCGAAGATGATCTACGTCGAGGCATCGCTAAATCAAGCTCCGACTTCACCAAGTCAAGAAACTTGTGAAGAAAACACACTCTACTACTTGGCAAGAGGTAGAGGATGAAGAAATAGGAAGTGGGTTAACTTTAGTTTTGGATTTCTCACTCTTTTCCAACAATCACCATTGATGGAGCTTGGTTTTCTTCAAAGAAGAATGAAGAAGAAGAAGAGCAAGAAGAAGATAATTATTATCATAAGTTAATTAGAAAATAGAAATAAAAGAATACTTATCATCTTCAACCATGGTCAAGTGTAGAGAATAAATCATGGTTAGTGGGATGGTTAGGGTTAAGCATGAGACAAAATGGTCACTTGGTCAAAGTCTTCATGAAGCTTCATGAACAAAACAAAAGAAGCCACCATTTTCTCATTTGCTTTTCATTTTCCAAAATGAATAAATGAATAAATAAATAGATATGAAAATGTAAACCCTAACCATCACATAACCATGGTTTAAACTTTACACAAAACACAAGTAAACATGTATCATCAAACATGATACAATCAAGTGTACAAAAGTATATCACATATACAATGTGTACAATCCGAGTGAGAAAATCCATTTAAAGTGAACCAATACTAGTTAACGCAAAGTAATATATCAAATATATAATTATGCATTAAATCATTAAATCAACACTTGATTTAATGATCCGGTCATATCGCATATAACCGACTAATATCAACAGTAACAACTTATCGAATCAACACTTGATCCGATAACCCGGCTATATCGCATATAACCGATCAATGTCACATATCGCGAGAATCGAATACAGTATCACATACTGGTATCATTCTCGGTGCCGCACATATCTCATATGCACTCCTATTTCGTTTCGCTTGAGCCAGGAAACCTCTGTGTAGGACTCTAAAGACTCGTCAATACGCCGGCAGCAGATGATGATCATATCAAACACCCACAAGCCGCAAGCGGTCTGCTAAACGTAACGGCCACCCGGGTATTGAGCGATCTGAAGATCGACGAGCAAGCCCGCTCACACTCCAGTGAATCCGACCAGTAACACTACCGTACAGTCCGGTCTGATCGTCTGATATGTCGCATATCCCGCCTAGGGGTGGTAAACGTCAGACCCCAATAGCTCGATAAGTCGTGTCGATATGAGGTCTATAACAATTCGAGAAACTACTGGTAACACTTACCAGTAAATCTCAGCAACCCTGGCCAGGGATTTCCTATTATAGCCAATCGAACACAGCGCAACATCAACCCCCTATACCGGGAGAGACGAATCCCCTCCTATCGCTCATTGCCTCCATGTGACTCGGGACTGTACCCAAAAACCACCGTTTTGCACGCCCTCTTGGACGTGGTAAGATGGAAATCAAAGCACAGTGGGAACCACACAAGACTCTATGACGATCTCGGGTCAACAGACTACTCTGTACCAGTGTCACCAGAGAACTGCCATCTGACGTGAGGTATAATACCATCTGGGAGTTCTCGGCGAGTCCGTCCAGTGTACCCAGTCTTTACTGAGCACCCGTATATCATCTCTGATGTCAAACACCAATGGATATGGGATCATCCATCGCCCATCTGTATGGGTCGAGAAGGTACACGCTAGTCTACTCTGGTATATCGATGCCCCGTCTCGATACACCCACGACTAGGGACTTTGAAGGATGTACTTATGGACTACCATGTCCCCACTAGTATGATCCGCATCATAGTCCAGGTAGTCAAGTACAGATCCTAAGGGCTTTACCAACATGTAACAGGGAGATAATCAGTGTACACGTTAAGGTAAAGATCAACCAGATAGCATACTATCATGTCGAGCAAGAAAGTCCTCCCTATATATGTCCCAGCATCCACTACAATATACATCCTATGTATAGTAATGGCCTCTAGGGCATACATATAACTAACAATCTCCCACTTGCACTAGGGCCATCTGATAGCAGTGGTTGCAGTATCTCATACTCAACCATCCCATAAAAAAATCTCTCTTTGGGAACAGGCCTTTGTGAGTGGATCCGCTGTGTTGTCCTCAGAATCTACTCTCCTTACCTCGATCCCCTGGAGATCAACCATCTCCATGATCAGGTGATACTGCCTTAGAATATGTCTGGATCACTGATGGGACCGGCGTTCCTTGGCATAAGCCACAACTCCATTGTCACACAATGGGAGGAACATAGTTCATCTCATGAACCTATATACACCCAAACAGCCTCTTTGGTAGCATCTTAAGTAGCGATGTATCTTGCCTTTATCGTCTAGTATGCCACGGTATCTAGCTTGGAACTCTTCCAACATACCGTCCCTTTACTGAGGGTAAAGACAATGCCTGCGACTGACATTCAGTCGTCTTTATCACCCTGGAACCCTTCCAGTGATTCTCCCCAGGATCGATTGATACCATCTCACTACAACTAGTGAGAATCCTAACATCCATTTAGATCTATCTCATAGATCCAAAATCCAGGAGTTAGTAGGTATCATTATGATCCTATGTGGAGAATCATTGTGATAAGCGGAGATTGATCGAGCGTAGCATAAGAAACTCCTTTCTTATCAAGAGTATGTCATCCACGTACTCTACGAGGATCGTCACTATACTCCCTACTACCTTTTTGTATATACAAGGTTCATCTACCATTTTGATGATGTCAAACTCTTTGACCGCTTCATCAAAACAGATGTTCCAACTCCGCGATGCCTGCTTTATCCTATAAAGCATCTTGCACACGTTTCCGCTGCTCCCACTGTCTACGAAGCCCTCTGGCTGTGTACTTATAGACGCTCTCTAAATCATCATTTAGAAAAGCAGTCAAGACACCCAACCACCAGAGATCGTAGTCATGGTATGCAGCCGTGGTAAGTAGGATCTGGATGGACTTAAGCATAGCCACTGGAAAAGGTTTCATCATTATCCATGCCTGGTCAATGAAGAAAACCTTTAACAAGTCTAGCTTTGAAAGTCTCAACTTTTCCATCTACACCAAGTAATCTTCTCAAGATATACTTGCTCCTGATGGGGATTTAACCCTTCAGATATTGCAACCAAAGTCCATACTTTGTTGGTGTACATGGATTCCATCTCAGATCGCTAAGCATCCAGCCATTCTTACAGAGTCTTACTCCTGATGGCCAGCTCGAAACTAGTTGGGTCATCATCTCATGATGCATTCCTCGCTCCCACTGTCATAGAGAAACCGAAGTATCTCTCAGGTGGGTGAGAAACCCTACTAGATCGGCGGAGAGGCTGAGGTTCGTTGGTATCTACTGAATCCTTTGGTTGTACCAAATCATCTGCTGTATTTTGTATAGCTGGAACCTTTCCAGTTCTACATAACAGACTTTGCCTCGAGCTTGTCCAGATTTTGCTTTTAGACATAGGCCGGACAACCCCAAATCTTAACTAGCTTAAGACATGGGCTCTTCCCTTTCCATATCACATATGAAGTGGTAGGCAACTGATTTGATTTGAACCCTATTCAATAGGTATGCAGCTTCTCAAGTGCATAACCCCCAAAAGGAAATATGAAACTCAGTAGTACTCATCATAGAGCACACCTTATCATATAGGGTGTATCTGTTCCGCCCCGATATACCATCGTGCTATGGTGTATACGGAGGAGTAATGCTGAGAGAGAATCTCATTCTCCTTTAGAATAGTCCTGGAATTCCGTGCTCAAGTATTCTCCTCCTTGATCTCATCATAGGACATAATACTTATACCCGTATTGGTTCTCTACTTCTAACTTATATTCTGTGAATATCTCAAAAGGTTCAGACTTGTGTTTCAACAGGAACATATGTCTGAATCTTGAGAGATTATCAGAGAACGTAATGAAGTATAAAGAACCAGTCCTGGCATTTGTAGACTGGGGACCTACATACATCAACATGTATCATCCCAAGAGTTCACTAACTCTTTCTCTGTTTCCAATAAATAGAGCTGTGGTCATCTTATCTTTGTGACATGACTGGCGAGTTTCACAAGATGTAAATTCAAACTGATTTAAATATGCATCTAAATGTAACTCAGCCAGTCGGGTCGCATTGATATGACGTAGTCTACAATACCTCAAGAAGGATTCGTTCATTTCTGAACGCTTCCTCTTGTGTGTGTTCTGTATACTAAAGAACTGTAGTTTGATTTAGAACGTTAATGCTTTTAGATAACGTGCCTGAACCGATCAACTTTTGATATAGGAAATGTTCAAAACATTATCCAACAATACAAAATTTTATCATTTCTTTACTAATAAAGAGAGTGATATGATTTGGTATATCAGGTTCGGTATCTAATAACATTTGTTCAGAATCAATGTATTGGTAATACAGGGTGACAGTGACCGACAGACTTGGCTGCAACACTTGCCCCGTTTTCTGCCTCATGAAACTTATCACCCGTTCTCAGTTCTCTACCTAACTGTAGCCCTATGTAACAGATTACATATCTGGGATCCTGATCTGGTATCACATACCCAGGACGTAAAGAATACTGAGAAACAGTTCTGTATAAAGAACACACCCGAAGATGATGCATCAGCATGCACTCTCTTCGTTTGGGCGGCACGGGAATTCTGGTAATCCCCTATTTCCTACTCTGTCTTATAACAATTATAAGTTGGAGCGGGACCAACGTTCCCCAGCTCAGTATAACAAGCGGGTTCGGTCAAATATCCGTATTATTATCTTGATTAAGGCGTGATATGGTCGCTACCTGGAGAGAGAGAGAAGAAAACACTCAGCGTGCGCTCTTGCAAGAATAGATTGGTTATTATTTTATCTAATCAGGATGGCTCCCACTGCTTTTTATCAAATCTTCCTTCAAACCCTAAAAGGAAAGACTAGCCGGGATTAATTACACACTACAAGTTCGCCAATCTTTCAGCCAGGCCAGTGTCGGTACTTTGAGGGAGGTCCTCCGTGCTTTCGCACGAACCTAATTAATGTAAACCTCGTTTTTCCAGAGGCGTAACCTCGTTGACACCTTTCTAGACACCTACTTGATCGGCTAATTGTAATGTGTAAAACTCTCCCAGGAGTAACTCTTACTCGCAGTGGGTATCGGGATCCAACTATCTCATAGAAGGTATGCAATCTCATTGCAAATTTCAACACTTGAAATTCCCGATAATATTTTGCCCCTAGCGTCCTATGACCTTGACAGAGGTCAACAAACCATAGGCTGCTAGTCAAGTTCAACCCGTCATTTCTTGATTGAAGTAAACCCACCGGCACGACCCTTGACAGAGGTCAACAAGGTCGCACGACTACCCTAAATCAATCACATCATATGCTTATGCAGATAAGCACTAATCAGCTACCGCACACTACGCCTTGACAGAGGTCAACAAACGCAGCACGAATACTAACTAGTACTTATCTGAAATGACGGAGGGCTACGACAGGTTTTTCTGAAAACCTATTGCGTAATGAACTTGATATCGTTGTAGAATCAAATGATTTTAAAAATGGAGTGTTTTTGAGGCTTTTCTAGTTTTGCTAAAGGAGTCACTCCCGGTGAAGGGATCGTCGGTCCTTTCCTCGTGGAATGAGGTGCGGGATATATCATATATATCACTGTGCAAAGCAAAAACTCTTAAAAGCAATCAAAAGACAAACCGAGTGTGTAGCATCTGCCAGTTATTGCTAAAGGAGTCACTCCCGGTGAAGGGATCTCGGTCCTTTCCTTATCGAATAAGGTGCAGGATATATCACATATACCGCTGTGCAAAGCAAGAACTGTAGCTACCTGTTTTATTTTGAAATTCGATTCTACAACATCTTAGGTTTCTTTTATTTCATTAATCACATTAATGAAGTCCCATCATTTAATTACCTAAACATCACAGATAAATACGACGTACACTTATGCCATCCGCATTCGCCTCGATGTCCCCTCGTGCACCGTTAGGTTAGGTAACTAACGGCAGAGCGGGGCAGGGCTAGCGCGGGTGTAAAACATAAGTAACGTCTATATAATATATCATATATACTATATACTGTATCTATCACAGAACATCACATGATCACATCACAGATATCGCAGCAGAAGAAACATATGAAATATTGGATATACTAGGACGTCCGTGTTTTCAATACGAGCCAGTATAAAACACGGATTCCACGGTCGTGATGAATAGCCAAACCCACACCCCTAGACCCCTACGAGAGCGGCAAGCAACCCTACCAATTCTAGAGTTAGGAGACCCGGACTCGACTCCTCGAGTTGGTCTCCCACTGGACTCCAGAACCCGGTTACTTGTGCTCCCCTCCTTGGGTCTATCCTAGTGCGGAAAAGTAAATAATATACAAACGGTGACTACTTCCGCAACCTGGAAGCGCCCCAATAAAAGAATATTACATACAAGTTTTTACATGAATGAAAATGAAAAACACTCATCTCACATAAAAACCCCCGGCTATTCAAACACGACGATCCAATATAACATATCCAGCAACACATAACATCACATGTCATCAACGTAAGTAAATATGCGCATCCCAATTGTCGTTGACATATAGCAACGAAACCGGCGGTATCACATATTACACTTACGGTCACAGAAAAGAAAGTGTAAAACTACAACAGTTGGAATCCGCAATCTTTTTAGACATCGCATGCCTAATCAAATGAATTACTTAGACATCGCATGCCTAACAATTATAAACCCCGCATTTTAGTCTCATTATTGAAAACACTTTTCAATATCAAGTCGGGTAATTCAACAAGATTCCCGACATCCTGATCGAATGCTCGTCGCAAACTTCAGTAGACGGCCGCACCCCCGATACCGTCGACGAAGTGCACCAAGGCGGAATACCGTTGCCGCGAGCACCCGAACGGATGCTTTCGGCGACGGGGTTCTCCTACAGTCACTTGGTCGGGGCTATGGAGTGAGGCTGTCTATTAAGTTTATCCGGCGAGTATCCGCGTACGCTACGTGATTGCGACGGACTTTTGATCACATCAAAATTCCGTGGCAACCGATCAAGTGAGACTAAACTGCTACGTTTATAACATTCATTTAGTTATCACATAACTTTTTGTGAATTTCAATTATTGTATCCCATTCCAGATAAATAGAAAATGTTAAACTTTCCGATCGAACAATCGAACACCCAAGTTTTCCCGATACAGATCAACACATGAAATAAGTCTAACAACATTCCGTTCGTGCCTCAGTACCAACGGTCCAGCCGTAGAAGGGTCAAGCCAACGCCTCACATGTGGCACGCCGTACTCCCCCAAACCCGAAGGTTCAAAGGGCAGTTCAAGACGGTCACATAATCGAGTTAAGGTTTGTTGTCTTCTAGAGGGTCCATCGCTTTACTTGCACTACTTAGAACGTCGTCAAACTACGGAAAAATCCAACACTTGGAAATTTCCCGACAGGGGAAAAGTTGGGTATTTATATCCGGTCGAACTTTTTAACATATTCTAAAAATTTATCCGGAAAGCCACACAGACAAAATTCGATAATCCGATCGAACATTCGAATCCCCAAAACAACCCAGAAAATTCAACTCTTGAATAAATTTTAAAAATTCCCAGAAAATCCAGAAGAATTTATCAGGTATTACTGTGCAAACAGTAAGGGATGACGTCATGATTGGGCCGCTGATCCGCCGCAGAAGCCATGCTTCTGCCGCGGATCCGCCACGAAAATTACTATTCATCCAATAATTTTTGCATCGTAATTCTTATTTTTTCTTACTGAATTTTTTAGCAATTTTTAATTCACAAAAATCCAGAAAAACAGAAAATGTCCAGAGAGCTAGTTTGATTCGGGGTTTCGGGTTCGTTCGGACTTCAAATTCCGTCTAGACTTCGCCTAAACCTCTAGCTAGGCTCTGATACCACTATAGGGTTCCTAGGCACCCTAATGAGGTCTCACAAGGCATCAACCATGCCAATTTAAAATTTAAACGGTGCCGAGAAACCCTAGAACGGATCGTTGGCTAGAATTCTAGGCGAAAAGTAAACTAGTTAACACTTAACTACAAGAATACGGAAATACAACCTTTGTAGATCCGGTGCTCCACCTCCATAGCTCCGCAACGAAGTCCTCTCCGCTGTCCAAATCAAATCCGGGCTCTAGCGTCGGCTTCGTCGGAGAATGGGCAAGCTAGGTCGTCGATGTCCATGCCGAAGATGATCTACGTCGAGGCATCGCTAAATCAAGCTCCGACTTCACCAAGTCAAGAAACTTGTGAAGAAAACACACTCTACTACTTGGTAAGAGGTAGAGGATGAAGAAATAGGAAGTGGGTTAACTTTAGTTTTGGATTTCTCACTCTTTTCCAACAATCACCATTGATGGAGCTTGGTTTTCTTCAAAGAAGAATGAAGAAGAAGAAGAGCAAGAAGAAGATAATTATTATCATAAGTTAATTAGAAAATAGAAATAAAAGAATACTTATCATCTTCAACCATGGTCAAGTGTAGAGAATAAATCATGGTTAGTGGGATGGTTAGGGTTAAGCATGAGACAAAATGGTCACTTGGTCAAAGTCTTCATGAAGCTTCATGAACAAAACAAAAGAAGCCACCATTTTCTCATTTGCTTTTCATTTTCCAAAATGAATAAATGAATAAATAAATAGATATGAAAATGTAAACCCTAACCATCACATAACCATGGTTTAAACTTTACACAAAACACAAGTAAACATGTATCATCAAACATGATACAATCAAGTGTACAAAAGTATATCACATATACAATGTGTACAATCCGAGTGAGAAAATCCATTTAAAGTGAACCAATACTAGTTAACGCAAAGTAATATATCAAATATATAATTATGCATTAAATCATTAAATCAACACTTGATTTAATGATCCGGTCATATCGCATATAACCGACTAATATCAACAGTAACAACTTATCGAATCAACACTTGATCCGATAACCCGGCTATATCGCATATAACCGATCAATGTCACATATCGCGAGAATCGAATACAGTATCACATACTGGTATCATTCTCGGTCCCGCACATATCTCATATGCACTCCTATTTCGTTTCGCTTGAGCCAGGAAACCTCTGTGTAGGACTCTAAAGACTCGTCAATACGCCGGCAGCAGATGATGATCATATCAAACACCCACAAGCCGCAAGCGGTCTGCTAAACGTAACGGCCACCCGGGTATTGAGCGATCTGAAGATCGACGAGCAAGCCCGCTCACACTCCAGTGAATCCGACCAGTAACACTACCGTACAGTCCGGTCTGATCGTCTGATATGTCGCATATCCCGCCTAGGGGTGGTAAACGTCAGACCCCAATAGCTCGATAAGTCGTGTCGATATGAGGTCTATAACAATTCGAGAAACTACTGGTAACACTTACCAGTAAATCTCAGCAACCCTGGCCAGGGATTTCCTATTATAGCCAATCGAACACAGCGCAACATCAACCCCCTATACCGGGAGAGACGAATCCCCTCCTATCGCTCATTGCCTCCATGTGACTCGGGACTGTACCCAAAAACCACCGTTTTGCACGCCCTCTTAGACGTGGTAAGATGGAAATCAAAGCACAGTGGGAACCACACAAGACTCTATGACGATCTCGGGTCAACAGACTACTCTGTACCAGTGTCACCAGAGAACTGCCATCTGACGTGAGGTATAATACCATCTGGGAGTTCTCGGCGAGTCCGTCCAGTGTACCCAGTCTTTACTGAGCACCCGTATATCATCTCTGATGTCAAACACCAATGGATATGGGATCATCCATCGCCCATCTGTATCGGTCGAGAAGGTACACGCTAGTCTACTCTGGTATATCGATGCCCCGTCTCGATACACCCACGACTAGGGACTTTGAAGGATGTACTTATGGACTACCATGTCCCCACTAGTATGATCCGCATCATAGTCCAGGTAGTCAAGTACAGATCCTAAGGGCTTTACCAACATGTAACAGGGAGATAATCAGTGTACACGTTAAGGTAAAGATCAACCAGATAGCATACTATCATGTCGAGCAAGAAAGTCCTCCCTATATATGTCCCAGCATCCACTACAATATACATCCTATGTATAGTAATGGCCTCTAGGGCATACATATAACTAACATCTTGAACTGCCCTTTGAACCTTCGGGTTTGGGGCAGTACGGCATGCCACATGTGAGGCGTTGGCTTGACCCTTCTACGGCTGGACCGTCGGTACTGAGGCATGAACTGAATGTTGTTAGACTTATTTCATGTGTTGAGCTGTATCGGGAAAACTTGGGTATTCGACTGTTCGATTGGAAAGTTTAACATTTTCTGTTTATCTGGAATGTGATACAATAATTGGAATTCACAAACAGTTATGAGATAACTGAATGAATGTTATAAATTTAGCAGTTTAGTCCCATATGATATTGAAAAGAGTTTTCGATAATAAGACTAAAATGCGGGATTTATATCTGTTAGGCATGTGATGTCTAAGTATTTCATTTGATTAGGCATGCGATGTCTAAAGTAGTTGCGGATTCCAATTGTTGTAGTTTTACACTTTCTTTTCTGTGACCGTAAGTGTAGTATGTTCATATCGCCGGTTTCGTTGCTATACGTCAACGACAATTGGGGTATGCATACTTACTTACGTTGATGACATGTGATGTTATGTGTTGCTGGATATGTTATATTGGATCATCGTATTCGAATAGCCGGGGTTTTTTTTATGTGAGATGAGTGTTTTTCATTTTCATTCATGTAAAAACTTGTATGTAATATTCTTTTATTTGGGGCACTTCCAGGTAGCGGAAGATGTCACCTTTTGTATATTATTTACTTTTCCGCATTAGGATAGACCCAAGGAGGGGAGCACAAGTAACCGGGTTCTGGGGTCCAGTGGGAGACCAACTCGAGGAGTCGAGTCCGGGTCTCCTAACCCTAGAATTGGCAGGGTTGCTTGCCGCTCTCGTAGGGGTCTAGGGGTGTGGGATTGGCTATTCATCACGACCGTGGAATCCGTGTTTTATACTGGCTCGTATTGAAAACACGGACGTCCTAGTATATCCAATATTTCATATGTTTATTCTGCTGCGATATCTGTGATGTGTTTCTGTGATGGATATAATATATAGATATATGATATATTATATAGACGTTACTTATGTTTTACACCCGCGCTAGCCCTGCCCTGCTCTGTCGTTAGTTACCTAACCTAACGGTGCACGAGGGGACATCGAGGCGAATGCGGATGGCATAAGTGTACGTCATATCTATCTGTGATGTTTAGGTATTTAAATGATGGGACTTCATTAATGTGATTAATGAAAGATAAGAAACCTAAGATGTTGTAGAATCAAATTTTAAAACAAAACAGGTAGCTACAGTTCTTGCTTTGCACAGTGATATATATGATATATCCCGCACCTTATTCGATGAGGAAAGAACCGAGATCCCTTCACCGGGAGTGACTCCTTTAGCAATAACTGGCAGATGCTACACACTCGGTTTGCTTTTGACTGCTTTTGGGTTTTTGCTTTGCACAGCGATATATATGATATATCCCGCACCTCATTCGACGAGGAAAGGGCCGACGATCCCTTCACCGGGAGTGACCCCTTTAGCAAAACTAGAAAAGCCTCAAAATCACTCCATTTCAAAACTTCATTCGATTCTACAACGATATCAAGTTCATTACGCTCATGGTTTTTTATGAAAGAACCCGCGTAGCCCTCCGTCATTTCAGATAGATATTATTTAGTATTCGTGCTATGTTTGTTGACTTAGTCAAGGCATAGTGTATGGTAGATAAATTATGTTTATCTGTAACAACATGAGATGTGATTGGATTGGAGCATTCGCACGGCCTTGTTGACTCAGTCAAGGGTCGTACGGGTGGGTTTAATTCAATCGGGAAATGTACGGGTTGAACTTGACTTGCGATCTATGGTTTGTTGACTTAGTCAAGGTCATAGATCGCTAGGGGCAAAAGCATTATCGGGAATTTCAAGTGTTGAAATTTGCAATGAGATTGCATACCTTCTATGAGATAGTTGGATCCCGATACCCACTGCGAGTAAGAGTTACTCCTGGGAGAGTTTTACACATTACAATTAGCCGATCAAGTAGGTGTCTAGAAAGGTGTTAACGAGGTTACGCCTCTGGGAAAACGAGGTTTACATTAATTAGGTTCGTGCGAAAGCACGGGGGACCTCCCTCAAAGTACCGACACTGGCCTGGCTGAAAGATTGACGAACCTGTAGTGTGTAATTAATCCCGGCTAGTCTTTCCTTTTAGGGTTTGAAGGAAGATTTGATAAAAAGCAGTGGGAGCCATCCTGATTAGATAAGATAATAACCAATCTGATCTTGCACGAGCTTACGCTGAAGTGTTTCCTTCTCTCCCTCTCCAGGTAGCGACCATTTCATGTCCTAATGAAGATAATAATATGGATGTATTGACCGAACCCGCATGTTATACTGTGCAGGGGAACGTTGGACCCGTTCTATCTTATAAATGTTATAAGACTGAACATGAAACAGGAGAATATCTGGATTCTCACACCGCCCAAACGGAGAACATGCATGTTGATGCATCATCTTCGGGTGTGTTTGTCATTGAGAACTGTTTCTCAGTTCACCCTACGTCCTGGGTATTAGATACCGGGTCAGGATCCCACATATGTAAGATGTTACATGGGCTGCGAAAAGGTAGAGAACTGAGAAAAGGTGATCATTCCGTTCATGTAGGGAATGGGGCAAATGTTGCAGCCAAAGCAGTTGGCATATATCACCTGGTATTACCAAATGGTGATACACTAGTCCTGAATGAGTGCTACTATATACCGAACATGATGTGCAACATTATATCAGTTTCTTTATTAAGTAAAGAAGGATATAATTTTGTAGTAAAGGATAATGTTATGAACATATTCCTGGATCAAAAGTTGATTGCATCAGGCTCGCTACATAATGGCATATTCATTCTCAATCAAAATACAGTCTTCAATATACAAAACACACACAAAAGGAAAAGCTCAGAAATGAACGAATCCTTTTTGTGGCACTGTAGACTTGGCCATATCAATGAGACACGACTAGCTAAGTTGCATAAGAATGGATATTTGAATTCATTCGAATTATCATCTTATGACACTTGCCATTCATGTCTCAAAGGAAAAATGACCAAAACTCCGTTTACGGGACACGGAGAAAGAGTTACTGAACTCTTGGGACTGGTGCATAGTGATGTATGCGGTCCAATGTCTACACACGCCAGAAATGGTTCTTCCTACTTCATTACATTCACTGACGATCTCTCTAGATACGGGCATGTGTTCCTGTTAAAACACAAGTCTGAAGCTTTTGAGAAATTCAAAGAATATAAGCATGAGGTAGAGAACCAAACGGGCAAAAGTATTAAGGTTCTTCGATCTGATCGAGGGGGTGAATACTTAAGCAGTGAATTCCTGGATTATCTAAAAGAGAATGGGATTCTCTCTCAGCTTACTCCTCCTTATACACCACAGCACAATGGTGTATCGGAACGAAGGAATCGCACCCTATTAGATATGGTGCGTTCAATGATGAGTAATGCTGAGTTACCTATTTCCTTTTGGGGGTATGCGCTTGAAACAGCCATATACCTATTGAATCTGGTTCCATCTAAATCTGTACCTACCACACCATATGAGATATGGAGTGGGAAGAGACCATATTTTAAACGAATTAAGATATGGGGTTGTCCGGCCTATGTCAAAAAACAAAATTCGGACAAACTCGAGGCACGATCAGTCCTTTGCAAGTTTGTGGGATATCCTAAGAATTCTCAAGGATATTTTTTCTACCAACCTGAGGAACAAAGAGTGTTTGTTGCTCAACATGCCACCTTTTTGGAAAGGGAATTTCTTGCAAAAGAAATTAATGGCAAAGAGGTAGAGCTGGAAGAGGTTCCCGCACCACAAACTGCAACTAACGATTTGGTAGAACCAGAGGATTCAGTAGTACCCGACGAACCCCAGCCTCTCCGCCGATCTAGTAGGGTTCCTCGCCAACCTGAGAGATACTATGGTTTTCTCATTGATGGTGGCAGTGAGGATTGCATCATGGAGGATGATGACCCAACTAGCTTCGAGCAGGCCATCACGAGTGGGGACTCAGTGAAATGGCTGGATGCTATGCGGTCTGAGATGGAATCCATGTACACCAACAAAGTATGGACTTTGGACGTTGCTCCTGAAGGGGTAAAACCCATTGGGAGCAAGTGGATCTTCAAGAAGAAACTTGGTGTAGATGGGAAAGTGGATACTTTCAAAGCTAGACTTGTAGCAAAGGGTTTTCGTCAAAGACCAGGTGTGGACTATGACGAAACCTTTTCTCCAGTGGCTATGCTTAAATCCATCCGGATCATGCTTGCCATCGCTGCATATCATGATTACGAAATCTGGCAAATGGATGTTAAGACCGCCTTTCTAAACGGTGATTTAGAAGAGTGCGTGTACATGACTCAGCCAGAGGGCTTCGTAGACAGTGGGAGCAGCGGAAAGGTGTGCAGGCTGCTTAAATCCATTTATGGATTAAAGCAAGCATCGCGGAGTTGGAACATCTGCTTTGACGTCGTTATCAAAGAGTTTGATTTCGTCAAAAATCCAGATGAACCTTGTATCTACAAGAAGGTGGCAGAGAGTAAGGTTGTCTTCCTCGTATTGTACGTGGACGACATACTCTTGATAGGAAATGATATTCCTATGCTGCAATCGGTCAAGCTCTTCTTATCACAAAGATTCTTAATGAAAGATCTTGGTGATGCCTCCTGCATATTGGGAATTAGGATCTATAGAGATAGATCCAAACGGATTTTGGGATTGTCCCAATCCAGGTACATTGACACCATACTAAAGAGGTTTAGTATGGAAGAGTCCAAACGTGGGAACTTGCCCACGATCTCTGGAGTCACTCTCTCCAAAGAGATGTCTCCCAAGACTGATTTGGAGAGAGCTCGCATGCAAGGGATACCCTATGCTTCGGCAGTAGGCTCTATCATGTATGCGATGCTATGTACCAGACCCGATGTAGCATACTCACTAAGTATAGTGAGCAGGTATCAAGCTGATCCTGGAGAGAGTCACTGGACAGCTGTGAAGAGCATTCTCAAGTACTTACGAAGGACTAGAGATATGTTCTTGGTGTATGGTAACGGAGAGCTCCAAGTGGAGTCCTTTACCGATTCGAGCTTCCAGAGGGATAAGGACGACTCTAAGTCGCAGTCGGGCTTTGTCTTTACCCTTTACGGAGGGGCGGTTAGCTGGAAGAGTTCCAAGCAGGAAACTGTGGCAGACTCGACAATGGAGGCTGAATACATCGCTGCCAACGATGCTGCCAAAGAAGCTATCTGGATCAAGAAGTTCATTACTGAACTTGGAGTGGTTCCATCCATTGAGCATCCAATACCTTTGTATTGCGATAACAATGGAGCAGTGGCTTTGGCCGAGGAACCCAGGTCCCATCAGCGATCCAGGCATATTCTGAGGTGGTATCACCTGATCCGGGAGATAGTTGATCGCCGGGAGATCGAGGTCAGGAGAGTTGACACGAAGAACAACACTGCGGATCCACTCACGAAGGCCATTCCCCAGATACAGTTTGAGAGACTCTTCGGGATGCTCGGTATGCGATACTACAGCAGCTGGCCCTAGTGCAAGTGGGAGATTGTTAATTGTATGTATGCCCTAGAGGCCAGTATTGTACAGATGATGTATATTATATTGGATGCTTGGACATATATAGAGATGACTTTCTTGCTCGACATGATAGTATGCTATCTGGTTGCTCTTTATCTTAACATGTACACTAGTCTCTTTATACCGTCTTATAGTTACATGTTGGTAAAGCCCTTAGGATTTGTACTTGACTACCTAGACTATGATGCAGATCATACTAGTGGGGACATGGTAGTCCATAAGTACATCCTTCAAGGTCCCTAGTCGTGGGTGTATCGAGACGGGGCATCGATATACCAGTGTAGACTAGCGTATACGCTTCTCGACCCATGTGATGGGCGATGGATGATCCCATATCCATTGGTGTTTGACATCAGAGATGGTATACGGGTGCTCAGTGGAGACTGAGTACACTGGACGGACTCGCCGAGAACTCCCAGATGGTATTATACCTCACGTCAGATGGCAGTTCTCAGGTGACACTTGTACAGGTTAGTCTGTAGACCCGAGATCGTCATAGAGTCTTGTGTGATTCCCACTGTGCTTTGATCTCCACCTTACCACGTCCATGAGGGCGTGCAAAACGGTGGTCTTTGGGCACAGTCCCGAGTCACATGGAGGCAATGAGCGATAGGAGGGGTTTCGTCTCTCCCGGTATTGGGGGTTGATGTTGTGCTGTGCTCGATTGGCCGTAGCAGGGAAGTCCCTGGCCAGGGCTGATCAGAGATTTGCTGGTAAGTGTTACCAGTAGTTTCTCGACCCGTTATGAGCCTCACATCGGCACGACTTATCGGGTTATTGGGGTCTGACGTTTACCACC
The DNA here is from genome assembly GCA_030015575.1 of Agapanthus africanus. Classification (NCBI taxonomy): domain Eukaryota; kingdom Viridiplantae; phylum Streptophyta; class Magnoliopsida; order Asparagales; family Amaryllidaceae; genus Agapanthus; species Agapanthus africanus. The sequence continues at coordinate 98,558,065 of CM057346.1, read as the reverse complement.
TCTAGACTTGATATACGACATATCAGACGAAGAGACCGGACTGTATGGTAAGTGTTACTGGTCGGATTCGCAGGAGTGTGAGCGGGCTAGCTCGTCGATCTTCTGATCGCTCAATACCCGGGTGGCCGTTACGTTTGGCAGACCGCTTGCGGCTTGTGGGTGCTTGATATGATCATCATCTGCTACCAGGCGTATTGACGAGTCTTTAGAGTCCTACACAGAGGTTTCCTGGCTCAAGCGAAACGAAATAGGAGCGCATATGAAATATGTGCGGGACCGAGAATAATGCGCGTATGTGATACCGCATTTCATTCTCGCGATAAATGTTTCAATTGGTTATATTCGATATGACCTAGTTATCGAATCATTGATTCGATAAGCCGATACATTGAATACTAGTCGGTCATGTGCGACATGACCGGATCATTGAATCAAGTGTTGATTTAATGATTTAATGTATAATTATATATTTGATATATTACTTTACATTAACTAGTATTGGTTCACTTTAAACGGATTTTTCTCACTTGATGCACATTGTATATGTGATATGCTTTTGTGCGCATTGTTGTATCATGTTTGATGATACTTGATCATTTGGTTAAGTATATAGAATTAAACCATGGTTAATTTGATAATTAGGGTTTTGCATATTCATTTATTTATTTATTTGTTCATTTATTTATTTGTAAAAGAATGAGATAAGAATGGTGGAGAAGTTTGTCTTTAGTTGAAGCTTCATGAAGCTTTGACTTCTTAACCATTCTTGTCTTCATGCTTAACCCTAACCCATCCACTTACCATGGTTTATTCTCTACACTTAACCCTAGTTGGATTATGATAAGTATGCATTTTTCTTTTCATTTTAAAAACAACTTATCATAAACTAGCTTCTTCTTCTTCATCATCTTCAAGATAGATACCTTGATGCCATTAATGGCAACTTGAATTCTAGTGAGAGAAATCCAATTCTAAAGTGAACCCACTTCCTATTTCTTCACCCTCTACCTCTTGCCAAGTTGTTTTGGGTGTTTTCTTCACAAGTTTCACAAGTTTGTGAAGTCGGAGCTTGAACTTGCGATGCCTCGAGGTAGATCGTCTTTGACACAAAGCCGACGACCTAGCTTGCCCATTTCTCCGATGAAGCCAACGTTCGAGTTTGGGAATCGAGATGGACAGCGAGAGGATGCCTTCGTGGAGCCAAGGAAGAGGGTAACCGGATCTACAAAGGTTGTAGCATCTAACCTTTAGTTAATATGTTAACTAGTTTAGTTTTTCGCCTAGAATTCTAGTCTAAGATCCGTGTTAGGGTTTCTCGGCACCATAATTTTTGTAAAATGGCATGTTCGATGCCTTGTGAGACCTCTATAGGGTGCCTAGGAACCTTTCAGTATATACGGATGAGGCGTATTCTTGTAATTCGTTACGAGTTTACTTTAGGGTTGCCATTTCTTTTTCATGTATTAAACATTTAGGATTTTATAAATGTTTAATATTGTTGAGGTGTAAAGTGTGAGTGCAAGTCTTGGCATGGTGCATTGATTGCGGCATGGTGTGTTTCCTTGTGCCATGCTTGATTATTGATTGGATTGTTGTGAGATATTTGTGAGGGCATGGGAGATATTTGTGCTGGGATTTTTCTTGGCTAGCTCATCACAAATACCTCACCACACATAAAGAAAAACAACAGACCCTATACTTTCTTTGGTTGCTTTTCTTAAGCCAAGTCTTGAGCTCACACTTTTTCCCTCCAATGGCTTCTTCTTCAACCTCCATCCATTCCATCTCATGTGTTGAGAATCATTGGGTGTTTTGAGACAAAATGATCACATACTCTCTCTACTTCACCTTGGGTATCTAGTCTAGCAAACTGGATGCCCGAGTTGCTTCGGTTTTTGAAGCGGGAGCCTGTATTACTAATCCTCGACGTTGATCCTCTTCGACGAAGGAGACCGGAGAGCGAACTTGATCGAGGCAACCGCAACAAGCTAAGGACAGAGATTGAAGACCGAAGGACACGGATCGATCGGTATAATCTCTTAAACTCCTTTATATAGAACTAGTATAGGGTTAATGGTACGATCCGTCGATTAGGGTTTCGTTAGCGCCGGTTTTTAAAAGTTTTTTGTTCCGTGTTTGGCCACGGATTGATGGCCGGGGCGCTGCCGTAACCCTACATGGTATCAGAGCCAACCCATTAACCGCATACTAGTTGTTTAGACGATATTAAAGTATCGAAACCGAAACAACTCCAAATCAATACCCTGCACATTCCAGTTTCTGTCGAATTTTATTTGGTCTTCAAAATTTTTTTTAGCAACTGCAAAAGACTACTTAGATGACCACCAGAACACACCCCAGATTCCAAAATTGGGCCAGCCAGATACCCTAAAAACCCGAGGAGTCCGGTTTTGTGGAGGCTTCTGGGTTTGATATTTAAAAGGTGGTCTAGTCTCTGGAATGTTGGTTCAGTGGTATTGATAGTTTAGCCCAATTTTGATATGGTTTTATCTAGTTGTTTGGGGCTATTCGGGGTTATTTCGAAGTCGATATTTCTAACATTGTTTAAAGTTTACAGTACATACATTTCTATCTACGACCGTGAATATCATTAGAGCGGTACAACTTGTCTAATTGCTATAGTTATTTTAGACGGGTTTGCGAACGTGACATTCACGTTAATGTTCTGTGTTGTGCTGTGTTGTTGCGGATTTGTCGTGGTGGATAGCTAGGGTGAAATGTTGGTATAGTTTAGTTTTATTTGTACATTTGATATCGCGGGGCGAGCGTCCGACATGTGGATTACCGTCACTGCCTGTTGTATAATATTTGTTTGGGGCACGACCGGGTTGAGGTCGATATCACCGTTGTACATATTTTCTTTTCTGTACTAGGATTACCCCGCGATGGAGTGCACGGATAGCCGGGTTTTGGAGGGCAACATGTCCGCATCTTATGGCATTGAGAAGGAGGGGCCTCACTCTAGAATTGGCGGGCTATTCGCTACACTCGTAGGGGGTACAGGTTGACCCAAGGAGGGGTGCTCAAGTTACCGGATTCCGTGAAGTGTCGGGTGGCCCATTCACTTTGATGAAGGGGGCTGCCTCGCTTCTGGTTTTTGGTGGGTAACTTGCCACACTCGTAGGGGTCTAGGTTTTCATTGCACAGGCTATCCACACGACCAAGGGAACGTCGGGTTTCACTTGTGACTCAAAGGAAACCCGGGGCTCCCAGATTATCTGTATTGTTCTGTGATGCTTATCGCTATTCTGTGATGTTGCATTTATCATACCTGGAGCGATTATTATATATTACTATATATATACTAGTAGATGTTGTATATGTTTACACCCGCGCTAGTCCAGTCCCCGCTTTGTCGTTAGTTAAGTAACCTAACGGGTGATGACGGGACCCAGTGGCGAATGCAGATGGCATATACGTACATCATATATTCATTCTTTTGTGGTGTGATTAATTGATGGGGCTGCATTGATTCTGATCAATGCAAGGAAAATAGACCTATTCGATATTGTTGGAACAATTTTTAAAAAAAGCTGTTATTACAAGGACGTTTTCTTTTGTTTTGCACAGTGGTATTCGGTTATGAATATCCAGCACCTCATTCGACGAGGCAAGAGCCGAGATCCCCTCACCGGGAGTGACCTCTTGGACAGAAGTTTGTGTCAGGGTAATAACTTCACTATAATCGATTACTTTTTGCTTTGCATCGAGGTATTTAGTGAGAATATCCTGCACCTCATTTTATGAGGAAAGAGCCGAGATCCCTTCACCGGGAGTGACCTCTTTAGCAAAGGTTTTCGCCACTATATATTTGTTAAAAGCTATCCAGTTCCTTCAACGATATCAAGTTCATTACCTTAAAGGTTTTTTGCCAAAAACCATTCGTCCCTCCATCATTTCAAACGGGTAGCACTTAGTATTCATGCTAAGTTTGTTGGCCTTAGTCAATGCATAGTGTATGGTAGCTGCTTGTTACCTTTCTTTTGCATAGATAGATGCGTTGGTTTGGGACAATCGTACAGCCTTGTTGGCCTTAGTCAAGGGTGAGTACGGGTGGGTTCAAATTAACCTAAACAATGATGGGTAGAACTTGACATGTCATTTATGATTTGTTGGCCTTAGTCAAGGTCATAAGAGAATGGGGTAAAAATCACATCGGGAGTTTCAAACATACAGGAAACTTGCCAGGAATGCGCATACCTTCTGGAGTGTGATAATTTGAGTGGATTCCATCAGGTTATCATGCGATGATAGTTGGATCCCGATACCCACTGATGAGTTGGTTTACTCCTCGGGTGATTTTAGATGATCCCGACTAATTCTTCTATCTGGTTTGGAGGAGAATTTGAGGATACAGTGGGAGACATCCTGATTAGATAAAGTGGTTAACCATTCTGATTTAGGTTAGAGTGCACACTGAGTGTTTCTTTTCTCTCTCTCTTTGATAGCGACCATGTCCCGACCCTAGATTATAACTCAGTAACCAAGTTAACTGAACTTTCTTAAAACACTGGCCTTTGGATTGTCTGAGTTGCATACCTCATTGCCACTCCTACTTTTACCTTTTGCTTTTCTCCGGAACATTCCGTATTACTACGAAGATCCATATTTATTGGATATGACCTTCGTATAGTTACATACGAACTCAAAGAAACTTGTTTCAGATTCGAGGATGGTTTCCGGTTCTGGAGAAATTAAATAGGACTATTTAGTTGTCTTTTTCTATTACCTTCTCTCAGGTTGTGAGGGTTCCTAGGATTAGGAAAGGGTATACCTATTGCGCTTATTGGATAGTCTTCTTCCAAACCATAAGCAGGTGCCAAAATGTGGGGAAGGAAGAAAACCAATTAGCCTAAGTATAGTGTACAGAAGGTAATAAGTAAAGACAAATAAAGGTATCAGAAAGAGGGCAAAGTAAATTGCGACTGCTATCATTCACAACCAAACTTCGTATTTCATCGCCACTCCTACTTCACCTTTGAATTTCTCCAAAACACCCCGCATCACTACCAAGATCCACGGTTATTGGATAATCCGTCGTATAGTTACATACGAACTTGAAGGAACTTGTTCCAGTTCGAGGATAGATTTTGGTTCAGGAGAAATAGAATATGGTTTATTCAGTTGTCTTTTATCTTTACCTTCTCTCAGGCTGCGAGTGCTCCTAGGATTAGGAGAGTACACCTATTACGCTTATTGGATAGTCTTCTTCCAAACCATAAGCTGGTGCCGAACAGTAGGGAAGGAAGGAAACCATTTAGCCTAAGGGTGGTGTATAGAAGGTAATGAATAAATACAAATAAAGGGATTTGGAGAGATGGAAAAGGAAATATACGGTTACAATCATAAATCTGGATAGTGGAAAAGGTATTACTAGGAATACCCGGATACCCCTTCGAAATATTTTCATATTTCAGTTTCACTGTGCGTTATTAATAGAAAACTGATTTTCCAATTAGATCCTTACTCTAGGGTATGTATTTACCAGGTTTGACTCTCACATCTATATGGTTTTATAGATGATGAGTGGGAGTAAGTTATTGGGAATTAGGTGATTATATCCTCATTATATCGGAATTCGTTGTAATTGGTGATATTTGTGGAAATCACATGGGTTTTTGCCGGACGACAAATATTTGGTTTTGAATATCCGTTGTTATGCACCAATTTCAAACTGATATATCTGTACGTTTATTTTATAAAGTGAGATATAACTTTTTGAAATTATGTCCATGACATTTACCTATATCAGTTGATGGTTAGGTAAGGAGCATTAAACGGTGGTGTAATTCTTCTTAACCATGGTACAGTTTTCAACCTACGATGCACAGGGTTTGAGTTATTGAACTTATGGGACTTACACAAAATATTGTATGTTGTCCAGTATCCATTAGGACAAAGGGGTTGGTCCTCGTACTATATTCTGTTACTTGTGACTTCTCCAGTTTTAGACAAGTGTTTCGTAGAAATACAAGGTCCAAGTTTTGAGAAGTTATAGGTACAAGAATAAAGTAGAAAACCACGTGATGCAAGTATCAGGATTCTTCAAGGTGATCGAAAATGTAGATACTTGTGTTTGGTATTCAGTTGATAGTAATGGTTTTGAGAAACTTGTTTCTCTTTCAGCTTACTTATATCTGGATGAAATCCTAGTTGAATAATGCTGATCGGCCTCCTTCCATTTAGTTAACATGCACTGGAGACAGCTGCATGATTTGAATCTGGTTCCAATTAAATCAGTGCCTCTGTTTCTATATTGTATATAGAATGGTTCATATCTTAACGATGTTAAGGTATATGGAGTTGTCCGGCTTATGCTTAAAACCAGACTCTGGATAACTCAAGGCACGTTTCTGTAATGGCAGTTTGTGGGTTATCCCGGGCTATGACGAGGGTTAACTTTCTACCATCTGGAAGATCAATAGTGATATTGTTCTTGACTCGCCACAATTTTAATAAAATGGACTTTTTCATAAAACAGTAGTGGGAGTATGGTAGAACTGGAAGAGATTCCAGAACTACAAACGATTACTGAAAATTTAATAGAACCCAAAGATTCAATCGGGTTTGACATTCCATTAGCCACTCCGTGGATATGGTGGGTAACCTCAGGCGCCCGAGAGGTACTTCGGTATCCTTAAAGACGGTGACAGGGAGGTTCTTGTTTACCCAGACTTTCCATTATTGCTATTCTAGACTATAAGACCCAGCAGGAGGATGAGTATAGCGTCGTTCTAAACTAGTTTTAGAAGTGCATGTGTATATAACTCTACCAGAGGGTTGTTGTAGTCAGTGAGAGCAGCGGAAGCATAGTGGACAGGTAGCTTGTATCTATTTATAGACTAAAGCGAGTATAGCGGAGATAAATCATCTATTTTTGATGTGATAGTCATAGGCTTTGACTTCATCAGAATAGGAGATGGATCTGTTAAGAAGGTAGTAGAGTGTGCAGTCCGTGTATATGGATGACATGCACTTTGTAGGAAGTGAAATTCCTATACTACAATCGGTTATACAGTGGTTGTCACACAGTGGTTTCTCCATATAGGATTTGGATATTATATCAGGCATTCTGGTTACTAGATCTATGGTTTTAGATCTAGATTTGAGTAGTTTCCCAATCTGGGTACTTAGACAGTATTATAAAGGTGTTTTAGAATAGATGACTGCTGGTATGGTGGTGTACCTGCAGCTGATGGAGTCACCCTCTCTAAAGGTGTCTTACAGACTAAAGGGGAGAGTGATGTCCATGATTGGCATATCACTTGCTTAGGCAATTGAGTCAATCATGAGATGTCAAGTACCACACCAGATGTTGTTTTTGTATTAGATGCAATAAGTTTATAAATTAATCCAATGGAGAAACATTCGGAAGCAGTTTATGAACATAAGTTGATGTTCTAGGGATATGGTAACGGCAGCCTCCTTCGGAAGACGGTTATCATTCCAGGCTTCCAAGGTGACCTGGATGACAGAGTTACTGTCTGAGTTATAGTTTTCCCTCTGACAAGGGGCAGTAGTTTGGACATGTGGTCCAAGCGGATACTGAGGGAGGCATAGCGCAGGATACTGATTAAATTCAGTTGACGATACAGTTTAAGAAGTTTACTGGATTTGGATTTTATTTATGAACTGGGTCCCATCAGATACCCAGACGTATTCTAAGACAGGTATTGCTCATTTCGGGAGATGGCTGTTGGGGTCAAAATTTACACCCCGGTTGACCAAGTCAAAATCAAAGTCAACCCCAAGCCAAGTGGGCCCAAGCCCAGGTCAAGTGGGCTAATGCCCGGGTCGAGCCCGAACATGGAGCAGCCGGCCTCCCCCATGCCAAGATAAAAATTTTGTAATAAATAATTTTGGTGTATTACTTTTATTCTATTTTATGAATGAATATAAGAAAAATGGGCATAAAGCCAAATTTTTGTAAAGCCCATGGCTTATGTGCAAAAAGAAATGGCACATGAGCCATGAGATGGGCAAAATGCCATTTTTTGTAGAGCCCAAAGGGCTATATGTAAAGTGTATAGCCTATAAAGGTAAGGATAATGAAAATATCCCAACAACTTTTTTTCTCTCTCCTAAAAAAGCATCAAGATCTGTGATCTTCTCTTTTCTCAAGGTTCTAAAACCTTCTTTCTTTTAAATTAAATCAAGAGTTTTACTCTTCCTTTTATAAAACTAAATAGTTTTTCACCACAAAACCAACAAAGGGGAAATCAGATCTTCCATCAGATCTCAGAAAGGAAAGATTTTTAAAATCTCATATTTCTTGATCTTCAAAATCCGGCCAACAAAGAAAGAAGAAGAAGACCCATCTCCAGAAACCCCACTTTGGGGAAGATCCAGGGCTCAAGGGGAGAAGCCCCCTTCATCAGCTTCAAAATATCTTAGGAGTTTAACTCCTTATATATTTACAAAATAATAAGTGCTCTTTTCTGAGAGTAAAACTCCCATTGCAGAGACCAAGTCCCTTTTGCCTCCCGAGCGTCCACGTGCCCGGTACGTGAGTGTCACGACCCGCAGGGTACGGAACGTGACTGGCACTTAAGTTTACGAGACGTCTCAAGGCGTCCGTAAAATAAGTAAGCCAAAGCCCAGAAAACAAAACCAATTAAGCAAAAGAGTGAAGAAAACCCAAACATTTGAAAGCAAGTTTATCAAATAAGTCATGTAAAACACTTTTTAAAAACAATACCAACTTTTCCCGAAAATTTCGGCAGAGTCTCCTTTGTAAATACTGGCCCCCAAAAATGGGTACAACAAAATATATACATGAATCCAACAAAATAGGGCATCCCCAAGCGGGAGCTAGCTCTTCGCCACAAGGCGGTCACAAATCCCACGCAATGTAAAATGACAACAAGCATAATAATCATAAGGAAGCATGCAAAAAGTAGCATGTCGGCTCAAGTGAGCTCGACCCCAAAATACAGCATAAAATCCACAAAACTCACAGTCTCATCTCTAGGTCAATATACAATAATCTGGTAGAAACAGTAGATGGAGTACACTAGATACAAGAATATACAAGGTGGTACAAAATAATAACATAACCCACCTATGAGCAAATCTCGAGCCCAAGCAAAACAGGCAAAAGAACAAGTGCGCCCGCCGCTACTGAACTGACGGAGCGGACCTGCAAAAGACTGTGGCACAACGGGGGTGAGTTGCCAACTCGTGAGTAATAAATAACATCTGCAAAGGCTATCGTATGCATGCACACAAGCATCCTAGCATCTAAAATACAGGTATGACTGGATGCACTAGCAGGTGTGTATATCATATCAGTGTGCTAATATGTATGCAACATGAATATCTGAGGTCTCAATATGTATATATAAGAAATATTTATTCTCTTTTTGTTTTTGAAACTCTTTTAGAATGCCAGCATAATGTCAATGAATCGACAAAAATCGGTGTCCAGCAACGACACCCAAAAGCTGTCTCAAATCTCATAAATGTATCTCTGGCCTCAGCCGTCCGGCTGACCCATCTCAAATATCAATATCTCATCATCTAGCGGCCACGGTCGGTATCCTCTGGATATCCGCCGTCCCAAACAGTCACCGGTAGGTAATCCGTCCCCTGCCAGGCTCAACGTCATCACCACATTCCTCTTGCCCCGGGGTACCTTACCGGGCCCACCATGTACCCGTGCCGGTTCCTCCACTCCTCGACACGGATTTCCAAATCCACAGCAAACTCATGGTGGACGACACTTACATCACTAGAAAACCGCAATTTTACATATTTTAAAAATATAATAAGTTTAGAAATTATGCGGTTTTTCCCCGAAATCCAGCAATATCATAAAATCTCAAGAAATCCTCATAAGTGCATATATCAATGATAATGAATGCGTATGATATCAATAATTAAGTTGCGATGTGTGATCAATGGATTAAGCATGAACAATTAATATGATGAAGTACATGCACATGAATAGCAATACTACGGTTTCATTTTTAAGGAATTAAAGGCAATAGTACCAGTTTAAGTATCGATTAGTAAAAGGTTTCAATTTAAAAGTTATCTAGTGTGGTGGCATGGCAATTACCAGGGTGTGTGTGTAAACATGAATAGTGCTCGTGCTGCATATAAAAACCTGGTAATGGTGCATGTGTCCTACAATTGAGTTTGCGTATATGGGTATAACATATTGATCTAATTGCAGCAATTATCATGCCAGTAATATTATTCTAATGTCACAAGTGGATATCCAGTTTACTATTTTTCAGTTTACTAAATCTATCGGGCGACTTGCGCCATCCAAACGATCGTCCCCCGTAGATGTTAAATCTACTCACCGGGATCCCTGGCTAGCTGTGTCCAATCACCGCCTTTCCCTTTCGCGCCGCGTCTGATGTTTCCGCGACCGAACCTGGAATTTACATCAATACCAAATATAAGGTTACATATCAAGAACGACGCAAAACCCCAACGAAACAACTAAAGTTCGCTAACTAGGTACAACGTGCACAAAGTGCGCGGAACACACGCGAAAATCACAAAACTGCCGAAAAACGCTGATTTGGGTCGCCCGGCGAAACTAAAACCCGACTACCCAAAAATACGCACTCACGCATCCTAAAAGTCGTAGGACAAGCCATTACAATCATCAAGATGTCGAAAATAATCCATCACATAATTTATATAAAAATCTAGTAAGCAGATACATTCCAAAAATCGGTGCAACGTCGCCGATTTGCGACAAAACGACTACAATCTAGCATACTCACCCAAGCACACTACAAGCAATCCACACACACTAATTACAACACATTAACCATGATTCCAATCCTATTTTCCATAAACAACCATTCTTGAATTCATAACTTAGCAATTTCCAAATCCATTTCCACACTTGAAAGCATAATTTAACACAACAAAAGCCCACTTAAGAAAATTAACCTCTTAGGTTAGGTTAGCAAAATACTAGATAACAATTTAGGTTCAATCAACTAAATAATGTTTTCTAAAACTTAATCAACTCACTAATCATGTTTCACAAACCATTACCAAACCTAAACCCTCTCTTGAAAATTTAAAACAACAATTTCACCCTTCTAAAATTAACTAATTTAGCAAAATTGAAAACTATAACAACTAGATAACTATATGGATTAGTTAATTAACCACTAGATTAATTATAAAACAACTTAATTAACTATTATGGCTTTCAAACCCTAGTTAGATTTTTCAAGCAAAACCTAAGAAAACTAGATTAAACTACACTAAATTAACACTAAACCATACAACATAAGAACTTAAACAAAAGAATTTAACATGATAGAAATTATACCTCTTGATCTATGGATCAAGCAAGAAAATTTTGCTCCACTTTATGGCCTCAAGCACCAAGATCCAAGCAAGAATGGTTAAGGAAAGGATAGCATAAGGATTTTGTGTTGAAAAAGAGAAGGATTTGTGGATTTTTATTGAATTTTGTTGCAAATTTTGAAGAAAATGAGAGAGAAAGAGAAGGAAAATAATGGAGATGGGGGATGGTGCAGGTTTCGGCCAGTATTGAGGTGAGGGGGAGGGTGTGGGCAAGTGGGGAAAGTCAAGGGTCAAGTTCCAAGGTCAAATGCACTATACTTTGTCCAATATATTTAAAATAAATCCATAAACAATCCCAATTTCACACAAGAAGGCAACCAAAGAAAGGAGCCCAGAAATTTCTGGTCTTGGTCAGGGTTGGGCTGTTCTAGGGCTGAGGGAAAAGAGAGAGGGGTTTTACAAAAGAAATTTTATGCAAAAAGGCCCCCTACAACTCAAAAATTGCAAGTTTTAGCTCAAAATTCAATAAATTCGTTTCAATTTATAAAAATTTGTTAAAAATCAAAATAAATTACTAAAAATTCATGTTATCACTAGATTATAATTATCATAATTTTAGAGATTAAAATTAGCCCGGAAAAATTTGTATTTATCGCTTATTTAATGTATTTTCTTACCGGCTTAAAATAATATTAAAAAATTGAAAAATAGGGAAAAATTTTTAAATGACCAAAATTTCATAATTAACTCATTAGCTACTAAAAACAAGTAATTACCTATCCATTTAAGGTATAATTAGCCCTAAACTGCAAAATAACAAGAAAGACGGTTTTCGGAAAAATACCGAATTTTCACCGAATTTCAGGAAAACACCAAAACGACTTTTCAAGACGCTACAGTGAGGCGCTAGCGCCCAAAGCGCTAGCGCCCGAGCGCCCACATGCCTAGCACGTGGGGCGCCAGCGCTCAAAGCGCTGGCGCTCTTGCGCTCAGAGCACTAGCGCCCGAGTGTCCACGTGCCTGGCATGTGGGGCGATAGCGCTCTTGCTCTCAGAGCACTAGCGCCCAAACCGCTAGCACCCGAGCGTTCACGTGCCTAACATGTGGGGTGATAGCGTCCAAAGCGCTAGAGCCCGAGAGCCCACGTGCCTGGCACGTGAGGCGCTAGTGCCCGAGCGCCCAAAGCGCTAGCGCCCGAGCACCCACATGCCTGGCACGTGGGGGGCTAGCGCCCTTGCGCTCAAAGCGCTGGCACTTTTTCCCACGCATCCTTTGGATGCCCTTTCCCTTTTTTTATATATATGTATATATACATACGCACACACACACACATACTCCACGACACTATCCCTGTTAGAAAAAAATTTCTAACGGGGCGCTGCCCCGCACCACGCAAGGGGGCTGCTAGCCCCCTTGACCCCCAGCCCTCTATCCGGGTAGCGGGACCCCCGTAAAAACTCTACGGGGCCTCCGATATATCCAGAACCCCCTTTCAAAACACAACACACATGCACTTCACATTGAGTTCGCATGACCTGTTTGACCCGTTAATCGGAGGTTCTCTCGCTCCAAAGGCGAGAGGTAATTAACGTCAGCTTAGTCCGCGGCTGCCGGAGATTTGGATCCCCGCAATCAATAAACCCCAGCCTACCCTAGGCAGGGGGAGTCTGTAATGCGTCTGACAAGCACACGCGCATTCCCATCTCAATGGAGTGACGAAAAACACCGTACAGACTCTGGCACGCCCGGTGGGACCTTTCTCTCCTCCCATATCTCGGATCAAGTGTTCATGCGAACTCATTTAACATATATGTCGATATTTGTACTGAAATAATGTTTTTTTCCGTACAGCAATCAACTTTCAACGACAATGTCTCCTAAGATGGATCCCGCTGCTGACGCGACCCCGATTCCGTACGTGGTCAAGATCAATACTCGTGTGGTTCTCCCTGCAAGCCTCAGTCGACAGTGGGAGGAACTGCCCCGCCAGTTTGGTTCCGTCATCATCTACCCTGCCGGAAGTGCTCATCTGGCAGAAATCCCGGCAAAACAGGTGGCCAAGCCGGTCTCAAGGGGCAAAAGGCCGAATGTTGTGATCGCTAAGGCACCACAACCAAAACTTAAGATGGTGCCTGAACGACTCTCTGGTGTTCCAGCTGGGGCAAGACTTCCATTACAAAGGGCAACATCAAACGTTGCGGACGAGCTCAGGCGATGACTCCAACAAATGCACGATCGGGTGTCTTCTTTAGCCTCTCTATCACTCGGTCTACGGCGTCTTCCCGAAGAACTGAAGTCTGCCAAGTGATTAAAACAGAAAAGTTAAGGTAGAAGCGGCTCATGTATCGAGCCAACAAGAGGGCCAGGGCTTCGGCCAAGTAGAATCTTGTGAGATTCCAAGAGCAGGGTTACTCCACGACGACGGCTGAATTGGCCGTAAAAATCAGCAATTCCTTCGAACCTCTGAAGCGGGTTCAGAAAAATGCTATGACCGCCAGAATCAAGAAGACAGCGGTCCGAACGTCGCTACGAAGAGACGTGTCCCGGCCCCAGCAGAAAAAGTATGACACTGTCTCTTCAAGAGTCTATCAGGCGCTCTGTGCCGCGTGAAAACAATGGGGTAAAACCAAAAAGGAAGCGTCAGCACTATTCAAGAATCCGGCCAGGCCAGCCGCCTTCAATCGACTGCCCGTTACCGAAACAGGGGGGTCAAGACAGCAATCCGTGAAATCAGCCGCCGATAACAAAAAGATGGCTGGATATATTATCCATACGGTCTATATGGCGGGCGGGCGCCCCAGCGACAATCTTCGCAGCAAAAGCAAGGATGGGGCCACCACATCCTAAGCCCAATTTGGCTTGAATGTGGTTGCCGCTGCCCAAGAACAGCCGCCTCCGCTAGATGATAAAAACCCTCTCGATAAGGATGATAGGCAGAAAGACCCCTTAGTCCATGCAGAGTCAAGCTCAGATAGCGAGGAAGAGCCGACTTTCCGCCCCAGGACCGCGGAGCAAGAGATACTTCAAGAGCTTCGAAAACAGCTCAGGAGCAAAGATAAAGAGATGGCCAAGCTCTATTCGAAAATTGATGACCTAACAAACGTTGTGATGCAGCTTACGGCTCAAATTGCTCGAGCGCCTCCCAATCAAGCACAAGTCGCTACTCATGAGCCGGATGATGACAATCCGAAGCGGCCGATGCCTGTCCCTTTGGGTCCAAGATTGGTCGAGCCGCATGAAAGCCGGCCACATTCCACTTCTGGGGACGCCTTGGCCCCAGATAACACTATCCCGCTAACACGAGGCCGATAATGGATTTGGTCACCAGCAAGGTTAAAACATTGGTGGCCGAAACTGAAGCTCAGAAATAAATTGGCAGTAGTGGGCGGCCATATCCCGCACAGTACGATCTGATCGAGTTCCAGAGCGGCTACGTCATTCCTAAGTTCGGAAGATTTGACGGGACGGGAAATGCAAATCAGCACGTCGCCCACTTTAAAGCATCGTGCGGAAATACAGGGGGCAATGATGCGCTCCTTCTTCGTCAGTTTGTCAACAGCCTGACCGGTGTCGTTTTCGAGTGGTACGCGAGTATACCAGATGGGTCCGTTATTACCTTTGCCCAAATGGAGTCTCTGTTTCGGCAAAGGTTCATGAGTGTCAGTGATAAAATCTTCATTGCCGACCTTATGAGGACCAAGCCGGGGAAGAATGAAAGCAACACCGACTTTATCGCCCGATGGCGTAATCTCACAGTCAAGTGTGAACCGCTGTTGGAGCAGGACCAGTCCGTCAGCCTCCTCATTGGGAATCTCAACAATTGGATGGTCCCGTTCTTATGTACAGCAGGCCTCAAGACATTTTAGAAGCTAACCAAGAAAGTCTAAATGCTGGAACGCTCGAAGCAAGAGTCTACCCCGGACTCTCAGAGAGACAAGACTTGGAAAAGCGAGCGGGACGACAACCATAGAAGCGGGAGTTCCAGCAGTACCAATGTCTTCAATGCGTCCGACAATGAAGAAAAGAGAAGGGCGGGCGAATCCAATACCAACCGGTCTCGAAAGCCATTGCTGGGAGGAGATGGGCCTTCTCTAGAGGAGAAAAAGAACAAGGTTTACTCTTTCAGAAGGGACAAGGTCCGCAAGATATTTAATGATGCCTTGAACAATGGTCTATAATTGCCGGAGTCGAAAAGACATCAAGAAGCAAAAATGACCGACAATCCCCTGTATTGCCCGTACCACCGAGTAGCGAGCCATGCGATCGAGAATTGCTATATCTTCAAAGACTGGGTCGAGAAGCAGTAAAAGGCTGGAGAGATCAAGCTGTCCAAAAATGTGTTGGTGAATAATCAAGTTGCAACCACCAACTTTATACAGACAGAAGCTGAAGCCTTCTGGGAGCAGACAGTTGAACCCGCTGCCCAGACAAACGAAACTGACTCACCGCAGCCTCCGTAGAGTACGCACATATCTAATAAGACGAAGAAGATGATAAAGCTACTTCAGAAAGAGCCCAGTACGGAATGGGAAGGGCAGAAGAAGCCTACCTTTCCAGCTGCCAATGCGGCTCCATCAGGCTCAAAATCCAAAAAGCTCAAGAAGAAGAAAAGTGCAGCTCGGCGCGAAAATGAGTCTGCAGGGAGATCGACCATTCAAAAATATATCGATTCCCTTGAAGACTATGAACAGAAGGAAAGAACTCTGATTCATTTGAAGGAGTTCCTCCCTGTACAAGCGGCTAAAATTCTGAAGGAGTTAGAAGAAGACTCCAATGAAAAGATCCCAGTAGTGACCTACTACGCCATTCATCTTTGCAGCGACTCTGAGGAGGAGCTCTATTTTCCCGAAGAGGACGAGGAGCTCGCTATAAAGGCCAACCAAATCCAGCTTAGAAGCGGCAGGGCTCTACCGCCAAATCAGGGAAACGCCCCAAAAGGAAAGGAAAAACATGTGGCTAATGAGGAAGATGGCAGAGAGCCGGCTAATGAAAGCTCAAGTCCTTCCTCAGTAGATTACAATGTCTTGGCTCATCTCCGAAAGCTTCAGTCTCTCCTTAGCATCTACGATGCCTTGGTTCTATCTAAAGAGGTTAGAGATGTTCTCATTCATGCTCTACAAAACCCTAAGCGGTATCAGGCTCGCTTTGCGGAAATTAATATGAAAGAAGCCCAGTACGCTCTGCATGTTGCCGCAATCATGTTTAAGGACGAAGACTTGCTATTGGGAACAGCTGAGCATAATCGGCCGCTTTACGTGACCGGGTACAGTGACGGAGATCGGATTAATCGCATATTGATTGATCTGGGGTCCTCAGTGAACATCATGAATTTGCGGACTCTGAAGAGTTTATCAATGGACGTCCGACACCTATCAAGAGAAAGGATTGTCATTCAAGGCTTCAATCAAAACTGCCAGCAAGTTCTGGGGTCTATAGTTTTGCCAATCAAATTTAGGGATCTGCAAACCGAAGCTAAGATATACGTGATCGACGCTGACACGTTTTATAAAATTCTCTTGGGGCGTCCGTGACTCCATGATTACGGCATCATTCTGTCAACTCTCCATCAATGCATGAAGTATACTAAAAATGGCGAAGAAAGACGCATTGACGGAGACATCCAGCCGTTCGGTGTGCATGAAGTCCGATATGAAGATTCTCGGTACTTCATGAACCACCAAAATGCTAAGCCACAACTGACTGGGGATAGAGCGTCACCAAGACTCAAAAGCAAATCTGAGCCGGCTGTTACTTTCAAAAGAAAAAACGCCCAAGTGCGCCCGCGTTTCGGTAGCGACACTGATGAGTCTGACGCTGGAAGTTCGTCCTTCTGTAAAACTCGCTCTCATTTCAGTAGTGATACGGACGAATCCGATACTGAAAGCTCATCTAGCAGCAAAGTCCGCCCTCATCTTGGCAGTGACACTGAAGAGTCGGAGGAAGAGGACTTGCCATGCAACAGCTGTGCAGATTGGACCCCCATGCAGCAAGCGAAACTACGAAAGACCTTCGAAATTGCAGAAGGGTCCCTGGCCATCACAAGGGTGCCGGAACGGATGTGCAAAGAGCTCGATGCATTGTCAGTCTCTACCGTGGACCAGCTGAAAACTTTCTACGTTCTCGGGAGGAAAAGTGGACAAAAGGGCATAATGTTTTATGGGTCAAATCCTGTTGTGCACCCGGACGATTTGTCTGTGACGTGCCTTCCCTATGAGAGAGGCATAAGAGCCGTCCTCAATCCCAGATACTATGCACCCAAGATGCGGGAATATTTCAAAAGGTGCTTATGCCGGTTATATCAAACGGAGTCCGAAGCAAAGTTTTATGAAGGGCTATGGCATCCGCCCCAGGTCCGAGCACTCATCGATGGACGAATTCCAGACAAACGGGGCATAGGCTTCATTCAACCTGATTCCAAAGAGTGCTACATGATCTATATTGGTGAAGCCAGCGAAAGATCAAATGATGATGACGAGAGAGCCGAGCCAGAAGAAGCTCCTCAAGAGCTCGAAGATGGCGGACAAGCAACCTTCGACGAGCTAAACGAGATTGACTTAAGAAAGCCCGATAATCCAAGGCCGACCTATATCAGCTCACTCTTGTCAGAGGAAATGAAAGCGCAGATAATCGCCCTGCTGCACGAGTTCATCGACTGCTTTGCGTGGACGTATAAAGAAATGCCTGGACATTCCTTTGAAGTGGCCATGCATAAACTGGCTATATCTCCTGATGCTAAGCCAGTCAAACAAACTCCTCGAAGAATGAGAAGGGAACTAGAAGAAAAGGTCATTGAGGAAACCAAGAAGCTCATCGATGCCGGCTTCATCAAGGAAGAGAAATATGCGGACTGGATCGCATGCATAGTCCCAGTGAAGAAGAAAAATGGGCAGATCCGAGTTTGTGTCGATTTCAGGGACCTCGACAAGGCTTGTCCTAAAGACGACTTCCCGCTACCGGTCATGGAAATGATGGTCGATGAAATCTCAAATTACAAGCTGTTCACCTTTATGAATGGCTCGTCTGGGTATAATCAGATCAAGATGTCGCCTGAGGATAAGAAGCACACAGCATTTCGAACCTCGATCGGAATATACTGCTACAAAGTGATGTCGTTTAGACTGAAGAATGCAGGTGCTACATATCAAAGGGCAATGACCAATATCTTTGATGACCTAATTCATAAGGTCGTCGAATGTTATGTTGATGATCTGGTCGTCAAGACTAAAGCCAAGGCCGATCACATCCTAGATCTTAGGACCGTTCTCACCAGACTAAGGGAGTACGATCTGAAAATGAATCCTCTGAAGTGCGCTTTTGGCGTGTCATCGGGAAAATTCCTGGGCTTCATAGTCCGACATCGAGGGATTGAAGTTGACCCATCCAAGATAAAGGCCATCATGGAGATGCGCCCTCCGAAGAGTCTGACGCAGCTAAGATCTTTTCAAGGCAAGCTTGCTTTTATACGGAGGTTTATCTCAAATTTATCGGGGAGATGTAGACCCTTCTCAAAGCTCATGAAGAAAGGAGCTCCTTTTGTTTGGGATGCCGAATGTCAGAAGCATTCGAAAGCATCAAACGGTACTTGTTGCACCCTCCAGTGCTGGCTGCTCCCATTTCAAATAAACCGCTGATTCTCTACACTGCCGTGCTAGATGAGTCACTCGGTGCGCTCCTTGCTCAGAACAATGAGGAGGGAAAAGAAAATGCCCTCTACTACCTCAGTCGAACTCTAGTCGGGGCGGAACACAACTATTCCCCAATCGAAAAGCAATGCCTAGCTCTGATATTTGTTGTGAAGAAGCTGAGGCACTATCTGCTCGCTCATCGGGTTATGCTGATCTCCAAGGTCGACCCGCTCAAACACTTGATGACCAAAGCAAGCCTAGCCGGCAGAATGGCAAGATGGGCTGTCATGCTACTTGAGTTTGACATAGTTTATACTCCTCAGAAAGCAGTAAAAGGGAAAGCTCTTGCGGACTTTCTCGCTGCTCATCCCATACCAGAGGGGTCACCGCTCAATTGCGAGTTACCCGACGAACAAGTGCTGCACCTCGAGAATGACGAGCCATATTGGGAGCTCTACTTCGATGGGGCCTCATCGATAAGGACCTCCAGTAAATCAAGCGTCCCGGAGATAAAAGCAGGGATAGGATTGGTGTTCATCACGCCATCGATGGGAACTTTACGGCCTTCTTTTGCTCTTACCGAGCCTCGCACAAACAACGAGACTGAGTATGAAGCTCTGATAGCTGGTCTGGAGCTCACCATAGAAATGGAAATCCTTTGGCTACGGGTTTACGGTGACTCCCAGCTCGTCGTCAACCAAGTAAGCGGCGACTATAAGATATACAAAACCGAGTTAGCTCGATACAGAGGCCGAGTGGTGGAACTCATGAAACGGTTCACTCACATTGAACTAATGAGAGTCCCTGGAGCGTTGAATGGAAAGGCTGACATACTCGCTCGCCTAGCCAAGGAGCTGGCTGATTCTAACATGGACGAAATTCTGATCACAGTCAGGAGCCGGCAAATTCTACCCCCAGTCTCTCTACGAAAAGAGGAAAGCGCAGAACAGAAGAGCAGTACTGCCGAAGAAGCTTCGATCATCCAAGACGAGCCCGATTGGAGAGAACCCTTCATAGCATACCTCCGATACGACAAGCTGCTCGAAAGAAAATCTGCAAGAATTCAGCTAAAGAAGAGAGCTCTCCGATACGTGTTTGTAAATGATACGCTATACCGCAGGTCATATGACCAACTCTGGCTCAGATGTTGTCATCGGCCGAAGCCCAGAAAGTCATGAAAGAAGTTCACTCAGGCGTTTGCGGTGCTCACCAATCTGGCCGCAAGATGCGACTTCAAATTAAGCGGCTTGGGTATTACTGGCCCACCATGATATGGGATTGCGGAGAGCATGCAGAAAAATGTCATATCTGCCAAATTCAAGGCGATTTCATTCACAAGCATCCCAATCCGTTGCATCCTACGGTGGCGTCGTGGCCCTTCGAAGTCTGGGGGACCGACATAGTTGGCCCAATTGATCCTCCGTCATCCAGAGGCCACCGGTTCATATTGGCCGCAACTGACTATTTCTCCAGATGGGCTGAAGCTGTCCCGCTAAAAGAAGTCAAGACAGAAAATATTCTTACGTTCTTCCAGCATAATATTTTATACCGCTTCGGTACACCAAGAAGAATCATTTCTGACAAGGGGCCTTCTTTCAAGAGTTTCAAAATCTCAAGATTCGCTACTCAACACAAGATAGACTGGAGATATTTCTCCATCTATAATCCAAGAGCCAATGGGCTAGCCGAAGCCTTCAATAAGACTCTATGCAAGCTCTTGAGGAAAAATGCTTCAGCCAACAAGAGAGACTGGAATCTCAAGCTTCACGAGGCGTTGCGGGTATATCGTACCATGCACCGTACTCCAACCCAGTCCACTCCATACTCATTGCTCTTTGGAGTGGAGGCGGTCATCTCCCTCGAAGTCGAAGTTCCAAGCTTAAGAATGGCCGTTCAGCACGAGTTGACAGAGGAGGAAAATGTGCTCCTTCGGCTTGAAGAGCTTGACGCCCTCGAAGAAAAGCGGCTCACGGTGTAGCAAAATCTGGAGCTATACCGAGCCCAAATGTCATGGGCCTATGACAAGGTAACCCGTCTCCGTGCTTTCAAGAAAGGTGAATTGGTGTTGGTCCTCAAAAGGCCAATCATCCCCAATCGACATGCCAAGGGAAAATTCGATCCAAACTGGAAAGGACCATACGTCAACGAAAAAGTGTTTGACGGAGGATTCTACCAACTGATAAATGCTGAGGGAGAAAGGCCCATGCCACCCATTAATGGCCGATATCTCAAGAAATACTACGCGTGAATGCTCCAAGTCACGGGCGAATTGAGCACACCAGCCCTACGGTCTAGATCATACATCCTGTAAAACCGTATACAATCCACGGACGTAAACAACCCCTACCTCTCCCAAGTCCTGCCAGTGAGACTACTTTTAAAGTCCCACCAATGCAAAAAAAAAAGGTATGTCCAAGAGCAAAACGGGCACGGATGAAAACCCGAAAGGGCTCCGTAAGTAAAAACAGCAGGACTGCCGGCGAGTTTGTGAAAACCCGAAAGGGCGCAAACTCGTGAAAAGAGATAAAATACACTCGCAAAGTCCTCTCAACCTTATGAGGAGAAAACCCCTACATGAGATCCTTACGACTCACAAAGGAGCAACACATATAGGAATCCCTACGATTCCTAAGGAGAACATACACCTGCGAGATCCTCTCGACTCGTAGGAAGAAAATGCTTTTATGGGACCCTTACGGCTCATAAAATTGAAAAGTTTTAGGTGATAGGGACCTAAACCTGTCTCCTAAGCCATCGCTCCCCAACGGGCAACGGCAAATGATGAGTCGCTCCTGGCATTTCGCTTCAGTGTTAGCGGTGCTGATGCTGACCAAAACCTAAATCCCAAGTCCTTCCGAGGCAAATGATGAATTGCTCCTGGTATTGTTCCAGCGCAAAAATGCTGATGCCAAACAAGATCCAAATTCCAAGTCCCCAAACGGCGAATGATGAATCGCTCCTGGTACCATATTCCAGTGTAGCGATGCAGACGCCAACCAAAATCCAATTTCTCAAAATTCTCCCGGCCCTACGGTTAGTCCCCAAATTGACTGCCGTATACAATCCACGGGCTCAAATAATTCTCAGCATACCCATGCCCCACCGCAATCACCAATTACGCGGCTGGTCTCCGCCCTCGGAATTATGCTCCATTTGGGAAGACCCACTCATGTGTCTTCATGATACATGAGGAGAACAAACCTTCGTAGGATCCTTACGACTCACAAAGGAAAAACACATTTGGGAGTCCCCACGACTCCTAAGGAGAAAGTGCACCTATGAGATCCTTTCGACTTGTGGGGAGAAAATGCTTTTATGAGACCCTTACGGCTCATAAAATTGAAAAGCCTTAGGTGATAGGGATCTAAACCTGTCTCCTAAGCCATTGCTCCCCAACAGGAAAAGGCAAATGATGAATTGCTCCTGGCATGTGTGCTTCAGTGTTAGCAACGCTGATGCCTACCCTAACCCCAAAATCCCAAAACTCCAATCCAATAGACCCCTAAGATTTTAAACTGGGAACAGAAGACCTCTAAGTCGTTAAACTGGGAATGAGGGAAATCGCCTCATGACAACTGATGATTCGCTCCTGGTACCATATTCCAGTGCAGCGGTGCTGATGTCAACCCAAATCACATCGAATCAGCAAGTTAACTTCAACCCTGACACTGCAAGAAGCGGAGCAAGTCAAATCAAGCACCGACCGTCCACGTCGCTAAAAGAGCAGCACCGACCGTCCAAGTCGCAAAAAGGGCAGAACCGACCGTCCACGTCGTAAAAATGGCAGCACCGACCGTCCAAGTCGCAAAAAGGGCAGAACCGACCATCACGTCGCTAAAAGGGCAGCACCGACCGTCCAAGTCGCAAAAAGGGCAGTACCGACCGTCTGAGTCGCAAAAAGGGCAGAACCGACCGTCCCAGTCGCAAAAAGGGTAGAACCGACCGTCCACGTCGCTAAAAGGGCAGCACCGACCGTCCTAGTCGCAAAACGGGCAGCACCGACTGTCCAAGTCGCTAAAATGGCAGCACCGACCGTCCACGTTGCTAAAAGGGCAGCACCGACCGTCCACGTCGTTAAAAGGGCAGCACCGATCGTCCAAGTCGCAAAAAGGGCAGAACCGACCGTCCACGTCGCTAAAAGGGCAGCACCGACCGTCTAATTCACAAAAAGGGCAGCACCGACCGTCCAAGTCGCAAATAGGGTAGCACCGACCGTCCAAGTCGCAAAAAGGGTATCACCGACCGTCCAAGTCGTAAAAAGGGCAGAACCGACCGTCCACGTCGCTAAAAGGGCAGCACTGACCGTCCAAGTCGCAAAAAGGGCAGCACTGACCGTCCAAGTCACTAAAATGGCAGCATCGACCTCCACGTCGTTAAAACGGGAGCCAGATCAAGTCGACCTCCACGCGAAAGAAGATCCATCAATTTCATGCACACAACCCACATATGTGGTGTGCACTTATTAATGGGGGGCAATTTGTTAGGGTCGAAATTTACACCCCGGTTGACCAAGTCAAAATCAAAGTCAACCCCAAGCCAAGTGGGCCCAAGCCCAGGTCAAGTGGGCCAATGCCCGGGTTGAGCCCGAACATAGAGCGGCTGGCCTCCCCCCATGCCAAGATAAAAATTTTGTAATAAATAATTTTGGTGTATTACTTTTATTCTATTTTATGAATGAATGTAAGAAAAATGGGTATAAAGCCAAACTTTTGTAAAGCGCATAGCTTATGTGCAAAAAGAAATGGTACATGAGCCATGGGATGGGCAAAATGCTATTTTTTGTAGAGCCCAAGGGGCTATATGTAAAGTGTATAGCCTATAAAGGCAAGGATAATGAAAATATCCCAACAACTTTTTTTCCTCTCTCCTAAAAAAGTATCAAGATCTGTGATCTTCTCCTTTCTCAAGGTTCTAAAACATTCTTCTTTCTTTTGAATTAAATCAAGAGTTTTACTCTTCCTTTTATAAAACTAAATAGTTTTTCACCACAAAACCCACAAAGGGGAACTCGGATCTTCCATCAGATCTTAGAAATGAGAGATTTTTAAAATCTCATACTTCTTGATCTTCAAGATCCTGCAAACAAAAGAAGAAGAAGGAGTCCCATCTCCAGAAAACCCCACTTTGGGGAAGATCCAGGGCTCAAGGGGAGAAGCCCCCTTCATCAGCTTCAAAATATCTTAAGAGTTTAACTCCTCATATATATACATATATACAAAATAATAAGTGCTCCTTTCTGGGAGTACAACTCCCATTGTAGGGACCAAGTCCCTTTTTCCTCCCGAGCGCCCACGTGCCCGGCACGTGAGGCACTAGCGCCCAAAGCGCTAGCGCCCTTGCGCTCAGAGCGCTAGCGCTCGAGCGCCCACATGCCTGGCACGTGGGGCGCTAGCGCTCAAAGCGCTAGTGCTCTGGTGCTCAGAGTGCTAGCGCCCGAGCGTCCACGTGCCTGGCACGTGGGGGGCTAGCGCCCAAAGCGCTAGCGTCCTTGCGCTCAAAGCGCTGGTGCTTTTTTCCATGCATCCTTTGGATGCTCTTTCCCTTTTTTTTATATATATGTATATATACATACACACACACACACATACTCCACGACACTGTCCCTATTAGAAAAAAATTTCTAACGGGGCGCTACCCCGCACCCCGCAAGGGAGCTGCTAGCCCTCTTGACCCCCAGCCCGCTATCCGGGTAGCGGGACCCCCGTAAAAACTCTGCGGGGCCCCCGATATATCCAAAAACCCCTTTCAACACACAACACACATACACTGCACATTGAGTTCGCATGACCTGTTTGACCCGTTAATCGGAGGTTCACTCGCTCCAAAGGCGAGGGTAATTAACGTCAGTTTAGTCCGCGGCTGCCGGAGATTTGGATCCCCGCAATCAATAAACCCTAGCCTACCCTAGGCAGGGGGAGTCTGTAATGCGCCTGACAAGCGCATGCGCATTCCCATCTCAATGGGGTGACGAAAAACACCCTACAATGGTTTTCTCCGCGAACTTGAGATAAAGAGAGACATAGAAAGAAATATTGGAGCAGATCCACTCACTGAGGCTATTTTTCGAACGCAATAGTTTTACAAACGAGCTTTGTGAAACTGATTAGTAGAGAAGTTGGGTGTTCAGTATCACACGGGCTGTGAATATGCGACACCGCAATAATTAGCCTTAAGTGCAAGTGGCAGATTGTTGGCTATAGTGCTCTCAAGTCAATTATTGGATCGCAGGCACGCGATTGCAATGATTGAGAGAGGACCTATACTGGTAGAACAGTCTTACTCGAGATGATAGTATGCTATCTGGTTTGTCTTTATCATCGTGTATATGCTTCAGGTGACATTACAGATCACTATTATATGTTAATAGAGCCCATAGGATTCTTGCTTGATTACTAGCAGTATGATGACGATCATATACATGAGAGTTGGGTGGTGTATAAGCACATCCTTAGAGTGTCCCTAGTTGTGGGAGTTTCGAGACTGGGCATCGATACTCCAAGGGTAGACTAGTGTATACGGATCGAGACCCCGACGAGGGGCGGTGGCCGGTCTCACAATCCATTGGTGTCAGTTGGTTTACCTAAGATGTATACAGGTGCTCATTGGGTTATGAGTATACCGGACGGACTCGCCGGGAACATGCTAGTTGGTATTATACCTATTGTCAGCTAGCAATTCCCTAGTGACATGTGTACAGGTTAGTCTATCGACCTAAGATCGGCATTTGTCTCGTGTGACTTTCCACTGTGCTTTGATTACTACCCTACCACGGCTCAAAAGAGTCGTGCAAACAGGTTTTAGTTGGGTACAGTACCGAGCCACATGGAGGCAGTGAGCGGATCGTTAGGGCATTCGTCTCTCCCGGTATTGGGGGTTGAGGTCGCGGAGTGCACGGGTGGCCATCACCAGAAATCCTCGGCCGGGGTAACGAGAATTACCAATCTAGGATCGATAGTTTCTCAGGTGTGATAGGTTTCATGCCGACACTAAATGTCGCGTTATTAGGGGTCTGACTTTATCCACCCCGTAGACTCGATATGCGAGACTCATAGACGAATGGACCGAACTGTACGGATATTGTCACTATCAGGCTCAGTAGGGTTTCAGGATGAGTTTGCTCGTCGACCTCCCTTTCGCTTAATACCTGGGTAGCCATTACGTACAGCTAATGCCACTGACGTGCTTGTGGCTAAACCCACTGCCAGTGTATTGACGAGTTTTTAGAGTCCCACACAAAGGGTTTCTCTGGTTCGGGCAAAACGTTGTAGAGGCCGTATGGTTTTATGGCAGGGTTCGATCATATACGTGCACTTGTGCACGGATCATGATCGGACGGATAATACTAGTGGGCTTTGGTTTAAGCCGGATCCTAGTATTATATTGTTGGATTATTTTCGTCTCATAGTATTCGTATTCAGTCGGAATACGGATACTGATATGTATATACGGATGAGGGGTATTCTTGTAATTCGTTATGAGTTTACTTTAGGGTTGCCATTTCTTTTTCATGTATTAAACATTTAGGGTTTTATAAAT
Organism: Agapanthus africanus; assembly: GCA_030015575.1. Classification (NCBI taxonomy): domain Eukaryota; kingdom Viridiplantae; phylum Streptophyta; class Magnoliopsida; order Asparagales; family Amaryllidaceae; genus Agapanthus; species Agapanthus africanus. The sequence continues at coordinate 98,531,600 of CM057346.1, read as the reverse complement.
GTTTAATATTGTTGAGGTGTAAAGTGTGAGTGCAAGTCTTGGCATGGTGCATTGATTGTGGCATGGTGAGTCATGGTGTATTTCCTTGTGCCATGCTTGATTGTTTATTGGATTGTTGTGAGATATTTGTGAGGGCATGGGAGATATTTGTGCTGGGATTTTTCTTAGCTAGCTCATCACAAATACATCACAACATATAAAGAAAAACAACATACACTATACTTTCTTTGGTTGCTTTTCTTAAGCCAAGTCTTGAGCTCACAATTTTTCCCTCCAATGGCTTCTTCTTCAATCTCCACCCATTCCATTTTATGTGTTGAGAATCATTGGGTGTTTTGAGACAAAATGATCATACACTCTCTCTACTTCATCTTGGGTATCTAGGCTAGCAAACTGGATGCCCGAGTTGCTTCGGTTTTTGAAGCGGGAGCCCATATTACTAATCCTCGATGTGGATCCTCTTCGACGAGGGAGACCAGAGAGCGAACTTGATCGAGGCAGACGCAACAAGCTAAGGACAGAGATTGAAGACCGAAGGACACGAATCGATGGGTATAATCTCTTAAACTCCTTTATATAGAACTAGTATAGGGTTAATGGTACGATCCGTCGATTAGGGTTCCATTAGCGCCGGTTTTTAAAAGTTTTTTGTTCCGCGTTTGGCCACAGGTTGATGGCCGTGGCGCTGCCGTAACCCTACACCTAGTGCTTATAACCTTGATGAAGGTCAAAACATTATAACTCGCAAGTCAAGTTCAACCTGTCATTGTCCAGATTAATCTAGAGCCATCCGTACAAGCCCTTGATGAAGGCCAAAACAGTTGTACGTCTGTTCTATATTAATACATCTATCTATGTTACAGATAAGCACCCACTAGCTACCAAATACTATATTTTGGCGAAGGTCAAAAGACATAGCATGAATACTAGTAGATACCTATTTGAATTGATAGAGGGCAACGGTTGGTTTTGGCAAAAACCGTTAACATAATGAACTTGATATAGTCGAAGGAACCGAATAGCTTTCGAAAAGGAGTGGTTTAAGCTCCGCTTTTAAAAGTTGATTTTGAAGAAAACCGAGTGGTTTTACAATTGTTCCAACGACGTCAGATTTTAGGTTTAGTACCTTACATTAAGTGAGATTAATGTGGTCCCATCAATTAACCTTACCACACCACAAAAAGAATGAAAATAGAATGCACGTATATGCCACCCGCATTCGCTATGGGGCTCCATTATGCACCGTTAGGTTACTTACCCAACGACAGAGCGGGGCTGGACTAGCGCGGATGCAAAACATATACAACATTTATATATATATATATATATATATATATATATATATATATCACAGGATAAGCAACACAGGCAGATATAAGCATCACAGAGAATGGAAAAATGGATCAACTAGGAACATTTGCATTTCAATGAACCACTTATGAAACACAGTCTTCCACGGTCGTGTGAATATCCGAGTGTGAATATCCTAGACCCCTACGAGTGTAACAAGCTACCCGCCAATTCTAAAATTGGGTGACCCGGGTCTCTACTCCTCAAGATGGCCACCCACTGAATCCTAGAACGTGGTAGTTAGTGTACTCCTCTTTGGGTCAATCCTAGATGCGGAAATGAAAAGTAATATACTGCCGGTGACTGCATCCTCAACCTGGATGCACCCCAATGAAAGAATATACATGAATTATTACATGAATTACAAAAAATCCACTCACATCTCACATCAAGATTCATACCGAGCCATTTACACGATGATCCATGAAATCATTCGCATCCGAACATCACAAGATATGTGCAACTCCTTCTAATCGATGTATAGCAATTAGAAGACGTTTAAGAACACATATACACATCACTAAAGCAAGTAAAGAAAACCACGATGTTATAAATCCATGCACAATTAGCGAACGAAAACAATTTTCCAAGACTTGGAAATTCAGTTTTCTAAAATCCCCAAAAAATTCGTTTTAAGCCAATCCGGGAGTCGAAACGAACTCGAAATCCGTACGAATCTTCGCGAGAGCGAAGGGTACAAAATTAACTATCGTATCGGGGGCCTATGAGGGATACCCATCCCTGAGGGCTACCATGAGGTTGCTCTCGAGCCACCACCCCTAAGGCCACCTTATGGTGGTCTTTGGGGGTGGGCCAGGCCTTCAGTCCCACCAGGGTATCCCCGAGGTGCCCATGCTTCACCCCACGGCTTCTCGGTTCAAACCGTGAGCCTGCGGGATGTGCAAACATTTTAAACCATCATTTTTAGGGACTGTTTTTGTCGGCATTTCGTGCGCGACAAAAATGGCGGATTTTAAATGTTGCTACGAGCTATCTAAGGCTTATGGAGTGGCTCTGATACAATGTAAGTCGATGTCTCACACTCCACAGGGTTTGTAGAGAGGTAGAATTTACAAAAAAACAATTTTATAGTAAGCAATATCGACTAAACTTCCAAGATCTACCATAAGCCCTAGCTAACAAAACTTACAAAGGTTCTAATCTACTATAAAGTGATTTATACCTTTGTGTTCAATTCCTTCGGGTCTTCTTATTCTTTTCTTAAGCTTCTCGTTGGTACGGATCGAGCTTGGTCGTCGGCCTCCTCGTGTCGAAGACGATCCACCCGAGAATCTATGGTTCAACCTCTAGCTTCAAAAGTAAGGTAACAAAAGTATCTAGTTTGCTGATCTAGATAGCTTAGATGATGTAGAGAATATTTATTGGATTAGTTTATCTCAATTACCCAAGGTTTCTCAACTCATGAGAGTGATAGGGTTTGAGGAAGAAGAAGAAAGCAAAGGAGGAGAGAGATTGTCAAGTGAAGAATGAGATGAAGAATGGCTAAGTGTTGATAACTATGAAGCATATCTTTTTCAATAATAATAATAACAATACAATCATGTTTCAATAGTCATCCAAAATGAACGAGTCATCCAAAGTAGCCATACTTCAACCATGCTTAACCACCCCATTATCCATTTAAATAAATGGATTTATCATAAATGAGATGTTTTCTTCTAGAAGCACTCTTGTCAAAATACAAGAATACCCCTCACTGTATATACATACCCGTATTCGTACAGCGAATACAAAAAAATGAAAATAATCCAATATTACAATACTAGAATGCGGCTTAATTATAAATCCGCTAGTATCCGGAAAAAAATACGTGTAGCTGGCACATGTATATAATCGAAACTCTGCACGTAAAACCATACGGCCTCTACATCGTTTCACCTGAATCAGGAAAAACCTCTGTGTGGAACTTTAAAGACTTGATAGTACGCTGACAGTGGGTTTGACCACAAGCACGTCAGTGGCACTAGCTGTACGTAACGGCTATCTAGATATCTGTTGAAAAAAAGGCCGATCGGCAAACTTGTCCAAACTCCTACTGAGTATGTCCGTGACAATCTCCATACAGTCCGGTCTGTTCGTCTGAGAATATCGCATGCCGGGTCTAGGGGTGGAAAACGTCAGATCCCTACTAACCTGACAAGTCGTGCCGATATGGCTTAAGTCCGTCCGAGAATCTACTAATATAACTACCAGTAATTCTCAATTTGTCATGATCAGGGACTTATGGTGTTGGCCAACCGAACACAGCGCAACATCGACTCCTTATACCGGGAGAGTCGAATTCTCAACAATCGCTCACTTCCTCCATGTGGCTTGGGACTGTACCTAACTAAAAACTGTTTGCATGCCCAGTAGAGCCGTGGTAGGGTAGTAATCAAAGTACAGTGGGAACACACACGAGAAAAATGATGACTTTAGGTCGATAGATTATCTGCACTCATATCACCAAAGAACTGTTATCTGACGACAGGTATAATACCATCTAACCAATTCTCGGCGAGTCCGTCCAGTGTATACAATCTTAGGTGCAACACACCAATATCTGTGGGACCAACTATCGCCCTCGTCAGGGTCTAGAAATGTATACACTAGTCTAATCTGGAGTGTCGATACCCAGTCTTGATACTCCCATGACTAGGGACATTTAATGATGTGCTTATCGACTACACAGCTCTCTCAAGTATGCTTGCCATCATAATGCTGGTAGTCAAGCAATGATCCTGCGGGTTTTATCAACATGTACAAGCGATATGAAATAATGAGTAAAACATATACACGTGTTAAGATAAAAGGCAAACCAAAAAGCATACTATTATATTAAGCAAGATTGTCATGTATATACATATCCCTAGTATCCTATTCAATGAAGGTCTCTAGAGCATACATATCCAACAACAATAAGCAAATGTGCCGAAAGGACAAGTGAAAGTAGTTTTTTCTTGATCCTCCGGAGCGATCGGAATTTGGTTATAGCCGGAATAACCATCAAGAAAGCAATAGAACTCATGCCCGGCTAATCGTTCTAACATTTTATCGATAAACGATTAGGGAAAATGATCTTTTCGAGTTGCCATATTCAGCTTGCGATAATCGATACACACTCTCCATCAGATTTTACTCTCATATGAACTAACTCGTTTTCCTCCTTCGCAACAACAGTGATACCAGAATTTTTGGGCACGACATGAACGGCACTGACCCAATTGCTATCAGAAATGGGATAGATGATTCCATTATCAAGACAATTCAGAACTTCCTCCTTAACGACATCATTCAACTTTGGATTTAGCCGTCTTTGATGATCTCTAGTTGGCTTGGCATCATCTATTAGATGGATTCGATGCTGAACTATAGACGGACTAATCCCCTTAATGTCAGAAATTTTCCAACCTAAAGCTTCCTTATTGTCCCTATGTGTTTTCATGAGTTGATTTTGTCGACTTTGATCTAAATAGACAGTTATGATAAGTGGAAGGTTCTATGATTGATCTAAGAATGCATACTTAAGATTATCAAGAAGAGGTTTGAGTTCTAGCTTAGGTGTATTTTTTAAAACAGGAGGTGAATTAAATTCAGTGATGTGCTCTACTGGTAACTCTGATTCATGATTGGTATAGTCTAACAACTGGTTGATCTCATCTATGTACTCACTCACGTCTATATACTGAATGAAATGTTTCAAACAAAGCTCTAAGGGATCTAGCTCATTATCATCTATTCCTTGAATCATATCTAACTCTAGAGGTTTCTCATCCTCACATGGTTGCCTAGTTAGATTGAAAATGTTGAGCTCTATTTTCAAGTTTCCAAATGTTAGCTTCATCGGACCATTCCTATAATTGATCAAAGCATTCGATGTAGCTAAGAAAAGCCTACCTAGAATGACCTGAATTGACCCGTAAGAGTTTCAAGCATGATGAAATCTACTGGAAAATAGAAATCCCCAATCTTAATTGGAACATCCTCGACTATCCCCTTTGGCACCTTAATGGATCTATCGGCAAGTTATAAGGTTACCTTAGCCGATTTCATTTCTCCTAACCCTATACGGAGTATGGAAGAAGATTGACACTCGCTCCTAGGTCAATGAATGCGTGATCTATAGGAGTGTTACCTATTATTCAAGGAATTATTGGACACCCTGGATCTTTGTACTTGTTGAAGAGCATTTAGGAGAGGGATGTTGATTTTAACTTATTTAAAAACTTCAATTATGTTATCAAGTTTTTCTTTCTGTTTGTTTGAAGCTAGTCTACTTGGATATGGAACTCTCGGTTTGTAGACTCTCTCACTCAACTTATCAGATTCATACTCGATAATCAGTTCTTTATCAGCTGAAGAAGAAGAAGGAAGAATGTTGGGACCCGGCATTAGAGAGATGAAATGGCGGTACTGCTGACACGAGGTAGTGAGAAGGAAGGAGTAGATACAGTGGGATTGCCAACTCGCGGAGAAGAAGAATTGTTGGGATTGCGAACAATGGAAGAGGGGGAGGAAGAAGAAGAAGTCGAGTTGTTGGGATTGCCAACATTGTTCTCGACTTGGCGTCCCGACCATAGAGTGGTGATCGCGTTAACGTGATTGATGTTATTTAGAGTCGTGTTTGGTTGGTTTAATTAGTTGGCTTAAGGTTCATGATTGTTTCACTTGGAAGCGTCCCTTTTGCCTTTTGTTGAAGTTGGTTAGCCAATTGATTAACGGTTGTTTCCAAACTAGTGATGGCTTGATTAGTGTTTTGTTGGAAAATGGTGTTGTTTTGTTGAACTGTTTGATTCGTCTTGACCTTGCTTTCAATTATTCGTTCTATGTTTGCCAACCTGTTATCATCTTCTGAAAAACCCAGTGGTGTAAATGGTGTATTAGATTGAAAATTATTAGCATTCTGACTCACCTTATTGGGTTGAAAGGATTGAAAAGCACGATTTTGATTACCAAAAGAATTTTGAGCATTCGAAGGAGTGTCTAGACTCCAAGAGAAATTGGGGTGCTTCCCCCAATCAGGATTGTACGTGAAAGAATAAAAATCGTTCTTAGGTTTATTGTAAACAGCGTTGATTTGATCGTGTCCTAGGACTACACTAGGGAATGGGCAAACCTCAGTTGTGTGCGTAACGTCAAGACAGTTTCCACAACATGAATTTTGATTTACTTGATTCATTTGATTCATTTGATTAGTAAGTTTTGGTTGTGTCATTTCTTTTTTCCAAAGTTCAAGTTCTTCTAACTTACGACATTAGGTTGGCCACTTCAGTATTATTATTCTTAGGGGTTTCTAAAACATGTATTCCTCTCCTCGAATATTGTTGTTTTTCATTAGTCCCTTCCCATTGCATCTAATTATCCGCTAACTCTTCTAAGAAATCCCACGTTTCGTTTGCAGTTTTTAACATGCATGTGCCTTGACACATGGATTGTAGCGTAATCCTAGTGTTGTTATCTAAACCCTCATATACGACTTGGCACAGTTTTTCCTTTTTCAATTGCGTGATGTGGGCATTGCATTAACAATTCTTTAAATCTTTCAAAGCATTTCCAAAAAGTTTCCGTCCATTTGTCTAAATTGATTGATTTCGGCTCTTAATTTTGCAGTTTCGAATTGTGGGTAAAATTTCTTTAAGAAAATCCTAATAAACTCATTCCAAGTTGGTATTGTTACGTACATGGGTGCCATACAACCACTTTTCAGCATCGTCTTTCAGAGCAAAAGGAATAATCCTAAGTCTAAATGAATCATCACTTAGTTGTTGAATTTTTAGTAGGTTGCATGAATCTTCAAATTCCCTAAGAAAAATGTATGCCTCTTCGATGTTTAAACCCGACCAAGTGAATTTAGGTAAATTGTTTACCAATTTATGTCTATCTCAAAGTTGTTCCCGTTAGCGGGTGGAACGATTAGGCACGAAAGCAAATTAGTCATAAGTGGATAGCATAAATCTGGATGAGTGGGTTGGTTACCCATGGCTTGATGAGGAAGCGTATTAGGATTGAATTGGTTCAAATTGGGAGGATTGAGTTGATGATTAGGGCTGAAACCCAGATTAGGTGGAGCTAGATTTGAATTCATCTCGTTATTAAGATCTTGTTCGTCACTGTTTTGGCTCATCGTTTGTATGGTTCGTTCTGAATGTTTGTTTGAATTTCTAACCCAAGCTTGCATATACTAAAGAGAGAGAAAGAACCGGTTGAGAGAAGAGATTTTGTTGTTTTTTTTAACAGAAAAAAAATATGATCCTGATGCAAAATCTATATGAATGCTCACTAATTAACTAAATTCTCTAAACCTTAAAACTGTAGCCCTACTCACTTGATTTTCCAAGGAAATTGGATAAAGCCCTAGTAAAACCCTTAACTGATTAGAGTACACCAAAGTAACAACCAATCTTAGATAATACTAATCTTTTCTAATCCCGCTTGTCCTATTGGACTCGCGACTCCCTCAGGTTCAACGTCTAATTGATTTTATTTTAATGCAACTTTTTAAATGAGTGCAAGGCTTTGTGAGCCGAGGAAGGGTGATGAAATCCCCACCTTATCTTGTATATGGTTTGGGCTTGCTCTTAGAATCAAGTTTAGAGAGTGAAATGATGCAAAACAAGATAATAAATATGCATGCAAGAATTATACTAATTTTTATTTTGATTCTGGTTTTATAATTTTTTATTTTAATTATTATTATTTTTTTATAGCAGAAAGACAGCAAACTTATTGTGGGCGGTGGGCTTGGACATATTCCCAGTGTTCAAATCCAGCTGCAAAATCAGCCTTGCCAAGTCTACAAAAGTTATTGGGCCCCTTTGTTTTTCAAATATTTGCAGGCTGCTGAAGAATTGGGCCGCCTGCTTGTCCCCAACTTTTCCCACTCTATATTTAGTGGGTTTCGAATTTCTGATTGTTGGACTGCCTATCTTCTTATAAATTGCCCTTTGCTAATTTACTGCAGTGTTGTTGGTTTTTGTCTGAGCAAGAGATATCACCGAGCGACCAGTTTAGATATCTAGGTTCCATCATCCAAAATAATGGGGAGATCGATAGTGATGTTAATCAAAGAATCCAAGCTGGTTGGTTGAAATGGAGGAGTGCAACAGGGATTTTGTGTGATCGTAACTTTCCGTTAAAATTGAAAGGGAAGTTCTATCGGAGCGCTATTCGGCCTGCCTTATTATATGGTATAGAATGCTGGTCTCCTAAGAGATATCATACACAGAAGATGCGCGTAGCGGAGATGCGCATACTTCGTTGGATGTGCGGTAACACTAGAAAAGATAAGGTGCGAAATGAGGATATTCGTGCAAAGTTGGTGTAGCACCTGCGGAGGAGAAGATACGGGAAAACCGGCTAAGATGGTTTGGTCATGTGCGACGCAGACCTATGGAAGCACCGGTTCGACGAATAGAAACTCTCGATATGGGCGATGGCAAAAGGGCAAAAGGGAGACCGAAGAAAACATGGATGGAGGTGATACAAAACGATATGGTTGCCAAAGGACTCAATGAAAGTATATTTTTCGATAGAAGTGAGTGGAGGTGGAGGATTCATGTGCTGGACCCGGCGTGATTCTCATGTTGGTTCATATAGCCTACCACATATGCTTGGTATAAAAGGATCAGTAGTTGTTGTTGTTGGTGTTGTTGGTTTTTGTCCATTTTTTCTGCAATGAAAAGCAAAGAAAAAAAATTAACTAAATAACCCGAAAAGAAAAAATAAAGAAAATTTTACTCTTCCTCGGCAACGGCACCAGAAACTTGTTGTAAACTTTTACGTACACGTTTTAGCCTGCAAGCAACAGTGTCAATTGTAGGGATCAAATCACAGGGAAGACTTGCTTCCTTTACTTCTCTTAGGCGAGTTATGAAAAATCCGTATTCAATGGTTTACTTAACTAAGCTAAACTAATTACTCTAGATCTTTTTTTTTTCGTTTTTAATTTAATTCTACTCTAATTTAAACTAATGAATTAAGCTAGTGATTACTTAAATCGAACTAAATCTGATAAATTAATTAACTAACTCTAATTACTAGATCTAAGTTTACTACTCCTAAGTTGCTAACCCTAATCTAATTACTAAACCAACCTAAATAATCTAATAATTATTCTAAATGCAAGTTTAAATCTAAATGCACTATCTAATTATCAACTACTCTATGCAAAATTTAATACTATATGAAAACATTATCACTATTAAAGTAATTGCAAGAGAAATAGAAAAATAGAGAATAAAAATGAGAAAAGAAAAGAATTTATTAATTATTTTCGAATTACAGCTAGAGGCTCTCAACTACTACCATTAGAAACTAAACTAGACTATATTAAACCCTAAAGCCGAGATACCCCACAAAGAGATGTATTCCCCTCTATTTATACAAGTTCTCACGATAACTAAACATAGAAATAAGAATCATGTAGATTACCTCAACAAAAATTTAACTAAACATATAAATAAACTCCTTGAATCATGTAGATTGCCTCAATGAAAATTTGTTGCCAACTTTAATTATTTTTGCCGTGCAAAATAAGGGTTGATCGTGCGAAATGCCTACGGCAAGCCTGCCTCTTTTTGTGGTGATTTTCCTTCAGTTGCTCTTGATGGGCTTGGGTTATTGGGTAATTGTTCTAGGTAAGTTGACCCATTTAATTACATTTTCACTTGAGCCTAGTATAATCTATAATCTGCACACACTTCACTAAACATGTAAAATGGCACTTGTATTTTAAATATTTACATATAAGCAGGGGTGTAAAAATGCAATAAAAAGCGTCTGTCAAGAGGTTGCTACTAAATCTTTTAGGAGACAAAGTAGCTCTCGGTGGTTTTTGGGATTATATGGTGCCGCTGAGACTTGAATCTTTGCTGAAGCGTTCCTTACTTGGTAGTATTTGGTGGAGCACATTTCTCACTTTCATCTGTTTTTGCCCATGGATTGTATACAAGAGTCAGTATTGACCTACTTGTAGAGCAAAAATTCCATATATATTTCTTTTTTTTTAATATTTCCGTGATGCTCTATAATTTCAGTTTTTCTTATCGTGAAAATCGTGATTGTCTTATCATTTCGGCTATTTATTCATGGTGTCCAATCATTTTGACTATTTCATTTTATTTTTACTCGCTGATTTTTATTGCGAGTTTCCCCATCATTTCGGCTATTTTTTTGAGTCTAACACCAGGTTTGGCATCAGTATCGCTACAACTGGAATATTTTCTTCTTAGGAATCGTATGAATTTCTAAGTGAATTTTCTCTTGCAACTCGTAAGGATGTTACAAGAGTTTTTTCTCTTTGCAAATTGAGAGAACTTACAAGTGTCGTTCATCATATAAGAATCTTTCTTACCATTGGCGGCGGGACTTCGCTAAAACATATTTGTTTGTGCCCGTGGATTATGCACAAGAGTTGGTATTGAACTACTTGTTGAGCAGTTTTGGAGATATGATGGTTTAGTAAACATGTTCAGATCCCTATAACCTAAGGCTTTTGAATTCTATGAGCTATAAGGGTCTCATAGTGGGTATTTTCTCCTTACGAGTCAAGAGGATTTCGTAAGTGCATTTTCTCCTTAGAAATCGTATGGATTACTAAGTGTGTTTCTCCTTTTTGAGTCGTAAGGATCTCACGTAGATGTTTTCTCCTTACAGGTCGAGAGACCTCGCAAATGCATTTTTTTTACGAATTTGCTCCCTTTCTGGTTTTCACAAGGTTGCCATTAGTCCTGCTATTTTTACTCATGTAGTCCTTTCGGGTTTTCACCCGTGTCCTTTTTGCTTGTGAACATACCTTTTTTTTACGGCGGAACTCTCAGATGTAGCTTCGCCGCAGGTGATCCAATATCACTTGCTGGTGGGACATGGGGAGAACTACATAGCTGATATAGCTACATAGTCGGTGGGACTTTAAGTGCATCCTCGCAAGTGGGACTTGAGTTGCAATGTGAATATCAAGAAGCCCGTAGGGCAACATATATTTGGAAGAATATGGTGGCGATACATATCGCTCGTGCCCATGCATTGTATACGGTAATTAATATGGAGACAAACCGTAGAGCTAGAAGCCAGTTTAGGGATATAGTGGTCCATCTTTCCAGTTTAGAGACATAGTGGTCCAACATGTTTGTTCTGGTTGGGGGGTTACATAACTTGTCCCTTCCATTGCTTATTTGTTTAGGCGTTGCTGCCTGGTCTTCTCATAAATGGCCACTTCACACCTTAAGCTATCTTCACCCTTTTGGACTGCTTCTTTTATCATCGTATCAATCAGGTTGTCTTGCGGAAAATACAGAGCAGTTTGCACGGTACCTGCCTTCTGCTCATCATTATCGCTTTCTAACATTGACGGAGCATCTTCTTCATATACGATGAAACGAGAGATCATGTGTTATCATTTCACCCGCTCTTCCACTCCTTCTGCTGAGTCTTCTTCTTCCTCAGAATCCTTATTTTTGAAGGGATGCTAAAGAGATTCTTCGAAAATGATTGCCGAGCACGCCTTCCGGTTATATCCCTCTAACGGGTCAATATGCTTTAGCAAATCCATACGGCTGTTCATATATTCGGGCGGCTGCACGGGTTTCTTGGTCTTTGTCTTCTAATCTTGACTTTGGGGCTTTTCCCCTTATCATTCGTTTTCGGAGCAGGACATGGCTTCTACATCCCTTCCGTAATTTCTGGTTCAAGCGGGCTATTCACTTAATTTCAAAACACGCTTATAAGTCCTTTAATATCATTTCTGTTTTTGATGAAAGATCCATATCTCATAGATATTCCTCCGCTGGCGAGCAAGATACCCCATGCGTATGTTTCGGGAGAATGAGTATCTGCTTCCTAATCTTTTCAAGGATAGGACCCACACGGTCGTTATTTTGGCGACTAGGTGCTTTAGAGCCGCTCGTTTATTGTTGAGCTTTGGCGAAAGACGTCGCCTTATCTTTACTTTTGTCATTTCATAAATCTTCATCAGAAAAGGAAAGGCGTTTATCCATCTGATCCAATTGAGCCAATTTATCTATAAGCTCTTAGAAGGTAGTAGGCTTTAAAAAGGCCATGAATGGGTACACCCGTGAATGTCGGTCTATGGCAGCTATAAACATACCAACGGCTGTAGCTTCGTCGATGCGCTACTTTCATTTAGACCAAAGGCTTCGCCATCGGACAACATATTGAACCTAGGTCTTGTTCAGTCTGACCCTTTCATTGATCAACGCTGTCATGATAGTGAGTTTATTTGCATTGGAAATTTTTTTGCAGAAGAGCTGTTCTATCTCGGCAAAAATCTTCACGGAGTCGTTAGGAAACTCCGAATACCATTCGAAAGCAGCGCTTAACAGACTGTTGATAAACCGATGGAGTAGAAATATATCATCTCCTCCAGTGTTGCTGCACATGGATTTAAACTGCGCGATATGCTGACGAGGATTCCCGGTCCCTTTATACATGTGGAACGTCGGAAATGTGTATTTTAGCGGGTACTGCCTCTGGTCGTAGCATGCCGAATACGGTCGATCAATCTTGACCAGTTTATTTGCTGCTTCACTGACATAGTGAGCTTGGTTCTGCTGAGCGATATATTCGTCCAGCTTTGCTTTGAAAATCATTTCCTCTTTAGGCGTTGATGGGGTTGCAGAGGATTTGAAGTGTCACCCTTGTCATCAAGAATGACCACCGGCGGTTCATCTGCCTGGGGTTTTGATTGAGCCATCATTCCAGCCATATGTTGGATCAAGAGGGCAGTTTTGTTCATATTAGCGGCAATCTCTGCCGCTTCGTTATCTTTTTTCTTGAGAGCGCGCTTCAGGTAGTCAATATTAGACTCTTGCCCTGTGCGTTCTTCGGGTTCATCTTCCAAGCTTGCTTTGGGCTGGGGACTCGTAAGCGCTGCCGCTTGAGTAAGTATCTCCTGAAGATTTTCATGTTGCTGCTGAGCTTTTGTCAAAGACCGAGTATGCGGCCTGTGACTAACAAAAGCTCGACGTTCGTCTTTGAAGCTCACCAAATGGACTGTATGAACTATTATGTCCCTAGGCTTGAGACGTTTGGAATCTCGACCTTCAGGATTTTCCTCAGGTCCTTGAATTTTCTTTAGCCTCTCTCTTTTGTAGAGAGCCGCTTTAGGAGGAACCATCATAGTAGGAACCGTCTTGGGACGAGTCCCCTTGTATTTGGAACGTGAATTGTCATTGTTTGGCTGACACTTCATTTGCTTGAAATTAGGAGGAGAGCAACGGACCACGATGGAGTTTTTTACCTCCTTCCACACCTTATATATATGAGAAAAGTATTTTTGGAGAGTGAATTGGCTTCTGCTCTCCTTGGATCTCCACGGGCTACGGAGACTTCTTCAATACTACAGCGGGGGGATTTTGTCCGACCCTTCACAGCAGTTCGAAACTGTTCCCGGATAGAACATCAACATTCACCATTGGAGTCAGAGCTGGAGAACTGCCCCCAGTTTGTCTTACTTAACGCCAATGGAAACGTCGGACATTTCTCAAGGCATGCACTTCTTTATCTTGCAGGGTTTCTTCATCATGCCCCCTGCATATCTTGGGACCTTCAGTAGGGGTCAGTCGGTGGAAGACAGATTTCTTATGGGCTTTCTCCTTCTGCGTTGAGGCACCGAGGGTATGAGGTAGGAGTATCAACTCAAAGAAAAACCCATTCATTTATTCAGTCATATGCACCGCAGGGATGCAAAACATCGGGGTTGCAAGTGGCCCGTACTTGACTCCATCGGATGTAGTAACGCCTGAATGGCAGTTAGCAGCAGTGAAAACCATTGATATCTGCATAAACACCAAACACCAGCTTTAGTATCCCAAGCCCCAAGGAAAACTATAATCATATATACCGCGATTATGTTCGCGAAAAACACGACACACGAAGTGCGGAGTGGAAATAGAAAAAAGGTCCAACCGGACGTGCCAGGATCTGTTTACTGCCGAAAAATGGACTGAGGCGTGAGGAGCGCATCTAGCCTGAATACGAGGGAAGATACTATATGAAACATATCTATCCACCTCTCCGAAGATGCTATATGCGACCGCTATAGCTGACTTTTCAGATTCCCCCTCACATATGAGAGTTTTTTAATTGTCAAGACGCTTTTCCTGCAAGGGTAAACCTCTGCAGTTAATTACGTTATCGCAAAGCAATAACAACTTTATTTTCTCCATATATATCACTTCATGTCGTTTTATGGTTTTATTTTGAGATTGCCCTTGGATTGTATACGGAGACTAATTTATGTCGTCGCTCGTACGGCGCAGATTAGTCCAAATTCGAACATATTAGATTTGGAGGTTTAGGTCCACGTTGGTGTTTTTGTTGCCAACGGGAGTTAAACTTAGAACGTATATCTCAAATAAATGAGGTCCATCAGCTCAGGATATATGTCTGAGCCTCGTTAGTCGTATATGGGATTAAGATCAACTTAGGTAACAGTGAACATATGGTCTCAATTTATCATTGGATCATATATGGATAGCCTATGGATAATATACTGAAGGGTTTCTTAGCACTCTCATTAGGTTTTCTAAGGCATCAAGCATGCAATTTTAAAAATCCTTGAGAGCTAAGCAACCCAAAATAAGGATCTAACTAGAGAATTAGGGTTATAAAAATATGTAAACAACTTTACACTAAATGAAATGAGAATACAACCTTTGTAGACCGGTCCTTCACTTATAAAGCTCCATGTAGTAGTCCCTTTTGTTGCAAGTAGTGGTGTCCCGGACTCTCCTTTGGCTCCACTGAGTGAAAGGAACGAGCTTGCTCAAGGATTTTCGAGGCCGAATATGATCTATGTCGAAAAATCTCTAACTCAAGCTACCTCTTCACTAATTGATGAACTAGTGAAGAAACAAGCTATACTAAATGGCTAGTTTGGTATAGATTGGTGAAATAGGAATTTTGCTCACTTTGGAATAATTTTTCTCTCTTTCTTTTCTTTTCTCACTCAAAGCTAAAGAGCAAATGGAGAAGATGAAGAAAATGATCAAGTGATCCAAGTGTGAACCATGGATGAGAAAATATCTTATATAACTCATGTAGAGACTAAACCATGGCTAAAGGTAATGGTTAGGTTAATAAATATCTAGAGTAAAACAAAATTAGTGTACTTTAGTCAAACCTTCTCCATGCTTCCACAAGCATCTTAGCCATGCTAATTTCCACCTAATTTTGATTTATCCCTTAATATTTAAACACCTAAATTATCTCTAGCTAGGTATGAGTCTCACACACCTAAGTCCAATGTATCATCTTGCATGACACAAAATAAATATATTAACATATATCACATATATATTAAATGTATAATGAGAAAAGTAATTCTTAAGTGAGCTAATATTAGTTAATGTATGTTAATATATCAAATATATATAATTATATATTAAATCATTAAATCAACACTTGATTTAATAACCCGACTGTATCGCATACAACCGATTAATATCATTTAATATCAACTTATCGAATCAACACTTGATTCAATAACCCGGCTAAATCACATATAACCGACTGATATCACATATCGCGAGATTAGAATACGGTATCACATACACGTATTAATCTCGATCCCGCACATATCACATATATGCCCTATTTCGTTTCGCTTGAGCCAGGAAACCTCTGTGTAGGACACTAAAGACTCGTCAATACGCCGGCAGTAAGTGATGATCATATCAGTCACCCACAAGCCATCAGTGGTACTAGGTGGATGTAACGGCTACCCGGGTATTGAGCGATCAGAAAATCAACAAGCAAACCTGCTCATACTCCCGTGAATCCAATAAGTAACACTACCGTACCGTCTGATCTCTTCGTCTGATATGTCACATATCTAGTCTGGGGGTGGTAAACGTCAGACCTCAATAACTAGATAAGTCATGCCGATATGAGGCTCATAACGGGTCGAGAAACTACTGATAACACTTACCAGTAAATCTCATAATCAGCCCTGGCCAGGGACTTCCTGTTATGGCCAATCAAGCACGGCGCAATATCAACTTACAATACCGGGAGAGACGAAACCCCTCTTATCGCTCATTGCCTCCATGTGACTTAGGACTGTACTCAAAAACCACCTGTTTGCACGTTCTCTTGAACGTGGTAGGGTGGAAATCAAAGCACAATGGGAATCACACAAGACTCTATGACGATCTTGGGTCTATAGACTGATTTGTACAGTGTCACCAGAGAACTGCTATCTGACGATAGCTATAATACCATCTAAGAGTTCTCGACAAGTCATGTTCGGTATACCCAGTCTCCACTGAGCACCCGTATACAATCTTTGATGTCAAACACCAATGGATGTGTGATCATCCATCGCCCATCATATGGGTCAAGAAACGTATACGCTAGTCTACTCCGGAATATCGATGCCCTGTCTCGATACACCCTTGTTCAGTTGATAAAACTACACTTTTAATATGACATTTTTCCTACCATTTCTATATAAAAAAGGTGTTTATTACAATATATGACACATATGAGGGTTTATCTGTAAAAATACTATTTTCATGTGTTTATATATTATAATTAATATTATGAAGGAAAAAGTAAGCATATAATATCCATGTAACATTTGACCCATTTAATATGCTTATATTATTAAATACATTTGACCAATTCTCTTAAAACTAAAATATCATGACAAATGGTTAAAGATAATATCTCAATAAATATAAATTCTATTAACATTATTTATTGAGATAATTGTGCATAAATTATTTCAGGACTGGAATCAAGGAAATCCGAGTTATCAAAATCAAATCTACTGAAATAGTAAAGTAAATTGAAGAAATCAATTTTGGCAGAGATGTAAAGAAGATTTTCAGATTCCAGATACCAAAATAGTCTACATGTCACTAGAAGAAGCCTCAAGAGAAACGAACCCACGATCCTCCTAACCCACCGCGGTTCCGCCGCACTTCTAAGGAGTTAGGGCCCTGGATTTTCTGGTTGGGATCCTAACAACTAGTTACCATATATGGAAAGTCACCATATTAGGAAAGTCACCATATTAGGAAGTCACCATATATGGTAACTAGTTTTTCTTCTTTGAGGGCTATATAAAGGACCAAGGGCTAAAGTTAGAAGGCATCAAACCGACGCGATCGCGAAGTCCACGACGGCTCAAGAATCCTTGTTGATCATCGATAGTTCATTTACCTCCTTAGAAGAGATCGAGAAGCAAACTAGGGTTTTGTAATCATCTTCTAAAGGAACAAAGTGTACTTGATCTTGTTGATTAATAAAGATAGTTTTATTCTATTGCATTTTATTTTCTTCATGATTTCTATCTTTTCTTTTCCCAACATGCGCGAGTAATTCTCTGCTTGTTAGGGTTCGTAGGATTAGGGTAGATTAATGGATGCTGAAGATTCTTAAACTCTTTTTAAATCCTATAAAGTTTATAAACTTTATCAAAAGAATAGTTAATATCCTAATCGGGCGCGCTATCAATTCATTGATAGTCATGACCACGATTAGAGATTAGATTAACAATTGCTTTGGTAAAGGCTAGACATGAACGGAGATCCATGTCAAGATAGGGGTTAAGAGTGGGAACCCTCTTCCCTCCAAAAACCCTAATCTACATGCATCACATTCGATCTAGTTTTAAATCTATTAAAAGATAAAAAGAGTAATCTTTAAGTAATCATCCATGACTACTAAATCTTAATGAACCCTACAAGCCCCCTTCTACTATAAAACTTACATCCGTAGTTAATCTAGATCTATATTCTGCATCCGTGTTGACGTAGATCTAGAACGTACATCCATTCTTTACGATTCTTTATTCTTCCTCCTTTCTTTCTCAACACGCCTAAAGTAAGATTAAAAGATTCAACGTTTCCCAGAGGACGACCCGTACTCATCTTGGTCTAGCTACACATGACACCGTTACTGATTGCGGTTAACTACAAACACAACTTTAAAATACTTTTTCACATCAATCAAATGGCGCCGTTGCCGGGGAAACGTGCGTAATTTATGTTTCTTACTATTCGTGTTGAAATTCGATCTATATCATAAAATAAACAAAACTGCAAATTTTGTATTTAATGATTATTGTGCGATTTTTGCGAGGGAATCTGGAGTCACAGATTTGAAGAAACGGCGATTCAGAGACATTCATCAAGATCCAGAGGTACAAGAGAGTCCACGTAGTAAAAATCTTCAAAAGATCCTTCAGATTGGCGGCGGAAACGCGGCACAAAGAGCAGATTGGCGGCGGATCCACGGTTCATTTGGGGATCTAGGGGTGCAAACTTCTCTGGTATCTTTTCTATATCTTTCTCTCTCCTCTGAGAAATCCAATAATATATTTTTTGCAGGATTCTTTGCAAAATATCGCCGCTCAAAAAAATCTTTTTACAAGTTTTGTTTTGTGGTTTGTTTTTGCATATTTTAATACGGACTTTAAGGGACAAGACCACAATGCAGATTAGGTAGGGATTTCATCACCCTTCCTAGGCCCCACAAATCACAAAACGAGCATCCGCATAACCCTATATTAATTAAAAAATATCTATATCAAGACCCTAAGGACCGTCTCGCTCAAGTAGGACAGAGGAAGCTCGTGGGTAATCTATCGCTTATCTGCATTTCTTTTGTGGTGTCTAGGCAAGTGTGTTTAAGGCAAGTGGTTACTTAATTAGGCCCGCTATTTTCGGTAATTCGTATAGCGGATACCTCCCACTTACCTGGCACTTACCTGGCCACAGGAGAGATAAAGAGGCAGTAAAGGATTTATCCTGCGATTTGTCCTTTGGAATTCTAGGAGTGGTCTAGTGCTTGACCTAGGTGACCTTAGTTCTAGGGTTTGCTTGTGCATTTTGTGATTTTTGTGAGTAAACCCCTAAGTCCACTTTCAAACAAAAACAATCCAAATAAGAGCTTAAATCTTTTCACCCTCTTCTCTTTTCACCTTCTTACAATGGGTAGCCCAAATAGACGAGCTCTTGCCGAGGTTTGCTATCCACAACCAGATATTTCTTGTCTTCGTAATCGCTTCGGTATACCATCCGACTCTCCCATTTCTTTAAGAGATCGGATAGAACACGCAGATAGAAACAGTTGGCCATCTCAGTCCAGGTCTTATCAACCGTATCCTAATTCTACATCTGTTTCAATTGATACTCCGAGTGAGGATACACCTAGACGCATGTCCATTGCTAAGCATATAGCAAGGGTTAACGGCCAAAGTTTCAATCCGGACCAATATCAACCACCACCACCACTTTCTAATGAAGAATTTCATAATCGGTTTATGGCATATATGATGTCTATTGAAAATAACCAACCAATATCAATATTCATCTTATCATAATGTTGATCCTACTCCTGTCCAATTTTCGCAACCATTCTATTCCTATCCGACTTCACCTTCTTTAAACAGTCCTTCTAATCAGTCATTTGGGAGTTTTACTTATCCACAAGAATTTCAATCTTATGCTGAAACCCTTTATCGATCCAAGTCTAGTCTTGAGAGGACATTAGAAAAATATGTGGAGATGTCGCACCAAATTAGACAGGAAACAACAGAGTGGATGCAAGCTAATAATTTCAAATCGGCCCAAAAATTTTCAGTATACAATACGACCATGAGACAAAGTGAGAATTTGGGTAGTGAGACAGAACTGTTCACCCTTCCTAATCAAACCTCCCCATTCCAAAATGAAATCCACAACTCCGGTTTCACAGATTCATCGAGTACACCAAATGATTCACCAATTGAAGATAGAATGTCTGATGAGTTGTGTGACTTTGTAGTGTTTGATTTACCCGATTGTGAAGGGTCCATTTCAAGTGAAACAACACCCAACCCTTGTGATCTCTACATCTCCACTCTTGAACCAAAATTGATTGAAAACCATAATTTTAATGAGGTGTTTGAGAATTCTAACCTTCACTTGAATGAGGAGATTGACGTTGGGGATATATTGAATGATGAACCCGAAAATTTAGATGAGTTTGTCCCATCAATTCATCAAGTCCTTTCACTTCCTTGTGGTCATCATCTTGAGCCTTTAACTATTCTTCCCGAACCCCATACGCTTCTTGAAGTTGATGATAAATGTATAACCGAAAAGCAGAACGAAATTCAGCCATCATTTCCTACATCTGGTTCAGCGATACTCGACACACCAATTTGTTTACCCATTTCACCTTCTACTTTTTCAGGTTCCTCTTCTATTCTTCCTATAATTTCAGTGAGTGTTGATGAATCGCATTCCGATAATTCAAGTTTGATAATTCCAGAAAGCCACCTTGATTTGGATACTTTTGAAAATGAGGTAGATGATTTTTTCGAGTCTCCTACCTCCATAATTTTTGACAAATCAAGTATGATAAATTCTGGCACAAAACTTACTGACAATAAAATATTCAATTACACCATCGATGAAAGTTTTGAAGAACTTTTTGCTGACGAACTTGCATTCCTGAACAACACGGATTTTTTGATTAATCAACCTCCACCTATAAAAGTTGAACCACCGCCCTTTCTTCTTATAAAATACGAGAATGCCAATATTCCACTCATTTCTGATCATTCACATTCTCGTTTTTATTTATCATCACGTCTTATCTCCTCACATTCACATTCACGTTCACGCAAACCTTTTCCATACCACCACTTATCTCTTCCCCACTTTTTCTTTGCTCTATATAACATGTTCTTCCACCGACCTATACGTTACATTGATAAAATCTTTGAATAGTTGGTATTAACTTTTGGTCTTTGTAAAGTCTTATATTGACCAAATAACTTCACCCCCTTAAAATGTTTAATGTTGTTTAACTCAAGTTTGGGGGGGGGGGGGTTATATTTTTGGCTCTTGAAAATAAAATTTGTCCTTAAAATTGTGAGCCAAAAATAAGTTTAGGGGAGGATTTTCACTTTCAATTTTTGTTACCCCCGTTAATAACCTTTCCTCCAAAGTCTACAGGTTTTTGAGATTTAAAAAAGACAACAGTGAGGATACTGCTGCAAACAGGTTTGGGGGAGATTTGTTCTTATTTACGCGTTACTTTGCATTATACTATATATAAGCACAAAAAAAATTTGATAATGGAAGTTAGAAAGTGACAAATTACATTTGAAAGATAGGAATAGTTTAAGAAAAATAAGAAAATTAGATGTTTTCTTATACAAAACTAGTAATAAGTAGTTATGAGCTGTTGTCCCAAGGGTTAGTAAGATGAAGGAAATTGCTAATCTGAGGATAAAAATAAGTCTGAAAAATAGTCCATATTCTTAAGGCCAAACATTTGAACGTTGATACCCTACTATACGCACTTACACACATCTTGAAACTTGGGATAGTTGAGGATACCTTGAAGTGCTCTTATCTAAAAGCCTTAAGAATAGGGAGACTGGTTTTGTAAATGATGAAGAAAAAAAATGAACACTGGTTTTGTAATTACCAAGGCAGCATAAAAAAAATATAGCGAGGGTGCTTTATCACCTAGTGCCTTAGACCAACTGGTTTGGGAGCCACTGCTAAGCCTTAAGTGTTGTGAAACGAGGAATTACGCCTAAATACGCAAGCACATTTTGTAATCGGTCGTTTAGTACCTCAAGAAGTATTGACGGTCGCATGAAGAATGTGTGAGTAATTTTATCGATAATATTCACCAACTATAAAGTACTTTGGAAGATGGACAAGAGTATGATAGCTTGAATTGAATTCTCTAAGTGTAGGGATGTCTTTTACACACACGTAGGGGTATATGATCAATGTTTGAATGAAAGATAGGGATGAAGACTAAAGGCTATGTTTTATTGAGGGATGATGTGATTTCTAACATTTTTTCATGACCATTAAGATAGAGCTCATAGCAACTGAAAAGATGGTATAGTTGAAAACTATTATTTTCAAGTTCTTTCTTTTATAGTTCTTATCTTTATATGTAACTTTCACCATCTTTCTTTTATTATAGGATTTTGTGGGTGTAATCCGCTGAAAACCCTCAGGAGACAACACTCCTCCTATAGGGACACCTAGAGGTTTAACGGCTTGTTGCACGTGCTCAGTGCAATCGTGTTGCCTACGAAAGTGTTCTACTTAGTTCTTCTTCTTTTTCTCCTTCTCTTGAATAACTAGTTTGCTCGGGACGATCAAAGTTAAGTTTGGGGGTATTTGTTCAGTTGATAAAACTGCACTTTTAATATGACATTTTTCCTACTATTTCTATATAAAAAAGTTGTTTATTATAATATATGACACATATGAGGGTTTATCTGTAAAAATACTATTTTCATGTGTTTATATATTATAATTAAAATTATGAAGGAAAAAGTAAGCATATAATATCCATGTAACATTTGGCCCATTTAATATGTTTACCTTATTAAATACTTTTGACCAATTCTTTTAAGACTAAAATATCATGAAAAATGGTTAAAAATAATATCTCAATAAAAACAAATTCTACTAACGTTATTTATTGAGATAATTGTGGAGAAATTATTTCAGGACTGGAATCAAGGAAATCCGAGTTATCGAGATCAAATCTGCCGAAATAGTAAAGTAAATTGAAGAAATCAATTCTGGCAGAGACGTAGAGAAGATTTTCAGATTCCAGATACCAAAATAGTCAACATGTGTTACTAGAAGAAGCCTCAAGAGAAACGAACCCACGATCCTCCTAATCCACCGCGGTTCCGCCGCACTTCTGAGGAGTTAGGGCCTTGGATTTTCTGGTTGGGATCCTAACAACTAGTTACCATATATGGAAAGTCACCATATTAGTAAAGTTACTATATATGGAAAGTTACCATATATGGAAAGTCACCATATTAGGAAGTCACCATATATGGTAACTAGTTTTTCTTCTTTGAGGGCTATATAAAGGACCAAGGGCTAAAGTTAAAAGGCATCAAACCGACGCGATCAGAAAGTCCACGACGGCTCAAGAATCCTGGTTGATCATCGACAATTCATCTACCTCCTTAGAAGAGATCGAGAAGCAAACTAGGGTTTTGTAATCATCTTCTAAAGGAACAAAGTGTACTTGATCTTGTTGATTAATAAAGATAGTTTTATTCTATTGTATTTTATTTTCTTCATGATTTCTATCTTTTCTTTTCCCAACATGCGCGAGTAATTCTCCGCTTGTTATGGTTCGTAGGATCAGGATAGATTAATGGATGCTGAAGATTCTTAAACTCTTTTTAAATCCTATAAAGTTTATAAACTTTATCAAAAGAATAGTTAACATCCTAATCGGGCGCGATATCAATTCATTGATAGTCACGACCACGATTAGAGATTAGATTAACAATTGCTTTGGTAAAGGCTAGACATGAACGGAGATCCATGTCAAGATAGTGGTTAAGAGTGGGAACCTTCTTCCCTGCAGAAACCCTAATTTACATGCATCACTGTCGATCTAGTTTTAAATTTATTAAAGGATAAAAAGGGTAATCTTTAATTAATCATCCATGACTACTAAATCTTAATGAACCCTACAAGCCCCCTTCTACTATAAAACTTACATCCATAGTTAATCTAGATCTATATTCTGCATCCGTGTTGACGTAGATCTAGAACCTATAACCATTCTTCACGATTCTTTATTCTTCCTCCTTTCTTTCTCAACATGCTTAAAGTAAGATTAAAAGATTCAACGTTTCCCAGAGGAAGACCCGTACTCATCTCGGTCTAGCTACACGCGACACCGTTATTGATTGCGGTTAACTACAAACACACTTTAAAATATATCAATCAACCCTCGACTAGGAACAATTAAAGGATGAACTTATGGACTACCCTGGCCCCACTAGTATGATCTGCATCATAATCCTAGTAGTCAAGTATACATTCTAAGGGCTTTATCAACATGTGAGAGAAAGACAGTATCACAATACAAGTCTACATGTTAAGATAAAGAGCAACCAGATAGCATACTATCATGTCGAGTAAAAAAGTCCTCTCTATATATATCCAAGCATCCACTATAATATACAATCATGTACAATAATGGCCTCTAGGGCATATATACAACTAACATATACGGTAGTCAATATGAAGACAGTCCGTAGGGCAAAATGCTAGTTTGGGACATAGCGGTCCATCTTTCAGCTTGCGTGCACATGTATATATTACGTAGCGAAATGAATAATGGTAACATGGGAATGCGCCCAATATTGGGATGCGATCCAATTTGAAAGCATTTATATTTCCTTCAAAGATATACATATACATATATGTATGCTTGGGGCGGTGGTTGTTGGGATGGTGCACATCTATATGGGTGCGCATCAATATGAAGTGCGCATTTATATAGGATGTGCATCGATATGAGGGTGCGTATCGATATGAAGTGCGCATCTATATGAGATGCACATCAGTATGAAGTGTGCATCTATATGATTCACATCAATATGAAGAATCTATATGGGATACACATCAATATGAAGTGTGCATCTGTATGCGGTGCACATCAATATGAGGTTAATACATTCCTTGTCTTGATGAAATTTCATATCTTTCATCAAGTTGGGACGATGAAGGAGAGCTCATTGGTTATTGGGACCCTCCACCTCTTTGAAGACATTGAGAAATTACAACGCCGTATATCAGAGGTGTTGAAAGATGTGCTCTTGAACCAAATCACGTATATGAGGGATGAGAACATGTTGGAACTTGCTGGAAGGGATTTCTATATTTTATCTAAGGATCATTAGTCTTATATGAGACTAAGATCAACTTAGAAGGTATGGGATGATGACCATTAGTCGTGTATGTGACTAAATCAACTTAGATAACATGGGTTGAAAGATCATTAGTCGTATATGAGACTACGATCAACTTTAGAAAATATGGTTTAAAGATCGTTAATTTTATTTTAGATTAAGATCTACATAAAAAAATATGTTTTATTTGATCATAGGATCACATATCAAAAGCTTCAATACTTAATTTATTTTAATTAAGTAATCAAGTAAAAGCTTGCTGGTCAAGTGCGCATGTACATTTGAGGTGCACATGTACGTGTATCTTCTTTCAAGAGGGTGAACACGTGCATATAACGTGGTTGCGCACTTGTTTATGGTCGGGGGCTGCACACGTGCTTATCAAATGGTTGCGCACTTGTTTATGGTCGGGGGTTGCGCACGTGCATATAACGTGATGTGAAACTCATTATCATTCCAAGTTGTCATCTGTGCATGTATATATGCGTGTGTATTTCAGAGACAATATTTCCCACTTGCGCACACGTGAGTTTCACGTGATGCACACATCTGTATTAATGCTATTTCATCATCTGCGCACACATGAGTATCACGTGATGCACATATCTCTAGGGACGTTATTTTCCTCCATGTGCATACGTGCATATCACATGATGCGTAAGTCTGCATAGATATTTTTTATCAAGTGCGTACTAGGATAAGGTGCGCACTGTTCATCAGAAGGTAATGGCTTTCAAAAAGAAGCAATGGCTTCTGTCCTTTGATTTTTTGTGATGATATAATCAAAATACCATTTTTATGTACATGGTCAGTGTAATAACCAGTACCTATCATACAGTCAAATACGAATTTAAATGAACTTTATTTATTCTAACTTATTTCTTTAATTCTATCTCCAAATTTTTATCGTACTATAACCTTTGGTCCATAATAAACTTATAGTTGTATCGTAATACCCAGTTTTCGACGTACTATTTTACATATTTGAATGAAATAATTTTCCTATATTTTTATTATATTTATGTTATATTCCTTTATTGTAATCCCCTAAAATTTTACTGAATATTTCCAATTCCTATTTTACTATTTTAATCTAAATCCAATCTTTCCCCTCTCTTGGCCAGGCCCATCTCCTTTTCCCAACTTCTTTTATTTTCCCCATCCCCTTTCTTCTCCCGAGCCCAGCCACTCTTTCCCCTCTCTTCTCGGCCCAAATCCAAACCCTAACTCTCCATTTCCCTTTTAAATTCCAAGCCGGCCCACTCCCCTCTATCATTTTCTTCTTTTTTTTTGTTTGTTATCTCCGAGCCCGGCCTATCTCTCCCCCTCCCAATTAAATTTAAACTCTTTCCCTACTCGACCCGACCCGACCCGTATCGCCTTCTTCCCCACGTCCCCTCTCCCTCTCTCGCTTTCCCGCTCGTTTTCCCCATACGCCCTTCGCCCACATCTCACGCCCACCTTCCTCACGCCCCACGTCCCTACGACTCTCGCGCGCGCGCGCTCGCAAAGCCCCTCTCTCCTCGTCCCTCTAACCTGCTCCCCCTCCTCACTCTCGATCTCTCGTTCTCACTCCTCTCCTCTCCCCCAACTCCCAGCCACACTCCCCACAACCCACTGCACCCCGACGACGACGACGACCACCCAAATCTCCTCGTCGTCCTCCCTCACATCTCTCTCCTCTTCACCCACTACTCCACCCCCTCGCCTACACACGCAACCCACCGTCGAGCTTTGAACTCTGCAACCTCCTCGTCGGGGACCTCACCATAGACAACACGTACACGTCCCCGCTACCATATGCATCACCACTAACACCTCAGCTCACCATCTCCACCTTACCTCTGCACGCCCACTGCCGCCATTACCATCACGACGAGACTCCGGCTCCACCTGCAACTCTCCAGTGCCGAGCAACGCCACCGTCATCCCCTTTCTCCTCAGAGCACCGCAACCTCCACCTCTCCGCTGCCTCCGAGCTCCACTCGTCGAGCCCCCCTGCACACTCTCCTCACCATCTCCAAACCGCCGAGCTCGAGCCCCCTGCACACCCTCCGCGACCGAGCCTCCCCTGCACCCATCACGCCGACGAGTCCCTACTGCCCCGTCGACCTCTACATCCTCCGTCTCCAACATCCTACCGACCAACTCCCCTGCACACCCGACCGCTGGCCTCCTTCTCCGAGCTTCGAGCTCCTTCCCGTTAACCCAACTCCGGCCACCTCCATCGACCCAACAACCCCCTCCTCTTCACCCCTCTCCTCCCTGCTGGAGCTACATTGCCCGTCGCCACCACCTACAGCCGAGACCGAGCCTCGAGTCTAGCCCAAGCTTCAAACCAAGCATTAGCCATTTCATCGAGCACTTACCTCTATCGTCAATCGCCGCTATTCCATCCGTCATCATCGCTAAAAAAGCCGTGGCTTCAGTCTCTGTGTCCGTCATCATCATCATGGTTGTAACCGTCGCAACGCCAGCGCACGTCCGTCGCACCCACCGAGCCATCGAGTCCAAGAGCCCAAGCTCGAGCCGAGTCCGCGAACCCTAACCGTACCGTTCGTTGCGCGTTCGTGCCATTGCCGCTGCCGTGAATCGCCAAAGCATCTCCAGGCAAGTACTCTACTTGCTACATACTAGATTATCCTGTTACAAATCAAAATCGTATTAATTCCGTGTTTTTAATTCGTGAAAACTCATATGACATAAGTGCTTGATGCAAAATCTGAACGAAAACCTTCCATTAAACTGACGGAACTTGAATTGCTGGCCCGTGTGGCAATGAACATTGTGGTGAAATTTGACTGGAAAATATAATCGTTATTGGCTTGAACGATCACCCCCAATTACACCCGTTAAAACTGAATATTTCCCGCGTCTGAAACTTGTTAAAATCATAATTAATTATGTACGAACCGGATTTTAGCGTTCCAGGGCTCATATTGAAGCCAATGGAATAAGCTACAGAACCCTATAATTGATAATTAGAGTTGATGTAAGTCTACGGTAGCGCCCCGGCCGTCTGTCCGAGGCCAAAATGCGGAAACAAAAACTTTTTCTTAACTTGAAACCGGCGCTATCGTATACTATAAACCCGGATCGAACCATTAACCTACAACTAGCTATCTAGAGAGAGGGTTGGAAAGCTATACCGATCGATCCGTGTCCTTCGGTCTTTGGCCACCATCCCAAGCTCCTCGCGGCATCTCCGGTCTCGATCTCCTCATCGGAAAGGGCACCACATCTACGAGTCTTTTTACGGGCTCCCGCTTCATCCAAAGCAACTCGGGCACGAAGTGTGCTAGCCTAAGTGTCCAAGGTGATGTAGAGAATGTTTGTGATCACTTTGTCTCTTACATCCATGAGATGGATGGAGGTTAAAGGTGTTGCCATTGATGGAGATTATGAGCTAGAGGAAGAAGAAGAAGAAGGGGCCTTTTTCTTTCTTATCTTTTCTATGATAAAAATGAGAGAGTGAGTTAGTAAAAATACAAGATCAAACTATCTCAAGGCAGCCCCTCTCTCTCTCCTTATCATATCAAGACACAAATCAATCTCATAATGTGACACATGCACAAGAAAAGAGACCATGAGTCATCACTTGTGCATGTGTCACCATTAATACTCTAAATGATGATTTCTAGCTCATAATTTCCATATGCAAACATTAATCCAAATGTTTGCAACAATAAAAAGATACGGCAACATCTAAAGTAAACTCGTGACGGATCACAAGGATACCCCTCATCGTATATACATACCTGCATCCGCATTCCGACTGAATACGAATGCGATGAGACTAAAGTAATCCAACAAATCTAATACTAGGATCCGGCTTAAACTAAAGCCCACTAGTATGATCCGCTCGATCACGATCCGTGCACTACTGCACATATATGATCGGACCCTGCCATATATCATACGGCCTCTACAACGTTTCGCCCGAAACTTGAGAAACTGTCTATGGGGGACTCTAAAGACTCGTCAATACTTTGGCTGTGGATTTAACCACTAGCACGTCAGAGGTATTAGCCGTACGTAACAGGCTACCAGGTATTGACCAAAAGGGAGGTCGATGAGTGAACTCATCCTGACACCCTACTGAGCCTGTCAGTGACAATATCCGTACAGTCCGGTCCGTTCGTCTATGAGCATCGCATGTCGGGCCTAGGGGATTGGTAAAAGTCAGACCCCCAAAAGCGGTACAAGTCATGTCGGAGTGCAGCCCAGAACACCCTGAGATACTACTGGAGTACCTACCAGTAAATCTCTTGTCTTGGCCAAGGACTTCGTGTAATGGCTCTCCTAGATACAGCACGATCTCACCCCCAATACCGGGAGAGACGAAACCCCTGCCGATCCGCTCACTGCCTCTATGTGGCTCAGGACTGTACCCAACTAAAAGCTGTTTGCATGACTCCTTTGAGCCGTGGTAGGGTAGTAATCAAAGCACAGTGGGAACTCACACGAGACAAATGACGATCTCAGGTCGATGAACTAACTTTTACATATGTCATCAGGGAACTGCTATCTGACGTCAGGTATAATACCAACTAGCATGTTCCCGGCGAGTCCTGTCCGATGTACTCATAACCCAATGAGCACCTGTATACATCTTAGGTGAACCAACTGACACCAATGGCTTGTGAGACCAGCCACCGCCCCTCGTCGGGGTCTCGACTGTATACACTAGTCTACTAATAGAGTATCGATGCCCAGTCTCGAAACTCCCACGACTAGGGACCACTTTAAGGATGTGCTTATAGACTACCCAACTCTCACGTATATGATCGCCATCATACTGCTAGTAGTTAAGCAAGAATCCTATGCGCTCTATCAACGTGCAATAGTGACCTGTAAGGTCATCTAAAACAGTACACGATGATAAAAACAAACCATGGTAGCATACTATTCTCTTCAACGTGTAATAGTGAACTACAATGTCACCTAAAGCATGTACACGATGATAAAGACAAACTAGATAGTATACAAGCCTCTCGAGTAAGACTGTCCTACCGGTATAGGTCCTCCCTCAATCATTGCAATCACGTGCCTGCGATTCAATAATTGACTCTGAGGGCACTATATCCAACAATCTCCCACTTTTACTCAAGGCTAATTATTGCGATGTCGCATACTCACAGCCCGTGTGATACCGAACACCCAACTCCTCTACTAATCAGTCTCACAAAGCCCGTTTGCGAAACTATTGCATTCGGGGAATAGCCTCAGTGAGTGGATCCGCCCTAATGTTTCTTTCTATGTCTCTCTTTATCTCAAGTTCGCGGAGAAAGCCATCTCCCAAAATGAGTAATACCTATCTTAGAATGTGTCTGGATATCTGATGGGATCTAGCTCATAAATGAACTCCAAATCCAAACTTCTTAGACTGTATCGTCAACTAAACTTAATCAGTATCCTGCGTCATGCCTCCCTCAGTGTCCGCTTGGATCACCTGTCTAAAACACTGCCCCTCATCAGAGGGAAAACTATAACTCTGACAGTCACTCTGTCATCCAGGTCACCTTAGAAGTCTGGAATGATAACCGTCCCCCGAAAGAGGTTACCGTTACCATATCCCTAGAACATCCACTTATGTTCTAAAACTGCTTCCGAATATTTCTCCAGGATTGGATTAATATCAACTTATTGCATCTCGTGCAAAAACAACATCTGGTGTGGTACTTGACATCTCGTGATCAACTCAATTGCCTAAGCAAGTGATGTGCTGATCATGCACATCCCTCTCCCCTTCAGTCTGTAAGACACCTTCAGAGAGGGTGACTCCATCACCTGCAGGTACACTACCGTGCCAGAAGTCGTCCATTCTAAAACACCTTTAGAATGCTGTCTAAGTACCCAGATTGGGAAACTATCCAAATCTAGATCTAAAATCATAGACCTAGTACCCAGAATGTCTGATATTATATCCAAGTCCTATATGGAGAAACCACTGTGTGACAACCAAAGTATAACCGATCGTAGTATAGGAATTTCATCATCCAAATACCAGGACATCATACCCTACTACTTTCTTAACAGATCCATCCCCTATTCTGATGAAGTCAAACCTATGACTGTCACATCAGAAGTAGATGATCTATCTCCGCTATATCTGCTTTAGTCCATAAATAGACATAAGCTACTTTTCCACTATGCTTTCGCTGCTCCCACCGACTATGACAACCCTCTGGCAGAGTCATATACACGTACACTTCTAAAGCTAGTTTAGAACGACGCTATACTCATCCTTTTGCCGGGTCTCATAGCCTGGAACAACAGTAGTGTCAAGACTGGGTAAATAAGAACCTCCCTGTCACCGTCCTTGAGCATACCAAAATACCTCTCGAGTGCCTTAGGTTACCCACTATACCTGCGGAGTGGCTAATGGAATGTCAAACTAGATTGAATCTTTAGGTTCTTATTAAATTTTCAGTAATCGTTTGCGGTTCTGGAATTACTTCCAATTCTACCATACTCCCACTACCGTTTTTCTGAAAAAATCTATTTTTATTAAAATTGTGGCGAGTCTAGAACAATATCACTATTGATCTTCCAGATGGTAGAAAATTAACCCCCGTCATAGCCCGGGTTAACCCACAAACAGCCATTACAGAAACGTGCCTTGAGTTATCCAGAGTCTGGTTTTAAGCATAAGCCGGACAACTCCCCATACCTTAACATTGTTAAGATACAAACTATTCTATATCCAATATAGAAACAGAGGCACTGATTTAATTGGAACCAGATTCAAATCATGCAGCTGTCTCCAGTGCATGTCAACTAAATGGAAGGAGGCCGATCAACGTTACTCAACTTAGGAATGCATCCAGTTATGAGTAACCTGAAGGAGAAACAAGTTTCTCAAAACCATTACTATCAACTGAATACTATACACAAGTATCTATATTTTCGATCACCTTCAAGAATCCCGATACTTGCAACATCTGGTTCTCTACTTTACTCTTATACCTATAACTTCTCAAAACTTAGACCTTGTATTTCTACGAAACACTTGTCTAAGAACTAGAGAAGTCATAAGTAAACAGAATATAGTACGAGGACCAACCCCTCTGTCCTAATGGATACTGGACAACATACAATACTCTGTATAAGTCCCCTGAGTTGAATAACTCAAACCCTGTGCGTCGTAGGTTGAAAACTGTACTATGGTTATGAAGAATTACACCACTGTTTAATGCTCCTTACCTAACCATCAACTGATATAGGTAAATGTCATCGACATAATTTCAAAAAGTTATATCTCACTTTATTAAAATAAACGTATAGATATATCAATTTGAAATTGGTGCATAACAACGGATATTCAAAACCAAATATTTGCCGTCCGGCAAACAACTCAGGTGATTTCCTCAAATATCACCAATTACAATGAATCCTGATATAATGAGGATGATCACCTAATTCCCAATAACTTACCCCCACTCATCATCTGCAAAACCATACAGATGTGAGAATCATACCTGGTAAATACATACCCTGGAGCAAGTGTCTAATTGGGAAATCAGTTTTCTATTAACAATGCACAGTGAAACTGAAAGATGGATATGTTTCGAAGGGGTATCCGGGTATTCCTAGTAATGCCCCTCCCATTATCAGATTCACAACTGCAACCGTATATTTCTTTTCCATCTCTCCAAATCCCTTTATATATCTTTAGTCATTACCTTTTGTACGCCTTCTTAGGCTAAATGGTTTTCTTCCTTCCCTACCGTTCGGCACCAGCCTATGGTTTGGAAGAAGACTATCCAATAAGCATAATGGGTGTACTCTCCTAATACTAGGAGTACTCGTAACCTGAGAGAAGGTGAAGATAAAAGACAACTGAATAAATCTTATTCCTATTTCTCCTGAACCAGAATCCATCCCCGAACTGGAACAAGTTCCTTCGAGTTCGTATATAACCATATGATGGAGTATCCAATAAACTGTGGATCTTCGTAGTGATACGGAGTGTTCTGGAGAAATACAAAGGTGAAGTAGGAGGGATAATGAAATACTTGGTTTGGTCGTGAATAGCAGTCGCAATTTACTTTGCCCTCTTTCTAATCCGTTTATTTGTCTTAACTTATTACCTTCTGTACACCATCGTCAGGCTAATTGGTTTTCTTCATTCCCCACCGTTCAGCACCTGCCTATGGTTTGGAAGAAGACTATCCAATAAGCGTAATAGGTGTACTATCTCCTAACCCTAGGAGTACTCGCAACCTGAGAGAAGGTAAAAGGAAAAGACAACTGAATAGTCCTATTCGTTTTCTCCAGAACCGGAAACCATCCTCGAATCTGGAACAAGTTCCTTCGAGTTCGTATATAACCATACGATGGTTTTATTCAATGGAAGTGGACGTTCGTAGTAATACGGGGTGCTCTAGAGAAAAGGGTAAAAGTAGGAGTGGCAATGAGGTATGCAACTCTGACAATCCAAAAGCCAGTGTTTAAGAAGGTTCAGTCAACTTGGTCACTGAGTCATAGTCAAGGGTCAGGACATGGTTGCTGCCAAAGAGAGAGAGAAAAGAAACACTCAGCGTGCACTCTAACCTAAATCAGAATGGTTATCACTTTATCTAATCAGGAAACCTCCCACTGTAACCTCAAATTCTCCTCCAAACCTGAAAGAAGAATTAGTCGGGATCACCCGAGGAGTAAACCAACTCATCAGTGGGAATCGGGATTCAACTATCATCGCATGATAACGTGATGGAATCCACTCACCTTATCACACTCCAGAAGGTATGCGTATATCTGGCAAGTTTCAGTTTCTTTAGAAATTTCCGATGTGATTTTTACCCCATGCTCTTATGACCTTGACGAAGGTCAACAAATCATAAGTCACATGTCAAGTTCTACCCGTCATTGTCCAGGTTAATTTGAACCCACCCGTATAAGCCCTTGACGAAGGTCAACAAGGCTATACGACTGTCCCAAACCAATGCATCTATCTATGCAACAGAAAAGTAACAAGCAGCTACCATTCACTATGCCTTGACGAAGGTCAATAAACATAGCATGAATACTAAGTGCTACCCATCTGAAATGACGGAGGGCTACGGATGGTTTTTGGCGAAAAACCTTTAACGTAATGAACTTGATATCGTTGAAGGAACCGGATAGCTTTTTATAAAAATATAGTGGCGAAAACTTTTGCTAAAGAGGTCACTCCCGGTGAAGGGATCTCGGCTCTTTCCCCGTAGAATGAGGTGCAGGATATTCCAACTGAATACCACGATGCAAAGCAAAAAAGTAATCGACTATAGTGAAGTTATTACCCTGACACAAACTTCTGTCCAAGGGGTCACTCCCGGTGAAGGGATCTCGGCCCTTGTCTCGTCGACTGAGGTGCTGGATATTCATAACCGAATACCACTATGCAAAACAAAAGAGAACGTCCTTGCAATAACAGCTTTTTGAAAAATGTTCTAACAACATCAAACATGTTTATTTAGCTTGCATTGATCCGAATCAACGCAGTCCCATCAATTGATCACACCAATAAAGAACGAAAATACGATGTACGTATATGCCATCCGCATTCGCCACTGGGTCCCGTCATCACCCGTTAGGTTACTTAACTAACGATAGACCGGGGACTGGACTAGCGCGGATGTAAAACATATACAACATCTACTAATATATATATCAATATATAATAATCGCTCAAAGCGTGATAAAATGCAACATCACAGAAATGTAATAAGCATCACAGAACAATACAGATAATCTGGGATCCCCGAGTTTCATAGAGCCGCTACTGAAACCCGACGTTCCCCTGGTCGTGTGGATAGCCTGTGCAATGAAATCCTAGACCCCTACGGGCGCGGCAAGTTACCCGCCAAAACCTGAAGCGAGGCAGCCCCCTTCAACAGCGTGAATGGACCACCCAACATTTTACGGAATCCGTTAACTTGAGCACCCTTTCTTGGGTCAACCTGTACCCCCTATGAGTGCGGCGAATAGCCCGCCAATTCTAGAGTAAATCCTCCTCCGTCTCAAAGCCATGAGATGCGGGCTCGTTGCCCTCTAGAACCCGGCTATCCGTGCACCCCACCGCGGGGTAATCCTAGTACAGAAAGTAAAATATATACAACGGGTATATCGACCTCAGCCCGATCGTGCCCCAAAAGAATAATATACAAACAGGCAGTGACGGCAGTCCACATGTCGGACGCTCGCCCCGCAATATCAAATGTACAAATACAATCAAACTGTACTACTATTGCATCCAGGCTATCCACCACGACAAATCCGCAACATCACAGCACAACATAGAACATCAACGTGAATGTCACGTTCGCAAATCCGTCTAAAAGGGTTATAGCAATTAGACAGGATTTACCGATCAAATGACATTCACGGTCGCAGATATAATGCAAATACTGTGTACTAACATATTTAAAATTTTCGATCGACAAAATTTCCCGAAATGGGCCCCAAGCACAAATCCAGCACTCAAAATAATCTGGGCCCAAAAAAAATACCAGAAACCCCAATTCCAAGTCAAAGATCACTGTACAAAATTTGGTGCACAAAAGAGACAGAATGGCGGCGGAACCGCGGCCAGAGCATGGGTAAGGCCGCGGTTCCGCGGCGCAACAATAACAGCATGCTACCAAATTTTCACAGTAATCTTAGAAAAGCCTGCACGAATTTCTGCAATACACCAAATAATTTTTCGACGACAGGAAAATTTCGACAGAAACTGATGACTTGGAAATGCAGTTTTGGAAAATTTCGTTTGATCGAAGTTCTAAACACGTTAGAGTAAGCTAGAAAAGGTTAATGGCGTGGCTCTGATACCATGTAAGTCTACGGCAGCGCCTCGGCCGTCTGTCCGAGGCCAAAATGCGGAAACAAAAACTTTTTCTTAATTTGAAACCGGCGCTATCGTATACTATAAACCCGGATCGAACCATTAACCTATAACTAGCTATCTAGAGAGAGGGTTGGAAAGCTATACCGATCGATCCGTGTCCTTCGGTCTTTGGCCACCATCACAAGCTCCTCGCGGCATCTCCGGTCTCGATCTCCTCGTCGGAAAAGGCACCACATCTACGAGTCTTTTTACGGGCTCCCGCTTCATCCGAAGCAACTCGGGCACGAAATGTGCTAGCCGATGTGTCCAAGGTGATGTAGAGAATGTTTGTGATCACTTTGTCTCTTACATCCATGAGATGGATGGAGGTTGAAGGTGTTGCCATTGATGGAGATTATGAGCTAGAGAAAGAAGAAGAAGAAGGGGCCTTTTTCTTTTTTATCTTTTCTATGATAAAAATGAGAGAGTGAGTTAGTAAAAATACAAGATCAAACTATCTCAAGGCAGCCCCTCTCTCTCTCCTTATCATATCAAGACACAAATCAATCTCATAATGTGACACATGCACAAGAAAAGAGACCATGAGTCATCACTTGTGCATGTGTCACCATTAATGCTCTAAATGATGATTTCTAGCTCATAATTTCCATATGCAAACATTAATCCAAATGTTTGCAACAATAAAAAGATACGGCAACATCTAAAGTAAACTCGTGACGGATCACAAGGATACCCCTCATCTGTATATACATACCTGCATCCGCATTCCAACTGAATGCGAATGCGATGAGACTAAAGTAATCCAACAAATCTAATACTAGGATCCGGTTTAAACCAAAGCCTACTAGTATGATCCGCCCGATCACGATCCGTGCACTACTGCACGTATATGATCGGACCCTGCCATATATCATACGGCCTCTACAACGTTTCGCCCGAAACTTGAGAAACTGTCTTTGGGGGACTCTAAAGACTCGTCAATACTTTGGCTGTGGATTTAACCACTAGCACGTCAGAGGTATTAGCCGTACGTAACGGGCTACCATGTTGGAGATAGTGCCCTCAGAGTCGATTATTGGATCACAGGCACGTGATTGCAATGATTGAGGGAGGACCTATCCCGGGACGACAGTCTTACTCGAGATGATAGTATGCTATCTGATTTATCTTTATCATCGTGTACTGCTTTAGGTGACCTGACAGGTCGCTATTATACGTTGATAGAGCCCCTAGGATTCTTGCTTGACTGCCAGCAGTATGAGGGCGATCATATAAGTGAGAGCTGGAGTCTATAAGCACATCCTTAAAAGGTCCCTAGTCGTGGGAGTTTCGAGACAGGGCATCGATTCTCCAGAGTAGACTAGTGTATACAGTCGAGACCCCGACGAGGGGCGGTGGCCGGTCTCACAAGCCACTGGTGTCAGTTGGTTCACCTAAGATGTATACAGGTGCTCATTGGGTTATGAGTACACCGGACAGGACTCGCCGGGAACATGCTAGTTGGTCTTATACCTGACGTCAGATAGCAGTTCCCAAGTGACATGTGTACAGGTTAGTTCATCGACCTGGGGATCGTCATTTGTCTCGTGTGAGTTCCCACTGTACTTTGATTGCTACCCTACCACGGCTCAAAGGAGTCGTGCAAACAGGTTTTAGTTGGGTACAGTCCCGAGCCACATGGAGGCAGTGAGCGGATCTTCAGGGGTTCGTCTCTCCCGGTATTGGGGGTGAGGTCACGCTGTGTCTAGGAGAGCCATTACACGAAGTCCTTGGCCAAGGCAGGAGATTTACTGGTAGGTATTCCAGTAGTATCTCAGGGTGTTCCGGGCTACACTCCGACACGATTTGTACCGCTTTTGGGGGTCTGACTTTTACCAACCCCCTAGGCCCGACATGCGATGCTCATAGACGAACGGACCGGACTGTACGGATATTGTCACTGACAGGCTCAGTAGGGTGTCAGGATGAGTTCGCTCATCGACGTCCCTTTTGGTCAATAGCTGGTGGCCCGTTACGTATTGGCTTATACCTCTGACGTGCTAGTGGTTAAATCCACAGACATACTATTGACGAGTCTTTAGAGTCCACCACACTTTCAGTTACTCAGGCTTTCGGGCGAAACGCTGTAGAAGCCGTATGGAGATATGGCACGGTCCGATCAGATACGTGCAGTATTGCACGGATCAGGATCGGAAGGTTTGTACTAGTGGCCGTATGGATATATGGCAGGGTTCGATCAGATACGTGCGGTATAGTACGGATCAGGATCGGACGGATATTACTAGCCGGCTTTGGTTTAAGCCGGATCCTAGTATAGTACAGTGTAGATTTTGTCTCTTTGCATTTGTATCCGGACGGAATACAGATGCGGGTGTGTATGCACAGTATCGGGGTTTTCCTGTAATTTATTACGGGACCAGTTTTCTGGAGTTGCCAGTTTGCATTCCGTTCCGGCCGGTTTTCCTTTGTTCTTTCCCGGCCGGACTTTTCCGATGGAGGGGGTTATTTGCAATTGTGCAAATAATATTTGTGGAGGGGGTTTCTTGCAAATGTATTCATTATGATAGGATTAGCATCCTTGCTTTTTCATGATGGTTTTTGCATTAATGAGATTTGAAAGGGTATGGAGTGATAAGTATGGTTGATGTTTCTTTGCTTTTTGATATGGTCACCATTTCTATCTCCTACACTCACCTCCCTCTTGTGATATATACTTTGTCACCACCACCATTTCAATTTAGCATGGCCGGCCACAATTTGGAGGAGAGAAGAAAAATGAGAGATTTGATTTTTGGTGAGAAAATTTATCATCTCATTCCATGCTTGATAAATAAGAGTTCCACTTGAAACTTCCATTCCTCCATCAAGGCAACATAACCCCAAAGAGACAAGCATCATCTACACTACATTCTACAGCACATCTTGGGCATGTCGACTTGCCAGCTTCATGCCCGAGTTGCCTCGGTATAGAGGCGGGAGCCCGTAAAAGAAACAGGCGATGTGGTGCCCTTCCGGCGAGGAGGCGATGACCGGAGTTTCCGCGGGAGATCGGGACGATGACGAGAAGACCGGAGGACTCGGATCACTCGGTATATCCTTCTTCCCTATCTTGTTACTTTGCTAGAACTAGTTTAATGGCCCAATCCGGGGTTTAGTGCGCGGTGGTGCCGGTTTGCAAAGTTCGCAAAATTAAAGTTTATCACCGCTTCCGTATTTGGCCGTCGGATTGACGGCCGGGGCGCCGCCGTGCACTTACAGTGGTATCAGAGACTCGCCATTAATTTCGTCTAGCTTTGTTTGATGTGTTTGCATTTCCGATCGACCAAAATTCCAAAAACTCGCGTTTTTCCTCACATCAGTTTTCTGTCGAAATTTTTTGAACTCCAAAAATTTTTCAGGTTGTAAAAAACTAATGTACTGGAAATTCTAAGACTACTGGAAAAATTCGACACTGTCAGTCGACCACTGAAACGCGGAACCGCGGCCAAACCCCCCTTGGGCCGCGGTTCCGCCGCACATTGGTGTCGTCACTGCATCATTTTTTTCCAGTGGGCTTCTGGGCTAATTTTAGGGGTTTTGGAAAATTAATATTGGGCCCAGATTTTCTGTGAGTGCTACAGTATTGCTTGGGGGCCCACTTGTTAATTTTTGATCGATCGGATATTTTAAACACATTATTTCACAGTATTTACATTATATCTGCGACCGTGAATGTCACTTGATCGGTAAATCCAGTCTAACTGCTATAGCCCGGTTAGACGGATTTGCGAACGTGACTTTCACGTTGATGTTTTGTGATTTTGCTGTGATGTTGCGGATCGGTCGTGGGGATAGCCTGGATGCAATGCTAGTACAGTTTCTGTTGTATCATGTACATTTGATATTGCGGGGCGAGCGTCCGACATGTGGACTGCCGTCACTGCCTGTTTGTATTATTCTTTTGGGGCACGACCTGGTTGCGGTCGATGTACCCGTTGTATGTATATTTTACTTTCTGTACTAGGATTACCCCGCGGAGGGGTGCACGGATAGCCGGGTTCAAGAGGGCAACAAGCCCGCATCTCATGGCATTGAGACGGAGGGGGATTTACTCTAGGATTGGCGGGCTATTCGCCGCACTCGTAGGGGGTACAGGTTGACCCAGAAGGGGTGCCCAAGTTACCGGATTCCGTGAAGTGCTGGGTGGTCCATTCACGGTGCTGAAGGGGGCTGCCTCGCTTCAGGTTTTGGCGGGTGACTTGCCGCGCCCGTAGGGGTCTAGGATTTCATTGCACAGGCTATCCACACGACCAGGGGAACGTCGGGTTTCAGTAGTGGCTCTGTGAAACCCGGGGATCCCAGATATCTGTATTGTTCTGTGATGCTGTACATTTCTGTGATGTTGCATTTTATCACGCCTTGAGCGAAATACTATATATTGGTATATATATTAGTAGATGTTGTATATGTTTTTCATCCGCGCTAGTCCAGTCCCCGCTCTGCCGTTAATTAGCTAACCTAACGGGTGATGACGGGACCCAGTGGCGAATACGGATGGCATATACGTACTTCAGTATATTTTCGTTCTTTGTGGTGTGATCAATTGATGGGACTGCGTTGATTCGGATCAATGCAAGTTAAACAAACCTAATCTGATGTTGTTGGAACACTTTTCAAAAAGCTGTTATTGCAAGGACGTTCACTTTTGTTTTGCATCGTGGTATTCATTTGGAATATCCTGCTCCTCAGTCGACGAGGCAAGGGCCGAGATTCCTTCACCGGGAGTGACCCCTTGGACAGAAGTTTGCGTCAGGGCATTAACTTCACTATAGCCGATTACTTTTGCTTTGCATCGCGGTATTCATTTGGAATATCCTGCACCCCATTCTACGGGGAAAGAGCCGAGATCCCTTCACCGGGAGTGACCTCTTTAGTAAAGGTTTTCGTCACTATATTTTCTAAAAAGCTATACGTTCCTTCAACGATATCAAGTTCATTACGTTAAAGATTTTCGCCAGAAACCATTCGTAGCCCTCCATCATTTCAGTTAAATATTCGGTAGTATTCAAGCTATGTATTTTGACCTCACGCCAAGGCATAGTGTTTGGTAGTTGCCGGGT
The DNA here is from genome assembly GCA_030015575.1 of Agapanthus africanus. Taxonomy (NCBI): domain Eukaryota; kingdom Viridiplantae; phylum Streptophyta; class Magnoliopsida; order Asparagales; family Amaryllidaceae; genus Agapanthus; species Agapanthus africanus. The sequence goes on along the minus strand of CM057346.1, from coordinate 98,490,601 downwards.
ATTTATCTGTTGCATAGATAGATGCGTTGGTTTGGGACAGTCGTACTACTATTTTGGCCTACGTCAAGGGTATGTACGGGTGGGTTCAAATTAACCTGGACAATGATGGGTAGAACTTGACATGTGACTTATGATATTTTGACCTCACGTCAAGGTCATAAGAGCATGGGGTAGAAATCACATCGGGAGTTTCAAAAGAACTGAAACTTGCCAGATATGCGCATACCTTCTGGAGTGTGATACCGTGAGCGGATTCCGTCACGTTATCATGCGATGATAGTTGGATCCCGATTCCCACTGATGAGTTGGTTTACTTCTCGGGTGACCCCGACTAATTCTTCTTTCAGGTTTGGAGGAGAATTTGAGGTACAGTGGGAGGTTTCCAGATTAGATAAATTGGTAACCATTCTGATCTAGGTTAGAGTGCACGCTGAGTGTTTCTTTTCTCTCTCTCTGGTAGCGACCATTAACCCGACCCTAGACTTTGACTCAGTGACCAAGTTGACCGAACCTTCTTAACACTGGCTTTTGGATTGTCAGAGTTGCAGACCTCATTGCCACTCCTACTTTTACCCTTTTCTCCAGGACACCCCGTATTACTACGAACGTCCACTTCCATTGGACAAAACCATCGTATGGTTAGATACGAACTCGAAGGAATTTATTCGAGGATGGTTTCCGGTTCTGGAGAAAACGGATAGGATTATTCAGTTGTCTTTTCCTTTTACCTTCTCTCACATTGCGAGTACTCCTTGGTTTAGGAGATAGTACACCTATTACGCTTATTGGATAGTCTTCTTCCAAACCTTAGGCTGGTGCCGAACAGTGGGGAATGAAGAAAACCAATTAGCCTAACGATGGTGTACAGAAGGTATTAAGTTAAGACAAAGAAAGGGATTAGAAGGAGGGCAAAGTAAATTGCGACTGATATTCACGACCAAACCAAGTATTTCATTACCACTCCCACATCACCTTTGTATTTCTCCAGGACACTCCGTATCACTACGAAGATCCACAGTTATTTGGATATTCCATCGCATGGTTATATACGAACTCGAAAGGAACTTGTTCCAGTTCGGGGATGGATTCTGGTTCAGGAGAAATAGGAATAAGATTTATTCAGTTGTCTTTTATCTTCACCTTCTCTCGCATTGCGAGTGCTCCTAGGATTAGGACAGTACACCCATTATGCTTATTGGATAGTCTTCTTCCAAACCATAGGCTGGTGCTGAACGGTAGGGAAGAAAGAAAACCATTTGGCCTAAAGGGGTGTACAGAAGGTAATGACTAAAGACATATAAAGGGATTTGGAGAGGTGGCAAAGAATTATACGGTTATAGTTGTGAATCTGGATAATGGTAGAGGCATTACTAGGAATACCAGGATACCCCAACGAAACATTTCAATGTTTCAGTTTCACTGTGTACTGTTAAAAGAAAACTGATTTCCCGATTAGATACTTACTCCAGGGTATGTATTTACCAGGTATGATTCTCACATCTGTATGGTTTTACAGATGATGAGTGGGAGTAGGTTATTGGGAATTGGGTGATCATCCTCATTATATCGGGATTCGTTGTAATCGGTGATATTTGAGGAAATCACCTGGGCTGTTTGCCGGTCGGCAAATATTTGGTTTTGAATATCCGCTTTTATGCACCAATTTCAAATTGATATATCTGTACGTCTATTTTCATAGAGTGAGATATACCTTTTGATATTATGTCGATGACATTTACCTATATCAGTGGATGGTTAGGTAAGGAGCATTAAACAGCGGTGTAATTCTTCTTAACCATAAGTACAGTTTTCAACCTACGACACACAGTGAAAGAGTTATTAGACTCAGCGGACTTATACAGAGTATTGTATGTTGTCCAGTGTCCATTAGGACAGAGGGGTTGGTCTTCTTACTATATTCTGTTTACTTTTAACTTCTCTAGTTCTTAGACATGTGTTTCGTAGAAACACAGGGTCTAAGTTTTGAGGAGTTATAGGTATTTGAATAGAGTAGAGAACCAGGTGTAGCAAGTATCGGGATTCTTCAAAGTGATCGAAGATGTAGATACTTGTGTATGGAATTCAGTTGATAGTAATGATAAAGAGAAATTGCTTCTCTTTCAGGTTACTCATAATTGGAAGCATTCCTAAGTTGAGTAACGCTGATCGGCCTCTCTCCATTTAGTTGATATGCACTGGAGACAGCTGCATGATTTGAATCTGGTTAAATTAAATCAGTGCCTCTGGTTCTATATTGGATGTAGAACAGTTCATATCTTAACGTTGTTATGGTACGGGGAGTTGTTCGGCTTATGATTAAAACCAGACACTGGACAACTCAAGGCACATTTCTGTAATGGCTGTTTGTGGGTTGACCCAGGCTATGACGAGGGTTGACTTTCTACCATCTGGGAGATCAATAGAAATATTGTTCTAGACTCGCCACAGTTTTAATAAAAATGGATTTTTTCAAAAACAGTAGTGGGAGTATGGTAGAACTGGAAGTGATTCCAGAACCGCAAACGATTACTGAAGATTTGATAAGGAACCTAAAGATTCAATCTGATTTGACATTCCATTGGCCACTCCGCAGATAAGGTGGGTAACTTCAGGCACCCGAGAGGTACTCCGGTAGCCTCAAGGACGGTGACAGGGAAGTTCTTGTTTACCCACACTTGCCATTGTTGTTGTTCCAGGCTGCGAGACCCGGCAGGAGGATGAGTATAGCGTCGTTCTAAACTAGCTTTAGAAGTGCACGTCTATATGACTCTGCCAGAGGGTTGTCGTGGTCAGTGGGAGCAACGGAAGCATTGGTGGACATCAGGCTTATGTCTATTTATAGACTAAAGCAGATATAGCGGAGATAGATCATCTATTTCTGATGCGACAGTCATAGGTTTGACGTCATCAGAATAGGGGATGGATCTGTTGAGAAGGCAGTAGGGTGTGATGTCCTGGTATTTGATGACATACACAGAGTAGGAAGTGATATTCCTATACTACGATCGGTTATACTTTGGTCGTCACACAGTGGTTTCTCCACAAAGGAAATGGATTTTGTATAAGACATACTGGTTACTAGATCTATGGTTTTTTGGATCTAGATTTGGGTGGTTTCCCAATCAGGGTACTTTGACAGCATTCTAAGAGTATTTAGAATGGACGACTCCTGGCACGGTAATGTACCTGGAGGTGATGGAGTCATCCTCTCTAAAGGTGTCTTATAGACTAAAGTAGAGAGGGATGCGCATGATTGGCAGATCACTTGCTTAGGCAATTGAGTCAATCATGAGATGTCAAGTACCACACTAGATGTTGTTCTTGCACTAGTTACAATAAGTTGACATTGATCCAATCCTGGAGAAACAGTCGGAAGCAGTTTTAGAACAAAAGTGGATGTTCTAGGGATATGATAACAACAGCCTCATTTGGGAGACAGTTATCATTCCAGGCTTCCAAGGTGACATGGACGACAAGGAGGTTGTCAGAGTTATAGTTTTCCTTCTGACGAGGTGCGGTATTTTGGACAGGTGGTCCAAGGCAATACTGAGGGTGGCATGGCGCAGGATACTGATTAAGTTCAGTTGACGATACAGTCTAAGAAGTTTGGATTTGGAGTTCATTTATGAGCTAGGTCCCATCAGACATCCAGACATTCTAAGACAGGTATTGCTCATTTCGGGAGATGGCTTTCTCCTCGAACTTGAGATATAGAGAGAGACATAGAAAGAAACATCATGGCGGATCCACTCACTGAGGCTAATCCTCGAACGCAAGAGTTTCGCAAAAATGCTTTATGAGACTGACTAGTAGAGGAGTTGGGTGTTTGGTATCACACGGGCTGTGAGTATGCGACATCGTAATAATTAGCCCTGAGTGCAAGTGGGAGATTGTTGGAGATAGTGCCCTCGGAGTCGATTATTGGATCACAGGCACGTGATTGCAATGATTGAGGGAGGACTTATCCCGGGACGACCGTCTTACTCGAGATGATAGTATGCTATCTGGTTTATCTTTATCATCGTGTACTGCTTTAGGTGACCTGACAGGTCGCTATTACACGTTGATAGAGCCCCTAGGATTCTTGCTTGACTGCCAGCAGTATGAGGGCGATCATATAAGTGAGAGCTGGAGTCTATAAGCACATCCTTAAAAGGTCCCTAGTCGTGGGAGTTTCGAGACAGGGCATCGATTCTCCAGAGTAGACTAGTGTATACAGTCGAGACCCCGACGAGGGGCGGTGACCGGTCTCACACGCCACTGGTGTCAGTTGGTTCACCTAAGATGTATACAGGTGCTCATTGGGTTATGAGTACACCGGACAGGACTCGCCGGGAACATGCTAGTTGGTCTTATACCTGACGTCAGATAGCAGTTCCCAAGTGACATGTGTACAGGTTAGTTCATCGACCTGGGGATCGTCATTTGTCTCGTGTGAGTTCCCACTGTACTTTGATTGCTACCCTACCACGGCTCAAAGGAGTCGTGCAAACAGGTTTTAGTTGGGTACAGTCCCGAGCCACATGGAGGCAGTGAGCGGATCTTCAGGGGTTCGTCTCTTCCGGTATTGGGGGTGAGGTCGCGCTGTGTCTAGGAGAGCCATTACACGAAGTCCTTGGCCAAGGCAGGAGATTTACTGGTAGGTATTCCAGTAGTATCTCAGGGTGTTCTGGGCTACACTCCGACACGACTTGTACCGCTTTTGGGGGTCTGACTTTTACCAACCCCCTAGGCCCGACATGCGATGCTCATAGACGAACGGACCGGACTGTACGGATATTGTCACTGACAGGCTCAGTAGGGTGTCAGGATGAGTTCGCTCATCGACGTCCCTTTTGGTCAATAGCTGGTGGCCCGTTACGTATTGGCTTATACCTCTGACGTGCTAGTGGTTAAATCCACAGCCATAGTATTGACGAGTCTTTAGAGTCCACCACACTTTTAGTTACTCAGGCTTTCGGGCGAAACGCTGTAGAAGCCGTATGGAGATATGGCACGGTCCGATCAGATACGTGCGGTATTGCACGGATCAGGATCGGACGGTTTGTACTAGTGGTCGTATGGATATATGGCAGGGTTCGATCAGATACGTGCGGTATAGCACGGATCAGGATGGGACGGATATTACTAGCCGGCTTTGGTTTAAGCCGGATCCTAGTATAGTACAGTGTAGATTTTGTCTCTTTGCATTTGTATCCGGACGGAATACAGATACGGGTGTGTATGCACAGTATCGGGGTTTTCCTGTAATTTATTACGGGACCAGTTTTCTGGAGTTGCCAGTTTGCATTCCGTTCCGGCCGGTTTTCCTTTGTTCTTTCCCGGCCGGACTTTTCCGATGGAGGGGGTTATTTGCAATTGTGCAAATAATATTTGTGGAGGGGGTTTCTTGCAAATGTATTCATTATGATAGGATTAGCATCCTTGCTTTTTCATGATGGTTTTTGCATTAATGAGATTTGAAAGGATATGGAGTGATAAGTATGGTTGATGTTTCTTTGCTTTTTGATATGGTCACCATTTCTATCTCCTACACTCACCTCCCTCTTGTGATATATACTTTGTCACCACCACCATTTCAATTTAGCATGGCCGGCCACAATTTGGAGGAGAGAAGAAAAATGAGAGATTTGATTTTTGGTGAGAAAATTTATCATCTCATTCCATGCTTGATAAATGAGAGTTCCACTTGAAACTTCCATTCCTCCATCAAGGCAATATAACCACAAAGAGACAAGCATCATCTACACTACATTCTACAGCACATCTTGGGCATGTCGACTTGCCAGCTTCATGCCCGAGTTGCCTCGGTATAGAGGCGGGAGCCCGTAAAAGAAACAGGCGATGTGGTGCCCTTCCGGCGAAGAGGCGATGACCGGAGTTTCCGCGGGAGATCGGGACGATGACGAGAAGACCGGAGGACTCGGATCACTCGGTATATCCCTCTTCCCTATCTTGTTACTTTGCTAGAACTAGTTTAATGGCCCGATCCGGGGTTTAGTGCGCGATGGTGCCGGTTTGCAAAGTTCGCAAAATTAAAATTTATCACCGCTTCCGCATTTGGCCGTCGGATTGACGGCCGGGGCGCCGCCGTGCACTTACATACCAGGTATTGACCAAAAGGGAGGTCGATGAGCGAACTTATCCTGACACCCTACTGAGCCTGTCAGTGACAATATCCGTACAGTCCGGTCCGTTCGTCTATGAGCATCGCATGTCGGGCCTACGGGGTTGGTAAAAGTCAGACCCCCAAAAGCGGTACAAGTCGTGTCGGAGTGTAGCCCAGAACACCCTGAGATACTACTGGAATACCTACCAGTAAATCTCCTGCCTTAGCCAAGGACTTCATGTAATGGCTCTCCTAGACACAGCGCGATCTCACCCCCAATACCGGGAGAGACGAAACCCCTGCCGATCCGCTCACTGCCTCCATGTGGCTCGGGACTGTACCCAACTAAAACCTGTTTGCACGACTCCTTTGAGCCGTGGTAGGGTAGTAATCAAAGTACAGTGGGAACTCACACGAGACAAATGACGATCTCAGGTCGATGAACTAACCTGTACACATGTCACCAGGGAACTGCTATCTGACGTCAGGTATAATACCAACTAGCATGTTCCCGGCGAGTCCTGTCCGGTGTACTCATAACCCAATGAGCACCTGTATACATCTTAGGTGAACCAACTGATACCAATGGCTTGTGAGACCAGCCACCGCCCCTCGTCGGGGTCTCGACTGTATACACTAGTCTACTAATGGAGTATCGATGCCCAGTCTCGAAACTCCCACGACTAGGGACCACTTTAAGGATGTGCTTATAGACTACCCAACTCTCACGTATATGATCGCCATCATACTGCTGGTAGTCAAGCAAGAATCCTATGGGCTCTATTAACGTGCAATAGTGACCTGTAAGGTCACCTAAAACAGTACACGATGATAAAGACAAACCATGGTAGCATACTATTCTCTTCAACGTGTAATAGTGAACTACAATGTCACCTAAAGCATGTACACGATGATAAAGACAAACCAGATAGTATACAAACCTCTCGAGTAAGATTGTCCTACCGGTATAGGTCCTTCCTCAATCATTGCAATCTCGTGTCTGCCATCCAATAATTGACTCTAGGGCACTATATCTAACAGTTGAACAACCTACAATAGAGAAAACTGTGGTGGATCCTGATTCTGGACTGCAGTCCAGAGCAGGGATTCCAGGTAACCCCTGTATTTAATCCACTGATCTTCCTTGTTCAAATATGAGAATGCGCGGAACCCTTTATCGTTACATAGGAAATTGAATTAGCTCTCTTACTCGACTGGTCTCACTGGATTCCTCAACCGTTTGATATTTTTAATTCATTTTATAATGTCGATACGTCTTGCTGAATTCTGCAGAGGCAGATTTTACACATTGAACATAATCTGTCCATAACTCCCTATCGACATAGTATATTACTGATCTTCCAATTGCGGTGGAAACCTAACTGATAATCCTAAATTTCATTTAACTGTAGCGTCGCTAAATTCTGATCCCAACAGGGTGATAATTGTGTCGCGAAACGGACGTTCAGTTCAGAAACTGAATTTCCTGCAGCGAACGTTTGAAATGAAATGGCCATATCTAGGAATCCTGAAACCTGATTAATGTGAAACCAATTTTTACGGATAGATAATTAAACATACTGCTTACCCCCTTTTTATTGTTTTGCTAAATTTTGCATGTATGATTTATGATAAATTATGCAAGTGGTAGGACACCGACTGATGATATCTTAATCATGCCTTAATTACTGTATTCTCATCACATTATATATACGTCATTGCATTGGTAACCTGGTGATCACATGCATTACCCAGTGTTAGGCTTTAGTGTTTGATTGTGGTAAGTACGTGAGTGTTTAAGCATGAATGGATAAGTGAATGTGACACGTACTTATACACAATCGATGGACCCGATTGATTTATTGCATTGTCGACGTCTGTGGGACGTGTATAAGTGTGACTATAATTGGTATGGGACAATTATGGAAGCACTTATATGGGTGTCACAGTTAAGGCACCAAACACTGTCCATTTACCTTGGGTATCATTCGAGACATGCTTGATGGAGATTCTGTCTCCAGTTCTCGCGTAGACTTGTCATGGACCGACGGGTATTTGAGTTTATGGTTGGCGTTTAATGTAGACCACGGGGTGTGGGGTAGTTTGAGTGTGAGTTCAACAGAATCTCGGGAGTCCCATGCCGGCACATATGGAGATATATGGAGATATATGGGGATATTACTGATTATTATCGTGCGTGTTTCGGGCCCGTGTTCCCTTGTCCTTGGGTTCTACCCTTGGGTGGGGGATACTCCTGCGTGGTTGACTCTCACACTTAGACTGACGATAGGCTTAGTGACCTGTACAGTGAGACTTAGAGACTGATAGGGTTAGTGACATTATTATGCATTGTTTACTGATTCAACATACCTGACATACTGTTTACTGCTTTACTGTTTACCCACTCTATTAGTTACCTGCATTGGCTACTTCATGTTTACGTCTTTATTCCTCTGATTACTGTTACGTATTCGTTATTATTGCATGAGTTCACATTTGTATCTACATATATATATTGCTATCATGTCGCTCTGACGACCTGAGTATGCATGCTCAGAGTGAGAAGTGGATCTAGCTTGGACCAGGACCTGACGTACCTCGAGGACATCACAGACATCTTGATCAGCTACCCAGAACTATACTCTCTTGACCTCCATCTGGTTAGTTCTTTTGTATCTGTTCTAATTTAGTGACTGCATTTCTCATTACCTGTGCATTGATTACTGATTACCACGTAAAGCTAGAAGCCGAAGTGTGACTACGGCAGGATATTTTCTTGACCGTAGGAGCATGGCTGGCCTTGTCAACCCCTCGCATTCCGTATTTTGGGAAGCGGGGCATGACAGTCAGGTCATATTTTAATATGGATCTCGGATCTTAAGATCGATCACTCGTAAAATTATGAACTTTTATATAAGAGAGATCGAACATAAAATCTTTTGATCTCTTTTATAATGAATCAATAGATTCAGGTAAATGCAAACACTTTTTTTTAAAGAAAACAAAGGCTTCTATGATGAAAGAGTAGTATTTCTCTTTTATCTATTTTCACCTTTCTTTTTTGATTGCCGAGGAAGAAGAAGATGATGAGTTTAAGAGAATTCTTTTTTCAAACTTATGGGGAGTCCAGTCCTCTTAATTTCTGTATATGAGGCTCCTATTTATAGGTGAGAAAAAAATTAAGGTCTGTTTCTAATTATTAGATCTTTTTTGATCTAAATTTGATTTTAAATTTATTTAATTGATTCATATCAATTAAAGGTGTCATGCACACCATTGGATTAAGATCCACCATTCTGTTTGTTAAGATATTTTAACCAACAGAAGATTTTTCTCCTAAATAAAGATTTATATCTTTATTAACAAGATTTATTTCTTGTTAGAAACGTTTGTTTCATAGGATGCACTTGCACACTATTAAATTATGTAGAATTGGAACATGCGCACGTGCATTGCATGTGTCGCTTGGGAATTCTATCGTTCGCTTCGTCAGTTCCTTCCTTCGCTTCACTTGCCCTGGTCTCCGTTCTACTCATTCGACTGAAAACCCTCTCATTCGTGGTCGCCTTTGGGCAACCACTCTCTTGTCCGAGCTCGCCGGACAGAGTTGTTTAACAGATTTCCTGGCTTTGCGTCGTTCCACTCGTTCGACTGAAAACCCTATCGTTCACTTCGTTCACTTTCCTCGCTGTTCCACTGCGCTTCACTGACGCTCTCTTGCCGGAACTCGAACTCGAATACACTGATCTCAAGCATCATATAATAATGATCGAAAGTCGATTTAGCTTTGACTTGTCAAAGTTAAGAAAAAGAAAAAACGTAAACGGTGATTAGATTGATGATAAAATCGAATCCTGGGTCATGAACGGTGATTCGATTGATGATGAAGAAAGAGAATTCTTGGTTCAGTTCTCCACCTTAATGACAGAAAAAAGGATTGATCAAATTCTATTGAGTCTGACTCATAGTGATCCTTTATCAAAGAATGACACTAGTTATCAAATGATTGAACAACCGGGATCAATTTACTTACGATACTTAGTTGAAATTCAGAAAAAGTATCTAATGAATTATGAGTTCAATAGATCCCTGAGACTACTGTCTTTATCGCATAGAAGTAAGAAGACCGAAAGTCAACTACAAAGGCTACGGTTTAGCGGGAATCTGACTCCTGACCTGAAAGAGATGGATTTCTTCTTTAATACTCCATTTATGGGAAAGCAAGAATAGAACGCCTAGGCTCAGATTCAGAGGTAAGAACTGGTGACTCCTATGGAGGTTCACCTGTAGTGGTAGATGAGGACAATGGTATGGCTTCGGAGATCCCTGATGTAAGGAAGCTCGTAGCTAAAGTTTCGGGACAGTCTTTAGCTCGTAAAGAATGCCTACTGTTTCTGAATCAAGTAGAAATGTAATTCAATGGAAGGATTACAAGGATATTTAGAAAAGGATAGATCTCGGCAACAACACTTCCTATATCCGTTACTCTTTCACGAGGATATTTATGCACTTGCTCATGATCATAGTTTAAATAGTTCGATTTTTTGTCATTTAAGTGGCATTTTTGCCAAGCGCGCACCTAAGTGGTGCGCTCTATTTGGGTTGATTTACTTTGTGCGTGCACATGTGCATTGCACGTGGAGCTTGGCATTTGATGGCATTTTTGCCAAGTGCGCATCTGTATGGGGTGCGCACAATTTTATATGGTTTGAGCCAAAAAAATTTTGGTGGGAACAAGAACTGGCTCTTATAAGGGTGACAAAGGGCGTTTGCAGAGTGGTGTTGGTAAGCGGTTGAAGACCCAAAGGGTTCAGGATGTGAGCAAGGCAAGACCTGCTTCAGTTGTGGTGAGTAATCATAGTTTTGAAAATGAGGTTATGGTGTTTGATGGCCCTCCAAGGGAGTTAAAGCAGAAGAGGAATACAAATGTGAATTCCCGCCAAACACTCTCGGAAGGAAGCCTCTGAGGAAGGTTCAAAACCGGATGAACGGTACATCTATAGTTCGGACGGCGATTTGTACAGGTCTACTACTAGTAAGGAAGGAAATGAAGGATTCTCGATCGGAAATGATAAGAGAGAGGAGCTAACGGTGGAAGATACTCTTAGGGTCAAACTTAGGCCTAATAAAGATATTGAGGATGTCGAGGTTAACAGCACGGATGAAAGAATCAAAGATATAGTTATCCGGCAGCTGGAAGATGTCTTCTCGACAGACCTGGGTGCTTTTATTAGGCGTGGGATAAAAGATGCAGTTTCCAAAGTGGTAGGAAAGAGGGTGCGCTAGAGAAGCATGGAACGAATATGGTTGTTGGGCAGCCGAGAGATACTTCGGAGGTGCCTCAGTCTCATTCTGAGAGAGAAAAGGCTGATGTCACTGTGGGTGCAACAGAGGTGGAGTCAGTTCAAGAGGATGGTATTATGATGGAGAGGAGGAGTAAAAGACATGAAGAGAAAAAGGGTTTTACAGTCGGGACAAAGGCAGTGAGTATCTCAAAATCAACCGACAACAGGAAAAATAAAGCAATGTCATCAGGTACACAATTAAATTTGTTTACCATTTTTGGCAATATACTCGATGAAAAACTAGTAGAATTTTATGAGGCTATTGGTGTCGACATTGGTCATTCTAAAGATTATATAGATATGAACTTGTTTGTTTCTAGGAGTTTAGAGGAGGGTAGAGGTGTTATAGAACTCATCTTCTGAAGGAGGATGGTGAGTTGCGTGGGGAGAGGGAGGATACCCTTCTGGGTTAGCTCCATCTAGATGTCTGGGTAAAAGGGTAGGGTTTCTCTTTTATTATGTTTGTTATGAGTTGTCTTTTTAGAGTGTTCGCGGGATAGGTCTATTGGCTAAGCGGCGTATGATAAGAAATGCCATTAGGAAAGAAGCATTACTAATTTTAGGTTTGTGAGAGACTAAGCTTTGTAACCTATCGACTGGGGTGTTGAATAGTCTGGGGGGAAGGGAAGACGTCATGTGGTTGATTAAGAAGGTGGAAGGAGCCCGTGGAGGAATTTTGTTGGGGATTAGGCAGGATTTCCTGGAGATGGTGGATAATTTCATTAGAGCTTTTTCTATAACAGCTGTACTTAGGCGAAAGCAGTATGGATGGTTGCAGATGGTTACAGTAGTATATAACCTGAGCAGGAGAGATTCTAGAGAAGAGTTTTGGGAAGAATTAAACCAAATAAAGGGAAGATGGGGGTTTCCGCGGGTGGTCAGAGGAGACTTTAATGTGGTTAGAATCGCAGAAGAAAGAGTGGGGACTTTGAATGATTCTAGTGATATAATACTGTTTAACCAAACGGTAGAAAAGTTAAGTCTCCTTGAAATTTCGATTAAGGACAGGAAGTTCACGTGGTCAAATCATAGTCAAGGTGCCCACTTGGCAAAGCTTGACCGGATTTTAGTTTCATTGGATTGGGAGAGTCGACATCGTTTTGCATTTGCGAGGACGGAAACCAAAATAACTTCAGATCATTTGCGTATACTGCTCTTTGATGGGAAAGATGATAGAAGAGCAAAGAAGAAAAAATTTACGTTTGAAAAACAGTGGTTAGAAGAAGAAGATGCGTGTAGGATGATCAAAGAAAGCTGAGTTTGACCCACGACTTATGTGGATGTGGCAAGTAACCTGATGGTTAAATTGCGCAGGTTGAGGAGAGTGTTGCGCAAATAGGATAAGAAGCAAAGGCAACTGGAGAAGCAAATGCAATTAGAACTCATCCGCTATATTGAAAAAATGGAAAAGCAGGAGGATGATCGAGATATATCTTTAGGAGAGCATGGATATCTTCGCTCATGGAAGGTGGAGTCGAAAGAAATTTTTGTGAAAGAAGAAATGGATTGGAATCACAGGGCTAAAGATAATTGGTTGGAAAAATGGGATGAAAATACAAACTATTTTCATAAGATGGCTAGTATGAAAAGAAGGTCAAACTTCATTAGCACGATTGAAGACGACGGATAGGTCATTACAGATAGGGATAAGATAAGAAAAGCAGTTTTAGGTTACTATAAAAACTTAATGGGTTCGACTAAAGAGGTCAGGCGGAAGCTGCAAGCAGAGTTTTGGAATGATAGTGAGGGGTTAACAGGGGAGTAGAGCGAAGAATTGGGTACGAGCTTTTTAGAAGAGGAAATTAAAATGGCGATGTGGAAGCTAGGAGCTTATACGATGCCAGAACCAGATGGATTCCTTATTTTGTTCTATCGCATATTTTGGGAGATTGTGAAAAGTGACCTATTGAGGTTGTTTAAGGCGTTGGAAGAAAATGCACTTAACTTGGAGCGACTAAATTGCTCTACTTTGGTTCTCATCCAAAAGAAAAATGAAGCCCGATTCCTTAAAGACTATAGGAAAATAAGCTTGGTGAATTGTTTGTGCAAGATCATTTCAAAAGTGCTAGCAAATCAGTTGTGTAATATACTGGGGGGCATTACCAAAGATACGCAAACTAGTTTCGTGGCGGGATGTTACATCATGGATGGTATAGCTATAGCTACTGAAGTCATTCAAGACTCTCGAAGGTGCGCACGCTTCACCCCGCGGCTTCTCAGTTCAAACCGTGAGCCCGCGGGGTGTGCAAACAACTCAAAACATCATTTTTTGAAACTGTTTTTATCGGCGGTTTTTACGCGACAAAAACGACGGATTTCTAACGTCGCTACAAGTTACCCTAATATTCTAGCTTGGTTCTGATACCATGAAAGTCGACCTTAGCACCACCATGAGGTACTAGAGGCATCAAGCATGCCAAATTTTAATTTTTATTAGGTGCTAAACTAGACTAACAAGATCTTTACTAGATTATTAGGGTTTGCCTTTGTGATGTGACGAACTAAAGAGAAGAAAAGAGCGTACAACCTTTGTAGTTCGAGTCCTTCTCTTCAATAGCTCCGGGTTGAAGTCCACGCGACTCTACTAGGCTCCACTTCGAGTTGAACGAACCTCCTTCGTGATCTTCGCGCCAAAGACGATCCACCCGAAGTCCACAAGCTCAAGCTAACCCTTCACTAATCTCATTAGTGAAAGCAACACTCCACATTAAATTGCTAATCTAATATGTGATGATGAAGCAGGGGTTTAATTTTCTCACTAGGGTTTTCACAAGTTCAATAATTCATATCACATGTGAGGGTTTGAACTTGGAAGTGAGATGAAGAAAATTGTAGAGAGCAAGAGGAAGCAAGAGCTCAAGAAATGGCTAAGGCATGAAGAATGAAAATGATGAGAGTAAACTCCAAATGGCTCTCTCTCTCCTCACTCATTCAAGCATGGAATAAAATTGCAATTCTAAATTGCAACCATGCTTGAATAGTGAGTCAAGACTAATATACAAATAATAAAACCCATACCTTGCCCATTCCACAAATATCTACACAATTTACACCACATTTTTCCATTTTCTAAAAATAGAAAAACATGCCATGCTTCATATAATATATATATATATATATATATATATATATATCAAATATACATTAATATATATATATATATATATAAAGTAATTAGTGAGATAATGATATTAGTTAAGATATAATTATATCACATATCATATATATCACATTATTAAATCAACACTTGATCTAATAATTCGGTTATATCACATATAACCGACTAATATCATTAATCTGAATATCACATTATCAAACCAACACTTGATTCGATAATCCGGTTATATCACATATAACCTGACCGGCATCAGATAACTGCCAGATTATAATACGGTATCACACACTCATATTTAATCAGGCCCACGCACATATCAACATATGTGCCCTATTTCGTTTTGCTCGAACCGGGAAACTTTTGTGTGGGGCTCTAAAGACTCGTCAATACGCCAGCAGTAGGTGATGATCATATCAATCACCTACAAGCCATCAGCGGTACTAGCTGGACATAACGGCTACCCGGGTATTGAGCGATATGAAGATCAACAAGCAAGCTCATCCATACTCTCCATGAAGCCTATCAGTAACACTACCGTACAGTCTGGTCTCTTCGTCTGATATGTCGCATATCATGTCTAGGGGTGGTAAACGTCAGGCCCCAGTAATGTGATAAGTCATGCCAATGTCTGTCCTATAACGGTTTGAGAAACTACTGATAACTCTTATCAGTAAATCTCAGCAGCAGCCCTGGCCAGGGACTTCCAGTTATAGCCAATCAAGCATAGCGCAACATCAACCTCTAATACCGGGAGAGACAAAACCCCTCCTATCGCTCATTGCCTCCATGTGACTCGGGACTGTACCCAAAATCCACTTATTTGCACGACTCCTTTGAGCCGTGGTAGGAAGAAAATCAAAGCACAGTGGGAGCCACACAAGACTCTATGACGATCTCGGGTCTACAAACTAAGCTGTACCAGTGTCACCAGAGGACTGCTATCTGACGATAGGTATACTACCACATAGGAGTCCTCGGCGAGTCCTGTTCGGTGTACCCATTCTCCAATGAGCACCTGTGTACAATCTTTGATGCCACACACCAATGGTTGTGAGATCAATCATCGCTCTCTAAGGGACAAGAAACGTACACAATAGTCTACACTGGAATATCGATGCCCTGGTGTTCAGTCGAAAATACTGCACTTTCAACATGACAATTTCCTTCCTCTTTCTAATCATCTAAAAGTGTTTGGTATAAATATAGCACATATTAGCAATTCGTCTGCAAAATATCAAATAACATGTGTTATACTTTATAACCGGCATTATAAAGAAAATTGTGTGTAAATATTTCACGCATAATATTTTGTATCTCAACATTCTTCATTGAGATTGTGTGCAGAAGATTATTCAGGTCAGATATCGGAATCGAAATTTCGCCGACAAAATACAACAAATCAAAGGCTTAAAATCTGGCAGAGATTCAGAAGGGATAAAAAGATTCCAGAAATCAGAAGAAGACCCAAATGCCAACACCAAACAACCACAGAAATATGATGCATCAAGCTCACTATAAGGCCGCGGATCCGCGGCCGAGTTAGGTCGTCGGCGGTCCAAAGTTTTCCAGAGGCTTCCTCGTAACCTCCTGGCTTCTTTAAGACGCTTTGAACTTCCTAGCTTACTCCAGAAGCTTCCCTACAACAGCTAAGTTTCTTATGCAAGCTTGCTAACTACCTTACTCTAGAAGCTTCCCTACAACTACCTAGTTTCTTTGAGAAGATTAACCTTGCTTCTAGTGGAAGATTGAAAGAGCTATAAAAAGGGACCTAGGGCTTCATTGAAAAGGTTGTTCGGTATTCATCAAGTTACAAAGCACAAACCAAAACCAAATCCAATTCAATTCAATAAAGATCCAAATCAAGATTCGTTGAGATCAACATCAAGCGAAGACATCGAAGATCCTTTACGCGAAGCCGATCATCATCAAGAGCACGAGATCCGCGACAGGTCCAAGTCTCACGAAGATCGAGCGAAGCGAATTTCGACGGAATTAGTTATCTCTTCAAGGGAGCGATCAAGAGCAAATCTTGTAATCTCGGATTGAGGGAAAGTGTAATTAGACGTCGATTTAATAAAGGTGATCATTTGTTAATTCTAGCTTTCTTTAAATTCTCGTATTATGAAATTCCTAATTCTTGATTCTTTTATTTTCATGATGTGTGAGTGAAATCTCCGCTTGTAAAGGATTCGAGAGAATCGGTAGATTAAATGATGATGAAATCCTAAAACTAATCTTAAGTCTTATGAGAATTGTGAACTTTAGGAAAAAGAATCATCAATGACCTAATTTGGAGCGAGATCACCATTCTTGATTATTTCGTTGTAAATTAGGGATTAAATGATTGGTGATTCTTTTTGCTAAAGGCTAGATTTGAATGATGATCAATGAAAAAATAAGGGATAGTGAAGGAGAAACCCTAGTTTCTTCATAGATCCCTAATCTTCATTCATCATCATCGTGTTATCTATAATTCTTCAATAGATAAGATAAGTCATTATTAGTCTTCATCATTTCTACTAATTCGATCGAATTCTATATAATCTTGATAACTAAAATTGATTTGGACAATTTCTTGATTTCTAATTCTTGAACATTTTCTTGATTTTCTTGAAATGACAACTCAATTAAATCTTGATTCATCTTCTTGAACTTTTCTTTGCTATTTTCTTTCGACTCATCTAAAGCAAGATCGGATAAATACACGAATCTCAGTGGACGATCCGTTCTCATTAACGAAACTACATCGACATCGTTATTGATTGCGGTTATAAATTCTTTGATTGTGATAACATTTTTCCATACACACAATTAAAACGACCAATCAAATGGCGTCGTTGTCGGGGATTGCATGCTAATTTGTTCGTTTTTGCTATTTGAGTTGAAATTTTATTATTCCATCAAAAATTTGAATCAAAATCGCATCGTATGCTTAACGATTAGCGTGTGAATTTTGCCAGGAAATCTGGAATCACTGCAGCAAGGAGAAAATTATTCAAATCATTGAATCTAGGACAGAGGAGCGAATGGAGCACCAGTACAAAATCTTGTTCAAAGAACTGTTCATACCACCGCGGAACTGCGGCACAAAGCAGCATTTGGCGGCGGAACCGCGGCTCATTTGACGAATTAGGGCTTCAGTTTTCTATGGTATATTCTATACTTTCTTATCTCTTCTCTACTCTTGTCCAATAACCACTTTTCTGCAGGATTCTTTGCAAAAATTCGCAACGCCGCTAAAAAATAAAATAATTGTTGCGTGTTTTGATATTGGTTGTTTGTGCATATTTTAACACGGAAATTAAAGGGCAACGACCAAATTCATATTAGGTGGGGATTTCATTTCCCTTCTTAAGCCCCACAAATCACAAAACTAGCATCCACATCACCCTTCATTAACTAAAAAATATCTAGACAAGACTCTAAGGACCGTCGCGCTCAATTAGGACAGAAGAAGGTCGTGGGTAATCTATTGCTTATCCGCATCTCTTTTATGGTGTCTAAGGCAAGTGTGTCTAAGGCAAGTGGTTACTTAATTAGGCCCTCTACTTACGTAGTGGAGAACCTCCCACTTACCTAGCACTTACCTAGCCACAGGAAAGATAAAGAAGTAGTAGAGGATTTATCCTGCGATTTGTCTTTTGGAAGTCTAAGAGCGGTCTAGTGACTTAACCTGGGTGACCGTTAGATTTAGGGTTGCTTGTGCATTTTTGTGATTTTTCAAAATCCGTCTTTTTGAAAACAAACACCAAACCAACTTTTCTCTAATTATCACAAACGCTGCCACTTGCGCTAAACTGCTTAGTGCATGCTCGGCTGGACACGGGATTCTAGTGCCCGTCTTGTCCGCGTTCCTCCTATCGACTCCGAAGTCGGTAATTATACATCTACTTTTTCTTCACCCATTACCACATCCACCATGATGGACGGATTTCCATCAAACTTTAACACCACTCTTCCACCGCCCGCAGGTGCGCAGAACCCATCCCGCATCTCTCTCCAAGAGAGATACTACCCTATTCGAGGTCCTCTTCCTACCTGTCTTTTCATTCCACCAGCCAATGGTGATAACTTTGAAATCAAACCACAATACATCAATCTTTTACCTAAATTTCACGGGCTCGAGTCTGAAGACGCATACGTTTTTATTACTAAATTTTAAAACGTATGTCCTATGATGAGTACTTCACAGCTTTCTGTGGATGCTATGAGATTACGTCTTCTCCAATTCTTTGTGCGATTTAGCCGAGAAATGGCTTTATAACACAGCCACACATTCTATTGCCAACTGGGATGAATTCGTTATAGCATTCCTTAAGAAATTTTATCCCAATCATAAGACCGTCCGTGTTCGGAGCAAAATTAACCAGTTTACCCAGCTTCCAAATGAACCATTTTGGAAATACTTTGAACGGTTCAAGGATCTGCTAGTCCAATATCCTCATCACGGAATCCATCGATGGGATCTGTGCAGAATCATATATGAGGGCATTACACCTGCCATAAAGCAGACGCTTGAAACCATGTGTCAAGGCAATTTCATGTCCAAAGATGATGGTGAAGCCTGAAAATTCTTAGAAAATTTTGCTGAAAACACTTTACAATAGGAAAGCGTTAGACCACCATTATTTAGGGAAGGTATTCATCAGCTTGAAGTTTCCATCGCAATGAAAGCCGAAATGGCTGCGATACAAAAGAAACTCGAAGCTATGGAAAATAAATTTTTATTAGCCTCCCTAAACCATATGACGCTCCCTAAAACCATGTATGGACGCTGTTATGATCCATCACATTTGACGGAAGAATGTCCTTTGAATTTTCCGTTTCAAGGTCAAGAGCACTCTAATGCTTCATTTCAGCAACGACCTAGAAACGATCCTTCTTCTTCCACATATAATCAGGGTTGGAGGAATCATCCTAACTTTGCTTGGAACCAACACCGAATTCAAAACACGGTTCCAAACCAAAATAACTTTCAAAGGGTTCCTCTACAGCCACAGCCACCACTACTGAGTCAGCACCCCTACCAAGCACAAACTTTTCAAATTCCGGCCAACAATTCTGCACCTGGGAATAATTCTTTCCAAATGACCGGTACAGAAAACTCCTCTGCACTCGAACGCACTTTGGATTTGTTTATGAAACATTCCATGCAAACGTCCGATGATATTAAGTCTTCTATCCAAACTTTAACGAAGGACTCCTCCTTTCACGGTGAGAATATTAAAGCGATAGAAGCACAAATTGCACAATTAAATGCTGTGATGAGTGCTAGAGAGAAAGGGAAACTTCCAGCTCAACCCATACCGAATCCTGGTTACTCACATCAGGCGAGTGCGATTACCACGTTGAGATCTGGAAGAGTGCTAGACAATCATGTAGGCGAACAGATTGATATTGAGGATTCAGACATTGATACCCCGGCTTCTACTTCTTGCCCTATTTCGTCTAGTTTACCTTCTTCTTCTTCCGAGCCTATTCTCTGTTTTCCCCAAGGCTCGAACCCTCAGCCCGCTTCTTCTAGTCATCCAAAGACGATCCCCACTCCTATTCTGGGATCTTTTCTACCAAAACGACCTTCTCCAATGCTGGACCCTGCCCTTACTGCTCAAGCTCCTTATCCTAATAGGTTAAGGGGAAACAGACTAAGTCTGCAAATGGAGAAGATTACTGAAATCTTTAAACAGGTTAACATCAATATCTCTCTCCCAGATGCAATACAATAAGTCCCTGCTTATGCGAAAATTCTTAAGGACTTGTGCACTAGGAAGAGGAAGACTCAAGTGCCCAAAAAGGTGTTCATGATGAGCAATGTAAACACAGCTTTTACCTAACAATTACCAAAGAAACGTAAGGACCCCGGCTGTCCTACAATTTCTATTTCTATTGGGGGTAAAAATATCAACCGTGCTCTACTCGACCTTGGCGCTAGTGTTAACCTGCTTCCATACTCGGTTTATGAGCAGTTAGGTATCGGAGAGTTGAAATCTGCCTACTGCACTCTCTAAATGGCAGATCGATCAATCACCAAACCTAGGGGTGAACTTGAGAATGTGTTGATAAAAGTCGGGGAATTTATATTCCCTGTGGACTTTATTGTTCTAGATACACAACCGGTAGCGAACCCACAGAACCAAATTCCGGTGATTCTCGGTCGCCCCTTTTTGGCCACTTCCAATGCTGTAATCAACTGTCGTAACGGCTCTATTACTCTATCCTTTGGGAAGATATCAATTGAGCTTAACATTTACAAGTTGGGAAGTGTACCCTCCGGACCATCTGCTCAAGCATGTTCTGTCGAATTAATGGATGTCGACAGCAGCGAATTTGAACAGCTTCATGATACTGATCTAGACTTCTTTGATACGTTATTGTTTGACCCAGCTATGTATTATACATATATGGACTCTTCTATCGAGTTGTCCGGGTCAACATTTAACGCTGATTATGAACCTTTTATGGAGTTTGAAGATCATCGCGCTCTTTCTGATGAGATTATTTTTCTGGGTATCGATGAAAGCTTTGAGGAAATTTTTGCTGATGAACTCGCATTTTTAGAAAACACGGGAGTTGTGATGAATAAATCCCAAAGCAAAGAAGTTGAACTACATCCCCTGCTTCTGGACAATCACGAGAATGCGAGTAATCCATCATCATCATCATGGTGTCGTCTCTCCAAATTAAGACGCAAACCCTTTCTTTTACACCACTTATCTCTTCCCCACTTCTTACTGGCTCTAGACAACATGTTCTTCCACCAACCGGTTAGTTACATTGATAAAATCTTCGAATGGTTGGTGTTGACTTTCGGTCTTTGTGAGGCTTTGTATTGACCAATAACTTTACCCCCCTCTTTTTGATTTTAAAGGCTTAATATTATTTAACTCAAGTTTGGGGGGTATATATTTTGGCTCTTGAAAATAAAATTATGAGCCAATAATAAGTTTGGGGGAGATTTTCACGTCCATATATTCTTGCCCCCGTCAATAACTTTTCCTCCTAAGCCTACAGGTTTTTGAGATTTAACAGATAATAACAGTGAGGACACTGCTGTAATCAAGTTTGGGGGAGCTTTGTGCTTATTTACGCATCACTTTGCATATCACTTTGCATAAGCACAAAACATAAAAAATAAAAATAAAAATTTGATAATAAAAAATTAGAAAGTGAAAAATTACATTTAAAAGATTGGAAAAATTTAAGAAAAATAAGAAAGTTAGATGTTTTCTTAAACGAAAATAGTAATAAGTAGTTATGAGCCATTGTCCCAAGGGTTAGTAAGAAGAAAGAAGTCACTAATTTGAGGATAAAAATAAGTCTGAAAAATAGTTCATATTCTGGAAGCCAAACATTTGAATGTTGATACCCTACTATACGCACTTACACACGTCTTGAAACTCGGGCTCTTGTCTAAAAGCCAAAGTATGAAATAAAGAATAAATGAAAAATAAAAGATAAAACGGTGAAGAAAAAT
Source organism: Agapanthus africanus (assembly GCA_030015575.1). NCBI lineage: Eukaryota > Viridiplantae > Streptophyta > Magnoliopsida > Asparagales > Amaryllidaceae > Agapanthus > Agapanthus africanus. Next base: position 98,468,558 of record CM057346.1, on the reverse strand, counting down.
AAACACTGGTTTTGTAACCACCAAGGCAGCATAGAAAAAATATAGCGAGGGTGCTTCATCACCCAGTGCCTTAGACCAACTGGTTTGGGAGTCACTGCTAAGCCTTAGGTATTGAAAGACGAGAAAATTGCTAATTACGTCTAATCTGTGAGCACATTTAGTAATCAGTCGGTTAGTACCTCAAGAAGTATTAACGGTCGTATGAAGAATGTGTGAGCAATTCCATCCAAAATATTCACCGACTAAAAAGTACTGAGGTAGATGGACAAGAGTATGATAGCTTGAATTGAATTCTCCGAGTGTAGGGATGTCCTTTACACACACGTAGGGATATATGATCGGTGTTTGGAAGAAAGGTAGGAATGAAGAATAAAGACGATGTTTTATTGAGGGATGATGTAATTTCTGACATCTTTTCATAACTATTAAGATAGGGCTCATGACAACTGAAAAGCTAGTATAAGTTGAAAACTCTGATTTTCAAGTTCTTTCTTTTATAATTCTTATCTTTATATGTAACTTTCATTGTCTTCCTTTTATTATAGGATTTTGTGGGTGCAATCCGCCGAAAACCCTCAGGAGATAACACTCCTCCTACTAGGGACATCTGGAGGTTTAAAGGCTTGTTGCACGTGCTCAGTGCAATCGTGTTGCCTACGAAAGTGTGCTAGTTAGTTTTTCTTTTTCTTTCTATTTTCTCCTTCACTTGAATAAAAGAAGTTTGCTCGAGACGATCAAAATTAAGTTTGGGGGAATTTGTTCAGTCGAAAATACTGCACTTTCAACATGACAATTTCCTTACTCTTTCTAATCAACTAAAGGTGTTTGGTATAAATATAGCACATATTAGCAATTCGTCTGCAAAATATCAAATAACATGTGTCATACTTTATAACCAACATTATGAAGGAAATTGTGTGTAAATATTTCACGCATAATATTTTGTATCTCAACACTCTTCATTGAGATTGTGTGCAAAAGATTATTCAGGTTAGATATCGGAATCGAAATTTCGCTGATAAAATACAGCAAATCAAAGGCTTAAAATCTGGCAGAGATTCAGAAAGGATAAAAAGATTCCAGAAATCAGAAGAAGACCCAAATGCCACACCAAACAACCACAGAAATATGATGCATCAAGCTCACTATAAGGCCGCGGAACCGCGGCCGATTCAGCCCGATCCGCCGCGGATCCGCGGCCGAGTTAGGTCGTCGGCGGTCCAAAGTTTTCCAGAGGCTTCCTCGTAACCTCCTAACTTCTTCAAGACGCTTCGAACTTCCTAACTTACTCCAGAAGCTTCCCTACAACAGCCAAGCTTCTTATGCAACCTTACTAACTATCTTACTCTAGAAGCTTCCCTACAACTACCTAGCTTCTTTGAGAAGATTAACCTAGCTTCTAGTGAAAGATTGAAAGAGCTATAAAAAGGGACCTAGGGCTTCATTGAAAAGGTTGTTCGGTATTCATCAAGTTACAAAGCACAAACCAAAACCAAATCCAATTCAATTCAATAAAGATCCAAATCAAGATTCGTTGAGATCAATATCAAGCGAAGACATCGAAGATCCTTTACGCGAAGCCGATCATCATCAAGAGCATGAGATCCGCGACAGGTCCAAGTCTCATGAAGATCGAGCGAAGCGAATTTCGACGGAATTAGTTATCTCTTCAAGGGAGCAATCGAGAGCAAATCTTGTAATCTCGGATTGAGGGAAAGTGTAATTAGACGTCGATTTAATAAAGGTGATCATTTGTTAATTCTAGCTTTCTTTAAATTCTCATATTATGAAATTCCTAATTCTTGATTCTTTTATTTTCATGATGCGTGAGTGAAATCTCCGCTTGTAAATGATTCGAGAGAATCGGTAGATTAAATGATGATGAAATCCTAAAACTAGTCTTAAGTCTTATGAGAATTGTGAACTTTAGGAAAAAGAATCATCAATGACCTAATTTGGAGTGAGATCACCATTCTTGATAATTTCGTTGCAAATTAGGGATTAAATGATTGATGATTCTCTTTCCTAAAGGCTAGATTTGAATGATAATCAATGAAAAGACAAGGGATAGTGAAGAAGAAACCCTAGTTTCTTCATAGATCCCTAATCTTCATTCATCATCATCGTGTTAGCTATAATTCATCAATAGATAAGATAAGTCATTATTAGTCTTCATCATTTCTACTAATTCGATCGAATTCTACAAGCTATTCTACATAATCTTGATAACTAAAATTGATTTAGACACTTTCTTGATTTCTAATTCTTGAACATTTTCTTGATTTTCTTGAAATGACAACTCAATTAAATCTTGATTCGTCTTCTTGAACTTTTCTTTGCTATTTTCTTTCGACTCATTTAAAGCAAGATCGAATAAATACACGAATCTCAGTGGACGATCCGTTCTCATTAACGAAACTACATCGACACCATTATTGATTGCAGTTATAAATTCTTTGATTGTGATAAAAAATTTCCATAGACACAATTAAAACGATCAATCACCTGGTCTCGATATTCCCACGACTAGGAACTGATTAAAGGATGTACTTATGGACCATCCTGGACCCACTAGTATGATCTCATCAAAATCCTGGTAGTCAAGTACATATCCTAAGGGCTTTATCAACATATGAGAGCAAGACAGTAAAGAATACCAGTCAACATGTTATGATAAAGAGTAGCCAGATAGCATACTATCATGTCGAGCAAAAAAGTCCTCTATATATATGTCCAAGTATCCACTATAATATATATCACATGTACAATAATGGCCTCTAGGACATACATATTCTTAACACCGTCTTCATATATTCCTTGTCATGCAGGGATGCTCGGCATTTGTTCTTGGCCGTCAACATTTGAGGAATGAATTCCTCTACTGGCTCATTGTTCTTCTGATATATCCTTGCAATGTCTGCCACCGCCACATCAACAATGACCGTTATAAATTGAGCTTTGAAACTCTGCGCCATAGACGGCCAGTCCTGAATAGATGCCGAGGCCAAATTTAGGTACCATTCAAAGGCGATTCCGGTGAGGGAGACACCGAACAATCGGAGCTTGTACATGTCGAAACTTCTAGCCTCTCTTTACACTGGATGGTGAACCTGGTGACGTGTTCATCGTCTAATTGGTCGTTGTCTCCTGAGAAAAGGTGAAATTAAGAACTTTGAAACCTCTAGGATACTTGTACGTCTGGTCATAATGGTCTACGTAAGTCTTCCTATAATAATAATCCTCAGGCTTCTTATCCCGTGGCTAAGGTGGATTATGGAAAAACTGGTGGTTCGGCTGAGGTCGGTACCTCGGCTCTACATTAGAGGATCATAGCCGTCACCGAACCACCCGAATTCTGTGGCCGGCCCGTTGGCCGCTCCCTGATTCGGAGTATTGCGCTCTTGCTGGATGAAATTCTGGCCACCTGCCAGAGCATACCATATTTGCCCCCTAGGGTCCTTCCCATATCCGCCATCCAGCCTCGTCCCAGCCTGGTTTTGCGCATTTGGATGAAAAATGGGCGGTGGAACAGTGTTGCCCCTTTGATTTTGATTGGGATAAGGTTTATTTGGTTCCTGAAATGGGGGATTCTCTGGTGTGGCGGCATTATGATATGCATGCTCTCCAATATTGTTATTGGGAGCAGAACCGGCAGTAAGAGCTGCCGGATTCGGCATGCCGAAATACTGCGGACTGTTTCCCCAGGATCCAGCAACGCTGCCAGTCTTTCTATGGCCACAGCCATTTGATTAGAGCTTATATTGGTTGCATTCAATGCTTCTTTTCGGGGTTGCTGGGCCTGGATCAGTATCGCCAGCAAAGCTTGGAAGGCTTGTTGGTTTACTTCCATCATCTGGCGGCCAAAAGCTGCTGCCATTTGATCAATACACCGACTAATTCCCTCAAACATTTTGCTATTGGTGAGGTTCGTCGGTGGGTCATTGTCGTTCTGTGGTGGATTCACCGAACTCGAAGCCTTTATTAATGCAACCAAGTCGCTTTCATTCAAGGGTGCTTTGTCCGGGTTCAAGTTCTCGTTATTGTCACTTATCTACTCCAACCACTTGGTTTTTCATCACGTAGTCTTCTCTAATGAAGTATGCTGGAAATCAGGATCTTTGCTGGTATCAGATCGGGTATGTGCCATGCAACGGCGGGGTCCCACTAGGCATGCCAAAAAGGTGTTCCCTCTAAAACTGGATCTGCAAATATGACAAATAGATCTGCGCAACACAGTCTTTTTTGACAGATGGGACGTCGTTTGGAGGAATGGGAGAACATTCTTCCTTTTAAAATAAATTCAGAACCCTTGGTTGCATGGATAATAATTGGTAATAACACAAAAATGATAATAAACATCCTGCCATTATATTTCATTGATAAAATTTGGGTTACAATTATATGTGGTTTGATAACATTAACAAAACCCTCAAATCCTTGGATCATAACCTCGTCATGATGACCGAGGGCAAGAGCAGGGATGGACGTCTAAATTGTAAGGTTCTTAGGCACAACCACAAGGTTTTACAAGGCATCAAACATGCCGTATTTAAAAAAAATAGTGTGCCAAACAACCTAAGAAAAGATCTTTACTAGAGAATTAGGGTCAGAACTAGAATGTAAACAACTTTACTTCTAAGTGAATAAGGAATACAACCTTTGTAGATCGGTCCTTCACTTCTAAAGCTCCATGTAGTAGTCCCTTCACTGCGAGTATCGATCTCCCGAACTCTAGTATGGATTCTCTCGGAGAAATGAACAAGCATGCTCGAAGTCTTCGAGGTCGAAGATGATCTATGTCGAGAAGACTCATGCTCATGCTACCTCTTCACTATTTATGAAATTAGTGAAGCAAACACTCTAAACTAAATGGAAAGTAGTAGAGGATGATGAAGTAGGAAGTGGGATCTCTTTAGATTTATTTTTCTCACTAGCTTTTCTCACCTTGAGAAAAGATAAAGAGGTTTTCTCATAAGGAAGAAGAAGCTCAAGTGAAGAGTGAAGAGAATGAACTCATGAGGTGAAAATAGCAACCATGGGTGAGTTAGTGTCATACACTAACCCATGTAGAGAATAAACCATGGCTAGTTAATAATGATTAAGTTAATAAATATCTACAAGTAAAACAAACTTAGTGGACTTGATCAATGGTTCTACAAGGTTCTACAAGCTTCAACCATGTGACTTAATCCCACTAATTTTGATTAACTTAGATGAATATAAACCCATCCCATTATTAAGCATGGTGCAAGTCTCATACACCCATATCACATGTGGCATCTATCATGACACAAAAGTTGTACATTAATATATATCACATATACACTAATGCACACAAGTGAGAAAAGAAATCATAAGTAAGCTAATATTAGTTAATGTAATCTAGTATATCTAATTTACAATTATACATTAAATTATTAAATCACACTTGATTTAATAATCCGGCTATATCATATATAACCGACTAATATCAAATGCAACAACTTATCGAATCAACACTTGATTCGATAATCCGGCTATATCTCATATAACCGACCGATGTCATAAATCGTGAGAATAAAATACGGTATCACATACGCGCATCAATCTCGGTCCCGCACATATCACATATGTGCTCCTACTCCGTTTTACATGAACCAGGAAACCTCTGTGTAGGACTCTAAAGACTCGTCAATACGCCGGCAGTAGGTAATGATCATATCAAACATCCACAAGCCGCAAGCGGTCTGCTAAACGTAATGGCCACCCGGGTATTGAGTGATCAGAAGATCAACAAGAAACCTTCTCATACTCCTATGAATCCAATCAGTAACACTACTGTACAGTCCGGTCTCTTCGTCTGATATGTCGCATATCTCGTCTAGGGGTGGTAAATGTCAGACCCAGTAACTCGATAAGTCGTGCCGATATGAGGCTTATAACGGGTCGAGAAACTACTGATAACAGTTACCAGTATATCTCTGAAGAAGCCCTGGCCAGGGACTTCCTGTTATAGCTAATCGAGCACAGCGCAACATCAACCCCCAATACCGGGAGAGACAAATCCCCTCCTATCGCTCATTGCCTCCATATGACTCGGGACTGTACCCAAAAACCACCGTTTTGCACGTCCTCTTGAATGTGTTAAGGTAGAAATTAATCATTTATTCCCATATACTAAATCAAAGCACAGTGGGAATCACACAAGACTCTATGACGATCTCGGGTCTACAGACTAACCTGTACTAGTGTCGCCAGAGAACTGCCATCTGACGTAAGGTATAATACCATCTGGGAGTTCTCGGCGGGTCCGTCCACTGTACCCAGTCTCCACTGAGCATCCGTATATCATCTCTGATGTCAAACACCAATGGATATGGGATCATCCATCGTCCATCTACATGGGTCGAGAAGCTATACGCTAGTCTACTCTGGTATATCGATGTCCCGTCTTGATACACCCATGACTAGGGACATTAAAGAATGTACTCACGGACTACCTTTGTCCCACTAGTATGATCCGCATCATAATCCAGGTAGTCTAGTACACATCCTAAGGGCTTTATCAACATGTAACAGAGAGACAATCGGTGTACATGTTAAGATAAAGAGTAACCAAATAGCATACTATCATGTCGAGCAAGAAAGTGTTCCCTATATATGTCCAAGCATCCACTACAACATACATCTCATGTACAGTGATGGCCTCTAGGGCATACATATAACTAACAATCTCCCACTTGCACTAGGGTCATCATATAGCAGTGGTTGTAGTATCTCATACTCAACCATCCCATAAAAGTCTCTCTCTGTGAAAAGACCTTTGTGAGTGGATCCGCAGTGATGTCCTCTGAGTCTACTCTCCTTACCTTGATCTCCCTGGAGATCTACCATCTCCATGATCAGGTGATACTGCCTTAGAATATGTCTGGGTCACTGATGGGACAGGGGTTCCTAGGCATAAGCCACAACTCCATTATCACACAATGGTAGGAACGAAGTTCATCTCATGAACTAATATACACCCAGACTTTCTCTTTGGTAGCATATTTAGTAGCGATGTATCCATCTTTTATCGTCTAGTTTGCCACGGTATCTAGCTTGGAACTTTTCCAACACACCGTCCCTCCACTGAGGGTAAAGACAATGCTTGTGACTAACATTCAGTCGACCTTACCACTCTGGAAGCTATCCAGTGATTCTCCCCAAGATCGATTGATACCATCTTACTACACCTAATGAGAACCCTAACATCCACATAGATCTATCTCATAGATCCAAAATCCAGGATTTAGGAGGTATCACCTTGATCCTATATGGAGAATCAATGTGATAAGAGAAGATTGACCGAGTGTAGCATAGAAAACACCTTTCCTATCAAGAGTGTGTCATTCATGTACCATACGAGGAAGACCACCTTACTCTCTACAGCCCTTTTGTATATACAAGGTTCATCTACCATTTTGATGAAGTCAAACAATTTGACTACCACATCAAAACAGATGTTCCAACTCCGCGATGCCTGCTTTAACCTGTAAAGCAACTTGCATACGTTTTCGCTGCTCCCACTGTCTACGAAGCCCTCTGGCTGTGTACTTATAAACGCTCTTTTCTAAATCATTATTTAGAAAAGCAGCCATGACACCCAACCGCCAGATATCGTAGTCATGGTATATAGCAATGGCAAGTGGGATCCGGATGGACTTAAGCATATCTACTGCAGAAAATGTTTCATCATAAACCACACCTGGTCGATGACGAGAATCTTTTACAACAAGTCTAGTTTTGAAAGTCTCAACTTTTCCATCTATACCAAGTAATCTTCTCAAGATATACTTGCTCCTGATGGGTATTTAACCCTTCAGATATAGCAACCAAAGTCCATACTTTGTTGGTGTATATGGATTCCATCTCAGATCGCTTAGCATCCAGCCATTCTCACAGAGTCCCCACTCTTGATGGCCTGCTCGAAACTAGTTGGGTCATCATCTCATGATGCAATCCTCGCTCCCACTGTCATAGAGAAAACCGAAATGTCTCTCAGGTGGATGAGGAACCCTACTAGATCGGTGGAGAGGCTGAGGTTCGTCGGGAACTATTGAATCCTCCGGTTCTACCAAATCTTCAGCTGTAGTTTGTATAGCGGGAACTCCTTCCAGTTCTACCTCATGACCATAAATTTGTTTCCAAAATAAATTTCTTTTCTAAAAAGGTGGCAAGCCGAGAAATAAAACACCTTTTGTTTCTCTGTGTGGTAGAAGATATTCCCTTGCGAATGCTTGGGATATCCAACAAACTTCCACAGAACTGACCTTGCCTCGAGCTTGTCCGGATTTTGCTTTTGACATAGGCCGGACAACCCCAATCTTAACTTACTTAAGACATGGGCTCTTCCCATACCATATCTCATATGGAGTGGTAGGCACCTGATTTGGTTTGAACGCTATTCAATAGGTATGCAGCTTCACAAGTGCATAACCCCCCAAAAGAAATAGGCAACTCAGTAGTATTCATCATAGAGCGCACCATATCTAATAGGGTGCGATTGCTCCACCCCGATACACCGTTATGGTATGGTGTATTCGAAGGAGTAATGCTGAGAGAGAATCGTATTCTTCTTTTGAATAGTCCAGAAATTCCGTGCTCAAGTATTCTCCTCCCTGATCACATCAAAGGATGTAATACTTATACCCGTTTTGGTTCTCTACTTCAGACTTATATTCATTGAATTTCTCAAAAACTTCAGACTTGTGTTTCAACATGAACATATGTCCGAATCTTGAGAGATAATCACTGAATGTAATGAAGTACAAAGAACCGGTCCTGGCATGTGTAGACAGGGGACTTACATACATCATTATGTATCAGTCCCAAGAGTTCACTAAATCTTTCTCTGTTTCAAGCAAACAGGGCTATGGTCATAGTATCTTTGTGACATGATTAGCAAGTTTCACAAGATGTAAATTCAAACTGATTTAAATATGCATCTTAATGTAACTTCGCTAGTCGGGTCGCATTGATATGACCTAGTCTACAATGCCTCAAGAAGGATTCGTTCATTTCTGAATTCTTCCTCTTGTGTGTGTTCTGTACGTTGAGAACTGTAGTTTGATTTAGAACGTATATGCTTTTAGATAATATGCCTGAACCGATCAACTCTTGACATAGGAAATGTTCAAAATATTATCCAACAATACAAAATTATATCCTTCTTTACTAAATAAAGAGACTGATATGATGTTGTATATCAGGTTCGGTATCTAATAACATTCATTCAGAATCAATGTACTTAATAATACAGGGTGATAACAGCCAACAACTTGGCTGCAATAATTGCACCGTTTCCAACTCTCGAAACTTTATCACCCGTTCTCAGTTCTCTACCTGTCTGTAGCCCATGTAACAGATTACATACGTGGGATCCTGATCCGGTATCTAATACCCAGGACGTAGAGTGAACCGAGAAACGGTTCTCAACAACTAACACACCTGAAGAAGATGCATCAACATGCTTATTCTTCGTTTGGGCGGCTTGGGAATCCGGGTTTTTCCCTATTCCTTGCTCGGTCATATAACAATTATAAGTAGGAGCGAGACCAACGTTCCCCTGCTCAGTATAACAAGCGGGTTCGGTCAATACATCCATATTATTATCTTGATTAAGACGTGACATGGTCGCTACCTGGAGAGAGAGAGAGAGAAGAAAACACTTTAGCGTATGCTCTTGCAAGATCAGATTGGTTATTATTTTATCTAATCAGGATGGCTCCCACTGTTTTTATCAAATCTTCCTTCAAACCCTAAAAGGAAAGACTAGCCGGGATTAATTACACGCTGCAAGTTTGCCAATCTTTTAGCCAGGCCAGTGCCAGTACTTTGAGGGAGGTTCCTCGTAGTTTCGCACGGACCTAATTAAAATAAATCTCGTTTTCCCAGAGGCATAACCCCGTAAACATATTTCTAGACATGTACTTGATCGGCTAATTGTCTAGTGTAAAATTCTCCCAGGAGTAACTCTTACTGAGTAGGTATCGGGATCCAACTATCTCATAGAAGGTATGCAATCTCATTGCAAATTTCAACACTTGAAATTCCCGATAATATTTTGCCCCTAGCAACTTATGACCTTAACATAGTCAACAAATCATAAGTACTAGCCAAGTTCAACCCGTCATTTTCTGATTGAATTAAACCCACCCGCACGACCCTTAACATAGTCAACAAAGTCATACGACTACCCTAATCCAATCGCATCTCATACTTAAGCAGATAAGCACTAATTAGCTACCGCACACTATGCCTTAACATAGTCAACAAACGTAGCACGAATACTAAATAGTATTTATCTGAAATGACGGAGGGCTACGACAGGTTTTTATGAAAACCTCTTGTGTAATGAACTTGATATCATTGTAGAATCGTGTGATTTTAGAAAAGGAGTGTTTTTTAGGCTTTTATTAGTTTCGCTAAAGAGGTCACTCCCGGTGAAGGGATCTCGGCTCTTTCCTTATCGAATAAGGTGCAGGATATTTCACAAATACCACTATGCAAAGCAAAGACTATAAAAGCAATCAAAAACAAAACCGAGTGTTTGTAGCATCTGCTAGCTTTTGCTAAAGATGTCACTCCCGGTGAAGGGATCTCGGCTCTTTCCTTATCGAATAAGGTGATGGATATTCTACAAGGAATACCGCTATGCAAAGCAAAAACTAGAGCTACCCTTTTTTGAAAATTTGATTCTACAACATCTTTTAGGTTTCTTTTCTTTCATTAATCTCATTAATGAAGTCCCATCATTTATGCTTCCTAAGCATCACAGAAGAAACGAAAATACAACGTACGCTTATGCCATCTGCATTCGCCGCAGTGTCCCGTTATACACCGTTAGGTTACTTAACTAACGGCATAGCGGGACGGGACTAGCGCGGGTGTAAAACATAAGCAACGTCTATATAATATATCACATATACTATATCCTGTATCTATCTCAACATATACAGTGATCACATCACAGAATATCACAGCAGAACACAACATATGAAATATTAGATATACTAGGATTTCCGGGTTTTATATTAAGCCTGTATAAAACACGGATTCCACGGTCGTAATGAATAGCCAAACCCACATCCCTAGACCCCTACGAGAGCGGAAAGCAACCCTACCAATTCTAGAGTTAGGAGACCCGGTCTCAACGCCTCGAGATGGTCTCCCACTGGACCCTAGAACCCGGTTACTTGTGCTCCCCGCCTTGGGTCTATCCTAATGCGGAAAAGTAAATAATATACAATGGTGACATCATACTCGACCCGGAAGTTCCCCAATAAAAGAATATTACATATAATGAATTTTACATGAATGAAACTGAAAAACTCTCATCTCACATAAAACCCTCGGCTATTCAAACACGACGATCCAATATAACATATCCCAGCAACACATAATATCACATGTCATCAACGTAAGTAAATATGCGTATCCCAATTGTCGTTGACATATAGTAACGAAACCGGCGATACACCACATATTACACTTACGGTCGCAGAAAAGAAAGTGAAAAACTACAACAGTTGGAATCCGCGACCATCTTAGACATCATAAATCCAATATATCACATACTTTGGATTTCATGCCTAACCAAATGAATTCCTTAGACATCACATGCCTAACAATTATAAACCCCGCATTTTAGTCTCGATATTGAAAACTATTTCCAATAGCTTGTCGGGTAATTCAACAAGATTCCCGATATCCTGATCGAATACTCGTCGGAAACTTTATTAGACGGCCGCACCCCCAATGCCGTCGACGAAGTGCATTAAGGCGGAACACCGCGTCCGCGAGCACCTGAACGGATGCTTTTGGCGACGGGGTTCTCCAACAGTCACTTGGTCGGGGCTATGAGGCGTGGCTATCTATCAAGATTACCCGGCGAGTATCCGCGTACACTACGTAATTGCGACGGACTTTTGATCAACATCAAAATCCTGTGGCAACCGATCAATTGAGACTAAACTACTAGATTTACAAAATTCATACTAGTTATCACATAACTAATTATAGTGGATTCCAAATATTGTATCACAATCATAGAAAGGTAGGCGACGTTAAATATTTCGATCAAATCAACGAATTCCCAAATTTTCCAGAAAGCTCAACACTTAAGCATAATTAAAAATGCCCAGAAGCATACCCCGGTACCTACGGACTAACAGCTGAAGGGCCTGACCCAAGCCTCTTAAGTGGCGTCGCGGATCTGCCGCCAAAACCATGTTTTAGCCGCGGATCCGCGGTCACTTAGACGAGTTAGGGTTTCGTTCTTCAGGTGTGTCCATAGAATTACCTGCATGATTTTCTGAATATTTTTAACATGAAAAATTTCAACATTTTGAAAAATTTCCAGAAAGTGGGAAAAATACGGTTTTCGGAGTTCGATCGGACTTTTAATTTCGCCTACGCGACGCCTAATGCTCTAGCTAAGCTCTGATACCACTGTAAGGTTCTTAAGCACAACTACAAGGTTTCACAAGACATCAAACATGCCGTATTTAAAAAAAATAGTGTGCCAAACAACATAAGCAAGGATCTTTACTAAAGAATTAGGGTCAGAACGAGAACGTAAACAACTTTACTTCTAAATGAATGAGGAATACAACCTTTGTAGACCGGTCCTTCACTTCTAAAGCTCCATGTAGTAGTCCCTTCGCTGCGAGTATCGATCTCCCGAACTCTAGTATAGGTTCTCCCGGAGAAATGAACAAGCTTGCTCGAAGTCTTCGAGGCCGAAGATGATCTACGTCGAGGAGACTCAAGCTCATGTTACCTCTTCACTAATTGTGAAATTAGTGAAGCAAACACCCTAAACTAAATGGCAAATAATAGAGGATGATGAAGTAGGAAGTGGACTCTCTTTAGATTTATTTTTCTCACAATATTTTCTCACCTGAGCTTTTCTCAAGAGGAAGAAGAAGCTCAAGTGAAGAGTGGAGAGAATGAACTCATGAGGTGAGAATAGAAACCATGGGTGAGTTAGTGTCATACACTAACCCATGTAGAGAATAAACCATAGCTAGTTAATAATGGTTAGGTTAATAAATATCTACAAGTAAAACAAACTTAGTGGACTTGGTCAATGGTTCCACAAGCTTCTACAAGCTTCAACCATGTGACTTAATCCCACTAATTTTAATTAACTTGGATAAATATAAACCCATCACATTATTAAGTATGGTGCAAGTCTCATACACCCATGTCACATGTTGCATCTGGCATGACACAAAAGTTGTACATTAATATATATCACATATACACTAATGCACACAAGTGAGAAAATAAATCATAAGTGGGCTAATATTAGTTAATGTAATGTAGTATATCTAATATACAATTATACATTAAATTATTAAATCAATACTTGATTTAATAATCCGGCTATATCACATATAACCGACTAATATCAAATGCAACAACTTATCGAATCAACACTTGATCTGATAATCCGGCTATACTCATATAACCGACCGATATCACAAATCGCGATAATAGAATGCTGTATCATATACGCGCATCGATCTCGGTCCCGCACATATCACATATGTGCTCCTACTCCGTTTTGCATGAACCAGGAAACCTCTTTGTAGGACTCTAAAGACTTGTCAATACGCCGGCAGTAGGTGATGATCATATCAAACACCCACAAGCCGCAAGTGGTCTGCTAAACGTAACGGCCATCCGGGTATTGAGCGATCAGAAGATCAACAAGCAAGCCTGCTCATACTCCTGCGAATCCAAACAGTAACACTATCGTACAGCCCGGTCTCTTCGTCTGATATGTCGCATATCTCGTCCAGGGGTGGTAAATGTCAGACCCCGGTAACTCGATAAGTCGTGCCGATATGAGGCTCATAACGGGTTGAGAAACTACTGATAACACTTACCAGTATAACTCTGAAGCAGCCATGGCCAGGGACTTCCTGTTATAGCCAATCGAGCACAGCGCAACATCAACCCCTAATACCGGGAGAGACGAATCCACTCCTATCGCTCATTGTCTCTATGTGACTCGAGACTATACCCAAAAACCACCGTTTTGCACGTCCTCTTGAACGTGGTAAGGTGGAAATCAAAGCACGGTAGGAATCACACAAGACTCTATGACGATCTCGGGTCTACAGACTAACCTGTACTAGTGTCACCAGAGAACTGCCATCTGACGTGAGGTATAATACCATCTGGGAGTTTTCGGCGAGTCCGTCCAGTGTACCCAGTCTCTACTGAGCACCCGTATATCATCTCTGATGTCAAACACCAATGGATATGGGATCATCCATCGCCCATCTACATGGGTCGAGAAGCTATACGCTAGTCTGCTCTGGTATATCGATGCCCCGTCTCAATACACCCATGACTAGGGACATTAAAGGATGTACTCACGGACTACTTTTGTCCCACTAGTATGATCCGCATCATAATCCAGGTAGTCTAGTACACATCCTAAGGGCTTTATCAACATGTAATAGAGAGACAATCGGTGTACATGTTAAGATAAAGAGTAACCAGATAGCATACTATCATGTCGAGCAAGAAAGTCCTCCCTATATATGTCCAAGCATCCACTACAATTACATCTCATGTATAGTAATGGCCTCTAGGGCATACATATAACTAACATAAAGCTTCTACACCACGAGCCTCAAGCCGGACTATGATTCATCGGCTACACCGTTCGCAAAAATGGACGTCTAAATCGCTCGGTCATTTATTACCAGACCAAGTGAGAGCTGATCGCCTCGCCTAAACCGAGAACAATCTAAGAATCACAACACAACGATAGAGATGGATGTCTAAATCCCTTATGTTATGAACACCAAGCTTGACACGGTCGGAATCCGAGATTGGTTTTATTATCATATTATGAGAGTATGGATTGACGTCTGAACCTCTTATATCCATAATAACAGCCCTGATCCGGCCATCAGTACCCTCGGCTATATCCCAATCCGCGTTATATAGGTGCTGGTGTGCCAAAAGGAAGGCTGAGGGGCGTTCCTTCATCTTCATACATTGCTTTCTGTAGATCTAAAAGAAGGTGGAGGCATATCTGATCGAGGAAGGCCGGTCGTCTCAAGTTTCGACAGGGCCACGATAGAGATGGCATTAGTCGCCGGGACCTAGGTTATATTAACTAAGGTAAGGTGGTTGAGAAACCTTAGGGCGACGCTGAATTTCTGGAGAACGTTTATTATTTTTAAGTTATTTTACAAATTAGGGCGACGCTGAATTTCTGAACGGAACTTTCTTGTGCATGGTTAATCAATACCACTTTTATAGTTATTAATCACTTTGAATATGCTATCCATATTAATATTATTATATCAATATTTATATCACATATTGCTCAGTTGTACATCCCACATTACCATTTTATAGTTTTATAACTTTTCGGATACCCGTTTGCATCCATCGCATTTAAGATACATATATTTGCATCCATAGATCACATTACTGCATAATACTGTGATATTAACACTCCATGTTTAATAAATTGCATCCTAATTAATATTGGAACTATAAATATAGCCCTAATCGATAACTGTGTATCCATATCCTTGAAATTATATCTATTTGCATATCATATTACATGTTCCAGTTTATTGTTCTGATAGTATCTATGCTTGTTTATTTATACACATGCTTATGTTAGTTTGATTATGAGCACCCACATGACATCTTGTGCTTCCTGACAGACCTGTTACACTTCCTACTTGACATGACATGGTACCGTACACTCTTGACATGACATGACACCTTTATACATTACCTGGCTTGACCTGATGTACCATGGCTTTACCTGTTATCTGATCTTGTGTCTAATGCCAACAAACCTGACATGTAGTCCTCACGGACCGTTCCTGTTGTCTATCCAGACAAATCTGCTCTTACCTGATCCTGTGTTGGCATTAGTTCTTGATTACGTAATACCTGACTTGAACACATAACTTGGGGGTATGGGGAAATCAATGATGAAACCTGACTTGTAACTCGACAGTGTACTACCTTTACTAATCAGTTTTGGAGGCTAGGCCAGTCTTGGGATGATGCTGCTGACATCATTCATCTGTACATATTTCCTGTTTTAGTGCCTAGCGGCATGTCTCGGATTCAGCCCGAGAATCTTGACCGTGGTCCCGGGTATGCACGGGATACTATTGAGTTACATCGATGATTCATCAAATTGATTTGAAAGACTTGAGAGTATTTAACCCAATAGACCAGTTTAGATTACTCACTGCACACTACCTGTCACTGCCCTGATTTACATTGCTGTTACACTTGCTTTACCTTTTATGATCATACTTGCATGTCTTGCTACCCTATTTATATATTATTGCTTGATGTTATGACGCGCTGACGTCTGGGTTTTGAATGGCCCAGATCCTCTACCTTTGTTGCAGACTGATCAGGAGTTTTGCCGCTGTTAGACCGAGCAGTAAGGATCCTGTTGGTATCCAGCCTTACTTTCCAGGTGTTCATTTGATCCTTTGCTTCCGCATACTATATTATTTCTTGACTCGTTTATTCTGGCTCATGGACATGTACTAGATAGTTTAGTCTACTTTCCTGTTCTTGGTATCTCTATAGCCGTAATGTGACTGTGGAAGGATTTTTCCTATCCACGGGTAGCATGGTTGGCTATGTCACGTGCCTACCTTAGCGTACTCTGGGAAGTGGGGCGTGACATGGTTTCTTTGGTATCAGAGACATAGGATATAGGTTAATCGGGTTGATTCTTTTGTAGTTGGGTATTGGACCCAATACACGAATCAGAATACTCGTGATTTGGAACATGTCCTGCCACCTTGTTATCGTAATTCTTGAATCATATCCTTCATTTATCCTTCGCCTTGACGATATGCAAACCACTTGCATCTCGACTTGAAACCTTTTTGGTTCACCATTGTTTCTCCCTGTTCCTTGATTCTGATACTAGGATTTGGGCGACTTGAGTGGAGTTATGTAATTATACCCATGAACTGCAGCATGGTTACAATGCGGTACTCTATTTAAGTAACTTAGAGTCCTGGTCTTGATTCATTCCCTTGTTTCATGATCGTTATATTACCTTGCTGCTCTCGGTTTCATTGCTTACCAGTTATTATTTTATCGCCGGCTTGGATCACGTTTACCGTGCTTAATCCTCTTCAGTATCTTGACTTCGGATGAAGTCATCTCAGTATCTTACTTGTTCATGTTTTCCCCGCATTAGGCTTATTCAATTCCGGTGCATCCCTTTGTTTGTTTTTGTCTTGGGAATGGATTTTCGTGGCACTTTCCATGCTCATATTGATTGTAAGGAAAGGAAAGTGATTCTCCAGATTTCCGGATATCCGAAGCTTGTTTTGCTGGAGGAAGCGGTTCTGTCGGGCCAGTCGAGTTTAGGGCTAGGTTGACAAATAATGTTCTTTCGCCGATGGAAGTGGATAAGGAAGAAGCGCCGGCTATATTCGAGAGTTTCATGGACGTGTTTGAAGACATATCAGGTTTACCGCCGAAGCGAGACGTGAAGTTCGCGATTGATCTTGTTCCTGGTGCAGCGCTAATCTTAAAGGCGTACTACCCGATGACACCAGTGGAGTTAGAAGAAGTCAAGAAGCAGGTACTGAATTACTTGAGAAGGGTTGGATTCGCAGCAATAACTCACCTTGGGGAGCTCCAGTTCTTCTAATAAAGAAGAAAGATGGCATAAGGAGGATGTGCATCGATTATCGAGAATTAAACCGGGTGACTATTAAGAACAAGTACCCGATCCCTCGCATTGGCGAATTATTCGAGCAACTCAGTGGCGCGAGGGTATTCTCGAAGCTGGATTTGCAATCCGGATATCATCAGGTCCGAGTTAAATCAGAAGATATTTGCAAGACTGCGTTCCGAACTCGGTATGGATATTACGAGTATTTAGTGATGCCATTCGGAGTCACGAATGCACCGGCGATATTTATGGACTTGATGAACCGAATCTTTTCACCATTCTTGGACTAGTTTATAGTGGTGTTCGTTGATGATATTCCGGTCTACTCAAAGGAGTATTGAAGAGCATGCATAACACTTGAAGATCGCACTGCAGACATTGAGGCAAGAAAGATTGTATGCTAAGATGAGCAAGTGCGGGTTTTGGCTTGAAGAAGTGAAGATTTTGTGCATGTCGTATCCGGTGATGGAATCGCCGTTGATCCCGAGAGGATTGCAGCAGTTCGAGATTGGCCGATTCCGAAGAATGTTGCAGAGATAAGAAGCTTTCTTGGACTTGCCGGGTATTACAGGAGGTTCGTGGAGAACTTTGCTCGTCTGGAAGAGCCTTTGACCAAGCTTACGTGCAAGGAAGTACCATTTGTGAGGACTGGTAGGTGTGCGTCAGCTTTTGAGACGTTGAAATAGAGGTTGATAACCACTCTTATTTTGACCATACCAGACGGTTCCGGAGAATTGGTGATTCACAGCGACGTACCGGAGAAAGAATTGGGATATGTTTTGGTGCAGCATGGGAAGGTTACAACTTATGCATCGAGACAGTTGAAGACACATGAGAAAAATTACCCAACTCATGACTTGGAGTTAGCAGCTGGGATTTTCGCTTTGAAGATTTGGAGACACTATTTATTAGGCGAAAGGGGTCGAAATATTCACCGATCATAAAAACCTAAAGTACGTGTTCGCTCAGAAGGAGCTAATTGTGAGACAGCGTAGATGGTTGAAGCTGACGGCTGACTACGATCTCGATCTTAAGTACCATCCGGGGAAAGTTAATGTTGTACCGGATACGCTTAGTCGGTTGCCAGCAATTCAGACGTTGACTACTCAGAAGGAACTTATTGAAGACTTTCGAAGATTTGACTTAGAGATTGTGCTACCGCATTCGTCGGGACAGTTGATGCAGCTGCAAGTACAGTCGTCGTTGATCGAGAATATTACAGCAGCGCAATTACAGGACCCTAGATTGCAGAAGTTTCGAGAACGGGTTGAAGCTGAACTTCGAACGGACTTATTGGTTCATGAAGAGTGTTCGTTACGATATGGTAGTCGTTGTGTGTGCCAAAAGGAGACATCCGCGAAGAAGTTATGAA
The DNA here is from genome assembly GCA_030015575.1 of Agapanthus africanus. Taxonomy (NCBI): domain Eukaryota; kingdom Viridiplantae; phylum Streptophyta; class Magnoliopsida; order Asparagales; family Amaryllidaceae; genus Agapanthus; species Agapanthus africanus. The sequence goes on along the minus strand of CM057346.1, from coordinate 98,449,458 downwards.
GGAGGCGCACTGTTCCGCATATTCCGTACATTCAGGAGGCACAAAGATGTACCGAGATCTACGGCAGTATTTCTGGTGGGAAGGCATGAAGCGGGAGATTGCCCGCTTTGTGGCAAAGTGCTTGGTGTGTCAGCAAGTTAAGGCTGAACATCAAAGGGTTGCTGGTTTATTGCAACCACTTCCGATCAGTGGAAGTGAGAACATATAACCATGGATTTCGTGACAGCTCTACCACGGAGTCCAAAAGGCAACAATGCAGTTTGGGTGATTGTTGATCGATTGACCAAGGCAGCCCATTTCATACCATTTCGAGTTGGTCAATCAACAGAAGCTTTTATAGAACGGTACATGCAGGAGATTGTAAGATTGCATGGAGTGCCGGTGAGCATCGTGTCCGACCGTGACACCCGTTTCTTACCACATTTTGGAGGAGCTTACAGGAAAGTTTGGGGACTTGATTGAAGTTTAGCACAACTTACCATCCTCAAACAGATGGCCAGTCGGAGAGAATGATCCAAACTCTTGAGGACATGTTGAGAGCTTGCATGTTAGACTTCAAGGGTTGATGGGAGGATAATCTACACTTAGTGGAGTTTTCTTACAATGACAGTTTTCAGGTGACTATTCAGATGGCTCCATTTGAGGTTTTATATGGTCGCAAGTGTCGTTCACCTGTCTGTTGGAACGATGTCGATGAACAAAGATTGTTGGGACCAGATTTGGTTGGGCAGACAGTTGAGGCGGTTAATACTATTTGGAATCATTTTAAAGCAGTACACGACCGACAAAAGAGTTGGGCAGATACATCGAGAAGACCTCTAGAGTTCGCCATTGGTGATTTGGTATTCTTGAAGATATCACCGACTAGAGGGGTGATTCGTTTCGGAAGTCGAGGAAATCTTAGTCCTCGACTCGTTGGACCTTTGAGATTTTGGAGCGTATTGGAGAGGTGACGTATCGTTTGGCGTTACCGCAATCTTTGGCGAATGTTCATGACGTGTCTCATGTATCTCAACTCCGTAAATATGTTCGAGATGAAGCACACGTGCTGGATCATTCAGAGCTGACTGTACGAGAAGATTTAATCTTTGAGGAACGACCGAAGTTGATTGTGGATCGAAGGGAAAATGTTCTTAAGAACAAGGTTATCCCTCTCGTACTTGTTTCTTAGGGAAATCGCTCGCATGGAGAATCAACTTGGGAACGAGAAGATGAAATCCGACAGAAGTTTCCACATCTATTCTTGTAGTTTGTTGATTGTTTATCCTTTCTTGTTCTTGGAATTTCGAGGACGAAATTCTTTTGTAGTTGGGTATAATGTAACATCCTAGTTCATTTATACCAATTCTAGTTCTCGTATTTCCTTAATTGTGGTATTTTCCTGATTTATCGTGTTTTTGGTGCGAATAGTATTTTACATTTTACATTGCATTCGACCCGACCCGCTTGCTTAAACCTATTTGATTCATATTTATAGATTACCCTGAGTTGTTATATAGACACGTGCATCTCATGTATACTGCATATTGGCATTTTACCTGGCATTGCATATTTTACCATATAACATTTTAGGTCATGTAAAATAATTTAAAATTGCATTTCATAGCCTGCATGATACCCCTAACCCCGTGGTAGCATCCGCGCATCTTGTTCTCGTCCCGTTCAGTGAAACGAACGTGTTTGGATGGCTACGCGCATGTACGTGCATCCGTTCTTGGGGGTATGCATTTTCGTTATCTGAGCATTCATTTTGAATTTTGAAAGTCACACAAGTTTTTCGTATTTTAAATCTGAATTTTTAGACCCGACCCGGGCGCGTTTTGAAATATTTTTGTATCCCGCCAAAATTCAATTTATTTAATTTTAAAATTTAGTTTAAATATTTTCATATGATTTTTTTAACAAACTGAAACCTCTTATCTAAAATTTTAAATCTAAAAATCTTTTAAAATTTTAAATCTAATTTCCTAACAAACTAACAACTCCTTTCTCTCTCTCTCTCTCTTTCTCCCCTCTGCATATATATATTTATATATTTTTTATTTAGTTAATTTTTCTTTCCTTATTTAATACACAACCTCTTCTTCTTACTTCTTCTTCTTTCTTCTTTCTTTTTCTTGATCTTGTTTCTTAATTCCGGTGATCACCGCCGGAGCCGTGTTCGTCGCCGACGATCCGAGTGATCCTGTGAACGTACCTGACTTGCGTGATCACCCTCGTGCGTTGTTTGGAACCGTTCCGTGTACCGTGCGGGCGTCGCGACATTTCGCCGACGAAGGACGTTCCGTGCGCATCCGTTCTTGTTCCGTCTAGGCAAGTTAATCTTGCTACATGCTATATAATTCATTTTTATACCTATTTAAATAAATATCATACCTATAGTTTAAATCTAGTGCCCCATGTTTAATTTTATAACGTTTCGATGTTCCGTTTGCATCCGTTTATATCATATTAAATCTAGATCATGAAAACTTATCTTGTGACATACTAGATTACATTATACTGCATCCATATCATTTAAAATATATATCGTCGTAATATTTCTTATTATTATCTTTAATTAGTTTATAATCTGCATTTGATGATGTTATACATTTGAAAATATTATAGTTTACACATGAAACGTCGTTGAAAAAGCGGATACGACAAATCTGAAATTTACTGTACACCTTACCTTATAAAATTCATTATAAATCATATAAAAATCATTAGTATACGTTCTTTAGTTCTTTACGAAGCTAACTCAGAATACTATAACTCTATGAAATATTTACTTGAAAAATAAATTGGTTAAATAACGTAAAATACAAATGAAAATGTCTCTAAACTGCTGTCCAGGGAAATTCCAGCAGCAAACTTTCAATTTCGAATGTTCATAACTTTTTGTAGGAACAATCTGAGATGCTTATACTTATAAAAATGAAAACCTTATTGAATTATCTTTTTTTTGGTATAAGACACATCCCTTTTGGAGAACGTTTGTTATTTTTAAGCTATTTAAAAATTAGGGCGATGCTGAATTTCTGAACGGAACTTTCTTGTGCATGGTTAATCAATACCACTTTTATAGTTATTAATCGCTTTGAATATGCTATCCATATTAATATTATTATATCAATATTTATATCACATATTGCTTAGTTGTACATCCCACATTACCATTTTATAGTTTTATAACTTTTCGGATACCCGTTTGCATCCATCGTATTTAAGATACATATATTTGCATCCATAGATCACATTACTATATAATACTGTGATATTAACACTCCATATTTAATAAATTGCATCCTAATTAATATTGGAACTATAAATGTAGCCCTAATCGATAACTGTGCATCCATATCCTTGAAATTATATCTATTTGCATATCATATTACATGTTCCAGTTTATTGTTCTGATAGTACCCATGCTTGTTTATTTATACACATGCTTATGTTAGTTTGATTATGAGCACCCACATAACATCTTGTGCTTCTTGACATGACCTGTTACACTTCCTACTTGACATGACATGGTACCGTACACTCTTGACATGACTTGACACCTTTATACATTACCTGGCTTGACCTGATGTACCATGGCTTTACCTGTTACCTGATCTTGTGTATAATGCCAACAAACCTGATATGTAGTCCTCACGGACCGTTCCTGTTGTCTATCCAGACAAACCTGCTCTTACCTGATCCTGTGTTGGCATTAGTTCTTGATTACGTAATACCTGACTTGAACACATAACTTGGGGGTATGGGGAAATCAATGATGAAACCTGACTTGTAACTCGACAGTGTACTATCTTTACTGATCAGTTTTAGAGGCTAGGCCAGCCTTGGGATGATGCTGCTGACATCATTCATCTGTACATATTTCCTGTTTTAGTGCCTAGCGGCATGTCTCGGATTCAGCCCGAGAATCTTGACCGTGGTCCCGGTTATGCACGGGATACTATTGACTTACATCGATAATTCATCAAATTGATTTGAAAGACTTGAGAGTATTTAACCCAATAGACCAGTTTAGATTACTCACCGCACACTACCTGTCACTGCCCTGATTTACATTGCTGTTACACTTGCTTTACCTTTTATGATCATACTTGCATGTCTTGCTACCCTGTTTATATATTATTGCTTGATGTTATGACGCGCTGACGTCTGGGTTTTGAATGGCCCAGATCCTCTATTTTTGTTGCAGACTGATCAGGAGTTTTGCCGCTGTTAGACCGAGCGGTAAGGATCCTGTTGGTATCCAGCCTTACTTTCCAGGTGTTCATTTGATCATTTGCTTCCGCATACTATATTATTTCTTGACTCGTTTATTCTGGCTCATGGACATGTACTAGATAGTTTAGTCTACCTTCCTGTTCTTGATATCTCTACAGCCGTAATGTGACTGTGGAAGGATTTTTCCTATCCACAGGCTGCATGGTTGGCTATGTCGCGTGCCTACCTTAGTGTACTCTGGGAAGCGGGACGTGACATTATCATATTATGAGAGTATGGATTGACGTCTGAACCTCTCATAGCCATAATAACAGCCCTGATCCGGCCATCAGTACCCTCGGCTATATCCCAATCCGCATTATATGGGTGCTGGTATGCCAAAAGAAAGGCTGAGGGGCGTTACTTCATCTTCATACATTGCTTTCTGTAGATCTAAAAGAAGGTGGAGGCATATCTGATCGAGGAAGGCCGGTCGTCTCAAGTCTCGACAGGGCCACGATGGAGATGGCATTAGTCGCCGGGACCTAGGTTATATTAACTTAAGATAAGGTGGTTGAGAAACCTTAGAATTAGAAAAATTGATAATTGGTTGATTGATCGAGAACTTTCCTCGTCTCAAGCCTAGTGTTTTTATAGCCTTCCAACCCTAATTTTGGCATGGCTGCTGAGCAATATCTTTTGTCAATTAGTTAAGATTTCAGTTAATCTTTCTAACTTTCCATATCTTCTCAAAAGGTTTTCTTCAGATTCTTTCGGGTTTTGCTATCCTTTTTCTGATTAGATGATAATTCGGCCCATATTTCATTCAAGCCTAGCTGCTCATTCCTTGAAATTTCCTTTATGATTTGGCCCATCAGTTGAACCTTATTTTTTTAACAAACAGAAATATTATAAATCAAACCTTACATGCGCCTGTACACACACATCACAGGTATTAAAAAAACACTTTATATTTAGGAAAAGCCACAGCTATTGAAAAATACCATCCTAGGTCATACCGTTAGCAAAATTTCATCTCCTTGTTCAAATAAATCCCTTGTTGTTCTTCTTGGATACTTGGAATATTCCATCACATGAGATGATTTATGTTAATGTCAGAGAGAATATTTAAGAAGATATGTAAAGAATTTTAGTTAATATATAAAGTTTTTTGGATACACCCTCGCCATATATTCCCGCATGGTTAATTCCACTCTTTATTATGACTTGGAAATACCAATTAACCACTAACGTTTTATTTGGTCATCGTTATTACTTCTAGAAAGTTACAGATGTATTATTTCCAAACAACTTTTTTTTATTGTTTTATATATGAAAAAATTAGAGGAATTAATTTACCTCATAACTTTTTTATTCTTCCAAAATTATGCAAATAATCACCTAAATTGACTTTCAGGATATATTTTTGGAAGCTACTTCAAAGCCTTTTCTGATACTTTTAGTACTTCTAGTCATCCAAACATGGTTAGCACCACAAATATCTTACATCAAAATGGACTCAAGGTTGCAACTGTACAAAGCTAGTTAATAAACTTAACTTAAAATTTATTCTATTATTTGATCTAAATTTATGATGGGCTAAATCTTTCTAGTAATCTAATTTAACAATAATCCATCTTGGCCCTAAGTGATTTATTTATTTATTTATTTTGGAGAAAAAGAAGCTAACCATTTTGTTTTGGCAAAAAGGATGGGATGTAGTTGAGTGGGTCGGATGGAGTTGAGTTAACTATGAAGATTAGGGCTTTTTGTCTTTGGGTAGAGCTGGAGATGATGGTGATGATGTTGCAAGGAAGAAGAAGATGATGATATGGATGTTGATCTTGATGTGGCTAAATAGGTGGAGTTGGGGTTACCAGATTTGCGGCGGCGTGGGCATGGTAGGGTTCACTGGAGATAGGGAGAGGAACTGATTTTTTTTCTTCCGATTATTTCCCTTTTTTCAGGGTTATTTTCATCAAGTCACAACACTTGCAGATGAAAAACTTAAGGGAAGTTGGGTGAGTTGGCACCCTACGTGGATTCCTGTTTCGGGTCATACTTGAAGGGATTTTTTACGGTTAAGCCTTTCATTTTCTTGGAAACTTGTAAATGCATGGCAAGCCCAAATTAAACTAGTATTCAACTATTTGTATTTTTTTTCTGTTAAAAATGTATTTTTTGAAATCAAGCCCCCTTAGGAGATCGAACTTGTGACCGAGGAAATTGGTACCAAATCGATTGAAGCCACTCATGTCTAGCCAATCATACTCCATATCGTTATTCCGGTTGGCACCCTACACTAATGCCTAATTTGGAAAAAACAAACCCTAAAAAACCTCCCCTCCCATTCACAAATCCCTTCCCTCAAATTCTTCCCTCGACCGACTTCGAGGGGGAGGGGGGCATCGAAGTTGGATAATAAGAGCTACCCGCAGGATTGCAACCATTTCGTGACCGGATTCTTGAGATCAAGAGTCAGAGACAGGTGAGGAATGCTGGTATTGTTTCAACGATAGAGTTGCTGAGACCTGAGGGCGTGGAAGAGTTTGAGGGCGATCTTGTGGAAAACACAGAAGACCAGATAATAGAGATGGTGGTAGCAAAGAAGAAGGAGAAGGATGATGGGAAGGAAAAGAAGAAACTGATTACTAGGAAGGAAGGGGAGGATGCATTGCAAGGATCGCCGAGCTTTCGGATTTATTTTTCGGAGCAGACAGCGGCGGCAAATTGTGAAGATGATCCTATCAAGGTGGTCCAAAAGATTAAAGAAGGTATGCCCACACAAGTTCTTATTTATTTATTTTGATTTTTTTTAACTTGGAATATTTTGTATGTTAGCTTTTAAGATCTGTATTAATATTTTTTTTGTATTGTTTAAATGATGGCGTGACAATGGCATGCAAAAAAATCATCATTATTTCTTGTACTTGCTTCTTTTTTTGCACCAAAAGTTGTATTTTACAATACCCTAAGGTCTACAACAATATAAAATTGATACGATCGAAAAACGCAAGCTTCATTTTGTTATTGCAACTCTATTTTAAATGAAACAATATCTACCCTAAATTAGCTATGAACAACTCATACAAAAATAGTTCGAGTTTCATGTTTGTTTATGTATGTAGTATATTTTATTATGCTTTATATATCTATAAAATCATATATAAAAACATTTATGATGTCACGTCCTGAGACCCGGAGCTGTTGGATCTCGAGGTACGACCTCGTGTGGCCGATCATAAAAATTCGTCAGATAAATTTCTCATATATCCTGGATCGTTAACAGAGCATGTTATAATAAATATTTTCCATCTATCAAATATCGATTTTATCTTCAAAATATATTATCGGATAAAAATCACATATTTAGCACATTTTATAGTACAAATAAACCAAATTCATACCTACTCATTCCCATCTCACAACGTTCCCAAGTCTCAACATATGTACAACCAATCTGTGAAACCACAGTGTGATTTGGGTGAGTTCACGACTTAAAACAGATTCTATCATCATATAATTTTTATTCTTTTCAGTAAAATACCATGACTATCATAACTTTTACATGTATGAATGATGCCATTTGCTTTATTTAAATCATATGCTTGCGATAATGTAATGCAGGAAAATATTTTCTTTGGCAAACTCAGGACTGCTATATTAATGTGGTCAAATTCAGTGTATGATAATACAATTATCAAAATTACTAATATTGAAACAATTGTACGTCATCTCAAAACCTCATCTTATTATGTTAGAAAGAACCATCTTCGTCCATAAAGTTCACATTAAAATACCCCAGCAGTTCAATCAGCAGTATTAAATCCAGAAAGAAACTTTCATTTAAATTATCACTAATCTTAAAATCAACCTTTTATGTATAATATGAACATTTGTCATGTATTATGCAAAAATAACAATTGTACATATCAATCAATTATTAAGTCAAATTCTCAATTCTATAAAAATAGAACAAACTAGCTAAACAATTGTACATATCAATCAATTATTAAGTCAAATTCTCAATTCTATAAAAATAGAACAAACTAGCTAAGGGTTTCGCTTGTTTGGTTTCGGTGTCCGCGCCGTGAAGGCCGCGGCCGAGACGGAAGCGAAAACAAAAATTTACACGAGCACCAAACACCCGTAAAACCCAAGATACGATCCAGAAACCTAAACTAGCTAATTAGAAATACAAGGGTTGAGAAACTACAACTTGGGTCGCGTGTCCCCATGAAAGACCCCTTCAAGTTCGTAGACACCGAGAACGGGCTTGAAAATCGACAACTCTTGCCGAAGACAATCCACCTGAGAGAAACTAGAAGAGCTCTAACTGATGATCCAAACATACTAGGTGTGGATGGTCGGTGATGTAGAAATATTTCACTAAACTTTTCTCTCAAGAAGGAGAAGAGGTGAGGATGATGGTTGCTAACACTTGCAACATGAAGCATCCAAGATGAAGAAAAATTATCAAGTCCAAAACCAAAAGAGAATGGCTACATATAAATCATCATGCATCAATAAATGATCAACAATAAATGCTGGAATCATACCTCTCTACATGCCTTATGCCACCGTACCTCCACCTCATTTTCCCATTAAATTTTCTAACAAGAAAATCAAATATGAGGTGTCCTTCTTCTAGAAGCATTCCTGTATAAATACGGAATACTTCACACGGTATATGTATCGGTATATATACGTGTATTCGTATAAAAATACGGATAACACCAAAGAAAGAAAATGAATAGTGAACAATAATACTAAAATATATATATCAAAATATGTATATAAATTATTAAATCAAAACCTGATTTAATAATCCGGCTTAATTCTAAGCCGGCTGGTATTATCAACCACCCGATTAAAGTCCGTGTATCCCGTACACGTATTTAATCGGACCCCTGCACTTACCAACGTACGGCTCCTACATCAATCGCCTGGACGGGAAAAACTCTCTGTGTGGGACTCTAAAGACTCGACAATACACTGGCAGTGAGTTTAATCACAAGTACGTCAGCGGCACTAGCTGTACATAATGGTTACCCAGGTACTTGCCAAAAGGGGGGTTGACAATCAAGTACGTCCTTACCCTACTAAGTTTGAATATGACAATCTCCATACAGTCCGGTTTCTTCGTCAAAGAGTATCGCATATCGGGTCTATGGGGTAGATAACGTCAAACCTCTACTAACCCGATAAGTCGTGTCCGAGTTAAGCTCATCACTAATAAAGATACTACTGATCAACTATCAGTAAATCTCATCCACCGTGGCCACGGATTTCTGATGATAACCAACTGAACACAGCGCGACATCGACTCCTAATACCAGGAGAGACGAATTCTTGACAATCGACCACTACCTCTATGTGGCTCGGGACTGTACCCAACTAAAACCTTTTTGCACGATTTCTTTAAGCCGTGGTAGGGTAGTAATCAAAGTACAATGGGAACAAACACGAGACAAATGACGACTTCAGGTTAAAGGATTAACCTGTACTCATACCACCTGAGAACTTCCATCTGACGATAGATATAATACCATATAAAAGTTCTCGGCGAGTCCGTCCGGTGTACTCACCTCCAGTGAGTACATGTATACTATCTTAGGTGACACAACACCAATGGCTTATGAGACCGGCCACCGCCCCTCATCGGGGTCAAGAAACGTATACACCAGTCTACTTCAGAATATCGATACCCAGTCTCGATACTCCCACGACTAAGGACATTTAAGGATGTGCTTATGGACAACCCAGCTCCCACATATATGATCGCCGTCATAATGCTGGTTGTCAAGCAACAATCCTACGGGCTTCATCAATGATGAAGACAAACCAAATAAGATACTATCATCTCGAGTAAGACTGTTATACCTGTATAGGTCCTCTCTCAATTATCATAATTGCCTACTTGCAATTACAATAATTGCCTTGAGGGCAGTATATCCAATAATCTCCCACTTGCACTTAAAGCCAATTATTGCGGTATCGCGTACCCACAGCTCGTGTGCAACCGAATACCCAACTTCTCTACTAATCAGTTTTGCAAACCATGTTTGTGAAACTTAATTTGTTCGAGAAATAGCTTCAGTGAGTGGATCCGCTACAATGTTCCAACTTCATCTCTCTATATCTCAACTTTGCAGAGATCAACAATCTCCCAAACTGAGTGATATCCCGCCTCAAGAATTTGTCTGAATACTTGATGGAACCAAATTCATAAATGAACAACTCCATCCAACAAACTTCTTGGGCTGTATTCTCTGTTGAGTTATTACCAGTATCCCGCACCATGATTACCTCAGTATCCCGCACCATGATTACCTCAGTATCCTTATTAGAACACTATCCAGTATACTGATTCTCAGAAAAGGCTAAATTCAAAACTCTGACAGCGTCTCTGTCATCCAGGTCACTTTGGAAGCCTGAACCGATAACCGCCTTCCAGATGAGGCTGCCGTTATCTTATACCAAGAACATCCATTTATATTGATGATAGCTTCCCTTTGTTTCTCGAGGATTGGATTAATATATGCCTATTGCAGCCAGTGCAAAAACAATATCCGGTGTTGTACAAGACTTTGCATGATTGACTCAATTGCCTAAGTAAATGATATGCCATTCATGTCAATCACTCTCCTTATCAATCTAGAAGACATCCATTTTAGAGAGGCTGACTCCATCACCCGCGGGTACACCACCTCGCCAGGAATCGTCCATTCTAAAATACTTTTAGAATGCTGTCTAAATACCCGATTGGGAAACTTTCCAAATATAGATCTAAAACCAGAATCCCTGATACATTATCTATCTGGTTTTGTACAAGATATTGCATGATTGACTCAATTGCCTAAGCAAATGATTTGTCATTCATGTCAGTCCCTCTCTTCATCAGTCCAGAAGACATCTCTTTAGAGAGGGTGACTCCATCACCTGCGGGTACACTACCACGCCAGGAGTCGTCCATTCTAAAATACTTTTAGAATGTTGTCTAAGTACCCGATTTGGGAAACATCCCAAATCTAGATCTAGTCACCAGAATTCGTGATATACTATCCATATCCAACGTGGAGAAAACATTATGTGACAACCAAAGTTTGACCGATTGTAGTATAGGAAAATCACTTCCTATCTGGAGTATGTCATCCAAATCTCATGATAGTACTCCCTACATCCTTCTTAATAGGTTCATATATTGTTTTGATGAAGTCAATCATCTTGACTGTCACATCAAAACAGATGATCCGTCTCCGCTATCCATACTTCAGTCTACGAATAGACATAAGCAACTTGCTTACCTTTCACTGCTCCCACTGACTATGATAACCCTCTGGCAGAGTCATATACACGTGCACTTCCAAATTTCCATTTGGAAAGAGATTATAGTCATCCATCTGCCAGATATCATAGCCATGAACTGCATCAGCGCCAAATCATATCTATATGGACTTCAGCATAGATACTGAAATAAAAGTCACATCACAATCCACAATGGGTATTTGATGAAAACTCTTTATAACAAGTCTAGCCTTATTAGGTTAGTGCCTTTCTACCTATACAGATCCTGAAAAATCTACTTGCTCCTAATGGGCTTCACCCTTTCAGGAGCACCCAGCAAAGTCTAAAATTCATAATTTGCTGAAGTGTGTGGAGTCCATCTTGGATATGAAATATCTGATCACCTGGAAGTAACCACTTCCTATGACCTGCTGATAACTAGTAAGGGGAATAGCAGTGCCAAGTCATATCCATATGGACTTCAGTATAGACACTGAAGTAAAATCTCATCACAATCCACAGCGGGTATTTGATGAAAACTATTTAGAACAAGTCTAGCCTTATTAGGTTAGCATCTTTCCACCTGTACAGATCTCGAAAGATCTACTTGCTCCTAATGGGTTTTACACTTTCAGGAGCACCCAGCAAAATCTAAAATCCATGATTTGCTAAAGTGCGTAGAGTCCATCTTGGATATGAAGTATCTGTTCACCTGGAAGTTACCACTTCCTATGACCAACTGATAACTAGTAGGGTCATCATCACCATGATGCCGATCTCCCTGTCACCGTCTACGAGAAAACCGAAATACCTCTCGGGTGGCTGACGTCACCTACCTAATCTGCGGAGTGGCTAATGGTTTGTCAAGTCTAATTGAATTCTTAGGTTCTACTAAATTTTCGGCAACCGATTGTTGTTCTGGAATTACTTCCAATTCTACCATACTCCCATTATTTTCTTTTGCAAAAAATTCCTTTTATAAAAAGGTGGCAAGTCAAGAACAATGTAACTATTGATCTTGAAAATAGTTGAAAACAAAATCCTAACGAATGCTTGGGATAATTCACAAACAGCTATTACCGAAGCGTGCCTTGAGTTTGTCTAGATTCTGCTTTTAAATAGAAACCAGATAACTCCATATCTTAATAAGCTCAAGATATGTAACCATTCTATGTCTATATAGAATCAATGCACTAATTTAGATGGAACCAGATTCAAAACTCATGTAGCTGTTTCCAGTGCATATCACCTAATGAAAAAGGCCAATACAGTATTACTCATCAAGGAACACACCCACGGATAAGCAACCCGTGAGAGAATCAAGTTCTCAATACTATGATGGAATACCTTGAATAAGTATCTATATTTTCGATCACCTCAAAAAATCCTAATACTTCCAACATATGGTTCTCTACTTTATTCTTATACCTATAAAGTTCTCAAAATCTTTGGACTTTGCATTGCTACGAACGCGTGTCTAAAACTAGAGAACTTATAGGTAAACCTAAATGAAGTAAGAGTACCAACCCCTCATCCCGAAGGACACTGGATAACATACATTTTCTTGTATAAGTCCTAAGAGTATACTAACTCAAATTCTGTGTTTGTAAATTGAAAACTGTATTTTGGTTTAGAATGTCTTACACCGTTATTCAATACATCTTAACTTATTCTCAACTGATAAAGGTAAATGTTTATAACATAATTTTCAAAATGTATATCTCACTTTATAAAATAAAGGTATAGATATTTCATTTTAAAATTTGGTGCATAACAACGGTTATTCGAGACAAATTTTTTTTCGTTAAGTAAAGCCAGGTGTTTTTATCCAATATCACCAATTACAACGAATTCCGATATTGAGTATCAAATCGCCCATTTCCCAATATTCTACTCCTACTCATCATTTGTAACACCGTATAGATGTGAGATCTAAATCCGGTAAATACATACTCTGGAATTAGAATTAATTGGAAAAACGGTTCTCTTTTACAAGTACACAGAAATTCTGAAACACGAAAATGTTTCATAGGGGATGGTTAGGTATTCCCAATAATGCATTTTCCATTATCCAGATTCATGACAGTATTCGCAATTTCCTTTATCCTCACTTCAATCCCTTTATATGTTTCTACATCTTACCTTCTGTACACCGCACTTAGGCTAATTGATTTTCTTCCTTCCCTTCCTTTCAGCACCAGCCTAATGTGATGCTCCACGCCCCAATACAGATGGTACTGTCCGCTATGGTCGAAGCCGCATGATTTTGCCCTTTAGAGCGAACCGGACCTGACCAGGGTCCACTTCCAAGGAGGTCACCCATCCCAAGACTTTCCTGGCCCGAGCACGCTTAACTATGGAGTTCTCAAGCTCCTGTAGTGCCGATTTACTTACAAGGCGCCTCTGTAATTGAGGGTGGTATCATTACATTTATAATGCAGTTCAATTCTCTTTCGGAATATGTTCCAAAAATTCCCCATTGTTATTCAGTGGGTCTTACGGACTCAAGAGGTGGCCCCCATGGATTCAAGAGGTGGCCCCCGCCCCCTTAGCATGACAATTGGTGTGGCACTTTGTTCCGTGTGGCACTTTGTTCCGTGAGCAAGAACCAAGTCCCGACATTCTCCCCACCTTTGAACAATGGTTCGTCATCGAACCACAGACCTACTATTGAAGGATCTGCATGGGCCACCAACAAAACCTGTTACGCTCCGCTTCCCAGTATACGGAGAAGTAGACGTGATGGGCCGCGACGTATTTACTCAGAAGTAAATACGTTAAGCGTAAATAAGCAATATAAATGAATACACAAGAATAACAAAAGATGTAATACAACTTTTATAACATTCTTTCTTTACATTACAACTGATTTGAAAAGAAAATATACAATGTTGAAAGCAATGCCTAAACAGTGGCAAACAATGAAAAGAAATAAGTACAAGTAATCTAGAAGTCTATCTGGGCCTCAATCTGCTCCAAGTACTCCTGGCTGGGCTCGGTCTTCTGAGAGTCGGGTCCTCCAGATGAACATTCCAAAGAAAGAAAGAAACAGGAATGCCGTCAGCGAACTAGCGCTCGGTAAGTGCCAAAGATAAGGATGGAATAGACAAGTAAAGAGGAGAGAACTGTTAATATTGTTGGGGTTTCTTAGCACGACCACTAGGTTTTAGCAAGCATCGAGTATGCAATTTAAAAAAATCTAGAGTGCTAAGCAACACCATCCAAGAATCGAACTAGAGAATTAGGGTTTTATAAAGCATGTAAACAACTTTACACTAAGTGAACAACGAATACAACCTTTGTAGACCGGTCCTTCACTTTTAAACCTCCATGTAGGAGTCCCTTAGCTCCAAGTAGTGGTCCTCCGAACTCTTCTTAGGCTCCACTAGGCGAAAGGAACGAGCTTGCTTAAGGATCTTCGAGACCGAAGAGGATTTACGTCGAGAAATCTCTAACTCAAGCTACCTCTTCACTAATTGAGGAATTAGTGAAGTAAACAACCTATACTATATGGCTAGTTTGGTATAGATCGATGAAGTAGGTGTTTTGCTCACTTTAGAATTAATTTTCTCTCTTTCTTTCTTCACTTCTTCAAAAGCTAGAGAGCAAAGAAGGAGATGAAGAAGATGATCAAGTGTAAACCCTTGAGTGAGAAAATATCTCATAGATATATGTAGAGACTTAACCATGGCTAAAGATAATAGTTGGGTTAATAAATATCTAGAGTAAAACAAAATTAGTGGACTAAGTCAAAGCTTCTCCATGCTTCCACAAGCATCTTTAGCCATGCTAATTTCCACCTAATTTTGATTTTTCCCTTAATAATTAAACACCCAAATTATCTTTAGTTTGGTATGAGTCTCATACACCCATGTCCAATGTATCATCTAGCATGACAAATAAAAAATAAATACATTAATATATATTTCATATATATTTATATGTATTTGTAGAAAACAAATTCTTAAGTGAGCTAATATTAGTTAATATATCAAATATATATATATTCCGGCTATATCACATACAACCGACTAATATCATTTATATGTATATCAAATATACATATAATAAATTATTGAATCAACACTTGATTCAATAATCTGGTTATATCACATATAATCTATATCGCGAGATTCGAATATGGTATCACATACACGTATTAATCTCGGTCCCGCACATATCACATATGTGCCCTACTTCGTTTCGCTTGAGCTAGGAAACCTCTGTGTAGGACTCTAAAGACTCGTCAATACGCCAACAGTAGATAATGAGCATATCAGTCACCCACAAGCCGTCAGCGGTACTAGATCGACGTAAAGGCTACTCAGGTATTGAGCAATCAGAAGATCAACAAGCAAGCTTGTCCAAACTCCCATAAATCCAGTAAGTAACACTACCGTACAGTCCGGTCTCTTCGTCTGATATCTCGCATATCGAGTCTAAGGGTGGTAAACGTCAGACCCCAATAACTTGATAAGTCATGCCGATGTGAGCCTCATAACGGGCCGAGAAACTACTGATAACACTTACCAGTAAATCTCATCAACAGCCCTGGCCAGGGACTTCCTGTTATAGCCAATCGAGCATAGCGCAATATCAACTCCCAATACCGGGAGAGACAAAACCCCTCCTGTCGCTCATTGCCTCTATGTGACTCGGGACTGTACCCAAAATCCACTTGTTTGCATGCTCTCTTGAGCGTAGTAGGGAGGAAATCAAAGCACAGTGGGAATCACACAAGACTCTATGACGATCTCGGGTCTACAGACTAACATGTACTAGTGTCACCAGAGAACTGCTATCTGACGATAGGTATAATACCATCTAGGAGTTCTCGACGAGTCCTGTTCGGTGTACCTATTCTCCAATGAGCGCCTGTGTACAATCTTTGATGTCAAACACCAATGGCTATGGGATTAACCATCGCCCCATACAGGGTCAAGAAACGTACACACTAGTCCACTCTGGAATATCGATGCCCTGTCTCTATACTCTCTCGACTAGGAACAATTAAAGGATGTACTTGCGGACTACCCTGGCCCCACTTGTATGATCTGCATCATAGTCCTGGTAGTCAAGTCCACATCCTAAGGGCTTTATCAACATGTAACGGAGAGACAGTATAATGATACTGGTGTACATGTTAAGATAAAGAGCAACCATATAGCATACTATCATGTCGAGCAAGAAATTTCTCTCTATATATGTCCAAGCAACCACTATAATATACATTCATGTACAATAATGGCCTCTAGGGCATACATATAACTATCAATCTCCCACTTGCACTAAGGCCAATTATTGTAGTATCTCATACCCAATATCTCGAAAAGTCTCTCAAATGGCCTTCGTGAGTGGATCCGCCGTGTTATTCTTCGTGTCAACTCTCCTGACATCGATCTCCCGGAGATCAACTATCTCCCTGATCAGGTGATACCGCTTAAGAATATGTCTTGATCACTGATGGGACCGGGGTTCCTAGACCAAAACCACAGCTCCATTGTTATCACAACACATAAGTATTGGATGCTTAATGGTAAGAATCTCACCAAGTTCATCTCATGAACTTGTTCATCCAGACAGCTTCTTTGGCAGTATCGTTGGTAGCGATGTATTCAACATTTATCGTCGAGTCTGCTACGGTATCTAGCTTAGAACTCTTCCAACATACCGTCCCTTCACTGAGGGTAAAGACAAAACCCGATACTGTCTTACAGTCATCCTTATCACTCTGGAAGCTCGAATCGGTAAAGGACTCGACATGGAGTTCACCGTTATCATACACCAAGAACATTTCTTTAGTGTTTCTCAAGTACTTAAGAATGTTCTTCACAGCTGCCCGGTGATTCTCCCCAGGATGTAAGAGGTATCACCCAGATCCTTCATGGAGAACCATTGTGATAAGAAAAGCTTGACCGAGTGTAGCATAGGAACATCGTTTCCTATCAAGAGTATGCCATCCACGTACAATACGAGGAAGACAACCTTAGTCTCTACAACCTTCTTGTATATATAAGGTTCATCTATGTATTTGATGAAGTCAAACTCTTTGACTGCCACATCAAAACAGATGTTCCAACTCCATGATGCCTGATTTAATCCGTAGATTGATTTAAACAACTTACACACATTTCCGCTGCTCCCACTATCTACGAAGCCCTCTGGCTGTGTCATGTACACGCTCTCTTCTAAATCACCATTTAGAAAAATGGTCTTGACGTCCAACTGCCAGATTTCATAGTCAAGGTATGCAGCAATGGTAAGTAGGATCCTGATGGACTTAAGCATAGCCACTGGAGAAAAGGTTTCATCATAGTCGACACCTGGTCGTTGACGAAAACCTTTTGCTACAAGTCTAGCTTTGAAAGTCTCAACTTTTCCATCTACACCAATTATCTTCTCAAGATCCACTTGCTCCCGATGGGTTTTACCCCTTCAGGAGCAACTTCCAAAGTCCATACTTTGTGGGTGTACATGGATTCCATCTCAGATCGTATAGCATCCAGCCATTTCACAGAGTCCCCACTCGTGATGGCCTGCTCGAAACTAGTTGGGTCATCATCTTCCATGATGCAATCCTCACTCCCACCGTCAATGAGAAAACCGTAGTATCTCTCAGGCGGATGAGGAACCCTACTAGATCTGCGGAGTGGCTGAGGTTTGTCGGGGACTATTGAATCCTCTGGTTCTACCAAATCATCAGCTGTAGTTTGTGTAGCTGGAACTTCTTCCAGTTCTACCACATGACCACTAATTTCTTTCATAAGAAATTCCTTTTCTAAAAAGGTGGCATTCCGAGAAACAAACACCTTTTGCTCTTCAGTGTGGTAGAAGATATACCCTCACGAATGCTTGGGATATCCTACAAACTTGCACAGAACTGACCTTGCCTCGAGCTCGTCCGGGTTTTGCTTTTTAACATAGGCCGGACAACCCCATATCTTAACTCGTTTAAGAGATGGTCTCTTCCCATTCCATATCTCATATGGAGTGGTAGGCACTAATTTGGTTGGAACTCTATTCAATGGGTATGTAGTTGTCTCAAGAGCATAACCCCAAAAAGAAATAGGCAACTCAGCAGTACTCAGCATAGAGCGCACCATATCTAATAAGGTGTGAGTCCTCCGCTCCGATACACCGTTGTGCTGTGGTGTATACAGAGGAGTAAGCTATGAGAGAATCCCATTCTCTTTTAAATAATCCAGGAACTCTGTGCTCAAGTATTCTCCTTCCCGATCAGATCGAAGGATTTTAATACTTCTACCCATTTGGTTCTCTACTTCGCACTTATATTCCTTAAATTTATCAAAAGCTTCAGACTTATGTTTCAACAGGAACACATGTCCGAATCTTAAGAGACCATCGGTGAATGTAATAAAGTATGAAGAACCATTCTTGGCATGTATAGACATAGGACCGCATACATTACTATGCATCAGTCCCAAGAGTTCAATAGCTCTTTCTCCGTGTCCAATAAACAGAGTTTTGGTCATTTTGCCTTTGAGACATGACTGGCAAGTTTCATAAGATGTAAATTCAAACTGATTCAAATATCCATCTTTATGTAACTTAGCTAGTCGTGTCGCATTGATATGACCTAATCTACAATGCCACAAGAAGAATTCGTTCATTTCTAAACTTTTCCTCTTGTGTGTGTTCTGTATGTTGAGAACTGTATTTTGATTCAGAACGTATAAACTGTTACATAACGCACCAAACCCAATCAATACTTAATTTAGAAAAATGTTCATAACATTTTTCTCTAATACAAAGTTATATCCTTCTTTATCTAATAAAGAAATTGATATTAAATTGCACATTATAGATGGTGCGTAATAACAGTCGTTCAAGATCAATGTATTCCCATCTGGTAATGCTATGTGATATTCGCCAACTGCTTTGGCTGCAACATTTGCACCGTTCCCTACCTTTTGATAATGATCACCTTTTCCCAGTTCTCTACCTCTCTTAAGCCCCTGTAACATATTACATATGTGGGATCCTGATTCGGTATCTAATACCCAGGACGTAGAGTGTACTGAGAAACAGTTCTCGGTAATGAACACACCCGAAGAAGATGCATCAACATGCTCATTCCTCGTTCGAGTCGCATGGGAATATGGATATTCCCCTATTTCCTGCTCAGACTTATAACAATTATAAGGTAGAGCGGAACCAACGTTCCCCAGCTCAATATAACAAGCGGGTTCGGTCAATACATCCATATTATTATCTTGATTAAGGCGTGTCATAGTCGCTATATGGAGAAAGAGAAGAAAACAATTTAGTGTATGCTTTTGCAAGATTAGATTGGTTATTATTTTATCTAATCAGGATGGCTCCCACTGTTTTTATCAAATCTTCCTGCAAACCCTAAAAGGTAAGACTAGCCGGGATTAATTACACACTACAAGTTCGTCAATCGTTCAGTCAGGCAGGTATTGGTACTCCGAGGGAGTCTCCCCGTGATTTCGCATGGAACTAATTAAATAACCTCATTTCCACAGGGGCATAACTCCGTTAACACATTTCTTAGACACCTACTGGATTAGCTAATTGTAAAGTGCAAAACTCTCCCAGGAGTAACTCTTACTCGTAGTGGGTATCGGGATCCAACTATCTCATAGAAGGTATGCAATCTCATTGCAAATTTCAACACTTGAAATTCTCGATAATGTTTTTCCCCGAACAACTTATGACCTTAACAAGGTCAACAAATCATAAGCGCTAGCCAAGTTCAATCCGTCATTTCCTGATTGAATTAAACCCACTCGTGCGACCCTTAACAAGGTCAACAACATCGTACGACTACCCTAATCCAATCGCATCATATGGTTGCGGATAAACACTAATTATCTACCGCACACTACGCCTTAACAAGGTCAACAAACGCAGCATGAATACTAAATAGTCCTTATCTGAAATGACGGAGGGCTACGACAGGTTTTTAAGAAAACCTTTTACGTAATGAACTTGATATCGTTGTAGAATCGAATGATTTGAAAAGAAGTGGTTTAAGCTCCGCTTTTTAAAATCGAATAGTTTTCAAAACAAACCGAGTGGGTTGTAGCATTTACTAGCTTTTGCTAAATAGGTCATTTCCGGTGAAGGGATCTCGGCTCTTTCCTCATCGAATGAGGTGCTGGATATTTATAAAAAATACCACTATGCAAAGCAATAACTAGAGCTACCTTTTTGAAAATTTGATTCTACAACATCTTTAGGTTTCTTTCTTTTCATTAATCTCATTAATGAAATCCCATCATTTATGTTTCCTAAACATCATAGAAGAAACGAAAATAGAACGTACGCTTATACCATCCGCATTTGCCACGAGGTCCCGTCATGCACCGTTAGGTTACTTAACTAACGACAGAGCGGAGGCAGGGCTAGCGCGGATGCAAAACATAAGCAACGTTTATTATCTATCATATATATAATATAAAGCATTCGTCTCACGCAGTTATATGATCTCATCATAGAACATTGCAGCAGAAATCAACATATGAAATATAGGATATACTAGGAGGTCCGTGTTTTAAATCAAGCCAGTAAAAAACACGGATTCCACAGTCGTGATGAATAGCCAAACCTACATCCCTAGACCCCTACAAGAGCGGCAAGAAACCCTACCAATTCTAGAGTTAGGAGATCCGGTCTCGACTCCTCGAGATGGTCTCCCACTGGACTCTAGAACCCGGTTACTTGTGCTCCCCACCTTGGATCTATTCTAATGCGGAAAAGTAAATAATATACATCAATGGTAATATCATCCTCAACCCGGAAGTGTCCCAATAAAAGAATATTACATACAAATTTTTATATGAATGAAAATGAAAAACTCTCATCTCACGCAAAACCCCCGCCTATTCAAATACGATGATCCAATATAACATATCACAGCAACACATAACATCACATGTCATCAACGTAAGTAAATATGCGTATCCTAATTGTCGTTGACATATAGCAACGAAACCGGCGATACACCACATATTACACTTACGGTCGCAGAAAAGAAAATGAAAACTACAATAATTAGAATCCGCAACATCTTTAGACATCATTAATATGAAATATCACATACTTCAGATTTCATGCCTAACCATACAAATTCCTTAGACATCATAAACCCGGAATATTACATATTCTGAAGTTCATACCTAACGTTATAAACCCGGCATTTTAGTCTCAAATTGAAAACACTTTTCAATAACCAGTCGGGCAATTAAACAAGATTCCCGACAACTGATCGAATGCTCATCGGAAACATTAGTAGACGGCCGCACTCCCAATGTCGTCGACGAAGTGCACTTAGGCGGAACACCGCGGCCGCGAGCATCCGAGCGGATGCTTTTGGCAACGGGGTTCTCCTACAATCACTTAGTCGGGGCGATGGGGCGTGGCTATCTATTAGTGTTACCCGGCGAGTGTTCGCGTACTATACGCGATTGCGACGGAGTTTTGATCCGAATCAAAACCCCGTGGCAACCGATCGATGAGACTAAATTGCTAGATTTATAATTTACTAACTAGTTTTCACAAAACCAATTATTATGGATTCCAAATATTGTATCACATATCACAGATATACTAGACGATGTTAAACATTTCGATCGATTTATCAAACATCCAAAATTCCCAGAGACCTCAACACTTGAGTCTCACTTAAAAATACCCAGAATGTGACACAAGTACCTACGGATCAGCACAACCAGGTACAGTCCCTGCCTCACCAACTGCGCCGCGGAACCGCGGCCAAACCCAAACCCATGGTTTGGCCACGGTTGCGCGGCCGTTTGGTCGAGTTGGGCGCTCGTTCTTCTTATGGATCCATATAAAACCCTGCACAATTTTCTGCATATTTTTAAATTCAAAAATTCCAACTTTTGGAAAAATTTCCAGAAACCCGGATTTTAGGGTTTCGAAAAGCCGATCGAACACATTAACTTCGCCTAGACCACTCCTAATGTTCTGGCTTGTCTCTGATACCACTGTTGGGGTTTCTTAGCACGACCACTAGGTTTTAGCAAGTATCGAGTATGCAATTTTAAAAAATCTAGAGTGCTAAGCAACACCATCCAAGAATCGAACTAGAGAATTAGGGTTTTATAAAGCATGTAAACAACTTTACACTAAGTGAACAATTAATACAACCTTTGTAGACCGGTCCTTCACTTCTAAAGCTCCGTGTAGTAGTCCCTTAGCTCCAAGTAGTGGTCTCCCGAACTCTTCTTAGGCTCCACTAGGCGAAAGGAACGAGCTTGCTTAAGGGTCTTCGAGACCGAGAGGATCTATATCGAGGAATCTCTAACTCAAGCTACCTCTTCACTAATTGAGAAATTAGTGAAGTAAACAACCTATACTAAATGGCTAGTTTGGTATAGATTGATGAAGTAGATGTTTTGCTCACTTTAGAATTAATTTTCTCTCTTTCTTTCTTCACTTCTTTAAAAGCTAGAAAGCAATGAAGGAGATGAAGAAGATGATCAAGTGTGAACCCTTGGGTGAGAAAATATCTCATAGATATATGTAGAGATTTAACCATGGCTAAAGATAATGGTTGGGTTAATAAATATCTAGAGTAAAACAAAATTAGTGGATTAAGTCAAGGCTTCTTCATACTTTCACAAGCATCTTTAGCCATGCTAATTTCCACCTGATTTTGATTTTTCCCTTAATAATTAAACACCCAAATTATCTTTAGTTTGGTATGAGTCTCATACACCCGTGTCCAATGTATCATCTAGCATGACACATAAAAAATAAATACATTAATATATATCTCATATATATTTATATGTATTTGTAGAAAACAAATTCTTAAGTGAGCTAATATTAGTTAATATATCAAATATAATTATATATTAAATTATTAAATCAACACTTGATTTTATAATCCGGCTATATCACATACAACCGACTAATATCATTTATATGTATATCAAATATACATATAACAAATTATTGAATCAACACTTGATTTAATAATCCGGTTATATCACATATAACCTATATCGCGAGATTAGAATACTGTATCACATACACGTATTAATCTCGGTCCCGCACATATCACATATGTGCCCTACATCGTTTCGCTTGAGCTAGGAAACCTCTGTGTAGGACTCTAAAGGCTCGTCAATACGCCCGCAGTAGATAATGATCATATCAGTCACCCATAAGCCGTCAGCGGTACCAGCTGGACGTAAAGGCTACCCAGGTATTGAACAATCAGAAGATCAACAAGCAAGCTTGTCCAAATTCCTATGAATCCAGTAAGTAACACTACCGTACAGTCCGGTCTCTTCGTCTGATATCTCGCATATCGAGTTTAGGGGTGGTAAACGTCAGACCCCAATGACTTGATAAGTCATGCCGATGTGAGGCTCATAACGGGTCGAGACTACTGATAACACTTACCAGTAAATCTCATCAACAGCCCTGGCCAGGGACTTCCTGTTATAGCCAATCGAGCATAGCGCAACTTCAACTCCAAATACCGAGAAAGACGAAACCCCTCCTATCGCTCATTGCCTCCATGTGACTCGGGACTGTACCCAAAATCCACCTGTTTGCACGCTCTCTTGAGCGTGGTAGGTAGGAAATCTAAGCACAGTGGGAATCACACAAGACTCTATGACGATCTCGGGTCTACAGACTAACATGTACCAGTGTCACCAGAGAACTGTTATCCTACGATAGGTATAATACCATCTAGGAGTTCTCGGCAAGTCCTGTTCGGTGTACCCATTCTCCAATGAGCACCTGTGTACAATATTTGATGTCAAACACCAATGGCTGTGGGATCAACCATCGCCCCATACAAGGTCAAGAAATGTACACATTAGTCTACTCTGGAATATCGATGCCCTGTCTCGATACTCCCTCGACTAGGAACAATTAAAGGATGTACTTGTGGACTACCCTTGCCCTACTAGTTTGATCTGCATCATAGTCCTGGTAGTCAAGTCCACATCCTAAGGGCTTTATCAACATGTAACGGAGAGACAGTATAATGATACAGGTGTACATGTTAAGATAAAGAGCAACCAGATAGCATACTATTATGTCGAGCAAGAAAGTCCTCTCTATATATGTCCAAGCATCCACTATAATATACAATCATGTACAATAATGGCCTCTAGGGCATACATATAACTAACAAATATAAACATGTATATGTTTGCAATACTAACGTAGTTGTTTGTAGCTTGGTGCAGAATGTATCAGTGTATACGAGAGAAGTCCAACTTGCTCCGTGGACTATGGTAATCAAAATTACAATGCCCCGTCAAACCCTACGGGACAACGGCATGGATGTTCATGTAGGTGTCTTTTAGTGACCATCTCGTTCCACTTCTAATACATTTCGTACCAGTCTACCCCGTTAAACTCCATAATATATATTGTATAGATTGTAGTTATCAGACTTGCCGAGACCATGGATATAAGTTGTTTCTTGTAGTCTAGTTCAGGTGCAACAAGTAGTCATGTAGTCAAATCAAGTCATAGTCATGGTTCGGTCAAGTCAAGACATGCTTGCATGTTGATATTGTTCTGGTATTCATGTTCAAGTTCAAGTATACATGTTTAGTATATTGGATTCATGTTAGAATTGGATTCATGTGTGAGTTGGATTCAGATTGAGACTTGGACCCAGACTTGAGTCAGACATTTTAAACAGATTTGGATCCTGAATTAGGTTTAGGAGTTATCGGTAACTGCTGCACATGGATGGCAGGATTTGTGTCCTTTTCCAAGACAATTACCATTGATAACTCCGTTTTAGTTTTCTATCTTAAATAGGCAAGCACTCACTTTCTCCGGCTTCCTGAGGCTCAAGAGAATTGATCCCACTTAAACCCATATTTACTAAAGTCCTTAATTGTAATTTTATATAACTCGAGGGGGTTTTATGAAAAATATTTTATATACTTTCAAAATAAACCTCGAGTATTTATTTATCGTATTTAGGGTTTCATGGATGTGAATTTTAAAGAGTAAGGTATGTTAGTGAATAGTTATATAGCTTGAATAATACAAGGTATTTTAATGTAAAACTTGTCTTGTATTAATCCTTGATGGTATTTTGGTGAAACTTGCCATTCTTTTTACTTTTAGAAAAAAATGGAATTTTATTATAGCTTGAAAATATGTGGTTTGATAATATTTATATAATTATTAAAAATTATTTTTTATTATTAAATAGAAAATCTCGTTTTTTTCCTTTAAAATCGTATTAAAAATCTTTCGAGACCGAATACTCCGTGAGAAGGTCTACATCTCGATGTGCTAGCCCGAGGATGTACGGTAATCCGCACCATCCAATACCGGGTTTCCCAAAATAGGTTGTAGAGGCATAATTGCAAAGAGTTTGATAATACAATTCAAAAAAAACGGGTTTTTATAGCTCAAGGTATTTTAATGAAATTTTGTAATCGCCACGAATTATATTTCCAAGAGAATCGTGCTATGTCAATATATGTGTTTGTGAGGGGTAGGTCATTACCCCGTGAAGTTTTCTAAAGGTGTGCTAAACAAAATGTTTAAAAGATGACGTATATAAAATTCATGGTATTTAAACGTAAAAGTTAGGTTAAAGTTATATAACATGATATTTTAAGGTGAAAATTTGTTTCTAATTATTAGTTTCATGATTAACAAGTATGGTGTAAGAATATTCAAGAAGAACATATAAGAAAAAGTGGATTTTATAATGTTTTAAAGAAGGTGTCGGTATTAACTCCACTTCCGACATGTTTTATGAAAAGAGGCTTTTTAAGATGAAAGAGTAGAATAAGAAATGAGACTTACTAGCTAAAAGGAGGGAGGGGAGGTAGAAAAAAATGGTGGTAGCCTTCGTGGTGTCGTGGGGTCGCCGGAACTTGTGTAGATTCTCGCCGGAAGTCGTTCTTGGGCTAACTCCACTTCAACTCCACTTGTGCTTAGAAAATTTTGATATTTTTTACTAGAATTTTCAGAATGAGGAAGGGCTAGGGTATGGGGTTGTATTTATAGTGTGGAATTAGGGTTTTGGAATTGAATGATTGAATTAAAATACATTAAAAATTGGATTAATGGATGAAATTGAAGTCTCTGTTAATTTGCAAAGAAAACAAACAGTATAGGGGGAATACGGTAG
Organism: Agapanthus africanus; assembly: GCA_030015575.1. Classification (NCBI taxonomy): domain Eukaryota; kingdom Viridiplantae; phylum Streptophyta; class Magnoliopsida; order Asparagales; family Amaryllidaceae; genus Agapanthus; species Agapanthus africanus. Next base: position 98,422,826 of record CM057346.1, on the reverse strand, counting down.
GCCAAAGGGTTTTGTGTGCAAGACACAGGGACTTTTCCCCTACGGACGCCCGCCGTCGCCGGCCAAACTCCCGATCTCGCCGGTCCAATTTAGTAGATGGGACTTGGGATTTGTGCCACGTGTCCTCGGCTGTGTACACAACATTTTACACATGTTTGATTTTCTGTCTTTTCATTTCTTATGTGCAGAGCACATGTAAACTTTTGGGCTTTCAAAAAGTTTAAAAGAAAAATTCAGAAAAAAATAATATGTGGCTGATGGGATTCGAACACAGGGGCTACGTTACAGCAGTGCAAGGCTTTACCAATGAGCTACAAGCTATTTCTTGTTGTTCTTAAACAAATTAAATTTATAACTTGTACTCAGGCTTGCAAACTCCATTTTGTACATTAACTTGAAAATTTTCGTACAGTAAAATCAGAGTCGTTACACCTAAGGTTTGGAAGAATATTATCCAATAAGCGTAATAGGTGTACTCTCCTAATACAAGAAGCTCTCGCAACCTGAGAGAAAGTAAAGGGAAGAGACAACCGAATAATTCCTATTCAATTTCTCTAAAACCTGTGGCTGTTCTCGACTGAAGTAACTTCTTCACGTTCGTATGTAACTATACGATGGTCATTCTAAGCGATATGGATCATCGTAGTGATACAAAGTATTCTGAAGAAATACAAAGGGTAAAGTAGGAGTGGCAGGGATATATGCGTGTTTGTCACGAATCAAGACAAACCAAAGCCAAAGGATGTAAGAAGGTTCGATTAATTTGGTTCATGAGATTTTAAGGTAAGTCATGGGTCACTGTACCAGAAAGAGAGAAAAGAAACACTCAGCATGCACTCTATCAAGATTAGATTGGTTTTCATTTTATCTAATCAGGATGGCTCCCACTGTTTTCTCGAATTCTCCTTCAAACCCTAAAAGGAGAACTAGTCGGGATCATTTACACTTTACAAGTTTGCTAACCGTTCGGCCAGGCCAGTGTTGGTACTCCGAGGGAGGTCCTCCGTGCTTTTGCACGGACAAAATTAATAACCCCGTTTCCGCAGAGGCGTAACCTCGTTAACACTTTCTAGACACCTAATAGGTTAGCTAATTGTGAAGTGAAAAATCTTCCGATGAGTAATACATACTCATCAATGGGAATCGGGATCCAACTATCATCATGTGATAACCTGACAGAATCCACTCAAGTTATCACACTCCAGAAGGTATGTGCATGCCTGGCAAGTTTCCCGTATATTTGAAACTCCCGATATGGTTTTTGCCCCAAGCGGCTTTTGATCTTGACAGAAGTCAACATATTATAAGTTAAAAGTCAAGTTTAACCCGTCATTGTCCTGGATTAATTTAGACCCACCCGCACAAACCCTTGACAGAGGTCAACATGACCGTGTGACTGTCCTAAATAATCGCATATCCATGCAACAAAAAAGTATTACAGAGCTACCGACCACTACGCCTCGGCAAAGGTCGACAAACATAGCACAAATACTATGCAATACTAATCTGAAATGACGGAGGGCTACGGCTGGTTTTTGGCGAAAAACCTTTAACGTAATGAACTTGATATCGTTAAAAGAACTCGAGTGGCTTTGAAATGGAGTGGTTTAAGCTCCGCTTTTTAAAACTAGTGAAATAAACCTTTGCTTAAGAGAGAACTTTAAGTGAAGGGATTAAGACTCTTCTCTCATAGAATGAGGTGCGAGATATTCCTAACCGAATACCTCTATGCAAAGCCAAAGAATATGACTATGAGTTTTGAAGAAAACCGAGTAGATTTAAAATTGGTTCCGACAACATCATATAGGTTTATTTTTCCTTGCATTATTCAGATAATGCGTTCCCATCATTATAAGTTTTCAAGCCACAAAAGAAACAACCAAAATAACATGCTATTTATATGCCATCCGCATTCTCCACGGGGCCCCGTCATGCACCGTTAGGTTACTTAACTAACGGCGGAGCGGGGGCAGGACTAGCGCAGATGCAAAACATATAGAAATATCTACTAAATATATATATCTTAACATCGCAGGCAGATAATAGTCATCACAGGCAGATAAAAATCATCACAAGCATGTGAACAACAATATAGAATAGCAAATAATGTAGGAGCCCTACGTTTCATTTGAGCCATAAATAAGACGCGACGTTCCCCGGTCGTGTGGATAGCCAGTGCAATGAAGAACCTAGACCCCTACGAGTGCGGTAAGTTACTCGCCAATCCCCGAAGTGAGGCAACCCCAATCAACAAAGTGAATGGGCCACCCAGCACTTCACGGAATCCGGTAACTTGAGCACCCCTCCGTGGATCAACCTATACCCCCTACAAGTGTGATGAATAGCCCGCCAATTCTAGAGTAAGGCCCCTCCAGTCTCAACGCCATGAGATGTGGGCCCGTCGCCCTATAGAACCCGGCTATTCGAGCACTCCTCCGCAGGGTAATCCTAGTACAGAAAAGAAAATATATATACAACGGTGACATCGACCTCAACCCAGTCGTGCCCCAATAAAAGAATATACAAACTGGCAGAAACGGCAGTCTACATGTCGGTCGCTGCCCCGCAATAATGAATATATAAATGAATCTAAACTATACATCTAACATTGCATACAAGGCTATCCATCAGACAATCCATCCATAATATCAGTGCAACACAGAACATCAACGCGAATATCATGTTCGTAAACCCGTCTGATTGTACATTTAGCAACCATTTGGATTATACCGCACTATGATATTCACGGTCACAGAAACTAACAAATGCACTGAAAACCACGAATTCAAAATTTCGATCGATTAAAAACTTTCCACATTGGCCCCAAGTACAAACCATTACTCAAACAAATCTGGGCCAAAACCAAATATTCCAAAAATCACATTTCCATAACCTAGAGAACCAGAAAAAATTTGGGGCACAACGGCCAAAATTGGACAGCAGAACCGCGGCCAAATGGCATGTTCGGCGGCGGTTCTGCGGCCAAATTTTGGGCTCATGTGCCCAAATTTTTTTCTGGCCTCTAGTTTTGCCTGCACATAATTTTAATGCAACCAGAACAATTTTTTGAACAACTTTAAAATTTGAAAGCAAGCAGTGAAATGGAAATGCGAATCGGAAAATTCCGTCGATCGAAACTCTAAACTAGTGCAAACTAGCTAGTTATGGTTTATGGAGTGGCTCTGATATTATATTGGGGTTCGGTGTCAAGGCCATGGAGGCCGAGGCGGAAGCAAAAACAAAAATTTACACGAGCACCAAACACCCGTAAAACCCAGGATACGATCCAGAAACCTAAACTAGCTAATTAGAAATATAAGGGTTGAGAAACTACAACTTTTTTCGCGTGTCCACCCAATTGTGGAAGACCTCTCCAAGCTCGTAGACGTCAGGAATAGGCTTGAAAATCGACCACCTTCGCCGAAGACGATCCACCTGTAGGAAACCGGAAGAGCTCTAACCGATAATCCAAACTTGCTAGGTGTAGATGGTCAGTGATGTAGAAATATTTAACTAAACTTTTCTCTCATATTCTAAAGCTCAAGTGAGCAAGAGAAAGAAGAAGGAGAAGAGGTGAGGATGATGGTTGTTAACACTTGTAACCATGAAGCATGAAGCATCCAAGATGAAGAAAAATCATCAAGTCCAAAAAGAAAAGAGAATGGCTATATATATGTCACCATGTATCAATAGTACACCAATAAATGATCAACAATAAATGCTAGAACCATACCTCTGTACATGCCCCATGCCACCATACCTCCACCTCAGTTTCCCATTTAATTTTCTAAAAATAAAATCAAATATAAGGTGTTCTTCTTCTAGAAGCATTCCCGTATAAATACGGAATACTTCACCCGGTATATGTAACATATATGTGTATCCGTATAAAAATACGGATAGCACCAGAGAGAGAAAATGAATAGTGAAGAATAATACTAATATATATATATATATATATATATATAAATTATTAAATCAAAACCTAATTTAATAATCCGGCTTAATTCTAAGCCGGCTAGTATTATCAACCACTCGATTAAAGTCTGTGTATCCTGTACACGTATTTAATCGGAACCCTGCACGTACCAACATACGGCTCCTACATCAATCGCCTGGACCGGGAAAACCCTCTGTGTGGGACTCTAAAGACTCGACAATACTCTGGCAGTGGGTTTAACCATAAGCACGTCAGCAGCACTAGCTGTACGTAACGGCTACCTAGGTACTTGCCGAAAGGGGCGTCGATAATCAAGTACGTCCTTATCCTACTGAGCCTGAATGTGATAATCTTCGTACAGTCCGATCTGTTCGTCAAAGAGTATTGCATACCGAGTCTGGGGGAGGATAACGTCAGACCCCCACTAACCCGATAAGTCGTGTCTGAGTCAAGCTCATCACCAATAGAGATACTACTGATCAACTATCAGTAAAATCTCATCCACCGTGGCCATAGATTTCTGGTGATAGCCAACTGAACGCAGCGCGGTATCGACTCCTAATACCAAGAGAGACGAATCCCTAACATTCGACCACTGCCTCCATGTGGCTCGGGACTGTACCTAACTAAAACCTGTTTGCATGACTCCTTTGAGCCGTGGTAGGGTAGTAATCAAAGTACAGTGGGAACTCACACGAGACAAATGACGATTTCAGGTCAAAGGACTAACATGTACTCATGCCACCTGAGAACTTCTATCTGACGATAGATTTAATATCATCTAGAAGTTCTCGGCGAGTCCGTCCGATGTACTCACCTCCATTGAGCACATGTATACTATCTTAGGTGACACAACACCAATGGATTGTGAGACCGGCCACCGCCCCTCATCGGGATCTAAAAACGTATACACTAGTCTACTCCGGAATATCGATGCCCAGTCTCAATACTCCCACGACCAGGGACATTTAAGGATGTGCTTATGGACAACCCAGCTCCCACACATATGATCGCCATCATAATGCTGGTTGTCAAGCAACAATTCTACGGGCTTCATCAATGATGAAGACAAACATAATGACATACTATCAACTCGAATAAGACTCTTATACATGTATAGATCATCTCTCAATTATTATAATCACTTACTTACAATTACAATTATTGTCTTGAGGGCACTATATCCAACATCACCCGCATAGAAACACTTTCTCATCGATGTTATCCAACAAGGTCACTATCGACATTGTCCAGATAAGAATCACTTATACCTTGTTGGTTTACCGTATGAGGTCACTAATCACTAGTCACTGGTCACAAATCACTTATCATATAATCACTTTTCATGTAATCCCCCGAAGTTCACTCTCTATGGACGTATCCAAAGAGCCACTAATACTCGGGGTTAACGATCTCATTGGCCAGGATCCATGTCAGTTACCCATCGGTTATCCAGATAGATTTAACGGTGTCTATAAGGCTAGACTAATTCAAATAATCACTTATCAAATAATTCTACAAAAATTAATCTTTTAATCACTTGTCAATTTATTTTGAAGAGACTGTTGGGTTACGGCAGCGCCCCGGCCATTAAACCGTGGCCAAATGCGGAACAAAAATTTTCAAAACTGGCGATACCATTACCCGATGCCCGGATTTACCCTAAACCATATACTAGCAATACGTAAAACTAGAATTTAGATGGTTATACCGAGTTGATCCGTGTCCTTCGGTCTTCAACCATCATTCCAAGCTCGTAGAGGCTCCTTGATCGAATTTGGTTTCCGGTCTTCCTCCATCTACGATAATCCACCTGAGGGAAACGGCGCAAGCTCCGGCCTTACCAAGCGAGGCAACCGACGCTCCAAGATTGCTAGCAATGGAGAGTGGTGGTGTAGAAATGTGTCACTATGTATTTTCTCTCATCACAAATGCTCCAAGAGCAACTCAAGAAGATGAAGAGGAGGTGAGGAAATATGTGGCATGAGCAACTAAAGAAAAATGGCTAAGTCTCCAAGTGAGAGTAGTATGAATCAAGTAATGAAGCAAGTGAGGAAAATCAAATGAGCAAGCCATCCAAAGCAAGTGGCTTCCTACTCTCTCTCTCTTTCAATCATGCACACAAGTATCTCTTTTCATTTTTTCAATAAACAAGTCCATGCCATACCTCTCTACATGCTAAACAATGTTCATGCCACCTCACCCCCTCCACCTCATTTCCCAAAATGATTTTCTAAAAAGAAAAATCAAATAATGAGGTGTCAAAACTTCTAGAAGCTATTCCGTATAAATACGGAATACAACCCGGTACACGTATCGAAATACGTATACGCGTATTCATACAAAAATACGAATAGCCAAGAGAGAAAATGAATAGTGAACAATAATACTAGAATACATGTATATAAATTATTAAATCAAAACCTGATTTAATAATTCGGCTTAATCCTAAGCCGCAAGTATTATCAACCGTCCGATTAAAGTCTGTGCAGACTGTACACATATTTAATCGGACACCTGTATGTACCAATATACGTCATCTAAACCATATCGCCTGAACCGTGAAAACCCTCTGTGTGGGACTCTAAAGACTCGTCAATGCACTGGCAGTGGGTTTAACCACAATCACGTCAGCGGTACTAGCTATACGTAACGGCTACCCAGGTATTGAGCGAAAGGAAGGCCGACGAGCAAACTCATCCAAACCCCACTGAGCCTGACAGTGATAATATCCGTATAGTCCGGTCTTTTCGTCTAAGAGTATCGCATATCGAGTCTAGGGTGGTGGATAAAGCCAGATCCCTAATAACGCGACATTTAGTGTCGGTATGAAACCCATCACCACATGAGAAACTATCGATCCTAGATCTGTAATTCTCGTCTACCCCGACCGAGGATTTCTGGTGATGGACACCCGTACACAACGCGACATCAACCCCCAATACCGGGAGAGACGAATCCCCGACGATCTGCTCACTGCATCCATGTGGCTCGGGACTGTACCCAACTAAAACCTGTTTGTACGACTCCTTTGATCCGTGGTAGGGTAGTAATCAAACCACAGTGGGAACTCACACAAGACATATGACGATCTCAGGTCGACAGACTAACCTGTACACATGTCACCTGGGAACTGCTATCTGACAATAGGTATAATACCAACTAGCAGGTTCCCGACGAGTCCGTCCAGTGTACTCATAACCCAATGAGCACCTGTATACTATCTTAGGTGAACAAACTAACACCAATGGTTTGTGAGACCTGGCCACCGCCCCTCGTTGGGGTCTCAATCAGTATACACTAGTCTACACTGGAGTATCAATGCCCAGTCTCGAAACTCCCACGACTAGGGACATTTAAGGATTTTCTTATAGACCCCCAGCTCCCACATATATGATCACCATCATAATGTTGGTAGTCAAGAAAGAATCCTATGGGCTCTATCAACATGTAATAGTGATGATAAAGACAAACCAGATAGCATACTATCATCTCGAGTAAGACTGTTCTACCGATATAGGTCCTCACTCAATCATCATAATCACCTGCCTGCGACTACGATAATTGCCTTGAGGGCACTATAGCCAACAATCTCCCACTTGCACTTAAGGCCAATTATTACGGTGTCGCATACTCACAGCTCGTGTGATACCGAACACCCAACTTCTCTACTAAGCAGTTTCGCAAAGCTCGTTTGTGAAACTATTGTGTTCGAGAAATAACCTCAGTGAGTAGATCTGCTCCAGTGTTTCTTTCTGTATCTCTCTATATCTCAACTTCGCGGAGAAAACTATCTCCCGAAATGAGCAATACCTGTCTTAGAATATGTCTAGATATCTGATGGGACACAGTTCACAAATGAACTCCAAATCCAGCAAACTTCTTAGACTGTATCGTCCACTGAACTTAATCAGTATCCTGCGCCATGCCTTCCTTAGTATCCGCTTGGACCACCTGTCCAATATACTGTTTCTCAGAAGAGGGAAAAACTATAACTCAGACAGCCACTCTGTCATCCAGGTCACCATAGAAGCCTGAAATGATAACCGTCTTCTGAAGGAGGCTGCCGTTACCATATCCCTAGAACATCCATTTATGTTCATAAACTGCTTCCCTACATTTCTCCAGGATTGGATTAATATATTTTTATTGCAACTAGTGCAAAAACAATATCTGGTGTGGTACTTGACATTTCATGATTAACTCAATTGCCTAAGCAAGTGATATGCTAATCATGCAGATCTCTCTCCCCTTTAGTCTGTAAGACACCTTTAGAGAGGGTGAATCCATCACTTGCAGGTACACCACCATGCCAGGAGTCGTCCATCCTAAAACACTTTAGAATAGTGTCAAGTACCCAAATTGGGACACTTCCCAAATCTAGATCTAAAACCATAGATCTAGTTACCAGAATGCCTGATATATTATCCATATCCAATATGGAGAAACCACTGTGTGACAACCACAGTATAACCTATCGTAGTGTAGGAATTTCACTTCCTATAAAGTGCATGTCATCCCAAATACCAGGACATCACACCCTACTATCTTTTTACCAGATCTATCTCCTATTCTGATGAAGTCAAAGCCTATGACTGTCATATCAAAAATAGATGATCTATTTCCGCTATACCTGCTTTAGTCTATAAATAGACATAAGCTACTTGCCCACTATGCTTCCGCTGCTCCTACTGACTACAGCAACTCTCTGGCAGAGTCATATACACGTGCACTTCTAAAGCTAGTTTAGAACGACGTTATACTCATCCTCCTGCCGGGTCTTATAGTCTAGAACAGCAGCAATGGCAAGTCTGGGTAAACAAGAACCTCCCTGTCACCGTCTCTGAGAAGACCGAAGTACCTCTCGGGTGCCTGAGGTTACCCACCAAATCTGCGGAGTGGCTAATGGAATGTCAAAACCAATTAAATCCTCGGGTTCTATTAAATCATCAGTGATCGTTTGTGGTTCTGGAGTCACTTCCAGTTCTACCATACTCCCACTTTTGTTTTCTGAAAAAATCCATTTTATTAAAACTGGTGGCGATTCAAGAACAATATAATCACTGATCTTCCAGATGGTAGAAAGTTAACCCTCATCAAAGCCCGAGATAACCCACAAACTGCCATTACTGAAACGTGCCTCGAGTTTATCCGGATTCTGGTTTTAAGTATCAGCCGGACAACTCCCTATACCTTAACATCGTTAAGATATAAATTGATTCTATATATATCCAATATAGAAACAAAAGCACTAATTTAATTGGAACCAGATTCAAAATCATGCAGCTGTCTCCAGTGCATGTCAACTAAATGGAGAGAGGCCGATCAGCATTACTCAACTAGGAGTGTATCCACATATTAGTAATCTGAAAGAGAAGTAAGTTCTCAAAACTATTGCTGTCAACGAAATACCAAACACAAGTATCTACATCTTCGATCACCTTGAAGAATCCTGATACTTGCAACATATGGTTCTGCTCTTTATTCTTATACCTATAACTTCTCGAAATCTGGACCTTGTATTTCAACGAAATACCTGTCTAAAACTAAAGAAGCCATGAGTAAACAAAATATAGTACGAGTACCAACCCCTCTGTCCTAATGGACATCGGACAACATACAATATTTTGTATAAGTCCACTGAGTTTAATAGCTCAAACCCTGTGCGTCGTAGGTTGAAAACTGTACTATGGTTAAGAAGAATTACACCGCTGTTGAATGCACCTTACCTAATCACCAACTGATATAGGTAAATGTCATAGATATAATTTCAAAAGGTTATATCTCACTTTATAAAATAAACGTACAGATATATCAGTTTGAAATTAGTGCATAACAACGGATATTCAAAACTAAATATTTGCCATCCGGCAAAAACCAGATGATTTCCTCAAATATCACCAATTACAACGAATTTCGATATAATGAGGATCTAATCACCCAATTCCCAATATCTTACTCCTACTCACCATCTGTAACACCATACAGATGTGAGAAACTGATCTGGTAAATACATACCCTGGAGTTAGATTCCAATTGGGAAAACAGTTTTCAATTAACATTGCACAGTAAATCTGAAATATGAAAATGTTTCGAAGGGGTTAACTGGTATTCCTAGTAACGCCTCTTCCACTATCCTGATTCATGACAGCAACCATATACTTATCTGCCCTCACTGCAATCCTTTTATTATGTCTTTACTTATTACCTTCTGTACACCTTCTTTAGGCTAATTGGTTTTCTTCCTTCCCTATCCTTCGGCACTAGCCTAAGGTTTGGAAGAAGACTATCCATTAAGCGTAATAGGTGTACACTCCTTATGCTAGGAGCCCTCGCAACCTGAGAGAAGGTAATGGGAAAATACATCTGAATAATCCTATTCTATTTCTCCTGAACCGGAAACCATCCTCGAATCTGGAACGAATTCCTTCGAGTTCGTATGTAACTATACGATGGCATGTCCAAGCATTATGGACGTTTGTAATGATACGAAGTGTTCTGGAGAAATCCAAAGTGGATGTGGGAGTGGCAGGGGTATACACTGTTTTGTCGTGAATGATAGCAGTCGCAATTTTCTTTGCTATTATTCTAATCCCTTTATATGTCTTTACTTATTACCTTCTGTACACCGCCTTTAGGCTAATTGGTTTTCTTCCTTCCCCACCTTTCGGCACCTGCCTATGGTCTGGAGGAAGACTATCCAATAAGCTTAATAGGTGTACCCTCTCCTAATCCTAGGAGCCCTCACAACCTGAGAGAAGGTAAAGAGAAAAGATAACCGAATAATCATATTCAATCTCTCCAGAACCAGAATCCATCCTCGAATCTGGAACAAGTTCCTTCAAGTTCGTATGTAACTATACGATGGATTTATCCAATAGGAGTGGATGTTCGTAGTGATACGGGGTGTTCTGGAGAAATGCAAAGGTGATATAGAAGTGGCAATGATATATGCGACACCGTGACATTCCAAAAATCCAAAATATTTTAAGAAGGTTCGGTTAACATGGTTCATGAGTTTTAGTCAAGGGTCGGGCCATGGTCGCTGTCTGAGAGAGAGAAAAGAAACACTCAGCGTGCACTCTAACCTAGATCAGAATGGTTAATCACTTTATCTAATCAGGAGTCTCCCATTGTTTCCTCGAATTCTCCTCCAAACCCAAAAGGAGAATTAGTCGGGATCATCTAAAATCACCCGAAGAGTAAATCTACTCATCAGTGGGAATCGGGATCCAACTACCATCGCATGATAACCTGATGGAAGCCACTCAAGTCACCACACTCCAGAAGGTATGCGCATGTCTGGCAAGTTTCCTGTATGTTTGAAACTCCCGATGTAATTTTTTTACCCCTAGGACCCAAGTGACCTTGACTAAGCCAACATATCAAAGGATCCTAGTCAAGTTCAACCTGTCATTATCTTGATTGCATTAGACCCACCCGCATGAGTCCTTGACTAAGCCAAAATGACCGCACGACTGTCCTAACCAATCACATATCCATGCAATAGAAAAACACTACATAGCTACCGAACACTACGCCTTGGCTAAGCACGACATACGTAGCACGAATACTAAGCAATACTAATATGAAATGACGGAGGGCTACAGCTGGTTTTTGGCGAAAAACCATTAACGTAATGAACTTGATATCGTTGAAGGAATCCAAGTGGTTTTGCAAATATATAGTAGCGCAAACTTTTGCTAAAGAGGTCACTCCCGGTGAAGGGATCTCGGCTCCTTCCTCATCGAATGAGGTGCATGATATTCCAAACGGAATACCACGATGCAAAGCAAAAGAATCGACTATAGTAAAATTATTACGTTGACGCAAACTTTTGTCCAAGGGATCACTCCCGATGAAGGGATCTAGGCCCTTGCCTCGTCGAATGAGGTGCTGGATATTCAAAACCGAATACCACTGTGCAAAGCAAAAGAAAACGTCTGTAATGTCTTTTTTTTTTTTTAAAAACTTGGTTCCAACAACATCATATATAGGTTTGTTTTATCCTTGCATTGATCAAAATCAACGCAGTCCCATCAATTAATTACACCAGAAAAGAACGAAAATATGATGTACGTATATGCCATCCGCATTCGCCTCTGGGTCCCGTCATCACTCGTTAGGTTACTTAACTAACGACAGAGCGGGGACTGGACTAGCGCGGGTGCAAAACATATACAACATCTACTAGTATATATATAATATATAATAATCATCCCAATCATGATATAAAACAACATTACAGAATCTCAGCCAACAACACAGAATGGTGGATAATCCTGGAGCCCCGGGTTTCACTTGAGCCGCAAATGAGACCCGACGTTCCCTGTCGTGTGGATAGCCTGTGCAATGAAAACCTAGACCCCTACGAGTGCGGCAAGTTACCCGCCAATCCCAGAAGCGAGGCAACCCCAATCAACAATGTGAATGGGCCACCCAGCACTTCACGGAATCCGGTAACTTGAGCACCCCTCTGTGGGTCAACCTATACCCCCTACGAGTGTGGCGATTAGCCCGCCAATTCTAGAGTAAGGCCCCCTCCGTCTCAATGGCATGAGATGCAGACCCATTGCCCTCTAGAACCCGGCTAATCGTGCACTCCACCGTGGGGTAATCCTAATATAGAAAAGAAAATAATATGTACAAGGGTGACATCGACCTCAACCCGGTCATGCCCCAAACAAATAATATACAAACTGGCAGTGACGGAAATCCACATGTCGGACGCTCGCCCCGCAATATCAAATGTACAAATGAAACTAAACTATACTATTATTGCACCCAAGCTATCCACCACGACGATCCAACCACAATCACATCACAACACAGAACATCAACGTGAATGTCACGTTTGCAAACCCGTATAAAAGAACATATAGCAATTAGAAGAGTTGTACCGCTCTAATGACATTCACGGTCGCAGATAGTAATGCATGTACTGTAAACATTAAAACAGTGTTAAATTATCGACTTTGAAACACCCCGAATTTCTCCTGAACAAAAGATAACATAATGTCCAAAATGGGAAAAACAAGCAATACCACTAAACCAATATTCCAGAGACTAGACAACCCTACAAAATTCAAGTCCAAACTCCCCTACAAAACCGGCGACACCCGTTTTTTATCAAGTCTTGTCGGGTCAAAACTGGCGGTTTGGGCTCGTTTTTGTAGTGTGTTCTAGTGGTCATCAAAGTAGTCTTCTGCAGTTGCAAAATTTGTTTTTTGAAGACTCTAAAAAATTGACAGAAACTGGAATGTGCAGTGCACTGTTTCGGGGTTGTTTCGGTTTTGATACTTTAACATCGTCTAAACAAGCTAGCTAAGGGTTTAAGGGTTGGCTCTGATACCATGTTGGGTTACGGCAGCGTCCCGGCCATCAAACCGTGGCCAAATGCGGAACAATTTTTTTCTAAAATGGCGCTACCACAACCCGATGCCCGGATTTATCCTAAACCCTATACTAGCAAGCAATATAAAGAGTTAGGAATGGTTATACCGAGTTGATCCGTGTCCTTCGGTCTTCAACCATCATCCCAAGCTTCTAGAGGCTCCTTGATCGAGTTTGGTTGCCGGTCTTCCTCCATCTACGATGATCCACTTGAGGAAAACGACGCAAGCTCTAGCCTCGCTAAGCGAGGCAACCGACGCTCCAAGGTTGCTAGCAATGGAGAGTGGTGGTGTAGGAATGTGTCACTATGTATTTTCTCTCATCACAAATGCTCCAAGAGCAACTCAAGAAGATGAAGAGGAGGTGAGGAAACATGTGGCATGAGCAACTAAAGAAAAATGGCTAAGTCTCCAAATGAGAATAGTATGAATCAAGTAATGAAGCAAGTGAGGAAAATCAAATGAGCAAGCCATCCAAAGCAAGTGGCTGCCTACTCTCTCTCTCAATCATGCACACAAATATCTCTTTTCATTTTTTCAATAAACAAGTCCATGCCATACCTTTCTACATGCTAAACAATGTTCATGCCACCTCACCCCCTCCACCTCATTTCCCAAAATGATTTTCTAAAAAGAAAAATCAAATAATGATGTGTCAAAACTTCTAGAAGCTATTCCGTATAAATACGGAATGCAACCCGGTACACGTATCGAAATACGTATACGAGTATTCATACAAAAATAAGAATAGCCAAGAGAGAAAATGAATAGTGAACAATAATACTAGAATACATATATCTATATACATACATATAAATTATTAAATCAAAACCTGATTTAATAATCCGGCTTAATCCTAAGCCGCAAGTATTATCAACCGTCCGATTAAAGTCTGTGCAGCCTGTACATATATTTAATCGGACACCTGTATGTACCAGCATACGTCATCTACACCATATCGTCTGAACCGTGAAAACCCTCTGTGTGAGACTCTAAAGACTCGTCAATACGCTGGTAGTGGGTTTAACCACAAGCACGTCAGCGGCACTAGCTGTACGTAACGGCTACCCAGGTATTGAGCGAAAGGAAAGCCGACGAGCAAACTCATCCAAATACCTACTGAGCCTGACAGTGACAATATCCGTATAGTCCGGTCTTTTCGTCTAAGAGTATCGCATATCGAGTTTAGGGAGGTGGATAAAGTCAGATCCCTAATAACGCGACATTTATTGTCGGTATGAAACACATCACCACATGAGAAACTATCGATCCTAGATCGGTAATTCTCGTCTACCCCGGCCGAGAATTTCTGGTGATGGCCACCCGTAAACAACGCGACATCAACCCCCAATACCGGGAGAGACGAATCCCCGACGATCCGCTCATTGCCTCCATGTGGCTCGGGACTGTACCCAACTAAAACCTGTTTGCACGACTCCTTTGAGCCGTGGTAGGGTAGTAATCAAAGCACAGTGGGAACTCACACGAGACAAATGACGATCTCAAGTCGACAGACTAACCTGTACACATGTCACCTGGGAACTGCTATCTGACAATAGCTATAATACCAACTAGCAGGTTCCCGGGGAGTCCGTTCAGCGTACTCATAACCCAATTAGCACCTGTATGCTATCTTAGGTGAACAAACTAACACCAATGGCTTGTAAGACCTGGCCACCGCCCCTCGTCGGGGTCTCGATCAGTATACACCGGTCTACACTGGAGTATCGATGCCCAGTCTCGAAACTCCCACGACTATGGACATTTAAGGATTTTCTTATAGAACCTCAGCTCCCACATATATGATCGCCATCATAATGCTGGTAGTCAAGCAAGAATCCTATGGGTTCTGTCAACATGTAATAGTGATGATAAAGACAAATCAGATAGCATACTATCATCTCGAGTAAAACTGTTCTACCGGTATAGGTCCTCACTCAATCATCATAATCACCTGCCTACGACTACGATAATTGCCTTGAGGGCACTATAGCCAACAGAGACAATATCATATATTCAATTTTAATTCAGAATATAATTTCATATATGAAATCCAAGTCTATCGAATACAATGAACATAATATTTATGAGCCATTTCATGCAGAAGAACCAATTGAGTACATTAAGTAAAAATTTTCTAGACAATGATCATGATATCATGTAGTCATATAAGAAAATTTATAATAAAGCTTTCTTTCTAATCCATAAAGGTAAAGGAAACGAGTTTATATTTCTTTTTAAGAATAAACCGTAATTTGAAATCCGGAGGATAGATGGACCAACTTATCATAATAATATAAAGTTAATACTTTGTTTCTAAAATTAAGACCATATAATTCTCGATCATGATATATATGTTATATGGAATTTATCAAGTATTCATATATAACCATTAGTTTTTATAAGAATTTCTTTAAAATCATAAGAACACGGATATTACTTTAATAACTTAGAGATTGAGACCAACATAAAATTATCATATGAAAAATTAAAATCACTAGAAAATGAGTTGAAGAATACTTAGGCTTGAAAATCTTTCCCAATTTTCCCCTCCAATTTTCCTCTAATTTCTTCTCTCTCTTCATTTTCCTCCCCCCCCCCTCCCCTCATTTTTCTCTCCCTTTTCTCTCATGGTTGGGAGGGAGATAAAAGCTTTTCATCCACAACATGCCACGTCTCTCGTTCAATCTAGTGGAGACATGTGGGCTGCATCTCCTCACATCATAATTCTCACTTTTTCTTTTCTTTTTATAAAAAGCCCCTTCACAATCATATATTTGCATCAATTATAGTTACAACAATCAATTATCAAATAACCCCTTAATCTCTTGTCAATTGCATCAATAGTTGTAATTTCGACAAAATTCACATGAGGTTTCTACAATTTATTTTATTACCTAATGTATATGCAAAGAATATGGATAAATACTTGAAAATAGATATCAATATGATTCTTCTAAATTAAACCTGAGTAATACATATAACTAAACTAGTTGATTCTTAAACCATATAGGATAAAAGTGTGAAAAAAGAAATAGAAAAATACTAATTCTATATATGTGTATAATTTACACATATAAAACTAACTTAAGAAAGTATTCTTACCGCTTTTGGTGCTTTTTCCCTACATATTTACACATAGAAGACTCATCCAAACATACCAATCCGAAGTAAAACGGAATCTAGGTCGTTAATCCGACAAAAAGCGTGTATGATGGCAAGGCCTTAATTATATAAAAATTATAAATCTCTGCTTCATATGTAGATCATGACTAACCTTTATAAATGCCAAACACCTATATTAGACAATTAGCTCAGAAAAAAGGATAAGATGGATATGAAAATCCTAAATCTTATGCTTCATATGTAAACTACAACTACTAACTTTGATCCATTGCCATTTTTTTTATAAGAAAATTTATGAATAGCATAATATTTGTCATTTTGATTGTCCTCTTTTCTCAAAGAAAAGGAACAACCTATTATATACAAACCCTGACAAAATATTGTGGATCACTTACAGAGAGAATACAAGCACAATTGAAGGAAGACAGAGACACGGGGAATGCCAAGGATTCCTTGAATTCAAATGAGGTATACATCAAAAAATAAATCTATAATGCACCATATCCTTTATAATTACTAATAAACATATACCATTGATTCTAATAGGATTCATTGAACAAACAGCAAAAGAAAGAAAGGGGAAGGAGCTTCAAGTCTCGAGCATATAGCTTTCTTATCATCAAGAATTGCTATGACCCCAGCCACAGTTCTGATGAAACAACATCGGACGCGAACCTTCACAACCACCATCAAACCCTGAAGTCTTAGTAATTATGATCCTCGGCTCAAAAAGACATGCATGGCCTGCGTTGAAATATCGATCCTATAATCATTTAAAGTTTATAAACACATTATATACTTCGTGTTGATGCTGTACGCAATGAGCTGCGATTTTCTAACGGAAAAGGAAAAGGATTAGTTAGGCAGAAGAACTAGCTTGATCCTTGTCTACAGTTATTCGAAATAAGAAATGGCTCGGCACATTTTTATATGTTGATTTGCCTCTGCTTGTATGATCGACTCTTTTTAATTACATATCGAATTTATCGGATATTTAGGCAGGGAATGGATACCTGATCTTGAACTATAAACTGACTACTTCTAGCTCCAAAATCTGTTACACATGCATGCGTGTAACAGATTTTGGAGCCACCTCCACATGCACACTAAGGTTTGCACGGAACCTTTTAATGTACTGAAATCTGGAGAGAGAGTGTCGTTAGTTTATCAAAGCAAGTGCAAACTTACAACAAAGTCATGCCTTTTTGAATTTACATTTTCTTCATTAACTTACGATCTTTAAGACGTTAAGCACAAATTTAAACTAGCACATAATATCCTATCACTAATCATTAAATGGAGATGAAAAACTTATAACTAATATAATTCAGTTCTGTACCGTTAGGTCAGTTTCGCTAAAGAACGTGTGAAGTTCAAGCCTAACAACATCGATATAGGATGCTGGAAACTACGTGTCTGAATGAACCACATTCGCGAATCAAGCATTGAACTCAGCCACGACTTTAAGATCATCTAAGAAAATGTGATATATTATCCACAACAAGATTGGTTAAACAGTAACTCATGTTTACTCGACAAAATTGTTTAAGCAAATGTTTTGATCTATAAGTAGGCTTCTTAAATATTCGGCATTCCTTTGCAAATGCTAATTCCATTGCATCAACGATATTTGGCGACTAACCAATTAACTTCGAAAGACGTTCAGTATGACAACCAACAATCTAAATGCAGCTATTGCTTCTCTTTTCAAAATAGTGCACACCATCAGATTTAGAGCTATGTCCTGTCTCACAACTAGCTAGTCTAGTCTAGCCAACCCCTGCATTCAATCTCTCCGACGATTTTAAGCAACACGCTTCTTAAATTTGCATAATATTGTATTACCATAATACATCAACATATCAATATATCACACAAGTTGGTTGGTTTCTCTGAGCTAATGGATTTCCAAATCATTCAATAGAGATGCATTACACTTTACTCTCAATTTTCCTATTCTCAACCATTTAGATATCTAACAGGAAATTCGCATCTAAACAAAGTACGGAAACACCACAAAAGATAAGGACTCTCGACAAAAGCTGCAAACCAATTTCCAACACAATAATTTCATTTACCGTCATTAATTTGCTTGTCTGATTTACGAAGATCTGGAACAAATAATGTAACATATTTCAGAATTAAAAACTAGACTCAATATATATAGTTGAAAGTGGTAACTGACACTGATAAAAGCTAGACATCATACATGAAAAATTGTTCAACTGACAACATCATCGTAATCAAGAAGCAAATAATAAATAAGTGATCATCAACCAAATCGGTCAAATACTTAAGCAAAGTATAATGCTAAAACATAAAAGGAGTAACCAACTATAATAAAACTGACCATTACTACCAAGAAACCCCTGCACCGATGGCTGGTTAAATGATCATACTAGCAATCATGTGGATCATCAGGTAGCCAATTTGCAGCACCAACAGCGGCAACGCCGGCTGTTATATTCAGATTTCAGGTAAGCTTACCGCTACAATAATCACAGACCAATGCTTATCCAAGATTGCTGCAGTGGAGGGCAGGTCATGATTACAACGAAGAATCTCCTGTGTTGATGGCGGGTTACCCAAGATGTCATTGCTCTGCAGTTTTTGTCCGCCTACATGCATCACAGGTGTCGTCAATTATGAGACAGTTATTTGCAGGATCCGGTGTCTGCGTCGGAGCTGCATCTGATGAACAAGTGGTGGACACGGGGAAATCGGCAGCGGAGGGCAGATCATGATTTATTCGAAGAATCTCCTGTATTGATGGCGGGTTGTCTAGGATGTCAGGGTTCTGCAGTAAATATTCATGTAAATCAAATGCATCGTCAGAGATGGAGAACTGATCAACGGCATCCGGTGTTTGCGGCAAAACATCTGATGAACAAGTGGTGATATTCATTGGAGTAGTGTCACCAGATTGTTCCACCACCGGCAATGGCGGCGGCGTAAATGGATCCTAATCATCATAGGCCATCACCTATTGTCCAATAATGGTCGGCATGATCTCTCTCTCCTTGACCCGCATCCTCTTCTTGCTCTCATCCACATTTTTCTCTGCTGCCACTTCTTTTTCTTGATTGCTGATGTTTTTCTTCAAGTGGATTTTACAGATAACTAGATCATCAAACTCGGTTTTCTTAGAAGACGAGGGATCATGATGAAGACAATACTCTTGCATGATCCACCCAGTTTTCTCCTTCTTCGTCTCCTTACCCACCTTTCTTAAGACAATGAAATTGAGCGATGTCTTGCGTCTGATGACGACTTCAGAATCCCCCAACTTACTGAAAATACGTTCAGTTCTCCTACTGCCATCCCAGAAACCATCCCAGTGGAGCGGTCAACTCTTTTTTGAAATTGGAACTTTGGGAATCGCCGTGTAATGAAGTATATGTCGCTTGTCTCATCTTTGTATCCAAGGAAATGCCTTGGAAGCTCCCATGGATTCTTTTCGTAAACATTATACTCCTTGACGAGCCTATGGGACTTTTTGATACCTCAAGTAATCATAGGACGGAGATAGTCGTCGATGATTTCTTGGTCTGATGGTGTGAAGCATAACCCCGGCTCGTTCCCAACAATATTAATCCACATCTTCTGCTTTTGCTCCTCATGTCGATTTGGGCATTCCATGACAACCAATATTCTTCAAGAACTAGCGACTAGCTCAAGAAGATGAAGATTCTTGATGAAGGAGATGGAACTAGTAATTCAATAATATAGTGATGAAGAGAAGATGAAAGTATATATATTAAGAGAATAATATATATACATTATTCTCGTATATTAACAGAAGTAACTGAATTAATTTCTCTATGTAGCAAGAACCGGTAGATGATTATCAAGAAAATCAAGAGAAAAGAAGTAATATTAATTAATGATGGTATGTTAGCAGCTAATAAGTGGTAATTTAAGTACATGTATTTATAGGTTTGAGAATCCAAAACCAGATAGGATTTGAGCTAGCCTTCCTACTTAAAAACTGCATGAATTGCTGAAATATATTCCCTTAATTAATATTGGAAGATACTAAAAGATTGCTTGGGTTATATATTCACGGATATAAAGAGAGAGAAACCATACAGGTTTCAGCTTAGCTGTACACTAGCATCTAACCCCATGCAAATGCACGGGTCAGCAAAATATTCAGTTTGTCACAAGTATTTGATGTCCATGGAAAATGAAAGAAATGAAATGCTTTAAGCAAAAATGTTATTCGATATTGTGCTAGGCATAAAAACAAATAGGAGTATGCAGACAAAAATATTATTGTATTTATACAATATTATAGAAAGAAAAAAGTTGCAATAATACAACTTCAAGCTGAAAATCGACAACGCCGTCTGATATTGGCACCCACACACTGTAAAGTCTCTGAAATACACACACACAAAAACGCTGAAATAAAATAATATTTTTTTATAAAGGACACATTGAGAAAGCAATTTGAAAGACTTTGTCACGATATTCTTTGTGTCGACCTGTTTTGGAAGATTGCCTTGGTCACAAACTCTTATCTTATTTGGTTGCGCACACTCATGTGGCTAGTTCTGGAAGATCGACTTGGCAGCCACACAACTACTCGGTTTGGGTAATGATTCTCTCATTAGGACATAAACTCTTAATTGGTGTTATCATCAGCGAAAAAGCATGGTTTCCGTATAACTTTTACCAATTCGACATAACGATTGGATCAACAACCAATGTTCTAAATATTGGCCATATCGGCTGAGATCTCGGTATCGGAGCGGCCACGATACAATACTTCAATTTTTCTCAAATCTCGTATTGGGCCAATATCGGCCGAGTTTGCGATATCAGGCGCGGTATCGGGTATCTCATATGGCTAATATATCGGGCCGAGATGGTAAAAAATAATTTGGTTTACGATTTGGACCCAGCCCGTTAAAAATTTAATCAATTAAAAAATCTCTCTTAAATTCTTAAGCAGTAAAAAACCTTAGTTTTTGGCTCGATTCCTCGTCTTCCTGTCGAGTCTCAACGACCCCTCCTTTGGAGGCTTCGGCCTCCTTTGGAGGCTTCGGCCTCCCCTCCTCTTCTCAAGTCTCGACGATCCCGTCCTCCTCTCGAGTCTTCGGCCTCCTCTCCTCCTCTCGAGTCTCGACGAGCCCCTCCTTCCCCTCCTCTTCTCTCGACGCCTCCCTCGTCTTCCCCTCCTCTTCTCTCGACGCCTGCCCTGAGTTCCCTCCTCCCCTCGATGCCTCCCTTGCCTTTCCCTTCTCTCGACGCTTGCATTGTCATCCCTCTCTTGACACCGACAACATCATCCCCCTCAAGTCTTGACGCCGTTTTTTTCTTCTTCAAGTAAGTATATTTTTCTTAATTTACTTTTTGTTATTTGTTAAATAAACTTTTATTATGTTATATTTGTATACAAGACAAGATTTTTTATGTTTACAAGACAAGTTTTATTCTTTTTCAATTCTTTTTCAAGTAAGTTTATTCTTCAATTTTTCTTCAAGTTTACAAATTACAAATTTCATGTTTATAAGACTGGATTTTTCATGTTTACAAATTAAAATGCCCAATATTGTCGTCAGATATGCGTAATATTTACGTCTGATATCGATATCCGATATAACCACCTAATATGAACTTATATTAACGTGATATCGTCCGATTTCCGCTATCCGATATTAAAAACAAATGTATGATACACATCACAATATTAATATAAGGGCCTAAATAAATTTTTTACCAAAAATAACGGTATGGGATGGAGGTTGCCAATCATAATCCAACTATGCATCATTTGCACAAATCCAAGGAAGATTGTAAAAGAATATTGGTTTCAAGCTAACGTAGGGACAAAATTGGCATTAAAACAAAAGTCAAGGGTAAATTTGGCAAAGCAAAACACTTGAATTCAAGCTCGAAGCCTGCGCATGGCTTTTATATGCATACTAGAAAGAACCCCTGCGCAAGCACAAGGGTACCGTAATTTCCATCCGTATACTGAAAACAAAATGAATAGTACATTAAGCGACGATTTCCTAATATAACCGCAGTAAGACGGTTGTCGCAAATTAAGAAATTTCCATGCGTAAGTTAAAAGTGTATTATTGAATTTTATTTACGAAATTTTGCAACTGACGGTATTTTGAAAATGATGGTCTTCCATATAATTTTCAGCTAGATGCCAAAAAAGAGCCGGAATCTGTATATTTGAAAGCAAAATGAACAGTACATTAACTAACGATTTCCCAATATAGCTAAGTAAGATAGTTGTTGCAGATTAAAATTTACCATGGCGAAGAATAAGCATAATTTTCCATGACGAAATTAAATGTATTATTAGATTTTATTTACGAAATTTTGCAACTATAACTAAATTTGAAAATTAGGGTATTTCATATAAGTATCCGCCAAATTGCCAAAAAGAGCATGAAAAACCGAAGTTTCCATCTATATATTTGAAAGAAAAATGAAAACTGCATTAAGCAACAATTTTCCAACATAGTTGTAATAAGATGGTTGTCGCAAATTAAAAATTTTCTATGATGTAGTTAAAATGTAATTTTTCATGATGAAATTAAAGTGTATTATTGGAGTCCACATAATTTTCCGTTAGATACCCAAAAAGTGACCGGCTTTCCTACAATTTTTCGTAAAAAGACAAAATTGAGCTTGAAAATTCCAAGCTACATCCATATATATTATATTATATATATAGATATATAGATATGTACTATAGGGCTAGAGGACAAAAAAACTTGAAATTCTAACTATAGGACAAAAAAAAAGCTTGAAGCTTGCCATATATATATATAGCTGATCCAATGAGGTCTGGCCTTATCTTGATGTCCAATTTTCAAACACCCAACCCTCCATGTTTTTCACCGATATAAAGCCGTTAGTTTTTAGGCTATTTGATGGATTAGCTAGAAGTCTTTAAATCTCGTAAAATTTGATACATAGTCTATCTAGCGCATATAGATCATGGTGGCCGGAGCGGATTGGTGAAAAACACAGGGAGTTGGGTGTTTGAAAATTGGACCTCAAAATAAGAAATAAGACCGGGACTCATAAGATCAACTTCATGTGTGTGTGTTTTATGTGAGGCACTTAATTAAATAATATCATGAAAGCCTGATTAATTCTTAATTGTTTAATTATATTTATTAAATATTTAATAATTCTGTTTAAATCGGAATTAAAGACCCACTACAATCTATATATATTTAATTAATTATGTGTATCATAATTCGATTCATATAGTATTTTGGAAGGCATATTCCTTAGCTCTAAAACTTACATGGGAGAAGACATTCTATTGATTTAGCAATTATTTTTCAAAGATAGTTTTTTGGAAAAAAGTTAATAAATTCTAAACATGAACAAGAAAAATAATTTTCCTATTTAAATAAAAAATGACAAAAATAACTTAATCATATTTGTTTAGAAAAGTTTGATGTCTTGATTTAAGAAACCATTATAATATCTAAAGATTAAATTAACTCATTTGTCTAAGATAATATACAACCACTATAATCAACATAACCACATCATTCTTAAACATAAATAGAAAACACGTAGAAAAAAAAGAGTTAGCACACAATCTCTGTGCAGATAAACTAATATATTGATCGGCAATACACACACACATTTTATTTGGGAATTAAGAAGAGATTGAAAATTTTGCATTCTAATATTTGGGAAAATCTTATAATAATATTTGCTTGGGACAACTCCCTTGATTAAAGGAAAGATTGATATCTTTTAACATCTTTGTAATTGATGAATGGACTAATAACTATCAACCAGATGCATCTCCATCGTCCAAATAAATGGACGATTTGTATTAAAGAATTGGCCTCTCCAACGCTTGAAGAGGATCCGTATCGCAGGATTTTCAAACCCGTCTATTACTCTCTCACTAAATGCCCAATACTCACGAGCCATAATTTGGTAATATTTGATTCAGATAATGGTGATGAAACAACAGCAACACCGGTAGCATTCGAACCTTGCAAGACATGCAAACTTTCGATTTTCAAACCATTCATAACAAAAAGAGCACCTAACTGTCAGTACTCACTTTCAACGGAATATTTGAAATCGTTTGAGTCAAGCAAATTAAAAAGAGATTATATTCTTCTTCAATTAAGGAACAAGCTTAACGATCGATAATGTTATGACCATGCTATCATGCATCTTGATTTGAATCGTTCCATTCCCAACAACATGAGCTAATATTGTCCATCATGATAACTCCACCGTCAACGGACTCATATGTGGAAACCTATCCATATTGGGATATATGTTGTAAGAGGAACCTGAATCCATAATCCATTCATCTATGGGTTTTTTAGTCAAAAACTGAAAGAAGAATAGGGTCTCTTTCATCCTGTGCAAAATTAGTTCCGCAAAATTCTCTTTCTTTACTTGACTTTTATTTCGATCTTCTTGAATTTTCTTATTCTACAATTTATAACATTCGTTTCTATGTCTTTTCTTCTTACAATAGCTGCAAACCGAACTTCTATGCTTAAATTTTGATCTTGACCTTTACCTGTCACTTTCGGAGCCTCATTTTTTAGCTCGCCTTCTAACAAATAAGCATGAACCTTGATTGTCGTTTTCAATGATAGTTGTTAGAGTTAAAAAATTAACTCCCAAAGAATAGGTACTTATAAAGTATTTTGGTGAATACATATATAGCATTTGTTGGTTATAGTGCCCTCAAGTCAATTATTGGATCGCAGACACACGATTACGATGATTAAGGGATGGCCTATACCGGTAGAACAGTTTTACTCGAGATGATATTATGCTATCTGGTTTGTTTTTATCATCGTGTATATGCTTCAGATGACATTACAGATCACTATTACAGGTTGATAGAGCCCATATGATTCTTGCTCGACTGCCAGCAGTATGATGGTGATCATATACGTAAGTTAGATGGTCTATAAGCACATCCTTAAAATGTCCCTAGTCGTGAGAGTTTCGAGACCGGGCATCAATACTCCAAGAGTAGACTAGTGTATATTGATCGAGACCCCGACGAGGGGCGGTGGCCGGTCTCACAAGCCATTGGTGTCAGTTTGTTCACCTAAGATGCATACAGGTGCTCATTGGGTTATGAGTACACCGGACGGACTCGCCGGGAACATGCTAGTTGGTATTATACATATTGTCAGATAGCAGTTCCCTAGTGACATGTATACAGGTTAGTCTATCGACCTGAGATCGTCATTTGTCTCGTGTGAGTTCTCACTGTGCTTTGATTACTACCCTACCACGGCTCAAAAGAGTCGTGCAAATAGGTTTTAGTTGGGTGCAGTCCCGAGCCACATGAAAACAGTGAGCGGATCGTCAGGGGATTCGTTTCTCCTGGTATTGAGGGTAGATATCGCGGAGTGCACGGATGGCCATCACCAGAAATTCTTGGCCAAGATAGTCAAGAATTACTGATCTAAGATCGATAGTTTTTCAGGTGGTGATAGGTTTCATACCGATACTAAATATCGCGTTATTAGGGATCTGACTTTATCCACCCCCTTAAACTCGATATGCGATACTCATAGACGAACGGACCGGACTATACGGATATTGTCACTGTCAGGCTCAGTAGGGTTTCAGGATGAGTTTGCTCGTCGGCCTCCCTTTCGCTCAATACCTGGGTAGCCGTTACGTACAGCTAGTGCCACTGACGTGCTTGTGGTTAAACCCACTGCCAGAGTATTGATGAGTCTTTAGAATCCCACACAGAGGGTTTTACTGCTTCGGGCGAAACGTTGTAGAGGCCGTATGGTTTTATGGTAGGGTTCGATCATATACGTGCACTTGTGCACAGATTATGATCGTACGGATAATACTAGTGGGCTTTGGTTTAAGCCGGATCCTAGTATTATATTGTTGGATTATTTTCGTCTCGTTGTATTCGTATTCAGTCGGAATACGGATACGAGTATGTATGTACGGATGAGGGGTATTCTTGTAATCCGTTACGAGATTACTTTAGTAGATGCCATTTCATTTTGTTATTAAACATTTAGGGTTTTAAATGTTTATATGGAATGGAAAGTGTGATTCATTGTTTGCATTCATTATCTAGCATGCTCACTTGGTGATTCATAGTGCCACATGGGTGTGACTCATGGTGGTGGGTCATAAAATGAGTCATGGTGGTATGATGAAGGGTTTTGGAGTATTGTGAGATATTTATTGGGTAGAGGCAGATCTTTTCAAGGCTAGGGATTTTTCTTTAGTTGCTTACAACTAATATCTCACAACACTACACAACTTCTTGACTTGCTCTTTTCTTTTCTTGAGCTCATACTTTTCCTCCAATGACATCTTCTTCAACCTCCATCTAAACCCTCTCATGAGTTGAGAATCCTTGGGTGTATTGAGACAAAGTATTCATACACACTCTCTACTTCATCTTGGTTATCTAGGTTAGCAAACTAGATACCCGAGTTGCTTTGGTTTTGAGGTTGGAGCCCGTATTACTAACTCTCGACGTGGATCTTCTTCGATGTGGGAGACCGGAGATCAAACGTGATTGTTTAGGTCGAAAATTGCACCACGGTTGACCAAGTCAAAGTCAAGGTCAACCCCAAGCCAGGTGGGCCCAAGCCCAGGTCAAGTGGGCCAATGCCCGGGGCGAGCTCGAGCATGAAGCGGCCGGCCTCCCCCATGCCAAAATAAAAATTTTGTAATAATTAATTTTGGTGTATTTCTTTTATTTTATTTTATGAATAAATAAATATAAGAAAAATGGGTATAAAGCCAAATTTTTGTAAAACTCATGGCTCATGTGCAAAAGAAATGAACACATGAGGCATGGGATGAGCAAAATACCATTTTGTAAAGTCTAAGAGGATATATGTAAAGTGTGTAGCCTATAAAGGCAAACATGATGAAAATATCTAGGACAACTTTCTCATTCTTCCCCAAAAACTAGGGTTTGTGCCTCCATCTCCTTTCTTCCAAGTTCTTCGTCTTTCTTTTCATTTTTCAATTAAATCAAGATTTTAGCTCTTCTTTTTTTAAAACTAAATAAAGTTTTACCATAAACCCACCTCCTAAGACTCCATCAAGAGAAGAAAAAGGGTCTCTTTTTTTATCATCCAAGATCTAAATCTTAGAGTTTCAAGAGAACCTATTTTGGGTTTATTTTCAAAAGAGAAAGGAGAAAATCTTTTGAAGTTTAACTCTATCACAAATACAATTATTTTGGAGTTTAACTCCACTACAAATTTTTTTTTGAAGTTTAACTCCACAGTAAATTTTTTTTTGGAGTTTAACTCCACATTAAATCTTTTTAGGAGTTTAACTCCACATTTTAAATTCTATCGGAGTTCAACTCCACAAACAAAATTCTTTTGGAGTTTAACTTCACAATAAAAATCTTTTTTTGGAGTTGAACTCCACTTAAAACTCTTTTTGGAGTTTAACTCCACAATAAAAATCTTGTTCGAGTTAAAACTCCATTTAAAATCTTTTTGGAGTTGAACTCCATATTTAAAATTCTTTTGAAGTTTAACTCCACAAAAAAATTTCTTTGGAAGTTGAACTACATGTAAATAAAATAAAATAAAATAAATTTTTTTGGAGCCCTTTCTGCCCCCATCACATGCTAGCACGTGAAGGGGAGGGCTCCCATTTAATGGGAACCCTTTTTGGCCCCCCTCACATGCTAGCATGTGACCCCCGCATGCTAGCATGCGTCGCATGCTACATGCTAGCATGTGACCCTCACATGCTAGTCACATGCTATTTTGGAGTTTAACTCCACTACAAAAATTCTTTTGGAGTTTAACTCCACAGTAAAAATCTTTTTTTTTGGGAGTTTAATTCTTTCGGAGTTTAACTCCACATTTAAAATTCTTTCAGAGTTCAACTCCACAATAAAAATTCTTTCGGAGTTCAACTCCATTTAAATTCTTTTGGAGTTTAACTTCACAATAAAAATTCTTTTGGAGTTTAACTCCACAATAAAAATCTTTTTTTGGAGTTGAACTCCATTTAAAACTCTTTTTGGAGTTTAACTCCACAATAAAAATCTTTTCGGAGTTGAACTCCATATTTAAAATTCTTTTAGAGTTGAACTCCATAAAAAAATTTCTTTTGGAGTTGAACTCCATGTAAAAAAGAAAATAGAGCCCTTTTGGCCCCCCTCACATGCTAGTCACATGTGACCCTCACATCCTAGCATGTGACCCTCATGTGCATGTGAGTGGAGGCTCTCATTTAATAGGAGCCCAGCTTTTCCTCCCTTTTTTTAAAAAATCTTTCTTCTTCTTCTTCTTCTTTATTTTCTTTATTTTAATCTTTGTTTACTTAAAAATAATAATAAATAAATATTAAATAAATAAAAATAAATTATAAATAATATTTTAAAATTAAAAAATAATAAATTAAAAATAAAAAAACTTTTCTCTAAATATTTATTTATTTATTTATTGTTTTTTCTATAAAATATATATATATATATATATATATCCTTTTTTAACAAATGGAACAAAAAAAACACGCATACCAACACATCGCATTGAGTTCACATGTTCAGTTTGACCCGTCAATCGGAGGTTCTCTCGCTTCAAAGGCGAGGGGTAGTTAATGGCAGCTTCGTCCGCGGCTGCCGGAGATTCGGATACCCACAATCAATAAACCCCAGTCTACTCTAGACAGGGGGAATCTGTACTGCGCCTTAACAGCGCGTGCGTATTCCCATCTCAATGGGGTGACGAAAAACACCCTACAGATTCTGGCACGCCTGGTGGGACACTTCCCTCCTCCCATATTTCGGGTTAAACGTTCATGCGAACTCAATCAATATGCATATCTATATTTATACTAAAATAATGCTCTTTCATGCAGATTTTCAAGCAATCACTTTTCAACAATGTCTCCAAAGATGAACTCAGCTCTCAGCACGGCTCCCATTTTCTACACGATGAAGATGGACATCAAGACGGTCCTTCCGACCAGTCTCGGGCAACAGTGGGAGGAGCCGCCGCTACCATTTGGCTCTATTCTGTTCGTGCCAGCTAACACCGTCCCTGCTCTTTAAGCCCCGGTGATGGGTAAACCGACCTTAAATAGCAAGAGACCAAATCTGGTGATCTCGAAAGCACCACTACCCAAACGCAAGTCGGTGTTTGAACGACTTTCCTTTGCTCCAGCTGGGGCATCAACACCAACAAAGCAATAAGGCGTCTCGAGCAAGCTCCAGCGGTGCCCTTGACAACTGCTCAATTGGGTATCTTCTCTAAGCTCCTCGTTAATCGGATCACGATGGCTTCCCGAAGAGCAAAAGCCTGCCAAGCGCTCAAAACAGAGAAGCTGAGGCAGAAGCGGCTCAAATACAGAGCCAACAAAAGGACTAGGGCTTTGTCCATGTTAAAATTTGTGAATTTCCAAAGCCCAGACTGCTCTTCAAAATCAGCCGCCAAAGATAAAGAGATGGCTAGATATGCGGTCCACACTGTCTACATGGCGGGCACGCGCAGCAAAAGCAAGGATGGGGCTACTACATCTCAAATCCAATCTGGTGTGAATGTGTCTGTCACTTCCTAAGACCAGCATCCTCCGGAAGTAATGAAAATCCCCCCAGTGAAGCTGATAAGCAGAGAGATCCCTCGATTCATGAGGAGTCGGGCTCGGAAAGCGAAGAGGAGCCAATCTTCCGTCCCAGGAATGTAGAGCAGCAACTTCTCCAATATCTCTGAAAACAGCTCAGAAGTAAAGACAAGGAGATGGCGAACCTTTACTCCAAAATTGACGACTTGACGAATGTCGTGATGCAGCTCACGGTCCGACTTGCCTCTCAGTCAAGCGCAGGGCTCTGCTCATGAACCGGGAAACGGTGTCCCGAGACAGCCGACGCCTATTCCCTCAAATCCAAAGGTGGGCGGACCGCATGAAAGTCAGTCGCATCCTATCTCGGGAAATGTTTTGGCTACCGATGACGGCAACCCGCTAACTCAAGATCAAATCATGGATTTGGTTGCCAACAAAGTCAAAATATTGATAGCCGAAGCCGGAGAGGAAAAAGATGTCAGCGGTAGCGGGAGACCATATTCTGCTCAGCACGATCTTGTGGAATTTCCCACTGGCTATGTCGTCCCCAAATTTGAGAGGTTTGATGGGACGGGAAATGTGAACCGACACATTGCTCGATTTAAAACATCATGCGCGAATACTGGGGGCAATGACGCGCTCCTTCTCCGCCAGTTTGTCAATAGCTTGACCGATGTTGCTTTTGATTGGTATGCAAGCATACCGAATGACTCGATCACGACGTTCGCTCAAATAGAATCCATGTTCAAGCAAAGGTTCATGAGTATCAGCGATAAAATCACCATTGCCGACCTCGTAAGGACCGAGCCAAAGAACAACGAAAGCAACATGGATTTTATAGTCCGATGGCGCAATCTCTCTGTCAAATGTGAACCGCCATTGGAGCAAGACCAATCCGTCAGTCTTCTTATTGAAAATCTGAAGCACTGGATGAAACCTTTCATGTGCACCGCAGGCCTTAAAACATTCCAAGAGCTGACCAAGAAGGTCTAAATGTTGGAACGCTCAAAGCTCGAGTCCACTCAGGGTCTTCAGTTCACAAACAGACCGAAAACTTGGAGGGACGACAACCGAAAAGGCGAAAGTTCCAACAACACCGATTCTCTTATTAGGCAGAGAGCAGGCGGAGCGAAGGCCAACAAACCTCGAGAGCCAACTTTGAAGGAAAGGAGAAATAAGGTCTACTCTTTCAGAAGAGACGTTCACAAAATATTCAAAGATGCTCTGAAAAATGGCCTGCGGCTACCGGAACCAAAAAGGCTAAGTGAAGCGAACATGACTGATCATCCCAACTTTTGCCCATACCACCGAGTGCTAGGACACACTATTGAAGACTGTTGCATCTTCAAGGATTGGGTCTAGAAACAATACAGGGCAGGAGAAATATCATTGTCCCCTGGCGTATTAACAAACAGTCAAGCTACGACCGCCAATTTCATACAAACGGAGACCGAAGTCCTTCGGGAACCCAATTCTCTCAGACATTTGCCTTTCTCTGAGAAGAGCGGACTAAGGCAACAAGCTAAGAGCCAGGTGAGCAACATTGCCAATGAAGAAGCAATAGACGGGCACACAACCCATACGGTCTACATGATGGAGCTCAAAGGAGCAAGTCCTACACCTTATAGCCATGACAATGACGTGGCTGTTGCCATCCAACACCGACTCGATCCAAATGATGAAGAGCCCGCTCAGGTCATTGAGCCAAAGGAACCCGTGGTTCTTGTTGAATCAAGCTCAGGCTGTAAGGATGATCCCGTTGTCGTACCCGGGACTATAGTACAAACATTATTCCAATGGCTTCAAAAGCAGCTTCAGGACAGGGACGAGAAGATGGCCAAGGTCCATTCCAAAGTCGACGAGCTGGCAAACGTCGTGGCAGATCTGACGACCCAAGTCGCTCGATTGCAATTACAGCAAGATCAAATTTTGGTTCGTGGGCCAGGAATTGTTATCAGGAAGCAGCCAACTGATGCTCCCTCCAGCCCAAGAGCAGAGCGCCTTCGCGAAAAACGGACGCGATCAGCTTTCAGTCTCTCCGATATGTACACGGAAGGGGCTAAGCGGGTAGCAGGTGAACCAAAGACTGATCGGCCTCAAGGACCAGCATCAGTAAGGGCACCTACTCTAATGGAGAGAAAGAAGAAGGTGTACTCCTTCAGGAGGGATGAGGTCTGCAATATATTCAAGAATGCCTTGAACAACGGTCTGCAACTGCCTATTCCGAAGAGGCCACATGAAATGAATATGACCGGCAACCCCATATACTGCCCATACCATAGGTTGGTGAGTCATATCATTGAAGTCTGCTGTGTTTTCAAAGATTGGGCAGAGGACCAATACAAGCTTGGAAAAACCTCACAGTCCTCGGAAGTATCGGCAAGCCACAGAGTTACGGTCATCAACACAGCTCCGCCAAGATCAAAGTTCGAAGAGCTGGGATAAGCAAGTACATTAGACCGCTAAGTCTTTAAACTGGGAACAATCGACCCCTAAGTCGTTAAACTGGGAATGTAAAAAAATGTGTAAATAAGAACAAAAAAAAAGCCGAAATGATAGGGCAACCGCGAGTAAATAGCCGAAATGATAGGGCAATCGCGATCTTCGCGATAAGAAAAGCTGAAATGATAAAGCAACCGCGAAAAAAACTCCAACGGCAAATGATGAGTCGCTCCTGATACCATATTCCAGCGCAGCGATGCAGACGCCAACCAAAATCCAAATCCCCAAGTGGCGAATGATGAGTCGCTCCTGGTACCATATTCCAGTGCAGCGATGCAGACGCCCACCAAAGTCAAATTTTCAAATCCCTGGATGTCCCAATGGCGAATGATGAGTCGCTCCTGGTACCATATTCCAGTGCAGCGATGCAGACGCCAACCAAAATTCAATTTCCGATAATTCTCCCAGCCTACGGTTGGTTTCCAAGTTGACTGCCGTATACAATCCACGGGCTCAAATAATTCTCATCACGCCCATGCCCCACCGCAACCACCAGCTACGTGGCTGGTCTCCGCCCTTGGAATTACGGTCCATTGGGAAAACCCACTCATGTGTTCTCACGATACATGAGGAGTACAAACCTTCGTGGGATCCTTACGACTCACAAAGGAAAAACACACTTGGGGGTCCTCACGACTCCTAAGGAGAAAATGCACTTACGGGATCCTTACGATTCGTAGGGAGAAAATGCTTTTATGGGACCCTTACGGCCCATAAAATTGAAAAGCCTTAGGTGATAGGAATCTAAACCTGTCTCCTAAGCCATCGCTTCTCAACAGGGAAAGGCAAATGATGAGTTGCTCCTGGCATTATTCCAGTGCAGCAATGCAGATGCCGACCAAAAACCCAAATCCCAAGTTTCCCCAACGGCGAATGATGAGTCACTCCTGGTACCATATTCCGGTACAGCGATGCAGACGCCAACAAAGTCCCGAAATTCTTCCGGCCCTACGGTCTGGATCATACATCCTGCAAAACCGTATACAATCCACGGGCGTAAAACGATCTCAATCTCTCCCAAGTCCTACCGGCGAGACCACATTCAAAGTCCCACTAGTGATGAAGATCAAAAAAAAGAAAAAGAAAAAAAAAGGGGTATGTCCACAAGCAAAATGGGCACGGATGAAAACCCGAAAGGGCTCCGTGAGTAAAAATAGCAGGACTGCCGACGAGTTTGTGAAAACCCGAAAGGGCGCAAACTCGTGAAAAAAAGATGAAATGCACTCGCAAAGTCCTCTCGACTTTGTGAGGAGAAAATTCCCGCGTGAGATCCTTACGACTCACAAAGGAAAAACACACTTAGGAGTCCCCACGACTCCTAAGGAGAAAATACACCTACGAGATCCTTTCGAATCGTAGGGAGAAAAGGCTTTTATGGGACCCTTACGGCTCATAAAATTAAAAAGTCTTAGGTGATAGGGACTTAAACCTGTCTCCTAAGCCATCGCTCCCCAACGGGCAGGGCAAATGATGATTCGCTCATGGTACCATATTCCAGTGTAGCGATACTGATGTCAATACAAATCAAACCAACCAATTCCAACATCGACCTCTGCGTCAAACAACCGACACTCCATACCGGGGAAACATCAAGCAGACACTCCGTGCCGGGAGCACGTCAATTACAGACACTCCGTACCGGGGACATGTCAACCAGCGACACTCTGTACCGGGGAAACGTCAAGCGGACACTCCGTACCGAGGAAACGTCAAGCAGACACTCCGTGCCGGGGGCACGTCGACTACCGACACTCTGTACCGGGGAAGCGTCAAGTAGACACTCCGTACCGGGGAAACGTCAAGCAGACACTCCGTGTCGGGGGCACGTCGACTACAGACACTCCGTACCGGGGACACGTCAACCAGCGACACTCCGTACCGGGGAAGCGTCAAGCAGACACTCCGTACCGGGGAAACGTCAAGCAGACACTCCGTGTCGGGGGCACGTCGACTACAGACACTCCGTACCGGGGACACGTCAACCAGCGACACTCTGTGCCGGGGAAACGTCAAGCAGACACTCCGTACCGGGGAAACGTCAAGCAGACACTCCGTACCGGGGGCACGTCGACTACAAACACTCCGTACTGGGACACGTCAACCAGCGACACTCCGGGCCAGGGAAACGTCTACCACGGACACTCCGTCTCGGAGACACGTCAAGCGTCGACCGTCCATGTCGTAAAAAGGACAGTGCATCCCAAAAAATGGGAACCAAAGCAAGTCGCCTCCACATGAAAGAAGATCCATCAATTTCATGCACACGACCCACATATGTGGTGTGCATTTATTGATGGGGGCACTTTGTTGGGGTCGAAAATTGCACTCCGGTTGACCAATTCAAAGTCAAGGTCAACCCCAATCCAGGTGGGCCCAAGCCCAGGTCAGGTGGGCCAATGCCCAGGTCGAGCCCGAGCATGAAGCGGCCGGCCTCCCCCATGCCAAAATAAAAATTTTGTAATAATTAATTTTGGTGTATTTCTTTTATTTTATTTTATGAATAAATAAATGTAAGAAAAATAGGCATAAAGCCAAATATTTGTAAAACTCATAGCTCATGTGCAAAAGAAATGAGCATATGAGGCATGAGATGAGCAAAATGCCATTTTGTAAAGCCCAAAGGGCTATATGTAAAGTGTGTAGCCTATAAAGACAAATATGATGAAAATTTCTAGGACAACTTTCTCATTCTTCTCCAAAAACTAGGGTTTGTGCCTCCATCTTCTTTCTTCCAAGTTCTTCCTCTTTCTTTTCATTTTTCAATTAAATCAAGAGCTTAGCTCTTCTTTTTTTAAAACTAAATAAAGTTTTACCATAAACCCACCTCCCAAGACTCCATCAAGAGATGAAAATGAGTCTTTTTTTTATTATCAAAGATCTAGATTTTGGAGTTTCAAGAGAAACCATTTTGGGTTTCTTCTCAAAAGAGAAAGGAGAAAATCTTTTGGAGTTTAACTCCACCACAAATAAAATTATTTTGGAGTTTAACTCCACCACAAAAATTCTTTTGGAGTTTAACTCCATAGTAAAAAAAAATATGGGGAGTTTAATTCCACATTAAATCTTTTTAGGAGTTTAACTCCATATAAAATTATTTCGGAGTTTAACTCCACATTTTAAATTCTTTCGGAGTTCAACTCCACAATAAAAATTCTTTCGGAGTTCAACTCCACAAACAAAAATTCTTTTGGAGTTTAACTCCACAATAAAAATCTTTTTTTTGGAGTTGAACTCCATTTAAAACCCTTTTTGGAGTTTAACTCCAAAATAAAAATCTTTTTGGAGTTAAAACTCCATTTAAAATCTTTTTGGAGTTGAACTCCATATTTAAAATTCTTTTGGAGTTTAACTCCACAAAAAAATTTCTTTGGGAGTTGAACTCCATGTAAAAATAAAAAAAATAAAAAAAATTAAATCACTTTTTTAGCCCTTTTTGCCCCATCACATGCTAGCACGTGAGTGGGAGGGCTCCCATTTAATGAGAGCCCTTTTTGGCCCCCTCACATGCCAGCATGTGACCTTTACATGCTCGTCACATGCCAGCATGTGACCCTCATATGCTATTTTGGAGTTTAACTCCACTACAAAAATTCTTTTGGAGTTTAACTCCACAATAAAAATCCTTTTTTTTTGGAGTTTAACTCTACATTAAATCTTTTTAGGAGTTTAATTCCATATAAAATTCTTTCGGAGTTTAACTCCACATTTAAAATTCTTTCGAAGTTCAACTCCACAATAAAAATTCTTTCGAAATTCAACTCCATTTAAATTTTTTTGGAGTTTAACTCCACAATAAAAATTCTTTTGGAGTTTAACTCCACAATAAAAATCTTTTTTTGGAGTTGAACTCCATTTAAAACTCTTTTTAGAGTTTAACTCCATAATAAAAATCTTTTTGGAGTTACAACTCAATTTAAAATCTTTTCGGAGTTGAACTCCATATTTAAAATTCTTTTGGAGTTCAACTCCATAAAAAAAATTCTTTTAGAGTTGAACTCCATGTAAAAAAAAATGGAACCCTTTTAGCCCCCTCACATGCTAGCATGTGACCAGCTGGTCATGTGACCCTCACATGCTGGTCACATGCTGGTCATGTGACCCTCATTAGCTGGTCACATGCCAGCACATGCTCGCATGTGTCACATGCTAGCATGTGATTCTCATGTGCATGTGAGGGGAGGCTCTCATTTGATGGAAGCCCAGATTCTCCTCCCTTCTTTCAAAAAAATCTTTTTTCTTCTTCTTTTTCTTTCTTTTCTTTATTTTAATCTTTTTTTACTTAAAAAATATTAAATAAATAAAAATAAATTATAAATAATATTTTAAAATTAAAAAAATAATAAATTAAAAATAAAAAAACTTTTCTCTAAATATTTATTTACTTATTTATTTTTTGTTTTTTTATAGAAAAATATATATATCCTTTTTTTAACAAATGGAACAAAAAAAACACACACACCAACGCATCGCATTGAGTTCACATGTCCAGTTTGACCCGTCAATCGGAGATTCTCTCACTTCAAAGACGAGGGGTAATTAATGGCAGCTTAGTCCGCGGCTGCCGGAGATTCGGATACCCACAATCAATAAACCCCAGCCTACTCTAGGCAGAGGGAATCTGTACTGCGCCTGACCAGCGCACGTATTCCCATCTCAATGGGGTGACGAAAAACACCCCACAGTGATCGAGAAAGCCGCGAGGAGCTTGGGAAAGAGGTTGAAAACCGAAGTACACAGATCGTTTGGTATAATCTCTCTAAACTCCTTTTATATAACTAGTATAGGGTTAATGGTACGATCCGTAGATTAGGGTTCCGTTAGCGCCGGTTTCTAAAAGTTTTTGTTCCGCATTTGACCACGGATTGATGGCCGGGACGCTGCCGTAACGCAACATGGTATCAGAGCCAACCCATTAACCACATACTAGTTTGTTTAGACGATGTTAAAGTATCGAAACCGAAAAAACTCCGAAACAATACCGACTTGTATTCCATTCTCTGTCGAATTTATTTTAGTCTTCTAAAAATATTTAAGCAATTGCAGAAGACTACCTGTATGACCACTAGAACACACCCCAAACACGAACCCCAGATTCAAAAATTGGACCTGCCAGATCACCCAAATGTCCAAGGTGGCCAATTTTGTTAATGCTTCTGGACTTGATTTTTATGGTGCGGTCTAGTCTCTGGAATATTAGTTCAGTGGTATTGCTAGTTTAGCCCAGTTTGGATATGGTTTTATCTAGAAATTTGGGGCTATTCGGGATGTTTCGAAGTCGATATTTCTAACACTGTTTAAAGTTTACAGTACATACATTACTATCTGCGACCGTGAATGTCATTAAAGCGGTACAACTTGTCTAATTGCTATAGTTCTTTTAGACGGGTTTGCAAACGTGACATTCACGTTGATATTCTATGTTGTACTGTGTTATGGCTGGATCGTCGTGGTGGATAGCTTGGGTGCAATATTAGTACAGTTTAGTTTTATTTGTGCATTTGATATCGCGGGACGAACGTCCGGCATGTGGACTGCCGTCACTGCCTGCTTGTATATTAATTGTTTGGGGCACGACCGGGTTGAGGTCGATGTCACCGTTGTACATATTTTTCTTTTCTGTACTAAGATTACCCCGTGATGGAGTGCACGGATAGCCGGGTTCTGGAAGGCAACAGACCCACATTTCATGGCGTTGAGACGGAGAGGGCCTCACTCTAGAATTGGCGGGCTATTCGCCGCACTCATAGGGGATACAGGTTGACCCAAAGAGGGATGCTCAAGTTACCGGATTCCGTGTAGTGCCGGGTGGCCCATTCACTTTGATGAAGGGGGTTCCCTCACTTCTGGTTTTGACGGGTAACTTGCCGCGCTCATAGGGGTCTAGGTTTTCATTACACAGGTTATCCACACGACCAGAGGAACGTCGGGTTTCACTTGCGGCTCAAAAAACCCGGGGCTTCCAGATTATCTGTATTGTTCTGTGATGCTTATCTGTGATGTTGCATTTATCATGCCTTGAACGATTATTATATATATACTAGTAGATATTGTATATGTTTTGCACCCGCGCTAGTCCAGCCCCCGCTCTGTCGTTAGTTAAGTAATCTAACGGGTGATGACGGGACCTAGTGGCGAATGCGGATGGCATATACGTACATCATATTTTCGTTCTTTTCTGGTGTGATTAATTGATAGGACTGTGTTGATTCTGATCAATACAAGGAAAACAGACCAATTCGATGTTGTTGGAACATATTTTCAAAAGCTGTTATTACAAGGACGTTTTCTTTTGTTTTGCACAGCGATATTCGGTTATCGATATTCAGCACCTCATTCGACGAGGCAAGAGCCGAGATCCCTTTACCGGGAGTGACCTCTTGGGCAAAAGTTTGCGTCAGCGTAATAACTTCACTATAGTCGATTACTTTTTGCTTTGCATCGTGATATTCAGTTGGAATATCCTGCACCTCATTCCACAAGGAAAAAGCCGAGATCTCTTCACCAGGAATGACCTCTTTAGCAAACGTTTTCGCCAGTATATATTTTTAAAAAGCTATCCGGTTCCTTTAACGATATCAAGTTCATTACGTTAAAGGTTTTTCACCAAAAACCATTTGTAGCCCTCCATCATTTCAGACGGGTAGCACGTATTCATGCTATGTTTGTTGACCTTCGTCACGGCATAGTGTATGATAGCTATTTGTTACTTTTCTGTTGCATAGATAGATGTATTAGTTTAGGACAGTCGTACTATTATGTTGGCCTTCGTTAAGGGTATATACGGGTGTGTTCAAATTAACCTGGATAATGACGGGTAGAACTTGACATGTGACTTATGATATGTTGGCCTTCGTCAAGATCATAAGAGCATGGGGTAGAAATAACATTGGGAATTTCAAACATACAGGAAACTTGCCAGGCATGCGCATACCTTCTGGAGTGTGATAACTTGAGTGGATTCCATCAGGTTATCGTGCGATGATAGTTGGATCCCGATTCCCACTGATGAGTTGGTTTACTCCTCGGGTGATTTTAGATGATCCCGACTAATTCATCTTTTGGATTTGGAGGAGAATTTGAGGATACAATTGGAGACTTCCTGATTAGATAAAGTGATTAACCATTCTGATCTAGATTAGAGTGCACGCTGAGTGTTTCTTTTCTCTCTCTTTGGCAGCGACCATGTCCCGACCCTAGACTAGAACTCATAAACCAAGCTAGCCGACCCTTCTTAAAACACATTGACTTTTGCATTGTCAGAATTGCATACTTCATTGCCACTCCTACTTTTACCCTTTGCTTTTCTCCGGAACATTCCGTATCACTACGAAGGCCCGCATTTATTGGATATGACCAACGTATAGTTACATACGAGCTCGAAAAAACCTGTTTCAAATTCGAGAATGGTTTCCGGTTTTGGAGAAATTGAATATGACAATTTAGTTGTATTTTCCTTTTATCTTCTCTCAGGATGTGAGGGCTCCTAAGATTAGAAGAGGGTACACCTATTGCGCTTATTGGATAGTCTTCTTCCAAACCATAGACAGGTGCCGAAAGGTAGGGAAAAAAGAAAACCAATTAGCCTAAGTGTGGTGTACAGAAGGTAATAAGTAAAGACAAATAAAATGGATTAGAAAGAGGGCAAAATAAATTGCGACTGCTATTATTCACGACCAAACCGTGTATATCATTGCCACTCCTACTTCATCTTTGAATTTCTCCAGAACACCCCGTATCACTACGAAGATCCACATTTATTGGATAATTCATCGTATAATTATATACGAACTCGAAGGAACTTATTCCAGTTCGAGAATGGATTCTGATTCAGGAGAAATAGAATAAGGATTATTCAGTTGTCTTTTATCTTTACCTTCTCTCAGCTTGTGAGGGCTCCTAGAATTAGGAGAGTACGCCTATTACGCTTATTGGATAGTCTTCTTCCAAACCATAGGCTGGTGCCGAATGGTAGGAAATGAAGAAAACCATTTAGCCTAATGATGGTGTACATAAGATAATGAGTAAAAACAAATAAAGAGATTTGGAAAGATGGAAAGGAAATATATGGTCACAGTCATGTATCTGCATAATGGAAGAGGCATTACTATGAATACCCGGCTACCCCTTCGAAACATTTTCATATTTCAGTTTCACTATGCGTTGTTAATTGAAAACTGATTTCCCAATTAGATTCTTACTCAAGGGTATGTATTTACCAGGTTTGATTCTCACATCTGTATGGTGTTACAGATGATGAGTGGGAGTAAATTATTGGGAATTAGATAATTATATTTTCATTATATCGGAATTCGTTGTAATTGGTGATATTTGAGGAAATCACCTGGGGTTTTGCTTGATGGCAAATATTTGGTTTTGAATATCCGTTGTTATGCACCAATTTCAAACTGATATATCTGTACGTTTATAAAGTGAGATATAACTTTTTGAAATTATGTCCATGACATTTACCTATATCAGTTGATGATTGGATAAGGAATATTAAACAACGATGTAATTCTTCTTAACCATAGTACAGTTTTCAACCCACGACGCACAGGGTTTGAGTTATTCAACTTGGGAGACTTATACAAAGTATTGTATGTTATCCAGTGTCCATTAGGACAGAGCGGATGGTTC
This sequence comes from Agapanthus africanus, assembly GCA_030015575.1. NCBI lineage: Eukaryota > Viridiplantae > Streptophyta > Magnoliopsida > Asparagales > Amaryllidaceae > Agapanthus > Agapanthus africanus. The sequence continues at coordinate 98,381,669 of CM057346.1, read as the reverse complement.
TCGTACTATATTCTGTTTGCTTGTGACTTCTCCAGTTTTAGACAAGTATTTCGTAGAAATACAAGATCCAAGTTTTGAGAAATTATAGATACAAGAATAAAGTAGAGAACTATGTGTTGCGAGTATCAGGATTCTTCAAGGTGATAAAAAATGTAGATGCTTGTGTTTTGGTATTCAGTTGATAGTAATGGTTTTGAGAACTTGCTTCTCTTTCAGGTTACTCGTATCTGGATACACTCCTAGTTGAGTAATGCTGATCGGCATCCTTCCATTTAGTTAACATGCACTGGAGACAGCTGCATGATTTGAATATGGTTCCAATTAAATCAGTGTCTCTATTTCTATATTGTATATAGAATGGTTCATATCTTAACGATGTTAAGATATATGGAGTTATCCGGCTTATGCTTAAAACTAGAGTCTGGATAATTTAAGGCACGTTTCTATAATGGCAGTTTGTGGGTTATCCCGGACTATGACGAGGGTTAACTTTCTACCATCTGGAAGATCAATAGTGATATTGTTCTTGACTCCCCACAGTTTTAGTAAAATGGATTTTTTCAGAAAAGAGTATTAGAAGTATGGTAGAACTAGAAGTGATTCCAAAACCACAAACGATTACTGAAAATTTAATAGAACCTAAAAATTCAATCGGATTTGACATTCCATTAGCCACTCCGCAGATATGGTCGGTAACCTCAGGCACCCGAGAGGTACTTCGGTATTCTCAAAGACGGTGACAGAAAGGTTCTTGTTTACCCAGACTTGCCATTATTGTTGTTCTAGACTATGAGACCCGGCACGAGGATGAGTATAGCATCGTTCTAAACTAGTTTTAGAAGTGCACGTGTATATGACTCTGCCAGAGGGTTGTTGTAGTCAGTGGGAGCAGCGGAAGCATAGTGGACAAGTAGCTTATGTCTATTTATAGACTAAAGCAAGTATGGCGGAAATAGATCATCTATTTTTGATGTGACAGTCATAGGATTTGACTTCATCAGAATAGGAGATGGATCTGTTATGAAGGTAGTAGGGTGTGATGTCCTGATATTTGGATGACATGCACTTTGTAGAAAGTGAAATTCCTAAACTATGGTCGGTTATATTATGGTTGTCACATAGTTGTTTCTCCACATAAGATATGGATATAATATCAGACATTCTGGTTACTAGATCTATAGTTTTAGATCTAGATTTGGGTAGTTTCCCAATCCGAGTACTTAGACAGTATTCTAAAGGTGTTTTAGAATAGACGACTCCTAGCATGGTGGTGTACCTGTAGGTGATGGAGTCACCCTCTCTAAACATGTCTTACAGACTAAAGGGGAGAGAGATGTGCATGATTGGCACATCACTTGCTTAGGCAATTGAGTCGATCATGAGATGTCAAGTACCACACGAGATGTTGTTTTTGCACTAGATGCAATAAGTTTATATTAATCCAATTCTGGAGAAACGTTCGGAAGCAGTTATGAACATAAAAGGATGTTCTAGGGATTTGGTAACGGCAGCCTCCTTCGGGAGACGATTATCATTCCAGGCTTCCAAGGTGATATGGATGACAGAGTGACTGTCAGAGTTTTAGTTTTCCCTCTTGATGAGGAGCAGTAGTTTGGACAGATGGTCCAAGCGGATACTGAGGGAGGCATGACGCAAGATACTTATTAAATACAGTGAACGATACAGTTTAAGAAGTTTTGCTGGATTTGGAGTTCATTTGTGAACTGGGTCCCATCAGATATCCAGACATATTCTAAGACAGGTATGCTCATTTCAGGAGATGGCTTTCTCCGCGAACTTGAGATCAACAGAGACATAAAAGGAAACATTGTAGCGGATCCACTCACTGAGATTATTTCTCAAACAAAATAGTTTTACAAACGAGTTTTGTGAAACTGATTAGTAGAGAAGTTGGGTGTTTGGTGTCACACAGGCTATGAGTATGCGACACGGCAATAATTAGCCTTAAGTGCTGTAGGGTTCCTAGGCACTCTATTGTAGTTTCACAAGTGACCAAACATGCACAAATAAATTTTTACGGGTGCCTACAAACCCGACTACGGATCGTTTACTAGATATTTAGGCGAAACATAAACTAGTTAACAATTTAACTAAGGGAACGGACATACAACCTTTGTAGATCCGGTCCACTACCTCCACGGCTCCGCAACGAAGTCCCCTCGGCTGTCCAAAATGAATCCGGAACTCAAGTATCGGTATCATCGAAGAATGGGCGAGCTTGATCGTCGGTTCAATGCCGAAGATGATCTACGTCGAGATATCGCAAGAACAAGCTCCAACTTCATCAAGCTTGGAAAACTTGTGAAGGAAACACCCTATACTACTTGGCAATAGATAGAGGATGAAGAAATAGGAAGTGGGTAAACTTTAGTTTTGGATTTCTCACACTTTTTCAACACTTGCCATTGGAGTAGCAAGCTACATCCATGGAAGAAGAAGATGAAGAAGAAGAAGATATGATAACTTAAACTAAAATAGAAAATAAAATACAATACTTATCATATCATTGACCATGGTTTAGTGTAGAGACTTAACTTAGGTTAGATAGTGGTTAGGGTTAGATAAAAGACAAGAATGGTGGACTAAGGTCAAAGCTTCAAGAAGCTTTCAAATAAAAACAAATCTAGCAACCATTCTTATCTCTTTATCTTTCCTTTTTCCAAAATAAATAAAAGGAATAAATAAATGATTAAGTAAATGAAAAAGAAACCCTAATCACCAATTAACCATGGTTTAACACTTTACACAAAACCAAGCTAGAATGTATCATCAAACATGATACAATCATGTGCACAAAACTATATCGAATATACAATGTGCACATCCGCGTGAGAAAATCCATTTAAAGTGAACCGATACTAGTTAATGCAAAGCAATATATCAAATATATAATTATGTATTAAATCATTAAATCAACACTTGATTTAACGATCCGGTCATATCGCATATAACCGGCTAGTATCCAATGTGTCGGCTTATCGAATCAATCCTTGATTCGATAACTAGGTTATATCGCATATAACCATTCGATACATTGATCGCGAGAATCAAACACGGTATCACATACACGCATTATTCTCGGTCCCGCACATATCTCATATGCACTCCTATTTCGTTTCGCTTGAACCAGGAAACCTCTGTGTAGGACTCTAAAGACTCGTCAATACGCCGGTAGCAGATGATGATCATATCATGCACCCACAAGCCGCAAGCGGTCTGCCAAACGTAACGGCCACCCGGGTATTGAGCGATCAGAAGATCGACGAGCAAGCCCGCTCACACTCCTGCGAATCCGACCAGTAACACTACCGTATAGTCCGGTCTGTTCGTCTGATATGTCGCATATCTCGCCTAGGGGTGGTAAACGTCAGACCCCAATAGCTCGATAAGTCATGCCGACGTAGGGTCCATAACATTCGTGAAACTACTGATAACTCTTACCAGTATATCACAGCAACCCTGGCCAGGGATTTCCTGTTATGGCCAGTCGAGCATAGCACAACATCAACCCCCAATACCGGGAGAGACGAATCCCCTCCTATCGCTCATTGCCTCCATGTGAATCGGGACTGTACCCAAAAACCACCTGTTTGCACAACTCAGTAGAGCCGTGGTAGGGTGGAAATCAAAGCACAGTGGGAGACACACAAGACTCTATGACGATCTCGGGTCAACAGACTAAGCTGTACCAGTGTCACCAGAGAACTGCCATCTGACGTGAGGTATAATACCATCTGGGAGTTCTCGGCGAGTCCGTTCAGTGTACCCAGTCTCCACTGAGCACCCGCATACCATCTTCGATGTCAAACACCAATGGATATGGGATCATCCATCGCCCATCGCATGGGTCGAGAAGATATGCGCTAGTCTACTCTGGAATATCGATGCCCTGTCTCGATATTCCCTCGACTAGGAACAATTCAAGGATGTACTCATGGACTACCCAGGCCCCACTAGTATGATCTACATCATAGTCCTGGAAGTCGAGTACATATCCTAAGGGCTTTATCAACATGTAATCAGAGAGACAGAAAGTATACATGTTAAGACAAAGTGCAACCAGATAGCGTACTATCATGTCGAGCAAGAAAGTCCTACCTATATATGTCCCAGCATCCACTACAATATACATCCAATGTACAGTAATGGCCTCTAGGGCATACATATAACTAACAAGTGCAAGTGGGAAATTGTTGGCTATAGTGCCATCAAGTCAATTATTGGATCGTAGGCACGCGATTGCGATGATTGAGGGATGACCTATAACGGTAGAACAGTCTTACTCGAGATGATAATATGCTATCTGGTTTGTCTTTATTATCGTGAACATGCTTCAGATGACATTATAGATCACTATTACATATTGATAGAGCCCATAGGATTCTTGCTTGACTGCCAGCAGTATGATGGCGATCATATACGTGAGAGTTAGGTGGTCTATAAGCGCATTCTTAAAATGTCCCTAGTCATGGGAGTTTCGAGACTGGGCATCGATACTCCAAGAGTAGATTAGTGTATATTGATCGAGACCCCGACAAGGGACGGTGGCCGATCTCACAAGCCATTGGTGTCAGTTTGTTTACCTAAGATATATACAGATGTTCATTAGGTTATGAGTACACCGGACGGACTCGCTGGGAACATGCTAGTTGGTATTATACCTATTGTCAGATAGCAGTTCCCTGGTGACATGTGTATAGGTTAGTCTATCGACCTGAGATCGTCATTTGTCTCATGTGAGTTCCCACTATGCTTTGATTACTAGCTTACCACGGCTCAAAGGAGTCGTGCAAACAGGTTTTGGTTGGGTACAGTCTCGAGCCACATGGAAGCAGTGAGCGGATCGTCAGAGAATTCGTCTCTCCCGGTATTGGGGGTAGATATCACGGAGTGCACGGATGACCATCACCAGAAATTCTTGGCCAAGATAATCGAGAATTACTGATTTAGGATCGGTGGTTTTTCTGGTTGTGATAGGTTTCATACCGACACTAAATGTCGCGTTATTAGATGTCTAATTTTATCCACCCCTAGACTCGATATGCGATACTCATATACGAACGGACCGGACTGTACGAATATTGTCACTGTCAGACTCAGTAGGATTTCAGGATGAGTTTGCTCGTCGGCCTCCCTTTCGCTCAATATCTGGATAGCCGTTACGTACAGTTAGTGCCACTGACTTGCTTGTAGTTAAATCTACTGCCAGAGTATTGATGAGTTTTTAGAATCCCACACAGGGTTTCACTGCTTCGGGCGAAACGTTGTAGAGGCCGTATGGTTTTATGGCAGGGTTCGATCATATACGTGCACTTGTGCATGGATCATGATCGTACGGATAATACTAGTAGGCTTTGGTTTAAGCCGGATCCTAATATTATATTGTTAGATTATTTTCGTCTCGTTGTATTCGTATTCAGTCGGAATACGGATGCGGGTATGTATATACGAATGAGGGATATTCTTGTAATTCATTATGAGATTACTTTAATAGATGGCATTTCATTTTGTTATTAAACATTTAGGGTTTTAAATATTTATATGGAATGGAAAGTGTGACTCATTGTTTGCATTCATTATCTAGCATGCTCACTTGGTGATTCATGGTGCCACATAGGTGTGACTCATGGTGGTGGGTCATGAAGTGAGTCATGGTGGCATGATGAAGGGTTTTAGAGTATGGTGAGATATTTATTGGATAGAGGCAGATCTTTTCCAGGCTAGGGATTTTTCTTTAGTTGCTCACAACTAATATCTCACAACACTACACAATTTCTTGACTTGCTCTTTTCTTTTCTTGAGCTCACACTTTTCCTCCAATGACATCTTCTTCAACCTCCACCCAAACCCTCTCATGAGTTGAGAATTCTTGGATGTATTGAGACAAAATATTCACACACATTCTTTACTTCATCTTGGCTATCTAGGTTAACAAACTAGATACCCGAGTTGCTTCGGTTTTGAGGTTGGAGTCCGTATTACTAACTCTCGACGTGGATCTTCTTTGATGTGGGGAGACCGGAGAGCAAACGTGATCGAGAAAACCGCGAGGAGCTTAGGACAGAGGTTGAAGACCGAAGGACATGGATCGTTTGGTATAAGCTCTCTAAACTCCTTTTATATAACTAGTATAGGGTTAATGATACGATCCGTAGATTAGGCTTCCGTTAGCGCTAGTTTCTAAAAGTTTTTGTTCCGCATTTGGCCACGAATTGATGGCCGGGGCGCTGTCGTAACCCAACAGTATTTAATCAAAGAAATGGGTCGAATGGTCAAGAATTCGATCAAGCTAGACCCAACATTGATGCACATGGCATCCTGAACAAGTAAAAAACTTGTTTTCTTTGCAAATGGGGCCCCGTAAATTAGCCTATTGAATACGAATGAAATAGCGATCTTATTTCAATCACATATTTGAAATAGGGTTAATGATCCTATTTCCTTAAGAGCAAAACATGGTTTTAAAAGGAATCTTCATGATTCTCTGAATATATACATATATATGTATGAATAGGCAAAATCTTGCTCATACTTGAGAGATATGTAAATCATATCTTCATAAATAGAATACAGTGTTTAAACATTGTATTCATTATTTAGAATATGGTTTAAATCCATGTTCTGGCTTTTGAACACAATACATATGTTCATACATTTGCACAAAAATTATTAAAAATGATAAAATATATCATTTTTATATTGTGCAGAAAGTTCAACATAATAAACTTTCATTTTGGGAAGTCCTGTAAAATGAACTTCCTCATCCTGGCCAATTGGAATCCTCAAATTGGGCTTCCTAACCCTTGTCGGACCCCTCCTGACATCGGGAGGTCCTTATTTTTGCACTCTGGACATGAAACATGTTAAGTTCTTTGATATATCGAGGCCCCACATAGAGTGGCTCCATTTTTATCACTTTTGTAATGATGCGGCCCCCACATTTGGTAGTGCCCATGCACACATGTCAATATGACATTAAAATACCCCCCCCCATATAGAATTTGAGCTTTTAAATTAAAGCTTTCATGTACATTTTGTATTTTCTTTTGTAAGCTTGATTTAATTTATATTCAAATGTATATGATGTGAATGAAATGAATAAAATGTCATGCTTTCCACTCATCTCTTGCAACTGTCTTATATACATATATGTAATCCCTATTTAAACGATGTGATTTAAGCAACCTAGTATGGTATCCCGTTTAAGTTTTTCCTGAGCCAAAAGGGTGTAATTAACCATAGGTATTTGTGTTTATGGTAAGCCTCGAACCTCAGGACCTTCTGGTCAAAATTTAAGCACAAATAATTGTTTTGTTTAATCTCCTACCTATTTTAAACGTTCGCTCGTTAGAGATCCTCTTTAAACGATAGTTAAATTCTTATCAATTTCCTTTTTATTTTAAATTTTCTTTGACATACATGATTGAGATAGTACTCATCCATAGATCAAGGTGTCTCTAAAGTGCTTATATGAGGGTGACAAATAACTCAATAACAAATGTGCTTGGTCTTTATCATTAATCTTTTCATCAATTTTACCCAAACCTGTAATGATGGATTTAAATTCACCAATATAAGATTTAATAGGGTTACCTACTGCCATCCGAAACATGTAAAGTCGCTATTATGATAAGAGCCGACTAATCAAAGATTTCTTCGAGTACAACTCCTCCATTATCTGTCACAAATCTGCAGCCGACTTCTCTAAAAGAACTTCTTGCAACACTTTGTTCGTTAAACACTATTGATTGTTATTTTAGGCTTTATCATCCAACTCATCTTAGGTCTCATCCGTCAAAGTCGAAGGCTTTTCAGCCCTCCTAAGCAATGCCTCTTTAAACTGCTTAGAGTCAAGATGACAAGAATCCGAATCTACCGGTGTTGAAACTCATATTGCCACATTGACCTTCTTAATTTTGAACCGTGTGATTGTCGACGTTATGAAGCAGGATTGATCAATAGCAGCTATGATCTCAGTCTTTAAGACAAACCACAAAATAATACGAAAAAGATACAAAGAAGAGTAAAATCCGAGCACACATATGTAATGATGTTCGGCCAAATTGTAATGCCCATGTTTGTTTTAAAAAAAGTAATAATAATCGATAAATAATAAAATAAATCAAAACAAAATAGAAAATTTAATATGTAATTTAGTTAAGGGTTTAGTTGTAAGATGGGAAGAGATATGAGCTCATGAGAGTGAGTGAGAGGAAGGAATTGATAACAAGTGGGTTACCACTTGTCTCTTCCTCCCTCTCCCTCTCCCTCTCTCGCTCTCTCTCTCACCATTTTCTCTCTACTTGCAACATGCACGTGCTATGCACATGTGTGGCGAGAAAAAATTTATTATCCCCGTAATTTTATATGTTCTTTTAGTGGTGTTCATTTTCCAAAGAGGAGATATTTTGTATTGGGTATTGTTTAAAGGTATAAAGTTAAGTATATGTGTATCAGAGAATGGCATGACATGCTTTTACTTCAGAATTCTCTCATGGATTTTTATCCTATTCCTTCTTTTGTAATGAAAAAATGAGAAACTTTTTGTTACACCGGTGAGTTCTAATTATAATAGTAAAGATTTAAGCATCCCCAATTAAAGATAAATTGTGAAGGAGAAGAAGAAGAAGAAGAAGAGGAAGAGAGGAAGAAAGGAGGAAGAGAAGTTTGGGGAATTTTGGGGGAAATTCTCAAACCCTAGTTCGAGGCTTCATCTAATTTAAAGAGTTTAGTTTCTAAATACCAGAATTGAGAATAAAATTTGGAGAAATATGCATACAGAAAATAATTTAATTAAAAAATTGAGAAGAAACTTACCTTCTCTCATTCTCGTCGCCGGAATCGCCGACGCCGGCGCCGCTTCGTGATCGCCGGTGATCGTCGCCGCGGGTGGCGGCGGCCACTATGGCCGCTGCCTCTTTGTTTAGGCATGGGTTCTTATGTTGAGCGAGAGCATGTTTAGCTTAGGGTTTAGTTTAAACCAGACCGACCCGACCCGACCCGTTTAGCTTAAGTCATTAGTGAACAATTTATATTCAGCCACCTATATATTTCTGTAATTGGTTTTTCGCCCGAACAGTTAGCTAAAAATTTGTCTAAAACTGCAGAGAAATCCTCAACAATATTGTTATCAATTTCAGATACTTTTAAATTGCATTTTTGATAGTTTAGATCACCAAATTAACTATTTGACCTAGATAAAATGTTGATAGACTAAACCCGAGTTTATACGATAGTTGCTAATAATATTATCACGATATTTTTATAAAGGGTACAGATGAAGTTAGAGACTAGAACTTGGAAGCCTTACGGGCCAATAGCTTTCCAGATAAATCCAGTAAATGTCGTACCATGTCTTGAAATTTGTGATTCCTTTTTTTAATTCATTATCCAATATAAGATTGTTAAAAGTGATTAGATATCCTTTGATAACTTATTACCCAATACCCATGAGACTTTCGTTGATATGTATTCATCCTATGTTGTTATTGATTTATTCATCACATGCTATTCATGATTGTAGACATGTTATGTGAACCTTATTTCATAGTGTATTGTTGGAATATTGCCTTTGTGGCAGAGTTTTTGGTTAAGTTGGTTATGAACAATTATCTCATGATTCCATTATCGATCCGCTATAAGTGTGCACCTACGGATTTAAGTAGTATATAACGTTATGGGGGTGTGTTAGCCGTGTTAGTGCCCCGTGGATATGCTGTTGTAGGCAGCCGTTGTAGGCTTCGGCGATATTTTTTTTCTGCCGTTGTAGACAGACCGCTATAGGCCGAACCTATCCATTACTGACTAAGTGAGAGCACTTAGGAGCACTACGTTATAATACTGTTTAAGTTTTTATCATTTATCGTATATATTTTAATTACGGACCTTCTGTTTCTTTTTTCGGATTTGTTAATGATATTTCTCTCGGTCATAGTTTTATTGTCTCATTGTCATAAGTTTTAAGATATGATTTATTTATTTGTTGAGCGTGTAGCTTATTCGGTGATATTTTAATATTTTTTAGATTCACGGGTAGTGGTTCGAGTTTTACTTGAAAAGCTTGCGAGGACCGATAGATGATTGTTTGGACTTTTCGGCATACTCAGTAACTCTATTAGTATGTTGTCATATTTTGGGAAGCCATTTAGCATTTTAGACCCCACTTTCTTGAGTTAGTATCTTATCATATTTGGATGCTGGCTTATATAAGAAAGAAAATTTTGTATAATGGTTATATGTTGAAGATGTTGGACCGATCTTGTATTGTAAACCATATTTTTGATGATGTATAGTTATCTGTGTAGTTGAAGTTTAATCATCATGTATTCTTAAAAACATAACCTTTGCTTACAGGTTCTGGGGAGTTACATCTTGCAGTTCTTTTGGAGATGACTAGCTGGAGGTGCCACTGTCTCGAGCTGTGACACAAATCGACTTAGCCCTTGGGCAAAAGAGAAGTAATTTACTAATATAAAAAAATTTATGATCTTGCAATAACGGTGGAGGAACTCTCATGCCCTAATACTAAATACACCTCAAATCTTACACACTTAACTCTCTCAAGATTTTGTAAATTCCCATAAAACCATAAGCTATACAGATGTATATATGTAGTCTTCATATACTTGCGCCTCAAGTAAAGGTTTGAACCCTTACTCCTCGATAAGATGTCTGGATAGTGGACTCGACTACCTTCATAGGCTCGGTAATAGAACTCTGGAGAAGGTTGACAGGTAGAACAATAAGGCTCGATTATAAATAATGCGGATACGAGTCATAATTCAAGGTACCCATTACGAGTCATAATTCAAGGTACCCATAACAGTACGTGTGTGAGATTAATATTACAAAGAAGGTTATTACAAAATTTATTAATAGGAACGTGAATCTTTTGAAACCTAGCATACTATGGTTCCATATTATGAACCATCTTATCCTAAATATCAAATTATTAATCTGTGAGATAATAATGTATATCGAGAAAAGAGGGCACTTGACACATTGTAACATTCAATTGAGTGCGTGCGCAAGCCATTGCACCTGTTTTTCTCAGAATGCATGCTTGTTAAGAAGTCAATATCCATCATTTAATTTTGGATGATGGGTGTTTTCCATCATGGTCTTTATGCCGTAAAATACGGAAACACTAATTTTTAAATGGTTTTTTGGTACCATTTTTCCAGACATCACATGGCTCAAGTTTATAATTAATGTACCCAATTTACAGGCCGGCCAGGATCAAGATGGGCAATGTCTACAAGAAAGTGGTGGAACTTTCCTTCTAAAATGGCATTCTTAATCAAGTTATATAAAAACATTCTTAGCAACAATTTTCTCATATATACATGTATACATAGATGGATAGGTACATTATGCATACGGTGTGTGTCCATGTGTGTGTATACATATATGTGTGTGCATTATATATGAAATTCATCCATGTGTTTCGCAGGAGGAAAATCACATTATATCAACAATATACACCAGGTACAATATGCGAAGGATGCAACCGATGAACTACTTTTGTAACATCCAAGAATGATTGTACGATATTCAAGAAAATAAATTGAATTGACTGTTATGCTAATAATATGAATATTGCTTTTGAGGACTTGTAAGCCGGCTCAAGATTGGATTGAGCCTCCTAGTGGAGAGAGAGGGAATTGATTACTAGGACAGACTCATGAGCTGGCTCAGACATATTTGAGCCGTCTCAAGTATTGATCTTGTGAACTATCTGGCCCGTTTTTTTAACTCATACTATTTAAACCCCATGACTTTCATGCTAATCGATGTTCTCATAATTTTTCCTCACAAAACCCTATACCCTTCTCATCTCATCTAACCGAACCCTAATCCTAGCAAGCATCATCTCGTAGCCGATCTATTCATCACCATCATCGTCACGGTCATCTCCTTCTCTTCTTTTTGTACCAAGTTCATCGTTGCTTGGGTTTCGACATCGTGTCTTCGTCGTCGTTGCCTTCTCCTTCTTGCTTCTGTGATGCGATCTTTACCACAGTCTCATCAACTCGGCTGCAGATCCAAAACCAAGATCATGTTTTCGTCTTCAAAGCCTCGTCGTCTCCATTCATTATCAAGACAAGTATCTCTAGATACTTGTTACATGCAAGTTACGCAGCGTAACATTAATATTATTATTGCATTATAGATATGTGTTTGTGTATAACCCTAGTTAACGATATATCGAGATCGGAATCACGATATGTCGATGAATTTGATCTAGCTATATCATTATACATTGATTGTTAAAGACACCACCTTTATGTGTTCTACCTATATACATTAACTTGGAGAATTTATTGAGATCATATCTGCCATCGCATGTACAAAATTTAAATGGAAACCCTAAATAAGAAATCTGGTCGTATCAGAAATTGGCCATGAGCCAGCTCAAAATTATCTAAGCCGTCTCATACACACAGAGAACCAATACACGTTCCAGATATATAACGACCAGTCTTAAAATATGTCGAGCCGTCTTAAGACAGGCTGTGAGCCGGCTCAAGATCATCATGAGTCGTCTCATTTAACTAGAAAACATATGATATTTCTAAAACACTTGTGAGACGTCTTAATCTTACACGAGCCGTTTCTAATACACTTAAGCCGTCTCAACATTACATGAGCCGTCTCAAATTGACATGAAACTGATATTGAACCTGATATGTTATACGACATGCTAGACCACGTTACATATGCGAAACATGCTACTGTTCACCGCCGAAGACCGGACTGAGATGTTGGGATGTCTAGCCTGAATTTGGGGGCAGACGCTATTTGGACATATCCATCCACCTCTCCGAAGATACCAAGTTGATTTATGGCACCGTATATCGGATGTTTGGATAGATACGACCGATATAGCATACTTCATCAGACCCCCCTCATTTGTAAGGGTTTTTTTTATTGTGAGGATGCTCTTCCCTGCAGACGCAAGCCCCTGCAGTTAATTACGTTATCGAGTTGCGATAACCATTTTCTCCTTCTCCAGTAGTTCACTTCATATCGTGCGTTATTTTGTTTTCATGGGGTTGCCCGTGGATTGTATACGGAGACTAATTTATGTCGTCGCCCGTAGGGCGCGGTTTAGTCCAGATCCGTATATTTTAGATTTGAGTTTGGTTTTTTGAACTTAGGTTATATATTCCTTTAGTTCAAAAAGGTTTGGTTTTATTTAAGGACTGTTAATCTAGTTTAAAATTAAGGTCAACTTAAATATATGAGTATTTGGGCCCAATTTATTTTTAACTAAGAATACGTTAGTCCTGTTTGAGACTAAGATCCACTTAGCAACATTTCAAGGATCACTTTTTTTTATTAAGATTTAACAACAGAGCATTAAGGCTCAGATGCTAGAAATTTCAGAGAGAGACTTTTAGCCAATTTGGACTTGGTCTGCTCAGTTTTTTCTTCTTTCTTTCTTTTTATTCAAAAGTGCTAAGAACTTATTTGGGTTCTGTTTGCTCAGCCCTTTTCCTTTTATGCAAAAGTGCTAAGCACTTGTTTCGGGCTCTGGCGTTCACATGTGTATCATGTGAAGCCCTCAATCATGGGCGCTATCCAATAAGTGCTAAGCACTTTAGTCATTTTGACTGAATAGGAAATGCTAAGCACTTTTGTATGGCGTCTACGTGAGGAGCACGTGAGACGCCGTCTCATTTTATTTTGTTAGGCGCCCACGTGTTTTTCACGTGAGGCGTTGGGCGGTGTCCAATCAGTGCTAAGCACTCAGCCGTTTTGACTGTATATGAAGTGCTAAGCACTTTTACTCAGAGCTCACGTGTATTTCACGTGAGACACTGGCCTTCTGTTTTGAACGCTCATGTGTTTTTCAAGTAAGGCACTGAGTCCTTTGTTGGGGCCGTCTATGTGGGATGCACGTGAGGCGCTAATTTTTTTTTCTTTTTTAGAGATTGAATCTCTGTTAATAGCATTTTGACCATGAATGATCACCAAGATCTTTGTTTTGAAGATCTGGGATCAAGAACAAAGTTCTTATGTTTTTTTTTCTTTTATAAGCACTAAGTTTGTTTTTAGGGTTAAACACTGTTTTCAGAGGAATTAAATTCTCAGAACATAGGTGTTCTTTTAAACTAGTTTTTCCCTTAGATTTTGAGTTTGAAAAACAAAATCGCCCCGATGAGAATTAAATTCTCAACTTGTGGGGAGATTTGCTTTGCAAATCTCATATCAGAGGAAGAACTGAGTTCTTTTTATGACGGGTTAAACCTTTATTTTCTTTTTGCTATGCAAAGGAGATACACTTTATCTCTACTTTTCTTTACCTAGGATTTGAGAGAACAAATAGATCTTTGTTGAAGAAGAATTGAATTTTCAATTGCAGCTTCTATCTTTTTGTTTTCAGAAGCTTCGGGGGGTTCTCTCTATATGAGACTTAAAATCTGGGGTCCTTTATATAGTGGAGGCAAACTGTTGATCAGTTTTAGGAAAATCTTTCATTTGAGAGATACCAATTGATTTTATGGTTTCAAAGATTATTTGGGAAATTTTATCCACCGTTGGATTTTTGATCCGGTGATTTCTGTTTTACAGAATATATTTTCTTGTTTTTAACAAGATTAGGGAAATATTTTTCTATATACAGAATTTTATTCTGTCAAACGGTGATTTTAATCACCGTTGGATTTTTAATCAAAGGGCTTTTTGTTTAACAGAGAGCAATCCTTCTTTATTTAGAAAGATTGGGGAAATATATTCCCAAAAATAGAATTTAATTCTATCATTGGATCTTTGATCCAACCGAGAGTATTTTTCTCACTTAGAAAGATTTGGGAGATATTTTCTCCTAATAGAATTTAATTCTATTACTTGATAATTTATCATCACCATTGGATTTTTGATCCAACGATTCTATTTAACAGAGAGTATCCCAGTTTTTAGGGAAATATTTCCATGTAGAATTTAATTCTACTTAATTTTAACTTGGACACCGGCGCTCATGTGTTATGCACATGGGCGCCACTTAAGAATTTAATTCTTATATATGATGGGCGCTCTTGTGCTTTGCACATTAGCGCTCACGTGAGCTTCACGTGCGGCGCCACCATAGGATTTAATCCTAAGGGGTTAGCGCTGGCACGGGCGACCTCGTGGGGAGCACGTGAGGCGCCGCCTCATTAAAATTTAACAGAGCTTAGCTCTTTTTACTATGTTAAATATTAGGAAAACAAATGCCCCACACCGTTGTTCTCACGTGGTTTACACGTGAGTGCAATGGTGTCACTTTTACCACTGTTGAATCTTTTAGGAAGTTAAACCATCCTCCCCACGTCCTATAAATAGGGCCTTTGGCCCTTGAGATGACTGTTGTCTCATCATCTTCCTCCTTGAATTTTTTTTTTCTTTCTTTAGAATTTAATTCTCATTTCAGAGCTTAGATCTCTGCCTACAGAACTCCTTCTGATCAGAGTTAAACTCTGCCAAAAATTTTGGTAAGGATTATGAACAGAGTTTAGCTCCTAAAAGACTTTTTATTTTGTTTTGGATTTTTAATTCATTAACAGAGTTTGGCTCTTTTCTTGAACCGATCTCTTATAGATCTTAAAAAAACTTCTTTTTTTAGTAAACCGTGGTTCTTGAATCAATGGGCATTCTTGATAATCGCTAGTTCTTTTCTTAGGGTTTTACCCTATCATTGATTCTGATCTTTGAGAGTCTTTGGAATTTAATTCCATTATATTTTCCATCATGGGGATTTCTGGGATTTAACCTCATTATTGGAGGAATTTAATTCCATCATGTCTTGCAGAGCTTAGCTCTGATTTTTTATAGAACTTTTGGGAATTTTATTCCCCATCCTGTTCTTAAGTATTTTCCTTTTTAGGGTTTTAATACCCTCTTTACAGATTTGAATCTGTTGTTATTTTTAACAGAACCCGCTTTTCGAGAATATTGGGAGTTTTTAACTCCACTGTTTAATGGGACTATTCATTTAATGAGAATTCTTTTGAATTCTCATAATGGGCGCATGTCTCATCATTGATGAGCTATCACCTTAATTGTATGGGGCCCACTGATTTTCCTTTAGACCGTAGCGCTTTTATTATGCTAATCGTTAACCCTCCACTGGTTTTTCTTTTCAGGTACCATGGCTTCTGGTTCATTTTTTCCCTATGTTCCCTCGGAGAGTACTTTTGCCGACGCCCCTACTGATCGTTTAATCCGGGACTACGATCCGGAACGGAAATCTCTTTATCTATGGGGAACATGGTATAGCTATATTATTTGGGGTCGGCGCAACTTTACTTGTGCGGCGCCATCAGAACTGATCCCTTCGATTCATTATGTTGATCCTCCGCAGGTTGCTTATGTTGTGGAAGAGATCAATTGGACCGCGGAGGGTTGTCTTCAACCTTCCATGGTATCGATAACAGTCAAGCTGTCGATGGCCCTAGATATTTTAGAGCATCACATATGTCAAGAAGGGGTGCGTCCTTGGTGATAGGTTTACACGATAAGAGTGACCCCTCGACATCCAGCTGGTTACCTCCAGTAGGCCTGCTACATCTTATCAGCCAAGAAATCGCTACTGCTGAAAGCCGGATTATACCCAGCGGTCCACGCGTCTCTCTTCTATTACCATACTCCTCATGTGTGGTGGGTTAAATCCTTCCTGGAATAGTGGAATATTCCGACCCACGCGTTTCTATTATTGGACCGGGAGGTATTGATTTCACTGGAGGAGTTCACAAATATTTTTGGGTTACCTATCAGAGGGGAGCATTATGAGGAGATACTTCCTCCTAACGAGTATATCTTTACTATCAAATTGGTCGTCATGGGCCTTACTCCGAAAAATGCTATCCAGGACAAGTTCCCGAGCCTAATCAAGGTGCTAAATATCTATGAAAGCTTGTTTTTGGAGTCGGGGGGGGGGCATGGGGTCAGCTTTACGGACTTTGTTGCCTATTTCCTTCGTCTGGAGGTTTTATCGAAGAAGGCTGTGAAGTTTGTCAAGCTTGATGATCCGTTCGGGTTGGCTTGGACAAATTGCCGATTGCAGATGCGGATTTAAAATAGTTCTTTATACCAGACACCCCCATCATCCCTTTTGCATCGATTACCGCTCCGGATGTTGATGAGAAAACATTTTTTGTGGGCTTTATTGGTTTGTGGCTGAGCTGGTTTTCACTCCCAATGCATCCTCGCTACATGAGACCGTTTGTTTTCTATCCGGCTCATCGTGTTGTGGTGGGGACGCGTATGGCTATTGGGGTTGCAGGATTGGCCCATTTATATTATGGCCTAAGTATAGCGGCCGACACCATCCAGCCGGGTTTGAAGCCCGTAAATCTCCTTTTGAATTACTTCACCTCATGGATCGAGATGCACATTTTGGGTGCCTTTGGTGTGCATAAAAGACCTAGATTTTATGAAGGGTACAATTTCCTTTAGGTCATGCAACTGGTCGATGTTTCTTCTCCGGAACCAACACAGCGAGAGGCTCGGAGATTGCTCCTGCGTCCGCGCATAGTTGGGGACAGCATGATCTTTGTTAATAGGGTCTTGACCATTGGTAAAGAACCCTCCAAAGTGGTCCAGCTGCTTCTTGATGTTTTTAAGGATATGGTTTCTGCTTTGAGGGCCTGGGAGATCGTGCATCTGTATTCCATCAGATCGGGTTTCCTAGTATTCAGGAAAAATGCTTCGGTGTTATTTATGAGGTATAACTTGCATCTCTTTGCTCAGCAATCCGGTTATAACCAAGGCGTTCATCTCGAAGAATTTCTCATCGATCCGATTGCTTCAGAGGAGAGCGTTCGCAGCGCAGTGCACCATTTTATGCGGCTGAACACAAGGTCTTATTTTCTGATTTCTGAGCCGAGTCATATTCCGTAGGCCTCAAGTGCCTATATAGCCTGGTACTAGCATGCTACGGGTGCCGTTATCAAAGAAGAAAAGCGGATGCTCCTTGATCACAAGGATTCTATTCCATCCAGTAACCCTGCGATTCCACAGAAACGGCGAGCAGTTGTCCGTTCTTTCTTGAGAGAGGGCGACGTGGTTGTAGTTCTGCGAGCCTTTCCAACAGTATCGACGGCTAAGCCACGAGCGGACGTAAGTGCTCCTGGCGACGTGGTGTCTGCAACGTCTCCTGAGTCGGGTATTGGCTCAGAAACCGGGACTCGCCGTCCCAATAGGCCTGTAAAACGCAAGCTCCTACCGTCAAGTGTTGCTGCCGGCTCTCAGCAGAAAAAAAATCCATGTTTTCGGCTGACGTTATATTTGGTCAGGAACCTCATGCTCCCTATAGTGAAGGCTTGTCCGAATATGGAACCAACGACGGTCTGTTTGAAGTTTCTACTGATGAGAATGCCGCAACTAATCTTCAAGCTACTATTGAGGCTTCTGAGCAATTAGCCCGCGAGCAAGCAGTGTTTGCTTCTCTTGCGGCGTCAGGTATATCTCATTTATACTATTTTGTATATTTTAGAGTTTATTGCGCTTTATTAACCCTCCTTTCTTAACAGGTATCTCTATTGAAGAGGCTCTTTTGGCATCAGTTAAAACATTCGAGAAAGAGGAGAGGCTTCGTGCTTCTATGGGCTTCGGTATGCTTCGTTCTGTGACGCCCTTAAAATATTTAGCTCATTTTGTCTACACCCTGACTCCCTTTTTTTATTACAGGAACCACCGCAGTTTGTGCTGTTTCGAGTGTGATGCCATCTTTAGGTGGTGGTGCAGAGGATATTCCTCACTCGATAGCACTTACGAAACCTTCAGAGTTACCGGCTACCGTTGAGGCCACCCCAGGGCCACTATGGGAAGCGTCGCTAAAGAAGTCGATGATAAACATTGTAGCAGATCCGAAGGCTGAGTCTGATTCAGATAAAGACGTTCCTTTGTCTGTGATTCTGGAGAGATCTCTCCGCACAGCTAAAGCCGAGAAGAAGCGTCGGAAGTATGCAGCGAAGGAGCGTCAGGCTAGCTTGGTCACAGGTGTGGGTTCGAGTAAGATACGACCCCCTGATGTTCCCATAGAGGACATTTCTTCCGCCTTGTCAACCGCTCATAGGCAGATCGCGCATGCAACTCGTGAAGAGGCTGAGCGTTTACTTCAAGGTGAGACATCGCCCGATATTTTAATGAAACTTGGTAAGGTTTATTGAATTTTATAAGTTTCTTTCCATAACAGTTTTTCATGAATTATAACACATTTTCCCTTGAACAATACAGCAGAGCCAAGTTTAGGTGTCAGCGTTGCGGGTGAGGTGCCAGCGTCTGGAGATTCTAGGGCGTCGGGCCTTCATTCTGAATCTGAAACTATTCCTGCTGCCACTTCCTCTCCTTGTGAATCCCCAATATCCGCAGGTGACGCTAGCGTAACAACGGCCCTTATTGATTTGGGAGACGAAGGTGCAGACGTTGAATCCGTCTTCCCGGTGATGATGGACATCGAGGAAGCTGTTATAACTTGTGATGCTCCAGATACCACTATGGTTTCCACATCGTTAGGTATTTCCTGTGTTATCACTTTTGGACCCTTAACCCTGCTAGACACATTCGCTAACATCTCCTTTATTTTTGATATAGGCACAGTAATCCCTAGTGATCTGCTGATTAAAGAACCCCCGTCAGCTATCACTATGACTGTTGTTGTTCCACCTATCTCTTACGCATCCCCCCAAGTTCTCTCGGGCTTAGCGATGGAAGGTAAAGATCTTCTATTTTCTCGTTTCAGTATTAATATTACTCCTTAGATTAATCTCTTGCCGTATATTGTTGCAATCTTATAGGAATGCTTTTCAACCACTTATGCCAAATGTTAATCTCGCACTTCGCCTTCCAATCAGGATCCATCCTTCTTTTTGGCGTTGATCAGTATATCTTTCATTTCTAACTTCATCTTTCTACGAGTAACCCCTTTTTAATAGGCTTTTCCTGTATTGATCACAGTCTTACGACTCGAAAGAGGGGACGAAGAAATAGCTGAGCCTTTTATGCTCCCCGTGTTCCTGCCAAAATTTTTGGCTCAGAGTTTGTTATACCCTTATAAAAATAAAGGAAATCCCCACGTGTTAAACACGTGCACCCACATGCAAAGCATGTAGATAACGCCTCAAATAGGATTAAATCCTATATTGGGTCCTCACGTGTTTCCCACGTGAGCGCCAACACCAGCCTCTGTTAGGATTAAATCCTATAGTTGCGCCTCACGTGGAACACACGTGAGTGCCGGCGTGCAAAGCACGAGAGTGACTATTTATAAAAGAATTAAATTCTTAGGCGGCGCCCACATGCATAGCACGTGAGCGTCAGCGCCCAAATTAAAAAAGGGTAGAATTAAATTCTACACGGGGAATATTTTCCTAAAATATGGGATATTCTCTGTTAAACAGAGCCGTTGGATCAAAAATCCAATGGTGATAATAAATCATCAAAATAATAGAATTAAATCCTATTAGGGAAAAAATATCTCCCTGATCAAATATTCTCTGTTAAACAGAGAGCCGTTGGATCAAAAATCCAACGGTGATTTAAAATCATCAAATAATAGAATTAAATTCTATTTAGGAAATATTTTCCTTGATCTTTCTAATATGAAAAGATCTTTCCTTGACAGAGAATTTTGGATTTAAAATCCAATGGTGATAAAACATCACCAATTAAATCATCTGATAGAATAAAATTCTATCTTAGGAAAATATTTTCCTAATCTTGTTAAACTAACAAGATATTCATATAACAGAATTAAATTCTATGTTAGGAAAATATATTCCTAATCTTGTTAAATTAACAAGATATTCATATGATAGAATAAAATTCTAATCTTTTTAAACTAATAAGATATTTATCTGATAGAATAAAATTCTATGTGATAGAATTAAATTCTATGTTGGAACAAGATATTCATATAACAAAATTAAATTCTATATTAGAAAAATATATTCCTAATCTTGTTAAACTGTCACGCTTCGCTTTCCAGTGTACGGGTAGAGGACGCGACGAGACCGCTACCGCTACGTATTTACTATGAAGTAAATACGATAAGCGTATCTAAGCAATATAAAAATAAATGCGCAAGAGACAAGATATAATAAAACAACAACTTTATTTATTCACATTCTTTCTGTATAATGCATGGAAAAGTAAATACAACTGAATGAAAGCAATGCCTAAACAATGGCATAACAGAAAAGGAAAAGTACCGAAATAAAAGTGTACAATGAACTAAAGCTCCGGGTCTTCAATGAAGTGGTCCAAGTCTTCACTAGTGGGCTCGATATTCGGAGTGTCCAGATCACCTGACGACATTCAAAGAAGAAAGAAAGAGAATGTCGTCAGCGAACAGATCGCTCGGTAAGTCCCAAAGATATGGGAGAAATAGAATAGACAGAATAAGAAGGTAGCTTTTAAAGTTGTATTATATTGTTATAATATGGTGTTAACGCTGTTATTTGTAGCTTGGTATAGAAGAATGCCAATGTATATGAGAGGAGTCTCTATATGCTAGAGACTACGGCAAACAGAATGTACAAGGAACCGTTGGGCCGCGGTACAACAGCAACGGAATATAGATTAGATGTTTTAATCTTACTGTCTCGTGCCACTTCTAACACCTTCCGTACCAATCTACCCCTTAAACCCCGAGATATCTTGTTTGTATAGTTGTATTGTATTGTCTTGTATTGTAAATTTTATAGATTGTATAATTGGATGACTTACCGAAACCATGATATCAGTAAATGGATGTAACTGTAGAATCATGGATGTAACTGGAGAATCATGTAAATGGAATTATATCCATGGTTCAGTTCAGTCAATATAGATTGAATGGATTCATGTTGAATTGTAATATTATAGACTGCAGATTGTATATTGTAGATTGTACTTGAATCATATTCAAGTCAGTTTATTAATGAGACTCGGTCTGAGTCAGACAATTAGAAAAGTAAATTGAAGTCCTGATGGTTTTGATATTATCGGTAACCGCTGCACATGGGCGACAGGATTTGTGTCTTTTTCAAAGACGATTACCATATTGATAACACCGTTGTTAAGTTGTCTACCTTAGATAGGCAAGCAACCACTTCTCCGGCTCCCTGAGGTTCAAGAGATTGGTTCCGTTTAAACCTATGTTTACTAGGGTCCTTAGGGTAATTTATAGAACTTGAAAGGGTTTTATGTAAAAATACTTTTATATACTTTTCAAAATACTCCCGAACTATTTAGTTATCGTCTTTAGAGTTATCATGAATGTAGATTTTATAAAGTGTGCAGGAGCGATAGGGAGATGAAAAGCCAGACTTTTCATGTTGGGGACTCGACGGTCTGGCCGAGTCCGGCCAGCGGCGGTGGCCCGAGTCGGCTGAGTCGCCGGCCGAGTCAAGGGTGGTCGGCGTTTCTCGGCGGTTCATTAGTCCCCTGGTACAATTAGTTTTCCATGTGTAGTGGGGTTTTTGTGAGATATGCACGTGTAAACTCTTGGTATTCTAAAAATTCAAAATAAAAGAATATTAAAAATAATGTGGGGTATGCGATTTGAACTCTGGTGGCTTGGTTCAGTAGTGCAAGGTATTACCAATAAGCTACAAGCTCCTTCTTGCTATTTATAAGCAAAACAATTATTTAACTTGTGCTCAGGCAAAAGTACCCCTTTCTTTAAATTTGGAAAAAAATTCTACAGAAAGTTATACAGGAAAATTAGGGTTGTTACATAAACTAACGTGATATTCATATGATAAAATAAAATTCTAATCTTGTTAAACTAACAAGATATTCATATGATAGAATAAAATTCTATCTTAGAAAAATATTTCTTAATCTTGTTAAACAAACAAGAAATCTTCTCTGTTAAACAAAGAGCCTTTGGATTAAAAATCCAACGGTGAATAAAATTCACCGGTTGATCTAAAAGATCAATTGGATTGATTATGAAATCAATTATGATCTCTCAATGAGGGATTTTCTCAACAAATTGATTCTTTTTCTTCTCCTATAAATAGGAGCAAAGAGATGAAAAAGAGGAGGAGAGGAGGGAAAAAGGAAAGGAGAGCGTCCCATAAGCTTCTGTAAAAAAATACAGAAGGCTCTCAAAAGTTCCCACAAAATAACAGAGAATTTAATTCTCAAATAAGATCTTCTTCCTCAAAACCTTAGGTAAAGAAAATATCGAGATGAAAATATCTCTTTTACATATCATATCATATATAAGGGTTTAACCCTTCTCAAAGAACTTAGTTCTTTCTATGGATCTGAGATCCGCAAGATAAATCTCTCATAAGTTGAGAATTTAATTCTCATCGGGAAGATCTTGTTCTTGTGAATCAAAAATTCAGGAAAGAACAAAATCGAAAATAAAGAAGACGGAGTTCATAATACTCCAGGAACTTAGTTCCTTCAAATCAAGAACTTAGTTCTTTAACCAAGATCCTTGAAATAGTGATCTTGGTGATCCTTAATGGTCAAAACACCATTAAAAGAGATTTAACCTCTCTGAAAACATGAACATGCAAGAACTTAGTTCCTTCAAATCAAGAACTTAGTTCTTAAATAACATGATCCCGTATATTCAAAATAGTGATCTTGGTGATCGTTGATGGTCAAAATATCATTAACAGAGATTTAAGTTCTCTAAAAATATCAACAGAAATTAAATCTCCAAAAGAACTCAGTGCCTCACGTGAAAACCACGTGAGCGCTCAAGGCCAAGTTATATAGCGCCTCACGTGAAACGCCCGTGAGCGCCTGAAAAAGTTAGTGCTTAGCACTAGTGCAGCGCCTCACGTGAAACATACGTGGTGCTATAAAAAACTAGTGCTTAGCACTAGTGTAGCGCCTCACGTGAAACACACATGGGCGCCACAAAAAACTGGTGCTTAGCACTATTTCAACGCCTCACGTGAAACACACGTGAGTGCTGTATAACTGAGTGCTTAGCACTGCTGGGTAGTGCAGAAACCCAGTCTTAGCCCAGATTGGCTAAGTTTCCTGAGCTTAAATCTCTTTGATTCTTCAAGCGAGCCTATATGCTCGTGATTTCCAAACTGATCCTAGTCTCAAACATGACTAATGATCTCTCATTGATGATATCCAAAATGATATTCATCCTATATCTCCTAAGGTAATCTTAGTCTCAAATAAGGCTAATGATTCTTAGATGATCCACCACGATCTTTTCCCTCAAATACGGGATTTGGTTTAAGGGTACACCTCTCCACACCTCTTATATATGTTGTTGTAATTTCTCAACGTTTTCAGAGAGGTGGCGGGTCCCGACAACCAACAACTCCTTCTATCCCATATTAATGCACTTCTAAATTGACGTGTACACTTCAAATTAGACCGCACTCCAAATTGGGTGCAATCCATGTCACCATTGTTCACTCTGCCACGTAACAAATACACGTGCACGCAAGATGAATAATGGACTGAAACGTCCTTAAACTAACATTCGTTCCCAAAACGGAAATGTTGGACCGAAATGTCCTTAAACTAACATTCGTCCCCAAAATGGGAATAATGGACCGAAACGTCCTTAAACTAACATTCGTCCCAAATAAGCAATGTTGGACCGTGATGTCCTTAAACTAAAATAATTGAGCCCATATGCTCATTTGTTTCTAAGTTGATCTGAGTCTCAAATATGACTAACGGTCATTAGATCAAACCCAAATATCCCATGAACTAATGGATCTCATTTATATGAGATCTGCGTCCTAAGTTCACTCTTGTTAGCAAACCAAGCTACCAACATGGATCCCATCTAGCAAATCCTTGACCCAAAACCCAAATCTAAAAATATACGGATTTAGACTAATCCGCGCCCTATGGGCTACGACATAAATTAGTCTCCATATACAATCCAAGGGCAACCCAAAATAAAACAAACACGACACGACACAAAGTGAACTACTGGAGCAGGAGAAAGTGGTTATCGCAATGCGATAACATAATTAATTGCAGGAGCTTGCGCCTGCAGGGAAGAGCGTCCCCATAATCAAAACCCCCTCACAAATGAGGGGGAATCTGATGAAGTCTGCTGCAACGGTCACCTGGTCCAAACCTTCGATATATGGTGCCATAAATCAACTTAGTATCTTCGAAGAGGTGGATGGATAAGTCCAAATAGCATCTACCCCCAAATTCAGGCAAAACGATTTATCCCAGTTCGTCTTTGTTTTCGGCGGTGACCAGATTCTGGCACGCCCGGTAAGACCTCTTCCTCTGTCCACTCAACATTTCGTGTGTCGTGTTTTTTCCGTGATCAAATAATCGCGGTATATATGTTTGTAGTTGCCCTTGGATGACGAGATACGAAAGCTCGGCATTTCGTCTCTATGCAGAATGGCGTTTGCTTCCACCCACAGCAACTCAAGCTCTGTCACATCTGGTGGAGTCAAATATGGGCCACTTGCAGTCTCAAATCTCTGCAATCCAACTCTTCAAGAAATCAATGGGCTTATCTTTGGGTCTGTACTCCCACCTCCCACCCTCGGTACCTTAACACCGAAGTAGGAAGCTCAGAAGAAGTCTGTCTTCCACAGGCTGGCTCCTCAAGCTTCTGCTTTGCCGACGGAATCGGTCTCCAAACAACTAGTACCTTCCAAAGGCCAAGGTCGACACAGGGGGCAGAATACTCAAGCTCTCAAAGAAAACAGGGGGCAGGCTCAGCAAAATCCTTAGGCTAATCAAATTCTGGTCGCAAGACATCACCGACGTCGATATCGGCGGCAAATAAAACAAGCTGGGGGCAGTTCTCCATACGGTCATGTTTCAACCCCAGCGGTGAATGCTACTATTCCAACCGAGAACAGTTTCAAACTGTTGCAAAGTGTCAGACAAAATTCTCCTACCGCAATATTAAAGAAATCTCCGCAGCCCATGGAGATCCCACGAGAGCAGAAACCAGTTCGCTCCCTAAAAGAATTTTCGTCATCTATATATACGGTGTGGAAGCAGGTGAAGGACTCAGTCATCAACCGCGGCTCTTCCCCTAAACGCCAGCCAAATTCTGACAAATCCCTTTTCAAATACAAGGGCACTCATCCCAAGACAAATCCTGATACAAATAGTTCCTCCTAAAACAGCTTCTCATAAAAAAAGAGGTCTGATAAATCCCAAGTGCCCGAGGAAAACTCCGAGGGTCAAAGCTCCAAACGCCCCAAGCCTGGGAGCATAGTAGTTCACACAGTCTACATGGTGAACTCCAAAGATGAATGTCACACTTATACTAGTCACGGACTGCATACTCAGTCCCTGACAAAGGCTCAACTGTAACGTGAAAAGCTGTAGGAGATACTTGCTCAGGCGACAGCACTCATTAATCTATCACATAAGGAAAATCCCGAGGACGCACCCGAAGAAAGAGTAGGGAAGGAGTCAGATATTGATTTCTTAAAGCGCGCTCTCAAAAAGAGAGATGAACAAACGGAAGAAATGTCTACTAAAATGAACTAGATGGCCCTTCTAATCCAAAATATGGCTGGAATGATAGTCTACTCGGAACCACTAGCATATGAAACGCCGGTAGTCGCTTTTAAAGGCAAGGGTGATATTTCAAAGCCTCTGCGAGCCTCATCAATGGCTGAGGAGGAAATGATCCCAAAAGTAAAACTGGACGCATATATCGCTCAGAAAATCAAAGCTCATTATGCCAGTGAAACCGAAAATAAGTCAATCAAGACTGGTCGACCATATCCGACGTGCTACGATCAAATACAGTACCCGCCAAAATATATACTTTCGACGTTCCATATATACAAAGGAACCGGGAATCCTCGCCAGCACATTGTATGATTTAAATCCATGTGAGACAATACTGGAGGAAATGATATACTGCTCCTTCGACAGTTCGTCAGCAGTCTGGCAGGCACTGCATTCGAATGGTATGCAGAACTCCCAAATGACTCCGTGAATACCTTCGACGAGATAGAGATGCTCTTCTGTTAGAGATTCGCAAGTATGAACAAACACACTACTGTAACGACGTTGGTCAATGAAGGGGTTAGACCGAATGAGACTTGGGTTCAATTTGCTACCCGATGGCGAAATCTCTGATCAAAATGCGAGCAACGCATCAACGAAGCTGCAACTGTGGGAATGTTCATAGCCATCCTTGACCCAAATTCAAAGGTGTTCCCATATATGGCCCTCTTCAAGCCGACGACCTTCCAAGAACTCATGGATAAAATGGCTCGATTGGATCAGATGGGTCAAGAATCTTTCTCATCTGATGAAGATGTATGAAAAGCAAAGGTAAGGTGGCGTTTGTCGCCAACGCTCAACAAAGAATGAGTGGCTCCGAACCAACCTGCCTCCAAAACAATAACAACATGGATTCTACCATTCGAAAGATTGGGGCACGAATACTCGCTCCCCCGGGATATATGCAGAGGGCATATTACTCACTGGCGGAATAATCTCTATGCCAGATGGACCTTTTTTCAAAAAATAGGAAGGATATTAAGGGACCTGCAAACGGGTCCTACAATCAAGTGGAATATCCCGCTTAAACAAAAAACCATAGGAAGGATGTGAAATCCATATCCTATTCCGAATCAGACGATGAGAGGAAAAACTCCTAAGTCAAGTTCAATCTTCCAAGGAAGAGGAAGCCTTAGAAGAAGAAATGACGTGATATCTCGTTCCTTCGTATATGAAGAAGATGCTCTATCAGTATCGGAAAGAGACATTGATGAGCAGGGGGCAGGCGCCGTGCAAAATGCCCGGTATTTCCCGCAAAACAACCCGATTGCTGCGATGGTAAAATAAGCAGTTCAAGAGGGTGAAGATAGCCTAAGGCATAAAGTGTCCATGCATACAAAGGACATGCATCAGCGTCTCGGCCAGTAAGCGTTGGAATGGATGAGTTATCCAACTCTCCGACCAAATGGTAAAAATAGACCGAAACGTCTCTAAACTAGTGCGTCGCCCCAAACATGGCGTTTCGCCCCAAATACGGTGATATCCTCTCTTGAGATCTATATTGCAATCGAAGTCTCAACGGTGAGGGTTGTAACTCAAGTCCTGCTGGCTACACAGCTATTCCAGCGATGAAGCCACTCCCAAGTCCTACCGGCAAACAGATGGGTCACCTGCGACGAAACTACTTTCGAGAGTTCCATCGTTCGCAAAAAAAACGGTATGTCCATGAGTGAAATGGGCATGAATGAAAACCCGAAAGGGCGCCGTGAGTAAAAACAACAGGATTGCCGGTGAGTTGGTGAAAACCCGAAGGGGCGCAATCTCATTCAAAAAAAATAATTAAAAAAAGAAAAAAAGACGAGAAAAGAAGAAAAAGAAAATCGGTATGTCCACAAGTAAAATGGGTACGGATGAAAACCCGAAAGGGCGCCGTGAATAAAAACAGCAGGACTGCCGGCGAGTTTGTGAAAACCCGAAAATGGCGCAAACTCGTAAAATAAAAAATTCATGTGCACTTGCAAGGTCCTCTCAACCTTGTGAGGAGAAAATACCTGCGTGAGATCCTTACAACTCACAAAAGAGCAACACACTTAGAAATCCCCACGATTCCTATGGTGAAATTACACTTGCGAGATACTTATGACTCGTAAGAAGAATCCCCCCTATGAGACCCTCACGGCTCGCAGGATTCAAAAGCCTTAAGCTATAGGGATCTAAACCTATTCTTAAGCCGTCATATTCCCCTAATGTTGCCCTACAGGCGATCCAATATTGACCCTTGTATACAATCCACGGACATAAATAAATATTCTCCCACCAAGTTCCACCAATGGCGAGAGACGTCCTCGTATGATGAACGACACTTGTAAGTCCTCTTGACTTATAAGGAGAAAACACTCTTGGAAGATCCTTACGACTTACGAGAGAAAATATACTTAGGAATCCCCACGATTCCTAAGGAGAAAATACACCTACGAGGTCCTCACGACTCATAAGGAGAAATACCTTTAGGAGACCCTTAGGGCTCATGAAGTCAAAAGCCTTTGTTGACAGGATCCTAACCCTATCTACCAATCCATCTTTGTTCAAATCGACAAAGATAAATGATGATTCGCTCCTGGCAATATTCCAGTTGTAGCGATACTGATGCCACAATGGGTATCAGGACCAAGTCCCCAACTTGTGATAAAAGTCAGCGAGCAAGAAATATGCATAAACAGCCGAAATGTTTGGGCGACTCGTAATAAAAGTAGCGAGTAAAAATAAAAAAATAAAAAAATAGCTGAAATGATTGGGCATCGTGATAAATAGCCGAAATGATTGGGCAATCGCGACTTTCGTGACATAAAAACTGAAAAGATAGAGCATCGCAGAAAGAAATAAAAAAATGAAAATGAAACTTTTCTGCCCTGCAGGTAGGTCCACACCGGCCCCTGTATACAATCTATGGAAAGGGTACCATATTTTCCCACTAGGCTCCATCAAAGGGAGAGCCAGATCTTAATGGAAACATATACATCCTAGAGTTCATCCCGACGTTCTTCTCATTCCGACAGGATGTAGATGCAACGTCAATAATGCTCCACAGAGCAAAAACAAAAAGGAGTGATGGCAAAATCCTAACTCTAGCTCGACGTGCTAGCTCCATGTCTTGACGGTTCATATACAATCTAGAGACTATCTCAGCGTTCCACCTTATTTAAGCAAGGGCGGACACAACAATCAAATAAAATGAAGTGACGGCAAAATCCTAGCTTCAGGTCTTAATGGAAACATCTACAACCTGGAGATCAGCTCGAAGTTCTTCTCACTCCCGCAGGATGCAAAGGTGTTCATATCATAATTTTGCATTATTATATTCCCCATTCTTAATCATTTTACAAATAAATAGGTGCTTTTGATCCATGACTTTTGAATAGTTGCAGGTTACATGTTCTTGGAACAAAACAGTGAAAATGATGAAAAGACGTTACAAAAGTGAGACTACGACCAATAAATAAAAGAATCTTGATCATGCTTACAGTTTGAGAGACAAACGAAGATCAATGAACAATTTCACAAAGGACAAAGGTAGCGCAAGATTCAAGACTTCAACACGAAGCAAGCGGTAAAAGTCCATAACATTCTACACTGTGGAAATCTGGAAGAAACTAGAAGACATTCTGAAGAACCAAGTGAAGAAAATAGAAGGAAAAAGCAATAGAATGAAGCCCTGAAGAAATTATGCATCAAGACCACCATATGGCCGCGGAACCGCGGCCAAACCATGCTTATGGCCGCGGAACCGTGGCCGTGCTGTGCACGTGCGGTGCGTGTCAGTGCGTGTCGGTGCGTCGGTGCATTGACTCGGTTTTCTTAAGGGTATTTTTGTAATTCTAGATATGGATCATATGTAAACCCTAGGGTTTCTATTCTCTATAAATAGGAACCCTACAGCTCTTTTTGGAGCGTGCCTCCTTTTGGGTGCCTCTTTAGAGATGCCTCTTTTAAATTTCAGATCTTAGATTTTCAATTCAATGTAATCGTCAAAGAGTGCATCAATAAAGAAGTAAGTTTTTTTTATCTTGCCCTAGTTAATCTCTTTTCTGCCCTAGTTATAAATTTCTTTTCTTCCATAGTTATAAATTTTATTTATCTGCCGTAGTTGTTAATTTTATTTATCTGCCGTAGTTGTTAAATTAAAATCATAAAAATGAACTCTTAGATCTTAAAATAAAAACACCATTTTTTTGGATTAACTCGTTAGAACACAAAGATAAGGAATCCATCTCCCTGTGGACCGATCCGTACTCAACCGGCTAGCTACCAAGCGACGCCGTTCTTGATTGCGGTTAATAATTCTTTGATCTATCTTTTAAAGCGCAAGCGCGCAAAACCTCTACCAATCAAATGGCGCCGTTGCCGGGGAGACGGTAGTCTCTTTCTTTGTGTAATTTCGGGTTAATAAAAAAATTATAAAAAATTTAAAAATTATAAAAATTGAAATTTTTTAAAAACAAACAATTTTTTTTTTTAAAATCCAATAAAAATAAAAATCATCTTGTTCTTTTTGAGAGGTATTGTGTGAATTGTGCAGGAAAGGAAGAAGGACAAATTCAGATCTGGAGCGAAGCCAGTGAACAAAACAGCAAACAGAAGATCTAAACAGACGGAGGAGGATCAAAACAGCACAGAACATAATTTTTAGGATCTAAACCGACCATTCGACCGCGGAACCGCCGCGATTTTGTGCGTTTGACCGCGGATCCGCGGCCTCGTGCTGACGTCATCACCTCATATCCCTCTGTGAGTATTTTTTTATCTCCTCTGTAACCTCCTGATCTCAACTGAAAATTTTCCTGCAGGGTTCTTTGCGCAAAATCTTTCTCCCTCTCCAATAAATTGTTTTTGTGCCGGATTCTTTGCGCTGCAAAATAAATTTTTTTGAAAGTGTTTTAGATTTTTGGTGTGTTAGTTGTTTTGCATATTTAAAAGGGACTTTTAAGGGGCTATAACACCAATCCAGATTGGGTGGGGATTTCAATACCCTTCCTAGGACCCCAAAAATCACAAAAAGCATTTTGCATCAACTCTCGAGTTAAATAAAAAAATATTAGACTTAGCCAACTAAGGACTGTCGTGCTCATTAGGACAAAGGAAAGGTTGTAGGCATCGATCGTTTATTTAAACCTGACTTTGTGGTGCCTAGGCTAGACAAGTGGGAAAGGTAATTTTAAAAGGCCTCTCTCACAGTGATTCATGAGCGGATCCCTCCTTTCTTTACTTGTGCTTACCTGGCCAAAATTGGCGGTGAAGAGGCGATTTGAGGATCTCACAACTTGCCCTTTGGAACAGTTAGGAGCAGTCTAGTTGACTTAGGAGACCCTAGCTCTAGGCTTGATTGTGCATATATAAATTGTGATTGTGCCGTAGTTCCGTCCAAATTTTTGCAAAACTATTTCTAAAAAAAAACACTTTCAAAAATTTCAAAACTCCAAAAACAATTTTTTTTTAAAAAATAAATAGAAAAAATTTTAAAAAATAAAAAATAAAAGAATCATCACATTCTTTTTCTTCACCTTTCTCACATCATGGGTACCCCACCTCCTAAAACTCTTGCCGAACTTTGGTACCCTGAACCAAACTTTGCTTCCTACGCGAATTGTTTTGGTCGAATTACGGACGACCCCTCCATGCCCAAAATTTCTTTGAAAGATTGAATAGAAGCGTCTAGGAGAAACAGTTGGACTCCGCAATCCACTTTGTATCAATCGTTTCAATCTTCACCACCTTCTTACGTTGATACCCCTTTTGAGAGTCCGAAGGTAACTCCGAAACCCATGTCTATTGCTGAACATATTGAACAATCTCGTAGCCGATCTTTCACTCCTTTCAACACATCCAGTTCTTGGGATCAACAATTCTATTCACTTTTTTATCTAAATGTTGATCATACTCCTGTCCAGCCATTCAATTCCTACAAGTCCTACCCGACTTTCGCACCTTCCCTAGACATTGTTTCTATACAGCCATTTGCGAGTTTCCAGAATCCAAACAATTTTGAATCTTTTACCGAAACCCCTTCACAACCCATGTCTAGTCTGGAACAGTCGTTGGAAGCTTATATTGTATCAACAAACCAACAGATGAGGAATTTGAGTGCGTCCATTGCCGCCCTTAATTCATCAAGACAACCTAGTGAACCGGTAGCTAGTTTCTAACTAGCTCCAAATTTTCCAATGTATGATGAGGCGGTTGGACAGATTGAGAATTTGAGTGGAGAGAGTGAGCTGTGCACCCTTCCAAATCAAACCTACCCATCCCCAATTGAATCCCACAACTCCGGTTTTGAATGTCAATCAAGTGTCCCAGATGATTCACCAGTTGAAGATAAAACGTGTAATGAGTTGTGTGACTTTGTAGTGTTTGATTTACCTGATTGTGAAGAGCCCTTTTTGAGTGAAACCATCACCAATCCTTTTGACCTCTACACCTCCACTCTAGAACCTGAATTGAATAATATCCATGCTTTTGATGAGGTGTCTAAAAAAATTGATTTTCACTTGATTGAGGATATCGACGCCGGGAATATTTTGGATGATGAACCCGCAGATTTGATTGAAATTGTCTCTCCAATTCATCATCCCGAATCATTAAATGTTTTTCCCGAACTTCATATGCGTCTTGATTTTGATGAGAATGGCATGGATAAGCTAAATTTTGAGGAGAATATTGAGGAAATTATTGAGGATGAACCAGTTTTGTTTGATGAGTCGGATTTTCCAATTCATCCTGTCCCTTCCACTGATTGTGTACACCCTCCTGAATCTTTAACTGATACCTTTCCTCACTCCCTTTCCTCCGTCCTCGTTCCGACCTTGTAAGAGACTGTTACACTTTCATTTTCAATGTCTGGTTTACCAAGTTCGACGTACCCATGTTTGCTCACGAATCTTGAGGGATTTGATCCCATTTCTCCGTGGGTTGATAGATTAGCACAATCGCTTTTTACACATCGGTCATTACAAATTATGCTAATTTATACACTCCATCCCCACCCTCAAGTTCGTATTCCCACTTTCTTTGGTTCTTCTAATCTTCCTTTAATGATATCGAGTGTTGATGAATCACAATCCGATATTTTGAGTTCGATAATTTTAGAAAAACAACTTGATTTAGAATCTTTTGAGAATAAGGTAGATGAACTTTACGAGTCTCTTACCTCCGTAATTTTTGAAAAATCATGTGTGTTGAATTCTGGCGTGACACTTAATGACATTGAAACGTTCAATCGGACCTTCGATGAAAGTTTCGAAGATATTTTCGCCGACGAACTCACATTCTTAAATGACACGGATTTTGTGATTAATCAACCTCCACTTGAAGAAGTCGAACCACCACCATTTCTTTTTCTCTTCCTCCATTCTTCTCCTCCACCGAGACCGTATACTGCTTCTATCTCCACACGGTCTTGTGTGCTTCTCATCTTCTTTCTCTACACTCCATTCTTTCACCAACCCTACCATTATAACGATAAAATTTTTGAATGGTTGGTGCTAACTTCTGGCATGTGTAAGGCCTTGTATAGCTTGATACTGTGTTTTTCTCCTCCCTAACTCTGAACTTTAACGCTTAAACAGTGGAAACACTGTCTCACTTAAGTTTGGGGGGACCTTTTTGTATATATATTTGGTTTTTTTTTCTTTTAACAATAAAAAAATATATAAAAAAAATAAACAGGGGAGTGCCGACATTTTGACCCTCTTGGTGTAGCCTGACAGTGAGCACACTGTCAAGTTTAAGTTTGGGGGTATGCTCGGTAAGCTTTCTTCCTTCGCATTCATGTGTATATTTTTGCATTTGCATACTTATTTTAAAAACCATAAAAATTGAAAAATTTTAAAAATTATAAAAATTGAAAAAGTTCAATTTTAGCCATATTTGACTTAAGTTTGATAAGACGGTTAACTAGCTAGGAAAAACTAAATCCTACACTCAGTAAATTAAAACCCCTAAAAATAACGTTTCTTAAAATTTAACAGTAGAAAGTATATGTGCTTGTAGTTTACTTAGAAATAGGCAAATTTTGAGTTCACTTCTTAGGCTAAGTCAAAATAAAGGATGGGTATTGAAATTTTTATTAAAGTGTAAGTCTGAAAAATAAACCCTAAGCTTAAATCTAAATTCTGAAAATATATACCCTACAACTTGCATAAACACGAACCTTGAAATATGGAATAGTAGAGGATACCTTGAAATGCTCTTGTCTAAAATCCTTAGTATGAAGGAAAATAAAATAAAAATACAAGTGTGAATGAAGAGATAAAAAAAAATGAACACTGGTTTTGTAATTACTTAAGACTGCATAAATAGAAAAATATATAGCGAGGGTGCTTCATCACCTAGTGCCTTAGACCAACTGGTTTGGGAGTCACTGCTAAAGCCTTAGGTATTACAAGACGAGGAGTTACGCCTTGATGTGCAAACACATTTTATAATCGGTCGTTAGTACCTCAAGAAGTATTAACGGCCGTATGAAGGATGTATGAGCAATTTTATCTAAAAATTCACCAACTAAAAGTACTTTGGACGATGGACAAGAGTATAAGAGCTTGTTGAATTTCCAAGTGTAGGGGTGATACATACACACGCGTAGGGGTATATGATTGGGTTTGGATGAGAGATAGGAATGAAAAATAGGACTTATATCTTTAGTAGAGATGATAAAAATTCCTAAGTTGAGATGGAACCATAGAAGGAAAATTCAAAAGATGCTAAAAGCTAAGTAAATTTGTAGAACATGTATGATTTTAAGTTAAATGAACAGGAAGTGTGAAAAATATGGGTTGATAATTTCTGAGTTAAAGATAATAGATTTCTTGCTCGAAAACCGAATTGAAGAATAAAAGTCAATAGGCCGAATTGATAGGATTTTGTGGGTAGTATCCGCTGAAAACCTTCAGGAGACAACACTCCTCCTACTAGGGACACCTAGAGGTTTAACGGCTTATTGCACAAGCTCAGTGCAATAGCGATTCCCTGCGAAAGTGAGGTTAGGTTTTTTCGAGAATAAACTAGTTTTGCTCAGGACGAGCAAAAGATAAGTTTGGGGGTATTTATTCATATCATAAGTTTGCATTATTATATTCCCCATTCTTAATCATTTTATAAATAAATAGGTGCTTTTGATCCATGTCTGTTGAATAGTTGCAGGTTACAGGTTCTCGGAACAAAACAGTGAAAATGATGAAAATGCGTTACAAAAGTGAGACTACGACCAACAAATAAAAGAATCTTGATCATGCTTACAGTTTGAGGGACAAACGAAGATCAATGAACAATTTCACAAAGGACAAAGGCAGCGCAAGATTCAAGACTTCAACACGAAGCAAGCGTTTGAGGGACAAACGAAGATCAATGAACAATTTCACAAAGGACAAAGGCAGCGCAAGATTCATGTCACGACCCGAAAATTTGGCATGTGACGGCCCTAACACTACGCAACGCCTAAAAACGTAACGCAGTAAAACAAAGCCAAAACCCAGAAATCTAAACCATGAAAATACGGAAAAGACAATATAAGTTTTTGAAACATTTGAAATCACAACCCAAATTCTTTAAAAGTCCAACTTTCTTTCTTTAAAATTTTGGCAACACCCTTTTTTGTAAAAACTAGCCCAAAACAGAAAAACAATCAGATCACAAATATACGACGACGTAGCGAAGAAATAAGAGACAATAGGAAGGAAACTATATATAAAAAAGACGACAAATCCACAAATAATATACAATAACGTCCTCACCAAGTCTCTAAGTCAACAACATAATAGTAGATGGAGAGTACAAGATACAAAGAATGTACAATACAAAATACAGATAACCACCAATACCCACCTAAGCAAAATAGCACACGGTGAGCCGATGCGGTATCTGTAGTAAAAGATGATGGATGAATAGCCTGCCTCGACTACTCTGGGGAAACACCCTGCAAAACAACTGTGGCACAACGGGGGTGAGTTGCCAACTCGTGAATAGTAGATAACATATGCAGGTAATCACAGGAATGTACGTATAGCATGAATCTAAGATATACAATTTTACAATAATAACAGGTCATGTGAATGCAGAATAGAGGAAAGTACACTAGCAGGTACAATCAATATGCGAAGCAATAATAACATGACAATAGTATGCAATAACCATGCAATAGGGGTATGAGAATGTAGATATGCAGCTATCATAAGGGTACACTAACAGGTACTACCAATATATGAAACTGTGCATAAAATAGATAAGTATGAGGTATGGGGTGGAATATGTCATTTCCACGGAAACCTGACATCGTGGTAGGATCACAATCCATCAAGACACTCAAATCCACAATTCCTCAAATCAGCCCCCAAATTGGGCTCTCACATCACATAAGTCTCACATCTCCTCAATGTACAATATCGAATAGCTCTCCTATATCTCGAATGTACAAATCAACAATCTCTTTCATATCCAATATCCAATCTCAATGAATCACCTATATCCCAAGTCGAATTTCAAGTAAATTTCTAACATCCTAAATATATATATATATATATGAAGAAATAAATATGATGGGGTCAATACACATATATTAGCGTCCCATTCCACTAATATTGGTGTAAGGGTATATATAACAACGGCTAAATCCCCTGTTATATATACAAAGGTATTAAAAGAAATATCATGAAAACAATGTGCCAAGCATCGACACAGAAATCCTGATAGGTACGTATCATACGCTATCCCGAAAGCACGAGTGCCTAGCTCTGACCCTTGTCTTTCGACGTATGCATACATATATGACTCCCAACGGTATCTCCATGATCCCCGCCGAGTCATTGGTACTGTTACCGGATGGTATGGTTCCCCTGCCGGGCTCATCGGCTCATAGCACATCGACATCCCTTTCTTGCCCCGGGATACCTCCGGGCCCCACCATATACCCTCTACGGCCTCGACGCCTCCTCGTAGGGGTATATATAATCAGCACCGATAAAACCCATGGTGGATGCGCAAATATCATATCAAGGAAACCGGGTTTTTCAATGTATGCATAATTTCATGAACTCCCGCGGTTCCCAAATCCAGAAAACATAATGTAAAATCCAAATAAATAATGCGCAAATTCAGGAATAAATATATGCGATATATCATAAATGCGAGCATATAAATGAGAATATATAGCTGAAACCAGATGTATGTGAAACCAATAAGGTACAACTAAGTAACATCAGTAAAGGTAAATATGTAACTGCAACTGAATATGTGTGTAACATACAGGTGTAGTAATGTATATGTATCTACCTATAAGAACTGATGAAGTATACCCCCTCCGGGTATGAGTAGAATAGGTGAGTAAGGTATATCGGTAACTAAATGTCCAAAGTGATAAGTAAGGTGAATCGATGTCCTAAAGTCCCTAACCAAGCAATATGATATCTATAATGCTTTGTGTGTGACATGGCAATTATTGACGATGTGTGTGTAGCATACAATCCGTGCTCGTGCAACATGAACCGTCAACAATATGTGCAGTGTCCTACGGCTGCTAGTCACAGTATCATTATATCTAATAAATAGGGTAAGGCACAATTCTAACAATGATGTAGAATACGCAACAAGTATTAGAATCCTAGCCCAGACGCATAACGTCATGCGGGCGATTCCCCTATAGATGTTAAATCTACTCACCTACACTCCCAGCTAGGTGAATCCTACCACCTGTCTCCCTCTGTAGCCGTGTCCGTAGTCCCCACCTGCAAACCTGAAAATGAGACAAGGAAATCATATATAAGCCAATTATTCCACAAAACGCGATATCGAACCCAAACGAGAAACTCGCGTCGCGAACTAACGCGCGTGTGCACGATACGCTGAAACGTGTGTATATGCATCTAAACTACCGCGACACGCCGCGACACGCTGGATCACAGAACCCACTCACGTTTTGCGCGTATCACGCAAACACCACGAACTAAAAATACGATATATTGTCTCAGATTTTCCTACAGGTCAAATCTTACAAAACTATACATGCCAAAATACTAGAAAACACTGCAGAGAACCCTAGCCAAGACCCCAACACTCCAGCCCCCTACTTGGCCGCAAATTACGGCCAATCCTAATAAAACTGCGGCCAAGATTGGGAAAGGGTGGCTCGTGTTCTTGTGGTGGTGTCTATACCTAGTGTACATGCTCCAGTTTGCTCAATTTTGTCCTGAATGGTCTGGGTCAATAGCAGATCACAGAATGTCACAATGTCGCCTAAAAACACCAATTTGCACAAAACACAAACCCTATGGTATTTTAGTGCAATCTGGGGAATTTCTCAGTTGAGATGACCCTAATAACACTAAAATAGGCTAGTTAAACTAACACAATCATCATTTAACCAAATTTCCACATAAATCACCTTAATTAGCACTAAACAAGCTTTAAATGCAAACCGAAGCAAATCAATGCACAACTTAAGCAAACTACAAAATTGGGTTAAGAAATTATACCCTATGAGATCCTAGTAAGCAGGTGAAGAAGTGGAAGGAGCTGCTGAAAGTAGCTGGAGCTCCTGCTGCTGCTGTTGCTGCTGCCGATGGCTGCTGCTTCTGCTGCTGCTGCTGATGGCTACTGCTTCTGCTGCTGCTGCTGATGGCTGCTGCTTCAGGTGAGTGTGTGTGTGTTTGTGAGAGAGAAATGAGAGGAAGTGAAAATGAGAGGAGAAATGCGAGAAACAATGAGGTCCCCTCCCCCTTCTTACTCTCTTTCCTCATTAATGAGGCATGGTTCACACCATGCTCCTATACCCCTCTCTCTCACACAAAGTCAACAATTCAAACCAATTAAAAACCCTTTTCAAATTAATTTTCATTTTTAAAACAACCATACAATTTTTAAAACCCAAAACACTAAATAAAACTATAAAACTAGATTAAGGCAAATGGGTTAATTCACCATGTTGCTAATCATGGTTAAACTCCAATTTACCCCCTAGTTATCATGCACAAGTGTGTGTAAGCCTAGAAAAAATCTAATAAAATATTCATTAAATAGGATAAAATAATTAGAAATCATTTTGGTAAAATTTTTATTAAAAACCATACATTAAAATATAATTAGCTACAAAACACACTCTAAGGTGTTACAATCCCCCTTTAAAAGAAATTCGTCCCCGAATTTAAAAAATATACTGTTACGCGTACCTTCAAAGAGAAGATTACAACTCTCAAATCTCGCTCGCAGCCTCCTAAGTGATTTCCTCACTATACGGCTACGTCCAAGAAAACCCTTCACAGATGGCAAGACCCTTGACCGACGTTTCTCCACCTGCCGAGCCCTTAACACAATGGCTGCCGGTGAGCGAAACGATCGCGTCCAAGCCAAATGGTCTGGTGCCAAATCATGTGATAAAGGTCATGAAGGTAATTATAAAGCATCATCACAAGGAATACGGGGTGAAAATCCAATAATCTGGGCGGAAGAGCCAAATTAAAGGCAACGAAACTAACCCGCTTATAGGATCTCCAAAAGGACCTAAAATCCTGGGACAAGCTTCCCAAAATCCAACACGTCATTCATCAGAAAAATCCGCAGGAATACATGATTTTCCACTGCGCACTTAAGTCTACGACCAACACAGTCGGCATAAGACCTCTGTTTGCACTGGGCCACTCTCATCCTGACCTGAATCAACAGGATCGTCTCTGAAGTCTCTAGACTAGCTGGGGTCCAAAATCCTATTTACACAGAGTCAGAAAAAACAACAGACTGGTGATCGACACGACCTAACCCCTAAACCTAAAGGTTGCCAATTGGAGTGTCTCCTGATAACAGCTATCGAAGGAGAACCCTAACAATGGAGAGTGACGATCCCCAACTGCTGACGACAATTAACACAAACACACAACTTAACAATGAACAACCGAGCAAACTGAGTAAAACTGGACGACAAGAATCCGAATGGAGTCATACCCTGACTAACCCTGGGTAGACACCATAACGAAATTCATGGAGATTTGCTCCCACTCCTACTTTGGAACGGTTAAAGTTGCAACTCTCCAGCCGGCCTCAGATGCTCAACCCAAACACACAACAAGATAGACACCTTGAAACGAACCCTGAACTTCTCTTTACATCCCT
The DNA here is from genome assembly GCA_030015575.1 of Agapanthus africanus. NCBI lineage: Eukaryota > Viridiplantae > Streptophyta > Magnoliopsida > Asparagales > Amaryllidaceae > Agapanthus > Agapanthus africanus. The sequence goes on along the minus strand of CM057346.1, from coordinate 98,341,091 downwards.
GCCCACCCGTAACTATCTTACAAGTCACGTCAATGCTGGTGGAACATGAATGAATATAGAAAATTGACAGATGTGCTGGCTCTAGGATTTCACGTCTCTACCTGATAATGTCAGGTACACAAACGTGTCCCTAACTTAGTACATCATTGTCACAAATCAAGGACTCCGAATCATTACCCAGCCGAGTATGCTCAAGTATCTCTGACGTACGAGCATCGGTGGGCAGTGTCTCACGAAAGCGATTAAGGAAAAGTGGTCGAGCGCGGACATGAGCAAGCTGCCCCTTCCGTAGAGACGAACTTAAGCTGTACTCAATGATCGCACAAGAACTGTAAATCTGCAGAAGACTATCACAACAATCAAAATCCGCTGCAGGAAGATGTACATTAAGCTCTGGTGGTCCGTGAAAATCTGTCACGACTCTCGAACAGATAGTGTCTCCAAATCTCCAATGCAAAACCACCGCGGCCATCTCCAGATCATGAGTGGAATATCCTTCTCGTACTCCCTCCAGATGTAGGGAAGCAAAAGTGATAACTCTATAGTGTCACCTCAGTACACAGTCGAGCCCACTTAAGAAACATTACAGTTAAACAACAAGGTCGCCCGAACTAAAAGCAAAGAAAGAATTGATACAGTTGTTAACAGAATCTTCAACTGCCGAAAACTCCCCACACATGCCTCAGTCCAAAGAAGAAACCTCCATTCCGGTCAATTTAGTCGACGGTGCAGCACTACTCTAGTAATCCTGCAAGAAACGGCGGTAAAACCTGCTAAGCCCAAAATCCACGGACCTCTGTCCTGCACATAAGTCTGGGCTTAAGCTGTACGGCCACGATCTCCCTCGGGACCATACAAAACCGTCTCCCATGACAACAAGACCTAGAAGTCAACACAAACAAGCCTGAAGAAACAACCCGAGAATCTAGCGAACCACTGGGACTCTCCCAGTATCTTCAAAACAAATCCTCAAGTGCTACTCCTGTCCCTCAAGACATATTAAATAGACCAGAATGTCATAAACAACACAATAATAACTGGTCGAGGAACGGCCTGAAGAAATCCGGTTCATCACATCTACGAATGCTGCTAGGATATCAGTGAATCCAATGACACACCAAAACACACAAAGCCCGTAGCACGCACAAGGCAGTCTTCGGAATGCCATCACTCCGAATCGCAATAATGATGACCTGATCCTAAACAAACTTAGAAAATGTCTCGCACTCTCGAGCTGACCGAAGAGATCGTCAATGCGAGGTAAATGATACCTATCTGCACCGTAAGCCGGTTCAATTAACGATCCATCGATACAAAACCTCAAACTGCCATCTTTCTCCTTGACGAACAGAAATAGGAGCTTCCAAAAGCGAAACACTCAGATGCACAAAACTCCCCAACGACAACTCTGCAGCTGATCCTTAAGCTCCCTAAGCTTCGCCGGCCATCTGGAACAACGTCGGAAAACTCTCGCACGAAGGAAAACTGGTTCCACAAACCCACCGTGGCTACGGTATCACGGATTAACGCCAAGAATCCACGACATCTCCTCAAAAGCCGACTCGTGAAAAGGCTGAATTCAAGCTGTGAGAGGCGGCCCAACTATCCACCTGCACAACAAGAACTGACTTACCGGGAAAACAATTTCTGACTGTTTTCCTCACGGTAGTCCACAGACGCTTAGCACGTAGCTGACCAGTCCGTGCCCAGGAGAACGTCAAATCCAACATCTCTAGAAGGATCAAACCGACGGACGAATCTCTATCTCTTATCCGATTGGCACACAACTGAAAACGTGTCGCGCAACAAAAGAATCGCTGACAGAAGTTAACACAAACTATGACTAATCTACCCAACCACAGCACAAGTGTGAAAAACAACAGATACATCAAAAGAACATATAAATAAAAGATACCTGAAAACTCTGCATTGGACGCCTGCGCGTCCCGATGAGTAGAAGCAAACTCCTGTGTCTGCCCTCTACCCGCAACTGGCTGAACTCCTCTGGTAGACTGACTCCTCTGAGCGAACCTTCCACGTCCACGGCCTCTCTAAAAATGACCCTGACGAGGTGCTAAGGAACAATCCTTGACGAGGCGCTGAAGGCTTCCGCATCGAAAGCATCCACGCGCTGACTGCTGACCATCCTGGGAATGAGAGCTGAACGACTGTCCACGTCCTAAGCCTCTGCTACTCTCGCGACGGCCATGAAATCTGTCTCGATGACCAAACCTCTGTCTCTGGGCTGGTACACTGGTACGAGTCCTCCACTGTCCTGGAACGTCTCTGGAATATGTGCCTCGTCAACTGGAGTTGCAACCACTGGTGCTACGTAGGTGACGGACTGCTGAATGCTGATCGCAAGGGACAACTGAGTAATAGGGGTGACAACCTCCTGTCGTAGCTCCCGAACGACATCAACCAAAGAACTCATAGTCTGGCAGAAGTCTTTCATCTCTGCCATAAGCCTATCTATAGTATATGTCGTAGGCTGATCCATCTGCACCCGTATAACTAGAGTGCCATCCTGGTCAGTACTCGTCTCACCCGAGCCAACTCTGACCTCGGCCCTCGCTGCATCACTCTGAGTCCCCATAGTCATCGGCGGCAAGGCTATAAACAGATATAAGATTCGATGAGAGTAAGGAAATCGAATCACAAGGATATGAATCATCAAGGAAGGAATTTCAAGCAATTTGTACTTAGGTCACTTAAGGCAAAGTACCGCATCGTGGGCATGCTACAGACATACACACACTACGTTACTTAGCTTAAGCTACCTACTCCATCAAACTAAGGTCATCCTATACTCCAAAAGGTAAAACCTAGCGCTCTGATACCAACTTTGTCACGACCTGAAAATTTGGCACGTGACGGCCCTAACACTACGCAACGCCTAAAGACGTAACGCAGTAAAAGAAAGCCAAAACCCAGAAATCTAAACCATGAAAATACGAAAAAGACAATATAAGTTTTTGAAATATTTGAAATCACAACCCAAATTCTTTAAAAGTCCAACTTTCTTTCTTTAAAATTTTGGCAACACCCCATTTTGTAAAAACAAGCCCAAAATAGAAAAACAATCACATCACAAATATACGACGACATAGCGAAGAAATAAGAGACAATAGAAAGGAAACTATATATATAAAAGACAACAAATCCATAAATAATATACAATAACGTCCTCACCAAGTCTCTAAGTCAACAACATAATAGTAGATGGAGAGTACAAGATACAAAGAATGTACAATACAAAATACAGATAACCACCAATACCCACCTAAGCAAAATAGCACACGGTGAGCCGATGCGGTATCTATAGTAAAAGATGATGGATGAATAGCCTGCCTCGACTACTCTGGGGAAACACCCTGCAAAACAACTGTGGCACAACGGGGGTGAGTTGCCAACTCGTGAATAGTAGATAACATATGCAGGTAATCGCAGGAATGTACGTACAGCATGAATCTAAGATATACAATTTTACAATAATAACAGGTCATGTGAATGCAGAATAGAGGAAAGTACACTAGCAGGTACAATCAATATGTGAAGCAATAATAACATGACAATAGTATGCAATAACCATGCAATAGGGGTATGAGAATGTAGATATGCAGCTATCATAAGGATACACTAACAGGTACTACCAATATATGAAACTGTGCATAAAATAGATAAGTGTGAGGTATAGGGTGGAATATGTCATTTCCACAGAAACCTGACATCGTGGTAGGATCACAATCCATCAAGACACTCAAATCCACAATTCCTCAAATCAGCCCCCAAGTTGGGCTCTCACATCATATAAGTCTCACATCTCCTCAATGTACAATATCGAATAGCTCTCCTATATCTCGATTGTACAAATCAACAATCTCTTTCATATCCAATATCCAATCTCAATGAATCACCTATATCCCAATTCGAATCTCAAGTAAATTTCTAACATCCTAAATATATATATATATATATATATATGAAGAAATAAATATGATGGGGTCAATACATATATATTAGCGTCCCACTCCACTAATATTGGTGTAAGGGTATATATAACAACGGCTAAATCCCCTGTTATATATACAAAGGTATTAAAAGAAATATCATGAAAACAATGTGCCAAGTATCGACACAGAAATCCTGATAGGTACGTATCATACGCTATCCCGAAAGCACGAGTGCCTAGCTCTGACCCTCGCCTTTCGACGTATGCATACATACATGACTCCCAACGGTATCTCCATAATCCCCGTCGAGTCATTGGTACTGTCACCGGATGGTATGGTTCCCCTGCCGGGCTCATCGGCTCATAGCATATCGACATCCCTTTCTTGCCCTGGGATACCTCCGAGCCCCACCATGTACCCTCTACGGCCTCGACGCCTCCTCGTAGGGGTATATATAACCAGCACTGATAAAACCCATGGTGGATGCGCAAATATCATATCAAGGAAACCAGGTTTTTCAATGTATGCATAATTTCATGAACTCCTGCGGTTCCCAAATCCAGAAAATATCATGTAAAATCCAAATAAATAATGCGCAAATTCAGGAATAAATATATGCGATATATCAGAAATGCGAGCATATAAATGAGAATATATAGCTGAAACTAGATGTATGCGAAACCAATAAGGTACAGCTAAGTAATATCAGTAAAGGTAAATATGTAACTGCAACTGAATATGTGTGTAATATACAGGTGTAGTAATGTATAGGTATCTACTTATAAGAACTGATGAAGTATACCCCCTCCGGGTATGAGTGGAATAGGTGAGTAAGATATATCTGTAACTAAATGTCCAAAGTGATAAGTAAGGTGAATCGATGTCGTAAAGTCCCTAACCAAGCAATATGATATCTATAATGCTTTGTGTGTGACATGGTAATTATTGACGGTGTGTGTGTAGCATACAATCCGTGCTCGTGTAACATGAACCGTCAATAATATGTGCAGTGTCCTACGGCTGCTAGTCACAGTATCATTATATCTAATAAATAGGGCAAGGCACAATTCTAACAATGACGTAGAATACGCAACAAGTATTAGAATCCTAGCCCAGACGCATAACGCCATGCGGGCGATTCCCCTGTAGATGTTAAATCTACTCACCTACGCTTCTAGCTAGGTGAATCCTACCACCTGTCTCCCTCTGTAGCCGTGTCCGTAGTCCCCGCCTGCAAACCTGAAAATGAGACAAGGAAATCATATATAAGCCAATTATTCCGCAAAATGCGATATCAAACCCAAACGAGAAACTCGCGTCGCGAACTAACGCGCGTGTGCACGATACGCTGAAACGTGTGTATATGCGTCTAAACTGCCGCGACATACCGCGACACGCTGGATCACAGAACCCACTCACGTATCGCGCGTATCGCGCAAACACCACGAACTAAAAATACGATATATTGTCCCAGATTTTTCTACAGGTCAAATCTTACTAAACTATATATGCCAAAACACTAGAAAACACTGCAGAGAACCCTAGCCAAGTCCTCAACACCCCAGCCCCCTACTTGGCCGCAAATTGCGGCCAATCCTAATAAAACTGCGGCCAAGATTGGGAAAGGGTGGCTCGTGTTCTTGTGGTGGTGTCTATACCTAGTGTACATGCTCCAGTTTGCTCAATTTTGTCCTGAATGGTCCGGGTCAATAGCAGATCACAGAATGTCACAATGTCGCCTAAAAACACCAGTTTGCACAAAGCACAAACCCTATGGTATTTTAGTGCAATCTGGGGAATTTCTCAGTTGAGATGACCTTAATAACACTAAAATAGGCTAGTTAAACTAACATAATCATCATTTAACCAAAATTCCACATAAATCACCTTAATTAGCACTAAACTAGCTTTAAATGCAAACCGAAGCAAATCAATGCACAACTTAAGCAAACTAGGAAATTGGGTTAAGAAATTATACCCTATGAGATCCTAGGAAGCAGGTGAAGAAGTGGAAGGAGCTGCTAAAAGTAGCTGGAGCTCCTGCTGCTGCTGTTGCTGCCTGCTGTTGCTACTGCTGCTACTGCTGATGGCTGCTACTTCTGCTGCTGCTGCTGATGGCTGCTGCTGCTGCTGATGGCTGCTGCTTCAGGTGAGTGTGTGTGTGTGTGTGTGTGTGTGTGTGTGTGTGTGTGTTTGTGAGAGAGAAATGAGAGGAAGTGAAAATGAGAGGAGAAATGAGGTCCCCTCCCCCTTCTCACTCTCTTTCCTCATTAATGAGGCATGGTTCACACCATGCTCCCATACCCCTCTCTCTCACACAAAGTCAACAATTCAAACCAATTAAAAACCCTTTTCAAATTCATTTTCATTTTTAAAACAACCATACGATTTTTAAAACCCAAAACACTTAATAAAACTATAAAACTAGATTAAGGCAAATGGGTTAATTCACCATGTTGCTAATCATGGTTAAACCCCAATTTACCCCCTAGTTATCATGCACAAGTGTGTGCAAGCCTAGGAAAAATCTAATAAAATATTCATTAAATAGGATAAAATAATTGGAAATCATTTTGGTAAACTTTTTTATTAAAAACCATACATTAAAATATAATTAGCTACAAAACACACTCTAAGGTGTTACAATTCAAGACTTCAACACGAAGCAAGCGGTAAAAGTCCATAACATTTTACACTGTGGAAATCTGGAAGAAACTAGAAGACATTCTGAAGAACCAAGTGAAGAAAATAGATGGAAAAAGCAATAGAATGAAGCCCTGAAGAAATTATGCATCAAGACCACCATATGGCCGCGGAACCGCGGCCAAACCATGCTTATGGTCGCGGAACCGCGGCCGTGCTATGTACGTGCGGTGCGTGTCGGTGCATGTCGGTGCGTCGGTGTAATGACTCGGTTTTCTTAAGGGTATTTTTGTAATTCTAGATATTGATCAGATGTAAACCCTAGGGTTTCTATTCTCTATAAATAGGAATCCTACAGCTCTTTTTGGAGCGTGCCTCCTTTTGGGTGCCTCTTTAGAGATTCCTCTTTTAAATTCCAGATCTTAGATTTTCAATTCAATATAATCGTCAAAGAGTGCATCAATAAAGAAGTAAGTTTTTTTTATCTTATCCTAGTTAATCTCTTTTCTGCCCTAGTTATAAATTTCTTTTCTGTCCTAATTATAAATTTTATTTATCTGCCGTAATTGTTAATTTTATTTATCTGCCGTAGTTGTTAATTTTATTTATCTGCCGTAGTTGTTAAATTAAAATCATAAAAATGAACTCTTAGATCTTAAAATAAAAAACACCATTTTGTTGGATTAACTCGTTAGAACACAATGATAAGGAATCCATTTTCCTGTGGACCGACCCGTACTCAACCGGCTAGCTACCAAGCGACGCCGTTCTTAATTGCGGTTAATAATTCTTTGATTTATCTTTTAAAGCGCAAGCGCGCAAAACCTCTACCAATCAAAAGGCAATGTCAACAAAAGACTTAAGGGTCAAAACAAAAATAGAGTAACGGCAAAATCCTAACTCCATGTCTTGATGATTCATATACAACCTAGAGACTATCTCGACATTCCCCTTCATTTTAGCAGGATGCGGATGCAACTATCAAATAAAATTAGAGCAATGGCATATTCCTAGCTCCAGATCTTGATTGCAATACATACAGCATAGAGATCACACAGATGTTTTCCCGACTTCAGTAAAGAATCGGCACGACATCGTAAAAAAAACGAACGAAGTGATGGCATATTCCTAACTTCGGGTCTTGACGACAACTCATATAAATTCTAAAAGACCATTGGAGATCATCCCACTCCATAAGGGTGCAGTTATGACTCATCGGGGCTCCAAATTGAGCTTAACCTCAAGTAAAAAGCGTCATGAAAAATTCCTAACGCTTGCTCTGCCGATGGTAATATGACCTGAGGAGATTACTTGAAGACGTCTTGTCCAGCCCTCGAAGGGATCGGAGACACGATAATCGCGAGGCTACTCGAACAGCGATTTAAAGACTGCATATTGAGGAATATATCATCCAACGCGACGGTACCACAGACTAAAACCGTAGTACCACAAACCTAACGGACCTCTATCAAAAAAAGGGGTTATCTATATTTCACGTTAGGATACACCTGCAAGATCCTCTCGACTTGTCTCGACTAGTAGGGAAAAACATCTTTATGAAACCCTCACGGCTCATGAAGGTGAAAAGCCTTAGGCTACGAGGATATCAACCTATTTCCTAAGTACTGTGGCCCTACAAGTAGGTCTAAACCGACTCTTATATACTATCCACAGGCCACATTCTCCAAAGTCGCATACCGATGAGGAGGAGAAACCACTTACAAGTCCTCTAGACTCATAAGGGGAAAATTCTCTTGTGATATCCTTACGACTCTCAAGAAAAAAAAACACTTAGGGGTCTTCATGACTTCTAAGGAGAAAATACACCTACGAGATCATCTAGACTTGTAGGGAGAAAAATCTTTATGAGACGCTCACGACTCATAAAGTTGTAAAGCCTTAGGTGACAGATCTAAATCGGTTTTCTAAGCCATCACTGCCCTACAAGTAGGTCCAAACTGACTCTTGTATACTATCCACGGGCCACATTCCCCAAAGTTAGATGCCACTGAAATGAAGAAGCTACTTACGGGTCTTCATGACTCGTATGGAGAAAATACCCGAGTGAGATCTTTATGACTCACCGAGGTGATGAACACTTAGAAATCCTCACGATTTTTAGGGAGAATATGCACCTATGAGATCCTCATGGCTTATAAGGAGAAAAACCTTCTTGAGACCCTTACGGCTCATGAAGATGAAAAAAGTCATAGGCTATAAGGATCCTAAACTTTTCTCCTAAGCCATCAATTCTATGTCCACGCATAATATTGTACTACTTCACCCACGTACATACGTACGTAGGCAAAGTAGTGGGGGGCATTTGTTCCCGCCAAAAATTTTGGCTCAAAACTTGCTGTTCTCTTATAAAGATAAAGGGATACCTCCACGCGTTAAACACGTGCACCAACATGCAAAGCATATAGCTATCGCCTCAGATAGGATTAAATCCTTGAGCGCCTCACGTGTTTCCCACGTGAGCGCCAACGCCAGCTTCTGTTAGGATTAAATCCTATAGTGGCGCCTCACGTGGAACACACGTAAGCGCCGGCGTGCAAAGCACGAGAGTGACTATTTATGAAAGAATTAAATTCTTAGGCGGCGCCCACGTGAATAGTACGTGAGCATCAGCGCCCAAATTAAAGAGGGTAGAATTAGATTCTATATGGGGGATATTTTCCTAAAATCTGAGATATTCTTTGTTAAACAAAGTCGTTGGATCAAATATCCAATGGTGATAAAAAATCATCAAATGATAGAATTAAATTCTTTTAGGGAAAAATATCTTCTGATCTTTATAAATAAAGAAGATATTCTCTGTTGAATCAAAAATCCAATAATAGAATTAAATTTTATGTGGGAAATATTTTCCCGATCTTCCTAAAATAAGAGAGATCTTCTCTGTTAAACATAATTAAATTTTGTGATTAGGAAAATATTTTCTAATCTTGTTAAACTAACAAGATATTCATATGATAGAATAAAATTCTATCTTAGGAAAATATTTCCTAATCTTGTTAAACAAACAAGAAATCTTTTCTGTTAAACATAAAGCATTTGGATTAAAAATCCAACGGTGAATAAAATTCACCGATTGATCTAAAGCATTATTTTGATTGATTATGAAATCAATCATGATCTCTTAAAGAGAGATTTTTCTCAACAAATTGATTTTTTTCTCTTCTCTTATAAATAGGAGCAAGGAGATTAAATCTAAGGGGGAGGAGAGCACCCTATAAGCTTCTGTAAAAAAAAATACAGAAGGCTCTCAAAAGCTCCCACAAAACAACAGAGAATTTAATTCTCAAACAAGATCTTCTTCCTTAAAACCTTTGGTAAAGAAAATATCGATATCAAAACATCTCCTTTACCTATCATATCATATATAAGGATTTAACCCTTCTCAAAGAACTTAGTTCTTTCTATGGATATGAGATCCGCAAGATAAATCTCCCACAAGTTGAGAATTTAATTCTCACCGGGAAGATCTTGTTCTTGAGAATCAAAGATTCAGGAACAAAATTGTAAAGAAAGAAGATGGAGTTCATAATACTCCAGAAACTTAGTTCATTCAAATCAAGAACTTAGTTCTTTAAAGAACCCGATCCAAGATCCTCAAAATAGTCATCTTGGTGACCCTTAATAGTAAAAACACCATTAAATGAGGTTTAACCTTTCTGAAAACATGAACATGGAAAGTATAGAGTTCATAATACCCCAGGAACTTAGTTCTTTCAAATCAAGAACTTAGTTCTTAAAGAACATGATCCCAGATTTCCAAAATAGTGATATTGTTGATCTTTGATGGTCAAAATACCATTAACAGAGATTTAAGTTCTCTAAAAATATCAACAGAAATTAAATCTCTAAAAGAACTCAGCGCCTCATGTGAAAAGCATGTGAGTGCTCAAGGCCAGGTTACATAGCGCCTCACGTAAAACGCACGTGAGCGCCTGAAAAAGTTAGTGTTTAGCACTAGTGCAACGCCTCACGTGAAACACACGTGGGCACCAAAAAAAGCTTGTGCTTATCACTAATGCATCGCCTTATGTAAAACATACGTGGGCACCACAAAAAACTTATGCTTAGCACTATTTCAGCGCCTTACGTGAAACATATGTGAGTGCTGTATAACTGAGTGCTTAGCACTGTGGGTAGTACAGAAACCCAGTCTTAGCCCAGATTGGCTAAGTTTCCTGAGGTTAAACCTCTTTGATTCTTCAAGCGAGCCCATATGCTCGTGATTTCCAAACCGATCCTAGTCTCAAACATGACTAATGATCTCTCATTGATGATATCCAAATGATATTCATCCCATATCTCCTAAGGTAATCTTAGTCTCAAATAAGACTAATGATTCTTAGATGATCCACCACGATCTTTTCCCTCAAATACAGGATTTGGTTTAAGGGTACATCTCTCCACACCTCTGATTATGTCGTTGTAATTCCTCAACGTCTTTAGAGAGGTGGCGGGTTCCGACAACTAACAACTCATTCCATCCCATATTAATGCACTTCTAAATTAACGTGCACACTTCAAATTAGACCGCACCCAAAATTGGGTGCATTCCATATCACCATCGTTCACTCCGCCACGTAACAAATACATACGCGCGCAAGATGAATATTGGAATGAAATGTTCTTAAACTAACATGCATCCCCAAAACGAGAATGTTGGACCGAAACGTGCTTAAACTAACATTCGTCCTCAAAACGGGGATGTTGGACCGAAACATCCTTAAACTAACATTCGTGCCCAAAATGGGAATAATAGACCGAAACGTTCTTAAACTAACATTCATCCCAAATAGGGTATGTTGGACCGTGATGTCCTTAAACTAAAATAATTGAGCCCATATGCTCATTTGATTCTAAGTTGATCTTAGTCTCAAATATGACTAACGATCATTAGATCAAACCCAAATATCCCGTGAACTAATGGACCTCATTTATATGAGATCTGCGTCCTGAATTCACTCATGTTGGCAAACCAGGCTACCAACATAGATCCCGTCGAGCAAATTCTTGACCCAAAACCCAAATCTAAAAATATACGGATTTGGATTAATCCACGCCCTACGGACGACGACATAAATTAGTCTCCGTATACAATCAACGAGCAACCCAAAATAAAATAAACACAACACAACATGAAGTGAACTGCTGGAGCAGGAAAAAGTGGTTATCGCAATACGGTAACGTAATTAACTGCAGGGGCTTGCGCCTACAGGAAAGAGCATCCCCATAATCAAAAACCCTTTAAAAATGAGCGGGGATCTGATGAAGTCTGCTACAACGGTCGCGTCTGTCCAAACCTCCGATATATGGTGCTATAAATCAACTTGGTATCTTCAGAGAGGTGGATAGATAAGTCCAAATAGCATCTGCCCCCAAATTCAGGCAAAACGATTTATCCCAGTTCGTCTCTGTTTTCGGCGGTGACCATATTCTGGTACCCCCGGTCGGTCATAATACCATTAACAGAGATTTAACCTCTCTTAAAATATGAACAGGAGAGCATGGATAAAAGAATATGGAGAAGATGGAGTCCATAATACTCCATAAAGTTAGTTCCTTCATATCAAGAACTTAGTTCTTAAAGAATATGATCCCAGATCCTCAAAATAGTTATCTTGGTGATCGTTAATGATTAAAATACCATTCACAAAGGTTTAAGTTCTCTAAAAATATCAACAGATATTAAATCTCCAAAAAGCTCAGCGCCTCACGTAAAAAGCACGTGAGCACCCTAGTCCAAAAGCTCAGCACCTCATGTGAAACACACGTGAGCGCCAAAACTTAGCGCTTCACGCGAAACACACGTGAGCGCTCTAAAGAAATCAGACGCTCAGCGCTTCACGTGAAACATACGTGAGTGCCGGATGTTCAGCGCCTCACGTGAAATGATTGATTTATGAAAGTAAGTGTAGTTAATAACCGCAATCAATAACGATGTTGCATGTAGCTAGCCGAGATGAGTACGGGTCGTCCGCAGGATGCGTGGAACTTTTAATCTTGCTTTAGACGAGTTGATTAGAATAAAGAATAGTGGATAATAATTTCTAGATCTACGTTGAAATACGGATGTAAAATATAGATCTAGTTTAAATACGAATATAGATTTTATAAGAAGAAGGCTTGTAAGGTTCGTTAGGATTTATTAGTCATAGATGACTAATAAAGATGACTTATTTTATCTATTGATAGATTTAAAATTAGATTGATAGTGAAGAATGAGGATTAGGGTTCTTAGAAGAAACTAGGGTTTCCACACTATCGACCTTTGTCCTTTTATTGATCTCTATTCATGTCTAGCCCTTAACAAAACAATTGTTAATCTGATCTCAAATCGCAGTCGAGACTAGCAATAAATTGGTAGTGTGCCCGATTAGGATGTTAACGATTCTTTTGCTAAAGTTTATAAACTTCATAAGACTTAAAAGAAGTTAAAGTATTTTCTCATCCATTGTTCTACCCTAATCCTACGAACCCTATCAAGCAGAGAATTACTCACGCATGATGGAGATAGAAGAAGAAGAACGGATAGAGAATGATATCATAATGTAAATACAGAAATTAAATACTAACTAATTAATCTAATGATCTACCTTTATTAATCAACTTCACAAGTACAATTCTTCAAGTTTAGATTATAAGAGAAAGAAGAAGTTGCTCTCGATTTCTGCCTTACAGGAAGTAGATGCTCCATCGAATCTCACATCGCCTTATCACGTCGAATCGCGGACCTGTCTTGGATCACTTGTTCTTTGACGGTGATTTGCTTCGTGATAAAAGGTTGATGATCTCTAACTTTAGTCCTCGGTCTTTTATATAGTCATAGAAGCAGAAACCCTAGTTCCCTAATATGGTGATTTACTGTTAAGATCCTATCACTAGAATTTCTCATCCAATGGCCATAATTCCGCCGCCCAACCGCCGCAAATCCTTACATTTGGCCGTGGATCGGCCGCGATATGGTGGGATCAGGGTTTGAGTTTTCTGCTGTGGTTTCATGTTGACACGTAGTGATCTTCTAAATATCTGGATTTTGGAAATATTTCTTGAGTCTCTGCCAGTATTGATTCTATGATTTTATTGAACTTCATCGGAAGATTTTTGATTCCCGACATCTCGATATCCCGATCTCCTGACCTGAGCTAAAGCTTGCACCATATCTCAATGAATAATGTTAGTAATATTTGGTATTTTTGAGATATTATCCTAACAATTTGATATGATATTATATTTTAAGAATATTGATTAAGGATATATGATATGATATGCATATTTAAACTATCAAAATATTATATAAATATTATATGCATACATTTTCCTTCATAATGTTAATTATAATATATAAACATATGGTAAATAGTATTTTTACAGATAAACCCTCATATGTGTCATATTTAAAATAAACACCTTTAAATATTTAAGAAGAGTAAGGAAAATGATATATCAAAAGTGCGATATTTTCGACTGAACAAATACTCCCAAACTTAATCTTGATCGTCCCGAGCAAACTTGTTATTCAAGAGAGGGAGAAAGAAAGAAGAAGAAAAAGAAAAAACTAACTAGCACTATTTCGTAGGCAACACGATTGCACTGAGCACGTGTAACAAGCCGTTAAACCTTTAGGTGTCCCTAGTAGGAGGAGTGTTGTCTCCTGAGGGTTTTCAGCGGATTACACCCATAAAATCCTATAATAAAAGAAAGAAGATGAAAGTTACGTACAAAGATAAGAACTATAAAAGAAACAATTTGAAAATAAGAGTTTCCAACTACACTAACTTTTCGGTTGCTATGAGCCCTATCTTAATGGTCATAAAAAGATGTTAGAAATCACATTATCCCTCAATAAAATATCGCCTTTAGTCTTCCTCCCTACCATTCATCCAAATATTGATCATATACCCCTACATGTGTGTAAAAGACATCTCTACCCTTAGAGAATTCAATTCAAGGTATCATACTCTTGTCCATCTTCCAAAGTACTTTATAGTCGGTGAATATTTTAGATGGAATTGCTCACACATCCTTCATGCGACCGTTGATACTTCTTGAGGTACTAGTCGACCGATTACCAAATGTGCTTGCTTATTTAGACGTAATTTCTTGTTTTGCAACACCTAAGATTTAGCAGTGGCTCCCAAGCCAGTTGGTTTAAGGTACTAGGTGATAAAGCACCCTCGCTATATTTTTTTATACCACCTTAAGTAATTACAAAACCAGTGTTCATTTTTTTCTTCACCATTTATATTTTCTTTTTCTTTTTAATTTTTTTTCATACTAAGGCTTTTAAACAAGAGCATTTTAAGGTATCCTCTACCATCCTAAGTTTCGAGATGTGTGTAAGTGCGTATAATAGGGTATCAACGTTCAAATGTTTAGACTCAAGAATAGGGACTATTTTTCAGACTTATTTTTATCCTCAGATTACTAATTTCCTTCATCTTACTAACCCTTGGGACAACGGCTCATAACTTCTTATTACTAGTTTCGTTTAAGAAAATATTTAATTTTCTTGCTTTTCTTAAACTATTCCTATCTTTCATATGTAATTTTTCACTTTCAAAATTTCATTATCAAAATTTTTTGTCTTTATATATAGTATAATGCAGTATAATGCGTGAATAAGCACAAACCTCCCCTAAACCTGTTTGCAGCAGTGTCCTCACTGATGTCATCTGTCAAGCTTAAAAAGAATTGTAGACTTAGGAGGAAAAGTTAGTAACGGGGATATGAATAATGAAAGTGAAATTCTCCCCCATACTTATTTTTGGCTCACAATTTCATACATTTTTTTAAGAGCCAAAATATCCCCCCCAAACTTGAGTAAAATAGTATTATGTATTTAAAATTATGAGGGGGGGTTAAAGTTATTGGTCAAAGTAGAGCTTTACAAAGACCAAAAGTCAGCACCAACCATTCAAATATTTTATCGATATAACGCACAGGTTGGTGGAAGATCAGAGATTTGAAGAAGTGGGGAGATTGGGGCGATATGGTTTATGTCTCAGTTGATAGAGACGAAACAATAATGGTGAATGAAAACGAGAATGTGAATGATTAGGAATGAGAAGAATAGTTACATTCTCGTATGGGATAAGAAGAAATGGTGGTGGTTCAACTTCTTCAGGTGGAGCTTGATTAATCAAAAAATCTGTGTCGTTTAGGAATGCGAGTTCGTCGGCGAAAATATTTTCGAAACTTTCATCGATGGTCCGATTGAATGTTTCAATGTCAATAAGTGTCGCGCCAGAATTTAACATACTCGATTTATCAAAAATTATGGAGGTGGGAGACTTGAAAAGCTCATCTACCTCATTCTCAAAAGATTCTAAATCAAGTTGTTTTTCTAGAATTATCGAACTCGAAATATCGGATTGTGATCATCAACACCCGTTAAAATTAAAGGAAGAATATAAGAAGAACCAGAGGAAGTGGGAGATGAAATGGGTAAACAAATTGGTGTGTCGAGTGTTGCTGAACCAGATCTGCGAAATGAAGGCTGAATTTCGGTCTTCTTTTCAGTCATACATTTATCATCAATTTCAAGACGCATATGGGTTCGGGAAGAACAGTTAAAAGTTCGAGATGATGACCACACGGGAGTGAAAGGATCTGATGAATTTGTGGGATAAATTCATCCAAAATTTCGGGTTCATCATCCAATATATCCCCAATGTCAATATCCTCAATCAAGTGAAGGTTAAAATTCTCAGACACCTCACCAAAAGCAAGGTTTTCAATCAATTGTGGTTCTAGAGTGGAGGTGTAGAGATCACAAGGATTGGGTGTGGCTTCACTTGAAATGGACCCTTCACAATCAGGTAAATCAAACACTACATAGTCACATAACTCATCAGACATTCTATCTTCAATTGGTGAATCATTTGGTGTACTCTATAGATCTATGAAACTGGAGTCATGGATTTCAATTTGGGATGGGGAGGTTTGATTTGGAAGGGTGTACCGCTCTCTCTCACTACCCAAATTCTCAATTTTTCCTATGGCTATATCATACATTGAAAATTTTTGAGCTGGTTCGAAACTAGTTGCTCGTTCGTTTTATTGTATGAGGGCGGCCATGCACTCATTCAATTCCTTTATGGTGCGGCGTGACGCTACCCGATATTCTTCCATGGTCCGTTCAAGACTAGACATAGGTCGGTAAGGGGTTTCAGCATAACATTGAAATTCTTATGAATAAGTAAAACTCCCAAATGACTAATTAGAAGGAATGTCTAGAGAAGGTGTAAAAGTCGGGTAGGATTGATAGGAATCGAATGGTTGTGAAAATTGAGCAGGAGTAGGATCAACATTGTGATAAGAAGAATATTTATATTGGTTGGTTGGTTGGCGACTGTCAATAGATGTCATATAAGCCACAAACCAAGTAGTAAAATTTTCTTTAGAAAGTGGTGGTGTTTGTTGTCCTAAAGGTTTGACCGGATTGAAACTTTGGCCGTTAGTCCTCGCTATATACTCAGCGATGGACATGCGTTTAGGAGTTTCCTCACATGTGTTAGATGGAGTATCAACAGAAGAAGATGTAGAATTTTGATGCGGTTGATAGGACCTGGAGTGAGGTGGCCAACTGTTTCTTTCCGCTTACTCTATCCGATCTCTTAAAGACATGGTAGAGTCGGATAGTATACTGAAGCGATTACGAAAACAAGAAATATTTGGTTCTAGATAGCAAATCTCGGCAAGAGTTCTTTTATTTGGGTTACCCATTATAAGAGGGAAAGAGGAAGGAGGGTGAAAAGAATTAAGCTCTAGTTGGATTGTTTTGCTTTGAAAGTAGGACTTGAGGGTTGACTTGACAAATCACAAAATACACAAGCAAACCCTAAAACTAAGGTCACCTAGGTCAACCACTAGATCGCTTCTAGACTTCCAAAGGACAAGTCGCAGGATAAATCCGCTACCACCTCTTTATCACTCCTGTGGCCAGATAAGTGCCAGGTAAGTGGGAGATATCCGCTATACGAATCACCGAAAATAGCGGGCCTAATTAAGTAACCACTTGCCTAGACACACTTTCAGGCAACGGCATCTAAGAAGTTTTCTCCGTGCTTGCAACAACGGGCTCAAGTCGAAGAATAGTTAGCCGCAATAGTGGAGCGTGAAAAGGAACTGCGGCAAGAGAATCAACGGGTCGCTACTTTACTAAAAGCCCCACCCTCTTAGAGGCTAGAATTGTATCTTTCTTTTTATATAAATTTATCTTTCAAAGATTTTGATTCATGAATAAAGAATATAGACATTTTTTTTTATTTTCACGTACTCTTGATGTCTCAATCTGGCGTGAAGTAGTTTATGCATTCATTTTAGAGTTTGTAGTTTATTCACTTGTTTTGGAGTCTCTAGTTTATGTACTCATTTCGGAGTGTTTATAGTTTACCTCCCTTGGGTTTACGGGTAAACTTATCCTAACGTTGTATGCAGATAATCCCCATTCTTTTATGACAGAAGTCCGTTAGGTTTGTGGTACTAGGGTTTTAGTTCGTGGTATCATCACGTTGGCTGATGTATTCCCCGATATATAGTCTTTAAGCCGTTGTTCGAGTAGCCCCACGACTGTTGTGTCTCTGATCCCTTCGGGGACTGGACAAGATGTCTTCAAGTAATTTTCTTAGGTCATATTACCATTGGAAGAACAAGCGTTAAGTATTTGCCATGATACTTTTTACTTGAGATTAGGCTCAATTTAGAACCCCGAAGAGTCATAACCGCACTCTTCTGGGGTGTGATGATCTCCAATGGTCTTTAGGCTTTATATGTACTGCCATTAAGACTCGAAGCTATGAATACGCCGTCACTTCATTTTTGCTTTGACGATGTCGCGCTGATTCTTTGCTGAAGTAGGATAGACATCTGTAGGACCTCGATGCTGTATGTATTGCAATTGAAGTCCGGAGTTAGGAATATGCCATTGCTCCAATTTCATTTGATAACTGCGTCCGCATCCTGCTGAAATGAGGGGGAACGTCAGGAAAGTCCCTAGGTTGTATATGTACCGTCAGGACTTAGAGCTAGGATTTTTCCATTACTCCATTTTTGCTTTGACCCTTGGGTCTTTTTTTTATGATGACGTTGCGTCTGCATCCTGCCGGAATAAGAAAGAATGCCGGGATAGTCTCTAGGTTGTATATGAACCGTCAAGACTTGGAGCTAGGATTTTGCCATTACTCTATTTTTGCTTAACCCTTAGGTCTTTCTTTTTTGATGATGACGTTGCAGCTGCATCTTGTTAGAATGAGAAGAAACGCCGAGCTGGAGCTGGGATTTCGCCATTACTCCACTTTTATTTGACCCTTGGGTCTTTTTTTATGACGCTGCGTCTGCATCCTGCTGGAATGAGAAGAACGTCGAGATAGTCTCTAGGTTTTATATGTACCGTCAAGACTTGGTTCTCTTTTTGATGAAGCGTGGTGGAAAAATAAGGTTCCCTTTCTTTCATTTGTGCCCATGGATTGTATACAAGAGTCAATATGGACATACTTGCAGGGCAGAAAAGTTTCATTTTCATTTTTTATTTATTTTTATTTTTTATTTCTTTCCGTGATGCTCTATCTTTTCAGCTTTTATGTCGCGAAAGTCGCAATTGCCCAATCATTTCAGCTATTTATTGCAGTGCCCAATCATTTCGGCTGTTTTTGTTGTTTTTTACTCGCTGCTTTTATTGCGAGTTGCTCTATCATTTCGGCTTTTTTTTTGAGTTGGGGATTTGAAATCCGATACCAATCTTGGTATCAGCACCGCTACCACTGGGATATTGCTAGAAGTGAATCATCATTTGCCGTCAGAAGACTTGAAATTTGATACGTATTTAGGCATCAGCACCGCTACAACTGGGATATTGCCAGGAGCGAACCATCATTTGCCTTGAGAGAACTTGAAATTTGATACCTAATTAAGCATCAGTATCGATATAACTGGGATATTATCAGGAGCGAATCATCATTTGCTTTTGTAGATTTGAACAAAAATGGCTTAGCAAACAGGGTTATGGGCTTGTCGACTAAGGCATTTTGACTTTATGAGCCGTAAGGGTCTCATAAAGGTAATTTTCCCTACGAGTCGAGAGGATCTTGTAGGTGCATTTTCTCCTTAGGAGTCGTGAGAATTCCTAAGTGTGGTTTTCTCTTATAAGTCATAAGGATCTTACAAGAGTATTTTCTCCTTGTAAGTCGAGAGGACTTATAAGTGCCGTTCGCAATATGGGGACATTTTTCTCTATTGGTGGAACATGGTGGGAGGATATTTATTTATACCCGTAGATTGTATACAAGGGCAACTTGGGGAATATGACTGTAGGGTGTTTTTCGTCACCTATTGAGATGGGAATACGCGCGCGCTTGTCAGATGTACTACAGATTCCCCCTGCCTAGGGTAGGCCGGGGTTTAATGATCGTAGGGATCTGAATCTCCGGCAGCCGCGGACTAAGTTGCCGTTAATTACCCCTCTCATTTGGAGCGAGGGAACCTCCGATTGACGGGTTAAACTGGTCGTGCGAACTCGATGTGCAGTATACGTGTGTTTTGTTTTGGAGGGGGGCTTGGATATATCAGGAGCCACGCAGAGATTTTACGGGGGTCCCGCTACCCGGATAGCGAGCTGGGGGTCAAGGGGCCTAGCAGCCCCCTTGCGGGGTGCAGGGCAGCGCCCCGGCCCAAATTTTATTTGAGAGGGGCAGTGTTCTAGAGTATGTGTGTGTGTGTATGTATATATACATATAAATAAAAAAAAGAAAAGGAAAGGGCATCCAAAGGATGCGTGGGGAAAAGCGCCAGCGCGTTGGGTGCTAGCGCTTTGAGCGCAAGAGCGCTAGCGCCTCACGTGCCAGGCACGTGGGCGCTCGGGTGCTAGCGCTCTGGGCGCTAGCGCTCCGAGCGCAAGAGCGCTAGCGCTTTGAGCGCTAGCGCCCCACGTGTCAGTACGTAGGCGCTCGGGCGCTAGCGCTTTGGGCGCTAGCGCTCTGAGCGCAAGAGCGCTAGCGCTCTGAGCGAAAGAGCGCTAGCGCTCTGAGCGAAAGAGCGCTAGCGCTCCACGTGTCAGCACGTGGACGCTCGGGCCCTAGCGCTTTGGGCGTTAGTGCTCTGAGCGCAAGAACGCTAGCGCTTTGAGCGCTAGCGCCCCATGTGTCAGCATGTGGGTGCTCGGGCGCTAGCTCTTTGGGCGCTAGCGCTCTGGGCGCAAAAGCGCTAGCGCTCCACGTGTCAGCATGTGGGTGCTCGGGCGCTAAAAAGGGACTTGGTCCCTGCAATGGGAGTTGTACTCCCAGAAAGAAGCACTTATTATTCTCTCTGTGTGTGTGTGTGTGTGTGTGTGTGTGTGTGAAGAGTTAAACTCCTAGGATGCTTTGAAGCTGATGAAGGGCTTCTCCCCTTGAGCCTTAGTTCTTCCCCAAAGTGGGGTATCTGGAGATGGGTCTCCTTCTTCCTCCTCTGTTGGCAGGATCTTGAAGATCAAGAGATGTGAGATTTTAAAAATCTCTTCTTTTTGAGATCTAATGGTAGATCCAAGTTCCCCTTTGTGGGTTTTATGGTGAAAAACTATTTAGTTTTGGAAAAGGAAAAGTAAACTCTTGATTTAATTCAAAGAAAGAAGAAGGTTTAGAACTTTCAGAAAGGGGAAAGAGGCACAAACCCTAGATTTTTGAGGGAATGAAAAGTGTAGTAGATATTTTCATTATGTTGCTTTATATAGGCTTACATATTTACATATAGCCCCTTGGGCTTTAAAAAATGGCATTTTGCCCATCCCGTGGCTCATGTGCCATTTCTTTTTGCACATAAGCCATGGGCTTTACAAAAATTTGGCTTTATGCCCATTTTGCTTACATTCATGTACAAAAAATTACATCAAAATTATTTGTTACATGGTTTTTTATGTTGGCATGGGGAGGCTGGCCGCGGGCTCGACTTGGGCATGGGCCCGCTTGACCTGGGTTTGGGCCCACCTGCCTTGGGGTTGATCTTGACTTTGACTCGGTCAACCCGGGTGCAAATTTTGACCCCAACAAAGTGCCCCCCCATCAATGAATGCACACCGCACATTTGAGTTGTGTGCATGAAATTGATGGATCTTGAAGCTGGACTTCGAGGTGGAACATCATTCCGGGGGCGGAGCATCCCTCGGGAAGCATGATTCCCGGGGATCGGAGCATCATTCCGATTTGCGGAGCATAATTCCATGGTCGGAGTATCATTCTGATAAGCGGAGCATGATTCCCAAGGGTCGGAGCATAATTCCGAGGATCGGAGCATCTTTCCGGAGAGCGGAGCATGATTCCAGGGATCGGAGCATCATTCCGAAGGGCGGAGCATGATTCCAGGGATCGGAGCATCATTCCGAAGGGCGGAGCATGATTCCAGGATTCAGAGCATCATTCCGAAGAGTGGAGCATGATTCCACGATTCGGAGTATCATTCCGAAGAGCGGAGCATCATTCCAGGGATTGGAGCATCATTCCGAAGGGCGGAGCATGATTCCATAGATCGAAGCATCATTCTGAAGAGCGGAGCATGATTCCAGGGATCAGAGCATCATTCCGAAGGGCGGAGCATGATTCCAGGATTCAGAGCATCATTCCGAAGAGCGGAGCATGATTCCAGGATTCGGAGCATCATTCCGAAGAGGGGCGGAGCATAATTCCATGGATCGGAGCATCATTCCGAAGGGCGGAGCATGATTCCAGGGATCGGAGCATCATTCCGAAGGGTGGAGCATGATTCCAAGACTCGGAGCATCATTCCGAAGAGCGGATCATTATTCCAGGATTCGAAGCATCATTCCGAAGAGAGGAGCATGATTCCAGGATTCAGAGCATCATTCCGAAGAGCGGAGCATGATTCCAAGGATCGGAGCATCATTCCGAAGGGCGGAGCATGATTCCAAGGATCAGAGCATCATTCCGAAGTGTTCGAGCATAATTCCGATGAGCGGCAGACATTTTGACCGAAGCATAATTTCGATTCAGAGGTTGATTCCCAGGCGAAGTATAATTTCGACAGGGAAGGCAGGTACTCCGAGGCGAAGTATGATTCTGACACGGGGTACATTCTGAGATGAAGCATGATTTCAACACAGAGCTTGCTGGTTGACCTGATTCCGAGGCGGAGCTTAATTCCGACAAAGAGGACGCTGGTTGATTCCGAGCCGAAGCATAATTCCGACAGGGAAGGCAGATACACCGAGGCGAAGCTTGATTTCGACGCGGGGGACACTCTGAGACGAAGTATGATTCCGGCGCAGAGCTTGTTGGTCGACTTGATTCCGAGGCGGGGCTTAATTCCGACGAGGAGGTCGCTGGTTGATTCTGAGCTGGGGCTTAATTCCGACGAGGAGGTCGCTGGTTGATTCTGACAGGGGCAGGGCATAATTCCGACAGGGAAGGCAGATACACCGAGGCGAAGCTTGATTTCGACACGGGGTACACTCTGAGACGAAGTATGGTTCCGACGCAGAGCTGGTTGGTTGATTTGATTCCGAGGCGGAGCATAATTCCGGCAGGGAAGGTAGATATCCCGAGGCGAAGCATGATTTCGACACGGGGTAAATTCTAGGACGGAGCATGATTCCACCGCAGAGGTTGTTGGTTTGATTTGATTTGGGTTGACATCAGCATCGCTACACTAGAATATGGTACCGGGAGCGAATCATCATCTGTCATGAGAGGATTTGGGAATTGGTTTTCTGTCGGTATCTGCATTGCTGCACTGGAATAATGCCAGGAGAAACTCATCATTTGCCCCAGGAGGACTTGGGAACTGGTTTTTTTGTTTGGCATCAGCATCGCTACATTGGAATATAGTACCAAGAGCGATTCATCATTTGCGTTTGCTTATTATGAAACGATGGCTTAGGAGACAGGTTTTAGGTCCCTATCACCTAAGACTTTTCAATTTTGTGAGCCGTAAGGGCCTCACAAAGCATTTTCTCCCTACGGGTCGTAAGGATCCCGTAAGTGTATTTTCTCTTTAGGAGTCGTGGGGACTCCCAAGTGTATTGCTCCTTTGTGAGTCGTAAGGATCTCACGCGGGAATTTTCTCATCACAAAGTCGAGAGGACTTTGCGAGTGTATTTCATCTCTTTTTCACGATTTTGCGCCCTTTCGGGTTTTCACAAACTCGTCGGCAGTCCTGCTGTTTTTACTCACGGAGCCCTTTCGGGTTTTCATCTGTGCCCATTTTGCTTGTGGACATACATTTTCTTTTCTTTTTTTGAATCTTCCCCGCCGGTGGGGCTTTGATTGTGGTCTCGCCGGTAGGACTTGGGAGAGATTAGGATCGTTTTACGCCCGTGGATTGTATACGGTTTTGCAGGATGTATGATCCAGACCGTAGGGCCGGAAAAATTTCGAGATTTTGTTGGTGTCTGCATCGCTGCACTGGAATATGGTATCAGGAGCGACTCATCATTCGCCATTGGGGTATGGAATTTGGAATTTGGTTGGTGTCTGCATCGCTGCACTGGAATATGGTACCAGGAGCGACTCATCATTCGCCATTGGGGTATGGGATTTGGAATTTGGTTGGCGTCTGCATTGCTGCACTGGAATATGGTACCAGGAGCGACTCATCATTCGCCATTTAGGGATTGGAATTTGGAATTTGGTTGGCGTCTGCATCGCTGCACTGGAATATGGTACCAGGAGTGACTCATCATTCGCCACTTAGGGATTGGGGAGCGATGGCTTAGGAGACAGGTTTAGATCCCTATCGCCTAAGGCTTTTCAATTTTATGGGCCTTGAGGGTCCCATAAAAGCATTTTCTCCCTACGAGTCGTAAGGATCCCGCATGTGTATTTTCTCCTTAGGAGTCGTGAGAAATCCTAAGTGTGTTTTTCCTTTATGAGTCGTAAGGATCCCACAAAGGTTTGTTCTCCTCATGTATCGTGAGTACACATGAGTGGGTCTTCTCAATGGAGCATAATTCCAAAGGCGGAGACCAGCCACGTAACTGGTGATTGTGGTGGGGCATGAGTATGCTGAGAATTATTTGAGCCCGTGGATTGTATACGACAGTCAATTTCGGGACTAACCGTAGGGCCGGGAGAATTTTGAGAAATTGGATTTTGGTTGGCGTCTGCATCGCTACACTAGAATATGGTACCAGGAGCGACTCAACATTCGCCATTTTTCTGTTTTACCGCGATTGCTCTATCATTTCATCTTTTCTTATCGCGAAGATCGCGATTGCCCCATCATTTCGGCTTTTATTTTAGGTTGCCCCATCATTTCGGCTTTATTTTCATCCTTATTTTACTCGCAGATTTTTATTGCGAGTTGCCCCATCATTTCGGCTTTTCTTTATTTTTCTTTTATTTACATATTCTTTGTTTATTTACACATTTTTTTTACATTCCCAGTTTAACGACTTAGAGGTCGATTGTTCCCAGTTTAATGACGTGGTGGTCGACTGTTCCCAGTTTAATGACGTGGTGGTCGACTGTTCCCAGTTTAATGATGTGGTGGTCGATTGTTTTCAGAGAAAGGCAAATGTCTGAGAGAATCGGTTTCACGATGAACTTCGGTCTCCGTTTGTATGAAATTGGCGGTCGCAGCTGGACTGTTTGTTAACACGCCTTTAGACAGTTCTACCTCTCCTGCCTGGTATTGCTTTTCGACCCAATCTTTGAAGACGAAGCAGTCTTCAATGGCATGACCTATCACTCTGTAATAGGGGCAGTATTTGAGGTCGTCGGTCATATTCGCTTCCTGCGGTCTTTTTGACTCTGGCAGTTGTAGACCGTTTCTCAGGGCGTCTTTGAATATTTTACGGATTTTGTCCCTTCTGAAGAAATAGACCTTATCCAACTTCTCTTTCAGTGGAGATTCTCCTCCCTCTCCGAACACTGGCTTCCGAGGCTGGTTGGCATTAGGCCTGCTCAACCCTTGCTTATTTCGGTTAGCCGAGGCATTGAAAGATTCAGAATTGTCGGAATTTCCGCCTTTGCGATTATCGTCCTTTCGGTTTCTCCAGGACCTATTGTTATTTTGGGAATCCGAGGAGGACTCCTACTTTGAGCGCTCCAGCATCTGAACTTTCTTGGTCAGCTCTTGGAATGTTTTGAGACCTGCGGTGCATAGAAACGGGGCCATCCAATTGTTGAGATTTCCGACAAGGAGACTAACAGATTGGTCCTGCTCTATCGGCGGTTCATATTTGACGGAGAGATTGCGTCACCGGGTTATAAAATCCGTGCTGCTTTCGTTGTTCTTGGGCTTGGTCCTTACGAGCTCGGCAATAGTGATCTTATCGCTGACGCTCATGAACCTTTGTCGAAACAAAGATTCCATTTGGACGAAAGGAGCCATCTAGTATGCTCGCGTACCAGTCGAAAGAAACATCGGTCAAGCTATTGACGAACTGGCAGAGGAGAAGCGCATCGTTGCTCCCAGTATTCCCGCATGAGGCTTTGAAGTGGGCGATGTGCTGATTCGCATTTCCCGTCCCATCAAATCTTCCGAAATTAGGGATGACATAGCCGCTAAGAAATTCTACCAGATCATACTGAGCAGGATATGGTCTCTCACTTTTGCTGATATCTTTTTCCGCTTCGTCTTCGGCTACCAAAGTTTTGACTTTGTTGGTAACCAAATCCATGATTTGATCTTGAGTTAGTGGCCTGCTGTCATCGATAGCCAAGACATTTCTCGAGATAGGATGTGACTGATTTTCATGCGGTCCGCCCACTTTTAGATTTGAGGGAACGGGCGTCGGCTGTTTTGGGACACCGTTTCCCGGTTCATGAGAACCCTGCACCTGATTGGGCGGCTGAGAGGCAAGTTGGGCCGTGAGCTGTAAGACGACGTTTGTCAAGTCGTCAATTTTTGAGTAAAGCTTGGCCATCTCCTTATCTTTGCTTCTGAGCTGTTTTCGGAGCTCTTGGAGAAGTTGCTGCTCTGCGTTCTTGGGGTGGAAGATTGGCTCATCTTCGCTTTCCGAGCCCGACTCCTCATGAACTGAGGGCTCTCTCTTCTTATCAGCATCACTGGGAGGATTTTCATCACCCTCCGGACGGTGCTGGTCTTAAGAAGTGACAGCTATATTCACACCAGGTTGGATTTGAGATGTGGAGGCCCCATCCTTGCTTTTATTGCGAAGGTTGTCGCTGGGACGCGTGCCCACCATGTAGACGGTGTGGATAACACATTCAGCCATCCCCTCATCTTTGGCGGGGTAACCCTGTTCCTCGAACCTTATGAGGTTCAGCCTAGCAGAAGCCCTAGCCCTTTTGTTGGCTCTATTTATGAACCTTTTCTGCCTTAGCTTCTCAATTTTAAGGGCTTGGCGGGCGTCTGTTTCCTGGGAAGCCACCGTGAGTCGATTAGCTGGGAGCTTAGAGAAGACACCCGATCGAGCAGTTGTCAGGGGCACCACCGGAGCTTGCTCGAGAGGCCTTGTTGCTTTATTGGTGTTGATGGCCTTGCCCCCAGCTGGGGCCAAGGAGAGTCGTTCAAATACCGACTTGCATTTGAGTTAGGGTGCCTTCGAGACCACCACATTTGGCCTCTTGCCTTTCAAGAAAGGCTTGTCTGTCACCGAGGCTTGAGGAGCTGGGATGGCATTATCTGACATGAACAGAATAGAGCCGAATGGTAGCGGCGGCTCTTCCCATTGTCGCCCAAGACTGGCCGGATGGACCGTCCTGGCGTCCATCTTCATCATGTAGGAGATGGGAGCTGTGTCAAGAGCTGAGCTGATCCTTGGAGACATCTTTGCTGTGTCCGAAGATTGCAATTGGAGAATGTTAATCTGCATAAAAAACATGATTTTAGTACAGGCAATTGATATGCATATTAATTGAGTTCGCATGAAAGCTTAACCAGAAATATGAAAGAGGAGGTTGGTCCCACCGGGCGTGCCAGAATTTTTAGGGTGTTTTTCGTCACCCATTGAGATGGGAATACGCTCGTGCTTGTCAGGCGTACTACAGATTCCCCCTACCTAGAGTAGGCCGGGGTTTAATGATCGTGGGGATCTGAATCTTCGGCAGCCGCAGACTAAGCTTCCGTTAATTACCCCTCGCATTTAGAGCGAGGGAACCTCCGATTGATGGGTTAAACTGGTCGTGCGAACTCGATGTGCAGTGTACGCGTGTTTTGTTTTAGAGGGGGGCTTGGATATATCGGGAGCCACACAGAGTTTTTATGGGGGTCCCGCTACCCGGATAGCGAGCTGGGGGTCAAGGGGACTTAGCAGCCCCCTTGCGTGGTGCAGGGCAGCGCCCCGGCCCAAATTTTTTTTTGAGAGGGGCAGTGTTCTAGAGTATGTGTGTGTGTGTCTGTGTATACATATATATAAAAAAAAGAAAGGGAAAGGGCATCCAGAGGATGCGTGGAGAAAAGCGCCAGCGCGTTGGGTGCTAGCGCTTTGAGCGCTAGCGCCCTACGTGCCAGGCACGTCGACGCTCGGGCGCTAGCGCTTTGGGTGCTAGCGCTCCGAGCGTAAGAGCGCTAGCGCCCCATGTGTCAGCACGTAGGCGCTCAGGCGCTAGCGCTCGGGGCGCTAGCGCTCTGAGCACAAGAGCGCTTGCACTTTGAGCGCTAGCGCTTCACGTGTCAGCACGTGGGCGCTCGGGCGCTAGCGCTTTGGGCGTTAGCGCTAGCGCCCCATGTGTCAGCACGTGGGCGCTCGGGTGCTAGCGCTTTGGGCGCTAGCGCTCCACGTGTCAGCACGTGGGCGCTCGGGCGCTAAAAAGGGACTTGGTCCCTGCAATGGGAGTTGTACTCCCAGAAAGAAGCACTTATTATTCTGTGTGTGTGTGTGTGTGTGTGTGTGAGGAGTTAAACTCCTAGGATGTTTTGAAGCTGATGAAGGGCTTCTCCCCTTGAGCCCTAGTTCTTCCCCAAAGTGGGGTTTCTGAAGATGGGTCTCCTTCTTCCTCCTCTGTTGGCAGGATCTTGAAGATCAAGAGATGTGAGATTTTAAAAGTCTCTTTTTTTTGAGATCTAATGGTAGATCCAAGTTCCCCTTTGTGGGTTTTATGGTGAAAAACTATTTAGTTTTGGAAAAAAAAGAGTAAACTCTTGATTTAATTCAAAGAAAGAAGAAGGTTTAGAACCTTGAGAAAGGGGAAAAAGGCACAAACCCTAGATTTTTGAAGGAATGAAAAGTGTATTAGATATTTTCATCATGTTGCCTTATATAGGCTTCCATATTTACATATAGCCCCTTGGGCTTTACAAAATGGCATTTTGCCCATCCCATGGCTCATGTGTCATTTTTTTTTGCACATAAGCCATGGGCTTTACAAAAATTTGGCTTTATGCCCATTTTGCTTACATTCATGTACAAAAAATTAGATCAAAATTATTTGTTACATGATTTTTTATGTTGGCATGGGGAGGCTGGCCGCGGGCTCGACTTGGGCATGGGCCCGCTTAACCTGGGTTTGGGCCCACCTGCCTTGGGGTTGATCTTGACTTTGACTCGGTCAACCGGGGTGCAAATTTTGACCCCAACAATGATGGCTTAAGAACATGTTTGGATCCCTGCAACTTAAGGCTTTTGAATTTTATGAGCCGTGAAGGTCTCATAGGAGGAATTCTTCTTACGGGTCGTGAGGATCTCGTAAGTGTATTTTCTCCTTAGGAATCGTGAGGACTCCTTAGTGTGTTGCTCCTTTATGAGTCGTAAGGATCTCACGCAGGTATTTTTTTAAAGGCGGACTGCAAGGTAACACACCATTAGCTGTAGGTCCCAGTCTTGTTCAAAGGACTACATCATGTGGGACCTAGGAAAGTTATGAATCGTTTATGCCCATGGATTGTATACGGTAATCGATATGGGGATTCACCGTAGGGCTAAACAAATGAGTTTAAGGACATGACTGCCCTTTATCGCCATATTTTGGGGCGAATGCTGGTTTAAGGACGTTCCAGTCCAATATTCCCATTTTGGGGACGAATATTAGTTCATGGACGTTTCGGTCCAGCATTAGTTTAAGAACGTTTCGGTCCAATATCGCCATATTTCGGGGCGATTGTTACTTTAAGGACGTTTTGGTCCATCATTCCCGTATTTGGGGATGAATTTTAGTTTAAGGACTTCTCGGCTAATATTAGTTTAAGAACGTTTCGGTCCATTGTTAGTTTAAAGACGTTTCGGTCCATTATTCCCGTGTTTTGGTGGAATACATTAGTTTAGGGACGTTTCGGTCCATTATTCCCGTATTTCGGGGTGATGGAGATTTTTTGGATACCACTCTCAGGGTTCTGACTCGGGAAGATAGCGAGCTGACGCAAGCGTCGTAATCTATCATTGACCTAAGTCATGACTCGTCAAGCGTAGTATTTTTTTAGAAATCGACCGTTATTGGTCGGAAGGGTCTTTCGCCATGCATATCCATGAGCAGGTAGGCTCCACTTTGGTGGACTTTGTCTATGATCTACGGGTCTTCATAGTTCGGCTCGAACTTTCCCCGTTTTGCACGATTGGGGATCATTGGTCTTTTGACGACTAGCACGAGTTCACCTTAGCAGAATGTTCTCTGCCTGATCAGTTTTTCGTATGACCGTGTCATCCTTGCCTTATAAGCCTCCAGATTTTGCTGTGCTATAAGGCGAGTTTCGTCGAGGGCGTCGAGCTCCTCAAGTCTAAGATGAACATTTTCATTATCTGTTAGCTCGTACAGAACCGCTACTCGTAGATAGGGGAATTCTATATCCAATGGGAGTACTGCTTCCGTGCCGAGCACCAATACGTATGGTGTTGTATTCGTGGCCGTCTTGAACGTTGTTTGGTACGCCCAGAGAGCTTTATGCAGCCTTTCGTGCCAGTCCTTTTTATTTCCGAACATTGTCTTTTTTATAATCTTTGTCAAGGTCTTATTGAAATCTTCAGCTAGACCGTTGGCTAGAGAATTATAGACTTAACAGTATCTCCAATCTATTTTATGTTGCTGTGCGAAACGGCTGATTTTATGACTTCTATAAGCTGGCCCATTATCCGATATTACCCGTCACGGAGTACCGAACCGATAGATTACATGGGTTCTGAAGAAGTGGAGGATATTCTCCGTCTTCACCTCCCTCAGTGGTACTGCTTCTGCCCACTTAGAGAAGTAATCTGTTATTGCTAGTATGAATCAATGTTCTTTGGATGATGCCGGTTCGATAGGGCAAATTATATCGGTTCCCCACATTTCGAACGGCCAGCTAGCCACTGTTGGGTGTAGCGGATTTGAATGTTGATGGACGAAGTCCCCATGAATTTAGCAAGAGTGACACTGCTTTGCATATTCGAGGCAGTCCTGGATCATCGTGGGCCAATAGTAACCCATTCTTTTTATCTTCATCTTCATCTTTGGCCCAGCTTGATGAGAACCGCAGAGTCCGTCGGGAATTTCTTTGACGACTTTCTTTTCTTCTTTTGGCCCCAGACATCTTAGCCACAGACAGTCGAACGGCCTCTTATATAGAGTATCATTGACGAAGGCGAAAGACAAATCTCGTTTCATAAGCTGATGTCTAGACGACACATTTTCGGGCATTCGTTGGGACTTAAAGTAGTCTATGAAGACTTCCTTCCAGTCCTTGACTTTTTCTTCGTCGTCTATTTGAAGGGATACTTGTTCGGCCGCTTCTTTTCTTTCGGATGGATCATTAGGTCTTCCGAATATATATCTGTTGGCACGATTACCCTGTGACTTTGCACAATGATCCTCACGTCATCGAGGTCTTCATCGGCCAATTCCTTAGCTAATTTGGCCAATGCATCCGCCTTGATGTTTTCCGCGCGCGGTATACTTTCCAGGGTATAGGAAGGGATTTGTGTCAGCAGTTGCTGCACTCTTTCGCCATACTTTACTAGCTATGGTTTGCATGTCTGATAGTCTCCATTTACTTCTCTAACGATCAGCTGGGAGTCTCCATATATGAGGAGGTCTTTGATGTAAGTCGATTTCGCGGACCCCGCAGGTCCGCGGGGAGGCGGAATTTACAAAAAACGATTTTTACAAAACTCGCAACATCGACTAAACTCCAGGAACTTTAAAAAAACCTTAACTAGCTAAAACTACTAGGAGGTTCTAACTACTCGGTTAGGATTTTATACCTCTTTGTTAACAAGTCCTTCGGGACTTCTTCTCCTCCTCTTCTTGAGCTCTTCGAAGATCCGGATCGCGCTTGATTGTCGGCCTTCTCGTGTCGAAGATGATCCACCCAAGAGTCTATACTTCAAGCTCCAACCTCTAAACCGAGGTAACTAGGGTACCTAGTTCGCTAAGCTAGATAGTCTAGAAGATGTAGAGTATCTAATGGAGTGTTTTATCTCATGAGACCCAAGGGTTCACAACTCATGTGAGGATTAGGGTCTTGAGGAAGAAGGAGGAGAAAAATGGAGAGAGAAATGAAATAAACAAAATGAACTAGGTCTTGTGAAGGATGGGAGAATGGCTAAGTGTTTGCAATGATCAAGCATGGATTATTCCATAGAAAATAATCAACCATGCTTGAATAGTGAAGCCAAACGAATAAACAAAAGACTTAGCCATGCTTTCATCCATGCCTCAAATATCTCCACTTTCTACCTCATTAATCTATTTCCATAAATAGATAATCCAAATAATGAGGTGTCCCCTTCTAGAAGCATCTCTTGTGAAATTACAAGAATGCCCTCACCGTATATACATACCCGTATTCGTATTCCGAAAAATATTAATACAATGAGATGATAACAATCCAATAATATAATAATAGGATCCGGCTTAAACCAAAGCCCACTAGTATTATCCGCTCGAACGACATCCGTGTTGCCAGTATACGTATGTGATCGGAACCCTGCCGTAAAACCATAAGGCCTCTACATCGTTCTGCTCGAAGCAGGGAAACCCTCTGTGTGGGAGTCTAAAGACTCGATAGTTCGCTGGCAGTGGGTTTAACAACCAGTCCGTCAGTGGTACTAGCTGCACGTAACGGCTACCCAGGTATCTGTCGATAAGAAGGCCGATGAGCAAATTCATCCGAACTCCTACTGAGCCTATTTGTGACAATCTCCGTACAATCCGGTCTGTTCGTCTAAGATACTCGCATATCGGGCCTAGGGGGATAGTAAACGTCAGACCCCTAACAGTGCAATAAGACATGCCGGGGTAGAGCCCAATACACCCTGAGAAACTACTGGAGTACCTACTGGTAAATCTCGCTTACCCTGGCCAGAGATTTTGTGTAATGGCTTTCCGAACACAGTGTGATATCAACCCCCAATACTGGGAGAGATGAATCATATCTAACCACTACTGCCTCTAAGTGCTTCGGGACTGCACCTAACTACTACGTGTTTGCATGACTCCTTTGAACCATGGTAGGGTAGTAATCTAAGAACAATGGGAATACACTCGAGACGAAATAGCGATATCAAGTCAATGGAGTAACCTGTACTCATGCCACTCGAGAACTGCTACCTGACGATAGGTATAATACCAACCAGCAATTCCCAACGAGTCCGTCCAGTGTAACGCATAACCCAATGAGCACCTGTATACTATCTCCAGTACGACGTACTAATGGCTGTAGGACAGACCATCTCCCCTGCTGGGATGAGAAGCGTATACACTAGTCTACTCTAGAGTATTGATGCCCCATCTCGATAATCCTACGACTAGAGACCTGTATAAGGATGTGCTTATAGACTACCCATCCCCCACTAGTGTAACTGCCATCACAACGCTGGTAGTCAAGCAAAGTCTTAAGGGCTCCACCAATATGTATAAGCGATATGCTAAAAGAAACACATGCACATATTGAGGTAGAATCAAACCAAGTAGCATACTACCATTTTGAGCAAGACTGTTATTATAACTGTGAATATCCTAAACTTCAAATATGTAATATACAATTCAGTATAATACAATAATGGCCTCTAGGACATATATCACTAACAATCTCCTACTTGCACTAAGGCCATGTATTGGCATATCGCAGACCTATCATCTCGATTAGCCTCTCGAACTGTGTCTGAGGGATGGACTTTGTGAGTAGATTTGCAGTGTTGTTCTCTATCTCTACTCAGCGCACCTCGATTTCCCGATGATCAACAATCTCTCTGATCAGGTGGAATCGCCTCAAGATGTGTTTGGACTTTTGATGGGACCTTGGTTCCTTCGCTAAAGCAATAGTACCGTTGTTGTCACAATACAGAGGTATTGGATCAACAATGGACGGAACCACCTGAAGTTCTGTCATGAACTTCCTGATCCAGACTGCTTCTTTCGCGGCATCACATGCAACAATATACTTCGCTTCCATCGTCGAGTCAGCAACGGCGTCCTTCTTAGAGCTCTTCCAACAGACCGCCCTTCTATTGAGGGTAAAGACATAACCCAACGTGGACTTGGAGTCATCCTTGTCACTCTGGAAGATGGAGTCGGCGAAGGCCTCGATCACTGCCGTACACCAAGAACATCTCCTTAGTCCTTCTCAAGTACTTGAGAATGTTCTTCACTGCTGTCCAGTGCTTCTCCTCTGGTTTGACTGATACCTGCTTACAATGCTCAGTGCGTAAGCTACATCTGGTCTGGTACACAACATCGTATACATTATAGAGCCTACCGCAAAAGCGTAGGGTATAGTACTCATGCGATCCCTTTCCAAATCAGTCTTAGGAGACATCTCTTTGGAGAGGGTGATTCTGAGTCAAGCTGGTAGATTACCGCGCTTTGAATCTTCCATACAAAATCTTTTCAGTATGATGTCGATGTACCTTGACTGTGAAAGTCCCAACATCCTTTTAGATCTATTACGATAGATCTGGATCCGCAGAATGTAGGAGGCATCACCCAGGTCCTTCATGAAGAACCTTTGTGATAAGAACCCTTTGACTGATTGTAGTATAGGAATGTCATTTCCTATCAGGAGAATGTCATCCCCGTACAAGACGAGGAATACCACAGTTCTCGCTACAATTTTACTATAAATGCATGGTTCATCTGGATTTTTGATAAAGTGGAATTCCTTGACCGTCTTATCAAAATAGATGTTCCAACTCCACGATACCTGCTTTAATCCATAAATGGATTTAAGCAACTTGCACACTCTTCCGTTGCTCCCACTCTTTATGAAACCCTCCGGCTGATCAATATAGACACACTCTTCCAAATTTCCATTCAGAAAAGTGGTCTTTACGTCCATCTGCCAAATTTCATAATCGTGGAAGGCAACAATGGCAAGAAGGATCCGAATGGATTTGAGTATAGCCACAGGAGAAAAGGTTTCATCATAGTCCAAACCAGGTCATTGATGATAACCTTTTGCAACAAGTCTAGCCTTATAGGTTTCAACCTGTCCATCTACACCAATATTCTTTCTGAAGATCCATTTGCAGCCTACGGGTTTTACCCCTTCTGGAGTTGTTGGTGTACATGGACTCCATTTTGGTCCGCATTGCATCCAACCATTTTACCGAGTCTCTGCTTTGAATGGCTTGCTGGATGCTAGTTGGCTCATCATCGTCGATGATGCAATCCTCTTTATCCCCGTCTATGAGAAAACCGTAGTATCTCTCGAGCGAATGAGACTGCCTACTAGTCCTGCAGAGAGGCGTAGGGATGTTCGGTTCTTTCGAAACTTCCGGTTCCACCATACTTTCAGTAATAGCTTGTGGTTCTGGAATTTCTTCCAGTTCTATTGCGCTCCCACATATTTTTTTTTTAAGAATTTGAGTTTCCAAAAAGTGGGCATGCTGAGAAAAAATGACCTTTTGTTTTTCCGCGTAATAGAAAAGATACTCCTTAGAGTTCTTCGGATATCCCACAAAATTACACAGTACTGAGCGTGCTTCGAGTTTATCCGCATGCTGCTTTTTTACAAAAGCTGGACATCCCCATGTCTTAAGATACTTAAGATAGGGTTTCTTCCCACTCCACACTTGATATGGTGTGGTAGGTACTGACTTAGTAAGAACCTTGTTCAAAAGATATGCAGCTGATTCTAGTGCATAACCCCAGAAGGATCGTGGTAACTCAGCGTTACTCATCATGGAACGTACCATATCCAATAAGGTTCGGTTCCACCTTTCCGATACACCGTTGTGTTGAGGTGTGTATGGAGGAGTAAGTTGAAAGAGAATTCCATTCTCTTTTAAGTAATCCAGAAATTCGGCACTTAAGTATTCACCACCTCGATCAGATCTAGGTGTCTTGATACTTTTGCCGATTTGTTTTTCCACTTCATTCTTATATTCCCAGAATTTCTCAAAGGCCTCGGATTTATGTTTCATCAAGAATACATGTCCATACCTTGAGAAATAATCCGTAAAAGTAATAAAATAGGAATAACCACTTCTTGTACGTGTAGACATTGGACCACACACGTCGTTGTGTATGAGTCCCAAGAGCTCGGTGGCTCTTTCTCCGTGTCCAGTGAACGGAGTCTTTGTCATCTTTCCTTTGAGACATGATTGACACGTTGCATATGACTGATATTCGAACGGATCCAAATATCTCTCTTTATGTAACTTCATCAACTGTGTTTCATCGATGTGACCCAGTCTGCAATGCCATAAGAAAGCCTGATTTAATTCTGGAGACTTTCTTTTAAGTGTGTTTTGGACGTTGAAAACCTGAGCTTGATTTAATACGTATATACCGTTATCTAGTGTACCTGACCCAATCAAATTTTGATTAAGGTGGATGTGTACCACATCGCTTACAAATGTAAAATCATAACCTTCTTTAGAAAGTAAAGATACAGAAAATATATTACAAGCCAGACTAGGTACACACAAACAGTTACGCAAAATCAAAATCCGCTCACTTGTCAATCCTAGGTGATATTCCCCTACGGATACAGCGTCTACGCTTATTCCATTAGCAACCCTGAGAGTCATATCACCTGTCTTGATAACTCTATGGTTTCTCAGAGCCTGTAATGAATTACAGATATAAGATCCTAATCCGGTATCCAATACCCAGGAAGTAGAGTTAATTGACAAACATAAGAGTCATATCACCTGTCTTCATAAACACACTTGAAGCCGAAACCGCAACTTGCTTCGAATCCTGATTTCTGGCTTTCCAAGCCCTGCAGTCTTTTTGCCAATGCCCTTTCCTGTGACAATAGAAACATTCCTCCTTCCCTACTGTTAGCCCCGAAACTTTTGCCCTGCCCTTTCCCTCTACCTTACCGACACCACCTTTTGGCTTGGCGGAGGCCTTCTTCTTCTTTCCCTTGGCTTTCTCCTTGGATCTAGAAGAGGAAGATTCCACAATAAGCAGAGCGGATGTCTTCCTGGATTTCTGCAGGGCACCCTCAGTGCTCCTCAACATGTTGAGGAGTTCTGGAAGTAAAATTTCATTCCATTGAATGTTGAAATTCAAGATAAACTGGGTGTAGGTGGAGGGAAGAGACTGTAGAATCAAGTCAGTATATAACTCGTTTTCCAACATGGTCCCAAGGTCCGCAAGCTTTTTAATATAGCTAATCATCGTAAGGACGTGGTCTTCTACAGATGACCCGAAAACCAACCTCGTCTGAAACAATTTCTTCGAGGTCTCATATCTTGCGATACGAGATTGCTCTCCATATAAATCCTTGGCATGGAGGAAGATGGAAGCTAAGTCCATCTTCTCGTGCTGCCTTTGGTGTTCATAATTCATTGAGGCTAACACGAGGCATTTAGCTCTCGCACTGTCTTTTTCCCATGTCTTACGGATTTCAACATCCGTGACGGTGGAATCTGGACCTGGGACGGCGGAGGCTTTGGTAGTAAGGAGGTAGCCTAGCTTATCATAGGTAATGGCCATCTGGACATTCCTTAGCCAATCTTTGTAGTTTGGCCCAGTCAATTTATTATTATCTAGCAGTAACTTAAGCCCGGTCATTTTGTTCACCGCAATTAGGAGAGAGAGAAGAAACACTCAGCATGATGCTCTTACAAGTTTAGATTGGTTATTAATTTATCTAAACAGGATGGCTCCCACTGTTCCTCGAATTCTCCTTCAAATCATAAAAGAAGAATTAGTCAGGATTAATCTCACCGTACAATTCTTGCTTAACCTTTCGTCCAGGCTAGTATCGGAACTTCGAGGGAGGTTTTACGACGCTTTCACGAGATTCCTTAATTAAATAACCTCTTTTCCCTGAAGGCGTAGCCCCACTAACACCGTTCTAGACACCTACTTGGTTTATAACATTGATTGTTTAGTGAAAAATCTCCCGAAGATTAGCGGATACTCACAGTAGGATCGGGATCCAAATATCATCGTGTGACAACCTTGAAGGAATCCTACCAAAATATTCACACTCCAAATGGTATGCAACACCATCAAGTTTCATTTTCCTTAGAAATTCCTGATGTGGATTTTTGCCCCAAGCTCTTATGATCTTGACGAAGGCCAACATATCATAAGTCGCAAGTCAAGTTCTACCCGTCATTGTCCAGGTTAATTTGAACCCACCCATACAAACCCTTGATGAAGGCCAAAATAGCTGTACAACTGTCCCAAATCAACACATCTATCTATACTACAGATGAATACCCAGCAGCTACCAATCACTATGCCTTAGCGAAGGTCAAAATACATAGCTTGAATACTACTGAATACTCATCTGAAATGACAGGGGGCTACGGATAGTTTTGGCGAAACCGTGAACGTAATGAACTTTATATAGTAAAAGGAACCATGATAGCTTTTAAAAGGAGTGGTTTAAGCTCCGCATTTAAAAGTTGTTTTTCAAGAAAACCGAGTGGTTTTGAAATTGTTCCAACGATTTAAATTTTGGTTTGTTTTCCTTGCATTAATCAATGTTAATGCGGTCCCATCATTTAACCCTATCATTGCAGAAAAGAAACGAAAATAGAACATACGCTTATGCCATCTGCATTCGCTACGGGGCCCCGTCATGCACCGTTAGGTTACTTAACTAATGGCAGAGCGGGGGCTGGACTAGCGCGGGTGAAAAACATAAGCAACGTTTATTATATGTAATATATATATATATATATATATATATATAGCCATTCGTCTCACGCAATAATAGGCATTCCAGATCACAGCAACAGCACAGATGAATATATTGGATATACTAGGAATTCCGTGTTTCGTTTTAGCCTAGAACGAAATAAGGATTCCACGGTCATGATGAATAGCCAAACCCTACCCTAGACCCCTACGGGTGCGGCAAACTATCCGCCAAATTCCCGAAGTGAAGCAACCTCCCTCAATAAAATGAGTAGGCCACTCGGCACTTCAAGAACCTGGTAGTTTGTGCACCCCACCTTAGGTCTATCCTAGGTGCAAGAAAAAGTAAATGAAATAATACAAAGGCAGCTACAACCTCAATCCGGATGTGCCCCGCAAAAAAAATTACATCAATTTACAAATTTACATGAATGAAAGAAAAGAAAGCACTCTTATCACATCCCCCGGCTATTCATCCATGAAGATCCAATACTCCGTATACAAAAACCACCACAAGATACGGATATGTGCAACCCCAACTAATCGACGTATAGCAATTAGCGGACGTTTAGCAACACATATATAAATTGAAACGAATAAACAATGTTAAATTGCAACTTCGAAACACTCCGAATTGCCCCAACACAAAGATAACAGAATATGAAATTTGGGCAAAATAAAACATCACCTGAAACCCTAAATCTAAGATTCCAGAACTCCACAAAAAAATTAAGACAAAACTCATTAACAAAACCGGCCAGGCTGGGAAAACTGACGTTTTGGCCGGCCAAAACTTTGAAATTTTGTCTCGTTTTTCTATGGTGTTCTAGTTACAACATGAGTAGCCTTTGCACTTGTTTAAAAAAAATTTAGAAGACTTTTTAAATTTGACAGAAACTTGGATTTAAGTTTAATCGTTTCGGAGTCGTTTCGGTTTCGAAACCTTATACATCATCTAAACTGTTAGTTAAGGTTTAAGTAGGCTCTGATACCACTGTAAATCGATGTCGCGCACCTCGATAGTTCTTGGGGAGGCAGAATTTACAAAAAACGATTCTTACAAAGCTCGTAACACCGACTAAACTCCAGGATCATAACAGAAACCTTAACTAGCTAAAACTACTAGGAGCTTCTAACTACTCGATTAGGATTTTATACCTCTTTGTTAACAAGCCTTTCGGATCTTCTTCTCCTCCTCTTCTTGAGCTCCTCGAAGATCTGGATCGCGCTTGATCGTCTCCCTCCTCGCATCGAAGATGATCCACCCGAGAGTGTATACCTCAAGCTCCAACCTCTAAACCGAGGTAACTAGGGTACCTAGTTCGCTAAGCTAGGTAGTCTAGAAGATGTAGAGTATCTAATGGAGTGTTTTATCTCATGAGACCCTAGGGTTCACAACTCATGTGAAGGTTAAGGTCTTGAGGAAGAAGGAAGAGAAAAATGGAGAGAGAAATGAAATGAACAAAATGAACTAGGTCTTGTGAAGGATGAGAGAATGGCTAAGTGTTTGCATTGATCAAGCATGGATTATTTTCCATAGAAAATAATCAACCATGCTTGAATAGTGAAGCCAAATGAATAAACAAAAGACTTAGCCATGCTTTCATCCATGCCTCAAATATCTCCACTTTCCACCTCATTAATCTATTTCCATAAATAGATAATCCAAATAATGAGGTGTCTCCTTCTAGAAGCATATTTTGTGAAATTACAAGAATGCCCTCACCGTATATACATACCCGTATTCGTATTCTGAAAAATATGAATACAATGAGATGATAACAATCCAATAATATAATATTAGGATCTAGCTTAAACCAAAGCCCACTAGTATTATCCGCTCGAACGACATCCGTGTAGCCAGTACACGTATGTGATCGGAACCCTGCCGTAGAACCATACGGCCTCTACATCGTTTTGCCCGAAGTAGGGAAACCATTTGTTTGGGACTTTAAAGACTCGACAGTACGCTGGCAGTGGGTTTAACCACAAGTCCGTCAGCGGTACTAGCTGCACGTAATGGCTACCCAAGTATCTGTCAATAAGAAGGCCGATGAGCAAACTCATTCAAACTTATACTGAGCCTATCTGCGACAATCTCTATATAGTCCGGTCTGTTCGTCTAAGATACTCACATATCGGGCATAAAGGGATGGTAAACGTCAAACCCCTAACAACGCAATAAGTCATGCCGAGGTAGAGCCCAATAAACCATGAGAAACTACTGGAGTGCCTACCAGTAAATCTCACTTGCCCTGGCTACAGATTTTGTGTAATGGCTTTCCGAACACAGCGCGATATCAACCCTCAATATCGCTAGTGGGACAGACTACTACCTATTTGCACGACTCCTATCTAACCGCTACTGCCTCCAAGTTCTTCGGGGCTGCACCCAACTACTACTTATTTGCACGACTCCTTTGAGCCGTGGTAGGGTAGTAATCTAAGAACAATAGAAACACACTCGAGAAGAAATAGCGATATCAAGTCAACGGACTAACTTGTACTCATGCCATCTGGGAACTACTACCTGACGATAGGTATAATACAAACCAGCAGTTCCCAACGAGTCCGTCCAGTGTAACTCATAACCTAATGAGCACTTATATACTATCTCCAGTATGACGTACTAATGGCTGTGGGACAGACCATCTCCCATGCTGGGATGAGAAGCGTATACACTAGCCAATTCTGGAGTATCGATGCCCCGTCTCGATAATCCCACGACTAAAGACCAGTATAAGGATGTGCTTATAGACTACCCAGCCCCCATAAGTGTGACAGCCATCACAACGCTGGTAGTCAAGAAATGATCCTAAGGGCTCTACCAATATGTATAAGCGATATGCTAAAAGAAACACATGCATATATTAAGATAGAATTAAATCAAGTAGCATACTACCATTTTGAGCAAGACTGTTATTATAATTGTGAATATCCAAAGCTTCCAATATATAATATACAATCCACTATGCTACTTGGTATCGGATGCTCCGCGAGAAAGTCGGCAATGGCCTGCCCTTTCACTGCTTTAATGGGTCGATACGTTATGGAGAACTCCATCAGGAGGAGGGCCCATTTGGCAAGCCTTCCTGTTAGTGTGGCCCTTGACATTAGATATTTGAGAGGATCCACTTTCGATATGAGGTGGACCTCATGGGCCAAGACGTAATGTCTGAGCTCCGTTATTGCGAAGATCGGCGCCATGCAATGATTTTCGATGGGGAAATAGCTGTTTTCTGCTTCCAGGAGAACTCGACTTAAATAGTATAGAGCTCTCTCCTTTCCCTGATCATTCTCTTATGCCCATAGTGTACTTAGAGAACCCTCAAGGGCTATTGAATATAGGATAAGAGGGTTTCCCTTAACCGGAGCGGTCAATACCGGCGGATTTTGCAGGTATTGCTTGATTTCGTTTAGTGCATTTTGACACTTTTGATCCCAGACAAACAGAGTCCCTTTCTTCATCAAATGATTGTAGTGACAGCATTTTCCGAAAGGTTGGATATAAACCGCCGGATATACGCGAGACTTTCTTGGAGAGACCGCAGCTGTTTGAGGGTTCTTGGTGTGGGTATTTCCATAATTGTCTTGATCTTTGAGGGGTCAATTTTGATACCTCAGTGACGTATAATGAATCCTAGGAATTTTCCTGAGGAAACTCTAAACACACATTTTAGAGGACTTATCTTCAGATTATACTTCCGAAGACGTTGGAACACTATTTTTAGATGTTCCCAATGTTCCTCTTGAGATTTGCTCTTTACCACAAGGTCGTCGATGTAGCATTCGACGATCTCATGGATGTGATCAACGAAGATCTTTGTCATGGCCCTCTGATAGGTAGCGCTAGCGTTCTTCAAACCTAAGGGCATCACCTTATAAAAGAATATGCCCAACGGGGTCCGGAAGGCGGTATGCTTCAGGCTTTCATGATGCATTTTTATTTGGTTGTATCTTGAAGATCCATCCATGAAGCAGAAGACCTCATGGGTAGACATGTTATCGATCATCAGCTCGGTAACAGGTACTGGGAAGTCATCCTTCGGGCAAGGTTTTTTGAGTCCCCGAAAGTCCAAACAGATGCGAACCGTCCCATTTTTCTTCATCACTGGAACGATGTTAGCGACCCAGTCGGGATATTGAACTTCTTGGATGAAACTGGAGTCAATTAGTTTCTTGACTTCAGCGTTGATACTCATCTCAAGCTCGAGTCGCATCATTCTTGGCGCCTATTTGATTGACTTATACCTGCGATATTGCCAGTTTATGTACTGCTACTTTTGGATCTAGACCTGGTATTTCAGAGTACTTTCAGGGGAAGCAATCTTTATACTGCATGAGCACGTCTTTTAACGTGGCCACCTATTTTTCAGATAGTAGCTCACTGACGAACGTCGGCCTTGGATCATTTTCCGTCCCTAAGTCAATTTTTCTTAGGTTGTCCGCTGTAGTGTGTATCCCATCTTCTAGATATTTTGGTGCCGGTGGAAACTCTGAAATCACCTCGTTCTCGTCTTCATTTGCAAAGCACCTGAAAAGGTCATTCATAGTCTCGTGCCCTCCCTCTTTCGAAAGTGTTATCATATGGCAAGTACGAGTTCGCTTCCCTTCTCGATATTGAGCCGGTCCTATCCTGACGGTATAGGTCCTCTTTGGATCATGCTTTTATGGAAGGGTTACCCTCCAGCTGTTGTATAATGCGAACCTGCCTTGTCGATACTGGTCTTCTACCCAATCTTTGAAGATGAAGCAATCTTCAAAGGGGTGACCTATTACTCGGTGATAGGAGCAATAATCCTGATGATGGACCTCGTTTATTTGTTTGGGGGTGCGGAGACTCCGGAAGCATCATCATTTGGTGCTTCATGACAAGATTGAATATTTTCCTTGCCTTATCTTGGGGAAAAGAGTATTCCCGACCTATCTTCTTTATAAAGGACGGGCTCCAATCGAGTTTTTCTCATTTGCACGACGTCTTGAATTCGCTTTGTTGTCTTCAAGCTTTGTTTGCGTTCTTCGCCCTGTTTTTGCCTTCATCTTGGGGGTTTCCCTTTCCGTGAGAACATATAGCGGGCCAGGGATGAAGAGAATCATGGTCTACTTTCTCTGCAGATTGCCGGCTGAGACACTGCATCTTGGCCTTTTCATAAATAGCCATTTCACGGCTATGGTTGTCCCGGCTCGTTTGACAAGCTTCATTTATTAACTTATCAATTTGTTCTTCCAGCGACGGACTTAATGTTTTTAGAGAAAGATCTCGCTCCGATTTGACGTCACGGCTATTTGGAACATCGTTTTCCACTTCACTTGAGTTGTTTACGATGCGGCAACTGTAGATTTGCTCATGTTTCTTGGACCGAACATATCCGAGCTCGGTTGTCTCCATCTTTCCATTGGGCATCTTTCGCCGAGTCCCAGGAATATCCCAGATCTTTTTGTAGAATTGAGCTTATCGAATAGTTTGTTCGAGGGGTAAACCTTGGCATCTTAACAGCCTTTTCAATCCCTCCGAATAGTATTTTGGCAAACGGATTGGTTGAAGCCTTTCGAGTGCAAAATCGGCACCATACCAGACTTCTTTTTCTACTTTATTTTCCGTAGATTGGTAGAAGATGATCGCTTTTTCACCTCTTCGCCTGGGAGGTACGTAGAAAGTTTGCAGTTCTTGTACGCTGTATGTATGGAGCGCATCAAGTTCCTTGTAGTGTCGAGGCGGAGCCATTGTAATTTATAGACACTGATCTGTTCCGGCAAAAGCTTGCATTGACGTGCGGATGGAGAACACTGCGTTGGCCTCATCCTCTGAGTCGCTGCCAAAGACCAAAATAGGAGTAAATGGTCCGGGCTTATTGTTTTCTTTCTGGGGTTGTCCCGAGTAGGCTATTTCTTCGTCTTCCTCGGTATCGCTCCCAAAGATCGGGATAGTGGTGACGAATTTCTATTTATTCTTCGGCTTGTGGCATCTTTCAGTATCCTCAAAGTCTGGTAGGAAATACTTTGCATCTTCGTATTTCCGGACTTCGTTTACGGAGAATGGGTTTAGCTCTCTCATGATGGTGTACTCCGAGCCAACCTTGAAATACTTCATACACTGATGTTGTGTAGAAGGGATGACATTGTACTCGTGTAACCAAGGTCTGCCGAGCAAAGTGTTGTAGCAAGTCTTGGCGTCAATAACATGAAAGTTGATGTCAGTGACGAGCAGCCCGAAACGTAGCGTTAGTATTACGGAACAAAGTGACCGTGATGACTGTGAGTCGAACTCAGAGATGGTAATTTTATCTCGGACAAGGTGCTGAATGTTCATGCAAATCTCCTTCAGCACTCTTACGTTGAGAAGGTTAACGGAGGATCCGTTGTCGACAAGAATTTTCCCTATCTTGATGTCGTTGAAGTACCCGGT
Organism: Agapanthus africanus; assembly: GCA_030015575.1. NCBI lineage: Eukaryota > Viridiplantae > Streptophyta > Magnoliopsida > Asparagales > Amaryllidaceae > Agapanthus > Agapanthus africanus. The sequence goes on along the minus strand of CM057346.1, from coordinate 98,296,167 downwards.
GACGTATAACGGGCGATTATGCTCGCATCTACCGAGGAGGATATCTTCATCGCTGAATGTAATGTCAGCCTTGTGGACCTCTGCCAGTTCACCTTTCATCTTTTCTTCTGCGAAGAAAGCTTGGAACTGATCGGGTTCTTGTATTGCCTTGGTCAGGGAATCTCGCGCCTTTTGGGTAGGAGGAGGGCATCCAATATGCTCAGTTGTGAGGGTATTTTCCACACATTTGCCAGGACGTTGTAATCTGTTCAGACCATAATAATGCATTTTTCATTCCCCTATTCTTATCCGTTTTATAGATAAACAGGTACTCTTGACGCACGTTTGTTGCTTATTACAGGATACAGACTCTTGGAGCGAATACAGCGAAAAAGACGAAAGTTGATACAGAAAAGTGAATTTTGACCAATAAGTAGAAGGACCCTAGTCAAGCCTAGACAGAGAACAATTCACAAGTGTACAAGGCAACACATGGTCTGAAATGTCAAAGTGAACGATCAAAAGATCCTTACAAGTTTTCACTGAAGATCTGGAAAAGACCAAGAACCCAGATAGAGAAAAGTACTGAAGAAACAGAGAGGAAAAGACACCCTAAAGCATACCCTGAAGTTTGGTGAGCTAAGCCCACCAAAGAGCCGCGGAACCGCGGCCCAAGGCCCATCATTGCCGCGGTTCCACAGCCGTCTAATGCCCGCGTCGGTGGATTTTTCTTCTGTCGCTGCGTCGGTGCGGGGGTTTGGATTCTTAGTGGGCAAATCTGTAATTGCACATGTGCGAATCCCGTAACCCTAAATTTTCCTGTTTACTTATAAATTGTAATCGAAAATTGTAAAACCTTATGCCTCTTTTCAATAAATAAAATTCAGATCTGTTCTGTATTCTTGCTTGGAGGGAGCCATCATATTAGTAAGTAATTTTATTTCTGTGCTTTTAATTCTCTTTTAATTAGTATGTCTTTTCATCCCCTAATGAGCGAGTAATCTCCTCACTTGTTAGGGTTAGCCTTAGGGAAAGGTTTGAGAGATGAGATCTCTCACCCCTTTCATGCCCCTTCACAAGAATTAGAACTCTATGCATACACGCACAACCGCTCCCTACGGCACCCTACCTCTCGAGGTAACGGTGACACCGTAGTATAAAGGCCCGGTTTCGCGTGTTTTCCATAGGGGTTAGGGTAATTATCGATAAAGGAAGGATAAGAATCTAGAGGAAGAAACATTTTCCCAAAAGATTCTAATCCACTTCATTGGTAATTACCACAATATCTAATAGATCAAAAATAGGGCAATGAAAGCGGTGAGGAAACCTTTAATCTCCAAACTTCCCCTAAACCTAACCCTAACAAGACTTCAAATTAGATTAATTTAGTTTAGTGAAAGATCTAGGTTTTTATAGATTTAATAAACCAACCAAAACAACATTTGGAATCAACTCGTTAAAACGCATTAAGAAAATTACCCATCTTTGTGGATCGACCCGTACTTACCGGCTAGCTGCAAAGCGACGCTGTTTCTGATTGCGGTAAATAAGTATTTTTGGAATAATCAAATGGCGCCGTTGCCGGGGATGGCGTAAAAATTCTTTTGTGTAATTTCGGGTTGATATAAATTTTAAAAAATTATAAAAATCTGAAAATAAAAAAAATAAAAAAAATTATCAATTTTGATCTGTTTGAAGGGTGTATCTTTTGAATCTTGCAGGAATAGCGAGGATTCTAGGATCTGGAAATTTACAGAGAGGAAAACAGAAAGTTGTATATCAGAACAGAGAGCAATTATCATAACAGAGCAGTACCAATTTTTCCAGAGCCTGACTCCCTCAACCGACCGCCCTTCCGCGGCAAAACCGCCCACCAGACCGCGGTTCCGCGGCGGCCACGTGGCCTCGTTGCGCAAAATCTGCTCTGTTTGTTTTCTAAACCCTTTCTCTTCCTACCTCAATATATCTTTTGTGAAATTTTCTGCAGCAATTCTTTGCGCTAAAAATTCTTTCTCCCCCTTCTAAATAACAGATTTTCTGCAGGTTTCTTTGCGCCGCACTAAAAAAAATTGATTGCAAGTGAATTTTATTGTTTTGCATAATTTAATCGGACTTTAAGGGGCTAATTGACCAAACTCAGATTGGGTGGAGATTTCATCACCCTTCCCAGGACCCCAGAAATCACTTTAAAGCATTTGCATTGACCACAATTAATTAAAAAAATACTAGACTCAGCCCTAAGGACATCGAGCTCAATAGGAAAATGACTAGTATAGGCATCGACCGTTTATCCTAACTGACTTTGCGGTGTCTAGGCTAGTGGTTTTTAATTAGGCCCACTACTGTGGTTCCTTCCCACTTACCTGGTCGTACTTGTCGGTGAAGAGGCGGTTTGAGGTCCTATTTCTAGCCCTAGTTAGGAGCTGTCTAGCAGACCTAGGCGACCCTAGATCGAGGCCTGATTGTGCATGTGTGGTTGATAGCAATTGTGTCACGAGTCCCTTTTCAAAAACTTCTTTGCAAACTCTCACATAAATAAAAAAAAAGGAAAAAAAATCTTTTCAAAACTTGCAACTTGTCGCTAAGAAAACTTGCAACTCACTTCCACCACTTCCCTCCATTGACGTTATCTTACCCCCACATTCTGTTTTTCTATTTTTCTGACTACACTACTCCTTTAGTGTATGTCACTTTGGACTAGGGATACTAACGCCCGATCAGTCCGTGTTTCGTTGGTACCGACCGACGAACCTTTCGACACCGAAGTCGAAATTCCCTCCACTTCCTTACCTCCACCTTCAAATTCTTCTTTCGAAGGTATGTCGGGACACGACCCCAACGATACCTTACCGACGGGAATGATTCCACCTCCGTTAGGTGCGAATAACCCGAATCTTCCGCCTGTTGTAGCGCCCGCACGAGTTGCGCTCCAGGATCTCTTCTACCCCGTCCGCACTTCTTTACCTACATGTCTTTCACCCCCACCGGCAAATGGGGACAACTTTGAAATAAAACCACATTTCATCAATATGCTGCCAAAATTTCATGGTTTGGAATCCGAAGATGCATATATCTTTATCAATAAATTCCAAAACATTTGCGCTATGATGAAAACGACCCAATTAAGTGATGATGCTATAAGGCTAAGGGTCATTCCTTTCACCTTATGTGACCTAGCCGAGAAGTGGCTATATAGCACCGCATCACATTCCATTAGAAATTGGGACGAGTTTATGAGAGCTTTTCTGAAAAAGTTCTATCCTCATCACAAAACTGCTAGAATCCGTAACGAGATTATACAATTTTCACAGCTTCCTTCCGAACCATTTTGGAAGTGCTTCGAGAGATTTAAAGACCTACTTGTTCAATGCCCTCATCATGGGATCGAAAGTTGGCAACTTTGCCAAACATTATACGAGGGATTGAACTCGGCAACGAAGCAGTTGTTAGAAACTATATGTCAAGGCCATTTTCTTTCTAAGTCTAGCGACGAAGCGTGGCAGTTTCTTGAGGATCTCAGTGAGCAAACAATTCAGTGGGAGAGTACCAAGACCACATCATCTTCTTCTGTTGGTCAATCTAGGGCAGGCATACATCAAGTAGATATGTCGATTGCTATGAAGGCCGAGATGGCCGCACTTATGAAAAAGCTAGAAGCCATTGAGACCAAAATCTCATCGTCTTCTCCTGCCCCTGTTATGCCTCCACGAACTGTTTGTGCTTGTTGTTCGAATCCATCGCATCTAACCGAAGAGTGTCCTTATAATGCACCTATTCAAGGACAAGATCAAGTCAATGCTGCATTTCAGCAATGACAAAGAAACGATCCGTACTCTTCGACATACAATCAAAGGTGGAGGAGTCACCCAAATTTCGCTTGGAACCAAAATCAACAAGTCCAAGGAAATAACAATTTTCAAAGAACTCCTCCTCCACAACAACAACAAGCACCTTCATAAACTCAAAACCAGCAACCTTTCCAACAACAACCTTATACAAATCAAACGAACAATTTGGTTCAACCAAATGATGATAAGGTTATCTCGCTCGAAAAAAGTCTAGATGCATTTCTTAAGCAATCTACAGAATCCGCAGCAAGATTTGAAAATTATGTTCAGTCTTTGATGCATAACAATGCCTCACACGATCAAAGTATCAAATCTATTGAGGCACAAATTGCACAATTAACTGCTGCATTGAGCGAGAGAGAAAAGGGAAAGCTTCCATCTCAACCATTGCCAAATCCCGGTCACACTCAAAATGCATATCACAATCACAATGTAAATGCGGTGACCACGTTGAGATCCGGAAGAGTGTTGCAGAATAATGTGGAAACTAGTGATGACATCCCCGCCGGTGGTTCTTCTTCTTCTTCTTCTTTTTCTCCATCGTCATCTTCCCCTTCTTCATTTTCTTCACTTTCTTCTTCACCTTTTTCTTTAGAGCCTATTCTCCACCCTTCACATGGCTCTACTTCTTCTAGCTCGAACGGACCCATTCCTCACAACATGAACACATCTACACCGGGATCCGTTCCTACTCCACATTCTACTCCACAGACATTTGACTCAACGAATTTTCAAAATGCTCCATTCCCAAACAGGTTGAGTCCTAATAAACCAACTGCACAAGTGGAGAAGATTGTGGAGATATTTAAGCATGTCAGCATAAATATACCTCTCTTGGATGATATCCAACAAGTCCCTTCATACGCAAAACTCTTAAAGGGCTTATGCACCTCGAAGAGAAAGGCATCTCAAGTACCCAAGAAAGTGCTAGTGGCTAGTGCAGTGAGCAATGCTATTAACCACCCTCAAACCTTACCCCAAAAACGAAAGGACCCCGGCTGTCCTACGATTTCAATCACAATTGGGGATAAGAAAATTAATCGAGCACTTTTAGATCTTGGGTCTAGTGTTAACCTGATTCTCTACTCCGTGTACGAACAATTAGGGGTTGGAGAGTTGAAACCCACTCGTTGTACTCTCCAAATGGCTGATCGATCAATCACCCATCCAAGGGGTCAGCTAGAGGATGTGTTGATCAAAGTTGGGGAGTTCATATTCCCCGTTGATTTTATTGTTATGGATACACAACCTGTTGCTAACTCAAGAAACCAAATTCCGGTGATCCTCGGTCGACCATTTTTGGCCACTTCCAATGCTGTAATAAACTGTCGCAATGGCTCCATGACTCTATCCTTTGGGAAGATATCTAGTGAGTTCAATATTTATAAGATGGGAAGTCTGCCCCCCGTGCCTAAAACTAGTACACGAGAAGTTTGCTCTATTCACGAAATCACGCAGGAGGACTGCGAGCTTGAAAGATTCATGTTTGATGAAAACAGTTTTGATGCCACTAGTGCGTCCCTCCTTGAGCCTACCATCGTTGAAACAACAGATATGGATTATGAATGTTTCACTTTTTCGGATGATGACGACTCACAGCCCGAATATGAGTCTTTTGAATTTTTTGATGAGTTAGTCGAACCATCCGAATCGGTTTTTGCAGTGATTTCGAACCTGTGTTGGAGTCCTTTGAGTTCGAGGTAGATTCCGCAATGATTCTTTTGCCTCCGAAACTCGAACTCATGTCCTTACCGCCTCACCTTAAATATGCTTACATAGGTAAGAATGAGACTTTTCCCATTATAATATCAGCCTCTCTAGCCTTCGAGCAAGAGAACGCTAGTTTAAAAGTCTTACAAGATAGGCGGCAAGTTTTCGGTTGGACTGTGGCGGACATCGAGGAGATCAGTTCCCTTATAATTGAATATCATATGAAATTGATGGATGATGCCACGTCAATAGAGGACCCACAGGAACATTTTAGGGATATTGTGGTTAGTCAACCTTCTCTTTTAGAAGTTGAACCACCCCCATTTCTTTTAATAAGCTACGAGAATGCCAATATTCTACTGATTGCTGATCATTCGCATTCTCGTTTTGATTCATCACCACCTCCTGTATATTCACCTCCACACCTTCCATACCACCACTTCTATCTTCCCCAATTCTTTGCGGATCGCTACAACTTATTCTTCTACCAACCAATACTCTTTACTGATAAATTTTTCAACTGGTTGGTGTTGACGTTTGGTCTATGCAAAGTTTGGCAGTAATGTCTAACATAGTTTAAATGAAGTTTGGGGGAGGGACTTTCTGTATATATTTGTTTTTCTTAACAATAAAAAAATTATAAATAAATAAACAGGTAAGTGCCGGTATTTTGACCCTCTTGGTTTAGTATGACAGTGAGGACATTGTCAAGTTCAAGTTTGGGGGTATGCTCGGTACGTCCTCTTTCTTCGCATTCATTTGTACATATTTTTTTTTGCATTTGCATACTTATTTGAAAACCCATAAAAATCGAAAATTTTTGAAAAATTATAAAAATAATTGTATTCAATTTTGGCCTTATTTGACTAGAGTTTAACAAATAGGTTAACTGGCTAGGAACAACTAGTTCTTAGACTTAGTGAATTAAAAACCCTAAAAATAACATTCCTTAAAGTTTAACGGTAGAAAGTATATGTCTTGTAGTTTATTTAGAAATAGGCAAATTTTGGGTTCACTTCTTGGGCTAAGTCTAAACAAGGGAAGAGTATTGATGTTCTTATTAGAGTATAGGTTTGAAAAATAGTTCCTAGCTTAAGCCTAGATTCTGAAAATGTATACCCTACAACTTGCACAATCACGCACCTCGAAACTTGGAATAGTAGAAGAGACCTTGAAGTGCTCTTGTCTAAAGTTTTTAGTACAATGAAAATAAAGAAAATAAAAGTGAATAAAGAATAAAAAAAAATGGACACTGGTTTTTGTGATTACTTAAGGCTGCAAAAATAGAAAAATATTTAGCGAGGGTGCTTCATCACCTAGTGCCTTAGACCAACTGGTTTGGGAGTCATTGCTAAAGCCTTGGGTGTTGCAAAACTAGGAAGTACGCTTTAAAGTGCTAACGCATCTTGTAATCGGTTGTTGGTACCTCAAGAAGTATTAACGGTCGCATGAAGGATGTGTAAGCAAATTTCATTTAAAAATTCACTAATTAATAAGTACTTTGGACAACGGACAAGGGCATGATTGCTTGATTTGAATTTCCAAGTGTAGGGGTGATCTATATACACACGTAGGGGTATGTGATTGGAATTTAGATAAGAGAGAGGAATGAAGAATAGAACTTGTATCTTTAATAGAGTTGATAGAAATTCCTAGGTGGAGATGGAACCCTAGAAGGAAAACTTAAGAGATACCGAAAGCTAAGTAAGTCCACAGGATATATATAATCTTAAGTTAAATAATGAGGAAGTGTGAAAAATGTGGGTGGATAATTTATAAGTAGAAGATAATAGAATTCCTTGTTGGAAAATTTAATTGGAGAACAAAAGTCAATGGGCCGAGTTGATAGGATTTTGTGGGTAGTATCCGCTGAAAACCCTCAGGAGATAACACTCCTCCTACTAGGGACACCTAGAGGTTTAACGGCTTATTGCACGTGCTCAGTGCAATCGCGTTTCCCTGCGAAAGTGTGGTTAGGATTTTAGTGAATAAAAATAAGTTTGCTCGAGGACGAGCAAAAGATAAGTTTGGGGGTATTTGTTCAGACCATAATAATGCATTTTTCATTCCCCTATTCTTATCCGTTTTATAGATAAACAGGTACTCTTGACGCACGTTTGTTGCTTATTACAGGATACAGACTCTTGGAGCGAATACAGTGAAAAAGACGAAAGTTGGTACAGAAAAGTGAATTTTGACCAACAAGTAGAAGGACCCTAGTCAAGCCTAGACAGAGAACAATTCACAAGTGTACAAGGCAATGCATGGTCCGAAATGTCAAAGTGAACGATCAAAAGATCCTTACAAGTTTTCACTGAAGATCTGGAAAAGACCAAGAACCCAAATAGAGAAAAGTACTGAAGAAACAGAGAGGAAAAGACACCCTAAAGCATACCCTGAAGTTTGGTGAGCTAAGCTGACCAAAGGGCCGCGGAACCGTGGCCCAAGGCCTATCATTGCCGCGGTTCCGCGGCCGTCTAATGCCCGCGTCGGTGGATTTTTCTTCTGTCGGTGCGTCGGTGCGGGGGTTTGGATTTTTAGTGGGCAAATCTGTAATTGCACATGTGTGAATCCCGTAACCCTAAATTCTCTTGTTTACTTATAAATTGTAATCGAAAATTGTAAAACCCTATGCCTCTTTTCAATAAATAAAATTCAGATCTGTTCTGTATTCTTGCTTGGAGGGAGCCATTAAATTAGTAAGTAATTTTATTTCTGTGCTTTTAATTCTCTTTTAATTAATATGTCTTTTCATCCCCTAATGAGCGAGTAATCTCCTCGCTTGTTAGGGTTAGCCTTAGGGAAAGGTTTGAGAGATGAGATCTCTCACCCCTTTCATGCCCTTTCACAAGAATTAGAACTCTATGCATACACGCACAACCGCTCCCTATGGCACCCTACCCCTCGAGGTAACGGTGACACCGTAGTATAAAGGCCCGGTTTCGCGTGTTTTCCATCGGGGTTAGGGTAATTATCGATAAAGGAAGGATAAGAATCTAGAGGAAGAAACATCTTCCCAAAAGATTCTAATCCACTTCATTGGTAATTACCACAACATCTAATAGATCAAAAATAGGGCAATGAAAGCGGTGAGGAAACCTTTAATCTCCAAACTTCCCCTAAACCTAACCCTAGCAAGACTTCAAATTAGATTAATTTAGTTTAGTGAAAGATCTAGGTTTTTATAGATTTAATAAACCAACCAAAACAACATTTGGAATCAACTCGTTAAAACGCATTAAGAAAATTACCCATCTCTGTGGATCGACCCGTACTCACCGGCTAGCTGCAAAGCGACGCCGTTTCTGATTGCGGTAAATAAGTATTTTTGGAATAATCATAATCCACCTTGTTTTTCTCAGGCGGGTCCCTTTTAGCTAGCTCTTTGACAACTCCTTCATCGAGGGCAATTTCCTCAGGGATTTTCCCTTTCACTTTGTCTTTTTTGCTCAAACCCTTGTTTTTAGGTCAGAGGTTCTTCTCAGGCAGCGTGCAGTTACGCAGCTGAATATTCTTGCAATTCTTCTTTTCCTCTTCTTTTTCTGATGCGGAGTCTTTGAAGAGAGGGTGGAGGGGTGTTTCGTCCTCAGAATAGCTCCCGAAGGTAAGAACTTGGGGTTTATCCCCTTCCGAACTGGTACCAACCATATGACAGTTGCCAGTCATTTCTTCATGCGCGTTTATCACACTATTTTGTCACTGACGGGCATGAGCTTCACGCTTCATCCTCTTGAAGTGTTTTTGATGGGCAATATATCTTTGCCACCACTTCTTGAAGGCGCTGCATTCCTCGGTAGGATGGGTGGCCCTCTAATGATATAGGTAGTAATTTGGATGTGATTCTTCTCCATTGAGGCTTGTGATCTTGGGAGTATTCCTTATGAAAGGTGACAGCTTCTGCCCCATTGACAAGGCTTTAGCAAACCGCTTCTCTATTTTGATCCTGCTCTTATTTGTAGCAGGTATGCTTTGGTTTGGTCGAAGTATTTTATGACTCATCCTCACCGCGGCTTCTTTATCCAGACGCTAACGCTTAGCCTTTTCATATATGGCTGTCTCGTGTTCTCGGTCGACTTTGCTTTTGTGAAAGGCTTCGTTTAACAGTCTCTCAATCGGGTCTTCTTCTGGCAGTTCCGGGGATTTTAGCGCCGATTCTACCCCCAGTTCCTCTGCGTGGTTTTCTGACACCGAAGGAGCCTCTTTGTCATATAATGGCGAATGGGAGATCATGTGGCAACTTGCTACACGGTCTTTGGTGTTTTCTGATGAGTCATTTCCCTCATTATGGTCACTGTCTCCATCCTCAAGAATATGCTTGAGAAATTCTTCGAGCGTGACTGGCGTCCGCGCCTTCTGGTTATACTCCTCCAGTGCGTCTATGTATTTTTGTAGATCTGTGCACTTGTTATCATACTCGGCAGGCTGCACAGACTTCTTGGTCTTCTTCTTTTTCTTCAAAGATTTTGAAGGCTTGACTTGGGGGGTTTTCCCCTCGTCAACAATTCTCGGGGCGGGATGAGGTTTTAGCATCCCTTCGATTATTTTGGGTTCAAGTGAGCTTTTCCACCTGACTGTCGGACATGCTTGTAGATCTTTCAGCATTCTTTTGGTTTTTGCTAAAAGAACGACTTCCCATGGAGTTTCTTCCACTAGTGAGCATGATTCCCCCTGCGCATCCATCTTTTTAGGATGGATTTACCCTCCAGTTATCAGACAGTGTAAATTTCCCCTGTTGATACTGGTCTTCGACCCAGTTCTTGAAGACGTAGCAATCTTTAATTGGGTGGCTCACCATTCTGTGATAGAAGCGGTAATTAGGGTTATTGACGTCACCAGGTTGCAGTGGACACTGCTAGTTTTGCAATGTGATGAGTTTATTACACATTGCCAATTCGAACAGTCTCCTCGTCTTGTCACGGAAAAATGAGTAAGCACGTCTTAGTCTTTCCTCCAAAGATAGGCGCGGACGCGCGTTGTTTTGGAGAGCGACTGGTTTTGGGCCACTCGGCTGTTGTTGCGTATTGGTAACGAAGGTCGCTTTCCCTTTATCCTTGTTATTTTGAGGGTCCTTATTTGAGGAGGACGGCCCGTGTCCTATCTGGTCCATTTAGGCCAGTTTATCTATCAGAGCCTGGAAGGTGATTGGTTTGAAGAATGTCATGAACTGGGACACAGTCATTTGAGGATGAAGGGTCCCGATGAACATTCTCACGGCAGGATATTCTTCAATGCGCTGTTTGTACTTAGACCATAGGTTCTTCCACCGGATTGCGTATTGGACCCATGTTTCTCCCGGCTTTACCCTGGCATTGATTAATGCCGTGATTGGGGTGCGTTCGCTCGCACTGGCGAAATGCTGTGTGAACAACAGTTCCATTTCTGCGAATGTTTTTACGGAGTCATTTGGGAGCTCTGAGTACCATTCGAAAGCTGTTTCTGACGAGCTGCCGACGAACCGGCGAAGTAACAGTTTGTCGCCGCCTCTAGTGTTGCTACACAAACCTCTGAATTATGCGACGTGTTAATGAGGTTTGCATGTTCCTTTGTTGACATGGAACTTGGGGATCATATATCCCGGCGGGTATTTAATTTGATCATACCAGCCTGGATATGGTCATCTCGTTCTGACCATTTAGTCGGCGGCTTCATTGGCTTGATGAGCTCTTATTTGTTGAGCGATGTAATCATCAAGGGCGGCCTTGGAGATCGTTTCCTCCTTGGCCGCTGATAAGGCCGGAGGAGGGTTTGATATTTCCCCTCTGTCATCCTCGACGATTATCGGTAGATCTTCGGCCGGGGGTTCTGGTTGGATCATCATTCCAACCATGTCTTGAAACAAGAGAGCCATCTGCTTTATATTAGCAGCTTGCTCAGCGGCTTCTTTGTCCTTTCTCTTGAGCACCCTTCGCAGAAACTCTGTATCGGTCTCCTACTCAAGGTGTCGTTCGGCCTCTTTGTCCGGACTATCTTTCTGTCCAGTAGTGCCGTTATATTGTTCAGCATTTCTTGGAGCTTTTGTTGTTGTTCCTGAGCCTTTGTCAGCGACCGAATTTGCGGTCGATGACCCATTGGTCATATAGACCATATGTACGATTATGCCCCCAGACTTGGGGCGTTTAGATCCATCGCCTTTGGAATTTGCTGCGGGCGGTAGATTTTTCTCCATCCTTGCTCTTTTATGCGAGATTGGAGTTGAAGGAGCTGTTGTGACAGGCACTTGTTTAGGAGAAGTCCCCCATTATATGGCGGAGGAGTGATCTTTTTCTTGCCGGACCTTTTATTTCTTTAGTTGACAAGACTAGTTTTTGTCAATCACAAAGTCTTGGACTTTTTTCTAGACCTTATGAATTTGCGAGGAGAGCCGCTGGTAAGGCCGCTCTGGGTTTACCTGCACTGTAACTTTTGCAGGTTGGGGTGATTTCTTTAGCACCGCCGTTGGGGAGTTTTTGAGCACCTTCCTAAGCGGATCAATACTGTTCCCGGTTGGAACAGCAGCATCGACTTCTACCAATGGAGCTGGTAGGGTGAGTCTAGAGGGGGAGTTACCCCCAGCTTCTTTCACTCGGTGTCAGTGGTGACGTCGAGCGTGACTTGTTGAAGGGATCACCTTAGTTTTGAAAGCGTCTTTATCACGCCCCTGGTTTTGCGGAGGAGCTGCAATTGGCATTAACCTGTTGAAGATCGATGTCCTTGTAAAAGTCTGAGGATGGCTGACCAATCTTTCAAAGACCGACTTTCTGATAGGGGAAACACTTTTGACAGCTTCGCCTATAGCAGGAGTAGGGAGGGCCATCCATTTTGTGGTAGCCCCTTCAGGTATCATGAGCTTCTTTGTGGTCCCGTTTGAGTTCTTACTCAACCTGTTGAAGACTGAGATGCCAGATTTGGATGGCTCGTTGAGAGGGGCCGTCGTGGTTTCTAGTCGATCGAAGACCGACATTTTAGAATCTTCTTCTTGCGGCACTGAGGCACCGAAACTCACAGGTAGGATTATGGTCTCAAAGAATAGCCCGGTGGTGGCTTGTGTGACCTACCCTAACGATATTGAGAAAATAGAGGCCACGTTGGGCCCATAGGTCATTCCTCTAGTTTGGGTGGCGCGGGAGTTGCTGTTGCATGAGGTGCAGTTGAGAGCCATTGATTTTCTGCACAGGAGCAAGACACCAAGTTTTAGTACCTTGAATCCAAAGACAACTATAGCGAACCGCGATTTTGTTCACAAAATACGACACAAGAAGTGTGGAGTGGAAAGAGGAAAAGCTCCTACCGGGCTTGCCAGAATCTATTCACCACCGAAGACCGAACTGAGACGTTAGGACGTCTAACCTGAATTTGGGGGCAGACGCTATTTGGACATATCTATCCACCTCTCCGAAGATACCAAATTGATTTATGGCACCATATATCGAAGGTTTGGATAGATGCAACCGATATCGAAGACTTCATCATATTCCCCCTCATTTGTGAGGTTTTTTTTATTGTGGGGACGCTCTTCCCTGCAGGCGCAAGCCCCTCTAGTTAATTACGTTATTGAGTTACGATAACCACTTTCTCCTTCTTCGGTAGTTCATTCATATTGTGTGTTATTTTGTTTTTATGGGGTTACCCCATGGATTGTATACGGAGACTAATTTATGTCGTCGCCCATAGGGCACGGTTTAGTCTAAATCTGTATATTTTATATTTGGGTTAGGTTTTTGAACTTAGGCTATATATTCATTTAGTTCAAAAAGGTTTGGTTTTATTTAAAGACTGTTAATCTAGTTTGAGATTATGATCAACTTAAATATATGAGCATTTGAGCCTAATTTATTTTTAACCAAGGATACGTTAGTCCTGTTTGAGACTAAGATTCACTTAGCAACATTTCAAGGATCACTTTTTTTTTATTAAGATCTAACAACAGAGCATTTGGGCTCAGATGCTAGAAATTTCAGAGAGAGACTTTTAGCCAATTTGGATTTGGTCTGCTCAGTTTTTTCTTCTTTCGTTTTCTTTTACTCAAAAGTGCTAAGCACTTATTTCGTTCATGTTTGCTTAGCCCTTTTCCTTTTATGCAAAAGTGCTAAGCACTTGTTTAGGGGCTCTGGCGCTCACATGTGTATCATGTGAAGCCCTCAGTCATGAGCACTATCCAATAAGTGCTAAGCACTTTAGTCATTTTGACTGAATAGGAAGTGCTAAGCACTTTTGTATGGCGTCCACATGAGGAGCACGTGAGTCGCTGTCTCATTTTATTTTATTGGGCACCTACGTGTTTTTCACGTGAGATGCTGGGCGCTGTCCAATCAGTGCTAAGCACTCAACCATTTTGGCTGTATATGAAGTGCTAAGCACTTTTACTCAGCGCTCACGTGTATTCCACGTGAGCGATGGCTTTCTGTTTTGGGCGTCCACGTGTTTTTCATGTGGGGCGCTGAGTCCTTTATTGGGGGCGTCCACATGGAAAACACGTGAGGCGCTAATTTCTTTTTTCTAGAGATTGAATCTCTATTAATGGCATCTTGACCATTAATGATCACCAAGATCTTTGTTTTGAAAATCTGGGATCAAGAACTAAGTTCTTATGTTTTTCACTTTTATAAGCCCTAAGTTTCTTTTTAGGGTTAAACCCTGTTTTCAGAGGAATTAAATTCTCAGAACATATGTGTTCTTTTAATCTAGTTCTTTCCCTTAGATTTTGAGTTTGAAAGACAAAATCACCCCAATGAGAATTAAATTCTCAACTGGTGGGGAGATTTGCTTTGCAAATCTCAGATCAGAGGAAGAACTGAGTTCATTTTATGAAGGGTTAAACCCTTATTTTCTTTTTGCTAGGCAAAAGAGATACATTTTATCTCTACTTTTCTATACCTAGGATTTAAGAGAACAAATAGATCTTTGTTGAAGGAGAATTGAATTTTCAGTTGCAGTTTCTATCTTTTTGTTTACAGAAGCTTATGTTAGTTGTATGTATACCCTAGAGGCCATTATTGTACATATGATGTATATTATAGTGGATGCTTGGACATATATAGGGAGGACTTTCTTGCTCGACATGATAGTATGCTATTTAGTTACTCTTTATCTTAACATGTACACTTATTGTCTCTCTGTTACATGTTGATAAAGCCCTTAGGATGAGTACTTGACTACCAGGATTATGATGCAGATCATACTAGTGGGGCCAGGGTAGTCCGTAAGTACATCCTTCAATTGTTCCTATCGTGGGAGTATCGAGACGGGGCATCGATATTCCAGAGTAGACTAGTGTATACGTTTCTTGACCAATATGATGGAAAACAGATGATCCCACATCCATTGGTGTTTGACATCAAAGATTGTATACGGGTGCTCAGTGGAGACTGGGTACACTGAACAGGACTCGCCGAGAACACCTAGATGGTATTACACCTTACGTCAGATGGCAGTTCTCTGGTGACACTGGTATGGGTTAGTCTGTAGACCCGAGATCATCATAGAGTCTTGTGTGATTCCCACCGTGCTTTGATTTCCACCTTACCAAGTTCAAGAGAACATGCAAAACGGTGGTTTTGGGTACAGTCCCGAGTCACATGGAGGTAAGGAGCGATAGGAGGGGATTTCATCTCTCCCGGTATTGGGGGTTGATGTTGCGCTATGCTCGATTAGCCATAACAGGAAATCCCTGGGCAGGGTTGCTGAAATTTACTGGTAAGTGTTATCAGTATTTTCTCGAACCGTTATGGGCCTTACATCGGCATGACTTATCAGGGTATTAGGGTCTGACGTTTACCACCCAAGGTTGGATATGCGACATATTAGACGAAGAGACCGGACTGTACGGTAGTGTTACTTATTGGATTCGCAGGAGTATGAGCAGGCTTGCTTGTTGATCTTCTGATCGCTCAATACGTCCAGCTAGTACCGCTGACGGCTTGTGGGTGACTGATATGATCATCACCTACTGCTGGCGTATTGACGAGTCTTTAGAGACCTACACAGAGGTTTCATGGCTCAGGCGAAATGAAGTAGGAGCACATATGTGATATGTGCGGGACCGAGATTAATACGCGTATGTGATACCGTATTCTAATCTCACGATATGTGATATCGGTCGGTTATATATGATATGGCTGGGTTATCAAATCAAGTGTTGATTCGATAAGTTGATACAAATGATATTAGTCGGTTATATGTGATATAGCCGGATTATTAAATCAAGTGTTGATTTAATAATTTAATGTATAGTTATATATTTGATATATTAACATACATTAACTAATATTAGCTCACTTAAGGATTTCTTTTTCTTACTTGTGCACATTTAATATATATGTGATATATATTATTTGTGTCATGCTTGATGATACATCTAACATGGGTGTATGAGACTCACACCATGCTAAAAGATAATTAGGGGTTTTATTTATTTAGGTAAATACAAAATTTGGTGGAATAATCAGATGGTTTGAAGCTTAGTGGAAGTTTGTAGAACCATTGACTTAGTCCACTAATTTTATCTCACCCTAGATATTTATTAACTCAATCATTATCTTAAGCCATGGTTAAGTCTCTACATGAGTTAATATGAGATATTATCTCACCCATAGTTGTTATTCTCACTCATTCTATTCTGCACTTCATCTTCTTCATCTCAGGAAAGCTCTCTAGCTTTTCTTGAGGTGAAGAAATATTGTGAGAAAAATTATTCTAAAAAGAGCAAAAATCCTACTTCATCAACCTACACTAGATTAGCCATTTAGTATAGGTTGTTTGCTTCACTAATTCCCAATTAGTGAAGAGGTAGCTTAACTTAAAGTCTCCTCGACGTAAATCATCTTCGGCCTCGAAGACTTCTGTTCCCCTCCGAACGGCGGCCAAGACATGGACGTCCTGCCCGAGATTCGGGGCAGATGCTATTTGGTTTTATCCGTCCACCTCTCCGAAGATGCCAAATTGATTTATGGCACCGTGTATCGGAGGTTTAGACGGATGCGGCCGATGTAGCAGACTTCATCAAATTCCCCCTCGTCTGAGGGGTTTTTGATTGTGGGGACGCTCTTCCCTGCAGGCGCAAGCCCCTGCAGTTAATTACGCTACCGCATCGCGGTAACAACTTTCTCCTTCTCCAGAATTTCACTTCGTGTCGTGGGTGTTTGTTTTGTTTGTGGTTGCCCGTGGATTGTATACGAAGACTATTTATTTCGTCGCCCGTAGGACGTGGATTAGTCCAAATCCGTACTTTCTTAGATTTGGGTTTTGTGTTTTGGTTTAAGGATACGTTAGCCATATTTTAGGCTAAGATCAACTTAAACGTTTCTTAAGGATACGTTAGTCTAATTTCTAGACTAAGATCTACTTAACGGGATCGTCTAGATCCATTTCCAGTTTAGGGACATGGTGGTCCATTTAATATATGGCCGTCGGGACCCGTCACCTCTGTGACGACGTTGAAGGATTACAACGACATATGTCAGAGGAGTTCGGAGATGTACCCTTAAACCAAAGTTGATTGGGGGTCTTATAGTCCAATTTGGGACCAAAGTCTGATTGAATGTTTAAGGATACGTTAGCCATATTTGAGGCTAAGATCAACTTAAACGGGACCGTTTAGATCCGACAAAAGAGTATTTGAGGGCTCTATTGTTCCAGTTTAGGGACGTAGTGGTCCATAGGTAGTTTAGGGATATTGCGGTCCATATTCCAGTTTAGGGACGTGGTGGTCCATTTTATTTGTGGCCGTCGGGACCCGTCACCTCTCTGACGTCGTTGAAGGATTACAGCGATAGGTGTCAGAGGAGTTCAGAGATATACCCTTGAACCGGATGTAAATTGATTTAGGAGAGCAGCCGTGCTCAGTCAGTTTAATTTGAGGACTTATGGCCATGATTGGGCTAAGTCCAGTTGGGAATATTCAACGTTTTTATTTATCTTTGGCCTATCAGGCCTGTCTAGGGCTTTGCCCCTTTTTAATAATGCACTGCATTTTTGTTTTGCTTGGTCTCTGCCCTTTTATAAATGATGCAGAGCATCTATTTTGTTTGGGCTCTGCCCTTTTAATGCATTGCAATTTAATTAGGCATACTAGGCCCTTCTGATTTGGGCCTGGCCCCTTTAGTAAATAATGCATTGCATTTGTCAGGCGCTTTGCGCCAATCACTGAACGCAAGTGCTTGTGGTGACGACACGTGTCACGCAAGTGCAGTGCGCTGCGCCAGCGCGCTGCGCTTGCGCTGCTGACACGTGGCGCGCTCTGGTGAGTTGCACCAGTTTCAGAGAGCAAGGCTCTATTTCAAAAGTGCATAGCGCAAATGGTTCAGATGCTGACACGTGGCGCTCTCTGGTGGCTTGCGCCAACCCAAGAGCGCAACAGTGCAGTTTTGCAAGTGCAAGGCACTATTAACTTGAGGATCTTTTAGATTCCAGAACCAATGGTTCATAAAAAAGTGCAAAGCACTGTTTGTTTTCTTGATCTAATTTAGATCAAAGAAAACAAGTTTCTCTTGTTTTCAAAGAACCAATGGTTCATAAGTGCAAAGCACTATATTATTTTTATCGAAGATCATTGATCTTGTTCTTAGATCAATGATCTACTAGAAGAAATTCTTCTATCTTAAAGGTTTTTACCTTTTTCTTCTTGAAATTTCTTCAGAGTTCTATCTGTTTGAAATTCTTGATTTCTCACAATTGTTCATCCCTTTGAATTGAGGTCTAGGGTCCTTTTTATAGTGCCCATAAATTAGTTAAATTTGTTAAAGAGATATTTCTCTGAGTGATTTGGGGAATTTTCCCCACCGTTGGATCTTTGATCCAAGGGCTTCTGTTTTACAGAAGAAAATCTTCTTGTTTTAACAAGAACAGAAAGATTTCTTTAAAATCTTAATTCTGTTTGGCGCAAATGCCCCAGCGCGTGACACGTGTCACGCAGCGCACAGCGCAGCGCAACTGCGCTTGTGCAACAGCGCTGATACGTGTCGCGCAGCGCAGAGCGCAGCGCAACTGCGCTAGCGCAACCATGCTGCCACGTGGCGTGCAGCGCAGAGCGCAGGCCAGCTGAAGCGTTGCTTCTTTAATTAAAGTTTGAATTTTAAACAGAGCCTTGCTCTGATTGGGTGCACTGCCTTGGACGCTGCGCTCCCTGCGCTAACATGTCTGATCTTGACACGTGGCACTCTGCCGCAGCGCAGAAGATCTGAAGCATTGCTTCATTTATTTTAACTTTAATTTTCACTTTAAGTTTCAAGACAGAGCTTTGCTCTGATTGGAGGAAAACAGAAGCATTGCTTCTTTTCCCACCTTGGAATTTGAACAGAGCTTTGCTCTGATTGGGATAAACAAATGCCCCCCCACCGTTGCGCTTACGTGGCCCTAAACGTGAGCACAGCGGTGGCCGAATTCCAACCGTCGCGGCAACTTTTGGAAGTTGAAAGGGCATTTGATGCCTATAAATAGGACCTTTGGTCCCTTAGATGATTTTCATCTTCACAATTTTACTTTCAGAACTCAGAGCCCTGCTCTCTTGTTTAAACACTTTTAAAAGTTCGAACTTTAGAGAATTTTAGGTAAAAATATTAATTTTGATTAAATTAAAACAATTTTAAGACCCTTACTTTCAATAGATCCCTGATCTAAAGAAGACCCACTTAGGGTTTCACTTAGCAGAGCTTTGCTCTAAGGGGGTTTATAGAAGACTAAGGAGAGCCCTATTAGGGTCCATTAATAGAGCTTTGCTCTCTAAAAGATTTTCCCTGTATTTTCTCATTTCATTAATAGAACTTTGCTCCTCCCAAATCATATAGAAGAACTCTTAAGAATTCTTCATGGATCTTGGAAGTTAAAGATGGTATTTGATACTATTATTATTATTATATCATTTTTTCCAGAGCAAAGCTCTCAATGTTCTTAGAGGATTTTCCTCAAATTCCCCTCATAACTGATTTTGACAGGTGTCACTCCTGTCTGCAGAGCATTGCTCTCGAGGAGTTTTAACTCCCTATGCTTTTTCCTCATTGCTAATCTTCCAATGATGTTTCCTTCAGGCATTATGGCGGTGCGTCTATACAGTCTGCATGAATTCATCACCTACGAGGATATCCGTGTACAGGGCCGTCAACAAAACCAAGAGTTTATGGATGCCCAGTGTGCGGAGGTCATGGGTCGTCTAAACGCACGCACCGGATGGCTGCTCTCTCGCCGTTCTGCTCTCTTGAAAGTCATGCTGGGAGCAATTTGGAGAGCACTCCCAGGGTTTCACGAGACCTTACCGCTCAATGCGCTGGACGATGCCTAAGACAAGGTGTATTCAGTATACCTGTTGAGGCTGATCTCGAAGAAGCGGCGGGATAGCCTTATTGACATCCTGCATCAAATTTTTTAGCAGACGACGATAATCGCTGCTTATCGAAGACTGGGGGGCCTCGCCGAAGATCTTGACACACAGGAGCGCGAGAGGCTGCGCACGAGAATCATTAGAAAGGCCAGGAGTACTCTGGATGGCCTTACTTTTGAGTTCCTCAATCCGTGCCCTGGATTTGAGGTTATTCCATTGTAATAATTTGAATAATGTTTTTGTTTATGATTGTAAGAACCCTCTGTAATGGAAAATTTCTCCTTTCAGCTTGTCTTATTTCTCACTCTGAGTCTTTTGCATATGCATGAATGAGTGTGTCTCGATTGCTTGATTAAACGCCAATCCAATGTTCTTTCTGTCGCTTTCTTCTTTCTTTTATTATCCGCATATTACCTTAGTGAACATGGTTGACAGATAATAGAGTAAGCATCTCAGTTTCTTCAAGAGCTAGCGATGGCTTAGGCCGCAGGTTCAGGTCTGCTGCCTAAGACTTTTCAACTCTATGAGCCGTGAGGGTCTCATAGAGACTTTTCTCCCTGCGGATCGAGAGGATCTCGTAGGTGGATTTTTTCCTTAGGAATCGTGAGGATCCCTAAGTGTGTTTTCTCTTATAAGTCGTAAGGATCCTATAAGAGAATTTTTTCCCTCTTACGAGTCGAGAGGACCCGTAAGCGGTTGTTTCCCTCCTTGTCGAGATTCGACTTTGGAGAGTGAGACCCGTGGATAGTATGCAAGAAACCGTTTTGGGCCAACTTACAGGGTCCCAGTGCTTAGGAAACAGGCTTCTTTTATGCCCACTGCCTAAGGTTTTATCTCACGAGTCGAGCCGCCTCAAGAATTTCTCGCAAAGACATCAATTTCTTCACAAGTCGAGACGAATCGAGCGTTTCTCGCAAGAACATCCTAACGCCGCATTTAACCTCTGCTCCTTACGACAGAAGTCCGTTAGGGTCTGTGGTACTTAGGGTTTTGGCCATCGTACCGTCGCATAAGCTGATATATTCCTCGATAGGCAATCGTGCTGTTCGAGTAGCTCTGCGACTACCGTGTCTCTGATTCCTTCGGGGGCTGGACAAGACGTCTTCAATCAATCTTCCTAAGCAGTTTGACCGTCGGAAGAGAAAGCGTTAGGAATTTTCCATGCCACTTTTTACTTGAGGTTAGGCTCATTTTGGCGAGCCCTGATGAGTTATAACCACTCCGCGCTGGTGTGGGATGATCTCCGATAGTATTTCAGGTTTTATGTGAGTTGCCGTCAAGACCCTGAAGCTAGGAATTTGGCCTTTGCTTCGTTTGCTGGCATCGCGTCTGCTGTATCGAGACGAATGTCGCGGTGGGAACTAGGGATTTTGCCATGGCTCCATTTGTTTGATTGTCGCATCTGAACTCTGTTGGAGGAAAAACGCTGGGGTGACATCTCGTCTGCTGTATCGAGACGGACGTCGCGGTTATCTCTAGGTTGCTGGTGAACCGTCGAGGTTTGGAACTAGGGATTTTTCCATGGCTCCATTTGTTTGATGATGTTGCGTCTGCTGTATCGAGACGAACGTCGAAGTGGTGACCATTCCGCACTGGTGTGAGACGATCTCCAGTTGTCTTTCAGGCTTTATATAACTTACCGTCAAGAACTTGAAGCTAGGAATTTGGCCTTCGCTTCGTTTGCTTTGGCGCGTCCAAATCCTGTTGGAGGAAGAACGTTGTTGTTGACATTGTGTCTGCTGTATCGAGACGAATGCCGAGGTGGAGCTGGGATTTTGCCGTTACTCCGCTTGTTTGACTGTGGGGTCTTTTGTTGACGTTGCTTCTGCATCTTGGTGGACTGCGAAGGAACGCCTTTATTGACATCTCGTCTGCTGTGTCGAGACGGACGTCGCGGTTATCTCTAGGTTGCTGGTGAACCGTCGAGGTTTGGAACTAGGGATTTTGCCGTGGCTCCGTTTGTTTGATTGTCGCGTCTGAACTCTGTTGGAGGAAAAATGCTGGGTTGACATCTCGTCTGCTGTATTGAGATGGACGTCGCGGTTATCTCTAGGTTGCTGGTGAACCGTCGAGGTTTGGAACTAGGGATTTTGCCGTGGCTCCATTTTTTTGATGATGTTGCGTCTGCTGTGTCGAGACGAACGTCGAAGTGGTGACCATTCCGCACTGGTGTGAGACGATCTCCAGTTGTCTTTCAGGCTTTATATAACTTACCGTCAAGACCTTGAAGCTAGGAATTTGGCCTTCGCTTCGTTTGCTTTGGCACGTTCGAATCCTGTTGGAGGAAGAACGTTGTTGGTGATTCTAAGTTGTCGATATTGACGTCGAGACCCTGAAGCTAGGGACCTTCCTTTGCTTCGTTTGTTGATATTGTGTCTGCAATATTGCGACAAATGTCGAGATTGTCTCTAGGTTTTCTATGAACCGTCGAGATTTGGCTTCGCTTTCTGATGGAGCCTGTTGGGAAGGTATGGTTCCCTCTTTGTTTGTGCCCCTGGATTGTATACAGGGATCGATGTGATCTCACTTGTAGGGCAGAAGTTTTATCATCTTTTTTTATTTCCGCGATACTCTATCATTTCAGCTTTTATATCGCGAAGGTCGCATTGCCCAATCATTTCGGCTATTTTTCACGGTGCTCAATCATTTCGGCTATTTATTTTATTTTTACTCGCTTCTTTTTACTCCGAGTTGCCCAATCATTTCGGCTATTTCTTATGCATACGTTTTTACTTGCTGCTTTTTATTGCAAGTTGCCCTATCATTTTGGCTATTTCGTATGCATGTGTGGCCTACTGGCTTTTCACCGTAAACCTAAAATTAGACACCGGTTTCGGCATCAGCACCGCTGCAACTGGGATATTGCCAGGAGCGAATCATCATTTGCCTCCGTCGATGTTGAACAAAGGTGGCTCAGCGAACAGGGTTAAGGCCCTGTCGACTAAGGCTTTTAACTTCATGAGCCGTAAGGGTCTCACAAAGGTATTTCTCCCTACAAGTCGTGAGGATCTTGTAGGTGTATTTTCTCCTTGGGAATCGTGAGGATTCCTAAGTGTGTGTTCCTCTGTAAGTCGTAAGGATCCTACAAGAGTGTTTTCTCCTTGTAAATCGAGAGGACCTACAAGGGTTGTTTATCATGTGCACATATCCCCAGTCATGGATGGGACTTGATTAGGGAAATGTTTTTTCGCGCCCGTGGATTGTATACAAGAGCCGGTATTGGACCACTTGTAGGGCAATATTGGAAATTGTGGGGGTTGCTTAAGCACAGGTTTAGGTCTTTGTAATTTAAGACTTTCAAATCTTATGAGCCGTCAGGGTCCCATAAGAGAGTTCTCCTTACGAGTCGTGAGGATCTCGCAAGTGTATTTTCTCCTTAGGAATCGTGGGGATCCTTAAGTGTGTTGCTCCCTTGTGAGTCGTAAGGATCTCACGCGGGCGGTTTCTCCTTACAAGGTCGAGAGGACTCTATAAGTGTCTTTTAACGAGGTTGCGCCCTTTCGGGTTTTCACAAACACTCGCCGGTAGTCCTGCTGTTTTTACTCACGGAGCCCTTTTGGGTTTTCATTCGTGCCCTTTTTGCTTATGGACATACCTTTTTTTTTATTCATTTTATTCTCTTTTTTTTAACGAGGTCGCGTCCTTTCGGGTTTTCACGAACACTCGCCGGTAGTCCTGCTGTTTTTACTCACGGAGCCCTTTCGGGTTTTTATCCGTGCCCATTTTGCTTATGGACGTACCCCCTTTTTTTTATTCTTTTCCCATTTTTTTACGAGGTCGCGCCCTTTCGGGTTTTCACGAACACTCGCCGGTAGCCCTACTGTTTTTACTCACGGAGCCCTTTCGGGTTTTCATCCGTGCCTATTTTTCTTATGGACATACCGTTTTTATATATATATATTTTATTTTATATATATATATATATATTTCTTTTATTCATCTCGTCAGCCTGAAGATGCTGCGGTAGTAGTTTAAGGACGTTTCGGTAAGCCATTAGTTTAAAGACGTTTCGGTCCGTTGTTAATTTAAAGACGTTTCGGTCCGTTGTTAGTTTAAAGACGTATCGGTCTATGGGGCTCTCTCTATGACTGAGCATGATGCCCCCGACGTATCTATCTCTTTCGGAGCGTGTGGTTGTGGCGGGCTCACCTTCCAGCTTTCGGGGATGACGAACTTGCCCTGTTGGTATTGGTCTTCGACCCAGTTCTTGAAGACGTAACAGTTTTCGATCGGATGGCCCAATACTTGGTGATAAGGGCAATAATTAGAACTGTTGACATCATCCAGTTGTAGTTGGTGTTTCGGCCTCGGTAGAGTGATAAGCCTGTTATGCACTGCCACTTTGAAGAGCCTCCTTATTTCATCATAGGGAAATGAGTAAGGACGTCTTAACCTCTCCTCGAGGGATATGCGTGGACGCATATTATTTTGACGAACAACCGGTCTAAGGCCACTCGACTGTTGTTGAGTGTTGGCGACGAAGGTCATTTTCCCCTTTCCTTTATCATTTTTGCTCGATCCTTTGTTTGCGGGGCCGAGATTTTTTTCAAATAGCGGGCGATTGCACGGCTGAATGTTCTCGCAACTCCTCAATTCTTTCATTTTTGAAATGGATTCCTTGAGGAGAGGGTTGAGGGCAACTTCTTCGTCAGTGTCGCACCCAAAGGTGATAATTTGCGATCCCTTGAAGTCGGCTATATGACAGTCGTTGGCGGCTCTTTCGCTCATTTATCGCATTTTTCCGATGTCTACGAGCTTCACACTTTGTCCTGTTGAAGTGTTGCTTTTGAGCGACATACCCTTGCCACCAACACTTAAAGGAGTCGCAGTCTTCGGTAGGATGTATGATCTTCTGATGATATAAGCAGAAGTTAGGACGCATCTCTACTTCGCCGAGAGTATTTTCTTCAGAGGGTGGAAGCACCATTCCCGTTGACAGGGCTTTAGCGAACCTTTTCCTCGTCTTGAATTTGCTTTTATCCGCAGCGGATGGCTTTTGATTTGACGGGAGTGCCTCGACTTTTTGGTCCAGTTGTCGGTGTTTGGCTCTTTCCAGTATGGCCATCTCATGCTCTTGATTGGCTTTAACTTTCAGACGAATCTCATTCAGGAAGGCATCGATCAACTCGTCTGACGGCCGTAGAATTTCTGGTTCAAGGTCCGCCCTCGGTTTATCAGCGCAAGGAGCCTCTTTATCATCTGACAATGAGTGAGAGATCACGTGACAAGTCGCTACGTAGTCTTCAGACTCGTTTGATGAGTCTTCTCCATCATTTTCGTCCTCGACAAAAGAACAAGCTGCCCCCATCATGTCCGTCTTCTTTGGAGTGTGTGGCTGTGGTGGGTTTACCTTCCACTTTTCAGACAGCGCAAACTTGCCTTATAGGTACTGATCCTCGATCTATCCCTTGAAGACGAAACAATCCTCGATCGGGTGACTTACCGTTTGGTGGTAAGGGCAATAATTGGGATTATTAAGATCGCCTGGCTGCGACAGACGCTTTGGACTCGGCAGATTGATGAGTCTGTTGCGCACTGCCAGCTCGAACAGTCTTCTCGTTTTATTTTGAGAAAATGAGTAAGGACGTCCTAGTCTCTCTTCGAGGGATGGGTGTGGACGCACGTTGTTTTGGCGAACGACCGGTTTTGAGTTGCTCGGCTGTTGTTGAGAATTGGCGACGACGACCGCTTTCCCTTTTCCTTTCTCATTTCGAGAGTCGGGTTTTGGAGGAGACGGTCCATGGCCCATCTGGTCCATTCGGGCTAATTTGTCGATCAAGGCCTGGAAGGTGGTCGGCCTGAAGAACATCATGAATTGCGAGATAATCGCCTGCGGATCGAGAGTGCCCATGAACATGCCTACTGCAGGTGCCTTTTCTATGCGTTGTTCGCATTTCGACCATAGATTCCGTCATCGTGTTGCGTATTGAACCCACGTTTCGCCGGGCCTTATCCTGGCGTTAATCAGTGCTGTTATCGGGGTGCGTCACTAGCACTCGCGAATCTTTGTGTAAATAGTAGCTCCATCTCCGCAAATGTTTTGACAGAGTCGTTAGGTAGCTCCAAATACCATTCAAAGGCTGTTTCTGCTAAGCTGCTGACGAATTGGCGAAGCAACAGTTTGTCATCGCCTCCCGTGTTGCCGCATAAGGCCCTGAATTGAGCGACGTGCTGATGTGGATTCCCTGTCCCTTTATATACATGGAACTTAGGGATCGTATACCCCGGCGGGTAACTGATTTGGTCATACCAGCCCGGATAGGGTCGTCCAGTTCTAACAATTTGCGCAGCTGCTTCATTCACTTGATGAACCCGTATTTGATGAGCTATATAATCATCCAGTGCGGCCTTGGAAATGGTTTCTTCCTTGGCCACTGAAAGAGCCGGAAGAGGATTAGGTGTCCCCCTCTGTCGTCTCCAACAACGATCGGAGGGTCTTCAGCTAGAGGGTCCGGCTGTAACATCATCCCTACCATATCTTGGAAGATGAGCGCCATCTGTTTTATGTTAGCTGCTTGCTCTTCGGCTTCTTTGTCCATCTTTTCGAGGACTCTGCGTAGATAGTCAGCGTCGGTTTCTTGTTCATGACGCTGCTCTGATGATACTTCCGAACTTTCTTTCGGCTCGGTAAGTGTAGCCATTACAGTCATCATTTCCTGAAGCTTCTGTTGCTGCTCCTGGGCTTTTATCATGGATCGGGTAAGCGGTCGGTGGCCCGTCGAAGTACGGCTTTCTTCTTTTTCGGAAGCCATGTAGACAGTGTGTACCACCATGCCCCCAGACTTGGGGCGTTTAGATTCAGTGTCTTTGCGATTTGCCAAAGATACAGGGATCTTCTCCAACCTCCTTCTTTTGTGGGCGGTCGAAGTTGAGGGGGCCGTTGTAGTGGGCACCCAAGTAGCTGTTGCTTTTTCTGGCTTGACAGAGAAGTCCTTCTCCTGCCGAACCTTCATCTTTTTATGTCGGCGGAAATTGTCTTGATCCATTACGGAATCTTGGACTTGACGCCAGACCTTGTAAATTTTAGACGACAGCCGTTGAGCGGACTGCTCTGGTTTGGCTTCCGTAACATTCTCCATCGGAGGAGGAGATCTTTTCAATACGGCAATTGGCGAGTTTTTGCGCACCCTTCTTAGCGGTTCAAAGCTATTTCCAGTCGGAACAGCAGCATTGATTTCCACCATCGGAACTGGCGGAGTTAGCCCAAAGGGGGAGTTTCCCCCAGCCTTCCTTACCCAGCGCCAGTGACGACGGCGAGCATGTCGTGCGATTGGAGTTGGTTTAGCCATAGGGGTGACCTCCTCATGCCTCCTGTGTTGGTCAGAATTTGCTGGTATCATCCTTTTAAAGACCGACGTCCGTTGAATGGGGATGGCCAACCTATCAAAAGCAGACTTCCGAGTAAGGGAAGCAACCTTGATGATTTCGCCTGGAACGGGAGAAGGGATGGCTATTCGCTTCAGGATAATGCCTTCTGGTATTGTAGGCTTCTTCATGGGCCCACATGAGTTTTGGCCCAGTTTGCTGAAAGCTGAGGCATTGGACTTGGGCGACCCGTTGAGAGGGGCCGCGGTAGTTGTAAGCCGATCAAAGACCGACTTCTTTGGAGCTTCTTGCGACGTCAATGGGGTATTGAAGGTCATTGGTGGGAGCATGGTCCCGAAGAATAGTCCAGTGGTGGCTTGAGTTACCTGCTCCACTGGTATCTTGAAAAGAGAGGCCGCTTGGGGCCCATAAGTCACTCCTCCAGCAAGGACGGAACGAGAGTTGCAGTTGCAGTTAGTGCAGCTTGAAGCCATTGGTCTTCTGTTTTCTGCACGGAGCAAGACACCAAATCTTAGTACCTCGAATCCACAGGCAACCATAGCAAACCGCGATTCGTTCGCGAACACGACATACGAAGTGTGGAGTGGAAAGAGGAAAAGGTCCCACCGGGCGTGCCAGAATCTGTTCCCCTCCGAACGACGGCCAAGACATGGACATCTTGCCTGAGGTTCGGGGCAGATGCTATTTGGTTTTATCCGTCCACCTCTCCGAAGATGCCAAGTTGATTTATGGCACCGTGTATCGGAGGTTTAGACGGATGCGGCCGAAGTAGCAGACTTCGTCAGATTCCCCCTTGTCTGAGGGTTTTTTGATTGTGGGGACGCTCTTCCCTGCAGGTGCAAGCCCCTGCAGTTAATTACGCTACCGCATCGCGGTAACAACTTTCTCCTTCTCCAGATTTTCACTTCGTGTCGTGCGTGTTTGTTTTGTTTATGGTTGCCCGTGGATTATATACGGAGAGTATTTATTTCGTCGCCCGTAGGACGTGGATTAGTCCAAATCCGTACTTTCTTAGATTTGGGTTTTGGGTTTTGGTTTAAGGATACGTTAGCCATATTTGAGGCTAAGATCAACTTAAACGTCTTAAGGATACGTTAGTCTAATTTCCAGACTAAGATCTACTTAACGGGATCGTCTAGATCCATTTCCAGTTTAGGGATATGGTGGTCCATTTAATATATGGCCGTCGGGACCCGTCACCTCTCTGACGACGTTGAAGAATTACAACGACATGTGTCAGAGGAGTTCGAAGATGTACCCTTAAACCAAAGTTGATTGGGGGTCTTATAGTCCAATTTGGGACCAAAGTCTGATTGAATGTTTAAGGATATGTTAGCCATATTTGAGGCTAAGATCAACTTAAATGG
This sequence comes from Agapanthus africanus, assembly GCA_030015575.1. Taxonomy (NCBI): domain Eukaryota; kingdom Viridiplantae; phylum Streptophyta; class Magnoliopsida; order Asparagales; family Amaryllidaceae; genus Agapanthus; species Agapanthus africanus. The sequence goes on along the minus strand of CM057346.1, from coordinate 98,267,647 downwards.
GACCGTTTAGATCCGACAAAAGAGCATTTGAGGGCTCTATTGTTCCAGTTTAGGGATGTAGTGGTCCATAGGTAGTTTAGGGACATTGCGGTCCATATTCCAGTTTAGGGACGTGGTGGTCCATTTTATTTGTGGCCGTCGGGACCCGTCACCTCTCTGACGTCGTTGAAGGATTACAACGATAGGTGTCAGAGGAGATTAGAGATGTACCCTTGAACCGGATGTAAATTGGTTTAGGAGAGCAGCCCTGCTCAGTCAGTTTAATTTGAAGACTTACGTCCATGATTGGGCTAAGTCCAGTTGGGAATATTCAACGTTTTTATTTATCTTTGGCCTATCAGGCCTGTGCTAGGGCTTTGCCCCTTTTTAATAATGCACTGCATTTTTGTTTTACTTGGGCTCTGCCCTTTTATAAATGATGCAGAGCATCTATTTTGTTTGGGCTCTGCCCTTTTAATGCATTGCAATTTAATTAGGCCTACTAGGCCTTTCTGATTTGGGCCTGGCCCCTTTAGTAAATAATGCATTGCATTTGTTAGGCGCTTTGCGCCAATCACTGAGCACAAGTGCTTGTGGTGACGACACGTGTCACGTAAGTGCAGTGCGCTGCGCTTGCGCTGCTGACACGTGGCGCGCTCTGGTGAGGTGCGCCAGTTTCAGAGAGCAAGGCTCTATTTCAAAAGCGCATAGCGCAAATGGTTCAGATGCTGACACGTGGCGCTCTCTGGTGGCTTGCGCCAACCCAAGAGCGCAACAGTGCAGTTTTGCAAGTGCAAGGCACTATTAACTTGAGGATCTTTTAGATTCCAGAACCAATGGTTCATAAAAAAGTGCAAAGCACTGTTTGTTTTCTTGATCTAATTTAGATCGAAGAAAACAAGTTTCTCTTGTTTTTAAAGAACCAATGGTTCATAAGTGCAAAGCACTATATTATTTTTATCGAAGATCATTGATCTTGTTCTTAGATCAATGATCTACTAGAAGAAATTCTTCTATTTTAAAGGTTTTTACCTTTTTCTTCTTGAAATTTCTTCAGAGTTATCTCTGTTTGAAATTCTTGATTTCTCACAATTGTTCATCCCTTTGAATTGAGGCCTAGGGTCCTTTTTATAGTGCCCATAAATTAGTTAAATTTGTTAAAGAGATCTTTCTCTGAGTGATTTGGGGAATTTTCCTCACGGTTGGATCTTTGATCCAAGGGCTTCTGTTTTACAGAAGAAAATCTTCTTGTTTTAACAAGAACAGAAAGATTTCTTTAAAATCTTAATTCTGTTTGGCGTAAATGCCCCAGCGCGTGACACGTGTCACACAGCGCACAGCACAACGCAACTGCGCTGACACGTGTTGCGCAGCGCAGCGCAACTGCGCTAGCGCAACCGCGCTGCCACGTGGCGCGTAGCGCAGAGCGCAGCGCAACCGCGCTAGCGCAACCGTGCTGCCACGTGGTGTGCAGCGCAGAGCGCAGGCCAGCTGAAGCGTTGCTTCTTTAATTAAAGTTTGAATTTTAAACAGAGCCTTGCTCTGATTAGGTGCGCTGCCTTGGGCGCTGCGCTCCCTGCGCTAACGTGTCTGATCTTGACACGTGGCGCTCTGCGCGCAGCGCAGGGGATCTGAAGCATTGCTTCATTTATTTTAACTTTAATTTTCACTTTAATTTTCAAGACAGAGCTTTGCTCTGGTTGGAGGAAAACAGAAGTATTGCTTCTTTTCCCACCTTGGAATTTGAACAGAGCTTTGCTCTGATTGGGGTAAACAACTTCAAGCAAGCTTGTTCATTTCGCTTTGTGGAGCCTAACTTGAGTCTGGGAGATCACAACTTGGAGTGAAGGGACTACTACACGGAGTTTTAGAAGTGAAGGACCGGTCTACAAAGGTTGTATTCCTCATTCACTTAGTGTAATGTTTGATTACATGTTGCTTTATCCTAATTCCTCTAGTTAGATCCATAGTTAGGGTTCTTTAGCACCTTATAATTTTTTAAAATGGCATGGTTGATGCCTTCTGAAACCTAGTGGGGGTGCTACGGAACCCAGCAGTGGTATCAGAGTCGAGCTAGAGAATTAGACGATATTAGTAGAATTACGAAATCGAAACAATTCCGAAACACTCGAAACAAAACCCTAGTTTCTGTCGAATTTTTCAGAACCTCTAAATTTTTTTTAAACAGTTGCAGAATGTTACATGTGATGTAATATGAACACCAGATAAATTTGAGCCAATTCCACCGGATTTGACCCGGCGAAATGTTGTGAAAAACATGCCTGGCCGGTTTTCTTCAGTTGTTTTGGCTTCGAATTTTTTTGGTGTTCCAGTCTCTGGGTTTTGGGGTTTCAGGTATTGTTTGTTTTTACAAAGATTGCATGTGATGTTATCTTTCTGTAAAGGCAATTCGGAATGTTTCGTAGTCGTAATTTTAACATCGTTTCGGGTAACAATGACGACGTTAAAAAGTTCGAACGAATATAAAAAACCCATTTTTCACCCTCTCTGGAAAATATTCCAAAAGTTGGATTTTTCCATGTTTAAAATATTCAAAAATCATGCAAGTAATTCCATGGACTCTCTAGAAGAACGATACCCAAACTCGACTCTTTAACCGTGGAACCGCGGGCAAACCCTATGGTTTACGGCGGTTCCGTGGCGCTATGAGTGAGGTATGGGTCGGCCCTTCTACGGTTGGACCGTAGGTGCTGTGGCATATTTTGGGTATTTTTAAACTGTGCTCAAGTGTTGAGCTCTCTGAGAAATTTTGGGTGTTTATTGATTCGATCGAAATGTTTAACATCGTCTAACTATCTGTGAATTGTGATACAATATTTGGAATCCACAATAATTAGTTTTGTGAAAAATAATTTGAATTTTGTAAACCTAGCAATTTAGTCTCATTTGATCAGTTGCCACAGGGTTTTGATATGGATCAAAACTTTGTCGCCATCACGTAGTGTACGCGGATACTCGCCGGGTAACATTACTAGATAGCCATGCCCCATAGCCCCGACCAAGTGACTTCAGAAGAACCCCGTTGCCTAAAGCATCCGTCCGGGTGCTCACGGCTGCGGTGTTCTGCTTAAGTGCACTTCGTCGACAGCATCGGGGATGCGACCGTCTACTAAAGTTTCCGACGAGCATTTGATCAACTTGTCGGGAAGCTTGTTGAATTGCCCGACTTGTTATTGAAAAGTGTTTTCAATATCAAGACTAAAATGTGGGGTTTATAATGTTAGGCATGAAATTCGGAATATGAGATATTCTGGGTTTATGATGTCTAAGGAATTCATATGGTTAGGCATGAAATCCGAAGTATATGATACGAGTTTATAATATCTAAGGTAGTTGCGGATTCCAATTATTGTAGTTTTCACTTTCTTTTCTGCGACCGTAAGTGTAATATGTGGTGTATCACCGGTTTTGTTGCTATATGTCAACGATAATTGGGATATGCATATTTACTTACGTTGATGACATGTGATGTTATGTGTTGCTATGATATGTTATATTGGATCGTCATGTTTGAATAGTCGGGGGTTTTTGCGTGAGATGAGAGTTTTTCATTTTCATTCATGTAAAAACTTGTATGTAATATTCTTTTATTGGGGCACGTCCGGGTTGAGGATGATGTCACCATTGATGTATATTATTTACCTTTCCGCATTAGGATAAACCCAAGGAGGACAGCACAAGTAACCGGGTTTTAGGATCCAATGGGGGACCATCTCGAGGAGTCGAGACCGGGTCTCCTAACTCTAGAATTGGTAGTGTTGCTTTTCGCTCTCGTAGGGGTCTAGGGATATGGGTTTGCCTATTCATCATGACCGTGGAATCCATGTTTTTTACTGGTTTAATTTTAAACACGGAAATCCTAGTATATCCAATATTTCATATGTTATCTTCTGCTGCTGATATTCTGTGATGTGATCACTTTATATGCTGAGATGAATGTGATTATTATATATATGATATATAATAAACGTTGCTTATGTTTTACACCCGCGCTAGTCCCACCTCGCTATGCCGTTAGTTAAGTAACCCAATGGTGCATAACGGGACACTGTGGCGAATGCGGTTGGCATAAGCATACGTTCTATTTTCGTTTCTTTATCTGTGATGCTTAGGAAGCATAAATGATGGGACTTCATTAATGAGATTAATGAAAGAGAAAGAAACTTAAAAATGTTGTAGAATCTTGTTTTCAAAACTGGTAGCTCTAGTTCTTGCTTTGCATAGCGGCATTCCTTGTAGAATATCCAGCACCTCATTCGATGAGGACAGAGCCGAGATCCCTTTACCGGGAGTGACCTCTTTAGCGAAAGCTAGCATATGCTACACCCACTCGGTTTATTTTGAAAAACACATGATTTTAAAAGTGGATCTTAAACCACTCATTTTCAAAATCACTCGATTCTATAACGATATCAAATTCATTACGCAAAAGGTTTTCTTAAAAACCTGTCGTAACCCTCCATCATTTCATATAAGTACTACTTAGTATTCGTGCTACGTTTTTTGGCCTGCGTCAAGGCGTAGTGTGCGGTAGCTATTTAGTGCTTATCTGCTGCATATGATGCGATTATATTAGTGTAGTCGTGCGACCTTGTTGGCCTGCGTGAAGGGTCGTGCAGGTGGGTTTAATTCAATCACGAAATGTGCGGGTTGAACTTGACTAGCGGACTATGGTTTGTTGGCCTGCGTCAAGGTCATGGGACGCTAGGGGCAAAATATTATCGAGAATTTCATGTGTTGAAATTTGCAATGAGATTGCATACCTTCTATAAGATAATTGGATCCCGATACCCACTGCGAGTAAGAGTTACTTCTGGGAGAGTTTTGCACATTACAATTAACCGATCAAGTTGGTGTCTAGAAAGGTGTTAACGGGGTTATGCCCCTGGGAAAACGAGATTTATTTTAATTAGGTCCGTGCGAAAGCACGGGGAACCTCTCTCAAAGTACCGACACTGGTCTGGCTGAAAGATTGGCAAACTTGTAGGGTGTAATTAATCCTGGCTAGTTTTACCTTTTAGGGTTTGAAGGAAGATTTGATAAAAACAGTGGGAGCCATTCTGATTAGATAAAATAATAATCAATCTGATCTTGCAAGAGCATATGCAGCGTGTTTTCTTCTCTCTCTCTCCTGGTAGCGACCATGACATGCCTCAATCAAGATAATAATATGGACGTATTGACCGAACATGCTTATTATGCTGAGCTGGGGAACGGTGGTTCCGCTCTACCTTATAAGTGTTATAAGTCTAAGCAGGAAAGAGGAGAATACCAGGATTCCTATGCCACCCATTCGAGGAAAAAGCATGTTGATGCATATTCTTCGGGTATGTTCGTTACCGAGAACTGTTTCTCAGTATCCTCTACGTCCTAGGTATGAGATACCAGATCAGGAACTCACATATGTAAAATGTTACATGGGCTACATAAAGGTAAAGAACTGGGATTGGGTGATATGTCTCTAAGTGTAGAGAATGGTGCAATTGTTGCAGCTAAATCAGTTGGCAAATATCATCTTGTATTACCAAATGGTAAATACATTGATTATGAACAAATGTTATTACATGCCGAACCTGATATACAACATTACATCAGTTTCTTTATTAAGTTAAAGAAGGATATAATTTTGTATTGCAGGATAACGTTGTGAACATTTTCCTTAATCAAGAGTTGATTGGATCAGGCATGTTATGTAATAGCATATACGTTCTAAATCAAACCACAGTTCAAAATATACAAAACACACACAAGAGGAGTAATTCAGAAATGTACGAATCCTTCTTGAGGCATTGTAGACTAGGTCATATCAATGCGACACGACTAGCTAAGTTACATAAAGATAAATATTTGAATCCATTCGAATTTTCATCTTATGAAACTTGCCAGTCATGTCTCAAAGGTAAAATGACCAATACTCCGTTTACTGGAAACAGAGAAAGAGTTACTGAACCCTTGGGACTGATACATGGTGATGTATACGGTCCCATGTCTATAAATGTCAGGGTTGGTTCCTTATACTTTATTATATTCACAAACCATCTCACAAGATTAGGACATATGTTCCTGTTGAAACACAAGTCTGAAACTTTTAAGAAACTCGAGGAATATAAGCTTGAAGTTGAGAACCGGACGGGTAGAAGTATTAAAGTCCTTTGATTTGATCGGAGAGGGGAATACCTATGCATGGAGTTCCTGGATTTTCTAAAAAGAGAACGGGATTCTCTCTCAGCTTACTCCTTCGTGTACACCACAGCACAATAGTGTATCGGGGCAGAAGAATCGCACCCTATTTGATATGGTGCGCTCTATGATGAGTACTGCTGAGTTGCCGATTTCCTTTTGGAGTTATGCGCTTGAGAAGCTGCATACCTATGGAATAGGGTTCCATCCAAATCAGTGCCTACCACTCCATATGAGATATGGAATGCGAAGAAACCATCTCTTAAACGAGTTAAGATATGGGGTTGTCCGGCCTATGTTGAAAAGCAAAATCCGGACAAACTCGAGACACGGTCAGCAATATAAGTTTGTTGGATATCTCGAACATTTGCGAGGGTATATCTTCTACCATACTGAGGAGCAAAAGACGTTTTGTTTCTCAACATGCTTCGGCAGTAGGTTCTATCATGTACGTGATGCTATGTATGTTGGATATAGTGCCCTCAGAGTCAATTATTGGATCGCAGGCACGTGATTGCAATGCTTGAGAGAGGACCTATACTGGTAGGACAGTCTTACTCGAGAGGTTTGTATAGTATCTGGTTTGTCTTTATCATCATATACATGCTTTAGGTGATATTGTAGTTCACTATTACACGTTGATAGAGAATAGTATGCTACCATGGTTTGTCTTTATCATCGTGTACTGCTTTAGGTGACCTTACATGTCGCTATTACACGTTGATAGAGCCCTTAGAATTCTTGCTTGACTACCAGCAGTATGATGGCGATCATATACGTGAGAGTTGGGTAGTCTATAAGCACATCCTTAAAGTGGTCCCTAGTCGTGGGAGTTTCGAGACTGGGCATCGATACTCCATTAGTAGACTAGTGTATACAGTCGAGACCCCGACGAGGGGCGGTGGCGGTCTCACAAGCCATTGGTGTCAGTTGGATCACCTAAGATGTATACAGGTGCTCATTGGGTTATGAGTACACCGGACAGGACTCGCCGGGAACATGCTAGTTGGTATTATACCTGGCGTCAGATAGCAGTTCCCTGGTGACATGTGTACAGGTTAGTTCATCGACCTGAGATAATCATTTGTCTCGTGTGAGTTCCCACTATGCTTTGATTACTACCCTACCACGGCTCAAAAGAGTCATGCAAACAGGTTTTAGTTGGGTACAGTCCCGAGCCACATGGAGGCAGTGAGCGGATCGGCAGGGGTTTCGTCTCTCCCGGTATTGGGGGTGAGATCGCGCCGTGTCTAGGAGAGCCATTACACGAAGTCCTTGGCTAAGGCAGGTGATTTACTGGTAGGTATTCCAGTAGTATCTCAGGGTGTTCTGGGCTACACTCTGACATGACTTGTACCGCTTTTGGGGGTCTAACTTTTACCAACCCCCTAGGCCCGCCATGCGATGCTCATAGACGAACGGACCGGACTGTACGGATATTGTCACTGACAGGCTCAGTAGGGTGTCAGGATGAGTTCGCTCATCGACCTCCCTTTTGGTCAATACCTGGTAGCCCTTTACGTACGGCTAGTACCTCTGACATGCTAGTGGTTAAATCCACAGTCAAAGTATTGACGAGTCTTTAGAGTCCCCCACAGACAATTTCTCAAGTTTCGGGCGAAACGTTGTAGAGGCCGTATGATATATGGCAGTGTCCGATCAAATATGTGCAGTCGTGCACGGATCATGATCGGACGAATCATACTAGTGGGCTTTGGTTTAAGCCAGATCCTAGTATTAGATTTGTTGGATTACTTTAGTCTCATCGCATTCGCATTCAGTCGGAATGCGGGTGCAGGTATGTATATACAGGTGAGGGATATCCTTGTGATTCGTCACGAGTTTAATTTAGATGTTGCCGTATCTTTTTTATTGTTGTAAACATTTGGATTAATGTTTACATATGGAAATTGTGAGCTTAAGTCATCATTAGAAGCCTTAATTGTGACACATGCACAAGTTATGACTCATGGTCTCTTTCTTTGTGCATGTGTCACATTATTTGATGGATTTGAGTCTTGATATGATAAGAAGAGAGAGGGGCTACCATCATATGGTTTTGGTCTTGTATTTTTCCATAACACTCTCTCTTTTTATTATAACAACACACTAGAAAAAGAAATGCTTCTTCTTCCTCTTCTTGCTCTAGCTCACAACCTCCATTAATGGCATCATCTCTAACCTCCATCCATACAATGGACGCAAGAGACAAAGTTGTCACACACATACTCTACTTCACCTTGGGCATGTCGGCTAGAAAACTTCGTGCCCGAGTTGCTTCGGATGAAGCGGGAGCCCGTAAAAAGACTCGAAGATGTGGTGCCCTTTCCGACGAGGAGATCGAGACCGGAGATGCCGCGAGGAGCTTGGGATGGTAGCCAAAGACCGAAGGACACGGATCGATCGGTAAAGCCTTTCCAACCCTTCTCTATTTAGCTTGTTTTATGTTAATGGTTCGATCCGGATTTAAAGTATACGATAGCGCCGGTTTCTAGTTTAGAAAAAGTTTTCGTTTCCGCATTTTGCCCTCGGACAGACGGCCGGGGCTCTACCGTAGACTTACATGGTATCAGAGCCACACCATTAACCTTTACTAGCTTGTTCTAACGTATTTAAAACATCGGCCGAATTTTCCAAAACCGTGATTCCAATTTGTGCAGTTTCTGTCGAAATTTTTTTGCCGTCGAAAAATTATTTTGAGTGTTGCAGAAATACGTGGAGGCTTTTCTAAGATATCTGTGAAAATTTGGTAGCCTGTTGTTATTGTTGCGCTGCAGAACCGCGGCCTTAGCCATGCTTTGGCCGCGGTTTCGCCGCTATTCTATGTCATCTATGCACCAAATTTTCTACAGTGCTCTCTGAGTTGGAATTGGGGTTTCTGGTAATTTTTGTTTTGACCCAGATTATTTTGAGTGCTGCAGTTGTACTTGGGGCCCACTTCGGGAAATTTTGTCGATCGAAAATTTTAAATATGTTAGTTTACAGTACTTACATTATATCTGTGACCGTGAATGTCATTCGAGCGGTAAATCTCGTCTAATTGCTATAGCTCTTTTAGACGGATTTACGAACGTGACATTCACGTTGATATTCTGTGTTGTGCTGTGATGTTGCAGATTTGTCGTGGTGGATAGCCTGGATACAATGGTAGTACAATTTGGTTATATATATACATTTGATATTGCGGGGCGAGCGTCCGACATGTGGACTGCCGTCACTGCCTGTTTGTATATTATTCTTTTGGGGCACGACTGGGCTGAGGTCGATGTACCCGTTGTATATACTTTACTTTCTGTACTGGGATTACCCCGCGGTGTGGTGCACGGATAGCCGGGTTCTAGAGGGCAACGAGCCCGCATCTCATGGCTTTGAGACGGAGAGGGCTTTACTCTAGAATTGGCGGGCTATTCGCCGCACTCGTAGGGTGGTCCATTCACTTTGTTGAAGGGGGCTGCCTCTCTTCAGGTTTTGGCGGGTAACTTGCCGCACCCGTAGGGGTCTAGGTTTTCATTGCATAGGCTATCCACACGACCAGGAGAACGTCGGGTTTCAGTAGCGGCTCTATGAAACCCGAGGATCCCAGATTATCTGTATTGTTCTGTGATGCTTATTACATTTCTGTGATGTTGCATTTTATGACGCCTTGAGCGATTATTATATATTGAAATACATACTGGTAGATATTGTATATGTTTTACACCCGCGCTAGTCCAGTCCCCGCTCTGTCGTTAGTTAAGTAACCTAACGGTTGATGACGGGACCCAGTGGCGAATGCGGATGGCATATACGTACATCGTATTTTCGTTCTTTATTGGTGTGATCAATTGATGGGACTGCATTGATTCGGATCAATGCAAGCTAAACAAACATATTCTGATGTTGTTGGAACATTTTTCAAAAAGCTGTTATTGCAAGGACGTTCTCTTTTGTTTTGCACAGTGGTATTCGGTTATGAATATCCAGCACCTCAATCTACAAGGCAAGGGCCGAGATCCCTGCACCAGGAGTGACCCCTTGGATAGAAGTTTGCGTCAGGGCAATAACTTCACTATAGTCGATTACTTTTTGCTTTGCATCGTGGTATTCAGTTGGAATATCCTGCACCTCATTCTACGGGGAAAGAGCCGAGATCCCTTCACCGGGAGTGACCTCTTTAGCAAAGATTCCTCGTACAGGACATGGAGAAAGAGTTACGGAACTATTGGGACTGATACATAGTGATGTATGCGGTCCCATGTCTACACATGCCAGGAATGGTTCCTCGTACTTCATTACATTCACTGACGATCTCTCAAGATACGGACATGTGTTCCTGTTGAAACACAAGTCTGAAGCTTTTGAGAAATTCAAAGAATATAAGCACGAAGTCGAGAACCAAACGGTAAAAGTATTAAAATCCTTCGATCTGATCGAGAAGGAGAATACTTGAGCAATGAGTTCCGGGACTATCTAAAAGAGAATGGGATTCTCTCTCAGCTTACTCCTCCGTATACACCACAGCATAACAGAGTATCGGAGCGGAGGAATCGCACCCTATTAGATATGGTACGCTCTATGATGAGCACCGCTGAGTTACCTATTTCCTTTTGGGGTTATGCACTGGAGATAGCTGTAGACCTATTGAATATGATTCCTACCAAATCTGTGCCAACCACTCCATATGAGATATGGAAAGGAAAGAGACCATATCTTAATTATGTTACGATATGGGGTTGTCCGGCATATGTGAAACACAAAATCCGGACAAGCTCGAGGTAAGGTCTTTTCTGTGTAAGTTTATTGGATATCCCAAACATTCGCGAGGGTATATCTTCCACCACACCGAAGAACAAAAGGTGTTTGTTTCTCGACATGCCACCTTTTTAGAAAAGGAATTTATTGCAAAGGAAATTAGTGGAGAGAGTAGAACTGGATGAAGTTCCAGCGATATAAACTACGACATAAGATTTGGTAGAACCAGAGGATTCGATAGCTCCCAACGAAGCTCAGCCTCTCCGCCGATCTAGTAGGGTTCCTCATCCACCTGAGAGATACTATGGTTTTCTCATTGACGGTGAGAGCGAGGATTGTATCATGGAAGATGATGACCCGACTAGCTTCGAGCAGGCCATCACGAGTGGGGACTCTGTGAAATGGCTGGATGCAATGTGATCTGAGATGGAATCCATGTACACTAACAAAGTATGGACTTTGGAAGTTGCTCCTGAAGGGGTAAAACCCATTGGGAGCAAATAGATCTTTAAGAAGAAAATTGGTGTAGATGGAAAAGTTGAGAATTTCAAAGCTAGACTTGTTGCAAAAGATTTTCGTCAACGACCAGGTGTGGATTATGATGAAACCTTTTCTCCAGTGGCTATGCTTAAGTCCATCCGGATCCTACTTGCCATTGCTGTATACCATGACTAAGAAATCTGGCAAATGGATGTTAAGACCGCCTTTCTAAATGGTGATTTAGAAGAGAGCGTGTACATGATACAGCCAGAGGGCTTCATGGACACTGAGAGCAGCGGGAAGATGTGCAAGCTGCTTAAATCCGTTTACGGGTTAAAGCAGGCATCGCGGAGTTGGAACATCTGTTTTGATGTTTTAGTCAAAGAGTTTGACTTCATCAAAAATATAGGTGAACCTTGTTTATACAAGAAGGTGGCAGAGAGTAGGGTGTTCTTCCTCGTATTGTACGTAGATGACATACTCTTGATAGGAAATGATATTCCTATGCTGCACTTGGTCAAGCTCTTCTTATCACAAAGATTCTCAATGAAAAATCTAGGTGATGCAAGCTACATCTTGGGAATTAAGATCTATAGAGATAGATCTAAACGGATACTGGGATTGTCCCAATCCAAGTACATTGACACCATACTAAAGAGGTTTAGTATTGAAGAATCCAAGCATGGAAATTTACCCACGATCTTAGGACTCACTCTCTCCAAAGAGATGTCTCCTAAGACTGATTTGGAGAGAGCTCGCGTGCAAGGGATACCCTATGCTTCGGCAATAGGCTCTATCATGTACGAGATGCTATGTACCAGACCCGATGTAGCATACTCACTAAGTGTAGTGAGTAGGTATCAAGCAGATCCAAGAGAGAGTCACTAGACACCTGTGAAGAACATTCTTAAGTACTTGAGAAGAACTAAAGAGATGTTCTTGGTGTATGGTAATGGAGAACTTTAGGTGGAGTCCTTTACCGATTCGAGCTTCCAGAGTGATAAGGATGACTCTAAGTCGGTCTTGGGATTTGTCTTTATCCTTAATGTAGGGGTGGTATGCTGGAAGAGTTCCAAGAAGGAAACCGTGGCAGACTCGACGATGGAGGCTGAATACATCGCTGCCAACGATGCTGCCAAAGAGCCTGTCTGGATGAAAAAGTTCATAAACGAACTTGGAGTGGTTCCGATCATCGAGCATCCAATACTTTTGTATTGTGATAACAATGAAGCAGTGGCTTTGGCCAAGGAACCCAGGTCCCATCAGCGATCCAGGCATATTCTGAGGCGGTATCACTTGATCCGGGAGATAGTTGATCGCCGGGAGATCGAGATTAGGAGAGTTGACACGAAGAACAATACAGCGGATCCATTCACGGAGGCCATACCCCAGATACAATTTGAGAGACTTTTCGGGATGTTGGGTATAAGATACTACAATAACTGGCCTTAGTGCAAGTGTGAGATTGTTAGTTATGTATATGCCCTAGAGGCCATTATTATACATATGATGTATATTATAGTGGATGCTTGGATATATATAGAGAGGACTTTTGTCACGACCCGAAAGTACGGAACATGACCGGCACTTAAACTACGAACGTCTCAAGGCGTACGTAATCTAAGTAAATCGAAAACCCAGAAATCCAAACCAAGAAAATAGTAGAGTGCAGGAAAAACAACTTAAAGCAAGTAATTTCAATAGCATAAGCCGAATTATGCGGTTTTTAAAACATCAAAATTTTACTGAAAATTTCGGCAGAGTCTCCTTTGTAAATACTGGCTCCCAAACGGGATACAACATGAATAGTATACGAAATCAATAAAAGGCATCCCCAAGCGGGAGCTAGCTCTTCGTCAATCGACGGTCACAACCACACAAGCAATATAATATACAACGCCAACGGCGAGGATCAAAAACTCAAAAGGAAACTCAAAACCACCAGAAAATAACGAGCGACTCTAAGGTCGAAAGAATAACCAACACTGGTCTCTATCCCAAAAAAAATACATGTTTGGTTGATGGAATTTACTAGATACAACTGAATAATATCATACAAGGTAAATAATGGGGGTATGATACAAGTAAACCCACCTACTAGCAAATCACCCGAATGAAACTGAGCCCGCAAGCCGTAATGAAACCTGTACGGCAAACCTGCAAGAAACTGGGGCACAACGGGGGTGAGTTGCCAACTCGTGAATAGAAAATATCTACGCACAGAAATCGCATAAATAACGCAATCCTAGGTCAATGATCATAATATATCCTCAAATATATGTATAACAGGCAGCCTATGACAATGTCTAGGGTAATATCTAACCCGAGTGTAATCACATGTGCCCGTGTCAGTGCCTCAGGTAGCAATATATCATAGGAATGAGGTATGAATGCATGAAACAGAATGCATGTAAATGAAGAAACTGTTTCATAAATTAGTGAGATTTCCTTCGTATTTTAAAAACTGAGGTATCATAATGAAATCAGTATCAACAGTGTCTAGCATCGACACAAAACATAAATCTCACTGTCTCGAAATATCAATATCTCAATCTCAATATCTAGGGCGCCGTCAGTCCAGACCGGCCCCTACCATCCATCTCAAGACCACGACGGTATCCTCCGGATATCCGACGCGTCGGGTAATATCACCGGTAGGTAGTGCTCCCCAGCCAGGCTCAACGTCAACACCACATTCCTCTTGCCCCGGGGTACCATACCGGGCCCACCATGTACCCGTGACGGTTCCTCCACTCCTCGACACGGATCTCCAAAACCACAGCAAACTCATGGTGGACGACACTTTACATCACTAGAAAACCGCACATTTTATATTTTAAAAGATCATAAGTTGTAAATTTTGCGGCTTTCCCCGAAATCCAGAAATATCATAAATCTCAAGAAATCATCACAAGTGCATATGTCAATGAAAATGAACTAGGCATGAACAGCTGAATAACAGTATGCATGAAGTGGTAGGTAATAACTACAATGTCTAATATGGCATATAGGGGAAGTACACTAATATCATGTCAACACTACTAGCTAACAATCTAAGTCAAGCAATTATATTCTCTAAAGTATACGTGACATGGCAACTACCGATGAAGATGTGTGTGAGCCGGCAAGTAGGTGTACGTGGTACATACGCATCATCGGTAATGGTGCTGATGTCCTAACAGCATGATATCAATAATGGAATATGCAGCAAAATAAATATGCGAGGCAGAGCGAACAGCAATAATGTGCGGGAGCTGAATACTAGACACAACGATAACTAATCTGCAATAATCTAATATAAGTCCTACAAATGGTGCCTTTTGAAATAACACGAATCGTGGGGTTTTGAAAATAGGGGCTACGGTGTTTTTATGAAAAGATACGTCGTTTTTGAAATATCCGTAGATTCCCTTGAGCTGTCTTTAAAAATGCCCACGATTCGTTAGTTTTTGAATTATGTAAGAAGTCTAATCTAATCTAACAACTACACTAAACTATACGGCTGAACTAACAAGCTGAACTACAGGTAAGGAAACTACCTATCATCTGAGTCGATACATATACATACCTGTATATGTATAGTCGGTGATCCCGCCTCAATAATATCATATCCGATACCATATCTATAATCAGGCATCCCAAGTCAAGAGTGCGGATCAATCATCAATATAGCTCGTACGTAGATCCGTCGTACGGCATCCCAATCTGGGTACGGGTCAATATCACATTCATCATACTATTCACCTGGTATCCTCTTTATCAAATATCATGATCGGGGTACTGATCTATGTCTAGTACCATACTGATACCGCCTACGTATGCATGGACGTGTGTGAAACACTACGTCAAGGACCCGCTACAACGTCATGCCGTATCTAAGATACGAACCCTGCTATATCACCGATCTCACGGCCTCAAATCAAATCTCATCGACTCATTATAAATCCCAAGTACTATCATCCTCAATCCGTATGTGAACACATAGTCCCATACCCATGTGAACACATAACTATAAAGAATCCCATGAGTACATAACAATAGGAATGTATGCAAGTATGTATGTGTGTATGTGTAGTGCAACACTACCCTAGGGTTCGCAACACTAAAAATAGTCCAACACACCAATATCCATCCTAAGCATCGTTATTAATCCTAAATAACATATAATAAATGTTGGTGTGTATACGCATCCGTATACACCACCACGGACTGCGGGGGTGCTATACGCCATCCACCCGACTTCTCCCCGTAGATATAAATCTACTCACCTGGTCCTCGCTAGCCGGTGCCGACGTCGCCACGCGCTTGCTTGTCGTCTCGAAGTCCATATGGGGTACCTACATATCACAACGTATCGTATCGCATAAAAACCCAATTCAAAATCTAAACGGCATACGAAAACTAAATCGGCACGCGTATCATGCATAGGTCAAAACCTATCGCCTACACATGCAAAAATAGTCAAACCAACCCTCGATGTCGATGTACGAACGTCAAACCATCGAGAAAATCCAATCACACTCATTTGCACATTCACGAACACTAATTTTAATATAAACTAGGTTAAAACTCACAAAAATGCCAATTTCACTTAAAAAGTCATTTTTCCGAAAATCTAGCAAGCACAATTCGCCGTTTTTGTACAAAACACGATGTTTAAATGAATGTAGCGGCCAATATATTTAATAAATATCTTAAATAAGTCAATAAAACCATTTCCATAATTTAATCACATAAATTTGCACAATTTCCAAAATCCTAGTTTGCAAAAATATCAATTTTAACACTTTTTAATGTAAAATTCATAATTTTACAATTAAACTTGGTTTTGCATATCTTAAATGGTTAAACCACTCAATGTAATTTTTAAGATATGATGAAATCCTAACCATATTTTAATTCTCGATTTAACACAATATTTACAAAAACTAGTTTGCAATATTAACCAATTTCGACCATTTTATAGCAAAATGCACATACAACAAACTAGTTTGGATTTGCATGAAATAAAGTATTAAACTACACTTTAAAATGTTATTAATACCATGCAAAACCTAATTAGATTTTAATCTCCATTATATAAGTATTTCATTAAAACCTAGTTAGCAAATTAGCATAATTAGAACAATTTAATAAAACAATTAGTAACCTAGTAATTAGCTTTGCTTTAGCAAGCCCACTAGATATTAACTACACAACTAGATCATGATCAATTGACCTAAACCCTAACTTAGTATTTAAACCCTTCTCTTAAATTTCTAAAACATGAAATTAAACTATAATTAACACTTAAATCAATTTGCTTTAAGCAAAAACTAACAATTTCATTATAGGGTTATGATTTATACCTCCTAGAATCTTGAGATTTAGCATGAAATCTTAGCCTCCCAAATCATCATCTTGCTCCTTGATTCATGCTAGCCAAGGCAAAGAAATAATGGGTAGGAGTTGGATTTGAATTTTGCTTTGAATTTGTGTTGATTTTGAAGCATTTTGTGGAGTTTTTTGATGCAAAATTGAGTGAGAGCTTGGGGGAGGGGGGCTGCTGGTCTAGGATCAGATTTCGGCCAGATTTGAAGGGGGGTGGGTGAGTGAGGAGAGAGAGTGAGGTGGGGAAAGTTGTTTCAAGTCAAAGTCAACTCAAAATATAACATTTTCTACTCTTTTCTTTTCTTTTCTTTTCCTTTTCTTTCCTTTGCAAACCAAGTGGGGAAAAAGTGAGGGCTGCTGAATTTGGATAAGGGGAGGGGTAAGTTGGGGTGTGTGGGTGTGGGCACGGGTGTGGGGTGAGGAAAAATGATAAATACAGTACCCCAAACATCCATTTACGCTAAAAAAAAGCCTTTTTTCTTCAATAATTTCTAAACCGTTTTGGCAAATGATTTCGTTCCAAAAACCACATGATAAATTTTTATTTAATGTTTTATGATGCACAAAATTTGTTTCAACTCATTCCAATTTGTAATTTTCCCTAATTAAATGTATTAGTGACGGCTTAAAATAATAATAAAATAATATTTTTTTCAGAAAATTTGAAATTTCACCAGCGGCTCAATAAACACCAAATAATAGCAATTACATAGCTAGAATATGTATATTTAATTTTTTATAATAAGATATTTGTATTTTGACTTTTTACAGAAAACCCCATTATTTTACCGTTTTTTTTCGAAATTCCACCGAAACGATTTTCAAAACGTTACAACTTTCTTGCTCGACATGATAATATGCTATCTAGTTGCTCTTTATCTTAACATGTAGACTTGTATTTTGATAATGTCTTACTTTCACATGTTAATAAAGCCCTTAGGATTAATACTTGACTATTAGGACTATGATGGAGATCATACTAGTGGGGCCAGGGTAATCCACAAGTATATCTTATAATTGTTCCTAGTCGAGAGTGTATCGAGATAGGGCATTGATTTATCTCAAAGAATATTTGTTAACCGCAATCAAGAACGGCGTCGCTTGGTAGCTAGCCGGTGAGTACGGGTCGGTCCACAGGGATTTTGTGTATTCTCTAATTGTTCTAACGAGTTAATTCCGATTGTTGTCGGATTGATTAAATCTAAAAACTAAGTTTATCTAGACTAAGACTAGAATCTTGCTAGGGTTAGGTTTAGCTTAAGTTTGGAAATGCAAAGATTTCCTCACCGCTTTCTATGCCCAAATTAAGATCTATAAGGTGTTATGGTAACAATTAATAAAGTGGATTAGTACCATTGGAAAGAAACGGTGTTTCTTCCTCTAGATTCTTGTCCTTCCTTTCTTAATTCTTACCCTAAACTTCATGGAAAACACGCTCAACCGGTCCTTTATACTGCGGTATCACCGCTACCTCATGGGATAGGGTGCCGTAGGGAGCGGTGTGTGCATGTATGCATGGAGTCCTATAAAAACGTGTGATGGGAAAGAAAGGGGTGAGAGATTTTCATCTCTCAAGCCTTCCCCAAATCTAACCCTAACAAGCGAGGAGACTACTCGCTCATTAGGGAATTGAAAAACATCTCTAACTATCTAATTAGGGCAAGGAATGAAAAATCTATACTAAGGCAGACTGAAAATTAACTAGGGCAATTAAATAAAACTACTTACTTTATTGATGGCTCTCTCCAAACATTTACACAGGACTTTTTAGATCTGAATAGATGAGTAAAAAGAGGCATAACCTAGAACAGGTTTTTAGGGTTCTATTTA
The DNA here is from genome assembly GCA_030015575.1 of Agapanthus africanus. NCBI lineage: Eukaryota > Viridiplantae > Streptophyta > Magnoliopsida > Asparagales > Amaryllidaceae > Agapanthus > Agapanthus africanus. The sequence continues at coordinate 98,249,056 of CM057346.1, read as the reverse complement.
TAGATTCATAGAAATCCTAGGTTACAATCGCGTCATATCTGTTTTTACAAATTTACCCCCTAAGAAAAAGAACTAGTCAACGCTCGCAGCCGCCTGAAGAATTTTCCACCGACACGGGTGTGTTATGGTCGTGGAACCGCGGCCGTAGGCCCTGTTTGGCCGCGGTTCCGCGGCCAAATAGTAAGCTTAGGTTCTGTGTTTTGTTGTGCTGCTTCTAGTTGACTTTGTCTTCTTTTTTCTACAGTTGGTTCTTCATAATGTCTTCTAGTTCTTTTCCAGATCTCTACAGTGAGTAATGTCATGGACTTTTCCGTCTGCTTCGTGTCGAAGTCTTGAACCTTGAGCTGCCTTTGTACTTTGTGAACTTGTTTATTGATTTTCGTTATTCTCCAAATTGTAGGCTTGATCAAGATTCTTTCATTTGTCGGTCGTAGTCTCACTTTGTATCATCTTTTTCATCAATTTCACTGTTTTTATTCCAAGAACCTGTAACCTGCAACTAAGTAGCAGACATGGGTCAAAAGCACCTGTTTATTTGTAAAATGACTAGGAATGGGGAATATAATAATGCAATATTATGATATGAACAAATACCCCCAAACTTAACTTTTGCTCGTCCTCGAGCAAACCTAGTTTTATTCTCAACAAAATACCTACCCTCACTTTCGCAGGGAAACGCGATTGCACTGAGCTCGTGCAACAAGCCGTTAAACCTCTAGGTGTCCCTAGTAGGATGAGTGTTGTCTCCTGAGGGTTTTCAGCGGATACTACCCACAAAATCCTATCAATTTAGACTATTGACTTTTATTTTCCAATTAGGTTTTCTAACAAGGAAGTCTATTATCTTCGACTCATAAATTATCCACCCGTATTTTTCACGCTTCCTTATCATTTAACTTAAGATTATATATGTTCTGTAGGCTTACTTAGCTTTCGGCATCTTTTAAGTTTTCCTTCTAGGGTTCTATCTCAACTTAGGAATTTTTATCATCTCTATTAAAGATATAAGTCATATTCTTCATTCCTATCTCTTATCTAAACCCCAATCACATACCCCTACGTGTGTGTATATATCACCCCTACACTTGGAAATTCAAATCAAGCTATCATACTCTTGTCCGTCGTCCAAAGCACTTCTTAATTGGTGAATTTTTAGAGGAAATTTGCTCACACATCTTTCATGCGACCGTTAATACTTTTTGAGGTACCAACAATCGATTACAAGATGTGTTTGCACATTAAAGCGTAATTCCTAGTCTTGTAATCCCTAAGGCTTTTAGCAGTGACTCCCAAATCAGTTGGTCTAAGGCACTAGGTGATGAAGCACCCTCGCTAAATATTTTTTTCTATTAATGCAGCCTTAAGTAATTACAAAAACCAGTGTTCATTTTTTATCACTTTATTCACACTTGTATTTTTATTTTATTTTCTTCGTACTAAGGACTTTAGACAAGAGCATTTCAAGATCTCTTCTACTATTCCAAGTTTCAAGGTTTGTGTTTGTGCAATTTGTAGGGTATATATTTTCAGAATTTAGACCTAAGCTTAGGGATTATTTTTCAGACTTATACTTTAATAAAAATATCAATACTTTTCCCTTGTTTTAAGTTAGCCCAAGAAGTGAACTCGAAATTTGCCTATTTCTAAGTAAACTACAAAGCCATATACTTTCTACCGTTAAATTTTAAGAAAGGTTATTTTTAGGGTTTTAATTTACCAAGTCTAGGATCTAGTTGTTCCTAGCTAGTTAATCTTTTTGTCAAACTCAAGTCAATTATGGCCAAAATTGAATGTTTTAATTTTTATAATTTTCAAAATTTTTCAGTTTTTATGAATTTTAAAATAAGTATGCAAATGCAAAAATATACACATGAATGCGAAGGAAGAAGGCTTACCGAGCATACCCCCAAACTTAAACTTGAGAGTGTCCTCACTGTCATGCCATACCAAGAGGGTCAAAATGTCGGCACTCCCCTATTTATTTATTTATAAATTTTTTTATTGTTAAAAGAAAAACAAAATATATATACAACAAGGTTCCCCCCAAACTTAAGTGAAACAGTGTTTCCACTGTGTAAGCGTTAAAGTTCAGAGTTTAGGGAGGAGAAAAATCAAACTATACAAGGCCTTACACAGACCAAAGGTTAGCACCAACCATTCAAAAATTCTATCGTGGTAATGGTAGGGTTGGTGAAAGAATGGAGTGTAAAGAAAAGAAATGAGAAGCACACGAGACCGAATGGGAAGAAGAGTGGAATAAGGTCTCGGTGGAGTAGAAGAATGGCGGAAAAGAGAAAGAAGTGTAGTACGATCTTGAGGGTGTAAATCGAGTGAATAAATTAGCGCAATTTGTGATGACCGTTGTGTTAAAAGCGATTGTGCTAATCTATCAACTCGTCGAGAAATGGGGTCAAATCCCTCAAGATTCGCAAGAAAACATGAGTACGTCGAACTTGGTAAACCCTCCATTGAAAATGGAAACGCGACGGAGTCTTGTGTGATCGAAACGATAGGAAAGACGAAAGGGAAAGATTTAGGGATAGTCTTATTCTCACCTAAGTAATCTGGCTCGAACTCAAAGGATTCCATCAATGGTTCGAAATGACTGTAAGCAACCGAGTCTGATGGTTCAACTAACTCATCTGAAAATTCAAAGGACTCAAACTCGGGTGGTGAGTCTTCAACATCGTCCGAAAAAGTGAAACACTCGTAATCATTATCGTCTGTGAGAACTGTGTCAGATTCAAGGAGGAACGCACTAGTGGCATCAACTGTGCCGTGATTGAACAGAAAATTTTCAAACTCACAGTCCTCCTGCATGATCTTTTGCGTGGTCGGAACGATGGAAAGGATGGAGGGTGATTTAGGAAGTATAACAGTTAAAGTTTCAGGAGGATGAATTGGAAAATCTGACACATCAAACAAAAATGGTTCATCCTCAATACTATCCTCATAATTCTCCTCAAAATATAGCTTATCCATGCCATTATCATCAAAATCAAGACGCATATAAGGTTCGGGAAAAACATTTAATGACTCGGGATGATGAATTGGAGATAAAATTTTAGTCAAATCTACGGGTTCATCGTCCAAAATATTCTCGGTGTCAATGTCTTCAATCAAGTGAAAATCAATTTTTCAGACACCTCATCAAAAGCATGGAGATTTATCAATTTAGGTTCTAGAGTGGAGGTGTAAAGTTCAAAAGGATTAGGTGTGGTTTCATTCGAAATGGATTCTTCACACTCTGGCAAATCAAGCACTACAAAGTCGCACAACTCATTAAACGTTTTATCTTTAACTGGTGAATTATTCGGGACACTTGTTTGAAAACCAGAGTTGTGGGATTCAATTGGGTATGGGTAGGTTTGATTTGGAAGTGTGTACAGCTCACTCTCACCACTCAAATTCTCACACTGTCCAACCGCCTCCTCATACATTGGAATTTTTGGAGCTAGTTGGAAACTAGCTACCTGTTCACTAGGTTGCATAAGGGCGGCCATGGACGCATCCACATTCCTAATCATTTAGTTTGTCGCTACCATATAAGCCTCCAACGACTGTTCTAGACTAGACATGGGTTGTGAAGGGGTTTTGGTAAAAGATTCAAAATTGTTTGGATACGTGAAACTCCAAATGGCTGTGTAGAAACAGTGTCGAGGGAAGGTGTGAAAGTCGGGTAGGACTGGTAGGAATTGAATGGTTGGACAGGAGTAGGATCAACATTTGGATAAAAAGGTGAATAGACTTGTTGATCCCAAGAACTGGATGTGTTGAAAGGAGTGAAAGATCGGCTACGAGATTGTTCAATATGCTCAGCAATAGACATGGGTTTCGGAGTTACAATAGGACTCGAAAAAGGAGTATCAACGTAAGAAGGTGGTGAAGGTTGACACGGTTGATACAAAGTGGATTGCGGAGTCCAACTGTTTCTCTTAGACGCTTCTATTCAATCTTTCAAAGAAATTTTTGGCATGGAGGGGTCGTCCGTAATTTGACCAAAACAATTCGCGTAGGAAGCAAAGTTTGGTCAGGGTACCAAAGTTTGGCAAGAGATTTTTGATGTGGGGTACCCATGATGTAAAAAGGAGAAGACAAAGAAGGTGGGTGTAGGTGGGGTGCAATGGATTTCTTAGCGACAAAATTTTGCAAGTTTTTGTAAATTTTTTTTTCTTTTTTTTTATGTGGAGCTGTTTGCAAAAAAGATTTTCGATAAAAGGCTTAAACACACTTTCAATCAACCACAAATGCACAATCAGGCCTAGATCTAGGGTCACCTAGGTCAGCTAGACAGCTCCTAACTGTTCCAAAAGGCAAGAAATAGGACCTCAAACCGCCTCTTCACCGCCAATTGTGGCCAGGTAAGTGCCAGATAAGTGGGAGGCTCTCCACCACATAAGTAGTGGACCTAATTAAGTAACCACTTGCCTTAGACACACTTGCCTAGATACCATAAAGTCAGGTTAGGATCAACGGTCGATGCCTACAACTAGTCCTATGTCCTATTGAGCGCGAAGTTCTTAGGGCCGAGTCTAATCTTTTTTAATTAATTGAAGGTCAATGCAATATGCCTTATGTGATTTCTGTGGTCCTGGGAAGGGTGATGAAATCCCCACCCAATCTGGATTGGTTTCAAGCCCCTTAAAATCCGATTAAAAATATGCAAAACAGTAAACAACCACTTGCAAACAATTTTTATTTTTAGCGCGGCGTATAGAATCCTGCACAAGATCAATTATTGAAAGGCGGAGAGATTTTTTAGCGCAAAGAATCCTGCAGGAGATTTTACAGAGAAGATATTTGGGGTTGCAGAGGAAGGAGAGAGAAAGCTCACAGAGGGATTCTGGACTGCTGACGTCACCTCTTTGCCGCGTTTCCGCCGCAGAAGAGGGGTTCATGCCGCCGTTCCGCACTCTGTTGAGTGGTTCAGATCTCTAGAAAATTTCTTCTCCTCTGGTTTGACGTTTCTCTGTTGTTCAGATATGCGGTTTTCTGTTTTGATCTCTGAATTTTTCCAGATCCGAATTTGTTCGTCGATCCTGCAAAATTCACACGAAAATACCCTTCACAAAATAACAAGATGATAAATTTTTATATATATATTTTTATTTTTCAGTTTTTATGAATTTTCAATTTATATTAACCCGAAATTACAAAAAGAAAATAACACGCCATCCCCGGCAACGGCGCCATTTGATTTATCTCAAAGAATATTTGTTAACTGCAATCAAGAACGGCGTCGCTTGGTAGCTAGCCGGTGAGTACGGGTCGGTCCGCAGGGTTTTTGTGTATTCTCTAATTGTTCTAACGAGTTAATTCCAATTGTTGTCGGATTGATTAAATCTAAAAACTAAGTTTATCTTGACTAAGACTAGAATCTTGCTAGGGTTAGGTTTAGGTTAAGTTTGGAAATGCAAATATTTCCCCACCGCTTTCTATGCCCAAATTAAGAACTATGAGGTGTTATGGTAACAATTAATAAAGTGGATTAGTACCATCGGGAAGAAACGGTGTTTCTACCTCTAGGTTCTTGTCGTTCCTTTCTTAATTCTTACCCTAACCTTCATGGAAAACACGCTCAATTGGTCCTTTATACTACGGTATCACCACTACCTCGTGGGATAGGGTGCCGTAGGGAGCGGTGTGTGCATGTATGCATGGAGTCCTATAAAAATGTGTGATGGGCAAGAAAGGGGTGAGAGATCTTCATCTCTCAAGCCTTCCCCAAATCTAACTCTAACAAGCGAGGAGACTACTCGCTCATTAGGAAATTGAAAAACATCTCTAATTATCTAACTAGGGCCAGGAATGAAAAATCTATACTAAGGCAGAATGAAAATTAACTAGGGCAATTAAATAAAACTACTTACTTTATTGATGGCTCTCTCCAAACATTTACACAGGACTTTTCAGATCTGAATAGATGAGTAAAAAGAGGCATAACCTAGAACAGATTTTTAGGGTTCTATTAATAGATTCATAGAAAACCTAGGTTACAATCGCGTCATATCTATTTTTACAAATTTACCCCCTAAGAAAAAGAACTAGTCAACGCTCGCAGCCGCCTCAAGAATTTTCCACCGACACGGGTGTGCCATGGCCGTGGAACCGCGGCCGTAGGCCCTGTTTGGCCGCGGTTCCACGGCCAAATAGTAAGCTTGGGGTCTATGTTTTACTGTGCTGCTTCTAGTTGACTTTGTCTTCTTTTTTCTTCAGTTGGTTCTTCATAATGTCTTTGTTCCCCTCCGAACGGCGACCGAGACATGGACTGTCTCGCCTGGGATTCGGGGCAGATGCTAATTGGTGCTATCCGTCCACCTCTCCGAAGATGCCAAGTTAATTTATGGCACCGTATATCGAAGGTTTAAACGGATGCGTCCGATGTAGCAGACTTCGTCAGATTCCCCATCGCTTGAAGGGTTTTTGAGTGTGGGGACGCTCTTCCCTGCAGTTGCAAGCCCCTGCAGTTAATTACGCTACCGCATCGTGGTAACAACTTTCTCCTTCTCCAGATGGTCACTTCGTGTCGTGTGTGTTTATTTTATGTTTCGTTGCCCGTGGATTGTATACGGAGACTGAGTTATGTCGTCGCCCGTAGGGCGTGGACTAGTCCAAATCCGTATTATCTTAGATTTAGGTTTGGGGGTTTGGGTTTAAGGATACGTTAGCCTCATTTGAGACTAAGATCGACTTAAACGTTTGTTAAGGATACGTTAGTCTAGTTTTTAGACTAAGATCAACTTAACGGGATCGTTTAGATCCAACAAGAGAGCAATAAAAAGGGGGGGCTCTGTTGTTTAGTTTAGTGACATTACGGTCGGTAGGTAGTTTAAGGACATTGCGGTCCATGGGTAGTTTAAGGACATTGCGGTCCAATGTTAGTTTTAAGACATTGCGGTCAAGGTTAAGGACGTCATAGTCCATGGGTTTAAGGACCCCACAGTCCGTTATTAGTTTTAAGACATCTCGGTCAAGGTTAAGGACCTCATAGTCCATGAGTTTAAGGACCCCACAGTCCGTTGTTAGTTTTAAGACATCTCGGTCAAGGTTAAGGACCTCATAGTCCATGAGTTTAAGGACCCCACAGTCCGTTGTTAGTTTTAAGACATCTCGGTCAAGGTTAAGGACCTCATAGTCCATGAGTTTAAGGAGCCCACAGTCCGTTGTTAGTTTTAAGACATCTCGGTCAAGGTTAAGGACCTCATAGTCCATGAGTTTAAGGACCCCACAGTCCGTAGTTAGTTTTAAGGTATCTTGGTCAAGGTTAAGGACCTCATAGTCCATGAGTTTAAGGACCCCACAGTCCGTTGTTAGTTTTAACACATCTCGGTCAAGGTTAAGGACCTCATAGTCCATGAGTTTAAGGACCCCACAGTCCGTGTCAATGTGTGGTCATCGGGACCCGTCACCTTTTTGAAGACGTTGAGGAATTACAACGCCAAGTATCAAAGGAGTGAAGAGATGTACCCTTGAACCGAGGTGGATTAAATAGTCTTTGGCCCAATTTGGGATCAAGACCAATTAATTATGTTATGAGCCCATTAGCCCAGTTAAGTCTGAATTGAGGACTTATGGCCATCTTGGGCTAAGTCCAATCATGTTTGGAATATTGGCTTCCTGTTGGTCCATTGAAGGAGAGGCTTTGCCTCTGGCCATTTAGCCAATTGGGCTAACGTTAATTCAGCAGTGTTGAACACTGGGATCAAGTTAGTGTTTTAACACTAAAAGACAGTTGGTGTTAAACACCAGCAACATGGGGTTCAAATTAGTGTTAAACACTAGAGCAAATCAGTGTCAAACACTAGCAGCAGAGGTTTCAAATTAGTGTGAAACACTAAGAATAATCAGTGTTAAACACTGGTGACAGAGATTTTAATTTAGTGTTGAACACTAAGGGAGTTAGTCTTAAGCTCTGTTAACAGGGGTTTAATTTAGTATTAAACACTAAGAAATTCAGTGTTAAACACTGCAAATAAAGTACTTTGATTAGTGTTGAACACTAAGGCCAAACAATGTTTTAACACTGGATTCAGAGGTTCCAATTTAGTGTTAAATACCGAGGCAAGAGGGGTCACGTGGTAGCACGTGAGGGCGCCCTCCCTTCATTTGTTCTGCTGAGAATATTGCATCTTTTAGAGCATCACGTGCCATCACGTGACGGGCATTTAAATGCTTGTATGTTAAAGCTTCTACCAAAGGTCACGTGGGTCACGTGAGGCACTGCCTCAAAGGCCCTTCTCTGTGGATCTTTTCGGGGGTCACGTGGTGGCACGTGACCCTGCCTCTTTGTTTGTTTTTTAGAAGATCTGTTAATCCCCATTTTTTAAGAATTAAATTCTTCGTAGGGTTGAACCCTAACGATAAATTTAAGAGGAATTAAATTCCTATTTCCTTCTGAAGATTTATATTCTGGGATAGAGTTGAACTCTAAATTTTTTGTAGGAATTAAATTCCTCATATATGTGAAGAACTGAATTCTATCATAGGGTTAAACCCTAATAAAAGCTTTAAAGGAATTAAATTCCCACTCTCTTTTAGAGAGGCATGAGATTCTGTCATAGGGTGAAACCCTAATTTCTTCTTTCTTAAAGGAATTAAATTCCTGTTATTTTAACAGAACTAAGTTCTTAACTAGGGTTGAACCCTGATTCTCATTCTGAAGGAATTAAATTCCCATAACATAGGGTAAACCCTAATTTTATTTTAAAGGAATTAAATTCCTATAGTTCTGTGAGGATTAAATTCTCAAGCTTCTATTTCCCTGTCTATGCTTTGGATCTGTATGGCAGGATCTCAACCCAATGAGAATTAAATTCTCAATTCAAGCGGAGATGTGCACTTTACAGATCCTCCACTAAAGAGAGAACTATGTTCTTCCGTTTAATATCAGAGTTAAACTCTGTTGAGAATTAGATTCTCTTTTTCTTTCAAAAAGCCTTCCCTTTCTTACCTAGGGTTTTCTTTTGCAGAAGATCCAAATTCCTCCAAAGTATCAAGGCTCTCTTTTTTTTTCTATGTATCGATCCCTCTGCATATCTCTCTCTATGTTTCTCTTGGCTCCTATTTATAGGAGAAGCAGCAAAATCAATTAGTTTTTTGATGAATCTTTCATTGAGAGATTTGATTTGTATTCATCATTCATTTGGACCTTTGGATTATTAGGTGAATTTTATTCACCATTGGATTTTAAATCCAGAGATTTTCCTTTGTTATTTCGGTTAGATTTCAAGGGGAAATCTTTCCAAATTCAAGATTTTTCCATAGATAGGTGATATTTAATCACCTTTAAATTTTTAATTCAATCGGTTCCTTTGGAAAGATTTGAGAGGTCTTTTCTCAAAATTTAATTCTGTTAACAGATGGGCTTTGAAAGCCGGTCACGTGTTGCCACGTGACCTCTGGTCACGTGTGGGCACGTGACCCCTGGTCACGTGTGGGCACGTGACCCCCTTGGAACGAGCCCTCTTCTTCTTTTTGCGCTCTGCCTTCTGGCCGCTGCTTAGCCGTCACGTGCCACCACGTGACCCCTGGTCACGTGTGAGCACGTGACCCTCGTCTGGAGCCTTTTTCTTGATTTAACTGGAGAATGAGTCTGCTGCTTTTAAATGTCACGTGCCAACACGTGTCCCCTGGTCACGTGTGAGCACGTGACCTCTTCTGAAGCCTTTTCCTTGATTTGATCAGGGAACTGATATGCCTTTGAAGCCGTTTTTAAATGTCACGTGCCAACACGTGACCCTTGGTCACGTGGGAGCACGTGACCTCTTCTGAAGCCCTTTTCTTTGATGTAGTCGAGAAACTGAATCTGCCTTGCCGATGCTTTTAGATGTCACGTGCCAACACGTGACTGCTGGTCACGTGTGAGCACGTGACCCTTTTCTGAAGCCTCTTCCGTAGGCTTTCCTGATTTTAAATTAGGAAACAAATGCCCCCACAACGTTGTTCTCACGTGTCTGCATGTGAGTGCAACGCTGTCACCTTTTGTGACCGTTGGATTCCTCTAGGGATTTGGGGAGATGAAACGTTTCCATCACCTCCTATAAATATTGGGGTCATTTCAGAAGAGCCTCCACTTTGCTCATCTTCCTTCTTTGAGAACTTTCTTCTTTTGAGAATTTAATTCTCTTTTCCCAGAGCTTAGTTCTCTGCCTTGAAAATCTTCCAGAGTTTAACTCTGTTCGAAGAGACTTTTCTCTTTAGGTAATGCTCTCGAATGAACGATGAACTCTCACATTCCTCTGGATTTTAAATCCAAAACAAGGGTTTTTACCCTTTTTTTTAACAAAGAACCCATTTTTCTTCAAGTTTCTAAACCAAAATACGAAACCATTTAACCTCCAATAGTAGATTTCTTAGGGTTCATATGATGATCCATGGAGTTTAACTCTGTTCACAGAAAAGGCTTTTTGGGGAATTTAATTCCCTTTTCTTAATAAGGAATTTAATTCCTGTGAAGAACTCGGTTTCTTCCTATGGGGGCTCCTCAGGGTCTCCTTACCCTAGGTTGTCATTCTGTAATTAATGAAACATGAACTTTGTAATGATGCCTTCTGTGGAAATTTAATTCCTTTGATCCTGTTGGATCTGTTGTAGAGCCCGAGACAGATTTGTCTTCTAGGGGGAATGTGTAGGGTTACTTGAAACCCATTCTTTATTTAATGAGGATATTCCCTCTGTTTTGTTATAACTACTTGGTCTCATTATTAATGAGCCGTCATCCTGATTCTGTGGGGCCCATGTTGTTCTGTAGCCAATGGCCCCATAAAAGAGTCTGCTGTTGCTTTCTTCAGCTAGTTCTCATGTTCATGCATGTATATATATTGCTAGCTTTGTTTTTGACAGTCTTCTTTTATTGGATTTCAGGTGCGATGGCTTCTGTTCCATGCTTTCCCTTTTCTCGCTCGGAGGCTGCTTTTCCTCAGTCACCATCTGATGAGGAAGCGATGGCGATGATCCGGGCCCATAAGCCGAACTGCACCAACCTACTTCAATGGGGATCTTGGTACAGTCATATTATTCAGGGTCGCCGGAGTTTCCTTTGCGCGGTACCGACAGAGCCCACTTTCCCATTCTTACCGATGGACAATCCGAGAACGGTTTTTGCTGTAGAAATGCCCAACTGGACTCCAACGGGGAGGCTCGAGCCTTCAACGACCGGTATTCCGAACCATCCGATCCCGGCCATAGATATCTTGGGACGGCGTATTTGCCAGGGTGAGGCCCACCCGTGGGGACAAATTTATAAGATAGGGCTCACTCCTCGACACCCTACGGGCTACCTTCTCTGGGCTCGCTACATCCTTTCTGCCCATCGTGCGCGGCTGTAGAAGGTCGGGCTTTATCAGGCAATATACGCGTCACTTTTCCATTATAAGTCCCCGCATGTCTGGTGGGTTAGGGCGTTCTTGAATCAATGGAATCTTCCCACCAACACTTTCATTTTAGGAGATCGCGAGGTTTCGATTTCTCTGGCAGAATTTTATGAAATCTCGGGATTGCCAATCAGGGGTGCACTGTATGAGGAGTTGTTGCCTCCTGACGAGTATGTCTTCGAGCCCGAGCCTGCACCGGTTGACGGCTTGTCTGTTGAGAACGCCATTCGCCACAAGCGTCCCAGTTTGATCAAGGCGCTAGGTATCTTCGACCGATTGTTCACCGAATCCGAAGAGCAGGGTGTTACTTTCAAGAGCTTCATTTCTTGTTTCCTTCGTGAGGACGTCGTATCGAAGACAGCTCCGAAGTTCGCCAACATTAAAGACCCCTTTGGGTTTGGTCCGAAGAAGCTGCCGACCACTGAATCGGATCTACCTCAATACTATATCCCCATCATGTCGCCGATGTCTTTTGAGTCCAGTGCAGCACTCGGTATTGACGAGGAGACGTTCTTCGTAGGGTTTGTCAGTGTCTGGCTCAGTTGGTTTGTCATCCCCATGCATCGTCGTTTTATAAGGGCTTCGGTTATCTACCCAGCTCATTGTATAGCTGAAGGGACGCGGTTGGCCGTCGGTATCCCGGCATTGGCGCATCTTTATCACGGGTTGGGCACCACAGCTAATACCTCTACTCCCGGCATGGATGTAGTAAACTTCTCGCTTCATTATTTCACGTCCTGGGTCGAAATGCATGTGCTGGGGGCTTTCGCTATGCATCAGAGGCCCGCGTTTTACGACGCCTATCCCTTCCCGCGACTTATGCGATTGGTGGATGCTTCAGCAGCCGACCCGACTCAGTTCGGGGCTATTCGGGTGCTGATTTCTCCTTACGCTACCGCTGGCGGGATGGTTTTTAATGATCGGGTCTTGTCTACTCCCTCAGGTCCAGTTCAACAACTCTGGGACCTGTCAAAAGACAACGCACCTTCTTTGAAGCCTCGGGAGGCCGCGCACTTGTATACCATTAGACCGGGCTACTTGGTGTTTTGCCAGGACAGTGCAGCTCTTTTCATGCGGTACAATCCGTATCGATTCGCCCGACAGCTTGGATACAACCAGGGTGTTCCTTTTGAGGCTTTTATAGTCGCCCCGATCCCTTCGCTCGATGCCGTTCGCGATGCCGCTCATCATTTCATGAGGCTAAACACCGGCTCCCACTTCATGGTCCCTGAAGCTGAGTACCTGCCCCGGTGCGTGGGCACGTTTACGGGTTGGTATCTTCATCGGATCAACCCAATTATTCTTGAGGAAAGGAGGGTGCTTCTTGGCCACGACGCCCCTCCTCTGGTTCCAGGAGGTAAGCTGCGACCGAGGGCTCCAGTCCTCTTCCCTCTAAGGGATATCGGCACTGCGCTCATCCCAGGAGAATCGGAGGTAGACCTTACTCCAACGGCTGGTATGCCCCTGGGTTCCTGATCGTGAGGTGGAAGGGCCCCAGTAGTAGCACCACCGCCTGTGGCAGCACCGCCCCCCGTGGCATCGACAATGGCAGTGTCATCCTCGGTCGTGGCACTGGGCGAGGGTAATAGGGATGAGGGTATCGAAGGCAATGTGGGTCAGCGCCGCCCTAAGGCTTCGCGGGGGAGGAAGCGGTCATCCTCGGCGACCGGCTCTGGGTCTAAGCGGCGGAGGAAAGCGGCCACCAATTTGCTCGATTCTTTGGCGGAGTCTGAGCCTATTCTTGAAGACGAACCGTTGGCCCTGCAAGAGTCAGACGCTGTACTTCCCTTCCCGAGTTCGTCCGATGAGGAGGCCGCACAGTTGGCTGAGGCCATACGGCGTTCCAAAGACGTGTCTCATAATGCCAGGGTTCCGAAGAAGTCCTATCCCGCTGTAATCTTTTACGAAGACCCTTCGTTGATTTGACGGCGGTTTATCGGTCCTTTGGAGGAATGGGAGGAAAGGGCCCTGAAGCAGGCCGCTTCAGAAGACGCAGCGGACGCACTTTCTTTATGGACCGGCGGCCATGAGTCTACCCTTGAACCCCGGCGAGCACGCCTCCTTGAGAAGGAGCAGCGGCTTGAAGAAGCCATATTGAGGACTTCTTTACGCATCGGTACGTTGTTGTTCTTTTTTGTAGTTTTTCCAGATTATTCACGCCTGTATATATGCATCCTTATTCTTATGTGAATCGTGCAGAATCCTCGACGCTGGGGGAGCTCCCTACGGGCTCGTTGAAGCTAAAGCCTGTCGAAATTCCCGATGAAGCGTTGCTCGATGTGGAGGGGGCTGATGAGGCTGATCCTCTTGCAATAGAGCCTCCAGTGGCAGTTCCTGATCATGAAGCGCTTGCTCTTTTGGTGGAGGCTCCTTTGGAGATTGCTGCCCCAACGGCTCTTCCCGAAGGCGGCCCGGAGGCTGAGATGGAGGTAGTGGGGACTACCCTCCCTATGTTAGAGCCTGAGGTTCCAGCAGAGGCTGTCGAAGCTGCTATCCCCCCGACTCAGAACGGGAGAAGTGTTGAAGGTAACCTTCTGAATTTTAAATTAGCAGCCTTTCCCTTGTCTGAACTCTTTTGTTTTTCTCAGAATTACGCGAGCTGGCGGCCTCTATTGCTGATCTGTCTCCCCGGCAATCCTTTCAGCGTCTGCTGGAGATGGCAGCTCCACAAGCGATATCCCTCCAACGCATCATCCTCTCATCCGGGCAAGGTTGGTGTCGTCTATCACTTCTCATAGCATCGTTGTTATTTTGCGTATTGACATTGATGTTTTCTACAGTTTTGGAGGCTGATGATGAGGTCGAGGTTCTCGAAGGGCCGGGGGAACCCTTGGCTCCTACTTGCATGACCGTAGGTGAGTGACATTCCGGCATATCCTCACTTGTTCCTTTGCTTAAGGGTCTTCCTAATATTTTTCAACTCTGAACAGCCTTGCCAGCTCCAATAGTGTTGGAATCACCTGTCGTCATGCCGCCTGGCCCTTATGCTTTGCGAGCTTTAGAACGCTTGGCCCAATTGAGCCTCGTCTCCCTGTCGTCTTTGATTGAGGAGCTCCGTGCTAGTAGCGCGACTACAGCCGAAGCGTTTGCCGCCGAAGCTAACGGCTCTCTCCCTTTTCTTGCCACCTATCATAGTGAGGAGGTGGTGCGGGTCTGGGTGGAGTTCTGTAGGATGGTGGAGGCTTGTTTGCACGCCCTTGAATGTTCCCACCTTTCCTCGGAAGCCGTGGCTGCAAAGGCGGAGTTACGGGGGCTGATAGCACGGTGCGCGGCAAACATGACATCGTGCGAGAGGAGGCTTAGCCGCAAATTCTCGGAGAGGGAGCTGGCTTCTAAAGCGCTGAGCGAGCTTCAGGCGAGTCTTACTGCCAAGGCCAACAAAGCGTATGAACTCTGGCGGGTGCTTCAAGAGTCTATCAGGGAGGTGGTGACTCTTGATAAAGTTGCTACGTTCACTCGTGAGAGGGTCGAGGCTCAGAAGGCCACCGAGAAAGAGCTTGAAGGCCGGCTCGCTTCGTATCAAGCCCAGCAGGCTCAGGCGGAGGCCCGTCTTCTGGCGATCTTAAATCATGAGGCCGTGGCCCAACAAAAGCAGGATGAGCTGACTAAACTGCTAAATCGCCCGCCGGCTTGAAACATTTGTATCTTTCCCTGCCTTCCTGTATATACTCATAGATGAGAGTATTTTCTTTTGCTTTTTCATGAATTGTACTTTGTATCCATTGTGGTTTATGAATAAAAGATACATTTTTCTTCTCAATGATGCGTCTCCTTTTTGTTGAATGTGTTTTGCGGACAATTTATCTTGATCTCCTTGCAGGGCAGCGATAGCTTAAGATTCAGGGTTAAGATCTGCTTCCTAAGACTTTGCACTTTATGAGCCATGGGGATCTCATAAAGAGTTTTTTCTCCCCATGGGTCGAGAGGACCCCATAGGTGTAAGTTCTTCTTAAGAATCGTGAGGATTCTTAAGCAGGTTGTCCCTTGAGAGTCGTAAGGATCTCACAAGAGAGTTTTTCTTCCTTACAGGTCGTGAGGACCTGCAAGTGCTGGATGTGGTCACCCTTATTCGTGTTTCACGGAGTCAGGGGTTTCTCGAGGCATCGTAGTTTAAAGACGTCGCGGTCAAGGTTAAGGACCTCATAGTCCTTGGATTTAAGGACTCCACAGTCCGATGTTTAGTTTTAAGACATTACGGTCAAGGTTAAGGACCTCATAGTCCGCGGATTTAAGAACTCCACAGTCCGATGTTAGTTTTAAGACATCACGGTCAAGGTTAAGGACCTCATAGTCCGTGGACTTAAGGACTCCACAATCCGATGTTAGTTTTAAGACATCACGGTCAAGGTTAAGGACCTCATAGTCCATGGATTTAGGGACTCCATAGTCCGATGTTAGTTTTAAGACATCACGGTCAAGATTAAGGACCTCATAGTCCGTGGATTTAGGGACTCCACAGTCCGATGTTAGTTTTAAGACATCACGGTCAAGGTTAAGGACCTCATAGTCCGTGGATTTAGGGACTCCACAGTCCGATGTTTGGTTGAAGGGACCCGTCACCTCTTTGAAGACGTTGAGGAATTACAACGCCAGGTATCAAAGGAGTGAAGAGATGTACCCTTAAACCAAGGCAGAATCCGTAGGGAATCGGGGTAGTTGATTGTTAGTTTTAAGACATTACGGTCGAGGTTAAGGACATCATAGTCCGTGGATTTTATGGACTCCACAGTCCGGTGTTTGCTCTGGATGCTTCACACGGGTTCACTGCCGTGCTTGGCGAGGACCAGGCTCCGCTCTGGGCGTTTTCCGCGGGGTCAAAGAGTGACGTTATCCGCGTTCCACGTAACCAGGAATTTTGCACTAGATGCTTCACACGGGTTCACTGCCATGTTCGGCGAGGACTAGGCTCCGCTCTGGATGCTTCACACGGGTTCACTGCCGTGCTCTGCGAGGACCAGGATCCGCTCTGGACGTTTTCCACGGGGTCAAAGAGTGACGTTATCCGCGTTCCACGTAACCAGGAATTTTGCACTAGATGCTTCACACGGGTTCACTGCCGTGCTCGGCGAGGACTAGGCTCCGCTCTGAATGCTTCACACGGGTTCACTGCCGTGCTCTGCGAGGACCAGGATCCGCTCTGGACGTTTTCCACGGGGTCAAAGAGTGACGTTATCCGCGTTCCACGTAACCAGGAATTTTGCACTAGATGCTTCACACGGGTTCACTGCCGTGCTCGGCGAGGACTAGGCTCCGCTCTGGATGCTTCACACGGGTTCACTGCTGTGCTCTGCGAGGACCAGGACCCGCTCTGGACGTTTTCCATGGGGTCAAAGAGTGACGTTATCCGCGTTCCACGTAACCAGAAATTTTGCACTAGATGCTTCATACGGGTTCACTGCCGTGCTCGGCGAGGACTAGGCTCTACTCTGGATGCTTCACACGGGTTCACTGCCGTGCTCTGCGAGGACCAGGATCCGCTCTGGACGTTTTCGACGGGGTCAAAGAGTGACGTTATCCGCGTTCCATGTAACCAGGAATTTTGCACTAGATGCTTCACACGGGTTCACTGCCGTGCTCGGCGAGGACTAGGCTCCGCTCTGGATGCTTCACACGGGTTCACTGCCGTGCTCTGCGAGGACCAGGATCCGCTCTGGACGTTTTTCTACGGGGTCAAAGAGTGACGTTATCCGCGTTCCACATAACCAGGAATTTTGCTGATTGTATCCGCATTTCACGGGATGGAGGTTTGACTGTTGGCGATATGTATACCACCGAGCCATGGAACTTGGAGTTGCCGCTGTTCCGCTTAGCTTAGAGCTGTGTCCGTCGAGATTTGGCTTCTTCTTCTGATGAAACCTGGGGGAGAAGTATGATCCCTTTTTTGTTTACGCCCTTGGATTGTGTACAGGGTGTGATGGAACATCACCTGTAGGGCATAAATTAAAACTTTTTTTTATTTTATTTTATTTCCGTGATGCTCTATCATTTCAGCTTTTATATCGCGAAGGTCGCGATTGCCCCATTATTTCGGCTATTTTTCACGGTGCCCAATCATTTCGGCTATTTATTTTGTTTTCACTCGCTGTTTTTTTTATTATTGCGAGTTGCCCCATCATTTCGGCTATTTTGCATGCATACATTTTTACCTGCTGCTTTTTATTGCAGGTTGCCCCATCATTTCGGCTGTCTCGTATGCACGTGCGGCCTACTGGCTTTTCGCCATAAACCTGAAATTAGACACAGATTTCGGCATCAGCACCGCTACAACTGGGGTATGGCCAGGAGCGAATCATTATCTGCCTCTGTCGATGTTGAACAAAGATGGCTTAGCAAGCAGGGTTAGGGTCCCGTCGACTAAGGCTTTTGACTTCATGAGCCGTAAGGGTCTCACGAAGGTATTTCTCCCTACAAGTCGTGAGGATCTCGTAGGTGTATTTTCTCCCTAGGAATCGTGAGGATTCCTAAGTGTATGTTCCTCTGCAAGTCGTAAGGATCCTACAAGAGGGCTTTCTCCTTATAGGTCGAGAGGACCTACAAGGGTTGTGTTCACCATATGGACATATCCCTAGTCACGGATGGGACTTTGTTAGGGAAATATTTGTTTGTGCCCGTGGATTGTATACAAGGGTCAATATGAGCCGCTTGTAGGGCAGTGTCGAAAGGTATAGGGGATTTTGCTTAAGCACAGGTTTAGGTCTCTGTGACTTAAGATTTTCAAATCTTATGAGCCGTGAGGGTCCTATAAGAGAGTTCTCCATATGAGTCGTGAGGATCTCGCAAGTGTATTTTCTCCTTAGGAATCGTGGGGACTCCTAAGTGTGTTGCTCCCTTGTGAGTCGTAAGGATCTCACGTGGGTGGTTTCTCCTTGCAAGGTCGTGAGGATCCCGCAAGTGTCCTTTAACGAGGTTGCGCCCTTTCTGGTTTTCACAAACCCTCGCCGGTAGCCCTGCTGTTTTTAATCACGGAGCCCTTTCGGGTTTTCATCCGTGCCCTTCTTGCTTATGGACATACCGTTTTTTTATTCTTTTCTTATTATTTTTTTTACGAGGTCGCGCCCTTTCGGGTTTTCATGAACACTCGCCAGTAGCCCTGCTGTTTTTACTTACGGAGCCCTTTCGGGTTTTCATCCATGCCCATTTTGCTTATGGACATACCGTTTTTATTTTTTTTTATTTATATATTTTTTTCTTTTCTCTTTTTTTTTATTCATCTCGTCAGCCTAAGGATGCTGCAGTAGTAGTTTAGGGACGTTTCGGTCCGTCGTTAGTTTAAGGACGTTTCGGTCCGTCATTAGTTTAAGGACGTTTCGGTCCCTCATTAGTTTAAGGACGTTTTGGTCCATTCAAGGGAAGGCCGGCTACTGCTTATAAAGTCTGAGTTTAGGAAGATAGCGAGCGGACATAGTCGTCGTCATCTATCATTGACCTAGGCTGTGGCTCATTAAGCGTAGTATTTCTTTAGGAAGCGGCCGTTTATTGGCCTGAAAGGCCTTTCACCATGCATGTCCATGAGTAGATAGGCTCCACCCTGGTCGACCTTGTCTATGATGTACGGGCCTTCATAGTTTGGCTCAAATTTTCCCCGCTTGGCACGATTGGGGATCATAGGTCTTTTGACCACCAGTACGAGTTCGCCTTGGCGGAATGTCCTCAGCCTAGTCAATCTTTCGTACGAGCGCGTCATCTTTTCTTTGTAGGCCTCCAGATTTTGTTGCGTTATGAGCCGGGTTTCATCGAGGGCATCAAGCTCCTCAAGCCGAAGGTGAGCATTTTTTTCGTCCGTCAGCTCATGGTGGACTGCCACTCGTAGAGAGGGTAACTCTATCTCGAGAGGGAGCACTGCTTCCGTCCCAAATACCAACGCGTACGGCGTTGTGTTCGTGGCCGTCTCGAACGTAGTTCGATAGGCCCAAAGGGCCTCTTCCAGCCTCTCGTGCCAGTCTTTCTTATTTCGGGACACCGTCTTTTTTATGATCTTTGTCAAGGTCTTATTGAAGGCCTCGGCCAGACCGTTAGCTCGTGGATTATAAACTGAAGAATATCTCCAGTCTATATTGTGCTGCTGCGCGAAGCGGCTAATCTTATGGCTTCTGTAGGCTGGCCCGTTATCGGAGATAATCCGCCGTGGAGTTCCGAACCGATAAATGACGTGCGTCTTGAAAAAGTGGAGGATATTCTCCGTCTTGACTTTTCTCAACGGTACTGCTTCCGCCCATTTGGATAAGTAATCAGTCGTCGCCAGGATGAAACGATGTCCTCTAGACGATGCTGGTTCGATGGGGCCGACTATGTCAGTCCCCCATATTTCGAATGGCCAGCTAGCCACCGTCGGATGTAGTGGATTCGGATGCTGGTGGATGAAATCCCCGTAGATTTGGCATGAGTGGCATTGCTTCGCATATTCGAGGCAGTCCTGGTCATCGTGGGCCAGTAGTAACCCATCCGTTTAATTTTTAACTTCATCTTCGGGCCTGCTTGATGAGAACCACAGATTCCGTCATGAACCCCTTGAACGACTCTTTCTGCTTCGTCAGGTCCTAAACATCTCAGCCACAGAGAATCAAACGACCTCTTATACAGAGTATCATTGACGAAAGCGAAAGATAGAGCTCGTTTCATGAGCTGATGTCTTGAGGACGCTTCTCCGGGCATTCGGTGGGACTTAAAGTAGTCTATGAAGACTTCCCTCCAGTCCTCAGCCTTCTCATGGTCTTTTATCTGTAGGGTCGTCTGCTCAGTCGCTCCCTTTTCTTCTTATGATTCCAGAGATATTTCTGCTGGGGCGAGCACTCGACGGCTTTGTACCATGATTTTAACGTCATCGAGGTTCTCGTCAGCCAATTCTTTGGCGAGCTTAGCTAACGCGTCCGCTTTGCTATTTTCCGCGCGTGGTATGCTTTCCAAAGTATAGGAGGGAATTTGGGCCAACAGTTGTTGCACCTTTTCACCGTACTTCACCAACTCTGGTTTGCACGTTTGGTAGTCACCATTTACTTGTTTAACGACCAGTTGAAATTCCCCGTATATAAGGAGGTCTTCAATCCCCATGTCGATGGCGATCTCGAGGCCCGCTATCAAAGCTTCGTATTCGGCTTCATTGTTCGTCCTCGATTCCGTTAAGGAGAAAGCAAAGCGCATTATCCCTCCTTGTGGAGTTACAAAGATGAGGCCTACCCCCGATTTGATTATGGGGGTACATTGTTTGCGCTTCTTTATGGAGGACGCTCCATCGAAGTAGAGTTCCCATCGGGTATCACCACCGCCGATCGCATCAAATGCATGTTCGTCCGGCAGATCGCAGTTCAGAGGAGAACCGGCAGGTACTGGATGCTCAGTAAGGAAGTCGGCAATGGCCTGGCCTTTCACTGCCTTGAAAGGTCGATACGTTATCGAGAACTCCATCAGGAGTAGAGCCCATTTAGCGAGTCGATCCGTCAATATAGCCTTTGACATCAAATATTTAAGAGGGTCCACCTTCAAGATGAGACGGACTTCGTGCGCCAACGCATAGTGCCTGAGCTTTGTTATCGCGAAGATCAACGCCAAGCAGTGTTTTCCAATGGGAGAGTAGTTGCTTTCTGCCCCCAGCAGAACTCGACTTAAGTAGTAGAGTGCTCTCTCTTTTCCTTGATCGTTCTCTTGTGCCCATAATGCGCCTAAGGAACCTTCGAGGGCGGTTGTATAAAGAATGAGGGGTTTTCCCTTGACCGGCGCAGCCAACATCGGAGGGTTCTGCAGGTACTGCTTGATCTCGTTTAGTGCGCCTTGGCATTTGTGATCCCAAACGAATGGAGTTCCCTTCTTCATCAAGTAGCTGTAAGGACGGCACTTGCCTGAAAGATTGGCGATAAACCGTCGGATGTATGCGAGCTTCCCTTGGAGAGACCGCAACTGTTTGAGGGTTCTCGGCGGAGGCATTTCCATGATTGCCTTGATCTTAGATGGATCTATTTCGATACCTCGGTGTCAGATGATGAATCCCAGGAATTTACCCGAGGAGACTCCGAACGCGCATTTGAGGGGATTCATCTTCAAATTATATTGCCGAAGGCGTTGAAATACAGTCTTCAGATGCTTTAAATGCTCTTCGTATGACATGCTCTTCACTACGAGGTCATCGATATAGCACTCGACGATTTCATGTATGAGATCATCGAAGATCTTTGTCATGGCCCTTTGATAGGTAGCACCGGCGTTCTTTAGACCAAAGGGCATAACCTTGTAGTAGAATATACCCAAAGGGGTCCGGAAAGCGGTGTGCTTCTGGTCTTCGGGATGCATTTTTATCTGATTGTACCCTGATGAACCGTCCATAAAGAAGAAAACCTCGTGAGTGGACGTGTTATCTATCATTAGCTCGGTTACTGGTACTGGGAAATCGTCCTTCGGGCAGGCTTTATTGAGATCCCTGAAATCCACGCATATGCGTACCGTCCTATTTTTCTTCATTACCGGGACGATGTTGGCGATCCAGTCGGGATATTGGACTTCTTGGATAAATCCAGAATCGATCAGCTTCTTGACTTCGGCGTTGATGCTCATCTCAAGCTCAAGCCGCATCCTTCTCGGCGCCTGTTTGACTGGCTTGATATCCGGGGATATTGCTAATTTATGCACAGCAATCTCCGGATCTAATCCTGGCATCTCGGAATAGTTCCACGCAAAGCAATCTTTATGCTGTAGAAGCACGTCCTTTAACGCAACCACCCTTTCTTCAGATAGCAGCTCGCTGACGAATGTCGGTCGTGGATCATCTGCCGATCCCAACTCAATCTTCTTGAGGTTATCTGCAGTAGTATGTATGCCATCTTCCAATTCTTTCGGAGCTGGCGGAAATTCTGAGATCACCTCATCATTGCTGTTCTCAAAGCACCAGGGAAGGTCATCCATGTTCTCGGGCTCTTCTTTTAATATTGTAATCATGTGACAAGTGCGAATCCGCTTCCAAGACCGATGTGGATCTGGCTCTGCTCTCGCGGCTTTAGGTTCGTGCTTTTGTGGCGGCGTTACCCTCCAGCTGCTGGATAAAGCAAATCTGCCTCATTGGTACTGGTCTTCGACTCAGTTCTTGAAGGTGAAGCAGTCTTCGATAGGGTGTCCTATGGCTCGGTGATAAGAGCAATAGCCCGGATAAGAAACCTCATTAACTTGCTCAGGGTGCTTAAACTCCGGAAGTGCGATCATTTGATGTTTTATAACAAGCTCGAGTAGCTTCTTCGTCTTGTCTCGAGGGAAGGAATACGCTCGACTCATCTTCTTCATGAGGGACAAATCTGGACCGCGCGATGCCCGATCACACGACTCTTTAATCCTGCGTCGTTGTTGTCGGCTCTTCTTTCCGCTTCTTGATTTATTTCTACCTCTGCGTCAGGCCTTTTATACAACGGGTTGACAGGGAGGAGCATCTTTGTCTTTTGCAGTCTGTTGAAACAGACGTTGCGTCCTGGCCTTCTCGTAGATGGCCATCTCGCGGTTGTGGTCTTCCCGAGCCTTTTGACCTGCTTTCCTGATAAGCTTGTCCATTTGTTCTTCAAATGACGGACTCGGCATTTCACTCGCGGGATCCAGTTTTGATGAAGGGTTGGCATTGCTGGACAGGGCGTTTTCCTCCTTATCGAAGTTATATACGGCGTAGCTGCCGTGGGCTCGCTCCCGTTTCTCGGATCTCACATATCCAAGCCCAAGCGTTTCCATTCTCCCGTTGGGCAGTTTGCGCTGAGTTCCAGGGACATTCCAAATCTTGTTGTAGAACCGAGCTTGTCGAACAGTCTGTTTTAAGGGTACTCCTTGGCGCTTCAATAGCCTCTTTAGTCCATTTGTGTAATATCGGGGCAAACAGATGGGTTGGAGCCTGTCAAGTGTAGCGTCCACGCCATACCATATCTCTTTCTCCACTCTCGTCTCTGTGGATTGGTAGAATAGGATCACCTTTTCACCCTTTCGCCTGGGAGGGACGTAAAACGTCTGCAGGTCCTGCACATTGTGAGCTTGAAGTGCATCAAGATCCTTATAGTGTTTCCGTGGCACCATGGTGATTTGCAAACTCTGATCATCACTAGGGGATGCCTGTATTGACGGCCGACTGGAGAACACGCATTAACTTCATCTTCCGAGTCACTTTCGAAGACCAACATGGGGGCAGACGGTCCCGGGTTGTTGCGCCGGGACGGACCAGCGTAGACTATCCCTTCTTCTTCTTCGGTATCGCTCCCGAAAACAGGGACGGTGGCGGCGGCTTTGTTCTCCGGCTTGCGAAACTTTTCTGTATCCTCGAAGTCTGGCAAAAAGTACTTCGCATCTTCATACTTGCGGACTTCGTTCACGGAGAACGGGTTCAGCTCGCCTGTTACGGTATATTCGAAGCCATCCTTGAAGTACTTCATACACTGATGCTGTGTAGAAGGGATGATGTTGTATTCATGTAACCAAGGACGACCGAGCAAGGCGTTGTAGCAGGTCTTGGCGTCAATGACATGGAATTTGATGTCCGTGACGAGTAGTCCAAAGTGTAATGTTAGTATCACGGATCCGAGAGTCCGTGACGATTGGGAATCGAAACCGGAGATGGTAATTTTGTCACGAGCGAGGTGTTGCACACTCATGCAGATTTCCTTTAACACCCGAACGTTAAGGAGATTGACGGAGGATCCATTATCTACCAGGATCTTACCTATCTTGATATCATGGCAGTATCCAGAGATATATAGGGGACGATTGTGGTCGTATGTCCCGAGGAGGAGGTATTCGTCACCGAAAGTGATGTCGGCCGTATGCACTTCTTCCAGTTCATCCTTCATCCTTTCCGCGGCGAGGAAGGCTTGGAATTGCTCGGGTTCTTGTAACGCCTTAATTAGTGAATCTCGCGCTTCTTTTGATAATAGGAGGGCATCTAGAATGCTGAGTTGAGAAGGTAGCTTCCTTAGGTGCGCTAGGATGTTGTAGTCCACCTTACCCTTCCTAGGAGGGTCCTCGGTAGTCAGCTCTTTCATGACTTGGTCATCTAAAGTGATATCCTCAGTGACCTTTTCCTTTCCCTTATCTTTTCTATTTGCAGGCCCGAGATTCTTTTCCGGGAGCGTACGATTGCGCAGCTGAACGTTTTCGTAGGCCTCTGGTTCTTCCTCTTTCCCTAAAACGGATTATTTAAAGAGAGGGCCCAGAGCCATTTCTTCATCAGAGTCGCTCCCAAAGGTGAGAACTTGTGACCCTCCGGCGTTAACCATGTAACAGTTGCCAGTAGTTCTGTTGTGCCCGTCGACAGTACTTCTTCGTTCCCGACGAGTCTTGCGTTTCATGCGCTTAAAATGTTGCCGATGAGCAACATATCCCTGCCACCATATCCTAAAGGTGTCGCACTCCTCCGTAGGGTGTGAAATTTTTCGATGATATGCGCAATAATTAGGGTGCCTCTCCGCCCCATTGAGCGTGTTTTCTTCCGAGGGTGGTAGCTTCATTCCTATTGACATGGCTTTGGCAAACCTTTTCCTCGTCTTGAATATCTTTTTGTCTGCCTCGGATGCCTTTCGATCTGGCGGGAGTACTTCAGCTCTTTCGTTTAGTCGCCTGCGTTTGGCTCCTTCCGATGCGGCCATCTCACGCTCCTGATCCGCTTTACTCTTCAGACAAATCTCGTCTAGCAAGGCGTCGATCATTTCATCTGTTGGCCACACACGCTCTGGTTCAGGCTCTGTCCCCAGTTTCTTAGTGCCAGGAGTTTTTTCATCGTCGGTAAACGAGTGGGAGATTACGTTACAACTCGCCACATATCCCTCGGATTCATCTGACGAGCTCTCTCCATCATCTTCCACTTGAAAGATGTGGTGGAGGAACTCTTGCAGCGTGACAGGAGTTCGCGCCTTTTGATTGTACTCCTCCAGCGCGTCAATCTACTTCTGCAAGTTTGTGCGCTTGTCTCCAGGCGTCACGGGCTTCTTAGATTTCTTCTTCTTTTTCTTCGAAGATTTTGACGGTAGGGCATGAGTACTTGGGCCATCACTACCGCTCTTTGTAGTTGGGCGCGGCTTCAGCATTCCTTCAATGATCTGGGGTCCCAGCGGGTCCTTCCATTCGACTGCCGGGCACGCATGAAGGTCCTTCAGCATTCTTTTAGTTTTAATTGACAGCACGACCTTCCATGGAGCTTCCTCAATAAAGGAACAGGTTGCCCCCGGTGTATCTGCTTTCTTAGGAGTATGCGGCTGTGGTGGGTTCACCTTCCACTTTTCGGACAGCGCAAACTTCCTCTGGAGGTATTGATCTTCAATCCATCCTTTGAAGATGAAGCAATCCTCAATCGGATGACTTACCGTTTGATGGTAAGGGCAATAGTTAGGGTTATTCACCTCAGTGGGTTGTGGCGGTCGCCTTGGATTTGGCAGGTTTATAAGTCTGTTGCGTACTGCCAGCTCGAATAACCGTTTCGTCTTGTCCCGTAGGAACGAGTAGGGACGCTTCATTTTCTTATTATAATACCGGCGTCTTTCTTCCAATTGATCCGCCAGCTTTGGGGCATTGGGCTGCTGCTGGGCATTCGCGACGAAGGTTGCCTTTCCTTTACCCTTGTCACTCCGAGGCTCGGGCTTCGGGGGAGACGGTCTATGACCCATTTGGTCCATCTGGGCCAACTTGTCGATTAGAGCCTGGAATGTGGTTGGCTTAAAGAACATCATAAACTGGGAGATAGTCGCATGAGGGTCTAGGGTTCCCACGAACATACCCACCGCGGGCACTTCCTCAATGCGTTGCTCGCATTTCGACCACAAATTTCGCCAGCGTATAGCATACTGGACCCATGTTTCGCCTGGTTTCACCCTGGCATTAATCAACGCCGTTATTGGAGTGTGTTCGCTGGCGCTCGCGAACCGCTGAGTGAATAGCAACTCCATTTCAGCGAACGTCTTGATAGAATCGTTCGGGAGTTCCGAATACCATTCGAACGCTGTTTCTGATAAGCTGCCTACGAACTGGCGAAGCAACAGTTTATCATCACCGCCGGTGTTACCGCAAAGGGCCCTGAACTGGACAACATGTTGATGGGGATTTCCGGTTCCCTTATATACGTGGAATTTCGGTATTGTATAACCCGACGGGTATTTGATTTGGTCGTACCAGCTTGGATACGGCCGCCCCATTTTTACGACTTGACCAGCTGCCTCAGTCGCATGATGAACCCGGATTTGCTGGGCTATATAATCGTCCAAATCAGCCTTAGAGATTGTCTCCTCCTTGACCGTTGAGAGGGCCGGCGGAGGATTCGACGTTTCTCCCCTGTCGTCTTCAAGGACGATCGGGGGATCCTCAGCGGGTGGGTCTTGTTGGATAATCATTCCCACCATATCCTGGAATAAGTGGGCTATCTGCTTTATATTGGCCGCTTGTTCCGCAGCCTCTTTATCTTTCTTTTCCAACATCCTCCGGAGGAACTCGGTGTCGGTTTCCTGTTCTTATTGCTGATCCGAGGAAGCCTCAGGGCTTTCTTTCGGCCCAGTAAGCGTGGCCATTGCAATCATCATTTCTTGGAGCTTTTGCTGTTGCTCCTGAGCTTTGGTTACTGACCGTGTAAGCGGTCTATGGCCTGTAGACGCACGGCTGTCTTCCTTCCCCGACGCCATGTATACAGTGTGGACCATTCTACCCCCAGCCTTAGGGCGTCTGGGTTCAGCGCTTTTAGCTTTCGTTGCAGGCCCGGGGATCTTCTCCGGCCTCCTCTTTTTATAAGAAGTGGAAGTTGAGGGGGCCGTTGAGGCGGGCACCCAGACAGCCTTTCATGGCTTAGCCTGGTGACTGTCTTCCTGTTGGATTTTCAGCTTCTTGTGCTGGCGGGAGAAGTTTGGATCGATCATCGAGTCTCGGGCCTGCCGCCAGACTTTATAGATTCGGGGGGGATAGCCGTTGAGGAGATTGGGGCTGTTCTGTTTTTACTTCTACAGCCTTTTTCAACGGAGGGGGAGACCTCTTCAGCACCGCGGTAGGAGAATTCCTACGCACCTTATTTAGCATCTCAAAGCTGTTCCCAGTCGGAACAGCAGCATTAACTTCTGCCACCGGGGCTGGTAGAGTTAGCCCAGAGGGAGAGTTGCCCCCAGCCTTCCTCATTTGGCGCCAGTAACGACGTCGAGCGCGTCGTGCTGATGGAATCGGCCTGGTGAGGGCGATAGCCTCGTCTTGCCCCCTGTGTAGGTGGGGTGTCGCTGCTGGTGTCAGCCTGTTAAAGACTGATGTCCTTTGGGTAGCGGGAGCGGGAGCTGGAGCCGTCAATCTTGTAAAGACCGACTTTTTGGCAGGGGAAGCCGTCTTGACGACTTCAGGAGCAGGACCGGTCACTTTCTTAGAAGCAGCCTTCTCTGGGATTGCAGGCCCCATTGCGGGTCCACAGGAGTTCTGGCCCAATCTAGAGAAGACCGAGGCGCTGGCGTTGGGCGACACGTTGAGAGGGGCCGCGGTAAGGGTAAGACGATCAAAGACCGACTTCTTGGGAGCCTCCTTTGTCAGCACCGGAGTAGTGAAGCTTGTCGGCGGGAGCATGGTCCCAAAAAACAATCCTGTGGTGGCTCGAGTGACTTGTTCCACGGGCATTGCGAATAGCGAAGCAGCTTGGGATCCATAGGCTATACCTCCTGGAGAGGCAGAGCGTTGGTTGCAATTGCAGTCCGAGCAGTTGGAGCATTTCGCACAAGTAGAAGCCATCGATTCTTTGCTTTCTGCAATAAGCAAGACGCCAAGTCTTAGTACCTTGAAACCCAAGGGCAACCATTAGCGAACCGTGATTGGTCCGCGAATCACGACACACGAAGTGTGGAGTGGAAAGAGGAAAAGGTCCCACCGGGCGTGCCAGAATCTATTCCCCTCTGAACGGCGGCCGAGACATGGACTGTCTCGCCTGGGATTCGGGGCAGATGCTAATTGGTGCTATCCGTCCACCTCTCCGAAGATGCCAAGTTGATTTATGGCACCATATATCGAAGGTTTAAACGGATGCGTCCGATGTAGCAGACTTCGTCAGATTCCCTTTCGCTTGAGGGGTTTTTGATTGTGGGGACACTCTTTCCTGCAGGCGCAAGCCCTGCAGTTAATTACGCTACCGCATCGCGGTAACCACTTTCTCCTTCTCCAGATGGTCACTTCATGTCGTGTGTGTTTATTTTATGTTTCGTTGCCCGTGGATTGTATAAGGAGACTGAGTTATGTCATCGCCCGTAGGGCGTGGACTAGTCCAAATCCGTATTATCTTAGATTTAGATTTGGGGGTTTGGGTTTAAGGATACGTTAGCCTCATTTGAGACTAAGATCGACTTAAACGTTTGTTAAGGATACGTTAGTCTAGTTTTTAGACTAAGATCAACTTAACGGGATCGTTTCGATCCAACAAGAGAGCAATAAAAAGGGGGGCTCTGTTGTTTAGTTTAGTGATATTACGGTCGGTAGGTAGTTTAAGGACATTGCGGTCCATGGGTAGTTTAAGGACATTGCGGTCCAATGTTAGTTTTAAGACATTGCGGTCAAGGTTAATGCCGTCATAGTCCATGGGTTTAAGGACCCCACAGTCCGTTGTTAGTTTTAAGACATCTCGGTCAAGGTTAAGGACCTCATAGTCCATGAGTTTAAGGACCCCACAGTCCGTTGTTAGTTTTAAGGTATCTCGGTCAAGGTTAAGGACCTCATAGTCCATGAGTTTAAGGACCCCACAGTCCGTTGTTAGTTTTAAGACATCTCGGTCAAGGTTAAGGACCTCATAGTCCATGAGTTTAAGGACCCCACAGTCCGTGTCAATGTGTGGTCATCGGGACCCGTCACCTCTTTGAAGACGTTGAGGAATTACAACGCCAAGTATCAAAGGAGTGAAGAGATGTACCCTTGAACCGGGATGGATTAAATAGTCTTTGGCCCAATTTGGGATCAAGACCAATTAATTATGTTATGAGCCCATTAGCCCAGTTAAGTCTGAATTGAGGAATTATGGCCATCTTGGGCTAAGTCCAATCATGTTTGGAATTTTGGCTTCCTGTTGGTCCATTGAAGGAGAGGCTTTGCCTCTGGCCATTTAGCCAATTAGGCTAACGTTAATTCAGCAGTGTTGAACACTGGGATCAAGTTAGTGTTTTAACAATAAAAAACAGTTGGTGTTAAACACCAGCAACAGAGGGTTCAAATTAGTGTTAAACACTAGAGCAAATCAGTGTCAAACACTAGCAGCAAAGGTTTCAAATTAGTGTTAAACACTAAGAATAATCAGTGTTAAACACTGGTGACAGAGATTTTAATTTAGTGTTGGACACTAAGGGAGTTAGTCTTAAGCTCTGTTAACAGGGGTTTAATTTAGTATTAAACACTAAGAAATTCAGTGTTAAACACTGCAAATAAAGTTCTTTGATTAGTGTTGAACACTAAGGCCAAACAGTGTTTTAACACTGGATTCAGAGGTTCCAATTTAGTGTTAAACACTGAGGCAAGAGGGGTCACGTGGTAGCATGTGAGGGCGCCCTCCCTTCATTTGTTCTGCTGAGAATATTGCATCTTTTAGAGTATCACGTGCCATCACGTGACGGGCATTTAAATGCTTGTATGTTAAAGCTTCTGCCAAAGGTCACGTGGGTCACGTGAGGCACTGCCTCAAAGGCCCTTCTCTGTGGATCTTTTCGGGGGTCACGTGGTGGCACGTGATCCTGCCTTTTTGTATGTTTTTTAGAAGATCTGTTAATCCCCCTTTTTTAAGAATTAAATTCTTCGTAAGGTTGAACCCTAACGATAAATTTAAGAGGAATTAAATT
This sequence comes from Agapanthus africanus, assembly GCA_030015575.1. Classification (NCBI taxonomy): domain Eukaryota; kingdom Viridiplantae; phylum Streptophyta; class Magnoliopsida; order Asparagales; family Amaryllidaceae; genus Agapanthus; species Agapanthus africanus. The sequence continues at coordinate 98,218,917 of CM057346.1, read as the reverse complement.
CCTATTTCCTTCTGAAGATTTATATTCTGGGATAGAGTTGAACTCTGAATTTTCTGTAGGAAATAAATTCCTCATATATGTGAAGAACTGAATTCTATCATAGGGTTAAACCCTAATAAAAACTTTAAAGGAATTAAATTCCCACTCTCTTTTAGAGAGGCATGAGATTCTGTCATAGGGTGAAACCCTAATTTCTTCTTTCTTAAAGGAATTAAATTCCTGTTATTTTAACAGAACTAAGTTCTTAACTAGGGTTGAACCCTGATTCTGTTCATTCTGAAGGAATTAAATTTCCATAACATAGGGTTAAACCCTAATTTTATTTTAAAGGAATTAAATTCCTATAGTTCTGTGAGAATTAAATTCTCAAGCTTCCATTTCCCTCTCTATGCTTTGGATCTGCATGGCAGGATCTCAACCCAATGAGAATTAAATTCTCAATTCAAGGGGAGATGTGCACTTTACAGATCCTCCACTAAAGAGAGAACTATGTTTTTCTGTTTAATATCAGAGTTAAACTCTGTTGAGAATTAGATTCTCTTTTTCTTTCAAAAAGCCTTCCCTTTCTTACCTAGGGTTTTCTTTTGCAGAAGATCCAAATTCCTCCAAAGTATCAAGGCTCTTTTTTTTTTCTATGTATCGATCCCTCTGCATATCTCTCTCTATGTGTCTCTTGGCTCTTATTTATAGGAGAAGCAGCAAAATCAATTAGTTTTTTGATGAATCTTTCATTGAGAGATTTGATTTGTATTCATCATTCATTTGGACCTTTGGATTATTAGGTGAATTTTATTCACCATTGGATTTTAAATCCAGAGATTTTCCTTTGTTATTTCGGTTAGATTTCAAGGGGAAATCTTTCCAAATTCAAGATTTTTCCATAGATAGGTGATATTTAATCACCTTTAAATTTTTAATTCAATCGGTTCCTTTGGAAAGATTTTAGAGGTCTTTTCTCAGAATTTAATTCTGTTAACAGATGGGCTTTGAAAGCCGGTCATGTGTTGCCACGTGACCTCTGGTCACGTGTGGGCACGTGACACCTGGTCACGTGTGGGCACGTGACACCCTTGGAACGAGCCCTCTTCTTCTTTTTGCGCTCTGCCTTCTGGCCGCTGCTTAGCCGTCACGTGCCACCACGTGACCCCTGGTCACGTGTGAGCACGTGACCCTCGTCTGGAGCCTTTTTCTTGATTTAACCGGAGAATGAGTCTGCTGCTTTTAAATGTCACGTGCCAACACGTGACCCCTGATCACGTGTGAGCACGTGACCTCTTCTGAAGCCTTTTCCTTGATTTGATCAGGGAACTGATGTACCTTTGAAGCCGTTTTTAAATGTCACGTGCCAACACGTGACCCTGGTCACGTGGGAGCACGTGACCCTTGGTCACGTAGGAGCACGAGACTTCTTCTGAAGCCCTTTTCTTTGATGTAGTCGGGAAACTGTGCCTTGCCGATGCTTTTAGATGTCACGTGCCAACACGTGACTACCAGTCACGTGTGAGCACGTGACCCTTTTCTGAAGCTTCTTCCGTAGGCTTTCCTGATTTTAAATCAGGAAACAGTCTTCTAGTTCTTTTCCAGATCTTTACAGTGAGTAATGTCATGGACTTTTCCGTCTGCTTCGTGTCGAAGTCTTGAACCTTGAGCTGCCTTTGTACTTTGTGAACTTGTTTATTGATTTTCGTTATTCTCCAAATTGTAGGCTTGATCAAGATTCTTTCATTTGTCGGTCGTAGTCTCACTTTGTATCATCTTTTTCATCAATTTCACTGTTTTTATTCCAAGAACCTGTAACCTGCAACTAAGTAGCAGACATGGGTCAAAAACACCTGTTTATTTGTAAAATGACTAGGAATGGTGAATATAATAATGCAATATTATGATATGAACAGGCATCGATACTCCAGAGTAGACTAGCGTATACACCTCTTGACCCATATGATGGGCGATGGATGATCCCACATCCATTGGTGTTTGACATCAAAGATGGTATACGGGTGCTCAATAGAGACTGGGTACACTGAATGGACTCGTCGAGAACTCCTAGTTGGTAATATACCTATCGTCAGATAGTAGTTCTCTGGTGACACTGGTACAGGTTAGTTTGTAGACCCGAGATCGTCATAGAGTCTTGTGTGATTCCCACTGTGCTTTGATTTCTACCTTACCACGTTCAAGAGAACGTGCAAAACGGTGGCTTTTGGGTACAATCCCGAATCACATGGAGGCAATGAGCGATAGGAGGGGTTTCGTCTCTCCCGGTATTGGGGGTTGATATTGCGATGTGCTCGATTGGCTATAATAGGAAGTCCCTGGCCAGGGCTGATATGGAGATCTACTGGTAAGTGTTATCAGTAGTTTCTCGACCCGTTATGAGCCTCACATCGTCATGACTTATCGGTTACTGGGGTCTGACGTTTACCACCCTTAAACTGGATATACGACATATCAGACGAAGAGACCGGACTGTACGGTAGTGTTACTGACAGGCTTTACAGGAGTATGAGCAGGCTTGCTTGTTGATCTTATAATCGCTCAATACCCGAGTGACCGTTACGTTTAGCTGACCGCTGACGGCTTGTGGATGACTGATATGATCACCACCTACTACCGGCGTATTGACGAGTTTTTAGAGTCCTACACAGAGGTTTCCTGGCTCAGGAGAAATGAAGTAGGAGTGCATATGTGATATGTGCGGGACCGAGATTAATACGTGTATGTGATACTATATTCTATTCTCGCGATATGTGATATCGGCCGGTTATATGTGATATAGCCGGGTCATCGGATCAAGTGTTGATTCGATGAAATGATACATATTATATTAGTCGGTTATATATGATATAGCCGGATTATTAAATCAAGTTTTGATTTAATAATTTAATGTATAATTATATATTTGATATATTAAATTACATTAACTAATATATGCTCACTTAAGGATTTTTTCTTCTCACTTTTGATACATTTAACATATATGTGATATATGTTTATTGTATTATTTTCTTTTGTTATATTAAATAATATATATGTGATATATATTATTGTGACATGCTAGTTTACACATGCAACATGGGTGTATGTGACTAACACCATGGTTATGATAATGTTATGTTTATATTTATTTTAAGTAATTCAAAAAACATTTGGATATTTGTCATGGTTAAGCTTGGATGACGCTTGTAAAATCATTGACTAAGTCCACTTGTTTTGTTTTACCTAAAATATTTATTAACCTAACCCTAATCATTTAGCCATGGTTTTTTCTCTACATAGGTTAGTGCATGACATAAACTCACCATGGTTGCATTTCTAAGCTCATCTCATTATTCATTCATCTTCTTCTTTCTTCATCTCCTTGAAGCTCTCTCTCTCTTTGATTTGAGGAGAAAAAAAAAATAGTGAGAAATTAAATTCTAAAGTGAGCAAAATTCCTACTTCATCATCCTCTTCTAAACTAGCCATTTAGATTTGGGTGTTAGCTTTACTAATTCTATATTAGTGAGGTGATAGGTTGAGTCCGTGTTTTCTCGACGTAGATCATCTTGGATTTTGAAGAGTTCAAGCAAGCATGCATCATTCACTTTGTGGAGCCACTCAAGAGTCCGGGAGTTCGATGATTGCAGCGAAAGGACCACTACAAGGAGCTATAGAAGTGAAGGAACGGACTACAAAGGTTGTAATCCCTACTCATTTAGATGTAAAGTAGTTTACATTATGTTTTCGTATGATTCTCTAGTTAAACATCCTAGGTTAGAGTTCTTTAGCATGATAAAATTTTAAATATGGCATGGACGATACCACCTGAAACCTTGCTGTTGTGCATAGAAACCTTACAGGATCTTGAGAAGATTCATTGGTGTAGATGGAAAAGTCGAGACTTTCAAAACTAAACTTGTAGTAAAAGTCTTTCGTCAATAACCAGGTGTGGATTATGATAAAACATTTTTCTCCAGTGGCTATACTTAAGTCTATCAAGATTAAAACAGGCATTGTAGAGATGGAACATCTGTTTTGATGTTGCAGTCAAAGAATTTGACTTCATCAAAAATGTAGATGAACCTTGTATATACAAGTAGGTTGTAGAGAGTAAGACTGTCTTCCTCGTATTGTATGTAGATGAAATACTCTTGATTGGAAATGGGTTTCCTATGCTACACTCGGTCAAGTTCCTCTAATCACGAGGATTCTCCATGAAAGATCTGGGTGATACCTACTACATCTTGAGGATTAAGATCTATAGAGATAGATCTAAGCGGATGTTGGGAGTGTCCCAAATCCAGGTACATTAACACCATACTAAAGGAGTTTAGGATGGAAGATTCTAACCGTGGTGGTTCGCCCACTTACTCAAGAATCACTCTCTCTAAAAGGATGTCTCCCAAGACTGATTTGGAGAGAGCTCGCGTACAAGGGATACCCTATGCTTCGGAACTAGGCTCTATCATGTATGCGATGTTATGTACCAGACTAGATGTACCTAACTCACTAGGTGTAGTGATCAGGAATTAATCGAATCTTGGGAGAATCACCGGACAGCTGTGAAGGATATTCTTGATTACTTGAGAAGCACTGAAGAAATGTTCTTGGTGTTTGGTAACGGTGAACTCCAGTGGGAGTCCTTTACCGATTCGTGCTTACAGAGTGATAAGGTTGACTGAAAGTCAGTCTCTGGCTTTGTCTTTACCCTCGGTGGAGGAACAGTATGTTGGAAGAGTTCCAAGCTAGATATCGTGGCAAACTAGACGATAAAGACTGAATACATCACTACCAACGATGCTGCCAAAGTGGTTGTCTGGATATTTCTTGTTCATGAGATGAACATGGTTCCTACCATTGAGCGTCCAATAACTATTATTGTGACAACAATGGAGTTGTGGCTTTGTCCTAGAAACCCCGGTCCCATCAGCGATCCAGATATATTCTGAGACAGTATCACCTGATCAGGGAGATGGTTGATCTCCAGGGTATCGAGGTCAGGAGAGTTGATGCGAAAGATAACACGTCGGATCCATTCACAAAAGCCTTTCCCAAGAGAGACTTTTTATAGGACGTTGGGTATGAGATACTACAACAAATGGCCTTAGTGCAAGTGGGAGATTGTTAGTTGTATATATGCCCTAGAGGCCATTATTGTACATATGATGTATATTATAGTGGATGCTTGGACATATATAGGGAGGACTTTCTTGCTCGACATGATAGTATGCTATCTGGTTACTCTTTATCTTAACATGTACACTTATTGTCTCTTTGTTACATGTTGATAAAGCCCTTAGGATAAGTACTTAACTACCAGGATTATGATGCGGATCATACTAGTGGGGCCAGGGTAGTCCGTAAGTACATCCTTCAATTGTTCTTAGTCGTGGGAGTATCGGGACGGGGCATCGATATTCCAGAGTAGACTAGCGTATACGTTTGTTGACCCATATGATGGGCGATGGATGATCCCACATCCATTGGTGTTTGACATCAAAGATTGTATACGGGTGCTCAGTGGAGACTGGGTACACTGAACAGGACTCGCCGAGAACTCCTAGATGGTTTTACACCTTATGTCAGGTGGCAGTTCTCTGGTGACACTAGTACAGGTTAGTCTGTAGACCCAAAATCGTCATAGAGTCTTGTGTGATTTCCACCGTGCTTTGATTTCCACCTTACCGTCAAGAGAACGTGCAAAACGGTGGTTTTTGGGTACAGCCCCGAGTCACATGGAGGCAATGAGCGATAGGAAGGGATTTCGTCTCTCCCGGTATTGGGGGTTAATGTTGCACTATACTTGATTGGCCATAACAGGAAATCCTTGATCAGGGTTGCTGAGATTTACTGGCAAGTGTTATCAGTAGTTTCTCGAACCGTTATGGGCCTCACATCGGCATGACTTATTAGGCTATTGGGGTCTGACGTTTACCGCCCCCAGGCTGGATATGCGACATATCAGACGAAGAGACCGGACTGTACGGTTGTGTTACTTATTGGATTCGCAGGAGTATGAGCAGGCTTGCTTGTTGATCTTCTGATCGCTCAATACCCGGGTAGCCGTTACGTCCAGATACTACCGCTGACGGCATGTGGGTGACTGATATGATCATCACCTACTGCCGGCGTATTGATGAATCTTTAGAGTCCTACACAGAGGTTTCCTGGCTCAGGCGAAATGAAGTAGGAGCATATATGTGATATGTGCGGGACCGAGATTAATACGCATATGTGATACCGTATTCTAATCTCGCGATATATGATATCGGTCGGTTATATGTGATATAGCCGGATTATCGAATCAAGTGTTGATTCGATAAGTTGATACAAATGATATTAGTTGGTTATATGTGATATAGCCAGATTATTAAATCAAGTGTTGATTTAATAATTTAATGTATAATTATATATTTGTTATATTAATATACATTAACTAATATTAGCTCACTTAAGAATTTCTTTTTCTCACTTTTGCACATTTAATATATATGTGATATATATTATTTGTGTCATGCTTGATGATACATCTAACATGGGTGTATGAGAGTCACACCATGCTAAAAGATAATTAGGGTTTTTATTTATTTATTTAGGTAAATACAAAATTAGGTGGAATAATCACATGGTTTGAAGCTTAGTGGAAGCTTGTAGAACCGTTGACTTAGTCCACTAATTTTGTTTAACCCTAGATATTTATTAATCCAACCATTATCTTAAGCCATGTTTAAGTCTCTACATGAGTTAATATGAGATATTATCTCACCCATGGTTGCTATTTTCACTCATTCTATTCTACACTTCATCTTCGTCTTCATCTCAAGAAAGCTCTCTAGCTTTTCTTGAGGTGAAGAAATATTGTGAGAAAAATTATTCTAAAGTGAGCAAAAATCCTACTTCATCAACCTAAACTAGATTAGCCATTTAGTTTAGATTGTTTGCTTCACTAATTCCCAATTAGTGAAGAGCTAGCTTGAGTTAGAGTCTCCTCGACGTAGATCATCTTCGGTCTCGAAGACTTCAAGTAAGCTTATTCATTTCACTTTGTGGAGCCTAACTTGAGTCCGGGAGATCACTACTTGGAGCGAAGGGACTACTATACGGAGCTTTAGAAGTGAAGGACCGGTCAACAAAGGTTGTATTCCTCATTCACGTAGTGTAATGTTTGATTACATGTTGCTTTACCCTAATTCCTTTAGTTAGATCCTTGGTTAGGGTTCTTTAGCACCTTAGAATTTTTTAAAATGGCATGGTTGATGCCTTCCGACACCTGATAGGGGTGCTACGGAACCCAACAAAAGAGGGTTCTCTTTATATGAGACTTGAAGTCTCGGGTCTTTTAGATAGTGGAGGCAAACTGTTGATCAGTTTTGGGAAAATCTTTCATTTAAGGGATACCAATTGATTTAATAGATCTTAAAGATTATTTGGGGAATTTTATCCACCGTTGGATTTTTGATCCAGTGATTTTTGGTTTACAGATATATATTCTTGTTTTTAACAAAATTAGGGAAATATTTTCCCATATACAGAATTTTATTCTGTCAAACGGTGATTTTTAATCACCGTTGGATTTTTAATCGAAGGGCTCTCTGGTTTACAGAGAGCAATCCTTCTTTGTTTAGAAAGATTGGGGAAATATATTCCCAAAAATAGAATTTAATTCTATCATTGGATTTTTTATCCAACCGAGAGTATTTTTCTCACTTAGAAAGATTTGGGAGATATTTTCTCTTAATAGAAATTAATTCTATTACTTGATGATTTATCATCACCATTGGATATTTGATCCAACGGCTCTGTTTAACAGAGAGTATCCCAGTAATTGATCTGTTTTAAAGAAGTGTTTATAAAATAACCGCAATCAATAACGATGTCGCGTGTTGCTAGACCGAGATGAGTACGGGTCGTCCTTAGGGATATGTGGAATCTTTCAATCTTACTTTAGACGTGTTGAAAAAGAGGAAGAATAGTGGAAATAGTTTCTAGATCTACGTCAAAATACGGATGTAGAATACAGATCTAGTTTGAATACGGATATAGATTTTATAAGAAGAATGCTTGTAGGATTCGTTCGGATTTAGTAGTCATGGATGACTAATAAAAATTACTCCATTTATCTATTGATATATTTAAATTTAGATTGATAGAGATGAATGAGGATTCGGATTCTCGAAAGAAACTAGGGTTTTCCCACTATTAACCCTTGTCCTTTCATTGATCTATATTCATGTCTAGCCCTTAACAAAACAATTGTTAATCTGATCTCAAATCGCGGTCGAGACTAGCAATAGATTGGTAGCGCGACCGATAAGGATGTTAACGATTCTTTTGCTAAAGTTTATAAATTTTATAAGACTTAAAAGAAGTTAAAACATTTTTGCATCCATTGATCTACCCTAATCTTACGAACACTATCAAGCGGAGAATTACTCGCGTATATTTTTAGAAGAAGAAGAAAGGATAGTTAAAGAAATCATAATGCAGAAAAATACAAAAAATAAATAATTAAACAAAATGATCTATCTTTATTAATCAACTTCACAATTTCAAAGCCTTCAAGTTTAGATTACAAGAGGAAGAAGAAGTTGCTCTCGATCTCTGCCTTGCAGAAAGTAGATGCTCTATCGAATCTCACGTCGCTCTATCACGTCGAATCGTGGACCTGTTGTGGATCTCGTTTTCTTTAACGGTGATTTGCTTTATGTAAAAGGTGATGATTTCTAACTTTAGCCCTCGGTCCTTTATATAGCCCTCAAAAAAGAAAACCTAGTTACCATATATGGTGACTTCCTAATATAGTGATTTTCCATATATGGTGACTTGTCTTTAGGATCCTACCCAAAAAATCCAGAACCCCAATTCCCTATAACGGCCGCGGATTCACCGCATATGGCTTGTTTTGGCCGTGGAACCGCGGCCGTTTGGTGTGATCATTGCTTTAAAATTCTTGGGCTGCTTCATAGTGACACATGGAGATTTATTTGATGTCTAGATTCTTCATATATTTTCTGAGTCTCTGCCAGTATTGATTCTTCGATTTATTTAACTTCATCGGCAGATTTTTGATTCCCGACACTCGATATCTCGATCTCTTGACCTGAGCTAAACCTTGCATAATATCTCAATGAATAATGTTAGTAATATTTGTTTTTATTGAGATATTATTCTAACCATTTTATATAATATTATATTTTAAGAATATTGATTCGGGATATTTGATATGATATGCATATTTTAATTATCAAATAATTGTATAAATATAATATGCATATATTTTCCTTCATAATGTTAATTATAATATATAGAACATATGACAATAGATATTTTGCAGATAAACTCTCATATGTTCTATATTTACAATAAACATCTTTAAGCACTTAACAAAAATAAGGAAAATGTTATATTAAATGTGCAATATTTTCGACTGAACAAATACCCCCAAACTTAACTTTGATCGTCCCGAGCAAACTAGTTATTCAAGAGAAGGAGAAAAGGAAAGAAAATCATAATAGCACACTTTCGTAGGCAACACGATTGCACTGAGCACGTGCAACAAGCCGTTAAACCTCTAGGTGTCCATAGCAGGAGGAGTGTTGTCTCCTGAGGGTTTTCAGCGGATTACACCTACACAATCTTATAATAAAAGAAAGATAGTGAAAGTTACATACAAAAATAAGAACTATAAAAGAAAGAACTTGAAAATAAGAGTTTCCAACTACACCAGTTTTTCGGTTGTCATGAGCTCTATCTTAATGGTCGTGAAAAGATGTTAGAAATCACATCATCCCTCAATAAAACATCGTCTTTAGTTTTCCTCCCTGTCTTTCCTCCAAACATTGATCATATACCCCTTTGTGTGTGTAAAAGATATCCCTGCATTTAGAGAATTCAATTCAAGTTATCATACTCTTATCCATCTTCCTTAGTAGTTTTTAGTTGGTGAATATTTTAGATGGAATTGCTCACCCATTTTTCATGCGATCGTTAATATTTCTTGAGGTACTAACCAACCGATTACAAAATGTGCTCGCGTATTAAGGCGTAATTCTTCGTCTTGTAACACCTAAGGCTTAGCAGTGGCTCCCAAACCAGTTGGTCTAAGGCACTAGGTGATAAAGCATTCTCACTATATTTTTTTTATACTGCCTTAAGCAATTACAAAACCAATGTTCATTTTTTTCTTCACCACTTATATTTTTTTTATTTTCCTTCATACTAAGGCTTTTAGACAAGAGCTTTTCAAGGTATCCTTTATTATCCCAAGTTTCAAGATATATGTAAGTGCGTATAGTAGGGTATCAACGGTCAAATGTTTGGCCTCAAGAATAGGGACTATTTTTCAGACTTATTTTTATCCTCAGATTAGCAATTTTCTTTATCTTACTAACCCTTGGGACAACAGCTCATAACTACTTATTACTAGTTTCATTTAAGAAAATATCTAAATTTCTTGCTTTTCTCAAACTATTCTTATCTTTCATATGTAAATTTTCACTTTCAAACTTTCATTATCAAAATTTTTTTGTGCTTATATATAGTATGATGCAAAATAATGCGTGAATAAGCAAAAACTTCTCCCAAACCTGTTTACACCAGTGTCCTCACTGATGTCATCTGTCAAGCTTAAAAAATACTGTAAACTTGGGAGAAAAGTTTAGTAAAGGGACAAGAAATAATGAAAGTGAAATCCTACCCTAAACATATTTTTGGCTTACAATTTTGAAAAAATTTTCTTTCAAGAGCCAAAATATATCCCTCCCCCCAAGCTTGAGTAAAATCGTATTAAGCATTTAAAATTATGAGGGGGGTTAAAATTATTGGTCTATGCAAAGCTTTACAAAGACCAAAAGTCAACACCAACCATTCAAATATTTTATCGATATAACGCACTGGTTGGTAGGAGAATATGTCACCTATCGACGTGAAGAAATGGGGAGGGGATAAGGGGTGGAATAGAACGTGTTTACGTCTCGGTTTACAAAGATGAAACAGTGATGGTGGATTACTCGTATTTTTGTTATTGATAAGAAGAAGGGGTGGTGGTTCGACTTCTTTGTGTTGAGGTTGATTCATCACAACACCCATATTTTCTAAGAATGCGAGTTCTTCAGCGAAAATTTCTTCAAAGCCTTCATCGATATTCCGAATAATAATCTCATCGGAATGAACGGGATGATACTCGGACTCCATAAAAGGTTCATATTCAGCGTTAGATGTTGACCCGGATAGCTTGATAGAAGTGTTCGTATGTGTATAACAAATAGCAGGGTCAAACAACAACGCACTAGCGGGGTCAAGATCAAAATCGTGAAGCTGTTCAAATTCGTTGTTGTCGAAATTTATCGCTTCGACAGATAATACTTGAGCATAGGGTTCGAAGGGTTCACTTCCCAACTTATAAATGTTTAGCTCAATTGACATCTTCCCGAAGGATAGGGTCATAGAGTCGTTTCGACAATTGATTATTACGTTGGAAGTTGCAAGAAAAGGTCGACCTAAAATCACCGGAATTTGATTTCGTGGGTTCTCTACAGGCTGTGTATCTATAACGATAAATTCGACAGGGAATATAAATTCCCCGACATTGATTAACACATCCTCTAACTCACCCCTAGGTTGGATGATAGATCGATCGACCATCTGAAGAGTGCAGTGCGTCGGTTTTAACTCTCCAATCCCTAATTGCTCATACACAGAATACGGAAGCAAGTTAATACTAGAGCCTAAATCGAGTAGAGCACGATTGATATCTTTACCCCCAATAGAAATAGATATGGTAGGACTTCCGGGGTCCTTTCGTTTCTTGGGTAGTTGTTGGATAAAAGCAGTGCTTACATTACTCGCTAAGAAAACTTTTTTAGAAACTTGAGTTTTTCTCTTCCTAGTGCAAAAGTCCTTTAGAATTTTTGCATAAGACGGAACTTGTTGAATAGCATCTAGGAGAGGAATATTTATGTTAACTTGCTGAAAAATTTCCACAATCTTCTCCATTTATGGACTTGGTCTGTTGCCCCTTAACCTGTTTGGATAAGGTGCTTTATCAATAGGGTTGGGTCCAACATTGGAGAGGATTGTGGGGATGGAATGGATCCCAGAATTAGAGTTGGGATTGTTTTAGGTTGACTCGAGGAAATGGACTGAGTGTTCGAGCCTTGGGGAAAACGGAGAATAGGCTCGAAAGAAGGTGGTGGACTAGAAGAAATAGGGCAAGAAGTGGAAGCCGGGGTTTCAATTGATTCCTCATCATCAATCTATTTACCCATTTGATTGTTCAACACTCTTCCTGATCTCAACGTAGTAACGACACTCACATTATGACTTTGTGAGTGGCCAAGATTCGGTAGGGGTTGAGATGGAAGTTTCCCTTTTTCTCTCGTACTCATCACGGCATTTATTTGTGCAAGTTGTGCTTCTATCGATTTTATACTTTCACCGTGGGAGGTGATGGTCCGTGTTAATGATCGGATAGAAGACTTTATTTCATACGTCAATTGCATGGAATGTTTAATAAACATATCCATGCTTCGTTCGAGTGCAGATGAGTTTTCGTTCCCGGTCGTTTGGAAAGAATTGTTATAAGGTGTGAAATTATTGACCGGATTTTGAAAAAGTTGCAATTGAAAGGGGTGCTGACTCTGTGGGTGTGGTTACTGCTGCTGTGGAGGAGGTCTTTGATAATTGCTTTGGAACTGGTTTTGATTTTGGGTTTGGTTTTGGTTCCAAGAAAAATTAGAATGATTCCTCCATCCCTGATTGTACGTGGAAGAATAAGGATCATTTCTAGGTAGCTACTGAAAGGTAGCATTAGTGTGTTCTTGATCTTGAAATGGTGCATTCATAGGACATTCTTCCGTCAAATGTGATGGATCGAAATAGCAACCACACACGGTCTTAGGAAGCGTAACCTGGTTTAGGGAGATTGATGAGAATTTGTTCTCCATAGCATCGAGTTTCTTTTGTATTGCTGCCATTTCGGCTTTTACTGGGATGGAAACATCGAGCTGATGGATACCTCCCCTATATGATGGTCTAACGCTTTCCCACTGCAAAGTGTGTTCAGCGAGATCTTCCAGAAATTTCCAACTTCACCATCATCTTTGGACATGAAATTGCATTGACACATGGTTTCAAGCATCTGCTTTGTCTCTGGAGTAATGCCCTCATATATAATTCAGCACAGATCCCATCTATGTATTCCATGATGAGGACATTGGACAAGCAGATTCTTAAACCGTTCAAAGCCCTTCCAAAATGGTTCATTGGGAATCTGGGTAAACTAGTTGATTTCTCTCCGAACACGGGCGGTCTTATGATTGGGGTAAAATTTCTTAAGGAATGCTATCACGAATTCATTCCAATTGGTAATAGAGTGTGTGACAGTGTTATAAAGCCATTTTTCTGCTAAATCGCACAAAGTGAAAGGGAGAAGACGCAAGCGCATAGCATCCACTGAAAGTTGTGATGTACCCATCATTGCGCATACGTTTTCGAATTTAGTGATAAAAACCGTAAGTGCACGGCGGCGCCCTGGCCTCCATCCCGAGGCCAAATGCGGAAGCGATGGTTAACTTTAATTTTCAAACCGGCACCACCGCGCACTATAAACCCGGATCGGGCCATTAACTAGTCCTAGCTAACTACAAGATGGGGAAGAGAGATATACCGAGCGATCCGTGTCCTCCGGACTTCTCGCCGTCGTCCCGATCTCCCGCGGAATGTCCGGTCTCCACCTCCTCGCCGGAAGGGCACCACGTCGCCTGCTTCTTTTACGGGCTCCCACCTCTATACCGAGGCAACTCGGGCACGAATCTGGCGAGTTGACGTTCCCAAGATATGCTGTAGAATATAGTGTAGAAGCTATGTCTCATTTGGGGTTTGAGTGGAGTTGCCATAGAGGTGGAGGAATGAGATGTAGTTTGGAGATGGAACTTGTGGGAATTTTTGCAAAGCCAAATGAACAAAAACCCCACACATGAAAAATGGGCAGCCCCTCCTCCAAATGTGGCCGGCCATGTGAGGTAGGGAGAGAGAGAATGTAGCAATCAAAAAGAATAATCCCCCCATCATACAAGAGAGAGAGAGAGAAGGTTACAATGATAAACAATGATCACAAAAGGAGAACCTCACTCCACCACAACCATCATGAAACCACAAGTCAAAACATGATGACTAAAGAAAGTCAAACAATGATGCTGCAAGTATCATGATACAATAATATGCAAAGTCCCCCTTCCAAATTGCTTATTTGCACAAATGCAAATAAGCCCTCCTCCACCAATCTTCAGCCAATGAAAGATACAAATGAAAATGGCCGAAACGGAAAGCAAACTGGCAACTCCAGAAAACTGGTCCCATAATAAATTACAGGAAAACCCCGATACTGTGTATACACACCCGCATCAGTATTCCAACCGAATACAAATGCAATGAGACAAAATCTACACTGTACTATACTAGGATCCGGCTTAAACCAAAGCCGGCTAGTATTATCCGTCCGATCCTGATCCGTGCAATACCGCACGTATCTGATCGAACCCTGCCATATATCCATACGGCCTCTAGTACTAACCGTCCGATCCTGATCCGTGCAATACCGCACGTATTTGATCGAACCCTGCCATATCTCCATACGGCCTCTACAGCGTTTCGCCCGAAACTTGAGTAACTGAATGTGTGGTGGACTCTAAAGACTCGTCAATACTATGGCTGTGGATTTAACCACTAGCACGTCAGAGGTATTATCCATACGTGACGGGCCACCAGCTATTGACCAAAAGGGACGTCGATGAGCGAACTCATCCTGACACCCTCCTGAGCATGTCAGTGACAATATCCGTACAGTCCGGTCCGTTCGTCTATGAGCATCGCATGGCGGGCCTAGGGGGTTGGTAAAGTCAGACCCCCAAAAGCGGTACAAGTCATGTCGGAGTGTAGCCCAGAACACCCTGAGATACTACTGGAATACCTACCAGTAAATCTCCTGCCTCGGCCGAGAGCTTTGTGTAATGGCTCTCCTAGACACAGCGCGACCTCACCCCAATACCGGGAGAGATGAACCCCTGAAGATCCGCTCACTGCCTCCATGTGGCTCAGGACTGTACCCAACTAAAACCTGTTTGCACGTCTCCTTTGAGCGTGGTAGGGTAGTAATCAAAGTACAGTGGGAACTCACACGAGACAAATGACGATCCCCAGGTCGATGAACAAACCTGTACACATGTCACCAGGGAACTGCTATCTGACGTCAGGTATAAGACCAACTAGCATGTTCCCGGCGAGTCCTGTCCAGTGTACTCATAACCCAATGAGCACCTGTATACATCTTAGGTGAACCAACTGACACCAGTGGCTTGTGAGACCGGCCACCGCCCCTCGTCGGGGTCTCGACTGTATACACTAGTCTACTCTGGAGTATCGATGTCCTGTCTCGAAACTCCGACGACTAGGGACCTTTTAAGGATGTGCTTATAGACCTCAGCTCCCACTTATATGATCGCCCTCATACTGCTGGTGGTCAAGCAAGAATCCTAGGGGCTCTATCAACGTGTAATAGCGACATGTCAGGTCACCTAAAGCAGTACACGATGATAAAGGTAAACCAGATAGCATACTATCATCTTGAGTAAGACTGTCCTACCGGGATAGGTCCTCCCTCAATCATTGCAATCACGTGCCTGTGATCCAATAATTGACTCTGAGGGCACTATCTCCAACAAAAACATATGCGTCTTCAGACTCAAGCCCGTGAAATTTGGGCAACAGGTTGATGAAGTGGGGTTTAATTTCAAAAGTATCCCCGCTGGCTGGTGGAATAGATAGATAAGTACGAAGGGGACCGCGTATAGGATTGCATCTCTCTTAGAGAGAAATGCGCGGTGGATTCTACGCACTAACAGGTGGTGGCTGGGTGGTGTTATAATCTGATGGAGAACCGTCCATCTCGGTCGATGTGGTGGGTGGAGGGGAAAAAGAAAATGAAGAAGTACCGACTTCGGAGTCAATAGCAGGTATGCGGACAAGACGGGCACTAGAATCCCGTGTCCAGCCGAGCATACACTAAGCGGGTTTAGCGCAAGTGGCAGCGTGTGTGTGATTTAAAATTGGTTTGTTTTGAAAAGTGTCGGACGTGAGACAAATCACACATAAATGCACAATCAACCCTAGAACTAAAATTATCTAGGTCAAGTCTCTAAACCGCTCCTAGACTTTCAAAGGACAAGCCGCAGGATTAATCCTCTACCACCTCTTTATCGCTCTTGTGGCCAGGTAAGTGGGAGGTATCCGCTGTACGAATTACCGAAAATAGTGTGCCTAATTAAGTAACCACTTGCCTTAGACACACTTACCTAGACACCACAAAAGAAATGCGGATAAGCGATAGATTACCCAAGACCTTCTTCTTTCCTTAATGAGCGCGACAGTCCTTAGAGTCTTGGTCTAAATATTTTTTAATTAATGTAGGGTGATGCGGATGCTCGTTTTGTGATTTGTGGGACTTAGAAAGGGTGATGAAATCCCCACCTAATCTGAATTTGGTCTTTGCCCCTTAATGTCCGTATTAAAATATGCAAAAAGAAAACTCGCAAAAAGATTTTTGAGCGGCGATATTTTGCAAAGAATTCTGCAGAAAATATATTATTGGATTTTTCAGAAGAGAGAGAAAGAGATAGAAAAGATACCAGAGAAAACTCACCAACACCGCCACGGTTCTGCCGCCAAAACGCACTTCTTGCCGCGGTTCCGCCGCGGAGTTGAGAGTTCTTTGAAAACTTTTTGCTACGGTGGTCTCCCTTGCTTCTCTGGGTCTTTGTGAATGTCTCTAAATCCTTATCTCCTCGCTACAATGACTTCAGATTCCCTCGCAAAAATCGCACACTAATCGTTAAATATGCAAGATGCGGTTTGTTTTGTTTTATGATATAGATCGAATAAGAATTCAACATGAATAGTAAGAATAAAAAATTACGCATGTATCCCCGGCAACGGCGCCATTTGATTGATCTGTTTTAAAGAAGTGCTTGTAGAATAACCGCAATCAATAACGGTGTCGCGTGTAGCTAGACCGAGATGAGTATGGGTCGTCCTCAGGGATATGTGGAATCTTTCAATCTTGCTTTAGACGTGTTGAAAAAGAGGAAGAATAGAGGAATAAAGAATAGTGGAAATAGTTTCTAGATCTACGTCAAAATACGGATGTAGAATACAGATCTAGTTTAAATACGGATATAGATTTTATAAGAAGAATGCTTGTAGGATTCGTTCGGATTTAGTAGTCATGGATGACTAATAAAGATTACTCATTTTATCTATTGATAGATTTAAAACTGGATTTATAGAGATGAATGAGGATTAGGGTTCTCGAAAGAAACTAGGGTTTCCCCACTATTAACCCTTGTCCCTTCATTGATCTATATTCATGTCTAGTCCTTAACAAAACAATTGTTAATCTGATCTCAAATCGCGGTCGAGACTAGCAATAGATTGGTAGCGCGCCCGATAAGGATGTTAACAATTCTTTTGCTAAAGTTTATAAACTTCGTAAGACTTAAAAGAAGTTACAATATTTTTTCATCTATTGATCTACCCTAATCTTACGAACCCTTTCAAGCGGAGAATTACTCGCGCATATTTTTAGAAGAAGAAGAAAGGATAGTTAAAGAAATCATAATGCAGAAAAATACAGAAAATAAATAATTAAACAAAATAATCTACCTTTATTAATCAACTTCACAATTACAAAGCCTTCAAGTTTAGATTACAAGAGGAAGAAGAAGTTGCTCTCGATCTCTGCCTTATAGGAAGTAGATACTCCGTCGAATCTCACGTCGATCTATCACGTCGAATCGTGGACCTATCGTGGATCTCGTGTTCTTTGACGGTGATTTGCTTCGTATAAAAGGTGATGATTTCTAACTTTAGCCTTCGGTCCTTTATATAGCCCTCAAAGAAGAAAACCAAGTTACCATATATGGTGATTTTCTAATATGGTGATTTTCCATATATGGAGATTTCCTAATATGGTGATTTTCCATATATGATGATTTTCTAATATGGTGATTTTCCATATATGGTGTAACTAACTAGTTCATTTATACCAATTCCAGTTCGCGTATTTCTTTATTCGTGGTAATTTCCTGATTTATCGTGTTTTGGGTGCGAATGGTATTTTATATTTTATATTGCATTCGACCCGACCAGCTTGCTTGAAACTTGTTTGATTCATATTTATGAATTATCTTGACTTGTTGCGTAGACTGGTACACATTCATGAAAACTGCATACTCGCATTTTATCTGGCATTGCATCTTTTACCATATAATATTTTAGATCACATAAAATAATTTAAAATTACATAGCATGGCCAGCATGATACCCCTAACTACGTGTTAGCATCCGCGCATCTTTTTCTCGTCCCGTTCAGTGAAACGGACTTGTTTGGATGGCTACGCGCACGTACGTGCATCCGTTCTTGGGGGTATGCATTTTCGTTACCTGAGCATTCATTTTGAATTTTGAAAGTCACATATATTTTTCGTATTTTAAAACTAAATTTTTAGACCTGACCGGGCGCGTTTTGGAATATTTTTATATCCCGCCAAAATTCAAAGTATTTAATATTTTAAAATTTCTTTTACAGTTCCTATTTAAAATTAACTAACTAAATATATTTTTAGATTAAAATTTTAAATGCAAAACAAACTCAACTCTCTCTCTCTCTCTGACACTGGCCCCCACCACTCTCTCTCTCTTTCCTTTCTCTTCTCTCTCTCTCACCCTCGCACTCTCTCTCTCTTTCTCTCTTCCTACTAGCTGCCAATTTTCTTTCTCCTCACTGTTCTCTCTCTCTCCTCTCGCTTACTCTCTATCTCTCTCCTCTCACGCTTCTTTCTCTCTCCTCTCGTGGTGGATTCGGATGCGGTCACCCCGATACGCTATCGTCACCTCCCTTAACAACTCCCCATTTTTTCTCGCCGTCACCTTCCTTATAAAAACCCACCGAGCTCTCTTTCTCTCCCTCTACACAACCCATCACCACTCCTCTGTCTCCTCTAACCCTAACCCTAAAAATCTTTACCTCCTCACCCTCACCTCAACCGAGCCCTCATCTCTTCCTCCTCCACCTTCTCCCTTCATTCCCGAGCACCCCTGCACACACCCTGCACCAAGAACCAAGCACCACCACCTCATTCCATCTCCGCCGATCACCTCTCGTCGCCATCTCCTTCCTCTCCTCCTCTTCCTCTCCTCTGCATCCTCTCTCTACACCGACCCTGCACACCCCAACAGCCAACACTAAACCGACCCAAACCCTAACCTAACCCTAAAACACAGAACCCTAGATCGCCGGAGATCCGTTCACTGCCGTTGACACCATCACCCCTCTCTACAAAACCACAGTGAGCCAATCCCTCTTCCTCTCTTCTTCTTCTTCCTCTTTCTTTTCTTTTCTTTTCTTTGATTCTTGATTTCTGTATTTCATAGATCGCCGGAGTCGAACGTGACGCCGACGATCCAGACGACCCAGGGGACATACCTGACCTGCGTGATCACCCCCGTGCGTTATTTGGACCCGTTCCATATGCCATGTGCGCGTCGCGAAATTTCGCCGACGTAGGACGTATCGTACATATCCGTTTCTTGTTCCGTCTAGGCATATTAATCTTGCTACATGCTATAATACTATAATCTATATCTATTTGAATTATAATACTTCAAAATGGTTAATTTTACAATCGACATTATTGTTTTTCAATTTTATCGATTTATTCGACACCCGTATACATTCGTATATATCATTTCAGATCTAGTGCATGCAAATCTATCTTGTTACATATTATACTACAATATACTGCATCTAGTTGAATATAATGGTTCATATTATTTAATTGTACATCCCTCATTAACCAGTTTGTCATTTTGCTGTTATATCACGTCCGTATGCATCCATATTAGTAACTACATATCTAGTCGCATGCTAAATCAATTTGTTACATGCTAGGTATAGTTTTATGCATCCATATGAGTGAATGTTATCCGTTTATCATATTATACATCCATATGCAAGTTTTACAGTTTTCGGATACCCGTTTGCATCCATATCATACAGTATACATATAGCTGCATCTATAGATCACATTAATACATAATAATGTTATATTAACACCCCATGTTTAATAAAGTGCATCCTAAATAGTATTGGAACTATAAATGTAACCCTAATTGATAGTTGTACATCCATACCATTTATTTTATACCTATTTGCATACCATTCATATTATTTTATTTTATTATCATATTAGTACTCCCTATTTGATTGTGTGCACCCATATTTACTACAGTTTGATTTTGAGC
Source organism: Agapanthus africanus (assembly GCA_030015575.1). Classification (NCBI taxonomy): domain Eukaryota; kingdom Viridiplantae; phylum Streptophyta; class Magnoliopsida; order Asparagales; family Amaryllidaceae; genus Agapanthus; species Agapanthus africanus. The sequence continues at coordinate 98,198,580 of CM057346.1, read as the reverse complement.
ACCCGCTCGATACCTGTGCACGATTTGACATGACCTGATACGCTACTTGACCTGACTTGATACCTTGCACTACTTGACATGACCTGATCTACCACAGCCCGACTTGATACTTGATCTTGTTACTAATGCCGACAAATCTTGACCTATTGTCCCTACGAACATATCCTGTTGTCTATACAGACAAACGTGTACCTGCTTGATCCTGTATTGGTATTAGCTCCAGATTTATCAATACCTGACTTACACATAACTTGGGGGTATGGGGAAATCAAGAATGTAGCTGAACGTAACTCAAAGGGCTATTATATCATTTTATCGTGGTCCCGTGGGGAATGAACGGGGCATAGACTCACAATCTATTATATCATTTTACCGTGGTCCCGTAGGGAATGAACGGGGCATAGATCGATGGGTTACGATGAGGACTATACTAATTGATTTCGAATAATTTTAGAGTAGATAACCCTGTAGCACAATTTAGACTACTCACTGCACTTCACCTGTATATATATCCTGTTCACTGATCTATATATTCATGTTACTGCTTATTTCTTGATAACTTGTTACTATTCATACTTCATGCCTGCATATTTCATTACATCATGCTTGCTTAATATTATTGATATTATGACGCACTGACGTCTGGGTTTTGCATGGCCTAAATCCTTTATCCTTATCGCAGGCTGCTCAGGAATATTTTGATCAACAGGCCGAGCAGTGAGGACCTGTTATTAGCTTAATTTAGTTTCCTTTCAGTATTTCATTCCTGATGTGAGCCTGCATTATGGGACGTACATTCCAATTTATTTTTGTATTGGATCTTTTGCTTCCGCATTATTTTATTTCATGACTTGTTTATTCTGGCTTATGGACCTGTATTAGATAGTTTAGTTTATTTTACTGTTCTTGATATCTCTAAACAGCCGTAATGTGACTGTGGAAGGATCTTTCCTATCCACAGGTAGCATGGTTGGCTCTGTTACGTATCGATCTTAGCGCACTCTGGGAAGCGGGGCATGACAGGGTTTGTTTGGTATCAGAGCCATAGGATTTAGGTTAATCGGGTTTGATTCTTTTGTAGTTGGGTATTGGACCCAATACACGAATCGGAAAATCTGTGATTAGGAACATATCCTGCCACATTGTTATCATGATTCTTGAATCATATCTTTCTCTTGATCCTTTGCCTTGACGATATGCAAACCACTTTGCATCTCTACTTGAAATCTTTTAGTTCCCTATTGTTTCTCCCTGTTCCTTGAATCTGATACTAGGATTTGGGTGACTTGAGTGGAGTTATGTGATTGTAACTATGTATCGCGGCATGGTTACAATGCGGTACTCTATTTAAGTAACTTGGAGTTCTAGTCTTGATTCATATCCTTGATTTATGGTCATCATTCATCGCATGTATTGAATCTTGTTCATCATACTAATCCTCTTTGGTGTATTGGTTGCAGAGTCATGGCGGACAGAAGTTTGAAGACGTACCAGAGGCGTGTGGATGACGCCGCCTTACTTGGAGTAATTCGTGGCTTGCTAGAGAACCATAAACGGCAGACTGAGCTGAACCAGCGGCAAGCCAAAACTTTTCAGGAAGGTTTGCGGACCGTCCAGCGGTCCGTAAACAATGTTATGGCTAAACCAATAGAGTGTGTGGGTACCATGGTGGATTTCAGGAGACTTGGTCCGTCCGTTTTCACTGGTCTGGAGGAGCCGTTGCCAGCAGAGCAGTGGCTAGTCGATACGGAGAATTTTCTCGTTGCAGCACAGATTCTAGAGGACAAGAGAGTGGATGTAGTATGCATCCAATTGGTAGACTATGCCCACGAATGGTGGCTTATGGAAGAGACCCGCTTGCCCAAACCGATCAGTTGGGTAGATTTTTCGAAGAGTTTCTTGGAGAAGTTCTTCCCGCAGACTGCACGGGAGGAAATGGAAGAAAAGTTTATCAGTTTGAAGTAGAACGGCGTACCCGTGGATGTACATGCGGCTGAGTGGACACGGCTCAGTAGATTCGCTGGACCTTTGGTTGCCAACGATGCTGATAGGGCAAGGAGGTGCATGCGCAGTTTGGATGTGGATATCTAGAGGCATATTATATCTCTGGGTTTGACCACTTTCTCGCAAGCACTTAAAGTGGCTCGAGAGCAGCAGAGCCTATCAATGAAGACTGGAAGTACGCAGCAGCCGGCAGTTGCAGTATGGAAGCCGGTGTTTACTCCGAATCGAGCGCTTATACGCAGAGGTATTCCGGTGGACAGGCATGGCGTTACACCAATGAAGAAGCCAGTTTTGCCCGAGCAAAAAGGAAGGGTGTTGTGCAATTACTGCCAATGACCAGGTCATTTCTTGAGAGATTGTCGAAGGAGACTTGGACTTTGTCTTATTTGTGGATCAGCTGATCATACCACTGATACTTGTCCGTCGAAGCTTCTCATGAAAGATGATGTTCAGAGGCCACCACAGAAGCAGTTTCGGGAGCAGGAGCAGTTAACATAGGGATCTAATCAAGCTCGAGCTTTTACCCTGACGGCTGAAGAGGCCAAGGCTTTAGAGGAAGTCGTTTCAGGTATCTTACTTGTTCGTGATTTTTCCCGCATTAGCATTTTTCGATTCTAGTGCATCCCATTGTTTTGTGTCGTCCAAGTATACTGCTACACACTCGATGACTTACACGACCCTGTCTAGTTGTTAGGACATACACACTGGGAATGGGAAGATCATAGCTAGTAGAGAATGTAAGGATTATTCTGTAGTTATTTGCAGATGGGAGTTATTCACAGATTTCTTGGTGATTGATACCAGTAGTTTTGAAGTTGTCTTGGGAATGGATTTTCTCGGCACTTTCCATGCTCACATTTATTATAGAGCAAAGAAAGTGATTTTCCAGATTCCTGAACATCCGGAGGTTGTTTGGAGTTAGTTGTTTTGTCAGTCCAGTCGAGTTTAGGGCTAGGCCGACAAACAATATTCTTTCGTCGATGGAAGTTGATATAAGTTGAAGCTGGACTTCGAACGGACTTGTTGATTCATAAAGATGGTTCGTTGCGATATGGTAGCCGTTTGTATGCTAAAAGGAGACATTCGTGAAGAGGTTATGAAAGAGGCACACAGTTCCGCATATTCCGTACATCCAGGAGGCACGAAGATGTATCGTGATCTACGACAGCATTTCTGGTGGGAAGGCATGAAACGGGAGATCGCTCGCTTTGTAGCGAAGTGCTTGGTGTGTCAGCAAATTAAGGATGAACATCAAAGGGTTGCTGGTTTATTGCAACCACTTCCAATTCCTCACTGGAAGTGGGAACATATAACCATGGATTTCATGACAGCTTTACCGCGGAGTCCAAAGGGCAACAATGCAGTTTAGGTGATTGTTGATCGATTGACCAAGGCAGCTCATTTCGAGTTGGTCAGTCAACGGAAATGTTAGCAGAACGGTACATGCAGGAGATTGTAAGATTGCATGGAGTACCGGTGAGCATCGTGTCCGACCGTGACACCCGTTTCTTATCACACTTCTGGAGGAGCTTACAGGAAAGTTTGGGGACTCGATTGAAGTTTAGCACAGCTTATCATCCTCAAACAGATGGCCAGTCGGAGAGAACTATCCAAACTCTTGAAGACATGTTGAGAGCTTGCATGTTAGACTTCAAGGGTTCTTGGGAGGATCATCTACACTTGGTGGAGTTTTCGTACAACAACAGCTTTCAGGAGACTATTCAGATGGCTCCATTTGAAGCGTTGTATGGTCGCAAGTGTCGTTCACCCGTTTGTTGGGAAGATGTTGGAGAGCGAAGATTGTTGGGATCGGATTTGATCGTGCAAATAGTTGAGAAAGTTAATACTATCCGGAATCATAAGAAGGCAGCACAAGATCGGTAGAAGAATTGGGCCAATATATCTAGAAGACCTCTAAAGTTCGCTGTTGGTAATCTTGTGTTCTTGAAGATATCACCTACTATAGGAGTGATTCGTTTCGGGAGTCGAGGCAAGCTCAGTCCTCGATTCGTAGGGCCTTTCAAAATTTTGGAACGTGTTGGAGAAGTAGCTTATCGACTGGGTTTACCGCAATCTTTGGCGATGTTCATGACGTGTTTTATGTATCTCAACTCCGTAAGTATGTACGAGATGAAACACACGTGCTGGATCATTCGGAGCTGGCTGTACGAGAAGATTTAACCTTTGAGGAACGACTGATGTCGATCGTTGATCGAACAGAAAAGGTCCTTAAAAACAAGGTTATCCCTCTCATACTTGTTTCTTGGGGAAATAGCTCGCACGGAGAATCAACTTGGGAACGTAAAGATGAAATCCGACAGAAGTTTCCATATCTATTCTTGTAGTCTCTTGATTGTTTATCTTTCCTTGATTTTGGAATTTCGAGGACGAAATTCTTTTTATAGTTGGGTATAATGTAACACCCTAGGTCATTTATACCAATTCCAGTTCGCGTATTTCTTTATTCGTGGTAATTTCCTGATTTATCATGTTTTGGGTGCGAATGGTATTTTACATTTTATATTGCATTCGACCCGACCCGCTTGCTTGAAACTTGTTTGATTCATATTTATGAATTATCTAGACTTGTTGCGTAGACTGGTACACATTCATGAAAACAGCATACTCACATTTTATCTGGCATTGCATCTTTTACCATATAACATTTTAGATCAAATAAAATAATTTAAAAATATATAACATGGCCTTCATGATACCCCTAACCCCGTGTTAGCATCCGCGCATCTTGTTCTCGTCCCGTTCAGTGAAATAGACTTGTTTGGATGGCTACGCGCACGTACGTGCATCCGTTCTTCGGGGTATGCATTTTCTTTACCTGAGCATTCATTTTGAATTTTGAAAGTTACATATATTTTTTGTATTTTAAAACTAAATTTTTAGACCCAACCCGGGCGCATTTTGGAATATTTTTGTATCCCGCCAAAATTCAAAGTATTTAATATTTTAAAATTTCGTTTACAGTTCCTATTTAAAACTAACTAACTAAATATATTTTTAAATTAAAATTTTAACTGCAAAACAAACTCAACTCTCTCTCTCTAACACTGGCCCCACCACTCTCTCTCTTTCCTTTCTCTTCTCCCTCTCTCACCCTAGCACTCTCTCTCTTTCTCTTTCCCCACTAGATGCTAATTTTCTTTCTCCTCACTGTTCTCTCTCTCTCCTCTCGCTTACTCTCTATCTCTCTCCTCTCGCGCTTCTTTCTCTCTCCTTTCGCGGTGGATTCGGATGCGGTCACCCCCCAATACGCTATCGTCACCTCCCTTAACAACTCCCCATTTTTTTCTCGCCGTCACCTTCCTTATAAAAACCCACCGAGCTCTCTTTCTCTCCCTCTACACAACCCATCACCACTCCTCTGTCTCCTCTAACCCTAACCCTAAAAATCTTTGCCTCATCACCCTCACCTCAACCGAACCCTCATCTTTTCCTCCTCTACCTTCTCCCTTCATTCCCAAGCACCCCTGCACACACCCTGCACCAAGAACCCAGCACCACCACCTCATTCCATCGCCGCCGATCACCTCTCGTCGCCATCTCCTTCCTCTCCTCCTCTTTCTTTCCTCTGCATTCTCCCTCTACACCGACCCTGCACACCCCAACAGCCAACACCAAACCGACCCAAACCCTAACCTAACCCTAAAACACAGAACCCTAGATCGCCGGAGATCCGTTCACTGCCGTTGACACCATCACCCCTCTCTACAAAACCACAGTGAGCCAATCCCTCTTCCTCTCTTCTTCTTCTTCCTCTTTCTTTCTTTTCTTTTCTTTTCTTTGATTCTTGATTTCTGTATTTCATAGATCGCCGGAGCTGAACGTGACACCGACGATCCAAACGACCCAGGGGACGTACCTGACCTGTGTGATCACCCTCGTGCGTTATTTGGACCCGTTCCGTGTGCCGTGTGCGCGTCGCGACATTTCGCCGACGTAGAACGTATCGTACATATCCGTTTCGCGTTCCGTCTAGGCAAGTTAATCTTGCTACATGCTATATTACTATAATCTATATCTATTTGAATTATAATACTTCAAAATGGTTAATTTTGCAATCCACATTATTGTTTTTCAGTTTTATCGATTTATTCGACACCCGTATACATTTGTATATATCATTTCAGATCTAGTGCATGCAAATCTATCTTGTTACATATTATACTACAATATACTGCATCTAATTGAATATAACGGTTCATATTTTTTAATTGTACATCCCTCATTAACCAGTTTGTCATTTTGCTGTTATATCACGCCCGTATGCATCCATATTAGTAACTACATATCTAGTCGCATGCTAAATCAATTTGTTACATGCTAGGTATAGTTTTACGCATCCATATGAGTGAATGTTATCCGTTTATCATATTATACATCCATATGCAAGTTTTACAGTTTTCGGATACCCGTTTGCATCCATATCATACGGTATACATATAGCTGCATTTATAGATCACATTAATACATAATACTGTTATATTAACACCCCATGTTTAATAAAGTGCATCCTAAATAGTATTGGAACTATAAATGTAACCCTAATTGATAGTTGTGCATCCATACCATTTATTTTATACCTATTTGCATACCATTCATATTATTTTATTTTATTGTTATATTAGTACTCCCTGCTTGATTGTGTGTACCCATATTTACTACAGTTTGATTTTGAGCACCCGCTCGATACCTGTGCACTATTTGACATGACCTGATACACTACTTGACCTGACTTGATACCATGCACTACTTGACATGACCTGATGTACCACAGCCCGACTTGATACTTGATCTTGTTACTAATGCCGACAAATCTTGACCTGTTGTCTCTACGGACACATCCTGTTGTCTATACAGACAAACCTGTACCATGTGTTGGCATTAGCTCCAGATTTATCAATACCCGACTTACACATAACTTGGGGATATGGGGAAATCAAGAATGTAGCTGAATGTAACTCAAAGGGCTATTATATCATTTTACCGTGGTCCTGTGGGGAATGAACGGGGCATAGACTCACAGTCTATTATATCACTTTACCATGGTCCCGTGGGGAATGAACGGGGCATAGAACGTTGGGTTACGATGAGGACTACATTAATTGATTTCGAATAATTTTAGAGTAGATAACCCTGTAGCACAGTTTAGACTACTCACTGCGCTTCACCTGTATATATATCCTGTTCACTGATCTATATATTCATGTTACTGCTTATTTCTTGATAACTTGTTACTATTCATACTTCATGCCTGCATATTTCATTACATCATGCTTGCTTAATATTATTTATATTATGACGCACTGAAGTCTGGGTTTTGCATGGCCCAGATCCCTTATCCTTATCGCAGGCTGCTCAGGAATATTTTGATCAACAGGCCGAGCAGTGAGGACCTGTTATTAGCTTAGTTTAGTTTCCTTTCAGTATTTCATTCCTGATGTGAGCCCGCATTATGGGACGTACATTCCAGTTTATTTTTGAATTGGATCTTTTGCTTCCGCATTATTTTATTTCATGACTTGTTTATTCTGGCTTATGGACATGTATTAGATAGTTTAGTTTTTTTTACTGTTCTTGATATCTCTAAACAGCCGTAATGTAACTGTAGAAGGATCTTTCCTATCCACAGGTAGCATGGTTGGTTCTATCACGTGCCGATCTTAGCGCACTCTGGGAAGCGGGGCGTGACATATGGAGACTTATCTTTAGGATCCTACCCAAAAAATCCAGAACCCCAATTCCCTATAACGGTCGCGGATCCACCGCATATGGATTGTTTTGGCCGTGGAACCGCGGCCGTTTGGTGTGATCATTGCTTCAAAATTTTTGGGTTGCTTCATAGTGACACATGGAGATTTATTTGATGTCTAAAATCTTCATATCTTTTCTGAGTCTCTGCCAGTATTGATTCTTCGATTTATTTAACTTCATCGGAAGATTTTTGATTTCCGACACTCGATATCTCGATCTCCTGACCTGAGCTAAACCTTGCATAATATCTCAATGAATAATGTTAGTAATATTTTTTTTTATTGAGATATTATCCTAACCATTTTATATAATATTATATTTTAAGAATATTGATTAGGGATATTTGATATGATATGCATATTTTAATTATCAAAAATATTGTATAAATATAATATGCATATATTTTCTTTCACAATGTTAATTATAATATATAGAACACATGACAATAGATATTTTGCAGATAAACCCTCATATGTTCTATATTTATAATAAACACCTTTAAGCACTTAACAAAAGTAAGGAAAATATTATATCAAATGTGCAATATTTTCGACCGAACACCCAGTTTTTAGGGAAATATCCCCATGTAGAATTTAATTCTACTTAATTTTAAGTTGGGCGCCGGCGCTCATGTGTTGTGCATGTGGGCGACACTTAAGAATTTAATTCTTATATATGGTAGGCGCTCCTGTGCTTTGCACATTGGCGCCCACGTGTGCTTCAGGTGCAGCGCCACCATAGGATTTAATCCTAAGGGGTTAGCGCTGGCGTTGGCGCCTTCGTGGGGACCACGTGAGGTGCTGCTTCATTAAAACTTAACAGGGCTTAACTAAGCTCTTTTTACTATGTTTAAATATTAGGGGAACAGCTGCCTGACATGTATTATATATATATAGAGAGAGAGATAGAGAGAGTTCGATTAGTACTCTATCGAAAGGATTTGGAAATAAATCCTTTCTACTTTTTCACCATTAGATTAATTTTAGGATGTGTGCTAACAATTATGAATAAAAACTTTCATTTATTACCAAACATGATATAATTGAATTCATAAATCCCAAAATTAATCTAATGGTGAAAAAGTGGAAAAGATTTGTTTCCAAATACTTCCTATATATATATATATATATATATTATATATATATATATATATATATTCTGATTGATGATGTTATTCCTATTTATGCTAATGCTTGATTGTTATCTATACTTATGCTTGAACGTGTTCACTAGTTACCATGTTAGGACTCATGCCATATAATAGTTGTCCAATACTAGCATATTCATGATACCCTTGACTAGACTAGACTTGATTGACTGAACTTGACTAGACATGATCTGTTACCAGCCTATTCTAGAATCAGCAATTAGAGATTGAATACCCGAAAATAGACATTCTTGTTTTGGAATGATAAGCTGATATCATTCGTCCCTTTATTTTGAAAATATACATTTATGTCTTGGAATGAGCTGCTAACATCATTCAATGGTACGAAAATAGACATTCATGTCTTGGAATGATGCACCAACATCATTCAATGGTACATTAGGAGAAGAGACATTTATGTCTTGGAATGATACACCAACATCATTCGATGGTGCATTGATACGACCATTCGTGCCTTGAAATAGTGATACTATCATTATTCGTCCACTCGTTGCGGAAATAGACACTCGTGTCTTGGAATGATGCACTAACATTATTCGATGGTCCGCTCGTTGTGGAAATGGATACTCGTGTCTTTGAATGATACGCCAACATCATTTGATGGTTTATTCTTGTATATCATGTTATCTTATTGTATTGCCTTTCCATAGGTCATAGGTTCAACCCTGACTGAACCATTGAATGATTGCATTGATTGTTTTCAAATACTTGTAAGATAGATAACTTAGAGATATAGACATCTAGGATTTACACTTGACATGATTGCCTTGATTATATCCTGATTGTTATATCATCATGTATTGCTCATGTTAAATATGCTCACCTAACATTGATTTCATGTATGTAAGTCCATGTCACGCACCCCACGTGTTTGTGGGGAGGCAGAATATATGAAAAAAAATTATCAAAGCTTCATAACGCGGACTTGAGCACACGGATCGTGTCTAAACCATTACTAGCAAACTGTATGAGGTTTAACTAGTCGGTCTCGAAGTTATACCTCATGTTTTAAGTCATTCGGGTCTTCATCGTTGTCCTCCTCGTCATCGTAGGCTCCAAGGATCGGAACGGATCGCGGCTACCTCAACGACCTTCTCGAGTCAAAGACGATCCACCCGAGAGTCTATAGTCCGAGCTCTTATCTCAAATCTGAGATAACTACGGCTTCTAGTTTGCTAAGGTAGAAGGTCTAGATGGTGTAGAGTATTTAGATGGATTACTTTGTCTCTCTAAACCCTAGGATCCTCAACATATGAGAGCTTTTAGGGTTTGAGGAAGAAGATGAAGACTTGAGGAGAGAGAAGGTGTTTGTGATAATGATATGAATAATTCCTCATGCTTGAATAATAATGAAGCATACAAATATCTCTTGGTAAATATCTAGAAAATATCTTGTAAGCTTCATTTAATTCAAAGGGTGAATCACCTCATGAGTCATGGTTCATTTAATGAAAACTACACCTCATCTCCTCCACCTCATTTCCTTCTAGAAGCTTCTCGATAAATTACGAGACTGCCCCTCCCATCCGTATTTACGAGAAACACGGATAAACTGAGACTAAATAAATCCATCAGTATAATACTAGAATCTGGCTTAAACCAAAGCCCACTAGTATTATCTGCCCGATCACAGTACGTGCACAAGTGTACGTAAGTGATCACGGCCCTGCCGTAAAACCATACGGCCTCTACACCTTTTGCCCGGTGCAGGGAAACTCTCTATGTGGGACTCTAAATACTCGACACTACGCTGGCAGTAGGTTTAACCATAGGCCGCAAGCGGTACTAGCTGTACGTAACGGTCCCCAGGTAGACGTCGATAAGAAGGCCGATGAGGTAACTCATCCGAACTCCTACTGAGCCTGTATATGGCAATCTCCTTACAGTCCGGTCTGTTCGTCTAAGAGTATCGCATATCGAGTCTAGGGAGATGGTGAACGTCAGACCCCTAATAGCGGTATAAGTCGTGTCGGGGTGTAACCCAGAACACCCTGAGAAACTACTGAAACACCTACCAGTAAATCTCTCTTGCCATGGCCACGGACCTTTATGTAATGGCTCTCCAACACAACGCGATATCAACCCCCAATACTGGGAGAGACGAATCATGTCTAACCGCCACTGCCTCCAAGTGCTTCAGGACAATACCCAACTACTACCTGTTTGCATGACTCCTTTGAGCCGTGGTAGGGTAGTGATCAAAGTACAATGAGAACACACTCAAGGCAAACTAGCAGTGTCAAGTCGACGGACTAAGCTGTACTCATGTCACCTGGGAACTGCTACTTGACGACAGGTATAATAACCATCAGCAGTTCCCGGCGAGTCCTGTCCAGTGTACTCGTAACCTAACGAGCACCTGTATACTATCTCCAATACGACGTACTAATGGCTGTGGGATAGACCATCTCCCAACCTGGGATGAGAAACATATACACCAGTCTACTCCGGAGTATCGATAATCTTATGACCAGGGACATGTATAAGGATGTGCTTATAGACTACCCAGCCCCCACTAGTGTGACTGCCATCACAACGTTGGTAATCAATCAAAGATCCTAAGGGCTCTACTAATATGTATAAGCGATATGCTAAAAGAAACATATGTACATATCTGAGTAGAAACAAACCAAGTAGCATACTACCATTTTTAGCAAGACTGTCAATACAACTGTGAATATCCCAAGCTTCCATTAGTAATATACAAGCCAGTATGATACAATAATGGCCTCTAGGGCATATACACTAACAATGTATCTGATATGTTCGATCTTGGCTATATTACTTATGCTATTATATTACATATGACGCTCTGACGTCTGGGATTTGCATGGCCCAGATCTTATGACTTCAGCACCGCAGGATCGAGATTACTTCGAAAAGATTGCCGAGCAATGAGGAGTTTCTCGTTTATTTAGTTATTTTTGTTTTAGGTTATTTCCAGTATCGAACTAACTATTGAATTTCTTTATGAGCCCTTAAGGAACAAGTCTTGGTTGTTGTTCCTCATATATCCTTAAATCTAGTGATACTTGATATTCCAGTTATTTGCTTCCGCTATTGTCTTGATTTCTTCTATTGTTTATTGTGGCATTGGACATATGTTTAGTGTTAGATATTTTATATTGTTGCTTGATTATTACATGGCGGCCTTAATATGACTATGAAAGGATGATTCCTTACCATGGATAGCATGGCTGGCCGAGTTACGTTCCGAAATTTTTGTATCTTGGGAAGCGGGACATGAAAAGGTTTTGTGGTATCAAAGCATAGGTTTAGGTTAGTTGGGCTTGGTTCAATTTGTAGTTGGCTTTTGTATCCAATACATTGACCTGGAAACCTTAAATTATAGGAACATGTCATGCCACATTATCGCCTTGTCATTCAACTTCTTGAATCTCTTGTTTTATTGAATTTCTTGCTTTTATTGAATCTTGTTCTTATTACAAATCCTCGTCGTACATCCTTGACTTTAGAGTTACGGCCAGAAAGAATCAACCCGCTCAACCGACTAACAATGTCGTGCTCCTCGGTGTTATGCAAGGCATGCTGGAAATTAGCAGCGCCAGACAAACTTGCTACAGCAAAAAGCTAAGACGTTGCAGCAGGGCCTGAGGACGGTCCAACAGACTGCTGCGGTTGAGAGGGCGGCAGATCCCAGGCATGTTCAGTATAAGGATACTATTGCGGATTTCAGAAAGCTTGGCCCGACAACTTTTACGGGATTGGAGTAACCACTTCAAGCCGAACAGTGGCTAGTGGATATGGAGAACTTATTAATCGCGGCTCAGGTTTCTGACGAGAAAAGAGTGGATATGGTACACATCTAACTGGTTGATTATGCTAGAGAGTGGTGACTTGTCGAGGAGATTCGTCTGACAAAGCCGATCAGCTGGCAGCTTTTACACAGAGTTTCTTGGAGAAGTTTTTCCCGTAGTCTGCCAGTGGGAGATGAAAGAGAAGTTTATTAGTTTAAGGAAGAATGGCAGATCATTAAATGCACATGTGGCTGAGTCGACTCGACTCAATCGATTCGCAAGACCTTTAGTAGCTACCTATCACGCCTCGCTTCCCAGAAGATGGAGACAGTGACGTGGCAAGCCCGCGGTATATTTATCCAGAAAAGGTCATTCCCTAAATAAATATACTAAGCATATTGAAATAATAATACGCAATGCAAGAATAAATAGAGACTATAAAATTTTTCAATAAATATCTTTATTTACATTCAACTTCCAATATTTACAAGTACATGAGTTTCAGCTGGAAAGTAAATACAATAAAAAAATACCTAAACATGTGGTATACATAAACCGATGAAAAGTGAAGCTGAGCTAGTCCTGAGTAGCGATCCGGTAGTAGTCGTCCTCTGTGGCCTCCGTCTCCTCCGTCTCAACTGTATCTGACGAACATTCTAAGAGAAAAAAGTGTATGAAATGCCCGTCGGCGAACTAGCGCTCGGTAAGTCCCAATGATAAAGTAAGAGTAAAAGAATGACAAGTATGGAATACATATATATAACGAGTAAAACTATATGCTCATGGGTAAAAATGTACTATAGGTCTCTGTATGGTCACTATGTTAATGTTAAGTTCTAAGTATGAATATCAACGCAGCCGTAGAAGTATTCACGAGCTCAAGAGTGGGACCCCAGGAGCAAGGAAACACGGGCCCATTTCATGTGTTAGCATCGGGGCTCTAGGCTGTGGATGAGTCAACCTGACTGATATTCGAGTAAAATAAAAAAAAGAGATTAATACGGGACAACTGAAGCTCTGTTGGATTCACACAAGAAACTATCCCAAGCATCCCGAATATAATATATATATATATATTATAATTGTAAGATAGCCTTAGTTGATTTGATTGGTTGATTATGACATGTCTTGATCGAAAGCATAGATTGCAAAAGATGTAGAATGAAGTCGAGTGAATCGAGTAATATGTGAGTCATAACAATTGCAATCTTGGTTCGAGTCAAGTTTGTTCCTGTAGATTGGGTTCGAGTTCATGTTCGAGTTTGGATTCGAGTTTCGAGTTTAGGGGTTTGAGTTCGAGTTTAGATTCAAGTTTCGAGTTAGGATTCGAGTTCATGTCTTTTTTTCATATGAATTGTTTAAAACTGTTAAAAATCTTATGTTCGGGAGAAATCGGCAGCTGCTGCATATAGACGGAAGGATTTGCGTTTTTTTCCAAAACAATTGCCATTTGATAACTCCGTTAAGTTGTCTAATCTGTATAGGCAAGCACTCACTTTCTCCGGCTCTCCGGGGCTCTAGAGAAATGATACCGCTTAAACCTATATTAATTCTTGAGTCCATAGAATATTGTTTGCATATCTCGAGGGGGTTTTATGACAAATATTTTAATATAATTTAAAAATAAACCTCGAGAGTGATTTATAATATTTAAGGTTTTCATGAACATATATTTTAATTAATGTGGTATTTTAGTGGTAAAACCTAACTTTTTGAAAGTTATGGTATTTTAATGAAAAATACTACTTTTGGATACTTGGTGGTATTTTATTAAAAATTCTAATCTTTCATTTTAAAAATATAGTTTCATAATATTTTTTTATTGAAAATACGAATTCATAATTTTATAAAATTTTCCAAAATTTAGTTTTGTTTAGAAAAGTCGTATTTCTTAAAAACCGTATTTTTATTTCCTTTCGAGAACGAATACTCCGTGAGGAGTTCTGCTTCTCGCTCTACTGTCCTAAGGATGTGCGACGATCCATACCATCCATTAGCAGGTCCCCCAACGAGGGTTGTAGAGGCGTAATTGCCAAGGATTCCAAAAATACCAATTAAAAAACCCGTTTTGAAAAATGTGGTATTTTAATGTAAAACTGATTCTTTAAATTAGCCATATATTTAGAATAATGTGCTATAAAACCATAGTGTGTGTATGGGGTAGGTCATTACCCTATGAAATTTTCCTAAAGGTATTTTTAACAATTATCGAAGTAAGGGTTATAATAAAGTTCATGGTATTTTAATGAAAAGGTTCGTTATTTGATTATTTCTCATGAAAACTTCATTAAACTAAAATCTAAATGATTACAAATACGGTTACGAATGGTGTGAGAAAGTTAGTTTGACCTATCTTGCTTAATGAGAGGAGTACAAGAGGTTAAAATTACTCATATCGGAGTTAACTCCACTTTACCGATATGATTTTAGAAGATGATTTGAGATGAAAAAAGAAGAGAGAAGGGGGACTTACTCTTTGTGTAGCGTTGGAAAGAGGTTAAAAGAGAGAGGGGTGTTCCATAGCGTTATGGAAACTCCGGAAACGACTTCGATCTTCAACGAAAAGAGCTTGGTTGCTAACTCCACTTGACTCCACTTGCACTTAGAAACTTTTGGGAGAATTTTAATAGATACTTTCATAATAGAGGGGAGCTAAGGCATGGGATGGTATTTATAATGAAGAATTTATGGTTTGGGAATTAAAATTTTGGATTAAAATAATTAAATGGTGTTAAATGGTGAATTGAATGGTGGAAATCAAACAAGACAGGGGAGTTGAGGGGAGCTGAAGGGGTGTGTGTGCAAAACATGGAGGGGATTGGGCGCATCAGGACCGGCGGCGGCGGCCATATTGGCAAAACGGGCAGTCGGATCTGGCCCAATCGCCTCAAGATTCGTGCCACCGGCTTTAATGACTGTTTACTCCTTTTAGCGCATGTTTGATTTTTCTGAAACTTTTCGTTTCTCCGTGAATTGCACGTGAAACTCTTGGGCTTCCGAAAAATTAAAAAGAAAAATCTAAATAAAATAATTGGGTCTGATGGGATTCGAACACACAGGCTAGGTCGCATCAGTATAGAGGCTTTACCAGTGAGCTATAAGTTGCTTCTTATGTAAGTCGACGTTACACACCCCACATGAAGCGGGGAGGAGGAATAAGTAAAAACAATCATTTTAAACAAGGTAACATCGACTAAGCATACGGAACTTTGCTAAACCCCAACTAACAAACTATTTAGAAGTAGTTAACTACTATGATAGATGATTATACCTCAAAATACTAGTCCTTCTTGTTTTTGTTGTTCACCTACTCGTCGGCCTCCTCGATGTAATAGAAGATCCACCCGAGAGTTTTTTCTTCAAGCTTTAACCTCTAACTTGAGATAACTAAGTGGCTAGGATTGCTAATCTAAGTGATCTAGAGAATATAGAGATAGATTAAGGATCTATTAGTCTTGCTAACTCTAGAGTTCTCAACACATGAGAGGATTAGGGTTAGGATGAAGAAGATGAGAGCTTGAGGAGAGAGAATGTGTTTATTATTATGAAATGAAATATAACTCATTTGTGTATATCATGAAGCATGATAATTATCTAATAAATAATATATCATAATTACAACCATGCTTCATTTAATACAAAAGGATGAATCATCTCATGAGTCATGGTTTCATTTAATGCAAATAACACATCATCTCCTCCACCTCATTAAGCTTAATTCATAAATGAATTAAAACATAATGAGTCACCTTTCATCTAGAAGCTTCTCGAGTAATTACGAGAATGCCCCTCCCATCCGTATTTACGAAAAACACGGATATACTCAGACTGCATAAATCCAATAATCCAATATTAGAATCTGGCTTAAACCAAAGCCCGCTAGTATAATCTGTCCGAATATCATACGTGCACAAATACACGTATATGTCCGAACCCTGTCGTAAAACCATACGACCTCTATATCGTTTCGTCTAAAGCAGGAAAACCCTCTGTGTGGGACTCTAAAGACTCGACACTACATTGGCAGTGGGTTTAACCACAGGCCGCAAGCGGCACTAGCTGTACGTAACGGTCCCCAGGTAGATGTCGATAAGAAGTTCGATGAGGAAACCTATCCGAACTCCTACTGAGCCTGATGTGACAATCTCCGTACAGTCTGGTCTGTTCGTCTAAGACTATCGCATATCGGGCCTAGGGGGCGGCAAGCGTCAGTCCCCTAAAAGCGGTATAAGTCGTGTCGGAGTGAAACCCATCACACCTTGAGAAGCTACTGGAAAACCTACCTGTAAATCTCGCATGCCCTGACCAGGGACCTTGCGTAATGGCTCTCCAAACATAGCGTGATATCAACCACCAACACCGGGAGAGACGAATCCTATCTAACCGCCACTGCCTCCAAGTGCTTCGGGACTGCACCCAACTGCTACCTGTTTGCACGACTCAGTCGAGCCATGGTAGGATAGCAATCTAAGAACAGTGGGAACACACTCGAGGCGAAGCAGTAGTGTCAAGTCTACGGACTATGCTGTACTCATGTCACCTGGGAAATGTTAACTGACGACGGGTATAATACCAACCAACAGTTCCCTGCGAGTCCTGTCCGGTGTACCCGTAACCCAACGAGCACCTGCATACTATCTCCAGTACAACGTACTAATGGCTGTAGGACAGACCATCTCCCATGCTGGGACGAGAAGCGTATACACTAGTCTACTCCGGAGTATCGATGCCTTGTCTCGATAATCCTACGACTAGGGACCTGAAAAAGGATGTGCTTGTAGACTACCCAGCCCCCACTAGTGTGACTGCCATCACAATGCTGGTAGTCAAGCAAGATCCTAAGGGCTCTATCAATATGTACTCGCGATATGCTAAAAGAAACATATACACATATTAAGACAGATACAAACCAAATAGCATACTACTATATTGAGCAAGACTGTTATAAACCTGTGTATATATCTCAAGCTTCCAAAATGTAATATACAAGCCAGTACGATACAATAATGGCCTCTAGGGTATATAACACTAATAATCTCCTACTTGCACTTAGGCCATGTGCTGGCGTATCGCAGACCTATCATCTCGAATAGCCTCTCAAATTGCGTCTGAGGTAAGGCCTTTGTGAATGGATCTGCAATGTTCTCCTCTATAGCAACTCTCCGTAGCTCGATTTCCTGGCGATCTATGATCTCCCTGATCAGGTAATACCACCTCAAGATGTGTCTGGACTTTTGATGGGACATGGGTTCCTTCGCTAAAGCTATAGCCCCGTTGTTGTCACAATACAGAGGTATTGGATCAACAATGGATGGAACCAGCTGAAGTTCTGTTAAGAACTTCTTTACCCAGACTGCTTCTTTTGCGGCATCAGAAGCTGCGATATACTCCGCTTCCATCGTCGAGTCAGCAACGGTGTCCTGCTTGGAACTCTTCCAGCACACCGCCCCTCCATTGAGGGTAAAGACATAACCTGACATGGATTTGGAGTCATCCTTGTCACTCTGGAAGCTGGAGTCAGCAAAAGCCTCGATCTAGAGGTCTTTTCCGCCGTAAACCAAGAACATATCCTTAGTCCTTCTCAGGTACTTAAGAATGTTCTTTACTGCTATCCAGTGCTTCTCCCCTGGGTCTGACTGATATCGACTTACCACGCTTAGTGCATAAGCTATATCTGGTCTGGTGCACAATATCGCATACATTATAGAGCCTACCGCAGAAGTGTAGGGTATAATCGACATGTGATCCCTTTCTAAATCAGTCTTGGGAGACATCTCTTTGGAGAGGGTGATTCCGTGACAAGACGGTAAATTACCGTGCTTAGAATTTTCCATACTGAATCTTTTCAGTACAGTGTTGATATACCTGGACTGTGAAAGTCCCAACATCCTCTTAGATCTATCATGATAGATCTGGATCCTCAGAATGTAAGAGGCATCACCCAGGTCTTTCATGGAGAACCTGTGTGATAAGAATCCTTTGACAGATTGTAGCATAGGAATATCATTTCTTATCAAGAGAATACCATCCACGTACAAGACGAGGAATACAACCAATCTTACTATAAATACATGGCTCATCTGGATTTTTGATAAAGTCATATTCTTTGACTGTTTCATCAAAATAGATGTTCCAACTCCGCGATGCCTGCTTCAGTCCATAAATGGACTTAAGCAACTTGCACACTTTCCCGCTGCTCCCACTCTGATTGAAACCTTCTGGCTGATCCATATAGACGCACTCGTCCAAATTTCAATTTAGAAAAGCCCTCTTTACGTCCATCTGCCAGATCTCATAATCTTGGAAGGCAGCAATGGCAAGAAGGATTCGAATGGATTTGAGCATAGCCACTGGAGAAAAAGTTTCGTCATGGTCCAAACCAGGCCTTTGACGAAAACCCTTTGCAACAAGTTTAGCCTTATAGGTTTCCACCTGTTCATCTACACCAATCTTCTTTCTGAAGATCCACTTGCATCCTATGGGTTTTACCCCATCTGGAGCAAAATCCAAAGTCTATACTTTGTTGGTGTACATGGACTCCATCTCGGTCCGCATTGCATCCCGCCATCTTACTGAGTCGCCGCTCTGGATGGCCTGCTGGAAGCTAGTAGGTTCATAATTATCAATGACGCAATCCTCTCTATCCCCGTCTATGAGAAAACCGTAGTATCTCTCAGGTGGATGAGATGGCCTACTACTACTGTGGAGGGGTGCGGGAATGTCTTGTTCTTCTGGAACTTCTGGTTGTACCAAGCTTTCAGTAGTAGCTTGTGGTTCTGGAATTTCTTCCAGTTCTATTGCGCTCCTACTTGTTTCCTTTTCTAAAAACTGCTGTTCTAGAAAATGAGCATTACGAGAAACAAAAACCTTTTGTTCCTCTTCGTAATAGAAAAAATACCCCTTGGAGTTCTTTGGATATCCCACAAACTTACACTGTACTGAGCGTGCCTCGAGTTTGTCCACATGCTGCTTTTTAACAAAAGCTGGACATCCCCATATCTTAAGATACTGAAGATAGGGTTTCTTCCCACTCCACATCTGATATGGTGTGATAGGCACAGTCTTGGTAGGAACTCTGTTCAAAAGATATACAGCTGATTCTAGTGCATAACCCCAGAAAGATCGCGGTAACTCCGCATTACTCATCATGGAACGTACCATATCCAACAGGGTTCGGTTCCGTCTCTCCGATTCACCGTTGTGTTGTGGAGTGTATGGAGGAGTAAGATGAGAGAGAATTCCTTTCTCTTTTAGGTAACCAAGGGACTCGGCACTTAAGTATTCACCATCTCGATCAGATCTCAGTGCCTTGATACTTTTGCCGGTTTGGTATTCTACTTCATTCTTATATTTTTGGAATTTCTCAAAGGCCTCGGATTTATGTTTCATCAAGAAAATGAATCCATACATAGAGAAATCATCCGTAAAAGTAATGAAATATGAAAAACCGTTTCTTGCATATGTAGACATTGGACCATATACATCACTGTGTATGAGTCCTAAGAGCTCGCTCGCTTTTACTCCATGTCCAGTGAATGGAGTCTTTGTCATCTTTACTTTGAGACATGATTGACAAGTGGCATAAAATTGATATTCGAACGGATCCAAGTATCCTTCTTTATGTAACTTAGTTAACCTTGTCTCATTGATGTGACCTAGTATACAATACCATAAGAAAGCCTGATTTATATCTGGAGACTTTCTTTTTAGTGTGTTCTAGACATTGAAAATCTGCAATTGGTTTAACACGTATATACCGTTATCTAGTGTACCGGACCCAATCAGACCATGATTAAGGTGGATGTTAGCAACATCGCTTACAAACGTTAAATCATAACCTTCTTTTGATAACAACGATACTGATATGATATTACACGTTAAACTAGGTACACAAAAACAGTTGCACAATACCAAAATATGTACACTCTTCAATCCAAGGTGATAATCCCATACGGACACAGCATCCACGCTCGCTCCGTTCGCAACTCTCAGGGTCATATCACCAGTCTTCAGCACTCTACGGCTTCTCAGTGCCTGCAATGAATTGCATATATGAGATCTTGATCCGGTATCCAATACCCAGAAAGTAGAGTTGATTGACAGACAATTTTCAATTACAAACACACCTGAAGCCGAAGCCACAACTTGCCTCGGGTCCTGGTTCTTGGCAATCCAAGCTTTGCAATCCTTCTTCCAATGGCCTTTCCTACGACAGTGGAACCACTCGTCCTTTGCTACTACCAGCACCGCAACCTTTGCCTTTCCCTTGACTCCTACCTTACCAACACCATCTCTCGGTTTGGTAGCGGCCTTCTTCTTCCTTCCTTTGGCCCTTGCCTTGAACCTGGAAGAGAAAGCACCACGAACAAACATAGTGGGTGTTTTTCTTGCTTTCTGCAGGATGCCCTCTGCACTCCTCAACATGTTAAGGAGTTCTGGAAGTTCAATTTCTTTATCTTGAATATTGAAATTCAAGATAAACTGGGCGTAGGTGGAAGGAAGGGACTGAAGAACCAAGTCTGTATACAGCCCATTCTGTAATGTTGTCCCGAGGTCCGCGAGCTCCTCAATGTAGCCAATCATCTTAAGGACATGTTCCCCTACAGATGATCCGACGGCCAGCCTCGACTGAAACAAGTTCTTTGAGGTCTCGTATCTAGCTATACGAGATTGCTCTCCATACAGTTCCTTGGTGTGGAGAAATATGGATTCAAGATCCATATTCTCATGCCTCCTCTGATGTTCATTATCCATAGAGGCAAGCACGATGCATTTGGCCTTCACGCAGTCTAACTCCCAGGTCTTACGGATTTCCTATCCACGACACTGGATTCTGGACCTGAGACGACAGGGGCTTTAGTAGTAAGGACATACCCCAATTTGTCATAGGTGATTTCCATCTTGACATTCCGGAACCAATCTTTATAGTTTGGCCCTGTCAAAATATTTTTATCTAATAATAACTTAAGGCCCGTCATGTTATTGGTCGCTACAATTAGGAGAGAGAGAAGAAAACACTTTAGCATGATGCTCTTGCAAGTTTAGAGTGGTTTTTAGTTTATCTAAATAGGATGGCTCCCACGGTTTCTTGAATCCTTTCTCAAACCATAAAAGAAGAACTAATCAGGACTATACTCACCGTACAATACTTGCTTAACCGTTCAGCCAGGCAAGTGTTCGTACTTTGAGGGAGGTTTTACGACGCTTTCGTGAAATTCCTTAATTAAATAATCTCTTTTCCCTGGGGGCGTAGCCCCGCTTACACCTTTTTCGACACCTACTTGGTTTACAGTATTGATCGTTAAGTGAAAGAATCTCCTGATGAGTAGCATATATTTACAGTAGGATCAGGATCCAAATATCATCGTGTGATAAAGCTGAAGGAATCCTACCAAAATTATCACACTCCAAATGGTATGCAACTCTAGCAAGTTTCAGTTTCTTTAGAAACTCCCGATATTTATTTTTGCCCCATACTCTTATGACCTTGATGTTGGCTAAAATATCATAAGTCACATGTCAAGTTCTACCCATCATTATCTTGTTAATTTGAACCCATCCGTATATACCCCTAACGTTGGTCAAATGGCAGTACGACTATCCCAAACCAACTCATCTATCTATGCAACGGATGAATACCCAGAAGCTACCAAACACTATGCCTTGGCGTTGGTCAAAATACATAGCTTGAATACTACTGAATACCTAAATGAAATGACGGAGGGCTACGAATAGTTTTGGCGAAACTGTGAACGTAGTGAACTTGATATAATCGAAGGAACCTGATAGGTTTTAAAAGGAGTGGTTTAATTTCCGCAATTAAAAAAATCTGTTGTTTTAAAATAACCGAGTGGTTTCTTTTAAACTGTTCCAACGATTTCAACTTTGGTTTATTTTCTTTGCATTAATATATTGTGTCCCATCTTTTAATCTATCATTGCAGAAAACAACGAAAATACAACGTCTGCTTATGCCATCCGCGTTCGCCACTGGGCCCCGTCATTCACCCGTTAGGTTACTTAACTAACGACAGAGCAAGGGCTGGGCTAGCGCGGGTGCAAAACATAAGCAACACATACTAGATATCATATATATAGATATTGTACATTCGTCAGATGCAATAATAGGCATTCCAGATCACAGATGAACATATTGGATATTCTAGGAATCCGCATTTCCTTTGAGCCTGCAATGAAAGACGGATTACACAGTCGTGATGAATAGCCAACCCCACCCTAGACCCCTACGGGTACGGCAAACTACCCGCCAAATACCCGAAGTGAAGCGGTCTCCCTCAACAACGTGAGTAGGCCAGTAAACACATCAAGTACCCGGTAGTTTGTGCACCCCACCTTGGGTCTATCCTAGGAGGAGAAAATAGTAAATGAAATAATACAACAGTGGCTACAACCTCAACCCGGATGTGCCCCACAAAAGAATATTACAACAAATTACAATTTACATATGAATGAAAGAAACACTCGTCTCGCATACCTGGCTATCCATTCACGACAATCCAACAAGTTCATATCCACAAACATAAAGTAACCATTACAGAAATGTGCAACCCCCTGCTGACTGACATACTATCAATTAGGAGAGGTTTACGAACACATTAATCACAATACAGATATAATCCAGTTAGCCAAAGTTCTTAGAATTTTGATCAAGCACCACATATGAATCTACTCCAAAACATTCTCTGTGCACATAAAACCTGAGCAGAAACAAAATATCCCAAAAAACCCAACATCAACACAGAAGAATAACTGAGCAAATTTGGGTTGACTCGGTGTCAACTCGGACGCGGTTCCGCGGCGGTTTGGACAAGTCATGATCCCAAATTTCTTCACAATTCTTAAAAAACCCTGCTTGTATTTTTTAAAGTCCCTGAAAAAATATTAGACCCCAATTTAAAATCGGCAAACACTTGGTGAAAATGTCGTTTTTTCGGGATTAAATCGCGATTGAATTTCTAAAGACTTTGCTAACATGTTAGTTGTAACGTTTTGAAAATCGTTTCGGTGAAATTTCGAAAAAACGGTAAAATAAGGGGGTTTTCTGTAAAAAGTCAAAATGCAAATATTTTTATGATAAAATTAAATATACATATTCTAGCTATGTAATTGCTAGTATTTGGTGTTTATTGAGCCACTGGTGAAATTTCAAATTTTCTGAAAAATTTTCCGAAATTAATTATTTTAATATTATTTTAAGCCGTCAATAATACATTTAATTAGGGAAAATTACAAATTGGAATGAGTTGAAACAAATTTTGTGCATCATAAAACATGAAATAAAATTTTATCATGTGGTTTTTGAAATGAAATGGTTTGCCAAAATGGTTTAGAAAAATATCGAAGAAAAAGGATTTTTTCGGTGAAATTAGTGTTAATGGGAATTGGGGTAATACATTTATCTTTTTCCCTAACCTACACACCCACACCTCACCCTCTCTTCCCCTCCCCATGTGGCCGGCCTCACCATGACAGCCCTCCCCCCTCTCTCTCCAATCACCAAGAAAAGAAAAGAAAAGAAAGGAAAATGATAGAAAAAGGGTGGACTTTGACTAGATATTACTTTCTCCACCTCACTCTCTCTCCTCCCTCACCCAATCCCCCTCCATTTCTGGCCCAAACCTGAACCCCCCACAGCAGCAGCCCTCCACCAAAATCCCACACCATTTTGCCTCAAAAATCCATTAAAATGCTTCAAAAATCCATGCAAATTCAAAGCAAACTCAAAATCCAAGCTATACCCACTTTTCCTTGGCTACCATAGCATGGATCTAGGGATTTAGATTTCAATTTGGGTGGCTAAGTGTGCTTGTGGGAGCTTCAAATTATTTGGGTATAAATTCTAACCTTTTTGCTTAATGTGTTGTTAATTGCTTAGGTTAGCTTAATTAATTGTTTAATTAGGTTTTTAATTAGTTCTAGGTGCATGATTTAAAATTCCAGAGAGGGGTTTGATTTCAAATTGGTATTTTGTATTGTGAGATTTAGTTTATGTGATATAATTGACATATTAATGTTATGCTAAATTCAATTTAAGTTGCTAGTTTGCATATTTGTTGATTTAAAAGTAATAATTATAAAATTGGTAAACTAGGTTTTTTAAATAATTATATTCTTGTGAGATAAAATTCAAATTTACGTTTCATGTCATTATAAATATTATATTGAGTGGTTTAATGCTTTAGTTCATGAAAATCCAAGCTAGATTGTAGTTTGTTCATTTTTGCTATAAAATTGTTAAAATTGGTTAATATTGCAAACTAGGTTTTTGAAATCGAATTAAATTGTGGGTTTAAAATTTACGTAATGGTTTCTATGGCATAATTAAGATATTAAGTTATCATCTTGGTCACTAGAATTGTTAAAACATCATGTTTTGTACAAAAACGGCGAATTGTGCTTGCTAGATTTTCGGAAAAATGACTTTTTAAGTGAAATTGGGGTTTTTGTGAGTTTTAACCTATTTTATATTAAAATTAGTGTTCGTGAATGTGCAAATGAGTGTATTTGGG
This sequence comes from Agapanthus africanus, assembly GCA_030015575.1. NCBI lineage: Eukaryota > Viridiplantae > Streptophyta > Magnoliopsida > Asparagales > Amaryllidaceae > Agapanthus > Agapanthus africanus. Next base: position 98,173,352 of record CM057346.1, on the reverse strand, counting down.
TTTTTCTCGATGGTCTAGCGTTTGTACACCGACGTCGAGGGTTTTTGGGTTGATTTGTGAAAGCAACCATAGGTTTTGACTTATGTGGGATTCGTGTGTTGTTTTGGTCATGAGTCGGATTTTAATGCGATACGATGCGTTGTGATATGTAGGTACCCCCATGTGGACTTCGAGACGACAAGCAAGCGCGTGGCGACGTCGGCACCGGCGAGCGAGGACCAGGTGAGTAGATTTATATCTACGGGGAGAAGTCGGGCGGATAGCATATAGCACCCCCGCAGTCCGTAGTGTAGCTCATATATATATGTTTATATATGTATCTTATGATATGAGAATGTTCATTCATGTTATGTTTATGTGTTCATGGAGTACCTTTGGGTTAGTTGCGAAACCCTAGAGTAGTTGTTATACCCACATACGCACACACGGACTTGCATACTTTACTTTCTTGTGCGTAGATTGGGATGTGTATATATGTATATATGCGTGGGTATGGGACTATGCATATGTACATTCATATACGCATGCATGGATAGTGAGGATAGTACTTGGGATTTATGATGAGTCGATGAGATTTGATTTGAGGCCGTGAGATCGGTGATATAGCAGGGTTCGTATTTGAGATACGACATGACGTTGTAGCGGGTCCTTGACGTAGTGTTTCACACACGTGCATGCATACTTAGGCGGTATCAGTATTGTACTAGACGTAGATCAGTACCCCGATCATGATATTTGATAAAGAGGATACCAGGTGAATAGTATGATGAATGTGATATTGACCCGTACCCAGATTTGGGGATGCCGTACGACGGATTTACGTACGAGCTATATTTTGATGATTGATCCGCACTCTTGACTTGGGATGTCTGATTATAGATATGGTATCGGATATGATATTATTGAGGCGGGATCACCGACTAATATATATACAGATATGTATATGTATCGACTCAGATGTTAGGCGGTTTCCTTACCTGTAGTCCAGCTTGTTAGCTTAGCCCTTTAGTTTAGTTTAGTTGTTAGATTAGATTCGATTCTTACCTATTTCAAAAACTAACGAATCGTGGGTATTTTAAAAGACAGCCCAAGGGATCCTACGGATATTTTAAAAGACGTATCTTTTCATAAAAACACCGTAGCCCCTATTTTCAAAACCCCATGATTCGTGTTATTTCAAAAGGCACCATTTGTAGGACTTATATTAGATTAATGCAGATTAGTTATAGTTGCGTCTAGTATTCAGCTCCCGCTCATTATTGTGGTTCGCTTCGCATCGCATGCTTTTATTATGTTTCATACTCCATTATTGATATCATGTTGTTAGGACACCAGCACCCTTACCGATGATGCGTATGTACCACGTACACTTACTTGCCGGCTCATACACATCTTCATCGGTAATTGCCATGTCACGTACACCTTAGAAAATATTATTGCTTAACTTAGCTTGATAGCTAGTAGTTTGACATAATATTAGTGTACTTGCCTTATATGTTAGTTTAGACATTGTAGTTATTACCTGCTACTTCATGCATACTGTTATTCATTGTTATGCCGCATTCATGGATTCTCATGCATATATTCATTATTTTACGTGTTATTGAGGTTTTGGATTCGGATTTCCATGAGATTTTCTGGATTTGGAGGAAAACCGCAAAAACATAAATAAACCTTTTCTCTCTTTTAAAATAAAAAGTGCGGTTTTCCCATGATGTATGAGTCGTCCACCATGAGTTTGCTGATGGATTTCGAGACCCGATTCAAGGAGTGGAGGAATCGTTTCGGGTACATGGTGGGCCCGGTGCGGTACCCCGGGGCAAGAGGATCGTGTTGTTGACGTTGAACCAGGCAGGGGAGCACTACCGACCGGTGATTTTTCCCGACGCGTCGGATATCCGGAGGATACCGTCGTGGTCTTAAAATGGATGGTAGGGGCCGGTCTGGATTGACGGCGCCCTAGATATTGTGATTGAGATTTTGAGATATTGAGGTACAGAGATATCGAGATATTTGGACACTTGTTTTGTGTCGATGCTGGGCACTGTTTTATGCTGATTTCATTTATGGTACCTCACTTTTAAAATACAGAAATCTCACTGATTTATGAAAGCAGTTTTCTTCAGTACATGCATTCTGTTTCATGCATTCATATATTGCTACCTGAGGCACTGACACGGGCATATGGAATTACACTTGGGTTAGATATTTGCCCTAACCATTGTTATGGGTTGCTGGTTATATATTTGAGGATATATTATGATCATTGACCTAGGATTGCGTTATTTATGCGATTTCTTTTCGTAGATATTTTTCTATTCACGAGTTAGCAACTCACCCCCGTTGTGCCCCAGTTTCTTGCAGGTTTGCCGTACAGGTTTCATTACGGCTTTGCGGGCATAGTTTCCTTTGGGTGATTTGCTAGTAGGTGGGTTTACTTGTATCGTACCCCCATTATATATCTTGTATATGTCACGACCCGAAAGTACGGAACGTGACCGGCACTTTGATTACGAAGCGTCTAGAGGCGCCACGTGACCTAAGTAAGCCGAAGCCCAGAGATCTAAACCATAAAAGAACAAAAAGAAGAAAAGAAAAGAAAACAAGTAAAAAAAAAACATCAGCAAATTTTACCAAAAATTTCGGCAGAGTCTCCTTTGTAAAAACTGGCCCCCAAACGGGTACAACAACTATAATATGAATAAACAATAAAAAGCATCCCCAAACGGGTGCAACATCAACACCAACTGGCGGAAACAACCACAACAAGCACAATAATATACAACGCCAGTAGGCGAGGCTCAAACTCAAAAGAAAACAAAACCACCAGATCAGAATAATACAGGCGCGACTCTAAGGTCGAAGTAAAAGACTGGTCCAATAACTTATCAAGTAATACAAATATGGTTGATAGAGCTTACTAGATACAAATGAATGAATAAAAGTACAATGGTGGTTCGGATACAAGTGAACCAACCTACCGTGCCAATCACCCTGAAGAAAAGATGTGCCAACAAGCTGCCACGAGAAACCTGTACATCGAACCTGTAAAGAATTTGGCACAACGGGGGTGAGTTGCCAACTCGTGAGTAGAAGACATCTACGAAAAGAAATTGAATGCACGACGCTATCCTAGGTCATAATAATACACTACTATATCCCAAACATCTAGTAATAGCAGGGTAATACTACGTGTAAGTGCAAATACTCCGTGTCGTGTCAGTGCCTCATATAGTACTAAGTCATATGAAATGAAATGCATGCACCATGAATGTAAAGTCACAAATCCTGAAATCCAGATATATATGTATGAGAACCTTTAGCCGTTATCATAGTAAAGTGTGTATAAGCATCTGAAATCTCAACAATGAAATCCATGGAAATCCGTGTCAAGCATCGACACAACACATGTAACCTCAAGTATCAATATGTCGGGCTCCGTCAGTCCGGATCGGCCCATATCATCAAATTCCACGACAACGGTCGGTATCCTCCGGATATCCGCCGCGCCAGACATCACCGGTAGGTAGCCTTCCCCTGCCAGGCTCATCGTCTACAACTCGATCTTCTTGCCCCTGGGTACCATACCGGGCCCACCATGTACCCGAGACGGTTCATCCACTCCTCGAATCGGGTCTCGAAATCCATCAGAAAACATGAAATACTCATGGCGGACGACACGTACATCACGAGAAAACCGCATCTTATTTTAAAAAAAGAGAAGAGGAGAGAGAGAGAGAAGTTTTTATATATTTTTGCGGTTTTCCCCAAAAATCCAGAAATCTCATAGAAATCCAAATCTCAAAATCATGAGTAACTATATGATAAGTGTCGGCATATGCCCATAATACTGCATGATGACACGAAAATATGAATGCATGAATGTCTAAGTAATGAATGTCATGTCTTATACTTAACATCAGAGAGTGATCACAATATTACATCGGTTTAGTTGTTAACTGATTCTATCAATAAAAGATAATATGATCTAAAGTGTACGTGACATAGCAATTACCGATGATGATGTGTGTGAGCCGGCAAATAAGTGTGCGTGGAATATGCGCATCATCGGTAATGGTGCTGGTGTCCTAACAGGTAAAGGTTATACTGATTATAGCAACACATAAAAGACATGCACCATGATGATTACAGTATGAATGTAAATACAGACGTGCATTATCCGCTTCTCTGCGAGATACGAGTACAACTACCACTATGTGAGTCGAACCTAAACCAGTGTCCATCTAACATCCTAAGGAACTAAACCTAATAGACTAGTCAGTAAGAAACTAGAGTCTACCTAAGGTCCGAATTAATATCTCTAATAGTCGGTGATCCCGCCTCAACAGCGTCACGTACGTAGTACGGCTTCCTCGAATCAAGAGTGCGGATCAATCATCAAATCTAAGCCTCGTACGGTAAAATCCATCGTACGGCATCCCAATGTCGGGGTACGGTCAAGTATCTCCTAGGTGTCTCCTCATTCGTATAATGTCATATGTATCATATTGTGATTAAGTCATACTCATATGATATCGGCATCAGGTCACACCAATATAATGTCGAAATCAAGTTATACATATATCATATCGTAATCAGTCACAAGTTACAGTCCGAGTACTATTCTAGCGTCCCATGTACATCAATATCACCACCACTCTTTGTAATTTATATATTCAAGTTCATTATCTCATTCCCTAATGATCCGCTAACACTTTATTACGACTGTATAGTCAAAAATCACGGCATCAAGCCCAGTCATACTGTTTCATCATACCTCGAATATCATATCACATCACTGAATCACCTATATGTGTTGTATATATATGTATATACCTATACCTAGTTCTATATATATACACATACACGTACCCCATGTCGATTTTCAGTGTGTGCACGGGTGTGTTTCTATCTGAAACCTACGAACCTCTTCCAAGGTACTCATCCTCTGATATAGTTTTCCTAAATCGGTCTAGTCCAGCCGAGGGTCAATACTAGGGTCCTACTAGGGTCACGTCTGGTTTCCTAATGTCAATAAGTACTATTCCTATTCTACGTTGCGGGGGTGCTAAACGCCATCCACCCGACTTCCCCCCGTAGATATGCATCTACTCACCTGGTCCATGTCTGCCGAAGACAGTGTCGCCATCCTCCTCTTCATCGCCCGCAGTCCACGTGAGGGTACCTAGACGCAAACATATAAATAGCATCGTAAACCGAATCACATACAAAAGTCAAACGATACGAAGAGCAAGCACAGGTTAAAACCTATGTCCCGTCCACGCAAAAGAACCAAATACCGCTCGATATCGGCGTACAAACTCCGATGGATCGAGATAACATCATCAAACAACTTGTAGTTTTAAAACACATTACTTATATTGTAAAACATGATCAAATTCATCGAAACACTAAAATCGATCAAATCGTCCGTTTTCGAAAAACCCGAAAATGCCAATTTACCGTTTTTCATCGAAACTTGACATTTAAATGAAACCAATGGTCATAAAACTCATTAAATATCATTACTAGACTATACAAACCATTACTATATTTTTATTACACAATTTTGCATTTATTTGAAATTTCTAGTTTGCAACTTTTAACAATTTTAACATTTTCCAAACAAAATACCACAATTCCACCTCAAAACATGATTTTGCATAAATTAATCACTTAAACCACAATTTATGATGATAATGATGTAATGAAACTATAATTATATTTTTAATCACATTTATTTAGAAATTCCTAAAATCTAGTTTACAAAATAATAGCATTTTATTACTATTTTTCCAATTATCAAAATAATCTAGTGATCACACTAAGTTTTTCATTCAATTAATATGCTAATATTCTCACTAAAATTACCATCTAATGATAACACCCTTAATAAGAATTTTATTTTACCCACAACACATTTTAGAAAAAATCTAGTTAGCTAAATAGTTTAAATTAAACAATTTCGATCAACAATTTATTATACCACCACCATGCAAGAATTTTCCACTCTAAAAGATGTTAAACTATCTATTATAACCCTAATTAATTAACAAAAACCACCTCTTGAATTTTCAAACCCTAACTTGAATTTTAGAATTTGCAACAAGAATTAATCTAATTAATCTAATTATGCTTTAAAAGAAATATCTAATAGAAATAAAACAAAAGAGAAGGATTTATACCTCCACAACCTCATGTCCAAACTTGAAAATGAGCCTCAAAAATACATGCTTTCCCACTCCAAAATCCATGTAGAGAAGAGTAGAGAATAAAGGGTATGAAATAATTAGGTTTTTGTGGAATTTAAATTGGATTTTTGTAGTATTTTTGATAATTTTTGAATAAAAATGAGGTGGAAAATGGGGGGGGGGGCAGCCATGGTGATGGGGAGGCCGGCCACAATAAGGGGAAGAGGGAGAAACACATGAGAAATGGTGTAGAAACTTCTCCAAAATGTCATCATCTTAATGTCTTTTCATGCTTTATTCATTTTCTTTTAATTCTTTTCTAAAATAACTCAAGAAAAATCTAGAAACAAGGAAAAATTTGCAAATAAATTTTGCATGATACACACTAAATTCTAATATGCCATGGTTCATTTTTACAAATTAAAACCATTTAAATTTGTAATTTACACTAATTTAGTGTAAAAATAAAGCTTATGTTAATATTTAAAATAATTAATTTAGGAAAAATATTTTATTAAACCAAAAATTTATAAGTGGCTAAATAAACACTATTTACTAGTAATTTCATAATTAAAATAGATATTTTTTAAATTTATAGTGAAAAACAATCACGGTTTGGTTTTACGAAAAATACATTTTACTTTACCGAAAATCCTAAAATTCACTTAAACAATTTTATTCATTTAATTATTTATTTAATTATTTTTAAAATGTTACAGTATATCATTATTCTGTTGTATCTAGAATTTCTATCAACCAAACATGTATTTATTTTGAGATAGAGACCAGTGATGTTATTCCTTCGACCTTAGAGTCGCGCGCTATATTTCTGTGGTTTTCTTGTGGTTTTGAGTTTCCTTTTGAATTTTGATTCTCGCCGTTGGCGTTGTATATTATATTGCTTGTGTGGTTGTGACCGTCGATTGACGAAGAGCTAGCTCCCGCTTGGGGATGCCTTTTATTGATTTCGTATACTATTCATGGTGTATCCCGTTTGGGGGCCAGTATTTACAAAGGAGACTCTGCCGAAATTTTCAGGAAATTTTTGATGTTTTTAGAAACCCGCATAATTCGGCTTATGCTATTGAAACTACTTGTTTTAAATTGGTTTTCCTTCACTCTACTACTTTTCTTGGTTTGGATTTCTGGGGTTTCGGTTTACTTAGATTACGTACGTCTCGAGACGTTCGTAGTTTAAGTGCCGGTCTTGTTCCGTACTTTCGGGACGTGACATTAGTTATGGTTTAGCTAGGCTTTGATACCACTGTAAGTCGACGTTACACACCCCACATGAAGCGGGGAGGCGGAATAAGTAAAAACAATCATTTTAAACAAGGTAACATCGACTAAGCATACGAATCTTTGCTAAACCCTAACTAACAAACTATCTAGAAGTAGTTAACTACTATGATAAATGATTATACCTCAAGATACTAGTCCTTCTTGTTCTTGTTGTTCACCTCCTCGTCATGTAACAGATGATCTATCCGAGAGTTCCTTCTTCAAGGTTTAACTTCTAACTTGAGGTAACCAAATGGCCAGGATTGCTAATCCAAGTGACCTAGAGGATACAGAGATAGATTAAGGATCTATTAGTCTTGATAACCCTAGGGTTCTCAACACATGAGATGATTAGGCTTAGGATGAAGAAGACGAGAGCTTGAGAAGAGAGAATGTGTTTGTTATTATGAAATGAAATATAACTCATTTGTATATATCATGAAGCATGATAATTATCAAATAAATAATATATCATAATTACAACCATGCTTCTGTAACGATCATGTATTCTAATACCTAATAAAATATATTTTATTTAAATTTGTACTATCAAATAATTATTTACGTGTTTCTTTTATAGAAGAATAATTTTTAAAGTAATGTTAATAATTTTCAAAGCATTAAATATGATTAAAAGAATTTTCTAAAATCTATTTATTCATTTTATAAGCTTAAAATGTCTTAATAAAATTTTATAATGCCTTAAAATAGTCTACATATTTCTATCATCAATCAAAGTAATTAATTCGTAATTAAAAATGTTTTAAAGGGTAAACTAGATTTTATATAACTTTAATAACTAACTAAAACCATAGGAATGGTTATATTATTTAGTTTTAGCCCAAAATTATTTTTATACTAAAGAAAACAATAAAACATAATTTCTGAAATTTTCCCATAATTTTTTCATATTTTTAAACATTTTAACTAAATTTTTCAAAGCTAAATCAATATTTTTAAATAATCTGCTGATTTTTATTTTTATAAATTTTTATTTTTAATTTTTATTTTTTTTAAACCTTTTAACTTGGACCGTTAGATCACAAGATCCAACGGCCCAGAAACCCCGACGGCGCCCATGTGGTGGGGACCACGCGAAAGCGCGTGATGCCCACAAGCGCGGGCGCGTGGCGACACGTGGCGTGGCGGCGGTGGCAGGCGGCGCGATCTGGGCCGTTGGATGCAGATCCAACGGTCACGAATTAAGGCGGCGGGCGCAATCATGAGGAAATCATCAGCAATCATGGCCGGCGCAGATTTTGAGGATTTTTTTTAATGTTTTTGGATTTTTTTTGTTACCATTTGAATCCTATAAATAGACACCTTCAATCCTAAATTTCTCACACCTCAGAACTCCAAAAATTCTGAAAAAAATACCGGAGCCTTCGTATCGACGACGCCGACGCTACGGCTCCACCCAATTGCCGAGGAAAAATTGGGACGCGAAGCTATTGAGGATTTAGTACGAGCCTACGTTTTTAACTCATCGGCATCCAACTCAAACAAAAGGTAGGATCCGCCTCTCTCCCCTTTTCCTGTCACCTTCTTTCTAAATAACCTAGTTCCAACTTATAATCATCAACCCCTATTTAAAAAGTTGTTATAATATCTGTGCATACCTATTCCTTATACCCTCAATAATGATAATGTTAATCCATATTTTAAAACGGTGCTTAAATTTCCTCTGTACACAAAAGTATATTGCACACCCATAATACCTGGAATCTGATACACTTAATATCATAACCCATGAATTGTCATTTCACCTCTGACATACCCATACCATAAAAATGATCTCGAAATAGGTTACTTCCACAAAATACCCTCGTTTAATTAAAATATTATATTTGTTTAAAATATCTATAAGAGATAAGATATGTGAAATAAATATTTTAGATACGTACATTTTACTTACACTTTTTCATCAACTATTATAATATTGTTAAACCCCCTTAACCTTTTTAAAGAAGAAAATATTAAATTTAAATAACGATATCTTTTCAAAAGAAATATTTAGTATCTTATTAAAAAGGTAATTGTAAAATAACACCAATCTAGGACAAAGGAAGGTTGTACGCATCAGTCGTTTATCTAAATCAGACTTTGTGGTGCCTAGGCTAGACAAGTGGGAAAGGTAATTTTAAAAGGCCCGTCTCACGGTGATTCGTAAGCGGATCCCTCCTTTCCTTACTTGTGCTTACCTGGCCACAATTGGCGGTGAAGAGGCTATTTGAGGACCTCACAACTTGTCCTTTTGGAACAGTTAAGAGCAGTCTAGATTTTCAAATAAAAACCTCTTACAACTTGCCCTTTTGAAACAGTTAGGAGTAGTCTAGATTTTCAAATAAAAACCTCTTGCAACTTGTCCTTCTAAAAATCTCTTGCAAATGATTTTCAAATAAACATCAGAACCTTTTTCCGTAAAACATTATGTTTTTCCAAAATAATAAATATCCCAAATCTCATGGTTTTTCTTAGAAGTAATAAAAGATAATTAAACACTATTATTCTTTTTAACTAAGTTATCCCTAAGATGACACGAAGTACTTTACGAACTTTAGAAAATAAAACGAGTGGTTGTGGAAGGCCATATTAAACGTGATCAATACTTTTTAAATTTCCAGTTTATGACAACATGACATATACAAAACATGATACGGTTACGGTTAGAATGCGAGGACCTAGGTATGGAATACTTTATGAAGATCCCTGCAGGCAGGGTGAACAGTCCAAAGTGTGGACGACTATACAAATATGAAGATCCCGATATTCCGGGTGACCAGTCCAATATATGGGCGACTATACAAATATGAAGATCCCGATATTCCGGGTGACCAGTCCAATATATGGGCGACTATACTAATATGAAGATCCCGATATTCCGGATGACCAGTCCAATATATGGGCGACTATACAATATGGAAATTCCATACCTAGAAGTATACGCACTAACTCTAATTCGTCCGAACCTTTATACTGAACTACGTGGACGGGTAGTTTGATTAGGCAAGGATAATTTGGAACTCGGATTCCCCTACTACTCAATCATGATCCCGGGAAGTGAAACGGTACATTTCACTTCCCCAGTTATTGTTCCGTGGCCACAACAGAATAATCACGAGTATCCGGACCCTTATTTAACAAACTAATACATACTATTACCTTCATCTACATATAACTTACAACATACACATGCTCACATATACCTCTCCTCAAAACGTCTTAAGTTTGTGCATTTCAAACATTTACACCCCTGCTTTACGTTGCATACATCATACTCTTATATACACCTGTTCGTTTCTATACCTTTAGTATCTTATGAGTTAATCCTACCCGAGTATAACTCGCTGACGGACCTTCCTTTTCTTCCTCCATCTTTGGAATGTCCGTCAGATAAGAATGGGTATTACAACGAAGATCAAGGTGTGAAGCCAACTTATGAAGATTATACAGACAGGACAATGGAAGATTAGATAGTTTTAATTTTTGTTGTTGCCCACATGTGTTGGGCTTTTGTTTCTCCTTTGATGTAATTAAACTACTTAGTTTATTTTACTATTTCTTTTGAGATGTAATAAAGTTTGGTTAATGAAAATAAAATGCCTTTCGCTTTTATTATTTTTGTTTTGGTACACAGCCTACATATTAAATATCTATATGCTTAACGTAACTGTATTGAATAGACCACCTTCAATACAGTTAGGTTGCGGACCTTGCCACGTCTTCCTTCTCCTTCTTTTGGGAAGCGAGGCGTGACAGGTTTTTGTGGTGGCCCATGCAGGTCTTCTTGTGTACTAAAATGAAACCGTTAACTGACTTATTATATTTATGAATCTCATCCATCTATACCGATATCATAGTTTTCCTATGTCCCTTGTCCCTTCCTTGACATTCTGTACTCTGTCCATGACCTTCTGTTCAAGTCATGGCAAATCTTTCCGACGAGGATGACATGTCCGATATTACTTTTGGAGCTACACTTGGAGATTCAGACGATGAAGTCGTAGACTCTCAGGCGGGTATTTCCGACAGCGACTCGGAAGACGAAGAAGTCAATGCTGCAACTCCGGAGTCTATGATGGCCAACGACTCCGAAGAAGAAGAAGATCCCATGGAAGAAGAGCATATAATGGATGGGTCAGAAAAAGGAGGCTCCTGCAGAAGAAGAAAACCCTATAGAGGTGGAATCAGAGAGCGAGGCTCCTGCCAAGGATGAGTCGAAGGACGAAGTTTCGAGTGAGGAGGAACTCGAGACGGAAGAAACTCAGGCAGTTGTCCCCACAAGGCACCGTAGGAATGGTCGTACCTTTCTTAGTGCGAGGACCTATCACCACTTGTTGAACTCCCGTAATTGAGATTAATAAGTCTTTTCCTTTTCTTTGGCCGAATAAAACGATGTAAGAACATTAAGGGCATGTCCTTACTTTTCGGTTGTACTCTCCATATTGAAGTTGAATAATAAAATCTTAGTTTCGAGCAAAAATCTCTCTTGTGCTCTTCTTAGCCTCTCTTGCATTAATTGTTGTTCTTCCATGCAAGTTATTATCATGTCTCATCCCTCAGCCTGATTGTAACCTAACCTATTCTGATCCTGATCATCAATGGCCGGACGACACCATCACCGCAACCGAAGGGGAAACGGAGACAATGAAGCCACTGCTCATCACGCAGCGATGCTACAAATGCTGCAAGGACTACTGGAGCAACAGCAGCAGCAGGTGGCTGCCCTGCATCAAGAGCTGCGCAAGAGTAGGCAGCAACAGGCAGAAGTTTTTAAGCAGGCACTGATCCCAGTTCGTCAAGGAGCGGCGGGAGTGAAACAGTTCAGATAACTCCACCCGAAGACTTTTTTAGGGAAGGAAACTCCTTTAGAAGCTGAAGAATGGCTTAAGGGAACAGTCAATGATCTCAGTGCCACCCAAATTCCGAAGGACGTGTGGGTGAACATCGCTAAGCTACAACTTACGGATAATGCCAGGATATGGTGGAAGGCAGAGGAAAGTAGATCGAAAGAGCCCGTCGACTGGGAAACATTCAAACGACGGTTCGATACTCAATACTTCCCCGCCGTAGCACACCTAAAAATGGAACGGGAGTTTATCCAGTTCCAACAGGGAAGTATGTGGGATAAATCGGTAGACGTGTACGCTTCGGAGTTCACGAGATTAAGTCGGTTTGCGCATCACCTGGTGGCAACCCCTGAGCTATATGCTAAGAGATTCCGATAAGGATTGGACCTGAAGACGCAGTCCTCCATGTCTTCTGCTACCTTATCAACTTATGATGAAATTTTAGAGGCGGCACGAAACTTTGAAGACCTTCAGAGACGGATAAAGAAGTATGACCGTTTATCTGGCATTAAGCGATCAGCCAATCAAATTCTTGAGGGATCATCTTCCAGATTCAACGGGAGATCACAACCACCTATGAGACCAGCAGTACCAACTATCTTCGGAAAAACAGCCGTTGTATGCAACCATTGTGGTAGGACCGGACACTACATGAGAGACTTTCCATGAATCAAGTGATACACCAACTCGCGGGAGCGACACATGCAACAAAGAGGATTCCTGGTAGCGTTACTGATTTCCGTGCCTAGTAGTGGCTACTCCTTTAAAAATTTCAAGTATGAAATTATTCTAAGGAGGGTAGATCGTAACTATCACAACCATTCTTGCAATTCTTAGCAAACCCAGAAGTTTTAAACATCCACAACGATTTTTTTCGGAGAAGGGACTTGGTGATGTGATGTATCAGCGCGTCGATATAGTTGCATATGCGTAAAGACAACTAACGACTTGTGGACGCAACTATCATGAACTGGCAATGGTAAATTTTCATCTTGAAGATATAGAAACACTACTCTAAGGAGAACATGGGAACACGGATGGTTAAAACACATGAAACGGATGAGAGAGGTCATGTTTTATATGGGAGAAGTGCTGATCGGTTGGGACGACCCTGAAGATGGAGAATTTGTAATATTGACATAATTGTAGGGAAAAAAAGAAAAGAAAAGGTGGAGATGGTGATACAATGCAGCGATCGAGGAAAGCTTAGCCCACAACTCATCGGTCGTTTAACATCTTGGAAGGAGACGGTGGGTTTGTGTATAGACTAGCTTTGCTATTATCTATGGAGGGTTTGCATAATACTTTTATATCTCACAGCTAAGAGGGTATGCTGGCAACCCTAGCCATATTTTTGATCGTTCCGAGATCACGAAAAGGTTAGCATAACCTATGAGCAGCAACCGGTTGGGATACTAGACGGATGAAACCTTGAAGGAGGCTAGAGCTATATGAAGAAAGAACTACTAGGCAGACATACACGGACGAGAGAGCAAGACCCAAATTTTTAACCACGATAATCCCTTCTCGGTGATTTTTTCTTTTCTTGACCTACCTTCTGAAATTTCGAGGACGAAATTATTTTAAGGAGGGTAGATTGTAACAACCATGTTTTCAAATACCTAATAAAATATATTTTATTTAAATTTGTACTATCAAATAATTGTTTACGTGTTTCTTTTATAGAAGAATAATTTTTAAAGTAATGTTAATAATTTTCAAAGCATTAAATATGATTAAAAGAATTTTCTAAAATCTATTTATTCATTTTATAAGCTTAAAATGTCTTAATAAAATTTTATAATGCCTTAAAATAGTCTACATATTTCTATCATCAATCAAAGTAATTAATTCGTAATTAAAAATGTTTTAAAGGGTAAACTAGATTTTATATAACTTTAATAACTAACTAAAACCATAGGAATGGTTATATTATTTAGTTTTAGCCCAAAATTATTTTTATACTAAAGATAACAATAAAACATAATTTCTTAAATTTTCCCATAATTTTTCCGTATTTTTAAACATTTTAACTAAATTTTTCAAAACCAAATCAATATTTTTAAACAATCTGCTCATTTTTATTTTTATAAATTTTTATTTTTAATTTTTTATTTTTTTTAAACCTTTTAACCTGGGTTGTCGGATCACAAGATCCAACGGCCCAGAAACCCCGACGGCGCCCATGTGGTGGGGACCACGCGAAAGCGCGTGATCCCCACACGCGCGGGTGTGTGGCGACACGTGGCGTGGCAGCGGTGGCAGGCGGCGCGATCTGGGCCGTTGGATGCAGATCCAACGGCCACGAATTAAGGCGGTGGGCACAGTCATGAGGAAATCATTAGCAATCATGGCCGGCGCAGATTTTGAGGATTTTTTTAACGTTTTTGGATTTTTTTTTTTTACCATTTGAACCCTATAAATAGACACCTTCAATCATAAATTTCTCACACCTCAGAACTCCAAAAATTCTGAAAAAAAATACCGGAGCCTTCGTATCGACGACGCTGACGCTACGGCTCCACCCAATCGCTGAGGAAAAATCGGGGCGCGAAGCTATTGAGGATTTAGTACGAGCCTACGTTTTCAACTCATCGGCATCCAACTCAAACAAAAGGTAGGATCCGCCTCTCTCCCCTTTTCCTGTCACCTTCTTTCTAAATAACCTAGTTCCAACTTATAATCATCAACCCCTATTTAAAAATTTGTTATAATATTTGTACATACCTATTCCTTATACCCTCAATAATGATAATGTTAATCCATATTTTAAAACGGTGCTTAAATTTCCTCTGTACACAAAAGTATATTGCACACCCATAATACCTGGAATCTGATACACTTAATATCATAACCCATGAATTGTCATTTCACCTCTGACATACCCATACCATAAAAATGATCTCGAAATAGGTTACTTCCACAAAATACCCTCGTTTAATTAAAATATTATATTTGTTTAAAATATCCATAAGAGATAAGATATGTGAAATAAATATTTTAGATACGTACATTTTACTTACACTTTTTCATCAACTATTATAATATTGTTAAACCCCCTTAACCTTTTTAAAGAAGAAAATATTAAATTTAAATAACGATATCTTTTCAACAGGAATATTTAGTATCTTATTAAAAAGGTAATAGTAAAATAACACCAATCTAGGACAAAGGAAAGTTGTAGGCATCGGTCATTTATCTAAACCAGATTTTGTGATGCCTAGGCTAGACAAGTGGGAAAGGTAATTTTAAAAGGCCCGTCTCACGGTGATTCGTGAGCGGATCCCTCATTTTCTTACTTATGCTTACCTGGCCACAATTGGCGGTGAAGGGGCGATTTGAGGACCTCACAACTTGTCCTTTTGGAACAGTTAAAAGCAGTCTAGATTTTCAAATAAAAACCTCTTACAACTTGCCCTTTTGAAATAGTTAGGAGCAGTCTAGATTTTCAAATAAAAACCTCTTGCAACTTGTCCTTCTAAAAATCTCTTGCAAATGATTTTCAAATAAACATAAGAACCTTTTTCCATAAAACATTATGTTTTTCCAAAATAATAAACATCCCAAATCTCATGGTTTTTCTTAGAAGTAATAAAAGATAATTAAACGCTATTATTCTTTTTAACTAAGTTATCCCTAAGATGACACGAAATACTTTACGAACTTTAGAAAATAAAACGAGTGGTTGTGGAAGGCCATATTAAACGAGATCAATACTTTTTAAATTTCCAGTTTATGATAACATGACATATACAAAACATGATACGGTTAGGGTTAGAATGCACGGACCTAGGTATGGAATACTTTATGAAGATCCCTGCAGGCAGGGTGAACAGTCCAAAGTGTGGATGACTATACAAATATGAAGATCCCGATATTCCGGGTGACCAGTCCAATATATGGGCGACTATACAAATATGAAGATCCCGATATTCCGGATGACCAATCCAATATATGGGCGACTATACTAATATGAAGATCCCGATATTCCGGGTGACCAGTCCAATATATGGACGATTATACAATATAGAAATTCCATGCCTAAAAGTATACGCACTAACTCTAATTCGTCCGAAACTTTATACTGAACTACGGGGATGGGTAGTTTGATTAGGCAAGGATAATTCGGAACTCGGATTCCCCTACTACTCGATCATGATCCCGGATAGTGAAACGGTACATTTCATTTCCCCAGTTGTTGTTCCGTGGCCACAACGGAATAATCATGAGTATCCGGACCCTTTTTTAACAAACTAATATATACTATTACCTTCATCTACATATAACTTACAACATACACATGCTCACATATACCTCTCCTCAAAACGTCTTAAGTTTGTGCATTTCAAACATTTACACCCCTGCTTTACGTTGCATACATCATACTCTTATATACACCTGTTCGTTTCTATTCCTTTACTATCTTATGAGGCAATCCTACCCGAGTATAACTCGCTGATAGACCTTCCTTTTCTTCCTCTATCTTTGGAATGTCCATCAGATAAGAATGAGTATTACAACGAAGATCAAGGTGTGAAGCCAACTTATGAAGATTATACAGACAGGACAATGGAAGATTAGATAGTTTTAATTTTGTTGTTGCCCACATGTTTAGGGCTTTTGTTTCTCCTTTGATGTAATTAAACTACTTAGTTTATTTTACTATTTCTTTTGGGATGTAATAAAGTTTGGTTAATGGAAATAAAATGCCTTACGCTTTTATTATTTTTGTTTTGGTACACATCCTGCATATTAAATATCTATACGCTTAACGTAACTGTATTGAATAGACCACCTTCAATACAGTTAGGTTGCAGACCTTACCACGTCTTCCTTATCCTTCTTTTGGGAAGCGGGGCGTGACAGCTTCATTTAATACAAAAGGATGAATCATCTCATGAGTCATGGTTTCATTTAATGCAAATAACACATCATCTCCTCCACCTCATTAAGCTTAATTCATAAATGAATTAAAACATAATGAGTCATCTTTCATCTAGAAGCTTCTCGAGTAATTACGAGAATGCCCCTCCTATCCATATTTACGAAAAACACCGATATAATAAGACTGCATAAATCCAATAATCCAATACTAGAATCTGGCTTAAACCAAAGCCCGCTAGTATAATCTGTCCGAATATCATACGTGCACAAATACACGTATATGTCCGAACCCTGTCGTAAAACCATACGACCTCTATATCGTTTCGCCTGAAGCAGGAAAACCCTCTGTGTGGGACTCTAAAGACTCGACACTACGCTGGCAGTGGGTTTAACCACAGGCCGCAAGCGGCACTAGCTGTACGTAACGGTCCCCAGGTAGATGTCGATAAGAAGTTCGATGAGGAAACCCATCCGAACTCTTACTGAGCCTGATGTGACAATCTCCGTACAGTCCGGTCTGTTCGTCTAAGACTATCGCATATCGGGCCTAGGGGGCGGCAAGCGTCAGTCCCCTAAAAGCGGTATAAGTCATGTCGGAGTGAAACCCATCACACCTTGAGAAGCTACTGGAAAACCTACCAGTAAATCTCGCTTGCCCTGGCCAGAGACCTTGCGTAATGGCTCTCCAAACACAACGCGATATCAACCCCCAACACCGGGAGAGACGAATCCTATCTAACCACTACTGCCTCCAAGTGCTTCGGGACCGCACCCAACTGCTACCTGTTTGCACGACTCAGTTGAGCCGTGGTAGGGTAGCAATCTAAGAACAGTGGGAACATACTCATGGCGAAGCAGCAGTGTCAAGTCTATGGACTATGCTGTACTCATGTCATTTGGGAACTGTTAACTGACGACGGGTATAATACCAACCAACAGTTCCCTGCGAGTCATGTCCGATGTACCCGTAACCCAACGAGCACCTGCATACTATCTCCAGTACAACATACTAATGGCTGTGGGACAGACCATCTCCCCTGTTGAGACGAGAAGCGTATACACTAATCTACTCCGGAGTATCGATGCCCTGTCTCGATAATCCTACGACTAGGGACCTGAAAAAGGATGTGTTTGTAGACTACCCGGCCCCCACTAGTGTGACTACCATCACAACGCTAGTAGTCAAGCAAGATCCTAAGGGCTCTATCAATATGTATTCGCGATATGCTAAAAGAAACATATACACATATTAAGACAGATACAAACCAAGTAGCATACTACTATGTTGAGCAAGACTGTTATAAACCTATGTATATATCTCAAGCTTCCAAAATATAATATACAAGCCAGTATGATACAATAATGGCCTCTAGGGCATATAACACTAACATCTTACTTTTATTGAACAAAAATAACTTATAACTTCTATGCAGGCTGAAATACCATTTTCTATATATTTAAACAAATAATTCTATACAGGGATTTCAGAGTCGTTACATTCTAACCTCTTTATAAAAATTTCGTCCTGGAAATTTATATTTACATAAAGACTAATTTTCAAAAAAATAAGGGTATCGTGTATGCATGACTTCTTCTCTTTCCCAAGCTGATTCTCTTGACGAATCCTTTCTCCACATCACTCGGACCAAGTTTACCTCCTTGCTCCGTAATGTCTGTTGGGGTCACTTAGCATAACCACTAGGTTTTAGCAAGCATTGAGTATGCAATTTTAAAAAATCTAGAGTGCTAAGCAACACCATCCAAGGATCGAACAAGAGAATTAGGGTTTTATAAAGTATGTAAACAAACTTTACACTAAGTGAACAAGTAATACAACCTTTGTAGACCGGTCCTTCACTTCTAAAGCTCCGTATAGTAGTCTCTTAGCTCCAAGTAGTTGTCCACAAACACTTCTTAGGTTCCACTAGGCAAAAGGAACGAGCTTGTTTAAGGATCTTCGAGGCCGAAGATGATCTATGTCGAAGAATCTCTAACTCAAGCTACCTCTTCACAAATTGAGGAATTAGTGAAGTAAACAACCTATAATAAATGCCTATTTTGGTATAGATTGATGAAGTAGGAATTTTGCTCACTTCAAAATTAATTTCTTCTCTTTCTTTTTCACCTCACTCAAAGCTAGAGAGTAAAGAAGGAGATGAAGAAGATATGAACAAGTGATCAACTATGGGTGAGAAAATATCTCAAATCATATTTGTAGAGACTTAACCATGGCTAAAGATAATGGTTGGGTTAATAAATATCCAGAGTAAAACAAAATTAGCGGACTAAGTCAAGACTTCTATATGCTTCCACAAGCATCCTAAACCATGCCAATTTCCACCTAATTTTGATTTATCCCTTAATAATTAAATCCCCAAATTATCTTTAGTTTGGTTAGAGTCTCATACACCCATGTCCAATGTATCATCAATCATGATACAAAATTAAATACATTAATATATTTAAATGTATTAGTAGAAAAGAAATTCTTAAGTGAGCTAATATTAGTTAATATATATTAATATATCAAATATATAATTATATATTAAATTATTAAATCAACACTTGATTTAATAATCCAGCTATATCACATATAACCGACTAATATCATTTATATCAATTTATCGAATCAACACTTGATTAAATAACCCGGCTATATCTCATATAACCGACTGATATCATATATCGCGATATTAGAATACGGTATCATATATACGTATTAATCTCGGTCCCGCACATATCACATATGTGCCCTACTTCATTTCGCTTGAGCCAGGAAACCTTTGCGTAGGGCTCTAAAGACTCGTCAATACGCCAGCAGTAGGTAATGATCATATCAGTTACCCATAAGCCGTCAGCGGTACTTGCTGGATGTAACGGCTATCCAGGTATTGAGCGATCAGAAGATCAACAAGCAAACTTTTGTAAACTCCTGTGAATCCAGTAAGTAACACTACCATACAGTTCGGTCTCTTCGTTTGATTTGTCGCATATCGAGTCTGGGGGTAGTAAACGTCAGACCCCAATAACCTGACAAGTCATGTCGATGTGAAGCTCATATGTTGGATATAGTGCCCTCAGAGTCAATTATTGGATCGCAGGCACGTGATTGCAATGATTGAGGGAGGACCTATGCCGGTAGGACAATCTTACCCAGGATGATTGTATACTATCTGGTTTGTCTTTATCATCGTGTACATATTTTAGGTGACATTGTGGTTCACTATTACACGTTGATAGAGAATAGTATGCTACCATGGTTTGTCTTTATCATCGTATACTGCTTCGGGTGACCTTACAGGTCACTATTGCACGCTGATAGAGCCCTTAGGATTCTTGCTTGACGACCAGCAGTATGATGGCGATCATATACGTGGAAGCTGGGGTCTATAAGCACATCTTTAAAAGGTCCCTAGTCATGGGAGTTTCGAGACTGGGCATCGATACTCCATTAGTAGACTAGTGTATACAGTCGAGACCCCGACGAGGGGCGGTGGCCGGTCTCACAAGTCATTGGTGTCGGTTGGTTCACCTAAGATGTATACAGGTGCTCATTAGGTTATGAGTACACCGGACAGGACTCGTCGGGAACATGCTAGTTGGTATTATACCTGACGTCAGATAGCAGTTCCCTGGTGACATGTGTACAGGTTAGTTCATCGACCTGAGATCGTCATTTGTCTCGTGTGAGTTCCCACTGTACTTTGATTACTACCCTACCACGGCTCAAAGGAGTCGTGCAAACAGGTTTTAGTTGGGTACAGTCCCGAGCCATATGGAGGCAGTGAGCTGATCGGCAGGGGTTTCGTTTCTCCCGGTATTGGGGGTGAGATCGCGCTGTGTCTAGGAGAGCCACTACACAAAGCCCTCGGCCGAGGCAAGAGATTTACTGGTAGGTATTCCAGTAGTATCTCAGGGTGTTCTGGGCTACACTCTGACACGACTTGTACCGCTTTTGGGGGTCTGACTTTTACCAACCCCCTAGGCCCGACATGCGATACTCATAGACAAACAGACCAGACTGTACGGATATTGTCACTGACAGGCTCAGTATGGTGTCAGGATGAGTTCGCTCATCGACCTCCCTTTTGGTCAATACCTGGTAGCCCGTTACGTACGGCCAATACCTCTGACATGCTGGTGGTTAAATCCATAGCCAGTGTATTGATGAGTCTTTAGAGTCCCCTACAGACAGTTTCTCAAGTTTCGGGCGAAACGTTGTAGAGGCCGTATGATATATGGCAGGGTCCGATCATATACGTGCAGTAGTGCATGGATCATGATCGGGCGGATCATACTAGAGGGCTTTGGTTTAAGCTGGATCCTAGTATTAGATTTGTTGGTTCACTTTAGTCTCATCGCATTCGCATTCAGTCGGAATGCGGATGCAGGTATGTATATACAGGTGAGGGGTATCCTTATGATCCGTCACGAGTTTACTTTAGATGTTGCCGTATCTTTTTTTTTTGTGGCAAAAATTTGGATTAATGTTTGCATTTGGAAATAATGAGCTAGAATTCATCATGACAAGCATTAAATGTGACATAGACAAATATAGTGACTCATGGTCTCTTTTTTTGTGAAAAATGTCACATTGGTGTTTGATTTGTGTCTTGATTTGATGAGAGGAGAGAGAGGGGCAGCCAAGGGTGAGCTTGGTCTTGTATTATTTTCTTTACACTCTCTCATTTCATCAACACAAGACATATCACAAAAGGAAAAAGAAAGCTTCTTCTTCTTCTTCTTCCTCTAGCCCATTATCTCCATCAATGGCAATACCTCTAACCTCCATCCAAATCCATGGATGCAAGAGACAAAGTGATCACAAATATTCTCTACAACACCTTGGACACGTCGGCTAGCACACTTCAGGCCCGAGTTGCGTCGGATGAAGCGGGAGCTCGTAAAAAGACTAGTAGATGTGGTGCCCTTTCCGACGCGGAGATCAAGACCGGAGATGCTGCGAGGAGCTTGGGATGGTGGCCAAAGACCGAAGGACATGGATCGATCAGTATAGCCTTCCAACCCTCTCTCTAGATAGCTAGTTGTAGGTTAATGGTTCGATCCGGGATTTAAGCATACGATAGCGCCCGTTTCATGTTTAGAAAAATTTTCGTTTCCGCATTTTGGCCTCGGAAAGACGGCCGGGGCGCTACCGTAGTCTTACATGGTATCAGAACCACGTCATTAACCTTTACTAGCTTGCTCTAACGTGTCTAGAACTTTGATCGGACGAAATTTTCAAAAACCGCGTTTCCAAGTCACGGTTTCTGTCGAAATTTTTCTGTTGTCAAAAAATTATTTGGTGTGCTGCAGAAAAACAGGCAGGGTTTTTAAGAGTTCTGAGAAAATTTGGTACATTGATTGCACTGTAGCGCGGCGGAACCGCGGCCGTACCCACGTTTTAGCCGCGGTTCCGCGGCCGTACTGTAGCAACACTGCACCAAATTTCTTCAGTTGGTTTCTGACTTGAAAAAAGGGTTTCTGGTAATTTTATTTTGGGCCCAGATTTATTTGAGTACTGGGTATTGTGCTTGGGGCCCACTTCGGGAAATTTTGTCGATCGAAAATTTATAACATGTTAGTTCACAGTATTTACATTATATCTGCGACCGTGAATGTCATTTGATCGGTAAATCCTGTCTAATTGCTATAGCCCTTTTAGACGGATTTGCGAACGTGACATTCACGTTGATGTTCTGTGTTGTGCTGTGATGTTGCGGATTTGTCGTGGTGGATAGCCTGGATGCAATGGTAGTACAGTTTGATTGTATATGTACATTTGATATTGCGGGACGAGCGTCCGACATGTGGACTGCCGTCTCTGCCTGTTTGTATATTATTTTTTTGGAGCACGACCGGGCTGAGGTCAATGTACCCGTTGTATGTATTTTTACTTTCTGTACTAGGATTACCCCGTGGTGGGGTGCACGGATAGCCGGGTTCTAGAGGGCAACGGGTCCGCATCTCATGGCTTTGAGACGGAGGGGGCTTTATTCTACAATTGGCGGGCTATTCGCCGCACTCGTAGGGGGTACAGGTTGACCCAAGGAGGGGTGCCCAAGTTACCGGATTCCGTGAAGTGCTGGGTGGTCCATTCACATTGTTGGAGGGGGCTGCCTCGCTTCAGGTTTTGGCGGGTAACTTGCCGCACCCGTAGGGGTCTAGGATTTCATTGCACAGGCTATCCATACGACCAGGGAAACGTCGGGTTTCAGTAGCGGATCTATGAAACCCGGGGATCCCAGACTATCTGTATTGTTCTGTGATGCTTATTACATTTCTGTGATGTTGCATTTTATCACGCCTTGAGCGAATATTATATATTGATATATATACTAGTAGATGTTGTATATGTTTTACACCCGCGCTAGTCCAGTCCCCGCTCTGTCGTTAGTTAAGTAACCTAATGTGTGATGACGGGACCCAGTGGCGAATGCGAGTGGCATATACGTACATCGTATTTTCGTTCTTTATTGGTGTGATCAATTGATGGGACTACGTTGATTCGGATCAATGCAAGCTAAACAAACCTATTCTGATGTTGTTGGAACAATTTTCAAAAAGCTGTTATTGCAAGGACGTTCTCTTTTGTTTTGCACAGTGGTATTTGGTTATGAATATCCAGCACCTCGGTCGACGAGGCAAGGGCCGAGATCCCTTCACCGGGAGTGACCCCTTGGACAGAAGTTTGCATCAGGGTAATAACTTCACTATAGCCGATTGCCTTTTTGCTTTGCATCGTGGTATTCAGTTAAAATATCCTGCACCTCATTCTACGGGGAAAGAGCCGAGATCCCTTTACCGGGAGTGACCTCTTTAGCAAAGGTTTTCGGCACTATATTTTTATAAAACGCTATGCAGTTCCTTCAACGATATCAAGTTCATTACGTTAAAGGTTTTTCGCCAAAAACCAGCCGTAGCCCTCCGTCATTTCTACAGGTATTATTTAGTATTCGTGCTACGTTTGTTGACTCCGTCAAGGCATAGTGCACGGTAGCTAAGTGGTGCTTGTATGTAGCATGGATATGGGATTGGTTAGGACAGTCGTGCGGCCTTGTTGACTCCGTCAAGGGCACGTACGGGTGGGTTTAATGCAATCCAGATAATGACGTGTTGAACTTGACTAGGACTCTTTGATTTGTTGACTCTGTCAAGGTCACTTGGGTCGTAGGGGTAAAAACACACATCGGGAGTTTCTACAGAAACTGAAACTTGCCAGGCATGCGCATACCTTCTGGAGTGTGGTGACTTGAGTGGATTCCGTCAAGTTATCATACGATGATAATTGGATCTCGATTTCCACTGATGAGTTAGCTTCTTCCTCGGGTGATCCCGACTAATTCTTCTTTCAGGTTTGGAGGAGAATTTGAGGTTACAGTGGGAGGTTTCATGATTAGATAAAGTGATAACCATTCTGATCTAGGTTAGAGTGCATGCAGAGTGTTTCTTTTCTCTCTTTCTTTGGCAGCTACCATGACCCGACCTTTGACTATGACTCGTTAACCAAGTTGACCGAACCTTCTTAAAACACTGGCTTTTGGATTGTCTGGGTTGCATACCTCATTGCCACTCCTACTTTTACCCTTTTCTCCAGAACACCCCGTATTACTACGAACGTCCACTTCCATTGGATAAAACCATCGTATGGTTATATACAAACTCGAAGGAACTTATTCCAGATTCAAGGATGGTTTCCGGTTCTGGAGAAAACGAATAGGACTATTCAGTTGTCTTTTCCTTTTACCTTCTCTCAGGTTGCGAGTGCTCCTTGGATTAGGGGATAGTACACCCGTTACGCTTATTGGATAGTCTTCTTCCAAACCCTAGGCTGGTGCCGAACGGTAGGGAATGAAGAAAGCCGATTAGCTTAAGTGTGATGTACAGAAGGTATTAAGTAAAGACAAATAAAGGGATTAAAAAGAGGGCAAAGTAAATTGCGACTGCTTTTCACGACCAAACTAAGTATTTCATTACCACTCCTACTTCACCTTTGTATTTCTCCAGAACACTCCGTATCACTACGAAGATCCACAGTTATTTGGATACTCCATCGTATGGTTATATACGAACTCGAAAAGAACTTGTTCCAGTTCGGGGATGGATTCTGGTTCAGGAGAAATAGGAATAAGGTTTATTCAGTTGTCTTTTATCTTTACCTTCTCTCGCGTTGCAAGTGCTCCTAGGATTAGGATAGTACACCCATTATGCTTATTGGATAGTCTTCTTCCAAACCATAGGCTGGTGCCGAACGGTAGGGAAGGAAGAAAACCATTTGGCCTAAAGGGGTGTACAGAAGATAATGACTAAAGACATATAAAGGGATTTGGAGAGATGGCAAAGAAATATACGGTTATAGTTGTGAATCTGATGATGGAAGAGGCATTACTAGAAATACCCGGATACCCCTTCGAAACATTCACATGTTTCAGTTTCACTGTGTATTGTTAAAAGAGAACTGATTTCCCAATTAGCCCTTGCTCCAGGGTATGTATTTACCAGGTTTGATTCTCACATCTGTATGGTTTTATAGATGATGAGTGGGAGTAAGTTATTGGGAATTGGGTGATCATCCTCATTATATCGGGATTCGTTGTAATTGGTGATATTTGAGGAAATCGCCTGGGTTGTTTACCGGACTGCAAATATTTGGTTTTGAATATCCATTGTAATGCACCAATTTCAAATTGATATATCTGTACGTTTATTTTTATAAAGTGAGATATAACTTTTTGAAATTATGTCTATGACATTTACCTATATCAGTGGATGGTTAGGTAAGGAGCATTCAACAGCGGTTTAATTCTTCATAATCATAGTACAGTTTTCAACCTACGATGCATAAGGTTTGAGTTATTCAACTCAGGGGACTTATACAGAGTATTGTATATTGTCCAGTGTCCATGAGGACAGAGGGGTTGGTACTCGTACTATATTCTGTTTACTTATGACTTCTCTAATTCTTAGACAAGTGTTTCGTAGAAACACAAGGTCCAAGTTTTCAGAAGTTATAGGTATATGAATAAAGTAGAGAACCGGGTATCACAAGTATCAGGATTCTTCAAGGTGATCGAAGATGTAGATACTTGTGTATGGTATTCAGTTGATAGTAATGGTTTTGAGAAACTTGTTTCTCTTTCAGGTTACTCATATCTGGATGCATTCCTAAGTTGAGTAACGCTGATTAGCCTCCTTCCATTTAGTTGACATGCACTGGAGACAGCTGCATGATTTGAATCTGGTTCCAATTAAATCAGTGCCTCTGTTTCTATATTGGATATAGAATAGTTCATATCTTAACAATGTTAAGGTACGGGGAGTTGTCCAGCTTATGCTTAAAACCAGACTCTGGATAACGCAAGGCACGTTTCTGTAATGGCTGTTTGTGAGTTGACCCGGGCTATGACGAGGGTTGACTTTCTACCATCTGGAAGATCAATAGTGATATTGTTCTTGACTCGCCACAGTTTTAGTAAAATGGATTTTTTTCATAAAACAGTAGTGGGAGTATGGTAGAACTGGAAGTGATTCCAGAACCGCAAACGGTTACTGAAAATTTGATAAGAACCTAAAGATTCAATCTGGATTGACATTCCATTTGGCCACTCCGCAGACTTGGTGGGTAACCATAGGGACCCGAGAGGTACTCCGGTAGCCTCAAGGACGGTGACAGGGAGGTTCTTATTTACCCAGACTTGCCACTACTGTTGTTCCAGGCTATGAGACCCGGCAGGAGGATGAGTATAGCGTCGTTCTGAACTGGCTTTAGAAGTGCATGTGTATATGACTCTGCCAGAGGGTTGTCGTAGTCAGTGGGAGCAGCGGAAGCATAGTGAACAAGTAGCTTATGTCTATTTATGGACTAAAGCAGATATAGCGGAGATAGATCATCAATTTCTAATGTGACAGTCATAGGTTTGACTTCATCAGAATAGGGGATGGATCTGTTAAGAAGGTAGTAGGGTGTGATGTCCTGGTATTTGGATGACATACACAGAGTAAGAAGTGAAATTCCTATACTACGATAGGTTATACTTTGGTTGTCACACAGTGGTTTCTCCACATAGGATATGGATATTATATCAGATATTCTGGTTACTAGATCTATGGTTTTAGATCTAGATTTGGGAAGTGTCCCAATCAGGGTACTTAGACTGCATTCTAAAGGTATTTAGAATGGACGACTCCAGGCATGGTAGTGTACCTGCAGGTGATGGAGCCACCCTCTCTAAAAGTGTCTTACAGACTAAAGGGGAGAGGGATGTGCATGATTGGCAAATCACTTGCTTAGGCAATTGAGTCAATCATAAGATGTCAAGTACCACACCAGATATTGTTTTTGCACGAGATGTAGTAAGATGATATTAATCCTATCCTGGAGAAACATTCGGAAGCTGTTTTGGAACATAAGTGATGTTCTAGGGATATGATAACGGCATCCTCCTTCGGGAGACAGTTATCATCCCAGGCTTCCAAGGTGACATGGATGACAGAGTGGCTGTCAGAGTTATAGTTTTCCCTCTGACGAGGGGCAGTAGTTTGGACAGGTGGTCCAAGCGGATACTGAGGGAGGCATGGCGCAGGATACTGATTAAGTTCAGTTGATGATACAGCCTAAGAAGTTTGGATTTAGAGTTCATTTATGAAGTAGGTCCCATCAGATATCCAGACATATTCTAAGACAGGTATTGCTCATTTCGAGAGAAGGCTTTCTCCGCGAACTTGAGATAAAGAGAGACATAGAAAGAAACATCAGAGCGGATCCACTAACTGAGGCTATTCCTCGAACGCAATAGTTTCACAAACGGGCTTTGTGAGACTGATCAGTAGAGGAGTTGGGTGTTCGGTATCGCACGGGCTGTGAGTATGCGACATCGCAATAATTAGCCTTGAGTGCAAGTGGGAGATTATTGGATATAGTGCCCTCAGAGTTAATTATTGGATCGCAGGCACGTGATTGCAATGATTGAGGGAGGACCTATGCCGGTAGGACAATCATACTCAGGATGATTGTATACTATCTGGTTTGTCTTTATCATCGTGTACATGTTTTAGGTGACATTGTGGTTCACTATTACACGTTGATAGAGAATAGTATGCTACCATGGTTTGTCTTTATCATCGTGTACTGCTTCAGGTGACCTTACAGGTCACTATTGCACGCTGATAGAGCCCTTAGGATTCTTGCTTGACGATCAGCAGTATGATGGCAATCATATACGTGGGAGCTGGGGTCTATAAGCACATCCTTAAAAGGTCCCTAGTCGTGGGAGTTTCGAGACTGGGCATTGATACTCCATTAGTAGACTAGTGTATACAGTCGAGACCCCGACGAGGGGCAGTGGCCGGTCTCACAAGCCATTGGTGTCAGTTGGTTCACCTAAGATGTATACAGGTGCTCATTGGGTTATGAGTACTCCGGACAGGACTCACCGGGAACATGCTAGTTGGTATTATACCTGACGTCAAATAGCAGTTCCCTGGTGATATGTGTACAGGTTAGTTCATCGACCTGAGATCGTCATTTGTCTCATGTGAGTTCCCACTGTACTTTGATTACTACCCTACCACGGCTCAAAGGAGTCGTGCGAACAGGTTTTAGTTGGGTACAGTCCCAAGCCACATGGAGGCAGTGAGCGAATCGGCAGGGGTTTCGTCTCACCCGGTATTGGGGGTGAGATCGCGCTGTGTTTAGGAGAGCCGTTACACAAAGCCCTCGGCCGAGGTAGGAGATTTACTGGTAGGTATTCCAGTAGTATCTCAGGGTGTTCTTGGCTACACTCTGACACGACTTGTACCGCTTTTGGGGGTCTGACTTTTACCAACCCTTTTGGCCCGACATGCGATACTCATAGATGAACGGACCAGAATGTACGGATATTGTCACTGACAGGATCAGTAGGGTGTCAGGATGAGTTCACTCATCGACCTCCCTTTTGGTCAATACTTGGTAGCCCGTTACGTACGGCTAATACCTCTGACGTGCTGGTGGTTAAATCCACAGCCAGTGTATTGACGAGTCTTTAGAGTCCCCTACAGACAGTTTCTCAAGTTTCGGGCGAAACGTTGTAGAGGCCGTATGATTTATGGCAGGGTCCGATCATATACGTGCAGTAGTGCACAGATCATGATCGGGCGGATCATACTAGTGGGCTTTGGTTTAAGTCGGATCCTAGTATTAGATTTGTTGGTTCACTTTAGTCTCATCGCATTCACATTCAGTCGGAATGCGGATGCAGGTATGTATATACAGGTGAGGGGTATCCTTGTGATCCGTCATGAGTTTACTTTAGATGTTGTCGTATCTTTTTTTTTTTTGTGGAAAACATTTGGATTAATGTTTGCATTTGGAAATAATGAGCTAGAATTTATCATGACAAGCATTAAATATGACATAGACAAATATAGTGACTCATGGTCTCTTTTTTTGTGAAAAATGTCACATTGGTGTTTGATTTGTGTCTTGATTTGATGAGAGGAGAGAGAGGGGCAGCCAAGGGTGAGCTTGGTCTTGTATTATTTCCTTTACACTCTCTCATTCCATCAACACAAGACATATCACAAAAGGAAAAAAGAAAGCTTCTTCTTCTTCTTCCTGTAGCTCATTATCTCCATCAATGGCAACACCTCTAACCTCCATCCAAATCCATGGATGCAAGAGACAAAGTGATCATAAACATTCTCTACAACACCTTGGACACGTCGGCCAGCACACTTCGTGCCCGAATTGCTTCGGATGAAGCGGGAGCCCGTAAAAAGACTCGTAGATGTGGTGCCCTTTCCGACGAGGAGATCAAGACCGGAGATGCCGCGAGGAGCTTAGGATGGTGGCCAAAGACCGAAGGACATGGATCGATCAGTATAGCCTTCCAACCCTCTCTCTAGCTAGTTGTAGGTTAATGGTTCGATCCAGGATTTAAGCATACGATAGTGCAAGTTTCATGTTTAGAAAAATTTTCGTTTCCGCATTTTGGCCTCGGAAAGACGGCCGGGGTGCTACCGTAGTCTTACATCATAACGGGTCGAGAAACTACTGATAACACTTACCAGTAAATCTCAGCATCAACCCTAGCCTGAGACTTCCTGTTATAGCTAATCAAGCATAGCGCAACATCAACCCCCAATACCGGGAGAGACGAAACTCCTCCTATCGCTCATTACCTCCATGTGCCTCGGGACTATACCTAAAATCCACCTATTTGCACGCTCTCTTGAGCGTGGTAGGGAGGAAATCAAAGCACAGTGGGAATCACACAAGACTCTATGACGATCTCGGGTCTACAGACAAACCTGTACCAGTGTCACCAGAGAACTGCTATCTGACGATAGGTATAATACCATCTAGGAGTTCTCAGCGAGTCATGTTCGGTGTACCCATTCTCCAATGGGAACATGTGTACAATCTTTGATGTCAAACACCAATGGATGTGGGATCATCCATCACCCCATACAGGATCAAGAAACGTACACACTAGTCTACTCTGGAATATCGATGCCCTATCTCGATACCCCCTCTACTAGGAACAATTAAAGGATGTTCTTATGCACTACCCTGGCCCCACTAGTATGATCTGCATCATAGTCCTGGTAGTCAAGCCAACATCCTAAAGGCTTTATCAACATGTATCAGAGAGAGACAGTATAATAATACCAGTATACATGTTAAGATAAAGAGCAACCAGATAGCATACTATCATGTCAAGCAAGAAAGTCCTCTCTATGTATGTCCAAGCATCCACTATAATATACAATCATGTACAATAATGACCTCTAGGGCATACATATAACTAACAATGTCTTCACCTTTCGGTCCAGGATTGCAATTGGTTATTGCTCGCAAGTTAGATCAGTCTGTACCGTGAGTTCTGAGTGATCAAGTATATGGCTGGGGTCGCTCACATACCATCGTAGCTGTGATATGCGGAACATATTGTGCACTCCTTCTAATGAGGGTGGTAGTGCTCAACAGTATGCCACTTCTCCAACTAATTCGAGTATGTCGAATGGTCCTATGTAACTTAGACTTAATTTACCCCTCTTACCAAAACGTATCACTCTTCTATTTGGAGGGATCTTCAGGAATACATGCTCGCCGAGTTGAAACTCCAGGGGTCGACGTTTTGCATATGCCCAATGCTTCTGTCGGTCCTGGGCTATGCGCATCTTTTCTTTGATCGTACAAACCACATCTACAGTTTCCACGATCATCTCTGGTCCAAGGAGTTCACGATCTCCAACATCATCCCAACTCAACGGGGAACGACATTTATGTCCATAGAGTGCTGCGAATGGTTCCATCCCAATGCTTGCCTTGTAGTTGTTGTTGTATGAGAACTCCATAAGGTATAGGTGATCTTCCCACGAACCTTCAAAGTCTAATATACAGACTCTTAGCATGTCTTCCAGTATCTGAATTGTTTACTCGGACTGTCCGTCTATTTGTGGATGGTACACCGTGCTGAAATTCAGACTCATTCCTAGGCTAGCTTATAGACTCTACCAAAACTGTGATTGGAATCTTGTATCACGAATGGATACGATGCAGACAGGTACTCCATGTAATCTCACGATCTCCTGCATGAGTTTATGGGTATCAAGACAAGTAGGGTACACCCTGAAGGTATAAATCTTACTTTAGATTTTTACTCACCTCCATGTACTTCCTTACCAACGTTTCAGTTGACTGACCAACTCTGAATGGAATAAAGCGACTCAGCTTAGTGAGTCAATCCACAAAACCCAAATCGCATCGTTACCTTTCGTGCTGCGAGACAGAGCAGTCACGAAGTCCGTAGTAATGTGCTGCCATTTCCATTCTGGGATTGGTAACGGCTAAAGTAGACCAGCAGTTCTATGATGTTCAGCCTTCACTTTCTAACACACCAAACACTTGGCTACGCTCCTTGCTACTTCGGGCTTCATTCCATGTCGCCAGTAGTGTTACCGTAAATCCTTGTACATCTTCGTGCCGCCAGAGTGTACAGAATAAGGAGAGCTGTGAGCTTCTTTCATCGACTCTTCTCGAACAGGGCCGACAAGCACGCATAAATGACTTCCATATCGTAAGGATCCATCTTCGTGAATGATAAAGTCAGTTCAAAGTCCACTTTCTACTTGTTCTCGGATCTTTTGTAGTTTGGCATCATTTGCTTGAGCTGCCTTGATCTGATTTACAAGAGTAGACTGGACTTGTAAGTTCATCAAATATGAAGCGTTACCTGGCTTAACTACTTCAATCCCCAATCTTTGCAGTTCTTGTTGTAGCTTCCACTGAGCGGTGAGGTTCATTGCTAATGGCTGGTGACTAAGTGCATCAGGAACTACGTTCACCTTCCCAGGATGATACTGTAGGTTGATGTCGAAGTTCGTCATGAGTTCTAGCCATCTTCTCTACCGCATGTTGAGTTCCTTCTGAGTAAATACAAACTTCAGACTTTTTAGGTCATTGTTTATATCCACTCGCTCTCCCAAAAGATAGTGGCACCAAATCTTCAGTGCGAAGACCACTGCTGCCAATTCCAAATCATGTGTTGGATAGTTGCGTTCATGAACTTTTAATTGCCTTAATGCAAAAACCACAAATTTTCCATGCTGATGTAGAACATATCCTAATCCTTTACTGGACGCATCACAATGCACATCAAATCCGCCAGATTGATCCGGTATTACGAGAATAGGAGAGGTTAACCCCGACTTGAATTCTACAAAAGCCTTCTCATATTCTTTTGACCATACGAATACTTCGTCTTTACGTGTGAGCTTGGTTAGGGGAGCTGCGATCTTTAAGAATCCTTCAATGATTCGTCTGTAGTATCCTGCTATGCCCAAGAAACTTCTTATATCTTTCACTGTCTTTGGTGTCGGCCACTCACTGACAGCTGACACCTTAGCTGGATCCACAGAGATTCCTTCGCCTAAAACGATATGTCCGAGAAATTTGACTTGATCTAACAAAAATTCACACTTGTTATACTTGGCGTAAAGCTGATGTTGTCGTAATGTCTCCAGGACAATCCGTAAGTGCTCGGCGTGCTCTTTCCGATTCTTTAAATACACCAGGATATCATCGATGAAGATAACCACAAACCTGTCTAAGTACTATCGGAAAACTTGGTTCATCAAGTTCATAAAGATGGTATGTGCATTTGTCACTCCAAATGGCATTATGAGATATTCATAATGACCATAACAAGTCCTAAATGTCGTCTTCAGAATGTCGGACTCCTTAACCTTCACCTGATGATATCCTGAACGAAGATCTAACTTTGAAAAAACACAAGATCTACTTAACTGATCGAAAAGGTCATCGATACGAGATAGTGGATACTTGTTCTTAATTTTCACCTTGTTCAGAGCTCGATAATCCACACACATCCTGTAGGTACCTTCTTTCTTCACCAGTAACACCGGAGATCCCCAACTTGAAGTACTGGGACGGATCCAACCTATCTTCAGAAGTTTGTCCAACTGAATACGGATCTCCTTCAATCCTTCCGGACTTAAACGATACAGAGTTTTTATTACTGGTTGTGCACCGGGTCGCAAATCAATACTGAATTCAAGAGCTCGATCGGGAGGCAAACCTGATATATCTTCAGGGAAAACATCCTCGAATTCTCGAACTACCTCGGGCTTTGATTCTTCCGCTTCCAACGCTACAATCTCTGCCTTCTTTGGTTTTGCTCGGTATATGCTAGGCTCCAAAGTCTGGTCTCTACTTTTGAAGTAGAACACTGTGTGATCTGGTATTTCGAACACTACCTTCCTTTGGTGACAGTCGATGGTAGCGAAGGAATTTCCCAGCCAGTCCATTCCCAAGATTACGTCAAAGTTCGGTATGTCCAGCACCTTGAAGTCCGCATAGAATTCTCGACTACAGACGACCACTGGACACAGATCGTATCCCAAAGTTGCTTTTAGAATGCTATTCTCTGAACTAACGTTCCATCTGGATACGAGCGATTTAACTAGGATCGCATGAGTTCGAACGAACCGTTGTGACATAAAGCAATGTGATGCCTCAGTGTCGAAGAGCACAAGTGCAAGTAGGGAGGCTACTAAGATTGTACCTAAGTTGCATGGGATATGTTTAGGTATAAAAATATAAGATGGTTATGAATTGAAAGGACTTGAAAAAGAATAGGGAAGTGATTTACCAGTGATAACCTAACTCATAGCTTCGGCCTCTTTGACCGACATAGTGAATGCTTGGCATATCGGCACTTTCCTCTATGCCTGATTAAACACTCGGCGTTGGGGTTGAGCAGTCTGGGTGCGGGGAGCTGGAGCTGGTAAAGCTAACTGGGTAGGAGGAGCTTGGATCCTCGGTCTGGCTGGACGGATGTTGGGTCCTCGGTTCTGAAGGCATGCTCCAATAGCGTGAGTAGAAGCCCCACAGATCAGGTACAAGTTATTCACCCTGCGACAGTTCTTCATAAGGTGCCCTGTTCTCTTGCAGTAGGAGCAAAATTCTGGCCTGTTGATGACGAACGAACCTACTGGCCTCCGAGATGGTCAGTTAAAAGTTGGCCTAGAAGAGGCCCTTCCTATGATCTGGTGCATAGGGCATTTCACACCGGCAGTCTACGGCCTGCCCTTCTTCTTTACAACTATCTCATAGCGTCAGGCAACCTTCAAAGCAAGCTTATGGGTTGGGAAATCCGCTGTAGCGAGTGCAGCTTGGATTTCAGGGTCCAACCCTTGCTGAAATCACCGTGCCCGGATCTCAGCAGTGGGAATAAGGTGTGTGGCAAACCTGTTATGACCTTGTGTTAACAGTGTGGTGAGTGAGATCAAAAAATTGAATTTGAGACTATATCTTACCTGCCGAGTATGGTAAATTCAGCATCATATTCATCCACTGACTTGACCCACATTGAGCCTTATTGAAAATGGAAGAATTGCTGCTCCATGTCAAAACAGAAAGTCTTTAGAAAGTACTTAGCATTGAAGAGGTCTCAAAATGTTCTCCATTCTATCGGTTGCACGAGACGGCTCTTCTCAGCCTTCCACCATACCCTGGCGTTATCGGTCAGTTGCAACTTAGCAACTCTCATCTAGGCTATATCTGGCACTTGAGCTGCTGCCAGGTCATCCGCGATCACTTGAGCCCATTCTTTTGCTTCAAGTGGACTCTCTTTACCCGAGAAGTTCTTTGGGTGCAGTGCCTGAAATTGCTTAACTCCGGGTGTTTCAGCTTCGGGGTGGTTCATAAGGATAGCGGTCTGCTGCTGACCTTCCAGTAGGCTCTTGATAACCTCCAGAAGTACCGTTTGCTTATTGATAGGAGCTGCAACAGTAGGTGGTGGTGGTAGAATAGGCGGTGGAGTATTGTCGTTGACGTTTGTGCTGGTATTGTTCGGAGAGTCCATCACCTTGATATAAAAGATAGGTTAGGATAGATTCAAGAAATTTGAAATGCAAGGAATATAAATATTTGTTGAATTCATTAATTCTAGTGGTATATTGTTTACAACTTCATGCAGAACTGACCTGCATGGGCCACCAACAAAACCTACCACGCCCCGCTTTCCAGTAGACAGAGACGGTGACGTAGCAAGCCCGCGGCATATTTATCCAGAGAAAGTCATTCCCTAAATAAATATACTAAGCGTATTGAAACAATAATACACAATGCAAGAATAAATGGAGACTGTAAAATTTTTCAACAAAAATCTTTATTTATCTTCAACTTCCAATATTTACAAGTACATGAGTTTCAGCTGGAAAGTAAATACAATAAAAGAAAATGCCTAAACATATTGCATACATAAACTGAAGAAAAGTGAAGCTAAGCTAGTCCTGAATAGCGATTCAGTTGTAGTCCTCCTCTATGGCCTCCACCTCCTCCGTCTCGACCGTATCTGACGAACATTCCAAGAGAAGAAAAGTGGGTGAAATGCCCGTCAGCGAACTAGTGCTCGGTAAGTCCCAATGATAAAGTAAGAGTAAAAGAATGACAAGTATAGAATATATATATATATATATGATGAGTAAAAATATATGTTCTGTTGGATATAGTGCCCTCAAAGTCAATTATTAGATCGCAGACACGTGATTGCAATGATTGGGGAGGACCTATACCGGTAGGACAGTCTTACTCGAGATGATAGTATGCTATCTGGTTTGCCTTTATCATCGTGTACAGATTTAGGTGACATTACAGATCACTATTACGCGTTGATAGAACTCTTAGGATTCTTGCTTGACTACCAGCAGTATGATGGCGATCATATACGTGAGAGTTGGGTAGTATATAAGCACATCCTTAAAAGTGGTCCTTAGTCGTGGGAGTTTCGAGACAGGGCATCGATACTCCGGAGTAGACTGGTGTATACAGTCGAGACCCCGACGAGGGGCGGTGGCCGGTCTCATAAGCCATTGGTGTCAGTTGGTTCACCTAAGATGTATACAGGTGCTCATTGGGCTATGAATGCACCGGACAGGACTCGCCGGGAACTTGCTAGTTGGTATTGTACCTGACGTCAGATAGCAGTTCCCTGGTGACATGTGTACAGGTTAGTTCATCGACCTGAGATTATCATTTGTCGCATGTGAGTTCCCACTGTGCTTTGATTATTACCCTACCATGGCTCAAAAGAGTCATGCAAACAGCTTTTAGTTGGATACAGTCCCGAGCCACATGGAGGCAGTGAGCGGATCGGCAGGGGATTCGTCTCTCCCGGTATTGGGGGAGAGATCGCGCTGTGTCTAGGAGAGCCATTACACAAAGCCCTCGGCCGAGGCAGGAGATTTACTGGTAGGTATTCCAGTAGTATCTCAGGGTGTTCTGGGCTACACTCCGACACGACTTATACCGCTTTTGGGGGTCTGACGTTACCAGCCCCCTAGACCCGATATGCAATGCTCATAGACGAACAGACCGGACTGTACAGATATTGTCACTGATAAGCTCAGTAGGGTTCCAGGATGAGTTCGCTCATCGGCTTCCCTTTCGGTCAATATATAGGCAGCCGTTACGCACAGCTAGTGCCGCTGACGTGCTTGTGGTTAAACCCATTTCTAGGGTACTGATGAGTCTTTAGAGTCCCCCATCGATTGTTTTCCAAGTTCGGGCGAAACGTTGTAGGGGACGTATGGTTTTATGGTAGGGTTCGAACATACACGTGCACGTGTGCACGTGTCATGGTTCGAACAAATAATACTGGTGGGCTTTGGTTTAAGCCGGATCCTAGCATTATATTGTGTAGGAATACTTTTCATCTCGTTGCATTAGTATTCGATCGGAATACAAATGCGGGTATGTATATACAGTTGTGGGGTAATCCTGTAATTCGTTACGGGATTACTTTTGAAGTTGCCAGTTTTTCTTCTCCCGATTAAACATTATTTTTAATGTTTAATTATTGCTTCTTGTGTGTATATCTTTTTGGCCAAAATTCCTTCATTCCTAGTCATGGCCGAAATCATTTGTGAGGTGGCAATTTTGAGGGTGAGTCATTGAGTGAGTCACTTGTTTCATTAATGCAAGCATGGTTTCTTTTTGATGAGTCATTTTGCATTCATTCCTTTTTGTAATGCTAAAGATATTAGTTGTGATATTTTTGGATGTGGTCACCTCTTGCTCCTTGTGCTCACCCCCCCATGATGTGGCCGAGCACTATATGTGCTGCCCCACTTTGGCCGAGCCCATATTATTGGGTATGGAGTTTGATTCATTGCAAATTT
The DNA here is from genome assembly GCA_030015575.1 of Agapanthus africanus. Lineage (NCBI taxonomy): Eukaryota > Viridiplantae > Streptophyta > Magnoliopsida > Asparagales > Amaryllidaceae > Agapanthus > Agapanthus africanus. The sequence continues at coordinate 98,135,458 of CM057346.1, read as the reverse complement.
GATAGCTCATTCACTTCACAAACTCTAAAAGGCAACTTCATTTACCTTCACCCAATTGCTTGGGTGCTTTGAGACAAAGTATTCTACACTATCTCTACTTCAATTTTGGACATGTCAATTAGCAAACTTCATGTCCGAGTGGCCTCGGTTTAAAGGTAGGAGCCCGTATAAAGATTCGTTGATGTGGTGCCACTTCGACGAGGAGACCGGAGATCGAGCGAGATCGGAGATGCCACGAGGAGCGTGGGATGATGGTTAAAGACCGAAGGACACGGATCGATCGGTATAGCCATTCTATCATTTTGTAGTTTGCTAGTTTAGTGTTAATGGAACGATCCGGGTTAAAGTCTGCGCTAGCGCCAGTTGTAAAAGTTTTTGTTCCGCGTTTGACCTCGGATTGGAGGCCGGGGCGCTACCGTAGACTTATATGGTATCAGAGCCACGCCATTAACTTTTACTAGCTTGTTCTAACATGTTTAAAATATCGATCGAACGAAATTTCCAAAACCGCATTTGTAAGTCCACGGTAGCGCCCCGGCCGTCTAACAGACGTCAAATGCGGAACAAAAACTTTTTACAACTGGCGTTATCGTATACTATAACCCGGATCTGCCATTAAAGCTAAACTAACAAATTATAAAGTGGGTAAAAATTTTATACCAAACGATCCGAGTCCTTCGGTCTTCAACCATCATCCCACGCTTTGTTGCAGCTGCTCCGATCTCCTGAATCTCCAGTCTTCTCGTCCAGGTAGCACCACGTCGACGGATCTTTAAACGGGCTCCCGCCTCTGAACCGAGGCAACTCGATCATCAAGTTTGCTAAAAAAGATGACCAAGATTGATGTAGAGAATGAGTAGAACACTTTGTCTAGCTTCGTACAAAGCTATGGACGAACGGTTAATGAAGTTGCCTTTTGGATCGGGTGAAATGAGAATGAGGCTATCTAATTTCCATGAACCAAAATACTATCATAATCTTTTTCCCTCAAAATGAACAACCATGATTCCCACAAGCAAGGGCCGACCACTATATAGGATGAGGGAGGTGAGTGTAAGAGTAGAGAGGGTGACCATAACAATAATGAGTGAGAATGAGTCATTTAGACATCTTGCATATCATTAATGAAAACAATGAATCATATAAACACATCATCACATAATTAATGCACTAAGCCACCTCACCATCCTAGTCATCATCTAGTAACTTCTAGAAGCACGACTCACCCTCATGACTCACCCAAGTGAAGAAAAGAAAAATCCGTATTTAACCGAATATCAAATACGGGTGATAGAAAACTGGAAACTGGCAACTTCCAAAAGCGATCCCGAAACGAATTTCAGGATAACCCCGTAACAGTATAAACATACCCGCATTTGTATTACGACCGAATACAAATGCAACTGAGACAAAGATATTATATCTACACAGTATAATACTCGGATCCGGCTTAAACCAAAGCCCACCAGTATTATCTGCCCGAAATATGACACGTGCGAAAACGCACGTGCATTTTCCGAACCTTACCATAAAACCATATGGCCTCTACAACGTTTCGTCCGAACTTGGAAAACTGTCTGTGGGGGACTCTAATGACTCGTCAACACACTGGCACTGGGTATAATCTCTAGCACGTCAGAGGTACAAGCTGTACGTAACGGTTGCCTATGTATTGATTGGAAGGGAAGCCGACGAGCGATCTCATCCAGAAACCCTACTGAGCCTAACAATGACAATATACATACAGTCCGGTCCGTTCATCTAAAGAGTATCGCATATCGAGTCTAGGAGGGTGGATAAAGTCAGACCCCTAATAACGCGATAATTCGTGTCGGTATGAAGCTCATCACCACCTGAGAAACTACTGATCTAAATCAGTAATTCTCCACTACCTCGGCCGAGGATTTCTAGTGATAGCCACCCGTGCACTGTGCGACATCAACCCCCAATACCGGGAGAGACGAATCCCCGACGATCTACTCACTGCCTCCATGTGGCTCGGGACTGTACCCAAAAAATACCTGTTTGCACGTCTCCTTTGAGCATGGTAGGGTAGAAATCAAAGCACAGTGGGAACTCACACGAGACAAATGACGATCTCAGATTGACAAACTAACCTGTACACATGTCACCAGGGAACTGCTATCTGACAATATGTATAATACCAACTAGCATGTTCCCGGCGAGTCCTGTCCGGTGTACTCATAACCCAATGAGCACCTGTATACATCTTAGGTGAACCAACTGACACCAATGGCTTATGAGACCGGCCACCGCCCCTTGTCGGGGTCTCGACTGTATACACTAGTCTACTCTGGAGTATCGATACCCTGTCTCGAAACTCCCACGACTAGGGACACTTTAAGGATGTGCTTACAGACCCCCGCTCCCACGTATATGATCGCCATCATACTGCTGGTAGTCAAGCAAGAATCCTATGGGCTCTATTATCATGCAATAGTGAACTAAAGTATGTATACGATGATAAAGACAAACCAGATAGCATACTATCATCTCGAGTAAGACAGTCATATCGGTATAGGTCCTCCCTCAATCATTGCAATCACGTACCTGCGATCCAATAATTGACTTAGAGGGCACTATATCCAACAATCTCCCACTTGCACTTAAGGCTATTATTGCGATGTCGCATACTCACAGCCCGTGTGATACCGAACACCCAACTCCTCTACTAATCAGTTTCACAAAGCTAGTTTGTAAAACTCTTGTGTTCGAGAAATAGCCTCAGTGAGTGGATCCGCCTTGATGTTTCTTTCTATGTCTCTCTTAATCTCAAGTTCGCGGAGAAAGCCATCTCCCGAATCGAGTAATAGGTGTCTTAGAATATGTCTGGATATCTGATGGGACCTAGTTCATAAATGAACTCCAAATCCAAACTTCTTAGACTTTATTGATAACTGAACCTAATCAGTATCCAGCACCATACCTCCCACAGTATCCTCTTGGATCACCTGTCCCTAATACTGTCCCTCGTCAGAGGGAAAACTATAACTCTGACAATCACTCTGTCATCCATGTCACCTTGGAAGCCTGGAATGATAACCGTCTCCCAAAGGAGGTTGCCGTCATCAAATCCGTAGAACATACACTCATGTTCTAAAACTGCTTCCTTATGTTTCTTCAGGATTGGATTAATATAAACTTATCGCAACTAGTACGAATACTACATCTGGTGTGGTACTTGACATCTCACGATTGACTCAATTGCTTAAGCAAGTGATCTGCCAATCATGCACATCCCTCCCTCCTTTAGTCTATAAGACACCTTTAGAGAGGGTGACTCCATCATCTGCAGGTACACCACCATACCAGGAGTCATCTATTCTAAAATACCATTAGAATACTGTCAAAGTACCCAAATTGGGAATCTACCCAATTCTAGATCTAATACCATAAATCTAGTAACCAGAATGTCTGATATTATATCCATGTCCTGTGTGAAGAAACAACTGTGTGACGACCACAATACAACCGATCGTAGTATAGGAATTTTACTTCCTAATCTGTGTATGTCATCCAAATACCAGGACATCACACCCTACTACCTTCTTAACAGATCCATCCCCTATTCTGATGAAGTCAAAGCCATGATTGTCTCATCAAAATTAGATGATATATCTCCGCTATAACTGCTCAGGTCTATAAATAGACATAAGCTACTTGCCCACTATGCTTCCGCTGCTCCCACTGACTACGACAACCCTCTGGCAGAATAATATTTACGTACACTTCTAAAGCTAGTTTAGAACGACGCTATACTTATCGTCCTGCCGGGTCTCATAGTCTGGAACAACAGTAGTGTCGAGTCTGGGTAAACAAGAACCTCCCTGTCACCGTTCTTGAGGATACCGGAGTACCTCTCGGGTGTCTGAGGTTACCAACCATATCTGCGGAGTGGCTAATGGAATGTCAAACCTGATTGAATATATAGGTCCTATTAAATTTTCCGTAATCGTTTGCGCTTCTGGAATCACTTCCAGTTCTACCATACTCCCACTACTGTTTTCTGAAAAAACCCATTTTAATAAAACTGTGGTGAGTCAAGAACAATATCACTATTGATCTTCCAGATGGTAGAAAATCAACCCTCGTCAAAGCCAGGGTCAACCCACAAACTGCCATTACAGAAACGTGCCTTGAGTTATCCAGTGTCTTGTTTTAAGCATAAGTGTTCAGTTGATAAAACTGCACATTTATATTACATTTTTCCTACCATTTTCATATTAAAAAGGGACTTTATTATAATATATTATACACATGAGGGTTTATATGTAAAAACATTATTTTCCATGTGTTAATATATTTTAATTATCATTTGGTAGGAAAATGTATGCAAATATTATTGACCTAATCCTAGTAGAACAAAGTCTACTAAAATCTTATTTGAGTTGTTGTGCAGAATATTTCCAGGTTGTTATGAAGAATTTATCAAACAAATCAATTTGTTGAAGAAAACTTGCCAAATTAAAAAGCAAAACTTGGAGACTAAGTCTGGAAGCAACCGAGAGAAGATTTCTGAATTCTAAAGGTGCCTAGGATTGCCACATGTCACGAGAAGAAAGCCCAAGAAATTTGATCGAGAGATCCCCACCTTTGAGCGCGGATCCGCGGCCAAACCCACCCTTGGGCCGCGGATCCGCCGCAAGTCTAGGGAGTTAAAGCACAAGATTTTTTGGGGTGAATCAAATCTATATTTTTCCAAGTTTTCAACAATAAGATTCTGGCTTTGCACTATAAAAGGGCACTGAGAGCCTCTTGGAAAAGTCATCAAGCCGACGCGATCACGAAGCTCCCGACGCTCACGCATCCAGGCTGATCATCGACTGTTCGACTACCTCCTTAAGAAAGATCAAGAAGCAACTAGTTGTAATCATTTTCTATGGATTAAAAGTGTAGTTTGAAGAAGTCGATTAATAAAGGTAGTTATTTTATTTAATTGTTTTTACATTATGTTTTCCCTCGATTTCTTTTCATCTTCTTTTCCCAACATGCGCGAATAATTCTCCGCTTGTTAGGGTTCGTAGGATTAGGGTAGGCTAATGGACGATGAAAATAACTAAATCCTTTTTAAGTCCTATAAAGTTTAGGAACTTTATCAAAAGAATCATTAGCATCCTAATCGGGCGCGCTAGCAATTCTTTGCTAGTTCCGACCGCGATTAGAGATTAGATTAATGATTGTTTTGGTAAAGGCTAGTTATGAACGGAGTTCCGTGTCGAGGTAAGGGTTAAGAGTGGGATTCCTTTTTCCTCCAGAAAGCCTAATCTACACGCATCACCGTTGTTCTAGTTCTAAATCTATTAATGGATAAAAAGGGTAACTTTTAATTAATCGTCCATAACTACTAAATCCTAACGAACCCTACAAGCCTTCTTATTATATTTACTACATCTTTAAAATAATCTAGATCTATATTTTACATTCTAGTTTAACGTAGATCTAGAAACCATTTTATAAAATTCTTTATCCCTCCTCTCTTTCTCAACACATCTAAAGTAAAAGTAAAAGGTTCCACGTTTCCCTGAGGACGACCCGTACTCATCTCGGTCTAGCTATACGCGACAACGTTCTGATTGCGGTTAACTACAAAAAAACACACCTTTTCGAATCAATCAAATGGCGCCGTTGCCGGGGATACGTGCGTAATTTTTTATTTTTACTATTTGTGTTGAATTCTTAAACGAGTCATATCATTATTAACACAAAACTGCAAATTGCATATTTAACGATTTGTGCGTGAATTTTTGCAAGGAGATCTGGAGACACAGAATTAAGGGGAACAGGGAACAGAGACATTTTTAGAGATCCAGAGGAGCACAGAAGGCTATACAAAAATTTTCATCAAGTGATCCCTCTGCCACGCGGCGGAACCGCGGCGAAAGTGCCCCTTCTGCAGCGGAATCGTGGCAAGTTGGAGGAATTAGGGCTTCAATCTTCTCTGGTATCTTTCTCAACTCCTTCTCTCTCCTATCAAATCCAATAAAATCTATTTTCTGCAGGATTCTTTGCAAAATCGCGCCGCTCAAAAATCTTTTTGCAAAAGTTTTGTGATTGGTTCTGTTTTGCATATTTAATACGGACTTTAAGGGGCAAAGACCAAATCAAGATTAGGTGGGGATTTCATCACCCTTCCTAAGCCCCACAAATCACAAACTGAGCATATAGATCAACCCTTCATTAATTTAAAAAATATCTAGACCAGACTCTAAGGACTGTCGCGCTCAATAAGGACAGAGGAAGGTCGTAGGTAATCTATCGTTTATCCGCATTATTTTTGTAGTGCCTAGGCAAGTGTGTCAAAGGCTAGTGGTTATTAATTAGGCCCACGACGTGGTTCCTTCCCACTTACCTGGCACTTACCTGGCTACAAGGGTAGTACGGAGGCGGTAGAGGATTCATCCTGCGGCTTGTCCTTTGGAAGTCTAGGAGCGGTCTAGAGACTGGACCTAGGTGACCTTAGTTCTAGGGTTGCTTGTGCATCTTAGGGAGATTTGTCTTGAGTCCCACTTTTTCAAAACAAGCCAATTTTAAATCACACACACGCTGCCACTTGCACTAAACCCGCTTAGTGCATGCTCAGCTGGACACGGGATCCTATTGCCCGTCTTGTCCGCGTTCCTGCTATCGACGCCGAAGTCGGTACTTCTTCATCTTCTTTTCCCCCACCACACACCACACGACCGTGATGGACGGCACTCCATCTAATTATAACACCACGCTGCCACCGCCCGCAGGTGAGCAGAATCCACCGCGCATCTCTCTCCAAGAGAGATGCTATCCTATTCGTGGTCCTCTTCCTACTTGTCTATCTCTTCCACCACCTAACGGGGATAATTTCGAAATTAAACCCCACTACATCAATCTGCTACCCAAATTTCACGGGCTTGAGTCGGAAGACGCGTACGTTTTCATCACCAAATTCGAAAACGTATGCGCAATGATGGGTACTTCACAATTGACTTTAGATGCTATGCGCTTACGTCTTCTCCCATTCACACTGTGTGACTTGGCAGAAAAATGGCTTTACAATACTGTCGCACACACTATCACTAATTGGGATGAATTTGTCATAGCATTTCTTAAGAAGTTTTACCCAAACCATAAGACTGCACATATTAGGAGCGAGATCAACCAGTTCACCCAGCTTCCCAATGAACCATTTTGGAAGTGCTTTGAACGTTTCAAGGATCTGCTTGTCCAATGCCCCCATCACGGAATATAAAGATGGGATTTATGTCGGATTATATATGAGTGCATTAATCCAGCGACAAGCAGATGCTTGAAACAATGTGTCAATGCAATTTCATGTCTAAAGATGACGGTGAAGCTTGGAAATATCTGGAAGATCTCGCAGAAAGCACTTTGCAGTGGGAAAGCGTAAGACCACCTTCAACTAAGGGAGGTATTCACCAGCTCGACGTTTCCATCACAGTAAAAGCCGAAATGGCAGCGATACAAAAGAAACTCGACGCTATTGAAAACAAGTTCTCATCTTTCTCCCTAAATCAGGTCACGCTTCCTAAGACCGTCTGTGGTTGTTGTTCAGATCTTTCACACTTAACGGAAGAATGTCCTATGAATGCATCGTTTCAAGCTAATGCTGCTTTTCAGCAGCGACCTAGAAACGACCCTTATTCTTCCACGTACAATCAAGGATGGAGGAATCATCCTAACTTTGCTTGGAACCAAAACCAACAAAGCAATTATCAAAAACCTCCTCCACAGCAACCACAACCACAGAATCAGCCCCCCTTTCAGTCACAGAATTTCCAAAATCCGGCCAACATTTCTACACCACAAGTGGCCGGTACTGACAACTCACTTGCACAAACTTTGGATATGTTCATGAAACAATCCATGCAAAATTCGGCTGAGATGAGGTCTTCTATTGATACCCTAACGAAAAACTCCGCCTCCCATGGTGAGAGTATTAAATCAATAGAAAACCAAATCGTACAGTTAAACGCCGCAATGAGTGCGAGAGAGAAAGGGAAACTCCCATCTTAACCGATACCTAATCCTGGCCACTCACAAAGTTATAATGTGAGTGCTGTTACCATGTTGAGATCGGGAAAAGTGCTGAATAACCGAGTGGGTGAGCAGTGTGATGATAGTGACACCAATGATACCCCGGCTTCTTCTTCTTCCCCTAATTCGTCTAGTCTCCCACCTTCACCCGAGCCTATTCTCCGTTTTCCCCAAGGCTCGAACCCTTCGCCCATATCACCAAATCTATCTAAGTCGATTCCCACTCCAGTTTTGGGATCGAATCCGTCCCCACAATCCTCTCCAACGTTGGACCCAAAACTTATTGATCAAGCACCTTATCCAAACAGGTTAAGGGGCAACAGACCAAGTCCACAAATGGAGAAGATTGTGGAAATTTTTAAGCAAGTTAACATAAACATTCCTCTCCTAGATGCTATTCAACAAGTTCCTTCATATGCAAAAATCTTAAAGGACTTGTGCACTAGGAAGAGAAAAGTTCAAGTACCTAAAAAAGTTTTCCTTGCGAGTAATGTGAGCACTGCTTTTACACAACAACTTCCCAAGAAACGAAAGGACCCCGGAAGTCCTACAATTTCAATTTCTATTGGGGGTAAAAATATTAATCGTGCTCTACTCGATCTAGGTGCTAGTGTTAACTTGCTTCCGTATTCGGTTTATGAGCAATTAGGAATCGGAGAGTTAAAACCTGCGCATTGCACTCTTCAGATGGCCGATCGATCTATCACCCAACCAAGGGGTGAGCTAGAGGATGTGTCAATCAAAGTCGGGGAATTCATATTCCCTGTGGACTTTATCGTTATAGATACAAAACCTGTAGCAAACCCATGCAATCAAATCCCGGTGATACTCGGTCGACCCTTTTTGGCCACTTCCAACGCAGTAATCAATTGTAGAAACGGCTCTATGACCCTATCCTTTGGAAAGAAGTCAATTGAACTTAACATTTACAGGTTGGGAAGTGAACCCTCCGAACCCTATACTCATGTGTGTTCTGTCGAATTAATGGATGTCGACAGCAGCGAATTTGATCAATCTCATGATACTGACTCTTTTCATATGTTGTTGCTTGATACGGACTCTTCCACCGAGTTGTCCGGGTCAACATCCAACACTGATGAGGAACTTTTTATAGAGTCTGACGATCACCCTATTTTTTCTGATGATATTATTCTTCGGGGTATCGATGAAAGCTTTGAGGAAATGTTCGCTGATGAACTCGCATTTTTAAAAGATACGGGTGTTGAGATAAATCAACTCCAAGATGAAGAAATTGGACCTCCACCCCCTCTTTTGGACAATCATGATAATACGAGTAATCCATCATTACTATCACTGTGTCGTCTCTCCAAATTGAGACGCAATCTTTTTCCATTACACCTCTTGTCACCTCCCCACTTCTTCACGTCAATAGGTGACATGTTCTTCCACCAACCTTGGTGCTTCATTGATAAAATTTTTGAATGGTTGGTGTTGACCTTCGGTCTTTGCAAAGCTTGGCATTGACCAATAACCTTGACCAATAACCTTAACCCCCTCGTGTGATTTTAAAAGATTAAAAGTGTTTAACTCAAGTTTGAGGGGTGTGGTATATTTTGGCTCTTGAAAGAAAATGATTTTTACAAAATTGTGAGCCTAAAATAAGTTTGGGGGAGGATTTTCACTTTCATATATTCTTTCCCCCATTAATAATTTCCTCCCAAGTCTACAGGTTTTTGAGCTTAACGGATGACATCAGTGAGGACACTGCTGTAAACAGGTTTGGGGGAGGTTTGTGCTTATGTACACATCAATTTGCATCATATTTTGCATAAGCACAACATTTTCAAAAAAATTTTAAAAAAATTTATAACAAACGAGTAGAAAGTGAAAAATTACATCCAAAAGATAGGAATAATTTAAGAAAACGAAGAAAATTAGAAGTTTTCTTAAACGAACTAGTAATAAGTAGTTATGAGCTGTTGTCCCAAGGGTTAGTAAAATGAAGGAAGTCACTAATCTGAGGATAAAAATAAGTCTGAAAAATAGTTTCTATTCTGGAAGCCAAACATTTGAATGTTGATACCCTACTATATGCACTTACACACGTCTTGAAACTCAGGATAGTAGAGGATACCTTGAAATGCTCTTGTCCAAAAGCCAAAGTATGAAGGAAATGAAAAAAAAAAGAAGAAAATATAAATGGTGAAAAGAAAAAAAAATGAACACTGGTTTTGTTATCGCCAAGGCAGCAATAAAAAAATATAGCGAGGGTGCTTCTTCACCTAGTGCCCTAAGACCAACTGGTCTGGGAGTCACTGCTAAGCCTTAGGTGGTGCAAGACGAGGAAAATATTATCACCTAATTAGCAAGCACATGAGTAATCGGTTGGTTAGTACCTCAAGAAGTATTAACGGTCGCATGAAAATGTATGAGCAAATCTTTAAAATTCATTAAATTAAAAAGTACTAAGGTAGATGGACAAGAGTATGATAGCTTGAATTGAATTCTCCGAGTGTAGGGATGTCCATTTCACACACGTGGGGTTATATGATCAATATTTGGAAGAAAGGTAGGAATGAAGAATAAAGACGATGTTTTATTGAGGGGTGATGTGATTTCTAACATTTTTTCATGACTATTAAGATAGGGCTCATGACAACTGAAAAGCTAGTATAGTTGGAAACTCTTATTTTCAAAGTCTTTCTTTTATGGTTCTTATCTTTATATGTAAATTTCACCATCTCTCTTTTGTTATACGATTTTGTGGGTGTAATCCGCTAAAAACCCTCAGGAGACAACACTCCTCCTACTAGGGACACCTAGAGGTTTAACGGCTTGTTGCACGTGCTCAGTGCAATCGTGTTTGCCTACGAAAGTGTGCTTAGTTTTCTCCTTTCTTTTTCTCCTTCTCTTTAATAAACTAGCTTGCTCGGGACGATCAAAGATAAGTTTGGGGGTATTTGTTCAGTTGATAAAACTGCACATTTATATTACATTTTTCCTACCATTTTCATATTAAAAAGGGACTTTATTATAATATATTATACATATGAGGGTTTATGTGTAAAAACATTATTTTCCATGTGTTAATATATTTTAATTATCATTTGCTAGGAAAATGTATGCAAATATTATTGACCTAATCCTAGTAGAACAAAGTCTACTAAAATCTTATTTGAGTTGCTGTGCAGAATATTTCCAGGTTGTTATGAAGAATTTATCAAACAAATCAATTTGTTGAAGAAAACTTGCCAAATTAAGAAGCAAAACTTGGAGACCAAGTCTGGAAGCAACCGAGAGAAGATTTCTGAATTCTAAAGGTGCCTAGGATTGCCACATGTCACGTGAAGAAAGCCCAAGAAATTTGATCGAGAGATCCCCACCTTTGATCGCGGATCCGCGGCCAAACCCACCCTTGGGCCGCGGATCCGCCGCAAGTCTAGGGAGTTAAAGCACAAGATTTTTTGGGGTGAATCAAATCTATATTTTTCCAAGTTTTCAACAATAAGATTCTGGCTTTGCACTATAAAAGGGCACCGAGAGCCTCTTGGAAAAGTCATCAAGCCGACGCGATCACGAAGCTCCCGACGCTCACGCATCCAGGCTGATCATCGACTGTTCGACTACCTCCTTAGGAAAGATCGAGAAGCAACTAGTTGTAATCATTTTCTATGGATTAAAAGTGTAGTTTGAAGAAGTCGATTAATAAAGGTAGTTATTTTATTTAATTGTTTTTACATTATGTTTTCCCTCGATTTCTTTTCATCTTCTTTTCCCAACATGCGCGAATAATTCTCCGCTTGTTAGGGTTCGTAGGATTAGGGTAGGCTAATGGACGATGAAAATAACTAAACCCTTTTTAATTCCTATAAAGTTTAGGAACTTTATCAAAAGAATCATTAACATCCTAATCGGGCGCGCTAGCAATTCTTTGCTAGTTCCGACCGCGATTAGAGATTAGATTAATGATTGTTTTGGTAAAGGCTAGATATGAACGGAGTTCCGTGTCGAGGTAAGGGTTAAGAGTGGGATTCCTTTTCCCTCCAGAAAGCCTAATCTACACGCATCACCGTTGTTCTAGTTCTAAATCTATTAATGGATAAAAAGGGTAACTTTTAATTAATCGTCCATAACTACTAAATCCTAACGAACCCTACAAGCCTTCTTATTATATTTACTACATCTTTAAAATAATCTAGATCTATATTTTACATTCTAGTTTAACGTAGATCTAGAAACCATTTTATAAAATTCTTTATCCCTCCTCTCTTTCTCAACACATCTAAAGTAAAAGTAAAAGGTTCCACGTTTCCCTGAGGACGACCCGTACTCATCTCGGTCTAGCTATACGCGACACCGTTCTGATTGCGGTTAACTACAAACAAACACACCTTTTCGAATCAATCAATAAGCCGGACAACTCACCGTATCTTAACATCGTTAAGATATCAACCATTCTATATCCAATATAGAAACATTGGCACATATTTAATTGGAACCAGATTCTAATCATGCAGCTGTCTCCAGTGCATATCAACTTAATGGAGAGAGGCTAATCAGCATTACTCAACTTAGGAATACATCCAATTATGAGTAACCCGAAAGTGAAACAAGTTTCTCAAAACCATTACTATCAACTGAATACCTATCACAAGAATCTATATCTTCGATCTTTTTGAAGAATCCCGATACTTGCGATACTTGGTTCTCTACTTTATTCTTATACCCACAACTTCTCAAAACTTAGACATTGTATTTCTACGAAACACTTGTCTAAAAACTAGAGAAGTCACAAGTAAACAAAATATAGTACGAGGACCTACCCCTTTGTCCTGACGGACACTGGACAACATACAATACTCTGTATAAGTCCGCTGAGTTGAATAACTCAAAACCTGTGCATCGTAGGTTGAAAAATATACCCAGGCGATTTTCTCAAATATCACCAATTACAACGAATTCCGATATAATGAGGATGATCACCTAATTCCCAATAACTTACTCCCACTCATCATCTGTAAAACCATACAGATGTGAGAATCTCACCTGGTAAATACATAACCTGGAGTAAGTATCTAATCGGAAAATCAGTTTTCCATTAACAATGCACTGAAACATGAAAATGTTTCATAGGGGTATCCTGGTATTCTTAGTAATGCATCTTCCATAATCCAATTCATGACTTTAACCGTATATTTCTTTGCCACCTCTCCAAATCCCTTTATTTGTCTTTATTCATTACCTTCTGTACACCCCTTAGGCTAAGTGGTTTTCTTCCTTCCCTACTGTTCGGCACCAGCCTATGGTTTGGAAGAAGACTATCCAGTAACCATAATAGGTGTACTCTCCTAATCCTAGGAGTACTCGTAACTTGAGAGAAGGTGGTGATAAAAGACAACTGAATAATACCTTATTCTATTTCTCCCGAACTGGTGAAAAATGCAAAGGTAAAATAGGAGTGGCGATAAAGTACACGGTTTGGTCGTGAATGATATCAGTCGCAATTTACTTTGCCCTCTTTCTAATCCCTTTATTTTGTCTTTACATATTACCTTCTGCACACCCTACTTAGGCTAATTGGTTTTCTTCATTCCCTACTCTTTGGCACCTGCCTATGGTTTGGAATAAGATTATCCAATAAGCGTAATAGGTGTACTCTCCTAAACCAAGGAGTCCTCGCAACCTGAGAGAAGGTGATAATAAAAGTCAACTGAATAAAACAATTCGATTTCTCCTGAACCTGGATCCATCCTCAAAGAAGTCTCTTCGAGTTCGTATATAACCATACGATGGATCCATCCAATGGAAGTGGATGTCCGTAGTAATACGGGGTGTTCAGAGAAATACAAAGGGTAAAAGAAGGAGCGGCAATGACTTATGCAACTTTAGACAATCCAAAAGCCAGTATTTTAAGAAGGTTCGGTCAACTTGGTCACTGAGTTATAGTCTAGGGTCGGTCAAAGGTCGCTGCCAAAGAGAGAGAGAGAAGAAAGAAACACTCTGCGTGCACTCTAATCTAGATCAGAATGGTTATCACTTTATCTAATCAGGAAACCTCCCACTGTTATCTCAAATTCTCCTCCAAACCTGAAAGAAGAATTAGTCGGAATCACCCGAAGAGTAAACCAACTCATCAGTGAGAATAGGGATCCAACTATCATCGCATGATAACTTGATGGAAGCCACTCAAGTTATCACACTCCAGAAGGTATGCGCATGCCTGGCAAGTTTGCTGTATGTTTGAAACTCCCGATATGATTTTTGCCCAATGCTCTTATGATTGTGACTTTGGCCAACCCATCATAAGTCACATGCCAAGTTCTACCCATCATTATCCAGGTTAATTTGAACCCACCCGTACATACCCTTGACTTTGTCCAACAAGGTAATACGACTGTCCCAAACCAACGCATCTATCTATGCAACAGATGAATATCCAGCAACTACCAAACACTATGCCTTGACTTTGGCCAAACAAACATAGCTTGAATACTACTGACCATCCATAAGACATGACAGAGGGCTACGGCTGGTTTTTGGCGAAAAACCTTTAACGTAATGAACTTGATCTCGTTGAAGGAACCTGATAGCTTTTTATAAAAATATAGTGACGAAAAACCTTTGTTAAAGAGGTCATTCCCGGTGAAGGGATCTCGGCTCTTTCCTCGTGGAATGAGGTGCAGGATATTCCAACTGAATACCGCGATGCAAAGCAACTTGTAATCGACTATATTAAAGTTATTACCCTGACGCAAACTTCTGCCCAAGGGGTCTCTCCCGGTGAAGGGATATCAGCCCTTGCCTCGTCGAATGAGGTGCAGGATATTCCAACTGAATATCACTTTGCAAAACAAAAGGAAACGTCTTTGTAATAACACTTTTAAAATTGTTCCAACAACATCAAATATAGGTGTGTAATTCTTGCATTGATAAGAATCAACGCAGTCCCATCAATCAATCACACCAGAAAAGAACGAAAATATAATGTACGTATATGCCATCCACATTCGCCACTGGGTCCCGTCATCACCCGTTAGGTTACTTAACTAAAGACAGAGCGGGGACTGGACTAGCGCGGGTGTAAAACATATACAAAATCTACTAGTATATATACAATAATCGCTCCAGGCGTGATAATATACAACATCACAGAAAAGTAATAAGCATCACAGAACAATACAGATAATCTAGGATCCCCGGGTTTCACAGAGCCGCTACTGAAACCCGACGTTCCCCTGATCGTGTGGATAGCCTGTGTAATGAAACCTAGACCCCTACGGGTGTGGCAAGTTACCCGCCAAAACTTGAAGCGAGGCAGCTCCCTACAGCATAGTGAATGGACCACCCGGCACTTCATGGAATCCGGTAACTTGAGCACCCTCCTTGGGTCAACCTGTACTCCCTACGAGTGCGGCGAATAGTCTGCCAATTCTAGAGTGAAGTCCCTCTGCCTCTCAAAGCCATGAGATACGGACCCGTTGCCCTCCAAAACCCGGCTATCCGTGCACTCCGTCGTGGGGTAATCCTAGTACATAAAAGAAAATATATACAAAGGGTACATCGATCTCAGCCCGGTCGTGTCCCAAAAAGAATATAATATAAACAGGCAGTGACGGCAATCCACATGTTGGACGCTCGCCCCGCAATATCAAATGTACAAATAAATCCAAACAGTACTACCATTACACACTGCTATCCACCACGACATATCCGCAACATCACAGCACAACACAGAACATCAACGCGAATGTCACGTTTGCAAATCCGTCTAAAAGGACTATAGCAATTAGACGCAATTTACCGCTCAAATGACATTCCCGGTCGGAGATATAATGTAAATACTGCATACTAACAAGTTTAAAATTTCGATCGACAAAACTTCCCGAAGTGAGCCCCACGAACATCTGCTGTACAGTAATAAAATCTGGGCCCAAAAGAATAGTACCAAAAACCACAATTTCCAATGTGAAGCTCTCTGGAAAAACTTGGAGCACTGTTCGCACAAAACGGCCGCAGTTCCGCAGTCAAACCCTAGGTTTGACCGCGGACCCGCGGTGGTAATGAGGGATCACATGCCTAAATTTTCCTAGAATTCTTAGAAAAGCCTGCTTTGTTTTCTGTGATATGTAAAATTATTTTTAGACCCATTTTAAAATCGACAGAAACTTTAGACTTGGAATTTGCGGTTTTCGAAAATCTGTTCGATCGATGTTTTAAACGCATTAGCATAAGTTAGTAAAGCTTAATGGTGATGCTCTGATACCACTGTAATTCCACGGTAGCACCCCGGCCGTCTAACAGACGCCAAATGCGGAACAAAAACTTTTTACAACTGGCGCTATCGTGTATTATAACCCGGATCTGCCATTAAATCTAAACTAACAAATTACAAAGTGGGTAAAAATGTTATACCGAACGATCCGAGTCTTTCGGTCTTCAACTATCATCCCACGCTTTGTTGCGGCTGCTCCAATCTCCTGAATCTCCAGTCTTCTCGTCCAGGTGGCACCACGTCGACGGATCTTTAAACGGGCTCCCGCCTCTAAACCGAGGCAACTCGATCATCAAGTTTGCTAAAAGAGATGACCAAGATTGATGTAGAGAATGAGTAGAACATTTTGTCTCACTTCGTCCAAAGTTATGGACGAACGGTTAATGAAGTTTCCTTTTGGATCGGGTGAAATGATAAATGAGGCTATCTAATTTTCATGAACCAAAATACTATCATAATCTTTTTCCCTCAAAATGAACAACCATGATTCCCACAAGCAAGGGCCGGCCATTATATAAGATGAGGGAGGTGAGTGTAGGAGTGGAGAGGGTGACCATAACAATAATGAGTGAGAATGAGTCATTTAGACACCTTGCATATCATTAATGAAAACAATGAATCATATAAACACATCATCACACAATTAATGCACTAAGCCACCTCACCATCCTAGTCATCATCTAGTAACTTCTAGAAGCACGACTCACCCTTATGACTCACCCAAGTGACGAAAAGAAAAATCCGTATTTAACCGAATGTCAAATACGGGTGATAGAAAACTGGAAACCGGCAACTTCCAAAAGCGATCCCGAAACGAATTTCAGGATAACCCTATAACAGTATAAACATACCCGCATTTGTATTACGACCGAATACAAATGCAACTGAGACAAAGATATTATATCTACACAGTATAATACTCGGATCCGGTTTAAACCAAAGCCGACCAGTATTATCTGCCCGAAATATGACACGTGCGAAAACGCACGTGCATTTTCCGAACCCTGCCATAAAACCATATGGCCTCTACAACGTTTCACTCGAACTTGGGAAACTGTCTGTGGGGACTCTAATGACTCATCAACACACTGGCACTGGGTATAACCTCAAGCACGTCAGAGGTACAAGCTGTACGTAACAGTTGCCTATGTATTGATTGGAAGGGAAGCTGACGAGCGAACTCATCCAGAAACCCTTCTGAGCCTAACAGTGACAATATACATAGAGTCCGGTCCGTTCGTCTAAAGAGTATCGCATATCGAGTCTAGGGGGTGGATAAAGTCAGACCCCTAATAACGCGATAATTCGTGTCAGTATGAAGCCCATCACCACCTGAGAAACTACTGATCCAAATCAGTAATTCTCAACTACCTCGGCCGAGGATTTCTAGTGATGGCCACCCGTGCACTGTGCGACATCAACCCCCAATACCGAGGAGACGAATCTCCAACGATCCGCTTACTGCCTTCATGTGGCTCGGGACTGTACCCAAAAAAATACCTGTTTGCACGTCTCCTTTGAGCGTGATAGTGTAGAAATCAAAGCACAGTGGGAACTCACACGAGACAAATGACGATCTCAGATCGACAAACTAACCTGTACACATGTCACCAGGGAACTGCTATCTGACGATTTGTATAATACCAACTAGCATGTTCCCGGCGAGTCCTGTCCGGTGTACTCATAACCCAATGAGCACCTGTATACATCTTAGGTGAACCAACTGACACCAATGGCTTGTGAGACCGGCCACCGCCCCTCATCGGGGTCTCGACTGTATACACTAGTCTACTCTGGAGTATCGATGCCCTGTCTCGAAACTCCCATGACTAGGGACACTTTAAGGATGTGCTTACAGACCCCAGCTCCCACATATATGATCGCCATCATACTGCTGGTAGTCAAGAAAGAATCCTATGGGCTATATTATCATGCAATAGTGAACTAAAGCATGTATACGATGATAAAGACAAACCAGATAGCATACTATCATCTCGAGTAAGACAGTCATATCGGTATAGGTCCTCCCTCAATCATTGCAATCACGTACCTGCGATCCAATAATTGACTTAGAGGGCACTATATCCAACAGCATTTTCAATGTTAAAGTTTCTGTCGAATTTTTAAACTGGTCTAAAAATTATTTTGGGTATGTAGAAAATTGTGCATGCTTTTCTAAGACTACTGTAGAAATTTGGTCGACTCAACCTTCAAAACCGCCGCGGAACCGCCGCACAAGCCTTGTATTGGCTGCGGTTCCGCCGCCGTTTTGGAGCAACAGTATACCATTTTTCATCTGGGTGTCTTTCATGTGGAATTGTGGTTTCTGGAATATTTTGTTTGGGCCCAGATTTTTTTTGAGTACTGGATTTGTAGTTGGAGCCCACTTCAGGAAGTTTTGTCGATCGGAATTTTAAATGTATTAGTTTACAGTACTTACATTATATCTACGACCGTGAATGTCATTAGAGTGGTAAATCTTGTCTAATTGCTATAGTCCTTTTAGACGGGTTTGCGAACGTGACATCCGTGTTGATGTTCTGTATTGTGCTGTGATGTTGCGGATTTGTCGTGGTGGATAGCTGTGTGCAATGGTAGTGCAATTTGGATTTATTTGTACATTTGATATCGTGGGGCGAGTGTCCGACATGTGGACTGCCGTCACTGCCTATTTGTATATTATTCTTTTGGGGCACGACCGGATTGAGGTCGATGTACCCGTTGTATATATTTTCATTTCTGTAGTAGGATTACCCCGCGACAGAGTGCGCGGATAGCTGGGTTCTGGAGGGCAACGGGCCCGCATCTCATGGCTTTGAGAGGGAGGGGGCCTTACTCTAGAATTGGCAGGCTATTCGCTGCACTCGTAGGGGGTACAGGTTGACCCAAGGAGGGGTGCTCAAGTTACCGGATTCCGTGAAGTGCTAGGTGGTCCATTCACTTTGCTGAAGGGGGCTGCCTCGCTTCAGGTTTTGGCGGGTAACTTGCCACACTCGTAGGGGTCTAGGTTTCATTACACAGGCTATCCACACGACCAGGGGAACGTCCGGTTTCGCTTGCGGCTCAAAGGAAACCCGAGGCTCCCAGTTATCTGTATTGTCATGTGATGCTTATTACTTTTCTGTAATGTTGCATTTATCACGCCTGGAGCGATTATTGTATATTGGTATATATACTAGTAGATATTGTATATGTTTTATACCCGCGCTAGTCCATTCCCCGCTCTGTCGTTAGTTATGTAACCTAACGGGTGATGACGGGACCCAGTGACGAATGCGGATGGCATATACGTACATTTTATTTTCGTTCCTTTCTGGTGTGATTAATTGATGGGACTGCGTTGATTCTGATCAATGCAAAGAAAACAAACATGTTGGATGTTTTTGGAACAGTTTTCAAAAAGCTGTTATTACAAGGACGTTTCCATTTATTTTGCACAGCGGTATTCAGTTTGGAATATCCAGCACCTCATTCGACGAAGCAAGGGCCGAGATCCCTTCACCGGGAGTGACCCCTTGGGCAGAGGTTTGCGTCAGGGTAATAACTTCACTATAGTCGATTACTTTTTGCTTTGCATCGTGGTATTTAGTTTGGAATATCCTGCACCTCATTCTACGGGGAAAGAGCCGAGACCCCTTCATCGGGAGTGACCTCTTTAGCAAAGGTTTTCGCCACTATATTTTTGTAAAAAGCTATCAGGCTCCTACAACGAGATCAAGTTCATTACGTTAAAGGTTTTTCGCCAAAAACCAGCCATAGCCCTCCGTCATTTCAGACGGGTTGCACTTAGTATTCATGCTATATTTATTGGCCTTCGTCAAGGCATAATGGATGGTAGCTGCTTGTTATCTTTCTGTTGCATAGATAGATGCGTTGGTTTGGGACAGTCGTATTATCTTGTTGGCTTTCGTCAAGGGTATGTACGGGTGGGTTCAAATTCACCTGGACAATAACGGGTAGAACTTGATATGTGACTTATGATTTGTTGGCCTTCGTCAAGGTCATAAGAGCATGGGGTAAAAATCCATATCGGGAGTTTCTAAAGAAACTGAAACTTGCCAGGCATGCGTATACCTTCTGGAGTGTGATAACGTGAGTGGATTCCTTCAGGTTATCATGCGATGATAGTTGGATCCCGATTCCCACTGATGAGTTGGTTTACTCTTCGGGTGATCCCGACTAATTCTTCTTTCAGGTTTGGAGGAGAATTTGAGATTACAGTGGGAGGTTTCCTGATTAAATAAAGTGATAACCATTCTGATCTAGGTTAGAGTACACGCAGAGTGTTTCTTTTCTCTCTCTCTTTGGCAGCGACCATGGCCCGACCCTAGACTATGACTCAGTGACCAAGTTGACCGAACTTTCTTAAAATACTAGCTTTTGGATTGTCTGAGTTGCATACATCACTGCTACTACTTCTTTTATCCTTTGCATTTCTCCAGAACACCTCGTATTACTACGAACTTCCACTTCCATTGGATAAATCCATCGTATGGTTATATACGAACTCGAAGGGACTTCTCCGAAGATGGATCCAGGTTCAGGAGAAATTTAATTGGTTTATTCAGTTGTCTTTTATTATCACCTTCTCTCAGGTTGCGAGGGCTCCTTGGTTTAGGAGAGTACATCTATTACGCTTTTTGGATAGTCTTCTTCCAAACCATAGGCAGGTGCCGAAAGATAGGGAAGGAAGAAAACCATTTAGCCTAACGAGGATGTACAGAAGGTAATAAGTAAAGACATATGAAGGGATTAGAAAGAGGGCAAAGTAAATTGTGACTACTATCATTCACGACCAAACCGAGTATATCATCGCCACTCCTACTTCACCTTTGCTTTTCTCCAGATCGGGAGAAATAGAATAAGGTGTATTCAGTTGTCTTTTATCATCACCTTCTCTCAGGTTGCGAGTACTCCTAGGATTAGGAGAGTACACCTATTACGCTTATTGGATAGTCTTCTTCCAAACCATAAACTGGTGTCGAACGGTACGGAAGGAAGAAAACCATTTAGCCTAACGATGGTGTACAGAAGGTAATGAGTAAAGACAAATAAAGGGATTTGCTGAGATGGCAAAGAAATATACGGTTATAGTCATGAATCTGGATTATGGAAGAGGCATTACTAGGAATACCCGGATATCCCTTCGAAACATTTTCATGTTTCAGTTTCACTGTGCTTTGTTAATAGAAAACTGATTTCCCAATTAGACACTTGCTCCAGGGTATGTATTTATCAGGTATGATTCTCACATCTGTATGGTTTTACAGATGATGACAGGGAGTAAGTTATTGCGAATTAGGTGATCATCCTCATTATATCGGAATTCGTTTTAATTGGTGATATTTGAGGAAATCGTCTGGGTTTTTGCCAGACGGCAAGTTTAGGTTTTGAATATACGTTGTTATGCACCAATTTCAAACTGATATATCTGTACGTTTATTTTCATAAAGTGAGATATAACTTTTTGAAATTATGTCGGTGACATTTACCTTTATCAGTTGATGGTTAGGTAAGGAGCATTCAACAGCGGTATAATTCTTAACCATAAAACAGTTTTCAACCTACGACGCACAGTGTTAGAGTTATTCAACTCAGCGGACTTATACAAAGTATTGTATATTGTCCAGTGTCCATTAGGACAGAGGGGTTGGTACTCGTACTATATTCTGTTTACTTATGACTTCTCCAGTTTTAGACATGTGTTTCATAGAAATACAAAGTCTAAGTTTTGAGAAGTTATACGTACAAGAATAAAGTAGAGGACCAGGTGTCGCAAGTATCGGGATTCTTCAAGGTGATCGAAGATGTAGATATTTGTGTTGGGTATTCAGTTGATAGTAATGGTTTTGAGAAACTTGTTTCTCTTTCAGGTTACTCATAATTGGATGCACTCCTAAGTTGAGTAATGCTGATTGGCCTCTCTCCATTTTGTTGATATGCACTGGAGACAGCTGCATGATTTGAATCTGGTTCCAATTAAATCAGTGCCAAAGTTTCTATATTGGATATAGAATGGTTCATATCTTAACGATGTTAAGGTATGGGGAGTTGTCCGGCTTATACTTAAAACCAGACTCTGGACAACTCAAGGCACGTTTCTGTAATGGCAGTTTGTGGGTTGACCCAGGCTATGATGAGGGTTGACTTTCAACCATCTGGAAAATCAATAGTGATATTGTTCTTGACTCGCCACGGTTTTAGTAAAATGGACTTTTTCAGAAAACAGTAGTGGAAGTATGGTAGAACTGGAAGTGATTCCAGAACCGCAAACGATTACTAAAAATTTAATAGGACCTAAAGATTCAATCAGGTTTGACATTTTATTAGCCACTCCGTAGATATGGTGGGTAACCTCATGCACCCGAGAGGTACTCCGGTAGCCTCAAGGACGGTGACAAGGAGGTTCTTGTTTACCCAAACTTGCCATTACTACTGTTCCAGACTATGAGACCCGGCAGGAGGATGAGTATAGTGTCGTTCTAAACTAGCTTTAAAAGTGTACATGTATATGACTCTGCCAGAGGGTTGTTGTGGTCAGTGGGAGCAGCGGCAGCATAGTGGACAAGTAGTTTATGTCTATTTATAGACTAAAGCAGATATAGCGGAGATAGATCATCTATTTTTGATGTGACAGTCATGGGTTTGACTTCATCAGAATAGGGGATGGATCTGTTAAGAAGGTAGTAGGGTGTGATGTCCTAGTATTTGGATGACATACACAGAGTAGGAAGTGAAATTCCTATACTACGATCGGTTATACTGTGGTTG
Organism: Agapanthus africanus; assembly: GCA_030015575.1. Lineage (NCBI taxonomy): Eukaryota > Viridiplantae > Streptophyta > Magnoliopsida > Asparagales > Amaryllidaceae > Agapanthus > Agapanthus africanus. The sequence goes on along the minus strand of CM057346.1, from coordinate 98,112,405 downwards.
TCACACAGTTGTTTCTCCACATAGGATATGGATATTATATCTGACATTTTGGTTACTAGATCTATGGTTTTAGATCTAGATTTGGGCAGTTTCCCAATCTGGGTACTTAGACAGTATTCTAAAAGGTATTTTAGAATGGACGACTCCTGGCATGGTGGTGTACCTGCAGGTGATGGAGTCACCCTCTCTAAAGGTGTCTTACAGACTAAAAAGGAGAGGGATTTGCATGATTGACATGTCACTTGCTTAAGCAATTGAGTCAATTATGAGATGTCAAGTACCACACCAGATGTTGTTTTTGCACTAGATACAATAAGTTGAGATATTAATCCAATCCAGGATAAATATTCGGAAGCAGTTTTAGAACATAAGTAAATGTTCTATGGATTTGATAATAGAAGCCTCTTTTAGGAGACGGTTATCATTCCAGGCTTCCAAGGTGACATGGATGACAGAGTGACTGTCAGAATTATAGTTTTCCCTCTGACAAGGGGCAGTAGTTTGGACAGGTTGTCCAAGCGGATACCGTGGGAGGTATGGCGCAGGATACTAATTAGGTTCAGTTGATGATATAGTCTAAGAAGTTTGGATTTGGAGTTTATTTATGAACTAGGTCCCATCAGATATCCAGACATATTCTAAGACAGGTATTACTCAATTCAGGAGATGGATTTCTCCACGAACTTGAGATTAAGCGAGACATAGAGAGAAACATCAGGGCGGATTCACTCACTGAGGCTATTTCCCAAACACAATAGTTTTACAAACGAGCTTTGTGAATCTGATTAGTAGAGGAGTTGGGTGTTCGGTATCACACGGGCTGTGAGTATGCGACATCGCAATAATTAGCCTTAAGTGCAAGTGGGAGATTGTTGGATATAGTGCCCTCAAATTCAATTATTGGATCGCAGGCACGTGATTGCAATGATTGAGGAGGACCTATACCGGTAGGACAGTCTTACTCGAGATGATAGTATGTTATCTGGTTTGCCTTTATCATCCTGTACAGCTTTAGGTGACATTACAGATCACTATTACACGTTGATAGAGCCCTTAGGATTCTTGCTTGACTACCAACAGTATGATGGCGATCATATACATGAGAGTTGGGTAGTCTATAAGCACATCCTTAAAAGTGGTCCCTAGTCATGGGAGTTTCGAGACAGGGCATCGATATTCCGGAGTAGACTAGTGTATACAGTCGAGACCCCGACGAGGGGCGGTCGCCGGTCTCACAAGCCATTGGTGTCAGTTGGTTCACCTAAGATGTATATAGGTGCTCATTGGGTTATGAGTGCACCGGACGGGACTTGCCGGGAATCTGCTAGTTGGTATTGTACCTAGCGTCAGATAGCAGTTCCCTGGTGACATGTGTACGGGTTAGTTCATTGACCTGAGATCGTCATTTGTCGCGTGTGAGTTCCCACTGTGCTTTGATTATTACCCTACCACGGGTCAAAGGAGTCATACAAACAGCTTTTAGTTGGGTACAGTCCCGAGCCACATGGAGGCAGTGAGCGGATCGGCAGGGGATTTGTCTCTCCCGGTATTGGGGGTGAGATCGCGCTGTGTCTAGGAGAGACATTACACAAAGCCCTCGGCTGAGGCAGGAGATTTACTGGTAGGTATTCCAGTAGTATCTCAGGGTGTTCTGGGTTACACTCTGACACGACTTATACCGCTTTCAGGGGTCTGACGTTACCAGCCCCCTAGGCCCGATATGCGATGCTCATAGACGAACGTACCGGACTGCATGAATATTGTCGCTGATAGGCTCAGTAGGGTTCTAGGATGAGTTCTCTCATCGGCTTCCCTTTCGGTCAATACATGGGTAGCCGTTACGCACAGCTAGTGCCACTGACGTGCTTGTAGTTAAACCCACTGCCAGGGTATTGACGAGTCTTTAGAGTCTACCACAGATTGTTTTCCAAGTTCAGGAGAAACGTTGTAGAGGCCGTATGGTTTTATGGTAAGGTTCGAACATACACGTGCACTTGTGCACGTGTTATGGTTCGGACAGATAATACTGGTGGGCTTTGGTTTAAGTCGGATCCTAGTATTATATTGTGTAGGAATACTTTTCATCTCGTTACATTAGTATTCAGTCGGAATACAAATGCGGGTATGTATATACAGTTGTGGGGTAATCCTGTAATTCATTACGGGATTACTTTTGAAGCTGCCAGTTTTTCTTCTCCCGATTAAACATTAGTTTTAATGTTTAATTATTGCTTCTTGTGTGTATATCTTTTTGGCCAAATTTCCTTCATTCCTAGTCATGGCCGAAATCATTTGTGAGGTGGAAATTTTGAGGGTGAGTCATTGAGTGAGTCACTTGTTTCATTAATGCAAGCATGGTTTCTTTTTGATGAGTCATTTTGCATTCATTCCTTTTTGTAATGCTAAAGATATTAGTTGTGATATTTTTGGATGTGGTCACCTCTTGCTCCTTGTGCTCACCCCCCATGATGTAGCCGAGCACTATATGTGCTGCCCCACTTTGGCCGAGCCCATATTATTGGGTAAGGAATTTGATTCATTGCAAATTTGATAGCCCATTCACTTCACAAACTCCAAAAGACAACTTCATTTACCTCCACCCAATTGCTTGGGTGCCTTGAGACAAAATATTCTACACTATCTCTACTTCAATCTTGGACATGTCGGTTAGCAAACTTCATGTCCGAGTTGCCTCGGTTTAGAGGCGGGAGCCCGTATAAAGATTCGTTGATGTGGTGCCACTTCGACGAGGAGACCGGAGATCGAGCGAGATCGGAGATGCCGCGAGGAGCGTGGGATGATGGCTAAAGACCGAAGGACACGGATCGATCGGTATAGCCATTCTATAATTTTGTAGTTTGCTAGTTTAGTGTTAATGGCATGATCCAGGTTAAAGTCTGCGCTAGCGCCAGTTGTAAAAGTTTTTGTTTTGCGTTTGGCCTCGGATTGGAGGCCGGGGCGCTACCGTAGACTTACATTTTCATGGGTAAATATGTACTATAGGTTTCTATATCGTCACTATGTTAACGTTAAGTTCCAAATGTGAATGTCAATGCAGCCGTAGAAGTATTCACGAACTCAAGAGTGGGACCCCAGGTGAAAGGAAACACAGGATCATTTCATGTGTTAGCATCGAGGCTCTAAGCTGTGGATGAGTCAACCCGACTGATATTCGAGTAAAATAAAAAAAAAGATTAATACGGGACTCCTGAAGCTCCGTTGGATTCACACAAGAAACTATCCCAAGCACCCCAAGTATAAGATAGCCTTAGTTGATTTGATTGGTTGATTATGACATGTGTTGATCGAAAGCATAGATTGCAAAATATGTAGAATGAAGTCGAGTGAATCGAGTATTATGCGAGTCATGACAATTGCAATCTTGGTTCGAGTCAAGTTTGTTCCCATAGATTGGGTTCGAGTTTATGTTCGAGTTTAGATTCGAGTTTGGGGTTTGAGTTCAAGTTTAGATTCAAGTTTCGAGTTTGGATTCGAGTTCAGCTCTTTTTTTCATATGAATTGTTTTAAACTGTTAAAAATCTTATGTTCGGGAGAAATCGGTAGCTGCTGCATATGGACGGTAGAATTTATGTTTTTTTCCAAAACAATTTCCATTTGATAACTCCGTTAAGCTCTCTAACCTGAATAAGCAAGCAATCACTTTCTCTGGCTCCCCGTGGCTCAAGAGAAATGATATTGCTTAAACCTATATTAATTCTAGAGTCCTTAGAATATTGTTTGCATATCTCGAGGGGGTTTTATGACAAATATTTTAATATAGTTTTAAAATAAACCTCGAGAGTGATTTATAATATTTAAAGTTTTCATAAATATCTATTTTAATTGTTGTGGTATTTTAGTGATAAAACCTAGTTTTTTGAAAGTTTATGGTATTTTTATGAAAAATACTACTTTTGGAAACTTGGTGGTATTTTATTAAAAATTCTAAACTTTCATTATAAAAATATGGTTTTATAATATGTTTTATTGAAAAATACGAATTCATAGTTTTATATAATTTTCCAAAATTTAGTTTTATTTAGAAAAATTGTATTTCTTAAAAATCGTATTTTTATTTCCTTTCAAGACCGAATACTCCGTGAGGAGTTCTACATCTCGCTCTATTGTCCCAAGGATGTATGATAATCCGCACCATCTATTAGTGGGTCCCCTAACGAGGGTTATAGAGGCGTAATTGCCAAGAATTCCAAAAACACCGATAAAAAAAACCCGTTTTGAAAAATGTGGTATTTTAATGTAAAAATTATTCTTTAAATTAGCCATATGTTTAGAATACCGTGCTATGAAACCATAGTGTGCATGTGGGGTAGGTCGTTACCCCGTGAAGTTTTTCTAAAGGTATTTTTAACAATTATCGAAGTAAGGGCTATAATAAAGTTCATGGTATTTTAATGAAAAAGTTCGCTATTTGATTATTTCTCATGAAAACTTCATTAAACTAAAATTTAAATGATTGCAAATATGGTTACGAATGGTGTGAGAAAGTTAGTTTGACCTATCTTGCTTAATGAGGGGAGTATAAGAGGTTAAAATTACACATATCGGAGTTAACTCCACTTTACCAATATATTTTTAGAAGATGATTTGAGATGAAAGAAAAGGAGAGTTGTGTAGTGTTAGGAAGAGGTTAAAGAAGAGAGAAGGGGTTCCGTGGCGTCACGGAAACTCCTGAAACGACTTCGATCTTCAACGAAAAGGGCTTGATTTCTAACTCCACTTGACTCCACTTGCACTTAGAAACTTTTGGGAGAATTTTGATAGAAATTTTCAGAATAGAGGGGAGTAATGCATGGGGTGGTATTTATAATGATGAATTTAGGGTTTGGGAATTAAAAATTTGGATTAAAATAATTAAAATGGTGTTAATTGGTGAATTGAATGGTCACTGTTTACTTGTAGGGAAATCAAACAGTGCAGGGGAGTTGAGGAGAGCTGAAAGGGTGTGTGTGCAACGCACGGAGGGGATTGGGCACATCGGGACCGTTAGCGGTGGCCATATTGGAAAAACGGGCGGTTGGATCTAGCCCAATCGCTTCGAGATTCGTGCCACCAGCTTTAATCACTGTTTACTCCTTTTGCGTATGTTTGATTTTTCTGAAACTTTTCGTTTCTCCATGAATTGCACGTGTAACTCTTGGGCTTCCGAAAAATTAAAAAGAAAAATCTAAAATAATAATTTGGTCTGATGGGATTCGAACATACAGGCTATGTCGCAGCAGTGTAGAAGCTTTACCAGTGAGCTACAAGTTGCTTCTTTCTTTTATTAAACAGAAATAACTTATCAGCAGGATGTTCAGGTGAGTAAGACGATTCAGGCGCCAACCAAAGTTTCAGTTCTTGAGGATATTCCTATTCAGGGACAGGGAGTTGTTCCTATTAAGCGACCTTTTGTTCCAGATACAGCTGAGAAGAAATGAGTGATTTGTACCTATTACCAGCGGCCAGGCCATATCAGGAGGGAATGCTGGAGGAGGAATACACAATGTTTGGTTTGTGGATTTGCTAACCACTAGATCAACACCTGTCCATCAAGGATTCGGTTGTGAGAGGATGTGTAGAAAGCACCGCTGTTACCGCAGAAGCAAGACTATGAGCAGAGACAGATTACTCAAAGGCCTAATCAGGGATGGGCTTTCACCCTAATGGCCGGAGAGGCTGAGGCTTCGAAGGATGAAGTTTTAGGTACCCTACTCATTTGTAGTTTCCATCCATATCTTTGAATGTTTCTGTGCATTCTATTGTTTTATTTTTCTAGTTTGTTAGCCCAACCTCTAGATAAATCTCGACATAGACTGCAAGATGAGACTACCATGATTACACCACGGGTTCACCCTTGAATCCTATCTCTCCCTTAAACTCTTTCATCTCGACGATATGGAAACGACATTGCGAACCCTTCATCTTTGTTTGATCTCATTGTGTAATTTTCTTGATTCCTTATTGTTTTCCTATTCCATTGACCCTGATAGTAGAATTTTGATGACTTGGATGGAGTTATGTTATTGTAACTATTACCACAGCATGGTTACAATGCGTTACTTTGCTTAGGTAATTTCGAGTCCTACTCTTGATTCATTTTCCTTGACTTATTTTTATGGTACTAGTTAGTTTTTCTCTCAGTTCAATTACTTTCAAATCTATGTCTTATCTTGAACTTGAATCCAACGACCACGTTATCTTTACCTTGTCCAGTAATGACAAATCCTTCTGCATCCTGAAGAACGAGGAGAAACACGAAGAGCATTTGAGGACTTTGCTTCAGACATTGAGGCAAGAGATTGTATGCTAAAAATTCACACTTGTTCAACTCAGTGTTTGCTTATTGAGAGAAGTTCTTAGGCCATATTATGTCAGGAGACGACATAGTAGTGGACCCGGAAAGGATTGCAGCAGTTCGAGATTGGCTTGAGCGAGAGCTTGTACAGACTGCATCAATGCCAATCAAGTGTAAAATGTTTGATTAAAGAAGTTTTGAAGACATGTCTCAAATTATCAGATTAGCGCAGCGGAAGTGTGGTGGGTTGATAACCCACAAGTATTAGAACAGACTTGCAAATTCAAGAAGATAGGAGTCGTTTGTGTATGCCGAAGGGTGAGGCTCATGAAGAAGTTGCAAATGAAGCACACAGTTCTACGCATTCGATACATCCAGGAGGTATGAAGATGTACGGAGATTTGCGACAACTTTTTCGGTGGATAAGGTTCGACCAACTCAAGATTCTATGAAGGTAGGCATAAGACCGACAACTGTATTGGATCACTGGGAATTGACATTGGGTTTGATCTATGGTATGAAGAGTGACCTACTACTATCGTAGGTTGTAGATAGAAGGTTCTAAAATAATGAAGTGATCCGTTAGTCCATGTTTCTTGGAGTGGTCATTGCAGGGAGAATCTATTTGGAAGCGAGAAGATGAGATTCATCAGAGATTCCCACATTTTTATTTCCTCGAACCCGTGATTTGCTTGTACCATTTTTCATACTTGTTCCCGTGAATCCGAGTTTCCTTGTTCTTGTCCTTTCCTTTCATTGTTCATTCCTGTTTTTCATGAATATGAGATTGTTCGTTCTTGTTCTTTTCTTTGTCCTTGTTCTTTCGTTGTTCGTGAATTTCGAGGACGTGATTATTTTGTTGTTGGGTATGGTATAATATAACACCCTAGAACGATCGTACGAAATTCAAGTAAATAAATTGAATTGGCTGTTATGCTAATAATTTGAATATTGCTTTTGAGGACTTATGAACCGGCTCAAGGTTTGATTGAGTCGTCTCATGGAGACAGAGGGAATTGATTGCTAGGACAGACTCGTGAGCTGGCTCAGGCATATTTTAGCCGTCTCAAGTATTAATCTTGTGAACTATCCGACCCATGTTTTAATTCATACTATTTAAACCCCATGACTTTCATGCTAACTGATATTCACATAATTTTTCCTCACAAAACCCTAGCCCCCTCTCATCTCATCTAACCAAACCTTAACCCTAGCAAGCATCATCTTGTAGCCGATCTATTCGTCGCTATCATCATCACGGCCATCTCCTTCTCTTCTCTCTGCAGCAAGTTCATCGTTGCTTGGGTTTTGAGATCATGTATTCATTGTCGTTGCCTTCTCCTTCTTGCTGCTGTGATGTGATCCTTACCACGATCTCATCAACCCAGCTGCAGAACCAAATCCAAGATCGTGTTTTCGTCTTCAAAGGCTCGTCGTCTCCGTTCATCATCGAGACAAGTATCTTTAGATACTTGTTACATGCTAGTTACGACCAGATCAGATCTGGCGTAATATTAATATTATTATTGCGTTATAGATATGTGTTTATGTATAACCCTAGTTAATGATATATCGAGATCGGAATCACGATATGTCGATGAATTTGATCTAGTTATATTATTATACATTGATTGTTAAAGACACCACCTTTATTTGTTCTAACTAAATAAATTAACTTAGAGTTCATCACCTGTACGGAATTTAAATGGAAACACTAAATAAGAAATCTGATCATATCAGAAATTGGCCATGAGCCAGCTCAAAATTACCTGAGCCGTCTCATACACATAGAGAACCAATACGCATTCTAGATATATAACGAGCCGTCTTAAAATATGTCGAGCCGTCTCAAGATAGGTTATGATCTGGCTTAAGATCACCATGAGCCTTTGTTGGCTATAATGCCCTTAAGTCAATTATTATAATCGTAGGCACGCGATTGTGATGATTGAGTGAGGACCTATACGGGTAAAACAGTCTTGCTCAAAATGATAGTATGCTATCTGGTTTGTTTTTATCATCATGTACATGCATTATGAGGTATTACAGATCACTATTACCTGTTGATAGAGCCCATAGGATTCTTGCTTGACTACTAGCATTATGATGGCGATCATATACGTGGGAGCTGGGTGGTCTATAAGCACATCCTTGAATGTCCCTAGTCGAGGGAGTATCGAGACTGGGTGTTCATCTCAGAAAACTGCATTTTAATACCGCTCATTCATTATCTATTTTGTTATATATCGGTACTATTAATCAGTGTTTGCTCAGTAATTACTGTTTACAGGTGTTCGTGATTAAATACTGGAAACAAACTCAATATCACGGATATAGCATTTGGGAGCCGACACTGCAATCAGAACAGAAAACCGACCGATATCCAAAGAGTTCTTTTTGCAAATAAATGTGTGCACACTATTTTGGTCCAACACAATACAAGTGTACACACAACTCTTTAGCATGGACAATGGTGGGGCTGCCCATGGCACACAGAAATGATGGCTTGTGCAAATGGGGGGACATGGGTTTTAAATGCTAAAAGTTTTGATGTGATACATTGCTTCAAGTTCCCTCCAAATCTCTGAATGCAAACCAGATTATTTTAGACAAATCAAACAGCACCAGAATGATGTTGGAGTAGACATAAGACCACCACGTCAACCCGAGCCTCTACGCTCGGATTTGGACCGGCCATACCCCTTGAAAATCCGAGCTCGCCGGCCCTCCTTGCCCCATTTTTCCCCATCTTTCTTCTGTCCCTCCCTTGCAGTCACATCACCTCATTTTTATTACTTGTTTAATTTTTTTGTGCCTATAAAAGCCAGATCAGTGAGCAAGGGAAGGGGTCTCATATAATCTCATAGATATACATTTTTTATAGTTTCTTTTGTTTTTTGTTTAGGCTTGAGAGTGAGTGGGCTTTAACCTGGTCTCTTCTTCTTCCCTCTTGAAACTTTCTCTTGAGAGATTCATTATGGAGGTTGAACAAGTTACCAACATCTTGTACCTCAACTTCAAGTGTTAATATATTGCTTAGTTATTTGCTTTCTTCTCTTTACATGCTTTGCTTTTCTTTTCATTATTATGTATAACTAATATCTTTGGTTGTGGTTATGGTAAGGAAGTGAGATGAAAGGTTTTGCCTCCTCCTCCTCTTGTTAATGTTTAAATGTGCTTTAATATGATTATAAACTTAGTATTGTAACTTGGATGGGTTGATATGGTATGTTGATTCCATGGTTACTTTGTAACCTCATCACATAACATATTCTCCCTACAAACCCCATCTTGCAAGCCTAAGATTAGAATCAATATAGTGTTGAGGTTGCTAGGTTTAGATATGGTATTTTGTGATTAAGTGACTTGACAAATCTCTTGATTTCATATACGAATACTATCACAACACTTAGAAAACTCAACACTAGAATCATTTGCTCTCACTTACTAACTTGTATCTTTGATGTTGATGTATGCATGTTAACCCTTGTGCTTAGCATTGATACCTCAAGCTTAGACATACAAAGGGTAAGTGAACAAAACGGACACGTTTCGTGTTTTGCGGTGAATATCGGAATTTGATGATTTGTGCTCCGCAACCATCTTGACAAGTCATGCTTCATGCCGGGATCGACGTAAGGACGGACAACTTATGATCAAGGGAGCGTCGAAGGAATTGTCGCGATTCGACCTTCCGTGCCAGAGTCACAACCACTTCTTTCTTAACTTGTTTTCTTTGTTATCTTGTTTTCGTGTTATTTATATTTTTTGTGACAAACCAAACAATTCATTATTTGTTGAACCTTAAAAAACAAGACCTAATACACAATTCCCTGCAGATCGACCCGTACTTGCCGGCTTGCTACAACGCACCGTGCACTTGCTGTTTATAAATTTTAAAACGAGAACGATCTCGCGTGCACATTCTATTTCCTTACAATCATATTCGTTTCCAAAATATATGCGGTTGCGCCCACGGGTGAGTTCCCAACACTGGGCATCGATACTCCGGAGTAGACTAGTGTATACTTTTCGAGACCCCGACGAGAGGCGGTGGCCGGTCTCACAAGCCATTGGTCAGTTAGTCACTTAAGATAGTATACAGGTGCTCATTGGGTTATGAGTTATACTGGACGGACTCGCCGGGAACATGCTAGATGGTATTATACCTATTGTCAGATAGCAGTTCTCAGGTGACATGAGTACAGGTTGGTGTGTCGACTTGAGATCGTCAATTTTCTTGTGTGAGTTCCCATTGTGCTTTGATTACTACCCTACCACAACTCAAAGGAGTCGTGCAAATATATTTTAGTTGGGTACAGTCCCGAGCCATATGGAGGCAGTGAGCGAATCGTCGGGAATTCATCTCTCCCGGTATTGGGAGTTGATGTCACGCTGTGCACAGGTGGCCATCACCAAAAATTCTTGGCCAAAATAGACGAGAATTACTGATTTGGATCGGTTGTTTCTCAATAGGTGATGGGCTTCATACCGATACGAAATATCGTGTTATCAGATATCTGACCACCCCCTAGACCCGATATGCGATACTCTTAGACGAACAGACCGGAATGTATAAAGATTGTCACAAACAGGCTCAGTAGGGGTTCGGGTGAGTTTGCTTGTCGGCCTTCCTTTCACTCAATACCTGGATAGCTGTTACGTATAGCTAGTGCCGCTGACGTGCTTGTGATTAAACCCACTGCCAGCGTATTGACTAGTCTTTAGAGTCCCATACAGAGGGTTTCCCTGGTTCAGCAGAAATGATGTAGTAGCCATATTTTGATACATGCAGGGCTCCGATCGAATGATTGTACTGGTTACCCGGACTTTCGATCGGACGGTTGATAATACTAGCCGGCTCGGGATTGAGCCGAATTATTAAATCAGGTATTGATTTAATAATTTACATATATGTATTTCGATATGTATATTCTAGTATTATTTTCTTTGTGTTATTCTATCTCTTTGGGTATTCGTATTTTGGTATGAATACAGGTATGTATATATAGTTGAGTGTAATCCGTATTTATACGGAAAACATTCTAGAAGGTGGACACCTCATTTTGGATTATCCATTTATTTATTTAAATGGAAATGAGGTGTAAAGGTGATGAAGAAAGAATGGTGAGAACCATGCTTGAATAGTGTTGACAAATGAGTTGTTAATTCATTTGTGCAAACTATTCAAGTATGGTTGCATTATGTTTATTGAAAAAATGGTATTACAAAACCTTGCTTCATATTTTTTGTCACTTGATGGATGATCATTTTGGAAAAAGACTCTCACCATTTGCTTCTTCTCTTTTCACAACTTTTCTTGAGCTCCTCCTCCTTCTTCTTCATTTTCTATCCTACCATCTCATGTGTTGAGAATCAAGGGTAGAAGAGAGATAGATACACACTTAGAACAACTCACTATATCTCTAGGCACTCTAGATTAGCAACCTAGAGTCTCTAGTTGCTTCACTAGATTCTTAGTGTGGAGCTAGAGTCATGAGCTACATCACTCGAGTGGATCATCTTCGACGTAGGAAGACCGGCGGCCAAGCTCGATCGAGGAGACTTCAAGGAGCAAAAGAAGAGGGTAGAAGACCGAAGGACACGTATCATTCGGTATACAACTTGTAACCTTGTAGTTAAGATCTCCTTTTGTAGCTAGTATCGGTTTATGGTTCGATTCTAGGACGGATTTTTTAGCGCCAAGTTTTTTAAACACTATTTTTGTTTTGCATCGGCCACGGTAGATAGCCAAGACGCTAGCAAACCTCAACAGCCATCTCATGTAACCAGAAAACATATGATATTTCTAAAACACTTATGAGACGTCTTAAGCATACACAAGCCGTCTCTGAAACACTTGAGCCGTCTCAATATTACATGAGCCGTCTTAATATTACATGAGCCATCTCAAACTGACATGAAACTAATATTAAACCTGATATGTTATATGACATGTTAGATCATGTTACACATGCAAAAAACGCTACCCGACATGTATTATTATAAGATTGTTTATATATATATATATATATATATATAACAACTCTGAATTTACTGTACGAAAATTTTCAATTTAATGTACTGAAAGGAGTTTACAAGCCTGAGTACAATTTAAAAGTTAATTTTTGTTTAAGAAGAGCAAGAAACAACTTGTAGCTCACTGGTAAAGCCTTGCACTGCTGTGACGTAGCCCCTGTGTTCGAACCCCATCAGACATATTATATTTTGTCTGATTTTTCTTCTAAACTTTTTCGAAGCCCAAAAGTTTACACGTGCAATGCATATAAAAATGAAAAGTCTGAAAAAATAAACATGTGGAAAAGGGTTTAAATACAGAGAAGGACACGTGTCCAAAATCCACCAGCTTTCCCTCACAAATCGACCGGCGGAAATCATCTATGGGCCAACGCCAACGGTCCCCCCGTAGGCAATGATGCCCGGGTTTTTCACACAAGTCCTTTGGCCTACCCCTAACTCCCCTGCATTGTTTGATTACTCTACAATCAAACAGAGACCTCTCAATTCCCCAATTTATCATATTTTAATACATTTTAATTCACTCTTTTAATTCCAAAACCCTAATTTCACACTATAAATACTATCCCATGCCCTAGCCCTTACTCATTCTGAAAATTCTAGCCAAAACTCTCAAATTTTCTCAAGTATAAGTGGAGTAGAAGTGGAGTTAGCCAACAACCAACTTCCGGCGAGGAATCGAGGCTATTCTGGCGACACCGTGACGACAACCCACTCTTCTTCTACCTCTCCTTAATCTATTTCACTCGTAATTCCCTCTCAAATCCTCACCTTCTTCATTGAATATCCCTTCTCAAAATATATGTTGAAGTGAAGTTACTACCGACAACTTTTACTAAAACCTAGAAAACTACTCATCTTTAATACTTCGTTAAGTCCAATTTGTACACATCACTTGTAACTTTAACTCATAGTTATTTAGAATCAAATTCTATCTAAATTCTCAAGTAAAATAACTTTAAATTGAGTTTTTCATTTAAATACCATGAACTTTATATATGTCGTCTTATTTTCCTTGTTGAAACATACCTTTAGAAAACTTCATGAGGTAATGACCTACCCCTCACATACATACATGGTTCCATTGCACGATTCTCTTTGAACCTATTTTTTTGGCGAATATAATATATTTCATTAAAATACCATATACTATAAAAAACGGTTTTCTTTTGAATTGTATTTCAAAACCCTTTGCAAATAAGCCTCTACAACCCTATTTAGAGGACCCGTTATTGGATGGTGCAGATTATCGCACATGCTTGGACTAGTAGAGCGAGATGCAGACCTTCTCACGGAGCATTTGGTCTCGAAAGGTTTTAAATACGATTTTTAAGAAAAACGCAATTTTCTACTTAATAATAAAAAACTGATTTTTTTTATATAATTATATAAATATTAAAAATCCATATATTTTCAAAATATAATAACTTAATATTTTTTTTCAAATAAAATAATTACAAGTTTCATCAAAATACCATCAAGATATCAATACAAGACAAGTTTACAGTAAAATACCATGAACTATTCAAGTTAAGGTAATTATCACTAAAATACCTCAAATCCATAAAATAAACATCCATAGAAACCCTAAATAATATAAATAATTTCTCGAGATTATTTTGAAACTATATTTAAAATATTTTTCATAAAACCCCCTCGAGGTATATAAAATTACATTTAAGGACTTTAGTAAATATGGGTTTAGGCGGGATCAATTCTCTTGAGCCTCAGGGAGCCGGAGAAAGTGAGTGCTTGCCTATTTAAGATAGAAAAACTTAACAGGATTATCAATGATAATTGTCTTGGAAAAATACACAAATCCGGCCATCCATATGCAGTGGTTACCGATAACTCCCGAACTTAATTCAGGATCCAAATCAGTTCTAAGTGTCTGACTCAAGTCTGAGTCTAAAGCAATCTTGAATCCAAACTCAAACCAGAATCCAATTCAAACATGAATCCAAACTCTAACACATATACTTGAACCTGAACTTGAATATCAAACCTGAATACAAGACTTGACTTGACCGAATCATAGCTATAACATGACTTCTTGACTGCAAGCTTACATCCTGAATCTAATTACATGAACAACTTGTATCCATAGTCTCGGTAAGTCTGATAATTATAATCTATAAATACATTACACGGGGTTAACAGGGTAGATTGGTACGGAATGCATTAGAAGTGTTAGTGTATATGCCCTAGAGGCCATTATTGTATCATACTAGTTTGTATATTACTTAATGGAAGCTTGGGATATTCACCTTGTATATACAATCTTGCTTAAAATAGTAGTATGCTACTTGGTTTGTTTCTACTTCAATGTGTACATGTGTTTATTTTAGTATATCACCTATACACATTAGTGGAGCCCTTAGGATCTTTGCTTGATTACCAGCGTTGTGATGGCAGTCACACTAGTGGGGGCTGGGTAATCTATAAGCACATCCTTATGCAGGTCCCTGGTCGCAGGACTATCGAGACAGGGCATCGATACTCCGGAGTAGACCAGCGCATGCGCTTCTCATCCCAGTGTGGGAGACGGTCTGTCCCACAGCCGTCAGTACGTCGTACTTGAGATAGTATGCGGGTGCTCGTTAGGTTACGGGTACACTGGACAGGACTCGTCGGGAACTGACTAGTTGGTATTATGCCTATCGTCAGTTATCAGTTCCCAGGTGACATGAGTACAGCTTAGTCCGCTGACTTGACACTGTCACTTCGCCTCGAGTGTGTTCCCACTGTACTTTGATCACTACCCTACCACGGCTCAAAGGAGTCGTGCAAACAGGTAGTGGTTGGGTGCAGTCCCGAAGCACTTGGAGGCAGTGACGGTTAGACAGGATTCGTCTCTCCCGGTATTGGGGGTTGACATCGCGCTGTGTCTAGGAGAGCCATTACACGAGTAGTCCCTGGCCAGGGCAAACGAGATATACTGGTAGGTTTCCAGTGTTATCTCAGGGTGTTTTGGGCTTCGCTCCGGCACGACTTGTACCGCTATTGGGGGACTGACGTTTACCGCCCCCTAGGCCCGCCATGCGATGTATCAGACGAACAGACCGGACTGTACGGAGAATGTCACACTCAGGCTCAGTAGGAGTTCAGATGGGTTTCGCCTCGTCGGTCTTCTTGTCGGCATTACCTGGGGACCGTTACGCACAGCTAGTGCCGCTTGCGGTCTGTGGTTAAACCCACTGCCAGCGTAGTGTCGAGTCTTTAGAGTCCCACACAGAAAGCTTTTCTCCTTTAGGCAAAAGAGTAGAGGTCGCATGGTATTGCGACAGGTCGCATGGTTTTGCGACAGGGTTCGGTCACATCCGTGCACTTGTGCACGTACAGTGTCCGGACAGTTTACACTAGCGGGCTTTGGTTTAAGCCAGATCGTAGTGTACCTTTTGGGATTGGATTTATCCAGTGTGCATTCGTGTTCCTCGGAACGCGGATGCAGGTGCGTATGCACAGTTGACAGGGAGACAGAGGCAGCGGATTCTCATTAGGGTTGTTGACAGTTGACCGTTGACTATTTAACTTTTTGCTCAACCCTAATGAGAATATGATATGTGATTAACTATTATATTAATTAAGTATTATGGTGATATTGTTGTTGACTTTGTTGACTTGTTGACTTTTGTTGACTTGTTGACTTTGTTGACTTGTTGACTTTTGTTGACTTGTTGACTTTGTTGACCGGTTGACTAGGCTTGACTAGTTGACCATCATGATAACCATAGCCATCATTTCATGGCAAAGACTTTTGTTTGCTTGCTCATTTGTGTAAAATGAGTGCATGAAATGATATGGTTATGGTTGCTTCAACCATCACATAAGACTTTTTTAGTATGATGAGTTATCATGACTTTGGATTATGAGAGGGTGAGAGATAAAAGAGTTGCTCATTCTTTCTTGCTCATTCTCTCTCTTGTTCTTGAGCTCTCTTGTTTTTGCTCTCACCCTCAACCTCTTCCTCCCTCTCTTGATTCTATGGTTCTCTTGTCTCATGAGTTGAGAATCAAGAACCATAGATAAAATCCCATACAAACTCTTCTCTACTCATTCTAGTTCACTAGGTTTAGCAAACCAAGTGAACTAGTTTCTTCAAAGAACGAAGAAGGAGCCAAAGGTTGGAGCTTTCAGGTGGATCTATCTTCGGCGTACGGAGACGACGAGAAGAAGCCATTCCGGACCACCATCGGAGCTTGAAGACGAAGGAGTTCAAGACAAGCAAGGTATAACCCCCTAACCGAGTAGCTAGAAACTCGTAGTTAGGTTGTTAGATAGATGTTTAACCAAGATCCGGGTTTTAGGTCCATGTTACCACCTCCGTAAAAATCGTTTTTTACCAAATTCCGCATTCCCGAAAGTACCGGGAGAGGTAGCATGGACTTACAGTGGTATCAGAGCCTAGTTAAACTCTATCTAACATGTTAGCAAGTAACTAGAAGATCGATCAAAGAAAAAGTCCCGAAAACAAAACCCCAAAAATTCGAGTTTCTGTCGATTTTTTTACTGTTCAAAAGTTGATTATTTTAACACCTAAAATCGGCTCAGGGTTTTTTATTGCTACTGTAGAAAAATCACCAAGTGATTCCCCTAAACGACCGCGGAAACGCGGCAATAGCTTGCTATTGCCGCGTTTCCGCGGCCTCCTTGGCGCCTCTCTGGTGTTTCTTTGCTACAGTGTGCTTCTGGGAGTATTTTGGGAATTTTGGTACATGTATTTTCAACCCATATTTTCCAGAACGAAAATTTTATTTTGGGGTCTCGAAAATCCGTATTTTTGATCGAACTTCTAAAAGACTTTAGCTAACGGGTTTTTCTGTAATGTGATATTTGTATTGAACGTCTACTAATCGCTATATGTCGATTAGTGGGGGTTATACAAATCTGTGATCTGTAATGTTGCTGAAATGTGGATATGAATATGTTGGATTGTCGCGGGTGAATAGCCGGGGGTTGTGAGACGAGAGTTTTCTTTTCTTTCAATTCATGTAAATTTGTAAATTGATGTAATAATTATTTGTATGGCCGCACAACCGGGTCGGGGTTGTAGCCGTCATTGTATAATTTCTTTTTACTGTTTTTGCTCCTAGGATAGACCCATGGAGGGGGTGCACAAACTACCGGGTATGCCGAAGTGTCGAGTGGCCTACTCATGGAGATGAGGGAGGTTACTACGCTTCGGGTACTTGGCGGGTAGTTTGCCGCACCCGTAGGGGTCTTGGGTGGGGTTTTAGCTATTCACCGCGACCGTGTAATTTGTCTTTCGTTACAGGCTCGTACGAATTACAGATTCCTAGTATATCCAATGTATTCATCTGTGATCTGAAATGTTTATCATTGCAGTATATCTATATATGATATTATTTAGGCGTTGCTTATGTTTTACAGCCGCGCTAGCCCAGCCCCCGCTCTGTCGTTAGTTAAGTAACCTAACGGGTAATGACGGGGCCCCATGGCGAATGCGAATGGCATAAGCGTACGTCATATTTTGGTTGTTTTCTGCAATGGTAGGATTAAATGATGGGACGCATTAAAAGAACTAATGCAAGAATATCACGCATTAAAAGAACTAATGCAAGATAATAAACCAAGTTAAAGTCGTTGGAACACTTTTAAATGCGGAGCTTGAGCCACTCCTTTTAAAAGCTATCTCGTTCCATCGACCATATCAAGTTCACTACGTTCACGGTTTTGCCAAAACCATCCGTAGCCCTCCGTCGTTTCACATGAGTAGTCAATAGTATTCAAGCTGTGTATGTTGACCAAAGTCAAGGCACAGTGATTGGTAGCTATTGGGTGTTCATGTGTAGCATAGATAGATGCGTTGGTTTGGGACAGTCGTACTGCCATTTTGGCCAAAGTCAAGGGTAGGTACGGATGGATCCAAATTAACCTGGATAATGACGGGTAGAACTTGACATGTGACTTATGATATTTTGGCCAAAGTCAAGGTCATAAGAGCATGGGGCAGAAATCCACATCGGGAGTTTCATAAGTACTGAAACTTGCTAGATTTGCATACCATTTGGAGTGTGATGATTCTGGTAGGATTCCTTCAGTTTCGTCACGCGATGATATTTGGATCCCGATCCTACTGTGAGTATATGCTACTCCTCGGGAAATTTCTCACTAATCGATCAATACTATAAACCTAGTAGGTGCCTAGAAAGGTGTTAGCGGGGCTACGCCCCCAAGGAAAAGAGGTTCTTTAATTAAGGAACTTCGCGAAAGCGTTGGAAAACCTCCCTCGAAGTACCGACACCGGCCTGGCTGAACGGTTAAGCAAGTATTGTGCGGTGGGATTGATCCTGACTAATTCTTCCTTTATGGTTTGAGGAGGGATTCGAGAAACAGTGGGAGCCATACTATTTAGACAAACTAAAAACCACTATAAACTTGCAAGAGCATCATGCTGAGTGTTTCTTCTTCTCTCTCCTAATTGCAGCGACCAAATCGACATGACTGGACTTAAGTTACTCCTAGATAAAAACAAACTGACAGGGCCAAACTACAAAGATTGGCTCAGGAATGTCAAGATAGCAATCACTTACGACAAGCTGGGGTATCTTCTTACCACCAAAGCCCCCCCTGTCCCTGGTCCCACTTCCAGCGTCGCGGATAAGGAAATCCGTAAGACTTGGGAGATTGATAGCGCGAAGGCCAAATGCCTCGTACTTGCCTCTATGGACAATGAACATCAGAGGAGGCACGAGAATATGGACTTGGAATCCATATTGCTTCATACAAAAGAACTGTATGGAGAGCAATCTCGTATCGCAAGATACGAAGCGTCGAAAAAGTTATTTTCGACAAAAATGGCCGTCGGATCATCAGTAGCCGAGCACGTGCTAAAGATGATCGGCTACATTGAGGAGCTCGCGGACCTAGGGATCACATTGGAGAGTGAACTATATACGGATATAGTTCTCCAGTCCCTTCCTTCCACTTACGCCCAGTTTATACTGAACTTCAACTTACAAGAAAAAGAGGTTGAACTTTCAGAGCTCCTCAACATGCTGAGGAGCGCAGAGGGCACCCTACAGAAAGGTAGGGAAACATCCACTTTGTTTGTAGGAGGATCATCTTCTTCTAGGTCCAAGGCGAAAGCCAAGGGAAAGAAGAAGAAAGCCCCCGCCAAACCAAGGGGCGGTGTTAGTAAAGTGGATACGAAGGGAAAAGCCAAAGCAACAAAGATAGCGGGGAAGCTTGTGGATAAGGAAGAATGCTTCTATTGTCATAAGAAAGGACACTGGAAGAATGATTGCAGGGCCTGGAAGGCCAGAACACAGGAATTGTAGCAGGTTGCAGCTTCAGTTTCAGGTGTGTATGTTATTGAAAACTGTCTTTCAATAAACTCTACTTCCTGGGTATTGGATACCGGATCAGGATCTCATATCTGTAATTCTTTGCAGGCGTTGAGAAACCGTAGTGTTTTGAAAGCAGGTGACATGACCCTCAGAGTTGCGAACGGAGCTAGCATGGATGCTAAAGCCGTGGGGGACTATCACCTGGGAATGTCAGATGGACATGTTTTGGTTTTGCGTAATTGCTTTTTTGTACCCAACGCAACTTGTAATATCATTTCTGTATCTTTAGTTTCTAAAGAAGGTTATGAATTTGCGTTTGTAAGTAATGTTGTAAACATTCGTCTTAATCAAGTTTTGATTGGGTCAGGTACATTGAGTAATGGTATATACGTATTGAACCAACCACAGATTTTCAATGTCCAGAATACACACAAAAGAAAGTCTCCAGAAATAAATCAGACTTTCTTGTGGCATTGTAGACTGGGTCACATCAATGAGAGAAGGTTGACTAAGTTACATACAGAAGGATATTTGAATGCGTTCGAATATCAATCGTATGCCACTTGTCAATCTTGTCTCAAAGGAAAGATGACAAAGACTCCGTTTACTGGACATGGAGTAAGAGCGAGCGAGCTCTTGGGACTCGTACACAGTGACGTGTGCGGTCCAATGTCTACACATGCGCGAAGCGGTTATTCTTACTTCATCACTTTTACGGATGACTTCTCAAGGTACGGTTATGTCTTCTTAATGAAACATAAGTCCGAAGCCTTTGGAAAGTTCCAGGAATATAAAAGTGAAGTAGAAAAACAGACCGGTAAAAGTATTAAGATTCTAAGATCGGATCGAGGTGGAGAATACTTAAGTGCCGAGTTCCTGGACTATTTAAAAGAGAACGGAATTCTCTCTCAGCTTACTCCTCCATACACCCCGCAACATAACGGTGTATCGGAGAGACGGAACCGCACCCTATTGGATATGGTGCGGTCCATGATGAGTAACGCTGAGTTACCGCGATCATTCTGGGGATATGCGCTAGAATCAGCCGCATACCTTTTGAATCGAGTTCCCACTAAGACTGTGCCTACCACGCCATTTGAGATGTGGTGTGGGAAGAGACCCCATCTTAATCACATTAAGACATGGGGAAGTCCAACTTTTGTCAAAAAGCAGCATGCGGACAAGCTCGAGGCACGCTCAGTACTGTGCAAGTTTGTGGGATATCCAAAGAATTCCAAGGGACATTTCTTCTACTGCGAAGAGGAACAAAAAGTTCTTGTTTCTCGTCATGCCCACTTTCTAGAACACCGGTTCTTAGAAAAGGAAATAAGTGGGAGCGCAGTAGAACTGGAAGAAATTCCAGAACTACGGACTATTACTGAAAGTTTAGTGGAACCAGAGGGTTCAGAAGAACAGGACATTCCTACGCCGCTCCGCAGGAGTAGTATGCAGTCTCATCCGCCCGAGAGATACTACGGTTTTCTCATAGACGGGGATAGAGAGGATTGCATCATAGATTATGATGAGCCTACTAGCTTCCAGCAGGCCGTTCAGAGCGTTGACTCAGTGAAATGGCTGGATGCAATGCGGACCGAAATGGAGTCCATGTACACCAACAAGGTATGGACGTTGGACATTGCTCCAGACGGGGTAAAACCCGTAGGATGCAAGTGGATCTTCAAAAGGAAGATTGGTGTAGATGGACAGGTTGAGACCTATAAAGCTAGGCTGGTAGCAAAGGGTTTTCGTCAAAGACCTGGCTTGGACTATGACGAAACCTTTTCTCCAGTACCCATGCTGAAATCCATTTGGATCCTTCTTGCCATTGCTGCCTTCCACGATTATGAGATCTGGCAAATGGACGTAAAGACAGCTTTTCTAAATGGAAATTTAGAGGAGTGTGTCTATATGGACCAACCAGAGGGTTTCATTCAGAGTGGGAGCAGCGGAAAGGTGTGCAAGTTGCTTAAGTCCATCTATGGACTAAAGCAGGCATCGCGGAGTTGGAACATCTGCTTTGATGAGACGGTCAAAGAATTTGGCTTTATCAAAAATCCAGATGAACCATGCATCTATAGTAGATTTGTAGCGAGAACTGTAGTATTCCTCGTTTTATACGTGGATGACATTCTCTTAATAGGAAATGACATTCCTATACTACAATCTGTCAAGGGGTTCTTGTCGCACAGGTTCTCCATAAAAGACCTGGGTGATGCCTCATACATCCTGGGGATCCGGATCCATCGTGATAGATCCAAGAGGATATTAGGGCTTTCACAGTCCAGGTACATCGACACCATACTGAAAAGATTCAGTATGGAAGATTCCAAGCGCGGTAACCTACCGGCTTGTCACGGGATCACCCTCTCTAAAGAGATGTCTCCCAAGACTGATTTGGAGAGGGATCGCATGTTTATTATACCCTACGCTTCTGCGGTAGGCTCTATAATGTATGCGATGTTGTGTACCAGACCGGATGTAGCTTATGCACTGAGTGTGGTAAGCCGGTATCAGTCAAACCCTGGGGAGAAACACTGGATAGCGGTAAAGAACATTCTCAAGTACCTGAGAAGGACTAAGGAGATGTTCTTGGTGTATGGCGGAAAAGACCTCCAGATCGAGGCCTTTGCTGACTCCAGCTTCCAGAGTGACAAGGATGATTCCAAGTCCATGTCGGGTTTTGTCTTTACCCTCAATGGAGGGGCGGTGTGTTGGAAGAGTTCCAAACAGGAAACCGTTGCAGACTCGACGATGGAAGCGGAATACATCGCTGCATCTGATGCCGCAAAAGAAGCTGTCTGGATGAGGAAGTTCTTGAAAGAACTTCAGGTGGTTCCGTCCATTGTTGATCCAATACCTCTGTATTGCGACAACAACGGGGCTATAGCTTTAGCGAAGGAACCCAGGTCCCATCAGAGATCCAGGCACATCTTAAGGCGGTATCACCTGATCAGGGAGATCGTAGATCGCCAGGAGATCGAGGTTCGGAGAGTCGCTTCAGAAGATAACACTGCAGATCCATTCACTAAGGCCTTGCCCCAGACTCAGTTCGAGCGGCTGATCGAGATGATAGGTCTTCGATACGCCAGTACATGGCCTTAGTGCAAGTGGGAGATTGTTAGTGTATATGCCCTAGAGGCCATTACTGTATCATACTAGTTTGTATATTACTTAATGGAAGCTTGGGATATTCACCTTGTATATACAATCTTGCTCAAAATAGTAGTATGCTACTTGGTTTGTTTCTACTTCAATGTGTATATGTGTTTATTTTAGTATATCACCTATACACATTAGTGGAGCCCTTAGGATCTTTGCTTGATTACCAGCGTTGTGATGGCAGTCACACTAGTGGGGGCTGGGTAATCTATAAGCACATCCTTATGCAGGTCCCTGGTCGCAGGACTATCGAGACAGGGCATCGATACTCCGGAGTAGACCAGCGCATGCGCTTCTCATCCCAGTGTGGGAGACGGTCTGTCCCACAGCCGTCAGTACGTCGTACTTGAGATAGTATGCGGGTGCTCGTTAGGTTACGGGTACACTGGACAGGACTCGTCGGGAACTGACTAGTTGGTATTATGCCTATCGTCAGTTATCAGTTCCCAGGTGACATGAGTACAGCTTAGTCCGCTGACTTGACACTGTCACTTCGCCTCGAGTGTGTTCCCACTGTACTTTGATCACTACCCTACCACGGCTCAAAGGAGTCATGCAAACAGGTAGTGGTTGGGTGCAGTCCCGAAGCACTTGGAGGCAGTGACGGTTAGACAGGATTCGTCTCTCCCGGTATTGGGGGTTGACATCGCGCTGTGTCTAGGAGAGCCATTACACGAGTAGTCCCTGGCCAGGGCAAACGAGATATACTGGTAGGTTTCCAGTGTTATCTCAGGGTGTTTTGGGCTTCGCTCCGGCACAACTTGTACCGCTATTGGGGGACTGACGTTTACCGCCCCCTAAGCCCGCCATGCGATGTATCAGACGAACAGACCGGACTGTACGGAGAATGTCACACTCAGGCTCAGTAGGAGTTCAGATGGGTTTCGCCTCGTCGGTCTTCTTGTCGGCATTACCTGGGGACCGTTACGCACAGCTAGTGCCGCTTGCGGTCTGTGGTTAAACCCACTGCCAGCGTAGTGTCGAGTCTTTAGAGTCCCACACAGAAAGCTTTTCGCCTTTAGGCAAAAGAGTAGAGGTCGCATGGTATTGCGACAGGTCGCATGGTTTTGCGACAGGGTTCGGTCACATCCGTGCACTTGTGCACGTACAGTGTCCGGACAGTTTACACTAGCGGGCTTTGGTTTAAGCCAGATCGTAGTGTACCTTTTGGGATTGGATTTATCCAGTGTGCATTCGTGTTCCTCGGAACGCGGATGCGGGTGCGTATGCACAGTTGACAGGGAGACAGAGGCAGCGGATTCTCATTAGGGTTGTTGACAGTTGACCGTTGACTATTTGACTTTTTGCTCAACCCTAATGAGAATATGATATGTGATTAACTATTATATTAATTAAGTATTATGGTGATATGGTTGTTGACTTTGTCGACTTGTTGACTTTTGTTGACTTGTTGACTTTTGTTGACTTGTTGACTTTGTTGACCGGTTGACTAGGCTTGACTAGTTGACCATCATGATAACCATAGCCATCATTTCATGGCAAAGACTTTTGTTTGCTTGCTCATTTGTGTAAAATGAGTGCATGAAATGATATGGTTATGGTTGCTTCAACCATCACATAAGACTTTTTTAGTATGATGAGTTATCATGACTTTGGATTATGAGAGGGTGAGAGACAAAAGAGTTGCTCATTCTTTCTTGCTCATTCTCTCCCTTGTTCTTGAGCTCTCTTGTTTTTGCTCTCACCCTCAACCTCTTCCTCCCTCTCTTGATTCTATGGTTCTCTTGTCTCATGAGTTGAGAATCAAGAACCATAGATAAAATCCCATACAAACTCTTCTCTACTCATTCTAGTTCACTAGGTTTAGCAAACCAAGTGAACTAGTTTCTTCAAAGAACGAAGAAGGAGCCAAAGGTTGGAGCTTTCAGGTGGATCTATCTTCGGCGTACGGAGACGACGAGAAGAAGCCATTCCGGACCACCATCGGAGCTTGAAGACGAAGGAGTTCAAGACAAGCAAGGTATAACCCCCTAACCGAGTAGCTAGAAACTCGTAGTTAGGTTGTTAGATAGATGTTTAACCAAGATCCGGGTTTTAGGTCCATGTTACCACCTCCGTAAAAATCGTTTTTTACCAAATTTCGCATTCCCGAAAGTACCGGGAGAGGTAGCATGGACTTACAAGAAGTGGAACGAGATGATCACTAAAAAACACCTATATGAACTCTCGTGTCGTTGTCCTGTGGGTTTTGACGGGGTCTTGTACTACCTGTTACCATAGTCCACAGAGAAAGTTGTACTCCTCTCATATACACTGATACTTTCTGTACCAAGATACAAACAATTACGTTAGAATAATAAACTGATACATGTATAACTTAACAGTTTCCTTCCACATTACTTATTGTATTCTTGTCTTTCTTTTGGGACTTACCGAGCGCTAGTTCGCTGACGACATTCCTGTCTTTTCTTTCTTTGGAATGTTCGTCAGGAGGACCGGACTCTCTCAAGATTGAGCCTATCCAGGAGGACGTGGACCCGTTCACCGAGCAGCAGAACTTCTAGCTTTTCCTTGTACTTATTTTCATTTCATATGCCACTATTTAAGTATTGCTTTATATCATTGTACTTTCCTTTTCAAAGCAATGTATTGTAAAGATGAATGTTAATAAAAGTTGCTGTTTATATTATATCTCTTATCATTTCTTGTGTATTTCGTATATTGCTTATTTACGCTTAACGTATTTATATCTGAGTAAATACGCCGCGTGCCTGTCATGTCTCCACCCTCGTATACTGGGAAGCGGGGTGTGACAATATATATATGTATACTGGAAAGCGGGGCGTGACAATAAATATATATATATATATATATATATATATATATATATATTCTGATTGATATGTTATTCCTGTTAATGTTAATGCTTGATTGTTACCTGTAATTATGCTTGAACGTGTTCACCAATTACCATGTTAGGACTCGTGCTATATAATAGTTGTCCAATACTAGCGTATTCATGATACCCTTGACTTGACTAGACTTGATTGACTGAATTTGACTAGACATGACATGTTATCTGCCTATTCTAGAATCAGTATTTAGAGATTGATTACCCGAAAATAGACATTCTTGTCTTAGAATGTTGAGCTGATATCATTTGTCCCCTTATTGTGAAAATAGACATTTATGTCTTAGAATGATGCGCTAACATCATTCGATAGTACACTAGTTGTGAAAATAGACATTCAAGTCTTGGAATGATGCGCCAACATTATTCGATGGTACATTGCGAGAAGAGACATTCATGTCTTAGAATGATACGCCAATATCATTCGATAGTACATTGATAGGGGCATTCATGCCTTGGAACAGTGATACTGTCATTATTCGTCCGCTCGATGCGGAAATAAACACTCGTGTTTTGGAATGATGCGCTAACATCATTCGATGGTCCACTCATTTCTGAAATAGACACTTGTGTCTTGGAACGATGCGCCGCCAAAATCAATCGATGGTCCACTCATTATGAAAATAGACACTTGTGGCTTGGAATGATGCGCCAAAATCAATCGATGGTTCATTCTTGTATATCCTTGTTATCTCATTATATTGCCTTTCCATAAGTCATAAGTTTGATCCTAACTAAACCGTTGACTAATTGCATTGACTGTTTTCAAATACTTGTTAGATAGATAATTTAGAAATGTGGAAATCTAGGATTTACACTTGACATGATTGCCTTAATTATATCCTGATTGTTATATCATTCTGTATTGCTCATGTTAAATATGCTTACCTAACATTGATTTACTGTATATGATATATTCCATCTCGGTTATATTTTTTATGATATTACATTACATATGACGTTCCGACATCTGGGTTTTGCATGACCCAGATCTTATGATTTTAACACCGTGGGATCGAGATTATTTCGAGAAGATTGCCGAGTAATGAGGAGTTTCTCGTTTATCTAGTTATGTATGTTTTAGATCTATTTCCAGTATCGAACTAACTATTGAATTTCTTTGTGTGCCCTTAAGGGACAAGTCATGGTTATTGTTCCCTATTTATCCTTAGATCTATTGATACTTGATATTACAGTTATTTGCTTCCGCTATTGTCTTGATTTCATTTATTGTTTATTGTGGCATTGGACATATATTTAGTGTTAGATATTTTATTTTGTTGCATGATTATTGCTTGACAGCCTTAATTTGACTATGGAAGGATGATTACTTACCATAGTTAGTATGGCTGGCCGAGTTACGTCACGAAATTTTTGTATTTTGGAAAGTGGGGCGTGACAACTTTTACCGCATACATATATTTCGGAAAAAAGGTAAAATTTAAAGCTTACATTAGTGTGCTCAAAATTACCAATCTCTTAGCTTCTCTCCTTATATCCCAGTATGTATGTATATATATATATATAGAGAGAGAGAGAGAGAGAGAGAGAGAGAATCACAATCTAATGTGACGTGTAAGTCATTCCCTTCTTTATGCACATGGATTGCCAGGAACCAAAATTGATCTGCATCCCCGTTCCAATCCCAGTGTAAGGCCTTCCAAAAGAAATGGTGACTTGGCCACGTGGCACAAGAACAAGCAAAAGAAAAGAGAAGGAAGAAATGGACAGACAGAAGCACAAGCTTGCACCCACGCGACTGTGTGCGCGAGCGCATGCACTCTTAAACCTGCACGATAATGAAACCTGCACAAGACCAGACGGTTCTCACTCCCTCAGATTAATTTCTGACTCCAATATTTTTGGTGTAGTGCTACTCTTAAACCTGCACACTAAGTTTATTTTCTTCTGATATAATCCTCTATATACTAATAATAGGAAATCATGCTTGAATTCAACTCTTTGTTGCGACAAACTTCAGGAGATTACAGCTATCCTAGGGCTGGACAAATTATAAGAAGACCGTTTAACTGTAGCAAGAGCACAAAAAATTGAGTGTTTCTTATCACAACCCTTCTTCATGCCAGAAGTCTTTACCGGTTCTCCAGGAAAATATGTTGGTCTAGCCGAAACAATTAAAGGGTTTCAACTGATCCTTTCCGGAAAATTAGATGGTCTTCCGGAGCAGGCCTTTTATTTGGTAGGTACCATCGCTGAAACTACCGCGAAAGCTATGAACTTGAAAGGGGAGAGCAAGTTGAAGAAATGACCTTAAAAGAAATCATTATATCTACTCACAGTAGCCAAATTAGCGCATTACCAAACCACGCCCCTATTGCCACAACTGTAGATATAAGTCATTTGTGAATACGCCTCAACGACCAATGGTTAACTGTGGGCCTGATGGATGGTTTCGCTAGAATAAGTAATAATGAGATCACCGTTTTAAGAAATGACGCGGAGATGAGGACTAATATCGATCCACAAGAAGCTCAATAAGCTCTTGAAATAGCTCAAGCTAACTTGAGTAGAGTCAAGGTAAGAGACAAGCAATTGAGGCGAATTTAGCTCTCAGACATGCTAGGACAAGAGTAGAGGCTGTAAATGTTATTTCCTATCAGGAAAAAATACATCAAAATAATCAAAAAAGTTCTTTAAAGGTTCTTTATTATACAACACATTTTGATTCCGCCAATTGAACGCAATCAAGTCTATATGATACAACGAAAAAAAGAAAATGGGTAGAAAAGCTTATTAGATACCATTGACTCTGGTATCTAATAAGTTCTACCTACTATTGGATTTGAACCAATGACTTCTGCCTTATGAAAGCAATACTCTAACTACTAAGTTAAGTAGGAGATTTATCAACACAAAAAAAAGACCCGTCATCCCGGGTATTATAATTGGAATATTATTTCTAAGCAAAACCAATCTGCTAACGGTAAACGGATCAGAGAGCTATTTATAATCTGTGGGATCCTATCTTGATAAGAAATTAGATATATGTTAAGATATTTATGACAAGGTCTATAGCTCGATTAGGTAGAGCATCTCGTTTAGACGTGCGCTAATGCTTTTCAAGGGAGCTCATTATGCAATGAAAATAATTGATCTTATTAAGAAATCGATGTTTTACTCCATAGATTAGAAGGAATAAGAGAACAATAGCTTGAAAAATATTCGGTTTAGTCTGATTCAAGTGCGAATTCAGATACCAAATCAAATAGAACTTGCCGTTGATTTGTTGATTGATAAGGTAAATACTCAGTCCATTCTATTCTAAGCATAATGAGTATAAGGAACTCAAAAGAATCTCTTTTCGTGCTATGAACTTTAAGATGTATGAAGTCTCATATTTGACTCTTGTAGTGGAACAATAAAGACTCCATTTATTTTAGGTCTTAGGTTGATCTAGGTCGGAGCCAGACCTAAGTCAAGTAACCCTTCTTTGTAACACTTTGGTATCGCTTCTAGATCAGAATATAAATGATGAATCACGGAGCACATGGAGCCATCTTATTATCTTTCTGTAAAGAAAAAATATGGTAGACTAACTGATCTTTACATCAATCAGTTGATGATATAGCCAAATGCAACAAAATGCATGTTGGGTCTTTGAAACAGTTCGAATCATTTCGATAATAATAAGTTTGATCTGTTTTACCGAGAAGGCCTACACTTCGAGTCCGTGTAGCACTAACACATTCCATTTTTGTGTAGCCATTCTATTTTTGTTTTTAGTTATAGTTTTCATTTTCTCATTAATACTTGTTTATGGATTGACCCGATGATCGATTTGTCCATAGAAATGAAAGCACTACCACATGCTCATGTGAATACATAGGGACATGAAAATAAAAATAATAATTCATTCCAACACATCCAATCGCTATTTGGAAAATCTTGGATAAATAATTATCCTTCTTCTTCATTAATCTTCATGGATGAATTAATATGACTTTCTTCCTGTCCATGATAAAAAAGATACTGATATACTTTTGTTTTGGCATACCCAACACCTGTCAATTTATGAAGTGAAAATCATAATATGATCCTGTCTAAAAACTTCATCCTGATCCAACCAAATCGAATCCTAAGTCACATGGATCTAGTACTTACTCTTTTCTTGGTCTTGTATTTGTAGAAGTTCCACGACTTCGACTAATTGCTTTTTGGCTGAACAACAACCCAATTGGTTCTTTCAAATATAATGCAGAGATGATGAATTGGGCCTTAATATATCAACGTTCCTTCTTCTATATTCCATAGGTTGGGTTGGGTTGTAGATTAGGTCTATCGAATTGTTCGACAATGCACGATTCTTTCTATTAGAAATATCTTATACAGATCATTTATGATTCCGCCGATTCTATCACTCTCTGTGCTATTTTTCATTGTGTGGTGTAAGTCCTTTTTTGGATTAAAACGAAGGCTAAATACCCCCGCGTTTCATTAAACAACAATTTAACGAAAGTACATCAAAAGTTTCCAAAAACAACAAGTATGGTGTAAGTTTGCGCCAAAACAAACCCCTTTTTTGTAGCGATACCTAACCCATCGATCGGTTGGTCTCACTAAGTGTTATTGCCGTAATAAGTATTTTTGTTCGTCCCCAATCGCAGTATTTCTTTAGTAAATTCTTTTTATTCTTCTGAGAGGATCCACGAGTATAGCACAGATTCCAAGTATCGAATTTTTTTGTATAGAAATATATGAGTTGTTATATGTAAAGGTTCCTCACAACTCAACGGATTGAATCAAATCAATAAAGCAAGGAAAACAGAACATACTTTTCATTCGCAATGCCTATCAAAATCTTTTGTCCATGCACGTGCGCCAACAAATTTTTTTTTTTTGGACGGCTCTTCAATCGTCCGAGTAAAGCAAGCACAGAAATCTGGACACAGAGGTCTTAAGTTTCTCAATGAATACGCAAACTTCCAACTATGTTATGCATTTTTTATAAAAACTTTAAAGTCAATGAAACACGTTCAATAATTCAGAATATTAATCCTTGATGACTTGTTGCTTGGGAAGCTCAATTTGTATTATAGTTACATGGACATTAATAATGCAGTCGCAGACACCAACTCGGGCTTCGCCTGATATCATCAACAATTTGGCTATTCGGGCTTGACCTGTTAGCATTACCCAGTCTCAGGCTAACTGACTATGCTCATAGGTGCACATTCAGGTTTCCCTTTTTATTGACTGTTGGCAGTACCACTCTTTTCCTCTATTTTATCAGGGATGCGCGCACCTGTATGCATGCACATTATATCACCGGTTTAAAATATTTGACCCTCTTAGGTATATTCAGACCTTTGATGGTGTGCCTCTATTGCTGCAATACTCATATTCATGATATAGATATGTTAAGCAAAGGGACATTAAATGTTCAGATAGTAAGTAGGCTTGACCAATTCAATTCCACATGAATAGAAATACACATAATAATGTAAAAAAAAAAAAAAACCTGGACAGAACCTCGCAAAAAGGCATGTCAGAAAGTTCATTTGCAAATGACATTCAACGAATCTAAGTAACTGCTGATCCAGAAGCACTAAAAAGGGTGAAAGGCTGTCAAGCTACAAACTCAGGAGGAAAAAAATTAGACAAAAACATGATCACATTGCTTATTCAGAACAGATATCCAACTGGAACTAGCTTTAATAAAAAAACTAGACTCCATATATATATATATTTATATATATATATATATATATTAAACGTAATTCGATCTCACGAATCAAAAACCAGATAGCCATCTTGCATAAAATGAAAATTTGTTCAACTGACGTCATCAAGAGGCAATAATAAATAATTGAACATTGGCAAGAATGCGCTGATTGTGACTAAAGCATTAAAGAAAATTGAGAATGCGTAGATTGCTAGTTATATGAGTGATAGTTGTTATATTTGTGGAGAATCTTTACTTTCAATATGGAATCTTATCTCTAAGGTCTATTAATATAGATCTAGATATTAAATAAGGCTGTTATTAGATTAAATCAAATTAAATCAAGAGTACTTGATTTATGCGGCTGAAGGATTTGATTGTGGGTCGGATTCAGATTGGAGATTTAGATAATTAAAGAAATCTAAGGTTATCTTTAAGTATATGTCTTTCCTATATATTGTGATTTAATAAATCAATCAAGTGTCTCTAATCAAGGTCTGCGGAATCAAACAAATAAAAGGCAGAGGGCTTCATTGTTTGGTAGCAAATTAATTCCGAACGTGCTGCGGTCACATCAGAAAATCAACAGAGCTTGTATATTGAGGGAAATTCTTTGGTGTTTCCCACCAAAGAATGTTGTGTGAGAGAGAGTGAGTGAGTGTGTGAGAGAAAATGGTGGAAAGCACTAAAGCACTACCCGGATATTGAAGCCTGCGGCTAATTATTTGTGCAGGACCGAGAGACTGCCATTAAATTAGAGTGATCATTGTAACATCGAGAGAGGGTGACAACTTGTAGAGAGAGAGAGAGATTTGAGAGAACTCTTTTAGGGTTGCTTGTAAACTTGATTCAAGAATATTAGATGTTTGCAGATTCCGCTCAGCCGGAGGCTAGCCATACAGTAGGTGAAGCTCGTTAATAAATCCTTGTGCCTCTCTCTTTGGTTTATGATTCTATTTTGTTCCCGCACGTATTTTATTTTATTGTATTTTCATCGGTATTTGTGTTGTTGCATGCATTGTTTGCATTGTAGCATTGTTCGCATTGTAGCATTGTTCGCGTCGTAGTATTGTTCCGTAGATCGATTTTCTCCCAACAACCGGTATCAAAGCGAGATTAACGAACCTAGAGTTCTTCAAATTTACGATTTAGGTCAACGGTGGGTAACGACAACTACGCCATCTTCCTCACTTTCTTAGATCATCATTTTGAAGGCGTTGGTTCAGATCAGATCAAGGGAGAAGTTGAGTTTGCTGCGACATAGACGAAAAATGGCGGAGGATAAGATAAGAATCGAAAAGTTCGACGGTCGCAATTTTGGTTGTGGTGCATGCAGATGGAGGAATACCTGTATCAAAAGGACATGTTTCTTCCGTTGCTTGGATAGAAACCCGAGAAGATGGTCGATGAGACATGTAACCTTTTGGATAGAAAAGCCCAGACGACAATCCGGTTGTTATTGACTCCGCAGATGGCCTTTAATATCTTGAAGGAGAAAACAACCAAGGTGCTAATGTTGACGTTAGTAAATTTGTATGAAAAGCATTCTACATCAAACAAAATATTTTTGATGAAAAAACTTTTCAACATGAAAGTGGCTGAAAATGGTTCGGTGACGGAGCACCTAAATGAGTTCAACAGCGTGACGAGACAGCTTGAGTCGGTTTCAATCACCTTTGAAGACGAGAATCGAACACTTCTATTTCTCTGTTCGTTACCGAAGAGTTGGAAGAACCTAGTGATGCCGGCTAGCAACTCGATCTCGAGGACTCTCACGTTTAATGACGTCGTGAGTTGCATATTAAACGATGAGATGCCGAGAAAGACCGTGAGTGGGATTTGGGAACTTATGCACTTTCGATAGAGAATCGCGGTAGAACGATGGAAAGGGGAAAGGGTAAAAATGGTAAGTCTAAGAGCCGAGAAAAATCGAAAGCGAAGATCCAAGACGACTATTGAAACTTTGGAAAGGTTACAGGAAATCCAAATGTAGACTCTTAAAAAAATACTCGGATGGGAATGCGGATGGAACACTACTAAAATAGGGGGTTGCCCCTACGGATATTAAAATCCGTAGAGGCAGATTTATGTTGGCTCTACGGATTAATCCGTAGGGCTAGAAGGTTGCCCCTACGGGCCAAGACGTTCAAGAATAAAAATATTGATTCTTAATTTGGTGTTTGCCCCTACGGAGCCGCAAACCAAGGACCTACGGACAAATCCGTAGGGGCAACTAAATAGCGATTTAATAAAGGGCACAGATCGCCTACGCCCCTTATCTCTTTCTCTCTCTCTCGATCGCGCGCGAACCAAAATCCCCAAATCATTCCCGCCGTTCTCGTCGTCGCCACCGTTCTCGTCGTCGCCACCGCCGTTCAGGTTAGTAAATCTTCAACTAAATTAAACAAATTTTTGATTATTTAGGGCTAGGGTTCATGGCTGGGGCTGGGGTTGCAGTTGGACTTGGGGTTCGGCAGGGGTTGCGGTTGGGGTTAGGGTTGGGGTTGGGGTTAGGGTTGGGGTTCGGCTGGGGCTGGGGTTAGGGTTTGGCTTAGGGTTGGGGTTAGGGTTTAGCTGGGGCTGGGGCTGGGGTTAGGGTTAGGTTGGGGCTGGGCTGGGGCTGGGGCTAGGGTGGGGTTGGGGTTGGGGTTGGGGTAGGGCTGGGCTGGGGCTGGGTCTGGGGTTAGGGTTAGGTTGGGGTTGGGGTTTGCTGAATTTGGCAAACCTGAGAGGAAATTCCAGCAATTTTAGCTTAGTTTGATTACTAAAATTATTGTTGATCGAGAAAATCTTGGGTCCTTCTAATCAAACATTGTTTGTTACTATATGTCAACGAGTACTGATAAAAGAAAAAACCGATTTCAAGTGGAAATTAGGTATGTACAATGTTCTAATATAATTTGTATTTCTTGCCATCATCAAACATATAAAAGTACTAATATGAAATGGAAAATAAATAAATAATCAAAGCTTTGGCATGTATGTAAAATCCCTTGTTACTTTTTCTTGGTTGCCCAATTTTGAAAATTCTATCTATTAAATTAGACATACTCTAAAAAGAATGATATTGCAAGAATTTGACTTGGTGGAGACTTGCATCATTAATAGAAATATGAAAGTGTAAGGACGTTCTTTACCTTCGATAGGGTTCGGTTGGGGTGGGGCTAGCTAGGGCTTGGGCTGCATCACCTGATATAGCGAAATACAAAGCGCACTTCAGTACACCCGACCTCATTGAGTTTCCTATTGAAGTTCCCGGTCAAACGGCATATGCATATTTTTATTCGCCATGAAATCCCAATTATCAAGCTACCGAGGACGAAAAGCTACCTTTGTTAGTTGAGAGTCATGGTAATAGACTTGTCATTATAGATCATAGTCAATTGTTTTTCCTATCATTTTCTTGATCCAGATGCTAATCAACTTATTAATTAGTTACTGTTTTTATAATGTATTTGTTTATATTTGTTAACAGTGGCCTTTCTTTTGGATGAACATGTTTTTTTGATGCATGTTTCAGTCATGTGAATTCATATGTTGCGTATAACGCTTTATGATATCAGTATCATACATTTGTAGTTTTAATTGTTGATTGTTATAGATGAATACCATTGCAATAATAGTTTTTGGTTGATGAATGCTATTGCAATGTAGGATGATCAGTTCTATCAATCTTGATCTCAATGGTTTAAAATCATGTTACACATATAACAAGAATACACACAAACGCATCATTAGAGAGTGATTCGAGATGTTCAAGTTAAAACCAATATATGATACTCGATGATAATATGAAAGCTTCATATTCTCATCGATACTCATATATGAAACTAAAAGCGCCACTTAGTCCCCGTCTATCGGTTAACATACGTGCGATGCTCGTTGTGACATAGAACTATACGAAGGTTGTTAAATATCGGACGGTATAGCTCGATACTAACAACCGTCGTATAGTCTACGTGACGAGAAAATTCAATCGTATGGTAACCGATAGATTTGTCCCGTGTGGACAAGTTAAGAATGTATAAAGAAAACGCCTTCATTCACTTGTGTTTTCATCCGATTCGAGATATTTCGTCGGTACCTTTCCGCTGGTTCTCCATGTACAAAGATAGATTAGATGTTCATTTCAATGTTGTTTCACAGCTTTGAAATGATTATCTATTCTATTACAATATACTCGGAGAACAGCGGGGAGGTGCTGCCGAAATTTACTCGAAACGGTTGAAAGCACAAGTGATGGGTGTTCGCTCTATACATTCTTAATGGGATAGAAACCTACCCCCGACAGCCGGAACGCACACATACAACAAGAATACACAACAAACGCATAATTAGAGAGTGATTCGAGATGTTCAAGTTAAAACCAATATATGATAATATGAAACCTTCATATTCTCATCGATACTTATATATGAAACTAAAAGCGCCACTTAGTCCCTGTCTATCGGTTAACATACGTGCGATACTCGTCGTGACATAGAACTATACGAAGGTTATTAAATATCGGACAGTATAGCTCGATACTAACAACCGTCGTATAGTCTACGCGACGAGAAAATTCAATCGTATGGTAACCCATAGATTTGTCCCGTGTGGACAAGTTAAGAATGTATAAAGCAAACGCCTTCATTCACTTGTGTTTTCATCCGTTTCGAAATATTTCGTCGGTACCTTTCCGCTGGTTCTCCGTGTACAAAGATAGATTAGATGTTCATTTCAACGTTGTTTCACAGCTTTGAAATGATTATCTATTCTATTACAGTGTACTCGGAGAACAGCGGGGAGGTGCTGCCGAAATTTACTCGAAACGGTTGAAAGCACAAGTGATGGGTGTTCGCTCTATACATTCTTAATGGGATAGAAACCTACCCCCAACAGCCGGAACACACACATACATCAAGAATACACAACAAACGCATAATTAGAGAGTGATTCAGATGTTCAAGTTAAAACCAATATATGATAATATGAAACATTCATATTCTCATCGATACTCATATATGAAACTAAAAGCGCCACTTAGTCCCCGTCTATCGGTTAACATACGTGCGATACTCATCGTGACATAGAACTATACGATGGTTGTTACATATCGGACAGTATAGCTCGATACTAACAACCGTCGTATAGTCTACGCAACGAGAAAATTCAATCATATGGTAACCCATAGATTTGTCCCGTGTGGACAAGTTAAGAATGTATAAAGCAAACGCCTTCATTCACTTGTGTTTTCATCCATTTCGAGATATTTCGTCGGTACCTTTCCGCTGGTTCTCCGTGTACAAAGATAGATTAGATGTTCATTTCAACGTTATTTCACAGCTTTGAAATGATTATCTATTCTATTACAGTGTACTCGGAGAACAGCGGGGAGGTGCTGCCGAAATTTACTCGAAACGGTTGAAAGCATAAAGTGATGGGTGTTCGCTCTATACATTCTTAATGGGATAGAAGCCTACCCCCGACAGCCGGAACATACACATACATCAAGAATACACAACAAACGCATAATTAGAGAGTGATTCGAGATGTTCAAGTTAAAACCAATATATGATAATATTAAACCTTCATATTCTCATCGATACTCATATATGTGTTAGTTATATGTATGCCCTAGAGGCCATCACTGTACATAAGATGTATATTGTAGTGGATGCTGGGACATATATATGGAGGACTTTCTTGCTCGACATGATAGTATGCTATCTGGTTGCTCTTTACCTTAACGTGTATACTGATTGTCTCTCTGTTACATGTTGGTAAAGCCCTTAGGATGTGTACTTGACTACCTGGACTATGATGCGGATCATACTAGTGGGGACATGGTAGTCCATAAGTACATCCTTCAAGGTCCCTAGTCGTGGGTGTATCGAGACGGGGTATCGATATACCAGAGTAGACTAGCGTGTACCTTCTCGACCCAAACAGATAGGCGATGGATGATCCCATATCCATTGGTGTTTGACATCAGAGATGATATACAGGTGCTCAGTGGAGACTGGGTACACTGGACGGACTCGCCGAGAACTCCCAGATGGTATTATACCTTACGTCAGATGGCAGTTCTCTGGTGACACTGGTACAGAGTAGTCTGTTGACCCGAGATCGTCATAGAGTCTTGTGTGGTTCCCACTGTGCTTTGATTTCCACCTTACCACGTTCAAGAGGGCGTGCAAAACGCTGGTTTTTGGGTACAGTCCCGAATCACATGGAGGCAATGAGCGATAGGAGGGGATTCGTCTCTCCCGGTATAGGGAGTTGATGTTGCGCTGTGTTCGATTGGCTATAACCGGAAATCCCTGGCCAGAGTTGCTGAGATTTACTAGTAAGTGTTACCAGTAGTTTCTCGAACTGTTATAGACCTCATATCGACACGACTTATCGAGCTATTGGGGTTTGACGTTTACCACCCCTAGGCAAGATATGCGACATATCAGACGATCAGACCGAACTCTACGGTAAGTGTTACTGGTTGGATTCACAAGAGTGTGAGCGGGCTTGCTCGTCGATCTTCTGATCGCTCAATACCCGGATGACCGTTACGTTTAGCAGACCGCTTGCGGCTTGTGGGTGTTTGATATGATCATCATCTGCTGCCGGCGTATTGATGAGTCTTTAGAGTCCTACACAGAGGTTTTCTGGCTTAAGCGAAACGAAATAGGAGCGCATATGAGATATATGCGGGACCGAGAATAATACATGTATGTGATACCGTATTCTATTCTCGCGATGAATGTATCGAATGGTTGTATGTGATATAACCTAGTTATCGAATCAAGGATTGATTCGATAAGCCGATACATTGGATATTAGTCGGTTATATGTGATATGACCGGATCGTTAAATCAAGTGTTGATTTAATGATTTAATGTATAATTTTTTATTTGATATATTACTTTGCATTAACTAGTATTGGTTCACTTAAGATGGATTTTCTCACTTGATGTGCACATTGTATATGTGATATATTTTTGTGCACTTGATTGTATCATGTTTGATGATACATGCAAGTTTGTGTGTATGTTTAGTTTAAACTTTGGTTAAGTAAATGGTTAGGGTTTTGTTTAATTTATTTATTCATTTATTTATTTATTTCATTTTGGCAAGAAATGAAATGGTTGCTACTTTTGTTTTACATTGAAGCTTCATGAAGCTTTGAAAAAGTCTACCATTTTTGTTTCATGCCTAACCTAACCATTCACCTAACCTTAGTTTACTCTCTACACATAACCATGGTTGCTAATATGATAAGGATCACTCATTTTCTATTATTCAATATTCTTATCATATTGTCATATGCTTTTCTTCTTCTTCTTCTTCTTCAAGATGAAGAAAACCTTGCATCCTTTAATGGTGTCTTGAGAAAAAGAGTGAGAAATCCAATTCTAAAGTGAACCCACTTCCTATTTCTTCATCCTCTACCTCTTGCCAAGTAGTATAGGGTGTTTTCTTCACAAGTTTCATGACTTGGTGAAGTGGGAGCTTGATCTTGTGTTGCCTCGACGTAGATCATCTTCGGCATCGAAGTCGACGACCTAGCCCGATCATTCTTTCGATGAAACCACCGCGAGAGTCCGGGATCCGATGGGTACAGCGGAGGGACTTCATCATGGAGCTATGGAGGTGGAGGACCGGATCTACAAAGGTTGTATTTTCGTTCACTCT
This sequence comes from Agapanthus africanus, assembly GCA_030015575.1. Taxonomy (NCBI): domain Eukaryota; kingdom Viridiplantae; phylum Streptophyta; class Magnoliopsida; order Asparagales; family Amaryllidaceae; genus Agapanthus; species Agapanthus africanus. The sequence goes on along the minus strand of CM057346.1, from coordinate 98,073,379 downwards.
TAGTTAAGTTGTTAACTAGTTGCTTGTTTCGCCTAAAATTCTAGTCAACGATCGCATTAGGGTTTCTCGGCACCGGAAATTTTTGAGATTGGCATGGTTGATGCCTTGTGAGACCTCATTAGTGTGCCTAGGAACCCTACAGTGGTATCAGAGCCTAGCTAGAGCCTTAGGCGATACGTAGACGATATTAGAAACCCGATCGAACCCGAAACCCCAATTTTTCAACCTCTCTGGACTTTTTTTCAAAACTGGGTTTTTTCCAGATTAAAAATTCTTAAAAAATTCAGCAGGAAATTATATGAATTACGGTGCAAAATTGACCAAAAGATACGGCCAACGTACGGCGGAACCGCGGCAGAAGCTTGGCTTCTGCGGCGGTTCCGCGGCAATATGATGAGATCAGCCTTCTATTTTTGCACAGTAATTTGTTTCTTCAGGTGCTGAGTTTTATGAGAATTTTTAATTTTCACTCAAGAGTTGAGTTTTCTGGGTTGTATTGGGAGTTCAAGGATTTGATTGGTTTATCAAACTTTGTCTATGTGTTTTTCCGGATAATTATTGAATATGTTAAAAAAGTTCGACCGGATATAAATACCCACTTTTTCCCCTGCCGGGAAATTTCCAAGTGTTGGATATTTCCGTAGTTTAATCACATTCTAAGTAGTGCAAGTAACGCGATGGTCTCTCTAGAAGACAACAAACCTTAACTCGATTATGTGACCGTCTTGAACTGCCCTTTGAACCTTAGGGTTTGGGGCAGTACGGCGTGCCACATGTGAGGCGTTGGCTTGACCCTTCTACGACTGGACCGTTGGTACTGAGGCATGAACTGGATGTTTTTTTAAACCTATTTCATGTGTTGATCTGTTTCGGGAAAACTTGGGTGTTTGATTGTTCGATCGGAAAGTTTAACATTTTCTATTTATCTGGAATGGGATACAATTTTTGGAATTCACAAGTAGTTATGAGATAACTAATATGAATGTTATAAATATAGCTGTTTAGTCTCACTTGATCGGTTGCCACGGAATTTTGATGTGATCAAAAGTCCGTCGCAATCACGTAGCGTACGTGGATACTCACCGGGTAAATTTAATAGACAGCCACGCCCCATAGCCCAGACCAAGTGACTGTAGGAGAACCCCGTCGCCGAAAGCATCTGTTAGGGTGCTCACGGCAGCGGTGTTCCGCCTTGGTGCACTACGTCGACGGCGTCGGGGGTGCGGCCGCCTACTAAAGTTTGCGATGAGCATTCGATCAGGATGTCGGGAATCTTGTTGAATTGCCCGACTTGATATTGAAAAGTGTTTTTGATAATGAGAATAAAATGCGGGGTTTATAATTGTTAGGCATGCGATGTCTAAGGAATTCATTTGATTAGGCATGCGATGTCTATGCAGGTTGCGGATTCCAACTGTTGTAGTTTTACACTTTCTTTTCTGTGACCGTAAGTGTAATATGTGATATCGCCAGTTTCGTTGCTATATGTCAACGACAATTGGGATGCGCATATTTACTTACGTTGATGACATGTGATGTTATGTGTTGCTGGATATGTTATATTGGATCGTCGTGTTTGAATAGCCGGGGTTTTTTATGTGAGATGGGTGTTTTTCATTTTCATTCATGTAAAAACTTGTATGTAATATTCTTTTATTGGGGCACTTCCAGGTTGCGGAAGATGTCACCCTTTGTATATTATTTACTTTTCCGTACTAGGATAGACCCATGGAGGGGAGCACAAGTGACCGGGTTCTGGAGTCCAGTGGGAGACCAACTCGAGGAGTCGAGTCCGAGTCTCCTAACTCCAGAATTGGTAGGGTTCCTTGCCGCTCTCGTAGGGGTCTAGGGGTGTGGGTTTTGGCTATTCATCGCGACCGTGGAATCCGTGTTTTATACCGGCTCGTATTGAAAACACGGACGTCCTAGTATATCCAATATTTCATATGATTCTTCTGCTGCGATATCTGTGATGTGATCATGTGATATGTTCTGTGATAGATACTGTATATAGTATATATGATATATTATATAGATGTTACTTATGTTTTACACCCGCACTAGCCCTGCCCCGCTCTGCCGTTAGTTACCTAACCTAACGGTGCACGAGGGGACATCGAGGCGAATACGGATGGCATAAGTGTACGTCGTATTTATCTGTGATGTTTAGGTACTTAAATGATGGGACTTCATTAATGTGATTAATGAAAGGAAAGAAACCTAAAGATGTTGTAGAATCAAATTTCAAAAATAAAACAGGTAGCTACAGTTCTTGCTTTGTACAGCGGTATATATGATATATCCTGCACCTTATTCGATGAGGAAAGGGCCAATGATCCCTTCACCGGGAGTGACCCCTTTAGCAATAACTGGTAGATGCTACACACTCGGTTTGTCTTTTGATTGCTTCTATAGTTTCTGCTTTCCACAGTGATATATATGATATATCCCGCACCTCATTCGATGAGGTTTGTCTTTTGATTGCTTCTATAGTTTCTGCTTTCCACAGTGATATATATGATATATCCCGCACCTCATTCGACGAGGAAAGGGCCGACGATCCCTTCACCAGGAGTGACCCCTTTAGCAAAACTAGAAAAGCCTAAAAAACACTCCATTTCAAAATCATTTGATTCTATAACGATATCAAGTTCATTACGCAATAGGTTTTCAGAAAAACCTGTCGTAGCCCTCCATCATTTCAGATAAGTCCTACTTAGTATTCATGCTACGTTTGTTGACCTCCGTCAAGGCGTAGTGTGCGGTAGCTAACTAGTATTTATCTGCTTATGCATATGATGCAGATTGGGTTAGGGTAGTCGTACAGCCTTGTTGACCTCCGTCAAGGGTCGTGCGGGTGGGTTTGATTCAATCAAGAAATGACGGGTTGAACTTGACTAGTAGCCTATGGTTTGTTGACCTCCGTCAAGGTCATAGGGTGCCAGGGGAAAAATTATCGGGAATTTCAAGTGTTGAAATTTGCAATGAGATTGCATACCTTCTATGAGATAGTTGGATCCCGATACCCGCTGCGAGTAATTGTTACTCCTGGGAGAGTTTTACACATTATAATTAGCCGATCAAGTAGGTGTCTAGAAAGGTGTCAACGGGGTTACGCCTCTGGGAAAACGAGGTTTACATTAATTAGGTTCGTGCGAAAGCACGGGGGACCTCCCTCAAAGTACCGACACTGGCCTGGCTGAAAGATTGGTGAACTTGTAGTGTGTAATTAATCCCGGCTAGTCTTTCTTTTTAGGGTTTGAAGGAAGATTTGATAAAAACAATGGGAGCCATCCTGATTAGATAAAATAATAACCAATCTGATCTTGCAAGAGCGCACGCTGAGTGTTTTCTTCTCTCTCTCTCTAGGTAGCGACCATATCACGCCTTAATCAAGATAATAATACGGAATATTGACCGAACCCGCTTGTTATACTGAGCTGGGGAACGTTGGTCCCGCTCCAACTTATAATTGTTATAAGACAGAGAAGGAAATAGGGGATTGCCAGAATTCCCGTGCCGCCCAAACGAAGAGAGTGCATATTGATGCATCATCTTCGGGTGTGTTCATTATACAGAACTGTTTCTCAGTATTCTTTACATCCTGGATATTTGATACCGGATCAGGATCCCAGATATGTAATCAGTTACATAGGGCTACAGAAAGGTAGAGAACTGAGAACGGGTGATAAGTTTCATGAGGCAGAAAACGGTGCAAGTGTTGCAGCCAGGTCTGTTGGTCACTGTCACCCTGTATTACCTGAGTACATTGATTCTGAACAAATGCTATTAGATACCGAACCTGATATACAAAATCATATCTGTCTCTTTATTAGTAAAGAAACGATAAAATTTTGTATTGTTGGATAATGTTTTGAATATTTCCTATATCAAAAGTTGATCGGTTCAGGCACATTATCTAAAAGCATTGATGTTCTAAACTACAGTTCTTTGTATACAGAACACACACAAGAGGAAGAGTTCAAAAATGAACGAATTCTTCTTGAGGTATTGTAGACTAGGTCATATCAATGCGACCCGACTAGCTGAAGTTATATATAGATGCATATTTAAATCAGTTTGAATTTACATCTTCTGAAACTTGCCAGTCATGTCACAAAGATAAGATGACCATAGCTCTGTTTACTGGAAACAGAGAAAGAGTTAGTGAACTCTTGGGACAGATACATGATGATGTATGTACGGTCCCCTGTCTACACATGTCTAGACCAGTTCTTTGTACTTCATTACATTCTCTGATGATCTTTCGAGATTCAGACCTATGTTCCTGTTGAAACACAAGTCCGAACCTTTTTGAGATATTCACAGAATATAAGTTAGAAGTAGAGAACCAAAATACGGGTATAAGTATTATGTCCTATGATGAGATCAAGGAGGAGAATACTTGTGCATGGAATTCTTGGACTTTTCTAAAGGAGAATGAGCTTCTCTCTCAGTATTACTCCTCCGAATACACTATAGCACGATGGTATATTGGGGTGGAGCAATAGCACCCTATGTGATATGGTGTGCTCTATGATGAGTACTACTGAGTTTCCTGTTTCCTTTTGGGAGTTATGCGCTTGAGAAGCTGCATACCTATTGAATAGGGTTCGAATCAGATCACAGCCTACCACTCCATATGAGATATGGTATGGGAAGAGCCCATGTCTTAAGCTAGTTAAGATTCGGGGTTGTCCGGCCTATGTCTAAAAGCAAAATCCAGATAAGCTCGAGGCAAGGTTAGTTATGTAGAACTGGAAAGGTTCCAGCTATGCAAACTACAGCAGATGATTTGGTACAACCAAAGGATTCAGTAGATACCAACGAACCTCAGCCTCTCCGACGATCTAGTAGGGTTTCTCACCCACCTGAGAGATACTTCAGTTTCTCTATGACAGTGGGAGCGAGGATTGCATCATGAGATGATGACCCAACTAGTTTCGAGCAGGCCATCGAGAGTAGTGACTCTGTAAGAATGGCTGGATCCTTAGCGATCTGAGATGGATTCCATGTACACCAACAAAGTATGGACTTTGGTTGCTATATCTGAAGGGTTAAATCCCTATCAGGAGCAAGTATATCTTGAGAAGATTACTTGGTGTAGATAGAAAAGTTGAGACTTTCAAAGCTAGACTTGTTAAAGGTTTTCGTCATCGACCAAGCGTGGATAATGATGAAACCTTTTCCAGTGGCTATGCTTAAGTCCATACGGATCCTACTTGCCACAGCTACATACCATGACTACGATATCTGGCGGTTGGGTGTCATGACTGCTTTTTTAAAATGATGTTTTAGAAGAGAGCGTCTGTAAGTACATAGCCAGAGGGCTTCGTAGACAGTGGGAGCAGCGAAAACATGTACAAGATGCTTTATAGGATAAAGCAGGTATCGCGGAGTTGGAACGTCTGTTTTGATGAAGTAGTCAAAGAGTTTGACATCATCAAAATGGTAGATGAACCTTGTATAAACAAAAAGGTAGTAGGGAGTATGGTGACGATCCTCGTAGAGTACGTGGATGACATACTCTTGATAGGGAAGGAGTTTCCTATGCTACGCTCAGTCAATCTCCGCTTATCACAAGGATTCTCCATATAGGATCAAAATGATACCTCCTTAATCCTGAGTTTTGGATCTATACGAGAGATCTAAATGGATGTTAGGATTCTCACTATATGTAGTGAGATAGTATCAATCGATCCTGGGGAGAATCACTGGAAGTGTTCCAGGGTGATAAGGACGACTGAATGTCAGTCACAGGCATTGTCTTTACCCTCTATGGAGGGACGGTATGTTGGAAGAGTTCTAAGCTAGATACCGTGACATACTAGACGATTAAAGGCAAGATACATCGCTACTTAAGATGCTACCAAAGAGGCAGTCTGGATGTATATTTGTTCATGAGATGAACTTAGTTCCTCCCATTGTGTGACAATGGAGTTGTGGCTTATGCCAAGGAATATCTGTCCCATCAGTGATCCAGACACATTCTGAGGCAGTGTCACCTGATCATGGAGATGGTTGATCTCCAAGGGATCGAGGTTAGGAGAGTAGACTCAGAGGACAACACGGCGGATCCACTCATAAAGACCTTTTCCCAGAGAGAGACTTTTATGGGATGGTTGAGTATGAGATACTACAACCACTGCTACAGATGGCCCTAGTGCAAGTGGGAGATTGTTAGTTATATGTATGCCCTAGAGGCCATTACTGTACATAGGATGTATATTGTAGTGGATGCTGGGATATATATATGGAGGACTTTCTTGCTCGACATGATAGTATGCTATCTGGTTGCTCTTTACCTTAACGTGTATACTGATTGTCTCTCTGTTACATGTTGGTAAAGCCCTTAGGATGTGTACTTGACTACCTGGACTATGATGCAGATCATACTATTGGGGACATGGTAGTCCATAAGTACATCCTTCAAGGTCCCTAGTCGTGGGTGTATCGAGACGGGGCATCGATATACCAGAGTAGACTAGCGTGTACCTTCTCGACCCATACAGATGGGCGATGGATGATCCCATATCCATTGGTGTTTGACATCAGAGATGATATACGGGTGCTCAGTGGAGACTGGGTACACTGGACGGACTCGCCGAGAACTCTCAGATGGTATTATACCTTACGTCAGATGGCAGTTCTCTGGTGACACTGGTACATAGTAGTCTGTTGACCCGAGATCGTCATAGAGTCTTGTATGGTTCCCACTGTGCTTTGATTTCCACCTTAGCACGTCCAAGAAGGCGTGCAAAATGGTGGTTTTTGGGTACAGTCCCGAATCACATGGAGGCAATGAGCGATAGGAGGGGATTCGTCTCTCCCGGTATAGGGAGTTGATGTTGCGCTGTGTTCGATTGGCTATAACCGGAAATCCCTGGCCAGGGTTGCTGAGATTTACTGGTAAGTGTTACCAGTAGTTTCTCAAACTGTTATAGACCTCATATTGACACGACTTATCGAGCTATTGGGGTCTGACGTTTACCACCCCTAGGCAAGATATGCGACATATCAGACGATCAGACCGGACTGTACGGTAAGTGTTATTGGTTAGATTCACAAGAGTGTGAGCGGGCTTGCTCGTCGATCTTCTGATCGCTCAATACCCGGGTGGCCGTTACATTTAGCAGACCGCTTGCGGCTTGTGGGTGTTTGATATGATCATCATCTGCTGCCGGCGTATTGATGAGTCTTTAGAGTCCTACACAGAGCTTTCCTGGCTCAAGCGAAACGAAATAGGAGCGCATATGAGATATGTGCGGGACCGAGAATAATGCGTGTATGTGATACCGTATTCTATTCTCGCGATGAATGTATCGAATGGTTGTATGTGATATAACCTAGTTATCGAATCAAGGATTGATTCGATAAGCCGATACATTGGATATTAGTCGGTTATATGCGATATGACCGGATCGTTAAATCAAGTGTTGATTTAATGATTTAATGTATAATTATATATTTGATATATTACTTTGCATTAACTAGTATTGGTTCACTTAAGTTGGATTTTCTCACTTGATGTGCACATTGTATATGTGATATATTTTTGTGCACTTGATTGTATCATGTTTGATGATACATGCAAGTTTGTGTGTATGTTTAGTTTAAACCTTGGTTAAGTAAATGGTTAGGGTTTTGTTTAATTTATTTATTCATTTATTTATTTATTTCATTTTGGCAAGAAATGAAATGGTTGCTACTTTTGTTTTACATTGAAGCTTCATGAAGCTTTGAAAAAGTCTACCATTTTTGTTTCATGCCTAACCTAACCATTCACCTAACCTTAGTTTACTCTCTCCACATAACCATGGTTGCTAATATGATAAGGATCACTCATTTTCTATCATTCAATATTCTTATCATATTATCATATGCTTTTCTTCTTCTTCTTCTTCTTTAAGATGAAGAAAACCTTGCATCCTTTAATGGTGTCTTGAGAAAAAGAGTGAGAAATCCAATTCTAAAGTGAACCCACTTCCTATTTCTTCATCCTCTACCTCTTGCCAAGTAGTATAGGGTGTTTTCTTCACAAGTTTCATGACTTGGTGAAGTGGGAGCTTGATCTTGTGTTGCCTAGACGTAGATCATCTTCGGCATCGAAGTCGACGACCTAGCCCGATCATTCTTTCGATGAAACCACCGCGAGAGTCCGGGATCCGATGGGTACAGCGGAGGGACTTCATCATGGAGCTATGGAGGTGGAGGACCGGATCTACAAAGGTTGTATTTTCATTCACTCTTAGTTAAGTTGTTAACTAGTTGCTTGTTTCGCCTAAAATTCTAGTCAACGATCGCATTAGGGTTTCTCGGCACCGGAAATTTTTGAGATTGGCATGGTTGATGCCTTGTGAGACCTCATTAGTGTGCCTAGGAACCCTACAATATGAAACTAAACGCGCCACTTAGTCTCCGTCTATCGGTTAACATACGTGCGATGCTCGATTCTTTTCAACGACAAACGCACACACAAAGCATATACACGGATTTTCTCCTTTGTCAGTAACTATCCCGTTCTTATATTTCTCAATATAGTCAGCATAACCTACAATTTATATGTTATACAGTCTAACATGGCCCATGAGTACGTCAGAGTTAAGGACTGAATGTATGTGGATTGGAAACAACGTATGCAACCTAAGTTTGTCGCAGGAGTTGCTGCTTTCCTTGAATTTGCACGCGCACATAATAAGATCATAATAGAGAAGATTCTCTGTCCGTGCGATAGATGTGGCAATAAGTACTGGCAGAAGGTAGAATTGGCAGAGCTTCATATTGTAAAACATGGGTTTACTAGACTTTATACAACTTGGAAATATCACGGGGAAGGAGAAGAATGCAGTACTGCGGCAGAAGAAGAAGGAGAACACAATAATGCGGCAGGAGAAGAAGAAGAATTCGGTAATGCGGCAGAAGGAGAAGACGGTAATTTATTTCCATCAGAAGAAATGGAGGATATGGTAGAGGCTGCCCTAGGTGAATCTATTCGTACCGAAGATGACATTCCTTCTGTTCAAGGACCGCGTGCGGATAAATATGAAAATTTCATGAATGATGCTAGGAAACCAATTTATAAGAATGCGAAGTATTCCACCCTCTCATGGTTCGTCCAACTTTTCCAGATTAAGTGCCTAAATGGATGGAGCAACAAGTCATTCACAATACTTCTTTCGTTCTTGAAAGATTCTATGCCCCCCGGAAATAATGTGCCCGACAGCTGGTACGAAGCCCAGAAGATGATGTCTGATTTGGGTCTAAAGTGTGAGAAGATTCAAGCATGTCCTAAAAATTGCGTGTTGTACCGGAAAGAGAATTCAGATTTGAAAGAGTGTCCAACATGCGGAGAGGCCAGGTATAAGCCGAAAAATTCTGATAAGAAGCCTGATATACCTGTGAAGATAGCACGATACTTTCCCATAACACAGAGGCTACAGAGGCTATTCAGGTGCAAGAAAACAACCGAGGCAATGATTTAGCATCACCGTGCTCTTCCAAGTGAAGATGGAAAAATGAGCCATCCAAGAGATTCACCGGCATGGAAGGATTTCGATAGGAGGCACGCAATATTCAGTAGCGATCCTCGCAATGTCCGGCTCGGACTGGCTACTGATGGCTTCTGCCCATTCAACTATATGGCTGGAAGTCACAGCACATGGCCCATTGTAATGATAATTTATAATCTGTCGCCTTGGTTGGCTATGGACCAATCATACTTTATGATGCCTCTTCTTATCGACAGACCAAACTCACCGGGGAACAATATCGACGTCTATCTCCGACCTCTGATCGAGGAGTTGAAATCTTTGTTCATTGATGGTATAGAGACATATGATGAAAACACAAATACAACCTTCATACCGCGTGCGGCTTTAATATGGACAATTAATGACTTTCCTGCGTATGGAATGCTATCAGGTTGGTCCGTACATGGTCACAAAGCATGTCCTCATTGCCATGAACACACAACATTGAAATTCTTGAATTTTAGCAGGAAGGTTTGTTATTGCGGCCATCGACGTTTCCTGCCTCCAGACCACCCCTATAGGTTAGACACGGTTCACTTTGATGGTCATCAGGAGCTTCTTGGACCTCCATCCCCATTGTCCGGAGAGGACGTGACTGGTAAATGGGATGGTTACAATAACGTGACCTTCGGGATGGATCCGACGAAATAGGTCAATTTTTCTTCGAGCTTCCGTACTGGTCTACAAATTCAGTGCGTCATTGTCTGGACATCATGCATATAGAGAAGGGAGTATCAGAGCACATACTTAACTTGCTTCTTTGTAAAGACGAGAAATTGAAAGACAACATGAATGCTCGGATGGATCTATAAGAGTGGGGAATAAGAAGTGAATTGCACCCTAGACCGATAGCGGGTAAACCGGGCAAGTTTGTACTTCCCAATGCCGCTTATCATATGTCACAACCGGAGAAGAAAAGATTCCTGCAGGTGTTGTATGATTTGAATGTCCCCACAGGTTTCTCAGGATCATTCAGCAAGAAAATAAAAATTATGAAGGGCAAGATCGATGGGCTGAAAAGTCATGATCACCATGTTATCGTGGAGCACCTTCTTCCATTAGCCCTCAGGACTTCTCTCCCCGACTCGGTTGGTCTAGTAATCAACGACCTATGTTGTTTTTTTAGGGAGTTATGTGCTAAAACATTGGAGGTTGTGACGCTGGATAAACTAGAAAATTCTATTGCGTTGATACTTTACAAGTTTGAGCGTATTTTCCCACCGTCATTCTTCGATATCATAATACACTTGACGGTTCATCTTGCAACTGAGGCGAAGTTAGCCGGACCGGTATAATATCGATGGATGTATCCCGTCGAGAGGTACGTGTAATTTTTCGTTTCGCGCAATTTATAAATTTATTGTTGTCCTGTATGCCTGTATTTATTTATTCAACATATTTTCATTAGGTACCTCTATACTCTTAAGAAATATATACGCAATAAAAATCGACCAGAGGGTTCTTGTTAGTGTATATGCCCTAGGGGCCATTATTGTATCATACTTGTATGTATATTACTTAATGGAAGTTTAGGATATTCACAGTTGTATATACAGTCTTGCTAAAAATGGTAGTATGCTACTTGGTTTGTATCTACTTTAATATGTGCATATGTTTCTTGTAACGTATCACTTATACATATTAGTAGAGCCCATAGGATCTTTGCTTGATTACCAGCGTTGTGATGGCAGTCACACTAGTGGGGGCTGGGTAGTCTATAAGCAATATCCTATACTTGTCCCTAGTCGTAGGATTATCGAGACAGGGCATCGATATTCCAGAGTAAACTAAGTGTGTACGCTTCTCATCCTAGTTGAGGAGATGGTCTGTCCCACAGCCATCAGTACGTCGTACTGGAGATAGTATACAGGTGCTCGTTAGGTTACGGGTACACCGGACAGGACTCGCAGGGGAACTGATCAGTTGGTATTATACCCATCGTCAGTTAACAGTTCCCAGGTGACATGAGTACAGTATAATCCGCAGACTTGACACTGCTACTTCATCTCGAGTGTGTCCCACTGTTCTTAGATTACTACCCTACCATGGCTCAAAGGAGTCGTGCAAACAGGTAGCAGTTGGGTGTAGTCCCGAGCACTTGGAGGCAGTGGCGGTTAGACAGGATTCGTCTCTCCCGGTATTGGGAGTCGACATCGCGCTGTGTCAGAGAGCCATTACGCAAAGTCCCTGGCCAGGGCAAGCGAGATTTACTGGTAGGTTCCAGTAGTTTTCTCAGGGTGTAATGGGCTACGCCCCGACAAGACTTATACAGCTATTAGGGGACTGACGCTTGCCGTCCCCTAGGCTCGATATGCGATAGTCTTAGACGAACAGACCGGACTGTACGGAGATTGTCACATCAGGCTCAGTAGGAGTTCGGATGGTTTTCCTTATCGGCCTTCTTATCGACATCTACCTGGGGACCGTTACGTACAGCTAGTGCCGCTTGCGATCTGTGGTTAAACCCACTGCCAGCGTAGTGTCGAGTCTTTAGAGTCTCACACAGAGAGTTTCCCTGCTCTAGGCGAAACGATATAGAGGTCGTATGATTTTACGACAAGGGTTCGGACGCGTACGCGTGTTTACACACGTACGACTTTTCAGACAGTTTTTCCTAGCCGGCTTTGGTTTAAGCCAGATTTTAGTATCAGGTTATTGGATTTATACAGTCTAAAGTTTTTCCGTGTTTTCACGGATTGGAGGGGCGTTTTCGTAATATATCGGGAAGCTTCTAGAAGAGTGGTGACTTGGGGGGTAAGGTGGCATCGCTTTTAATGAGATTAGTGACTCATTTGTGTGATTCATCCATGTCATTAATACATCATAAATGCTTAATGACTCATGGAGATGAATCATTCATAGATATTTATGAAGCATGGTTGTTAAATCATTTATTTATTTATTTGATAAATAATAATGCTTCATATATATTATGATAGATCATTATCTCATTCTTATTATCATCTTCACCTTCTCTCTCCTCAAGCTCACTCTCTCTTCAAACCCTAATCCTAACCTCTCATGTGTTGAGATCAAGGGTTAGCTAGACTAATACATCCATAACCTCACTCTATATCCCCTAGGTAGCTTAGATTAGCACTTTGAGCAACCTAGTTATCTCAAGTTAGAGATAAAGCTTGGCGTAGGAGCTCTCGGGCGGATCGTCTTTGATTCGAGGAGGCTGTTGAGGTGCCGATGTTCCAAGGAGCCTACGAGGAGTGGAGGACCGCGATGAAGACCCGAAGGACAAGTAACGTGAGGTATAACTTCGAATCCGAGTAGTTAAATCTCTTGTAGTTTGTTAGTAACGGTTTAGATACGATTCATGCGCTCAAGTCCGTGTTACGAAGTTTTGATAATCGTTTTTCATATATTCCGCCTTCCCGCAAGTTCGTGGGGTGCGTGACATGGACTTACAGTTCTATCATGCAAGGTTATCTTCTTGATGAAGCAACCACATTTTGTTCCCGCTATCTGGACGAGAACATTGAGACAAGGCTTAACCGACCACGAAGAATTCAAGACGGGCTATATGGTAAAGCCGAGTATAAGAGGGTAGACACTATGTTTATCAACAAGATATACCGGTTTATCTTGCTTAATTGCGCATGTCTTGAACAAATTAGAGAGTAAGTTTTTTTTGGGATTAATTGTTATATCTGTGTTTGTGTGTATATGAAATGATATAATATTAATGTCACCATTATTTTTCGAAAACAGAATTCATTTTAACGAGGTACGTGAGGGGCATCCTGATTGGAATGAAGAACAATTGGAAAAATATCATCAGGATAATTTTTGTGATTGGGTCACAGATCATGTAAGTTATTCGAATAATATTTTATTGCTAGCAGTTTTAATCTAAACTCGTATCGTTATGTATTTGTCATAAAATTTGTTTTGTTAGATCCACGATCCGAACTTGTCTGCATCATTTGAGAGTGGTTCAAGATGTTTAGCTCAATTTCCTAGTACGGAGGTTGCATATTACAAAGGATTTGGTGTTCTTGGATACAAATTTGAAGTTAAGGACATAGAAACATCTAGAACCACTCAGAATAGTGGGATTGCGACGGTAGGATCGGACGGTGTGATTTATTATGGGTACTTAAATTGTATACTCAGCATTCACTATCCCGGACGATCAGAACCCTTTTATATATTCCACTGTACTTGGTACGATACGCGAACCGATACGGACAGGTGGAGAAGCAATCTTGGGACTTAGAAAGATGAATATGGATTGACCAGTGTGAACACACTTCGATTTTACGGTCAGGAAGATCCGTTTATCTTTCCGAACCAAGCGTTCCAAGTATACTACTCACAGTGTTTGAAGCATCCGGGGTGGAGTGTTGTATGCCGATGGAAACCCAGAGATGTCTACGATGTCCCAGAATACGAGGACAGCGATGAGGACGAAGAAGAGAGAAGGCTTAAAGTGCTTCGACCGTCTGTTTTGAAGGACGGGTTGTCTTCGACCGATCATGAAGTTACGTGGGTTAGAAATGACATCGACGATGAAATCCAAGTAGATATGTATAATGCGCCTACGAAACGAAAAAGGTTATCTGTAATGTTATATTATTACTTCACATTTTACGCTCTATACATATATAGTCAATACTTTTAATGATTGTCTAATGCGTCCACGAACCGTTTATCTAGATTTGATGACGATGTCGGGAGCAGCGAGGGGCGGCAGGAGCTCCAGCCGCGGCAGAGGCAGAGCGGTTCTACCGCCCGGAGAGCTTCGTAGGGAGCTTCAGAGGGCCGGTCTTGCACCCAGATCGGAGACCCCTTCGGATGCCTCCTTCCGTGTGGATTTTGCCACACCTCCAGGTATACTGCACGCATATCCATTTTGAATGTAATATTACAGATATTCATGCCTGTTTATGTCAAAATTACTTATATTGTCAATGTTTGATTGTCTAGTTGTTGGTGATGCATCCACATCTGGGACAGAGGCCACTCCCGCTCCTTCAGGTATGTTTATATATCATATAGTACATGTATATTGATTTAGAATGCTATATCATAAATATAGACACATTCCTTTTGCTCTTACTTAGCAATTTTTATTATTGTCTAGCTGTAGGTGGTGACACCACCGCACCTGCGGGTATGTTTATATATCCTATAGTGTATGCATATTGATTTAGAACGTTATATTATTGACCTACACATTCTTTTTGCAATTACTTATATAATCTATTTTTAATTGTCTAATTATAGGTGGTGCGTCCACATCTGGGACAGGGGCCACTCCTGCCGCTTCCATACCATCTGCATCGTCTGCAGGTTAGTATGAATAAATATAAAATATTTATTCATTTTACATATGCTCTATATAATAAATATGAACTTCATGGAAATTTAGCGTCAATGTTTATTTTATAGTTGGAGGGGATGCGACCCCATCCGGGACCTCGGTTGTTCCTCACCAGGGGAACTATCGTCCCGCTCGTGCTGCTGCCCGGGCCCAGGCTCGTGCGATAGTCACCGGAGGTATATATCACACTTCAATTTTCGTTTAAGCTTGATTTCTTAATACAACTTTGTCTTAATATTGATTGTCTTGATATTTCTTGCAGACACAGGGCCTCTCCATCCCCAGAGGGGGACTCGAGGCCCGAATCAGTCCCATAGGCTGAGGCCTGACAGAGCTAGGGGGGAGACAACATTCCCCCTCTTTTTTACCCTTGACTATCGCTATACCGGTCCTCATGCCAAGAGGTTCGGCCGGTATATGGGGGACGAGAGCCGGCTCGTGAAGAACTATCCACTTCACGTTGAGTGGGGCGAGCAGTACCGGCGCTCATTCGCCCTTTTCTTTGATCAGGCTCGGGTACGTATTAATATATATTTTCATTTTATTTATCCAATATATTTATTATTAACACTTGAAATCTAATAACAATGTTTTTTTTTGTATTTTCAGTCGAATTACGATTTTCAGCCTGTACCTGACCCTGATCACCCTGGGAGGGTGCTCGACCTTCATGCTCTGTACAATGGCCTGATGAAGAACATGCAGACCAAGGTCCGATACAAAAGGAATGAGCTGAAGGCCGATTACTACTCCCTGTGGATGGTGACCCCCTAGGCAGAGAGAGTGGCCCTCCTATCTACTCCGGCGTCTGCGAGAGTCGACGTAGAGACATGGCCTCTATTGTGTGAATATTTCGACTCCCAACGCAAACAGGTATGCATTTTAAATGTAATTCATTGTTTAGGATATAATTTATTTTTTTGTGTTCCTTAATTAGAAAACTAAATGTTAATGCGTTGTGCAGAAACAGGCCGCTCAGAATACAGAGAACAGGAAGTCGGCGAAGAGGGGTCGCCCCACTTACACAGGTGGCTCGAGGATATTACTCGAGCCATGGAGTTATCGGTAAATTACAATAGACCGACCTTTGTGATATTCTGCAATATTAAGAGTTATTTTCTAATATTTCTAATATTAAGAGTTATTTTCTAATATTGCAGACAGCTCAGATCGTGGCGCAAGGTGGTACACCGAGCATGCTGTCCGCATATCTTGCCGTCCACGGCACCTCGACAGATCCCGCCACGGGCGAGCTTCGATATCCCGACGTCGCTACCCAGGAGTATTGCGTAAGTGTTAATATTTATTCTACCCATATTTGAAATTTTAGTTTTGGAAGGTTCAAGTTTAAATTTTATACTTATACTTTACTGCTTAATGTGGGTGTAGGAGCGGGTGGTTGAGCAGGCCGAGGCCTCGGGGATCGATTTTACCGGACAGAGCGATTCGAGACTGCTGACCCCAGTTCTGGACGCCACACACGGAGGGCACCACGGAGGTTGGGAGGGACTGGGCCCTAGCAGGGCCCATATGAGGATAGACTCCACCCCGGCGGTTACTTCCTCCGTCTCCAGTGAGCGACGTGTCCAGCATGAACTGGAGAGGTTGAGGGCCACCGTTCAGGAGTTGAAGGAGATGCTGGTATGTATACTACTTTATAGTAAAATATCATGTCATATTATAGATATCAACATATCTATAATTAGTACGTAGCTTGATCTTATTTGGTTTTAGACTTAGGTTTGATTAATCATACATACATATGTAATTAAAATAAACAACGGTTTTCCAAACTTGATATCCAAATGTGATTTCGAAATAACTTGATAATGATACGAATTCGAATAATACACAGTTCTTACACGCTTCTTACGCACGTTAGGTCCAGACGCGACAGGGTACACCGGCCGAGCCTCCACATGCATCTCCTTCGGCTGCGGCTCCGCAAGCCACTACATCGGCTGCGGTTCCGCAGACAGCTCCTATAGCTCCACCGCCCGCTCAGACTCCCGCAGCCGCGGCTCCGCAAGCTACTAACTCGACGGCGGCTGCGCAGACCACATCGCCAGCTCCACAGGACGCTCAGACTCCCGCTCGTGCCGAATTGCATGGTTTATTGACCGAGGAGCAGGCGCGCCTTATTCTATCGTTTATCAGAGGTGGAGCTGGACCGAGTTAGGGTAGCTTTTTGATTCTTTTTTTTTGAAACATGTATTTATTTATATCATACATATTGTACTATATTTTGAAACGATATTGATATTGGTTTATATTTATATCATATTCAGTATTTGGGTTTCTTTTGTATATTATATGCGTAAGATGTGATTATGAATACTGCGATTAATTTTATATTTTATTGATATATATATTATTGTGCACTGGGCGAGAAAAAATCAGGCTGCCCTATTTTTAAAAAAAAAATCAGATAATGTGTACCTACGGATTAATCCGTAGGTACACATGTTGGCCCTACGGTTTAATCCGTAGGGGAACAATATGAGCATTAACCGATATTTCCCCCCAGATCTCAGTATCATGGGGTTGGGCTTGCCCCTACGGTTATAACCGTAGGGGCAAACAAAATCCCCTACGGATATGTACCTACGCATGTATCCGTAGGGGATATTACTTTCCCCTACGGATATATTCGTAGGTACAGATAATATATTTAAAAAACGGTAAATAAAATAACTTTTTCCCCCCTACGGCCAACTCCGTAGGTACAAATGGACCTATACAAAACTCCGTAGGGGCAAGTTTTTGCCCGTAGGGGCAAGTTCAGGGCTTCAACTTGCACCTACGGCGTTTGCACCTACAGGTCATATTTTCGCCCCTACGGATATATCCGTAGGGGCAGTGGTTTGCCCCTATGGGTAAATCCGTAGGGGCAACCCCATATTGTAGTAGTGGAAAGGAAGCTAATGTGGTGTCTACATAAGAACAAAAAGAATAAGGTCTTTGTCTATCTGCGAGCATGGGCACAAAAGCGGATACTTGGTTCTTAGATTCAAGAGCATCTTTCCATTGCACTTCGGTCCGGCATCATTTCAGTGAGTATGTTCGGGAGGATCTTGGACATGTGACGATAGGGAATAGTCAACCATGTAAGATTATTGGAAAGGGAACGATCATGTTACAATAGTCAGGTGGTGATCAAATTAAATTGAAGAATGCTCGTCGTATTCCAGATTTGAAGAAGAGTCTGATTTCTACTAGTCATCTTGACAACGAAGGGTTTATTACGACGTTTGGAAATTCTCAATGGAAAATTTCAAAACGGCCGTTGGTGGTAGGTAGGGGCAAGTTGAGCGGTTCTTTATACTCATTCAGAGGGAGTAGCGAAGGTTCGATTGCATTGGCGACAGGTTTAGAGATAAATTCGGAGACTTCGTTGTGGCATAGACGATTGGGGCACCTTAGTAAGAAGAACATGAAAATTCTTCAGGGTATGGGGCTTCTTTCGGGCTAAACAAGGTAGAGTTAGGGTTATGTGAGAGGTGCATTTATAGAAAGTAGAGCTCGCTCAGGTTTCAAATTGGAGGCGTGGCGAAAAAGACTAAAAAACTGGAGATGGTGCATATGGACGTATGAGGTCCGGCCTTGGTGGAGTTTTATGGTGGGAATCGGTACTTTTTGACGTTCATTGACGATATGCCGGAAGACATGGTTGTATGCGATGAAAAAGAAGTCCAGTGTGTTTGGTATCTTCAAATACTAGATTACGCAGGTTGAGAACCAAATAGGGGTTAAGGTAAAATGCCTTAAGTTTGATAATAGAGGAAAATATTGCACACAGGAGTTCAAGACATTTATCTCGCAAAAGGGTATTCGTTAGTTGAAAATGGTACCGGGGACACCACAAAAGAATAGCATCACTGAAAGGATGAACAGGACGGTCTTAGAGTGAGTGCAGAGTATGACCTTGGATGCGGATATACCTAACTTCCTATGGGCAGCGGCGGTCGATGGTACTGTATACTTGATCAATAGAAGCCTGGTAAGTGTGCTTGATTGAGGCATTCTGGAAGAAAATTGGTCAGATAAACCTGTTGATTATTCATACCTAAAAGTGATTGGCTCTGTTACGTATTCTTTGGTTGATAAGGTGGAAAGGAGTAAACTTGACTCCAAATCTAGGAAATATACTTTCATCGGATATGGTGGAGATGGGTTCGGATATCGGCTACCGGATTACACAAGAAAGAAGGTAATACGAAGCCGGAACGTCATCTTTGATGAGCAGCACTTGTACAAAAAATAAAAGCAAGCCAAGGAAGGTGCATTACGTGAGTTTGTCGAGCTAGATGGAACTCAATAGAGTATTCAGGTATCTACAAGAGGTGATCAGAACTTGGAGGAAGCCGCGGTGCAGGATCAGGTTCAAGAACAGGATGGTGACTGTTCCCCTCCGAACACAGAGACGCGACCGCGTAGATCCGTCTTGCCTGAAATTCGGGGTAGATGCTAATTGGTGCTATCCGTTCACCTCTCCGAAGATGCCAAGTTGATTTATGGCACCATGTATCGAAAGTTTAAACGGATGCGGCCGATGTAGCAGACTTCGTCAGATTCCCCCTCACGATGAGGGGTTTTTGATTGTGGGGATGCTCTTCCCTGCAGGCGCAAACCCCTGCAGTTAATTACGCTACTGCATCGTGGTAACAACTTTCTCCTTCTCCAGATAGTCACTTCAAGTCATGGGTGTTTGTTTTGTTTGTGATTGCCCGTGGATTGTATACGGAGACTAAGTTATGTTATTGCCCGTAGGGCGTGGACTAATCCAAATCCGTATCTTTCTTAGATTTGGGTTTGGAGGTTTGGGTTTAAGGATACGTTAGCCTCATTTGAGATTAAGATCAATTTAAACGTTAGTTAAGGATACGTTAGTCTAATATTAGACTAAGATCAACTTAACGGGATCGTTTAGATCCGGCAAGAGAGCGATTGGGCTCACTTATTTAGTTTAGTGACATTGCGGTCGATAATTAGTTTAAGGACATTACGGTCCATTGTTAGTTTAAGGACATCTCGGTCCAATGTTAGTTTTAAGACATCGCGGTCGAGGTTAAGGACATCATAGTCCGTGGATTTAAGGACCCCACAGTCCGTTGTTAGTTTTAAGACATCACGGTCGAGGTTAAGGATATCATAGTCCATGGATTTAAGGACCCCACAGTCCGATGTTAGTTTTAAGACATCACGGTCGAGGTTAAGGACATCATAGTCCATGGGTTTAAGAACCCCACAGTTCGATGTTAGTTTTAAGACATCACGGTCGAGGTTAAGGGCATCATAGTCCGTGGGTTTAAGGACCCCACAGTCCGATATTAGTTTAAGACATCACGGTCGAGGTTAAGGACATCATAGTCCATGGGTTTAAGGACCCCACAGTCCGATGTTAGTTTTAAGACATCACGGTTGAGGTTAAGGACATCATAGTCCATGGGTTTAAGGACCCCACAGTCCGTTGTAATGTATGGTTGTTGGGACCCGTCACCTCTCTGACGACGTTGAAGGATTACAACGACTGATATCAGAGGAGTAAAGAGATGTACCTTCGAACCGATGTGAATTGGTTGACAGAGCAGATGTGCTCAGTTTAATATAAGTTGAGGACTTATGGCCAGAATTGGGCTAAGTCCAATTAAAATGTTTTAACATTTTATTTTTTATTCTGGCTATTAAGCCTTTATTTAGGCTCGGCCCTTTTAATAATGCTAAGCATTGGGCTCTGACATTTTTTGTCTTATATTGAATGCATAGCATTCATCAGAACAAAGTGTGTTCTGACAGTGCACCACGTGGTGCGTTAGGCGCTTTGTGCCAGTCCAAAAGCGCATTGCGTTTCTGTTGGGTAGCGCACATGAAGAGGACACGTGTCGCGCTTAGCGCTAAGCGCTAGTTTATTAGCGCATTGCGCTTTTAGTTTATGAGCACGCTGCGCTAGTCTGTTGGCGCACCAGTGAGTGACACGTGGCGCGCTTGGTGCTGAGCGCCAGCCCAAGAGCACAGTGCGCTGTTTCAGAAGCGCGAAGCGCAGATTGTGTCTCTGGTTGACACGTGGCATGTTTTGGCGCTGAGCGCCGATCCAAGGAGCGCAAAGGCGCAACTCATGAGTGCAACGCACTTTTCAATAGCGCAGGGCACATCTGATCAATTTTAAGATCAAAGAACAAATTTATGTTCTTCAAAGGAGGCTTTGTCTCAAGATCCAAGAACAAAAATTCTTGTTTTTATAAAAGGCTCTGCGTTTATAGATCAAAAGATCTGTGGATGAAGTATTTTACTTCTTTTAGTTTTTTATGATTAGATCTTTTTGATCTTTTCTTTTTTATTAAAGAGCTTGGTCTTTTTCTTAGATCTCTGATCTTTTTTAGAAGATGGTTCTTTTTTTTACAAGATGGCTTCATCTCTATTATTCAAGAACATAGTTCTTTCTTTACCTTGAAGATGAAGAAAAATCTTGTTTTTTCTAAGAGCTTGCTCTTTTCTTTGCAGAGGGTTTTTCTCTCTCTTTTCTGTCTTCTCTATATTTTAGACTTGAAGTCTAGGGTCCTTTATATAGGGCCAAATGATTTGTTAAATCAGTTTTAAGAGATCTTTCTCTGATTGATTTGGGAATATTTCCCACCGTTGGATCTTTGATCCTATGGCTTCTGTTTTATAGAAGATAATCTTCTTGTTTCAATAAGATTGAAAAATCTTTCCATAACAGAATTTTAGTTCTGATTAAATAATAATTTATTATTGGTAGATCTTTTGATCTGACGGTGGGGGAATTTTTAATTCCAGCGCTGGCGCACCTTGCGCTAGTGCACCTACGTTCGACATGTGGCGCGCAGCGCAACTGCGCTAGCGCGCCGGTGTTTGACACGTGGCATACAGCGCAGAGCGCAGCGCAACTGCGCTAGCGCACCTGTGTTTGACACGTGGCGCGCAGCGCAGAGCGCTGGATCTGAAGCGTTGCTTCAACTTTTAAATTTTGAATTTTGAAATAGAGCTTTACTCTGATTGGGGGTGTACTGCCTAGGGCGCAGCACTCCTGGCGCCGGCATGTCTGCTTTTGACACGTGGCGCGCAGAATCTGAAGCGTTGCTTCAATTTTTGAATTTTGAAATTCAAAACAGAGCTTTGCTCTGATTGGGGGAAACAAATGCCCCCCCACCGTTGCGCTCACATGGCGCACACGTGAGTGCAGCGGTGGCAACATCTGAGCCCTTGGATCAACTCAGAAGTTAAAGAGGCGGTTCAGTGCCTATAAATAGGACCTTTGGTCCTCAGATAATTATCATCTCCTTCTTGAGAATTTTATTCAGAGCCTTGCTCTTTAGTTAAGAACTTTCAAGAGTCAGAACTCTTAGGTAAAATTAAAAAATTTAATTTTAATAAATTAGAGTTTTTACCCATTAACAGAGCCTTGCTCTTCATAGATCTTTGATCTAAAGAAAACCCTTTTAGGGTTTCATTAATAGAGCATTGCTCTCATGAAACCATAGATCTAAACAGATCTTTTCTTGGGGTTTCTTATCCCATGCATCAGAGCTCTGCTCTTTTGATAATATGTAGATCTTTTGATCTTTTGATGAAGAACCCTTAAGAGTTTTTTCAGGGATCTTGAAGATCCCAGAATTTTTAATTCTTAAGAGTTAATTTTAATTTTAATTAATCTTTAATGGATTTTCCATCATCATTACAGAGCTAGGCTCTTTAAGGAATTTTATTCCTTCATGACCAGAGTTTGACAAGTGTCACTCTGTTACAGAGCTTTGCTCTCAAAGGGGGATTTTCTCCTTTTTCCGAGGGATTTCTCATTCAATGAGAATATTCCTTGAGGATTTCCTCATTAATTGACAGTCTCATCCAATGATGAGGCTGTCATATTAATTGACGCATTGTCATCTGGATTTTGTGGGTCCTTCTTTGGTCCCCTTTCCACTGCATTGCAGTGCAGTACGACTTTTAAAGTATCGAATGTCAGAAATTAAAAACTAAATTACAATACCGACAGTTGATTTATGTCCCCCCTTTTGCAGGCAACATGTCTTTCGATGCTTCGTTCCCGTTCGTTCGCTCAGAGGGAGGATTTTCTGGAGCACCCGTAGACCGGGAGGTCCTAGCTTTGATCAGAGACCATGATCCGAAACATAAGAATCTTCACTTTTGGGGGTCATGGTACAATCATATTATCAGGGGTCGATAAAGCTTTTCATGCGCGGTACCCTTGGAGCCCATTACGGCTATCCTTTACCCCAACTCACCCCCGGTGAACTACGCCGTGGAGATGGTCAATTGGACTTCAGAAGGCCTTCTTCGGCCCGCTATAGCTTCGATTCCAGTTCAGCCTCCCATGGTTTTAGATACCTTGGGACGTCATATTTGTCAAGGCGAGGCGCGGCCGTGGGGGCAACCATATAACATAGGTCTGATTGCTCGTCATCCGACCGGTTATCTGCAATGGGCCCACTACATTCTGTCAGCGAAGAAGTCGCAGTTGATGAGGCTTGGGTTATATACCGCCGTTTATGCTTCTCTTTTCCAGTATCCTACACTCCCCACCTGGTGGGTTAAGGCCTTTTTGGAGTAGTGGAATATCCCTACTCACACATTCCTTTCACTGGACCGGGAAGTGTCAATCTCCTTAGAGGAGTTTGCAGAAGTTTCTGGCTTACCGGTCATAGGGGAGCATTATGAGGAGCTGCTTCCCACAGACGAATATGTCTTCGGTGCCAAGCCAGTGATAACGGGCCTTACTCCGGTGAATGCTGTTCAACACCAATTTCCCAGTTTGATCAAAGTGTTGGATATCTACGAGCGCCTTTTTCTTGAATCTGGGAGTCGCGGGGTTAGTTTCGAGGATTTCATCGCTCGCTTCCTTCACCCAAAAGTCTTCTCGAAGGAGGCCGTTAAATTCACCACGCTTTACGACCCTTTCGGCTTAGGTTTGGACATCCTGCCAGCGATGGAGGTAAATCAGAAGAGTTTCTTCCTTCCCAACTCTCCGGTTATTCCTTTTGCGGAGATTGCAGTCCCTAGGATGGATGAGGAAGCATTCTTTTTGGGATTTCTTGGGCTATGGTTGAGCTGGTTCGCGCTCCCGATGCACCCTCGCCGCATGAGGCCATCTATCTTTTATCCGGCTCACCGAATGACTATTGGGGTGAAAGTGGCTGTCGGGGTCGCCGGCTTAGCCCATCTGTATTACGGCCTTAGTCAAACGGCGGATACTACTGAACCTGGAGTACAGCATGTGAACTTCTCGATGCATTACTTCATGTCATGGCTCGAGCTACATGCACTTGGCGTTTTTGGTATCCATAGAAGGCCTTCATTCTATGACAGGTGCAGCTTTCCTCGGATTATGCGATTGGTCGGCGCCTTAATTGTAAATCCGTCACCACGAGACGCTAGAGGTTTGCTCCTTCTTCCCCACACGGTTGGAGACGGGATGACCTTCACTGACAAGGTGTTAACCATCGGAAAAGAGTCTACCACAACAGTACGGTCATTGCAGGATATTTTCAAAGATGGAGCCTCAGTTCTGACAGCTCGGGAGACCCTCCATTTATATTCTATCAGGCCGGGCTTCCTGGTGTTTAGGCAAAATGATGCGGCGCTTTTCATGAGATATAATCCGCATCGTTTTGCCCAACAATTGAGCTATAATCAAGGAGTGCCGCTGGAGGCTTTTTTGCTGGAACCCACTGCTACTGAAGAGGGGATGCGGAGCGCGCTGCATCACTTCATGCATTTGAATACGGGCTCTCACTTCTTTATCAGCGAGCCGAGTTGTGTCCCACGGATCCTTAATGCATATACGGCATGGTACCAGCATTCGACGGGCGCCGTTTTTAAGGAAGAAAGGTGGTTGCTGCTTGACCGCAAAAGTGCACCTCCTGCCAGCGATCGCAAGGTCCTTTTGAGGCGACAGACCATTGTCCTCCCTTCGCTAAGAGAAGTCGCTGCAGTTGAGCCTCCACGTGTGTTAAGCCCCACGCGCGGATTGCCCCATGCTCCTGTGGAGACGGTGGATGTGCCATCGGTGTCCCGTGCTTCCGTGGAGACGGTAAATGTAGCTTCACCCGAATATGGCGTGGGCTCGGACATCGGGACTCGCCGTCCCAAAGTGGCCACTAAACGCAAGCCGGTGCTGGCTGCGACCGGAGCTCGCGTACAGAAGAAAAAGAAGAAGTCAGTCCTCTCTCTTGATGCCGTACTCGGCCTAGAGCCTCAGGCTCCTTATACCGAAGGCCTAAGTGAATATGGAACCAATGAGGGGCTCTTCATAGCGCCAGAAGACACTGATCTCGATGTCGCTATTGCTGCTTCTGAGCGACTCGCAAGCCACCAAGCGAAAATAGCCGCCCTCGTGCAATCAAGTAAATATCAGTTGCACTTTTGTCATTGCGTTATATCTTTATTTTTATTATCGTGTCTTGACTGGCATTCTTCCTTTTGTAACAGGCTTTACTACTGAAGAGGCTCTGGCGGCTTCTCTCAGGACCTTCGAGGAGGAGGAGAAGAATCGCGCTTTATTGGGCATTGGTATGTCTCGGCTCATTGAGTCTTCATTTTCCTTTTCATGGACAATCTAACCCTTTCTTTATCTCAACGCAGGAACCACAATGTCGGTCCCACAAGGTGATGCGGAGACTCTTCCCGGCCAGCCACCGAGTTCCCGGCCTCTTCGGTATTGCCGAAAGAGGCCTTACTCAAACGACCGATGACGGAAGCCTTGACGGCTCCAGAGGTAACCCTGGGTGCGGATGATGACGCTCTGTTGAAAGAGGCTTCTAGAAGGTCTGCTTTGACGGCCCGGAGGGAAATGAAGCACCAGAGGCGCACAGCAAGGGAGCGTAATGCTACTCTAGCTGTGGTTGCGGGTTCAAGCGCCGCTGCCCCTGCTGCTACTCCTTCAGAGGAGTCTCCGGTCGCCTTGTCTACTGTTTACAGACGGGCGGCACGTGCGGCTCGGGAAGCGAACGGTAAATCAACTCCAGGTAATGTGCCGTGAGGTTCCGTTGTCAAATTTTTGAATTATCAGTTCTCACATGTCTTACCTTTCAGGGCTGAGTCCTACCGAAGAAACGGCGGCGACCGTTGAGCCTGAGGGAGCGGTGAAGGAGGTGGCTGCTATTCCCGAACCCAGGGCGGCGGTAGGCGATGTGGCCGCAATTGTCGGGCTCGAGGTAGTGGCTAATGAGACGGCTACCATGGCCGAACCTAAGGCGGCGGTGGATGAGACGGCTATAATTACTAAGCCTGAGGTGGCGGCGAGCAAAACGGGTACAATTGCTGGGTCTGAGGTGGCCGCTCTCTCTCAAGAGTCGGGCACTGCCCCGATCATCACTCTTCCTGCCTACGGTTCTTTGCCGCCTCCTGGTGTCACCAGCGTGACGACGGTTCTCGTGGAGTCAGGGGATAAGGCGATGGGAGGTGAGACCACCCCGTTGGAGGAGGGAGACGCCGCTGTTGTATCAAGTGACGCCCTCGTCACGGTTCCGAACGGCGACTCATCAGGTAGATTTTAGGTCACCGCCCTTTTTTTTATTCTGCAATCTTTTTCAATTTTTCCTGACAGGGTTTATCTTGTTTCTAATGCAGGTGCGGCTAGTGCTGATGTCGCGCTACTCGAGGTAGCGACGTCAGTTACCGTCTTGACGGTGACCACCTCTCTACCTTCTCTCACACTGTCTCAGATGCTGGAAGGTATGGATTTATGACCCATCAGTTTTATCTCTCGGCTGTATACTTCATGTACTGACGTTGCGTTTTCGCGTTTTTGCAGGAGTCCTTTTTGACCACCTGTACCAGGTGTTGCATCCCCACTTCTCCTTCCCGTCGGAGATTGCTTCGTCCAGTGGCGCTGGTGAATACAGCCTTCAATTAATGCTCTTTCTTTTATCGACAATGAAATCATTTCTGATTCTTTTTTGCCTTGACTGCAGTACTACAGATTGAAGGAGGAGAAGAGAGATTAGTGGCGCCACTGGTCCTCCCGGCATTGCCACCTGCTACAGCTGGTATAGTAAATCCCATTGTTCATGAATCTCTTATATTTCTTGATCCATCATTTGATTGTGATTTGTTTTGCAGCAGTCGCTTTGACTCTGGCCTCTTTCGAGTCTCGCATTATGATGCCAGCATGCCCCTTCTCCAGACGTCCATCCTCAAAGGGTGCTGTGACGAGTCTGCGTATGCTGAGCGAATACGTCGAGGAGCTTGACGCGGAAGCTCCTACATCTGCCGCTGATTTCGCTGCCGAGGTCAATCCGATGCTGGCGACGCTTGTAAATTTCCATAATGAAGGCGTCGTCGAGTCTTGGGTTAATCACTGCAGGAAAATCGAGGCCTGTCTGTATGAGCTTGAGCTTCTGCATCCTGCCCCTGAGACTCAGGCTTTGAACTCCCAGCGGGCCGTGTAGGTTGAGCAGAGTGTTCCGTTTCTTCTCCATTTCGAATGAGAGTCAACTCTTAAGCGAAAGGAACGTGAGGTGACTGCTGCTGAATCTGCCCAACTGCACGCTGAGGTTGCAGCTAATGTTGTCCAGCTGAACACCATTTTTGAAAGCCTTCAACGGTGTATCTCTGACGGGCTGGTGTTGAGGAAGAAGCTTGATCTCAATGAGCAGGTCGCGCAGAGTCAGGAGGCTGCCCAGCAAGAAGCTGATCAGAAACTCTCATCTTGTTTGCAGCAATGGGCCCAAATTGAAGCAGAGCTGGCCGTGGTGGCTGATCATGAGAAGGCGCTAAAAGAAGTGCGAGAGCAGCTGACGGCCTTGCTGAAAACGCCTCCTTCTCAGTAGCAATTTTTTGTACCATTTGTAATTTTGAGTAAAATGTATTCATTCTTTCATATGATGTATTTTGTACCCAATTGAATTCATGAATAAAAGAAACACATTTTTTGTAATGTCTCGTGTCATCTCTCCTTTTTCTTCTTTCTTTTGTTATCAGCATGTTACCTTAGCGAACATGGTTGACAGATGATAGAGTGAGCATCTTGTCTTGGCTTCTTCGTGAGGTAGTGATGGCTTAGGAGGCAAGTTCAGATCTGCTGCCTAAGACTTTTCAATTTCATGAGCCGTGAGGGTCTCATGAAGACTTTTCTCCCTACGAGTCGACAGGATCCCGTAGGTGTATTTTCTCCTTAGGAATCGTGAGGATTCCTAAGTGCGTTTTCCCTTATAAGTCGTAAGGATCTTATAAGAGAACTTTCTTCCTTACAAGTCGAGAGAACTCGTAAGTGATTGATGAGTTGACCTACTTCCGAGTCGAAGCATTGCTTCAACAGGGAGGTCGAGGGTTGACTTTGGTTTGTCTGTGCACCGCCGAGTCATGGAACTGGGAGCTCTGCCGTGGCTCCGCTTTGCTGAAGTTGTATATTCCTGCAGAGACATTTATTTCTCTGTGGGTCGGCGCGAATCGAGATTTTCTCGTCAAGGACGCTGATTTCCTTGAATCGAGGTATTTGTCAAGGACACTGATTTCCTCAGAGATGAGACGGATCGATGTATTCCTGCAAAGACGCTGATTTCTTTACAGGTCGACGCGAATCGAGGTGCTCTCATCAAGGACGCTGATTTCCCTGAATCGAGGTGGTTGCCAAGGACACTGATTTCCCTGGGGTTGAGACGAATCGAGGTATTCCTGCAAAGACGCTGATTTCTCTGAGGGTCGACGCGAATCGAGATGCTCTCGTCAAGGATGCTGATTTCCCTGAATCGAGGTATTTGTCAAGGACACTGATTTCCTTGCGGGTCGACGCGAATCGAGATGCTCTCGTCAAGGACATTGATTTCCTTGAATCGAGATGGTTGCCAAGGACACTGATTTCCCTGGGGTTGAGACGAATCGAGGTATTCCTGCAAAGATGCTGATTTCTCTGCAGGTCGACGCGAATCGAGATGCTCTCGTCAAGGACACTGATTTCCCTGAATCGAGGTTTTTGGCAAGGACACTGATTTCCCTGGGGTTGAGACGAATCGAGGTATTTCTGCAAAGACGCTGATTTCTCTACAGGTCGACGCGAATCGAGATGCTCTCATCAAGGATGCTGATTTTCCTGAATCGAGGAAGTTGCCAAGGACACTGATTTCCCTGGGGTTGAGACAAGTCAAGGTATTCCTGCAAAGACGCTGATTTCTCTGCGGGTCGACGCGAATCGAGATGTTCTCGTCAAGGATGCCGATTTCCCTGAATCGAGGAAGTTGCCAAGGACACTGATTTCCCTGAGGTTGAGACGAGTCGAGGTACTCCTGCAAAGACACTGATTTCCTTGCGGGTCGACGCGAATCGAAGTGCTCTCGTCAAGGACGCTGATTTCCCTGAATCAAGGAAGTTGCCAAGGACACTGATTTTCCTGGGGTTGAGACGAGTCGAGGTACTCTTGCAAAGACACTAATTTCCTTGCGGGTCGACGCGAATCGAAGTGCTCTCGTCAAGAACGCTGATTTCCTTGAATCGAGGAGGTTGCCAAGGACACTGATTTCCCTGGGGTTAGTTGACTTGTTCTCGATACGGAATGTTGATCCGGCGGAGAAGTCGTTGGTTGACTCTAGGTCATCTGTAGACTGTAGAGTCTTGGAACTAAGGACTTTGCCGTAGCTCCGTTTGTTGATGTTGCATCTGCATCCGATTGGACTGCGAAGGAACGTCGTTGCTGACAATGTATCTGCTGTATCGAGACGAACGTCGAGGTGGTCTCTAGGTTGTTTTTGAACCGTCGAGACTTGGAACTGAGGACTTTCCCGTGGCTCCGATTTGTTTTGACCTTGGGGTCGCTTATTGACATCTCGTCTGCATTCCGTTGTAGTGAGAAGAAACGCTGTTGTTGGTGATCTCTAGGCTGTCTGTGAACCGTCAAGATTTGGGACTAGGGGACTTTTCCATGGTTCTGGGGTAGTCTCTAGGCTGTCTGTGAACCGTCGAGATTTGACTTTGCTTCGACGAAGCCTGGTGGGACGATATGGTTCCCTTCTTGTTTGTGCCCATGGGTTGTATACAGGGATCAATGTGACCTTACCTGCAGGGCAGAAAGTTTCATTTCATTTCATTTTTTTATTTCTTTCCGTGATGCTCTATCATTTCAGCTTTTAATATCGTGAAAATCGCGATTGCCCAATCATTTCGGCTATTTTTCGCGGTGCCCAATCATTTCGGCTTTTTATTTTATTTTTACTCGCTGCTTTTTATTGCGAGTTGCCCAATCATTTCGGCTATTTGGTATGCGTACATTTTTTTTACTTGCTGATTTTGTTGCAAGTTACCCTATCATTTCGGCTATTTTGTATGCATGTGTGCCTCGCTAGCTTCTTACTGCAAGCTTGGAATTAGACATCGATTTCGGCATCAGCACCGCTACAACTGGAATATTGCCAGGAGCGAATCATCATTTGCCTCTGTCGATGTCGAACAAAGGTGGCTTAGCGATCAGGGTTAAGATCCTGTCGATTAAGGCTTTTGACTCCACGAGCCGTAAGGGTCTCATAAAGGTATTTCTCCCTGTGAGTCGTGAGGATCTCATAGGTGCGATTTCTCCTTAAGAATCGTGAGGATTCCTAAGTGCATGTTCTCCTAGTCGTAAGGATCTTACAAGAGGGTTTTCTCCTTATAAGTCGAGAGGACTTATAAGGGCTATTCACCGTATAGACATATCCCTAGTCACGGATGGGACTTTGTTAGGGAAATGTTTATTCACGCCCGTGGATTGTATACAAGGGTTAGCATTGAGCCGCTTGTAGGACAGTATTGGAGGTTGTGGGGCCTGCTTAAGAATAGGTTTAGATCCCTGTAGTTTAAGACTTTTGAATCTTATGAGCCGTGAGGGTCCCATAAGAGGGTTCTCCTTACGAGTCGTGAGGATCTCGCAAGTATAATTTCTCCTTAGGAATCGTGGGGATCCCTAAGTGTGTTGCTCCCTTGTGAGTCGTAAGGATCTCACGCAGGTGGTTTCTCCTTACAAAGTCGAGAGGACCTTGCAAGTGTCTTTTAACGAGATTGCGCCCTTTCGGGTTTTCACAAAACTCGCCGGTAGCCCAGCTGCTTTTACTCACGGAGCCCTTTCGGGTTTTCATCCGTGCCCATTTTTCTTGTGGACATACCGTTTTCTTTTTCTTTTTCTTTTTTTTTATTCTAACGAGGTTGCGCCCTTTCGGGTTTTCACAAAACTCGCCGGTAGCCCTGCTGTTTTTACTCACGGAGCCCTTTCGGGTTTTCATCCGTGCCCATTTTGCTTATGGACATACCGTTTTCGTTTTCCTCTCTTTTTTTTTCTTTTTTTTATCAGCTTTGGGATGCTGCAATCCAGCGTAGTTTATCGACATCTCGGTCAACGGCTAGTTTTAGGACGTTTCGATCCGTAGTTAGTTTAAGAACGTTTCGGTCCGTTGTTAGTTTAGGGATGTTTCGGTCCATTGTTAGTTTAAGGACGTTTCGGTCCGTTGTTAGTTTAAGGACGTTTCGGTCCATTGTTGCCGTATTTAAGGCGAATTTCTAGTTTACGGACTTTTCAGTCCACGGGGTTTATGAATGAGCACGATGCCCCCGGCATGTCCATCTTTTTCGGAGCATGTGGTTATGGCGGGTTCACCTTCCAATTTTCAGACAACGCGAATTTGCCTTGCTAGTATTGGTCTTCAACCCAATTTTTGAAGACGTAGCAATCTTCGAGTGGATGGCCCAATACTCGATGATAGGGGCAATAATTAGAATCGTTGACGTCGTTCGGCTGCGGTGAGTGTATCGACTCCGGTAGAGTGATGAGCCCGTTGCGCACTGCCAGTTCAAATAGTTTCCTTGTTTTATCCCGGGAAAATGAGTAAGGACATCTCAACTTCTCATCAAGCGATTGCCGCTTGTTGTTTTGGCGAACAACCGGTCTCAGGCCACTCGGTTGTTGTTGAGCATTGGCGATGAAGGTTGCTTTTCCTTTTCCCTTCTCATTCCGAGGATCCGTCTTTGAGGAGGATGGTCTATGGCCCATCTGGTCCATTTAGGCCAGCTTGTCGATCAAGGCCTAGAAGGTGGTTGGCTTGAAGAACATCATGAATTGGGATATGGTCGCCTGAGGATCGAGAGTTCCTATGAACATGCCCACTGCAGGAGCCTCTTCTATGCGCTGTTCGCATTTCGACCATAAATTTCGCCACCGTATTGCGTATTGTACCCATGTTTCTCCTGGCTTTACCCTGGCGTTAATTAACGCGGTAATCGGGGTACGCTCGCTAGCGCTCGCGAATCTTTGCGTAAACAGCAGCTCCATCTTTGCAAATGTCTTGACGGAGTCGTTTGGAAGCTCAGAATACCATTCGAATGCCGTCTCTAACAAGCTGCCGACGAACTGGCGAAGTAGCAGTTTATCATCGCCTCCGGTGTTACTACAAAGAGCCCTGAACTGGGCGACATGCTGGTGCAGGTTTCCCGTCCCTTTATATACATGAAATTTAGGGATGGTATATCCCGGCGGGTATATTACCTGGTTATACCAGCCTGGATACGGTCGTCCAGTTTTAACAATTTGCCCAGCCGCTTCATTCGCCTGGTGAACTCGTATCTGCTGAGCGATGTAGTCATCCAGGGCAGCTTTGGAAATAGTTTCCTCCTTGGCTGCTGAAAGGGCCGGAAGTGGATTTGATGTTTCTCCTCTATCATCTTCAATTATTACTGGAGGATCTTCGGCTGGGGGATCCGGTTGGATCATCATGCCAACCATATCTTGGAATAGAAGGGCCATTTGCTTTATATTGGCCTCTTGTCCCGCGGCCTCTTTGTCCTTCTTCTCAAGCATTCTCCGAAGGAACTCCGCATCAGTTTCCTGCTCGTGGCGTTGCTCCGAGGATGTCTCTAGGCTTGCATTCGGTCCTGTGAGCGCGGCCATAGCAGTCATCATCTCCTGAAGCTTCTGCTGCTGCTCTTGGGCTTTTGTCACGGATCGCGTAAGCGGTCGATGACCTGTGGAGATACAGCTATCCTCTTTTCCGGATGCCATATAGACGATATGCACCACCATGCCCCAAGACTTAGGGCGTATGGGCTCTGTGACCTTGACATTTGTCGCAGGCATGGGGGTTTTCTCTGGCCTTCTCCTCTTATGAGCGGTCAAAGTTGAGGGGGCCGATGCAGTGGGCACCCAAGTACCCGTCGCCTTCTGTGGCTTAACAGGATGGCTTTCTTCCTGTCGGACCATCAACTTCTTCTAGCGGCGAGGATAGTCTTGATTAACCACCGACTCTCGGACTTGTCGCCAGATTTTATAAACTTTGGAAGACAGCCGTTGAGGGGACTGCTCCGGCTTTATTTCTGTGACAGTCTCCACTGGTGGCGGAGATCTTTTCAGTACGGCGGTAGACGAGTTCCTGCGCACCTTATTCAGCAGCTTAAAGCTGTTCCCGGTTGGAACAACAGCATTAACTTCCATCGTTGGAGCTGATGGAGTTAGCCCAGAGGGGGAGTTGCCCCCGACCTTCCTTACCTGGCGCCAGTGACGACGTCGAGCGTGTCGAGCTGTTGGGGTTGGTTCAGCGATGGAGATGGCTTTGTCTTGCCCCCTGTCCAGGCGAGGCGCCGCTGGTGCCAGCCTCTTGAAGACTGACGTCTTTTGAGTAGCGGTATCCAATCTGTCAAAGACAGACCTTCGAGTAGGAACGGGAGCCGGAATAGTCCGTCTTGTAAAGACCGACTCTTTGGCAGTAGAAGCCGCCTTAACGACTTCAGGACCAGGGATGGCTATCTTCTTTGGGATGGCCACTTCAGGTATCATGGGCTTCTTGGCAGGCCCATCGGAGTTCAGGCTTAGTCTGGCGAAGACCGAGGAGTTGGAGCTGGATGACCCGCTGAGAGGGGCCGTGGTAGCAGCAAGCCGATCGAAGACCGACTTCTTGGGAGCTTTCGGTGCTGGCATAAGAACGGTGAAGCGCGCTGGCGGGAGCATGGTCCCGAAAAACAATCCTGTGGTGGCTTGGCTGACCTGTTCCACTGGCATCGTGAACAGGGAAGCCGCCTGGGGCCCGTAAGCTATGCCCCCATATGAGGCAGAACGTGGGTTGCAGTTGCACGTGGAACACTTCGAGCAGGTGAACGCCATTGATCCTTGCTTTCTGCACCAACCAAAATGCCAAATCTTAGTACCTCGAAACCCAAGGGCAACCATCAGCAAACCATGATTCGTTCGCGAACATGACACACAAAGTGTGGAGTGGAAAGAGGAAAAGGTCCCACCGGGCGTGCCAGAATCTGTTCCCCTCCGAACACAGAGACGCGACCGTGTAGATCCGTCTTGCCTGAAATTCGGGGCAGATGCTAATTGGTGCTATCCGTTCACCTCTCCGAAGATGCCAAGTTGATTTATGGCACTATGTATCGAAGGTTTAAACGGATGCGGCCGATGTAGCAGACTTTGTCAGATTCCCCCTCACGATGAGGGGTTTTTGATTGTGGGGACGCTTTTCCCTGCAGGCGCAAGCCCCTGCAGTTAGTTACGCTACTGCATCGCGGTAACAACTTTCTCCTTCTCCAGATAGTCACTTCGTGTCATGGGTGTTTGTTTTGTTTGTGGTTTCCCGTGGATTGTATACGGAGACTACGTTATGTTGTTGCCCGTAGGGCGTGGACTAGTCCAAATCCGTATCTTTCTTAGATTTGGGTTTGGGGGTTTGGGTTTAAGATACGTTAGCCTCATTTGAGACTAAGATCAACTTAAACGTTAGTTAAGGATAAGTTAGTCTAATTTTAGACTGAGATCAACTTAACGGGATCATTTAGATCCGGTAAGAGAGCGATTGGGCTCACTTGTTTAGTTTAGTGACATTGCGGTCGATAATTAGTTTAAGGACATTATGGTCCATTGTTAGTTTAAGGACATCTCGGTCCAATGTTAGTTTTAAGACATCGTGGTCGAGATTAAGGACATCATAGTCCGTGGATTTAAGAACCCCACAGTCCGTTGTTAGTTTTAAGACATCACGGTCGAGGTTAAGGACATCATAGTCCATGGGTTTAAGGACCCCATAGTCCGATGTTAGTTTTAAGACATCACGGTCGAGGTTAAGGACATCATAGTCCGTGGGTTTAAGGACCCCACAGTCCGATATTAGTTTTAAGACATCACGGTCGAGGTTAAGGACATCATAGTCCATGGGTCACAGTCCGTTGTAATGTGTGGTTGTTGGGACCTGTCACCTCTCTGACGACATTGAAGGATTACAACGACAGATATCAGAGGAGTAAAGAGATGTACCCTCGAACCGATGTGAATTGGTTGACAGAGCAGATGTGCTCAGTTCAATATAAGTTGAGGACTTATGGCCAGAATTGGGCTAAGTCCAATTAAAATGTTTTAACATTTTATTTTTTATTCTGGCTATTAAGCCTTTATTTGGGCTCGGCCCTTTTAATAATGCTAAGCATTGGGCTTTGAGATTTTTTTTATCTTATATTGAATGCATAGCATTCATCATAACAAAGTGTGTTCTGACAGTACGCCACGTGGCGCGTCAGGCGCTTTGCGCCAGTCCAAAAGCGCATTGCGCTTCTGTTGGGTAGCGCACATGAAGAGGACACGTGTCGCGCTTAGAGCTAAGAACTAGTTTATTAGCGCATTGCGCTTTTAGTTTATGAGCGCGCTGCGCTAGTCTGTTGGCGCACCAGTGAGTGACACGTGGCGCGCTTGGCGCTGAGCGCCAGCCCAAGAGCGCAGTGCGCTGTTTCAGAAGCGCAAAGCGCAGATTGTGTCTTTGGTTGACACGTGGCATGTTTTGGCGCTGAGTGCCGATCCAAGGAGCACAAAGGCGCAACTCATGAGTGCAGCGCACTTTTCAATAGCGCAGGGCGCATCTGATCAACTTTAAGATCAAAGAACAAATTTATGTTCTTCAAAGGAGGCTTTGCCTCAAGATCCAAGAACAAAAGTTCTTGTTTTTATAAAAGGCTCTGCCTTTATAGATTAAAAGATCCGTGAATGAAGTATTTTACTTCTTTTAGTTTTTTATGATTAGATCTTTTTGATCTTTTCTTTTTTATTAAAGACCTTGGTCTTTTTCTTAGATCTCTGATCTTTTTTAGAAGATGGTTCTTATTTTTACGAGATGGCTTCATCTCTATTATTCAAGAACATAGTTCTTTCTTTACCTTGAAGATGAAGAAAAATCTTCTTTTTTCTAAGAGCTTGCTCTTTTTTTTTTGCAGAGGGTTTCTCTCTCTCTTTTCTGTCTTCTCTATATTTTAAACTTGAAGTCTAGGGTCCTTTATATAGGGCCAAATGATTTGTTAAATCAGTTTTAAGATATATTTCTCTGATTGATTTGGGAATATTTTCCACCGTTGGATCTTTGATCTTAAGGCTTCTGTTTTACAGAAGATAATCTTCTTGTTTCAATAAGATTGAAAAATCTTTCCATAACAGAATTTTAGTTCTGATTAATTAATAATTTATTATTGGTAGATCTTTTGATCTGACGGTGGGGGAATTTTTATTTCCAGCGCCAGCGCACCTACGTTCAACACGTGGCGTGCAGCGCAGAGCGCAGCGCAACTGCGCTAGCGCACCGGTGTTTGACACGTGGCACGCAGCGCAAGCGCAGCGTAACTGCGCTAGCGCACCTGTGTTTGACACGTGGCGCGCAGCGCAGAGCGCTGGATCTGAAGCGTTGCTTCAACTTTAAAATTTTGAATTTTGAAACAGAGCTTTGCTCTGATTGGGGGTGCGTTGCCTAGGGCGCAGCGCTCCTGGCGCTGGCGTGTTTGCTTTTGGCGCGCGGCGCGCGGCGCACGGCGTGCAGAATCTGAAGCGTTGCTTCAATTTTTGAATTTTGAAATTCAAAACAGAGCTTTGCTCTGATTGGGGGAAACAGTGACCATGTTCAGCAACCAGATGTAACAGTTCTGAGAAGATCTACGAGTGAAAGAAGAATTCCTGAAAGACTTGTGACCGACTTCGTTTTGTACACATATGTGGCAGAGCCCGAATCCTTTGATGAAGCAACAAGTGATGGTGTTTATAGGGTGTTTTTCGTCACCCCATTGAGATGAGAATACGCGCGCTCTTGTCAGCCGTACTACAGATTCCCCATGCCTAGGGTAAGCCGGGGTTTATTAATTGTGGGGATCCGAATCTCCGGCAGTCGTGGACTAAGCTGCCGTTAATTACCCCTCGCCTTTGGAGCGAGGGAACCTCCGATTGACGGGTTAAACTGGTCATGCGAACTCAATGTGCAGTGTACGTGTGTTTTGTTTTGGAGGGGGGCTTGGATATATCGGGAGCCATGCAGAGTTCTAACAGGGACAGTGTCGCGGAGTATGTGTGTGTGTATGTATGTATATATACGTATATATACAAAAAAAGGAAAGGGCATCCAAAGGATGCGTGGGAGAAAGCGCTTGGGCATTAGCGCCTTGGGCGCTAGGGCCTTGAGCGCAAGAGCGCTAGCGCATTGAGCGCGAGCGCAAGTGCGCTAGCGCTTTGAGCGCTAGCGCCCCACGTGTCAGCACGTGGGCGCTCGGGCGCTAGCACCTTGAGCGCAAGGGCGCTAGCGCCCCACGTGTCAGCACGTGGGCGCTCAGGCGGCAAAAGGGACTTGGTCCCTGCAATAGGAGTTGTACTTCCAGAAAGGAGCACTTATTATTTTTTGTATATATATATATATATGAGGAGTTAAACTCCTAGGATGTTTTGAAGCTGATGAAGGGCTTCTCCCCTTGAGCCCTAGTTCTTCCCCAAAGTGGGGTTTCTGGAGATGGGTCTCCTTCTTCTTCCTCTGTTGGCCGGATCTTGAAGACCAAGAAGCAAGAGATTTTAAAAATCTCTCCTTTCTGAGATCTGATGGAAGATCTGAGTTTCCCTTTGTGGGTTTTGTGGTGAAAAACTATTTTGTTTTTTTTAAGAGGAAGAGTAAAACTCTTGATTTAATTCAAAAGAAAGAAGAAGGTTTTACAACCTTGAGGAAGGAGAAGATCTCAGATTGGGATTCCTTTTTTTGGAGAGAGAAAAAGTTGTTGAGATATTTTCATTCTCTTTGTCTTTATAGGCTATACATTTTACACGTAGCCCCTTGGGCTTCACAAAATGGCATTTTGCCCATCCCATGGCTCATGTGCCATTTCTTTTTTGCACATAAGCCATGGGCTTTACAAAAATTTGGCTTTATGCCCATTTTTTTTTACATTTATTAATAAAAATAAAATAAGAGAAATACAACAAAATTATTTATTACAAAATTTTTATTTTGTCATGGGGGGAGACCGACCGCTTCATGATCGGGCTTGCTCCGGGCATTGGCCCACTTGACCTGGGCTTGGGCCCACCTGGCTTAGAGTTGACTTTGATTTTGACTTGGTCAACCGGGGTGTAAATTTTTACCCCAACAAATTGCCCCCCATCAATAAATGCACACAGCATATGTGGTGCGTGTGCATGAAATTGATGGATTTTCTTTCACGTGGAGGCAACTTGATTTGGTTCCCGCTTTTTTGGGAAGCTGGCACTGCCCTTTTTATGACATGGACGGTCGATGCTTGGCGTGTCTCCGAGATGGAGTGTCTGGTTGACTTGATTCCAAGGCGGAGCGTAATTCCGACGAGGAGGTCGTTGCTGCCCTTTTAGCGGCGTGGACGGTCGGTGCTGCCCTTTTAGTGACGTGGACGGTCGGTGCTGCCCTTTTTGCGACTTGGACGGTCGGTTATGCCCTTTTTGCGACTTGTACGGTCGGTTGCCCTTTTAGCCACTTGGACGGTCGGTTCTGCCCCTTTTGCGACTTGGACGGTCGATGCTGCCCTTTTTGTGACTTGGACGGTCGGTTCTGCCCTTTTAGCGACTTGGACGGTCGGTTATGCCCTTTTAGCGACTTGGACGGTCGGTTCTGCCCTTTTTGTGACTTGGACGGTCGGTTCTACCCTTTTTGCGACTTGGACGGTCGATGCTGCCCTTTTTGCGACTTGGACGGTCGATGCCGCCCTTTTTGTGACTTGGACGGTCGGTTCTTCCCTTTTAGCGACTTGGACGGTCAGCTCTTTTAGCGACTTGGACGGTCGGTGCTGCCCTTTTAGTGACTTGGATGGTCGATTCTGCCCTTTTTGCGACTTGGACGGTCGGTGCTGCCCTTTTTGCGACTTGGACGGTCGGTTCTGGATTTGACTTGCTCCGCTTCTTGCGGTGTCACAGATGAAGTTGACTTATTCCCGAGGTGGAATTTGATTCTGCCGGGGAGGTCATTAGTTGTTTTGCTGATTTGATGTGATTTGGATTGACATCAGCACCGCTACACTGGAATATGGTATCAGGAGCGAATCATCATCTGTCATGACAGGATTTAGGGATTTTGGTTTTGGTTTAGCATCTGCATCGCTTCACCGGAATATGGTACTGAGAGCGAATCATCATTTGCCATGAGGAGATTTCCCTCGTTCCCAGTTTAACGAGTTAGGGGTCATCTGTTTCCAGTTTAACGACTTAGAGGTCATATGTTCCCAGTTTAAAGACTTAGGGGTCTATTGGATTGGAGTTTGGAATTTTGGGGTTAGGGTAGGCATCAGCGTTGCTGATACTGAAGCACATGTGCCAGGAGCAATTCATCATTTGCCTTTTCCTGCTGGGAAGCGGTGGCTTGGGAGATAGGTTTAGGTCCATATCACCTAAGGCTTTTCAATTTTATGAGCCGTAAGGGTCTCATAAAAGCATTTTCTCCCTACGAGTCGAAAGGATCTCGTAAGTGCACTTTCTCCTTAGGAGTCGTGGGGACTCCCAAGTGTGATTTTCCTTTGTGAGTCGTAAGGATCCCACGAAGGTGTTTTCTTACGAGTCGTGAGGATCCCGTAAGTTGGTTCTCCTAATATATCGTGAGGACATATGAGTGGGTCTTCCAAAATAGAGCATAAGTCCAAGGGCGAAGACTGGCTGCTGGACTGGTGATTGAGGTGGGGTATGGGTATGATGAGAATTATTTGAGCCCGTGGATTGTATACGGTAGTCGATTTGGGGACTAACCGTAAGGCCGGGAGAATTTTGAGAAATTGGGTTTTGGTTGGCGTCTGCATCACTGCACTGGCATATGATACCAGGAGCGACTCATCATTCGCCGTTTGGGGACTTGGAATTTGGATCTTGTTCGGCATCAGCATTGCTGCACTAGAGCAATGCCAGGAGCAACTCATCATTTGCCTCGGGAGGACTTGGGATTTGGATCTTGTTTGGCATCAGCATTGCTGCACTGGAGCAATACCAGGAGCAACTCATCATTTGCCTCGGGAGGACTTGGGATTTGGGTTTTGGTCGGCATCAGCATTGCTGCACTGGAACAATGCAAGGAGCAACTCATCATTTGCTATTTCCCGTTGGGGAGCGGTGGCTTAGGAAACAGGTTTAGGTCTATGTCACCTAAGAATTTTCAATTTTATGAGCCGTAAGGGTCTCATAAAAGCATTTTCTCCCTACGAGTCGAGAGAATCTCACAGGTGTATGTTCTCCTTAGGAATCATGAGGATTCCTAAGCGTGTTGCTCCTTTGTGAGTCGTAAGGATCTCACGCAGGGATTTTCTCCTCACAAGGTCGAGAGGACTTTGCGAGTGTATTTCATCTCTTTTCACGAGTTTGCGCCCTTTCGGGTTTTCACAAACTCGCTGGTAGTCCTCCTATTTTTACTCACGGAGCCTTTTCGGGTTTTCATCCGTGCCCGTTTTGCTTGTGGACATACCTTTTTTTTTGGGCTGGTGGGACTTTAAAAGTAGTTTCACCGGCAAGATTTGGGAGAGATAGGGGTTGTTTGCGACCGCGTAGGTCCGTCTTGCCTGAAATTCGGGGCAGATGCTAATTGGTGCTATCCGTCCACCTCTCTGAAGATGCCAAGTTGATTTATGGAACCATGTATCGAAGGTTAAAACGGATGCGGCCGATGTAGCAGACTTCGTCAGATTCCCCCTCATCTGAAGGGTTTTTAATTGTGGGGACGCTCTTCCCTGCAGGCGCAAGCCCCTGTAGTTAATTACGCTACCGCATCGCGGTAACAACTTTCTCCTTCTCCAGATGGTCACTTCGCGTCGTGGGTGTTTGTTTTGTTTTTGGTTTCCCGTGGATTATATACGGAGACTAAGTTATGTTGTCGCCCGTAGGGCGTGGACTAGTCCAAATCCGTATCTTTCTTAGATTTGGGTTTGGGGGGTTTGGGTTTAAAGATACGTTAGTCTCATTTTAGACTAAGATCAACTTAAACGTTTGTTAAGGATCCGTTAGTCTAATTTTAGACTAAGATCAACTTAACGGGATCGTTTAGATCCAATAAAAGAGCAATTGGGCTCTATTGTTTAGTTTAATGACGTTGCGGTCGATGATTAGTTTAAGGACATTACGGTCCATTGGTAGTTTAAAGACATCACGGTCGAGGTTAAGGACATCATAGTCCGTGAGTTTAAGGACCCCACAGTCCAATGTTAATTTAAAGACATCACGGTCGAGGTTAAGGACATCATAGTCCATGAGTTTAAGGACCCCACAGTCCAATGTTAGTTTAAAGACATCATGGTCGAGGTTAAGGACATCATAGTCCGTGAGTTTAAGGATCTCACAGTCCGTTGTTAGTTTAAAGACATTACGGTAGAGGTTAAGGACATCATAATCCATGAGTTTAAGGGCCTCACAGTCCGATGTTAGTTTTAAGACATCACGGTCGAGGTTAAGGACATCATAGTCCATGAGTTTAAGGACCTCACAGTCCGATGTTAGTTTTAAGGCATCACGGTCGAGATTAAGGACATCATAGTCCATGAGTTTAAGGACCCCACAGTCCATGAAATGTGTGGTTGTCGGGACCCGTCACCTCTTTGAAGACGTTGAGGAATTACAACGACAAATATCAAAGGAGTGAAGAGATGTACCCTTGAACCAAGGTGAGTTGGTTGAAAGAGAAAATGTGCTTAGTTCAAGACAAGTTGAGGACTTATGGCCAAAATTGGGCTAAGTCCAATTAAAATGTTTTAACATTTTATTTTTGTTCTGGCTATTAAGCTTTTATTTGGGCCCAGCCCTTTTAATAATGCTAGGCATTGGGCTCTGACATTTTTGTCTTATATTGAATGCATAGCATTTATCAGAAACAAAGTTTGTTCGGACAGTGCGCCACGTGGCGCACCAGGCATGTTGCGCCAGTCAAAGAGCGCATTGCTCTTCTGTCGGGTAGCGCACACGAAGAGGACACGTGTTGCGCTTAGCGGTAAGCGCTAGTTTGTTAGCGCATTGCGCTAGTCTGTTGGCGTACCAGTGAGTGACACGTGGCGCGCTTGGCGTTGAGCGCCAGCCCATGAGCGCAGTGCTCTGTTTTAGAAGCGCAAAGCGTAGATTGTGTCTCTGGTTGACTCTTGGTAGGTTTTTGCGCTGAGCGCCGGTCCAATGAGCGCAAGGGCGCAATTCATGAGTGCAAGGCACTTTTCAATAGCGCAAAACACATTTGATCAATTTTAAGATCAAAGAACAAATTTATATTCTTCAAAGGAGTCTTTTTCCTCAAGATCCAAGAACAAAAGTTCTTGTTTTTATAAAAGGCTCTGCCTTTATAGATCAAAAAGATCTGTGAATGAAGTAAAATACTTCTTTTAGTCTTTTTGTGATTAGATCTTTTTTATCTTTTCTTTTTTATAAAAGACCTTGGTCTTTTTTTTAGATCTCTGATCTTTTTAGAAGATGGTTCTTCTTTTTACGAGATGGTTTCATCTTTATTATTCAAGAACATAGTTCTTTTTACCTTGAAGATGAAGAAAAATCTTCTTATTTCTAAGAGTTTTCTCCTCTTTTGCAGAGGGTTTTTCTCTCTCCTTTTTTTTTTATGTATTCTGTATCTTCTCTCTCTTTTTAGACTTGAAGTCTAGGGTCCTTTATATAGGGCCAAATGATTTGTTAAATTAGTTTTGAGAGATGTTTCTCTGATTGATTTGGGAATATTTCCCACCGTTGGATCTTTGATCCTAAGGTTTCTGTTTTACAGAAGATAATCTTCTTATTTCAGTAAGATTGAAAAATCTTTCCATAACAGAATTTTAGTTCTGATTAATTAATAATTTATTATTAGTAGATCTTTTGATCTGACGGTGGGGGAATTTTTAATTCCAGCGCTG
The DNA here is from genome assembly GCA_030015575.1 of Agapanthus africanus. Lineage (NCBI taxonomy): Eukaryota > Viridiplantae > Streptophyta > Magnoliopsida > Asparagales > Amaryllidaceae > Agapanthus > Agapanthus africanus. The sequence goes on along the minus strand of CM057346.1, from coordinate 98,030,422 downwards.
GCGCACCTTGCGTTCGACACGTGGCGCGCAGCGCAACTGCGCTAGCGCACCCGTATTGGACACGCAGAGCGCAGCGCAACTGCACTAGCGCACCCATGTTTGACACATGGCACGCAGCGCAGAGCGCAGAGCAACTGCGCTAGCACACCCGTGTTTAACACGTGGCGCTCAGCGCGCAGAACGCTGAATCTGAAGCGTTGCTTCAATTTAAATTTTGAATTTTGAAAAAGAGTTTTGCTCTGATTGGGGGAAACAAATGCCCCCCTACCATTGCGCTCACGTGTCCCACATGTGAGTGCAACGGTGGCGACATCTGCGCCCTTGGATCAACTCAGAAATTGAAGAGGCATTTCAATGCCTATAAATAGGACCTTTGGTCCCTGAGATGATTTTCATCTTCTTCTTAAGAATTTTCACTTCTGAGAATTTCATTCTCCCACAGAGCATAGCTCTCCTGTTTAAAACTTTTTCAAGAGTAAAACTCTATCAAAACTTAGGTAAAGTTAAGAATTTTTAATAAATTAGGGTTTTACTCATTAACAGAGCCTTGCTCTTCATAGATCTTTGATCTAAAGAAAACCCATTTAGGGTTTCATTAACAGAGCTTTGCTATCCTGAACATGTAGATTTTTTTAAACTCTTGTGAAGAACTCTTAAGAGTTTGTTCATGGATCTTAAAAATAAAATTTTATTTTTGATGGATCATCTTCTCAGAGCAAGGCTCTTCTTGAGGAATTTTATTCCTTCATCATTAGACTTTGACAGATGTCTGTCTAGTAAAGAGCGCTGCTCTCAATGGGAGTTTTACTCCTCTGCCCGAGGGATTTCTCATTTAGTGAGAATCTTTTGAGGATTTCCTCTTTTAATGACAGCCTCATCCAATGATGAGGTTGTTTTATTAATGATGAACCGTCATCTCGATTTTGTGGGTCCCCTTTTGTCCCTTTTAACTGCATTGCAGTGCGGCACGGACTTATAGTACTTTGTAATAGAATTTAATTTATAGCATGGGCAGCTGAAAATTCACTATTTTTTGCGCAGGCATTATGTCTTCCGACGCCTCCTTCCCGTTCATTCGCTCAGAAGGCGGGTTCCCTGAAACACCCGTTGACCGTGAGGTTTTTGCGTTGATAAAAGACCATGACCCGGAGCACAAGAGCCTTCATTTATGGGGTAAATGGTATGACCAAATTATCATGGGCCGATGCAGCTTTTCCTGTGCGACACCCTCGGAGCCTATTTCAGCGATTGCTTATGCAGATGCGCCTCCGATAAATTACACTGTGGAGGAGGTCAACTGGACATCGGAAGGTCTCCTTCGGCCTTCTATCGCCGCAATACCAGTGCAGCCGCCGGTAGGTTTGGACATCCTAGGGCGATGCATATGTCAAGGCAAGTGGCGTCCTTGGGGACAGCCGTACAATGTAGGACTAACTCCCCATCACCCAGCCGAGTATTTGCAGTGGGCCCGATATATCTTATCGGCGAGGAAATCACAGTTGATGAAGCTCGAATTGTATTCCGCCGTTTATGCTTCTTTGTTTCAATATTCCACACCCCCTACATGGTGGGTCAGGGCATTTCTAGAACAGTGGAACATTCCAACCCACACCTTCCTCCTGTCAGATCGAGAAGTTTCCATTTCTTTGGAGGAGTTTGCAGAGGTCTCAGGTTTACCCGTTAGGGTGGAACATTATGAGGAACAGCTTCCCCCGGATGAGTATGTTTTCGCCACCAAATCCATGGCAATGGGTCTTACTCCCAAGAATGCTATTCAACATCAATTTCCGAGCTTGATAAAGGTATTGAATATGTATGAAAACCTTTCTCTCGCATCCGAAGGTCGTGGAGTTAATTTTACGGCTTTTATTGCTTATTTTCTTCGCCCGGAAATGTTGAAGGAAGAAGTCGATAAATTTGCCAGTCTTGACGACCCCTTCGGCTTGGGTTTAGGCAATCTGCCGGCGACGGAGGTAGATCAGAAAAGCTTCTTTCTACCTGATACCCCGGTCATCCCTTTTACAGAGCTGGCGGCTCCTGGGATTGATGAAGAAATGTTCTTTCTAGGGTTCCTTGGATTGTGGCTGAGTTGGTTCGCGCTTCCTATGCACCCTTGCTGCATGAGGCCGTCCGTCTTTTATCCTGCGCATCGAATGGTTGCCGGGGTACTAGTAGCTGCGGGGATTGCTGGGTTAGCCCATATGTATCACGGTCTCAGCTTGGTAGCTGATACCACTGAGCCAGGGGTGCAATCGGTAAATTTCCCGATGCATTATTTCATGTCATGGCCCGAGTTACACATGCTAGGCGTCTTTGGCATCCACAGGAGGCCGAGTTTTTATGACAGGTGCAGGTTCCCTCGGATCATGCAACTAGTTGGCGCTTCTATCGTGACTCCGACGCAACGGGAAGCTAGAGTCTTGCTTCTTCGCCCGCGCACGGTTGGGGCCGGCATGTCTTTTACTGATAAAGTTTTGACTGTCGGCCAGGAGTCGGGGAAGACGGTACTGTCCTTGCAGGACATATTTAAAGATGGGGTCTCCGTCTTGAAGGCTCGGGAGATTCTTCATTTGTACTCTATCTGGCCGGGCTTTCTTGTATTCAAGATGAAAGACTCGGCTTTATTCATGAGGTATAATCCGCATCGCTTCGCCCAGCAATTAGGTTACAATCAGGGCGTCCCACTTGAGGCTTTTTTGATCGAACCTGCTGCTACTGAAGAGGGAATGCGGAGCGCACTGCATCATTTCATGCGCTTGAACACAGGGTCCAACTTTTTTATCAGCGAACCGAGCTGCATCCCAAAGGCCCTTAATGCATACGTGGCGTGGTATCAGCATTCAATAGGCGCCGTCATCAGGGAGGAGAAACGATTGTTGCTTGACCGCAAGGGTGCAGTGCCGGCTGGTGATCGAAATATTCCTCTGAAGCGACTGAACATTGTTCATCTTCCCCTGAGAGAGGTCACTGTAGTTGAGCCTCCACACGTGCTAAGCCCTATGCGCGGGTTTTCCCCATCCAGCATGCCTGAAAAAGAGGGGGCTGCCGCGTCCCCGGACTCGGACGTAGGAAAAGAAATTGGGACTCATCGTCCAAAGACTTCTACCAAACGCAAACTCATGTCATCGGCTCCCGGCGCCCGTCCTCAGAAGAAGAAGAAGCAAGTACTTTCTTTGGACACCATATTAGGCTCGACGCCCCCTGCTCCGTTTAGCGAAGGCTTGAGCGAATATGGGACCAATGAGGGTTTATTCGGGATGCTTGATGATACTGATTTGGAGGTCGCCATTGAAGCTTCCAAACAATCGGTCGCCCTCGAAAAGGAATTGGCCGCCTTTGCACAGTCAGGTATACTTTATCCTTATCTCTCAGCTGTTTATTTCACTTTTTTTTTTATCATACTTTGACTGACACTTCCTGTTTTAATAGGTGCCTCTACAGAAGAAGCCATTGCTGCTTCGCTTAAAACCTTTGAAGAGGAGGAAAGGCTTCGCGCCTCATTGCCAACAGAGGCTTCGCTTGAACGACCGATGATGGATACCGTAATGGTTCTGGAGGTAAAACCTAGCCCTAGTGATAATATCTCCTTGGCGAATGTCTTGAAGAAGCCTCCTCTCCCTGTCAAAACTGAGAAGCAGCCCAAAAAACATATGGCCTGGGGAAAGAAGCGATCTTCTGCAATCATTAGCTCTAGATCAAGGCGGGGGAAGAAGACCGTTACTAATCCACCGGAAGATGGTCTTCTTTTTCCTGGTTCATCTGCCGAGGAAGTCGCACAATTGGCTGAGGCTATAAGACGCTCACAAGACGAATCCGAAAATGTAAGGATCCCGAAAAAGCCTTACCCTGCCGTCATCTTTTACGAAGATCCTCCGTGGATACGGTGACTATTCATAGGCCCTCTGGAAAAATGGGGGGAAAGGGCTCTTAAGCAGGCCGTCTCAGCCGACGCCGAGGATGCACTTTCATTATGAACCGGTGGCCACGAGTCTACCCTTGAACCTCGGAGCGTACCTCCTTAGGAAGGAGCGTCGGCTTGAACAAGCCATATTAGAAGCTCCCTTGTGTATCGGTATGTTCATGTATCTCTTTGTAATATTTTGTATTGCTTGTATACATACATACATACATACATACATATATATATATATATATCCTTATACTCGTACAAATTTTGCAGGGACTTCGGCAATGGCAGAGAAGCTGAGTCCAAGTCGCGTCCTGACTATGGACTTCATAGATAACCCCAATGAAGCACTAATCAGTGTGGAGGGGGTTGACGCCATTAATGTTCCTGCGACGGAGCTTCCCTTGGTGATTCCTGCTCTCCAGGTGATTGCTCTTCCGGAAGAGGCATCTTCATTGGCTACGGATCCAATGGATCTTTCTGGGCACGACCCGGCGACTGTGGGACAGGTGGTCGAAGCCACTGTCGTTTCATTGGAGCATGTAGTGATGGTCACTGCTTCTCCACCGGACGTTATTATACCAGCCGACATCCCTGATGATGTGCTCGGGAACACGGAGGGGGGTGAGGCAGTCGCTGCATCCAGTGATGCCCTTATCGTGGTCCCGCCCAGTGACTTACCAGGTAAATTTTAGGTTATTGCTTTCTATTCTATTCTGCAATCCCTTTTCTACCTTTTTCTGAAAGTACTTTTTTTTTGAATGCAGCTGCGGTGGGCGTTGAGGTTGTGCCCCTCGAGGAAGCGCCACCAGTTACTGCTTTGACGACGACCGCCCCTCCATCTTCTCTTATATCTTCTCAAATGCTGGAAGGTATGGGTTTGTGACAAATTTAAGTCGGGGACAGTATCTTTCGTGTACTGACCATGTATCATCGTGATCTCGCAGGAGTTCTTCTTGATCATTTGTATCAGGTGCTGAACCCGCACTTCTCTTTCCCATCGGAGATTGCTTCATCTAATGGCACTGGTGAGTACATCCTTCAGCTAATGTTCCTTCTTTTAACGGCAGTCAAATCAGTTCTGATTCTTCTTTAGTTTGATTGCAGTACTACAGATTGAAGGAGGAGATGAGAGAACAGTTGTGCCACTGGTACTCCCGGCCTTGCCACCTGCTGCAGCTGGTATAGTAAATTCCATTGTTTATGAACCTCTTATACTTCTTGAACCGTCATTTGACTATGATTTGTTTTGCAGCCGTCGCATCGACTCCAGCCCCATTCGAGTCTCGCGTCATAATGTCGGCCGGACCCTTTTCCCAACGCCCATCCTTAAAAGGCACCGCGAATAGTTTGCGCATGGTGAGCGACTATATCAAGGAGCTCGACGTGGAAACTCCTACATCTACCGTGGATTTTTCCGCAGAGGTTAACCTAATGCTGGCGACGCTTGTAAACTTCCATAATAAAGGCGTCGTCGAGTCTTGGGTTAACTACTGCCGGAAGATTGAGGCCTACCTGCGCGAGCTCGTGCTTATGCGTCCTGCCCCTAAGGCTCAGGCTTTGAACTCACAGCGGGTCGCATGGGTTGAGCATAGCGTTCCGTTCCTTCGCCATTTCGAACAAGAGGTAACCTTTAAGCGAAAGGAACGTGAGGCGACTTCCGCTGAATCTGTTCAACTGCACGCTGAGGTTGCAGCAAATGCTACCCAACTGAACACCATCTTTGAAAACCTTCAACGATGTATTTCTGACGGGCTGGTGCTGAAGAAGATGCTTGATCTTAGTGAGCAGGTTGTGCAGAGTCAGGAAGCTACCCAGCAGGAAATTGATGAGAAGATTTCATCGTGCTTGCAGCAAAGGGCTCAAATTGAAGCGGAGCTGGCCGTGGCGGCTGATCATGAGAAGGCGCTAAAAGAAATGCGAGAGCAGCTGGCGGCCTTGCTAAAAACGCTTCCTTCTCAGTAGCAATTTTTGTACCATTTGTAATTTTGAGTAAAATGTATTCATTCTTTTATTCTTTCATTTGATGTATTTTGTACCCGATTGAATTCATGAATAAAAGACACATTTCTTTCGCAATGTCTTATGTCTTCTCTTTGCTTTCTTCTTTCTTTTGTTATCAGCATGTCACCTTAATAAACACAGCCGGCAGATGATGGGGTGAACATCTTGTTTTGGCTTTTTCGAGGGGTAGTGATGGCTTAGGAGGCAGGTTCAGATCTGCTGCCAAAGACTTTTCAACTTTATGAGCCGTAAGGGTCTTATAAAGATTTTTTCTCCCTACGAGTCGAGAGGATCTCATAGGTGTATTTTCTCCTTAGGAATCGTGAGGATTCCTAAGCGTGTTTTCTCTTGAGAGTCGTAAGGATCTCACAAGAGAATTTTCTTCCTTACAAGTCGAGAGGACTCGTAAGTGATTGATGAGTTGACCTACTCCCGAGTCAAAGCATTGCTTCAACAGGAAGGTCGAGGGTTGACTTTGGGTTGTCTGTGCACCGCCGAGTCATGGAACTGGGAACTTTGCCGCGGCTCCATTTTGCTGACGTTGTATATTCCTGCAGAGACACTAATTTCTCTGCGGGTCGGCGCGAATCGAGATGTTCTCGTCAAGGACGCTGATTTCCCTGAATCGAGGTATTTGCCAAGGACACTGATTTTCTCGGAGTTGAGACGAATCGAGGTATTCCTGCAAAGACACCGATTTCCTTGCGGGTCAACGCGAATCGAGATGCTCTCGCCAAGGACGCTGATTTCTCTGAACCGAGGTTTTGCCAAGGACACTGATTTCCCTGGAGTTGAAACGAATCGAGGTATTCCTGCAAAGACGTTGATTTCTCTGCGGGTCGATGCGAATCGAGATGCTCTTGTCAAGGACGCTGATTTCCCTGAATCGAGGTTTTTGCCAAGGACGCTGATTTCTCTGCAGGTCGACGCGAATCGAGATGCTCTCGTCAAGGACGTTGATTTCCCTGAATCGAGGAAGTTGCCGAGGACACTGATTTCCCTGGGGTTGAGATGAATCGAGGTATTCCTGCAAAGACGTTGATTTCTCTGCGGGTCGATGCGAATCGAGATGCTCTCGTCAAGGACGCTGATTTCCCTGAATCGAGGTTTTTGCTAAGGACACTGATTTCCTCGGAGTTGAAACGAATCGAGGTATTCCTGCAAAGACGCTGATTTCTATGCGGGTCGACGCGAATCGAGGTGCTCTCTTCAAGGACGCTGATTTTCCTGAATCGAGGTTTTTGCCAAGGACGCTGATTTCCCTGGGGTTTGGTTGACTTGTTTCCGAGATGGAGTGTTGATCCGGCAGGGAGGTCATTGGTTGACTCTAGGTTGTCTGTGGACCGTAAAGTCTTGGAACTAGGGACTTTGCCATGGCTCCGTTTGGTGATGCTGCGTCCGAATCCTGTTGGAATGAGGAGGATCACCGTTGCTGATTTTTAGGCTGTAGATGTTGCCGTTAAGGTTTGGAACTAGAGACTTCGCCATGGCTCCGCTTCGTAGCAACTTTGAGGTCGGTTGTTGACGTCACGTCTGCATCTGGTTGGAGTGAGGAGAAACGTCGTTGGTGATCTCTAGGTTGTCTGTGAACCGTCGAGATTTGGAACTAGAGGACTTTGCCATGGTTCCGTTGTTTGTGCCCATGGATTGTATACAGGGGTCAATGTGACCTCACCTGCAGGGCAGAAAGTTTTATTTCATTTCATTTTTTTATTTCTTTCCGCGATGCTCTATCATTTCAGCTTTTAATATCGCGAAAATCGCGATTGCCCAATCATTTCGGCTATTTTTCGCATTGCCTAATCATTTCGGCTATTTTGTATGCATATATTTTACTTGCTGATTTTGTTGCAAGTTGCCCCATCATTTCGGCTATTCCATATGCATTTTTGGCTCGCTGATTTTTTTATCGTGAGTGTGGAACTTGGGATCCGGTGCCAATCTCAGCATCAGCGTCGCTACAACTGGAATATTGCCAGGAGCGAATCATCATTTGCCGTGAAAGGGCTTAGGATTTGATGCCGATTTAGGCATCAGTATCGCTACCACTGGGACATTGCCAGGAGCGAATCATCATTTGCATTTGTCGATTCGAACAAAGATGTCTTAGCAAACATGGTTAGGATCCTGCCGACTAAGGCTTTTGACTTTACGAGCCGTAAGGGTCTCATAAAGGTATTTCTCCCTACGAGTCGTGAGGATCTCGTAGGTGCATTTTCTCCTTAGGAGTCGTGAGGATTTCTAAGTGCGTGTTCTCCTATAAGTCATAAGGATCTTACAAGAGTGTTTTCTCCTTATAAGTTAAGAAGACTTACAAGGGCTGTTCACCATGTAGACACATCCCCAGTCGAGGGTAGGACTCTGTTAGGGAAATGTTTATTCGCTCCCATGGATTGTATACAAGGGTCGACATTCAACCGCTTGTAGGGCAGTATTGGAGGTTGTGAGGGTAGCTTAAGAACATGTTCAGATCCCTGTAGCTTAAGACTTCTGAATCTTATGAGCCGTGAGGGTCCCATAAGAGAGTTCTCCTTACGAGTCGTGAGGATCTCGCAAGTGTGATTTCTCCTTAGGAATCGTGGGCATCCCTAAGTGTGTTTCTCCCTTGTGAGTCGTAAGGATCTCACGCAGGCGGTCTCTCCTTACAAAGTCGAGAGGACCTTGCAAGTGTCTTTTAACGAGATTGCGCCCTTTCGGGTTTTCACAAAACCCGCCGGTAGTCCTGCTGTTTTTACTCATGGAGCCCTTTCGGGTTTTCATCCGGGCCCATCTTGCATATGGACATACCATTTTTTTTGTTTTTTCCCCCTCTAATGAGGTTGCGCCTTTTCGGGTTTTCACAAGACTCGCCGGTAGCCCTGCTGTTTTTACTCACGGAGCCCTTTCGGGTTTTCATCCGTGCCCATTTTGCTTATGGACATACCGTTTTCTTTTTTTTTTTAATCAGCTTTGGGATGCTGCAATCCACCGTAGTTTATCGACATCTCGGTCAACGGCTAGTTTTAGGACATAGTGGTCCGTTGTTAGTTTAGGGACGTTTCGGTCCGCTGTAGCTTTGAGGCAAAGTTTCGCCGGATGCTTTATGAACAAGTAGGTTTCTCCTTGATAGACCCTGTCACATAATCCAAGGGTTTTAGTACTGCTCCTGCCCCCGGCTCCTCTACGTTATCTCCTAACGCCGAGTGAGTTGCTTTGTTACTTAACGACAAATGAGCGATCATGTGGAAACTTGCCACATAACCTTCGGATTCTTCTACCAAGTCGTCTCCCTCATCATTGTCGTTATCTTCATTCTCAAGGATGTGATTGAGGAACTCTTGAAGCGTGACTGGGGTTCGCGCCCTCTGGTTGTATTCTTTCAGCGCGTCAATATGCTTTTGCAGATCCGTGCGCTTATTGTCAGGCTTCATGGGCTTTTTGGTCTTCTTCTCTTTCTTCGAAGACTTTGACGGCTGGGCCTGAATGTTTTGACCATCGCTACCAATTCTCGGCATTGGGCGCGGTTTTAACATTCCCTCAATGATCTCAGGCTCTAGCGGGCTTTTCCACCTGATTGCTGAGCATGTGTGAAGATCCTTCAGCATTCTTTTCGTCTGGGCTGAAAGCGCAACCTTCCATGGAGCTTCTTCTATAAAAGAGCGCGATGCCCCCGGTGTGTCCACTCTTTTAAGAGTGTGCTGTTGTGGCGGATTAACCTTCCAGTTTTCGGACAGCGCGAACTTGTCCCGCTGATACTGGTCTTCAACCCAATTTTTGAAGACGTAGCAATCTTCGATTGGATGACCCAATACTCGATGGTAAGGGCAGTAATTGGGATCGTTGACGTCATTCGGTTGCGGTGGGTGTCTCGACTCCGGTAGAGTGATGGGCCCATTGCGCACTGCCAGTTCGAACAGTCTCCTTGTTTTATCTTGGGGAAACGAGTAAGGACATCTCAACTTCTCATCGAGGGATTGCCGCTTGTTGCTTTGGCGAGCAACCGCTCTCGGGCCACTTGGTTGTTGTTGAGCATTGGCGATGAAGGTCGCTTTCCCTTTGCCCTTCTCATTTTGAGAGTCTGGCTTTGGAGGAGACGGTCTATGACCCATCTGGTCCATTTGGGCCAGTTTGTCAATCAGGGCCTGGAAAGTGGTCGGCTTAAAGAACATCATGAACTGGGAGATAGTCGCATGAGGGTCCAGAGTGCCTACGAACATACCCACTGCCGGTGCTTCTTCGATGCGATGTTCGCACTTCGACCACAGATTCCGCTATCGTATGGCGTATTGGACCCATGTCTCGCCTGGCTTCACCCTGGCATTGATCAATGCCGTTATTAGGGTGCGTTCACTAGCACCTGCGAATCGTTGGGTGAACAACAACTCCATTTCCGCGAAAGTTTTGACGGGGTCATTTGAAAGTTCGGAGTACCACTCAAACGCTGTCTCCGACAAGCTGCTGATGAATTACCGGAGCAAAAGCTTATCATTGCCCCCAGTGTTGCCGCACAGAGCTCTAAACTGGGCGACGTGCTGGTGGGGATTGCCTGTCCCCTTGTATACGTGGAATTTGAGGATCGTGTATCTCGGTGGGTACTTCATCTGATCATACCAGCCTGGATACGGTCGCCCAGTTTTGACAACTTGGCCGGCTGCTTCATTTGCCTGGTGAACTCGTATTTGCTGAGCAATATAATTATCCAGGGCAGCTTTGGAGATTGTCTCCTCTTTGGCTGTTGACAGAGCCGGCAGAGGATTCGATGTTTCTCCTCTGTCATCTTCAATTATTACTGGAGGATCTTCGGCTGGGGGATCCGGCTGGATCATCATGCCCACCATGTTTTGGAAGAGAAGTGCCATTCGCTTTATGTTAGCCGCTTGCTCCGCGGCTTCTTTGTCCTTCTTTTCGAGAACTCTGCGAAGGAAGTCAGCATCAGTTTCTTGTTCGTGACGCTGTTCGGATGATGCCTCCGGGCTTTCTTTTGGCCCGGTGAGTGCGGCCATCGCAGTCAGCATCTCCTGAAGTTTCTGCTGCTGCTGTTCCTGAGCTCTTGTGATGGATCGGGTGAGTGGTCGATGGCCCGTAGAAGCGCAGCTATCCTCTTTCCCGGATGCCATGTAGACGGTATACACCACCATGCCCCCAGACTTAGGGCGTTTGGGCTCAGTGCCTTTGACATTTGTCATAGGCATGGGGACTTTCTCCAGCCTTCTTCCCTTATGAGCGATCGAAATTGAGGGGGCCGCTGCAGTGGGCACCCAAGTAGCCATCGTCTTTTGTGGCTTAACAGGACGGTTTCCTTCCTGTCGGACCTTCAGCTTCTTCTGCCGGCGGGGATAGTCTTGATCAACCACCGACTCTCAGACTTGTCGCCAGATTTTGTGAACTTTAGAAGACAGTCGTTGAGTGGATTGTTCCGGCTTCATTTCTTTGACAGTCTCCACCGGCGGCGGAGGTCTTTTCAGTAAGGCGGTAGGTGAGTTCCTGTGCACCTTATTCAGCAGCTCAAAGCTGTTCCCGGTTGGAACAGCAGCATTAATTTCCACCGTTGGAGCTGATGGAGTTAGCCCAGAAGAGGAGCTGCCCCCGGCCTTCCTTACTCGGCGCCAGTGACGACGTCGAGCGTGTCGAGCTGTTGGGGTTAGTTCGGTGATGGGGATAGTTTTGTCTTGCCCCCTGTCTAGGTGAGGCACCACTGGTGCCAGCCTCTTGAAGACTGACGTCTTTTGAGTGGCGGTATCCAATCTGTCAAAGACAGACCTTCGAGCAGGAACGGGAGCCGGAATAGTCAGTCTTGTAAAGACCGACTCTTTGGCAGGAGAAGCCGCCCTAACGACTTCAGGAGCAGGGATGGCTATCTTCTTTGGGATGGCCACTTCAGATATCATGGGTTTCTTGGCAGGCCCATCGGAGTTCAGGCTCAGTCTGGCGAAGACCGAAGAGTTGGAGTTGGACGACCCGCTGAGAGGGGCCGTGGTAGCAGCAAGCCAATCGAAGACCGACTTCTTGGGAGCTTCCGGTGCTGGCATAGGAACGATGAAGCTCGCTGGCGGGAGCACGGTCCCGAAAAACAATCTTGTGGGGGCTTGGCTGACCTGTTCCACCGGCATCGTGAACAGGGAAGTCGCCTGGGGCCCGTAAGCTATGCCCCCAGTTGAGGCAGAAAGTGGGTTGCAGTTGCATGTGGAACACTTCGAGCAGGTGAACGCCATTGATCCTTACTTTCTGCACCAAGCAAAACGCCAAATCTTAGTACCTCAAAACCCAAGGGCAACCATCAGCAAACCGCGATTCGTTCGCGAACACGACACACGAAGTGTGGAGTGGAAAGAGGAAAAGGTCCCACCGGGCGAGCCAGAATCTGTTCTACTCCGAACACAGAGACGCGACCGCGTAGGTCTGTCTTGCCTAAAATTCGGGGCAGATGCTAATTGGTGCTATCCGTTCACCTCTCCGAAGATGCCAAGTTGATTTATGGCACCATGTATCGAAGGTTAAAACGGATGCGGCCGATGTAGCAGACTTCGTCAGATTCCCCCTCATCTGAAGGGTTTTTGATTGTGGGGACGCTCTTCCCTGCAGGAGCAAGCCCCTGCAGTTAATTACGCTACCGCATCGCGGTAACAACTTTCTCCTTCTCCAGATGGTCACTTCGCGTCGTGGGTGTTTGTTTTGTTTTTGGTTGCCCGTGGATTGTATACGGAGACTAAGTTATGCTGTCGCCCGTAGGGCGTGGACTAGTCCAAATCCGTATCTTTCTTAGATTTGGGTTTGGGGGTTTGGGTTTAAGAATACGTTAGTCTCATTTTAGACTAAGATCAACTTAAACATTTGTTAAGGATCTGGTAGTCTAATTTTAGACTAAGATCAACTTAATGGGATTGTTTAGATCCAATAAAAGAGCAATTGGGCTCTATTGTTTAGTTTAATGACGTTGCGGTCGATGATTAGTTTAAGGACATTACGGTCCATTGGTAGTTTAAAGACATCACGGTCGAGGTTAAGGACATTATAGTCCGTGAGTTTAAAGACCCCACAGTCCAATGTTAGTTTAAAGACATCACGGTCGAGGTTAAGGACATCATAGTCCATGAGTTTAAGGACCCCACAGTCCAATGTTAGTTTAAAGATATCACGGTCGAGGTTAAGGACATCATAGTCCGTGAGTTTAAGGATCTCACTGTCCGTTGTTAGTTTAAAGACATCACGGTCGAGATTAAGGACATCATAGTCCATCAGTTTAAGGACCTTACGGTCCGATGTTAGTTTTAAGACATCACGGTCGAGGTTAAGGACATCATAGTCCATGAGTTTAAGGACCTCATAGTCCGATGTTAGTTTTAAGACATCACGGTCGAGATTAATGACATCATAGTCCATGAGTTTAAGGACCCCACAGTCCATGAAATGCCTGCACTGCCCTTTTTACGACATGGACGGTCGACGCTTGACGCGTCTCCGAGACGGAGTGTCCGTGGTAGACGTTTCCCTGGCCTGGAGTGATCTGGTTCCTGCTTTGTAGGAAGCCTGCACTGCCCTTTTTGCTACATGGACGGTTGACGCTCTAACCTGGAGCGATTTGGTTCCCAATTTGTGGGAAGCCTGCACTGCCCTTTTTGCGACATAGACGGTCGATGCTCTGATCTGGAGCGATTTGGGTTCCCGATTTGTGGGAAGCCTGCACTGCCCTTTTTGCGACATAGACGGTCGACGCTCTGATCCGGAGCGATTTGGGTTCCCGATTTGTGGGAAGCCTGCACTGCCCTTTTTGCGACATAGACGGTCGACGCTCTGATCCGGAGCGATTTGGGTTCCCGATTTGTGGGAAGCCTGCACTGCCCTTTTTGCGACATAGACGGTCGACGCTTGACGCGTCTCCGAGACGGAGTGTCCGTAGTAGACGTTTCCCTGGCCCGGAGTGATCTGGTTCCTGGTTTGTAGGAAGCCTGCACTGCCCTTTTTACGACATGGACGGTCGACGCTTGACGTGTCTCCGAGACGGAGTGTCCGTGGTAGACGTTTCCCTGGCCCGGAGTGATCTGGTTCCTGTTTTGTATGAAGCCTGCACTGCCCTTTTTGCGACATGGACGGTCGACGCTCTGACCTGGAGCTATTTGGGTTCCCGATTTGTGGGAAGCCTGCACTGCCCTTTTTGCGACATAGACGGTCGACGCTCTAATCCGAAGCAATTTGGGTTCCGATTTGTGGGGAGCCTGCACTGCCCTTTTTGCGACGTAGACGGTCGACGCTCTGATCCGGAGCGATTTGGGTTCCCGATTTGTGGGAAGCCTGCACTGCCCTTTTTACGATCTGGATGGTCGACGCTCTATTTGACTTGCTCTGCTTTCTGCAGTGTCAGGGGTGAACTTGACTTGCTCCGCTTCTTGCGGTGTCAAGACTGGATTCTAACTTGCCCCGCTTTCTGCGGTGTCGGAGTTGAAATTGACTTGTTGATTGTGATTTGGGCTGACATCAGCATCGCTATACTGGAATATGGTACCAAGAGCGAATCATTATTTGCCATGAGAGGATTTGGAGATTTTGGTTTTGGTCGGCATCTGCATTCCTGCACTGGAATAATGCCAAGAGAAACTCATCATTTGCCCCGAGAGGATTTAGGAATTGGTGGCTTAGGAGACAGGTTTAGATCTCTATCACCAAAGGTTTTTCAATTTTATGGGCCGTAAGGGTCCCATAAAAGCATTTTCCCCCTACGAATCGAAAGGATCTCGTAGGTGTATTTTCTCCATAGGAGTCGTGGGGACTCCTAAGTGTGTTGCTCCTTTGTGAGTCGTAAGGATCTCACACGGGAATTTTCTCCTCACAAAGTCGAGAGGACTTCGCGAGTGCATTTCATCTCTTTTTCACAAGTTTGCTCCTTTTCGGGTTTTCACAAACTCGCCGGCAGTCCTGCTGTTTTTACTCACGGAGCCCATTCGGATTTTCATCCGTACCCATTTTGCTTGTGGACATACCATTTTATTTATTTTATTTTATTTTTCATTTTTCATTCAGTTTTTTTTTTGGACTTTGAATGCGGTCTCACCAGTAAGACTTGGGAGAGATTGGGATCGTTTTACGCCGTGGATTGTATACGGTTTTGCAGGATGCATGATCTAGACCGTAGGGCCGGAAAATTTTTGGGACTTTGTTGGCGTTTGCATCGCTGCACTGGAATATGGTACCAGGAGCGACTCATCATTCGCTGTTAGGGTATGAGATTTGGAATTTGGTCGGCGTCTGCATCGCTGCACTGGAATATGGTACCGGGAGCGACTCATCATTAGCCACTTGGGGGTTGGGATTTGGAATTTGGTTGGCGTCTGCATCGCTGCACTGAAATATGGTACCGGAAGCGACTCATCATTCGCCACTTGGGGGTTGGGATTTGGAATTTGGTTGGCGTCTGCATCGCTACACTGGAATATGGTACCAGGAGCGACTCATCATTTGCCACTTGGGGGTTGGGGAGCGATGGCTTAGGAGACAGGTTTAGATCCCTATCACCTAAGACTTTTCAATTTTATGGGCCGTGAGGGTCCCATAAAAGCATTTTCTCCTTGCGAGTCGTAAGGATCTCGCAGGTGTATTTTCTCCTTAGGAGTCGTTGGGACTTCTAAGTGTGTTTTTCCTTCGTGAGTCGTAAAGATCCCACAAAGGTTTGTTCTCCTCATGTATCGCGAGGACACATGAGTGGGTCTTCTCAATGGAGCATAATTGCAAAGGCGGAGACCAGCCGTGTAACTGGAGATTGTGGTGGGGCATGGGTATGACGAGAATTATTTGAGCCCGTGGGTTGTATACGGTAGTCAATTTGGGGACTGGCCGTAGGGCTGAGAGAATTTTGAGAAATTGAATTTTGGTTGGCGTCTGCATCGCTGCACTGGAATATGGTACCAGGAGCGACTCATCATTCACCGTTTTTTTGTTTGTTTTTTTACCTTTTTTTACCGCGATTGCTCTATCATTTCAGCTTTTCTTATCGCGAAGGTCGCGATCGCCCTATCATTTCGGCTATTTATTCGCGGTTGCCCCATCATTTCGGCTTTTCTTTATTTTACTTTTATTTACACATTTTTTGTTTATTTACATATATATATATATATATATATTTTACATTCCCAGTTTAACGACTTAGAGGTCGATTGTTCCCAGTTTAACGACGTGGTGGTCCTTTTTGCTTATCCCAGCTCCTTGAACTTTGATCTTGGTGGAGCTGTGTTGATGACCTAGCTCTGTGGCTTGCCGATACATCCGAGGATTGTGAGGTTCTTCCAAGCTTATATCGGTCCTCTGCCCAATCTTTGAAAACACAGCAGTCTTCAATGGTATGACTCAGCACTCTATGGTATGGGCAGTATACGGGATTGCCGGTCATATTCATTTCATGTGGCCTCTTCGGAATAGGCAATTGCAGGCCGTTGTTCAAGGCTTTCTCGAATATATTGCGGACATCCTCCCTCCTGAAGGAGTACACCTTCTTCTTTCTCTCCATTAGAGTAGGTGCCCTTACTAATGCTGGTTCTTGAGGCCGATCAGTCTTTGGTTCGCCCTTTTCAGATAATGGCACGTGTCTGGGAGGTTTAGGCTCCCGAAAGGCTTCGGTCTCCATTTGTATGAAATCGGAGGTCGTAGCTTGACTGTTTGCTAACACGCCTTTAGACAGTTCTATCTCTCCCGTCTTGTATTGCCTTTTGACCCAATCTTTGAAGACGAAGAAGTCCTCAATGGCATGACCTATCACTCTGTGATAGGGGCAATATTTTGGGTCGTCGGTCATATTCGCTTCTTGCGGTCTTTTTGATTCTGGCAGTTGCAGACCGTTTCTTAGGGCGTCTTTGAATATTTTACAGATTTTGTCCTTTCTGAAGGAATAGGCCTTATCCAGCTGTAAGTCCACGGTAGCGCCCCGGCCGTCTAACAGATGCCAAATGCGGAACAAAAACTTTTTACAACTGGCGCTATTGCGTACTATAACCCGGATCTGCCATTAAAGCTAAATTAACAAACTACAAAGTGGGTAGAAGAGTTATACCGAACGATTCGAGTCCTTCGGTCTTCAACCATCATCCCACGCTTGGTTGCGGCTACTCCAATCTCCTGAATCTCCAGTCTTCTCGTCCAGGTGGCACCACGTCGACGGATCTTAAAACGGGCTCCCGCCTCTGAACCGAGGCAACTCGGTCGTCAAGTTTGCCAAAAGAGACGACCAAGATGAAGTAGAGAATGAGTAGAACACTTTGTCTCGTTACGTCCAAGGTTACGGACGAACGGTTAATGAAGTTGCCAATTGGAATCGGGTAAATGGAAATTGAACTATATGAAATTTCCATGAACTTAGTTTCTTGTATCTTTTCTCAAAAAATGAATCCCTCATCCTTCCCACAAGGGGCCGGCCACTATATGAAGAGGGGAGGAGGGTGAGTGTAGGAGCAAGGAGGGTGATCATAAGCTTTGAACTTATCATAACATAACATCAAAGCATGAATCACAAATGACAACAAGTATGAACACAATAAAAGCACCATTAAAGCACCATTAATGAACAAATGAGTCACAAGCCTAATCACCACTTTTAGAACCTTCTAGAAGCATGACTCACCCTCAAGACAAAAAGACAAATCTGTATTTAACCGAATGTTAAATACGGGTGATAGAAAATAGGAAACTGGCAACTTCCAAAAGTGATCCTGAAACGAATTTCAGGATAACCCCGTATCAGTATAAACATACCCGCATTTGTATTATGACCGAATACAAATGCAACTGAGACAAAGATATTATATCTACACAGTATAATACTCGGATCCGGCTTAAACCAAAGCCGACCAGTATTATCTGTCTGAAAAACGATACGTGCGAAAACGCACGTGCTTTTTCCGAACCTTGCCATAAACCCATATAGCCTCTACAACGTTTCGCCCGAACTTGGGAAAGTGTCTGTGGGGGACTCTAATGACTCATCAACACACTGGCACTGGGTATAACCTCTAGCACGTCAGAGGTACAAGCTGTACGTAACGGTTTGCCTATGTATTGATTGGAAGGGAAGCTGACGAGCGAACTCATCCATAAACCCTACTTAGCCTAACAGTGACAATGTATATACAGTCCGGTCCGTTCGTCTAAAGAGTATCGCATATCGAGTCTAGGGGGTGGATAAAGTCAGACCCCTAATAACGCGATAAATCGTGTCGGCATGAAGCCCATCACCACCTGAGAAACTACTGATCCAAATCAGTAATTCTCCACTACCTTGGCCGAGAATTACTAGTGATGGTCACCCGTGCACTGCGCGACATCAACCCCCAATACCAGGAGAGACGAATCCCCGACGATCCGCTCACTTACCTCCAATGTGGCTCGGGACTGTACCCAACTAAAACCTGTTTGCACAACTCCTTTGAGCGTGGTAGGGTAGTAATCTAAGCATAGTGGGAACTCACACGAGACAAATGACGATCTCAGGTCGATGAACTAACCTGTACACATGTTACCAGGGAACTGCTATCTGACGATATGTATAATACCAACTAGTAGGTTCCCGGCGAGTCCTGTCCGGTGTACTCATAACCCAATGAGCACCTGTATACATCTTAAGTGAACTAACTGACACCAGTGGCTTGTGAGACCGGCCACCACCCCTCATCGGTGTCTCGACTGTATACACTAGTCTACTCTGGAGTATCGATGCCCTGTCTCGAAACTCCCACGACTAGGGACACTTTAAGGATGTGCTTACAGACCCCACCTCCCACGTATATGATCGCCATCATACTGCTGGTAGTCAAGCAAGAATCCTATGGGCTCTATCATCATGCAATAGTGAACTAAAGTATGTATACGATGATAAAGACAAACCAGATAGCAAACTATCATCTCGAGCAAGACTGTCATATCGGTATCGGTCCTGCCTCAATCATTGCAATCACGTACCTGCGATCCAATAATTGACTTTGAGGGCACTATCTCCAACAATCTCCCACTTGCACTTAAGGCTAATTATTGCGATGTCGCATACTCACAGCCCGTGTGATGCCGAACATCCAACTCCTCTACTAATCAGTTTCACAAAGCTAATTTGTAAAACTCTTGTGTTCGAGAAATAGCCTCAGTGAGTGGATCCGTCCTGATGTTTCTTTCTATGTCTCTCTTAATCTCAAGTTCGCGGAGAAAACCATCTCCCGAATCGAGTAATACCTGTCTTAGAATATGTCCGGATATCTGATGGAACCTAGTTCATAAATGAACTCCAAATCCAAACTTCTTAGACTGTATTGATAACTGAACCTATTCAGTATCCAGCACCATGCCTCCCACAGTATCCTCTTGGACCACCTGTCCATAATACTGTCTCTCGTCAGAGGGAAAACTATAACTGTGACAATCACTCTGTCATCCATGTCACCTTGGAAGCCTGGAATGATAACCGTCTCCCGAAGGAGGCTGCCGTCATCAAATCCGTAGAACATGCACTGATGTTCTAAAACTGCTTCCTTATGTTTCTTCAGGATTGGATTAATATAAACTTATCGCTTCTAGCGCATAAACAACATCTGGTGTGGTACTTGATATCTCATGATCGACTCAATTGCCTAAGCAAGTGATCTGCCAATCATGTACGTCCCTCTCTCCTTTAGTCTCTAAGACACCTTTAGAGAGGGTGACTCCATCACCTGCAGGTACACCACCATGCCAGGAGTCATCTATTCTAAAATACTATTAGAATATTGTCAAAGTACCCATATTGGGAAACTACCCAAATCTAGATCTAAAACCGTAGATCTAGTAACCAGAATGTCTGATATTAAATCCATATCCTTTATGGAGAAAACAACTGTGTGACGACCAAAGTATAACCGATCGTAGTACAGGAATTTTACTTCCTACTCTGTGTATGTCATCCAAATACCAGGACATCACACCCTACTACCTTCTTAACAGATCCATCCCCTATTCCGATGAAGTCAAAGCCATGACTGTTACATCAAAATTAGATGATCTATCTCCGCTATAACTGCTGAAGTCTATAAATAGACATAAGCTACTTGCCCACTATGCTTCCGCTGCTCCCACTGACTATGAAAACCCTCTGGCAGAATAATATATATACGTGCACTTCTAAAGCTAGTTTAGGACGACGCTATACTGATCTTCCTGCCGGGTCCCATAGTCTGGAACAACAGTAGTGTCAAGTCTGGGTAAACAAGAACCTCCCTGTCACCGTCCTTGAGGCTACCGGAGTACCTCTCGGGTGTCTGAGGTTACCCACCATATCTGCGGAGTGGCTATTGGAATGTCAAACCTGATTGAATATATAGGTCCTATTAAATTTTCCGTAATTGTTTGCGGTTCTGGAATCATTTCCAGTTCTACCATACTCCCACTACTGTTTTCTGAAAAAATCCATTTTAATAAAACTGTGGCGAATCTAGAACAATATCACTATTGATCTTCCAAATGGTAGAAATGTCAACCCTCGTCAAAACCAGGGTCAACCCACAAACAACCATTACAGAAACGTGCCTTGAGTTATCCAGTATCTGGTTTTAAGCATAAGCTGGACAACTCCTCTTACCTTAACATCGTTAAGATATGAACCATTCTATATCCAATATAGAAACATAGGCACTAATTTAATTGGAACCAGATTCAAACCATGCAGCTGTCTCCAGTGCATATCAACTTAATGGAGAGAGGCTAATCAGCATTACTCAACTTAGGAATCCATCCAATTATGAGTAACTTGAAAGAGAAACAAGTTTCTCAAAACCGTTACTATCAACTGAATACCAATCACAAGAATCTATATATTCGATCTCTTTGAAGAATCCCGATACTTGCGATACCTGGTTCTCTACTTTATTCTTATACCCACAACTTCTCAAAACTTAGACATTGTATTTCTACGAAACACTTGTCTAAAAACTAGAGAAGTTACAAGTAAACAGAACAGAGTACGAGGACCTACCCCTTTGTCATGACGGACACTGGACAACATACAATACTCTGTATAAGTCTGCTGAGTTTGAATAACTCAAAAATCTGTGCGTCGTAGGTTGAAAACTGTACCCAGGCGATTTCCTCAAATATCATCAATTACAACGAATTTCGATATAATGAGGATAATTACCTAATTCTCAATAACTTACTCCCACTCATCATCTGTAAAACCATACAGATATGAGAATGAAACCTGGTAAATACATACCCTGGAGTAAGTATCTAATCGAGAAATCGGTTTTCTTTTAATAATGCACTGAAACATGAAAATGTTTCGTATGGGTATCCTGGTATTCTTAGTAATGCCTCTTCCATAATCCAATTCATGACTTTAACCGTATATTTCCTTTGTCATCTCTCCAAATCTCTTTATTTGTCTTTATTCATTACCTTCTGTACACCATCATTAGGCTAAATGGTTTTCTTCCTTCCCTACCGTTCGGCACCAGCCTATGGTTTGGAAGAAGACTATCCAGTAAGCATAACAGGTGTACCCTCCTAAACCAAGAAGTACTCGTAACTTGAGAGTAGGTGATGATAAAAGACAACTGAATAATACCTTATTCCATTAAAGGTGAAATAGGAGTGGCGATGAAGTATGCGGTTTGGTCGTGAATGATAACAGTCGCAATTTACTTTGCCCTCTTTCTAATCCCTTTATTTTGTCTTACATATTACCTTTTGCACACCATACTTAGGCTAATTGGTTTTCTTCATTCCCTACCTTTCGGCACCAGCCTATGGTTTGGAATAAGACTATCCAATAAGTGTAATAGGTGTACTCTCCTAAACCAAGGAGCTCTCGTAACCTGAGAGAAGGTGATAATAAAGTACAACTGAATAAACTAATTCTATTTCTCCTGAACCTGGATCCATCCTCGAAGAAGTCCCTTCGAGTTCGTATATAACCATACGATGGATCTATCCAATAGAAGTGGATGGCCGTAGTAATACGGGGTGTTCTGAGAAATACAAAGGGTAAAAGAAGGAGCGGTAATGACTTATGCAACTTTAGACAATCCAAAAGCCAGTATTTTAAGAAGGTTCGGTCAATTTGGTCACTGAGTCATAGTCTAGGGTCGGTCAAAGGTCGCTGCCAAAGAGAGAGAGAGAAAAGAAACACTCTGCGTGCACTCTAACCTAAATCAGAATGGTTATCACTTTATCCAATCAGGAAACCTCCCACTGTAATCTCAAATTCTCCTCCAAACCTGAAAGAAGAATTAGTCGGGATCACCCGAAGAGTAAACCAACTCATCAGTGAGAATCGGGATCCAACTCTCATCGCATGATAACGTGACGTAATCCACTCACGTTATCACACTCCAGAAGGTATGCGCATACTTGGCAAGTTTCTTTATGTTTGAAACTCCCGATGTGATTTTTGCCTCATGCTCTTATGACCTTGACGAAGGCCAACAAATTATAAGTCACATGTCAAATTCTACCCGTCATTGTCCAGGTCAATTTGAACCCACCCGTACAAGCCCTTGACGAAGGCCAACAAGGTTATACGACTGTCCCAAACCAACACATCTATCTATGCAACAAATGAATACCCCAGCAGCTACCAAGCACTATGCCTTGACGAAGGCCAACAAACATAGCTTGAATACTACTGACCATCCATAAGAAATGACGGAGGGCTACGACTGGTTTTTGGCGAAAAACCTTTAACGTAATGAACTTGATCTCGTTGAAGGAACCTGATAGCTTTTTATAAAAATATAGTGGCGAAAACCTTTTGCTAAAGAGGTCATTCCCGGTGAAGGGATCTCGGCTCTTTCCTCATGGAATGAGGTGCAGGATATTCCAACTGAATACCGTGATGCAAAGCAACTTGTGATCGACAATATTGAAGTTATTACCCTGACGTAAACTTCTGCCCAAGGGGTCACTCCCGGTGAAGGGATCTCGACCCTTGCCTCGTCGAATGAGGTGCAGGATATTCCAACTGAATATCACTATGCAAAACAAAAGGAAACATCTTTGTAATAACACCTTTTTAAAATTTGTTCCAACAACATCAAATATAGGTTTGTTTTATCCTTGTATTGATAAGAATCAATGCAGTCACATCAATCAATCACACCAGAAAAGAACGAAAATATAATGTACGTATATGCCATCCGCATTCGCCACTGGGTCCCGTCATCACCCGTTAGGTTACTTAACTAACGACAGAGCGGGGGCTGGACTAGCGCGGGTGTAAAACATATACAACATCTAATAGTATATATACCAATATACAATAATCGCTCCAGGCGTGATAATATGCAACATTACAGAAAAGTAATAAGCATCACAGAACAATACAGATAATCTGGGATCCCCGGGTTTCACAGAGCCGCTGCTGAAACCTGACGTTCCCCTGGTCATGTGGATAGCCTGTGCAATGAAACCTAGACCCCTACGGGTGCGGCAAGTTACCCGCCAAAATCTGAAGCGAGGTAGTCCCCACAACATAGTGAATGGAACACCTGGCATTTCACGGAATCCGGTAAATTGAGCACCCCTCCTTGGGTCAACCTGTACCGCCTACGAGTACGGCGAATAGTCTGCCAATTCTAGAGTGAGGCCCCTTTGTCTCTCAATACCATGAGATACGGACCCGTTGCCCTCCAGAACCCAGCTATCCGTGCACTCTTTCGCGGGATAAACTTAGTACAGAAATAAAAATATATACAACGGGTATATCGACCTCGACCCGGTCGTGCCCCAAAAGAATATTATACAAACAGGCAGTAATGGCAGTCCACATGTTGGACGCTCGCCCCGCAATATCAAATGTACAAATAAATCCAAACTGCACTATCATTGCACCCTGCTATCCACCACGACATATCCGCAACAATACAGTACAACACAGAACATCAACGCGAATGTCACGTTCGCAAACCCGTCTAAAAGAACTATAGCAATCGGACGCGGTTTACCGATCAAATGATATTCGCGGTCGGAGATATAATGTAAATACTGTATACTAACAAGTTTAAAATTTCGATCGATAAAATTTCCCGAAGTGGGCCCCATGTACATCTGCTGTACAGTAACAAAATCTGGGTCCAAAAGAATAGTACCAAACACTAAAATTCATAGTTTAAAGCGTACTGGAGAAATTTAGTGCACTGTTCCTACAGTGCTGCCGCGGTTCCGCGGTCAAACCTTAGCTTTGACCGCGGATCCGCGACCCTACTGTAGGATCACGTGTTCAAATTTTTCCGTAATGCTTAAAAACCCCTGCACAATATTCTGTGATATGTAAAATAATTTTTAGAACCTTTTAAAAATCGACAGAAACCTGTGTGCCAGAAAATTGCGATTTCGGAAATTCGTTCGATCGATATTTTAAACATGTTAGCACAAATTAGTATAGCTTAATGGTGAGGCTCTGATACCACTGTAAGTCCACGGTAGCGCCCCGGCCGTCTAACAGACGCCAAATGCGGAACAAAAACTTTTTACAACTGGCGCTATCGCGTACTATAACCCGGATCTGCCATTAAAGCTAAACTAAAAAACTACAAAGTGAGTAGAAGAGTTATACCGAACGATCCGAGTCCTTCGGTCTTCAATCATCATCCCACGCTTGGTTGCGGCTGCTCCGATCTCCTGAATCTCCAGTCTTCTCGTCCAGGTGGCACCACGTCGACAGATCTTTAAACGGGTTCCCGCCTCTGAACCGAGGCAACTCGGTCGTCAATTTTGCCAAAAGAGACGACCAAGATGAAGTAGAGAATGAGTAGAACACTTTGTCTCGTTATGTCCAAGGTCACGGACGAACGGTTAATGAAGTTACCAATTGGAATCGGGTAAATGGAAATTGAACTATATGAAATTTCCATGAACTTAGTTTCTTGTATCTTTTCTCAAAAAATGAATCCCTCATCCTTCCAACAAGGGGCCGGCCACTATATGAAGAGAGGAGGAGGGTGAGTGTAGGATCAAGGAGGGTGATCATAAGTTTTGAACTTATCATAACATAACATCAAAGCATGACTCACAAATGACAATAAGTATGAACACAATAAAAGCACCATTAAAGCACCATTAATGAACAAATGAGTCACAAGCCTAATCACCACTTCTAGAACCTTCTAGAAGCATGGCTCACCCTCAAGACGAAAAGACAAATCCGTATTTAACCGAATGTTAAATACGGGTGATAGAAAACAGGAAACTGGCAACTTCCAAAAGTGATCCTGAAACGAATTTCTGGATAACCCCGTATCAGTATAAACATACCCGCATTTGTATTACGACCGAATACAATTGCAACTGAGACAAAGATATTATATCTACACAGTATAATACTCGGATCCGGCTTAAACCAAAGCCGACCAGTATTATCTTTCCGAAAAACGACACGTGCGAAAACGCACGTGCTTTTTCCGAACCATTCCATAAACCCATATGGCCTCTACAACATTTTGCCTGAACTTGGGAAAGTGTCTGTGGGGGACTCTAATGACTCATCAACACAATGGCACTGGGTATAACCTCTAGCACGTCAGAGGTACAAGCTGTACGTAACGGTTTGCCTATGTATTGATTGGAAGGGAAGCTGACGAGCGAACTCATCCATAAACCCTACTGAGCCTAACAGTGACAATGTATATACAGTCCGGTCCGTTCGTCTAAAGAGTATCGCATATCGAGTCTAGGGGGTGGATAAAGTCAGACCCCTAATAACACGATAAATCGTGTCGGCATGAAGCCCATTACCACCTGAGAAACTACTGATCCAAATCAGTAATTCTCCACTATCTCGGCCGAGGATTCCTATTGATGGCCACCCGTGCACTGCGCGACATCAACCCCCAATACCGGGAGAGACGAATCCCCGACGATCCGCTTACTTGCCTCTAATGTGGCTCGGGACTGTACCCAACTAAAACCTGTTTGCACAACTCCTTTGAGCATGGTAGGGTAGTAATCTAAGCACAGTGGGAACTCACACGAGACAAATGACGATCTCAGGTCGATGAACTAACCTGTACACATGTCACCAGGGAACTGCTATCTGACGATATATATAATACCAACCAGCAGGTTCCCGGCGAGTCCTGTCCGGTGTACTCATAACCCAATGAGCACTTGTATACATCTTAGGTGAACTAACTGACACCAGTGGCTTGTGAGACCGTCCACCGCCCCTCGTCGGGGTCTCGACTGTATACACTAGTCTACTCTGGAGTATCGATGCCCTGTCTCGAAACTCCCACGACTAGGGACACTTTAAGGATGTGCTTACAGACCCCAGCTCCCACGTATATGATCGCCATCATACTGCTGGTAATCAAGCAAGAATCCTATGGGCTCTATCATCATGCAATAGTGAACTAAAGCATGTATACGATGATAAAGACAAACTAGATAGCAAACTATCATCTCGAGCAAGACTGTCATATCGGTATAGTTCCTGCCTCAATCATTGCAATCACGTACCTGCGATCCAATAATTGACTTTGAGGGCACTATCTCCAACACTAGCTTCACTTTCAGTGGAGATTCTCTTCCGGTGTATGTGTCGGAGGGACTGGAGGCTGATCGTGGCCGTTTTTCATTAAGGCGCTCCGCTCTTAGGTTGAAGGGGATATCAGTTGGCTGCCTTCGGATATCAACCCCTAGCTCGTGAACCAACATTTGATTCTGCTCTAATTGCAATCGGGCGACTTGGTTCATGAGATCTGCCACGACGTTTGCCAGCTCGTCGACTTTGGAATGGACCTCGGCCATCTTCTTATCGCTGTCCGGAAATTGCCTTTGAAGCCCTTGGAATAATGCTTGTTCTGTAGTTCCGGCTATGACAACCGGGTCATCTTTATTTCCTGAGCTCAATTCCATAGGAACCACGGGCTCCTCTGGCTTATCGGCCTGAGCGGGCTCTTCATCAATTAGAAGTTGCTACTGCGCATGACTCACGACGTGACTTAGATCGAGTCGATGCTGCGTAGCATCAATCATATCATCACCATGGCTGTGAAGAAGAGGAGGATTCGTTTCTTCATGTCCGACCATGTAGACAGTGCGAACTACATACCCAGCCATCTCTTTATCTTTGGAGGCCGATTTCACGGAGCGGTCCGGACTTTGGAAATTCATAAATTTTAACATGGCCAGAGCCCTAGCCTTTTTGTTGGCTCTGTATCTGAGCCGCTTCTGCTTCAGCTTCTCTGCCTTGAGCGCTTGGCAGGCTTCTGCTCTTCGGGAAACCGTCGTGAGTCGATTAATGGGGAGCTTAGAGAAGGCACCCGATCGACCAGTTGTCAGGGGTATCGCCGGAGCTTGCTCGAGAGGCATTGTAGCTTTGTTGGTGTTGATGGCCTTGCCCCCAGCCGGGGCCAAGGAAAGTCGTTCATACACCGACTTGCGTTTGAGTTAGGGTGCCTTCGAGACCACCACATTTGGCCTCTTGCCTTTCGAGACTAGTTTGTCTGTCACCGGGGCTTAAGGAACTAGGATGGCGTTAGCTGACACGAACATAATAGAGCCAAATGGTAGCGGCTCCTCCTCCCATTGTCGCCCAAGACTGGCCGGAAGGACCGTCCTGGAGTCCATCTTCATCGTGTAGGAGACATGATTTGTGTCGAGAGCTAAGATTGTCCTTGGAGACATTGTTGGAAAGTGATTGCTTGAAAATCTGAATGAAGGAGCATTATTTTAGTATAAATACATATATGTATATTGATTGAGTTCGCCTGAACGTTTAACCCGAAATAAGGGAGGAGAGATTGGTCCCACCGGGCGTACCAGAATCTGTAGGGTGTTTTTCGTCACCCCATTGAGATGGGAATATGCGCGCGCTTGTCAGGCGCATTACAGATTCCCCCTACCTAGGGTAGGCTAGGGTTTATTGATTATGGGGATCCGAATCTCCGGCAGCCACAGACTAAGCTGCCGTTAATTACCCCTCGCCTTTTGGAGTGAGAGAACCTCCGATTAACGGGTTAAACTGGTCATGCAAACTCAATGTGCAGTGTTGCGTTTTGGAGGGGTTTTGGATATATCGGGGGCCCCGCAGAGTTTTTACGGGGGTCCCGCTACCCGGATATATTGGGAAGGATAGTGTTGTGGAGTACGTGTGTGTGTGTGTGTAAGGGGGAAAAGGCATCCAAAGGATGCGTGGGGCCAGCGCCTGCGCACTAGGCGCTGGGCGCGAGCGCTCTGGGCGCAGGGCGCGCCACGTGTCGGCACGTGGGCGCAAGTGCTCTGGGCACAGGGGGCGCCACGTGCTCGGCACGTGGGCGCAAGCGCTCTGGGCGCGGGCGCGCCACGTGCTCGGCACGTGGGCGCAAGCGCTCTGGGCGCGGGCGCGCCACGTGCTCGCCACGTGGGCGCAAGCGCTCTGGGCGCTGGACGCGCCACGTGTCTGCACGTGGCGCAAACACTCTGGGCGCTAGACGCTGGGCATCAAACAGAAAGGGGACTTTGGTCCCCTTCACTAAGAGCTGTGCTCCCGATTTGTGGAGTTAAACTCCCAAAAGTTTTAGAAATGATCAAAGGGGAGCTTCTTTGTTTCTCCCTTTGGCTCTGGATCTTCCCAAGATTGGATTTTTGGAGATGGGTCTCCTCCTTCCTCCTCTATTGGCTGGGTCTTGAAGAATAAGAAGTATGAGATCTTAAAGATCTCTTCTTTTTGAGATCTGATGGGAGATCTGAGTTCCTCTTTGTAGGTTTCGTAGTGAAAAACTACTTAGTTTTGGAAAAGAAAGAGTAAAATTCTTGATTTAATTCAAAAGAAATGAGAAGGTTTAGAACCTTGGAGAAGGAGCAGGAGGCACAAAGAACCCTAAATTTTGAGGGGAATGAAAAATTGTATTAGATATTTTCATCATGTTTCCTCTTATAGGTTTACACATTTACACATAGCCCCTTGGCATTACAAAATGGCATTTTACCTATCCCATGGCTCACGTGCCATTTCTTTTGCACATAAGCCATGGGCTTACAAAAATTTGGCTTTATGCCCATTTTGTTTACATTCATGCATAAAAAATTACATAAAAATTATTTATTACATGATTTTGTTGTTGGCATGGGGAGGCTTGGCCGCGGGCTCGGCTTGGGCATGGGCCCGCTTAACCTAGGCTTGGGCCAACCTGGTTTGGGGTTGACCTTGACTTTGACTTGGTCAACCGGGGTGTAAATTTTTACCCCAACAGTCATCTCTTTGAAGACGTTGAGGAATTACAACGACAAATATCAAAGGAGTGAAGAGATGTACCCTTGAACCAAGGTGAGTTGGTTGAAAGAGCAGATGTGCTCAGTTCAAGACAAGTTGAGGACTTATGGCTAAAATTGGGCTAAGTCCAATTAAAATGTTTTAACATTTTATTTTTGTTCTGGCTATTAAGCCTTTATTTGGGCCCAGCCCTTTTAATAAAGCTAGGCATTGGGCTCTGACATTTTTGTCTTGTATTGAATGCATAGCATTTATCAGAAACAATGTTTGTTCTGACATTGCGCCACGTGGTGCGCCAGTCAAAGAGCGCATTGCTCTTCTGTCGGGTAGCACACACGTAGAGGACACGTGTTGCGCTTAGCGGTAAGCGCTAGTTTGTTAGCGCATTGCGCTAGTCTGTTGACGCACCAGTGAGTGACACGTGGCGCGCTTGGCGCTGAGCGCCAGCCCATGAGTGCAGTGCTCTATTTTAGAAGCGCAAAGCGTAGATTGTGTCTCTGGTTGACACGTGGCAGGTTTTGGCGCTGAGCGCCGGTCCAATAAGCGCAAGGGCGCAATTCATGAGTGCATGACACTTTTCAATAGCACAAAACGCATTTGATCAATTTTAAGATCAAAGAACAAATTTATGTTCTTCAAAGGAGGCTTTTTCCTCAAGATCCAAGGACAAAAGTTCTTGTTTTTATAAAAGGCCCTGCCTTTATAGATCAAAAAGATCTGTGAATGAAGTAAAATACTTCTTTTAGTCTTTTTGTGATTAGATCTTTTTGATCTTTTCTTTTTTATAAAAGACTTTGGTCTTTTTCTTAGATCTCTGATCTTTTTAAAAGATAATTCTTCTTTTTACGAGATGGTTTCATCTCTATTATTCAAGAACATAGTTCTTTTTATCTTGAAGATGAAGATAAATCTTCTTTTTTCTAAGAGTTTCTCATCTTTGCCAGAGGGTTTTTCTCTCTCCTTTTTTTTTATGTATTCAGTATCTTCTCTCTCTTTTTAGACTTGAAGTCTAGGGTCCTTTATATAGGGCCAAATGATTTGTTAAATTAGTTTTGAGAGATGTTTCTCTGATTGATTTGGGAATATTTCCCACTGTTGGATATTTGATCCTAAGGCTTCTGTTTTACAGAAGATAATCTTCTTGTTTCAGTAAGATTGAAAAATCTTTCTATAACAGAATTTTAGTTCTATTTAATTAATAATTTATTATTAGTAGATCTTCTGATCTGACGGTGGGGGAATTTTTAATTCTTGCGCTGGCGCACCTTGCGCTGGCGCACCTTGCGCGAGCGCACCCACGTTCGACACGTGGCGCGCGACGCAGAGCGCAGCGCAACTGCACTAGCGCACCTGTGTTTGACACATGGCACGCAGCAAAGAGCGCAGCGCAACTGCGCTAGCGCACCCGTGTTTGACACGTGGCGCTCAGCGCGCAGAACGCTGAATCTGAAGCGTTGCTTCAATTTAAATTTTGAATTTTGAAACAGAGTTTTGCTCTGATTGGGGGAAACACACAAGTATCAAGTGGGTGCTCATAATCAAACTGTAATAAGTATGGGTACACAAAAACAAGTATGGGGTACTAATATAACAATAAAATCGAATAATGTGATATGGTTGCAATGCAAATAGATATAAATTCAAAGATATGGATGCACAATTATCGATTAGGGTTACATTTATAGTTCCAATACTAATTAAAATGCACTTTATTAAACATGAGGTGTTAATATCACAGTGTTATGTATTAATGTGATCTATGGATGCAGTTATATATATTTTAAATGAGATGGATGCAAACGGGTATCCGAAATCAGTAAAACTATAAAATGGTAATGTGGGATGTACAACTAAGCAATATGTGATGTAAATATTCCATTGGGTGCAGTATGTTGTAATATAGTAAGTAACAAGATAAGTTTTCATGACTTAGATCTGAAATGATATGAATGGATGCAAACGGAATATCGAAAAGTTATAAAACTAAACATGGGGTGCATGATTTTAAATACATGTATAATATTTATTTAAATAGGTATATAATGAGCTATATAGCATGTAGCAAGATTAACTTGCCTCGACGGATCAAGAAACGGATGTGTACGGTAAGTCCGACGTCGGCAAAATGTCGCGATGCACGTACGGCACACGGAACGGGTCCAAGAAATGCACAAGGGTGATCACGCAAGTAAGGCACTTCCTCTGGGTCGTTTGGATCGTCGACAACGATCCAGGCTCCGACGAACTATGAAACCATGGAATCAAGAATTAAAATATAAAGAAAAAGAGAAGAGAAGAGAAGAAAAGGGAAGAGGAATAAGAAGAAGAAGGAGAAGAGGGCTTACAGGATTGTGCACTGGAGTCGCAGAGAGAGGTGGTGGTGTCGATGATGAAGAACGGAGCTCCGGCGAAGGGGTTTGATGTTAGGGTTTCTGTTAGGGTTTGGGTTTTTTTTACTGAGGTTTGGGTGAGTGCAGGGGTGTTGCTGGGTTGTAGGAGGAAGAACAGAGGAGATAGGGAGAGAAAGGAGATGGTGATGATGGTGGTGTGAGGCTGGGGTCGTCGACGGCGAGGTGGTGCTGGGTTCTTGGTGCAGTGGGGTGTGCAGGTTTGCTCGGGAAGAAGAAAGGAGGTGGCAGAGGAGGAAGAAGAGGGCTTGGTGCGGTGAAAGTGAGGAGGCAAAGAGAAGTTTTAGGGTTAGGGCTTGAGGAGGCAGAGCTCGTGACGATGGGTTGAGGAAGAAGATGGGAGCTCGGGGTTAAAATAGGAGGAGGAAGTTGAGATATGGGAGGAGAGAGAAAATATATGGGGATCTTGTGAAGAGAGGTGACCATAGCGGCGCGGCGGTGACGCGACTCGAGGAACGCACAGTATCCGCGAGAGGAGAGATAAGTGCGAGAGGAGAGAGAAGGTTGGCGCGTAGCGAGGGAGAGAGAAAGAGAGAGGCTGAGAGAGGGAGAGAGAAAGGTGGGGCCAGGGTTTTAGAGAGAGAGTGTGTGAAGTGTGCTGTTAGTTTAGGAGTTAGGATTTTATTTTGTAAAATATTTTAGTTAGTTAATTAAATTTTAAAGCTGTCGATTTTTAATTTAAAGATATTATATTAAATTTGAATTTTGGCGGGATACAAAAATATTCCAAAACACGCCCGGGTCATGTCTAAAAATTCAGATTTAAAATATGAAAAATATATACAACTTTCAAAATTCAAAATGAATGCTCAGGTAACGAAAATGCATACCCCAAGAACGGATGCACGTACGTGCGCGTAGCCATCCAAACACGTCCGTTTCACTGAACGGGACGAGAACAAGATGCACGGATGCTACCACGGGGTTAGGGGTATCATGCAGGCCATGTTATGTAATTTTAAATTATTTTACGTGACTTAAAATGTTATCTGGTAAAAGATGCAATGTCAGATAAAATGCCAGTATGCAGTATTCATGAAAATGCGCGTGTCAATGTAACAAGTCAAGATAATGCCAGTAGGGTTCCGCGGTCATTTTGAGGAATTAATGGACCATACTTCACAGTAATTCTTAGTTTTTCCTGCTTGTTTTTTTGAGCATTTTTAATTCACAAAAATCCACTGTTTTGAAAAATGTACAGAGAAGGGTTTTGTCGGGGTTTACGGGTTCGATCGGACTTCTAACTTCGTCTACACTTCGCCTAAAGCTCTAGCTAGGCTCTGATACCACTGTAGGGTTCCTAGGCACACCCATGAGGTTCTACAAGGCATCAACCATGCCAAAATCAAAATTTTCCGGTGCCGAGAAACCCTAATGCTAGATCGATAACTGGAGGTAAAGGCGAAACAACAACTAGTTAACAACTTAACTACTAAGTGAATGGAAATACAACCTTTGTAGATCCGGTCCTCCACCTCCATAGCTCCGTGATGATGTCCCTTCACTGCTATCATCGGATCCCGGACTCTAGCGTTGATTTCATCGGAGAAATGGTCGGGCTAGGTCGTTGACTTCGATGCCGAAGATGATCTACGTCGAGGCAACTCAAACTCAAGCTCCACCTTCACCAAGTCATGAAACTTGTGAAGAAAACACCCTATACTACATGGCAAGTGGTAGAAGATGAAGAAATAGGAAGTGGGTTCACTTTAGAATTGGATTTCTCACTCTTTTTATCATGACACCATTAGAGATTGCAAGGTTTCTTCTTCTTGAAGAAGAAGAAGAAGAAGAGAAAAAATATGATAAGAATTTTGAATAATAGAAAATAAAATGATTCTTATCATCATGCAACCTTGGGTTAGTTTAACAAGTGTAGAGAATAAACTAGGGTTAGGTGAATGGTTAGGTTTAGGAAAGAAACAAAAATGGTCAAAGCTTCATGAAGCTTCAACAAAAGAACAAAAGAAGCAACCATTTTGTTTCTTGCCCTAAAGTAAATAAATAAAATAAATAATTAAGAAAAGATAACAAAACCCTAACCATTCACTTAAACATGGTTTAACATAAACACACACCCAAGTTTGCATGTATCATCAAACATGATACAATCAAGTGCATAAAAATATATCACATATACAATGTGCACATCAAGTGAGAAAATCCATCTTAAGTGAACCAATACTAGTTAATGCAAAGTAATATATCAAATATATAATTATACATTAAATCATTAAATCAACACTTGATTTAACGATCCGGTCATATCGCATATGACCGACTAATATCCAATGTATCGACTTATCGAATCAATCCTCGATTCGATAACTAGGTTATATCGCATACAACCAATGGATACATTCGTCGCGAGAATAGAATACGGTATCACATACATGCATTATTCTCGGTCCCGCACATATCTCATATGCGCTCCTATTTCGTTTCGCTTGAGCCAGGAAACCTCTGTGTAGGACTCTAAAGACTCGTCAATACGCCGGCAGTGGGTGATGATCATATCAAACACCCACAAGCCGCAAGCGGTCTGCTAAACGTAACGGCCACCCGGGTATTGAGCGATCAGAAGATCGACGAGCAAGCCCGCTCACACTCCTGTGAGTCCAACCAGTAACACTTACCGTACAGTCCGGTCTGTTCGTCTGATATGTCGCATATCTCGCCTAAGGGTGGTAAACGTCAGACCCCAATAGCTCGATAAGTCGTGTCGATATGAGGTCTATAACAGTTCGAGAAACTACTGGTAACACTTACCAGTAAATCTCAGCAACTCTGGCCAGGGATTTCCGGTTATAGCCAATCGAACACAGTGCAACATCAACTCCCTATACCGGGAGAGACGAATCCCCTCCTATCGCTCATTGCCTCCATGTGATTCGGGACTGTACCCAAAAACCACCGTTTTGCACGCCCTCTTGGACGTGGTAAGGTGGAAATCAAAGCACAGTGGGAATCACACAAGACTCTATGACGATCTCGGGTCTACAAACTAACCTGTACCAGTGTCACCAGAGAACTGCCATCTGACGTAAGGTATAATACCATCTGGGAGTTCTCGGCGAGTCCGTCCAGTGTACCCAGTCTCCACTGAGCACCCGTATATCATCTCTGATGTCAAACACTAATGGATATGGGATCATCCATCGCCCATCTGTATGGGTCGAGAAGGTATACGCTAGTCTACTCTGGTATATCGATGCCCCGTCTCGATACACCCACGACTAGGGACCTTGAAAGATGTACTTATAGACTACCATGTCCCCACTAGTATGATCTGCATCATAGTCCAGGTAGTCATGTACACATCCTAAGGGCTTTACCAACATGTAACAGAGAGACAATCAGTGTACACGTTAAGGTAAAGAGCAACCAGATAGCATACTATCGTGTCGAGCAAAAAAGTCCTCCCTATATATGTCCAAGCATCCACTACAATATACATCCTATGTATAGTAATGGCCTTTAGGGCATACATATAACTAACAATCTCCCACTTGCACTAGGGCCATCTGTAGCAGTGGTTGCAGTATCTCATACTCAACCATCCCATAAAAGTCTCTCTCTGGAAAAAAGCCTTTGTGAGTGGATTCCCCGTGTTGTCCTCTGAGTCTGCTCTCCTAACCTCGATCCCCTGGAGATCAACCATCTCCTTGATGAGGTGACACTGCCTTAGAATATGTCTGGATCACTGATGGGACGGGCATTCCCTGGCATAAGCCATAACTCCATTGTCACACAATGGGAGGAACGAAGTTCATCTCATGAACTAATATACATCCAGACTGCCTCTTTGATAGCATCTTAAGTAGTGATGTATCCAGCCTTTATCGTCTAGTATGCCACGGTATCTAGCTCGGAACTCTTCCAACATACCGTCCCTTTATTGAGGGTAAAGACAATGCCTGTGACTGACATTCAGTCGTCCTTATCACCCTGGAACCTTTCCAGTGATTCTCCCCAGGATCAATTGATACCGTCTTACTATTACAACTAGTGAGTATCCTAACATCCAATTAGATCTATCTCATAGATCCAAAACCCAGGATTTAGGAGGTATCACTTTGATCTTATATGGAGAATCATTGTGATAAGCAGAGATTGAGCGAGCGTAACATAGGAAACTCCTTCCCTATCAAGAGTATGTCATCCACGTACTCTACGAGGATCACCACTATACTCCCTACTACCCTTTTATTTATACAAGGTTCATCTACCATTTTGATGATGTCAAACTCTTTGACTAACACATCAAAACAGACGTTCCAATTCCGCGATGCCTGCTTTATCACATAAAACATCTTGCCCACGTTTCCGCTGCTCCCACTTTCTACAAGGCCCTCTAGCTGTGTACTTATAGACGCACTCTTCTAAAACACTATCTAGAAAAGCAGTCATGACACCTAACCGCCAGATATCGTAGTCATGGTATATAGCCGTGGCAAGTAGGATCTGGATGGACTTAAGCATAGCTCCTTAGAAAAGGTTTCATCATTATCCACGCCTGGTCGATGACAAAAACCTTTAACAAGTCTAGCTTTGAAAGTCTCAACTTTTCCATCTACACCTAGTAATCTTCTCAAGATATACTTGCTCCTGATGGGGATTTAACTCTTCAGATATAGCAACCAAAGTCCATACTTTATTGGTGGACATGGATTCCATCTCAGATCACTAAGTATCCAGCCATTCTTACAGAGTCCCTACTCTCGATGGCCTGCTCGAAACTAGTTGGGTCATCATCTCATGATGCAATCCTCGCTCCCACTGTCATAGAGAAACCGAAGTATCTCTCAGGTGGGTGAGGAACCCTGCTAGATCGGCGGAGAGGCTGAGGTTCGTTGGTTACTATTGAATCCTTCGGTTCTACCAAATTATCTGCTGTAGTTTGTATAGCTGGAACCTTTCCAGTTCTACATAACAGACTTTGCCTCGAGCTTGTCCGGATTTTGCTTTTAGACATAATTCGGACAACCCCAAATCTTAACCAACTTAAGATATGGGCTCTTCCCTTTCCATATCACATATGAAGTAGTAGGCAACTGATTTGATTTGAACCCTATTCAATAGGTATGCAGCTTCTCAAGTGCAAAACTCCCAAAAGGAAAATAGGAAACTCAGTAGTACTCATCATAGAGCACACCATATCACATAGGGTGCTATTGCTCCGCCCCGATATACCATCATGCTATGGTGTATATGGAGGAGTAATGCTGAGAGAGAATCTCATTCTCTTTTAGAATAATCCAGGATTTTCGTGCTCAAGTACTCTCCTCCTTGATCACATCAAAGGACATAATACTTATACCCGTTTTGGTTCTCTATTTCTAACTAATATTCTGTGAATATCTCAAAAGCTTCAGACTTGTGTTTCAACAGGAACATATGTCTGAATCTTGAGAGATTATCAGAGAATGTAATAAAATACAAAGAACCGGTCTTGGTATGTGTAGACAGGGGACCTACATACATCAACATGTATCATCCCAAGAGTTCACTAATTCTTTCTCTGTTTCCAATAAACAGAGCTATGGTCATCTTATCTCTGTGACATGACTGGCAAGTTTCAAAAGATGTAAATTCAAACTAGTTTAAATATGCATCTATATGTAACTTAGCTAGTCGGGTCGCATTGATATGGCCTAGTCTACAATACCTCAAGAAGGATCCGTTCATTTCTGAACTTTTCCTCTTGTATGTGTTCCGTATACTAAGAACTGTAGTTTGATTTAGAACATCAATGCTTTTAGATAACGTGCCTGAACCGATCAACTTTTGATATAGGAAATGTTCAAAACATTATCCAACAAAACAAAATTATATCCTTTCTTTACTAATAAAGAGACTGATATGATTTTGTATATCAGGTTCGGTATCTAATAGCATTTGTTCAGAATTAATGTACTGGTAATACAGGGTGACAGTGACCAACAGACTTGGCTGCAACACTTGCCCCGGTTTCTGTCTCATGAAACTTATCACCCGTTCTCAGTTCTCTACCTTTCTGTAGCCCATGTAACGGATTACATTTGCGGGATCCCGATCCGGTATCTAATACCCAGGACGTAGAGGATACTGAGAGACAGTTCTTTGTAATGAACACACCCGAAGATGATGCATCAGCATGCACTCTCTTCGTTTGGGCGGCACGGGAATTCTGGTAATCCCCTATTTTCTGCTCTGTCTTAAAACAATTATAAGTTGGAGCGGGACCAACGTTCCCCAGCTCAGTATAACAAGCGGGTTCGGTCAATACATTTGTATTATTCTCTTGATTAAGGCGTGATATGGTCGCTACCTGGAGAGAGAGAGAAGAAAACACTCAGCGTGCGCTCTTGCAAGAATAGATTGGTTATTATTTTATCTAATCAGGATGGCTCCCACTGTTTTTATCAAATTTTCCTTCAAACCCTAAAAGGAAAGACTAGCCGGGATTAATTACATGCTATAAGTTCGCCAATCTTTCAGCCAGGCCAGTGTCGGTACTTTGAGGGAGGTTCCCCGTGCTTTCGCACGGACCTAATTACAGTAAACCTCGTTTTCCCAGAGGCGTAACCCCGTTGACACCTTTCTAAACACCTACTTGATCGGCTAATTGTAATGTATAAAACTCTCCCAGGAGTAACAATTACTCGCAGTGGGTATCGGGATCCAACTATCTCATAGAAGGTATGCAATCTCATTGCAAATTTCAACACTTGAAATTCCCGATAATATTTTGCCCCTAACCTCCTATGACCTTAACAAAGGCCAACAAACCATAGGAAGCTAGTCAAGTTCAACCCGTCATTTCTTGATTGTATTAAACCCACCCGCACGAACCTTGACAAAGGCCAACAAGGTCGCACGGCTACCCTAACCCAATCTGCATCATATGCATAAGCAGATAAGCACCAGTCAGGTACCGCACACCACGCCTTGACAAAGGCCAACAAACGCAGCACGAATACTAACTACTACTTATCTGAAATGACGGAGGGCTACGACAGGTTTTTCTGAAAACCTATTGCGTAATGAACTTGATATCGTTGTAGAATCAAATGATTTTAAATGGAGTGTTTTTAGGGCTTTTCTAGTTTTGCTAAAGGGGTCACTCCCGGTGAAGGGATCGTCGGCCCTTTCCTCGTCGAATGAGGTGCGGGATATATCATATATATCACTGTGCAAAGCAGAAACTATAGAAGCAATCTAAAGACAAACCGAGGATTGTAGCATCTGCCAGTTATTGCTAAAGGAGTCACTCCCGGTGAAGGGATCTCGGTCCTTTCCTTATCGAATATGAATAAGGTGCAGGATGTTCTACAATGAACACCGCAATGCAAAGCAAGAACTGTAGCTACCTGTTTTATTTTTGAAATTCGATTCCACAACATCTTTAGTTTTCTTTTTCTTTCATTAATCACATTAATGAAGTCCCATCATCTAAGTCCACCTAAACATCACAGATAAATATAACGTACGCTTATGCCATCCGCATTCACCTCGATGTCCCGTCTGCACCGTTAGGTTAGGTAACTAACGCCAGAGCGAGGCAGGGCTAGCGCGGGTGTAAAACATAAGCAACGTCTATATAATATATCATATATACTATATAGTATATCTATCTGAACA
The DNA here is from genome assembly GCA_030015575.1 of Agapanthus africanus. Classification (NCBI taxonomy): domain Eukaryota; kingdom Viridiplantae; phylum Streptophyta; class Magnoliopsida; order Asparagales; family Amaryllidaceae; genus Agapanthus; species Agapanthus africanus. Next base: position 97,991,313 of record CM057346.1, on the reverse strand, counting down.
TATCACATGATCACATCACAGATAACGCAGCAGAAAATAACATATGAAATATTGGATATACTAGGACGTCCGTGTTTTATTTTGAGCCAGTATAAAACACGGATTCCACGGTCGTGATGAATAGCCAATCCTACACCCCTAGACCCCCACGAGAGCGGCAAGCAACCCTACCAATTCTAGGGTTAAGAGACCCGGACTCGACTCCTCGAGATGGTCTCCCACTGGACCCTAGAACCCGGTTACTTGTGCTCCCCTCCTTGGGTCTATCCTAATGCGGAAAAGTAAATAATATACAAATGGTGACATCATCCGCAACCTGGAAGTGCCCCAATAAAAGAATATTACATACAAGTTTTTACATGAATGAAAATGAAAAACACTCATCTCACATAAAAAACCCCGGCTATTCAAACACGACGATCCAATATAACATATCCAGCAACACATAACATCGCATATCATCAACGTAAGTAAACATGCGTATCCCAATTGTCATTGACATATAGCAACGAAACCGGCGACATCACATATTACACTTACGGTCACAGAAAAGAAAGTGTAAAACTACAACAGTTGGAATCCGCAAACTCTTTAGACATCACATGCCTAACCAAATGAATTCCTTAGACATCGCATGCCTAACAATTATAAACCCCGCATTTTAGTCTCATTATTGAAAACACTTTTCAATATCAAGTCGGGCAATTCAACAGGATTCCCGACATACTGATCGAATGCTCGTCGCAAACTTTAGTAGACGGCCGCACCCCCGATACCGTCGACGAAGTGCACCAAGGCGGAACACCGCTATCGCGAGCACCCGAACGGATGCTTTCGGCGACGGGGTTCTCCTACAGTCACTTGGTCGGGGCTATGGGGTGAGGCTGTCTATGAAGTTTACCCGGCAAGTATCCGCGTACGCTACGTGATTGCGACGGACTTTTGATCACATCAAAATTCCGTGGCAACCGATCAAGTGAGACTAAAGTACTTGATTTATAACATCCAAATCAGTTATCTCATAACTGCTTGTGGATTCCAAATATTGTATCACATTCCAGATAAGATAGAAAATATTAAACTTTCCGATCGAACAATCAAACACCCAAGTTTTCCCGACACAGTTCAACACATGAAATAAGTTCAAAAACATTCACTTCATGCCTCAGTACCAACGGTCCAGCCGTAGAAGGGTCAAGCCAACGCCTTACATGTGGCACGCCGTACTGCCCCAAACCCTAAGGTTCAAAGGGCAGTTCAAGACGGTCACATAATCGAGTTAAGGTTTGTTGTCTTCTAGGCGGACCATCGCGTTACTTGCACTACTTAGAATGTCATTAAACTACGGAAAAATCCAACACTTGGAAATTTCCCGGCAGGGGAAAAAGTGGGTATTTATATCCGGTCGAACTTTTTAACAGTTTCTAAAATATCCGGAAAAACTTAAACGAAGTTAAATTATCCGATCTAATTAACGAGTCCCCAATAAAACTCTAGAAAACTCAACACTTGAGTGGAATTAAAAAATTCCCATAAAAAATTGCCAAAAAAGGACCTAAGAATAAATATATGAAATTTCAGGGACTATGTCCAAATTTTGGCCATGGAACCGCCGCCAAACCCCTGGTTTCGCCGCGGTTCCGCGGTCATTTTGAGGACTTAGTGGACCGTACTTCACAGTAATTCTTAGTTTTTCCTGCTTGTTTTTTTGAGCATTTTTAATTCACAAAAATCCACTGTTTTGAAAAATGTACAGAGAAGGGTTTTGTCGGGGTTTACGGGTTCGATCGGACTTCTAACTTCGTCTACACTTCTCCTAAAGCTCTAGCTAGGCTCTGATACCACTGTAGGGTTCCTAGGCACACCCATGAGGTTCTACAAGGCATCAACCATGCCAAAATCAAAATTTTCCGGTGTTGAGAAACCCTAATGCTAGATCGATAACTAGAGGTAAAAGCGAAACAACAACTAGTTAACAACTTAACTACTAAGTGAATGGAAATACAACCTTTGTAGATCCGGTCCTCTACCTCCATAGCTCCGTGATGATGTCCCTTCGCTGCGATCATCGGATCCCGGACTCTAGCGTTGATTTCATCGGAGAAATGGTTGGGCAAGGTCGTTGACTTCGATGCCGAAAACGATCTACGTCGAGGCAACTCAAACTCAAGCTCCACCTTCACCAAGTCATGAAACTTGTGAAGAAAACACCCTATACTATATGGCAAGTGGTAGAGGATGAAGAAATAGGAAGTGCGTTCACTTTAGAATTGGATTTCTCACTCTTTTTATCATGACACCATTAGATATTGCAAGGTTTCTTCTTCTTGAAGAAGAAGAAGAAGAAGAGAAAGAATATAATAAGAATTTTGAATAATAGAAAATAAAGTGATTCTTATCATCATGCAACCTTGGGTTAGTTTAACAAGTGTAGAGAATAAACTAGGGTTAGGTGAATGGTTAGGTTTAGGAAAGAAACAAAAATGGTCAAAGCTTCATGAAGCTTCAACAAAAGAACAAAAGAAGCAACCATTTTGTTTCTTGCCCTAAAGTAAATAAATAAAATAAATAATTAAGAAAAGATAACAAAACCCTAACCATTCACTTAAACATGGTTTAACATAAACACACACCCAAGTTTGCATGTATCATCAAACATGATACAATCAAGTGCACAAAAATATATCACATATACAATGTGCACATCAAGTGAGAAAATCCATCTTAAGTGAACCAATACTAGTTAATGCAAAGTAATATATCAAATATATAATTATACATTAAATCATTAAATCAACACTTGATTTAACGATCCGGTCATATCGCATATGACCGACTAATATCCAATGTATCGACTTATTGAATCAATCCTCGATTCGATAATTAGGTTATATCACAAACAATCAATGGATACATTCGTCGCGAGAATAGAATACGGTATCACATACACGCATTATTCTCGGTCCCGCACATATCTCATATGCGCTCCTATTTCGTTTCGCTTGAGCCAGGAAACCTCTGTGTAGGACTCTAAAGACTCGTCAATACGCCGGCAGTGGGTGATGATCATATCAAACACCCACAAGCCGCAAGCGGTCTGCTAAACGTAACGGCCACCCGGGTATTGAGCGATCAGAAGATCGACGAGCAAGCCCGCTCACACTCCTGTGAATCCAACCAGTAACACTTACCGTACAGTCCGGTCTGTTCGTCTGATATGTCATATATCTCGCCTAGGGGTGGTAAACGTCAGACCCCAATAGCTCGATAAGTCGTGTCGATATGAAGTCTATAACAGTTCGAGAAACTACTGGTAACACTTACCAGTAAATCTCAGCAACCCTGGCCAGGGATTTCCGGTTATAGCCAATCGAACACAGTGCAACATCAACTCCCTATACCGGGAGAGACGAATCCCCTCCTATCGCTCATTGCCTCCATGTGATTCGGGACTGTACCCAAAAACCACCGTTTTGCACGCCCTCTTGGACGTGGTAAGATGGAAATCAAAGTACAGGGGGAACCACACAAGACTCTATGACGATCTCGGGTCAACAGACTACTCTGTACCAGTGTCACCAGAGAACTGCCATCTCACGTAAGGTATAATACCATCTGGGAGTTCTCGGCGAGTCCGTCCAGTTTACCCAGTCTCCACTGAGCACCCGTATATCATCTCTGATGTCAAACACCAATGGATATGGGATCATCCATCGCCTATCTGTATGGGTCGAGAAGGTATACGCTAGTCTACTCTGGTATATCGATGCCCCGTCTCGATACACCCACGACTAGGGACCTTGAAGGATGTACTTATGGACTACCATGTCCCCACTAGTATGATCTGCATCATAGTTCAGGTAGTCAAGTACACATCCTAAGGGCTTTACCAACATGTAACAGAGAGACAATCAGTGTACACGTTAAGGTAAAGAGCAACCAGATAGCATACTATCATGTCGAGCAAGAAAGTCCTCCCTATATATGTCCAAGTATCCACTACAATATACATCCTATGTATAGTAATGGCCTCTAGGGCATACATATAACTAACACATGAATCAAACAGGTTCCAAGCAAGCGGGTCGGGTCGTATGCAATGTAAAAGAAAAATACCATTCGCGCCCAAAACACGATAAATCAATAAATACCACAAATAAGAAAATACGAGAACTGGAATTGGTATAACTGAACTAGGTTGTTACACTTTTGCACGGCTACTTCAGGGGAAAGGTGTCACACCCTACTTCCCAAAATACGGAATACGAGGGGTTGATAAGGCCAGCCATGCTCCTACGGTCAAGGAAATGTCCTGCCGTAGTCACACTTCGGATTTTAGTTTTACTTGGTAAACAGTAAATAATGCGCAGGTAATGAGAAATGTAGTAACTGAACAAAACAATGTAAGGAACTGGCATGATAGGAGACAAAAGGTATAACCCTGGATAGCTAATCGAGATGTCCGTGATGTACGTCTAGTCCCGGTCCAGGCTAAATCCTCTCCTCACGCCGAGCATCCATACTCAGGTCGTCAGAGCGACACAATAGCGATATAATATATATAAACAAGTGACAACTCGAACAGTAATAATAAATATATATAACAGTAAATCAAAGACGGTATAGGTATGAACATGTAGTAATCAATGCAGTGGAACAGTAAAAGCAGTAAAATGATATGCTAAGTATGTCAACACAGTAAGTAATGTATCTCAATGCCATTATCCCTATCAGTCTCTAAGTCTCACTGTACAGGTCACTAAGCCTATCGTAATTCCAAGTGTGAGAGTCAACCACTCGCGAGTGACCTCCACCCAAGGGTAGAACCCAAGGGCAAGGGACCACGGGCCCAACATGTAACTCACAGTAATAATCATGTACCTTGTAAATCTCCATATATCTCCATATATATATATAAGCCGGCAAGGGACTCCCGAGATTCTGTTGAACTCACACTCAAACTACCCCACACCCCGTGGTCTACATTAAACGCTAACCATAACCCTAAATACCAGTCGGTCTGTGACAAGTCTGCGCGAGAATTGGAGGCAGGACCTCCATCAAGCACGTCCCGACTAATACCTAAGATAAATGGCAGAGTCTGATGTCTTATCTGTGACACCCATGCAAGAGTTTCCATAAGTGTCCCATACCACTTATAGTTACACGTACACGCGTCCCACAGACGTCGACAATGCAATAGAATCATAAGGTTCACTGATTGTGTACAAGTACGTATCACTTTCACTTATTCACTTATACACGAACACTAACATACTTGCCACAATCATCACTAATACCTAACACTGGGTAATGCACATTATTACTAGGTTATCAATGCAGTGACATGTGTATGATATGATGCGTAAACAGTATGTAAAGCATGATTAGAGTGTCATGAATCAGTAATCTACCACTTGCATAATTTATCATAAATCATACGGTTATAGTTTAGTGAAACAATGAACGGGGAATAATTAGTATGTTCAGTTATCTATTCAGCGAATTTATTTTCACGCCAATCGGGTTCCAGGATCATTAATTATAGCCATTTCATTTTAAGCGTTCACGGCTGGAAATCCGGTTTCAGAATCGGAAGTCCGTTTCGCAACGCATTTTAATCCCAGTTGGGATCAGATTTTAGCGACACTACCGTTGAATGAAATCTATAGTTTTAAGTAAGGTTTTCAACGCAATAGACGGATTCTCAATCGCGTCTGTCCGTCAGGAGATATGCCTTGTTCAATACTAGTATGTCAATTCTGGTTCTGTTGGGACTGTTATACGTCCTCATCTATTAAATTACAGATTAAATAATAAACGATAAGGAAATAGAATGAAACCACTTATGTTGTCTAGATAACAGATTCACCTTTCACAAACAGCGGAGTTCCGCAACCTACGGGTTAAGGAAACAGTATGGTATCCATTACGGGACAGCACCCAATAGACAGAGTCGCTCTGGACTGCAGTCCAGAGTCGCACTCCGATCAAAATATTGTCACTATTTAAGTACAGAAACAATTAGAAACTTGTATAGGGTTATAGTTCATCGAGTCGTCTTCGATTTGAGCCCTCTAACTCATCATTCCAGTATGTATATAATTTATGGTGATTTTAACGGTTTTCAGGTACAATAAATTTCTAGTTTTACAGGTAAACTTGGGGGTAGTCGTTTTAGTCGTTAGTAGTCGTATTTTCCAATAAAATTCACACACTAGATTCATGTCTATACGGGCCAAACTATACCAATGAGTTCCGTCAAATTAGGTGAGTATTTCCATTGAGGTCATACATCGAACAGTTGCGTCGTATAATTTATCGAGGATATTAAGTATGGAATTTATAAAATTGTAGTTCGTAACTAATACAAATTAGCATGTAGCAAGTATGAAACTTGCCTAGAGACGCACGGTAGTGGCACGGCAATAGCGGTGATCTACGACAACGGAAACGGCACGATCACGACGCAAGCGTGGCTAGACACGACACGGCAACTCGACCTCGGCTCAAGCTTGGCACGGTCTTGACGGCTTGGCAGCTGGTGGCGAAGGGAGGTGGTGAAGCGATCGACTATGGAGTTGTGAGGGGTCGGCTGGTGAAGGGGTTGATGGGGTGAGAGAGGGATCAAGAGAGAGAGATCAAGAGGGAGTGAGAAAGAGATATAGAGAGAGAGTGAGAACTGAGAAGAAGAGAGAGAGGAGGGATTAGAAAGAGAGAGAGAGAGACAGTGAGATTAGAGGGAGAGTGAGAAAGAGAGAGTGGTAGAGAGAAATTGAGAGAGACACAGAGAGAGAGAGAGAGTTGTAGAGGAAGAGAGAGAGTGAGAAAGAGAGAGAGGGGGGAAGATAGAGACAGAGAGAGTGGGAGAGGAGTGAGTTGTAGGGGAAGAGGGGAGAGAGAAGTCGTGAATGATGGCGATGATGATGATGATGATGATGCATCGGCGAGGCGATCCCGGTGAGAGGAGGCTCGCCGGTGAGAGCGCAGGTGGGGGTCGAGATGGGTGTGGCCCATCTCGAGCTCGGGTGTGCAGTGGTGGGAGATGAGGAGGTTGGTGAATGCGGTGAAGAGCGAGGAAGAATGGTGAAGAGACGAGGGCAGTGACGGTGGTCGTTCACGTCGTCGGCGGCGACGGGGACCTGAGGGTGCTGTGGGTTGGGTGAGGGAGTAGGAGGAAGAGAGAGGAGATGAGAATGAGATAGGGGAGACGAGGTGCGCGTCGAGTGGACCGTGAGGGGACGCGTCGTGGAGGTAACGGCGAGCGAGCATGGGCGGAGGAGTCGGCGGAGAATACGGATCGCGAGCGGGGGAGGTGGAAGTAGCCGTTGGAGGAAGAAGGGTTGTTGGGTCGGGTCGGGTAGGAGGCGCGGGTGAGGGGGAAAGTGAGTGGGCCAGGCCAGGGATTTAAAGGGAAATTGAATGAAAAAATTAAAGGGAGTGGGCCGGGGAGGCTGCTGGGCCGGCTATCGAATAATTCAAAGAATAAATAAATAAAAGGAATGGGAGATGGGCCGTAGGGAATTAATAAAAATAAAAGGGAAAAATAGAGTTGGGCTGAGGGATTGGTTTTGGGTTTTAATAAAATAGATTAAGTTCTAAAAGAATGGGCTTGGAAAATAGTATATGAGCAGGGGAAAATTATTTGCTGATTCTAAATAAATTCGTGTTGGGTTTGAGGAAAAAGGAACTATAAAGGAAATAGGTAATCGGGTTCTGTTCTAGCTTAGGGGAAAAGTAGTGAAGGGAAAATGAAAGTGTGATTATGTTTTATTTTTCTTTGTAAGACTACCAGGTAGAAAATAAAAAGGGTTTTAGAATTCTAGAAACAATAATAATAAACTAAATAACTTTTGAGGGGAACAAAATACGAATATTGGTATAATAAGAAGCTGGGTATTAAATTATACCACCCTTACAAAAATTTCTTCCTCGAAATTTAAAATAAACGATAAGTAATACAAACATAGGCGAAAGCTATTATATTGCAAACTAACACATAAAGATTTACTTGGACTAGGCGGATGAAGAAATTTGAAGGTTTATATATGTAAGAACAACATACAAAAATATAGGTTTAAATAAGTATAAGACAGGAATAACTACGAAGGAAACCTATATGTATACAAGAATAGCAATAACAACAATAACAAACAATGATATTCGAGGCGTACTCGATAAAATCGAAACTCAAATATGTGCACGTATAAGTATATCAATGGAAGCACGGCAAACATAATAAGTATAAGGCACAATCATTTATAATAGTAAACGTAGGCACAATACCCGAAAATAAAGTAACGACAATAAAATAGTGAAAGATTTGTCGGTAGGTTAAAACATTTTAGGACGATGTATCGATCAAAATAGTTTTAAAATAACTTAGAAAACTCACATAGCGAAAATGAGGAATATGGAGCAAAATATGCGCGGTGTAAGGTTGCGCTACTGAAAATGAGGAAAATAGTAATGTGCTTTGAAATACATAAAACTAAGTAGTCAATAACACGCACTCTTCGACAAATACAAGATAATGAAAACCACATTTCGAATAATAGAGTCCCTAAATATATGTAGGGTAAGAGGAAAACACAAAAATGTATAGGGCTAGCTAGGGTAAGGATTCCAAGGAAGTGTGGCTCATTCAAAGGTCGGAGTGTGGCGGCTTTAGGCTAACGGTCAAAGAGATTGAGGTAAGGGTGAGCAGCAAGGACTACAAGGGGAAAAGTATGGGGAGGAAAACGGTCGGTACATCCTATGAATCAGAATGTGAAGGGTTAGCGAACTCGGAAATTTCACTATAAATTTCTCCTCCTAGAAGGAATCTCAAACGAGGTATAGACGGAAGATGAAGGGTGGACCTCTAAAAGGTCGGGTGCGATACTAGTTAATCTCAGTGAGGGTTAAGACAAAGTAAGGAGTAGGGGTGGACAGATCCCAGTAGGAAAAATAATTGTATAGAAGAAATAATCAAGCATCAAGTGAACTAAGAAGATCGAAAGATTAGCGAACTCAGCAATTTATTTTATTCCAGAAGATTTTAAACAAAGTATTCTCAAAGATGAAAGGTGGCCCTAAACTATACACAGATTTATTTGGCCAGATAAGACAACATCTAAAAGAAATCCCGTCAGTCGCGGTTGTGGAGATTCAGCAGGTTGCAGTAGGCTCGCGCGCTTAGGAAGGGACGTCCATTCCCATATCGCCTCGCAGGGATCGCCATTGGGAGTTCTTCCACGGCAGGGTCTTGATCTTCTGGTCCTTCTTCCTCGGCTGGAGCTTCTTCATCGAGGCCTGATTCCATGGGATTCTCTTCTATGGGATTTTCCTCTACTGGATCTTCTTCTATCGGGTCTTCATCGGGATCTTCCTCTATCGGGTTCTCTTCAGGTTCTCCTTACTCTTCGTCGGAATCGCCTATCATGTCAAACTCTGGGGCGGCTGCTCCTTCGTCCTCTAAATCGCTGTTTTTGAAAATGACCTGGTGATCGTTGATCTCATCATCAGAACTCATCAGTGTGCGGTCTAAGGAAACGCATGACTGTGAATCCTCATCTAGATGCGGCGCTGCTTCAGGGTGGGCCATGGCCTGAAAAGAAAGAGTCTTGATTAGACAGTGGAATACCTCAAGAAAATAGCTAAGTGTACGAAGTATAGAAAGATATGCGGTGGCAGGAACTGAAAAATCAAGATTAAAATGCTGTGATAGTGAATAGTATGAATAAGGGGAAGGACAAGAGAATGACACATATATTACGATTCAAGTTTTATTGCATTCAACTAAAAGTTCGACGGATACAAGATTTCAAATGGAAAGAAATATTTATAAGAGGATGACAACATTATCACTGAAATTAGAAAACATGAAAATTCTTCTTTGATTGCTAGACCGTTGCATTCTCGCTACGCGAGTTGAATCCTGTGTTGGGTCTGCCTTATCCTCAAGGTTCGAACTACGCAATAATCATCTCTTGGCAGAAATGGAGAGTGTGGATGAGTCTCCTCCTTGTAGCTCCTTCCTTTTTGGGCAACTGTTGATAAGATGTTCGCTGGATCCGCAAATCAGACATTTCCCTTGGGCGCGGCGACAATCCCTCTGAAGATGTCCTGGCCTCTTACAATACCCACAACATGGGGTCTTCTGTTGCTTCTGTCGTGGGGAAACAAATTGGTGCTTCATCTTCTACTCTTTCCCTCGTCTAACAGGGATCCCTTTACAATTTGAGACTCCCGCTGGTGCTTGATTCACCTGCCTTCTCAGTCCTTCATCTAACAAGTCGTTGGTCGCTTTTGTGCTTCCTTCAGACCTTGCAGTACACTCAGAATCTCGATGTTCTGATTCTGGGGAGTGGAGATAGAGAAAGAGTCATTGGAAGACATGATCCTGAAACAATAATTTTGAGGATGATATAAGGCACAAGCTATAAGAATCAAATATAATATGGATTGGACAAAGATTCAAGAATATTAGATGTGATGAAATTCATTATAAGTGGAAAAATCAACTGTATAACCCTAAGTCACTTAAACAGAGTATGGTAGTGTAATCGTGATGTAGTTCACAATTACAACCACGAAACTTTGCCAAGTCACCAGAAACCCTAGCGAATGGATAGCAGAATACTCGATGTGAATATGGATCAAGAATAACAAGTTTACAATCTAGACCAAGGGATGTCTTAGATTGTCAAGCTATACACGAAAAACTGCAATCCCAATCAAAGCGAAACCTGGCTCTGATACCAACTGAACCATATCACGCCCCGCTTCCCAAAATACGGAATACGAGGGGTTGACAAGGCCAGCCATGCTCCTATGGTCAAGGAAATGTCCTGCCGTAGTCACACTTCCGCTTCTAGTTTTACATGGTAAACAGTAAATAATGCGCAGGTAATGAGAAATGCAGTAACTGAACAAAACAATGTAAGGAACTGACCTGATGGGAGACAAAAGGTATAACCCTGGATAGCTAATCGAGATGTCCGTGATGTACGTCTAGTCCCGGTCCAGGCTAAATCCTCTCCTCACGCTGAGCATGCATACTCAGGTCGTCAGAGCGACACAATAGCAATATAATATATATAAACAAGTGACAACTCGAACAGTAATAATAAATATATATAACAGTAAATCAATGACGGTATAGGTATGAACATGTAGTAATCAATGCAGTGGAACAGTAAAAGCAGTAAAATGATATGCTAAGTATGTCAACACAGTAAGTAATGTATCTCAATGCCATTATCCCTATCAGTCTCTAAGTCTCACTGTACAGGTCACTAAGCCTATTGTCAGTCCAAGTGTGAGAGTCAACCACTCGCGAGTGTCCTCCACCCAAGGGTAGAACCCAAGGGCAAGGGACCACGGGCCCAACATGTAACTCATGGTAATAATCATGTACCTTGTAAATCTCCATAGATCTCCATATATATATAAGCCGGCAAGGGACTCCCAAGATTCTGTTGAACTCACACTCAAACTACCCCACACCCCGTGGTCTACATCAAACGCTAACCATAACCCTAAATACCAGTCGGTCTGTGATAAGTCTGCATGAGAATTGGAGGCACGACCTCCATCAAGCACGTCCCGACTAATACCTAAGATAAATGGCAGAGTCTGATATCTTATCTGTGACACCCATGCAAGAGTTTCCATAAGTGTCCCATACCACTTATAGTTACATGTACACGCGTCCCACAGACTTCGACAATGCAATAGCATCATAAGGTTCACTGATTATGTACAAGTACGTATCACTTTCACTTATTCACTTATACACGAACACTAACGTACTTGCCACAATCATCACTAATACCTAACACTGGGTAATGCACATTATCACTAGGTTATCAATGCAGTGACATGTGTATGATATGATGCGTAAACAGTATGTAAAGCATGATTAGAGTGTCATGAATCAGTAATCTACCACTTGCATGATTTATCATAAATCATACGGTTACAGTTTAGTGAAACGATGAACGGGGAATAATTAGTATGTTCAGTTATCTATTCAGCAAATTTAGTTTCACGCCAATCGGGTTCCAGGATCATTAATTATAGCCATTTCATTTTAAGCGTTCACGGCTGGAAATCCGGTTTCAGAATCGGAAGTCCGTTTCGCAACGTATTTTAATCCCAGTTGGGATCAGATTTTAGCGACGCTACAGTTGAATGAAATCTAGAGTTTTAAGGTTTTCAACGCAACAGACGGATTCTCAATCGCGTCTGTCCGTCAGGAGATATGCCTTGTTCAATACTAGTATGTCAATTCTGGTTCTGTTGGGACTGTTATACGTCCTCATCTATTAAATTACAGATTAAATAACAAACGATAAGGAAACAGAATGAAACCACTTATGTTGTCTATCTAACAGATTCACCTTTCACAAACAGTGGAGTTCCGGAACCTACGGGTTAAGGAAACAGTATGGTACCCATTACGGGACAGCACCCAATAGACAGAGTCGCTCTGGACTGCAGTCTAGAGTCGCACTCCGATCAAAATATTGTCACTATTTAAGTACAGAAACAATTAGAAACTTGCATAGGGTTATAGTTTGTCAAGTCGGCTTCGATTTGAGCCCTCGAACGTATCATTCCAGTATGTATATAATTTATGGCGATTTTAACGGTTTTCAGGTACAAGAAATTTTCAGTTTTACAGGTAAACTTGGGGGTTGTCGTTTTAGTCGTTAGTAGTCGTATTTTCCAATAAAATTCACACACTAGATTCAAATCTATATGGGCCAAACTATACCAATGAGTTCCGTCAAATTAGGTGAGTATTTCCATTGAGGTCATACATCGAACAATTGCGTCGTATAATTTATCGAGGATATTAAGTATGGAATTTATAAAATTGTTGTTCGTAACTAATACAAATTAGCTTGTAGCAAGTATGAAACTTTCCTGGAGGCGCACGGCAGTGGCACGGCAACAGCGGTGATCTACGACAACGGAAATGGCACGATCATGATGCAAGCGTGGCTAGACACGACACGGCAACTCGACCTCGGCTCAAGCTTGGCACGGTCTTGACGGCTTGGCAGCTGGTGGCGAAAGGAGGTGGTGAAGCGATCGACTATGGAGTTGTGAGGGGTCGGCTGGTGAAGGGGTTGATGGGGTGAGAGAGGGATCAAGAGAGAGAGATCAAGAGGGAGTGAGAAAGAGATATAGAGAGATAGTGAGAATTGAGAAGGAGAGAGAGAGGAGGGATTAGAGAGAGAGAGAGAAAGAGAGAGTACTAGAGAGAAATTGAGAGAGACACGGAGAGAGAGAGAGTTGTAGAGGAAGAGAGAGAGTGAGAAAGAGAGAGAGGGGAAGATAGAGACAGAGAGAGTGGGAGAGGAGTGAGTTGCAGGGGAAGAGGGGAGAGAGAAGTCGTGAATGATGGCGATGATGATGATGATGATGATGATGATGATGCGTCGGCGAGGCGATCCCGGTGAGAGGAGGCTCGCCGGCGAGAGCGCAAGTGGGGGTCGAGATGGGTGCAGGGCCCGTCTCGAGCTCGGGTGTGCAGGGGTAGGAGATGAGGAGGTTGGTGAATGCGGTGAAGAGCGAGGAAGAATGGTGAGGAGACGAGGGCAGTGACGGTGGTCGTTCACGTCGTCGGCGGCGACGGGGACCTGAGGGTGCTGTGGGTTGGGTGAGAGAGTAGGAGGAGGAGAGAGGAGATGAGAATGAGATAGGGGAGACGAGGTGCGCGTCGAGTGGACCGCGAGGGGGCGCGTCGTGGGGGTAATGGCGAGCGAGCGTGGGCGGAGGAGTCGGCGGAGAATACGGATCGCGAGCGGGGCAGGCGGAAGTAGCCGTTGGAGGAAGAAGGGTTGTTGGGTCGGGTCGGGTAGGAGGCGCGGGTGATGGGGAAAGTGAGTGGGCCGGGCCAGGGATTTAAAAGGAAATTGAATGAAAAAATTAAAGGGAGTGGGCCGGGGAGGCTGCTGGGCCGGCTTGCGAATAAATCAAAGAATAAATAAATAAAAGGAATGGGAGATGGGCCGTAGGGAATTAATAAAAATAAAAGGGAAAAAATAGAGTTGGGCTGAGGGATTGGTTTTGGGTTTTAATAAAATAGATTAAGTTCTAAAAGAATGGGCTTGGAAAATAGTATATGAGCTGGGGAAAATTATTTGCTGATTCTAATTAAATTTGTGTTGGGTTTGAGGAAAAGGGAACTATAAAGGAAATAGGTAATCGGGTTCTGGTCTAGCTTAGGGGAAAAGTAGTGAAGGGAAAATGAAAGTGTGATTAGGTTTTATTTTTCTTTGTAAGACTACCAGGTAGAAAATAAAAAGGGTTTTAGAATTCTAGAAACAATAATAATAAACTAAATAACTTTTGAGGGGAACAAAATACGAATATTGGTATAATAAGAAACTGGGTATTACAAAAGGCCAGGCATTTTTTTGTACGTCCATGCGAAGCAGTCGACGAACTCGTGCAGCAGGGTGATTATCTGCGCTTTCATTTCCTCTGACAAGAGCGAGCAGATGTAGGTTGGCCTTAGATTATCGGGCATTCCTAAGTCAATCTTGGTTAGTTCGTCAAAGGTTGCTTGTCCGCCATCTTCGAGCTCTTGAGGAGCTTCTTCTAGTTCGGCTATCTCACCATCATCATTTGATCTTTCACTGGCTTCACCAACATGGATCATGTAGCATGCTTTGGAATCAGGTTGAATGCATCTTATGCCCCGTCTATCTGGAATTCGTCCATCGATGAGTGCTCGGACCTAGGGCGGATGCCATAGCCCTTCATAAAATGTTGCTTCGGACTCCGTTTGATATAGCCGGCATCCGCACCTTTTGAAATATTCCCGCATCTCGGGTGCATAGTATCTGGGATTGAGGACGGCTCTTATGCCCCTCTCATAGGGAAGGCACGCGACAGACAAATCGTCCGGGTGCACAACAGGATTTGACACATAAAATAGGATGCCCTTCTGTCCACTTTTCCTTCCAGGAACATAGAAAGTTTTCAGCCGGTCCACGGTAGAGACTGACAATGCATCGAGTTCTTTGCTGATCTGCTCCGGCACCCTTGTGACAGCTAGGGACCCTTCAGTAATTTCGAAGGTCTCTCGTAGTTTCGCTTGTTGCATGGGGGTCCAATCTGCGCAGCTATTGCAAGACAGGTCCTCTTCTTCCGACTCTTCAGTGTCGCTGCCAAGATGAGGGCGAATTTTGCTGCTAGATGGGCCTTCAGCATCAGATTCGTCCGTATCGCTACCGAAATGAGGGCGAGTTTTATATAAGGACGGACTTCCAGCGTCGGACTCATCAGTGTCGCCACCAAAACGCGGGCGCACTTGGGCGCTTTTGCTTTTGAAAGTGACAGCCGGCGCAGATTTTCTTTTGAGTCTTAGGGCCGGTCAATCCTCAGTCAGTTGTGGCTTAGCATTTTGGTGGTTCATGAAGTACTGAGAATCTTCATATCGGACTTCATGCACGCCGAACGGCTGTATGCCTCCGTCAATGCATCTTTCTTCACCATTTTTAGTATACTTCATGCATTGATGGAGAGTTGACGGAATAATGCCAAAATCATGAACCCACGGCCGCCCCAAGAGAATTTTATAAGACGTGTCAGCGTCGATCACGTATAGCTTAGTTATAGTTTGCAGATCCCCAAATTTGATTGGCAAAGCTATGGACCCTGTTTCCTGATTAAAAAATCAGGAATTACCTCAATGAGGTATCACGTGTTCACTCGTGACCAATGGTCACGTAATGACACGTGATGGTTACTCACTAAACAGAAACGAAAATAAGCGGCTGAAAGATGACTCAATTGGGGGTCACGTGCTTACACGTGACCAAGGGTCACGTGCCAGCACGTGACAGGCTTTGAAAGCCTTGCAGCTTAATAGAATTTAATTCTAAAAATCAGGAAATACTTCAACGGGGTGTCACGTGCTCACACGTGACCAATGATCACGTGTTGACACGTGATGGTTAAAACAGCAACATAAACAAGCGGCCGTTAAAGGGCTCAATTGGGGGTCACGTGCTCACATGTGACTAAGGGTCACGTGCCAGCACGTGACGGGCTTCGAAAACCTTTACAGTTTAATTGAATTAAAATTCTAAATTTCTCCAAAATCTTTCTAAATAGGAAAGGATTAAGGAGAACCGTTGGATTAAAAATCCAGGGGTGATTAAATGTCACCAATTTATGGAAAAATCATAGACAAGGAAAGATTTTCCTAAATCTCACCAGAAATAACAGAATATCTTTGGATTGAAAATCCAACGGTTAATAAAATTCACTTAATGATCTAAAGGCTCATATTAATTATGAAAACAAACAAAATCTTTCAATGAAAGATTTGCTAAACAAATTGATTCTTTTCCTCCTCCTATAAATAGGAGCCAAGATAGAGAGAGAAGGGGGAGATAGAATTTTGGAATCTTGAAATTTCAGAGAGAAAAAAAAAGGAGAATTTAATTCTCAACAAAGAAAAACCCTAGGTGAGAAAAGAAAGGGGATCAATAACTCCAAACATAGAATTTAATTCTCAAATCTAAGAGTTTAACTCTTCTGCACGAAAGAACTTAGTTCTTCCTCTGGTTTAAGATCTGCACAGAGCACATCTCCCCATAAGTTGAGAATTTAATTCTCATCGGGTTGAGATCCTGCCATGCAGATCCAAAAATTAGAGGGAGAATTGAGTTTAGAGAATTTAATTCTTCCAAGACAAAACTAGGGTTTAACCCTATATGAGAATTTAATTCTCCCAAAACAAAATTAGGGTTTAACCCTATGTGAGAATTTAATTCTCCCAAACTCACAGGAATTTAATTCTTTTAAGATGAAACTAGGGTTTAACCCTATATGAGAATTTAATTCTCCTAGAATTACAGGAATTTAATTCCTTCAAGATGGACAGAATTAGGGTTTAACCCTAATTGAGAATTTAATTCTCTCAAATTCACAGGAATTTAATTCCTCTTAAAAAATGAAATTAGGGTTTCACCCTATGCAAGAATTTAATTCTTTTACATATATGGGAATTTAGTTCCTCTAAAAGAAGATTAGGGTTTCAATCTATATAAGAATTTAATTCTTTCACTATAGAATTTAATTCCTCCAAAATCATAATTAGGGTTTAACCCTATAAAAGAATTCAATTCTTAAAAATAAAGAGACTTGAAGGATCTCCAGGCATGCAAAAAACTAAGGTCACGTGGCCCTACGTGACCGCCGAAAAGATCCCCAAAATAAGAAGGAAAAAAGCTTGGAGGCAAAGCCTCACGTGTTCCCACGTGACCCTCAAAACAAAAGAGAACAAATCTAAAGGCGGAACCATTCTTGGGCTCCCTCACGTGTCCCCACGTGACCCCTAATAAAACGCTTTAATAATCAATGACTGGAAGCCCATCACGTGCCCACACGTGATGGCCTGAAGACCAAAAGTGTTTAACACTTATCTGAATATCCTGAGAACAAAGTAAGGGGATCTGGCCCCCACTTTTGGATGCTATCACGTGATCCCTCCCTCTTCTAGTGTTTAACACTAATCTGATAATTTTGTTGCCAGTGTTTAACATTGTTATCTGTCAGAATCACATTTCTAGTGTTTAAACACTAATTTGATAATCTTATTACCAGTGTTTAACACTGTTGTTCTTTAGTGTTGAACACTAGCTTCGGCCCAATTGGCTAATTTTCTAGAGGCGAAACCTCCCCTTTAGTGGACCAACAGAGGGCCAATATTCCAAACTTGATTGGACTTAGCCCGAGAAGGCCATAAGTCCTCAATTCAGACTTAACTGAGCCAATGTGCTCATAATATAATTAATTGGTCTTAGTTCCAAATTGGGCTATAGATCATTTAATCTACCTGGGTTCAAGGGTACATCTCTTCACTCCTTTGATATTTGTTGTTGTAATTCCTCAACGTCTTCAAAGAAGTGACGGGTCCCGACAACCATACATTTCATCGGACTGTAGGGTCCTTAAGCCCATGGACTATGATGTCCTTAACCTCGACCGTGATGTCTTAAAACTAACATCGGACCGTGGGGTCCTTAAGCCCATGGACTATGATGTCCTTAACCTCGACCGTGATGTCTTAAAACTAACATCGGATCGTGGGGTCCTTAAGCCCATGAACTATGATGTCCTTAACCTCGACCGTGATGTCTTAAAACTAACATCGGACTGTGGGGTCCTTAAGCCCATGGACTATGATGTCCTTAACTTCGGCCGTGATGTCTTAAAACTAATATCGGACCGTGGGGTCCTTAAGCCCATGGACTATGATGTCCTTAACCTCGACCGTGATGTCTTAAAACTAACATCGGACTGTGGGGTCCTTAAGGCCATGGACTAATATGTCCTTAACCTCGACCGTGATGTTTTAAAACTAACATCGGACTGTGGGGTCCTTAAGCCCATGGACTATGATGTCCTTAACCTCGACCGTGATGTCTTAAAACTAATAACGGACTATGGAGTCCTTAAATTCATGGACTATGATGTCCTTAACCTCGACCGCGATGTCTTAAAACTAACATTGGACCGTAATGTCCTTAAACTAATTATCGACCGCAATGTCACTAAACTAAACAGTAGAGTCCAACTGCTCTCTTGTTGGATCTAAACGATCCCGTTAAGTTGATCTTAGTCTAAGAAGAGGCTAACGTATCCTTAATAAACGTTTAAGTTGATCTTAGTCTCAAATGAGGCTAACGTATCCTTAAACCCAAACCCCCCAAACCCAAATCTAAGAAAGATACGGATTTGGACTAGTCCACGCCCTACGGGCGACGATATAACTTAGTCTCCGTATACAATCCATGGGCAACCAAACACAAAACAAACACCCACGACACGAAGTGACCATCTGGAGAAGGATAAAGTCGTTACCGCAATGCGGTAGCGTAATTAACTGCAGGGGCTTTCGCTTGCAGGGAAGAGCATCCCCACAATCAAAAACCCTTCAAACGAGGGGGAATCTGACGAAGTCTGCTACATCGGCCGCATCCGTTTAAACCTTCGATACATTGTATCATAAATCAACTTGGCATCTTCGGAGAAGTGGATGGATAGCACCAATTAGCATCTGCCCCAAAATTCAGGCAAGACGGGACCTGCGCGGTCGCGTCTCCGTGTTTCGGAGAGAAACAGATTCTGGCACGCCCGGTGGAACCTTTTCCTCTTTCCACTCCACACTTCGTGTGTCGTGTTCGCGAACCAATCGCGGTTTGCTAATGTTTGCCCTTGGGTTTCGAGGTACTAAGATTTGGCATTTTGCTTGGTGCAGAAAGCAAAGGATCAATGGCGTCCACCTGCTCAAAGTGTTCCACATGCAACTGCAACCCGCGTCCTGCCTCAACTGGGGGCATAACCTATGGGCCCCAAGCTGCTTCCCTGTTCACGATGCCCGTGGAACAGGTCACTCAAGCCACCACAGGGTTATTTTTCGGGACCATGCTCCCGCCAACAAGCTTCACCGTTCCTGTGCCAACGCCGGAAGTTCCCAAGAAGTCGGCTTTCGATCGGCTTACACCTACTGCGGCCCCTCTCAACGGGTCGTCCAACACCGGTGCCTCGGTCTTCTCCAGATTGGGCCAAAGTTCAGGTGGATCCATGATGAAGCCTGCACCTCCAGAGAAGGTTATTCCGAAGAGAGTAACCAACCCTGCTCCCGAAGTCGTCAAGACGGCTTCTCCTGCCAAAGGGTCGGTCTTTACAAGAATGACTGTCCCAACTCCCGCTCCCGCTCCTGCTACTCAAAGGACATCAGTCTTCACTAGGCTGACGCCAGCAGCAACCCTTCACCTGGAAAGGGGGGAAGGCAAAGCCATTGCCGAGCCAACTCCATTAGCCCGACACGCTCGACGTCGCCACTGGCGCCGAGTAAGGAAGGCCGGGGGCAACTCCCCCTCTGGGCTCACTCCACCAGCCCCAACGGTGGAAATTAATGCGTCTGTTCTAACTGGGAACAGCTTCGAGCTGCTGAATAAGGTGCGCAGGAATTCTCCTACCACCGTACTAAAAAGATCTCCTCCTCCAGTGGGGAATGTTGCGGAAGCCAAGCCAGAACAGTCCCCTCAGCGGCTGTCTTCTAAAATCTACAAGGTCTGGCGTCAAGTCCAAGACTCGGTGATTGATCGAAATTTCTCCCGCCAGCAGAAGAAGCTGAAGGTCCGACAGGAAGAAAACCGTCCTGTTAAGCCACAAAAGATTACGACTGCTTGGGTGTCTACTGCAGCGGCCCCCTCAACATCAACCACTCAGAAAAGAAGGAGGCAAGAGAAAGCCCCTGTAAACGTGGTAGACCACAAAAACACAGAGCCCAAACGTCCTAAGTCTGGGGGCATGGTGGTACATACTGTTTACATAGCATCCGGAAAAGAGGATAGCCGCGCTTCGACGGTCCACCGACCACTCACTCGATCCATCATGAGAGCTCAAGAACAACAGCAGCAGAAGCTTCAGGAGATGCTGACTGCGATGGCCGCACTCACCGGGCCAAAAGAAAGCCTGGAAACATCCACGGAGCAGCGCCGTGATCAGGAAACTGATGCTGAATTCCTTCAGAGAATGCTTGAGAAGAAGGATAAAGAGGCTGCGGTGCAAGCGGCCAACATAAAGCGAATGGAACTCCTCTTCCAAGACATGGTCGGAATGATGTTACAGCCGGAGCCTCCGGCGGAAGACCCTCCGATCATTATTGAAGACGATAAAGGGGAAACGTCGAATCCTCCTCTGGCTCTTTCAGCAGCCAATGAGGAAACTATCTCTAACGCCACCCTGGATGACTATATTTGCTCAGCAAATAAGAGTTCACCAGGCGAATGAAGCGGCCGGCCAAGTCGTCAAAACTGGACGACTATATCCGGGCTGGTATGACCAGATAAAATACCCGCCGGGATACACAATCCCTAAATTCCATGTGTACAAGGGGACAGGCAATCCGCACCAACATGTAGCCCAGTTCAGAGCTCTGTGCGGCAACACCGGGGGCGATGATAAGCTTTTGCTCTGCCAATTCGTCGGCAGCTTGTCAGAGACCGCATTTGAGTGGTACTCCGAGCTTCCAAATGACTCCGTCAAAACTTTCGCAGAAATGGAGTTTCTATTCACCCAGCGATTCGCAAGTGCCAGCGAACGCACTCCAATAACGGCATTGATCAATGCAAGGGTGAAGCCGGGCGAAACTTGGGTTCAATACGCGATCCGATGGTGAAATCTGTGGTCAAAGTACGAACAGCGCATCGAAGAAGCGCCAGCAGTGGGCATGTTCGTGGGCACCTTAGACCCTCATGCAACTATTTCACAGTTCATGATGTTCTTCAAACCGACCACATTCCAAGCTTTAATCAACAAGCTAGCCCAGATGGATCAGATGGGTCATAGACCATCTCCTCCGAAACCGGAGCCGCGAAATGAAAAGGGTAAAGAAAATGAGACCTTCGTTGCGAATACTAAACAGCAGCCCAGTGCTCCAAAGCTAACGGATCAACTGGATGAGAGACGGCGCTATTATAATGAGAAAATGAAGCGTCCTTATTCATTCCCACGAGACAAAACGAGGAGACTCTTCGAGCTGGCGATGCGCAACAGGCTTATCAATTTGCCGAACCCCAAGCGACCATTGCAGCCCGGTGAAGCGAATAATCCCAATTATTGTCCTTACCACCAAACGGTAAGCCATCCAATTGAAGATTGCTTCGTCTTTAAAGGATGGATCGAGGATCAGTACCAAAAAGGCAAGTTTGCATTGTCTGAAAAATGGAAGGCAAGCCCACCACAACCGCACTCTCCTAAGAAGATGGATACTCCGGGGGCAACGTGCTCTTTTGTTGAAGAAGCTCCATGGGAGGTGGCTCTTTCGGCCAAGACTAAAAAGATGCTGAATGATCTCCAGACATACCCGGCGATCAGATGGAAGAATCCGTTGGAACCTGAGGTCATCGAGGGGATGCTGAAGCCGCGCCCAACTCCAAAGATTGGTGGTGATAGCCAAAGCGTTCATGCTCAGCCGTCGAAATCTTCGAAAAAGAAGAAGAAATCCAAAAAGCCCGTGAAGCCTGGCGACAAGCGCACGGACTTACAGAAGCAGATTGACGCGCTGGAAGAGTATAACCAGAAGGCGCGGACTCCAATCACGCTCCAAGAGTTCCTCAGCCACGTCCTTGAGGACGAAAATGATGGAGAAGACTCATCAGATGAATCTGAGGACTACATAGCAAGTAGTCATATGATCTCTCACTCATTGATAGATGATGAAGAAGCTCCCTGCACAAAGAGACTAGGGGCAGGTCCCGAGCCGGAACTTCTATGGCCGTCAGACGAAATGATCGATGCCTTCCTGAATGAGGTTCATCTGAAAAGTAAAGCCAATCGGGAGCGTGAGATGGCCATATTTGAAAGAGCCAAACGCCAGCGACTAGACGAAAGAGTCGAGACACTCCCGCCAAATCAAGGAACATCCGTCACGAATAAAAACAAGTTCAAGACGAGGAAAAGGTTCGCTAAAGCCATATCAATGGGAATGAAGCTACCACCCTCCGAAGGAAACACTCCCGGTGAAGCAGAGATGCATCTTGGCTACTGCTCATATCATTGAAAGATTTCGCACCCCACTGAAGAATGCGATGCTTTTAAAAGATGGTGGCAGGGATATGTCGCTCATCGGCAACATTTTGAGCGGATGCAACGCAAAACTCGTCAGGAGCAAAAAAGTACGACCGAGGAGCATAAAAGAATTACCGGCAACTGTCGCATGGTCAACGCCGGGGGATCGCAAGTTCTCACCTTCGGGAGCGACTCCGACGAGGAGATGGCTCTTGGCCCTCTCTTTAAAGAGCCCACCTCAGGGAAAGAGGAAGAACCAAAGGCCTGTGAAAATATTCAGCTACGCAACCGCACGCTTCCAGAAAAGAATCTCGGACCCATGAATAAAAAAGATAAGGGAAAAGAAAAGGTCTCTGAGGATATCGCCCTACATAACCAAGTCATCAAAGAGCTGGCTGCCAAGGACCCGCCAAAGAAGAATAAAGCGGACTACAACGTTCTGGCACACTTGAGAAAGCTACCCTCATAGCTCAGCATTCTCGACGCCCTTCTGTTATCCAAAGAGGCGAGAGATTCATTGATCAAGGCGCTACAAGAGCCAGGACATTTCCAAGCTTTTCTCGCTGAAGAAAAGATGAAAGACGAGCTGGAAGAAGTATACATAGCCGATATTACCTTCGGCGATGAAGACCTCCTCCTTGGGACGTGCGAGCACAACTGTCCCCTCTATGTCTCAGGATACTGCCATGATATAAAGATAGGCAAAATCCTGGTCGACAATAGGTCTTCCGTCAATCTCCTTAACGTGTGAGTCTTGAAGGAAATCTGCATGAGCGTTCAGCATCTCGCTCGCGATAAAATTACCATCTCTGGTTTTGACTCCCAGTCGTCACGGACTCTTGGGTCTGTGATATTGACGCTGCGCTTCGGGCTACTCATCACGGATATTAAATTTCACATCATTGACGCTAAGACTTGCTACAATGCTTTGCTCGGCCGGCCTTGGTTACACGAGTACAACATCATCCCTTCTACACAACACCAGTGTATGAAGTACTTCAAGAATGGTCTCGAGTATACTGTGACAGGTGAGTTGAACCCTTTCTCCGTGAACGAGGTCCGAAAATACGAAGACGCGAAATACTTTTTGCCAGATTTTGAGGGTATGGAAAGGTACCACAAACCGAAGGACAAAACTATCACCACTATTCCAGTCTTCGGGAGTGATACCGAGGATGAAGAAGAGATAGTTTATTCAGGGCCACCTCAATGCAACAACCAGGGACCGTCCGCCCCCATGTTGATCTTCAGCAACGACTCGGAAGACGAAGTTAACGCTATATTTTCCGCTCGGCCATCAATACAAGCCTTCGCTGGCGATAGTCAGAATCTGCAAATTACCTTGGTTCCACAAGAACACTACAAAGATCTTGATGCACTTAAAGCTTATAGTGTGCAAGAATTGCAGACATTTTACGTCCCTCCCAGGCGAAAGGGTGAAAAGGCGATCCTATTCTACCGATCTGGGGAAACCAAAGTGGAGAAAGAAATCTGGCATGGCTCCGATTCTACGCTCGACAGACTCCAGCGCATCCGTCTGCCTAGATATTACTCGGAAGGCTTGAGAAGGCTCTTGAAGCGCCAAGGGATACCTTTCAAACAGACCATTCGACAAGCTCGGTTCTACAACGGGATTTGGGATGTCCTTGGAACTCAGCGCAAGTTGCCCAACGGGAGGATGTAAACGCTCGGACTTGGATATGTGAAATCCGGGAAACGGGAACGAGTCCATGGTAGCTACGTCATATATGATTTCGATGAAGAAGAGGACATCTTGTCAGAAAACGCTGACCCAGAACCAAAACGAAATCCTGCAATCAAGATGCCGAGTCCGTCATTTGAAGAACGAATGGACAAGCTTATCAGGGAAGCGGGTCAAAAGATCCGGGATGACCATAACCGTGAAATGGCAATTTACGAGAAAGCCAGGACGCAGCGCCTCCTTTAACAGGCCGCGGAGAATGACAATGCTCTTCCTTATCAACCCGTCATACAAAAGACCCGACGCACAGGCAAAAATAAATCAAAGAGCGGGAAAGACGTTCGACAGCGACAAAACAGGACCAAGAAGCCACGCGATCGGGAATCGAGCAATCTGGACTCGTCTCTTACAAAGAAGATAGGTCGAGCATACTCTTTCCCTCAGAATAAAACACGGAAGATACTTGATCTCGCTATAAAACATCAGATGATTACACTTCCGGAGTCCAAACACCTCGAGCAAGCAGGCGAAGTCTCTCACCCGGACTATTGCTCTTATCATCGAGCAATAGGACATCCTATTGAAGACTGGTTCACCTTCAAGAACTGGGTCGAAAATCAATATCAGCAAGGCAGGTTTGCTCTATCCAGCAGCTGGAGGATAAATCCGCCACAGAAGCACGAACCAAAAGTCGCCCATACAACGAGAGTAGAATCGGATCAAAATCGGTCTTGGAAGCGAGCTCGTACTTCTTAATACTATCAAAAGAAGAGCCTGAGGATAGGGGTGACCTCCCCTGGTGCTTCGAAAACAATGATGACGAAGTGATCTCAGAATTTCTACCGGCGCCGAAAGAGCTGGAAGATGGAATATATACCACTGCAGATGAGCTCAAGAAAATTGACTTGGGGATGGCAGACGACCCTCGACCGACATTCGTCAGTGAGCTACTATCTGAAGAAAGGGTAGCTGCGCTAAAAGACATGCTTATGCAGCATAAAGATTGCTTCGCATGGAACTATTCCGAAATGCCAGGATTAGATCCAGAGATTGCTATCCACAAACTGGCAATATCCCCGGACGTCAAGCCAATCAAACAAGCACCGAGAAGAATGCGGCTTGAGCTTGAGATGAGTATCAACGCCGAGGTCAAGAAGTTAGTCGACTCCGGCTTCATCAAAGAAGTTCGGTATCCTGATTGGATCGCCAACATCGTCCCAGTGATGATGAAGAATGGGACAGTGCGCATATGTGTGGACTTTCGGGATCTCAATAAAGCCTGCCCGAAAGACGACTTCCCAGTACCAGTCACTGAGCTGATGATAGATAACACGTCCACTCACGAAGTTTTCTCCTTCATGGACGGATCGTCAGGATATAACCAGATAAAGATGCATCCCGAAGACCAGAGGCACACCGCTTTCCGGACTCCTTTGGGTATATTCTGCTACAAGGTGATCCCTTTCGGTCTAAAGAACGCCGGTGCCACCTATCAGAGGGCCATGACGAAGATCTTCGATGGCCTCATACATGAAATCGTCGAATGCTACATCGACGACCTCATGGTTAAAAGCAAATCATACGAGGAACATCTCGAACATCTGAAGATTGTATTTCAACGCCTTCGGCAATACAACTTGAAGATGAACCCTCTCAAATGTGCGTTCGGGGTGTCCTCAGGTAAATTCCTAGGATTCATCGTCCGACACCGAGGTATCGAGATAGATCCATCAAAGATCAAGGCGATCATGGAAATGCCTCCGCCAAGGACTCTCAAACAATTGCGGTCTCTCCAAGGGAAGCTCGCGTACATCCGGCGGTTCATAGCTAATCTCTTAGGCAAGTGCCGTCCTTACAGCCACCTGATGAAGAAGGGAAACCCGTTCGTCTGGGATCATAAATGCCAAGGTGCACTGGACGAAATCAAGCAATACCTGCAGAATCCGCCGGTGCTGGCTGCCCCAGTCAAGGGAAAGCTTCTCATTTTGTATACAACCGCCCTTGATGGTTCTTTAGACGAGCTGTGGGCACAAGAGAACGACCAAGGGAAAGAAAGAGCTCTTTACTACCTGAGTCAAGTTCTCCTGGGGGCAGAAAGCAATTATTCTCCCATCGAAAAACACTGTCTGGCGTTGATCTTCGCGATAACGAAACTCAGGCACTACGCATTGGCGCATGAAGTCCGTCTCATATCGAAGGTGGATCCCCTCAAATATTTGATGTCAAAGGCCATACTTACGAGTCGGCTCGCTAAATGGGCCTTGCTCTTGATGGAATTCTCAATAACTTATCGACCTCTTAAGGCTGTGAAAGGCCAAGCCATCGCCGACTTCCTCGCTGAGCATCCGATACCTACCGATTCTCCTTTGAATTGCGAACTGCCAGACGAACATGCGTTTGACACGATCGATGGAGGTGATACCCGATGGGAACTTTACTTCGATGGAGCATCCTCCATGAAGAAGCGCAAACAAAACACTCCCATAATCAAATCAGGGGTAGGCTTCATCTTCGTAACTCCACAAGGAGGGATAATGCACTTTGCCTTCTCCTTAACAGAGCCGAGGACAAACAATGAAGTTGAGTATGAAGCTTTGATAGTAGGTCTCGAGATCGCCATCGACATGGGGATTGAGAACCTCCTCATATACGGAGACTCCCAACTGGTCGTTAGTCAAATAAACGGTGACTACCAAACGTGCAAGCCAGAGTTGGTGAAGTACGGCGAGAGAGTACGGCAACTACTGACTCAAATCCCTTCCTACACCTTGGAAAGTATACCGCGTGCAGAAAATAGCAAAGCGGATGCATTGGCCAAGCTCGCTAAGGAATTGGCCGATGAGAACCTCGATGACGTAAGAATCGTGGTACAAAGTCGTCGGGTCCTCGCACCGGCAGAAATATCTCCGGAATCATCCGAGGAAAAGGAAGCGACCGAGCAGACGGCCCTGCAAATAAAAGACCAAGAAATGGTTGAGGACTGGAGAGAAGTCTTTATAGACTACTTCAAATCCTGTCGAACGCCTGAAGATGTGTCCTCAAAACATCAGCTCATGAAGCGAGCCTTATCCTTCGCCTTCGTCAACGACACTCTGTACAAGAGGTCTTTTGATTCTCTGTGGTTGAGATGCCTGGGACCTGAAAAAGCAAAAAGTGTCGTCCAAGAAACTCACGACGGACTCTGCGGTTCTCACCAAGCCGGCCCGAAGATGAAGCTGAAGATCAAAAGGATGGGCTACTACTGGCCCACGATGATCCAGGACTGCCTCGAATATGTGAAGCAATGCCAATCATGCCAGATTCATGGGGACTTTATCCATCAGCATCCAAATCCG
Organism: Agapanthus africanus; assembly: GCA_030015575.1. Classification (NCBI taxonomy): domain Eukaryota; kingdom Viridiplantae; phylum Streptophyta; class Magnoliopsida; order Asparagales; family Amaryllidaceae; genus Agapanthus; species Agapanthus africanus. Next base: position 97,963,683 of record CM057346.1, on the reverse strand, counting down.
TTACACCCGACAGTGGCTAGCTGGCCGTTCGAAATGTGGGGAACTGACATAATCGGCCCCATCGAGATAGCATCGTCCAGAGGACATTGGTTCATTTTGGCGACGACTGATTACTTCTCCAAATGGGCAGAAGAAGTACCGCTGAGGGAAGTGAAGATGGAGAATATCCTCCATTTCTTCAAAACGCACGTCATTTATCGATTTGGAACTCCGAGACGGATCATCTTCGATAATGGGCCAGCCTACAGAAGCCACAAGATCAGCCGCTTCGCACAAAAGCACAACATAGACTGGAGATACTCCTCAGTTTATAATCCCCGAGCTAACGGTCTGGCTGAGGCTTTCAACAAGACCTTGACGAAGATCGTGAAGAAGACGGTGTCCCGAAATAAAAAAGACTGGCACGAGAGACTGCATGAAGCTATCTGGGCATATTGAACTATGTTCAAGACGGCCACGAACACAACGCCGTACGCATTGGTATTCGGTACGGAAGCAGTACTTCCCCTCGAGATAGAGTTACCCTCTCTACGAGTATCAGTTCATTACGAGCTAACGGATGAAGAGAACGCTCACCTTCGGCTCGAAGAGCTTGATGCCCTTGATGAAACCCGGCTCGTAGCGCAACAGAATCTGGAAACTTATAAAGCAAAGATGACGCGCTCATACGAAAGGTTGACTAGGCTGAGAACATTCCGCTAAGGCGAACTCGTGCTAGTGGTCAAAAGACCTATGATCCCCAATTGTGCTAAACGGGGGAAATTCGAGCCAAACCATGAAGGCCCGTACATCATAGACAAAGTTTACCAGGGTGGAGCCTATCTACTCATGGACATGCATGGCGAAAGGCCCTTCAGGCCAATAAATGGTCGCTTCTTGAAGAAATACCACGCCTAACGAGTCACGGCCTAGGTCAATGATAGATGACGACGACTATGTCCGCTCGCTGTCTTCCTAAGCCCAAACTCTAAAAGTAGTAACCAACAATGGACCGAAACGTTCTTAAACTAACGACGGACCGAAAAGTCCTTAAACTAACAATGGACCGAAACGTCCCTAAACTAACAACGGACCACTACGTCCTAAAACTAGCCGTTGACCGAGATGTCGATAAACTATGGTGGATTGCAGCATCCCAAAGCTGATACAAAAAAAAAGAATAAAAAGAAAAAAGAAAGAAGAAAACGGTATGTCCATAAGCAAAATGGGCACGGATGAAAACCCGATAGGGCTCCGTGAGTAAAAACAGCAGGGCTCCCGGCGAGTTTTGTGAAAACACGAAAGGGCGCAGCCTCGTTAAAATAAAAAAAAAAGAGAAAAGAAAAAGAAAACGGTATGTCCATAAGCAAAATGGGCACGGATGAAAACCCGAAAGGGCTCCGTGAGTAAAAACAGCAGGGTTACCGGCGAGTTTTGTGAAAACCCGAAAGGGCGCAATCTCGTTAAAAGACACTTACAAGGTCCTCTCGACTTTGTAAGGAGAAACCACCTGCGTGAGATCCTTACAACTCACAAGGGAGCGACACACTTAGGGATCCCCACGATTCCTAAGGAGAAATTACACTTGCGAGATCCTCACGACTCGTAAGGAGAACCCTCTTATGGGACCCTCACGGCTCATAAGATTCAAAAGTCTTAAGCTACAGGGATCTGAACCTGTTCTTAAGCAGCCCCCACAACCTCCAATACTGCCCTACAAGCGGCTCAATGTTGACCCTTGTATACAATCCACGGGCGCGAATAAACATTTCCCTAACAAAGTCCCACCCGTGACTAGAGATATGTTCGCATGGTGAACAACCCTTGTAAGTCCTCTCGACTTGTAAGGAGAAAACACTCTTATAAGATCCTTACGACTTACAGGAGAATATGCACTTTGGAATCCTCACGATTCTTAAGGAGAAAACGCACCTATGAGATCCTCACGACTCGCAGGGAGAAACACCTTTATGAGACCCTTACGGCTCATGAAGTCAAAAGCCTTAGTCGACAGGATCCTAACCCTGCTCGCTAAGCCACCTTTGTTCGATATCGACAGAGACAAATGATGATTCGCTCCTAGAAATATCCCAGTTGTAGCGATACTGATGCCGAAATCGGTGTCTAATCCCAAGTTTGCAGCGAAAAGCTAGCAAGCCACACATGCATACGAAATAGCCGAAATGATGGGGCAACTTGCAACAGAAGTAGCAAGTAAAAAAAATGTATGCATGCAAAAGAGCCGAAATGATTGGGCAACTCGCAATAAAAGCAGCGAGTAAAAAATAAAAGAAATAGCCGAAATGATTGGGCAACTCGCAATAAAAAAAACAGCGAGTAAAAATAAAAGAAATAGCCGAAATGATTAGGCACCGCGAAAAATAGCCGAAATGATTGGGCAATCGTGACCTTCGCGATATAAAAAGCTGAAATGATAGAGCATCGTGGAAAGAAATAAAATTTAAAAAAAAAAAATAAAGATGAAATTTATGCCCTACGGGTGATATCACAGCAGTCCCTGTATACAATCCAGGGGCGCAAATAAAGAAGAAACCACACTCCTCCTCCCCATGTTTCATCATAAGAAGAAGCCGAATCTCGACGGTTCACAGATAGCCTAGAGATCATCTCGACGTTCGTCTCATTACAGCAGACACAACATCAAGTAAAGTGGAACAGAGGCAACTCCCAGTTCCATGACTCGGTGGTGTACAGATGACCAAGAGTCAAATTCCGACTCCGTGAAATGCGGATAAAGTCAACCTTTCCTGGCTATGTGGAACATGGATTATATCACTTATGACCCCGTGGAAAATGTCCAGAGCGGATCCTGGTCCTCGCAGAACATGGCAGTGAACCCGTGTGAAGCATCCAGAGCGGAGCCTAGTCCTCGCCGAACACGGCAGTGAACCCGTGGGAAGCATCTAGAGAAAAATTCCTGGCTATGTAGAACGCGGATTATGTCACTTCTGACCCCATGGAAAACGTCCAGAGCGGATCCTGGTCCTCGCAAAACATGGCAGTGAACCCGTGGGAAGCATCTAGAGTAAAATTCCTGGCTATGTGAAACGCGGATTATGTCACTTATGACCCCGTGGAAAACGTCCAGAGCGGATCCTGGTCCTCGCAGAACACGGCAGTGAATCTGTGTGAAGCATCCAGAGCGGAGCCTAGTCCTCGCCGAACACGGCAGTGAACCCGTAGGAAGCATCTAGAGCAAAATTCCTGGTTACGTGAAACGCGGCAGTGAACCCGTGTGAAACATACAGAGCGGATCATGGTCCTCCCAGAACACGGCAGTGAACCCGTGTGAACCATCCAGAGCGAAGCCTAGTCCTCGCCGAACACGGCAGTGAACCCGTGGGAAGCATCTAGAGCAAAATTCCTGGTTACGTGGAACGCGGCAATGACCCCGTGGAAAACGTCCAGAGCGGATCCTGGTCCTCGCAGAGCACGGCAGTGAACCCATGTGAAGCATCCAGAGCGGAGCCTGGTCCTCGCCAAACACGGCAGTGAACCCGTGGGAAGCATCCAGAGAAAAAATTGGACTGTGGAGTCCTTAAATCCACGGACTATGATGTCCTTAACCTCAACCGTGATGTCTTAAAACTAACAACGGACTGTGGAGTCCTTAAATCCACGGACTATGATGTCCTTAACCTCGACCGTGATGTCTTAAAACTAACAACGGACTGTTGAGTCCTTAAATCCATGGACTATGATGTTCTTAATGTACGGTTCCTAGGCACACTCATGAGGTTCTTCAAGGCATCAACCATGCCAAAATCAAAAATTGGATATGCCGAACAACCCTAATCTAGATCGTTTACTAGAGGTAAGGCGAAAAACATACAAGCAAACAACTTTACTACAAAGTGAAAGGGATTACAACCTTTGTAGATTCGGTCCTCCACTTCTAAAGCTCCGTGTTGACGTCTCTTCGCTGCGATCATCGGGATCCCAGACCCTAGCTTTGGTTTCATCGGAGAAATGAGCGGGCTAGGTCGTTGACTTCGAGGCCGAAGATGATCTACGTCGAGGAGACTCAAGCTCAAGCTCCATCTTCACTTGGTCATAAACTTTATGAAGAGAACACCCTATACTACATGGCAAGTGGTAGAGGATGAAGAAATAGGAAGTGGGTTCACTTTGGATTTGGATTTCTCACTCTTTTTCTTCACATGAAAATTTCTAGCAAGCTTTCTTCTTCTTGAAGAAGAAGAAGAAGAAAGAAAAGAATGAATAAAATGAATAATAGAAAATGAATAATCAAGTGAAGTCTATCATGATACAACCATGGGTGAGTTAACTAATGTAGAGACTAAACTAGAGTTTAAGTTAATGGTTAGGTTAACAAAAATCTCATGCAAAACAAGAATGGTGGACTTTGTCAAAGATGCTTGAAAGCTTCATGAAGCGTCAAGCATAAAACAAAGAAAGCCACCATTTTATTTTTGCCAAAATAAATAAAATAAATAAAACCCTAACCATTAACCTAAACATGGTGTAAGTCATACACACACCCAAGTTTGCATGTATCATCAATCATGATACAAATTAGTGCACAAACATATATCATATATACAACTTATGCACATCAAGTGAGAAAATCAATCATAAGTGAACAAATACTAGTTAATGTAAAGTAATATATCAAATATATAATTATACATTAAATCATTAAATCGATACTTGATTTAATGATCCGGTCATATTGCATATAACCGACTAATATGTAGTGTATTAATATATCGAATCAACACTTGATTCGGTAACCCGGCTATATCACATATAACCGTCCGATGATACAAATCGCGAGAATAGAACACAGTATCACATACCGGTATTATTCTCGGTCCCGCACATATCTCATATGCGCTCCTATTTCGTTTCGCTTGAGCCAGGAAACCTCTGTGTAGGACTCTAAAGACTCGTCAATACGCCGGCAGTAGGTGGTGATCATATCAATCACCCACAAGCCGTAAGCGGTCTTCTAAACGTAACGGCCACCCGGGTATTGAGCGATCAGAAGATCAACGAGCAAGCCTGCTCACACTCCTGTGAATCCAATCAGTAACACTTACCGCACAGTCCGGTCTGTTCGTCTGATATGTCGCATATCTCGCATAGGGGTGGTAAACGTCAGACCCCAGTAGCTCGATAAGTCATGCCGATGTAAGGTCCATAACAAGCATGAAACTACTGATAACACTTACCAGTAAATCACTGCAACCCTGGCTAGGGATTTCCAGTTATGGCCAGTCGAGCATAGCGCAACATCAACCCCCAATACCGGGAGAGACGAATCCCCTCTTATCGCTCATTGCATCCATGTGAATCGGGACTGTATCCAAAAACCACCTGTTTGCACGACTCAGTAGAGCTGTGGTAGGATGGAAATCAAAGCACAGTGGGAAACACACAAGACTCTATGACGATCTCGGGTCAACAGACTAAGCTGTACCAGTGTCACCAGAGAACTGCCATCTGACGTGAGGTATAATACCATCTGGGAGTTCTCGGCGAGTCCGTTCAGTGTACTCAGTCTCCACTGAGCACCCGCATACCGTCTCTGATGTCAAACACCAATGGATATGGGATCATCCATCGCCCATCATGTGGGTCGAGAAGATATACGCTAGTCTACTCTGGAATATCGATGCCCCGTCTTGATATTCCTACGACTAGGAACATTGAAGGATGTACTCATGGACTACCCAGGCCCTACTAGTATGATCTACATCATAGTCCAGGAAGTCGAGTACAAATCCTAAGGGCTTTATCAACATGCAACAGAGAGACAGAAAGTATACACGTTAAGATAAAGAGCAACCAGATAGCGTACTATCATGTCGAGCAAGAAAGTCCTACCTATATATGTCCCAGCATCCACTACAATATACATCTCATGTACAGTAATGGCCTCTACGGCATACATATAACTAACAATCTCCCACTTGCAGTGGGGCCATCTGTAGCATTGGTTGTAGTATCTCATACTCAACCATCCCATAAAAGTCTTTCTCTGGGAAAAGGCCTTTATGAGTGGATCCGCCGTGTTGTCCTCTGAGTCTACTCTCCTAACCTCGATCACCCTGGAGATCAATTATCTCCATGATCAGGTGATACTGCCTCAGAATATGTCTAGGTCACTGATGGGACCGGGGTTCCTGGGCCAAGCCACACTTCCATTGTCACACAAAGGGAGGAACCTAGTTCATCTGATGAACTAATATACACCCAAACTGCCTCTTTGGTAGTATTTTTGATAGCGATGTCACCATCCTTTATTGTCTAGTCTGCCACGGTATCTCAGCTTGGAACTCTTCCAACATACCGTCCCTCCACTGAGGGTAAAAACAATGCCTGCGACTGACATTCAGTCGTCCTTATCACCCTGGAACCTTTCCAGTGATTCTCCCCAGGATCCATTGATACCTTCTTACTACACCTAGTGAGAATCCTAATATCCATTTAGATCTATCTCATAGATCCAAAACCCAGGATTTAGGAGGTATCATTTTGATCCTATATGGAGAATCCATGTGATAAGAGGAGATTGACCGAGCGTAGCATAGGAAACTCTTTTCCTATTAAGAGTATGTTGTCCACGTACAATACGAGGATGACCACCTTATTCTCTACTACCTTTTTGTATGTACAAGGTTCATCTACCATTTTGATGAAGTCAAACTCTTTGACTACCTCATCAAAACAGATGTTCCAACTCCGCGATACCTGCTTTAATCTGTAAAGCAACTTGCGCACGTTTCCGCTGCTTCCACTGTTTACGAAGCCCTCTGGCTGTGTACTTATAGACGTTCTCTTCTAAATCAGTATTTAGAAAAATAGTCATGACACCCAACCACCAGATATCGTAGTCATGGTATGTAGCAATGTTAAGTAGGATCCGGATGGACTTAAGCACAGCCACTGGAAAAGGTTTCATCATTATCCACGACTGGTCGATGACGAAAAACTTTAACAAGTCTAGCTTTGAAAGTCTCAACTTTTCCATACCAAGTAATCTTCTCAAGATATACTTGCTCCTGATGGGGATTCAACCCTTCAGATACAGCAACGAAAGTCCATATTTTGTTGGTGTACATGGATTCCATCTCAGATCGCTAAGCACCCAGCCATTCTTACAGAGTCCCTACTCTTGATGGCCTGCTCAAAACTAGTTGGGTCGTCATCTCATGATGCAATCCTCGCTCCCACTGTCATCGAGAAACCAAAGTATCTCTCAGGCAGGTGAGGAACCCTACCAGATCGGCGGAGAGGCTGAGGTTCGTCGGGGACTATTGAATTCTTTGGTTCTATCAAATCATCGGCTGTAGTTTGTATAGATGGAAATCCTTCCAGTTCTACAGAACTGACTTTGCCTCGATCTTGTCCGGATTTTGCTTTTGACATAGGCCGGACAATCCTAAATCTTAATTTACTTAAGAGATGGGCTCTTCCCATACCATATCTCATATGGAGTGGTAGGCAGTAATCAGATTCGAACCTAATTCAATAGGTATGCAGCTTATTAAGTGCATAACCCCCAAAAGGAAACAGGTAACTCAGTAGTACTCATCATAGAGCGCACCATATCATATAGGATGTGATTGCTCCGCCCCGATACACCGTTGTGCTGTGGTGTATACAGAGGAGTAACACCGAGAGAGAATCTCGTTCTCCTTTAGAATAGTCCAGGAATCCCGTGCATAAGTATTCTCCTCCCTGATCTCATCATAGGACATAATACTTATACCTGTATTGGTTCTCTATTTCTGACTTATATTCTTTGAATTTCTCAAAAGCTTCAGACATGTGTTTCAACAGGAACATGTGTCCGAATCTTAAGAGATCATCAGTGAATGTAAGGAAGTATAAAGAACCAGTCTTGGCATATATAGACTGGGGACCTCTATACATCACTATGTATCAGTCCCAAGAGTTCACCGACTCTTTCTCTGTTTCCAGTAAATGGAGCTATGGTCATCTTATCTTTGTGACATGACTGGCAAGTTTCATAAGATGTAAATTTAAACTGATTTAAATATGCATCTAAATGTAACTTAGCTAGTCGGGTCGCATTGATATAACCTAGTCTACAATGCCTCAAGAAGAATTCGTTCATTTCTGAACTCTTCCTCTTGTGTGTGTTTTATACATTAAGAACTGTAGTCTGATTTAGAATGTATATGCTTTTAGATAACGTGCCTGAACCGATCAACTCTTGATATAGGAAATGTGCAAAACATTATCCAACAATACAAAATTATATCCTTCTTTAGTAAATAAAGAGACTGATATGATGTTGTATATCAGGTTCGGTATCTAATAACAATCGTTCAGAATCAGTGTATTCTGGTAATACAGGGTGATAGTGACCAACAGACTTGGCTGCAACACTTGCACCGTTTTCTGTCTCATGAAACTTATCACCCGTTCTCAGTTCTCTACCTGTCTGTAGCCCATGTTAACAAATTACATATGTGGGATCCTGATTCGGTATCTAATACCCAGGACGTAGAAGATACAGAGAAACAGTTCTTTGTAATGAACACACCCGAAGAAGATGCATCATAATGCACTTTTTTCGTTTGGGCGGCATGGGAATCCTGGTATTCCCCTATTTCCTGCTCAGTCTTCTAACAATTATAAGTTGGAGCGGGACCAACGTTCCCCAGCTCAGTATAACAAGCGGGTTTGGTCAATACATCCATATTATTATCTTGATTAAGGCGTGACATGGTCGCTACCTGGAGAGAGAGAGAGAAGAAAACACTCTGCGTGCACTCTTGCAAGATTAGATTGGTTATATATTTTATCTAATCAGGATGGCTCCCACTGTTTTTATCAAATCTTCCTTCAAACCCTAAAAGGAAAGACTAGCCGGGATTAATTACACTCTACAAGTTCGCCAATCTTTCAGCCGGGCCAGTGCCGGTACTTTGAGGGAGGTTCCCCGTGCTTTCGCACGGACCTAATTAAAGTAAACCTCGTTTTCCTAGGGGCATAACCCCGTTGACACCTTTCTAGACACCTACTTCATCGGCTAATTGTAAAGTGCAAAACTCTCTCAGGAGTAACAATTACTCGCAGTGGGTATCGGGATCCAGCTATCATATAGAAGGTATGCAATCTCATTGCAAATTTCAACACTTGAAACTCCCGATAATGATTTTTATCCCTAGCACTTATGACCTTAACTATGGTCAACAAATCATAAACACTAGTCAAGTTCTACCCGTCATTTCGTGATTAATTAGACCCACCCACATGACCCTTGGCTAAGGTCAACAAAGCCACATGACTGTCCTAACTAATCGCATCATATGCGGTGTAGGAAGACATCACTTAGCTACCGTACACTGTGCCTTGACTATGGTCAACAAACACAGCACGAATACTAAGTACTCTACTTCCTAAAATGACGGAGGGTTGCGGATGGTTTTTAAGAAAACCTTTAAAGCTTTGAACTTGATCTCGTTGCGGAATCAAATGGTTTTTAAATGGAGTGTTTTTGAGGCTTTTGCTAGTTTCGCTAAAGAGGTCACTCCCGGTGAAGGGATCTCGGCTCTTTCCTCGTCGAATGAGGTGCAGGATATTCACAATACCACTATGCAAAGCAAGAACTAGAAAAAGCAGTCAAAAGACAAACCGAAGGTTGTAGCATCTGCTAGTTATTGCTAAAGAGGTCACTCCCGGTGAAGGGATCGTCGGCTCTTTCCTTATCGAATAAGGTCCTGGATGTTCTACAAGGAACACCGCTATGCAAAGCAACAACTGGAGCTACCTGATTTTTTTGAAATTCGATTCCACAACATCTTTTAGGTTTATTTTCTTTCATTAATCTCATTAATGAATGTCCCATCATTTAAGTCCACCTAAACATCATAGATAAATACAACGTACGCTTATGCCATCCGCATTCACCTCGATGTCCTGTCTACACCATTAGGTTAGGTAACTAACGGCAGAGTGGGGCAGGGCTAGCGCGGGTGTAAAACATAAGCAACATCTATATAATATATCATATATAGTATATACAGTATCCATCTGAACAAATCACATGATCACATCACAGATAACGCAGCAGAAAATATCATATGAAATATTGGATATACTAGGACGTCTGTGTTTTATTTTGAGCCTGTATAAAACACGGATTCCACGGTCGTGATGAATAGCCAATCCCACACCCCTAGACTCCTACGAGAGCGGCAAATAACCCTACCAATTCTAGAGTTAAGAGACCCGGACTCGACTCCTCAAGATGGTCTCCCATTGGACCCTAAAATCCGGTTACTTGTGCTCCCGTCCTTGGGTCTATCCTAATGCAGAAAAGTAAATAATATACAATGGTGACATCATCCTCAACCCGGAAGTGCCCCAATAAAAGAATATTACATACAATGAATTTTACATGAATGAAAATGAAAAACACTCATCTCACATAAAAACCCCCGGCTATTCAAACACGACGATCCAATATAACATATCCAGTAACACATAACATCACATGTCATCAACGTAAGTAAATATGCCCATCCTAATTGTCGTTGACATATAGCAACGAAACCGGCGATATCACATATTACACTTACGGTCGCAGAAAAGAAAGTGTAAAACTACAACAGTTGGAATCCGCAACCTCTTTAAACATCGCATGCCTAATCTTATGAATTCCTTAAACATCGCATGCCTAACAATTATAAACCCCGCATTTTAGTCTCAAAATCGAAAACTGTTTTCAATATCAAGTCGGGCAATTCAACAAGATTCCTGACATCCAGAACGAATGCTCGTCGCAAACTTCAGTAGACGGCCGCACCCCCGATACCGTCGACGAAGTGCACTAAGGCGGAACACCGCTGCCGCGAGCACCCGAACGGATGCTTTTGGCAACGGGGTTTTCCTACAGTCACTTGGTCGGGGCTATGGGGTGTGGCTATCTATTAAGTTTACCCGGCGAGTATCCGCGTACGCAACGTGATTGCGACGGACTTTTGATCACATCAAAATCCCGTGGCAACCGATCAAGTGAGACTAAACTGCTAGATTTATAACATTCAAATTAGTTATTTCATAACTACTTGTGGATTCCAAATATTGTATCATATTCCAGATAAATAGACAATGTTAAACTTTCCGATCGAATAATCAAGCACCCAAGTTTTCCCAAAAAGCTCAAGACTTGAAATAAGTTTAAAAAACATCTATTTCATGCCACAGTACCAACGGTCCAGCTGTAGAAGGGTCAAGCCAACGCCTCACATGTGGCACGCCGTACTGCCCCAAACCCTAAGGTTCAAAGGGCAGTTCAAGACGGTCACATAATCGAGTTAAGGTTTGTTGTCTTCTAGAGGGTCCATCGTGTTACTTGCACTACTTAGAACGCTCTTAAACTACGGAAAAATCCAACACTTGGAAATTTCCCGGCAGGGGAAAAAATGGGTTATTTATATCCGGTCGAACTTTTCAACATGTTCTAAAATTACCCAGAAAAACATAAACAAAGTTAAACAATCCGACCGAAACATCGAGTCCACAAAACAACCAGAAAACTCAACTGTTGAGTATAAATAAAAAATTCCTAAAAAAAGAGGATACTGCTACGGGCATTACTGTGCAAACCGTGACTAATGATTCATCTTTATGGCCGTGAAACCGCCGCACAAGCCAGGGTGGGGCCGCGGTTCCGCGGCGCACTGATGGAGTTAGGGTCACGTGCTACACAGTAATTCTAAGAAAACCCTGCTCTATTTTCTGAGCATTTTTAATTCACAAAAATCCACTGTTTTGAAAAATATACAGAAAAGAGTTTTGATTAGGGTTTCGGGGTTCGATCGGGTTTCTAACTTCGTCTACACTTCGCCTAAACCTCTAGCTAGGCTCTGATACCACTATAGGGTTCCTAGGCACACTCATGAGGTTCTTCAAGGCATCAACCATGCCAAAATCAAAAATTGGATGTGCCGAACAACCCTAATCTAGATCGTTTACTAGAGGTAAGGCGAAAAACATACAAGCAAACAACTTTACTACAAAGTGAAAGGGATTACAACCTTTGTAGATCCGGTCTTCCACTTCTAAAGCTCCGTGTTGACGTCCCTTCGCTGCGATCATCGGGATCCCGGACCCTAGCGTTGGTTTCATAGGAGAAATGAGCGGGCTAGGTCGTTGACTTCGAGGCCGAAGATGATCTACGTTGAGGAGACTCAAGCTCAAGCTCCATCTTCACTTGGTGATAAACTTTATGAAAAGAACACCCTATACTACATGGCAAGTGGTAGAGGATGAAGAAATAGGAAGTGGGTTCACTTTGGATTTGGATTTCTCACTCTTTCTCTTCACTTGAAAATTTCTAGCAAGCTTTCTTCTTCTTGAAGAAGAAGAAGAAGAAGAAAGAAAAAAATGAATAAAATGAATAATAGAAAATGAATAATCAAGTGAAGTCTATCATGATGCAACCATGGGTGAGTTAACTAATCTAGAGACTAAACTAGAGTTTAAGTTAAAGGTTAGGTTAACAAAAATCTCATGCAAAACAAGAGTTGTGGACTTTGTCAAAGATGCTTGAAAGCTTCATGAAGCTTCAAGCATAAAACAAAGAAAGCCACCATTTTATTTTTGCCAAAATAAATAAAACCCTAACCATTAACCTAAACATGGTGTAAGTCATACACACACCCAAGTTTGCATGTATCATCAATCATGATACAAACTAGTGCACAAACATATATCATATATACAACTTGTGCACATCAAGTGAGAAAATCAATCTTAAGTGAAAAAATACTAGTTAATGTAAAGTAATATATCAAATATATAATTATACATTAAATCATTAAATCGATACTTGATTTAATGATCCGGTCATATTGCATATAACCGACTAATATGTAGTGTATCAATATATCGAATCAACACTTGATTCGGTAACCCGGCTTTATCAGATATAACCGTCCGATGATACAAATCGCGAAAATAGAACACATTATCACATACCGGTATTATTCTCGGTCCCGCACATATCTCATATGCGCTCCTATTTCGTTTCGCTTGAGTCAGGAAACCTCTGTGTAGGACTCTAAAGACTCGTCAATACGCCGGCAGTAGGTGGTGATCATATCAATCACCCACAAGCCGTAAGCGGTCTGCTAAACGTAACGGCCACCCGGGTATTGAGCGATCAGAAGATCAACGAGCAAGCCTGCTCACACTCCTGTGAATCCAATCAGTAACACTTACCGCACAGTCCGGTCTGATCGTCTGATATGTCGCATATCTCGCCTAGGGGTGGTAAACGTCAGACCCCAGTAGCTCGATAAGTCATGCCGATGTAAGGTCCATAACAAGCATGAAACTACTGATAAAACTTACCAGTAAATCAGCGCAACCCTGGCCAGAGATTTCCAGTTATGGCCAGTCGAGCATAGCGCAACATCAACCCCCAATACCGGGAGAGACGAATCCCCTCTTATCGCTCACTGCCTCCATGTGAATCGGGATTGTACCCAAAAACCACCTGTTTGCATGACTCAGTAGAGCCGTGGTAGGATGGAAATCAAAGCACAGTGGGAGACACACAAGACTCTATGACGATCTCGGGTCAACAGACTAAGCTGTACCAGTGTCACCAGAGAACTGCCATCTGACGTAAGATACAATACCATCTGGGAGTTCTCGGCGAGTCCGTTCAGTGTACCCAGTCTCCACTGAGCACCCGCATACCGTCTCTGATGTCAAACACCAATGGATATGGGATCATCCATCGCCCATCATATGGGTCGAGAAGATATACGCTAGTCTACTTTGGAATATCGATGCCCCGTCTCGATATTCCCATGACTAGGAACATTGAAAGATGTACTCATGGACTATCCAGGCCCCACTAGTATGATCTACATCATAGTCCAGGAAGTCGAGTACAAATCCTATGGGCTTTATCAACATGCAACAGAGAGACAGAAAGTATACATGTTAAGATAAAGAGCAACCAGATAGCGTACTATCATGTCGAGCGAGAAAGTCCTACCTATATATGTCCCAGCATCCACTATAATATACATCTCATGTACAGTAATGGCCTCTAGGGCATACATATAACTAACACTTAACCTCGACCGTAATGTCTTAAAACTAGCAAAGGACTGTGGAGTCCTTAAACTCACGGACTATGATGTCCTTAACCTCGACCGCGATTTCTTTAAACTACGGTACCCCGGAAAACATCCAGAGCGGAGCCTGGTCCTCGCCAAACACGGCAGTGAACCCGTGGGAAGCATCAAAAGCAATCCCTGACCCCGTGAAATGCGGATAAGGGCAATTTCACCCATCACTTGCGGGTCCCCACGACTTGTAAGGGAGCAAATTCTCTTGTGAGATCCTTACGACTTTCAAGAGAAAACAAGCACTTAGAAATCCTCACGATTCTTAAGGAGAAACCACACCTACGGGATCCTCTCGACCGGTAGGGTGAAAATTCTTTATGAGACCCTCACGGCTCATAAAGTTGAATAGTCTTAGGAGGCGGATCTTAACCTTGAACCCTAAGCCATCGTTGTCCTGCAAAGAGATCAAGATAGACTATCCGCAGAATACATTCAATAAAAAGGGACACACCATTGGGAAGAAAATATCTTTTATTCATGAACCAAAATGGATACAAAGTACAATCCGTGAAAGAACAAAAAAATATACTCTTATTCAGGAGTGTATACAAAGGAAAAATAAAAAAATATACAAGTCTTCAAGTCGGCAGGCGATTTAGTAGATTGATTAGCTCATCCCTCTTCTGCTGGGCCTCGCCTTCATGGTTCAATATCGTCAAGAGACGGGCCTCCGCCTGAGCCTGCTGGGCCTGATATGAGTCAAGCCGGCCTTCGAGCTCTTTCTCGTTAGCTTTGTGAGCCTCAACCCTTTCGCGAGAGAACACCGTGGCTTTATCGATGGCCACCACCTCTTTGATGGCCTCTTGAAGTACTCGCCAGAGTTCATACACTTTATTAGCCTTGGCTGTAAGGTTGGCTTGGAGCTCGTTCAGCGCCTTCGAAGCCAGCTCCCTCTCCGAAAACTTGCGGCCGAGCCTCTTCTCACAAGATATCATATTCGCCGCGCACCGCTCAATCAGGCCCCGCAAGCTCGCTTTTGCAGCCACAACCTCTGAAATAAGGCATGTGCGCTCAAGACTGTATAAACAAGCCTCCATTCGACGGCAATATTTGATCTAAAACACGCACACATCACCTGATATGGGAGGCAACAAGGAAAATCTCCGATGTATATCCTATCAAGCATGCATTTGCAACTATATGAATATTCGAAAGGAAATGATACCCGAAGCTCTGATGTGCATGCAACATAACGATAGTGCTCGCAATTAAAGAAAGTTCTCATGGGAGGAATATGAAGCTCATTTACGTAAGCAAGACGCGCGTACGAGTATCCGACAAATATGAAAATTCAACAGAAATGCATACAGCAGCCAATGATAAAAAGAGTACATCGATTTCAGCATACTACACTACCGGGAAAAGATCGCCAAATAAGGGATCAGTGGCACAATGGTGAACAAAATAGTATTCAAAATTTTCTAACTCCCTCGCCGCCTTCTCCAGCACATCGAAACGACGATTTTCACGAGGAGTAGCTCCCCACCGATCGGCGCCATGTTCGTCCTCAAAAGCAGACATAATAGCCCGCCGGGCTCTTATTTGGCCCAACAGGTGAACCGAGCAATATTTTAGAGCCTGAGTAATCAGGCACGCTTCGTGAAAACATTCGAGCTTGTCTTCATCCGTGTCAAGCATCGCCAGGGTCATCTCCGCTGGGTGAGGAGGGATGTCAGCAAGCACGGCAGCAAGAATCATCCGGAGCCAAAGGGATCCCATTGGAAGAGGAGACCCCCTACATATCAAGAGTTCATATGTCGCCGAATCACATTCTTCGTCGGTGAGAAGAGGATCCACCAATCGTGCAGCAAAGCGAGGAATTATCTCCTCGATAGGTACTTCCCATGGTTGTCGATGAGCATGGGGGCAGTTGCAGGCCATGGCACTCAGTTGTTTCCTCAAGATAAACCACACTAAATTTAAAATAGGCTTCTCTGTGAAGAGAAAAAGAAGGCTATGACCTCAGGTTGTAAAGAGGAGCATTAAATGCTGCGTACGGAGAATATTGGATGGTGGAACTATTTCCAAGGCCCAAAAATGGGAAGGAATTAAAAATCAAGGAGATGGAACTATTTCCAAGGCTCCTTTTCTGCATCTAATGCTGTGCACAGAAAATATGGAATGAAAAATTAAACAGCCCCATCAAAAGGGCCCCACGTGCAGAGCACGTGAGCACCAAACTTGATATGCGCTGAAAAGTAAAATGGTGCCTCACACGCCAAACACGTCAGCAGCAACAATGACAATATGACAAAGTCCCATAAAGAAGGCATGCAAACACAGAAGGGAAGGAAAAACTTATCACTCATACTTTAAAAGTTCATACCAAAAATAAGAAGAAACAATTACAATGGCAAGACCTCAGATTCGGGGCATGGATTGAGAAACTCAAAAGTGACTTTGTCCAAGATCTTCCAGGCATTTTGAACCATCCTAGTATGTTTTCTTTCGCGATCACAAGCGTCGGGATCCTCACGGATGTCCTCCACCCTCCGATAGGCAGCAAGTATGGCCGACTGCTGAAAAGCCTGATGCAAGAGATCATTAAGATTGTCTCGTCTTCTCTTCAAGATTAGGCTCATCAGGTACACCGAATGCACTTTATCCTCAGCGGCATCCAATGCCCTAAGCGGTACGCCGGTGCAAAATAGAGGGAGCGTCTCCCAGATCGCCATCACGATGAGTTTTAAAAGAGAAGAGCGACGAGGGAGTAGCCGGCCGTTGTACTTGTCGAAGCGGCTCATGATCTCAGCACATTGAGCGTTGGTGAACTCCTGGTTCTAGCTGCGGCCCAATGCACGAATGTTTTCGTAAGAAATGATTTCATCAAGATCATACAAATTGGCTTCCATAATACCTGAAATAAAGATCGTGAGAATTTAATGGATAAGCCAATCGAGAAGAATACTTGTCTAGATAAACAAAGGATTTCAAGCAACTCGGTACATTCCCTAGGGAAAGGCACCATTACAGGCCTCTTCCTCTGGGTTACAGAAGACAACTCAGGGCAAGAGAACCCAAGGAGTTCTGTGGGAAGAACTGAGTTCTTCGTAGGAATTAAATTGCTTTTGAAAAAAGGGAATTAAATTCCCAGAGACATTTTTTCAAAGCCAAAAGTTTTTTTTAGATGGAATTAAGTTCCATGGAAAAGACAACACCACCATTAACCCCTGAAAATTAGAGAAACCCTAAGAGATCTACTATTTGAAGGTTAAATGGTTTTCTGTTCTTGTTAAAGAACTTAAAGAAAAATGGGTTCTTGTTAAAAGGGAAAACCCTTGGTGTGGATTTAAAATCCAAAAAGTTCATATGAATGAAAGTTTTTCAACCGTTCAAGATCATTATCGAAGAAAAGGGAATCTTTTTTAATAGAGTTAAACTCTGGAAAATTTGCAAGACAGAGAACTAAGCTCTGAGGAACGAGAATTAAATTCTCAAAAGAAAAGTTAGCAAAGGAGGAAGATGAAAGAGTGGAGGCGCTTCTGAAGAGACCCCTGCATTTCGAAGATGTGAAGGAAAACGTTTCATCTACCCTACTCCCTAAACAGATCCAACGGTCACAAAAGTGGATGCGTTGCACTCACGTGCAGACACGTGAGAGCAACGCTGTGGGGGCATTTGTTTCCTGATTAAAAAATCAGGAATTACCTCAATGAGGTATCACGTGTTCACACGTGACCAATGGTCACGTGATGACACGTGATGGTTAAACTCTCACTAAACAGAAACAAAAATAAGTGGCTGAAAGATGACTCAATTGGGGTCACGTGCTTACACGTGACCAAGGGAACGTGCCCGCACGTGACAGGCTTTGAAAGCCTTGCAGCTTAATACAATTTAATTCTAAAAATCAGGAAATACTTCAACGAGGTGTCACGTGCTCACACGTGACCAATGGTCACGTGTTGACATGTGATGGTTAAAACAACAACATAAACAAGCGGCTGTTAAAGGGCTCAATTGGGGGTCACGTGCTCACACGTGACCAAGGGTCACGTGCCAGCATGTGACGGGCTTCGAAAACCTTTACAGTTTAATTGAATTAAAATTCTAAATTTTTCTAAAATCTTTCCAAATAGGAAAGGATTAAGGAGAACTGTTGGATTAAAAATCCAGGGGTGATTAAATATCACCAATTTATGGAAAAATCTTAGACAAGCAAAGATTTCCCTAAATCTCACCAGAAATAACAAACAGAATATCTTTGGATTGAAAATCCAACGATGAATAAAATTCACTTAATGATCTAAAGGCTCATATTAATTATGAAAACAAACAAAATCTTTCAATGAAAGATTTGCTAAACAAATTGATTCTTTTCCTCTTCCTATAAATTGGAGCCAAGATAGAGAGAGAAGGGGGAGATAGAATTTTGGAATCTTGAAATTTCAGAGAGAAAAAAGGAGAATTTAATTCTCAACAAATAAAAACCCTAGGTGAGAAAAGAAAGGGGATCAAGAACTCCAAACAGAGAATTTAATTCTCAAATCTAAGAGTTTAACTCTTCTGCACGAAAGAACTTAGTTCTTCCTCTGGTTGAAGATCTGCACAGAGCGCATCTCCCCATAAGTTGAGAATTTAATTCTCATCGGGTTGAGATCCTGCCATGCAGATCCAAAACTTAGAGGGGGAATTGAGTTTAGAGAATTTAATTCTCCCAAGACAAAACTAGGGTTTAACCCTGTATGAGAATTTAATTCTCCCAAAACAAAATTAGGGTTTAACCCTATGTGAGAATTTAATTCTCCCAAACTCACAGGAATTTAATTCCTTTAAGATGAAACTAGGGTTTAACCCTATATGAGAATTTAATTCTCCTAGAATTACAGGAATTTAATTCCTTCAAGATGGACAGAACTAGGGTTTAACCCTAATTGAGAATTTAATTCTCTCAAATTCACAGGAATTTAATTCCTCTTAAAAAATGAAATTAGGGTTTCACCCTATGCAAGAATTTAATTCTTTTACATATATGAGAATTTAGTTCCTCTAAAAGAAGATTAGGGTTTCAATCTATATAAGAATTTAATTTTTTCATAATAGGAATTTAATTCCTCCAAAATCATAATTAGGGTTTAACCCTATAAAAGAATTCACTTCTTAAAAATAAATAGACTCGAAGGATCTCCGGGCATGCAAAAGACTAAGGTCACGTGGTCCCACGTGACCCCGAAAAGATCCCCAAAATAAGAAGGAAAAAAGCTCGGAGGCAATGCCTCACGTGTTCCCACGTGACCCTCAAAATAAAAGAGAACAAATCCAAAGGCAGAACCATTCTTGGGCTCCCTCACGTGTCCCCACGTGACCCCTAGTAAAACGTTTTAATAATTAATGACTGGAAGCCCATCACATGCCCACTCGTGATGGCCTGAAGACCAAAAGTGTTTAACACTTATCTGAATATCCTGAGAACAAAGTAAGGGGATCTGGCCCCCACTTTTGGATGCTATCACGTGATCCCTCCCTCTTCTAGTGTTTAACACTAATCTGATAATTTTGTTGCCAGTGTTTAACATTGTTATCTGTCAGAATCACATTTCTAGTGTTTAAACACTAATTTGATAATCTTATTACCAGTGTTTAACACTGTTGTTCTTTAGTGTTGAACACTAGCTTCAGCCTAATTGGCTAATTTTCTAGAGGCGAAGCCTCCCCTTCAATTGACCAACAGAAGGCCAATATTCCAAACTTGATTAGAGTTAGCCCAAGAAGGCCATAAGTCTTCAATTCAGACTTAACTGGGCCAATGTGCTCATAATATAATTAATTGGTCTTAGTTCCAAATTGGGCTATAGATCATTTAATCCACCTGGGTTCAAGGGTACATCTCTTCACTCTTTTGATATTTGTCATTGTAATTCCTCAACGTCTTCAAAGAGGTGACGGGTCCCGACAACCATACATTTCATCGGACTGTGGGGTCCTTAAGCCCATGGACTATGATGTCCTTAACCTCGACCGTGATGTCTTAAAACTAACATCGGACTGTGGGGTCCTTAAGCCCATGGACTATGATGTCCTTAACCTCGACCGTGATGTCTTAAAACTAACATCGGACTGTGGGGTCCTTAAGCCCATGGACTATGATGTCCTTAACCTCGACCATGATGTCTTAAAACTAACATCGGACCGTGGGGTCCTTAAGCCCAGGACTATAATGTCCTTAACCTCGACCGTGATGTCTTAAAACTAACATCGGACTGTGGGGTCCTTAAGCCCATGGACTATGATGTCCTTAACCTCGACCGTGATGTCTTAAAACTAATATCGGACTGTGGGGTCCTTAAGCCCATGGACTATGATGTCCTTAACCTCGACCATGATGTCTTAAAACTAATAACGGACTGTGGAGTCCTTAAATTCATGGACTATGATGTCCTTAACCTCGACCGCGATGTCTTAAAACTAACATTGGACTGTAATGTCCTTAAACTAATTATCGACCGCAATGTCACTAAACTAAACAATAGAGCCCAACTGCTCTCTTGTTGGATCTAAACGATCCCGTTAAGTTGATCTTAGTCTAAAAAGCGGCTAACGTATTCTTAACAAACGTTTAAGTTGATCTTAGTCTCAAATTAGGCTAACGTATCCTTAAACCCAAACCCCCCAAACCCAAATCTAAGAAAGATATGGATTTGGACTAGCCCATGCCCTACGGGCGACGACATAACTTAGTCTCCGTATACAATCCACGGGCAACCAAACATAAAACAAACACCCACGACACGAAGTGACCATCTGGAGAGGAGAAAGTTGTTACCGCGATGAGGTAGCATAATTAACTGCAGGGGCTTGCGCCTGCAGGAAAGAGCGTCCCCACAATTAAAAACCCCTCAAACGAGGGGGAATCTGACGAAATCTACTACATCGGCCGCATCCGTTTAAACCTTCGATACATGGTGTCATAAATCAACTTGGCATCGTCGGAGAGGTGGACAGATAGCACCAATTAGCATCTGATCCGAAATTCAAGCAAGACGGACCTGCGCGGTCGCTTCTCCGTGTTTCGGAGGGAAACAGACCCCAGAACTTGCTGGCAATTTTGGTTGAAGCCTTGAATGACAATCCTTTCCCTTGACAGGTGTCAGACGTCCATTGACAAACTTTTCAGAGTTCGCAAGTTCATGATGTTCACTGAGGACCCCGGATCAATCAATATGCGATCAATCCGATCTCCGTCGCTGTACCCGGTCTCGTAAAGCGGCCGATTATGCTCAGCCGTTCCCAGTAGCAAGTCTTCATCCTTAAACATGACTGCGGCGGCATGCAGAGTGTACTGAGCTTCTTTCATATTAATTTCCGCAAAGCGAGCCTGATACCGCTCAGGGTTTTGCAGAGCATGAATGAGAACATCTCTAAGCTCTTGAGATAGAACAAAGGCATCGTAGATGCTAAGGAGAGACGGAAGCTTTCGGAGGTGAGCCAAGACATTATAGTCTACTGGGGAAGGACTCGAATCTTCATGAGCAAGTTCTCTGCCATCTTCTTCATTAGCGACTTGTTTTTCCTTCCCTTTTAGGGCGTTGCCCTAATTTGGCGGTAGAGCCCTGCCGCTTCTGAGCTGGATTTGGTTGGCCTTTGTGGCGAGCTCCTCGTCCTCTTTGGGAAAACAGAGCTCCTCCTCAGAGTCGCTGCCAAGATGGATGGCATAGCAGGTCGCTACTGGGATCTCTTCATTGGAGTCTTTTTCTAATCCCTCCAGAATTTCAGCCGCTCGTACAGGGAGGAACTTCTTTAATTGAATTAGAGTTCTTTCCTTCTGTTCATATTCTTTGAGGGAATCAATATATTTTTGAATGGTCGATCTCCCTACAGACTCTTTTTCGCGCCGAGCTGCACTTTTCTTCTTCTTGAGCTTTTTGAATTTTGAGCCTGATGGAGCCGCATTGGCAGCTGGAAAGGTAGATTTCTTCTGCCCTTCCCATTCCGTCCTGGGCTCTTTCCGAAGCAGCTTTATCATCTTCTTCATCTTATTAGATATGTGCGTACTCCACGGAGGCCGCGATGAGTCCGTTTCATTTCTCAGGGCAGCGGGTTCGGCTGTCTGCTCCCAGAAGGCTTTAGCTTCTGTCTGTAAAGTTGGTGGTTGCAACTTGATTGTTCACCAACACACTTTTGGACAGCTCGATCTCTCCAGCCTTGTACTGCTTCTTGACCCAGTCCTTGAAGATATAGCAATCCTCGATCGCATGGCTCACTACTTGGTGGTACGGGCAATACAGGGGATTGTCGGTCATTTTTGCTTCTTGAGGTCTTTTCGACTCCGGCAATTGTAGACCGTTGTTCAAGGCATCTTTAAATATCTTGCGGACCTTATCCCTTCTGAAAGAGTAAACCTTGTTCTTTTTCTCCTCTAGGGAAGGCCCTTCTCCTTCCAGCACTGGCTTTCGAGACCGGTTGGTTTTGGATTCGCCTGCCTTTCGCTTTTCTTCATTGTTGGACGTATTGAAGATATTGGTACTGCTGGAACTCCCGCTTCTACGGTTGTCGTCCTGCCTGCTTTTCCAAGTTTTGTCTCTCTGAGAGTCCGGGGTTGACTCTTGCTTCGAGCGTTTCAGCATTTGGACTTTCTTGGTTAGCTCTTGAAATGTCTTGAAGCTTGCTGTATACAAGAATGGGACCATCCAATTACTGAGGTTTCCAATGAGAAGGCTGACAGACTGGTCCTGCTCTAGCGGCGGTTTGCACTTGACTGTGAGATTACGCCATCAGGCGATAAAGTTGGTGTTGCTTTCATTCTTCCCCGGCTTGGTCCTCACAAGGTCAGCAATGGAGATTTTATCACTGACATTCATGAACCTTTGCCGAGACAGAGACTCCATTTGGGCAAAGGTAATGACGGACCCGTCTGGTATACTCGCGTACTAGTCGAAGGCAACACCGGTCAAGCTGTTGACAAACTGACGAAGAAGGAGCGCGTCATTGCCCCCTGTATTTCCGCACGATGCTTTGAAGTGGGCGACGTGCTGATTTGCATTCCCCGTTCCGTCAAATCTTTCGAACTTAGGAATGACGTAGCCGCTCAGGAACTCGATCAGATCGTGCTGTGCAGGATATGGCCACCCACTACTGCCAATTTCTTTATGAGCTTCAACTTCAGCCACCAATATTTTAACTTTGCCGGTGACCAAATCCATTATCCGATCTTGTGTTAGCGGGATAGTGCTATCTGGGGCCAAGGCATCCCCAGAAGCGGAATGTGGCCGGCTTTCATGCGGCTCGACCAGTCTTGGACCCAAAGGAACAGGCATTGGCTGCTTCGGATTTTCATCACCCGGCTGATGAGTAGCGACTTGTGCTTGATCGGGAGGCGCTCGAGCAATTTGAGCCATAAGCTGCATCACAACGTGCGTTAGGTCATCGATTTTCGAATAGAGCTTGGCCATCTCTTTATCTTTGCTCTTGAGCTTTTTTCGAAGCTCTTTAAGCAGCTCTTGCTCCGCGGTCCTGGGGCGGAAAGTCGGCTCTTCCTTGCTGTCCGAGCTTGACTCTGCCTGGACCGAAGGGTCCTTCTGCCTATCATCCTCATCGAGAGGGTTTTCATCATCCAGCGGAGGCGGCTGTTCTTAGGATGCGGCAACCACATTCAAGCTAGATTGGGCTTAGGATGTGGTGGCCCCATCCTTTCTTTTGCTGCGAAGGTTGTCGCTGGGGCGCCCACCCGCCATATAGACCGTATGGATAATATATCCAGCCGTCGTTTTATCATCGGCGGCTGATTTCACAGATCGCTGTCTTGACCCCCCTGTTTCGGTAGCGGGTAGTCGATTGAAGGCGGCTGGCCTGACCAGGTTCTTGAATGGTGCTGGCGCTTCTTTTCTGGGTTTTCCCCGCTGCTTTCGTGCGGCACAGAGCACCTGATAGACTCTTGAAGAGACAGTATCATACTTTTTCTGTTGGGGTGGGGACACGTCTCTTTGGAGCAACATTCGGACCGCAGTCTTCTTAATTCTGGCGGTCACGGCATTTTTCTGATCCCACATCAGAGGTTCGAAGGAATTGCAGATTTTTACGGCCGATTCAGCTATCGCCGCTGGATGACTCTGCTCCTGGAATCTTACACGATTCCACCTGGGCGGAGTCCAGGCCCTCTTGTTGGCTCGATACTTGAGCCACTTCTGCCTTAACTTTTCTGATTTGAGCGCTTGGTAGGCTCCGGCTCTTCGGGAAGACGCCGTAGACCGATTGATAGAGAGGCCAGAGAAGACGCCCGATCGTGCATTTGTTGGAGTCATCGCCTGGGCTTGTCCGCAACGTTTGATGTTGCCCTTTTTATCGGAAGTCTTGCCCCCTGCTGGAGCACAAGAGAGCCATTCAGACACCGTCTTAAGTTTCGGTTGTGGTGCCTTGGCGATCACAACATTCGGCCTCTTTCCCCTTGAAACCGGCTTGGCCACCTGCTTTGCCGGGATTTCTGCCAGATGAGCGCTTCCGGCAGGGTAGATGATGACGGAGCCAAACTGGCGGGGCAGTTCCTCCCACTGTCGACTGAGGCTTGCGGAGAGAACCACACGAGCATTGACCTTGACCACGTACGGGATCAGGGTCGCATTGGAAGCTGAATTCATCTTCGGAGACATTGTCGTTGAAAGTTGATTGCTGCACGAAAAGAAAACATCATTTCAGTATAGGCAATCGATATGTACATTGATTGAGTTCACATGAACGTTTAACTCGAAATATGGGAGGAGAGAAAGGTCCTACCGGGCATGCCAGAATCTGTAGGGTGTTTTTCGTCACCCTATTGAGATGGGAATACGCCCGCGCTTGTCAAGCATACTACAGATTCCCCCCGCCTAGGGTAAGCCAGCGTTTATTGATTGTGGGGATCCGAAT
This sequence comes from Agapanthus africanus, assembly GCA_030015575.1. NCBI lineage: Eukaryota > Viridiplantae > Streptophyta > Magnoliopsida > Asparagales > Amaryllidaceae > Agapanthus > Agapanthus africanus. The sequence goes on along the minus strand of CM057346.1, from coordinate 97,938,694 downwards.
CTCCGGCAGCCGCGGACTAAGCTGCCGTTAATTACCCCTCGCCTTTAGAGCGAGGGAATCTCCGACTGATGGGTTAAACTGGTCATGCGAACTCAATGTGCAGTGTACGTGTATTTTGTTTTGAAGGGGGCTTGGATATATCGGGAGCCGCACAGAGTTTTTACGGGGGTCCCGCTACCCGGATAGCGGGCTGGGGTCAAGGGGGCTAGCAGCCCCCTTGCGGGGTGCAGGACAGCGCCCCGTTAGAAATTTTTTTCTAACAGGGACAGTGTCGCGGAGTATGTGTGTGTGTGTGTGTGTGTGTGTGTGTGTACGTATATATACAAAAAAAAGAAAAAGGCATCCAAAGGATGCGTGGGAGAAAGCGCTCGGGCGCTGGCGCCTTGAGCGCTAGCGCCCCACGTGCCAGGCACGTGGGCGCGGGCGCTAGCGTTTTGGGCTCCTGCGCTCTGAGCGCAAGAGCGCTAGCGCCCTACGTGTCAGCACGTGGGCGCTCGGGCGCTAGCGCTCTGAGTGTAGCACCCAGTTCTTTTTACGCCAATAGCCGTGTTTTTATAAGAGGGGTCACTTACAAGCTTATCTAGTTATACCTATAATTATTTTAAGTATTTAAACATCCTAATTCCTTTATTCTATTTCCCTTCTTAAATCCGTTTACCTAAAACTAATTCTATTACTCAAAGCCTTCTTATTTTTCCCTCTATTATTCGCCCTTTTCTATACCCAGTCACTTATAAATATTTAGCATATCTTAATAAATAAGTCTCCAGATATTTTCCTGAATTTTCTATAAATTTTCCGTATTTTTTTCTAGATTTTAATCAAGATCTAGTCCGATTTAAATATATATATATATATATATATATATATATATATTGTATAACTTTTATTTAAATTAGTTTTTCTGAACCCAACTCAGAATTTTAACTCTCCCCTTTCCCATTCATTTTCCCTTTCCTTTTTTATCTATTCCGGCCCATCTCCTTTCCCCTCTATTTATCCTATTTTTTATAATTTTCCGGCCCGGCCCAAACCCCCTAACCATCTTCTTATTCCTCACCCGAACCCGCGCCCAATACCCGACCCGACTCCATCTTCTTCCTCACTAAAATATTTCCCGCTCGTTTTCCCTCCCCCGTTCTCGCGCACGTTCCCGAACCCCACTCCCCGTCGCGACCACGTCCCCGCTCCCCTCCACGGCACTCTCCCTTCACCCTCGCCCCTCTCTCCCCATGTCTCTCTCTCTTTTCTCACTCACTGCCTCCCCCCTCACTGCGCCCCTTGACACACCCTCACCTCCTTCGCCACTATCGCCTTCTCTCTACACCGAGCCCCTCCTCCCTCTCTTTCCCGACCTCCCCGCCTCTATTACACCCCGACGCCACCTTCACCGACCTCCCGTATGACTGCCAAGATTCTTGCCGACGAACTTGAGGCCACCGCATCCATCACGAAGCGCCCCCAACACCACTCATCGCGACCAGCCCTCGAGCCGACCCCCTCGCTGCATCCGACTAAACCTAATACACGTAAGCCCTGCCTACATTGCGACACCATCAAACCCGAGTACCTACCGCCACCTGAACCAACGACGCCGCTTCGTCGTTGCTCGTGCCACCAATATCTCCGCCGGCCATCACCTCCGTCTCCGCCACACCCCGTGTTCACTACTGTGCCGAACCCAAGCCCAGTCAAGTTTGAGCTGAGGCCAAACCCTCACAGTTGCCGCATTGTCACTGTTTCGAGCCAACGCTGTCATGCCGTAGCCTGTGTCACGCCGTGCCCCGCCCCATGCCACACAGTGCCTACCTCCGTGCCATCACAGACACACTCACGTGTCGCGCCCCGTGCCCAGTCCCGGTGCCCACTCCCGCGTCGCGCCGTGCCCACCTGTGTGCCACGATAGCACCCACTTCGTACCCAGTACCGTGTCGCGCCCGTGTCATCACCAGGCCTAGCACCGTGTCACGCCCGTGTCATCACCAGACCCAGTTCCGTGTCGCACCGTGCCACGTACCGAGCCAGGACCACGCCCGCTGCCGTATCGCGCCCACATCGCCACCGCGTCCAGTACCGGGTCACCGCGCGCCGCGCTCGCGCCGCGCATCCGTATCCAGCATTGCGTCGTCCCGTGTGTCGGGACAAACCCTGCAGCGGCGTCGCTTCCATATCAAGCGACCGAAGGTAAGTGAACACCCTCACTTGCTTTACATGCTAATATACTGTTTTACATTTACCTTCACTACTCTAATTAATTAAGTGTTCGATATAAACCATGACCTACAAACCCAATTAAATTGATGGCCCGGGTTATAATGAATGTCCCTTGAGACTTTGGTACCAATACAATGTCGTTTGCTCACGTAAAATGATTCCCCGATGTCCGTCGTAAAACCTGAAAACCTGCGGACATGCTAAACCGTAAAATTTATAATAAATTGTGGACAAACCAGATTTTAGCGTTCGATGGCTCGTAACGAAGATAACTGTTTAGCCTACTCTAATATATTGTTGATCACTGAATTTTAATACACTATAATAGAGATAACTTCTGTGGATTACGATTCTGGACTGCAGTCCAGAATGGAAATCCCGGTTAACCCCTGTTGCTAAACCCCAGTATATCACTGTTCAAATAAGAGAATGCGCAGAACCCTATATCATTACGTAGAGAATTGAATTAGCTATCTCACTCCACTGATCTCAATGGATTCCTTAATTGTTTGATATCTTTAACTCATTTATTAATGTCGACACGTCTTGCTGAATTCTGCAGAGGCAGATTCTACACATCAAGTATAATCTGTTCATAACTCCCTGTCGTTATAGTATATTTCTGATCCGTCAATTGAGGTGGAAACCTAACTGATAACCCTAAACATTGTTCAACTATAGCGTCGCCTAAATACGATCCCAACTGGGATTAAAATGCGTTACGAAACGGACTTTCGATTCTGAAACCGGATTTCCAGCAGTGAACGCTTAAAATGAAATGGCCATATCTAGGAATCCTGAAACCCGATTAACGTGAAACTAATTTTTATGGATAGATAATCAAACCTACTGCTTACCCTCTTTTCATTATTTTGCTAAATTTTGCATGTATGATTTATGATAAATTATGCAAGTGGTAGAACACCGACTGATGATATCTTAATCATGCCTTAATTACTGTATTCTCATATGTGTCATTGCATTGGTAACCTAGTGATCATATGCATTACCCAGTGTTAGGTATTAGTGGTTGATTGTGGCAAGTACGTTAGTGTTTAAGCATGAATGGATAAGTGACAGTGACACGTACTTATACACAATCAGCGGACCCTATTGATTCATTGCATTGTCGACGTTTGTGGGACATGTATAAGTGTAACTATAATTGGTATGGGACAATTATAGAAGCACTTGTATGGGTGTCACAGGTAAGGCACCAAACACTGTCCATTTATCTTGGGTATCAGTCGAGACATGCTTGATGAAGACCCTGTCTTCAGTTCTCGCGTAGACTCGTCATGGATCGGCTGGTATTTGAGTTTATGGTTGGCGTTTGATGTAGACTGCGGGGTGTAGGGTAGTTTGAGGGTGAGTTCAACAGAATCTCGGGAGTCCCATGCCGGCACATATGGAGATATATGGAGATATACGGGGATATTACTGATTATTATCGTGCGTGTTTTGGGCTCGTGTTCCCTTGTCCTTGGGTCCTACCCTTGGGTGGGGGATACTCACGAGTGGTTAACTCTCACACTTAGACTGACGATAGGCTTAGCGACCTGTACAGTGAGACTTAGAGACTGATAGGGTTAGTGACATTGACATGTATGGCTTACTGATTCAACATACCTGCCATACGGTTTACTACTTCACCGTTTGCCTACTCTATTAGATATCTGCATTGGCTACTTCATGTTCACGTCCTTACTCTTTTGATTACTGTTACATATTCATTATTACTGCACGAGTTACCATTTGTACCTACATATATATTGCTATCGTGTCGCTCTGACGACCTGAGTATGCATGCTCAGAGTGAGAAGTGGATCTAGCTTGGACCAGGACCTGACGTACCTCGAGGGCATCGCGACATCTTGATCAGTTACCCAGAGCTATACTCTCTTGATCTCCATATGGTTAGTTCGTTTGATTTAGTTACTGCATTTCTCATTACCTGTGCATTGTTTACTGATTACCACGTAAAGTTAGAGGCCGAAGTGTGACCACGGAGAGATATTTTCTCGACCGTAGGAGCATGGCTGGCCTTATCAACCCCTCGTATTCCGTATTTTGGGAAGTGGGGCGTGACACTGAGCGCAAGAGCGCTAGCGCTTTGAACGCTATCACCCTACGTGTCAGCATGTGAGCGCTCGAGCGCTAGCGCTTTGGGCGCTAGCACCCCACGTGTCAGCACGTGAGCACTCGGGCGCTAGCGCTCTAAGCGCAAGAGCGCTAGCGCCCCACGTGTCAGCACGTGGGCGCTCGAGCGCTAGCGCTATGGGCGCTAGCGCCTTAAGCGCAAGGACGCTAGCGCTTTGAGCGCTAGCGCCCCACGTGTCAGCACATGGGCGCTCGGGCGGCAAAAGGGACTTGGTCCCTGCAGTGGGAGTTGTACTCCCAAAAAGGAGCACTTATTATTATTATTATTATTATTATTTTTTGTGTGTGTGTGTGTATGAGGAGTTAAACTCCTAGGATGTTTTGAAGCTGATGAAGGGCTTGTTAGTGTATATGCCCTAGAGGCCATTACTGTATCATACTAGTTTGTATATTACTTAATGGATGCTTGGGATATTCACCTTGTATATACAATCTTGCTCAAAATAGTAGTATGCTACTTGGTTTGTTTCTACTTCAATGTGTACTTGTGTTTATTTCAGTATATCACTTATACGCATTAGTGGAGCCCTTAGGATCTTTGCTTGATTACCAGCGTTGTGATGGCAGTCACACTAGTGGGGGCTGGGTAATCTATAAGCACATCCTTATTCAGGTCCCTGGTCGCAGGACTATCGAGACAGGGCATCGATACTCCGGAGTAGACCAGCGCATGCGCTTCTCATCCCAGTGTGGGAGACGGTCTGTCCCACAGCCGTCAGTACGTCGTACTTGAGATAGTATGCGGGTGCTCGTTAGGTTACGGGTACACTGGACAGGACTCGTCGGGAACTGACTAGTTGGTATTATACCTATCGTCAGTTATCAGTTCCCAGGTGACATGAGTACAGCTTAGTCCGCTGACTTGACACTGTCACTTCGCCTCGGGTGTGTTCCCACGGTACTTTGATCACTACCCTACCACGGCTCAAAGGAGTCGTGCAAACAGGTGGTAGTTGGGTGCAGTCCCGAAGCACTTGGAGGCAGTGACGGTTAGACAGGATTCGTCTCTCCCGGTATTGGGGGTTGACATCGCGCTGTGTCTAGGAGAGCCATTACACGAGTAGTCCCTGGCCAGGGCAAACGAGATATACTGGTAGGTTTCCAGTGTTATCTCAGGGTGTATTGGGCTTCACTCCGGCACGACTTGTACCGCTATTGGGGGACTGACGTTTACCGCCCCCCTAGGCCCGCCATGCGATGTATCAGACGAACAGACCGGACTGTATGGAGAATGTCACACTCAGGCTCAGTAGGAGTTCAGATGGGTTTCGCCTCGTCGGTCTTCTTGTCGGCATTACCTGGGGACCGTTACGCACAGCTAGTGCCGCTTGCGGTCTGTGGTTAAACCCACTGCCAGCGTAGTGTCGAGTCTTTAGAGTCCCACACAGAAAGCTTTTCGCCTTTAGGCAAAAGAGTAGAGGTCGCATGGTATTGCGACAGGTCGCATGGTTTTGCGACAGGGTTCGGTCACATCCGTGCACTTGTGCACGTACAGTGTCCGGACAGTTTACACTAGCGGGCTTTGGTTTAAGCCAGATCCTAGTGTACCTTATGGGATTGGATTTATCCAGTTTGCATTCGTGTTCCTCGGAACGCGGATGCGGGTGTGTATGCACAGTTGACAGGGAGGCAGAGGCAGCGGATTCTCATTAGGGTTGTTGACAGTTGACCGTTGACTTTTTGACTTTATGCTCAACCCTAATGAGAATATGATTTGTGATTAACTATTATATTAATTAAGTATTATGGTGATATGGTTGTTGACTTGTTGACTTTTGTTGACTTGTTGACTTTGGTGACTTGTTGACTTTTGTTGACTTGTTGACCGGTTGACTAGGCTTGACTAGTTGACCATCATGATGACCATGGTTATCATTTCATGCCAAAGACTTTTTTCTTGCTTGCTTTTTTTGAGTAAAATGAGTGCATGATATGATAACCTTATGGTTGCTTCTAACCATTACCAAAAAGACTTTTTTTGATATGATGAGTTATGATCACTTTGGATTATGAGAGGGTGAAAGGAAAAAGAGAGCCTCATTATTCTTTCTTGCTCATTCTCTCTCTTGTTCTTGAGCTCTCCTCTTGCTCTCATCCTCAACCTCTTGCTCCCTCTCTTGATCTATGGTTCTCTTGTCTCATGAGTTGAGAATCAAGAACCATAGATAAAATCCCATTCTAAATCATCTCTACTCATTCTAGTTCACTAGGTTTAGCAAACCAAGTGAACTAGTTTCTTCAAAGAACGAAGAAGGAGCTAAAGGTTGGAGCTTTCAAGTGGATCTATCTTCGGCGTACGGAGACAACGAGAAGGAGCCATCGAACCACCATCGGAGCTTGAAGAGAAGGAGTTCAAGTTTAGGTATAACCATCTTCATCCGAGTAGCTAACTCTCTTTAGCATAGTTTGCTAGTTTTAGTTTAGACAACGATCCCGACCATAGTTTAGTCCATGTTGCCTCTTGCGATAAAAATTCGTTTTTTATACCGTTTCCGCCTCCCCGTAAGAACCGGGGGTCGCAATATGGACTAACAGTGGTATCAGAGCCTAACTAAACTTAAACTAGCTTGGTAGTGAAGTGTAACGAAGTTCGGAACCGAAAAAAAATCACAAAACCGGATAATCACAAAAACTGAGTTTCTGTTGAAATTTTTTCTGCTCAAAATGAAAAACTTTATACTCCTAAATTCGGCTCAGGGTTTTGTGTGAACACCCAAGAAAAACGATACAGTGATTCGCCTAAAGTGCCGCGCTTCCGCCGCGTGATCCTTCTTAGACGCCGCGGAACCGCCGCGACTTGGTGTCTTCTCTGCATCGTTTTTCGTGCAGTGTGTTTGTGTGTTGGTTTTGGGATTTTTAAAATATATTATATGTGCCCAGATTTTTCAGAAAAGAAATTTCCTTTTGGGGTCCTATAATTCCGTATTTTTTCCGAACTTCACTGCACTTTGACTATGATGGTTATATCTGTGATGCTTGCATGTATTGAACGTCGGCTAATCGCTATAAGTCGATTAGTCGGGGTTATACATGATCTGTAATGTGCTGGAATGTGTATATGAATGTGTTGGACTGTCGCGGGTGAATAGCCGGGGTGGATGTGAGATGAGCTTTTGTTTTTCTTTCATTCATTGTAAATGTAAATTGATGTAATAATTATTATTTGTTTGACCGCACAACCGGGTCGGGGTTGTAGCCGTCATTGTATAATTCTTTTTACTGTTTTTGCTCCTAGGATAGACCCATGGAGGGGTGCACAAACTACCGAGTACTTGGCGGGTAGTTTGCCGCACCCGTAGGGGTCTTGGGTGGGGTATTTGGCTATTCACCGCGACCGTGTTATCCGCTTTTCGTTTCAGGCTCGAAAGGATTGCGGATTGCTAGTATATCCAATGCATTCATCTGTGATCTGTAATGTCTATCATTGCTTATTATTTAGGCGTTGCTTATGTTTTACAGACGCGCTAGCCCAGCCCCCGCTCTGTCGTTAGTTAAGTAACCTAACGGGTAATGACGGGGCCCAGTGGCGAATGCGAATGGCATAAGCGTACGTCATATTTTGGTTGTTTTCTGAAATGGTAGGGTTAAATGATGGGACGCATTAAAAGAACTAATGCAAGAATATCACGCATTAAAAGAACTAATGCAAGATAATAAACCAAGTTAAAGTCGTTGGAACACTTTCGAAAAACCACTCGGTTCTTTTCAAAACAAACTTTTAAAATACGGAGTTTGAGCCACTCCATTTAAAAGCTATCTCGTTCCATCGACCATATCAAGTTCACTACGTTCACGGTTTTGCCAAAACCATCCGTAGCCCTCCGTCGTTTCACATGAATAGTCAATAGTATTCAAGCTGTGTATGTTGGCCAAAGTCAAGGCACAGTGATTGGTAGCTATTGGGTGTTCATGTGTAGCATAGATAGATGCGTTGGTTTGGGACAGTCGTACTGCCATTTTGGCCAAAGTCAAGGGTAGGTACGGATGGATCCAAATTAACCTGGATAATGACGGGTAGAACTTGACATGTGACTTATGATATTTTGGCCAAAGTCAAGGTCATAAGAGCATGGGGCAAAAATCCACATCGGGAGTTTCATAAGTACTGAAACTTGCTAGATTTGCATACCATTTGGAGTGTGATGATTCTGGTAGGATTCCTTCAGTTTCGTCACGCAATGATATTTGGATCCCGATCCTACTGTGAGTATATGCTACTCCTCGGGAAATTTCTCACTTAACGATCAATGCTATAAACCTAGTAGGTGCCTAGAAAGGTGTTAGCGGGGCTACGCCCCCAGGGAAAAGAGGTTCTCTAATTAAGGAACTTCGCGAAAGCGTTGGAAAACCTCCCTCGAAGTACCGACACCGGCCTGGCTGAACGGTTAAGCAAGTATTGTACGGTGGGATTGATCCTGACTAATTCTTCCTTTATGGTTTGAGGAGGGATTCGAGAAACAGTGGGAGCCATCCTGTTTAGACAAACTAAAAACCACTCTAAACTTGCAAGAGCATCATGCTGAGTGTTTCTTCTTCTCTCTCCTAATTGCAGCGACCAATCAACATGACTGGACTTAAGTTACTCCTAGATAAAAACAAACTGACAGGGCCAAACTACAAAGATTGGCTCAGGAATGTCAAGATAGCAATCACTTATGACAAGCTGGGGTATCTTCTTACCACCAAAGCTCCCCCTGTCCCTGGTCCAACTTCCAGCGTCGCGGATAAGGAAATCCGCAAGACTTGGGAGATTGATAGCGCGAAGGCCAAGTGCCTCCTGCTTGCCTCGATGGACAACGAACATCAGAGGAGGCATGAGAATATGGACATGGAGTCCATATTGCTCCATACAAAAGAACTGTATGGAGAGCAATCACGTATCGCAAGATACGAAGCGTCGAAAAAGTTATTTTCGACAAGAATGGCCGTCGGATCATCAATAGCCGAGCATGTGCTAAAGATGATCGGCTTCATTGAGGAGCTCGCTGACCTAGGGATCACATTGGAGAGTGAGCTATATACGGATATAGTTCTCCAGTTCCTTCCTTCCACTTACGCCCAGTTTATACTGAACTTCAACCTACAAGAAAAAGAGGTTGAACTATCAGAGCTCCTCAACATGCTGAGGAGCGCAGAGGGCACCCTACAGAAAGGTAGGGAAACATCCACTTTGTTTGTAGGAGGATCATCTTCTTCTAGGTCCAAGGCGAAAGCCAAGGGAAAGAAGAAGAAGGCCCCCGCCAAACCAAGGGGCGGTATTGGTAAAGTGGATACGAAGGGAAAAGGCAAAGCAACAAAGATAGCGGGGAAACTTGTGGATAAGGAAGAATGCTTCTATTGTCATAAGAAAGGACACTGGAAGAATGATTGCAGGGCCTGGAAGGCCAGAACACAGGAATTGAAGCAGGTTGCAGCTTCAGCTTCAGGTGTGTATGTTATTGAAAACTGTCTTTCAATAAACTCTACTTCCTGGGTATTGGATACCGGATCAGGATCTCATATCTGTAATTCTTTGCAGGCGTTGAGAAACCGTAGTGTTTTGAAAGCAGGTGACATGACCCTCAGAGTTGCAAACGGAGCTAGCATGGATGCTAAAGCCGTGGGGGACTATCACCTGGGAATGTCAGATGGACATGTTTTGGTTTTGCGCAATTGCTTTTTTGTACCCAACGCAACTTGTAATATCATTTCTGTATCTTTAGTTTCTAAAGAAGGTTATGAATTTGCGTTTGTAAGTAATGTTGTAAACATTCACCTTAATCAAGTTTTGATTGGGTCAGGTACATTGAGTAATGGTATATACGTGTTAAACCAACCACAGATTTTCAACGTCCAGAATACACACAAAAGAAAGTCTCCAGAAATAAATCAGACTTTCTTATGGCATTGTAGATTGGGTCACATCAATGAGAGAAGGTTGACTAAGTTACATACAGAAGGATATTTGAATGCGTTCGAATATCAATCGTATGCCACTTGTCAATCTTGTCTCAAAGGAAAGATGACAAAGACTCCGTTTACTGGACAAGGAGTAAGAGCGAGCGAGCTCTTGGGACTCGTACACAGTGACGTGTGCGGTCCAATGTCTACACATGCCCGAAGCGGACATTCTTACTTCATTACTTTTACGGATGACTTCTCAAGGTACGGTTATGTCTTCTTAATGAAACATAAGTCCGAGGCCTTTGGAAAATTCCAGGAGTATAAGAATGAAGTAGAGAAACAGACCGGCAAAAGTATTAAGATTCTAAGATCGGATCGAGGTGGAGAATACTTAAGTGCCGAGTTCCTGGACTATTTAAAAGAGAACGGAATTCTCTCTCAGCTTACTCCTCCATACACCCCGCAACATAACGGTGTATCGGAGAGACGGAACCGCACCCTATTGGATATGGTGCGGTCCATGATGAGTAACGCTGAGTTACCGCGATCATTCTGGGGGTATGCGCTAGAATCAGCCGCATACCTTTTGAACCGAGTTCCCACTAAGACTGTGCCTACCACGCCATTTGAGATGTGGTGTGGGAAGAGACCCCATCTTAATCACATTAAGATATGGGGAAGTCCAGCTTTTGTCAAAAAGCAGCATACGGACAAGCTCGAGGCACGCTCAGTACTGTGCAAGTTTGTGGGATATCCAAAGAATTCCAAGGGATATTTCTTCTACTGTGAAGAGGAACAAAAAGTTCTTGTTTCTCGACATGCCCACTTTCTAGAACACCAGTTCATAGAAAAAGAAATAAGTGGGAGCGCAGTAGAACTGGAAGAAATTCCAGAACCACAGACTGTTACTGAAAGCTTGATGGAACCAGAGGGTTCAACAGAACAGGACATTCCTACGCCGCTCCGCAGGAGTAGTAGGCAGTCTCATCCGCCCGAGAGATACTACGGTTTTCTCATAGACGGGGATAGAGAGGATTGCATCATAGATTATGATGAGCCTACTAGCTTCCAGCAGGCCGTTCAGAGCGTTGACTCAGTGAAATGGCTAGATGCAATGCGGACCGAAATGGAGTCCATGTACACCAACAAGGTATGGACGTTGGACATTGCTCCAGACGGGGTAAAACCCGTAGGATGCAAGTGGATCTTCAAAAGGAAGATTGGTGTAGATGGACAGGTTGAGACCTATAAAGCTAGGCTGGTAGCAAAGGGTTTTCGTCAAAGACCTGGCTTGGACTACGACGAAACCTTTTCTCCAGTAGCCATGCTGAAATCCATTCGGATCCTTCTTGCCATTGCTGCCTTCCACGATTATGAGATCTGGCAAATGGACGTAAAGACAGCTTTTCTAAATGGAAATTTAGAGGAGTGTGTCTATATGGACCAGCCAGAGGGTTTCATTCAGAGTGGGAGCAGCGGAAAGGTGTGCAAGTTGCTTAAGTCCATCTATGGACTAAAGCAGGCATCGCGGAGTTGGAACATCTGCTTTGATAAGACGGTCAAAGAATTTGGCTTTATCAAAAATCCAGATGAACCATGCATCTATAGTAGATTTGTAGCGAGAACTGTAGTATTCCTCGTTTTATACGTGGATGACATTCTCTTAATAGGAAATGACATTCCTATGCTACAATCTGTCAAGGGGTTCTTGTCACACAGGTTCTCCATGAAAGACCTGGGTGATGCCTCATACATTCTGGGTATCCGGATCTACCGTGACAGATCCAAGAGGATATTAGGACTTTCACAGTCCAGGTACATCGACACCATACTGAAGAGATTCAGTATGGAAGATTCCAAGCGCGGTAACCTACCGGCTTGTCACGGGATCACCCTCTCTAAAGAGATGTCTCCCAAGACTGATTTGGAGAGGGATCGCATGTCTATTATACCCTACGCTTCTGCGGTAGGCTCTATAATGTATGCGATGTTGTGTACCAGGCCGGATGTAGCTTATGCACTGAGTGTGGTAAGCCGGTATCAGTCTAACCCTGGGGAGAAACACTGGATAGCGGTAAAGAACATTCTCAAGTACCTGAGAAGGACTAAGGAGATGTTCTTGGTGTATGGCGGAAAAGACCTCCAGATCGAGGCCTTTGCTGACTCCAGCTTCCAGAGTGACAAGGATGATTCCAAGTCCATGTCGGGTTTTGTCTTTACCCTCAATGGAGGGGCGGTGTGTTGGAAGAGTTCCAAACAGGAAACCGTTGCAGACTCGACGATGGAAGCGGAATACATCGCTGCATCTGATGCCGCAAAAGAAGCTGTCTGGATAAGGAAGTTCTTGAAAGAACTTCAGGTGGTTCCGTCCATTGTTGATCCAATACCTCTGTATTGCGACAACAACGGGGCTATAGCTTTAGCGAAGGAACCCAGGTCCCATCAGAAATCCAGGCACATCTTAAGGCGGTATCACCTGATCAGGGAGATCGTGGATCGCCAGGAGATCGAGGTTCGGAGAGTTGCTTCAGAAGATAACACTGCAGATCCATTCACCAAGGCCTTGCCCCAGACTCAGTTCGAGCGGCTGATCGAGATGATAGGTCTTCGATACGCCAGTACATGGCCTTAGTGCAAGTGGGAGATTGTTAGTGTATATGCCCTAGAGGCCATTACTGTATCATACTAGTTTGTATATTACTTAATGGATGCTTGGGATATTCACCTTGTATATACAATCTTGCTCAAAATAGTAGTATGCTACTTGGTTTGTTTCTACTTCAATGTGTACTTGTGTTTATTTCAGTATATCACTTATACGCATTAGTGGAGCCCTTAGGATCTTTGCTTGATTACCAGCGTTGTGATGGCAGTCACACTAGTGGGGGCTGGGTAATCTATAAGCACATCCTTATTCAGGTCCCTGGTCGCAGGACTATCGAGACAGGGCATCGATACTCCGGAGTAGACCAGCGCATGCGCTTCTCATCCCAGTGTGGGAGACGGTCTGTCCCACAGCCGTCAGTACGTCGTACTTGAGATAGTATGCGGGTGCTCGTTAGGTTACGGGTACACTGGACAGGACTCGTCGGGAACTGACTAGTTGGTATTATACCTATCGTCAGTTATCAGTTCCCAGGTGACATGAGTACAGCTTAGTCCGCTGACTTGACACTGTCACTTCGCCTCGGGTGTGTTCCCACGGTACTTTGATCACTACCCTACCACGGCTCAAAGGAGTCGTGCAAACAGGTGGTAGTTGGGTGCAGTCCCGAAGCACTTGGAGGCAGTGACGGTTAGACAGGATTCGTCTCTCCCGGTATTGGGGGTTGACATCGCGCTGTGTCTAGGAGAGCCATTACACGAGTAGTCCCTGGCCAGGGCAAACGAGATATACTGGTAGGTTTCCAGTGTTATCTCAGGGTGTATTGGGCTTCACTCCGGCACGACTTGTACCGCTATTGGGGGACTGAGGTTTACCGCCCCCTAGGCCCGCCATGCGATGTATCAGACGAACAGACCGGACTGTATGGAGAATGTCACACTCAGGCTCAGTAGGAGTTCAGATGGGTTTCGCCTCGTCGGTCTTCTTGTCGGCATTACCTGGGGACCGTTACGCACAGCTAGTGCCGCTTGCGGTCTGTGGTTAAACCCACTGCCAGCGTAGTGTCGAGTCTTTAGAGTCCCACACAGAAAGCTTTTCGCCTTTAGGCAAAAGAGTAGAGGTCGCATGGTATTGCGACAGGTCGCATGGTTTTGCGACAGGGTTCGGTCACATCCGTGCACTTGTGCACGTACAGTGTCCGGACAGTTTACACTAGCGGGCTTTGGTTTAAGCCAGATCCTAGTGTACCTTATGGGATTGGATTTATCCAGTTTGCATTCGTGTTCCTCGGAACGCGGATGCGGGTGTGTATGCACAGTTGACAGGGAGGCAGAGGCAGCGGATTCTCATTAGGGTTGTTGACAGTTGACCGTTGAATTTTTGACTTTATGCTCAACCCTAATGAGAATATGATTTGTGATTAACTATTATATTAATTAAGTATTATGGTGATATGGTTGTTGACTTGTTGACTTTTGTTGACTTGTTGACTTTGGTGACTTGTTGACTTTTGTTGACTTGTTGACCGGTTGACTAGGCTTGACTAGTTGACCATCATGATGACCATGGTTATCATTTCATGCCAAAGACTTTTTTCTTGCTTGCTTTTTTTGAGTAAAATGAGTGCATGATATGATAACCTTATGGTTGCTTCTAACCATTACCAAAAAGACTTTTTTTGATATGATGAGTTATGATCACTTTGGATTATGAGAGGGTGAAAGGAAAAAGAGAGCCTCATTATTCTTTCTTGCTCATTCTCTCTCTTGTTCTTGAGCTCTCCTCTTGCTCTCATCCTCAACCTCTTGCTCCCTCTCTTGATCTATGGTTCTCTTGTCTCATGAGTTGAGAATCAAGAACCATAGATAAAATCCCATTCTAAATCATCTCTACTCATTCTAGTTCACTAGGTTTAGCAAACCAAGTGAACTAGTTTCTTCAAAGAACGAAGAAGGAGCTAAAGGTTGGAGCTTTCAAGTGGATCTATCTTCGGCGTACGGAGACAACGAGAAGGAGCCATCGAACCACCATCGGAGCTTGAAGAGAAGGAGTTCAAGTTTAGGTATAACCATCTTCATCCGAGTAGCTAACTCTCTTTAGCATAGTTTGCTAGTTTTAGTTTAGACAACGATCCCGACCATAGTTTAGTCCATGTTGCCTCTTGCGATAAAAATTCGTTTTTTATACCGTTTCCGCCTCCCCGTAAGAACCGGGGGTCGCAATATGGACTTACAGGGCTTCTCCCCTTGAGCCCTAGTTCTTCCCCAAAGTGGGGTTTCTGGAGATGGGCCTCTTTCTTCTTCCTCTGTTGGCCGGATCTTGAAGATCAAGAAGCATGCGATTTTAAAAATCTCTCCTTTCTGAGATCTGAGTTCCCCTTTGTGGGTTTTGTGGTGAAAAACTATTTTGTTTTTTTTAAAAGGAAGAGTAAAACTCTTGATTTAATTCAAAAGAAAGAAGAAGGTTTTAGAACCTTGAGCAAGGAGAAGATCTCATATTGGGATTCCTTTTTTTGGAGAGAGAAAAAGTTGTTGAGATATTTTCATTCTCTTTGCCTTTATAGGCTACATTTTACACATAGCCCCTTGGACTTCACAAAATGGCATTTTGCCCATCCCATGGCTCATGTGCCATTTCTTTTTTGCACATAAACCATGAGCTTTACAAAAATTTGGATTTATGCCCATTTTTCTTACATTTATTCATAAAAATAAAATAAGAGAAATACAACAAAATTATTTATTACAAAATTTTTATTTCGGCATGGGGGAGGCTGACCGCTTCATGATCGGGCTCGCTCCGGGCATTGGCCCACTTGACCTGGGCTTGGGCCCACCTGGCTTGGGGTTGACTTTGATTTTGATTTGATCAACCGGGGTGTAAATTTTTACCCCAACAGTGCTAACAAGCAATGAGAGCAAGCTATTGACAAGGAGATGGAATCTTTGAAGAAGAACCATACGTGAGACCTATGAAGATACCCAATGATTAGAAATCGATGCTTAATAGGTGGCTGTACAGGATACAAGATAAGGCTGATAGTGTGCGGTACAAGACTCAATTGGTAGTCAAGAATTACGCGCAAAATAAAGGAATTGACTATCAAGAGATTTTTCCCCTATAGTGAATATGACATCCATTCGGATAATTCTTAGTATTGTGGCGGTAGAGAATTTTCACTTAGAGCAGCTTGAAGTGAAGACCGTGTCCATTCATGGCGATTTAGATGAGGAGATCTATATGATGCAGCCACTGGAATACGAGGAGAGGGGGAAAGAAGATATGGTATATAAGCTGCGAAAGAGCTTGCACGATCTCAAGCAAGCTCCTATGCAGTGTGCGAAAGAGATATGGTATATAAGGTATGTTTGATTGGTTTATACTATAGACAGGATTTGTGCGGAGTGAATCAGATCACTGTGTGTACGTTCAGACATTTAAGAACGGAGACTACATCATTATATCATTATACGTGAATGACATGTTCGTAGCGGTCCGAATTTCGAGAAAATTCAAAGTTTGAAGAAGATGGTGGCTGAGAAATTCTCTTCGAAGAATTTGGAATCAACCAAGAAAATTTTGGACACGAAGATCATTCGAGATAGGAAGCAGTGAAAGCTGTGGTTATCGCTAAGTGGCTATATTGAGAAGGTTTTGAAGCGGTTCAATATGAACAAGTCAAAATCGGTGAATACGCACTTAGCAAAACATTTCAAACTCATGAAGGAGTTATGCCCGACAACTCAAGAGCAGAAGGAAGAGATGACAAGAGTGTCGTATGTTTCTGCGGTGAGGAGTTTGATGTATGCGATGTTGAGTACATGACCAGATATTGCACATGCAGTAGGAGTTGTTAGCAGGTATATGCAAAATCCAGGAAAGGAACATTGGAATGCGGGGAAGTGGATTTTGAGATATCTCAGAAGTACGTCCAGCTATTACTTATGTTTCGGGGATGACTCTCTTAATGTGCAAGGTTGCGTTGATGTGGACTGCTTGGATGATCGAGATAGTGGGAAGAACACAACGGGATACGTATTCACTGTTGGGGAAACAACGATGAGTTGATCTCTCAATTTTAAAAGGCGGTAGTATTGTCAACTACAGAAGCTGAGTACGTAGCAATCACGGAAGCAAGCAAAAAGATGATATGGTTGCAAGGATTACTTGAGAATTGGGAAAGAAGCAAGATTTCAATATCTTGTGGAGCGACATCCAAAGTGTGATACATTTGGCGAAAAATGCAGTGTATCACTCTCGGATGAAGCACATCAAAATGCAGTATCATTTCATTCGTATAGCGATTGAAGAGGAGTTGATATTGCAGAAGATCGCTGGAGAAAAGAATTTAGCGGATATGTTCACCAAGGTCATAAACAGAGATAAACTTGATCTCTGTTGCAGGTTGATGAATCTCTCCATGAAAATTTGATAAGGAGAGCAATTGCGGAATCGTGTGAAGTCTACTAGTTTGGGAATCAAGACGGAAGAATCTTCAAGTGGGAGAATGTTATATTTGTGGAGAATCATTCCTTTCAATATTGAATATTATCTCTAAGGCCTATTAATTTAGATCTAAATATTAAATAAGGTTGTTATTGTATTAAATCAAATAAAATCAGAAGTACTTGATTTATGCTGCTGAAGGATTTGATTGTGGGTAGGATTCATACTAGAGATTTAGATGATTAAAGAAATCTAAGGCCATCTCTAAGTGTATCTCTCTCTCTCTCTCTCTCTCTCTATATATATATATATATATATATATATAATGGAGGAAAGATACCATAGGAGTGAATTTTCTCCTATATCGTCGAAAAAATACACCCTCCCTCATTTTTTCCACCGATCGGCGTCCACCGTCTTCATCGTTATCATCTAAGATGTGTGTACACCAAATTTCATGTGATTCTACAACCTTTTCACCATTGATTTAGCAATGTAAAAAGTTTTATTGTCGGTAAACCGTTAATTTTGAACCCACTAAATCAACGTTGAAAAGGTTGTAAAATCACATGAAATTTGGTGCACCCACATCTTAGATGATAACGATGAAGACGGTGGGTGCCGATCGTCGGAAAAAATGAGGCAGGATGTATATTTTCGATGCCATAGGAGGAAATTCCCTCCTATGACCTTTTTCGATGCCATAGAGTGTATTTTTTTGACGGCATAGGAGAAAATTCCCTCCTATGGTATCTTTCCTCCATTAACTTCATATATCTATCTACACACACGCACACATACACACACACACATACACACACACACTAAATCAACGGTGACACACACACACACTAAATCAACGGTGAAAATGTTGTAGGATCGCATGAAATTTGGTGTACCCACATCTTAGATGATAACGATGAAGATGGTGGGTGCCGATCGTCGGAAAAAATGAGTGAGGGTATTTTTTCGACGTCATAGGAGGAAATTCCCTCCTCTTTCCTCCATTATTCTCATATATATATATATATATAGAGAGAGAGAGGTTAATGGAGGGAAGAGGCCATAGGAGGGAATTTTCTCCTATGGCATCGAAAAAGTACGCCCTTCCTTATTTTTTTTGCCGATCGGCACCCATCATCTTCATCGTTATCATCTAAGATGTTGGTACACCAAATTTCATGCGATTCTACAACCTTTTCACCGTTGATTTTGTAATGTAAAATGTTCTGTTGTCGGTAAACCGTTAATTTTAAATCCACTAAATCAACGATGAAAAAGTTGTAGAATCGAATGAAATTTGGTATACCCACATCTTAGATGATAACGATGAAGATGATGTGTGCCGATCGTCGGAAAAAATGAAGGAGAGTGAACCTTTTCGACGCCGTAGGAGTAAATTCCCTTCTATGCCATCTTTTCTTCATTATTCTCATATATATATATATATATATATATATATATATAGTGTCTCTAATCAAGGTCTGCGACGGGTAATTCTTTGGTGCTTCCAAAGAATTCTCTCTCTCTCTCTCACTCACTCACTCTCCCTCTCCTCCTTTTTTGGATGCACCAAAGAATTTCCCGTCTGCGACATCAAACAAATAAAAGTCAGAAGGTTTCATTGGTTGGTGGCAAATTAATTCCCAAGGTGTTTTCGGTCACATCAGAAAATCAATAGAGCTCGAATATGGAAGCCAGCAGCTAATTATTTGTGCAGGACCAAGATACTAAACCAAAGAGATCATTGTAATTGCCCGAGGCGACAAAAAGATTTGAGAGAAATCTCATAGGGTTGCTTGTAAAGTTGATTTAAGAATAATAGACGTTTACGGATTCCGCTCTGCCGGGGTCTAATCATACAGTAGGTGAACCCCGTTAACAAATCGTTGTGCTTTTCTCTTTGGTTTGTGATTCCATTTTGTTCTCGCACGTATTTTATTTTAGGTATTTGCGTTGTTCCGTGAATTGTTTGCGTCGTAGTATTGTTCCGTAGATCGATTTTCTCTCAACAATAGTACCCAGAGGAAAAACATCATCTAGATTATCCCAAAAGCAATCATTGAGATTAGCGGGAAGGTCATCATCTGCATTTTCAGCAATATCGACATCTGGTGTTTGGAACGGAACATTAGTAGGAAATGATGAAGTTGCAGGCGTGAATACGGGTAATCGGCATTATCAACTGATGTCATTGGACTGGATAATGGCGGCACGTGGTTGCTATGGAGAATCTCCCTGATAGATAGTGGGCTATCAAAGATGCCAGGCTTCCGCAGTATAAATTCATGTGCATTAACTATACCGTCATAGCTGGGAAAGTGATCAACGGCTTTTGGTGTTTGGGACGGAGCAGCAACTGACGAACAAGTGGTAGGGATGGGAAATTGGCATCCGAACCCACAATGGATAAGGGATCGAAAATGCCACAATCAACGATATCTGACCCTCCGCTGATATTTTTCATTGAAGTAATGATGCCTGCAGATTGTTCCAACACAGATAGGGGGCGGCATAAACAAATCCTGATCATATTCATAGGCCATCGCCTCTTGTCCAATATTGTTTGATCTATTCCTTCTCGGACCGCCTCCTCTCCTTCTTGCTCTCGATCATGATGAAAACGATACTCTTACATGATCCACCCGGTTTTTTCCGTGTTCGTGTTTCCCCCGCGTCCATTCTTAGGACCACGAAATTGAGCGTCATCATGCGTCCAATGATGTCTCCCACCTTGTCGAAAATAAATTTAGTAGTTGCGCCGTTGCCGTTCCAGAAACCGTCCCAGCGCAGCGGTCGGCCCTCGTAGGACATTGGGATGTTGGCGTCGCCGTACAATGAAGTGTATGTCGCTAGTCATGTCTTTGTATCTGAAGAAGTCCCTCGGAAGCTCTGACGGATTGTGGTCGTAAATGTTGTACACCCTGACGAGAGCTTACAGGATTTTCTGAAACCTCGAGTAATCATAGGCTGGAGATAATCGTTGATGAGCTCTTGGTCTGACGGCGTGAAGCATAACCCTGGCTCGTTCCCAGTAATATTCGCCCCCATGATCTCCTGCTTCATTTGCTCCCGCTGCTGGTTTGGATATATCATGATAATCGATCGATATTCAATAATTAATGAGCGATTAATTAATTAATTCTAAGAAGATGCAGATTAATGATGATGAAGGAGAAAGAACAAGTAATTCAATATCTAATAAAGTAGTAATCTCTAATTACTTGTATTTAATTTATAGGTTTGGGAGGATATTATCTTAAAACCATACAAGATTCTCGTAGCTTTCCTTATTATAAGCAGCGAAATATATGTATTCTCGTTTATAAAATTTTGGAAAAGATTTTTATAAGATTGCAATTTTCAATATATAAAATTTCATAGTAATATTGCAAGAAATATACATGAACAGTTCTGGGTTTACAAGGATAATGATAATTAGCCGCTTATTAGAGTTACAGATCAAATTTCGCTTTAAAATTTAAGGAAAGATAATGTTAGCCGTTGGAGTTAGTTTGAGATTAGGGCGAGAGAGGTTGGGTTTAGTCTTAATTAATTAGGGTTGATTTATTGTTGAAATTTATATTTAACTTTTTAATTCAGCAGTTGAGCCAAGTTATTAGATATATATATTGTTGTGACCACCGTACTAATTAGCCTCCTATTTCACAGTATTATATTGTTGTGGGACCGTAGCTAATTAGCTGGGTCGAAAGTAACTAAAACCCACAAGTCATACTAACAAACATATGCACTCAAAATAAATTACAATTTTAAGCATTAAACAATTTTGCTATGCCGACCACAGCTGGGCACAGCTGCATCAAAACCCACAAAATACTACCAACAAATATATGCACTCTACAAAAAAGTTACCAATGAGCAATAGCTCCCTTAGTATGGACACTTCCCTTCTTAGGGAGAATGTGGGGTTCGAACCGTAGAAACCCGGGAGGGAGAAGTAGTCACAAATTAACGCTTTCAGGGCAAATTCGTGAGTCTTCTGGGTGCGTGTGTGTTGTATGCTTGTGTGTGGGTGTGTTGTGTTGCCAAAAAAAATAAAAATAAAAAGGTTTAGGCGTTAATTTTTTCTACAAAATGAATCGACCGTTTCACCTATACGATCTTATAACTCATTGTATCTTCAAACCTTTTGTCCTTACATCGGATAATTGCAAAATTAATGGTTCTCTCGTAATTAAACATTTTATGATGCTAAATGAATGTGCAAAAACTGTTCAAACAACATAAAAATTGGTATACATATATTTTAGGACATGCAGACTCATATGGAAGGTGTCGATTGTCAACGGATGGTCGACTTTTCATGCCACTAAAGTGGTAAAACTGCAACTTTATTCTCCGTATCTCAAAAAATTATTGATTTTTATTTCATGAAGCCACATATCTCGGCCACAAATTAACACTTTCGGGGAAAAATCATTGGTCTCCTGGGTGTGTACGTGTGTTGTATGCTTGTGTGTGATGTGTGCGTGGATGTGTTGTGTGTGTTGTATGCATAGGTTAAGGTCTATGGGCCAGTGCCAAAAAATAATTAAAATAGGTTTAGACGTTAATTTTATCTACAAAATGAATCGACCGTTTTACCTATACGATCTTATAACTCGTTGTATCTTCAAACCTTTTGTCCTTACATCGGATAATTGCAAAATTAATGATTCTCTAATAATAAAACATTTTATGACGATTAATGGATGTGCAAAAATTGTTCAAACAAGATATCGGTGAACATATATTTTAGTACATGAAGACTCATACGGATGGTGTTGATTGTCAAACAATTGACGGATGGTAGAATTTTCATGCCCCTAATGTAGTTAAACTGCAACTTAAAGTCATTGATTTTTATTTCATGAAACCACATATCTTGGCCATAAATTAACGCTTTCGGGCCAAATTCGTGGGTCCTCTGGATGCGCGTGTGTTGTATGCTTGTGTGTGATGTGTGTGTGGGTGTGTTGTATGTGTTGTATGTATAAGTTAGGGCTTACGAGGCAGTGCCAAAAAATATATATAAAAAGATTTAGGCATGAATTTTACCTACAAAATGAATTGACTGGTTCACCTATACGATCATATAACTCATATCTTCAAACCTTTTGTCCTTGCGTCGGATAATTACAAAATTAACGATTCTATGATAATAAAACATTTTATGATGCTAAATGGATGTGCAAAAACTGTTTGAACTGAAAGTCTACCCAAGCACCACCAAAGGGTTTATACCGGCATCAAACATACAATTTTCAAAAATTCGAGATGCTAACCTACACTATCCAAGGATCTAACTAGATTATTAGGGTTTAACATATGATATCACAAGAACTAATTTTAGAGATGGAGATTACAACCTTTATAAACCGTGTCCTTCTCTTCTAAAACTCCAGGTAGTAGTCCCTACGACTCCTTTAGGCTCCACTTGAAGAAGTGCATGAACTTGCTTCGCAATTTTCGTATCAAAGATGATCCACCCGAAATTCATCTAATCCAAGCTAGCTCTTCACTAAACTTTCTTTAGTGAAGGAAACACCCTAAACTCAACTGCTAATTAAGCGTAAGATGGTGAAGTAGAGGTTCTAAGCTTACTTAGGATTTACTCAAACTCTAGGATTTACTCAAGCAGTAGGATTCACAATTCATGTGATGGTTTAGAGCTTGAAGCATGAAAGAAGAAAAAGGAAAAATGGAGAGAGCTCACAAAATGGTTAAGGCAAAAACTAAGTGAAGAATGACTCTCATAAATCTCCTCACTCATTGAAGTATGAATAAAATCCCAATAGAAATACAACCATGCTTTAATAGTGCAGCCAAATGAATAAAGAAATGGAAAATGCCTTGCCTTGCTCCACACCACAAATAACTCCCCATTTTCCCACCTCATTTCTATTTTCCCAAAATAGAAATTCCAACCATGCTTCATTATATATATATATATATATATATATATATATATATTTATTTATTTATTAAGAAAATAATTAGTGAACAATAATATTAGTTAATATATAATCATATCAAATATAAATATATATCAAATTATTAAATCAACACTTGATTCAATAATCCGGTTATATCATATATAACCGACCAATATCATTTATCTGTATATCACATTATCAAATCAATACTTAATTCAATAATCCGGTTATATCATATATAACCTAACCGATATCAAATTACCGCCAGATTAAAATACGGTATCACATACTCGTATTTAATCAGGCCCCGCGCACAGATCAACATATGTGCCTACTTCGTTTCGCTTGAACTATGAAACCTCTGTGTGGAACTCTAAAGACTCGTCAATATGCCAGCAGTAGGTGATGATCACATAAGTCATCCACAAGCCGTCAGCGGTACTAGCCGGTGTAGCGTTCCTAGGCACACTTATGAAGGTTCATAAGGTATCAAACATGCCCGAATAAAATTTTAGATGTGCCGAACAACCCAAAGCCGGGATCTTTGCTAGATTATTAGGGTTTAACATGCAAGTAAACATCTTTACTACTAAGTGTGAGGGATTACAACCTTTGTAGTCCACTCCTTCGCTTCACAAGCTCCGAGTAGAAGTCCTTTCGCCGCGATCCATGATCTCCCGGACTCAAGAGAGGCTCCACGACTCGAACGATCCATGATAGTTTGTCGTATTCCTTTTCTCCGATGATCTACGTCGAAATTGCAATAGCTCAAGCTCTCTCACTCTAATGAGGTGAACACCCTAATCTAATGGGCTAGATTAGATGAGGATGATGGAGTAGTATTTATGCTTTCTTTTCATATCATTTTCTCACAAAAAATCATCACAAAAGAATTAACTAGTGAGCTCTTTTCAAAACTCAAGAGAGAAGAAGATGAAGAATAATGAGAATGAGATAATGAGATAATCCTTTTGTGATGAATAGTAATAAGAGTATATAATTGATTATGGAACCATGGTCAAGAATGAGAGGCTTAACCTTTGTAGAGAATAAACTAGAGGTAGGGTTTGGTTAGGTTAAGAATGAGTCATGGATACGTATCAACCATAATATCTTAACCAAGACAAAAAGAAATCCTTCTAAAATGAACAAGAAGGAGCTAACCCTAATCAAACCCTAATCTCTTTTTATCATCCCTAAACATGTTTCATAATAAATCATATCATGTCACAATAATATATATCATATATATATTATATATTTGCAACAAAAGTAAATAATACAATTAACATATATCGCATATATATCAATGTATTAATCCGGTGAGAAAATGAAATAATAAAGCGAGCCAATATTAGATAATGTAATACAATATATCATATATATTATTATACATTAAATTATCGAATCAACACTTGATCCAACGATCCGGCTATATCGAATATAACCGACTAATATATCATGTACCGATTCATCGAATCAACACTTGATCCGATGATTCGGTTCATATCTAAATATCGCAAGAATATAATACGGTATCTCATATCGCATTATCCTCGGTCCTGCACATATCACATATGTGCCTCTACTCCGTTTTGCCTGAGCCAAGAAATCTCTGTGTAGGACTCTAAAGAATCGTCAATACGCCGGTAACAGGTGATGATCATATCAAACACCCACAAGCTGCAAGCGGTCAGCTAAACGTAACAGCCACCCAGGTATTGAGCGATCAGAAGATCAACAAGCTAGACTGTCTGTTCTCCTGTGAATCCAATCAGTAACACTCCCGTACAGTCCGGTCTGTTCGTCTGATATGTCGCATATCAAGTTTAGGGATGGTATACGTCAGACCCCAGTAACCGATAAGTCGTGTCGATGTGTGGCTCATAACAGGTCGAGAAACTACTGGTAACACTTACCAGTATATCTCTATATCAGCCCTGGCCAGGGATTTCCAGTTATAGCCAATCGAACACAGCACAACATCAACTCCCTATACCAGGAGAGACGAATCCCCTCCTATCGCTCATTGCCTCCATGTGATTCGGGACTGTACCCAAAAGCCACCGTTTTGCACGCCCTCTTGAACGTGGTAAGGTGGAAATCAAAGCACAGTGGGAATCACACAAGACTCTATGACGATCTCGGGTCTACAGACTACGCTGTACCAGTGTCACCGGAGAACTGCCATCTGACGTGTGGTATATCACCATCTGGGAGTTCTCGGCTAGTCTGTCCAGTGTACCCAGTCTCCACTGAGCACCCGTACACTATCTCTGATGTCAAACACCGATGGATATGGGATCATCCATCGCCCATCACATGGGTCAAGATGCGTATACGCTAGTCTACTCTGGTGTATCGATGCCCTGTCTCGATATACCATCGACTAGGAACAGTTATAGGATGTACTCATCGACTACCGTGGCCCCACTAGTATGATCTCATCATAATCTCAGTAGTCGAGTACAGATCCTAAGGGCTTTATCAACATGTGAGAGAAAGACAGTAAACCAATACAAGTCAACATGTTAAGATAAAGTGAAACCAAATAGAATACTATCATGACGAGCAAGAAAGTCCTCTTTGTATATATCCAAGCATCCATCATAATATACATCATATGTACAACAATGGCCTCTAGGGCATATACATAACTAACAATCTCCCACTTGCACTAAGGCCAGCTGCTGTAGTATCTCATACCTAGCATCCCGAATAATCTCTCAAACTGTATCTGGGGAATGGCCTTTGTGAGTGGATCCGCAGTGTTGTCCTTCGTATCTACTCTCCTGACCTCGATCTCCCGGCGATCAACTATCTCCCTGATCAGGTGATACCGCCTCAGAATATGTCTGGACTTCTGATGGGACCTGGGTTCCTTTGCCAAAGCCACAACTCCATTGTTATCGCAATACAAAGGTATTGGATGCTCAATAGATGGAACCACACCAAGTTCACTAATGAACTTCTTCATCCAGACAGCCTCTTTGGCAGCATCGTTGGCAGCAATGTATTCAGTCTCCATCGTCGAGTCTGCAACGGTATCCTGTTTGGAACTCTTCCAACATACCGCCCCTCTATTGAGGGTAAAGACAAATCCCGAGTGCGACTTAGAGTCGTCCTTATCACTTTGGAAGCTGGAATCGGTAAAGGACTCCACCCGGAGTTCTCCGTTACCATACACCAAGAACATGTCTCTAGTCCTTCACAAGTACTTGAGAATGTTCTTCACAGCTGTCCAGTGACTCTCTCCAGGATCTGCTTGATACCGACTCACTACACTTAGTGAGTATGCTACATCGGGTCTGGTACATAGCATCGCATACATGATAGAGCCTACTGCCGAAGTATAGGGTATCCCTTGCATGCGAGCTCTCTCCAAATCAGTCTTGGGAGACATTTCTTTGGAGAGAGTGAGTCCAGAGATCATGGGTTGATTCCCACGCTTGGATTCTTCCATACTAAAGCTCTTTAGTATGGTGTCAATGTACCTGGATTGGGACAATCCCAGTATCCTTTTGGATCTATCTCTATAGATCCGAATCCCCAATATGCAGGAGGCATCACCTAGATCTTTCATTGAGAATCTTTGTGATAAGAAGAGCTTGACTGATTGCAGCATAGGAATATCATTTCCTATCAAGAGTATGTCATCCATGTACAATACGAGGAAGACAACCTTACTCTCTGCTACCTTTTTATAGATACAAGGTTCATCTATGTTTTTGATGAAGTCAAACTCTTTGACTACAACATCAAAACAGATGTTCCAACTCCGCGATACTTGCTTCAACCCATAAATGGATTTAAGCAGCTTGCACACCTTTCCGCTGCTCCCATTATCTACGAAGCCCTCTGGCTGAGTCATGTACACGCACTCTTCTAAATCACCATTTAGAAAGGCGGTCTTAACATCCATTTGCCAGATTTCATAGTCATGGTATGCAGCAATGGCAAGTAAGATCCGGATGGACTTAAGCATAGCCACTGGAGAAAAGGTTTCGTCATAATCCACACCTGGTCGTTGACGAAAACTCTTTACTACAAGTCTAGCTTTGAAAGTCTCAACTTTTCCATCTACACCAAATTTCTTTTTAAAAATCCATTTGCTCCCAATGGGTTTTACCCCTTCAGGAGCATTTTCCAAAATCCATACTTTATTGGTGTACATGGATTCCATCTCAGATCGCATTGCATCCAGCCATTTCGCAGAGTCACCACTCGTGATGGCCTGCTCGAAACTAGTTGGGTCATCATCTTCCATGATGCAATCCTCGCTTCCACCATCAATGAGAAAACCGTAGTATCTCTCAGGTGGATGAGAAACCCTGCTAGATTGGCGGAGAGGCTGGGGTTCGTCGGGTACTACTGAATCCTCTGGTTCTACCAAGTCTTCTGTTATAGTTTGTGTTGCTGGAAGCTTTTCCAGTTCTACCTCAATGCCACTATTCTGTTTCATAAGAAAACCTTTTTCTAAGAAAGTGGCATGTCGAGATACAAACACCTTTTGTTCCTCGGGGTGGTAGAAAATATACCCTTGTGAATTTTTGGGATATCCTACAAACTTACATAAGACAGATCTTGCCTCGAGTTTGTCCGGATTTTGCCTTTTGACATAGGCCGGACAACCCCATATCTTAATATAATTAAGATGTGGTCTCTTCCCTTTCCATATCTCATATGGAGTGGTAGGCACAGATTTGGTGGGAACTCTATTCAATAGGTCTATGGCTGTCTCAAGCGCATATCCCCAGAAGGAAATAGGTAACTCAGTTGTACTCATCATTGAGCGCACCATATCTAATAGGGTGCGATTCCTCCGTTCCGATACACCGTTGTGCTGTGGTGTATAAGGAGGAGTAAGCTGAGAGAGAATCCCATTCTCTTTTAAATAATCTAGGAACTCATTGCTTAAGTATTCTCCTCCTCGATCAGATCGAAGAATCTTAATACTTTTGCCCGTTTGATTCTCTACTTCGTGCTTATATTCTCTGAATTTCTCAAAAGTTTCAGACTTGTGTTTCATCAGGAACACATGTCCGAATCTAGAGAGATCGTCAGTGAATGTAATGAAGTAGGAAGAACCATTCCTGGCATGCGTAGACATGGGACCGCATACATCACTATGTACTAGTCCTAAGAGTTCCGTAACTCTTTCTCCGAGTCCACTAAACGGAGCTTTGGTCATTTTTCCTTTGAGACATGAATGGCAAGTATCATAAGATGATAATTCGAACGGATTCAAATATCCATCTTTATGTAACTTAGCCAGTCGTGTCGCATTGATATGACCAAGTCTACAATGCCACAAGAAGGATTCGTTCATTTCTGAACTCTTCCTCTTGTGTGTGTTTTGTATATTGAGGATTGTATTTTGATTTAGAATGAATATGCCATTATGTAATGAGCCTGATGCAATCAACTTTTGATCTAGGAATATGTTCATAACATTATCCTGTACTACAAAATTATATCCTTCTTTACTTAATAAAGAAACTGATATAATGTTGCACATCATGTTCGGTATATAATAGCACTCATTCAGAATCAGTGTATCACCACTTGGTAATACTAGGTGATATTCGCCAACTGCTTTGGCTGCAACATTTGCCCCATTCCCTACTTGAACGGAATGATCACCTTTTCCCAGTTCTCTACCTTTACGTAGCCCATGTAACATTTTACATATGTGGGATCCTGATCCGGTATCTAATACCCAGGACGTAGGGTGAACTGAGAAACAGTTCTCAATAACTAACACACCTGAAGAAGATGCATTAACATGCATGTTCATTTGGGCGGCTTGAGAATCCAGATATTCTCCTATTCCCTGTTCAGTCTTATAACTCTTATAAGAAAGAACGGGTCCAACGTTCCCCAGCTCAGTATAATAAGCGGGTTCAGTTAATACATCCATATTATTATGTTGATTATGGCCTGACATGGTCGCTATCTGGAGAGAGAGAGAAGAAAACACTTTAGCGTATGCTCTTGCAAGATTAGATTGGTTATTATCTTATCTAATCAGGATGTTTCCCACTGTTTTTATCAAATCTTCTTTCAAACCCTAAAAGGTAAGATTAGCCGGGATTAATTACACCTTACAATTTCATCAATCTTTCAGCCAGATCAGTGTCGGTACTTGAGGGAGGTTCCCCGTGCTTTCGCACGGACCTAATTAAAGTAAACCTCGTTTTCCCAGAGGCGTAACCCCGTTAACACTTTTCTAGACACCTACTTAATCGGCTAATTGTCCTGTGTAAAACTCTCCCAGGAGTAACTCTTACTCGCAGTGGGTATTAGGATCTAACTATCTCATAGGAGGTATGCAATCTCATTGCAAATTTCAACACTTGAAATTCCCGATAATATTTTGCCCCTAGCGTGTTATGACCTTGACGCATGTCAAACAACCCATAGTCCGCTAGTCAAGTTCAACCCGTACAATTCGTGATTGAATTAAACCGACCCGTACGACCCTTGACACATGCCAAACAGCACCGTACGAATACCCTAATCCAATCGCATCTCATGCTACAGATAAGTAATAATCAGCTACCGTACACTACGCCTTGACGCATGCCAAACTACCGCAGCACGAATACTAAATATTACTTATCTGAATTGACGGAGGGCTACGCAGGTTTTTCAGAAAATCATGAGCGTAATGAACTTGATATCGTCGTAGAATCATGTGAAATTTTGAAATAGAGTGTTTTTTAGGCTTTCATTAGTTTTGCTAAAGAGGTCACTCCCGGTGAAGGGATCTCGGCTCTTTCCTCATCGAATAAGGTGCAGGGTATATCATATATACCGCTATGCAAAGCAAAACTCTAAAAGCAATCAAAAGACAAACCGAGTTTTGTAGCATCTGCCAGTTTCGCTAAAGAGGTCACTCCCGGTGAAGGGATCTCGGCTCTTTCCTCATCGAATAAGGTGCAGGGTATATCATATATACCGCTATACAAAGCAAAACTGTAGCTACCCTTTTTATAAAGTTTTGATTCTACAATATCTTTTAGGTTTCTTTTCTTTTTATTAATCTCATTAATAAAATCCCATCAGCTTATGCTTCCTAAGCATCACAGAAGAAACGAAAGCAGTAATATTTATATATCAGCATATATATATATATATATATATATATATAGTATAAGCATTCGTCTCAGGCAGTAATATGATCTCATCATAGAACATTGCAGCAGAAGAACATATATGAAATATTGGATATAGTAGGACGTCCGTGTTTTCAATACGAGCCTGTATAAAACACGGATTCCACGGTCGCGATGAATAGCCAAACCCACATCCCTATACCCCTACGAGAGCGGCAAGTAACACTGCCAATTCTAGGGTTAGGAGACCCGGTCTCGACTCCTCGAGATAGCCTCCCACTGGACCCTAGAACCCGGTTACTTGTGCTCCCCTCCTTGGGTCTACCTAATGCGGAAAAGTAAATAATATACAAAGGTGACATCAACCTCATCCCGGAAGTGCCCCAATAAAAGAATATTACATACAAATGAATTTTAAATGAATGAAAATAAAAACCCTCATCTCACATAAAACCCCCGGCTATTCATAACACGATGATCCAATATAACATATCACAGCAACACATAATATCACATATCATCAACGTAAGTAAGTATGCATACACCGATCGTCGTTGTCGTATAGCGACGAAAACCGGCAATACAACTACATACTACACTTACGGTCACAGAAAAGAAATTGTAAAACTGCAATATTTGGAATCCACAATCACTTTAGACATCGTAAATCCGAAATATCACATATTTCGCATTTTATGCCCAACTCTATGAATTCCACATATTGTATCACATTCCAGATAAATAGACAGTATTAAACTTTCCGAACAGATAATCAAATACCCAAAATTTCCTAAAGTGCTCAACACTTGAGCGGAGTTCAAATAATCCCAGAATATGTCACAGTACCGGTGATCCAGCCGTAGAAGGGTCAAGCCAACGCCTCACATGTGGCACACCGTACTGCCCCAAACCCTAAGGTTTAGAGGCAGTTCAAGACGGTCACATAATCGAGTTAAGGTTTGTTGTCTTCTAGAGGGTCCACCGTTTAACTTGTACAATTTTCCGAAAGATTTAAACCCGATAAAAATTCAACACTTGAAAGTTTTACGTGCCGGGAAAAAGTGAGTTAATGATATACGTTCGAACATTTTAACAGTTTCTAAATATCCGGAAAAAATAACGAATTTAAATTTTCCGATCGAATCAACGATTACAAAATAAACCCCAGAACACTCAACACTTGAGTCAATTTAAAAATACCCATAAATAATAACTAACAGAATTAGAAATTACTGTGCAAACAGACAGGCAAAACACAACTGTACGGCCGTGGATCCGCGGCCCAAGCAAGGATTGGCCGCGGTTCCGTGGTGGTCCGTACACATTACACTATCGTTTTTCACCATAATTCTTATAATTTTCTGCTGTTATTTTTAGGTATTTTTAATTCAGAAAAATCACAGTTTTTGAAAAATATCCAGAGAGGGGTTTTATTTTGTCGGTTCAGGTTCGATCGGAGTTTTAACTTCGTATACACGTCGCCTAATGCTCTAGCTTGGCTCCGATACCACTGTAGGTCAGGCAGCCACCCCATCCAATAGGGTCACTGTGGCACCAACGGGTCCCTCAGCAGCTACTTTTTACGCATTCCCCCTCGCGAGGGCTACAACCCGCCGAAACACCTTCCGGTCTCGGGACACCCTGAGGGTAAGAGCCTATGCTTCGCCACACTGTCACATAGTGAGAACCCCACATAGGTCGACATCCAATGCCTAGTAGTTCTGATACCACTGTAGGGTTCCCGGCACACTTATGAAGGTTTATAAGGCATCAAACATGCCTGAATAAAATTTTAGACGTGCCGAACAACCCAAAGCCGGGATCTTTGCTAGATTATTAGGGTTTAACATGCAAGTAAACATCTTTACTACTAAGTGTGAGGGATTACAACCTTTGTAGTCCGCTCCTTCGCTTCACAAGCTCCGAGTAGAAGTCCCTTCGCCGCGATCCATGATCTCCCGGACTCAAGAGAGGCTCCACGACTCGAACGATCCATGATAGCTTGTCGTATTCCTTTTCTCCGATGATCTACGTTGAAATTGCAATAGCTCAAGCTCTCTCACTCTAATGAGGTGAACACCCTAATCTAATGGGCTAGATTAGATGAGGATGATGGAGTAGTATTTATGCTTTCTTTTTATATCATTTTCTCACAAGAAATCATCACAAAAGAATTAACTAGTGAGCTCTTTTCAAAACTCAAGAGAGAAGAAGATGAAGAATAATGAGAATGAGATAATGAGATAATCCTTTTGTGATGAATAGTAATAAGAGTATATAATTGATTATGGAACCATGGTCAAGGATGAGAGGCTTAACCTTTGTAGAGAATAAACTAGAGGTAGGGTTTGGTTAGGTTAAGAATGAGTCATAGATAAGTATCAACCATAATATCTTAACCAAGACAAAAAGAAATCCTTCTAGAATGAACAAGAAGTAGCTAACCCTAATCAAACCCTAATCTCTTTTTATCATCCCTAAACATGTTTCATAATAAATCATATCATGTCACAATAATATATATCACATATATATTATATATTTGCAACAAAAGTAAATAATACAATTAACATATATCGCATATATATCAATGTATTAATCCGGTGAGAAAATGAAATAATAAAGCGAGCCAATATTAGATAATGTAATACAATATATCATATATATTATTATACATTAAATTATCGAGTCAACACTTGATCCGACGATCCGGCTATATCGAATATAACCGACTAATATATCATATACCGATTCATCGAATCAACACTTGATCTGATGATCCGGTTCATATCTAAATATCGCGAGAATATAATACGGTATCTCATATCGCATTATCCTCGGTCCTGCACATATCACATATGTGCCTCTACTCCATTTTGCCTGAGCCAAGAAACCTCTGTATAGGACTCTAAAGAATTGTCAATACGCCGGTAGCAGGTGATGATCATATCAAACACCCACAAGCTGCAAGCGGTCAGCTAAACGTAACAGCCACCCAGATATTGAGCGATCAGAAGATCAACAAGCTAGCATGTCCATTCTCCTGTGAATCCAATCAGTAACACTCCCGTACAGTCCGGTCTGTTCGTCTGATATGTCGCATATCAAGTCTAGGGGTGGTATACGTCAGACCCCAGTAACCGATAAGTCGTGTCGATGTGAGGCTCATAACAGGTCGAAAAACTACTGGTAACACTTACCAGTATATTTCTATATCAGCCCTGGCCAGGGACTTCCATTTATAGCCAATCGAACATAGCACAACATCAACTCCCTATACCAGGAGAGACGAATCCCCTCCTATTGCTCATTGCCTCCATGTGATTCGGGACTGTACCCAAAAGCCACCATTTTGCACGCCCTCTTGGACGTAGTAAGGTGGAAATCAAAGCACAGTGGGAATCACACAAGACTCTATGACGATCTCGGGTCTACAGACTACGCTGTACCAGTGTCACCGGAGAACTGCCATCTGACGTGTGGTATATCACCATCTGGGAGTTCTCGGCGAGTTCGTCCAGTGTACCCAGTCTCCACTGAGCACCCGTACACCATCTCTGATGTCAAACACCGATGGATATGGGATCATCCATCGCCCATCACATGGGTCAAGATGCGTATACGCTGGTCTACTCTGGTGTATCGATGCCCTGTCTCGATATACCCTCGACTAAGAACAGTTATAGGATGTACTCATCGACTACCGTGGCCCCACTAGTATGATCTCATCATAATCCCAGTAGTCGAGTACAGATCCTAAGGGCTTTATCAACATGTGAGAGAAAGACAGTAAACCAATACAAGTCAACATGTTAAGATAAAGTGAAACCAAATAGCATACTATCATGACGAGCAAGAAAGTCCTCTCTGTATATATCCAAGCATCCATCATAATATACATCATATGTACAACAATGGCCTCTAGGGCATATACATAATTGTAAGTCCACGTTGCCCACCCCGGTACTTGCGGGGAGGCGGAAAACGGAATAAAAATCGAATTTTTATTAGCTTAGGCAACATGGACTAGACTATGAAGGATCTTTGCTAAACAAAAACAAGCTAAAGCTAACTAGAAACTAGCTAAGTGCTAGAAAGGTTATACCTTGGGCTTTATGTCCTTCTCTCCTTGCTCCTTGGAGTGGTGGAAGGAGGTCACCTTAGTCGTCTTCTCACGTCGAAGAAAGATCCACCCGAAAGCCTCGACCTTTGGCTTCAACTCCAAGCTAGAAGTAACTAGGGTGCAAGAAGTACTAATCCTTGAACCCTAGATGAGAGTAGAGATTATCAAGAGAGGGTTTTTCTCAAGCTCAAGTGTTTCTCAACACATGAGAGGGGAGAGCTTGAGGGAGAGGAAGAACAAGAGAGAGAATGTGAATAATAGAATGAGAGAATAATATGAAGCATACTCTCATATATGTGAATTATTGTAATTAGAAAATTAGTGAGATAATTGTCATGGCTTAATCAAGACATGACCATTATCATTTCATTTTTAATGCAAATTGCAAGGATCAAAGAGCATCTTCCAAATGAATTGATGATGGTCAAAGTGTCAACAAGGTCAACAAGTCAAGATGGGTCAAATGGTCAACAACCATAACCATGCACAATTATTAAACTAATATCAATTAACAATAATACACACATAAGCATTAGGGTTAATAAAATGACAATAGTCATTAACCCTAATCAAAGTCCTTTCCCTCTGTCTCAAGCAACTGTGCATACGCACCCGTATTCGTGATCCGAGGAACACGAATACAATGAGAAAAAGCCAATCCCAAATCATATACTAGGATCCAGCTTAAACCAAAGCCCGTTAGTATAAGCTGTCCGGACAGCAAACGTGCACAAGTGCGCGGATGTGAACGAACCCTGTCGCAAAACCATGCGACCTCTACTCATTTTGCCTAAAGGCGAATAGCTCTCTGTGTGGGACTCTAAAGACTCGACACTATGCTGGCAGTAGGTTTAACCACAGACCGCAAGCGGCACTAGCTGTACGTAACGGTCCCCAGGTAGATGTCGATAAGAAGACTGACGAGGTGAACCCCATCTGAACTCCTACTGAGCCTGTATGTGACAATCTCCGTACAGTTCGGTCTGTTCGTCTGATACATCGCATGGCGGGCCTAGGGGGGCGGTGAACGTCAGTCCCCTAATAGCGGTACAAGTCGTGTCGGAGTGTAGCCCAAAACACCCTGAGATAACACTGGAAACCTACCAGTATATCTCGCTTGCCCTGACCAGGGACTACTCGTGTAATGGCTCTCCTAGACACAGTGCTATGTCAACCCCCAATACCGGGAGAGACGAATCCTGTCTAACCGTCACTGCCTCCAAGTGCTTCGGGACTGCACCCAAAAACTACCTGTTTGCACGACTCCTTTGAGTCGTGGTAGGATAGTAATCAAAGTGCAGTGGGAACACACTCGAGGCGAAGTGACAGTGTCAAGTCAGCGGACTAAGTTGTACTCATGTCACCTGGGAACTGATAACTGACGATAGGTATAATACCAACCAACAGCCCCCGACGAGTCCTGTCCAGTGTACTCGTAACCTAACGAGCACCCGCATACTATCTCAAGTACGACGTACTGACGGCTGTGGGACAGACCGTCTCCCACGCTGGGATGAGAAGCGCATACGCTAGTCTACTCCGGAGTATCGATGCCCTGCCTCGATAGTCCAACGACTAGGGACCTGTATAAGGATGTGCTTATAGATCACCCAGCTCCCACGAGTGTGAGCGCCATCACCACGCTGGTAATCAAGCAAAGATCCTAAGGGCTCTACTAATATGTATATCAGCAATATGCTAAAAGAAACACATGCACATATTAAAGCAGAGACAAACCAAGTAGCATACTACCATTTCGAGCAAGATTGTATATACAACTGTGAATATCCCAAGCTTCCATCAAGTAATATACAAACTAGTATGATACAGTAATTGCCTCTAGGGCATATACACTAACAATCTCCCACTTGCACTAAGGCCATGTACTGGCGTATCGAAGACCTATCATCTCGATCAGCCGCTCGAACTGAGTCTGGGGTAAGGCCTTGGTGAATGGATCTGCTGTGTTATCTTCTGATGCAACCCTCCGAACCTCGATCTTCTGGCGATCTACGATCTCCCTGATCAGGTGATACCGCCTCAAGATGTGTCTGGATTTCTGATGGGACCTGGGTTCCTTCGCTAAAGCTATAGCCCCGTTGTTGTCGCAATACAGAGGTATTGGGTCAACAATGGACGGAACCACCTGAAGTTCTTTCAAGAACTTCCTCATCCAGACAGCTTCTTTTGCGGCATCAGATGCAGCGATGTATTCCGCTTCCATAGTCGAGTCAGCAATGGTTTCCTGTTTGGAGCTCTTCCAACACACCGCCCTTCTATTGAGGGTAAAGACAAAACCCGACATGGACTTGGAATCATCCTTGTCAATCTGGTAGCTGGAGTCAGCAAAGGCCTCAATCTGGAGGTCTTTTCTGCCATACACCAAGAACATCTCCTTAGTCCTTCTCAGGTACTTGAGAATGTTCTTTACTGCTATCCAATGTTTCTCCCCAGGGTTTGACTGATACCTGCTTACCACACTCAGTACATAAGCCACATCTGGTCTGGTACACAACATCGCATACATTATAGAGCCTACCGCAGAAGCGTAGGGTAAAACAGACATGCGATCCCTCTCCAAATCTGTCTTGGGAGACATCTCTTTGGAGAGGGTGATCCCGTGACAAGCCGGTAGATTACCGCGCTTGGAATCTTCCATACTGAATCTCTTCTGTATGGTGTCGATGTACCTGGACTGCGAAAGTCCTAATATCCTCTTGGATCTGTCACGGTAGATCCGGATACCCAGAATGTATAAGGCATCACCCAGGTCTTTCATGGAGAACCTGTGTGACAAGAACCCCTTGACAGATTGTAGCATAGGAATGTCATTTCCTATTAAGAGAATGTCATCCACGTATAAAACGAGGAACACTACAGTTCTCGCTACAAATCTACAATAGATGCATGGTTCATCTGGATTTTTGATAAAGCCAAATTCCTTGACCGTCTCATCAAAACAGATGTTCCAACTCCGTGATGCCTGCTTTAGTCCATAAATGGACTTAAGCAACTTGCACACCTTTCCGCTGCTTCCACTCTGAATGAAACCCTCTGGCTGATCCATATAGACACACTCCTCTAAATGTTCATTTAGAAAAGCTGTCTTTACGTCCATCTGCCAAATCTCATAATCGTGGAAGGCAGCAATGGCAAGAAGGATCCGAATGGATTTCAGCATAGCTACTAGAGAAAAGGTTTTCCAAACCAGGTCACTGACGAAAACCCTTTGCTACCAGTCTAGCTTTATAGGTCTCAACCTGTCCATCTATACCAATCTTCCTTTTGAAGATCCACTTGCATCCTACGGGTTTTACCCCATCTGGAGCAATGTCCAACATCCATACTTTGTTGGTGTACATGGACTCCATTTCGGTCCGCATTGCATCCAGCCATTTTACCGAGTCGACGCTCTGAACGGCTTGCTGGAAGCTAGTAGGCTCATCAAAGTCTATGATGCAATCCTCTCTATCCCCGTCAATGAGAAAACCGTAGTATCTCTCGGGCGGATGAGACTGTCTAATACTCCTACAGAGTGGCATGGGAATGTCCTGATCTTTCGAACCCTCTGGTTCTACTAAGCTTTCAGTAATAGCTCGTGGTTCTGGAATTTCTTCCAGTTCTATTGCGCTCCCACTTAATTCTTTTTCTATGAACTGGTGTTTTAGAAAGTGGGCATGGCGAGAAACAAACACCTTTTGTTCCTCTTCGCAATAGAAGAAATATCCCTTGGAGTTCTTTGGATATCCCACAAACTTGCACTGTACTGAGCGTGCCTCGAGCTTGTCCGCATGCTGCTTTTTTACAAAAGCTGGACATCCCCATGTCTTAATGTGATTAAGATAGGGTCTCTTCCCACACCACATCTGATATGGTGTAGTAGGCACAGTCTTAGTTGGAACTCGGTTCAAAAGGTATGCAGCTGATTCTAGCGCATATCCCCAAAATGATCGCGGCAACTCAGCGTTACTCATCATGGACCGTACCATATCCAATAGGGTTCGGTTCCGTCTCTCCGATACACCGTTATGTTGCAGAGTGTATGGAGGAGTAAGCTGAGAGAGAATTCCATTCTCTTTTAAGTAACCCAGAAACTCGGCACTCAAGTATTCACCACCTCGATCAGATTTAAGTGCCTTGATACTTTTGCCTGTTTGTTTTTCTACTTCATTCTTATATTCCTGGAATTTTTCAAAAGCCTCGGATTTATGCTTCATTAAGAAGACATGTCCGAACCTTGAGAAATCATCCGTAAAAGTAATGAAGTAAGAATAACCGCTTCGCGCATGTGTAGACATTGGACCGCACACGTCGCTGTGTACGAGTCCCAAGAGCTCGCTCGCTCTTACTCCGTGTCCAGTGAACGGAGTCTTTGTCATCTTTCCTTTGAGACATGATTGACAAGTTGCATATGATTGATATTCGAACGGATCCAA
The DNA here is from genome assembly GCA_030015575.1 of Agapanthus africanus. Taxonomy (NCBI): domain Eukaryota; kingdom Viridiplantae; phylum Streptophyta; class Magnoliopsida; order Asparagales; family Amaryllidaceae; genus Agapanthus; species Agapanthus africanus. The sequence goes on along the minus strand of CM057346.1, from coordinate 97,899,770 downwards.
ATATCCTTCTGTATGTAACTTAGTCAACCTTCTCTCATTGATGTGACCCAGTCTACAATGCCATAAGAAAGTTTTATTGATTTCTGGAGAGTTTCTTTTGTGTGTATTCTGGACATTGAAAATCTGTGGTTGGTTTAATACGTATATACCGTTGTTCAATGTACCTGACCCAATCAAAACTTGATTAAGGTGAATGTTCACTACATTACTTACAAATGCAAATTCATAACCTTCTTTAGATAATAAAGATACAGAAATGATATTACAGGTTGCATTTGGTACATAATAACAACTACGCAAAACCAAAAAGTGTCCATCAGACAATCCCAGGTGATAGTCCCCCACGGCCTCAGCATCCATGCTAGCACCGTTTGCAACTCTGGGGGTCATGTCACCTGCCTTCAAAACTCTACGCTTTCTCAACGCCTGCAAAGAATTACAGATATGAGATCCTGATCCGGTATCCAATACCCAGGATGTAGAGTTTATTGATAGACAGTTTTCAATAACATACACACCTGAAGCTGAAGCTGCAACTCGCTTCAAATCCTGTGTTCTGGCTTTCCAAGCCTTGCAATCCTGTTTCCAGTGACCACTTTTGTGACAGTAGAAGCATTCTTCCTTCCCCACCAGCTTTCCCGCTACCTTTGTTGCTTTTCCTTTTCCCTTCGTATCCACTTTACTGACACCGCCTCTTGGTTTGGCGGGGGCTTTCTTCTTCTTACCCTTGGCTTTCGACCTGGATCTAGAAGAGGAAGATCCTCCTACAAACAAAGTGGATGTCTCCCTACTTTTCTGTAGGGTGCCCTCTGCACTCCTCAGCATGTTGAGGAGCTCTGAAAGTTCAACTTCTTTTTCCTGTAAGTTGAAGTTCAGGATGAACTGGGCGTAAGTGGAAGGAAGGGACTGGAGAATCAAGTCCGTATAGAGCTCATTCTCCAACGTGGTCCCAAGTTCTGCGAGCTCCTCTATGTAGCCAATCATCTTAAGCACGTGTTTCGCTACCGATGATCCGACGGCCAACCTTGCCGAAAACAACTTCTTCGACACTTTGTATCTGGCGATACGAGACTGCTCTCCATACAGTTCTTTTGTATGAAGAAATATGGACTCTAGGTCCATATTCTCGTGCCTCCTCTGATGTTCGTTGTCCATCGAGGCAAGTACGAGGCATTTGGCCTTCGCGCAATCTATTTCCCATGTCTTACGGATTTCCCTATCCGCGACACTGGTTTTAGGACCTGGGACAGGGGGAGCTTTGGTGGTAAGGAGATACCCCAGCTTGTTGTAAGTGATTGCCATCTTGACATTCCTGAGCCAATCTTTGTAGTTTGGCCCTGTCAATATGTTTTTATCTAGTAATAACTTAAGTCCGGTCATGTTGAATGGTCGCTGCAATTAGGAGAGAGAAAAGAAACACTTTAGCATGTTGCTCTTGCAAGTTTAGAGTGGTTTTTAATTTGTCTAAACTGGATGGCTCCCACTATCTCTCGAATCCCTTCTCAAACCGTAAAGAAAGGATTAGTCAGGATCAATCTCACCGTACAATACTTGCTTAACCGTTCAGCCAGGCCAGTGTCGGTACTTCGAGGGAGGTTTTCCAACGCTTTCGTGAAGTTCCTTAATTAAGTAACCTCTTTTCCCTGTGGGCGTAGCCCCGTTAACACCTTTCTAGACACCTACTAAGTTTATAGCATTGATCGTTAAGTGAGAATTTTCCCGAGGAGTAGCATATACTCATAGTAGGATCGGGATCCAAATATCATCGCGTGATAAAACCGAAGGAATCCTACCAGAATTATCACACTCCAAATGGTATGCAGCGCTAGCAAGTTTCAGTACTTATGAAACTCCCGATGTGGATTTCTGCCCCATGCTCTTATGACCTTGACTTTGGCCAAAATATCATAAGTCACATGTCAAGTTCTACCCGTCATTCTCCTGGTTAATTTGGACCCACCCGTACCTACCCTTGACTTTGTCCAAAATGGCAGCACGACTGTCCCAAACCAACGCATCTATCTATGCTGCACATGAATACCCAATAGCCACCAATCACTATGCCTTGACTTTGGCCAAAATACATAGCTTGAATACTTTTTGACCATTCATGTGGAATGACGGAGGGCTACGAATGGTTTTGGCGAAACCGTGAACGTAGTGAACTTGATATAATCGATGGAACGAGCTAGCTTTTAAAATGAGTGGTTCAAGCTCCGCGTTTAAAAGTTTAGTTTTGAAAAGAACCGAGTGGTTTTCAAAATGTTCCAATCGACTTTTACTTGGTTTATTTTCTTGCATTAGTTCTTTTAATGCGTCCCATCATTTAATCCTACCATTGCAGAAAACAACCAAAATATGACGTACGCTTATGCCATTCGCATTCGCCACGGGGCCCCGTCATCGCCCGTTAGGTTACTTAACTAACGACAGAGCGGGGGCTGGGCTAGCGCGACTGTAAAACATAAGCAACGCCTAAATAGTTATCATATATAAATATATAGCAATGATAGACATTACAGATCACAGATGAATACATTGGATATACTAGGAATCCGCAATCCGTTCGAGCCTGCAACGAAAAGCGGATTACACGGTCGCGGTGAATAGCCAATACCCCACCCAAGACCCCTACGGGTGCGGCAAACTACCCGCCAAGTACCCGAAGCGAAGCAACCTCCCTCACCACCGTGAGTAGGCCACTCGGCACTTCGAGATACCCGGTAGTTTGTGCACCCCCTCCATGGGTCTATCCTAGGAGAAAAAACAGTAAAAAGAATTATACAATGACGGCTACAACCCCGACCCGGTTGTGCGGCCAAACAAATAATAATATTACATCAATTTACATATTGCAATGAATGAAAGAAAAAGAAATACTCATCTCACATCCACCCCGGCTATTCACCCGCGACAATCCAACACATTCATATACACATACCATCATCAAACACAGATCACAGATATGTATAACCCCGACTAATCGACATATAGCGATTAGCCGACGTTCAATACATATAAACATCACAGATATAACCTTTTAGTCAAAGTGTATTGAAGTTCGATAAAAATACGGATTTATAGGCCCCCAAAAACAAATTTCTATTCTGGAAAACCTGGGCACATATAAACCATCTTAAAAATCTCAAAACCAAGCCAGAAATACACTGCACCAAACTCGACCCAGTAAAGAGCCAAGACGGCCACGGTTGCGCGGCAATAGCTTGCTATTGCTGCGGAACCGCAGCTCTTTGGTCGAATCACTAGATCGTTTTTGGTGGCTTTCTTCACAAAACCCTGAGATGATTTTTGGAGTATGATTTATTTTGTTTTGAACAGAAAAAATTTTAACAGAAACTTAGGGTTTTGAAAACTTGGTTTTTTCGATTTTTCCGATTCGAACTTCGATACACTCTACTACCTAGCTAGTTTATGTTTAGTTAGGCTCTGATACCACTGTAAGTCCACGTTGCCCACCCCGATACTTGCGGGGAGGCGGAAAACGGAATAAAGATCGAATTTTTATTAGCTTAGGCAACATGGACTAGACTATGAAGGATCTTTGCTAAACAAAAACAAGATAAAGCTAACTAGAAACTAGCTAAGTGCTAGAAAGGTTATACCTTGGGCTTTATGTCCTTCTCTCCTTGCTCCTTGGAGTGGTGGAAGGAGGTCACCTTAGTCGTCTTCTCACGTCGAAGAAAGATCCACCCGAAAGCCTCGACCTTTGGCTTCAACTCTAAGCTAGAAGTAACTAGGGTGCAAGAAGTACTAATCCTTGAACCCTAGATGAGAGTAGAGATTATCAAGAGAGGGTTTTTCTCAAGCTCAAGTGTTTCTCAACACATGAGAGGGGAGAGCTTGAGGGAGAGGAAGAACAAGAGAGAGAATGTGAATAATAGAATGAGAGAATAATATGAAGCATACTCTCATATATGTGAATTATTGTAATTAGAAAATTAGTGAGATAATTGTCATGGCTTAATCAAGACATGACCATTATCATTTCATTTTTAATGCAACTTGTAAGGATCAAAGAGCATCTTCCAAATGAAATGATGATGGTCAAAGTGTCAACAAGGTCAACAAGTCAAGATGGGTCAAATGGTCAACAACCATAACCATGCACAATTATTAAACTAATATCAATTAACAATAATACACACATAAGCATTAGGGTTAATAAAATGACAATAGTCATTAACCCTAATCAAAGTCCTCTCCCTCTGTCTCAAGCAATTGTGCATACGCACCCGTATTCGTGATCCGAGGAACACGAATACAATGAGAAAAAGCCAATCCCAAATCATATACTAGGATCCGGCTTAAACCAAAGCCCGCTAGTATAAGCTGTCCGGACAGCAAACGTGCACAAGTGCGCGGATGTGAACGAACCCTGTCGCAAAACCATGCGACCTCTACCCATTTTGCCTAAAGGCGAATAGCTCTCTGTGTGGGACTCTAAAGACTCGACACTACGCTGGCAGTGGGTTTAACCACAGACCGCAAGTGGCACTAGCTGTACGTAACGGTCCCCAGGTAGATGTCGATAAGAAGACTGACGAGGTGAACCCCATCTGAACTCATACTGAGCCTGTATGTGACAATCTTCGTACAGTTCGGTCTGTTCGTCTGATACATCGCATGGCGGGCCTAGGGGGCGGTGAACGTCAGTCCCCTAATAGCGGTACAAGTCGTGTCGGAGTGTAGCCCAGAACACCCTGAGATAACACTGGAAACCTACCAGTATATCTCGCTTGCCCTGGCCAGGGACTACTCGTGTAATGGCTCTCCTAGACACAGCGCTATGTCAACCCCCAATACTGGGAGAGACGAATCCTGTCTAACCGTCACTGCCTCTAAGTGCTTCGGGACTGCACCCAAAAACTACCTGTTTGCATGACTCCTTTGAGCCGTGGTAGGGTAGTAATCAAAGTGTAGTGGGAACACACTCGAGGCGAAGTGACAGTGTCAAGTCAGCGGACTAAGCTGTACTCATGTCACCTGGGAACTGATAACTGACGATAGGTATAATACCAACCAACAGTCCCCGACTAGTCCTGTCTAGTGTACTCGTAACCTAACGAGCACCCGCATACTATCTCAAGTACGACGTACTGACGGCTGTGGGACAGACCGTCTCCCACGCTGGGATGAGAAGCGCATACGCTAGTCTACTCCGGAGTATCGATGCCCTGTCTCGATAGTCCAACGACTAGGGACCTGTATAAGGATGTGCTTATAGATCACCCAGCTCCCACGAGTGTGAGCGCCATCACCACGCTGGTAATCAAGCAAAGATCCTAAGGGCTCTAGTAATATGTATATCAGCAATATGCTAAAAGAAACACATGCACATATTAAAGAAAAGACAAACCAAGTAGCATACTACCATTTCGAGCAAGATTGTATATACAACTGTGAATATCCCAAGCTTCCATCAAGTAATATACAAACTAGTATGATACAGTAATGGCCTCTAGGGCATATACACTAACAATAACTAACAACTGGACGTAACGGCTACCCAGGTATTGAGCGAATAGAAAATCAACAAGCAAGCTTGTCCAAACTCTCATGAAGCCTATAAGTAACACTTACCGTACATTCCGATCTCTTCGTCTGATATGTCGCATATCAAGTTTAGGGGTGGAATCGTTAGACCCCAGTAACTTGATAAGTCATGCCGATGTATGGCTCATAACGGTTCGAGAAACTACTTATAACACTTACCAGTAAATCCCATCAGCCCTGACCAGTGATTTACTGTTATGGCTAATCGAGCATAGCACAACATCAACTCCCAATACCGGGAGAGACGAAACCCCTCCTATCGCTCATTGCCTCCATGTGACTCGGGACTGTACCCAAAATCCACCTGTTTGCACGACTCCTTTGAGCCATGGTAAGGAGGAAATCAAAGCACAGTAGGAATCACACAAGACACTATAACGATCTCGGGTCTACATACTAACCTTGTTAGTTATGTGTATGCCCTAGAGGCCATTATTGTACATATGATGTATATTATAGTGGATGCTTGGACATACATAGGAAGGACTTTCTTGCTCAACATGATAGTATAATATCTGGTTACTCTTTATCTTAACATGTACACTGATTGTCTCTCTGTTACATGTTGGTAAAGCCCTTAGGATGTCTACTTGACTACCTGGATTATGATGCGGATCATGTTGGAGATAGTGCCCTCAAATTCAATTATTGGATCGCAGGTACGTGATTGAAATGATTAAGGCAGGACCTATACCGATATGACAGTCTTGCTCGAGATGATAATATGCTATCTGGTTTGTCTTTATCATCGTATACATGCTTTAGTTCACTATTGCATGATGATAGAGCCCATAGGTTCTTGCTTGACTACCAGCAGTATGATGACGATCATATACGTGGGAGCTGGGGTGTGTAAGCACATCCTTAAAGTGTCCCTAGTCATGGGAGTTTCGAGACAGGGCATCGATACTCCAAAGTAGACTAGTGTATACAGTCGAGACCCCGACGAGGGACGGTGCCCGGTCTCACAAGCCACTGGTGTCAGTTTGATCACCTAAGATGTATACAGGTGCTCATTGGGTTATGAGTACACCTGACAGGACTCACCGGGAACATGCTAGTTGGTATTATACATATCGTCAGATAGCAGTTCCCTGGTGACATGTGTACAGGTTAGTTCATCGACCTGAGATCGCCATTTGTCTCATGTGAGTTCCCACTGTGCTTAGATTACTACTCGACTACGCTCAAAGGAGTTATGCAAATAGGTTTTAGTTGGGTACAGTCCCGAGCCACATTAGAGGCAAGTGAGCGGATCGGCAGGGGATTCGTCTCTCCCGGTATTGGGGGTGAGATCGCGCTGTGTCTAGGACAGCCATTACACAAAGCCCTCGGCCGAGGCAGGAGATTTACTGATCGATATTCCAGTAGTATCTCAGGGTGTTCTGGGCCACTCTCTGACACGACTTATACCGCTATTGGGGTCTGACATTACCAGCCCCCTAGGCCCGATATGCGATACCCATAGACGAACGGACCGGACTGTATGTATATTGTCACTGTTAGGCTCAGTAGGGTTTAGGGATGAGTTCGCTCGTCAGCTTCCCTTCCAATCAATACATAGGCAAACCGTTACGTACAGCTTGTACCTCTGACGTGCTAGGGGTTATACCCAGTGCCAGTGTGTTGATGAGTCATTAGAGTCCCCTACAGACATTTTCGCAAGTTCGGGCGAAACGATGTAGAGGCCGTATGGGTTTATGGCAAGGTTCGGAAAATGCACGTGCGTTTTGGCACGTGTCGTTTTTCGGGCAGATAATACTGGTCGGCTTTGGTTTAAGCCGGATCCGAGTATTATGCTGTGTAGATATAATATCTTTGTCTTAGTTGCATTTGTATTCGGTCGTAATACAAATGCGGGTATGTTTATACTGATACGGGGTTATCCTGAAATTCGTTTCAGGATCACTTTTGGAAGTTGCTTGTTTCCAGTTTTCTATCGGCCGTATTTAACATTCGATTAAATGCGGATTTATCTTTTCTTGATGAGCGTGAGTCGTGGTTCTAGAAGGTTCTAGATTTGGTGACAAGGCTTGATGATTCATTGTTAGCATTAATTGTTCATTTAATGCAAGGGTGACTAGGTTAATGACTAGGTTTATGTTCATTGGTTTGCTTTTAATGTGTTCATACAAGGTGTTATGATAAGCTTCATTGTTGTGGTCACCCCCTTGTGTAGGGTTCCTAGGCACACTAATGAGGTCTCACAAGTGATCAAACATGCCCAATTCAATAATTTCATGTGCCTACAAACCCTAATACGGATCGTTAACTAGATAATGAGGCGATGCAGTGCGAGTAAACGAATTTAACGCTAAAGGAAAGAGGCTACAACCTTTGTAGATCCGGTCCTCCACCTCCTAGGCTTCGTGATGATGTCCCTCCGCTGTCCATATCGGATTCCGGACTCTAGCATCGGTTTCATCGGAGAAATGGGCGGGCTAGGTCGTCGACTTCGATGCCGAAGATGATCTACGTCGAGGCATCACAAGATCAAGCACCCACTTCACCAAGTCATGAAACTTGTGAAGAAAACACCCTATACTACTTGGCAAGAGGTAGAGGATGAAGAAATAGGAAGTGGGTTCACTTTAGAATTGGATTTCTCACTCTTTTTGTCAAGGCACCATTGTTGGTAGCAAGCTTCTTCATCTTGAAGAAGAAGAAGAAGAAGATGATATGATAAGTGTTATATATATAATATAAAATAAAAAAGATACTTATCATATTGCAACCATAGTTAGGTGTAGAGAATAAACCAAGGTTAGGTGAATGGTTAGGTTAGGCAAAGAAACAAAAATGGTTGAACTTTTTCAAAGCTTCATGAAGCTTCAACTAGAAGACAAATCAAGCCACCATTTTTCCTTTTGCCAAAATGAATAAATAAATAAATGAATAAGCAAATAAACAAAACCCTAACCATTACATAACCATGGTTTAATCTAAACATACACCCAAACAATCATGTATCATCAAACATGATACAACCAAATGCACAAAAGTATATCACATATACAATGTGCACTTCAAGTGAGAAAATCCTTTTAAAGTGAACCAATACTAGTTAATGCAAAGTAATATATCAAATATATAATTATGCATTAAATCATTAAATCAACGCTTGATCTAACGATCCGGTCATATCGCATATGACCGACTAATATCCAATATATCGACTTATCGAATCAATCCTTGATTCGATAACTAGGTTATATCGCATACAACCAATCGATACATTCATCGCGAGAATAGAATACGGTATCACATACACGCATTATTCTCGGTCCCGCACATATCTCATATGCGCTCCTATTTCGTTTTGCTTGAGCCAGGAAACCTCTGTGTAGGACTCTAAAGACTCGTCAATACGCCGGCAGCAGGTGATGATCATATCAAACACCCACAAACCGCAAGCGGTCTGCTAAACGTAACGGCCACCCGGGTATTGAGCGATCAGAAGATCGACAAGCAAGCCCGCTCACACTCCTGTGAATCCAACCAGTAACACTTACCGTACAGTCCGGTCTGTTCGTCTGATATGTCGCATATCTTGCCTAGGGGTGGTAAACGTCAGACCCCAATAGCTTGATAAGTCATGCCGACGTAGGGTCCATAACATTCGTGAAACTACTGATAACTCTTACCAGTATATCACTGCAACCCTGCCCAGGGATTTCCTGTTATGGCCAGTCGAGCATAGCGTAACATCAACCCTCAATACCGGGAGAGACGAATCCCCTCCTATCACTCATTGCCTCCATGTGAATCGGGACTGTACCCAAAAACCACCTGTTTGCATGACTCAGTAGAGCCGTGGTAGGGTGGAAATCAAAGCACAGTGGGAGACACACAAGACTCTATGACGATCTTGGGTCAACAGACTAAGCTGTACCAGTGTCACCAGAGAACTGCCATTTGACGTGAGGTATAATACCATCTGGGAGTTCTCGGTGAGTCCGTTCAGTGTACCCAGTCTCCACTGAGCACCCGCATACCATCTCTGATGTCAAACACCAATGGATATGGGATCATCCATCGCCCATCATATGGGTCGAGAAGATATACGCTAGTCTACTCTGGAATATCGATGCCCCGTCTCGATATTCCCATAACTAGGGACCTTGAAGGATGTACTTATGGACTACCATGTCCCTACTAGTATGATCCGCATCATAGTCCAGGTAGTCAAGTACACATCCTAAGGGCTTTACCAACATGTAACAGAGAGACAATCAGTGTACACATTAAGGTAAAGATCAACCAGATAGCATACTATCATGTCGAGCAAGAAAGTCCTCCATATATATGTCCAAGCATCCACTACAATATACATCCTATGTATAGTAATGGCCTCTAGGGCATACATATAACTAACAATCTCCCACTTGCACTAGGGCCATCTGATAGCAGTGGTTGTAGTATCTCATACTCAACTATCCCATAAAAGTCTCTCTCTGGGAAAAGGCCTTTGTGAGTGGATCCGCCGTGTTGTCCTCTGAGTCTACTCTCCTAATCTCGATCACCCTGGAGATCAACCATCTCCATGATCAGGTGATACCGCCTTAGAATATGTTTGGATCACTCATGGGACGGACGTTCCTAGGCATAAGCCACAACTCCATTGTCTCACAATGGTAGGAACGATGTTCATCTCATGAACTAATATACACCCATACTTCCTCTTTGGTAGCATCTTAAATAGCGATGTATCCAGTCTTTATCGTCTAGTATGCCACGGTATCTAGCTTGGAACTTTTCCAACATACCGTCCCTTTACTGAGGGTAAAGACAATGCCTTTGACTGACATTTGGTCGTCCTTATCACCCTGGAACACTTCCAGTGATTCTCCCCAGGATCAATTGATACCATCTCACTACATCTAGTGAGAATCCTAACATCCATTTAGATCATCTCATAGATCGAAAACCCAGGATTTAGGAGGTATCATTAAATCCTATATGGAGAATCCTTGTGATGAGCGGAGATTGACCGAGCGTAGCATAGGAAACTCCTTTCTTATCAAGAGTATGACATCCACGTACTCTACGAGGATCACCACCATACTCCCTACTACCTTTTTGTTTATACAAGGTTCATCTACCATTTTGATGATGTCAAACTCTTTGACTAATCCATCAAAACAGATGTTCTAACTCCGCGATGCCTGCTTTATCACATAAACCATCTTGCACACGTTTCCGCTGCTCCCACTGTCTACGAAGCCCTCTGACTGTGTACTTACAGACTCTCTTTTCTGAAACATCATTTAAGAAAAGCAGTCATGACACCCAACCGCCAGATATCGTAGTCATGGTATGAAGCCGTGGCAAGTAGGATCTGAATGGACTTAAGCATAGCTCCTTAGAAAAGGTTTCATCATGATCCATACCTGGTTAATGATGCAAACCTTTAACAAGTCTACCTTTGAAAGTCTCAACTTTTCCATGTACACCAAGTAATCTTCTCAAGATATACTTGCTCCTGATGGGGATTTAACCCTTCAGATAAAGCAACTAAAGTCCATACTTTGTTGGTGTATAAGGATTCCATCTCAGATCACTAAGCATCCAGCCATTCTTACAGAGTCCCACTCCTGATGGCCAGCTCGAAACTAGTTGGGTCATCATCTCATGATGCAATCCTCGCTCCCACTGTCATAAAGAAACCGAAATATCTCTCAGGTGGGTGAGGAACCCTACTAGATCGGCGGAGAGGCTGAGGTTCGTTGGAATCTACTGAATTCTTTGGTTCTACCAAATCATCTGCTGTTGTTTGTATAGCTGGAACCTTTCCAGTTGTACATAGCAGACCTTGCCTCGAGCTTGTCCGGATTATGCTTTTAGACATAGCCTGGACAACCCCAAATCTTAACCAACTTAAGATATGGGCTCTTTCCTTTCCATATCACATATGAAGCGGTAGGCAACTGATTTGATTGGAACCCAATTCAATTGGTATGCAGCTTCTCAAGTGCATAACTCCCAAAAGGAAATAGGAAACACAGTAATACTCATCATAGAGCACACCATATCACATAGGGTGCTATTGCTCCGCCCCGATATACCATCGTGCTATGGTGTATACGGAGGAGTAATGCTGAGAGAGAATCTCATTCTCCTTTAGAATAATCCAGGATTTCCGTGCTCAAGTATTCTCCTCCTCGATCTCATCAAAGGACATAATACTTATACCCGTGTTTTGGTTTTCTACATCTAAATCATATTCTGTGAATATCTCAAAAGGTTCGGACTTGTGTTTCAACAGGAACATATGTCTGAATCTTGAGAGATTATCAGAGAATGTAACGAAGTACAAAGAACCAGTCCTGGCATATGTAGACAGGGGACCTTACATACGTCAACATGTATCATCCCAAGAGTTTACTAACTCTTTCTCTGTTTCCAGTAAACAGAGCTATGGTCATCGTATCTTTGTGACATGACTGGCAAGTTTCATAAGATGTAAATTCAAACAGATTTAAATATGCATCTAAATATAGCTTCAGCTAGTCAGGTCGCATTGATATGACCTAGTCTACAGTACCTTAAGAAAAATTCGTTCATTTCTGAACTCATCCTCTTGTGTGTGTTCTGTATACTAAGAACTGTAGTTTGATTTAGAACATCAACGCTTTTAGATAACGTGCCTGATCCGATCAACTTTTGATATAGGAAATGTTCAAAACATTATCCAACAATACAAAATTTTATCATTTCTTTACTAATAAAGAGACTGATATGATTTTGTATATCAGGTTCGGTATCTAATAGTATTTGTTCAGAATTAATGTATTTGTAATACAAGGTGACAGTGACCAACAGACTTGGCTGCAACACTTGCCCCGTTTTCTGCCTCATGAAACTTATCACCCGTTCTCAGTTCTCTACCTTTCTGTAGCCCTATGTAACAGATTACATATCTGGGATCCTGATCTGGTATCACATACCCAGGACGTAAAGGATACTGAGAAACAGTTCTTTGTAATGAACACACCCGAAGATGATGCATCATCATGCACTCTCTTCGTTTGGACGGCACGGGAATTCTGGTAATCCCCAATTTCCTGCTCTGTCTTATAACAATTATAAGTTGGAGCGGGACCAACGTTCCCCAGCTTAGTATAACAAGCGGGTTCGGTCAATAATCCGTATTATTATCTTGATTAAGGCGTGATATGGTCGCTACCTGGAGAGAGAGAGAAGAAAACACTCTGCGTGCGCTCTTGCAAGAATAAATTGGTTATTATTTTATCTAATCAGGATGGCTCCCACTGTTTTTATCAAATCTTCCTTCAAACCCTAAAAGAAAAGACTAGCCGGGATTAATTACACACTACAAGTTCGCCAATCTTTCAGCCAGGCCAGTGTCGGTACTTTGAGGGAGGTCCCCCGTGCTTTCGCACGAACCTAATTAATGTAAACCTCATTTTCCCAGAGGCGTAACCCCGTTGACACCTTTCTAGACACCTACTTGATCGGCTAATTGTAATGTGTAAAACTCTCCCAGGAGTAACAATTACTCGCAGCGGGTATCGGGATCCAACTATCTCATAGAAGGTATGCAATCTCATTGCAAATTTCAACACTTGAAATTCCCGATAATATTTTGCCCCTAACGTGCTATGACCTTGACGAAAGCCAACAAACCATAGCCCGCTAGTCAAGTTCAACCCGTACATTTCTTGATTGAATTAAACCCACCCGCACGACCCTTGACGAAAGCCAACAAAGCCGCATGACTACCCTAATCCAATCGCATCGTATGCAGCAGATAAGCAGCATATAGCTACTGCACACTACACCTTGACGAAAGCCAACAAATGTAGCACGAATACTATATACAACTTATCTGAAATGACGGAGGGCTACGACAGGTTTTTCTGAAAACCTATTGCGTAATGAACTTGATATCGTTGTAGAATCAAATGATTTTAAAATGGAGTGTTTTTGAAGCTTTTCTAGTTTTGCTAAAGGAGTCACTCCCGGTAAAGGGATCGTCGGTCCTTTCCTCGTCGAATGAGGTGCGGGATATATCATATATATCACTGTGCAAAGCTAAAAATATAGAAGCAATCAAAAAGACAAACCGAGGGTTGTAGCATCTGTCAGTTATTGCTAAAGGAGTCACTCCCTGTGAAGGGATCTCGGTCCTTTCCTCATCGAATAAGGTGCAGGATATATCATATATACCGCTGTGCAAAGCAAGAACTGTAGCTACCTATTTTATTTTGAAATTCGATTCTACAACATCTTTAGGTTTCTTTTATTTCATTAATCACATTAATGAAGTCCCATCATTTAAATACCTAAACATCACAGATAAATACGACGTACACTTATGCCATCCGCATTCGCCTCGATGTCCCCTCGTGCACCGTTAGGTTAGGTAACTAACGACAGAGCGGGGCAGGGCTAGCACGGGTGTAAAACATAAGTAACGCCTATATAATATATCATATATACTATATACAGTATCTATCACAGAACATCACATGATCACATCACAGATATCGCAGTAGAAGAATCATATGAAATATTGGATATACTAGGACGTCCGTGTTTTCAATACGAGCCAGTATAAAACACGGATTCCACGGTCGCGATGAATAGCCAAACCCACACCCCTATACCCCTACGAGAGCGGCAAGCAACCCTACCAATTCTAGAGTTAGGAGACCCGGACTCGACTCCTCGAGTTGGTCTCCCACTGGACTCCAGAACCCGGTTACTTGTGCTCCCCTCCTTGGGTCTATCCTAGTGCGGAAAAGTAAATAATATACAAAGGGTGACATCTTCCGCAACCTGGAAGTGCCCCAATAAAAGAATATTGCATACAAGTTTTTACATGAATGAAAATGAAAAACACTCGTCTCACATAAAAAAAACCCGGCTATTCAAACACGACGATCCAATATAACATATCCAGCAACACATAACATCACATGTCATCAACGTAAGTAAATATGCGCATCCCAATTGTCGTTGGCATATAGCAACGAAACCGGCGATATCACATATTACACTTACGGTCACAGAAAAGAAAGTGTAAAACTACAACAGTTGGAATCCGCAACCTACATAGACATCGCATGCCTAATCAAATAAATTCCTTAGACATCGCATGCCTAACAATTATAAACCCCGCATTTTAGTCTCATTATCGAAAACACTTTTCAATATCAAGTCGGGCAATTCAACAAGATTCCCGACATTTTGATCGAATGCTCATCGCAAACTTCAGTAGACGGCCGCACTCCCGATGCCGTCGACGAAGTGCACCAAGGCGGAACACCGCTGCCGCGAGCACCCGAACGGATGCTTTCGGCGACGGGGTTCTCCTACAGTCACTTGGTCAGGGCTAAGGGGTGTAGCTGTCTATTAAGTTTATCGGCGAATATCCACGTACGCTACGTGATTGCGATGGACTTTTGATCACATCAAAATTCCGTGGCAACCGATCAAGTGAGACTAAACTGCTATGTTTATAACATTCATTCAGTTATCTCATAACAACTTGTGAATTCCAATTATTGTATCACATTCCGGATAAATAGAAAATGTTAAACTTTCCGATCGAACATTCAAACACCCAAGTTTTCCCGAAACAGCTCAACACATGAAACAAGTTTAAAAACATTCACTTCATGCCTCAGTACCAACAGTCCAGCCGTAGAAGGGTCAAGCCAACGCCTCACATGTGGCACGCCGTACTGCCCCAAACCCTAAGGTTCAAAGGGCAGTTCAAGACGGTCACATAATCGAGTTAAGGTTTGTTGTCTTCTAGAGGGACCATCGCGTTACTTGCACTACTTAGAACGTCATTAAACTACGGAAAGATCCAACACTTGGAAATTTTCCCGACAGGGGAAAAAGTGGGTATTTATATCCGGTCGAACTTTTTAACAGTTTCTAAAAATACTCGGAAAGCCATATAGACAAAGTTTGAAATTTCCGATCGAATCAACGAAACTCCAAAACACCCCAGAATATTCAACTCTTGAATAAATATTAAAAAATCCCAGAAAATCCAGAACCAAAATATAGGAGTTACTGTGCAAAAATTGAAGAGTGATCACATAATTCGGCCGCGGAACCGCCGCAGAAGCCAAGCTTCTGCCGCGGTTCCGCCGCACTTTAGCAGCATCACTTGGTCAATTTTGCATCGTAATTCTTAGAATTTCCTGCTGAATTTTTAAAGAATTTTTAATCTGGAAAAATCCCAGTTTTTGAAAAAAGTCCAGAGAGCATTTTGGAGTTAGGGTTTCGGTTCGATCGGAATTCTAACTCCGTCTACGCATCGTCTAAGGCTCTAGCTAGGCTCTGATACCACTGTAGGGTTCCTAGGCACACTAATGAGGTCTCACAAGTGATCAAACATGCCCAATTCAATAATTTCATGTGCCTACAAACCCTAATACGGATCGTTAACTAGATAATGAGGCGATGCAGTGCGAGTAAACGAATTTAACGCTAAAGGAAAGGGGCTACAACTTTTGTAGATCTGGTCCTCCACCTCCTAGGCTTCGTGATGATGTCCCTCTGCTGTCCATATCGGATTCCGGACTCTAGCATCGGTTTCATCGGAGAAATAGGCGGGCTAGGTCGTCGACTTCGATGCCGAAGATGATCTACGTCGAGGCATCACAAGATCAAGCTCCCACTCCACCAAGTCATGAAACTTGTGAAGAAAACACCCTATACTACTTTGCAAGAGGTAGAGGATGAAGAAATAGGAAGTGGGTTCACTTTAGAATTGAATTTCTCACTCTTTTTGTCAAGGCATCATTGTTGGTAGCAAGCTTCTTCATCTTGAAGAAGAAGAAGAAGATGATGATATGATAAGTGTTATATATATAATATAAAATAAAAAAGATACTTATCATATTGCAACCATAGTTAGGTGTAGAGAATAAACCAAGCTTAGGTGAATGGTTAGGTTAGGCAAAGAAACAAAAATGGTTGAACTTTTTCAAAGCTTCATGAAGCTTCAACTAGAAGACAAATCAAGCCACCATTTTTCCTTTTGCCAAAATGAATAAATAAATAAATGAATAAGCAAATAAACAAAACCCTAACCATTACATAACCATGGTTTAATTTAAACATACACCCAAACAATCATGTATCATCAAACATGATACAATCAAATGCACAAAAGAATATCACATATACAATGTGCACTTCAAGTGAGAAAATCCTTTTAAAGTGAACCAATACTAGTTAATGCAAAGTAATATATCAAATATATAATTATGCATTAAATCATTAAATCAACGCTTGATCTAACGATCCGGTCATATCGCATATGACCGACTAATATCCAATGTATCGACTTATCGAATCAATCCTTGATTCGATAACTAGGTTATATCGCATACAACCAATCGATACATTCATCGCGAGAATAGAATACGGGTATCACATACACGCATTATTCTCGGTCCCGCACATATCTCATATGCGCTCCTATTTCGTTTTGCTTGAGCCAGGAAACCTCTGTGTAGGACTCTAAAGACTCGTCAATACGCCGGCAGCAGGTGATGATCATATCAAACACCCACAAGCCGCAAGCGGTCTGCTAAACGTAACGGCCACCCGGGTATTGAGCGATCAGAAGATCGACGAGCAAGCCCGCTCACACTCCTGTGAATCCAACCAGTAACACTTACCGTACAGTCCGGTCTGTTCGTCTGATATGTCGCATATCTCTCCTAGGGGTGGTAAACGTCAGACCCCAATAGCTTGATAAGTCATAGCCGACGTAGGGTCCATAACATTCGTGAAACTACTGATAACTCTTACCAGTATATCACTGCAACCCTGGCCAGGGATTTCCTGTTATGGCCAGTCGAGCATAGCGTAACATCAACCCCCAATACCGGGAGAGACGAATCCCCTCCTATCGCTCATTGCCTCCATGTGAATCGGGACTGTACCTAAAAACCACCTGTTTGCATGACTCAGTAGAGCCATGGTAGGTGGAAATCAAAGCACAGTAGGAGACATACAAGACTCTGTGACGATCTTGGGTCAACAGACTAAGCTGTACCAGTGTCACTAGAGAACTTCCATCTGACATGAGGTATAATACCATCTGGGAGTTCTCGGCGAGTCCGTTCAGTGTACCCAGTCTCCACTGAGCACCCGCATACCATCTCTGATGTCAAACACCAATGGATACGGGATCATCCATCGCCCATCATATGGGTCGAGAAGATATACGCTAGTCTACTCTGGAATATCGATGCCCCGTCTCGATATTCCCACGACTAGGGACCTTGAAGGATGTACTTATGGACTACCATGTCCTCACTAGTATGATCCGCATCATAGTCCAGGTAGTCAAGTACACATCCTAAGGGCTTTACCAACATGTAACAGAGAGACAATCAGTGTACACGTTAAGGTAAAGATCAACCAGATAGCATATGATCATGTCGAGCAAGAAAGTCCTCCATATATATGTCCAAGCATCCACTACAATATACATCCTATGTATAGTAATGGCCTCTAGGGCATACATATAACTAACACCTTGCTCCTACACTCACCCCCTCCTCTTTATATGGCCGGCCACCTCTCTTGATAGGTAGATGGTTGCTAAAGAAAAGATTATGATAAATTCGGGTTCATGAAAATTAGATAGCCTCTTTCTCATTTCACCCGATCCAAAAGGCAACTTCATTAACCGTTCGTCCACGGCTTTGGACGTAACGAGCAAAAGTGTTCTACTCATTCTCTACTTCATCTTGGTCGTCTCTTTTAGCAAACTTGACGACCGAGTTGCCTCGGTTCAGAGGCGGGAGCCCGTTTAAAGATCCGTCGACGTGGTGCCACCTGGACGACAAGACTGGAGATCGAGGAGATCGGAGCAGCCGCAACAAGCGTGGGATGATGGTTGAAGACCGAAGGACTTGGATCGTTCGGTATAACTCTTCTACCCTCTTTGTAGTTTGTTAGTTTAGCTTTAATGGCATATCCGGGTTATAGTACACGATAGCGCCAGATGTAAAAGTTTTTGTTCCGCATTTGGCGTCTGTCAGACGGCCGGGGCGCTACCATGGACTTACAGTGGTATCAGAGCCTCACCATTAAGCTTTACTAACTTGTGCTAACGTGTTTAAAACATCGATCGAACGGATTTTTGAAAACCGCAAATTCATAGTTCACAGTTTCTGTCGATTTTAAATCAGGTCCAAAAATTATTTTGCTTATCACAGAAAGTCGTGCAGGGTATTTGAAGAATTATGGGAAAATTTGGGCACGTGATCCCACGTGTCCACCGCGGATCCGCGGTCAAACCATGGGTTTAATCGCGAAACCGCGGCGACTTCGTGGGAATAGTGCTCTAATTTTTCCAGTGTGCTTCATATTGGAAATTGTGGGTTTTTGGTATATTCTTTTGGGCCCAGTTTTTATTACTGTACACCAGTTGTTCGTGGGGCCCACTTCGGGAAATTTAGTCGATCGAAATTTTAAACTTGTTAGTTTACAGTATTTACATTATATCTCCGAACGGGAATGTCATTTGATCGGTAAACCGCGTCTGATTGCTATAGTTCTTTTAGACGGGTTTATGAACGTGACATTCGCGTTGATGTTCTTTGTTGTGCTATGATGTTGCGGATATGTCGTGGTGGATAGCAGGGTGCAATGATAGTGCAGTTTGGATTTATTTGTACATTTTATATTGCGGGGCGAGCGTCCAACATGTAGACTGCCGTCACTGCTTGTTGTATAATATTCTTTTGGGGCACGACCGGGTTGAGGTCGATGTACCCGTTGTGCATATTTTATTTTCTGTACTAGGTTTATCCCGCGAAGGAGTGCACGGATAGCCGGGTTCTGGAGGGCAACGGGTCCGTATCTCATGGCTTTGAGAGGCAAAGGGACCTCACTCTAAAATTGGCAGACTATTCGCCACACTCGTAGGGGGTACAGGTTGACCCAAGGAAGGGTGCTCAATTTACTGGATTCCGTGAAGTGCCGGGTGTTCCATTCATTATGTTGTGGGGACTACCTCGCTTCAGGTTTTGGCGGGTAAATTGCCGCACCTGTAGGGGTCTAGGTTTCATTGCACAGGCTATCCACACGACCAGGGGAACCTCAAGTTTCAGCAGCGGCTCTGTGAAACCCGGGGATCCCAGATTATCTGTATTGTTCTGTGATGCTTATTACTTTTCTGTAATGTTGCATATTATCACGCCTGGAGCGATTATTGTATATTGGTATATATACTATTAGATGTTGTATATGTTTTACACCCGCACTAGTCCAGCCCCCGCTCTGTCGTTAGTTAAGTAACCTAACGGGTGATGACGGGACCTAGTGGCGATTACGGATGGCATATACGTACATTATATTTTCGTTCTTTTCTGGTGTGATTGATTGATGGGACTGCGTTGATTCTTTTGAATGCAAGATAAAACAAACCTATATTTGATGTTGTTGGAACAAATTTTAAAAAAGGTGTTATTACAAAGATGTTTCCTTTTGTTTTGCATAGTGATATTCAGTTGGAATATCCTGCACCTCATTCGACGAGGCAAGGGCTGATATCCCTTCACCGGGAAAAACCCCTTGGGCAGAAGTTTGCGTCACGGTAATAACTTCATTATAGTCGATTACAAGTTGCTTTGCATCGCGGTATTCAGTTGGAATATCCTGCACCTCATTCCACGAGGAAAGAGCCGAGATCCCTTCACCGGGAGTGACCTCTTTAGCAAAAGGTTTTCGTCACTATATTTTTATAAAAAGCTATCAGGTTCTTTCAACGAGATCAAGTTACGTTAGAGGTTTTTCGCCAAAAACCAGCCGTAGCCCTCCGTCATTTCTTATGGATGGTCAGTAGTATTCAAACTATGTTTGTTGGCCCTTAGTCAAGGCATAGTGTTTGATAGCTTCTGGGTATTCATTTGTAGCATAGATAAATGCGTTGGTTTGGGACAGTCGTATTACTTTGTTGGCCTTTAGTCAAGAGTATGTACGGGTGGGTTCAAATCAACTAGGACAATGACGGGAAGAACTTGACATGTGACTTATGATTTGTTGGCCCTTAGTCAAGGTCATAAGAGCATGGGGCAAAAATCACATCGGGAGTTTCAAACATACAGCAAACTTGCCAGGCATGCGCATACCTTCTGGAGTGTGATAACTTGAGTGGCTTCCATCAAGTTATCATGCGATGATAGTTGGATCCCGATTCTCACTGATGAGTTGGTTTACTCTTCGGGTGATCCCGGCTAATTCTTCTTTCAGGTTCGGAGGAGAATTTGAGATTACAGTGGGAGGTTTACTGATTAGATAAAGTGATAACCATTTTGATCTAGGTTAGAGTGCATGCAGAGTGTTTCTTTTCTCTCTCTTTGGCAGCGACCTTTGACCGACCCTAAACTATGACTCAGTGACCGAGTTGACCGAACCTTCTTAAAATACTGGCTTTTGGATTGTCTTAAGTTGCATAAGTCATTTCCGCTCCTTCTTTTACCCTTTGTATTTCTCAGAACACCCCGTATTACTACGGATATCCACTTCCGTTGGATAGATCTATCGTATGGTTATATACGAACTCGAAGGGACTTCTTCGAGGATGGATCCAGGTTCAGGAGAAATATAATTAGTTTATTCAGTTGTCTTTTATTATCACCTTCTCTCAGGTTGCGAGAGCTCCTTGGTTTAGGAGAGTACACCTATTACGCTTATTGGATAGTCTTATTCCAAACCATAGGCTGGTGCCGAAAGGTAGGGAATGAAGAAAACTAACTAGCCTAAGTAAGGTGTGCAGAAGGTAATAACCAAAGACAAATAAAGGGATTAGAAAGAGGGCAAACTAAATTGCGACTGTTATCATTCACGACCAAACCGCGTACTTCATCGCCACTCCTATTTCACCTTTGCTTTTTTCCCAGTTCGGGAGAAATAGAATAAGGTATTATTCAGTTGTCTTTTATCATCACCTTCTCTCAAGATACGAGTACTCCTATGTTGAGGAGGGTACACCTATTATGCTTACTGGATGGTCTTCTTCCAAACCATAGGCTGGTGCCGAATGGTAGGGAAGGAAGAAAACCACTTAGCCTAAAGGGGTGTACAGAAGGTAACGACTAAAGACAAATAAAGGGATTTGGAGAGATGGCAATGAAATATATGGTTAAAGTCACGAATAGGATTATGGAAGAGGCATTACTAGGAATACCAGAATACCCTTACGAAACATTTTCATGTTTCAGTTTCACTGTGCATTGTTAAAGGAAAACCGATTTCCCGATTATATACTTACTCCAGGGTATGTATTTACCAAGTTTCATTCTCATATCTGTATGGTTTTACAGATGATGAGTGGGAGTAAGTTATTGGGAATTAGATGATCATCCTCATTATATCGGAATTCGTTGTAATTGGTGGTATTTGAGGAAATTTCCTGGGTACAGTCTTTCAACCTACGACGCACATGTTTAGAGTTATTCAACTCAGCGGACTTATACAGAGTATTGTATGTTGTCCAGTGTCCGTCAGGACAAAGGGGTAGGTCCTCATACTATGTTCTGTTTACTTGTGACTTCTCTAGTTTTTAGACAAGTGTTTCATAGAAATACGATGTCTAAGTTTTGAGAAGTTGTGGGTATAAGAATAAAGTAGAGAACCAGGTGTCGCAAGTATCAAGATTCTTCAAAGAGATTGAAGATGTAGATTCTTGTGACTGGTATTCAGATGATAGTAATGGTTCTTGAGAAACTTGTTTCTCTTTCAGGTTACTCTTAATTGGATGGATTCCTAAGTTGAGTAATGCTGATTAACCTTTATCCATTAAGTTGTTATGCATTGGAGACAGCTGCATGATTTGAATCTGGTTCCAATTAAATTAGTGCCTCTGTTTCTATATTAAATATAGAATGGTTCATATCTTAACGATGTTAAGCTAAGGGGAGTTGTCCAGCTTATGCTTAAAACCAGACACTGGATAACTCAAGGCACGTTTCTGTAATGGCTGTTTGTGGGTTCACCCTGGCTTTGACGAGGGTTGACATTTCTACCATCTGGAAGATCAATAGTGATATTATTCTTGACTCGCCACAGTTTTAGTAAAATGGATTTTTTTAGAAAACAGTAGTGGGAGTATGGTAGAACTGGAAGTGATTCCAGAACCGCAAACGATTACGGAAAATTTAATAGGACCCATATATTCAATCAGGTTTGACATTCCATTAGCCACTCCGCAGATATGGTGGGTAACCTCAGTCACCCGAGAGGTACTCCGGTAGCCTCAAGGACGGTGACAGGGAGGTTCTTGTTTACCCAAACTTGACACTACTGTTGTTCCAGACTATGAGACCCGGCAGGAGGATATGTATAGCGTCGTTCTAAACTAGCTTTAGAAGTGTACATATATATTATTCTGCTAGAGGGTTGTTGTAGTCAGTGGGAGTAGCGGAAGCATAGTGGGCAAATAGCTTATGTCTATTTATAGACTTGAACGGATATAGCGGAGATAGATCATTTAATTTTGATGTGATAATCATGGCTTTGACTTCATCAGAATAAGGGATGGATCTGGTAAGAAGGTAGTAGGGTGTGATGTTCTGGTATTTGGATGACATACACAGAGTAGGAAGTAAAATTCCTATACTACGACCGGTTGTACTATGGTCGTTACACAGTTATTTCTCCAGACAGGATATGGATATAATATCAGACATTCTGGTTACTAGATCTATGGTTTTTAGATCTAGATTTGGGTAATTTCCCAATTTGGGTACTTTGACAATATTCTAATAGTATTTTAGAATAGATAACTCATGGCATGGTGGTGTACCTGCAGGTGATGGAGTCACCCTCTCTAAAGGTGTCTTAAAGACTAAAGGAGAGAGGGAAGTGCATGATTGGCAGATCACTTGCTTAGGTAATTGAGTCAATCATGAGATGTCAAGTACCACACCAGATGTTGTTTTTGCACTAGATGCGATAAGTTTATATTAATCCAATCCTGAAGAAACATAAGAAAGCAGTTTTAGAACATAAGTGCATGTTCTACGGATTTGATGACGGCAGCCTCCTTCGGGAGACGGTTATCATTCCAGGCTTCCAAGGTGACATGGATGACAAAGTGATTGTCACAGTTATAGTTTTCCCTTTGACGAGGGACAGTATTATGGACAGGTGGTCCAAGAGGATACTGTGGGAGGCATGGTGCTGGATACTGATTAGGTTCAGTTATCAATACAGTCTAAGAAGTTTGGATTTGGAGTTCATTTATGAACTAGGTCCCATCAGATATCCAGACATATTCTAAGATAGGTATTACTCGATTCGGGAGATGGTTTTCTCCGCGAACTTGAGATTAAGAGAGACATAAAAAGAAACATCAGGGCGGATCCACTCACTGAGGCTATTTCTCGAACACAAGAGTTTTACAAACTAGGTTTGTGAAACTGATTAGTAGAGGAGTTGGATGTTCGGTATCACACGGGCTGTGAGTATGTGACATCGTAATAATTAGCCTTGAGTACAAATGGGAGATTGTTGGAGATAGTGCCCTCAAAGTCAATTATTGGATCGCAGGTACGTAATTGCAATGATTGAGGCAGGACCTATACCGACATGACAGTCTTGCTCGAGATGATAGTATGCTATCTGGTTTGTCTTTATCATCGTATACATGCTTTAGTTCACTATTGCATGATGATAGAGCCCATAGGATTCTTGCTTGACTACCAGCAGTATGATGGCGATCATATACGTGGGAGCTGGGGTCTGTAAGCACATCCTTAAAGTATCCATAGTCATGGGTGTTTCGAGACAGGGCATATATACTCCAGAGTAGACTAGTGTATACAGTCGAAACCCCGACGAGGGGCGGTGGCCGGTCTCACAAGCCACTGGTGTCAGTTTGATCACCTAAGATGTATACAGGTGCTCATTGGGTTATGAGTACACTGGACAGGACTCGCCGGGAACATGCTAGTTGGTATTATACATATCGTCAGATAGCAGTTCCCTGGTGACATGTGTACAGGTTAGTTCATCGATCTGAGATCGTCATTTGTCTCATGTGAGTTCCCACTGTGCTTAGATTACTACCGTACCACGCTCAAAGGAGTTGTGCAAACAGGTTTTAGTTGGGTACAGTCCCGAGCCACATTGGAGGCAAGTGAGCGGATCGGCAGGGGATTCGTCTCTCCCGGTATCAGGGGTGAGATCGCGCTGTGTCTAGGACAGCCATTACACAAAGCCCTCGGCCGAGGCAGGAGATTTACTGGTAGATATTACAGTAGTATCTCAGGGTGTTCTGGGCCACTCTCTGACACGACTTATACCGCTATTGTGGTCTGACGTTACCAGCCCCTAGGCCCGGTATGCGATACTCATAGACGAACGGACCGGACTGTATGTATATTGTCACCGTTAGGCTCAGTAGGGTTTAGGGATGAGTTCGCTCGTCAGCTTCCCTTCCAATCAATACATAGGCAAACCGTTACGTACAGCTTGTACCTCTGACGTGGTAGGGGTTATACCCAGTGCCAGTGTGTTGATGAGTCATTAGAGTCCCCCACAGACACTTTCGCAAGTTCGGGCGAAACGTTATAGAGGACGTATGGGTTATGGCAAGGTTCGGAAAATACACGTGCGTTTTCGCACGTGTCGTTTTTCGGGCAGATAATACTGGTCGGCTTTGGTTTAAGCTGGATCCGAGTATTATACTATGTAGATATAATATCTTTGTCTCAGTTGCATTTGTATTCGGTCGTAATACAAATGCTGGTATGTTTATACTGATACGGGGTTATCCTGAAATTCGTTTCAGGATCACTTTTGGAAGTTGCCAGTTTCCAGTTTTCTATCGGCCGTATTTAACATTCGGTTAAATGCGGATTTATCTTTTCTTGATGAGGGTGAGTCATGGTTCTAGAAGGTTCTAGATTTGGTGACAAGGCTTGATGATTCATTGTTAGCATTAATTGTTCATTTAATGCAAGGGTGACTAGGTTAATGACTAGGTTTATATTCATTGGTTTGCTTTTAATGTGTTCATACAAGGTGTTATGATAAGCTTTATTGTTGTGGTCACCACCCTTGCTCCTACACTCACCCCCTCCTCTTTATATGGCCGGCCACCTCTCTTGATAGGTAGATGGTTGCTAAAGAAAAGATTATGATAGATTCGGGTTCATGAAAATTAGATAGCCTCTTTCTCATTTCACCCGATCCAAAAGGCAACTTCATTAACCGTTCGTCCACGGTTTTGGACGTAACGAGACAAAGTGTTCTACTCATTCTCTACTTCATCTTGGTCGTCTCTTTTAGCAAACTTAATGACCGAGTTGCCTCGGTTCAGAGGCGGGAGCCCGTTTAAAGATCCGTCGACGTGGTGCCACCTGGACGACAAGACTGGAGATCGAGGAGATCGGAGCAGCCGCAACAAGCTGGGATGATAGTTGAAGACCGAAGGACTCGGATCGTTCGGTATAACTCTTCTACCCTCTTTGTAGTTTGTTTGTTTAGCTTTAATGGCAGATCCGGGTTATAGTACGCGATAGCGCCAGTTGTAAAAGTTTTTGTTCCGCATTTGGCGTCTGTCAGACGGCCGGGGCGCTACCGTGGACTTACAGATCATACTAGTGGGAAAAAAGTAGTCCATGAGTACATCCTTTAATGTTCCTAGTCATGGGTGTATCGAGACGGAGCAACGATATACCAGAGTAGACTAGCGTATACCTTCTCGACCCATATAGATGAGCGATGGATGATCTCATATTCATTGGTGTTTGACATCATAGATGATATACGGGTGCTCAGTGGAGACTGGGTACACTAGACGGACTCACCGAGAACTCCTAAATGGTATTATACCTCACGTCAGATGGCAGTTCTCTGGTGACACTGGTACAGGTTAGTCTGTCGACCCGAGATCGCAATAGAGTTTTGTGTGATTCCCACTGTGCTTTGATTTCCACCTTACTATGTTCAAGAGAACGTGAAAAACGGTGGTTTTTGGGTACAGTCCTGAGTCACGTGGAGGCAATGAGCGATAGGAGGGGATTTTGTCTCTCCTGGTATTGGGGGTTGATGTTGTGTTGTGCTCGATTGGTCATAACAGGAAGTCCCTGGCCATGGCTGTTTCTGAAATTTACTGGTAAGTGTTATCAGTAGTTTCTCGACCCGTTATGAGCCTCACATCGGCATGACTTATCAAGCTATTGGGGTCTGACGTTTACCAAACCCACCGTTGCCGGTCCCAAGTCCGGATGAGAAAGGGTGAGGGTTGTGGTAGGATTGTGACAGCCAACGTAAAACTTTGTCACATTCTATGACATGAACCATAATAAGAATATCGTTGGGGCGTCCCCTACTCAGCGACGCGCTATATCGGATCCCGGGTGTAGTGTTAAGTATGCAAGGGCTTCTAAGTTGTCGTCCAGATGCGGCGCGCTACATCGGACCCCGGGTGTAGTGACAAATAAGCAAGGGTCGTCGTCCAGAGACGGCGCGCTACATCGGACCCCGGGTGTAGTGACAAATAAGCAAGGGTCGTCGTCCAGAGATGGCGCGCTACATCGGACCCCGGGTGTAGTGACAAATAAGCAAGGGTCGTCGTCCAGAAACGGCACGCTACATCGGACCCCGGGTGTAGTGACAAATAAGCAAGGGTTTCATAGGATCCGTCTAGCTTCCTGGAACATAGGTTCCCTTACGGGTAGACTAATAGAATTAGTGGAGGTGATGATTAGGAGGAGAGTTGGTATTATGTGTTTGCAAGAAACTAAGTGGGTAGGTGAAAAGAGTAGAGTCATAGAGCCTTGGGGTTATAAGCTTTGGTATACGGGTAGAGATAAAAATCGTAATGGGGTAGGCATAATCATAGATAGACGGTTGCTTGAGGATGTAGTTGAGATTAGGAGAAAAGGTGATAGAATTTTACTGGTTAAGCTTATTCTAGGTGGAGAGATCCTTAATGTTATTAGTGCTTATGCACCACAAAAAGGTCTTGATGATGCTAGTAAGGGTCTATTCTGGGAGGATTTGTAGGGTTCCTAGGCACGCTAATGAGGTCTCACAAGGCATCAACCATGCCAATTTCAAATTTTACGGGTGCCGAGAAACCCTAATACGGATCGTTAACTAGATTTTAGGCGACAATAGAAGCTAGTTAACAACTTAACTAAAAGAACGGAAATACAACCTTTGTAGATCCGGTGCTCCACCTCCATAGCTCCGCGATGAAGTCTCCTCGCTGTCTAAATCAAATCCCGGGCTCTAGCGTCGGCTTCATCGGAGAAATGGACGGGCTAGGTCATCGACTACGATGCCGAAGATGATCTATGTCGAGGCATCGCTAGATCAAGCTCCCACTTCACCAAGTCATGAAACTTGTGAAGAGAACACCCAATACTACTTGGCAAGAGGTAGAGGATGAAGAAATAGGAGGTGGGTTCACTTTAGAATTGGATTTCTCACTTGATTTCTTCTCTTTCCATTGATGAGGCAAGCTTTCTTCATCTGAAGAAGAAGAAGAAGATGAAGATAATGATATGATAAGAATAATAATAATAGAAAAGAAAAATCAATTCTTATCATATACAAACCATGGTTTAGTGTAGAGATTTAACTAAGGTTAGATGGAGTGGTTAGGGTTAAGCATGAGACAAAATGGTCACTTAGTCAAAGCTTCAAGATGCAAACAAAGAAAGCCACCATTTTTCTCATTATTCCATTTATTTTCCAAAAAGAATAAATAAATAAATAAATGAATAAGAAAAGAAAACCCTAACCATTCATATAACCATGGTTTAATCTTTACACAAACCCAAGTAAACATGTATCATCAAACACGATACAATCAAGTCAACAAAAGTATATCACATATACAACTTGTGCAATTCAAGTGAGAAAATCCATTTAAAGTGAACCAATACTAGTTAATGCAAAGTAATATATCAAATATATAATTATGCATTAAATCATTAAATCAACACTTGATTTAACGATCCGGTCATATCGCATATAACCGACTAATATTCAATGTATCGGCTTATCGAATCAATGCTTGATTCGATAACTAGGTTATATCGCATACAACCAATCGATACATTCATCACGAGAATACAATACGGTATCACATACACGCATTATTCTCGGTCCCGCACATATCTCATATGCGCTCCTATTTCGTTTCGCTTGAGCCAGGAAACCTCTGTGTAGGACTCTAAAGACTCGTCAATACGCCGGCAGCAGGTGATGATCATATCAAACACCCACAAGCCGCAAGCGGTCTGCTAAACGTAACGGCCACCCGGGTATTGAGCGATCAGAAGATCGACGAGCAAGCCCGCTCATACTCCTGTGAATCCAACCAGTAACACTTACCGTACAGTCCGGTCTCGTCGTCTGATATGTCGCATATCTCGCCTAGGGGTGGTAAACGTCAGACCCCAATAGCTCGATAAGTCATGCCGACGTGAGGTCCATAACATGTGTGAAACTACTGATAACACTTACCAGTAGATCACCGCAACCCTGGCCAGGGATTTCCTGTTATGGCCAGTCGAGCATAGCGCAACATCAACCCCCAATACCGGGAGAGACGAATCCCCTCCTATCGCTCATTGCCTCCATGTGATTCGGGACTGTACCCAAAAACCACCGTTTTGCACGCCCTCTTGGACGTGGTAAGATGGAAATCAAAGCACAGTGGGAACCACACAAGACTCTATGACGATCTCGGGTCAACAGACTACTCTGTACCAGTGTCACCAGAGAACTGCCATCTGACATAAGGTATAATTCCATCTGGGAGTTCTCGGCGAGTCCGTCCAGTGTACCCAGTCTCCACTGAGCACCCGTATATCATCTCTGATGTCAAACACCAATGGATATGGGATCATCCATCGCCCATCTGTATGGGTCGAGAAGGTATACGCTAGTCTACTCTGGCATATCGATGCCCCGTCGCGATATACCCACGACTAGGGACTTTGAAGGATGTACTTATGGACTACCATGTCCCCACTAGAATGATCCGCATCATAGTCCAGGTAGTCAAGTACACATCCTAAGGGCTTTACCAACATGTAACAGAGAGACAATCAGTGTACATGTTAAGGTAAAGATCAACCAGATAGCATACTATCATGTCGAGCAAGAAAGTCCTCCCTATATATATCCAAGCATCCACTACAATATACATCCTATGTATAGTAATGGCCTCTAGGGCATACATATAACTAACAATCTCCCACTTGCACTAGGGCCATCTGATAGCAGTGGTTGTAGTATCTCATACTCAACCATCTCATAAAAGTCTCTCTCTGGGAAAAGGCCTTTGTGAGTGGATCCGCCGTGCTGTCCTCTGAGTCTACTCTCCTAACCTCGATCACCCTGGAGATCAACCATCTCCATGATCGGGTGATACTGCCTTAGAATATGTCTGGATCACTGATGGGACGGGCGTTCCTTGGCATAAGCCACAACTCCATTGTCACACAATGGGAGGAACTAAGTTCATCTTATGAACAAATATACATCCAGACTGCCTCTTTGGTAGCATGTCAAGTAGCGATGTATCCTGTCTTTATCGTCTAGTATGCCACGGTATCTAGCTTGGAACTCTTCCAACACACCGTCCCTTTACTGAGGGTAAAGACAATGCCTGTGACTGACTTTCAGTCGTCTTTATCACCCTGGAACCCTTCCAGTGATTCTCCCCAGGATCGGTTGATACCATCTCACTACAACTAGTGAGAATCCTAACATCCAATTAGATCTATCGCATAGATCCAAAATCCAGGATTTAGGAGGTATCACTTTGATCCTATATGGAGAATCATTGTGACAAGCGGAGATTGATCGAGCGTAGCATAGGAAACTCCTTCCCTATCAAGAGCGTGTCATCCACATACTCTACGAAGATCATCACTATACTCCCTACTACCTTTTTGTTTATACAAGGTTCATCTACCATTTTGATGATGTCAAACTCTTTGACTAACACATCAAAACAGATGTTCCAACTCCGCGATACCTGCTTTATCTTATAAAGCATCTTGTACACGTTTCCGCTGCTCCCACTGTCTACGAAGCCCTCTGGCTGTGTACTTATAGACGTTCTCTTCTAAAACATCATTTTAGAAAAGCAGTCATGGCACTCAACCGCCAGATATCGTAGTCATGGTATGTAGCCGTGGCAAGTAGGATCTGGATGGACTTAAGCATAGCCACTTGAAAAGGTTTCATCATTATCCAGGCTTGGTCGATGACGAAAAGCTTTAACAAGTCTAGCTTTGAAAGTCTCAACTTTTCCATCTACACCAAGTAATCTTCTCAAGATATACTTGCTCCTAATTGGGATTTAACCCTTCAGATATAGCAACCAAAGTCCATACTTTGTTGGTGTACATGGATTCCATCTTAGATCGCTAAGCATCCAGCCATTCTTACAGAGTCCCACTCCTGATGGCCTGCTCGAAACTAGTTGGGTCATCATCTCATGATGCAATCCTCGCTCCCACTGTCATAGAGAAACCGAAGTATCTCTCAGGTGGGTGAGGAACCCTACTAGATCGGCGGAGAGGCTGAGGTTCGTTGGTAACTATTGAATCCTTTGGTTTTACCAAATCATCTGCTGTATTTTGTATAGCTGGAACCTTTCCAGTTCTACATAACAGACCTTGCCTCGAGCTTGTCCGGATTTTGCTTTTCAGACATAGGCCGGACAACCCCAAATCTTAACTAACTTAAGATATTGGCTCTTCCTTTATCATATCACATATGAAGTGGTAGGCAACTGATTTGATTCGAACCCTATTCAATAGGTATGCAGCTTCTCAAGTGCATAACTCCCAAAAAGGAAATAGGTAACTCAGTAGTACTCATCATAGAGCACACCATATCACATAGGGTGTGATTGCTCCGCCCCGATATACCATCGTGCTATGGTGTATACGGAGGAGTAATGCTGAGAGAGAATCTCATTCTCCTTTAGAAAAGTCCAGGATTTCCGTGCTCAAGTATTCTCCTCCTTGATCTCATCAAAGGACATAATACTTATACCCTATTTTGGTTCTCTACTTCTAAATCATATTCTGTAAATATCTCAAAAGGTTCGGAATTGTGTTTCAACAGGAACATATGTCTGAATCTTGAGAGATTATCAGAGAATGTAACGAAGTACAAAGAACCGGTCTTGGCATGTGTAGACAGGGGACCTACATACATCAACATGTATCGTCCCAAGAGTTTACCAACTCTTTCTCTGTTACCAATAAACAGAGCTGTGGTCATCTTATCTCTGTGACATGACTGGAAAGTTTCATAAGATGTAAATTCAAACTGATTTAAATATGCATCTACAAGTAACTTCAGCTAGTCGGGTCGTATTGATATGACCTAGTCTACAATGCCTCAAGAAGGATTTAGTCATTTCTGAACTCTTCCTCTTGTGTGTGTTCCATATACTGAGAACTGTAGTTTGATTTAGAACATTAATGCTTTTAGATAGCGTGCCTGATCCGATCAACTTTTGATATAGGAAATGTTCAAAACATTATCCAACAATACAAAATTTTATCGTTTCTTTACTAATAAAGAGACAGAGATATGATTTTGCATATCAGGTTCGGTATCTAATAACATTCGTTCAGAATCAATGTATTGGTAATACAGGGTGACAGTGACCAACAGACTTGGCTGCAACACTTGCCCCGTTTTCTGCCTCATGAAACTTATCACCCGTTCTCAGTTCTCTACCTAGCTGTAGCCCTATGTAACAGATTACATATCTGGGATCCTGATCCGGTATCATATACCCAGGATGCGGAGGATACTGAGAAACAGTTCTTTGTAATGAGCACATCCGAAGATGATGCATCATATGCACTTTCTTCGTTTGGGCGGCACGGGAATTCTGGTAATCCCCTATTTCCTGCTCTGTCTTATAACAATTATAAGTTGGAGCGGGACCAACGTTCCCCAGCTCAGTATAACAAGCGGGTTCGGTCAATATTCCGTATTATTATCTTGATTAAGGTGTGATATGGTCGCTATCTGGAGAGAGAGAGAAGAAAACACTCAGCGTGCGCTCTTTCAAGAATAGATTGGTTATGATTTTATCTAATCAGGATGGCTCCCACTGTTTTTTTATCAAATCTTCCTTCAAACCCTAAAAGGAAAGACTAGCCGGGATTAATTACACGCTACAAGTTCGCCAATCTTTCAGCCAGGCCAGTGTCGGTACTTTGAGGGGGGTCCCCCGTGCTTTCGCACGAACCTAATTAATGTAAACCTCGTTTTCCCAGAGGCGTAATCTCGTTAACACCTTTCTAGACACCTACTTGATCGGCTAATTGTAATGTGTAAAACTCTCCCAGGAGTAACAATTACTCGCAGTGGGTATCGGGATCCAACTATCTCATAGAAGGTATGCAATCTCATTGCAAATTTCAACACTTGAAATTCCCGATAAAATTTTGCCCCCAGCACCCTATGACCTTGACGGAGGTCAACAAACCATAGGCTACTAGTCAAGTTCAACCCGTCATTTCTTGATCGAATTAAATCCACCCGCACGACCCTTGACGGAGGTCAACAAGGCCGCACGACTACCCTAATCCAATCTGCAACATATGCATAAGCAGATAAATACTAGTTAGCTACCGCACACTACGCCTTGACGGAGGTCAACAAACGTAGCACGAATACTAAATAGGACTTATCTGAAATAACGGAGGGCTACGACAGGTTTTTCTGAAAACCTATTGCGTAAGATATCGTTGTAGAATCAAATGATTTTGAAATGGAGTGTCTTTGAGGCTTTTCTAGTTTTGCTAAAGGAGTCACTCCCGGTGAAGGGATCGTCGGTCCTTTTCTCGTCGAATGAGGTGCGGGATATATCATATATATCACTGTGCTAAGCAAAAACTCTTAAAAGCAATCAAAAGACAAACTGAGTGGTGTAGCATCTGCCAGTTATTGCTAAAGGAGTCACTCCCGGTGAAGGGATCTCGGTCCTTTCCTCATCGAATAAGGTGCAGGATATATCATATATACCTCTGTGCAAAGCAAGAACTGTAGCTACCTGTTTTATTTTGAAATTCGATTCTACAACATCTTAGGTTTCTTTTATTTCATTAATCACATTAATGAAGTCCCATCATTTAAGTACCTAAACATCACAGATAAATACGACGTACACTTATGCCATCCGCATTCGCCTCGATGTCCCCTCGTGCACCGTTAGGTTAGGTAACTAACGGCAGAGCGGGGCAGGGCTAGCGCGGGTGTAAAACACAAGTAACGTCTATATAATATATCATATATACTATATACAGTATCTATCACAGAACATATCACATGATCACATCACAGATATCGCAGCAGAAGAAACATATGAAATATTAGATATACTAGGACGTCCGTGTTTTCAATACGAGCCGGTATAAAACACGGATTCCACGGTCGCGATGAATAGCCAAACCCACACCCCTAGACCCCTACGAGAGCGGCAAGCAACCCTACCAATTCTGGAGTTAGGAGACCCGGACTCGACTCCTCGAGTTGGTCTTCCACTGGACTCCAGAACCCGGTTACTTGTGCTCCCCTCCTTGGGTCTATCCTAGTGCGGAAAAGTAAATAATATACAGAGGGTGACATCTTCCGCAACCTGGAAGTGCCCCTATAAAAGAATATTACATACAAGTTTTTACATGAATGAAAATGAAAAACACTCATCTCACATAAAAACCCCGGCTATTCAAACACGACGATCCAATATAACATATCCAGCAACACATAACATCACATGTCATCAACGTAAGCAAATATGCGCATCCCAATTGTCGTTGACATATAGCAACGAAACCGGCGATATCACATATTACACTTACGGTCACAGAAAAGAAAGTGTAAAACTACAACAGTTGGAATCCGCAATCTCTTTAGACATCGCATGCCTAATCAAATGAATTACTTAGACATCACATGCCTAACAATTATAAACCCCGCATTTTAGTCTCAAAATCGAAAACTCTTTTCAATATCAAGTCGGGGAATTCAACAAGATTTCCGACATCCTGATCGAATGCTCGTCGCAAACTTCAGTAGGCAGCCGCACCCCCGACGCCGTCGACGAAGTGCACCAAGGCGGAACACCGCTGCCGCGAGCACCCGAACGGATGTTTTCGGCGACGGGGTTCTCCTACAGTCACTTGGTCGGGGCTATGGAGCGAGGCTGTCTATTAAGTTTACCCGGCGAGTATCCGCGTACGCTGCGTGATTGCGACGGACTTTTGATCACATCAAAATTCCGTGGCAACCGATCAAGTGAGACTAAACTGCTATGTTTATAACATTCATTCAGTTATCTCATAATATATTGTGAATTCCAATTATTGTATCCCATTCCAGATAAATAGAAAATGTTAAACTTTCCGATCGAACAATCGAACACCCAAGTTTTCCCGAAACAGATCAACACTTGAAATAAGTTTAAAAACATTCACTTCGTGCCTCAGTACCAATGGTCCAGCCGTAGAAGGGTCAAGCCAACGCCTCACATGTGGCACGCCGTACTGCCCCAAACCCTAAGGTTCAAAGGGCAGTTCAAGACGGTCACATAATCGAGTTAAGGTTTGTTGTCTTCTAGAGGGTCCATCGCGTTACTTGCACTACTTAGAATGTCTTTAAACCACGGAAAAATCCAACACTTGGAAATTTCCCGACAAGGGAAAAATTGGGTATTTGTATCCGGTCAAACTTTTTAACATATTCTAAAATCACCCGGAAAAACACACACTGACAAAATTAGACAATCCGGTCGAAACACCGAGACCCCAATACAACCCAGAAAATTCAACTCTTGAATGATATTTAAAAATTCCCATAAAATCCAGCATCAGAAAAGAGGAATTACTGTGCAACAATTACTGTGAGAGTCGACCGTACGGCCGCGGAACCGCCGCATGAGCCATGCTCATGCCGCGGAACCGCGGCTGTTAAGATGAATTAGGATCTTGTTTTGCACCATAACTCTTAGATCTTCCTGCTGAATTTTTGAAGAATTTTTAATATGGAAAAAACCCAGTTTTTGAAAAAAGTCCATAGATTATATTTGTGTTAGGGTTTCGGTTTAATCGGACTTCAAACTCCGTCTACGCATCGCCTAAGGCTCTAGCTAGGCTCTGATACCACTGTAGGGTTCCTAGGCACGCTAATGAGGTCTCACAAGGCATCAACCATGCCAATTTCAAATTTTACGGGTGCCGAGAAACCCTAATACGGATCGTTAACTAGATTTTAGGCGACAATAGAAGCTAGTTAACAACTTAACTAAAAGAACGGAAATACAACCTTTGTAGATCCTGTGCTCCACCTCCATAGCTCCGCGATGAAGTCTCCTCGTTGTCCAAATCAAATCCCGGGCTCTAGCGTCGGCTTCATCGGAGAAATGGGCGGGCTAGGTCATCGACTACGATGCCGAAGATGATCTACGTCGAGGCATCGCTAGATCAAGCTCCCACTTCACCAAGTCATGAAACTTGTGAAGAGAACACCCTATACTACTTGGCAAGAGGTAGAGGATGAAGAAATAGGAGGTGGGTTCACTTTAGAATTGGATTTCTCACTTGATTTCTTCACTTGCCATTGATGAGGCAAGCTTTCTTCTCTGAAGAAGAAGAAGAAGATGAAGATAATGATATGATATGAATAATAATAATAGAAAAGAAAAATCAATTCTTATCATATACAAACCATGGTTTAGTGTAGAGATTTAACTAAGGTTAGATGGAGTGGTTAGGGTTAAGCATGAGACAAAATGATCACTTAGTCAAAACTTCAAGATGCAAATAAAGAAAGCCACCATTTTTCTCATTATTCCATTTATTTTCCAAAAAGAATAAATAAATGAATAAGAAAAGAAAACCCTAACCATTCATATAACCATGGTTTAATCTTTACACAAACCCAAGTAAACATGTATCATCAAACACGATACAATCAAGTGCACAAAAGTATATCACATATACAACTTGTGCAATGCAAGTGAGAAAATCCATTTAAAGTGAACCAATACTAGTTAATGCAAAGTAATATATCAAATATATAATTATGCATTAAATCATTAAATCAACACTTGATTTAACGATCCGGTCATATCGCATATAACCGACTAATATTCAATGTATCGGCTTATCGAATCAATGCTTGATTCGATAACTAGGTTATATCGCATACAACCAATCGATACATTCATCACGAGAATACAATACGGTATCACATACACGCATTATTCTCGGTCCCGCACATATCTCATATGCGCTCCTATTTCGTTTCGCTTGAGCCAGGAAACCTCTGTGTAGGACTTTAAAGACTCGTCAATACGCCGGCAGCAGGTGATGATCATATCAAACACCCACAAGCCGCAAGCGGTCTGCTAAACGTAACGGCCACCCGGGTATTGAGCGATCAGAAGATCGACGAGCAAGCCCGCTCATACTCCTGTGAATCCAACCAGTAACACTTACCGTACAGTCCGGTCTCGTCGTCTGATATGTCGCATATCTCGCCTAGGGGTGGTAAACGTCAGACCCCAATAGCTCGATAAGTCATGCCGACGTGAGGTCCATAACATGTGTGAAACTACTGATAACACTTACCAGTAGATCACCGCAACCCTGGCCAGGGATTTCCTGTTATGGCCAGTCGAGCATAGCGCAACATCAACCCCCAATACCGGGAGAGACGAATCCCCTCCTATCGCTCATTGCCTCCATGTGATTCGGGATTGTACCCAAAAACCACCGTTTTGCACGCCCTCTTGGACGTGGTAAGATGGAAATCAAAGCACAGTGGGAACCACACAAGACTCTATGACGATCTCGGGTCAACAGACTACTCTGTACCAGTGTCACCAGAGAACTGCCATCTGACGTAAGGTATAATTCCATTTGGGAGTTCTCGGCGAGTCCGTCCAGTGTACCCAGTCTCCACTGAGCACCCGTATATCATCTCTGATGTCAAACACCAATGGATATGGGATCATCCATCGCCCATCTGTATGGGTCGAGAAGGTATACGCTAGTCTACTCTGGCATATCGATGCCCCGTCTCGATATACCCACGACTAGGGACTTTGAAGGATGTACTTATGGACTACCATGTCCCCACTAGTATGATCCGCATCATAGTCCAGGTAGTCAAGTACACATCCTAAGGGCTTTACCAACATGTAACAGAGAGACAATCAGTGTACATGTTAAGGTAAAGATCAACCAGATAGCATACTATCATGTCGAGCAAGAAAGTCCTCCCTATATATGTCCAAGCATCCACTACAATATACATCCTATGTATAGTAATGGCCTCTAGGGCATACATATAACTAACAGGATTTAGATGAGGTGGTGCAAAGTATACCTAGTGGAGAGAAGTTATTTATTGGTGGTGATCTTAATGGACATGTAGGTACTAGTCGTAGTGGGTTTGATACTATCCATGGAGGTTTCGGTTTTGGACAAAGGAATGAAGCAGGTGACTCGATTCTAGATTTTTCTTTATCTTATGACTTGATCTTAGCAAACACCTGGTTTAGGAAAAGAGAGTCCCGCCTTATCACTTTTAGGAGCGGATCAAGTGCTAGTCAAATAGACATTTTTCTGACGAGAAGAATAGATAGAGGTTGTTGTATCGACTGTAAGGTAGTGCCAGGTGAGAGTGTAACCACTCAACATAGGCTTTTAGTTCTAGATTATCGATTTAGAAGAGAACCTAGGAAGATTAGACGTAAGGTAGAGCCTAAAATTAAATGGTGGCGATTGAAAGAAGGTAACCAAAAGGCTTTTATAGATTGTGTAGTACAAGAAGCGGATTGGCAGTCAGAAGATGATCCAGATAAAACATGGAACAAAATGGCTAGTTGTATCAAGAAGGTAGATAGAGACCTACTTGGTGAGTCGAGAGGTGGTGCTCCACCATCTAAGGACATATCATGGTGGAATGAAGATGTAAAGGCTGCTATTAAAATTAAAAGGGATTCTTATAAAGATTTGAAGAAAACTAGAGAGATGGAAAGATTTGAGAAGTACAAAATGGCTAAAAAGGAGGTTAAGAAAGCTGTTCGGGAAGCTAAATCTAAGGTCTACAAGGAGGTGTACGAGAAATTAGACACTAAAGAGGCTACAAATGATATATACCGGATTGCTCGGATGCGGGAAAGGAAGACTAGAGACTTATGTGCGGTGAAATGTGTCAAAAATGAAAATCAGAAGGTTTTAGTTCGAGACGAGAATATCAAGGAATGATGGAGAGATTATTTTGACAAATTGTTCAATGAGAGATTTACTAAGAATTTGGATGGACTTGTCATTCAATCTCAAGATATAAACCGTGATTTCATGCGTAAAATAAGACTTCCTGAGGTTAAAGAAGTTTTGAACAGAATGAGTTTAAGAAAAGCGGTTGGTCCTGACGGGATTCCTATCAAGATTTGGAGATGCTTAGGAGAAATAGGCGTTAAATGGCTGACAGATCTGTTTAATAAGATTTGGCAGACAAAAAAGATGCCAAATGAACGGAGGAAAAGTATCCTTGTACCTATCTACAAGAACAAGGGTGACATTCAAAGTTGCTCAAACTACCGTGGAATAAAACTGATGTGTCACACCATGAAACTTTGGGAGAGAGTGATTGAACACAGGCTAATGAAAGATATTAAGATAACAGAGAACCAGTTTGGGTTCATGCCTGGACGATCGACGACAGAGGCTATTCATTTGCTTCGTCAACTTGTCGAGTGTTTTCGAGAGAGGAGAAGAGATTTGCATATGATATTTATTGATTTAGAAAAAGCGTACGACAAGGTACCTAGAGAGGTATTATGGGGGACAATGATGAAGAAGGGGGTCCCCGTCAAGTATATTGACATAATCAAGGATATGTACGATGGAGTAGTGGCAAATGTCAGAACTTGCGGCGGCTTAACGAGTGATTTTCCGATCACTATTGGTTTACATCAAGGATCTGCATTAAGTCCATTCCTGTTTACCATCGTGATGGATGAGCTTATTAGAACTATCCAAGATGAGGTACCTTGGTGTATGCTATTCGCTGATGATATTGTTCTAGTAAATGAGACGAAAGCAGGGGTTAATGCCAAATTGGAATTATGGAGGCAAACATTGGAATCTCGGGGATTCAGATTGAGCAGGTCCAAGACAGCATATATGCACTGCAAATTTAGTAGCCAGAGAAGTCAAAACCATATTGGTATAACATTGGAAGGGCAAAAGATATCACCGAGCGACCAGTTTAGATATCTAGGTTCCATCATCCAAAAGAATGGAGAGATCGATAGTGATGTTAATCAAAGGATCCAAGCTGGTTGGTTGAAATGGAGGAGTGCAACAGGGATTTTGTGTGATCGTAACTTTCCGTTAAAATTGAAAGGGAAGTTTTATCGGAGCGCTATTCGGTCTGCCTTATTATATGGTACAGAATGCTGGGCTCCTAAGAAGCATCATACACAGAAGATGCACGTAGCGGAGATGCGCATGCTTCGTTGGATGTGCGGTAACACTAGAAAAGATAAGGTGCGAAATGAAGATATTCGTGCAAAAGTTGGTGTAGCACCTGTGGAGGAGAAGATGCGGGAAAACCGGCTAAGATGGTTTGGTCATGTGCGACGCAGACCTATGGAAGCACCGGTTCGACGAATAGATACTCTCGATATGGGCAATGGCAAAAGGTCAAAAGGGAGACCGAAGAAAACATGGATGGAGGTGATACGAAACGATATGGTTGCCAAAGGACTCAATGAAAGTATATTGTTCGATAGAAGTGAGTGGAGACAGAGGATTCATGTGCTGGACCCGGCGTGATTCTCATGTTGGTTCATGTAGCCTACCCCATATGCTTGGGATAAAAGGCTCAGTTGTTGTTGTTGTTGTTGTGGGGTCTGACGTTTACCACCCCCAGAAGAGATATGCAACATATCTGACGAAGAGACCGGACTGTACGGTAGTGCTACTGTTTGGATTCACAGGAGTATGAGCAGGTTTGCTTGTTGATCTTCTGATCTCTCAATACCCGGGTGGCCGTTACATTTAGCAGACCACTTGTGGCTTGTGGGTGTTTGATATGATCATCACCTACTGCCGGCGTATTGCCGAGTCTTTAGAGTCCTACACAGAGATTTCCTGGTTCATGCGAAACGGAGTAGGAGCACATATGTGATATGTGCGGGACTGAGATTAATGCGCGTATGTGATACCGCATTCTATTTCTCGCGATATGTGACATCGGTCAGTTATATGAGATATATCCGGGTTATCGGATCAAGTGTTAATTCAATAAGTTGTTACATTTGATATTGGTCGGTTATATGTGATATAGCCGGATTATTAAATCAAGCGTTGATTTAATAATTTAATGTATAATTGTATATTTGATATACTATATTACATTAACTAATATTAGCTCACTTAAACATTTCTTTTTCTTACTGGTGTGCATATGTGTGTGTATGTGTGATTATGTGATATATATTAATGTACAACTATTGTGTCATGCTTGATGCCACATGCAACATGGGTGTATGAGACTTACGCCATGCTTATAATAATGTGAGGGTTTTGTTTATTTAAAGTAAATCAAAATTAGTGGTAATTAATCACATCGTTGAAGCTTGTAGAAGCTTGTGGAACCATTGACCAAGTCCACTAATTTTGTTTTACTTGAACATATTTATTAACTCAACCATTATTGTTAAGCTATGGTTTATTCTCTACATGAGTTAGTGTATGACACTAACTCACCCATGGTTGCTATTCTCACCTCATGAGTTCATTTCTCTCTTCTTGATTCTTCATCTTCTTCTTCATTAGAAAAAAGTTTTCTAGCTTTTGAAAAAGTGAGAAAATATTGTGAGAAAAAGAAATCTAAAGTGAGCACATTTCCTACTTCATCATCCTCTACTATTAGCCATTTAGTTTAGGGTGTTTGCTTCACTAATTTCACCATTAGTGAAGAGATAGCATGAGCTTGAGTCTTCTCGACGTAGATCATCTTCGGCCTCGAAGACATTGAGCAAGGTTGTCCATTTCTTCATGTGAACCCTCTCTAGAGTCCGGGAGTTCACTACTTGGAGCGAAAGGACTACTACACAGAGCGTTAGAAGTGAAATACCGGTCTACAAAGGTTGTATTCCCATTCACTTAGATGTAAAGTTGTTTACATATGTTTTCATCGGATTTTCTAGTAAAGATTCTAGGGTTAGGGTTAGCTAGAACAGCAAATTTTTGAAATTGGCATAGACGATGCCTCCCGAAACCTTATTGTCATGCTAGACAACTCTGCAGTGGTATCAAAGCCATGCTAGAAAATTAGACGATATTTGTTAGATTACGAAACCGAAACGACTCCGAAACTTGAAACAAAACAAACCAGTTTCTGTCGAATTTATAAAGTCTTCAATTTTTTTTTAAAATAAGTACAGATTGTTGTATGAGATATAACATGAACACTGTGAAAATTTAAAGCAAAACCACCTCAAATTGGCCGGACACAATGCCCCATAAACCGGTGAGCTCGTCCTATTTTGGGAGTTCAGGGTTCAAATTTTCAGGGTGTTCCAGTCTCTGGATTTTGGTGTTTCAGGTGTTGTTTGTTTTTGCTAAATTTGCATGTGATGTTAACTTTCTGCAAAGGCAATTCAGAGTGTTTCGCAGTCGTAATTCTAACATGTATTCGGTTTATTTAGACGATATTAAAACGTTTGAACGGATATCAATAACCCATATTTTATCTCACTGAAATTTTCCAAGAGTTGGATTTTTCCGAGTTTAAAATTTTCAGAAAATCATCCAAGCGATTCTGTGGACCCTCTAGAAGAACGATACCCAAACTCGACTCTTTTGGATCGCGGAACCGCGGTCATACCCTAGGATTTGCCGCAGTTTCGTAGCGATATGAGTGAGGCATGGGTCAGACCTTCTACGGATGGTTCATAGGAGCTGTGGCAGTTTCTGGGAACTTTTTGAACTCTGCTCAAGTGTTGAGCTTGTTTGGAAATTTTGGGTGCTTGCTTATTCGATCGAAAAGTTTAATTCGTCTAGCTATCTGTGATTGTGATACAATAATTGGAATCTTTTTAGTTGCATACAAGTTTAACATTTCGGTCTCGAGTGAAATCGGGAATCTTGTTGAATTACCCGACTTCTTTTGAAAAGTGTTTTCATAGTTGAGACCTAAATGTAAGATTTGCATTGTTAGGCATGAAATCCGGAATATGTGATATTCTGGGTTTATGATGTCTAAGGACAGTGACGATTCCAATTGTTGTAGTTTTTCACTTTCTTTTCTGCGACCATAAGCGTAATATGTGGTGTATCGCCGGTTTCGTTGCTATATGTCAACGAAAATTGGGATACACATATTTACTTACGTTGATGACATGTGATGTTATGTGTTGCTGTGATATATTATATTGGATCGTCGTGTTTGAATAGCCGGGGGTTTTTATGTGAGATGAGAGTTTTTCATTTTCATTCATGTAAAAACTTGTATGTAATATTCTTTTATTGGGGCACTTCCGGATTGAGGAAGATGTCACCGTTGATGTATATTATTTACTTTTCTGCATTAAGATAGACCCAAGGAGGGGAGCAAAAGTAACCGGGTTCTAGAGTCCAGTGGGAGACCATCTCGAGGAGTCGAGTCCGGGTCTCCTAACTCTAGAATTGGTAGGGTTACTTGCCGCTCTCATAGGGGTTTAGGGATGTGGGTTTGGCTATTCATCACGACCGTGGAATTCGTGTTTTATACAGGCTTAATATAAAACCCGAAAATCCTAGAATATCCAATATTTCATATGTTGATTTCTGCTGCGATATTTTGTGATGTGATCACTTGATATGATGAGATAGATACTCTATATAGTATATGTGATATATTATATAGACGTTGCTTATGTTTTACACCCGCGCTAGCCCTGCCCCGCTCTGCCGTTAGTTACCTAACCTAACGGTGCATGATGAGACATCGAGACGAATGCGGATGGCATAAGCGTATGTTGTATTTATCTGTGATGCTTAGGTAACTTAAATGATGGGACTTCATTAATGAGATTAATGAAAGAAAATAAACCTAAAGATGTTGCGGGATAAAATTTTCAAAAACAGGTAGCTCTAATTGTTGCTTTGCATAGCGGTATTCGTTGTAGAATATCTTGCACCTTATTCGATAAGAAAAGAGTTTGGATCCCTTCACCGGGAGTGACCTCTTTAGTAATAACTGGTAAATGCTACAATGTTCAGTTTCGTCTTTTGATTGATTTTCTAGTTCTTGTTTTGCATAGTGGTATTGTGAATATCCTGCACCTCATTCGACGAAGAAAGAGTCGAGATCCCTTCACCGGGAGTGATCTCTTTAGCGAAACTAGCAAAGGCCTCAAAAACACTCCATTTCAAATCATTTGATTCTACAACGATATCAAGTTCATTACGCAAAAAATTTTCTTAAAAGTCTGTCGTAGCCTTCCATCATTTCAGATAAGTACTTCATAGTATTCGTGCTACGTTTGTTGGCTTTCGTCAAGGCGTAGTGTGCGGTACCTATTTATGCTTATCTGCAAAAGCATATGATGCGATTGAGTTAGGGTAGTTGTGCAACTTTGTTGGATTTCGTCAAGGGTCGTGCGGGTGGGTTTAATTCAATCATGAAATGTACGGGTTGAACTTGACTAGCAGCCTATGGTTTGTTGGCTTTCGTCAAGGTCATAGGATGTTATGGGCAAAATATTATCGGGAATTTCAAGTGTTGAAATTTGCAATGAGATTGCATACCTTCTATGAGATAGTTGGATCCCGATACCCACTGCGAGTAATAGTTACTCCTGATAGAGTTTTGCACTTTGCAATTAGCCGATCAAGTAGGTGTATAGAAAGGTGTCAACGGGGCTATGGCCCTGGGAAAACGAGGTTTATTTTAATTAGGTCCATGCGAAAGCACGGAGAACCTCCCTCAAAGTACCGACACTGGCCTGGCTGAAAGATTGGTGAAATTGTAGGGTGTAATTAATCCCGGCTAGTCTTTCCTTTTAGGATTTGAAGGAAGATTTGATAAAAACAATGGGAGTCATTCTGATTAGATAAAATAATAACCAATCTAATCTTGCAAGAGCATACGCTGAGTGTTTACTTCTCTCGCTCTCTCTCTAGGTAGCGACCATGTCACGCCTTAATCAAGATAATAATATGGATATATTGACCG
This sequence comes from Agapanthus africanus, assembly GCA_030015575.1. Taxonomy (NCBI): domain Eukaryota; kingdom Viridiplantae; phylum Streptophyta; class Magnoliopsida; order Asparagales; family Amaryllidaceae; genus Agapanthus; species Agapanthus africanus. The sequence continues at coordinate 97,854,944 of CM057346.1, read as the reverse complement.
AACCCGCTTGTTATACCGAGCTGGGGAACGTTGGTCCCGCTCCAACTTATAATTGTTATAAGACCGAGCAGGAAATAGGGGAATACCAGGATTCCCATGCCGCCCAAACGAAGAAAGTGCATGATGATGGATCTTCTTCGGGTATGTTCATTACCGAAAACTGTTTCTCAGTATCCTCTATGTCCTGGGTATGATCAGAATCCCATATATGTAATCTGTTACATGGGCTACAGAGAGGTAGAGAACTGGGAATGGGTGATAAGTTTCAAGAGTTGGAAACGGTGCAATTGTTGCAGCCAAGGTGTTGGCAGTTATCACCTTGTATTACCAAATATATTGATTCTGAACGAATGTTATTAGATACCGAACCTGATATGCAATATTATATCAGTCTTTTTATTTACTAAAGAAGGATATAATTTTGTATTATTGGATAATGTTTTGAACATTTCCTATATCAAGAGTTGATCATTCAGGCACGTTATCTAAAAGCATAGACATTCTAAATCAAACTACAGTTCTCAACGTACAGAACACACACAAGAGGAAGAGTTCAGAAATGAACACATCCTTCTTGAGGCATTATAGACTAGGTCATATCAATGCGACCCGACTAGCTAAGTTACATTAAGATGCATATTTAAATCAGTTTGAATTTACATCTTGTGAAACTTTCCAGTCATGTCACAAAGATAAAATGAGCATCGCTCCGTTTACTGGAAACAGAGAAAGAGTTAGTGAACTCTTGGGATTGATACATGATGATGTATGTAGGTCCCCAGTCTACACATGTCAGGACCAGTTCTTTGTACTTCATTATATTCACTGATGATCTCTCAAGATTCGGACATATGTTCCTATTAGAACACAAGTCTGAAGCTTTTGAGAAATTCAATGAATATAAGTCAGAAGTAGAGAACCAAAATGGGTACAAGTATTATGTCCTTTCATATGATCGAGAAGGAGAATACTTGAGCAAAGAGATCCTGGACTATTCTAAAGGAGAATGAGATTCTCTCTCAGCATTACTCCTCCGTATACACCATAGCACAATAGTGTATCGGGGCAGAGCAATCGCACCCTATTAGATATGGTGCGCTCTATAATGAGTTCTACTGAGTTGCCTATTTCCTTTTTGGGAATTATGCACTTGAGAAGTTGCATACCTATTGAATAAGGTTCCAACCAAATCAGGTGCCTACAACTCCATATGAGATATGGTATGGGAAGAGCCTATGTCTTATGATTTGGGGTTGTCCGGCCTATGTCTAAAAGAAAAATCCGGACAAGCTCGAAGCATGGTCAGTTCCGTGGAAGTTTGTTGGATATCCCAAGTATTCGCAAGGGAATCTCTTCTACCTCACCGAGGAACAAAAGGTGTTTTATTTCTCGGCATACCACCTTTTTAGAAAAGGAATTTATTTTAGAAAGAAATTTGTGGTCATGAGGTAGAACTGGAAGAAGTTCCAGCTATACAAACTACAGCTGAAGATTTGGTAGAACCGAAAGATTCAATAGCTCCCGACGAACCTCAGCCTCTCCGCCGATCTAATAGAGTTCCTCACCCACCTGAGAGATACTTCGATTTTCTCTATGACAGTGGAAATGAGGATTGCATCATGAGATGATGACCCAACTAGTTTCGAGCAGGCCATCAAGAGTGGGGACTCTGTAAGAATGGCTGGATGCTATGCGATCTGAGATGGAATCCATATACACCAACAAAGTATAGACTTTGGTTGCTTTATCTGAAGGGTTAAACCCCCATCAGGAGCAAGTGTATCTTGAGAAGATTACTTGGTGTAGATGGAAAAGTTAAGACTTTCAAAGCTAGAGATGTTGTAAGAGGTTCTCGTCATCGACCAGGTGTGGATTATGATGAAACCTTTTCTCCAGTACCTATGCTTAAGTCCATCCGGATCTTACTTGCCATTGCTACATACCATGACTACGATATCTGGCAGTTGGGTATCATGACTGCTTTTCTAAATACTGATTTAGAAGAGAGCATCTATAAGTACACAGCCGGAGGGCTTCATAGACAGTGGGAGCAGCGGAAACGTGTGCAAATTGCTTTACAGGTTAAAGCAGGCATCGCGGAGTTGGAACATCTGTTTTGATGTGGTAGTCAAAGAGTTTGATTTCATCAAAATGATAGATGAACCTTGTATATACAAAAAGGTACTAGAGAGTAAGGTGGTCTTCCTCGTATTGTACGTAGATGACATACTCTTGATAGGAAAGGAGTTTCCTATGCTACACTCGGTCAATCTCTTCTTATCATATTGATTCTCCATATAGGATCAAGGTGATATTACCTAAATCTTGGGTTTTAGATCTATGAGATAAATCTAAGTGGATGTTAGGATTCTCACTAGGTGTAGTGAGATGGTATCAATCGATCCTGGGAAGAATCACTGGATAGCTTCCAGGGTGGTAAGGTCGACTGAATGTCAGTCACAGGCATTGTCTTTACCCTCAGTGGAGGGACAGTATGTTGGAAGAGTTCCAAGCAATATACCGTAGAAAACTAGACGATAAAGGCTCGATACATCGCTACCAACGATATTACCAAAGAGTCAGTCTGGGTGTATATAAGTTCATGAGATGAACTTCGTTCCTACCATTGTGTGACAATGGAGTTGTGGCTTAGGCCTAGGAACCCCCGTCCCATCAGTGACCCAAATATATTCTAAGGCAGTATCACCTGATCATGGAGATGGTTGATCTATAGGGAGATTGAGATTAGGAGAGCAGACTCAGAGGACAACACGGCAGATCCACTCACAAAGGCCTTTTCCCAAGAGAGACTTTTATGGGATGGTTGAGTATGGGATACTACAACCACTACTATATGATGGTCCTAGTGCAAGTGGGAGATTGTTAGTTATATGTATGCCCTAGAGGCCATTACTATACATAGGATGTATATTGTAGTGGATGCTTGGATATATATAGGGAGGACTTTCTTGCTCGACATGATAGTATGCTATCTGGTTACTCTTTATCTTAACATGTACACTGATTGTCTCTCTGTTACATGTTGGTAAAGCCCTTAGGATGTGTACTTGACTACCTGGATTATGATGCGGGTCATACTAGTGGGACAAAGGTAGTCCGTGAGTACATCCTTTAATGTCCCTAGTCGTGGGTGTATCAAGACGGGGCATTGATATACCAAGGTAGACTAGCGTATACCTTCTCGACCCATGTAGATGGGCAATAGATGATCCCATATCCATTGGTGTTTGACATCAGAGATGATATACGGGTGCTCAGTGGAGACTGGGTACACTGGACGGACTTGCCGAGAACTCCTAAATGGTATTATAGCTCACGTCAGATTGAAGTTCTCTGGTGACACTGGTACAGGTTAGTCTGTCGACCCGAGATCGTCATAGAGTTTTGTGTGATTCCCACTGTGCTTTGATTTCCACCTTACCAAGTTCAAGAGAACGTGCAAAACGGTGGTTTTTGGGTACAGTCCTGAGTCACATGAAGGCAATGAGCGATACGAGGGGATTTCGTCTCTCCTGGTATTGGGGGTTGATGTTGCGTTGTGCTCGATTGGTCATAAGAGGAAGTCCCTGGCCATTGCTGTTTCTGAGATTTACTGGTAAGTGTTATCAGTATTTTCTCGACCCGTTATGAGCCTCACATCGGCATGATTTATCAAGCTATTGGGGTCTGACGTTTACCACCCCCAGGCGAGATATGCGACATATCTGACGAAGAGATCGGACTGTACGATAGCGTTACTGTTTGGAATCGCAGGAGTATTAGCAGGCTTGCTTGTTGATCTTCTGATCGCTCAATACCCGGATGGCCGTTACATTTAGCAGACTGCTTGCGGCTTGTGGGTGTTGTTCATACCATAATTTTGCATTATTTTATTCCCCATTCTTATTCAGTTTACAAATAAACAGGTGCTTTTGACCCATGTCTGCTACATAGTTGCAGGTTACAGGTTCTCGGAACAAAAACAGTGAAATGATGAAAAGACGATGCAAAAGTGAGACTACGACCGACAAATGGAAGAATCTTGATCAAGCCTACAGTTTGGAAAATAAACGAAGATCAATGGAAAATTTCACAAAGTACAAAGGCAGCGCAAGGTTCAAAGACTTCGACACGAAGCGAACGGTAAAGTCCACTATATTATTCACTCTGGAAATCTGGAAGAGAACCAGAAGATATTCTGAAGAAAAAAGTGAAGAAAATAGATGACAAATGCAACCTGACCAAGACCAGAAAAGATGAGCTCATGATCCCTCTATTTGGTCGTGGAACCGCGGCCAAACAGGGGTTTTGGCCGCGGAACCGCGGCCATGAAGGACACGTGTCGGTGGAAATTTCTCTGGCGGTGCGTAGGCGCGTTTACTAGTCTTTTCTTAGGGGGTAAAATTGTAATTGCAGATTTGAGTCGATTGTAAACCTAAGGTTTTTATGAATCTATAAATAGAAGCCCTAAAACCTTTTTTAGGTTATGCCTCTTCTTGTGCCTCATTTCATCTATCTAAATTCAGATCTGTAAATTTCTGCAATGTATGAAGAGAGCATCAAATAAAAATTAGGAGTAAGTTTTCTATTCTTGCCCTAGTTAATTTTATTATCTGCCCTAGTTTAGATTTCATTCTCTGCCCTAGTTTAGATTTCATTCTCTGCCCTAGTTAGATAGTTTAGAATATGTTTTTAAATTCCCTAATAAGTGAGTAGTCTTCTCGCTTGTTAGGGTTAGATTTGGGGAAGGCTTGAGAGATGAATATCCCTCACCCATTTCTTGCCCATCACACGTTTTTATAGGACTCCATGCATACATGCACACACCGCTCCCTACGGCACCCTATCCCACGAGATAGCGGTGATAGCATAGTATAAAGGACCGGTTGTGCGTGTTTTCCATGGAGGTTAAGGTAAGAATTAAGAAAGGAAGGACAAGAACCTAGAGGAAGAAACACCGTTCCTTCCCGATGGTACTAATCCACTTTATTAATTATTACCATAACACCTCATAGATCTTAAATAGGGCATAGAAAGCGGTGAGGAATATTGACTTTCCAAACTTAACCTAAACCTAATCCTAGCAAGATTTTAGTTTAGATCAACTTAGTTTTTAAACTTAATCAATCGGAATTAACTCGTTAAAACGAATCGAGAATACACAAAATCCCTATGGACCGACCCGTACTCACCGATTAGCTACCAAGCGACGCCGTTCTTGATTGCGGTTATAAATATTCTTTGATCAAATCAAATGGCACTGTTGCCGGGGATGGCGTGTTATTTTCTTTTTGTAATTTTGGGTTAATATAAAATTGAAAAATCATAAAAACTAAAAAATAAAAAAATATTAATTTTTTTTTATCATCTTGTTATTTTGTGAAGGGTATTTTCGTTTGAATTGTGCAGGATCGAAGAACAAATTCAGATCTGGAAAAATTCAAAGATCAAAACAAAAAATAGCAGATCTAAATAATAGAGGAAAATCATAACGGAGAAAGAGAAGAAGTTTGAAGGACTGATCTTCCTTCCTCACCGCGGAACCGCGGCTGTACAGCCACTTTGGCGGCGGAAGCATGGCCATGTGGTGACGTCATCATCTGAAAAATCACTGTAAGCTTCCTCTTCTTCTCTGAAACCCTAATGTCTCCTCTGAAAAAAAAATATTTCCTGCAGGATTCTTTGCGCCAAAAATCTCTCCCCCTTCCAATAATTGATCTTGTACAGGATTCTTTGCGCCGCGCTAAAAAAAAATTGTTTGCAAGTGATTATGTGTTCTCCTCCGAATGGCGGCCAAGACATGGGCGTCTCGCATGAGATTCGGGGCAGATGCTATTTGGTTTTATCCGTCCACCTCTCCAAAGATGCCAAGTTGATTTATGGCACCGTGTATTGAAGGTTTAGATGGATGCGGCCGATGTAGCAGACTTCGTCGGATTCCCCCTTGGTTGAGGGTTTTTGATTGTGGGGACGCTCTTCCCTGCAGGCGCAAGCCCCTGCAGTTAATTACGCTACCGCATCACGGTGACAACTTTCTCCTTCTCCAGATGTTCACTTCGTGTCGTAGGTGTTTGTTTTATTTGTGGTTGCCCGTGGATTGTATACGGAGACCAATTTATGTCGTCGCCCGTAGGACATGGATTAGTCCAAATCCGTATTTTCTTAGATTTGGGTTTGGGGTTTTGGTTTAAGGATACGTTAGCCCTATTTAAGGCTAAGATCAACTTAAACTTTTGTTAAGGATACGTTAGCCTAATCTCCAGACTAAGATCAGCTTAACGGGATCGTTTAGATCCGACAAGAGAGCAATTGGGCTCTATTGTTCCAGTTTAGGGACATAGTGGTCCATCGGTTTAAGGACGCTTAAGTCCGTGAGTTCAAAGTCGCTTAAATCCATGAGTTAGTTTAAGGACGCTTAGGACGCTTAAGTCCATAGGTTGGTTTAAGGACGCTTAAGTCCATGAGTTGGTTTAAGGACGCTTAAGTCCATATTGATGTGTGGTTCTCGGGATCCGTCACCTCTCTGACGACGTTGAAGGATTACAACGACAAATATTAGAGGAGTTCAGAGATGTACCCTTGAACCGGGTGTAAATTGATTTAAGAGAGCAGTTGTGCTCAGCTCAATTTAATTTGAGAACTTATGGGCATGATTGGGTTAAGTCCAGATGAAAATGTTCAACATTTTATTTATTATTGGCCTATTAGGCCTTTGCTTGGGCTCTGCCCTTTATTAATGCATAGCATTGGGCTTTTAATTAAATGCACAGCATTTGTTTTGGTCTAGCAGACCTCTGTTTGGGCTCTGCCCTTTTTAAAGTAATGCATGGCATTTTTGTTTGGTCTATTAGACCTTTATTTGGGCTCTGCCCCCCCTTTTTAAATGATGCACAGCATCTGTTTTGGTCTGACAGACCTTTGTTTGGGCTCTGCCCCTTTTTAATAATGCATTGCATTTTTTATTAGGCCTGTTAGGCCTTTTAATTGGGCTCTGTCCCTTCTTTAATAATGCAAAGCATTTATTGTTCTGACAGTGCGCCACGTGGTTTGTCAGGCGTTTTGCGCCAGCGCAAGGCGCAAGTCCATGTGGAGGTGATACGTGTCATGCTCTGGTGAGCGCAAGCGCAGTGCGCTGCGCTATTGCGCTTGCGACACGTGGCGCGTTCTGGTGTAGTGCGCCAATTTATGAGAGCAGTTCTATGTTATAGAAGCGCATAGCGCAGTCTATTCTGGGGCTGACACGTGGCGCTCTCTGGTGGCTTGCGCCAACCCGAGAGCACAACAGTGCAATTTTTTCAAGTGCAGGGCACTGTTCAATATCTTAATCCAATATTGGATCAAATAAGAGAATCTTTTAAGATTCCAGAACCAATGGTTCTTCAAAAGGCAATGCCTTTATTTAGATTAGATAGATCTAAAGAAAAAGTAAATTACTTCTTTTTATTAATATTATCATTTTTATTGAAGATCTTTGATCTTGTTCTTAGATCATCGATCTTTTCAGAAGAAAATTCTTCTTTTTCTAAAGGTTTTACCTTTTTCTTTCTTTCTGAATTTTTCTCGAATTCTCTGTGTGTTCATCCAATGTCTTTTAGACTTGGAGTCTAGGAGCCTTTTTATAGTGCCATTTGATTTGTTAAATCAGTTAAAGAGATCTTTCTCTGAGTGATTTAGGGATTTTTCCCCACCGTTAGATCTTTTGATCCAAGGGTTTCTGTTTTACAGAAGATAATCTTCTTGTTTTAACAAGATCAGAAAGATCTTTCTAGAATTTTAATTCTGTTTTAGTGCTGGCACAGTTGGCGCAAGCGCACCTGCGCTTGACACGTGTCACGCATCGCAGAGTGCAGCGCAACTGCGCTGCCACGTGTCGCGCAGCGCAGAGCGCAGCTCAGCTGAAGCGTTGCTTCCTTTATTTTCATTTTAATTAGAGCCTTGCTCTGATTGGGTGCGCTGCCTTGGGCGCTGCGCTGGTGTGTCAGTTTTTGACACGTGGTACGTTGCGCATAGCGCAAGGAATCTGAAGCGTTGCTTCAATTTTTGAATTTTTGAAATTCCAACAGAGCTTTGCTCTGATTGGGTAAACAAATGCCCCCCACCGTTGCGCTCACGTGGCGCACAGGTGAGTGCAGCGGTGGCAAGATCCTGGCCGTTGGATCAACTGAGCAGTTGAAGGGGCGCAAGCGCCTATAAATAGGACCCTTGACCCTTCACAGATGTTCACCATCTTGAAGAATGTTTATTTTCAGAACTTCAGAGCCTTGCTCTTGCTTTCAAGAACTCCAAGATTTAAACTCTTAAAACTTTTTTAGGTAAAAATTTTAATTAAATTAAATTAATTTTAATGGACAGAGCCTTGCTCTCATAGATCTTTGATCTAAAGAAAACCCCCTTGGGGCTTCACCAACAGAGCCTTGTTCTCATGAATCTGTTTCAGGGTTTCTTAACCCATGAAGAGAGCATTGCTCTTTGGCAAAAATAAAGATCTTTTGATCCAAAGATGAAGAACTCTTAAGAGTTTTCATGGATCTTTAAGATCCCAATTTTTTTTTTTAATTTTTTAAGAATTAATAATTTTTTTTTAAGAATTAACTTTCCTTTTGATGGATATTTTCATCATTATCATAGAGCTAGGCTCTTTTAAGGAATTTTATTCCCTTGAGACCAGAGTTTGACAAGTGTCACTCTGTGACAGAGCTTTGCTCTGAAAGAAGAGATTTCCTCCTTATCTCTAGGGATTTCTCATTTAATGAGAGTATTTTTTTAGGGATCTCCTCATTAATTGACAGTCCCATCCAATGATGGAGCTGTCCTATTAACTGATGAATTGTCATCTAGATTTTGTGGGTCCCCCTATGGTCCCCTATCCACTGTTCTGCAGTGTGGTATAAATTTTAAAGTTCCAAGTGTCAGAAATTAAGATTATAGCACTGACGTTTGACTTTTGTCCTCCTTCTTTTTGCAGGCAACATGTCTGCTGATTTGTCTTTGTTGGATATATGTATGCCCTAGAGGCCATTATGTGATAGTGGATGTATCTATACATGTATATATATTCAGTTTGCATTCTTGCTCGACATGATAGTATGCTATCTGGTTCTTCTTTATCTGACATGTTGATTTGATCATGCTTTTATTCATTCATACATGCTGATAAAGCCCTGAGGATATCGGCTTGACTACTCTGATTATGATGGAGATCATACTAGTGGGACATCTGTAGTCTATAAGCATATCCTGGAACGTCCCTAGTCGTAGGTATATCGAGATGGGGCATTGATATACCAGAGTAGACTAGCGTATATGATACTAGACCCATACGATGGGCGATGGATGTTCCCACATTCATCGATGTTTGACATCAAGATCATATACGGGTGCTCAGTGGTGACTGGGTACACTGGACGGACTCGCCGAGAACTCCTATATGGAATTATATCTATCGTCGGATAGAAGTTCTCAGGTGACACTGGTACAGGTTAGTCTGTAGACCCGAGATCGTCATGGAGTCTTGTGTGTTTTCCCACTGTACTTTGATTGCCACCCTACCACGGCTCTACTGAGTCATGCAAACAGGTGGCCGTTGGGTACAGTCCCAAGACACACGAAGACGATGAGCGATAGGAGGGGTTTCGTCTCTCCCGGTATTGGGAGTTGATGCTGTGCTGTGCCCGACTGGTTATAACAGCAAGTCCCTGGCCAGGGCTGCTGAGATTTGCTGATAAGTGTTATCAGTAGTTTCTCGATCTGTTATAGACCATTCACCGACACGACTTATTGAGTTATTGGGGTCGACGTGACCATCCCTAGGCTCGATATGCAGCATATCTGACGAAGAGACCGGACTGTACGGTAGTGTTGCCGGATGGCTTGACGGGAGTTGTAGCAGGTTCGCTTGTTGTCTTCTGATCGCTCAATACCCGGGTGGCCGTTACGTTTAGCTGACCGCTTGCGGCTTGAGGGTACTTGATACGATCATCACCCTCTGCCGGCGTATTGATGAGTCTTAGAGTCCCACAAAGGAGTTACCCAGTCCAGGCGAAACGTTGTGGTGCGCATATGCGATATGCACATGCACCCGATTGAAATGTGCGTATATGATACCGAACATTGATCGGGTGAACTGCTTTTGGTGGGGTCATATGAGATATGACCGGATTGATAAATCAAGTGTTGATTTATCATTTAACCATTAGTTTTCTCACTTAAAACCTTTTCTTAGATGATAGATGTGTGCATGCATGTGTGCTTTTCTTTCTTTCTTTCATGCTAGTTTCATGCACATGTGGATGTGCATACATGCACACATACATACACTCATCCATCATGGTTGTTAGCATATGGAAATGGTGGCAATATAAGACTCACACCATGGATTATATAATGGATTATTATTTAATTTTGGATTTAAAAGAAAATGAAAAAGGAAAGGATAATCATTCTTGCTTCTACATTCTTCCTTTGACCTAACCATGCTCAACTACCACTAACCTAAGGTTATCCTTCTCTTTATCATTCCAAACTAAAGTTAAATAATGTCTCCATCACTTTAACCATGGTTCATAGCATGAAGGAATAAAATATATATTGATATATTTCTTTTTCTTCACTTGAGTTATCTTTTTACCTCTTGTCAAAAAAATTGCCACCATCTTCTTCCTCTTGCTCTTTTGCTCTCTAGTTTTTTCTAGTGAGCAAATACCACTTAAAGATAGGTTTTTGAAGTGAGAAACCTAACCACAACATCATTCTACACAAACTTAGCCGTTTTGTTTAGAGTGTTCTCTTCGGTTTGACGAAGTTGCGAGCTTGGACGGAGATCTCCGTGGTGGATCGTCGTGGACACAAGGGGACTTCAAGAGGAACTTCGTTCAACACCCTAGAGACCAAGGAGTCCAGCGAAAGGGAGCTACAAAGGTTGTAGCCTTCAAACCCTAGATTAGTTCGCTTTTTATTTCGTAACCCTAATTTTCTAGGATCGATCCCTTTGCATGTTAGTTTAGCACCATAAAAATTAAAACTTTGGGTCATGTGATGCTTCAAAACTCTTCATAGGGTGCTAGACTAACCTTTCATTGGTATCAGAGCCGACCTAGAACATTAGGCGACGTTTTTATGAAGTGAAAACCCCGATCGGACAAAAATACGGTATTTTTGGGTGCTCTCTGGAAATTTTCTAAAATTTGATAATTTGCAGAATTAAAAATATGTAAAAAATACAGCAGGAAAAAATAAGAGTTACGGTACAAAATTTTTTCAGTGAACAGTGATTCTCCCCACGGAAACGCGGCCTAAGCTTGCTTAGGCCGCGGTTCCGCGGCCGTATATATGTATTGATGAATATTTTTTGTACAGTAATTCATGAATCTGCTTGTATAATTTTTAGAATATTTTTAATCTGTATTTGGTTTTGAAAAATTCTGGAGATGGTTTTGGACTCGTCATTTCAATCGGGATTTTTATTTCGTAGCTTTTCCGGGTAAATTAGAAAGTATTGAAGTGTTTGAACGAGTATCATTTACTCACTATTCACGGGGTTTAAATACTTTGGAGATACGTGCAAGTCTTTTTGCGGTGGTCCCTCTAGAAGACAACAAACCTTAACTCGATTATGTGACCGTCTCGAACTGCCCTTTGAACCTTAGGGTTTGGGGCAGTACGGCGTGCCACATGTGAGGCGTTGGCTTGACCCTTCTACGGCTGGACCGCTACTACTGTGTCACACTCCGGATTTTTGAACCCTGCTCAAGTGTTGAGCTTTAGTGAATCTTGGGTGCTTGATCGTTCGTTCGAAAACTTTAATACTGTCTGTTTGTCTGGAATGTGATACAATATGTGGAATTCATATAGTTTAGGCATGAAATACGAAATATGTGATATTTCGCATTTATGATGTCTAAAGAGAATCTGGATTCCAAATATTGTAGTTTTACACTTTCTTTTCTGTGACCGTAAGTGTAGTATGTATGATATCGCCGGTTTCGTTGCTATACATCAACGACAATCGGGGTACGCATACTTACTTACATTGATGATATGTGATATTATGTGTTGCTGAGATATGATGTGCAGGATTGTCGCGATCAAATAGCCGGGGGGTTTTTGTGAGATGAGCGTTTTATATTTTCATTCATGTAATATTCTTTTATTTGGGGCACTTCCAGGTTGCGGTTGTGTCACCAGTGTTGTATATTATTTACTTTTCCGCATTAGGATGGACCCAAGGAGGGGAGCACTGGTGACCGGGTTCTGGGGTTCAGTGGGAGGCCATCTCGAGGAGTCGAGACCGGGTCTCCTAAACTCCAGGATTGGTAGGGTCACTTGCCGCTCTCGTAGGGGTCCAGGGTGTGGGCTTGGCTATTCATCGCGACTGTGGAATCCGTATTTTCTATTCTGGCTAAATACTAAATACGGACGTCCTAGGATATCCCACGTTATATCTATGTTTCTGCTGCCTGTGTTCTGTGATATCTGAGACGAATGACATATTATATATATGATATATAGTAGACGTTGCTTATGTTTTACACCCGCGCTAGTCCCGTCCCGGTATGCCGTTAGTTAAGTAACCTAACGGTGCATAACGGAACATTGCGGCGAATGCGGATGGCATAAGCGTACGTGTTATTTTCGTTTCTTTTCTGTGATTGGCTTAAGGACTTAAATGATGGGATTACATCAATGTGATTAATGTAAAGAAAATAAACCTAAAAAGATGTTGTAGAATCGGATTTAAAAACTACTCGGCTATTTATGAAAAAGCTACATTTCAAAACTGCGGAGCTTAAGCCACTCCTTTTGAAAAACTGTTTGATTCTACAACGATATCAAGTTCAAAGCGTCAAAGATTTTCTTAAAAATTATTCGCAACCCTCCGTCATTTTAGGAAGTAGAGTACTTAGTATTCGTGCTACGTTTGTTGACTTTAGTTAAGGCGTAGTGTACGGTAGCTAAGTGATGTCTTCCTACACTGCATATGATGCAGATTAATTAGGACATTCATGCGACTTTGTTGACCATAGTTAAGGGTCATATGGGTGGGTCTAATTAATCAAGAAATGATGGGTAGAACTTGACTGGTACTTATGATTTGTTGACCATAGTTAAGGTCATAAGTACTAGGGGTAAAAATTACATCAGGAATTTCAAGTGTTGAAATTTGCAATGAGATTGCATACCTTCCATATGATGGTTGGATCCCGATCCCACTGTGGGCAATAGTTGCTCCTAGGAGAGTTTTACAGTTTACAATTAGCTAACTCATTAGGTGTCTAGAAAGGTGTTAACGGGGTTCCGCCTCTGGGAAAACGAGGTTTACTCTAATTAGGTCCGTGCGAAAGCACGGGGAACCTCCCTCAAAGTACCGACACTGGCATGGCTGAACGGTTAGCGAAGTTGTAGACTGTAATTAATCCTGGCTAGTTTTTCTTTTTAAGGTTTGAAAGAAAAACTTGATAAAAAGCAGTGGGAAACATCGATTAGACAAGATAATAAACCAATCTAATCTGTGCAAGAGCTTTCGCTGAGTGTATTCTTTTCTCTCTCTTAATGGCAGATACCAATGACTGGACTTAAGCTTCTACTAGATAAAAACAAACTGAATGGGACCAACTATAAAGACTGGCTAAGGAATCTGAAGATCGCCTTGACTTATGATAAAGTATCATATGTCCTCACGGCTTCAGCCCCGCCCGTCCCTGGTCCAAAATCCTCAGTTGCGGACATTGAAGTCCGCAAGACATGGGACGCTGACTGTGCCACGGCCACATGCCTCGCGCTTGCATCGATGGATAACACACATCAAAAGCAGCACGAGGACATGGACATTCACGGTATATTGCTCCTTACAAAGGAGTTGTATGGGGAGCAATCCCGCGTATTACGATACGAAGCATCAAAGAAATTGTTTCAGATGCGAATGACCCCTGGCACACCAGTAGGAGACCATGTTCTGAAGATGATAGCTCTTATAGAAGAGCTTGAGGACCTTGGATGGACGATGGACAATGAACAATATATAGATATTATTCTGCAGTCCCTCCCCTCCACCTTTGCTCAGTTCATAGTGAACTTCAACATGCATGGCATGGAGAAGGACCTCCCTGAACTCCTTAATATGTTAAGGAGTGCAGAGAGCACTATGAAGTTAGCAAAAACTCCCGTTATGACTATTGGACAGTCTTCCTCTTCTCGCCCGAAAGCCAAGGCCAAGGGAAAGAAAAAGAAGAAACCCACTAATCCTAAAGGGGAGTTAAAAAGGTGAAGGGAAAGGGAAAGTCCAAGGCTGGAGACTCAGGGAAGGGCGAATGTTTCCATTGCCACAAGACAGGACACTGGAAGCGCAATTGCACGGAGTACTTAAGTCTCAAGAAGAAGCATGGTGATGCTTCTGCTTCAGGTGCGTTTATGACTGAAAACTGTTTTTCTATAAACTCTGCTTCCTGGGTATTGGATACCGGTTCAGGTTCTCACATTTGCAATTCTATGCAGGGGCTGAGAAATAGCAAGGTTTTGAAGACAGGTGACCATACTCTCCGCGTTGGAAATGGTTCCAATGTACATACAGTCGCAGTGGGAGAGTATCACTTGAGGTTGCCATCTGGATGTATTTTGATTTTGAATCCATGTTATTTTGTACCAAGTATGCTATGTAATATAATATCCGTTTCTTTGTTGGACAATGAAGGATATAATTTTGTGCTGCATAACAATGTTATGAACATTCACCTAAATCAAATGTTGGTTGGGTATGGTACGCTTAATAACGGAATATATGTCCTAAATCAACACACAGTTTTCAGTATACAACACACTAATAAAAGAAAACTTTCAGAATTAAATGAAGCTTTTCTTTGGCGCTGTAGACTTGGTCATATTAACGAAACAAGACTAAACAAGTTACACAAAGATGGATATTTAAATTCTTTTGAATATAAATCTTATGCGACTTGCCAGTCTTGTATCAAGGGTAAAATGACCAAAACTCCGTTTACCGGACACGGAGAAAGAGCTACACAGCTCCTGGGCCTCATACATAGTGATGTATGTGGACCTATGTCTACACAGGCTAGAGGCGGTTTTTCATACTTCATTACATTCACTGACGATTTCTCAAGATTCGGTCATGTATTTTTATTAAAGCACAAGTCCACTGCTCATAAGCGGCGTTGCGTGCAGCTCGGGAGACCAACGATCAGTCCACCTCAGGTAGTGTGTCTTTCAAGATTTTGTTCTAAGAATTGTAAACCTATCGGTTCTTATATATCTCGTCCTGCAGGGCCAAGTCCAACCGAAGGGGAGGCGGAAACCATCGAGCCTAAGGGGACAGTGAAGGAGGTATTAGCCGAACCCGAGCCGACGGTGGGCGACGTAGCCGGGATTGCCGGGCCCGAGCTAGTGGCTGACGAAACAGTCACGTCCACTATGCCTGAGAAGGTGGCCGATGCCGAGCCAGAGGTAGCGGCGGATGAGACAGCTGGTACAGCCGGGTCTGGGGCAGCAGCGGATGGAGCGCCTGAGACCGATGACTCCGTGGCAACGGCGGATGAGACGGCCGCGACTGCTGAGCCCGAGGGAGTAGCGGGTGAGACGGGCATGATTCCTGAGGACGAGCCGGCCACTCTTTCTCAAGAGTCTGGCAATGCTCCGATCATTGCTCTCCCCGCCTACAGTCCTCCGCCGTCTCCTGACCTCGCGAGCATGACGACGGCCCCCGTAGAGTCTGGTGATGAGGCCACGGGAGGTGGACTCATGTCGATGGAGGAGGGAGACGCCTCCGTTTCAGCTGGCGGATCATCAGGTAAATTTTGGGTTACCGTCCCTTTTTAATCTTGTAATCCTTCCTGACAGGTTTATCTTTGTTTTTAACGCAGGTGCGGCCAGTGCTGATGCTCCATTGCTCGAGGGAGCGCCGTCGGCTACTGCCTTGGCGGTGGCCACCTCTCAGCCTTCTCTTGTACCATCGCAGATGCTGGAAGGTATGGATTCACGACCCATCAGTTTCATCTCTTGGCCGTATAATTCATGTATTGACGTTATACTATTGCGTCCTTGCAGGAGTGCTTTTTGATCACCTCTACCAGGTGCTGCACCCACACTTCTCCTTCTCATTGGAGCTTGCTTCTTCTAGCGGCGCTGGTGAGTATGATTTTCAATTAATACCCTTCCTTTTTCAGTAATGGAATTATTTCTGATTCTTCCCTGCCCTGATTGCAGTGTTACAAATCGAAGAAGGAGATAAGGGATCGGTTGCGCCACCGGTCCTCCCAGCTTTACCGCCTGCTGCAGCTAGTATAGTACACTCTCCCATCGATGACTTTCTCATTTTTTTAAAAAAAAACGTCATCTGATTGTGTTTTGTCTTTTCAGCTGTCGTTGCGGTTCCGTCCCTCTTTGATCCTTACGTCATGATGCCGGAAGGCCCTTTCTTGAGACGTCCATCTCCAAAGGGTGCCGCGATGAGCTTGGGCATGCTGAGCGGATACGTCGAAGAGCTTGACGCAGACGCTCCCCCGTCTGCCGCAGATTTCGCTGCGGAGGTTAACCTGATGTTGGCGGCGCTTGTAAATTTTCATAATGAAGGCGTCGTCGAGTCTTGGGTTAATCACTGCAAGGAGATCGAGGCCCGCCTGCATCAGCTGAAGTCGATGCGTCTTGCCCCTGAGATCTTGACCGCGAGCACTCAACGGGTGGCATGGATCGAGCAAAGAGCTTCTTACTTCCGCTATCTCAAACAGGAAGTTACTTCAAGGCGTAAGGAGTGCGGCGAGACTTCGAGCAAATCTGCCCAACTGCATGCTGGGGTGGAGGCAAACGCTGCACAGCTGAAGGTTATCTTTGAAGGCCTTCTGCGATGCCTCTCCGAAGGGTTAACACAGAAGCAGCAGCTTGACGTCGTCGAGCGGGATTCACCTAATCAGGAGGCAGCCCAGCAGGCAGCTGAGGAGCAACTTTCATCCTACCTACAGCAGCGGGCCCAAGTGGAAGCGGAAGTGGCCGCGACAGCCACTCAGGAGGAGGCGCTGAAGGAAGTGCGAGAGCAGCTCGCGGATTTGTTAAAGACACTTCCCTCTCAATAGCTACTTTTTGTATCACTTGTACTTGTAAATAAAAATGTATTTTTTTATTCTTTAACACAATGTATCTTGTACTCAATCAAGTTTATAAATAAAAGATATACATTCTTTGTAATGTCTTGTGTCATTTCTCCGCCTTTTTCTTTCTTCTTTTATTATCAGTATGCTGTCTTAGTAAACATAGTTGACAGGTGATAGAGCGAGCATCTTGTCTTGGCTTCTACAAGAGATAATGATGGCTTAGGCCGCAGGTTCAGATCTGCTGCCTAAGACTTTTCAACTTTATGAGCCGTGAGGGTCTCATAAAGACTTTTCTCCCTACGGATCGAGAGGATCTCATAGGTGTATTTTTCCTTAGGAATCGTGAGGATTCCTAAGTGTGTTTTCTCTTATAAGTCATAAGGATCCCATAAGAGAATTTTTCCCTCTTACGAGTCGAGAGGACCCGTAAGCGGTTGTTTCCCTCCTTATCAAGATTTGACTTTGGAGAGTGTGACCCGTGAATAGTATGCAAGAGTCCGTTTTGGACCGACTTGCAGGGCCCCAGTGCTTAGGAAACAGGTTTTTTTTTAATCCCCGCTGCCTAAGGCTTTTCCTCACGAGTCGAGCCGAATCGAGCACTCCTCGCAAGAATATCCTAACGTCACAGTTAACCTCTGCTCTTTACGACAGAGGTCCGTTAGGGTCTGTGGTACTTAGGGTTTTGGCCGTCGTACCGTCGCGTTGGCTGATATATTCCTCGATATGCAATCTTGCTGTTCGAGTAGCCTTGCGATTGTCATGTCTCTGATCCCTTCGGGGGCTAGACAAGACGTCTTCAAGTAATCTTCCAGGTAGTATTACCGTCGAAAGAGCAAGTGTAGGGATATTCCATGCCACTTTTTACTTGAGGTTAGGCTCATTTTAGAGAGCCCCGATGAGTCATAACCACTCCACCCTGGTGTTGGATGATCTCCGATAGTCTTTCAGGCTTTATATGACTTGCCGTCAAGACCCTGAAGCTAGGAATTTGGCCTTTGCTTCGTTTGCTGACATTGCGTCCTCTATATCGAGACGAATGTCGCGGTTGTCTCTGAGTTGTTGGTGAACCGTCGAGGTTTGGAACTAGGGACTTTGCCGTGGCTCTGCTGTTTGATGATGTTGCGTCTGCTGTGTCGAGATGAACGTCGAGGTGGTGACCATTCCTCACTGGTGTGAGATGATCTCCGGTTGTCTTTCAGGCTTTATATGACTTGCCGTTAAGACCTTGAAGCTAGGAATTTGGCCTTCTCTTCGTTTGCTGGCATTGCATCCTCTATATCGAGACGAATGTCGCGGTTGTCTCTAGGTTGTTGGTGAACCGTCGAGGTTTGGAACTAGGGACTTTGCAGTGGCTCCGCTGTTTGATGATGTTGCGTCTGCTGTATCGAGACGAACGTCGAGGTGGTGACCATTCCGCACTGGTGTGAGATGATCTCCGGTTGTCTTTCAGGCTTTATATGACTTGCCGTTAAGACTCTAAAGCTAGGTTTTTGGCCTTCGCTTCGTTTGTTGGCATATCCAAATTCTGTTGGAGGAAGGACATTGTTGTTGACATTGCGTCTGCTGTAACGAGACGAATGCTGAGGTGGAGCTGGGATTTTGCCGTCACTCCGCTTTACTGACCATGGGGTCTTTTGTTGATGCTGCATCTACATCCTGCTGGATTGTGAAGGAACGTCGTTATTGACATCTCGTCTGCTGTATCGAGACGAATGTTGATGTGAAGCTGGGATTTTGCCGTCGCTTCGCTTTGTTTCGACCGCGAGGTCTTTTGTTGGCGTTGTGTCTGCATATTGCTGGACTGCGAAGGAACGCAGTTGTTGACATCTCGTCTACTGTATCGAGACGAATGTTGAGGTGAAGCTGGGATTATGCCGTCGCTTCGCTTTGTTTCGACCGCTAGGTCTTTTGTTGGCGTTGTATCTGCATCCTGCTGGGCTGCGAAGGAACGCCTTTGTTGATTCTTTGGCTGTAGATATTGCCGTCAAGATTTGGAACTATGGACTATGCCGTGGCTCCGTTTCATTGCGACTCTGAGGTCGGTTGTTGACGTCATGCCTGCATCTGGTTGGAGTGAGGAGAAACGCCATTAGCGATCTCTAAGTTGTTGATATCGATGTCGATACCCTGAAGCTAGTGATCTTCTTTTGCTTCGTTTGTTGACATCGTGTCTGCAATATTGCGACAAATGTCGGGGTTGTCTCTAGGTTGTCTATGAACCGTCGAGATTTGGCTTAGCTTTCTGGTGGAGCCTGTTGGGAAGGTATGGTTCCCTCTTTGTTTGTGCCCCCGGATTGTATACAGGGATCGATGTGATCTCACCTGTAGGGCATTGGTTTCATTCATTTTTTTTATTTTATTTGCGCGATGCTCTATTATTTCAGCTTTTATATCGCGAAGGTCATGATTGCCCAATCATTTCGGCTAGTTTTCGCGGTGCCCAATCATTTCGGCTATTTATTTTGTTTTTACTCGCTGCTTTTTATTGTAAGTTGCCCAATCATTTCGTCTATTTATTTCATTTTTACTCGCTGCTTTTTACTGCGAGTTGCCCCATCATTTCGGCTATTTTGCATGCATACATTTTTACTTGCTGCTTTTTATTGCAAGTTGCCCTATCATTTCGGCTATTTCGTATGCACATATGGCTCACTGATTTTTTATCGGGAGTGTGGAACTTGGAATCTGACGCCAATCTCAGCGTCAGTATCGCTACAATTGGAATATCACCAGGAGCGGATCATCATTTGCCATGAAAGGGCTTTAGAATTTGATACCAATTTAGGCATCAGTA
This sequence comes from Agapanthus africanus, assembly GCA_030015575.1. Taxonomy (NCBI): domain Eukaryota; kingdom Viridiplantae; phylum Streptophyta; class Magnoliopsida; order Asparagales; family Amaryllidaceae; genus Agapanthus; species Agapanthus africanus. The sequence goes on along the minus strand of CM057346.1, from coordinate 97,835,054 downwards.
TCGCTACAACTGGGATATTGCCAGGAGCGAATCATCATTTTCCTCTGTCGATGTCGAACAAAGGTGGCTTAGTAAATAGGATTAGGATCCTGTCGACTAAGGCTTTTGACTTCATGAGCCGTAAGGGTCTCACAAAGGTATTTCTCCCTACGAGTCGTGAGGATCTCGTTGGTGTGTTTTCTCCTTAGGAATCGTGAGGATTCCTAAGTGTATGTTCCCCTGTAAGTCGTAAGGATCTTACCAAAGGATTTTCTCCTTATAAGTCGAGAGGACTTACAAGGGTTGTTCAACATATGGATATATCCCTAGCCACGGGTGGGACTTGGTTAGGGAAATATTTATTCGCGCCCGTGGATTGTATACAAGGGTCAATATGAGCCACTTGTAGGGCAATATCGAAGGTTGTATGGGGTTGCTTAAGAACATGTTAAGGTTTCTGTAACTTAAGACTTTCAAATCTTATGAGCCGTGAGGGTCCCATAAGAGAGTTCTCCTTACGAGTCGTGAGGATCCCGCAAGTGTATTTTCTCCTTAGGAATCATGGGGATCCCTAAGTGTGTTGCTCCCTTATGAGTCGTAAGGATCTCACGCGGGTGGTTTCTCCTTACAAGTTCAAGAGGACCCTGTAAGTGTCCTTTAACGAGGTTGCGCCCTTTCGGGTTTTCACATACACTCGCCGGTAGCCCTGCTGTTTTTACTCATGGAGCGCTTTCGGGTTTTCATCCGTGCCCACTTTGCTTATGGACATACCGTCTCTCTCTCTCTCTTTTTATTCTTTTTTTTTTATTCTTTTTATTCTTTTTTCTAACGAGGTCGCGCCCTTTCGGGTTTTCACAAACACTCGTCGGTAGCCCTGCTGTTTTTACTCACGGATCCCTTTCGGGTTTTCATCCGTGCCCATTTCGCTTATGGACATACCGTCTTTATTATTATATATTTTTTTATTCCTTTTTTTTTCTTTTTTTTTATCTCGTCAGCCTGAGGATGCTGCGGTAGTAGTTTAAAGACGTTTCGGTCGTCAGCTAGTTTTAGGACGTAGTGGTCCATCATTAGTTTAAGGACATTTTGGTCCGTCGTTGCCGTATTTGAGGCAAATCTCTAGTTTACTGACTTTTCGGTCTATGGGGCTTTCCCTGAGCATGATGCTCCCGGCATATCCATCTTTCTCGGAGCATGTGGTTGTGGCGGGCTCACCTTCCAATTTTCGGGCAACGCTAACTTGCCATGTTGGTATTGGTCTTCGACCAAGTTTTTGAAAACGTAGCAATTTTCGATCGGATGGCCCAACACTCGGTGGTAAGGGCAGTAATTAGGATTGTCGACATCATTCAGTTGTAGCTGGTGTTTCGGCTCCGGTAGAGTGATAAGCCTGTTGTGTACTGCCGCTTCGAACAGCCTCCTTGTTTCATCCTAGGGAAATGAGTAAGGACGTTTCAACCTCTCATAGAGGGGTTGCCACTTGTTGTTTTGGCGAACAACCGGTTTAGGGCCACTCGATTGTTGTTGAGTGTTGGCGACGAAGGCCGTTTTTCCCTTTCCTTTATCCTTTTTGTTCGCCCCGTTGTTTGTGGGTCTGAGATTCTCTCCGAGTATCGCGTAATTGCACGACTGAATGTTCTCACAACTCCTCAATCCTTCAGAGATGGACTCCTTGAAGAGAGGGGCGAGGGCTACTTTTTCGTCGGAATCACTCCCGATGGTGAGAACACGTGATCCCCCTGGATCAACCCTATGACAATTGCCGGCAATTTTTTTACGCTCATCTGTCGTATTTTTCCGCTGTCTACGAGCTTCCCGCTTTGTTCTGTTGATGTATTGCCTGTGAGCGACATACCCTTACCACCAACACTTAAAGGAGTCGCAGTCTTCAGTGGGATGTGCGATCTTCTGATGATATAAGCAATAATTAGGATGCATCTCTACTCCCCCGAGAGTGTTTTCTTCAGAGGGTGGTAGTTTGATTCCCATTGATATGGCTTTAGCAAAACTTTTCCTCGTCTTGAATTTGTTTTTATCCGCAGCGGATGTCTTTTGATTTGATGGGAGTGCCTCGACTCTTTCGTCTAGTCGCCGGCGTTTGGCTCCTTCCAATATGGCCATCTCACTCTCCTGATTGGCTTTGCTTTTCAGACGAATCTCATTCAGGAAGGCATCGATCATCTCGTCTGACGGCCATAGAAGTTCTGGTTCAGGACCTGTCCCCCGTTTCTCGGTGCAAGGAGCTTCTTTATTATCAATCGACGAGTGAGAGATTACATGACAACTTGCTATGTAGTCTTCAAATTCATCCGATGAGTCTTCTCCATCATCTCCGTCTTCAAGGACGTGGCTAAGGAACTCCTGGAGCGTGATGGGAGTCCGCGCTTTCTGGTTATACTCTTCCAACGCGTCGATTTGTTTCCGCAGATCCGTGCGCTTGTCGCCGGGTTTCACGGGCTTTTTGGATCTTTTCTTCTTCTTCTTTGAAGATTTCGACAGCTGGGTGTGAGTGCTTGGGCCATCACCACCGGTCTTTGGAGTTGGGCGCGGCTTCAGCATCCCTTCGATGATCTGGGGTTCTAGCGGGTTCTCCCACCTGATCGCCGGGCATGTCTGGAGATCGTTCAGCATCCTCTTGGTTTTGGTTGATAGCATAACCTCCCACGGAGCTTCTTCAACAAGGGAGCACATTGCCCCCGGCGTGCTCACCCTTTTCGGGGTATGAGGTTGCGGCGGGTTCACCTTCCATCTTTCGGACAACGCGAACTTGCCCTGTTGGTATTGGTCTTCAACCCAGTTTTTGAAAATGTACCAATCCTCGATCGGATGACCCAACACTCGGTGGTAGGGACAGTAATTAGGATCATTGACATCGTTTGGCTGCAACGGGCGTCTTGGATCTGGCAGATTGATGAACCTGTTGCGCAATGCCAGCTCGAACAGTCTTCTCGTTTTATCTTGAAGAAACGAGTAAGGACGTCCTAGCCTCTCCTCGAGGGATACGCGTGGACGCATATTGTTTTGACGGACAACCGGTTTCAAGTTGCTCGGCTGTTGTTGAGCATTGGTGACGACAATCGTTTTTCCCTTCCCCTTCTCATTTCGAGAGTCTGGCTTTGAAGGAGACGGTTTATGGCCCATTTGGTCCATTTGAGCTAGCTTGTCGATTAGGGCCTGGAAAGTAATTGGCTTGAAGAACGTCATGAACTGCGAGGTGGTCGCTTGCGGATCAAGAGTGCCCACGAACATGCCCACCGCTGGTGCTTCTTCGATGCGTTGTTCGCATTTTGACTACAGATTCCGCCATCGTGTTGTGTATTGAACCCACGTTTCGCCTGGCCTTATCCTGGCGTTGATCAGTGCTGTTATCAGGGTGCGTTCACTAGCACTCCCGAATCTTTGTGTAAACAGTAGCTCCATCTCCGCAAATATTTTGACAAAGTCGTTAGGTAGCTCCAAATACCATTCAAAGGCCGTCTCCGATAGGCTGCCGACGAATTGGCGAAGCAGCAGTTTGTCGTCGCCTCTAGTGTTGCCGCATAAGGCCCTGAATTGAGCGACATGCTGATGTGGATTCCCCGTCCCTTTATATACATCGAACTTAGGGATCGTGTATCCTAGCGGATACTTGATCTGATCGTACCATCCTGGATATGGTCGTCCAGTTTTCACGACCTGGCCAGCCGCTTCATTTGCCTGGTGAACTCGTATTTGTTGAGCAATATAATCATCCAGGGCGGCCTTGGAGACAGTTTCTTCCTTGACTGCTGAAATAGCCGGAGGTGGATTTGATGTCTCCCCTCCTTCGTCTCCAACAATGATTGGAGGGTCTTCAGCTGGAAGGTCAGGCTGTAACATCATCCCTACCATGTCTTGGAAGAGAAGCGCCATTTGTTTTATGTTGGCAGCTTGTTTTGGTGCTTCTCTATCCTTCTTTTCGAGGACTCTACGTAGGAAGTCAACGTCGGTTTCTTGTTCGTGACGCTGCTCTGATGATACCTCCGGGCTTTCTTTTGGCCCGGTAAGTGCGGCCATTGCAGTCATCATTTCTTGGAGCTTTTGTTGTTGCTCCTGGGCTTTGGTCACGGATCGAGTGAGCGGTCGGTGATCCGTCGAAGCATGGCCTTCCTCCTTTCCGGAAGCCATATAAACAGTATGGACCACCATGCCCCCAGACTTGGGGCGTTTGTGCTCAGCGCTTTTACGGTTCGCTATGTTCACAGGGGCTTTTTGTGGCCTCCTTTCCTTTCGAGTGATTGACGTTGAGGGAGCCGTTGCAGTGGGCACCCAGCCAGCTATTGCTTTTTCTAGCTTGACAGAGTAGTCCTTCTCTTGCGGAACCTTCACCTTTTTCTGCCGGCGGAGGTAGTCTTGATCAACAACCGAGTCTTGGACTTGACGCCAGACTTTGTAAATCTTAGAGGACAGCCGCTGAGGGGGCTGCTCCAGTTTTTTCTCTGTATCATTCCCCACAGGTGAAGGAGTTCCCTTCAGCACTGCAATAGGAGAGTTTCTGCGCACCTTATTGAGCAGTTCAAAGCTGTTCTCGGTTGGAACAGCAGATCGATCCCCACCGTTGGAGCTGGTGGAGTAAATCCAGAGGGAGAGCCGCCCCCATCCTTCCGTACTCGGCGCCAGTGACGACGGCGAGCATGTCACGGGGATGGTGTTGGTTCAGCCGCAGGGGTGACTTCCTCATGCCCCCTGTGTTGGTCAGAATTTACTGGTATCAGCCTTTTAAAGACCGACGTCCGTTGAATAGGGACGGCCAACCGATCGAAAGCAGACTTCGAGTAGGGGAAGCAACCTTAGTGATTTCACCTAGAATGGGAGCAGGGTTGGTTATCCGCTTGGGGATAACGCCTTCTGGTATTGCAGGCTTCTTCATGGGCCCGTTGGAGCTCTGGCCTAGTCTGTTAAAAACCGAGGCAGTGGAGTTGGGCGACCCATTGAGAGGGGTTGCGGCAGTGGTAAGTCGATCAAAGACCAGCTTCTTTGGAGCTTCTTGTGATGTCATTGGGGTATTGAAGCTCATCGTTAGGAGCATGGTCCCGAAGAATAGTCCAATGGTGGCTTGAGTCACCTGCTCCACTGGCATCCTGAAATGGGAGGCCGCTTGGGGCCCATAAGTCACTCCTCCAGCAGGGACGGAGCGAGAGTTGCAATCGCAGGTAGTGCAATTTGAAGCCATTGATCTTCTGTTTTCTGCACGGAGCAAGACACCAAATCTAAGTACCTCGAATCCACAGGTAACCACAGCAAACCGCGATTTGTTCGCGAACACGACACACGAAGTGTGGAGTGGAAAGAGGAAAAGGTCCCACCGGGCGTGCCAGAATCTGTTCCCCTCCGAATGGCGGCCAAGACATGGGCGTCTCGCCTGAGATTCGGGGAAGATGCTATTTGGTTTTATCCGTCCACCTCTCCAAAGATGCCAAGTTGATTTATGGCACCGTGTATCAGAGGTTTAGACCGATGCGGCCGAAGTAGCAGACTTCATCAGATTCCCCCTCGGTTGAGAGGTTTTTGATTTTGGGGACGCTCTTCCCTGCAGGCATAAGCCCCTGCAGTTAATTACGCTACCGCATCGCGGTGACAACTTTCTCCTTCTCCAGATGTTCACTTCGTGTCGTGGGTGTTTGTTTTGTTTGTGGTTGCCCGTGGATTGTATACGGAGACTAATTTATATCGTCGCCCGTAGGACATGGATTAGTCCAAATCCGTATTTTCTTAGATTTGGGTTTGGGGTTTTGGTTTAAGGATACGTTAGCCCTATTTAACGCTAAGATCAACTTAAACTTTTGTTAAGGATACGTTAGCCTAATCTCCAGACTAAGATCAACTTAACGGGATCGTTTAGATCCAACAAGAGAGCAATTGGGCTCTATTGTTCCAGTTTAGGGACATAGTGGTCCATCGGTTTAAGGACGCTTAAGTCCGTGAGTTCAAGGATGCTTAAATCCATGAGTTGGTTTAAGGACGCTTAAGTCCATAGGTTGGTTTAAGGACGCTTAAGTCCATGAGTTGGTTTAAGGACGCTTAAGTCCATATTGATGTGTGGTTGTCGGGACCCGTCACCTCTCTGACGACGTTGAAGGATTACAACGACAAATATCAGAGGAGTTCGGAGATGTACCCTTGAACCGGGTGTAAATTGATTTAAGAGAGCAGTTGTGCTCAGCTCAATTTAATTTGAGAACTTATGGCAATGATTGGGTTAAGTCCAGTTGAAAATGTTCAACATTTTATTTATCATTGGCCTATTAGGCCTTTGCTTGGGCTCTGCCCTTTATTAATGCATAGCATTGGGCTTTTAATTAAATGCACAGCATTTGTTTTGGTCTAACAGACCTCTGTTTGGGCTCTGCCCTTTTTAAAGTAATGCATGGCATTTTTGTTTGGTCTATTAGACCTTTATTTGGGCTCTGCCCCCTTTTTTAAATGATGCACAGCATCTGTTTTGGTCTGACGGACTTTTGTTTGGGCTCTGCCCCTTTTTAATAATGCATTGCATTTTTTATTAGGCCTGTTAGGCCTTTTAATTGAGCTCTGTCCCTTTTTTAATAATGCAAAGCATTTATTGTTCTGACAGTGCGCCACGTGGCTTGTCAGGCACAAGTCCATGTGGAGGTGACACGTGTCACGCTCTGGTGAGCGCAAGCGCAGTGCGCTGCGCTATTGCGCTTGCGACACGTGGCGCGTTCTGGTGCAGTGCGCCAATTTATGAGAGCAGTGCTCTGTTTTAGGAGCGCATAGCGCAGTCTGTTCTAGGGCTGACACGTGGCGCTCTCTGGTGGCTTGCGCCAACCCGAAAGCGCAACAGTGCAATTTTTTCAAGTGCAGGGCACTGTTCAATATCTTAATCTAATTTTGGATCAAATAAAAGAATCTTTTAAGATTCCAGAACCAATGGTTCATCAAAAGGCAATGCTTTTATTTAGATCAGAAAGATCTAAAGAAAAAGTAAATTACTTCTTTTTATTAATATTATCATTTTTATTGAAGATATTTGATCTTGTTCTTAGATCATCGATCTTTTTAGAAGAAAATTCTTCTTTTTCTTAAGGTTTTACCTTTTTCTTTCTTTCTTTCTGAATTTTTCTCAAAGTTCTTAGAAGAGCTCTGTGAATTCTCTGTGTGTTCATCCAATGTCTTTTAGACTTGGAGTCTAGGGCCTTTTATAGTGCCATTTGATTTGTTAAATCAGTTAAAGAGGTCTTTCTCTGAGTAGTTTAGGGATTTTTCCCCACCGTTGGATCTTTGATCCAAGGGCTTCTGTTTTACAGAAGATAATCTTTTTGTTTTAACAAGATCAGAAAGATGTTTCTAGAATTTTAATTCTGTTTTAGTGCTGGTACAGTTGGCGTAAGCGCACCTGCGCTTGACACGTGTCGCGCAGCGCAGAGCACAGCGTAACTGCGCTGCCATATGTCGCGCAGCGTAGAGCGCAACTGCGCTGCCACGTGTCATGCAGCGCAGTGCGCAACTCAGCTGAAGCGTTGCTTCCTTTATTTTCATTTTAAATAGAGCCTTGCTCTGATTGGGTGCGTTGCCTTGGGCGCTGCGGTGGCGTGTCAGCTTTTGACACGTGGCGCGTTGCGCGCAGCGCAAGGAATCTGAAGCATTGCTTCAATTTTTGAATTTTTGAAATTCAAACAGAGCTTTGCTCTGATTGGGTAAACATTGTGTTTACTGCTTTGCATATTTAAATCGACTTTAAGGGGCTTTTACACCAATCAGATTGGGTGGGGATTTCATTACCCTTCCCAGGACCCCAGAAATCACATAAGGTATATTGCATTGACCATCATTTAATTAAAAAATATTAGACTCAGCCCTAAGGATTTCGTGCTCAATAGGACAAAGGAATAGTTGTAGGCATCGACCGTTGATCCTAACCTGACTTTGTGGTGCCTAGGCTAGACAGGTAGTGAAAGGTAACTTTAAAATGCCCGTCTCACGGTGATTCGTGAGCAGATCCCTCCTTTCTCTACTTGTGCTTACCTGGCCACAATTGGCGGTGAAGAGGCGGTTTGAGGTCCTACTTCTTGCCCTTTGGAACAGTTAGGAGCTGTCTAGCTGACCTAGGTAACCCTAGATCTAGGCCTGATTGGGCATTTGTGGTTGATTGAATGTGTGTCTAAGCCTTTTATCGAAAATCTTTTTTGCAAAAAGCTCCACATAAAAAAAACACAAAAAGAAAAAAAGGAATTTTTTTTACAAAAACTTGCAACTTGTCGCTAAGAAATCCGTGCATCCCATATTCTTTTTCTTCTCCTTTCTTACATCATGGGTACCCCATCTCCCAAAACTCTTGCCGAACTTTGGTACCCTCATCCAAACATTGCTTCATATGCGAATTGTTTTGGTCGAATTACAGACGACCCCTTCATGCCCAAAATTTCTTTAAAAGATCGAATAGAAGCGTCTAGGAGAAACAGTTCGACTCCACAATCCACTTTGTATCAACCATTTCAACCTTCACCACCTTCCTACGTTGATACTCCTCTTCGAGTCCTGTTGTAACTCCTAAACCTATGTCTATTGCTGAACATATTGAACAATCTCGTAACCGATCTTTCACTCCTTTCAACACTTATAGTTCTTGGGATCAACGAGTCCATTCACCTATCCAAATGTTGATCATACTCATGTCCAACCATTCAATTCCTACCAGTCCTACCCGACTTTCACACCGTCCCTAGACATTGATTCTACACAGCCATTTGGGAGTTTCCAAAATCCAAACAATTTTGAATCTTTTACCGAAACCCCTTCACAACCCATGTATAGTCTGGAACAGTCGTTGGAAGCTTATATTGCAGCAACAAACCGACAGATGAGGAATTTGGATGCGTCCATTGCCGCCCTTATGCAACCTAGTGAACCGGTAGCTAGTTTCTAACTAGCTCCAAATCTTCCAATGTATGATGAGGCGGTCGGGCAGAGTGAGAATTTGAGTGGTGAGAGTGAGTTCTACACACTTCCAAATCAAACCTACCCATACTCAATTAAATCCCACAACTCCGGTTTTCAAACAAGTGTCCCAAATGATTCACCAATTAAAGATAAAACGTGTAATGAGTTGTGCGACTTTGTAGTGCTTGATTTGCCAGATTGTGAAAAGCCCCTTTCGAGTGAAACCATCACCAATCCTTTTGTTCTCTACACCTCCAATCTAGAACCTGAATTGATAATATCCATGCTTTTGATGAGGTGTCTAAAAAAATTGATTTTCACTTGATTGAGAATATTGAAGCAGGGAATATTTTGGATGGTGAACCCGTAGATTTGACTGAAATTTTATCTCCAATTCATCATCCCGAGTTATTAAATGTTTCTCCCGAACTTCATATGCGCCTTGATTTTGATGATAATTGCATGGATGGGATAACTTTTGAGGAGAATTATGAGAATAGTATTGAGGAGAGTATTGGGGATAGTATTGAGGATGAACCATTTTTTTTGACGAGTTAGATTTTCTAATTCATCCTCCTGAACATTTAACTGTTATACTTCCTAAATCACCCCCCTCATCCTTCCAATCATTCCGACCACACCAAAGATCACGCAGGAGGACTGTGAGCTTGAAAGATTTCTCTTCGATCACAGTAGTTTGGACGCCACTAGTGCGTTCCTCTTTGAATCTGACACGGTTCTCACAGACGATAACGATTATGAGTGTTTCACTTTCTCGGACGATTTTGAAGACTACCTTTGAATTTTCAGATGAGTTAGTTGAACCATCAGACTCGGTTGCTTATAGTGATTTCGAACCATTGGTGGAATCCTTCGAGTTCGAGACAGATTACTTAGGTAAGAATAAGACTATCCCTAAATCTTTCCCTTTCGTCCTTCCTATCGTCTCGACCGCGCAAGAATCTGTCGCGTTTCCGCTTCCAATGGATGATTTACCAAGTTCAATATACCCATGTTTTCTTGCGAATCTTTTGAGGGATTTGACCCTATTTCTCGACGGGTTGATAAATTAGCACAATCGCTTTTAACACATCGGTCATCACAATTTGCGCTAATTTATTCACTCGATTTGCATCCTCAAGTTCGTACTACACTTCTTTCTCTTTTCCGCCAGTCTTCTCCTCCACCGAGACCATATTCCACCCTTCTTCCCACACAATCTCGTGTATTTCTCAACTCCTTTCTCTACACTCCATTCTTTCACCAACCCTACCATTATCACGATAGAATTTTTGAATGGCTGGTGCTAACCTTTGGTCTGTGTAAGGCCTTATATAGTTTGATTTTTCTCCTCCTTAACTCTGAACTTTAACGCTTAGACAGTGGAAAAACTGTCTCACTTAAGTTTGGGGGGGACCTTGTTGTATATATATTTTTTGTTTTTTCTTTTAAGAATAAAAAATAAAAAAAATTATAAATAAATAAACAGGGGAGTGCCGATAATTTTGACCATCTTGGTATAGCCTGACAGTGAGGACACTGTCAAGTTTAAGTTTGGGGGTATGCTCGGTAAGCCTTCTTCCTTCGCATTCATATGTATATTTTTGCATCTGCATACTTATTTTAAAACCCATAAAAACTGAAAAATTCAAAATTTATAAAAATTAAAGTATTCAATTTTGGCTATAATTGACTTGAGTTTGACAAAAAAGTTAACAAGCTAGGAAAACCTAGATCTTATACTTAGTAAATTAAAAACCCTAAAAATAATCTTTCTTAAAATTTAACAGTAGAAAGTATATGTCTTTGTAGTTTATTTAGAAATAGGAAAATTTTGAGTTGACTTCTTGGGCTAAGTTAAAACAAGGAAAAAGTATTGATTTTTTATTAAAGTATAAGTGTGAAAAATAATTCCTAAGCTTAAGTCTAAATTCTGAAAATATATACCCTACAAAATTGCACAAAGATGAACCTTGAAACTTGGAATAGTAGGAGAGACCTTGAAATGCTCTTTTCTAAAGTCCTTAGTACGAAGAAAAATACAATAAAATAAAAGTGTGAATATAGAAAAAAAAATGAACACTGGTTTTTGTAATTACTTAAGGCTGCATTAATAGAAAAAATATTTAGCGAGGGTGCTTCATCACCTAGTGCCTTAGACCAACTGGTTTGGGAGTCACTGCTAAAAGCCTTATGGATTACAAGACTAGGAATTACGCCTTAATGTGCAAACACATTTTGTAATCGGCCGTTGGTACCTCAAGAAGTATTAACGGTCGCATGAAGGATGTGTAAGCAAAAATTCATCTAAAAATTCACCAATTAAGAAGTGCATTGGACAACGGACAAGAGTATGATTGCTTGATTTGAATTTCCAAGTGTAGGGGTGATATATACACACACGTAGGGGGTATGTGATTGGGGTTTAGATAAGAGATAGGAATGAAGAATAGGACTTATATCTTTAATAGAGATAATAAAAATTCCTAAGTTGAGATGGAACCCTAGAAGGAAAACTTAAAATATGCCGAAAGTTAAGTAAGCCTACAGAACATATATAATCTTAAGTTAAATGATAAGGAAGCGTGAAAAATACGGGTGGATAATTTATGAGTCGAAGATAATAGACTTCCTTGTTAGAAAACCTAATTGGAGAATAAAAATCAATATGCCAAATTGATAGGATTTTGTGGGTAGTATCCGCTGAAAACCCTCAGGAGACAACACTCCTCCTACTAGGGACACCTAGAGGTTTAACGGCTTGTTGCACGAGCTCAGTGCAATCGCGTTTTCCTGCGAAAGTGAGGCTAAGTATTTTGTTGAGAATAAAACTAGGTTTGCTCGAGGACAAGCAAAAGATAACTTTGGGGGTATTTGTTCATACCATAATTTTGCATTATTTTATTCCCCATTCTTATTCAGTTTACAAATAAACAGGTGCTTTTGACCCATGTCTGCTACATTGTTGTAGGTTACAGGTTCTCGGAACAAAAACAGTGAAATGATGAAAAGACGATGCAAAAGTGAGACTACGACCGACAAATGGAAGAATCTTGATCAAGCCTACAGTTTGGAAAATAAACGAAGATAAATGGAAAATTTCACAAAGTACAAAGGCACCGTAAGGTTCAAAGACTTCGACATGAAGCGAACGGTAAAGTCCACTACATTATTCACTGTGGAAATTTGGAAGAGAACCAGAAGATATTCTGAAGAAAAAAGTGAAGAAAACAGATGACAAATGCAACCTGACCAAGACCAGAAAAGATGAGCTCATGATCCCTCTATTTGGCCGCGGAACCGCGGCCAAATATGGGTTTTGGCAGCGGAACCGCGGCCATGAAGGACATGTGTCGGTAGAAATTTCTCTGGCGGTGCGTAGGCGCGTTTATTAGTCTTTTCTTAGGGGGTAAAATTGTAATTGCAGATTTGAGTCGATTGTAAACCTAGGGTTTTTATGAATCTATAAATAGAAGCCCTAAAACCTTTTTTAGGTTATGCCTCTTCTTGTGCCTCATTTCATCTATCTAAATTCAGATCTGTAAATTTCTGCAATGTATGAAGAGAGCATCAAATAAAAATTAGGAGTAAGTTTTCTATTCTTGCCCTAGTTAATTTTATTATCTGCCCTAGAATAATTTTCCTTTCTGCCCTAGTTTAGATTTTATTCTCTGCCCTAGTTAGATAGTTTAGAATATGTTTTTAAATTCCCTAATGAGTGAGTAGTCTCCTCGCTTATTAGGGTTAGATTTGGGGAAGGCTTGAGAGATGAAGATCTTTCACCCCTTTCTTGCCCATCACACGTTTTTATAGGACTCCATGCATACTTGCACACACCACTCCCTACGGCACCCTATCCCACGAGGTAGCGGTGATAGCGTAGTATAAAGGACCGGTTGTGCGTGTTTTCCATGGAGGTTAGGGTAAGAATTAAGAAAGGAAGGACAAGAACCTAAGGAAGAAACACCGTTCCTTCCCGATGGTACTAATCCACTTTATTAATTATTACCATAACACCTCATAGATCTTAAATAGGGCATAGAAAGCGGTGAGGAATATTGACTTCCAAACTTAACCTAAACCTAATCCTAGCAAGATTTTAGTTTAGATCAACTTAGTTTTTAGACTTAATCAATCCGACAACAATCGGAATTAACTCGTTAGAACGAATCGAGAATACACAAAATCTCTGTGGACCGACCCGTGCTCACCGGTTAGCTACCAAGCGACGCCGTTCTTGATTGCGGTTATAAATATTCTTTGATCAAATCAAGTGTTTGATATCATCATCACCTACTGCCGGCGTATTGACGAGTCTTTAGAGTCCTACACAGAGGTTTCCTAGTTCATGCGAAACGGAGTAGGAGCACATATGTGATATGTGCGGGACCGAGATTAATGCACGTATGTGATACCGCATTCTATTTCTCGTGATATGTGACATCGGTTAGTTATATGTGATATAGCCGGGTTATCGGATCAAGTGTTGATTCGATAAGTTGTTATATTTGATATTAGTCGGTTATATGTGATATAGCCAGATTATTAAATCAAGTATTGATTTAATAATTTAATGTATAATTGTATATTTTATATACTAGATTACATTAACTAATATTAGCTCACTTAAACATTTCTTTTTCTCACTTGTGTGCATATATGTGTGTGTGTGTGTGTGTGTGTGAGAGAGAGAGATATTAATGTACAACTATTGTGTCATGCTTGATGCCACATGCAACATGGGTGTATGAGACTTACACCATGCTTATAATAATGTTAGGGTTTTGTTTATTTAAAGTAAATCAAAATTAGTGGTAATTAGTCACATGGTTGATGCTTGTAGAAGCTTGTGGAACCATTGACTAAGTCCTCTCATTTTATTTTACATGAAGATATTTTTTAACCCAACCATTATTGTTAACCCATGGTTTATTCTCTACATGAGTTAGTGTATGACACTAACTCACCCATGGTTGTTATTCTCACCTCATGAGTTCATTTCTCTCTTCTTGATTCTTCATCTTTTTCTTCATGAGAAAAAAGCTTTCTAGCTTTTGAAAATGTGAGAAAATATTGTGAGAAAAAGAAAACTAAAGTGAGCCCATTTCTTACTTCATCATCCTCTACTATTAGCCATTTAGTTTAGGGTGTTTGCTTCACTAATTTCACCATTAGTGAAGAGGTAGCATGATCTTGAGTCTCCTCGACGTAGATCATCTTCAGCCTCGAAAACATTGAGCAAGCCTGTTCATTTCTTTATGTGAACCCTTTCTAGAGTCCGGGAGTTCACTACTTGGAGTGACGGGACTACTACACCGAGCATTAGAAGTGAGGGACCGGTCTACAAAGGTTGTATTCCCATTCACTTAGATGTAAAGTTGTTTACATATGTTTTCGTTGGATTTTCTAGTAAAGATTCTAGGGTTAGGGTTAGCTAGAACGGCAAATTTTTGAAATTGGCATGGATGATGCCTCCCAAAACCTTGCTGCCATGCTAGACAACCCTGCAAATCTGTACCAGTGTCACCAAAGAACTGCTATCTGACGATAGGTATGGTACCATCTACGAGTTCTCGGCGAGTCATGTTCAGTATACCCATTCTTTAATGAGCACTCGTGTACAATCTTTGATGTCAAAAACCAATGGTTATGGGATCAACCATCGCCCCCTACAAGGTCAAGAAATTTACACACTAGCCTAATCTGTAATATCGATGCCCTGTTTCGATATCCCCTCGACTAGGAACAATTAAAGGATGTGCTTGTGGACTACACAAGTCCCAGTAGTATGATCCGCATCATAGTCCTGATAGTTAAGCAAACATCCTAATGGCTTTATCAACATATATCAGAGAGACAGTATAATAATACAAGTGTCATGTTAAGATAAAGAGTAACCAGATAACATACTATCATATCGAGTAAGAAAGTCCTCTATATATATGTCCAAGCATCCACTATATCATACATTAATGGCCTCTAGGGCATACATATTTCTAACACGAACAAGATAAAAATTGGTGTACATATATTTTAGTACATGAAGACTCATATGGATGGTGTCTATTGTCAAAAAATCGACGGATGGTAGACTTTTCATGCCATTAATATAGTAAATCTGCAACTTTATTCTTGGTGTCTCAAAAAATTATTGATTTTTATTTCATGAAGCCGTTGCTACCACAAGACCGATCAGCAACGCAGTGGAAAATCTTATAAACGAATAACAAATGAAAACCAGATGCAAACCGCAATAAAAATAACAAAAGAGATTTAGAGGGAAACGGGAAGAACTTTTATTAGAACTTGAGAAGAAGAAAACCTTACAGAAAATTATTACACGCTCTCCTTATGATCTTAAATGAGATCTCTCTCCTTTTACAAATTCTCCTTCACCTTTGATATCCTAGATCCTTATGGAGATGTCGTTTACTCTTTTTACTTTATGAACTAAGAATTACCAAAAGTTTATATTAATTCGATGATCTTGATCTTTTACGGAACGACAACTCCTTTTAACCTTATGATAAAAAACATCTGCCCGAAATAATTACTCTAAGATCCTATATATAGATTATACAATTTAAATTATAATAAGATCTCAGAGTTTACAAGTCTGCCACCAAAAAACTGAATTTTGAAATAAATCTCGAACTGAAGATTCACGGAAATCGCCGAACTGACATCTGTCCCTCTAAGACAGATGTCTGTATGCAAATTTGACAGAAAGTCAAAAGTGTTACCAGACGTCTATCCCCCTGTGGCGGACGTCTGGTCCGATTAACCGTGAGTTTTTAGGGCTCAGGCCAGACGTCTGTCCCTCTGTAGCAGACGTTTGGTGCCTGATCTGTACTCTGGACCTTAATTGACAGACGTTTGTCCCATGTGGACAGACGTCTGTCCCTTTTTTTTCCTTCGTAGTCTTGAGCAAAATACGAGACACCTTCACAACAATCTCCACGTTGGCTCGTATTTCCTTATAACCATCTTGAAAACCTGTTGCCATTTTTCTTGTATCCCTTTAGAATTGCTATAGTTGTTCTCTCGTTTTCCCTGCTGGCACAATCTTTCTTCAGAATTGTTAAACAGATACTGTCACAGTTTTTAACCAAAACTGAGAAACTGCTTTGCGACCTTCTTACCGAGATCTCCCTTCCTCACATTTGAGAATTTGAATAGAAGTCAAGGCAGATTTGAACTTCTTTGCAAGAATAACCTTCGTTAGCATGTCCTCCGGATTCACCTTAGTGTCGATTTTTATCAAGTCGATCTCTTTTCTGGCTCACTCGCTTATCTTGTGATACTGCACGACAATATGCTTAGTTCGACTGTGGTATACTTGATTCTTCAACAAATGAATGGTGCTTTGACTGTCGCAAAACAAAGGAACCGGCCCCTTATCGAACCCGAACTCGCCAACTAGGCCCTTTAACCACAAGGCCTCCTTAGATGCTTCTATTTCCGCGATATATTCTGCCTCCATTGTTGAGAGTGCCACGGTATCATGAAGTGTCGACTTCCAACTGATAGGAGATTCTGCAACTGTATATACATAGCCTGTAAGAGATTTTCTCTTGTCTAAGTCCCCAGCATAATCCGCATCTACATATCCTTGTAACTGGCTCAATTTGTTTTCTTACTCATGAAAGAATAAACTGATATCTTTAGTTCCTTTTAGATACTGTAGTATCCACTTTACAGCTTCCCAATGAAACTTTCCTGGATTTGACATGTATCAGCTAACCAGACTTACCGCATAGGATATGTCTGAACGTGTGCATACCATAGCATACATCAACGATCACACCGCACTTGCATACGGTACTCGAGACATCTTTTCCTTCTTCTCCGCTGATTTCAGACACCCTTGAAGGATAACTTGAAATGACCAGCGATAGGGGTACTCACTGATCTAGAGTGCTTCATGTTGAATCTCTTTAACACCTTTTCTATATATCTGACTTGGGATAGCTACAACTTTTCAGCCTTCCCGTCTCAAATAATTTCCATCCCAAGAATCTTCTTCGCTTCACCTAAGTCCTTCATGTCAAATTCTGTGCTCAATGAAACTTTGAGAACCTTTATTTCTGCTATACTCTTAGCCGCGATCAATATGTCATTGACATATAGGAGTAGATATATCGACAACCCATTCTTAAGCCGCTTTGAGTACACACAGCTGTCATACTTACATCTTGAGTAGTTGGTCTTCCTCATGAACGAATCAAAGCATTTGTACCAATGCCCGGGAGACTGCTTCAACCATATAAAGACCGCTTGAGTTCACATACATGATCCTCCTTGCCGGGCTCTATAAATTGTTCAGGTTGCTTCATGAAAACCGTCTCTTCCAACTCCCCATACAGAAATATCGTTTTCACGTCCATTTGCTCCAATTCAAAATCTTGAGTAGCTACCATCGCTAACAATACTCGAATAGACATAAGCTTGATTACTGGCGAGAAAATTTCGTTGTAGTCAACCCCCTTCTTCTGAGCAAAACCCTTCACAACTAAATGTGTCTTGTATTGCTCGTTTTCCTTTTTTCGGTATACCCACTTGTAGCCAATAGCCCTTTTGCCTTTTGGTAGCTCTGTCAATCTCCACGTACTATTCTTTCGAAGTGACTCCATCTTCTCCATCATCACTATAATCCATCAATCACCATGCTCTTGCCGAATAGCTTCCTGATAAGAGCTAGGATCTCCACTTTCGGTGACTAGAGAAAATGCAACCATATCTTCAAAACCATATCTGACTGGGGCTTTATGAGTACGTATCGATCGCCTTAATGTCACTATATGTGGGTCCTGATAGGGTTGTTCTTCACCTTTTGTCTCCAAAATCTGCTCGTCCACCTCCGCATCAATAGGATGTAATTGTGCTTCAGTATCCGTAACCTTATGAGCGCTAGATAACTCGACCTCCACCGAATCATTGTCCCTTAATGCTCCACCTGCCTCCTTATTATCTACAGCCACGTCTTACAATATGGAATCTTCATCGAAGATCACATCTCAGCTAGTGAACGATCTTTTGTTTTCGAGATCCCATAACTTATAGCCTTTAACACCAAGTTTGAATCTCAAGAAAACACAACTTTTAGACTTTGATTCCAGCTTGGTTCTATCCTTCCGATCCACAAGCGAATAAGCAGGCACCCAAACACCCATAATGAATCGTAATTGATCGGCTCTCCTCTCCATATTTCTTCTGAGATTTGAAGATTTATGGTCGTTGATGGAGACTTGTTAACCAAATAGAACGCATGACCCACCGCCTTTGCCCAGAAGTCCCGAAAGTTTGGATTGCAACCGCATACTTCTGGCTCTTTCTAATAGTGTCCTATTCATGCACTTTGCTACCCCATTCTGCTCTGGATGTCCTGGAACAGTCCATTGCCGTTGTATACCCTGTTCTTTATAAAAGTCTGTAAACTCCTTCGAGGTATATTCACCTCCATTATCTGTCCGCAAATACTTCATCGGTCGCCTCTTTTACTTCTCCACAGCTGCTTTCCACTACTTAAATCTGGCAAACACATATGATTTGTGTTTAAGGAAGTAGGCGCATACCTTCCGTGAGAAATCGTCAATGAAAGTGACATAATACATGGCACATCCTTTTGATGCAACCGGCGATGGCCCCCATACGTCTGAGTGAATGTAATTAAGGAGTCTTTTGGTCTTGCGCACAGCTTGCTTGAATCCAACCTAATGTTACTTCCCCATCATACGAAATTTGCTGAAATTTAACTTGCATGAGATAACACCTTTCAGTAATTCACTTATGTGCAACTCATGAAGCCCCTTCTCATTCATATGGCTAAGACACATATGACACAACTTTGTGGTATCTTCTAGCTGTTTTTCCATAGATACGGCTGCACCACCAGTCACTGTGCTTTCATCCAATGGATATAAATTCTTTAGTCGTTGTCCCTTTATAACCATTAGGGCACTCTTGACAACTTTTAATACTCCATCTTGACCAACGAATTTACATCCTGCCGCATCTAATGCTCCAAAAAAATTAGGTTTTTCTTTAGTTCTGGAATGCGTTGCATGTTCACAAGCGTTCGCACCACCCCATCAAACATACGGACTTTGATGTTCCGTATGCCAATGTCCTTGCACGCCACATTGGTCCCCATAAGAACACTGTCGCTATTGAACTCTTTATAGGTGTCGAACAGCTCCTTCTTCGGGCACATGTGGTATGAACATCCGGAATCAAGGATCCAAACATCAGAATTTGCATCCCCTGTATGTACTTCTAGTACGTCATATGGATCTTCTTTTGCTTCGATCGCAACATTGGCTTGATCCAAACCCTTTGATTTAGCACCTTTACCCTTCTTCTCCAACCACTGCTTATACTTTTGGCATTGCTTCTTTAGATGCCCTAATTGTTTGCAAAAGAAGCACGGTCCGCTCTCTTGCCCGGATGATTTGGATTTCCCCCTTATGCTATTTCCTCCGTCTCTATTCTTCGATCTTCCCCTTTCGCCGGCGAACAACTCCGATGAATCCTCCGATAGATTTGATTTCTTTATGATCTCATTGTATAAAAGAGTCATTGTAACCTCTTTCATCTTGAGAGTCTCCTTCTCATAAAGGATCGTTTTCACAAAGTGTTCATACGAATTTGGAAGTTAAGATAGGAGCAATTGCTCTTGGTCCTCCTCCTCTAACTTGACTTCAAGGCATAAAAGATCGTTCACCATCTTATTGAAGCTGTTTAGGTGGTCGTGAATTAGAGTCCCTTCCTTCATTCGTAAACCATAGAGTTACTTCTTCAAATATAGCTTGTTTGACAATGACTTTGTCATGTACAAGCTCTCCAACTTCAACCATAAGCTTACCGCAGAAGTTTCCTTCATAACGTTATACATCACGTTATTATCCAAATAAAGTTCTATCGTTAATTGTGCCTTTTGATGTAATTTTGCCCAAGCAGCACCTGTCATGTCAGTAGGTTTACTACCACCAAGTACCTTAGACAACCCTACCTTCATCAGAAGTGTCTTCACCCTTCTCTGCCATATAGAGAAGTTATGTTTCCCATTAAATTTCTCCACCTCAAACTTTATACTATTTACTATGTTATCCATCATCCTTAATTCCAAAGAAAATACCTTCCCTCGAATCCTTACGAACTATTATCAATATAATTACGATCTAAGAAGATAAGGAGCGGATACAAGTGTCGTTACCTACCGTAAACTTAAATCGCAAAAATACAGAACGTAGCTTTGATATCAATTGTTGCTGCCGCATGACCGATTGGCAACACAGCGGAAAACCTTATAGACGAATAACAAACGAAAACCAGATGCAAACCGTAATAAAAATAACAAAAAGATTTGAGGGAAAACGGAGGGAACCTTTATTAGAACTTGAGAAGAAGAAAACCTTACAAAGAATTATTACATGCTTTCCTTATAATCTCCAACGAGTTCTTTCTGCTTCTATAAATTCTCCTTCGTCTTTGATAGCCTAGATCCTTATGCAGACGTTGTTTACTCCTTTTACTTTATGATCTAAGAATTACCAAAAGTTCACCTTAATTCGATGATCTTGGTCCCTTATGGAGCGACGGCTCCCTTTAACCTTATGATAAAAAATATCTACCTTAAATAATTACCCTATGATCCTATATATAGCCTAAACAATTTAAGTTATAATAAGATCTCAGAAATTACAAATCTGCCACCAAAAAACTGAATTTCAAGATAAATTTCAAACTGAAAATTCACGGAAATTGTCGAACACACGTCAATCCCTCTTGGGCAGACGTCTGTATGCAACTTTGACAGAAATTCAAAAGTGCTACTAGACAGCTGTCCATCTGTGGTGGACGCCTGGCTTGATTAACCACAAGTTTTCAGGGCTCAAGCCAGACGTATGTCCCTCTTAGTTATATGCATGCCCTAGAGGCATTATTGTACATGTGATATATATTATAGTGAATGCTTGGATATATAGAGAGAGGACTTTCTTGCTCGACATGATAGTATGCTATCTGGTTGCTCTTTATCTTAACAGGTTGACTTGTATATATGATGCTGTCTTGCTCTCACATGTTGATAAAGCCCTTAGGTTGTGTACTTGACTACCAGGACTATGATAGAGATCATACTAGTAGGGCCAAGGAAAGTCCGTAAGTACACCCTAAAATTGTTCCTAATCGAGGGTGTATCGAGACAAGGTATCGATATTCCATAATAGACTAGTGTATACGCATTTTGACCCATATGATGGGCGATAGATGATCCCACATCTATTGGTGTTTGACATCAAAGATGGTATATGGGCGCTCAGTGGAGACTGGGTACACTGAACAGACTCGCCGAGAACTCCTAGTTGGTATTATACCTATCGTCAGATAGCAGTTCTCCAGTGACACTGGTACAGATTAGTCCGTAGACCCGAGATCGTCATAAATTCTTGTGTGATTCCCACTGTGCTTTGATTTCCACCTTACCACATTCAATAGAACGTGCAAAACGGTGGGTTTTGGGTACAGTTCCGAATCACATGGAGGCAATGAGCGATAGGAGAGGATTCGTCTCTCCCGGTATTGGGGGTTGATGTTGCGTTGTGCTCGATTGGCCATAACGACAAGTCCCTGGCCAGGGCTGCTACGGAGATTTACTGATAAGTGTTATCAGTAGTTTCTCGACTCGTTATGAGCCTCACATCGGCACGACTAATCAGCTATTAGGGTCTGACATTTACCACTCCTAAACTAGATATGCGACATAGCAGACAAAAAGACCGGACTGTACAGTGGTGTTACTGACAAGCTTTCGCAGGAGTTAGAGCGGGCTGGCTTGCTGATCTTCTGATCGTTCAATACCCAGGTAGCCGTTACGTCCAGCTAGTACCGCTGACGGCTTGTGGGTGCTTGATGTGATCATCACCTACTGCCGGCATATTGACGAGTTTTTAGAGTCCTACACAGAGGTTTCACTGGCTCAGGCAAAACGAAGTAGGAGCACATATGTGATATGTGTGGGACCGAGATTAATACGAGTATATGATACTGTATTCTATTCTCGCGATATAAAGCATCGAACGGTTATATGAGATATAGCCGAGTTATCGAATCAAGTGTTGATTCAATAAGTCCATACAGTATCGGTCGGTTATATGAGAAATAGCCGGATTATCGAATCAAGTGTTTGTTCGATAAGTTGATACAAATTATATTAGTCAGTCATATGAGATATAACCGGATTATTAAATCAAGTGTTGATTTAATGATT
This sequence comes from Agapanthus africanus, assembly GCA_030015575.1. Lineage (NCBI taxonomy): Eukaryota > Viridiplantae > Streptophyta > Magnoliopsida > Asparagales > Amaryllidaceae > Agapanthus > Agapanthus africanus. The sequence continues at coordinate 97,812,886 of CM057346.1, read as the reverse complement.
TAATGTATAATTATATATATGATATATTAATTTACATTAACTAATATTAGCTCACTTAAGCATTTCTTTTTCTTACATGTGCACACTTGATATATATGTGATATATATTAATTGTGTTTTTATTTATGTGTCATGGTTGATGATACATGCAACATGGATGTATGAGACCTACACCATGATAATGATAATGAAGAGTTTATTTATTTAGAATAAAACAATTGTTAGTTGGAAATTTGTCACATGGCATGAAGTTTCATGAAACTTGGAGACCCATTGACTTAGTCCACTAGTTTTGTCTTATACTAGATATTTGTTAACTCAACCATTATCTAAACTCATGGTTAAGTCTCTACAAGAGATATATTAGATATTTTCTCACCCATAGTTTCCATGCTCTCTCACATCTATTATTTGCGTCTTCTTCCTCAAAACTCAAGAGAGCTCTCTTGGTTTTGAGAGAAGCTTAAAAATAAGTGAGAAAAGTAATTCTAAAGTGAGCAAAAATTCTACTTCATCATCCTCTACTAGATTAACACTTTAGTATATGGTGTTAGCTTCACTAATCCTACATTAGTGAAGAGGGTAGCTTGGGTTTGTAACTCCTCGACGTAGATCATTTTCGGCTTGGAAGACTTCAAGCAAGCATGTATCTTTCTTCTTGTGGAGCCGTTCGAGAGTGCGCAAGATCGCAACTTGGAGCAAAGGGACTACTACAAGGATCTAAAGAAGTGAAGGACTGGACTACAAAGGTTGTAATCCATAATCACTTAGGTGTAAAGTAGTTTACACTTTGTATTGTCTAAATCTCTAGTTAAAGATTCTAGTTTAGGGTTCTTTAAAATAGCAAAAATTTGAAAATGGTATGGACGATGCCTCCCGAAATCTTGCTGTCGTTCATAGGAACCCTACAGTGGTATCAGAGCCTAGCTAAAGAATTAGACGGATTTTGTAGGATTACGAAACCGAAACAACTCCGAAACCCCGAATTCAAGACCCAGTTTCTGTCGACTTTTAAACAGGTTCTAAAATTTTTTTAAACAACTGCAGAATGTTGTATGAGATGCAATATGAACACAGCATAAATTTTAGCCCAAGAGCTCGGAAAATGGCCGGCCACTTTGCCAAAAATTCTGGCCTGCTCGGTTTGTTTTGGGAGTTCAGGGTTGAAATTTGTACTGTGTTCCAGTCTCTAGGTTTTGGTGTTTTAGGTGTTGTTTGTTTTTGCTAAATTTTCATGTGATGTTAACTTCCTGCAAAGGCAACTCGGAGTGTTTCGTAGTCGCAATTCTAACAGTTTTTCAGATTATTTTAGACGGTGTTAAAAAGTTCGATCGGATATCAAATACCCACTTTAACCCTTACCGAAAAATTTTCCAAGTGTTGAATTTTTCCTTAGTATAAAACTTTCAGAAAATCATGCAAGCGATGCTGTGGACCCCTCTAGAAGAACGAAACCTTAACTCGATTATGTGACCGTCAAAACCGCCACTAAACCCTAGGGTTTATGGTAGTTCAGCGGTGCCACATGTGAGGCATTGGTTGACCCTTCTACGGCTGGTTCATAGGAGCTGTGACATATACTGAGTATTTTTAAACTACGCTCAAGTGTTGAGATTTTTGGGAAATTTTTGGTGTTTGTTGATTCGATTGGAACGTTTAACGTCGTCTAGCTTTTTTGGAATGTGATACAATATGTGGAATTCATATAGTTAGGCATGAAATCCAAAATATGAGATATTTTGGGTTTATGATGTCTAAGGTTATTATGGATTCCAAATGTTGTAGTTTGACATTTTCTTTTCTGCAACCGTAAGTGTAATATATGGTGTATCTCCGGTTTTGTTGCTATATGTCAACGACAATTGGGATACGCATATTTACTTACGTTGATGACATGTGATGTTATGTGTTGCTGTGAAATGTTATATTGGATCGTCGTGTTTTGAATAGCCGGGTGTTTTATGTGAGACGATGGTTTTTATTTTCAATCATGTAAAATTCATTGTATATAATATTCTTTTATTGGGGCACTTTCGGGTTGAGGATGATGTCACAATTGTTGTATATTATTTACTTTTCCGCATTAGGATAGACCCAAGGTGGAGGCACAAGTAACCGGGTTCTAGAGTCCAGTGGGAGACCATCTCGAGGAGTCGAGACCAGGTCTCCTAACTCTAGAATTGGTAGGGTTGCTTGCCGCTCTCATAGGGGTCTAGGGATGTGGGTTTGGCTATTCATCGCGACCGTGGAATCCGTATTTTATACTGGCTTAAATTAAAACACGGAATTCCTAGTATATCCAATATTTCATATGTTATCTTCTGCTGCTGATATTCTGTGATGTGATCACTGTTGATTCTGAGACGAATGGCTATATATTATATATGAGATATATAATAGACGTTGCTTATGTTTTGCACCCGCGCTAGTCCCGTCCCGGTATGCCGTTAGTTAAGTAAGCTAACGGTGCATAACAGGACACTGTGGCGAATGCGGATGGCATAAGCGTACATTGTATTTTCGTTTCTTCTGTGATGCTTAGAAAGCATAAATGATGGGATTTAATTAATGAGATTAATGAAAAGAAAAGAAACCTAAAACATGTTGTAAAATCATATTTTCAAAAAGGGTAGCTCTAGTTTTTGCTTTGCATTGCGGTATTCCTTGTAGAATATCCAGCACCTCATTCGATGAGGAAAGAGCCGAGATCCCTTCACCGGGTGTGACCTCTTTAGCGAAAGCTAGCAGATGCTACAACCAACTCGGTTTTGTCTTTTGATTGCTTCTTTTAGTTTTTGCTTTGCATAGCGGTATTTATGAAATATCCTGCATCTTGTCCGATAAGGAAAGAGCCGAGATCCCTTCACCGGAAGTGACCTCTTTAGCAAAACTAGTAAAAAGCCTCAAAAACATTCCTTTTCAAAAATCAGTTGTTTCTACAACTATATCAAGTTCATTACGCTCACGGTTTTCTTAAAAACCTGCGTAGCCCTCCAACATTTTAGATAAGTAATAGTTAGTATTCGTACTATGTTTGTTGACATTGTCAAGGCGTATTGTACGATAGCTAATTAGTGCTTATCTGTTAAAGAATGAAATGCGATTGGATTAGGGTAGTCGTACGGCCTTATTGACCTTGTCAAGGGTCGTGCGGGTGGGTTTAATTCAATCATGAAATGTACGGGTAGAACTTGACTTGCGATTTATGGTTTGTTGACCTTGTTAAGGTCATAGATGGCTTGGGGCAAAATATTCGGTAATTTCAAGTGTTGAAATTTGCAATGAGATTGCATACTTTCTATATGATAGTATGATCCCGATCCTACTGTGAGCAAAAGTTGCTCCCGGGAGAGTTTTGCACTTTACAATTAGCTAACTCATTAGGTGTCTAGAAAGGTGTCAACGGGGCTACGCCTTTGGGAAAATGAGGTTTATTTTAATTAGGTTCATGCGAAAGCACGAGGAACCTCCCTCAGAAGTACCGGCTCTAGTCTGGCTGAACGGTTAGCGAAGTTGTAGAATACAATTAATCCTGGCTGAATTTTCTTTTTAAAGGTTTGGAGGAAAATTTGAGAATAGCAGTGGGAGACATCGATTAGATAAGATAAATAACCAATCTAATTTTTGCAAGAGCATACGCTAAGTGTTTTCTTCTCTCTCTCTCCAGGTAGCGACCATGTCAGGCCTTAATCAAGATAATAATATGGATGTATTGACCGAACCTGCTTTTTATGCTGAGCAGGGGAACGTTGGTTCCGCTCCAACTTATAATTGTTATAAGTCCGAGCAGGAAATAGGAAAATATCCGAATTTCCACGCCACCCAAACAAAGAATGAGCATGTTGATGCATCTTCTTCGGGTACGTTAGTTACCAAGAACCGTTTCTCGGTTCACTCTACGTTCTAGGTATTAGATACCGGATCGGGATCCCACATATGTAATATGTTACATGGGCTAAGGAAAGGAAGAGAACTGGGAATAGGTGATCATTCCGTGAGAGTAGGGAATGATGCAAATATTGCAGCCAAAACAGTTGGCGAATATCACCTTGTATTACCGTATGGTAATACATTGATTCTGAACGAATGCTATTATATTCCGACCCTGATATGCAATCTTATATCAGTTTCTTTATTGAGTAAAGAAAGATATAATTTTGTAGTACAGGATAATGTTATGAACACCTTCCTGAATCAAAAGTTGATTGGATCAGGATCGTTAAATAATGGCATATATATTCTAGATCAAACCATAGTTCTTAATGTACAAAACACACACAAGAGGAAGACTTCAGAAATGAACGAATCTTTCTTGTGGTATTGTAGACTAGGTCATATCAATGCGACACGACTAGCTAAGTTACATAAGGATGGATATTTGAATTCGTTCAAAATTTCATCTTATGACACTTGCCAGTCATGTCTCAAAGGCAAGATGACCAAAACCCCGTTTAGTGGACATGGAGAAAGAGTTACAGAACTCTTGGGATTAATACATAGTGATGTATGTGGTCCTATGTCTACACATGCCAGGAATGGTTCTTTGTACTTCATTACATTCACTGATGATCTCTCAAGATTCGGACATGTGTTCCTGATGTAACACAAGTCTGAAACTTTTGAGAAATTCAAGGAATATAAATCCGAAGTCGAGAACCAAACGGATAAAAGTATTAAAATCCTACGATCTGATCGAGGAGGTGAATACTTGAGCACGGAGTTCTTGGACTTTCTAAAAGAGAATGGGATTCTCTCTCAGCTTACTCCTCCGTATACACCACAGCACAATGGTGTATCGGAACGGAGGAATCGCACTCTATTAGATATGGTGCGCTCTATGATGAGCACTGCTGAGTTGCCTATTTCCTTTTTGGATTATACGCTTGAGATAGCGGCATACTTATTGAATCAAGTTCCATCTAAATCTGTACCTACCACACCATATGAGATATGGAGTGGGAAGAGACCATATCTTAAACGAGTTAAGATATAGGGTTGTCCGGCCTATGTCAAAAGGCAAAATCTAGACAAACTCGAGGCACGATCAGTTCTTTGCAAGTTTGTGGGATATCCAAAGAATTCATATGGATATTTTTTCTACCACAGTGAGGAACAAAAGGTGTTTGTTGCTCAATATGCCACTGTTTTAGAAAAGGAATTTCTTGTAAAAGAAATTAGTGGCAAAGAGGTAGAACTGGAAGAAGTTCCAGATACACAAACTATAACTGAAGATTTAGTGGAACTAGAGGATTCGATAGTGCCTAACAAACCCCAGCCTCTCCGACGATCTAATAGGGTTCCTCATCCATCTGAGAGATACTACGGTTTTCTCATTGATGGTGGGAGTGAGGATTGCATCATGGAAGATGATGACCCAACTAGCTTCGAGCAGGCCATCACGAGTGGGGACTCAGTGAAGTGGCTGGATGCAATGCGATCTGAAATGGAATCCATGTACACCAACAAAGTATGGACTTTGGAAGTTGCTCCTGAAGGGGTAAAACCCATTGGGAGCAAATGGATCTTTAAGAAGAAACTTGGTGTAGATGGAAAAGTTGAGACTTTCAAACCTAGACTTGTTGCAAAGGGTTTTCATCAACGACCATGTATGGATTATGACGAAACCTTTTCTCCAGTGGCTATGCTTAAGTCCATCCGTATCCTACTTGCCATCGCTGCATACCATGACTATGAAATATGGCAAATGGATGTTAAGACCGCCTTTCTAAATGGTGATTTAGAACAGTGCGTATACATGACTCATCCAGAGGGCTTCATGGACAGTGGGAGTAGCGGAAAGGTGTGCAAACTGCTTAAATCCATCTACGGGTTAAAGCAAGCATCGCGGAGTTGGAACATCTGTTTTGATGTTGTAGTCAAAGAGTTTGATTTCATCAAAAATGTAGATGAACCTTGCATATACAAGAAGGTTGCAGAGAGTAAAGTTGTCTTCCTCGTATTGTACGTGGATGACATACTCTTGATAGGAAATGATGTTCCTATACTGCACTCGGTCAAGCTCTTCTTATCACAAAGATTCTCAATGAAAGATCTAGGTGATGCCTCCTACATCTTGGGAATTAAGATCTATAGAGATAGATCAAAAAGGATACCGGGATTGTCCCAATCCAAGTACATTGACACCATACTAAAGAGGTTTAGTATGGAAGAATCCAAACGTGGAAATTTACCTACAATCTCTGGACTCACTCTCTCCAAAGAGATGTCTCCCAAGACTGATTTGGAGAGAGCTTGCATGCAAGGGATACCCTATGCTTCGGCAGTAGGCTCTATCATGTATGCGATGTTATGTACCAGACCCGATGAAGTATACTCACTAAGTGTAGTGAGTAGGTATCAAGAAGATCCAGGAGAGAGTCACTGGACAGCTGTGAAGAACCTTCTCAAGTACTTGAGAAGGACTAAGGAGATGTTCTTGGTGTATGGTAACGGAGAACTCCAAGTGGAGTCCTTTACGGATTCGAGCTTCCAGAGTGATAAAGACGACTCTAAATCGGTCTCGGGATTTGTCTTTACCCTCAATAGAGGGGCGGTTTGTTAGAAGAGTTCCAAACAAGAAACCGTGGCAGACTCGACATGATAGTATGCTATCTGGTTGCTCTTTATCTTAACATGTTGACTTGTATATGTGATGTTGTCTTGCTCTCACATTTTGATAAAGCGCTTAGGTTGTGTACTTGACTACCAGGACTATGATGGAGATCATACTAGTAGGGCCAAGAGCAGTCCGCAAGTACACCCTAAAATTGTTCCTAGTCGAGGGTATATCGAGACAAGGCATCGATATTCCAGAGTAGACTAGCGTATACGCATCTTGACCCATATGATGGGCGATGGACGATCCCACATCCATTGGTGTTTGACATCAAAGATGGTATACGGGTGCTCAGTGGAGACTGGGTACACTGAAAGGACTCACCGAGAACTCCTAGTTGGTATTATACCTATCGTCAGATAGCAGTTCTCCGGTGACACTGGTACAGGTTAGTCTGTAGACCCGAGATCGTCATAGGGTCTTATGTGATTCCCACTGTGCTTTGATTTCCACCTTACCACATTCAATAGAACGTGCAAAATGGTGGCTTTTGGGTATAGTCCTGAATCGCATGGAGGCAATGAGCGATAGGAGGGGATTCGTCTCTCTCGGTATTGGGGGTTGATGTTGCGTTGTACTCAATTGGCCATAACGACAAGTCCCTGGCCAGAGCTGCTATGGAGATTTACTGATAAGTGTTATCAGTAGTTTCTTGACCCGTTATGAACCTTACATCGGCATGACTTATTAGTTATTGGGGTCTGACGTTTACCACCCCTAGAGTAGATATGCGACATATCAGACGAAAAGACTGGACTGTACGGTAGTGTTACTGACAGGCTTTTGCAGGAGTTAGAGCGGGCTAGCTTGCTGATCTTCTGATCGTTCAATACCCGGGTAGTCGTTACGTCCAGCTAGTACCACTGACGGCTTGTGGGTGCTTGATGTGATCATCACCTACTGCCGGCGTATTGACGAGTCATTAGAGTCATACACAGAGGTTTCACTGGCTCAGACAAAACGAAGTAGGAGCACATATGTGATATGTGCGGGACCGAGATTAATACGAGTATATGATACTGTATTCTATTCTCGCGATATAAAATATCGAACGGTTATATGAGATATAGCCGGGTTATTGAATCAAGTGTTGATTCGATAAGTCGATATAGTTTCGGTCGGTTATATGAGAGATAGCCGGGTTATCGAATCAAGTGTTGGTTCGATAAGTTGATACAAATTAAATTAGTCGGTCATATGAGATATAACCGGATTATTAAATCAAGTGTTGATTTAATGATTTAATGTATAATTATATATATGATATATTAATTTATATTAACTAATATTAGCTCACTTAAGCATTTCTTTTTCTCACATGTGCACACTTGATATATATGTGCTATATATTAATTGTGTTTTTATTTATGTGTCATGTTTGATGATACATGCAACATGGGTGTATGAGACCTACACCATGATAATGATAATGAAGGGTTTATTTATTTAGAATAAAACAATTATTAGTTGGAAATTTGTCACATGGCATGAAGCTTCATGAAGCTTGGAGACCCATTGACTTAGTCCACCAGTTTTGTCTTATACTAGATATTTGTTAACCCAACCATTATCTAAACTCATGGTTAAGTCTCTACAAGAGATATATTAGTTATTTTCTTACCCATGGTTGCCATGCTTTCTCACATCTATTATTTGCTTCTTCTTCCTCAAAGCTTAAGAGAGCTCTCCAGGTTTTGAGAGAAGCTTAAAAATAAGTGAGAAAAGTAATTCTAAAGTGAGCAAAAATCATATTTCATCATTCTCTACAAGATTAGCACTTTAGTATAGGGTGTTAGCTTCACTAATCCCATATTAGTGAAGAAAGTAGCTTGGGTTTATGACTTCTCAACGTAGATCATCTTCGGCTTGGAAGACTTCAAGAAAGCATGTATCTTTCTTCTTGTGGAGCCATTCGAGAGTTCGCAAGATCACAACTTGAAGCGAAAGGACTACTACAAGGAACTAAAGAAGTGAAGGACCGGACTACAAAGATTGTAATCCATAATCACTTAGGTGTAAAGTAGTTTACACTTTATATTGTCTAAATTTCTAGTTAAAGATTCTAGTTTAGAGTTCTTTAAAACGGCAAAAATTTGAAAATGGCATGGATGATGCCTCCCGAAACCTTGTTGTCGTTCATAGGAACCCTATAGTTCCTCTGTGGCAGATGTTTGTTTCCTGATCTGGGCTTTGGACCTTAATTAACAGACGTCTGTCCCCTGTGGGCAGACGTCTGTCTCTTCTTTGACTTCGCAGTCTTGAGCAAAATACGAGACACCTTCACAAGAGAAGCCACATATCTCTACTATTATGACTAGAGCACAAGGGGCATGGACATATTTTTTTTTCCTTTTTTCACATATAATTTAAAAAAGAAGAAGAAAAAAGATGCTTGAGAGAACTCAGAGAGTTAAAACATGCCAACTCATCCGCTCTCCGCTCTCGATGTATTTGTTTAGTAGAAATACCAGTGAAGAATGAATGCTCATTATATTTTGTTACATGTAAATCGCACGTGCATGCAAAAAAATTATGTGTTTACTGCACTTTAGTGTACTATGCACGAGGAAATTTATAATCTATCTATCTATATATCTATATAAAACTGGATTAGAGTTATACAAAAATGTGTATTTTGGTCTAATTCCATGTATATCCAATCTTTAATTTTTTGCAATTGCAGTCTCCCACTTCAAGCGTCTGGAATTAATTACATGAAAACAATTTTGAGATATTGGGCACTTCCATTAATAAGACATTTACTTAACCTAACCCAGTTTTTTTTCTAACTAAGTATTATGTCTTTTCGAATCTTTAAGATCTCTATCAAACTAATTAAAATTTCATAAGTTAAGGATATTGTCGATAAGGATTAAATTGCAAACAATAATTAACATTTAATTAACCAATCATTGAATTGATCACCGAGTTAATCTTCTAATATGAAGATGATGAATAAAATATTTATATTTATTTCAAAAAAATATTAATTTTAATTTTAATTGTTTTTGTAATTATTATATATATGTATTTGTTGGCTGTATAGATAAGTTTAATAAATCACTGTATGTTTTGATTGACTTTAGTATGAATCATTACAAAATATTATATCAAATGAAAATGACAAAAAAGCCGAGGTTTTTGACATCTTTTAACAAAAAATATTTTTTAGTTATTCTATAAGATAAATATTTCTTATTATTTTAAAAAATAATTTTTATGTGTGAAATTAAGTTTAGAAAAATTTAATTCGGTTTATAAGAAATTAAATATTAAGTTTAGAAAAATTGAGTTAACACTCTTGCTAAGATTTGATCCTAGCTAGATTATTCATATTTAAACCACTAATATCTGCACATGCGATGCACATATACGATTAAAAGGAAAATATAACAATACCAGTTAGGTTTATTCAACATCTTCATATAAGAAGATTCGGTGATTAATTCAATGACAGGTTAATTAAATTTTGATTTTTGTTTGTAATTAAGGCATTAAACTCCAGAGATGAATCGAAAATGAAATCTTTATTAGTTCTACCTCCTCTTTTTTATGAGGAGAAATAAAATTTCTTTGAACAACACCCATTTATAACACCACACTCTTTAATAAAATTTTAGGTTTAGCTGGTCGTGACTAAGAAACCAATCCTTACTGGAAATCCTTGGTTTTTTTATAAGATATTAAGTTATAATTAGTTTAGTAGAGATTTTAAAGATTCAAGAAGATAATTAGTTATAAATAAAAAATATATTTTTCAAAAATTATAAAACGGGTTTTTAACGCGTGTCATGGTAATAATCAAATTAGGATTTCAATTTGAAGACCTCTGGCCCTTTAACATTAACATTAGAGATATATTTTTCCAAAAAAAAAGTAGAGATATAATGTCGAAAAATAAAAAATTGATACAACTATGAATTTTTTAACCCATTAAAAGAAAATGATAGCTAAAATTAATTAGTTTTGTGATCCACACTTTAAAAGGATCTAAGTATGACGTCTTTAGCACGTGCATATACTAATATCGTAAAATCAAATAATAAAGAAAGAATGTTTTTCTTAAAAATTTAACAAATAAACACCATGATAATGTAAATTATAAAATATCCTAATAAATACATTGATTTATTTTCTTTTTCAAAAGTTATTTTTGTCTTTAATTAAATGTTAAACATAAATATTTATTAAGTTTATTGTTATGAAACTATAGTTTATGCCAAAATTTGATTTGGATTTTATAAAATAAATTCATTTGATTTTATATATATATCAGAAATTTGATTTCGATAAAACTTAAATAACATCTGCATGATTTATTTATCAATAAAAGATTTTCTTTGGTTACAAAATATTGATATAATTTTTTTTAATCATAAATTTGATTTTTATAATATTTAAATAACATATCTACTATTATAATGTGATGAGGAAGTAGGTCGTGTGGCACTCTCACATTTTTTTTCAAATATAATATTCAGAAAACAAGAAAATTCCAATATTCTAGGATGGTCCATGAACATTGTTTTTTTTATTTGAGAAAATCTTTTAGTATCAACAACTATAAAAACAATAAAATACAAATTTAAACAAAATATATTAAATGAGACTAACAAAATTTTTAACAATTATTACAAAATTAAAACCTATGTTCATAAAAGAAATAAAAAAGTAGCTAATTTATTTTATTAAGAATAATAAATTTCTCAACAACATATCACACCATATATTTCAAAGTGATTCTTAGAATGACTTTTATGCTTTTGAAAAAATATTTATGAAATCATAACTAATTTCTCATATCTTCTCAAATCTATAATGAAATAATAAATTGGTAAAAAATCAAAGAAATAAAAAACACACTCATAACTATTTTTATTTTATATAAAAAAATGTGATATTTTTATATATATTATCAATTTAATCAAGTGCATGGCACATGCACGATAGTATGATATATCAAAAGATATGCGGGAATTTTAAAAGAATATTTGTTGTTGGATGTGATATTGGATATTTAAAAATATATTTTTCAAAATTATGAAATTCTTTCTTAATGTTGTCCTGCTAATAATCAAATTAGGATTTCAATTTGAAGACCGCTCAACTCCCTTTAGCATTAACAATAGAGATATAGTGTCGAGAAATAAAAAAAATGAAACAACTATGATTTCTTTTACCTATTAAGAGAAAAATATAGCTAAAATTAATCAGTTTTGTAAGCGACGCTTTAAAACGATCTAAATATAATGTACACAACTTAATCAATTTCATACCGGCAAAAGAATAATCTTGCATTGTATACACTATATTTTTGCATGTGCTATGCACATGACATATACTTGTCACGTCCTGCTTCCCAAAAGAGGGGAGTAAGAAATGTGACGAGACCCACGACATATTTATTTAGAAAAGGTCCTTTCTCAAAACAAATGCACTATTAAAGTGACAAGGAATGACAGGTGAATAAAATCCAACGATAACTTTATTTACATTCTACTTCAATAAGTTTAATACATGGATATGATGTCTGAAACAAAAGTACGATAATTAAAAGGGGTCTAAACAATGACATACTGGAAATAAAATCAGAAAAGGAAACTAGTAGGCTGGCTGAGCGGTAAGCCGATCAAAGTCCTCCTAGCTTGGCTCGATCTCCTCTGAATTTTTTCCTCCTGACGAACATTCCAAGGAAAGAAAATAGAAAGGAATGTCTTCAGTGAAGTAGCGCTCGATAAGTCCCCAAAATAAAAATAAGTAATGATGTGTATGCAAAAAATGCACATGTATGAATGTAGGAAAAAATATCTCAAGCATGATAGGTACATGTATATGGTTATTCTATTATAATATGGTTGTTTGTAGTTTGATAAAGAAGGTATACGTGTATACGAGAGTAGTCCATCTTATCCTGTGAACCAAAGGAAACAGAAAGTACAAGGCCCCGCCATAATCCACGGGACAACGTCACAATCCACGGGACAACGTCACTCAATTTTCAGGTTAGGTGTATTTTAAAGTGACCTCTCATGCTACGACATACGTTCCTTACCAACCTATCACTTATCCTAGGTCTAGACCAAATTCATGAATATAGAGAGTACAAGTTCAGGTTCAAGTTGTGTTCAAGTATTCATGTCAAGTTCAAGCCAAGTCATATTTATGGTTCGGGTCAAGTCAAATAAAGTTCTAGTGTTCAAGTTCAATTCGAGTGCGATTTTATGTTTGAGTTCGAGTTTAGGTTCAAGGCAAGTTCCAGTTCAAGTTAAATTCAAGTTTAGGTTCAAGGAAAGTTCCAGTTCGAGTTCAAGTTCAAGTTCAAGTTCAAGTTCTATATGATTTGATTTTCCTTTAGTTACGATCTATATTTAGGGGAGACACGTGGTGCATCATTATCTCCGGCACACCGAGACCGATCTAGAGAAGACGCCACTCAAACTAATATGCAACCCAAATATGTAACATAAACTAGTCTATTGAATTCTAAGGTATTTATTGATAACTTATTGGTATTAAACATTTAAATTCTCGAAGAGGTTTTATATAAAATAATCTATTTGAAAATAACCTCGAGAGTGTTTATGGTAAAATTTTTAATTATAACGTCGAGAGTTTTAATAAAAATATATTTTATATTTTATGGTATTTTAATGATAAAACCTATTTTTAAAAAGTTTATGGTATTTTAATGAAAAATCTATCTTTTGGGAACTTGAGAGTATTTTCTTAAAAATTTAATCTTTTCATTTTAGGAAAAAAGTTTAATTTTCACAAAAATTTTTTTTAGAAAAACGAATATATGAATTAAGTTATTTTAATTTTTTTCTAAAAAATTGTATTTTCTTTAAAAATCGTATTTTTTTTTCTTTCGAAACCGAATTTTCTGTGAGAAGTTCTGCATTTCACTCTACTATCCCCAGAATATGCGATAATCCACACTATTCATAAATGGGTCCCATAACGAGGGTTGTAGAGACATATTTGCAAAGGAATGAATATCGATAAAGTCGTATTTTTATCTTGAGGGTGTTTTAATGAAACATGTTTCTTTCAAAAATTATAAATATGGTATCATACTATGTTTTTCATGTGTACGTGAGGGGTACGTTATTACCCCGTGCATGATGTATACGAAAATACAAGTCTATGGTATTTAATTGTTAGGCTAATATATCACAACAATACATTCTTAAAAGGAAAGAAATTTTCGTGGATTAAGTGTAGCATAAGGTTTCCAAGAAAGGTAAAATTGACAGTTTGGTTTTCTTAACCTTTAGCATGAAAACTATGGTTAACAAGTCAAATATTTGTGATACGAAATTTCTTTATGAAGTTTAGTCTAGTAACGATTGTATTTTGGGCTTATGAAAGAAGAGTCAAGGAGAAGAGTTAATGGTGGATTCAAAGGGAAGTGGAATGGCGGGGAGACTTACTCGTACCGCTCGTTCTCGTACGAGCAAGAAATAGAAAGAGGTAGCCTTGGTTTGAAGAACCAAGGCCGACGGTACAGGGAGGATTAGCGAGTTTGAGCTTCTGCCTTCAGGATCTTGGCACTTCACACAGAGACTTGATCAACTTCTTGAGAAATTTGAGAGAGAAATTTGATAGAGGTGTGTCTTGGGATAGAGTTAGGACTGGTCTAGGTATTTATAGGAGAAAGAGTGAGGAGTATGGTGGATTAAATATAATTAAAATAAATTAAAAATGAATTAAAAGAGAGTAAAAGGGGCGGAAGAAAGGTTGGACAGTTCTCTGGGTGGTTTCAGAAATTTTAAACCATTAAAATTGGTAGTGGGAAGTCAAAGGGTCGCCCGTACAAAGCATGGGCTAATTTGGGAACACCCAAACCGCTACTTGCGGCTTTTCGGCGGCGAGGCCTCGAGCTTGGTGCTCGGGGTCTGGGTTTGGTTTAGGGTCGTATTCAAATATCTCTTTTTAGTTGTGACTTTTCGTAAACCCGCGTGAAGCTCGTGCAAACTTTTGGACTTCCAAAACATCGAAAAGAAAAATATTAAAATAATCGGGAGCTGATGAGATTCAAATACGCGGGTTAAGAAACAACAGTGGAAAGTCTTAACCAGTGAGCTATAAAGAGTTTCATGCTTTTATTTATGAAAAATTACCTTTAACTCATAGTCAGAGCGAAAATACACCTTCATATATATATATATATTGAACTTGATACAAATGTACATAGATTTCAGAGTCGTTACAGTAATAATCTATCTATAATCTATAATCTATCTCTCTCTTTCTATCTATATCTATCTATATCTATAACACTCAAATTGATGTTTTTTCTCATCCGTCATATCTCAAGTAATTTTATATCTTAACTAAAAATCACCGTCCAATTAAAATCCCAATCCGCTATCTTTCTAAAACAACCATTTAAAAATCTATTATTATCCTAACGAAAATCACCCTTTAAAACAAAAGTCCTATCCCACTATTCAAACTAAAACAAATCTATGTCGCAAATAAAAATCTTAACTTGAACTATCGGTTCGCTATATCCCTAAAATCCCCATTTAATAATCTATTATCATCATAAATAAAATTACTGTTTAAAATCTCAATCCCTATCCTACCATTCTAATTAAATCAAATCCCTATTCCAATTAAAAATCTTAAATTGAACTAATTGAGACATATTTAAAATTAATTATAAATAAAAATGTTTGAAAATAAATAAACTTTTAATATGCCAAAAAATAAAAATTTAAAAAGATTACATACAATCGAAAGATTTTTAAGTTAAAAGATCAAAAGAATAATAAATATTACATTTGTAAGATATGAATTTTTTTGTTTATTATTTTTTCTTTTAAACTATATTTAAGTAATAATAAAAATTTCTAAAAGGATATTTTTTGATAAATAATTAGTGTAATAAAAATGTAAAAATTTTATTTTATGAAAATGGAACTCTTTCTAGTCAGATAAGCAATAATCATGTGCATGACAAACTTCAAAACAAAAGAAAAAATAAAATACTTTTAAAGATAAAAAATAAACTCAAATGAAAACTCAAAATATTTACAAAGATTTGACAAATATAAAAATTGAAACATATTTACAAGATCTAAAATCCAATATTACATCCAACAATAGCCTAAAAATTTTTGGTCTCAACACATAAGAAGAGGGAAAATATGAGAAGTGATAAGGCTCATGAACGGGAATTTCCCAATTACGACATGTAGCAGATGGTATGTTGTCCACGTAAACCCACTAGGCTCCTAGAGGCTGCAGACATGGAATCAGCATGGCAGCCCGGGGGTCTTTCCTCGGTGCCTCATCTCCGAGCTTATGCCCCCCACCTCTCGCCCCCGAGCCTTCCAGCAGCCGAACTTACATCCCCTTCGCTCGTCTCCGAGCGGTTGCAAGGGCTGAGCTTCCTCGGCCTCCAGGCTCGTCTCCGATCCTTCCAGCAGGCTGAGCTTCCTCGGCTTCCCCGATCAACCGAGAGCACGGAGCCCAAGTGCCCCCGCAACGGCTCCGTATATCTCGCTAGAGCGAGATATCCGCCGCCCTACGTTTCGCGTCCCACACAGGCGCATTCCCCCATTATTGAGCGGATCTCGCCATCAACGCGGGCGTAACGAGGGGGCGTAACTGACTGGGAGGATCTCATGCCGGCTCTCTTCATGCGACCACTATATAAACCCCTCTTTCTAAATGACTCAGGAAACTCGAACTCATTCTAATACGCCGCTACCATGCCTTTATACCTTGGTACTAACTTGATCGTCTGAGGGTCTTATGGTGGCTTCCCACCCCGAGACTTCCTTTGCAGGTAGCTCAGCGTCAAAAACCCATTGAGATCCACACAACCATTCCCATACTCAATATCCACTGTCCAAAACCACTCACAGCCAAATCGACGGAGGACAACATCTGAGGGAGATATCCACCTCCATTAGTTGGTACCGTCTGTGGGAAATGAAGCTAGAAGTTTCTCCACCCGTAAAGTTGATCTTCCGCCCTCGATCCGATGGTGAGCGACAACCGCGACGATCCTAATACCCCACCCACCATAACGGAGGCGGGAGCGGTTCTATTCTCCCTCCTAACGTCATCAATGCCTTATCCACTCGGATCGACAGACTCACAGCGATGGTGGATGCGCTCATCCACGTTCAAGCGGCGGGCCTTACCCGCTAGACTGCATTACCCCCTCCCCGGGTGACGACGTCCGCAGGAGGACAACTGGGCATGCTCAGGCCCTCGATCTCACTCACGCTAACCTCAGCGTCTCTAAATTCCAGCGTGCCAACTCCGACAACCATGACTCACATGCGGCGAATGATTTCATGACCCGCTGAGCGCCGGACAGCTCCACACCCCGATCTCAGGGAAGACCAGGCTGTCGATCAAACTCCCGCCACGCGCTCTCACCCCGTAAGGAGGTTTCGGTCAGTTCACCTGCTTCCAGGCACGACCGGTACCCCAAATCCCACCGAGGCCACGCAAACGGAGAACGTCGGGACTACTCAAGGAGGGCTTCGCTTGAGGATTTAAGAAATATGATGGAGCGGAATCGAAGCCGCACCATCGCATAGGCCCAGAGCGGGGATAGCCGCAGCTTCGACTGTGCTGAATCCTTGGGGTATCACCAACGGATCGAAGCCCTCGAAAAGAAAATTGAAGGCATACGACGAGATGGCTATATGTCCGGTGAAGGGGCGAAGTACTCCGCCGATTCGTTCACAAGGCCCTTTACATAACATCTATTGGCCGAGAACGACCTGTACAGGAACAAGCCGCCTAAAGTGGCCTTCTTCAACGGGAGGTCCGATCCGAAAGACCACTTGGATGCGTTTACGGCAGGCATGGGCTTCCAAGACAACTCGGACACAGCTTAATGCTGAGCTTTTCCTACCACCTTAATCCGAGCTGGCCGGGACTGGTTCCAAGAGCTTGCGCCGCACTCCATCTCGACCTTTGACGAGTTGGCTACCCAATTCCTTGGTCATTTCATCGGCAACCGACGACAGAAGAAGACGGTCAACTACTTATTCACTGTTAAGTGCAGAGACAAGGAATTCTTCAAAGGGTATGTCACTCGCTTCTACAATGCCCTCCTCGAGGTTCCCGAGCACCGTGACGAAACAGTTATCACCGCGCTGAGGTCGGGTGTTAGACATAAAGAGTGGCTGCGCTCTTTTGTATTGACACAACCTAAGACCATGGCCGAAGTGAAAACATGGACCGAGCGAGAAATCCAACTCGAGTCCGAGATGGACTCCAACCTACCCGGAGGCGACCAAGCAGACCGGAAGAGGAGGGACATGGAAAAGAAAAAGAAAGTCGATCATCTGAAGCCTTATTCCCTGAGGTTTCAGGAGTACACCCCTTTAAACATTTCCCATACTGAGCTGTTGGAGGAAACTAAGGGAGAGAGGTTTTTAAGCTCCCGCCAGCTACCCAAAAGATGGACAAGTGTCTCCCGGCCCGTACTCCGCCTTTCACAGGTCGCAGGGTCACGTGACTGAAAGCTGCAAACAGCTCCGTGACTATATCGAGGAACTGATCCGCTTCGGTCACCTGGCGAAAAACCTACGGAACAAGCGACAGACGGAACGAAAGCAAAAAGACCAAACCCCTCCTGGGGAATTAACAATAGGGCAAATCATGGTCAGTTCGGCGGATCCAGCTCTGGGAAGTAGGGGGAACCACTACCTCCTACCAGTCGAGAGTATAAGTAATCCACCCCACAAGAAGCGCAGGAAGGATGACCCGATCATCTTCACCAATGATGACCTCTACGGCATAGCATTTTCTCACAATGACCCTCTTGTGATAACGGCCCGAGTTCACCGTTACGGGGTCCAGAGAATATTGGTCGACTCGGGAAGCTCGGCGGACATCTTGTTATACGACTGTTTCCAGCATATGGGGTTATGTGCATCAGATCTTTAGTCGACCTCCCACGTCCTCTCTGGGTTCACCAACCATTCCATCCCGGCCGAAGGATCGGTCACCCTCCTCCTCAACATCGGGGAAGCGGGCAAGACGCGAGCCGTACCGGTAAATTTCCTCGTTGCTAAGGTCTCGTCGTCCTACAACATTCTCTTGGGATGCCCTACCTTAAACGCTCTCCGGGCATAGATCTCGACTTATCACTTTACGCTCAAATTCCCTTTGGATAATGAGGGGATAGGCTGGGCCTATGGGGACCAGCAAACCGCCAGGATTTGCCTCGCCTCGGTGTTCCCCGCCGGAGAGTAGGGCGATGATTTTGAAGACACACATGATTTTCAGGGGTCTTTAGATACACGCGACGACCAAAAGGAAGTTCGAGGTTCCCCGGTAGAAGCGTTGACAGAAGTCCTCCTTGAAAGTCTACCCTAGCACCACCATGAGGTTTTAGTAGTATCAACCATACCGAATTTTAAAATTATACGGGTGCTATGCTAGACTAACCAAGATCATAACTAGAAGATTAGGGTTTTCTATGATGATATGAACTAAACTAAAGAAGTGTAAGAGATTATACCCTCGTAGATCGAGTCCTTCACTTCTTAAGCTCCAGGTTGTAGTCCATACGACTCCACTAGGCTCCTCCGTGATCTTCACGCCAAAGACGATCCATCCGAAGTCCTTCTAACTCAAGCTGCCTCTTCACTAAACTATCTTTTTAGCGAAGGAAACATGCTACACTTGATTGCTAGTCAAGTGTAGGATGATGAAGTAGGGGTTTGGTTTATCTCACTAGCTTGTTCAATGTTACATGGTTCACATCACATGTGAGGGGTTGGAACTTTGATGCATGAAGAAGAAGAAGAAGAAGAGGTAGAGAGCACAAGAGAGTAGCTCAAGAAAAAAGACTCAAGTGATAGAATGAGAGAATAATGGTTCATCATAGACCCTCACTCATTGAAGCATCCAATATCCACAAATAAAAATATGGAGCCATGCTTCAATAGTAAGTCAAGACAAATATAATATTAGATAAAGCCATGCTTCCCCATTCCTCTTCATTTTCCATCTCATTTTCTATTTTCTATAAATAGAAAATTATGCCATGCCTTATATATATATATATATATATATATATATATATATATAAGAAAATATTAATTAAGCTAATAATATTAGTTAAGATATAATTATATCAAATATAATATATATCACATTATTAAATCAACACTTGATTTAATAATCCGGTTATATCACATATAACCTACTAATATCATTTATCTGTATATCACATTATTAAATCAACACTTGATTCGATAATCCGGTTATATCATATATAACCTGACCGACATCAGATAACTGCAAGATTACAATACGGTATCACATACTCGTATTTAATCAAGCCCTCGCATATATCATCATATGTGCCCTACTTCGTTTCGCTTGAACCAGGAAACTTCTATGTGGGACTCTAAAGACTCGTCAATACGCCAGCAGTAGGTGATGATCACATCAGTCATCCATAAGCCGTTGGCGGTACTAGCTGTACGTAACGGCTACCCATGTATTGAGCGATATGAAGATCAAGAAGCAAGCCTGTCCATACTCTCCATGAAGCCTATCAGTAACACTTACCGTACAGTCCGGCCTCTTCGTTTGATATGTCGCATACATGTCTAGGGGTGGAATCGTCAGACCCAGTAACGTGATAAGTTATGCCGATGTCTGGCCTATAACGGTTCGAGAAACTATTGATAACTCTTATCAGTAAATCTCAGCAGCAGCCCTGACCAGGGACTTCCAGTTATAGCCAATCGAGCATAGCGCAACATCAAATCCCAATACCGGGAGAGACGAAACCCCTCCTATTGCTCATTGCCTCTATGTGACTCGGGACTGTATCTAAAATCCACCTGTTTGCACGACTCCTTTGAGCGTGGTGTAAGTCTACGGTAGCGCCCCGGCCGTCTGTCCGAGGCCAAAATGCGGAAACGAAAACTTTTTCTAAACTTGAAACCGGCGCTATCGCAGACTTTAATCCCGGATCGAACCATTAACCAACAACTAGCTAACTAGAGAAGCGTTAGAAAAGCTATACCGATCGATCCGTGTCCTTCGGTCTTTGGCCACCAACCCAAGCTCCTCGCGGCATCTCCGATCTCCGGTCTCCTCGTCGGAAAGGGCACCACATCTTCGAATCCTTTTACAGGCTCCCGCTTCGTCCGAAGCAACTCGGACACGAAGTTTGCTAGCCGATGTGTCCAAGGTGATGTAGAGAATGTGTGTGATCACTTTGCCTCAAGCATCCATTGATTCTCAACGCATGAGAGTGTATGGATGGAGGTTGAAGATAAAGCCATGGTGGAAATGGTGAGCTCAAGAAAGAAAGAGGAAGAAGAAGAGCTTTCTTTTGTTTCTTGTTGCAATGATAAAATGAGAGAGTGATCTCAAAAAAATAAGAGCTAGCTCTCATATGGCTGCCCTTCTGTCTCTCCTTATCGTTTCAACTCACAAATCAATCACATAATGTGACATTTGCATAAGAAATGAGACTATGAGTCACCTATGAAGTACATGTTTCATTTAATGCACAAAATGATGAAATCCACTCACAATTTCCACCATCCAAACATTAATCCAAATGTTTGGTCCAACAAAAAGATACGGCAACATCTAAAGTAAACTCGTGACGGATCACAAGGATACCCCTCACCTGTATATACATACCTGCATCCGCATTCCGACTGAATGCGAATATGATGAGACTAAAGTAATCCAACAAATCTAATACTAGGATCCGGCTTAAACCAAAGCCCACTAGTATGATCCGCCCGATCATGATCCGTGCACTATTGCACGTATATGATCGAACCCTGCCATATATCATACGGCCTCTACAACGTTTCGCCGAAACTTGAGAAACTGTCTGTGGGGGACTCTAAAGACTCGTCAATACTTTGGCTGTGGATTTAACCACTAGCACATCAGTGGTACTAGCCGTACGTAACGGGCTACCAGATATTGACCAAAAGGGAGGTCGATGAGCGAACTCATCCTTACACCCTACTGAGCCTGTCAGTGACAATATCCGTACAGTCCGGTCCGTTCGTCTATGAGTATCGCATGTCGAGCCTAGGGGGTTGGTAAAAGTTAGACCCCCAAAAACGGTACAAGTCGTGTCGGAGTGTAGCCCAGAACACCCTGAGATACTACTGGAATACCTACCAGTAAATCTCCTGCCTTGGCCAAGGATTTCGTGTAATGGCTCTCCTAGACACAGCATGATCTCACCCCCAATACCGGGAAAGACGAAACCCTTGCCGATCCGCTCACTGACTCCATGTGGGTCGGGACTATACCCAACTAAAACCTGTTTGCACGACTCCTTTGAGCCGTGGTAGGGTAGTAATCAAAGCACAGTGGGAACTCACACGAGACAAATGACGATCTCAGGTCGATGAACTAACCTGTACACATGTCACCAGGGAAATGCTATCTGACGTCAGGTATAATACCAACTAGCATGCTCCCGGCGAGTCCTGTCCGGTGTACTCATAACCCAATGAGCACCTATATATACCTTAGGTGAACCGACTGACACCAATGGCCTGTGAGACCAGCCACCGCCCCTCGTCAGGGTCTCGACTGTATACACTAGTCTACTAATGGAGTATCGATGCCCAGTCTCGAAAACTCCTACGACTAGGGACCACTTTAAGGATGTGCTTATAGACTACCCAACTCTCACGTATATGATCGCCATCATACTGCTGGTAGTCAAGCAAGAATCCTAAGGGCTACATCAACGTGTAATAGTTATCTGCAAGGTCACCTGAAGTATGTACACGATGATACAGATAAACCAGATAGCATACTATCATCTTGAGTAAGACTGTCCTACCGGTATAGGTCCTCCCTCAATCATTGCAATCACGTGCCTGTGATCCAATAATTGACTCTGAGGGCACTATATCCAACAATCTCCCACTTGCACTCAAGGCTAATTATTGCGATGTCGCATACTCACAGCCCGTGTGATACCGAATACCCAACTCCTCTACTGATCAGTTTCACAAAGCCCGTTTGCGAAACTATTGCGTTCGAGGAATAGCCTCAGTGAGTGGATTCGCCCTGATGTTTCTTTCTATGTCTCTCTTTATCTCAAGTTCGCGGAGAAAGCCATCTCCCGAAATGAGCAATACCTGTCTTAGAATATGTCTGGATATCTGATGAGACCTAGTTCATAAATGAACTCCAAATCAAAACTTCTTAGACTGTATCGTCAACCGAATTTAATCAGTATCCTGCGCCATGCCTCCCTCAGTATCCCCTTGGACCACCTGTCTAAACTACTGCCCTTCTTCATAGGGAAAACTATAACTCTGACAGTCACTCTGTCACCCAGGTCACCTTAGAAGCCTGGAATGATAACCGTCTCCCAAAGGAGGCTGTTGTTATCATATCCCTAGAACATCCACTTATGTTCTAAACTTGCTTCCGAACGTTTCTCCAGGATAGGATTAATATCAACTTATTGCATCTAGTGCAAAAACAACATCTGGTGTGGTACTTGACATCTCATGATTGACTCAATTCCCTAAGCAAGTGATCTGCCAATCATGCACATCCCTCTCCCCTTTAGTCTGTGAAACAGCTTTAGAGAGGGTGACTCCATCACCTGTAGGTCACTACCATGCTAGGAGTCGTCCATTCTAAAACACCTTTAGAATGCTGTCTAAGTACCCAAATTGGGAAACTACCTAAATCTAGATCTAAAACCATAGATCTAGTAACCAGAATATCTGATATAATATCCATATCCTATATGGAGAAACCACCGTGTGACAACCAAATTATAACCGATCGTAGTATAAGAATTTCACTTCCTACTCTGTGTATGTCATCCAAATACCAGGACATCACACCCTACTACTTTCTTAACAGATCCATCCCCTATTCTGATGAAGCCAAACCTATGACTATCACATCAGAAATAGATAATCTATCTCCGCTATATCTGCTTTAGTCCATAAATAGACATAAGCTACTTGTCCACTATGCTTCCGCTGCTCCCACTGACTACGACAACCCTCTGGCAGAGTCATATACACGTACTGTAACACCCGAGTTCATTTATACCGATTCCAGTTTCCACATTTACCTATTCATGGTCTTTCTTGATTTAGCGTGTTTGGGTGCGAATGGTATTTTACATATTACTTTGCATTCGACCCGACCCGCTTGCTTGAAGCTGGTTAACTTTTATTTATAGATTATCTTGACTTGTTGCATGGACTAGTGCATCTCATAATTTAGTATATACTGGTATTTTATCTAGTATCGCATCTGTTGCATATAACAATTTAAATCATGTAAAATAAATTAAAATTGCATTTCATGGCCTGCCTGATACCCCTAACCCTATGGTAGCGTCCTTACATCGTGTTCTCGTCCCCTTCAGTGAAACGGACGTGTTTGGACGACTACGCGCACGTACGTGCGTCCGTTCTTGGGGGTATGCCTTTTTATTACATAGTCCTTCATTTCAATTTTTGGAACCTGCTGATAATTTTCATATTTCAAAATCAAAATTTTGGACCCGACCTGGGCGCAATTCTGAAATATTTTGCAGCCCGCCAAATCCTATTTATTCTAAATCTTTTTATATCAGCCAAAAATATTTTCAGCCTATTATAATTTTTATAGGCCAACGATACTATATTTCTTTATAACTCTATAAATCTTTTATAATTTTTTCCCAACAGTTTCCCCAACCAATCAGAACCTCCCTCTGTTGCACTGCCCCCCCCCCCACACGTTTCCTTTCCTCACAAAATCTTTCTTTGTTTTCCTCATATTCTTCAAAACCCCGCGAGCCAATCACAGCCCCTCTTTCCCTCGTGCTGGGCCCACTGACCCCTCTCTATCTCTCTCCTTTCCATTTCTTTCTCTCTGTCTCTCTCTCTTCTTTCTCTCTCCTATCGCGCTTTCTCTCTCCGCTCGCAAATACTGTGCGCTCCTCGATTCCCGTCACCGCCTTCAAGTTCTGCTCACCTCCTTTCTGCGCTCCCTCCTTCTTCTTCTGTTTTTCTTTAAAACCCATGCACGAGAAAGGAAGAGAAACCCATCCAACCTCTCGTCACCTCCTCAAACCCTAACCCTATTCCTACTCCACACCACCATCTCCTCTCCTTCTCCTCTCCATCTTAGTCTCCTTCTCTTCTTCTCCCCGAGCCGAGCCGCTCTCCCCTGCACGCACACCCGAAAGAGAGCCAAGAACCCAACACTGCCGACCATCGCCGCCGACCACCTACCATCGCTATCGCAACCTCCTCCCTCTCCTCTGTTCTCCCTCCAGCAACCAAAAATCCTGCACACAAAACCCAAGCAACTTCTACCCGAGCCCAAACCCTAACCAAACCCTAGATCTTCAGAAACCCTTCGCCGGCGTCCCTCATCACCGTCGATCTCGCCGCCACTACTAGCACACCCTCTGCAACCCAGTAAGCCATCGTACACACCTTCCTCCTCTACTCTCATTCTTATTGCCTTCTTTTTCTTTTTCCTTAAAATCTTGTTTCTTGTATTCACTGTTTTGACAAGATCGCCGGAGTTGGCCACGACGTCGACGATCCCGACGACCCAGCGAGGACCCCTGACCCGTGTGATTCCACTGTTCGTCGTTTGGACTCATTCCGTGTACCGTGCACGCGTCGCGACTTTTCCCGCCGACGCGAGACGTTCTGTTTTCCGTGTCGCGATCCGTCGAGGCAAGTGAAACTTGCTACATGCTATCCATACTATTCCTATATTAATTTATCTATTTTCTTATTAAATCTGTAGATGGAATCTAAATCCATGAGTTCCAAGTTAACAATATGATGTTCCGTTTACATATTTCAGATCTAGAACTTGAAGCCTAACTGTTGCATTTAGTTGACTATACCTAGTAACCACAGTTACATTCTAATCATATAATAACTATTGTACATAGTCTATGACGCCCTTTTTTCTAGTTTTACCCTATCGGACAACCGTGTGCATCTTTAACCGGTTTTAGTTATAATTGCATCCATTGAACATATTATACCTGTCATTGCATCCCTAGATCATTTAATACTTATTAACATGATTTTAACATCCATAGTTGTCATACTGTATTCATGTAATGTTGAAACTATCTCTTAAACACAAACTGATAACCATACAGCTAAGTAGTTTAATCTGCACATGTTGCTTAACCTATTACTTGTGCCAATTTATTGTTCTGATGATACCATGCTTGTTATTTATAACCATGATTATGTTAGTTGATTATGAGCACCTACCTGATATCTTGCACACCCTGACGTGACTTGCTACACATATTATTTGACCCGACACGGTACCGTACACTCTTGACTTGACATGACACCTAAATACACTACTTGACTTGACATGATGTACCATGGCTTTACCCGTTACCTGATCTTGTGTCTAATGCCAACAAATATAACCTGTAGTCCTTACGGACCGTTCCTGTTGTCTATCCAAACAAACCTGTACTTGCCTGATCCTGTGTTGGCATTAACTCCAGATTACTTGAATACCTAACTTGAACACATATAACTTGGGGGTATGGGGAAATCAACGATGAAACCTGACTTGTAACTCGACAGTTGCTTGCTTTTACTGATTAGTTTTAGAGGCTAGGCCCGCCTCGGGATGATGCTGCTGACATCATTCGTCTTTACATATTTCCTGTTTTAGTGCCTAGCGGCACGTCTCGGTTTCAGCCCGAGAGTCTTAGACCGTGGTCCCGGGCATGCACGAGATACTATTGAGTTACATCGATGCTTCATCAAATTGATTTCAAAGACTTGAGAGTAGTTAACCCAATAGACCAGTTTAGATAACTCACTATACATTACCCCACTATCCTTACTTATATCATTGATATGCTTATTTTACCACTTATACTCATACTTGCATGTATTACTACCCCTGTTTTATTATTGCTTGTTGTTATGACGTGCTGGCGTCTGGATTTTGCATGGCCCAGATCCTTCTACCTTTGTTGCAGACTGATCAGGAGTATTGCCGCTGTTAGACCGAGCGGTGAGGATCCTGTTGGTATGCAGTCTTACTTTCCATGTGTTTCATTTATTGTATCCTTTGCTTCCGCATATTATCATTATTTCTTGACTCATTCATTCTGGCTCATGGACATGTACTAGATAGTTTAATTTACTTTCCTGTTCTTGATATCTCTACAGCCGTAATGTGACTGTGGAGGGATTTTTCCTATCCACAGGTAGCATGGTTGGCTATGTCACGTGCCCATCTTAGCATACTCTGGGAAACGGGGCGTGACACGTACACTTCTAAAGCTAGTTTAGAACGAAGCTATACTCATCCTCCTGCCGGGTCTCACAGTCTGGAACAACAGCAATGGCAAGTCTGGGTAAACAAGAACCTCCCTGTCACCGTCCTTGAGGCTACCGGAGTACCTCTCGGGTGCCTGAGGTTACCCACCCTATCTGTGGAGTGGCCAATGGAATGTCAATCCAGATTGAATCTTTAGGTCCTATTAAATTTTCAGTAATCTTTTGCGGTTCTGGAATCACTTCCAATTCTACCATACTCCCACTGCTGTTTTCTGAAAAAATCAATTTTACTAAAACTGTGGCGAGTCAAGAACAATATCACTATTGATCTTCCAGATGGTAGAAAGTCAACCCTCGTCATAGCCCGGGTCAACCCACAAACAGCCATTACAGAAACGTGCCTTGAGTTATCCAGAGTCTGGTTTTAAGCATAAGCCGGACAACTCTCCGTACCTTAACATTGTTAAGATATGAACTATTCTATATTCAACATAGAAACAGAGGCACTGATTTAATTGGAACCAGAATCAAATCATGCAGCTGTTTCCAGTGCATATCAACTAAATGGAGAGAGGCCGATCAGTATTACTCAACTTAGGAATACATCCAGATATGTGTAACCTGAAAGAGAAGCAAGTTCCCATAATCATTACTATCAACTGAATACCATACACAAGTATCTACATCTTCGATCACCTTGAAAAATCCCGATACTTGCAACGCCTGGTTCTCTACTTTATTCTTATACCTATAACTTTTCAAAACTTGGATCTTGTATTTCTACGAAACACATGTCTAAGAAGTAGAGAAGTCATAAGTAAACAGAATATAGTACGAGTACCAACCCCTCTGTCCTAATGGACACTGGACAACATGCAATACTCTGTATAAGTCCCCTGAGTCTAATAACTCATTCCCCGTGTGTCGTAGGTTGAAAACTGTACTTATGCTTAAGAAGAATTACACCGCTGTTTAATACTCCTTTCCTAACCATCCACTAATATAGATAAATGTCATGGACATAATTTCAAAAAGTTATATCTCACTTTATAAAAATAAACGTACAGATATATCAATTTGAAATTGGTGCATAACAACGGATATTCATAACCAAATATTTACCGTCCGGCAAACAACCCGGGTGATTTCCTCAAATATCACCAATTACAACGAATCCCGATATAATGAGGATGATCATCCAATTCCCAATAACCTACTTCCACTCGTCATCTGTAAAACCATACTGATGTAAGAATCAACCTGGTAAATTCAAACCCTAGAGCAAGGGCTGATTGGGAAATCAGTTTTCTTTTAACAATACACAGTGAGACTGAAACATGTAAATGTTTCGAAGTGGTATCCGGGTATTCCTAGTAATGCCTCTTCCATTATCAGATTCACAACTGTAACCGTATATTTCTTTGCCATCTCTCCAAATCCCTTTATATGTCTTTAGTCATTACCTTCTGTACACCCCTTTAGACTAATTGGTTTTCTTCTTTCCCTATCGTTCGGCACCAGCCTATGGTTTGGAAGAAGACGATCCAATAAGCATAATGGGTGTAATCTCTTAATCCTAGGAGTACTCGTAACCTGAGAGAAGGTGAAGATAAAAGACAACTGAATAAAACCTTATTCATATTTCTCCTGAACCAGAATCCATCCCCGAACTGGAACAAGTTCCTTCGAGTTCGTATATAACCATATGATGGAGTATCCAAATAACTGTGGATCTTCGTAGTGATACGGAGTGCCTCGCATGAGGGCGCCAGCGCCAGAACCAAATCTTTTGCAACACCCTAGCTCATTTATACCAATTCCAGTTCTCGTATTTCCTTATTTGTGGTATTTTCTTGATTTATCGTGTTTTGGGTGCGAATGGTATTTTACATTTTACATTGCATTCGACCCGACCCGCTTGCTTGGAACCTATTCGATTCATGTTTATAGTTTAACTTGACTTGTTACATAGACATGTGCACTTTCATGTTTACTGCATACTTGCATTTTATCTGGCATTGCATCTTTTACCATATAACATTTTAAGTCATGTAAAATATTTTAAAAATACATTTCATAGCCTGCATGATACCCCTAACCCCGTGGTAGCATCCGCGCATCTTGTTCTCGTCCCGTTCAGTGAAACGGATGTGTTTGGATGACTACGCGCACGTACGTGCATCCGTTCTTGGGGGTATGCATTTTCGTTAACCGAGCTTTCATTTTGAATTTTGGACGTCGGATATATTTCTCATATTTTAAATCTGAATTTTTAGACCCAACCAGGGCGTCTTTTGGACTATTTTTTGTATCCCGCCAAAATTCAAATTTATTTATTATAATTTTAAATTAATTCAACCATTTAAATTTTATAACAAACTAAAATCTTTTTTAAATTTAAAAATCTAAATCCTAACCACTAAATTCCAAACTTCTCTCTCCTCCCTTCTCTCTCACTCCTCTCGATCTCTCTCCTCACTCTGTCTCTCTCTTCTCTCTCTCTCTCCCGTTTCTCTCTCTCTCTCTCAGCCCTCTCTCTCAGTCTCTCTCCTCTATATTATATATATATATATATATATATATATATATTATTTTTAAAACCCAATACAAATAAAACCCATCTCCTCTGCTCTCTCCCTTCTTCTTCGCCACGAGAAAGCCCTAGCTATCACCTGTCTCGTGTCGTCACTGTCGCCGCCCATCTCCACGAGCACTCCTCCTCATCTCGCCACCACCCTCATCCCCGCGACCTCACCACACCACCACCTCATCTCTATCCCCGTGCAACCCACCAACCCAAGAACCCCGGCTGCAACCCGATGACCACGACACCCTCGCTGCACCCTCGTCGCTGGAACTCTGACCCTCACCGACGTCTCAGCACCAACCCTCGTCACCTTCTTCACTTCTTTCTCTCCCCTTCATTCCCAACGAGATTCCCCACAGAACCAAACCCCACCGGCCTCTGCCCTAACCCATCGCCGGAACGCCGACACCTCAGCACCACCGTCTTCACCTTCTCTCGTCACCAGCACCGCCTCCATCTCCTCACCACGAACCAGTCCCCTCTTTTCTTTTTCCTTTTCTTCTTCCTTTTCTTCTTCTTTCTTCTCCTTCTTATTTCTCTTGGATTCTCGGTTTCGATCGCCATCGCCAGAGCTCCGACTACATCACCTCCGTAACTCATCATCACTCTCTCTGTCTTCGCCTATGTGCACAACCACAGCAGTAAGCCTCTCCTTCTCCTTTCTTCTTCCTCTTTCTTTCCTTTCTCTTCTTTTCTTTTCTTTGCTTTGATTCTTGATTTCTGTAGATCGTCGGAACCGGACGTGAAGCCGACGATCCAGATGACCCAGAGGACGGACCTGACCTGCGTGATCACCCTTGTGTGCTGATTGGACCCTTTCCGTATGTCGTGCGCGCGTCGCGACATGTTGCCTACGTCGGACGTACGGTACATATCCGTTTCGTATTCCGTCGAGGCAAGTTAATCTTGCTACATGCTATATAACTCGTTATATACCTATTTAAATAAATATCATACCTGTATTTTAAATCTAGTATCCCATGTTTCATATTATAGCTTTTCGATGTTCCGTTTGCATCCATTCATATCATTTCTGATTTAGGTCATGAAAACCTATCTTGTTAATATTAGATTATAATATACTGCATCCATATCAATATTTATATCACATATTGCTTAGTTGTACATCCCACATTACCATTTTATAGTTTTATAACTTTTCGGATACCCGTTTGCATCCATCTCATTTAGAATATATATAACTGCATCCATAGATCATATTAATACATAACACTGTGATATTAACACCCAATGTTTAATAAAGAGCATCCTAATTAGTATTGGAACTATAAATGTAACCCTAATCGATGATTGTGCATCCATATCTTTGAATTTATATCTATTTGCATACCATATCACATTATTCCATTTTATTGTTACATTAGTACTCCATACTTGATTTTGTGTACCCATACTTATTACAGTTTGATTATAAGCACCCACTTGATACTTGTGCACTACCTGACATGACGTGATACACTACTATTGACATGACTTGATACCTGTGCACCACTTGACATGACTTGACACTTGTACACCACCTGACATGACCTGATGTACCATAGCGTAACATATTACCTGTTCTTGTTACTAATGCCGACAATCTTGACCTGTTGTCCCTACGGACATTTCCTGTTGTCTATACAGACAAACCTGTACCTGTTTGATTCTGTGTTGGCATTAGTCTCAGATTTATCAATACCTGACTTTCACACATAACCTTAGGGGTATGGGGAAATCAAGAATGTATCCGAACATAACTCAAAGGTCTATTACATCTTGTTACCGTGGTCCCGTGGGGTTGAACGGGACATAGACTTACAGTCTATCATATCTTGTTACCGTGGTCCCGTGGGGTTGAACGGGGCATAGACCGATAGGTTACGATGAGGATTACATTCATTGATTTCGAATAAGTTTAGAGTAGATCACCCTATAGCACTGTTTAGACTACTCACTGCACTTCACCTGTTTATATCATGTTCACTGATCTACATTCATGTTACGTTTTACTTGTTACTGAGGACTTGTTACTGTTCATACTTCATGCCTGCATATATTGCTACCCCCTAATTATATTATTGTTGATATTATGACACACTGACGTCTTGGTTTTGCATGGCCCAGATCCTCTATCTTTGCAGCTGACTGATCAGGAGTACTTCCGCCGTTAAGCCGAGCAGTTAGTATCCAGTTAGTTCAGTTTCTTCCGTACTTTCCAGATTGTTATTATTACTTGGATCTATTGCTTCCGCATATTATTTCTTGACTCGTTTATTCTGGCTCTTGGATATGTACTAGATAGTTTATTTTATTTTCCCTGTTCTTGATATCTTATAGACAGCCGTAATGTGACCGTGGAGGGATGTTTCCTATCCACAGGTAGCATGGTTGGCTCTGTCACGTGCCGATCTTAGCGCACTCTGGGAAGCGGGGCATGACAGGGTTTGTTTGGTATCAGATCCATAGGATCTAGGTTAATCGGGTTTGATTCTTTTATAGTTGGGTATTGGACCTAATACACGAATCAGATTACTCGTGATTAGGAACATGTCCTACCACTTTACCATCTTGCCATTTTTGAATCTGAACTTCCTCCTGATTCTTACCTTGACAATATGCAAACCTCTTTGCAACTCGACTTGAAACTTTGGGTTCCCTATTTTTTATCTCTAGGATTTGGGCGACTTGAGTGGAGTTATGTGATTGTAACTATGAATTGCAGCATGGTTACAATGCGGTACTCTATTTAAGTAACTTGGAGTCCTAGTCTTGATTCATTCCCTTGTTCCATGGTCGTTATATTGCCTTACTTCTCTTGCTTTCCAGTTCATGTTTTATTGCAAGCTTGAATCCTGTTTACCGTGCTTATCTTCTTCAGTGTTTGGCTTCAGGTGAAGTCGTTTCGGGTATCCTACTTGTTCATGTTTTCCCCGCATTAGAGTTATTCAATTCTGGTGCATCCCTTTGTTTGAAGTTGTCTTGGGAATGGATTTTCTCGGCACTTTCCACGCTCACATTGATTGTAGGGCAAAGAAAGTGATTTTCCAGATTCTCGGACATCCGGAGTTTGTTTTGCTGAAGGAAGCAGTTCTGTCGGGCCAGTCGAGTTTAGGGCTAGGCCGACAAACCGTGTTCTTTCGTCGATGGAAGTTAATAAGGAGGAAGCGCCAGCTGTAGTTCGAGAATTCATGGACGCGTTTGAGGACATTTCGTGTTTACCGCCAAAACGAGATGTGGAGTTCGCGATTGATCTTGTTCCTGGTGCAGCACCAATCTCAAAGGCGTACTATCCAATGGCACCAGTGGAGTTGGAAGAAGTCAAGAAGTAGGTTACTGAATTGCTAGAGAAGGGTTCGATTTGCAGCAGTAATTCATCTTGGAGAGCTCCAATTCTTCTAGTCAAGAAGAAAGAATGGCACAAGGAGAATGTGCATCGATTATCGAGAATTAAACCGGGTGACTATTAAGAACAAGTACCGATCCCTCGCATTGGCGAATTGTTCGAGCAACTTAGTGGCGCGAGGGTATTCTCGAAGCTGGATTTACGATCCGGATATCATCAGGTCCGAGTTAAATCAGAAGATATTTGCAAGACTGCGTTCCGAACTCGGTATGGACATTACGAGTATTTAGTGATGCCCTTCGGAATAACGAATGCACCGGAAATATTTATGGACTTGATGAACCGAATCTTTTCACCATTCTTGGACCAGTTTATAGTGGTGTCCATTGATGATATTCTGGTTTACTCGAGGAGCATTGAAGAGCATGCAGAACACTTGAAGATCGCACTGCAGACATTGAGGCAAGAAAGATTATATGCAAAGATGAGCAAGTATGAGTTTTGGCTTGAAGAAGTGAAGTTTTTGGGGCATGTCGTGTCCGGAGATGGAATCGTCGTTGATCCCGAAAAGATTGTAGCAGTTCAAGATTGGCCGATTCCGAAGAACGTAGCAGAGATCAGAAGTTTTCTTGGACTTGTCGGATATTACAGAAGGTTCGTGGATAATTTTGCTCGCTTAGCTGAGCCTCTGACCAAGCTTACGTGCAAGGAAGTACCGTTCGTATGGACGGATAAATGTGCGTAAGCTTTTGAGGCATTGAAACATAGATTGATAACCGCTCCTATTCTGACCGTACCAGACAGTTCCAGAGGATTGCTGATTCACAGCAACGCATCTGGGAAAGGTTTGGGATGTGTTTTGATGCAGCATGGGAAAGTTATAGCTTACGCATCGAGACAGTTAAGGACCCATGAGAAGAACTACCCAACTCATGATTTGGAGCTAGCAGCTGTGATTTTCGCTTTGAAGATTTGGAGACACTACTTATTGAGCGAAAGGGGCGAAGTATTCACCGATCACAAAAGCCTAAAATATGTGTTCACACAGAAAGAGCTTAATATGAGGCAGCATAGATGGTTAGAGCTGATGGCTGACTACGATCTTGATGTTAAGTACCATCCGGGGAAAGTTAATGTTGTACCGGATGTGCTTAGTCGGTTGCCAGCAATTCAGATGTTGACTGCACAAAAGGAACTTATTGAAGACTTTCAGAGATTCGATTTGGAGATTGGGCTACCGCATTCTTCGGGACAGTTGATGCAGTTGCAAGTACAGTTGTCGTTGATCGAGAATATTAAAGCAGCGCAGTTATAGGACCCTAGATTGCAAAAGTTTCGAGAACAGGTTGAAGTAGGACTTCGAACGGACTTATTAATTCATGAAGATGGTTCGTTGTGACATGGTAGCCGTTTGTGTGTGCCAAAAGGAGATATTCACGAAGAAGTTATGAAGGAGGCACACAGTTCCGCATATTCCGTACATCCAGGAGGCACGAAGATGTACCGAGATCTACGACAGCATTTCTGGTGGGAAGGCATGAAAAGGGAGATTACCCGCTTTATAGCGAAGTGCTTGGTGTGTCAGCAAGTTAAGGCTGAACATCAAAGGGTTGCTGGTTTATTACAACCACTTTCGATTCCTCAATGGAAGTGGGAACATATAACCATGGACTTCGTGACAGCTTTACCGCGGAGTCCAAAGGGCAATAATGCAGTTTGGGTGATTGTTGATCGATTGACCAAGGCAGCTCATTTCATACCATTCCGAGTTGTTCAGTCAATGGAAAAGTTATCAGAACGGTACATGCAGGAGATTGTAAGATTGCATGGAGTACCGGTAAGCATCGTGTCTGACCGTGACACCCGTTTCTTATCACACTTCTGGAGGAGCTTACAGGAAAGTTTGGGGACTCGATTAAAGTTTAGCACATCTTATCATCCTCAGACAGATGGCCATACGGAGAGAACGATCCAAACTCTTGAAGACATGTTGAGAGCTTACATGTTAGACTTTAAGGGTTCATAGGAGGATCATCTGCACTTGGTGGAGTTTTTTTACAATAACAGTTTTCAGGCGACTATTCAGATGGCTCCATTTGAAGCGTTGTATGGTCGCAAGTGTCGCTCACCCGTTTGTTGGGATGATGTCGGAGAGAGAAGATTATTGGGACCGGATTTGGTCGTGCAAAGAGTAGAGAAAGTTAACAC
The DNA here is from genome assembly GCA_030015575.1 of Agapanthus africanus. NCBI lineage: Eukaryota > Viridiplantae > Streptophyta > Magnoliopsida > Asparagales > Amaryllidaceae > Agapanthus > Agapanthus africanus. The sequence continues at coordinate 97,777,838 of CM057346.1, read as the reverse complement.
TATCCGGAAACATATGAAGGCAACACAAGATCGGCAGAAGAGTTGGGCCGATACGTCGAGAAGACCTCTAGAGTTCGCTGTTGGTGATCTGGTATTCTTGAAGATATCACCGACTAGAGGAGTGATTCGTTTTGGGAGTCGAGGAAACCTTAGTCCTCGAATCGTTGGGCCTTTCGAAATTTTGAAGCGTGTTGGAGAAGTGGCGTATCGATTGGCTTTACCGCAATCTTTGGCGAATGTTCATGACGAGTTTCATGTATCTCAACTCCGTAAGTATGTTCGAGATGAAACACACGTGTTGGATCATTCGGAGCTGACTGTATGAGAAGATTTAACCTTTGAGGAACGACCGATGTCGATCGTGGATCGAAGGGAAAATGTCCTTAAGAACAAGGTTATCCCTCTCGTACTTGGTTCTTGGGGAAATCGCTCGCATGGAGAATCAACTTGGGAATGAGAAGATGAAATCCGACAGAAGTTTCCACATCTATTCTTGTAGTTTCATGATTGTTTATCTTTTCTTGTTCTTGGAATTTCGAGGACAAAATTCTTTTGTAGTTAGGTATAATGTAACACCCGAGCTCATTTATACCAATTCCAGTTCCCGTATTTCCTTATTTGTGGTATTTTCTTGATTTATCGTGTTTTGGGTGCGAATGGTATTTTACATTTTACATTGCATTCGACCCGACCCGCTTGCTTGGAACCTGTTCGATTCATGTTTATAGTTTAACTTGACTTGTTACATAGACAGGTGCACTTTCATGTTTACTGCATACTTGCATTTTATCTGGCATTGCATCTTTTACCATATAACATTTTAAGTCATGTAAAATATTTTAAAAATACATTTCATAGCCTGCATGATACCCCTAACTCCGTGGTAGCATCCGCGCATCTTGTTCTCGTCCTGTTCAGTAAAACGGACGTGTTTGGATGGCTACGCGCAATTACGTGCATCCGTTCTTGGGGGTATTTGTTAACCGAGCTTTCATTTTGAATTTTGGACGTCGCATATATTTCTCATATTTTAAATCTGAATTTTTAGACCCGACCCAGGCGTCTTTTGGACTATTTTTTGTATCCCACCAAAATTCAAATTTATTTATTATAATATTAAATTAATTCAACCGTTTAAATTTTATAATAAACTAAAATCTTTTTTAAATTTAAAAATCTAAATCCTAACCTACTAAATTCCAAACTTCTCTCTCCTCCCCTCTCTCTCACTCCTCTCGATCTCTCTCCTCACTCTGTCTCTCTCTTCTCTCTCTCTCTCTCAGCTCTCTCTCTCAGTCTCTCTCCTCTATATTATATATATATTTTTATTTTTAAAACCCAATACAAATAAAACCCATCTCCTCTGCTCTCTCCCTTCTTCTTCGCCACGAGAAAGCCCTAGCCATCGCCTGTCTCACATCGTCGCCGTCGCCGCCCATCTCCCCGAGCACTCCTCCTCACCTCGCCACCACCCTCATCCCCGTGGCCTCACCACACCACCACCTCATCTCCATCCCCGTGCAACCCACCAACCCAAAAACCCGGCTGCAACCCGACGACCATGACACCCTCGCTGCACCCTCGTTGCTGGAACTCTGACCCTCGCCGACGTCTCAGCACCACCCTTGTCACCTTCTTCACTTCTTTCTCTCCCCTTCATTCCCAACGAGATTCCCCACAGAACCAAACCCCACCGGCCTCTGCCCTAACCCATCGCCGAAACGCCAACACCTCGGCACCACCGTCTTCACCTCCTCTCGTCACCAGCACTGCTTCCATCTCCTCACCACAACCCAGTCCCCTCTTTTCTTCTTCCTTTTCTTCTTCTTTCTTCTTCTTTCTTCTCCTTCTTATTTCTCTTGGATTCTCGGTTCCGATTGCCATCGCCAGAGCTCCGACCACGTTGCCTCCGCGACTCATCATCACTCTCTCTGTCTTCGCCTATGTGCACAACCACAGCAGTAAGCCTCTCCTTCTCCTTTCTTCTTCCTCTTTCTTTCCTTTCTCTTCTTTTCTTTTCTTTTCTTTGATTCTTTATTTTTGTAGATCGCCGGAACCGGACGTGAAGCCGACGATCCAGACGACCCAGAGGACGGACCTGACCTGCGTGATTACCCTCGTGCGTTGATTGGACCCTTTCCGTGTGCCGTGCGCGCGTCGCGACATGTTGCCGACGTCGGACATACCGTACATATCCATTTCGTGTTCCGTCGAGGCAAGTTAATCTTGCTACATGCTATATAACTCATTATATACCTATTTAAATAAATATCATACCTGTATTTTAAATCTAGTATCCCATGTTTCATATTATAGCTTTTCGATGTTCCGTTTGCATCCATTCATATCATTTCTGATCTAGGTCATGAAAACCTATCTTGTTACATACTAGATTATAATATACTGCATCCATATCAATATTTATATCACATATTGCTCGGTTGTACATCCCACATTACCATTTTATAGTTTTATAACTTTTCGGATACCCGTTTGCATCCATCTCATTTAGAATATATATAACTGCATCCATAGATCATATTAATACATAACACTGTGATATTAACACCCAATGTTTAATAAAGAGCATTCTAATTAGTATTGGAACTATAAATGTAACCCTAATCGATGATTGTGCATCCATATCTTTGAATTTATATCATTTGCATACCATATCACATTATTCCATTTTATTGTTACATTAGTACTCCATACTTGATTTTGTGTACCCATACTTATTACAGTTTGATTATGAGCACCCACTTGATACTTGTGCACTACCTGACATGACCTGATACACTACTATTGACATGACTTGATACCTGTGCACTACTTGACATGACTTGACACTTGTACACCACCTGACATGACCTGATGTACCACAGCGTGACATATTACCTGTTCTTGTTACTAATGCCGACAATCTTGACCTGTTGTCCCTACGGACATTTCCTGTTGTCTATACAGACAAACCTGTACCTGTTTGATCCTGTGTTGGCATTAGTCTCAGATTTATCCATACCTGACTTTCACACATAACCTTAGGGGTATGGGGAAATCAAGAATGTATCCGAACGTAACTCAAAGGGCTATTACATCTTTTTACCGTAGTCCCGTGGGGTTGAACGGGACATAGACTCACAGTCTATTACATCGTGTTACCGTGGTCCCGTGGGGTTGAACGGGACATAGACTTATAGTCAATCATATCTTGTTACCGTGGTCCCGTAGGGTTGAACGGGGCATAGACCAATGGTTTACGATGAGGATTACATTCATTAATTTCAAATAAGTTTAGAGTAGATCACCCTATAGCACAATTTAGACTACTCACTGTGTAAGTCTACGGTAGCGCCCCGGCCGTCTACAGACGCCAAATGCGGAACAAAAAACTTTTAACTGGCGCTATCGTATACTATAACCCGGATCTGCCATTATTGCTAAACTAATAAATTGTAAAGAGTGTAGAAAGGTTATACCGAACGATCCGAGTCCTTCGTTCTTTAACCATCATCCCACGCTCCGTTGCGGCTGCTCCGATCTCGTCGATCTCCGATCTCCTCGTCCAGGTGGCACCACGTCAACAATTCTTTAAACGGGCTCCCGCCTCTGACTCGAGGCAACTCGGTCGTCAAGTTTGCTAAAAGAGATGACCAAGAATGATGAAGAGAATGAGTAGAAGACTTTGTCTCACTTCGTCCAAAGCCGTGGACGATCGGTTAATGAAGTTGCCATGGGAATCGGGTGATGGAATGAAATGAGCTGTGAAATTCCATACACCGAAAACTTTCATAATCTTTTTCTACCAAATGAAACATCAAGTGAGAGTGAGTGAGAGAGGGGGAAGGGGCCGGCCATATATAGGGAGGAGGAGGGTGAGTGTAGGAGAGGGGGGGTGACCACAAGAAAATATCATGTGTGAACACAAAACAAATATCTCTAGTGTGAACACAAAGTGTGAACACACCAAAAACAACCAATGAAACAATAACACCTCACCGCTTCTAGAACCTTCTAGAAGCATCCACACTCTTCCAAAGAAAAAATAAATCCGTCTTTAACCGAATGTTAAAAGACGGCTGATAGAAAACTGAAAACTGGCAACTTCCAAAAGTGATCCCGAAACGAATTTCAGGATAACCCCGTAACTATATAAATATACCCGCATTTGTATTACGACCGAATACAAATGCAACTGAGACAAAGATATTATATCCACTCAATATAATACTCGGACCCGGCTTAAACCAAAGCCGACCAGTATCATCTGTCCGAAATCTGACACGTGCGTAAACGCACGTGCATTTTCCGAACCCTGCCATAAAACCATACGGCCTCTACAACGTTTCGCCCGAACTTAGGAAACTGTCTGTGGGGGACTCTAATGACTCGTCAGTACCCTGGCAGTGGGTTTAACCACAAACCGTCAGCGGCACTAGCTATGCGTAACGGCTGCCCACGGACTGACCTCAAGGGAGGCCGATGAGCGAACTCATCCGGAAACCCTACTGAGCCTAACAGTGACAATGTATATACAGTCTGGTCCGTTCGTCTATGAGTATCGCATATCTGCCTAGGGGGCTAGTAAAGTCAGACCCCCAATAGCAGTATAAGTCGTGTCGGAGTGTAGCCCAATAACACCCTGAGATACTACTGGAGTACCTACCAGTAAATCTCCTGCCACGGCCGTGGGCTTTGTGTAATGGCTCTCCTAGACACAGTACGATCTCGCCCCCAATACCGGGAGAGACGAATCCCCTACCGATCCGCTCACGTGCCTCCATATGGCTCGGGACTGTACCCAAAAGCTACCGTTTGCACGACTCCTTTGAGCCGTGGTAGGGTAGAAATCAAAGCACAGTGGGAACTCACACGAGACAAATGACGACCTCAGGTCGATGAACTAACCTGTACACATGTCACCAGGGAACTGCTATCTGACGATATGTATAATACCAACTAGCAGATTCCCGGCGAGTCCTGTCCGGTGTACTCATAACCCAATGAGCACTTGTATACATCTTAGGTGATCCAACTGACACCGGTGGCTTGTAAGACCGGCCACCGCCCCTCGTCGGGGTCTCGACTGTATACACTAGTCTACTCCGGAGTATCGATGCCCTGTCTCGAAACTCCCACGACTAGGGACCACAACTAAGGATATGCATATAAACTACCCAACTCTCACGTATATGATCGCCATCATACTGTTGGTAGTAAAGCAAGATCCTAAGGGCTCTATCAAAGTATAACATGTAATCAGTCACCTGAATATATACACGACTGATAAAGGCAAACCAGATAGCATACTATCATCTCGAGTAAGACTGTCCTACCGGTATAGGTCCTCCGCAATCATTGCAATCACGTACCTGCGATCCAATAATTGACTATGAGGGCACTATCTCCAACAATCTCCCACTTGCACTCAAGGCTAATTATTGCGATGTCGACTACTCACAGCCCGTGTGAAACCAAACATCCAACTCCTCTACTAATCAGTTTCATAAAGCTCGTTTGTAAAACTATTGTGTTCGAGAAATAGCCTCAGTGGGTGGATCCGCCTAAATGTTTCTTTCTATATCTCTCTAAATCTCAAGTTCGCGGAGAAAGCCATCTCCTGAATCGAGTAATACCTGTCTTAGAATATGTCTGGATATCTGATGGGACCTAGTTCATAAATAAAGTCCAAATCCAAACTTCTTAGACTGTATCGATCACTGAACCTAATCAGTATCCGGCACCATGCCGCCCACAGTATCCTCTTGGACCACCTGTCCATAATACTGTCCCTCGTCAGAGGGAAAACTAAAACTCTGACAATCACTCTGTCATACACGTCACTTTTGAAGCCTGAAATGATAATCGTCTCCCGAAGGAGGCTGCCGTCATCAAATCCGTAGAACATCCACTTATGTTCTAAAACTGCTTCCTTATGTCTCTCCAGGATTGGATTAATACAAACTTATCGCATCTAGTGCAAAAACAACATCTGGTCTGGTACTTGACACCTCACGATTGACTCAATTGCCTAAGCAAGTGATCTGCCAATCATGCACAGCCCTCTCCCCTTTAGTCTATACGACACCTTTAGAGACGGTGACTCCATCACCTGCAGGTACACCACCATGCTTGGAGTCAACTATTCTAAAAACCATTAGAATATCTGTCAAAGTACCCATATTGGGAAACTACCCAAATCTAGATCTAAGACCATAGATCCAGAAACCAGAATGTCAAATATTATATCCATATCCTATCTTAAGAAACAACTGTGTGACGACCACAGTACAACCGATCGTAGTATAGGAATTTTACTTCCTACTCTGTGTATGTCATCCAGATACCATGACATCACACCCTACTACCTTCTTAACAGATCCATCCCCTATTCTGATGAAGTCAAACCCATGACTGTCACATCAAAATTAGATGATCTATCTCCGCTATAACTGCTCTAGTCTATAAATAGACATAAGCTACTTGCCCACTATGCTTCCGCTGCTCCCACTGACTAAGACAACCCTCTGGCAGAATAATATACATGTGCACTTCTAAAGCTAGTTTAGAACGACGCTATACTTATCCTCCTGCCTGGTCTCATAGTCTGGAACAACAGTAGTGTCAAGTCTGGGTAGATAAGAACCTTCCTGTCACCGTCCTTGAGGCTACCGAAGTACCTCTCGGGTGTCTGAGGTTACCCACCATATCTGCAGAGTGGCTAATGGAATGTCAAACCTGATTGAATATATAGGTCCTATTAAATTTTCCGTAATCGTTCGCGGTTCTGGAATCACTTCCAGTTCTACCATACTCCCACTACTGTTTTCTGAAAAAATCCATTTTACTAAAACTGTGGCGAGTCAAGAACAATATCACTATTGATCTTCCAAATGGTAGAATATCAACCCTCGTCATAACCAGGGTCAACCCACAAACAGCCATTACAGAAACGTGCCCTGAGTTATCCAGTGTCTGGTTTTAAGCATAAGCTGGACAACTCCCCGTACCTTAACATCTTTTAAGGTACGAACTATTCTATATCCAATATAGAAACTTTGGCACTTATTTAATTGGAACCATATTCAATCATGCAGCTGTCTCCAGTGCATATCAACTTAATGGAGAGAGGCTGATCAGCATTACTCAACTTAGGAATCCTTCCAATTATGAGTAACCTAAAAGAGAAACAAGTTTCTCAAAATCATTACTATTATCTGAATACCAATCACAAGAATCTACATCTTCGATCTCTTTGAAGAATCCCGATATTTGTGACATCTGGTTCTCTACTTTATTCTTATACCCACAACTTCTCAAAACTTAGACCTTGTATTTCTACGAAACACTTGTCTAAAAACTAGAGAAGTCATAAGTAAATAGAACAAAGTACGAGGACCTACCCCTTTGTCCTGATGGACACTAGACAACATACAATAATCTGTATAAGTCCGCTGAGTTGAATAACTCAAAACCTGTGCTTCGTAGGTTGAAAACTGTACCCTGGCGATTTTCTCAAATATCACCAATTACAACGAATTTCGATATAATGAGGATAATTACCTAATTCCTAATAACTTACTCCCAATCATCATCTGTAAAACCATACAGATATGAGAATGAAACCTGGTAAATACATACCCTTGGAGTAAGTATCTAATCGGGAAAACAGTTTTTCTTTAACAATGCACTGAAAACATGAAAATGTTTTGTAGGGGTATCTTGGTATTCCTAGTAATGCCTCTTCCATAATCCAATTCATGACTTTAACCGTATATTTCATTGCCATCTCTCCAAATCCCTTTATTTGTCTTTAGTCGTTATCTTCTGTACACCATCGTTAGGCTAAATGGTTTTCTTCCTTCCCTACCGTTCGGCTCCAGCCTATGGTTTGGAAGAAGACTATCCAGTAAGAATAATAGGTGTACCCTCCTAATCCTAGGAGTACTCGCATCTTGAGAGAAGGTGATGATAAAAGACAACTGAATAATACCTTATTCTCTTAAAGGTGAAATAGGAGTGGCGATGAAGTACGCGGTTTTGGTCGTGAATGATAACAGTCGCAATTTACTTTGCCCTCTTTCTAATCCCTTTATTTTGTCTTTATATATTACCTTCTGCACACCCTATTTAGGCTAATTGGTTTTCTTCATTCCCTACCTTTCGGCACCTGCCTATGGTTTGGAATAAGACTATCCAATAAGCGTAATAGGTGTACTCTCCTAAAACAAGGAGCCCTCGCAACCTGAGAGAATGTGATAATAAAAGACAACTGAATAAACCAATTCTATTTCTCCTGAACCTGGATCCATCCTCGAAGAAGTCCCTTCGAGTTCGTATATAACCATACGATGGATCTATCTAATAGAAGTGGATGTCCGTAGTAATACGGGTGTTCTGAGAAATTCAAAGGGTATAAGAAGGAGTGGCAATGACTTATGCAACTCGGACAATCCAAAAGCCAGTATTTTAAGAAGGTTCGGTCAACTTGGTCACTGAGTCATAGTCTAGGGTCGGTCAAAGGTCGCTGCCAAAGAGAGAGAGAAAAGAAACACTCTGCGTGCACTCTATCCAAGATCAGAATGGTTATCACTTTATCTAATCCGGAAACCTCCCACTGTCCTGTCAAATTCTCCTCCAAACCTGAAAGAAGAATCAATCGGGATCACCCGAAGAGTAAACCAACTCATCAGTGGGAATCGGGATCCAACTCTCATCGCATGATAACGTGATGGAATGCATCCACGTTACTCATACTCCAGAAGGTATGCGCATACTTGGCAAGTTTCAGTTTCTTTAGAAACTCCCGATAAGATTTTTGCCCCATGCTCTTATAACCTTGGCTTTGGTCAAAATGTCATAAGTCACATGCCAAGTTCTACCCGTCAATTTCTTGTCAATTTGAACCCACCCGCACATGCCCCTGACTTTGGCCAATCGGCACAACGACTGTCCCAAACCAACTCATCTATTTATGCAACAATTGAATACCCAGGAGCTACCAAACACTATGCCTTAACTTTGGCTAAAATGCATAGCTTGAATACTAGTGAATACCCAAAAGAAGTGACGGAGGGCTACGGCTGGTTTTTGGCGAAAAACCTTTAACGTAGTGAACTTGATATCGCTGAAGGAACCTGATAGCTTTTTTAAAATATAGTGGTGAAAACCTTTTGCTAAAGAGGTCATTCCCGGTGAAGGGATCTCGGCTCTTTCCTCGTGGAATGAGGTGCAGGATATTCCACTGAATACCGCTATGCAAAGCAACTTGTAATCGACTATAGTGAAGTTATTACCCTGACGCAAACTTCTGCCCAAGGGGTCAGTCCCGGTGAAGGGATATCGGCCCTTGCCCCGTCGAATGAGGAGCAGGATATTCCACTGAATACCGCTATGCAAAACAAAAGGAAACGTCTTTGCAATAACACTTTTTAAATTTGTTCCAACAACTGCCAAATAGGTTTGTTTTACTTTGCATTGATCAGAATCAACGCAGTCCCATCAATCAATCACACCAGAAAAGAACGAAAATAAAATGTACGTATATGCCATCCGCATTCGTCACTAGGTCCTGTCATCACCCGTTAGGTTACTTAACTAACGACAGAGCGGGGACTGGACTAGCGCGGGTGTAAAACATATACAACATCTAATAGTATATAAACCAATATACAATAATCGCTCCAGGCATGATAATATGCAACATTACAGAAAAGTAATAAGCATCACAGAACAATACAGATAATCTGGGATCCCCGGGTTTCACAGAGCCGCTGCTGAAACCCGACGTTCCCCTGTCGTGTGGATAGCCTGTGCAATGAAACCTAGACCCCTACGGGTGCGGCAAGTTACCCGCCAAAACCTGAAGCGAGGCAGCCCCCTACAGCAAAGTGAATGGACCACCCAGCACTTCACGGAATCCGGTAATCTTGGGTACCCCTCCTTGGGTCAATCTGTACCCCCTACGAGTGCGGCGAATAGTCTGCCAATTTTAGAGTAAGGCCCCTCTGCCTCTCAAAACCATGAGATGCGGACCCGTTGCCCTCCAGAACCCGGCTATCCGTGCACTCCGTCGCGGGGCAAAACCTAGTACAGTAATGAAAAATAGTACAACAGGTACATCGACCGCAACCTGGTCGTGCCCCAAAAGAATATTATACAACAGGCAGTGACGGCAGTCCACAAGTTGGATGCTCACCCCGCAATATCAAATGTACAAATAAACTCAAACTGCACTACCATTGCACACTGCTATCCACCACGACAAATCCGCAACATCACAGCACAACACAGAACATCAACGCGAATATCACGTTCGCAAACCCGTCTAAAAGAACTATAGCAATCAGACGCGGTTTACCGATCAAATGACATTCCCAGTCGGAGATATAATGTAAGCACTGTAAACTAACATGTTTAAATTTCGATCGACTAAATATCACGAAGTGGGCCCTACGATCAACTGGTGAACAGTAACAAAATCTGGGCCCAAAAGATATGTATCAAAAATCCCAATTTCCAGAGAAGAATACACTATGCAAGTTTGGGGGCATGATCCCACAGAATGGCCGCGGATGCGCGGCCAAACCATGGGTTTAACCGCGATTCCGCGGCAGTCTTGTCGATTCATGAGCCCAAATTTGTACGGTGTTCTTATAAAACCCTGCACAGTTTTCTGAGATATGTAGAATAATTTTAGGACATCATATAAAATCGACAGAAACTGTGAAGCTTGAAAATTGTGTTTTTCGATATCCGGTTCGATCGATGTTTTAAACGCGTTAGCACAAGTTAGTATAGCAAAATGGTGAGGCTCTGATACCACTGTAAGTCTACGGTAGCGCCCCGGCCGTCTACAGACGCCAAATGCGGAACAAAAAACTATTAACTGGCGCTATCGTATACTATAACCCGGATCTGCCATTATTGCTAAACTAACAAATTGTAAAGAGTGTAGAAAGGTTATACCGAACGATCCGAGTCCTTCGTTCTTTAACCATCATCCCACGCTCCGTTGCGGCTGCTCCGATCTCCTCGTCCAGGTGGCACCACGTCAACGATTCTTTAAATGGGCTCCCGCCTCTGACTCGAGGCAACTCGGTCGTCAAGTTTGCTAAAAGAGACGACCAAGAATGATGTAGAGAATGAGTAGAAGATTTTGTCTCACTTCGTCCAAAGCCGTGGACGATCGGTTAATGAAGTTGCCATGGGAATCGGGTGATGGAATGAAATGAGCTGTGAAATTCCATACACCGAAAACTATCATAATCTTTTTCTACCAAATGAAACATCAAGTGAGAGTGAGTGAGAGAGGGGGAAGGGGCCGGCCATATATAGGGAGGAGGAGGGTGAGTGTAGGAGAGGGGGGGTGACCACAAGAAAATATCATGTGTGAACACAAAACAAATATCTCTAGTGTGAACACAAAGTGTGAACACACCAAAAGCAACCAATGAAACAATAACACCTCACCGCTTCTAGAACCTTCTAGAAGCATCCACACTCTTCCAAAGAAAAGATAAATCCGTTTTTAACCGAATGTTAAAAGACGGTTGATAGAAAACTGAAAACTGGCAACTTCCAAAAGTGATCCCGAAACGAATTTCAGGATAACCCCGTAACTATATAAATATACCCGCATTTGTATTACGACCGAATACAAATGCAACTGAGACAAAGATATTATATCCACTCAATATAATACTCGGACCCGGCTTAAACCAAAGCCGACCAGTATCATCTGTCCGAAATCTGACACGTGCGTAAACACACGTGCATTTTCCGAACCCTGCCATAAAACCATACGGCCTCTACAACGTTTTGCCCGAACTTGGGAAACTGTCTGTGGGGGACTCTAATGACTCGTCAGTACCCTGGCAGTGGGTTTAACCACAAACTGTCAGCGGCACTAGCTATGCGTAACGGCTGCCCACAGACTGACCTCAAGGGAGGCCGATGAGCGAACTCATCCGGAAACCCTACTGAGCCTAACAGTGACAATGTATATACAGTCTGGTCCGTTCGTCTATGAGTATCGCATATCTGCCTAGGGGGCTAGTAACGTCAGACCCCCAATAGCAGTATAAGTCATGTCGGAGTGTAGCCCAATAACACCCTGAGATACTACTGGAGTACCTACCAGTAAATCTCCTGCCACGGCCGTGGGCTTTGTGTAATGTCTCTCCTAGACACAGTACGATCTCGCCCCCAATACCGGGAGAGACGAATCCCCTGTCGATCCGCTCACGTGCCTCCATATGGCTCGGGACTGTACCCAAAAGCTACCGTTTGCACGACTCCTTTGAGCCGTGGTAGGGTAGAAATCAAAGCACAGTGGGAACTCACACGAGACAAATGACGACCTCAGGTCGATGAACTAACCTGTACACATGTCACCAGGGAACTGCTATCTGACGATATGTATAATACCAACTAGCAGATTCCCGGCGAGTCCTGTCCGGTGTACTCATAACCCAATGAGCACCTGTATACATCTTAGGTGATCCAACTGACACCAGTGGCTTGTGAGACCGGCCACCGCCCCTCGTCGGGGTCTCGACTGTATACACTAGTCTACTCCGGAGTATCGATACCCTGTCTCGAAACTCCCACGACTAGGGACCACAACTAAGGATATGCATATAAACTACCCAACTCTCACGTATATGATCGCCATCATACTGTTGGTAGTAAAACAAGATCCTAAGGGCTCTATCAAAGTGTAACATGTAATCAGTCACCTGAATATGTACACGACTGATAAAGGAAAACCAGATAGCATACTATCATCTCGAGTAAGACTGTCCTACCGGTATAGGTCCTCCGCAATCATTGCAATCACGTACCTGCGATCCAATAATTGACTATGAGGGCACTATCTCCAACACACTGCACTTCACCTGTTTATATCCTGTTCACTGATCTACATTCATGTTATGTTTTACTTGTTACTGAGGACTTGTTACTGTTCATACTTCATGCCTGCATATATTGCTACCCCCTGATTATATTATTGTTGATATTATGACGCACTGACGTCTTGGTTTTGCATGGCCCAGATCCTCTATCTTTGCAGCTGACTGATCAGGAGTACATCCGCCGTAAAGCCGAGCAGTGAGGATCCAGTTAGTTCAGTTTCTTCCGTACTTTCCAGATTGTTATTATTACTTGGATCTATTGCTTCCGCATATTATTTCTTGACTCGTTTATTCTGGCTCATGGACATGTACTAGATAGTTTATTTTATTTTCCCTGTTCTTGATATCTTATAGACAGCCGTAATGTGACCATGGAGGGATGTTTTCTATCCACAGATAGCATGGTTGGCTCTGTCACGTGCCAATCTTAGCACACTCTGGAAAGCGGGGCATGACAGTTAAACAGCGCCGTTGGATCAAAGATCCAACGGAGATGATAAATCATCAGAGTACAGAATTAAATTTTGTTGAGGAAATATTCCTCAAATCTTTATAAACAAGAAAGATTACTCTCTGAAAAACAGAGCATCGATGGATTAAAAATCCAATGGTGATTAAAAAAATCAACAAGCCACAGAATAAGCTCTGTATGGGAAAATATTTCCCCAATCTTGTTAAAAAACAAGAAAATATCTTCTATACAAAGATCCAACGGTAGATAAAATCCCCAAATCAATTAAGAATCTCTCAATGAGGGATTTCTTCAACTAAATCAACAGACTTGCCTCTACTATATAAAGGACCTAAGACTTCAAGTCTTATAGAGAGAAACCCCCCATAAGCTTTAAAAAAAAGAAGAAGAAAGAAAGAAGAATACCTTTCTTCAAGGTAAAAAAAAAAATAGAGATCGGAGCATCTCATCAGCATATCCAAGGGTTTAACCCTCATAAAAGAACATAGTTCTTTCCCTGGATCTGAGTGTTAGTTGTATATATGCCCTAGAGGCCATTGTTGTACATATGATGTATATTATAGTGGATGCTTGGATATATATAGAGAGGACTTTCTTGCTCGTCATGATAGTATGCTATTTGGTTTTATTTTGTCTTAACATGTTGACTTGTATTAGTTTACTGTCTTGCTCTCACATGTTGATAAAGCCCTTAGGATATGTACTCGACTACTGGGACTATGATGAGATCATACTAGTGGGGCTATGGTAGTCAACGAGTGTTCCCCCAATCTGAGCAAGGCTCATTTGAATTTTGAAAATTCAAAAAAAAAATTCTGAAGCAACGCTTCAAATTCCGTGCGTTGCGCAGTGCGCAAGCGGTCCACAGTGCAACACGTGTCTGCGCAGTTGCGCAAGCGCACCGCTGCGCGACATGTGTCTGCACAGCTGTGCAAACACTGTTGCGCAAGTGCACAGCTGCGCGACACGTGTCTGCGCAGCTGCGCAAACACGGTTGCGCAAGTGCACACCTGCGTGACACGTGTCTGCGCAGTTGCGCAAGCTCACTGCTGCGCGACACGTGTCTGCGCAGTTGCGCAAGCACTGTTGCGCAAGCCTTCCACTGCGCGACACCTGTCATTCAGTGGGGAGTTGCGCAGAAACAGAATGAAAATTTGATGAAATCTTTTCTGTTCTTTCCCAAAACCAGAAGATTTTCTTCTGCCTTTGGATCAAAGATCCAATGGTGGGAAAATTCCCAAAATCATTCAGGAAAGATTTTGTTAACAAATCCAACAAATTTGTGAGCACTATAAATAAGACCCCAGGCCTCATTCAAAAGGCATGATCATCAATCAAGAAGAAGAATCAACTTCTGGCATAAAAAAAAGAGAAAGAACTCTGGAAGATTAACCAAGAACAAAAAAAAAAGAGAAAAAGGTAAAAACTTCTTTTGGAAGAAGAGAAAAATCTCTGAAGAACAGAAGATAAAAAAAATGAAGGAATAATAAATAGTGCCTTGCACTTGATATGAACCCTTGGTTCTGTAAAATCAGGGAAAACAAGAAGAACTTGTTTTCCTTCGATCCAAATTTAGATCAAAAGTGCTATGCACTCTTGTTCTTAAATCTGGAAAATTCTTGAGTTTCTGCACAAGTGCAACTCATTATTCAAAAGGGCCTGGCCCAAATCAAATCATAAAAAAATAATAATAATAAAAGGGCAGAGCCCTGTTTGAAAAATTCTTGAGGGCCTGGACCCATAGTCACAAATTCGTCATTCGGGAATAATTCGGCGAGGTCGAAAATTCGGATTCGGAGAATTATTCGGAAAAAATCGGCAGGTATTCGGGAAAGATTCGGGAAAGATTCGGTAAGTGTTCGGGAAATGTTCGGGAAGGATTTCGAGCAATAAATTAATATATGAGACGCTAGGTTTTGATTTTGTGAATTATTTGCTGTTTTTTAAATTATTCGGTGTTTTATCACATAATTCGGGAATAATTCGCGAATTATTCGCGAATAATTCGCGAATAATTCGGCCAGTTCGGCAATCACGAATAATTCGGAGATTAATTCGTTTGATCAAGAATTCGCGAATTATTCGCGAATTCGGCGAATAATTCGCGAATTATGTGACTATGCCTGGCCCAAATCAAATCATAAAAAAAATAATAAAAGGGCAGAGCCCTGTTTGGAAAATTCTTGAGGGCCTGACCCAAATCAAATCACAAAAATAATAAAGGGGCAGAGCCCTGTTTGGATTAGTCAGGCAAAGCTTAAAATAAATAAATAAAAAAATTGGACTTAACCCAATCCTGGCTGTAAGTCCTTAAAATTAAATTGATTGAGCAAAATGGCTCCCCTAAACCAATTCACGACCGGTTCGAGGGTACATCTCCGAACTCCTTTGATATCCCTCGTTGTAATTCCTCAACGACATCAAAGAGGTGACGGGTCCCAACGACCACTTATCTAATATCGGACCGAAACGTCCCTAAACTAATATCGGACCGAAACGTCCCTAAACTAATGATGGACCGAAACGTCCCTAAACTAATATCGGACCGAAACGTCCCTAAACTAATATCGGACCGGAACGTCCCTAAACTAATCATGGACCACCACGTCCCTAAACTGGCACAATAGGGCCCAAACGCTCTTTTGTTGGATCTAAACGGTCCCGTCTAAGTTGATCTTAACCCCAAATACGGTTAACGTGTCCTTAGATATTCAAATAAACGATAAAACTCCAAATCAACTTTGGCTCAAGGGTACATCTCTGAACTCCTCAGACGCCTGTCGTTGTAATCCCTCAACGACGTCAGAGAGGTGACGAGTCCCGACGGCCGGATAATTAAATCTATCACTACGTTAAGTTGATCTTAGTCTAAAATAGGACTAATGTATCCTTAACGAATGTTTAAGTTGATCTTAGCCGCAACGCGACTAATGCATCCCTAAACTAAAAACACCAAACCCAAATCTAAGTAAATGCGGATTTGGACTAATCCACATCCTACGGGCGACGGCATTACTCAGTCTCCGTATACAATCCACGGGCAACCACAAACAAAATAAACACACACGACACGAAGTGAAATTCTGGAGAAGGAGAAAGTTGTTATCGCGATGCGGTAACGTAATTAACTGCAGGGGCTTGCGCCTGCAGGGAAGAGTGTCCCCACAATCAAAAACCCCTCACCCTGAGGGGGAATCTGACGAAGTCTGCTACATCGGCCGCATCCGTCTAAACCTCCGATCCACAGTGCCATAAATCAACTTGGTATCTTCGGAGAGATAGACGGATAAAACTAAATAGCATCTGCCCCGAACCCCAGGCACGGACGCGCACGTCACGGCCGCCGTTCGGAGGGGAACAGATTCTGGCACGCCCGGTGGGACCTCTTCCTCTTTCCACTCCACACTTCGTGTGTCGTCTTCACGAACCAATCGCGGTTGGTTAAATGGTTGTCTTCGGATTTCAAGATACTAAGATTTGGTCTTTTACCTGGCACAGAATTCAAGATCCAATGGCCACCAACTGCACCAGCTGCTCGAAATGCCGCTGCAACGGACGCTCCACCTCACCAGGAGGTGTAACATACGGGCCACAAGCGGCTTCCTTCCTGACTCTGCCGGTAGACCAGGTGACCCAGGCCACCACCGGCCTGTTTTTCGGGACCATGGTCCCACCTGCAAGCTTCTCTATGCCGATATCCGCACCGGAAGCGAACAAGAAGTCGGTATTCGACCAGCTTACCGCTACCACGACCCCTATCAACGGGTCGCCCACTACTAAGCCAACAGCCTCCGTTTTTACCAGGCTAGGTCAGAACTATAAAGTGGCCGTCCCAAAGAGGGCAACGGCCGCTGCTTTGGAGGTCGTTAAAGCGGCTTCTCCCATCAGAGAGTCGGTCTTCACAAGATTGACGACTCTCAATCCTCCCCCAGCTGGTCAAAAAGCATCAGTCTTCGATAGGCTGACGTCGGCAGTTACCCCACACTCGAACAAGGGGCAACAAGAAACCATCTCGATCTCCGAGCCAGTCCCAATGGCTCGTCGTGCGCGACGTCGCCATTGGCGACGAGTAAGAAAAGCAGGGGGCAACTCTCCCTCAGGGCTAACCCCACCTACTCCAGTGGTGGAGGTCGACGCTGCTGTTCCAACTGGGAACAGCTTTGAATTGCTGAGAAAGGTGAAAAAGAACTCTCCAATTGCTACGTTGAAAAGATCTCCTCCCCCTGCGGAAAGAGTTCCAGAAACAAAACAAGAACAGCCCCCTCAACGGCTATCCTCAAAAGTTTATAAAGTATGGCGGAGGGTTCAAGACTCTGTGATCGATCCAGACCACTTGCGTCACCAGAAAAAGGCGAAGGTGGAAAATAACAAAAACTGCCCCATTAAACAGCAGGGGGCGACAGTTGCTAGGATGCCCACTCCAACGGCTCCTTTAACCTCGATGGCCCACAAAAGAAGGAGGCCAGAGAAAGCTCCCGCATCAGCGGCAAGAGTTAAAAATGGAGAACCTAAACGCCCCAAGTCAGGGGGCATAAGTGTTCATACGGTTTACATGGCTTCTGGAAAGGAAGAAAGCCGTACTTCTGCGGGTCACCGACCGCTCACCCGATCAGTGACCAAAGCTCAGGAGCAACAACAAAAGCTCCAGGAGATGATGACCACAATGGCTGCACTCACTGGGCCGAAAGAAACCCCGGAAACATCCTCAGAAGAACGTCAAGAACAAGAAACGGACGCCGAATTCCTTCGGCGCGTGCTAGAGAAGAAAGATAAAGAGGCTGCGGAACAGGCAGCCAACATAAAGAAAATGGCCCTCCTGTTCCAGGATATGGTGGGTATGATGATTCAACCAGATCCACCTGCTGGGGATCCCCCGATCATTCTTGAAGATGATAGGGGAGAAACATCGAATCCTCCACCGGCTCTATCCGCCGCTAAAGAGGATACCATATCAAAAGCTGATTTGGATGAATATATTGCCCAACAAATACGGGTGCATCAGGCGACTGAAGCAGCCGGTCAGATCGTGAAAACGGGGCTGCCATATCCGGGCTGGTATGACCAAATCAAGTACCCGCCGGGTTACACGATTCCCAAGTTTCATGTTTACAAAGGGACCGGCAATCCCCATCAACATGTTGCCCAGTTCAGGGCGCTTTGCAGTAATACGGGCGGCGACGACAAGTTGTTACTTCGCCAGTTTGTTGGAAGCTTATCAGACACGGCGTTTGAATGGTATTCTGAGCTTCCCAATGACTCTATTAAAACCTTTGCGGAGATGGAACTGCTCTTCACCCAACATTTTGCAAGTGCCAGTGAGCGTACCCCGATGACGGCACTGATCAACGCCAGGGTAAAACCCGGCGAGACGTGGGTTCAGTATGCTATACGGTGGCGTAATCTATGGTCGAAGTGCGAACAGCGCATAGAAGAAGCCCCGGCGGTGGGAATGTTTGTTAGAACCCTTGATCCACAAGCAACCATCTCACAGTTCATGATGTTCTTCAAGCCGACTTCCTTCCAGGCTTTGATCGACAAATTAGCGCAGATGGACCAGATGGGCCATAAACCCCCTCTCCCGAAACCGGACTCCAGAAACGACAAAGGGAAGGGAAAAGCGATCATTGTCGCTAATGCCCAACAACAACCGAGCGACTCGAAGCCGGTCGCTCGTCCAAACAATACACGCTCATACGTACCCCTTGAGGACCGGATGGGACGCCCTTACTCTTTCCCCCGCGATAAAACAAGGAGGCTATTCGAGCTGGCGTTGCGCAACAGACTCATAAATCTGCCAGATCCAAAACGTCCGTTGCAACCGAACGATGCTAACGAGCCCAATTACTGCCCTTATCATCGAGTGCTAGGCCATCCGATTGAGGATTGCTACGTTTTCAAGAATTGGCTTGAGAACCAGTACCGTCAGGGCAAATTTGCGCTATCTGACAAATGGAAGGTGAATCCTCCGCAGCCCCACACCTCTAAGGGGACGAATACGCCGGGGGCAACATGCTCTGTTATAGAAGAAACTCCCTGGGAGGTTGTATTATCAGCCAAAACGAGGAGAATGCTAAATGATCTTCAGACCTGTCCAGCGGTCAAGTGGAAGAACCCCTTGGAACCGCAGGTTATTGAAGGGATGTTGAAGCCACGACCGATTCCGAAGACCGATGGTAGCAGTTCAAGCGCTCATAGTCAGCCGTCAAAATCTTCGAAAAAGAAGAAGAAGAAATCTAAGAAGCCCATTAAGCCTGGTGACAAGCGCACGGACTTACAAAAGCAAATCGATGCGCTGGATGAGTACAACCAAAAGGCGCGGACTCCCATTACGCTCCAAGATTTCCTTGATCACGTCTTCCAAAAAGAAGATGAGGGAGAGAGTTCATCGGACGAATCCGAGGAGTAGTGGCGAGCTGTCATATGATCTCTCATTCAGTCACGAATGATGAAGAGACCTCTGGCACTGAAACGCTGGGGGCAAATGCCGAATCAAGAGCCTCAGGGTTATCAGTTGAAATGATTAGCGCGTTTCTTAATGAAGCTCGGTTGAAAAGTAAAGCTGATCAAGAACGCGAGACGGCTATATTCGAAAGAGCCAAGCGCCAGCGACTTGAGGAAAGAGCTGAGGTGATCCCGCTGGAGCAAAATGCCTCCACCGCTGACAAAGGCCAGTTCAAGATAAAAAAGAGGTTTGCTAAGGCCATATCGATGGGCATGAAGCTACCACCCTCTGAAGAAAAAGTTACTGGCGTGGTAGAAATGCACCCCTCTTATTGCTTATATCATCAGAAGGTCTCGCATCCTACCCAAGATTGCAAAGCTTTCGATAAGTGGTGGCAAGGATACGTCGCTAATCGACAGCGCTTTAAACGGGAAAAGCGTAAAATTCGTCGGGAACAAAGAAACACGACCAAAGAACTTGAAAGAACTGCCAACAATTGTCACATGATTAACACCACCAGGTCACAAGTGCCTACATTTGGGAGCGATTCCGATGAGGAGCTAGAGCTTGGCCCCCTCTTCAAAGAATCCATTTCGGGAAAAGAAGAAGAACTGAAGGCTTGTGAAAATATACAGCTACGCAATCGGACGCTACCTGAAAAGAATCTCGGACCCTTAAACAAGAAAAACAAAGGGAAAGAGAAGGTCTCTGAAGACATCGCTTTGGATGACCAGGTCGCAGAAGAGTTAACCGCCAAGAATCCCCCAAAGAGGAATAAAGTAGATTACAATGTCTTGGCGCATCTGAGGAAGCTACCCTCACAACTCAGCATTCTCGATGCCCTATTGCTATCAAAAGAGGCGAGGGATTCTTTGATTAAGGCCCTACAAGATCCGGACCAGTTCCAAGCCTTCCTAGCCGAACAAAAGATGAAGGATGAATTGGAAGAGGTGCACACAGCCGACGTTGCTTTTGGTGATGAAGACCTTCTCCTCGGGACGTGTGAACACAATCGCCCCCTTTATGTCTCAGGATACTGCCATGACATAAAGATAGGAAAAATCTTGGTCGATAACGGATCGTCTGTCAATCTACTCAATGTGCGAGTGTTAAAGGAGATTTGCATGAGTGTCCAACACCTTGCCCGGGACAAAATCACCATCTCCGGTTTCGACTCTCAATCCTCAAAGACTCTTGGATCTGTGATATTGACGCTACGCTTCGGGGTGCTCGTCACAGACATCAAATTCCATGTTATAGACGCCAAGACGTGCTACAATGCTCTGCTCGGCCGACCATGGCTACACGAGTACAATATCATCCCTTCTACACAGCATCGGTGCATGAAGTATTCTAGGGATGGCCTCGAGTACACAGTGGCAGGAGAGTTGAATCCGTTTTCCGTGAACGAAGTTCGCAAGTATGAAGATGCCAAATACTTCTTACCGAGTTTCGAAGACACGAAAAGGTGTCACAAACCGGAGAACAAAACTAACGCAACCATCCCTGTCTTCGGCAGTGACACCGAGGAGGAGGAGGATATAATCTATTCAAGTCCATCCCAATCCACCAGGCCAGGACCATCCGTTCCTTCATTGATCTTCGGTAGTGATTCAGAGGATGAAGTTCATGCTGTATTCCCTGCTCGGCCTTCCATACGAGTCTCCGCTGATGAAGGGCGAAGTCTACAGATAACCATGGTGCCGCTTGAACATTACAAAGAACTGGATGCACTCGACACCAACAGCGTAGAAGAATTGCAGATATTCTATATCCCTCCCAGACGAAAAGGCGAGAAGGCAATCCTATTCTACCGTTCTGAAGAAAACAAGGCGGAAAAAGAAATTTGGCATGGCACAGATCCCACGCTCGACGGGCTTCAGCCTATCCGTCTTCCCAGATATTATACCGAAGGTTTGAAGAAACTACTGAAGCGCCAGGGGATGTCCTTCACACAGACCATTAGAAAAGCCAAATTCTATGACAAGGTCTGGAACGTTCCCGGGACTCAATGCAAACTGCCTAACGGGAGAACGGAAACAAAAGGGCTTGGGTACATCCGGCCAAAGAAACGGGAGCTAGTAAACAGTTGCTATGCCATGTATGACTTCGATGAAGAGGCGGACGCTCAATGAGAGGACGCTAATCCTGAATCAGCAAAAGTTCCTGATAAAAAACCGCCCAGTCCATCGTCTGAAGACCAGATGAGCAAACTTATAAAGGATGCGAGTCAAAAAGCCCGAAATGATCACGATCGTGAAATGGCAATCTATGAGAAAGCCAAGACACAGCGCCTCCTTCAACAGGCGGTGAGGGATGAAAATGCCGCTCCTTGTCAACCTGCTGCAAAAAAGGTTCGATGCGAAAGCAAAAGCAAGTCGAAAGGCAAGAAAGGCGCTCGACAACCACAAAGCAGAGCTAAGAAGCCACGCATCAGAGAGTCGAGCGTTATTGACCTAGCCCTCATGAAGAAAATGGGTCGAGCATACTCGTTTCCTCGGAACAAAACAAGGAAAATACTTGATCTTGCTCTAAAACATCAAATGCTTACTCTGCCGGAATCTAAACACCCTGAGCAAGCGGGCGAAGTCTCCAACCCAAATTATTGCTCTTACCATCGAGTAGTAGGGCATCCGCTTGAAGATTGTTTCACCTTTAAGAATTGGGTTGAGGATCAATATCAGCTTGGCAAATTTGCGTTGTCTGACAGTTGGAGGGTAGCGCCGCCGCAAAAGCACGAACCCAAAACACAAGGATAGAACCAACTCCGCATTGGGATTGGCAGAAAATTCGCACCTGCCATGTGATAACAATATTAAAAGAAAGGTCCGAGGACATGAACAACCTCCCTTGGTGCTTTGAAAGCGGCAGCGATGAGGTAATCTCAGAATTTCCCCCAGCTCCGAAAGAACTGGAGGATGGAATCCATACCACTGCAGATAATCTCAAGAAAATTGAGTTGGGGACGGCAAATGACCCACGACTGACATTCATCAGCGAGCTGCTATCTGAAGAAAAGGTGGCTGCATTAAAGGATGTGCTTTTACAGCACAAAGATTGCTTTGCGTGGAACTATTCCGAAATGCCGGGACTAGATCCAGAAATTGCTGTACACAAATTGGCGATATCCCCGGACATCAAGCCGGTCAAACAAGCGCCGAGAAGAATGCGACTCGAGCTTGAGATGAGCATCAACGCCGAAGTCAAAAAGCTGATAGACTCTGGCTTCATCCAGGAAGTTCAATACCCTGAATGGATTGCCAACATCGTCCCAGTGATGAAGAAAAATGGGACGGTGCGTATATGCGTGGATTTTCGGGATCTTAATAAAGCCTGCCCGAAAGATGATTTCCCAGTGCCAGTCACTGAACTTATGATAGACAATACATCCACTCATGAGGTTTTCTCCTTCATGGACGGCTCGTCGGGGTATAACCAGATAAAAATGCATCCCGAAGACCAGAAGCACACAGCCTTCAGGACTCCTCTTGGTATATTTTGTTATAAAGTGATGCCCTTCGGTTTGAAGAACGCCGGTGCTACTTATCAGCGGGCCATGACAAAGATCTTCGACGACCTTATACACGAAATCGTTGAATGCTATATCGACGATCTCGTGGTTAAAAGCAAATCATACGAAGAACATCTCGAGCATTTGAAGACCGTATTTCAACGCCTTCGGCAATACAATTTGAAGATGAATCCTCTTAAATGTGCGTTCGGGGTTTCCTCGGGCAAGTTCCTGGGATTCATCGTCCGACACCGAGGTATTGAGATAGATCCGTCTAAAAACAAGGCGATCATGGAAATGCCTCCGCCGAGAACTCTTAAACAGCTGCGGTCTCTCCAAGGAAAGCTCGCATACATTCGACGGTTTATCGCTAATCTTTCAGGAAAGTGCCGTCCTTACAGTCACCTGATGAAGAAGGGAACCCCATTCGTTTGGGATCAAAAATGCCAAGGCGCACTAGACGAGATCAAGCAATACCTGCAGAACCCGCCGGTGTTGGCTTCCCCGGTTAAGGGGAAGCCTCTCATTCTTTATACAACCGCCCTCGAAGGTTCCTTAGGCGCATTATGGGCGCAAGAGAACGATCAAGGGAAAGAAAGAGCACTCTATTACTTGAGTCGAGTTCTGCTGGGGGCAGAAAGCAACTACTCTCCCATTGAAAAACACTGCCTGGCGTTGATCTTCGCAATAACAAAGCTTAGACATTACGCATTGGCGCATGAGGTCCGTCTCATTTCAAAGGTGGACCCCCTTAAATACTTAATGTCAAAGGCCATATTGACGGGACGACTCGCTAAATGGGCCCTACTCTTGATGGAGTTTTCGATCACGTATCAACCTCTCAAAGCAGTGAAAGGCCAGGCCATCGCCGACTTCCTCGCTGAACATCCCATACCCGCCGATTCTCCATTAAATTGCGATCTTCCAGACGAACATGCGTTTGATGCAATCGACGGTGGTGATTCCCGATGGGAACTCTATTTTGATGGTGCATCTTCCATGAAGAAACGCAAACAAAACACCCCTATAATCAAATCGGGGGTAGGCCTCATCTTTGTAACTCCACAAGGAGGGATAATGCGCTTCGCATTCTCCTTAACAGAGTCGAGGACAAACAATGAAGCTGAATATGAAGCCTTGATAGCAGGTCTTGAGATTGCCATCGACATGGGAATTGAAAATCTCCTCATATACGGGGATTCTCAACTGGTCGTTAGTCAAGTAAATGGCGACTACCAGACGTGCAAGCCAGAGTTGGTGAAGTACGGCGAAAATGTGCAACAATTGTTGACCCAAATTCCTTCCTACACTTTGGAAAACATACCGCACGCGGAAAATAGCAAGGCGGACGCATTGGCCAAACTTGCTAAAGAACTGGCTGACGAGAATCTCGATAACGTCAGAATCATGGTACAAAGCCGTCGGGTGCTTGCCCCAGCAGGAATATCTCGGGAATCATCCGAAGAAAAAGGAGCAAACGAGCAGACTACCCTGCAAGTAAAAGATTGGGAAAATACTGAGGATTGGAGAGAAGTCTTCATAGATTACTTCAAGTCCCACCGACTGCCTGAAGAAGCGTCAACAAGACATCAGCTCATGAAACGAGCTCTGTCCTTCGCCTTCGTCAATGATACTCTGTACAAAAGGTCATTCGATTCTCTGTGGCTGAGATGCCTAGGACCTGACGAAGCGAGAAGGGTCGTCCAAGAGGTTCACGACGGACTCTGCGGTTCCCACCAAGCAGGCCCTAAGATGAAGTTGAAGATAAAACGAATGGGCTACTACTGGCCCACGATGATTCAAGATTGTCTCGAATATGCGAGGCAATGTCACTCATGCCAAATTCATGGGGACTTCATCCATCAGCACCCAAATCCATTACATCCAACGGTGGCCAGCTGGCCATTCGAAATGTGGGGAATTGACATAGTCGGTCCTATCGAACCAGCATCGTCCAAGGGACATCGTTTCATCTTGGCGACGACTGATTACTTCTCCAAATGGGCAGAGGCGGTACCGTTGAGGGAAGTGAAGACGGAGAATATTCTCCATTTCTTCAAAACGCATGTCATATACCGGTTCGGAACCCCAAGAAGGATCATCTCTGATAATGGGCCAGCCTACCGAAGTCATAAAATTAGCCGCTTCGCACAGCAGCACAATATAGACTGGAGATACTCCTCAGTTTATAATCCGCGAGCCAATGGATTAGCTGAGGCCTTCAACAAGACACTGACGAAAATCATAAAGAAAACAGTGTCCCGAAATAAGAAAGACTGGCACGAGAGACTGCAAGAAGCTCTTTGGGCGTATCGGACCACGTTCAAGACAGCCACAAACACAACGCCATACGCGTTGGTGTTTGGGACAGAAGCAGTACTCCCTCTCGAAATAGAATTACCCTCTCTACGAGTGGCAGTCCACTACGAGCTGACAGACGAAGAAAATGCTCATCTTCGATTTGAAGAGCTTGACGCTCTTGATGGAATCCGGCTTCTAGCACAACAAAATCTGGAAGCTTATAAAGCAAAGATGACGCGCTCATACGAAAGACTAACCCGACCGAGGACATTTCGTCAAGGCGAACTCGTGCTAGTGGTCAAAAGGCCTATGATCCCCAATCGCGCCAAGCGAGGAAAATTCGAGCCAAACTATGAAGGCCCGTACATCATTGATAAGGTCTACCAGGGTGGGGCCTATCTACTCATCGACATGCACGGTGAAAGGCCTTTTAGACCAATAAACGGTCGCTTCTTAAAGAAATACTACGCTTAATGAGCTACGGCGTAGGTTAATGGTAGATGACGACAACTATGTCCGCTCGCTATCTTCTTAAGCCTGAACTCTATAAGCAGCAAGTGGCCTTCCTTAACGCCGGACTGAAATGTTCTTAAACTAATAGCAGACCGAGACGTCTTTAAAACTACTACCGCAGCATCTTTAGGCTGACGAGATATAAAAAAAAACATATAAAAATATATTAAAAAAAAAAAAACGGTATGTCCATAAGCAAGATGGGCACGGATGAAAACCCGAAAGGGCTCCGTGAGTAAAAACAGCAGGGCTGCCGGCGAGTGTTCGTGAAAACCCGAAAGGGCGCGACCTCGTAAAAAAAAAAAAAAAAAAAACGGTATGTCCATAAGCAAGATGGGCACGGATGAAAACCCGAAAGGGCTCCGTGAGTAAAAACAGCAGGACTACCGGCGAGTGTTTGTGAAAACCCGAAAGGGCGCAACTTCGTTAAAGAACCCTTAAAGGGTCCTCTCGACCCTGTAAGGAGAAACCACCCGCGTGAGATCCTTACGACTTACAAGGGAACAACACACTTAGGAATCCCCACGATTCCTAAGAAGAAAATACGCTTCCGAGATCCTCACGACTCGTAAGGAGAACTCTCTTATGGGACCCTCACGGCTCATAGGATTTGAAAGTCTTAAGTCACAGAGACCTAAACCTGTGCTTAAGCAAACCCCCACAAACTTCCAATGGTGCCCTATAAGTGGTTCAATATTGACCCTTGTATACAATCCACGGGCGCGAATAAACGTTTCCCTAACCAAGGTCCATCCGTGACTGGGGATATGTTCGCATAACCCTCGTAAGTCTTCTCGATTTACAAGAAGAAAACCCTCTTGTAGGATCCTTACGACTTACAGAGGAACAAAACACTTAGGAACCCTCACGATTCCTAAGGAGAAAATACACCTACAAGATCCTCACGACTTGTAGGGAGAAATACCTTTATGAGACCCTTACGGCTCATGAAGTTAAAAGCCTTAGCCGACAGGACCCTAACCCTGGTCGCTAAGCCTCCCTTGTTCGACAACGACAAAGGCAAATGATGATTCGCTCCTGGTAATATCCCAGTTGTAGCGGTGCTGATGCCGAAATCGGTGTCTAATTTCAGGTTTACAGCGAAAAGCCAGTAGGCCGCACATGCATAAGAAATAGCCGAAATGATGGGGCGACTTGCAATAAAAAGCAGCAAGTAAAAATGTATGCATTCTAAATAGCCGAAATGATTGGGCAACTAGCAATAAAAAGCAGCGAGTAAAAATAAAATAAATAGCCGAAATGGTGGGGCACCGCGAAAAATGGCCGAAATGATTGGGCAATCGCGACCTTCGCGATATAAAAGCTGAAATGATAGAGCATCGCGGAAATAAAATAAAATAAAAAGAAGAAATGATAAAACTTTGGCCCTACAGTTAAGATCACATCGATCCCTGTATACAATTCAAGGGCATAAACAAAGAGGGAACTTTACCTTTCCAACAGGCTCCGCCAGAAAACGAAGCCAGATCTCGACGATTCATCCCAACTCTGAAGAAACCAATGTCTTCGGCAAATACCTCAACTCACGGATACAAACACTCCTTGACGAGAGCCTCCTGATCCGTGTCGACTCACAGAGCAACCAGCGCCTCCGTGGGAACCATCGACTCGTTTCAAACCCCAAGGACACAAATAATCCTTGGTGCTTGGGAAACAAATAATCCCTCGCAAAACTTCTCAACTCACGGATACAAACACTCCTTGACGAGAGCCTTTTGATCCGCGTCGACCCGCAGAGCCACCAGTGCCTCTGTAGGAACCTTCGACTCGTTTCAAACCCCAAGGACACAAATAATCCTTGGCGCTTGGGAAACAAATAATCCCAGCAAACTCCTCGACTCACGGATACAAACACTCCTTGACGAGAGCCTTCTGATCCGCGTCGACCCGCAGAGCCACCAGTGCCTCCGTAGGAACCTTCGACTCGTTTCAAACCCCAAGGACACAAATAATCCTTGGCGCTTGGGAAACAAATAATCCCTCGCAAAATCCTCGACTCACGGATACAAACACTCCTTGACGAGAGCCTTCTGATCCGCGTCGACTCGCAGAGCCACCAGCTCCTCCGCGGGAACCATCGATTCGTTTCAAACCCCAAGGACACAAATAATCCTTGGCGCTTGGGAAACAAATAATCCCTAGCAAAATACTCAACTCACGGATACAAACACTCCGTGACGAGAGCTTCTTTGACTCACATCTCGGGCAGTAAGGATTCAAAAACTTGCTTCCTGAACAATGGGACCCTGCAAGTCAATCCTAAATGGTCTCTTGCATACTATTCACGGGTCTCACTCTCTGAAGTCGATTCTCGACAAAGAGGGAAACAACCGCTTACGAGCCCTCTCGACTCGTAAGAGGGCAATGGGATCCTGCAAGTCAATCCTAGATGGTCTCTTGCATACTAATCACGGGTCTCACTCTCTGAAGTCGATTCTCGACAAAGAGGGAAACAACCGCTTGCGAGCCCTCTCGACTCGTAAGAGGGAGAAATTCTCTTATAGGATCCTTTCGACTTATGAGAGAAAACCACACTTGGGAATCCTCACGGTTCCTAAGGAGAAAATCCACTTACGAGATCCTCTCGATCCGTAGGGAGAAAAGTCTCTATGAGACCCTCACGGCTCATAGAGTTGAAAAGCCTCAGGCGGCAGACCTGAACCTGCAACCTAAGCCATCACTACCTCTCGGGGAAGTTAAGTTGCCCGCCGATCAAGTTCATCGAAAACACCATAACAAAAAGGGAAAAAGGCGAAGAAATGACACAAGACATTACAAAATGCGTATCTTTTATTCATAAATATTGATCGGGTACAGGATACATTGTACTAAAGAATAAAAAAATATATACATATATTTTACAAGTACAAATGATACAAAGAGAAATTACTGGGAAGGAAGCGTCTTGCATAGATTTAGCAATTGCTCACATACTTCCTTCCACGTCTTCTCTTGGTCGGCTGCCACCGCCAGCTCTGCCTCCACTTGGGCTCGTTGCTGCAAGACCGACGCGAGCTGCTCCCTGACGACCTGATATGCAGCTTCCCGACTTGGGATATTGCGCTCAGCTACGTCAAGTTTCCGCTTCAAATTCAGCCCATGGGAAATACGCTCCAAGAGACCCTCGAAGATAGTCTTCACTTGGGCAGCATTTGCCTCAGCCTCAGCGCGCAGATGAGCAATTTCGTTTGAGGTCTTTTGGCATTCCCTTAGTCTTGAAGCTGCTTCTTGTTCCAGGTGGCGGAAGTGCGAAGTGCTTTGCTCGAGCCAAGTAGTGCGTTGGGTGCTCAGAGCTAAAACTTCAGGAGAAGGACGCGTCGACTCCAGCCGATTTAGACAAGCCTCGATCCCCCTGCAGTGGTTAACCCAAGATTCGACGACGCCTTCGTTATGAAAATTTACGAGCGCCGCCAACATTGGATTAACCTCCATAGCGAAATCCACGGCAGAAGGGAGAGCGTCCATATTGAGCTCTTCAATGTACCCGCTCAGCATGCCCAAACTCATCGCGGCACCCTTGGAAGACGGACGTCTCAAGAAAGGGCCTGCCGGTGAAAGGACGCGAGCCTCAAAGGGGACCGGAGCCGGAACAATAGCTGCGAAATAAAACATGGTCAAACGATGGTTCGAGAGATGTTGAAAGGTTACCAAAAAGAAATTTACTATACCAGCTGCAACGGATGGCAAAGCCGGAAGGGCCGGCAGCGCGGCGGGTCTTACATCCCCTCCTTCGATTTGTGGCACTGCAATAAGGAAAAGGAAAAGTTAAAGAACCATCCCGTTGCTAAAAAGGGGAAAATAAAGACATTATAGTGAAAGTATACTCACCGGCGCCACCAGAGGGAGAAGCGAGTTCGGACGGGAAGGAGAAGTGTGGGAGCAACACTTGATATAGATGATCAAAGAGCACTCCTGAAAAGATGCAGTGGTATGATGTTAGTACCAAAGCTACATTTTTTTAAAAGTTTAATACATGAGTCGTAAATCCATACCTTCCAACATCCGCGATGGTACAAGTGAAGACGGGGAGGCCACCACCGCCAAAGCAGTAGTTGACGGTGCTCCTTCGAGCAATGGAGCGTCGGCACTGGCCGCACCTGCAAAAACAAACTTATTAGAAGAGATCGCGAGATATATAAAAAGAGGAACGCTGGTGACTCAAAGTTTACCCGACGAGCTGCCAGCAGAAACTGAAGCAATCCCCTCCTCCATCGACATGAGACCACCGCCCGTAGCCTCATCACCTGACTCGATGGGAACCGTTGTTGTACTCGCGAGCCTTGGAGACGGCAAGGAATCATACGCAGGGAGGGCTATAATTGGAGTATTACCAGATTCCTGGGAGAGAGCAGTTCGCTCCTCCTTAGGAACCGTGGCCGCCTCACCCGATACTCCCTCGGTTTCTGCGGTCGCAGCTGTCTCGTCCATTGGCACCACGAGGTCTCCAGCCTCGAGCGCTTCGCCCTCTACCGCCTTCGCCTTGGCTAAGACAATCATCTCATCTACCGCTACATCAGGAGCGGTATCAATGACCTTCTCGGCGACGGATCCTTCAACTTCCGTTTCAGGCACCGTGGCCCCGACGACGGTGCCCACCGTCGGCTCAGGTTCGGCAGGCGCCGCTTCCGCCGTTTCCTGGGGTCCAACGGTCTCCGCCTCCCCCTCAGTCGGACTAGGCCCTGCCAGATGAAACGCATGTGAGCCAATGGCTTTATAATTCTCACAAAAAAGCTCTGAAAGAAGTACTACCTGAAGAAGATTTATCATTTGCACTTCGGGCCGCACGCGCCGCTCGCCTATAAGCAGTAGATAGGGCGACAGGGGCCTCTTCAGAAGGAGTGTCAGCGCGAGGAATGGTGCTAGGGCCCGCTCCCGTGGCCAAAGCAGCTCCGCTCGCCTCTGCTTCAGAAGGAGTGTCGGCACGAGGAAGAGTGCTAGGGCCCGCTCCTGCGGCCAAAGCAGCTCTGCGTGCCCTTGCTTCGCGTCTCGACCGCTTCCGTTCCTCTCGAGCCGTTGAGACGGATGCCACTAGGGCTTCCTTGAGTGAGGCTCCCTCGTCCGTATATAGGGATGCCTCTAGACTCTTCAAGGCATCCCTCATCGTCTTGTCAAGCCGAGGCTCTTGTGGCAATTTTGACGAAGCCGGGACTTCGATAACGGACTTGGGAGGGACCCCTGCGTCAATTGATACAGCGCCTGCAAAGAAACAAAAGAAGGTCAGGTTGACTATCAGAAAAAAGACAACAAACTTTCCTTGTAAAAGAGAAAGGGGTGAAACATACCAACGCCTGCTATGGCACGCTTCTCCTCCTCCTCCTGAAAGGTTTTCAGGGAGGCAGTAATAGCCTCTTCAGTGGAGACACCTGTTGAAAATGGAGCGAATATTAGATAAGGATAACAATACAAAATGCAATAAAATGACAAATAAGGCGTTTGATAATTACCGGACTCAGCGAGTTTGTTCAACATCGCTTCAAGCCTCGCCGATCGCTCTGAAGCTGCAATGGCGGCAGCCAAATTGGTGTCCGCAGGGTCCACCACAAAGCCCTCATTGCTGCCGTACTCGCATATGGTCTCGGCAAGAGAAGCCGCAGGCTTTAACCCGAGGATCGCATCGAGGGAAAGGGCGGACTTTTTCTTTTTCTGCTGTCCACCAGCTTTAGATCCACCTGGAACGGATTTGCGCTTGGAAGCCACTTTAGGGCGGCGAGTCCCAACATCTGCCCCTACGCCTGACTCTGGCGATACTGCTTTAGCCGCCTTCGTGGGAGCACGAGGCGCCGATGGCGCATCCACCGTAGCGGGCAACGGCAATCCCCGCGGAGGACTCAACACGCGTGGTCGATCGACTCCAGCATCTTTTAGCGGAGGGACGACCGGGAGCCTTGGCTGCAAAGGGGCCTTGCGATCACCGCCAGGAGGCGCACCCCTACGGTTAACCAGTAGGCGTCTCTCCATTAAAATGATTGGACCCATAGCGTGCGCATACCAGGCCATATATGAATTAAGCATCCTAGGGACACAGCTGGGTTCACTAATGAAGAAATAGGAACCCGTGTTAAGCCGTATAAAGTGATGCATCGCATTCTTTACCCCCTCTGGGCCAACCACAGGCGTTTCCAAGAAGGCTTCCATCGGGATCCCCTGGTTGTAGCTTGATTGCTGGGCAAATCGATGTGGATTATACCTCATGAATAAAGCCGTCTCATTCTGCCGAAACACTAGGTAGCCCGGCCGAATGGAGTAGAGATGGACGATTTCCCGAGCCTTCAGTACAGAAGCCCCGCCCTTAAACTCGTCGCGTAGGGGCACCACCGACTTAGTAGTCTCCGAGCCTATGGTGATAACTTTATCCACGAAAGAAGTCGTCGCTCCGACCAAATGTGGACGCAGGAGGAGTCCCCTAGAATCCCGCGAGGATGCGAACACAATTGAAGCCCCGATTAACCGTACGACTCTCGGGAGTCTGTACTTCTCGAAGAATGGGGAGTCTTGTGGGCGCCAAACACCCCTCGCACGTGCATCTCCATCCAAGAAACGAAGTAATGCATTGGGAAGTTAGCAGGCTGTGTCCCAGGATCGTTAGCGTCCGCCGCTACGCTGAGTCCATGATAAAGATAAGCTAACCCAGCAATTCCTACCGACAACTGCAGACCGGCCACCATCCGATGTGCCGGGTAAAAAACAGAGGGCCGCATGAAGCGCGGGTGCATAGGGAGCGCAAAGTTGCATAACCACAAGCCCAGGAATCCAATAAAGAAAGTTTCCTCATCCATACCGGGGACGGCGATTTCCGAGAAAGCAACGATGGCAGCATTGGGGAGATAGAAATCCCTCTGGTTATTCTCCAATACGGGTCGGCGATCCAAACCGAAACCAAAGGGGTCGTCAAGCTGAGCGAACTTCTCGCTCTGCTCTGATAAGAACTCCGGGCGGATAAAGCGAGCAATGAAAGCTGCGAAACTGACGCCCTTATCCCCCGATTCCAAATGGAGTTCCTCATAGATCTCCAACACTTTCACCAAACCCGGATACTGATGCTGAATGGCATTCTCCGGGGTTAAGTCAAATACCAGCTGCTTAGTGGCAAAGACATACTCATCAGGAGGAAGCAACTCCTCGTAATGCTCTCCCCTCATTGGCAGACCTGAAATTTCGGCAAATTCCTCCAAAGAGATAGAAACTTCCTTATCCGCCATCAGGAAGGTATGGGTGGGGATATTCCATTGTTCAACAAAAGCCTTTATCCACCACGTTGGAGGAGAGGGGTACTCGAAGAGCGAGACGAAGACGGCTGAGTATAGACCAATCTTCGTTAGGTGGGCCCTCTTCGCCGATAGAATGTACCGGGCCCACTGCAAATATCCGGCGGGGGGTCGCGGGATCATTCCAATGTTATAAGCCTGCCCCCAAGGGCGTGCTTCGCCCTGACAGATTCGCCTCCCCAGGATATCTATCGCCGGCGGCGGCTGCACGGGGATGGCGCCGATTGCAGGTTGAAGGAGGTTATCAGAATTCCAATTCTTAACCTCCACGGCATACTTCACCGGGGGTTCGTCCGCATAAGGGATCGTGACTATGGGCTCAGAGGGCACGGCGGAACTAAAACTGCGGCGGCCTTGGATGATCTGGCTATACCACCTTCCCCACAGATGAAGCTTTTTGCACTCAGGATCCCGGTCTTTAATAAGAGCGAATACCACCCGATCCACTGGCGCATGGGGGAACCCTCGTTCCGAGCGAACGAAGGGGAAAGACAAGTCGTCAGACATCTTTTCTGTGGAAAGACAAAGAAACATACATCATTAGCGGCCTAACGCTTGGCATTTAAAAAATATATATATATTTTGCTCCACACTGTGATGCAGTAGGTAGGGGACCAAAGGGGGACCCACAAAATCTGGATGATGTGCATCATTTAATAAGACAATCCCATCATTAGATGGGACTGTCAATTCATAAAAAAATTCTCAATAGGATACACCCATTGGTGGGGAGTCCCCAGAGACAAAGAGAAAATCTCCTCTTTTAGAGCAAAGCTCTGTCACAAAGTGACATTTGTCAAACTCTGGTCTCAGGGAAACAAGATTCTTTAAAAGAGCTTGGCTCTGTGATAATGATGGAAATATCCATCAAAGGAAAATTAATTTTTAAAAATTAAAAATTAAAAAAATTGGGATCTTAAAGACCCATGAAAACTCTTAAGAGTTCTTCTTTTTTTTTAGATCAAAAGATCTATGTTCTGCCAAAGAGCAAAGCTCTGTTCGTGGGTTAAGAAACCCTGAAACAGATTCTTGAGAGCAAGGCTCTGTTGGTGAAACCCCAAAGGGGTTTTCCTTAGATCAAAAGATCTATGAGAGCAAGGCTCAATTAATTAAAATTAATTTAATTTAAGATTAATTTTTACCTAAAGATTGTTCTAAAAAGTTCTAACTTTGGAAGCAAGAGCAAGGCTCTGAAGTTCTTGAAGGCAAGAGCAAGGCTCTGAAAATGAGAAATCTTGAAGATGGTAAAGAAATTAACAAAGACCAAGGGTCTTATTTATAGGCGCCTGCGCCCCTTCAACTGACCCTGACCACCGTTGCGCTTACGTCGCGCCACGTAAGCACAACGGTGGGGGGGCATTTATTCCCCCAATCTGAGCAAGGCTCATTTGAATTTTGAAAATTCAAAAAACAAATTTCTGAAGCAACGCTTCAAATTCCGTGCGTTGCGCAGTGCGCAAGCGGTCCACAGTGCAACACGTGTCTGCTCAGTTGCGCAAGCGCACCGCTGCGCGACACGTGTCTACGCAGTTGCGCAAACATTGTTGCGCAAGTGCACAGCTGCGCGACACGTGTCTGCGCAGTTGCGCAAACACTGTTGCGCAAGCCTTCCACTGCGCGACACGTGTCATTCAGTGGGGAGTTGCGCAGAAACAGAATGAAAATTTGATGAAATCTTTTCTGTTCTTTCCCAAAACCAGAAGATTTTCTTCTGCCTTTGGATCAAAGATCCAATGGTGGGAAAATTCCCAAAATCATTCAGGAAAGATTTTGTTAACAAATCCAACAAATTTGTGAGCACTATAAATAAGACCCCAGGCCTCATTCAAAAGGCATGATCATCAATCAAGAAGAAGAATCAACTTCTGGCATAAAAAAAAGAGAAAGAACTCTGGAAGATTAACCAAGAACAAAAAAAAAGAGAAAAAGGTAAAAACTTCTTTTGGAAGAAGAGAAAAATCTCTGAAGAACAGAAGATAAAAAAAATAAAGGAATAATAAATAGTGCCTTGCACTTGATATGAACCCTTGGTTCTGTAAAATCAGGGAAAACAAGAAGAACTTGTTTTCCTTTGATCCAAATTTAGATCAAAAGTGCTATGCACTCTTGTTCTTAAATCTGGAAAATTCTTGAGTTTCTGCACAAGTGCAACTCATTATTCAAAAGGGCCTGGCCCAAATCAAATCATAAAAAAAAATAATAATAAAAGGGCAGAGCCCTGTTTGAAAAATTCTTGAGGGCCTGGCCCAAATCAAATCATAAAAAAAAATAATAAAAGGACAGAGCCCTGTTTGGAAAATTCTTGAGGGCCTGACCCAAATCAAATCACAAAAATAATAAAGGGGCAGAGCCCTGTTTGGATTAGTCAGGCAAAGCTTAAAATAAATAAATAAAAAAATTGGACTTAACCCAATCCTGGCTGTAAGTCCTTAAAATTAAATTGATTGAGCAAAATGGCTCCCCTAAACCAATTCACGACCGGTTCGAGGGTACATCTCCGAACTCCTTTGACATCCCTCGTTGTAATTCCTCAACGACATCAAAGAGGTGACGGGTCCCAACGACCACTTATCTAATATCGGACCGAAACGTCCCTAAACTAATATCGGACCGAAACGTCCCTAAACTAATGATGGACCGAAACGTCCCTAAACTAATATCGGACCGAAACGTCCCTAAACTAATATCGGACCGGAACGTCCCTAAACTAATCATGGACCACCACGTCCCTAAACTGGCACAATAGGGCCCAAACGCTCTTTTGTTGGATCTAAACGGTCCCGTCTAAGTTGATCTTAACCCCAAATACGGTTAACGTGTCCTTAGATATTCAAATAAACGATAAAACTCCAAATCAACTTTGGCTCAAGGGTACATCTCTGAACTCCTCAGACGCCTGTCGTTGTAATCCCTCAACGACGTCAGAGAGGTGACGAGTCCCGACGGCCGGATAATTAAATCAATCACTACGTTAAGTTGATCTTAGTCTAAAATAGGACTAATGTATCCTTAACGAATGTTTAAGTTGATCTTAGCCGCAACGCGACTAATGCATCCCTAAACTAAAAACACCAAACCCAAATCTAAGTAAATGCGGATTTGGACTAATCCACGTCCTACGGGCGACGGCATTACTCAGTCTCCGTATACAATCCACGTTCAACCACAAACAAAACAAACACACACGACACGAAGTGAAATTCTGGAGAAGGAGAAAGTTGTTATCGCGATGCGGTAACGTAATTAACTGCAGGGGCTTGCGCCTGCAGGGAAGAGTGTCCCCACAATCAAAAACCCCTCACCCTGAGGGGGAATCTGACGAAGTCTGCTACATCGGCCGCATCCGTCTAAACCTCCGATCCACAGTGCCATAAATCAACTTGGTATCTTCGGAGAGATAGACGGATAAAACTAAATAGCATCTGCCCCGAACCCCAGGCACGGACGCGCACGTCACGGCCGCCGTTCGGAGGGGAACAACGAGTACATCCTATAACTGTTCCTAGTCGAGGGTGTATCGAGACAGGCCATCGATACACCAGAGTAGACTAGCGTATACACATCTTGACCAATATGATGGGCGATGGATGATCCCATATACATCGGTGTTTGACATCAAAGATGGTGTACGGGTGCTCAGTGGTGACTGGGTACACTGGACGGACTCGCCGAGAACTCCCAGATGGTACTATACCTCACGTCAGATGGCAGTTCTCTGGTGACACAGGTACAGGTTAGTCTGTAGACCCGAGATCATCATAGAGTCTTGTGTGATTCCCACTGTGCTTTGATTTCCATCATACCACGTCCAAGAGGGCATGCAAAACGGAGGCTTTTGGGTACAGTCCCGAATCACATGGAGGCAATGAGCGATAGGAGGGGTTTCGTCTCTCCCGGTATAGGGAGTTGATGTTGTGCTGTGTTCTATTGGCTATAACTGGAAGTCCCTGGCCAGGGCAGATATTGAGTACTACTGGTAAGTGTTATCAGTAGGTTCTCAACCTGTTATGAGCCTCACATCGACACGACTTATCGGTTACTAGGGTCTGACGTTTACCACCCCTAGACTAGATATGCAACATATCAGACGAAGAGACCGGACTGTACGGGAATGTTACTGATAGGATTCACAGGAGAATGTACAGGCTTTCTTGTTGATCTTCTAATCGCTCAATACCTGGGTGGCTGTTACGTTTAGCTGACCGCTTGCAGCTTGTGGGTATTAGATATGATCATCACCTGCTACCAGCGTATTGACGATTCTTTAGAGTCCTACACAGAGCTTTCTTGACTCAGGCAAAACGGAGTAGGAGCACATATGTGATATGTGCGGGACCGAGAATAATGCGATATGAGATACCGTATTTTATTCTCGCGATATTTGATATCAACCGGCTCATCGGATCAAGTGTTGATTCGATAAATCGGTACATGATATATTAGTCGGTTATATGCGATATAGCCGGATTGTCGGATCAAGTGTTGATTCGATAATTTAATGTATAATTATATATGTGATATATTACATTACATTATCTAATATTGGCTCGCTTTATTGATTCATTTTCTCACCGAATAATACATAAATATATATTCGATATATGTTAATTGTATTATTTTCTTTTGTTACATAAATATATTATATATGTGATATATAATATTATAACATGTTATGATTACAAATGCAACATGATTAGTAGAGATTAAACATGGTTAGGGTTTGATTTGGGTTAATTATTTCTAGAAGCTTCTAGAAGCTTTTGTTTTGTTTCTTGCAAAGATATTAAGTGTAGATATTTTTGGAGATATTTTCCTAACCCAACCCACACCCTTTAACCCTAGTTAAATCTACAATGGTTAAGTCTTTCTTGACTTAACCATGGTTGCAATTGTAATGATATAACAAAATCATTATTCATCACAAAAGATTTGATCATTCTTCTTCTTCTTCCTTGAGCTCTTAAAAACCTTTCTAGGTTTTTCTTTTGTGATGTATTAGTGTGAGAAATTGATAATAAAAGAGAGCATAAATCCTACTTCATCATCCTCATCTAATCTAGCCAATTATATTAGGGTGTTCACTTCATTAATACTTGATTAGTGAGTGAGAGCTTGAGTTAAAGAAATTTCAAGGTAGAGATCATCTTAGAAAAAGAAGACTTCGAGCTAGCATGGATCATTCGGATTGTGGAGCCTCTCTTGAGTCTGGGAGATCATGGATCGCGGCGAAGGGACTACTACTCGGAGCTTGTGAAGCGAAGGAGCAGACTACAAAGGTTGTAGTCCCTCTCTCTTAGTTGTAAAGGTGTTTACTTGCATGTTTAACCCTAATAATCTAGCAAAGATCCTCGCTTTGGCTTGTTCGGCACGTCTAATTTTTAAATCGGGCATGGTTGATACCTTATAGACCCTTGTGACAGTGCCTAGTAACCCTACACTGAGATCCATGAGACAAGTCTCTTAAAAATGAGAATTTAATTCTCATGGGGATGAATTTGTTCTTAGGGATCAAAGAACACAGAATTGAACTCTTCAGAACAGGGCATACAAAGAAAACCCAGCGCCATCGCCTCACGTGTCCCTCACGTGGGCGATGCTCAATAAAGAGTGCTTAGCACTCAACCGTCGGCGGTCGGCGCCTAGCGCCTCACGTGTCCCATCACGTGAGCACTGCTCAATAAGGAGTGTTAAGCACTCAGTGGTTGGCGCTCAGCGCCAAGCGCCTCACGTGCTCCGCACGTAGGCGCCATAAAGAGTGTCTGTAACACCTTAGAATGCAATTAGTGTTAATTAAGCATTTATGCGGGGTTTTAAGGAAAAGTTTACCAAATCGGGTTCCTCACATTTTATAACAATTAATTAATATTTTTATATTATTTGTTATGGCTTGCATACACTTGTGCATGTTAATGTGAGGGTATATTATTGTTAAACTCGTTTAGTAGCCATGACACCTTAAGTTAATCCTTGTCCAAATTAACCCTTGGCATAACATTTCCCATGATATTTTGGTGTGAGGAAATATCTTGTTTGGATTTGAGAGAGGTGGCTAGTGAGTCATAGAAGCATTAGTGGTAGCATTAATGGAAGTGAGGGAGAGAGTGAGCATAAGAAATTAGTTCACCCTACACTCACCCTCTCACCCTTTACTCTCCTCACTCTCTCATTCTCTCTCACTCTCACTTATTGTTCTTCCCTCAACCCCAAACTAAAACCTCTCTCCCTCTTCACAAAATCCTTGCAAAACTTCACAAAAATCCATGGAAAACACTTCAAATGTCTTGATTAGCCACTAGGTTGCCTTGGAGCTTGGAAAGCTAGGATTTTTTAGCAAGAGTGGCTAGGTAATGATCTCTAACCTGTTAAATAGGTGTTTTAATGTTATGTAGATTGTTGGTTGCTGTTTAGAACACTTAAGGTATCGTTTCGTGTAAATATCGTATTTATATATCATAATAGAGTCTCTGTGATCTGCTATGACCTGTGAATTTTACTGAAAAATCTAGCAGTGTAGTGGTATTGTAGTGACCTTGAGAATACGCCTGGAGCACGAACCCCATGGGCTCGGGTTTGGCCAGCGACGAGAAGGAGAAATCCGGCGACCTTGGATTTTTTTGGGGAATTGGGGTTTGGTTTTTGGAGGGTAGCTGTCTGCAGTTTTTTAGAGGTGTTTGGTACTGTTTGATTTTTGAGTATTGACAGTATGCAAAATCTGGGATCACTTGTGCATAATCTAGTATTTTGAGTACATATGTTACGTTATCCGACATGGTTCGTGATCTTGTGTAGCTGTGGCACTTGGGTTAGTTTTGGTGTGTCGCCACACACGATAGCCGTTAGACGAACATTATTGGTTGGTTTGGAGTTGGTGCGTT
The DNA here is from genome assembly GCA_030015575.1 of Agapanthus africanus. Lineage (NCBI taxonomy): Eukaryota > Viridiplantae > Streptophyta > Magnoliopsida > Asparagales > Amaryllidaceae > Agapanthus > Agapanthus africanus. Next base: position 97,737,521 of record CM057346.1, on the reverse strand, counting down.
GGTCAAACATAGTGTGTACGTGATATTGATCGATTTATGATATTTTTGCACTGGCTATGTTTTGTGTTAATAGGATTGCAGGCGGGGACTTCGGACGCTGTGAAGAAAGGAATCAGGTGATTGGATTTACTTAGCCCACAATTGTCGGTCAGTAGATTTAACATTTACGGGGAATTTGCCCGCATGGCGTTATGCGTCAGGGCTAGATATGATATGATATTAGCCGCATGTTTATATTGCACATATAAGATTGTGCATAAAACTTCATTGCATACTATTATTTAATGTGCTTGGACACTGCACTATTATTGACGGTTCATATTGCACGAGCACTGATTGTATGCCATCCACACCGTCGATAATTGCCATGACACACACAACACACATACATATATGATATTGTTTGGTTAGGGACATTGAGATCTTGATTCATATTCCATTATGCATAGAAAATATAGCATACCTGTATACCTACATGCTTACACATATGCCTTGCCATGCCTACATGTTAGCTTCCTATAGACCTATATGGTATTGTACCATTAGAGATAGGTATATACACATATGAGATATAGCTATATGTACATCTTGCATACATACTTACATGTTCGCCCTTATATGATGTTGCGATGGATTTCGGAGGAATTAGGAACCACGTGATATATTTAATAACTTGTTGCAGTTAAATAGCGGTTTTTCCTTTATATGCTCATATTACTGTTTCATGTTGCATATCTTATATTTCATGGATTTTTCTTTGATATATGGATTTCATCTGATGTTTTCTGGATGTTTTACTCCTGGGTATATATATCAGTGGTATAGAACGCTGATTATATATATGTGTGTGTATATATATATATATATATATATATATATATATATATTTGTGGTATGGGACGCTGTTATATATGTACACCTATATAATATATATATCATCATAATGATCTGTGCATGTATTCTTATTCATTACGATGTGAGGGGCCGATGTGCCCCATGTGAGGGGCCGATGTGCCCGATCTGAGGGCCGATCTGAGGGTCGATCTGAGGGCTGATTTGGGAAATTTAGGATTTAGATTGTCTTGATAGACACTGGTCCTGCCATGATGAGGATTCCGTGAGGAGAACATGTTTTACCCCATACTCCGCATTTATTCTATATGCATTGCTTCATATATTGTTAGTGCCTGATAGAGTACCTTTCATAACTGTTGCATATATACACCTCTGCATCAGAGCCATGCTTCGTTCAGAATGTCTACCCTGTGCCGGAATTAAGCTTCGTCCTAGGATACACCTGTACCGTGTCGAAATTATGTTTCATCCCGAAACTCTGTGTCGAAACTATGCTTTGTCTCAGAATATATCCTCCCGCTAGAATTATGCTCCGCTCCTCAGAATGATGCTCTGATCATGGAATTATGTTCCACTCTTCGAAATGATGCTCCGACCGTGGAATTATGCTCCACACATCGGAATGATGCTCCGACCCCCGGAATTATGCTCCACTCTTCGGAATAATGCTCTAACCATGGAATTATACTCCGCACATCGGAATGATGCTCCAACCCCCAGAATTATGCTCCACTCTTCGGAATGATGCTCTGACCCTGGATTTATGCTCCGCAAATCGGAATGATGCTCCGACCCCTGGAATCATGCTCCCGGAAAGATGCTCCGCCCCCGGAATGATGCTCCACCTCAAAGTCAAACTTCTGCAGAACAAGATCCATCAATTTCATGCACACAACTCATATACGCGGTGTGCATTTATTGATTGGGGCACTTTGTTGGGGTCAAAAATTATAACCCGGTTAACCAAGTCAAAATCAACCTCAAGTAAGTGGAGCTAAGCTCAGGTCAAGTAGGCTCATGCCCAAGCCGAGCCCCACGGCCGGCCTACCCCATGCCAAGATGAAAATTATGTAATAAATAATTTTGATGTAATTTTTATGAATAAATGTAAGAAAAATGGGCATAAAGCCATATTTTTGTAAATCCCGGGCTCATATGCAAAAGAAATAAGCACATGAAGCATGGGATGGGAAAAATGCCATTTTGTAAAGCCCAAGGGGCTATGTGTAAACTCGTAAACCTATATAAAGCAGCATGATGATGAAATAAATGACAATAATTGATTCCCCTCAAAAATTAGGGTTTCTATGCCTCCTTCTCCTTCCTCAAGGTTTTAAAGCTTCTTCTCCTTTCTGAATTAAATCAAGAGTTGAAATCTTCCTTTCCTAAAAAGAAATAGTTTTTCACCATAAAACCCATGAAGGGAAGCTCAGATATCCCATCAAATCTTTAAAAGGGGAGATTTTTAAGTCTCACCCCCCTTTTCTCCAAGATCCAGCCAACAGAGAGGAGGAAAAAGGAAGCCCATCTCCAAAAATCCCACTTTGGAAAGATCCAAGGCTCAAAAGAAGATCCAGAGCTCAACGGAGAAGAAAAGGGTCCCCTTTGATCATCTCCGAAGATTTTTAGGAGTTCAACTCCATTTATCAAAATCTTTTAGAGTTTAACTCCATAAATAAAATTCTTTTGGGAGTTTAACTCCATCCAAAATCCTTTTGGAAGTTTAACTCCATAAAGATAAAAATCCTCCCTTTTTCTGGGAGTTTCCAAAGTTCCTCAGAAGTTTAACTCCTGATCCCGGGGCTAAGCCCCTTTTTTCTGCAGGCATCCAGCACCCACGTGCCAGGCACGTGAGGTGCTGGCACCCGGCGCCCACGTGCAGGGCACGTGAGGCGCTGGCGCCCATGGGCTTTGCACGTGGCCCGCAAGCGCCTACGCACCGGGCGTGTGAGCCGCCGACGCCCAGCTCTCATACGTCCTTAGGACGCTATTCACCCCTCTTTTTCCCTCATGCTCCACACTCCCCTGTTAGAAAAAATTTCTAACGAGACGCTACCCCGCACTGTGTAAGGGGGCTACTAACCCCCTTGACCCCCAGCCCACTATCCGAGTAGCGGGACCCTTGTAAACTCTGCGAGGCCCCTCCAATACGTCCAAGTCCCCTTCAAAACACAACACGTATACACTGCACATTGAGTTCGCATGACTAATTTGACCCGTCAATCGGAGGTTCCTTCGCTTCAAAGGCGAGGGGTAATTAACGTCAGCTTAGTCCGCGGCTGCCGAAGATTCGGATCCCCACAATCAATAAACCCCGGCTACCCTAAGCAAAGGGAATCTGTATATGCCTGACAAGCGACGTCTATTTCACATCTCAATAGGGTGACGAAAAACACCCTACATCTGTCAATGGTTTATCAGCTTCAGCTAATGGAATCAAAGCCATTACATGAGTCTCCAGGGCACGCTGCGGACTCGAAAACATGCCCTTCGTAGAAGTCCATGCAGGAAAAAGAATGTAAGGACGAGAGCAGCATAAACCATTTGCTAAAAAGGTCGTGAAAAGATATAGACCGATGCGCCAAGGAGCTTGAAGTATAGCTTCCTCGAGTCGCTGCTCTTTTCTTGTCAACCACGTTCACTGGGCTTCGATTGAAGAAAGAGCTCTACCTACTTTCAGAGCAGCTACATCTTCAGAAGCTGCTGATATTGGTTGTTTCAGAGCCTTTTTCTCTGCCAGCATTAAAGGGGCTGCCAGTAGTGCAGCAGGAGGCAGATTAACATCTCGGAAAGCGACGGGAGCGAAGCCTTCCCTCTGAAGGTGCACATCCTAGGTCTCATCCCGTGATCTCTTGAAGGCTTCAGCAAGCTGAGCCGCTTTCTCGGCGGACATATCCGAAAAAAGAAAGCCATCATCTGGTTCATGCACAGGCATACTGTCGTCATCTGGAGCAGAAGATTCAGGCTCGAGCAAGGCATCGATCAGATGTATACCGGATCTCTTTCTCTTTTTTGGGCCTGAGCTAATGCTGGTGAAGGAACGTTTCCTCCCCCTCAGCATTTTCGGACGGCGTTGCCCGATCTCAGCTTCAGGATCTGACTCGGATAACGCCATGGCCTCTACGGTATGTAGGGTCTCTGCATCAGGTTCAATGCAAACTGGCATACCAGCAGCATGAGGAGCAGGCACTACTGGAGGAGCTTCAGAATAACCGCCGCACCACTTTCCCCTAAAGTTGGACGAACGACCGATCACAGTCGTAGCGGAACGTCAATGGCGCGGGCAGACACAGGGACCTCTGCTCAAGAAGCACCCGTCTTTCCTCCATGATTATTGAACTTACTTTATGTTGATACCAACCCTTGTAAGGACCCAAAGACCTTGGAAGGAAATCTGGCTTGGGGATCATAAAATTGGAGCCGGTGTTCAAATGCATGGAGTAGTGAATAACATCACCAGCAGTCTCCAGCGAGGCAGCAAGCTTAACCAAAAATGACTTAAGGGGCACGCCTTGATCATAACCTAACTGTTGGGGAAAACGGTGGGGGTTGTATCTCATGATTAAGGCGGCGTCATCCAACCGAAATACCAAATAACTAGGTCTAATCGAGTAGAGATGCATGATCTCCTTATGCTTCAAAGCCGGCGCTTCCTTCTTTAACAAGTCATACAACTGCTGAGTGGCCCCTTTTGGCACAGAAAGAACTCGATCGGTGAAAACCATGCCGCCGTCATTCGAGTACGGGCAGAGCAGTATGCGCAGAGTCCCCAACTGCGTCGGATCAGGAGCAGAAACATCAACTAGCTTCATAGTCCGCAGGAAAGTATAAAACTCGTAAAAGACAGGCCTTTGGTGCACATCAAATGCACCTAATACGTGTATCTTGATCCAGGACATGAAGTAGTGGAGAGAGAAGTTCACAAGATCCACGCCCAGATTCGAAGTATTGGCAGCATTGCTCAAACCATGATACAAATGAGATAACCCCGCAACACCGATAGCTAGTCGTGCTCTCTCGGCTATGCGGTGTGTAGGATGGAAGATAGAGGCCTTCATAAAGCGTCAATTGATAGGCATCGCAATCCAACTGAGCCAAAGACTGATGAAACCTATAAAGAACGTTTCTTTGTCTATGCCAGCGGCAACAATATCTTTAAAAGCGACGGCCGACGTGTTTGGAATATAGAACCGCAGCAAATTCCCTTCATTAGCCGGTAGTGTCATCAAGCCAAACCCAAAGGGGTCTTCAATCCTCATAAATTTCAGGGCTTTCTTAGATAGAACATCAGCACGATGGAAGCGAGCAATGAAATCTCTGAAGCTGACTCCTTGCCCTTCGGATGCCACAAATAAGCTCTCAAAGATGTTCAATGCCTTGATCAGGCCTAGATATTTATGACAAAAGACATTCTCAGTTGTTAAGCCCTCCCGCATAACTGGAGCTGTAGAAAAAACGTACTCGTCCAGGGGTAGCAACTCCTCATAATGCTCTCCACTGCAATCCAAAAACTTCCCGGAACTCCTCCAGTGAAATAGAAACCTCTCGGTCCCCCAATAGAAATGTATGCATGGGGAGATTCCATTAGTTTACAAAAGCCTTAATTCACCACACATACGGAGCATGGTAATAAAACAACGAAGCGTATACGGCTTAGTATAGACCAACCTTCTGTAACCGCGGTCGCTGGGCAGAGAGAATGTAACGAGCCCAATAGAGGTAGCCGACCGGATGCTGTGGGATAATGCCTATCTTATAAACTTTCCCCTAGGGTCAAGCTTCGTCTTGACATATCTGGCGCCCTAGAATGTCAATTTCCTCCGAAGGTTGGTTGGGTATCCCAGCTGATGATGGCTCAAGCTGACCCTCAGGGGTCAAGTTGACCGCTTCCTTCGCGTAAGCAGTACACAGACGCTCTGTATACTGGATGGAGCCGATATGCTTTGTCGATTCCTCATAGGTGAAGCTACGACACCCCCTTATAATGTGACTGTACCAGCTCCCCCATAAAAGAAGACTCTTTTCATCCTTGGCATGTCTCTTGATCATGGCCATCACTTCTTCATCTGAAGGTGATTGCGGGAAAGCGGCTTATGAATGAGTATAAGGGAAGTAGGGAATTGAAGCCATTTTACCTAAAAAGGACGAAAAAATCATCAGAAAGAGTACATGAGTTTATTTTATGGGACTATTAATTCCAAAGCTAGTGGACCCCATGAAATCAAAGTGGTGGCTCACTAATGATGAAACATGTGCCTATTGTGAAAATCAAAAAGGATTCTCATTAAATAAGCAGGGGAGTTAAACTCCCAATATCCCAAAAAAATGGGTCCCTTTTAATAACAAAAGAAAAACTCAAATCTAGAAATAGGGATTAAAACCTTAAAAAGAAAAGAAATAGACTAGATAGAATAAAATTCCCTGAATTCCTAATATGGAAAACCTTCAAAACGTCGAATTAGAGCAAAGCTCTGCAAACAAGAAGATAATGGTGGGTTTAAAAAATGGAATTAAATTCCAGAAATTTCCATAATGTCAAGATTGACAGCGGGGTGAATCCCTAAGGAGAAAATCAACGATGATCTCAAGAATGTCCGTTGATACGAACCCTTGATCTGGACATCAAGATCCATGATCTTCATAAAACAAATTAGATCTCCAAGAGATCGGTTCAAGAAAAAGAGCCAGGCTCTATCAAATATGGTAATGGATTTAAAATCCAGAAATGCCTAAAATATGAACAGAGCTAAGCTCTGTTCATGATCCTTATCAAAAAAATTGGCAAAGTCGACTCTGTTCAAAAGAATTTTTGAGGGCAAAGAACCAAGTTCTAAGCAAGAATTAAATTCTCAAAGGAAAAGAAAACTCAATGAGGAAAACGAAGAAACAGTAGTCACTTCAGAGCCAAAGGCTCTATTTATAAGGCATGATGGGATCGGTTCAGATTCCCATTCCTCTAGAAAATCTAACGGCTGTAAAGGTGACACCGTTGCACTCACGTGCAAGGCATGTGAAAGCAATGCTGGGGAGCATTTGTTCTCTTATAAAAAAAAAAGAAAGAACGAGAGAAAGAAACGGAAACCCTCCCATATGGAAAGCACATGAACGCTCACATGCAAAGCATGTGACCATTGGTTTCAATAAGGATTAAATCCTATGAAGTGGCCTTCCGTGTGCAAAGCACATGAGCGCTCGCATGCAAAGCATGTGACCATTGGTTTCAATAAAGATTAAATCCTGTGATATAAAGTTTCATGTGTTAAACACGTGAGCACTCACATGCAAAACATGTGAGCGCTGAACACAAATAAATCACATCCCAAATAGGGCTCTACATGTTAAACACGTGAGCATTCAGGTGCAAAGCACGTGAGCGCTGCTATCGTTTATATATGATAGCCCTCACGTGAAACCCACGTAAGCAGATAAATTTGAAGCACTAGCTTCAGATAGAATTAAATTCTATTTGGGAAATATCTTCCCCTAATCTTTGTAAAACTGGAAAGATTTTCTCTGTTAAACAGATAACCTTTGGATTTAAAATCCAACGGTGATTATAATGTCACCGATCAAATCAAAAGATCCTTTGTTAGGAAATTTTTTTCCTGATCATAATAAAACTAACAAAAAATATATTCTGTTAAACAGAAAGCCATGGGATCAAAGATCCAACAGTGGATAAAATTCCCTGAATGATCTTTGAGATCAATTAAACTAATTGATATCTCTGAATGAGAGATTTTCTCAAACTAATCAATAAATTTTCCTCACCTATATAAAGGACCCGAGACTTCAAGTCTCGAAGGAGGAGACCCCCCCATAAGCTTCTGTAAAAAAATACGGAAGACTCTCCAAAAACGTCAACAAAACAACAGAGAATTTAATTCTCAATAAAGAAGAAGATCTTCCTCCTCTCAAACCCTAGATAAAAAAAGTAGAGATCAAATTATCTCATTTACTTATCATATCATATCTAAGGATTTAACCCTTCGAAAAGAACTAAGTTCTTTCTCTGGATCCGAGATCCGCAAGACAAATCTCTCATAAGTTGATAATTTAATTCTCATCGGGAAGATCTTATTCTTGAGAATCAAGGATTCAGGAAAGAACAAGGTTGAAAAGAACATGAGAGGAGAACATGAAGAAGTTGTAGTCCATAATACTCTAGGAATTTAGTTCCTTCATTATCAAAAACTTAGTTCTTTAAAAACCTGATCTCAGATCCTCAAAACAGTGGTCTATGGTGATCGTTAATGGTCAAAATACCATTAACAGAGCTTTAATTTCTCCAAAAATATCAACAGAGATTAAATCTCTAAGAACTCAACGCCTCACGTGATATCCACGTGAGCGCTTAAAAGAAGTGGAAGATAGCGCCTCACGCGAAACATACGTGAGCGCCCAAGAGCTCAACGCCTCAAGTGAAACATACGTGAGCGCTAAAAAACTCAGCGCCTCATGTGATAGCACGTGAGCGCTAAGAAACATAGCGCCTCACGAGGCAACACATGAGCGGGAAAAAAGAGCAGCGCCTCACGTACTCCACACGTGAGCGCTATATAAAAGTGCTTAGCACTATATAATCAAAATGACTACGTGCTTAGTCCTGATAAGGCAACGCCCAATTCTGAGTGCCTCACGTGATACATACGTGAGTGCCAGAATAGTAATTGAATATCATATCCAACAAAGTTGTTATCGCAACGCGATAACATAATTAACTGCGGGGGATTGCATATGCAGGGAAGAGTATCCCCACAATCAAAAAGCCTTCACAAATGAGGGGGAATCTAATAAAGTCTGCTGCATCGGTCGTATCTATCCAAATCTCTGATATACGGTGCCATAAATCAACTTAGCATCTTCGGAGAGGTGGATGGATATGTTTCAAATAGAATATGCCCCTAAATTCAGGCAAGACGATCTATCCCAGTTCGTCTCTGTTTTCGGCGATAAATATGCACTTTTCAGTATCCTCAAAATCTGGCTGAATGTATTTTGTATCTTCATACTTTCGCACTTCGTTCACCGAGAAAGGATTGAGTTCTCCTCTGATGGTGTACTCCAGGACATCTTTGAAATACTTCATACACTGATGTTGTGTAGAAGGGATGACGTTGTACTCATGTAGCCAAAGCCTACCGAATATATCGTTGTATTAGGTCTTAGCATTAATGATAAGGAATTTGATGTCAATGACAAGCATCCCGAAGCGGAGCGTCAATATTATAGACCCAAGCGTCCATGACGACTGCGGGTCGAACCCCGAGATGGTAATTTTGTCTTGGGCAAGATGCTGAGCATTCATACATATTTCTTTCAGCACTCTCATATTGAGAAGATTGATAGAAGATCTATTGTCGATAAGGATTTTTTCTATCTTGATATCATGGCAGTACCCCGTGACATATAGCAGTCGATTATGCTCGCATGTACCGAGAAGTAGATTTTCATCGTTGAATGTAATATCAACCGTGTGGACCACTGCCAGTTCATTTTTCATCTTCTCTTCTGTGAGGAAGGCTTGAAACTGATCAGGTTCTTACAAGGTCTTGATCAAGGAGTCTCATGCATATTTGGATAAGAGAAGAGCATCTAATATACTTAGTTATGAGGGTATCTTCCTCAAATGCGCAAGGACATTATAGTCCACTTTAGTTCTCTTAGGCAGGTCCTTTACGGCGAGCTTTTTGGCTACCTCTTCATCAAGGGCGATCTCTTCGGGCATATTCCCCTTCCCTTTGTCCTTTTTATTTAAACCTTTGTTTGTGGGTCCCAGATTCTTTTCAGACAGTGTGCGATTGGGCAACTGGATGTTCTCGCAATCCTTTTTCTATTCTTCTTTCTTCAAGACAAAACTTTCAAAGAGAGGGTTTGTTGGATATAGTGCCCTCAGAGTCAATTATTGGATCACAGGTACGTGATTGCAATGATTGAGGGAGGACCTATGCCGGTAGAACAGTCTTACTCAAGATGGTAGTATGCTATTTGATTTATCTTTATCATCGTGTACTACTTTAGGTGACCTTACAGGTCACTATTGCGCGTTGATAGAGCCCTTAGGATTCTTACTTGACGGCCAACAGTATGATGGCGATCATATACGTGGGAGCTGGGGTCTATAAGCACATCCTTAAAAGGTTCATAGTCATGGGAGTTTTCGAGACAGGGCATCGATACTCCAGAGTAGACTAGTGTATACAATCGAGACCCCGACGAGGGGCGGTGGCCGGTCTCACAAGCCACTGGTGTCAGTTGGTTCACCTAAGATGTATACAGGTACTCATTGGGTTATGAGTACACCGGACAGGACTCGCCGGGAACATGCTAGTTGGTTTTATACCTGATGTCAGATAGCAGTTCCCTGGTGACATGTGTACAGGTTAGTTCATCGACCTGAGATCGTCATTTGTCTCATGTGAGTTCCCACTGTACTTTGATTACTACCCTACCACGGCTCAAAGGAGTCATGCAAACAGGTTTTAGTTAGGTATAGTCCCGAGCCACATGGAGGCAGTGAGCGGATCTGCAGGGGTTCGTCTCTCCCGGTATTGGGGGTGAGGTCACGCTGTGTCTAGGAGAGCCATTACACGAAGTTCTTGGCCAAGGCAGGAGATTTACTGGTAGGTATTCCAGTAGTATCTCAGGGTGCTCTGGACTACACTCCGACACGACTTATACCGCTTTTGGGGGTCTGACTTTTACCAACCCCTAGGCCCGACATGCGATGCTCATAGACGAACGGACCGGACTGTACGGATATTGTCACTGACAGGCTCAGTAGAGTGTCAGGATGAGTTCGCTCATCGACTTCCCTTTTGTTCAATACCTGGTAGCCCGTTACGTACGGCTAATACCTCTGACGTGCTAGTGGTTAAATCCACAGCCAAAGTATTGACGAGTCTTTAGAGTCCCCTACAGACAGTTTCTTAAGTTTCGGGCGAAACGCTGTAGAGGCCGTATGGATATATGGCAGGGTTCGATCATATACGTGCGGTATTACACGGATCATGATCGGACGGATAATACTAGCGGGCTTTGGTTTAAGACGGATCCTAGTATTGTACAGTGTAGATTTTGTCTCATTGTATTTGTATTCGGTCGGAATACAAGTGCGGGTATGTATATACAGTCGCGGGGTTTTCCTGTAATTTATTACGGGATCGCTTTTCTGAAGTTGCCAGTTTGTATTCCGTTTCGGCCATTTTTCCTTTGTTCCTTCTTGGCTGAAATTCCTTTGATGGGAGGGGCTTATTTGCAAATATGCAAATTAGCAAAGTGGAGGGTGTTTTGTGTAAGTGGTTGCTTCATGATGGTTCTAGATTGACTTTGACTTCCTTTTGTTCATCATGACTTGCTTTTTGAGATGGGATTTGAAAAGGATATTGGTGTGACCTTTTTTCATGATGATCACTCATTTCTCTTTTGCATTATTTTTCCCTCTCTCCCTTTAGACCATGGCCGGCCACTATTGAGAGGAGGAGGGGATTCATTTTTGGTGGTGGGAAAATATTTGATCTCTTTTGCTTGCACAAAAATCATATAGCTCCATCTCAAAGTTCATCTCCTTCCTCCATCCAAAAATGGCAACTTCATTAACCCTCGAGACATAGTTATCTACACTCAGTCTACAGCAATCTTGGACACGTCGGCTTGCCAACTTCGTATCCGAGTTGCCTCGGTTCAGAGGTGGGAGCCCGTAAAAGGACTCGGTGATGTGGTGCCCTTTCCGACGAGGAGATCGAGACCGAAGATGCCGCGGGGAGATCGGGATGATGGCCGAAGACCGAAGGACACGGATCGCTCGGTATAGCTCTCTACCCTTTCTCTAGTTAGTTAGTAGTTGGTTAATGGTCCGATCTGGGTTAATAGTCCGCGGTAGCGCCGGTATCTAAGTTAAAGAAAAGTTTTTGTTTCCGCATTTTGGCCTCGTACAAACGGCCGGGGCGCTACCGTGGTCTTACATGGTATCAGAGCCACGCCATTAACCTTTAATAGATTGCTCTAGCGTGTTTAGAATTTCGATCAAACAAAAATTCCAAAAAACCACAATTTCAATGCATCAGTTTCTGTCAATTCTGTTCTGTGCTCAAAAAATCATTTGGTGTATTTCAGAAATTGGTGCAGGGTTTTTTAAGAATTATGTGAAAATTTGGCAATGTGTTTCTACAGTAAGGCCACGGAACCGCGGCCAAACCCATGTTCTTGCCGCGGTTCCGCTGCAGTCATGAGTCAACACTGCACCAAATTTCTACAGTACTTCTCTGTGTTGGAATTGGGCTTTTTGGTATATTCTGTTTGGGCCCAGATTTATTTTGAGTGCTACAGTTGTACTTGGGGCCCACTTCGGGAATTTTAGTCGATCGAAAATTTTAAACATGTTAGTTCACAGTATTTACATTATATCTGCAACCGTGAATGTCACTTGATTGGTAAATCTTGTCTAACTGCTATAGCCCTTTTAGACGGATTTGCGAACGTGACATTCACGTTGATGTTCTGTGTTGTGCTGTGATGTTGCGGATTTGTCGTGGTGGATAGCCTGGATGCAATGGTAGTACAGTTTGGTTGTATATGTACATTTGATATTGCGGGACGAGCGCCCGACATGTGGACTGCCGTCACTGCTTGTCTGTATATTATTCTTTTAGGGCACGACCGGGCTGAGATCGATGTACCCGTTGTATATTTTACTTTCTGTACTAGGATTACCCCGCGGAGGGGTGCACAGATAGCCGGGTTCTAGAGGGCAACGAGCCCGCATCTCATGGCTTTGAGATGGAGGGGGCTTCATTCTAGAATTGGCGGGCTATTCGCCGCACTCGTAGGCGGTACAGGTTGACCCAAGGAGGGGTGCTCAAGTTACCGAATTCCGTGAAGTGTTGGGTGGTCCATTCAAGTTGTTGAAGGGAGCTGCCTCGCTTCAGGTTTTGGCGGGTAACTTGCCGCGCCCGTAGGGGTCTAGGTTTTCATTGCACAGGCTATCCACACGATCAGGGGAACGTCGGGTTTCAGTATCGGCTCTATGAAACCCGGGGATCCCAGATATCTGTATTGTTCTGTGATACTTATTACATTTCTGTGATGTTGCATTTTATCACGCCTTGAGCGATTATTATATATTGATATATATACTAGTAGATGTTGTATATGTTTTGCATCCGCGCTAGTCCAGTCCCCGCTCTGTCGTTAGTTAAGTAACCTAACGGGTGATGACGGGACCCAGTGACGAATGCGGATGGCATACGTACATCGTATTTTCGTTCTTTATTTGTGTGATCAATTGATGGGACTGCATTGATTCGGATCAATGCAAGCTAAACAAACCTGTTTGATATTGTTGGAACATTTTTCAAAAAAAAGCTGTTATTGCAAGGGCGTTCTCTTTTGTTTTGCACAGTGGTATTCGGTTATGAATATCCAGCACCTCAGTCGACGAGGCAAGGGCCGAGATCCCTTCACCGGGAGTGACCCCTTGGACAGAAGTTTGCGTCAGGGCAATAACTTCACTATAGTCGATTACTTTTGCTTTGCATTGTGGTATTCAGTTGGAATATCCTACACCTCATTCTACGGGGAAAGAGCCGAGATCCCTTCATCGGGAGTGACCTCTTTAGCAAAAGTTTTCGCCACTATATTTTTATAAAAATCTATCCGGTTCCTTCAACGATATCAAGTTTATTACGTTAAAGGTTTTTCTCCAAAACCCATTCATAGCCCTCCGTCATTTCAGACAGGTAGCACGTAGTATTCATGCTATGTTTGTTGACCTTCGTCAAGGCATAGTGAATGGTAGCTGCTTGTTACCTTTCTGCTGCATAGATAGATGCGTTGGTTTGGGACAGTAGTATAGCCTTGTTAACCTTCGTCAAGGGCTTGTACAGGTGGGTTCAAATTAACCTGGAAAATGACGGGTAGAACTTGACATGTGACTTATGATTTGTTGATCTTCGTCAAGGTCATAAGAGCATGGGGTAAAAATCAAATCGGGAGTTTCTAAAGAAACTGAAACTTGCCAGATATGCGCATACCTTCTGGAGTGTGATAACGTGAGTGGATTCCATCACGTTATCATGCGATGATAGTTGGATCCCGATTCCTACTGATGAGTTGGTTTACTCCTCGGATGATCCCGACTAATTCTTCTTTCAGGTTTGGAGGAGAATTTGACGATACAATGGGAGGTTTCCTGATTAGATAAATTGATAACCATTCTGATCTAGGTTAGAGTGCATGCCGAGTGTTTCTTTTCTCTCTCTCTTTGGCAGCGACCATGACCCGACCCTTGACTATAACTCAGTGACCAAGATTAACCGAATCTTCTTAAAACACTGGTTTTTGGATTGTCAGAGTTGCATACCTCATTGCCACTCCTACTTTTACCCTTTTCTCCAGGATACCCCGTATTACTATGAACGTCCACTTCCATTGGATAAAACCATCGTATGGTTATATATGAACTTGAAGGAACTTGTTCCAGATTCGAGGATGGTTTCCGGTTCTGGAGAAAACGAATAGGACTATTCAGTTGTCTTTTCCTTTTACATTCTCTCAGGTTGCGAGTGTTCCTTGGATTAGGACGGTACACCTATTACGCAAATTGGATAGTCTTCATCCAAACTATAGGCAGGTGCCGACCGGTAGGGAATGAAGAAAACCAATTATCCTAACGATGGTGTACAGAAGGTATTATGTAAAGACAAATAAAGGGATTAGTAAGAGGGCAAAGTAAACTGCGACTGCTATTCACGACCAAACCAAGTATTTCTTCGCCAATCCCACTTCACCTTTGTATTTCTCCAGGACACTCCGTATCACTATAAAGATCCACAGTTATTTGGATACTCCATCGTATGGTTATATACGAACTCGAAAGGAACTTGTTCCAGTTCGGGGATGGATTCGGGTTCAGGAGAAATAGGAATAAGGTTTATTCGGTTGTCTTTTATCTTCACCTTCTCTCGCATTGCGAGTGCTCCTAGGATTAGGACAGTACACCTGTTACGCTTATTGGATAGTCTTCTTCCAAACCATAGGCTGGTGCCGAAAAGTAGGGAAGGGAGAAAACCATTTAGCCTAAGAGGGTGTACAGAAGGTAATGACTACAGACATATGAAGGGATTTGGAGAGATGGCAAAGAAATAAACGATTACAGGTGTGAATCTGGATAATGGAAGAGGCATTACTAAGAATACCCGGATACCCTTTCGAAACATTTACATGTTTCAGTTTCACTGTGCATTGTTAATAGAAAACTGTTTTCCTGATTAGACACTTGCTCCAGGGTATGTATTTACCAGGTATGATTCTTACATCCGTATGGTTTTACAGATGATGAGTGGGAGTAAGTTATTGGGAATTAGGTGATCATCCTTATTATATCGGAATTCGTTGTAATTGGTGATATTTGAGGAAATCACCCGGGTTGTTTGCCGGACGGCAAATATTTGGTTTTGAACATCCGTTGTAATGCACCAATTTCAAATTGATATATCTGTACGTCTATTTTTATAGAGTGAGATATAACTTATTGAAATTATGTCGATGACATTTACCTATATCAGTTGATGGTTAGGTAAGGAGCATTAAACAGCGGTGTAATTCTTCTTAACCATAAGTACAGTTTTCAACCTACGACGCACAGGGTTTGAGTTATTCAACTCAGGAGACTTATACAGAGTATTGTATGTTGTCCAGTGTCCATTAGGACAGAGGGGTTGGTCCTCGTACTATATTCGGTTTACTTATGACTTCTCTAGTTTTTAGACAAGTGTTTCGTAGAAACACAAGGTCCATGTTTTGAGAAGTTATAGCTATATGAATAAAGTAGAGAACCAGGTGTTGCAAGTATCGGGATTCTTTAAGGTGATCGAAGATGTAGATACTTGTGTATGGTATTCAGTTAATAGTAATGGGTTAAAGAGAACTTGCTTCTCTTTCAGATTACTCATAATTGGAAGCACTCCTAAGTTGAGTAATGTTGATCGGCCTCTCTCCATTTAGTTGACATGCACTGGAGACAGCTGCATGATTTGAATCTGGTTTAATTAAATCAGTGCCTCTGTTTCTATATTGGATATAGAACGGTTCATATCTTAACGAAGTTAAGGTACGGGGAGTTGTCCGGCTTATGCTTAAAACCAGACTCTGGATAACTCAAGGCACGTTACTGTAATGGCTGTTTGTGGGTTGACCCGGGCTATGACGAGGGTTAATTTTCTACCATCTGGAAGATCAATAGTGACATTGTTCTTGACTCGCCACAGTTTTAGTAAAATGGATTTTTTTCCAGAAAATAGTAGTGGGAGTATGGTAGAACTGGAAGTGATTCCAGAACCGCAAACGATTACTGAAAATTTGATGAGAACCTAAAGATTCAATCTGATTTGACATTCCATTTTCCACTCCACAGTGATGGTGGGTAACCTCAGGCACCCGAGAGGTACTCCGATAGCCTCAAGGACGGTGATAGGGAGGTTCTTGTTTACCCAGACTTGCCATTGCTGTTGTTCCAGACTATGAGACCCGGCAGGAGGATGAGTATAGCGTCGTTCTGAACTGGCTTTAGAAGTGCACATGTATATGACTCTGCCAGAGGGTTGTCGTAGTCAGTGGGAGCATCGGAAGCATTGGTGGAAAGTAGCTTATGTCTATTTATAGACTAAAGCAGATATAGCGGAGATAGATCATCTATTTCTGATGTGACAGTCATAGGTTTGACTTCATCAGAATAGGGGATGGATCTGTTAAGAAGGTAGTAGGGTGTAATGTCCTGATATTTGGATGACATACACAGAGTAGGAAGTGATATTCCTATACTACGGTCGGTTATACTTTGGTTGTCACACAGTGGTTTCTCCACATAGGATTTGGATATTATATCAGATATTCTGGTTACTAGATCTATGGTTTTAGATCTAGATTTGGGAAGTGTCCCAATCAGGGTACTTAGACAGTATTCTAAAGGTGTTTAAGAATGGACGACTCCTGGCACGGTAGTGTACCTGCAGGTGATGGAGTCACCCTCTCTAAAGGTGTCTTACAAATTAAAGGGGAGAGGGATGTGCATGATTGGAAGATCACTTGCTTAGGCAATTGAGTCAATCATGAGATGTCAAGTACCACACCAGATGTTTTTGCACGAGATGCAATAAGTTGATATTAATCCAATCCTGGAGAAACGTTCGGAAGCAGTTTTAGAACATAAGTGAATGTTCTAGGGATATGATAACAACAGCCTCTTTTAGGAGACAGTTATCATTCCAGGCTTCCAAGGTGACCTGGATGACAGAGTGACTGTCAGAGTTATAGTTTTCCCTCTGACGAGGGGCAGTGTTTTGGACAGGTGATCCAAGCGGACACTGAGGGAGGCATTACGCAGGATACTGATTAAGTTCAGTTGACGATACAGTCTAAGAAGTTTGGATTTGGAGTTCATTTATGAGCTAGGTCCCATCAGATATCCAGACATATTCTGAGACAGGTATTACTCATTTCGGGAGATGGGTTTCTCCGCGAACTTGAGATAAAGAGAGACATAGAAAGAAACATCAGAGCGGATCCACTCACTGAGGCTATTCCTCGAACGCATTAGTTTCGCAAACGGGTTTTGTGAGACTAACTAGTAGAGGAGTTGGGTGTTCGGTATCACACGGGCTGTGAGTATGCGACATCGCAATAATTAGCCTTGAGTGCAAGTAGGAGATTGTTGGATATAGTGCCCTCAGAGTCAATTATTGGATCACAGGCACGTGATTGCAATCATTGAGGGAGGACCTATGCCGGTAGAACAGTCTTACTCAAGATGGTAGTATGCTATCTGATTTATCTTTATCATCGTGTACTGCTTTAAGTGACCTTACAGGTCACTATTGCGCGTTGATAGAGCCCTTAGGATTCTTGCTTGACGGCCAGCAGTATGATGGCGATCATATACGTGGGAGCTGGGGTCTATAAGTACATCCTTAAAAAGTCTCTAGTCGTGGGAGTTTTTGAGTCAGGGTATCGATACTCCAGAGTAGACTAGTGTATACAGTCGAGACCCCGACGAGGGGCGGTGGCCGGTCTCACAAGCCACTGGTGTCAGTTGGTTCACCTAAGATGTATACAGGTGCTTATTGGGTTATGAGTACACCGGACAGGACTCGCCAGGAACATGCTAGTTGGTTTTATACCTGATGTCAGATAGCAGTTCCCTGGTGACATGTGTACAGGTTAGTTCATCGACCTGACATCGTCATTTGTCTCGTGTGAGTTCCCACTGTACTTTGATTACTACCCTACCACGGCTCAAAGGAGTCGTGCAAACAGGTTTTAGTTGGGTACAGTCCCAAGCCACATGGAAGCAGTAAGCGGATCTACAGGGGTTCGTCTCTCCCGGTATTGGGGGTGAGGTCGCGCTGTGTCTAGGAGAGCCATTACAAGAAGTTCTTGGCCAAGGCAGGAGATTTACTGGTAGGTATTCCAGTAGTATCTCAGGGTGTTCTGGGCTACACTCCGACACGACTTGTACCGCTTTTGGGGGTCTGACTTTTACCAACCCCCTAGGCCCGACATGCGATGCTCATAGACGAATGGACCGGACTGTACGGATATTGTCACTGACAGGCTCAGTAGGGTGTCAGGATGAGTTCGCTCATCGACTTCCCTTTTGGTCAATACCTCGTAGCCCGTTACGTACGGCTAATACCTCTGACGTGCTAGTGGTTAAATCCACAGCCAAAGTATTGACGAGTCTTTAGAGTCCCCCACAGACAGTTTCTCAAGTTTCGGGCGAAACGCTGTAGAGGCCGTATGGATATATGGCAGGGTTCGATCATATACGTGCGGTATTGCACGGATCATGACCGGACGGATAATACTAGCGGGCTTTGGTTTAAGCCGGACTTGTGTTTCAACAGGAACATGTGTCTGAATCTTAAGAGATTATCAGAGATTGTAATGAAATACAAAGAACCGGTCTTGGCATATGTAGACAGGAGACCTTCATATATCAGCATGTATCAATCCCAAGAGTTCAATAACTCTTTCTCTGTTTCCAACAAACAGAGCTGTGGTCATCGTATCTTTGTGACATGACTGGAAAGTTTCACAAGATGTAAATTCAAACTAATTTAAATATACATCTAAATGTAACTTCAGCCAGTCGGGTCGCATTGATATGACCTAGTCTACAATGCCTCAAGAAGGATTTGTTCATTTCTGAACTCTTCCTCTTGTGTGTGTTCCGTATACTAAGAACTGTAGTTTGATTTAGAACATCAATGTTTTTAGATAACGTACC
Source organism: Agapanthus africanus (assembly GCA_030015575.1). Classification (NCBI taxonomy): domain Eukaryota; kingdom Viridiplantae; phylum Streptophyta; class Magnoliopsida; order Asparagales; family Amaryllidaceae; genus Agapanthus; species Agapanthus africanus. The sequence goes on along the minus strand of CM057346.1, from coordinate 97,718,383 downwards.
TGAACCGATCAACTCTTGATATAGGAAATGTTCAAAACATCATCCAACAATACAAAATTTTATCATTTCTTTACTAATAAAAAGACTGATATGATTTTCTATATCAGGTTCGGTATCTAATAACATTCGTTCAGAATCAATGTATTTGGAATACAGGATGACAGTGACCAACAGACTTGGCTGCAACACTTGCACCATTTTCTGTCTCATGAAACTTATCACCCGTTCTCAGTTCTCTACCTTTCTATAGCCCTATGTAACAGATTACATATCTGGGATCCTGATTCGGTATCAAATACCCAGGATGCAGAGGATACTGAGAAACAGTCCTTTGTAATGAACACACCCGAAGGAGATGCATCATATGCACTTTCTTCGTTTGGGCGGCATAGGAATTCTGGTATTCCTCAATTTCCTGCTCTGTCTTATAACAATTATAAGTTGGAGCGGGACCAACGTTCCCCAGCATAGTATAACAAGCGGGTTCGGTCAATATATCCGTTTTATTATCTTGATTAAGGCGTGACATGGTCGCTACCTGGAGAGAGAGAGAGAAGAAAACACTCTGCGTATGCTCTTGCAAGATCAGATTGGTTATTATTTTATCTAATCAGGATGGCTCCCACTTTTTTATCAAATCTTCCTTCAAACCATAAAAGGAAAGACTAGCCGGGATTAATTACACCCTACAATTTCGCCAATCTTTCAGCCAGGACAGTATCGGTACTTTGAGGGAGGTTCCCCGTGCTTTCGCACGGACCTAATTAAAGTAAACCTCGTTTTCCCAGAGGCGTAATCCCGTTAACACCTTTCTAAACACCTACTTGATTGGCTAATTGTAATGTGTAAAACTCTCCCAGGAGTAACTCTTACTCGCAGCGGGTATCGGGATCCAACTATCTCATAGAAGGTATGCAATCTCATTGCAAATTTCAACACTTGAAATTCCCGATAATATTTTGCCCCTAACCTCCTATGACCTTGACAAAGGCCAACAAACCATAGGCTGCTAGTCAAGTTCAACCGGTCATTTCTTGATTGAATTAAACCCACCCAAACGGCCCTTGACAAAGGCCAACAAGGTCGCTCGACTACCCTAATCCAATCTGCATCATATGCATAAACAGATAAGTACTATTCAGCTACCGCACACTACGCCTTGACAAAAGCCAACAAACGCAGCACGAATACTAAACAGTCCTTATCTGAAATGACGGAGGGCTACGACAAGTTTTTCTGAAAACCTATTGCATAATGAACTTGATATCATTGTAGAATCAAATGATTTTAAAATGGAGTGCTTTTGAGGCTTTTCTAGTTTTGCTAAAGGGGTCACTCCCGGTGAAGGGATCGTCGGCCCTTTCCTCATCGAATAAGGTGCAGGATATATCATATATACCGCTGTGCAAAGCAAAAACTATAGAAGCAATCAAAAGACAAACCGAGGGGTGTAGCATCTGCCAGTTATTGCTAAAGGGGTCACTCCCGGTGAAGAGATCTCGGCCCTTTCCTTATCGAATAAGGTACAGGATGTTCTACAAGGAACACCGCGATGCAAAGCAAGAACTGTAGCTACCTGTTTTTGAAAATTCGACTCCACGACATCTTTTAGGTTTCTTTTCTTTCATTAATCATATTAATAAAGTCCCATCATTGAAATCACCTAAACATCATAGATAAATACGACGTACACTTATGCCATTTGCATTCGCCTCGATGTCTCGTCTGCACCGTTAGGTTAGGTAACTAACGGCAGAGCGGGGCAGGGCTAGCGCGGGTGTAAAACATAAGTAACATCTATATAATATATCATATATACTATATACAATATCTATCTGAACATATCACATGATCACATCACAGATAACGCAGCAGAAAATATCATATGAAATATTGGATATACTAGGACGTCCGTGTTTTTAATACGAGCCAGTATAAAACACGGATCCCACGGTCGCGATGAATAGCCAAACACACACCCCTAGACCCCTAAGAGAGCGGCAAGCAACCCTACCAATTCTAGAGTTAGGAGACCCGGACTCGACTCCTCGAGTTGGTCTCCCACTGGACTCCAGAACCCGGTTACTTGTGCCCCCTTCCTTGGGTCTATCCTAGTGCGGAAAAGTAAATAATATACAATGGTGACATCATCCTCAACCTGGAAGTGCCCCAATAAAAGAATATTACATACAACTTTTTACATGAATGAAAATGAAAAACACTCATCTCACTTAAAAAAAACCCGGCTATTCAAACACGACGATCCAATATAACATATCCAGCAACACATAACATCACATGTCATCAACGTAAGTAAATATGCGCATCCCAATTGTCGTTGACATATAGCAACGAAACCGGCGATATCACATATTATACTTACGGTCACAGAAAAGAAAGTGTAAAACTACAACAGTTGGAATCCGCAAACTCTTTAGACATCACTTGCCTAATCAAATGAATCCTTTAGACATCGCATGCCTAACAATTATAAACCCCGCATTTTAGTCTCATTATCGAAAACTCTTTTCAATACCAAGTCGGGCAATTCAACAAGATTCCCGACATCCGGAACGAATGCTCGTCGCAAACTTTAGTAGACGGCCGCACCCCCAATGCCGTCGACGAAGTGCACTAAGGCGGAACACCGCTACCACGAGCACCCGAATGGATGCTTTCGGCGACGGGGTTCTCCTACAGTCACTTGGTCGAGGCTTTGGGGCGTGGCTATCTATTAAGTTTACCCGGCGAGTATTCGCGTACGCTACGTGATTGCGACGGACTTTTGATCACATCAAAATTCCGTGGCAACCGATCAAGTGAGACTAAACTGCTAGATTTATAACATTCATAATCAGTTATCTCATAACTACTTGTGGATTCCAAATATTGTATTACATTCCAGATAAATAGAAAATGTTAAACTTTCCGATCGAACAATCAAACACCCAACTTTCCCGAAACAGCTCAACACTTGAAATAAGTTTAAAAAACATCCATTTCATGCCACAGTACCAACGGTCCAGCCGTAGAAGGTTCAAGCCAACGCCTCACATGTGGCACGCCGTACTGCCCCAAACCCTAAGGTTCAAAGGGCAGTTCAAGACGGTCACATAATCGAGTTAAGGTTTGTTGTCTTCTAGAGGATCCATCGCGTTACTTGCACTACTTAGAACGTTCTTAAACTACGGAAAAATCCAACACTTGGAAATTTCCCGGCAGGAGAAAAAATGGGTATTTATATCCGGTCGAACTTTTTAACAGTTTCTAAAATATCCGGAAAAACATAAACGAAGTTAAATTATCCGATCGAATTAACGAGTCCCCAATAAAACCCTAGAAAACTCAACACTTGAGTGGAATTAAAAAATTCCCAGAAAAAAATGTCAAGAAAGGACCTAAGAATAAATATGTGAAGTTTGAGGGACTAATTCACAATTTTGGCCGCGGAACCGCCGCTAAACCCTTGGTTTGGCCACGGTTCCGCGATCAAATTTTTGAGTTAGGGGTCCGTACTTCACAGTAATTCTTAGATTTGCCTGCTTAATTTTCTGAGAATTTTTAATTCACAAAAATCCACAGTTTGGAAAAATGTACAGAGAAGGGTTTTGATTGGGGTTTTGGGGTTCGATCGGATCTCTAACGTCGTCTACACTTCGCCTAAAGCTCTAGCTAGAGTATGATACCACTGTAGGGTTCCTAGGCACACTCAAGAGGTTACACAAGGCATCAACCATGCCAAATTCAAAAATTTATGTGCCGAGAAACCCTAATGAAGATCGTTAACTAAAGGATAGGCGAAACAATAAGCTAGTAAACTACTTTACTACTAAGTGAAACGGATTACAACCTTTGTAGATCTGGTACTCTACTTCTTTAGCTCCGTGATGACGTCCCTTCGCTGCGATCACCGGGATCCCGGACTCTTGCGATGGTTTCGTCGGAGAAATGAGCGGGCCAGGTCGTTGACTTCGATGCCGAAGATGATCTACGTCGAGGCAACTCTAACTCAAGCTCCATCTTCACTTGGTCATGAAACTTGTGAAGATAACACACTCTACTACATGGCAAGTGGTTGAGGATGAAGAAATAGGAAGTGGGTTCACTTTGGATTTGGATTTCTCACTTGGATTCTTCACTTGAAATTTTCTAGCTAGCTTTCTTCACTTGAAGAAGAAGATGAAGAAGAAAGAAAAGAATAAAGAGAATAATCTCAAATGAATAATCAAGTGAAGACTTATCATGTTGCAACCATAGGTGAGTAAACTCTTGTAGAGATTAAACCATAGTTTAGGTAAATGGTTAGGTCAAAGGAAAAAACAAAATGGTTACCCTTTTTCAAAGATGCTTGAAGCAACATGAAGCTTCTAGCATAAAAACATAGAAAGCAACCATTCTATTTTACCAAAATAAATAAATAAATAAATAAAACCCTAACCATTAACTAAACATGGTTTAAAACATACACACCTAAGTTTGCATGTATCATCAAACATGATACAAACTAGTGCACAAGCATATATCATATATACAATGTGCGCAATCTAGTGAGAAAAACCAATCTTAAGTGAACCAATACTAGTTAATATAAAGTAATATATCAAATATATAATTATACATTAAATCATTAAATCAATACTTGATTTAATGATCCGGTCATATTGCATACAACCGACTAATATCAAGTGTATCAATGTATCGAATCAACACTTGATTCGGTAACTCGGCTATATCACATATAACCGTCCGATGATACAAATCGCGAGAATAGAATATAGTATCACATACTGGTATTATTCTCAGCCCCGCACATATCTCATATGCGCTCCTATTTCGTTTCGCTTGAGAAAGGAAACCTCTGTGTAGGACTCTAAAGACTCGTCAATACGCCGGCAGCAGGTGATGATCATATCAAACACCCACAAGCCGCAAGCAGTCTGCTAAACGTAACGGCCACCCGGGTATTGAGCGATCAGAAGATCAACGAGCAAGCCCGCTCACACTCCTGTGAATCAAACCAATAAAACTTACCGTACAGTCCGGTCTCATCGTCTGATATGTCGCATATCTCGCCTAGGGGTGGTAAACGTCAGACCCCAGTAGCTCGATAAGTCGTGTCGATATGAGATCTATAACAGTTCGAGAAACTACTGGTAACACTTACCAGTAAATCTCAGCAACCCTGGCCAGGGATTTCCGGTTATAGCCAATCGAACACAGCGCAACATCAACTCCCTATACCGGGAGAGACGAATCCCCTCCTATCGCTCATTGCCTCCATGTGATTCGGGACTGTACCCAAAAACCACCGTTTTGCACGCCCTCTTGGACGTCGTAAGGTGGAAATCAAAGCACAGTGGGAATCACACAAGACTCTATGACGATCTCGGGTCTACAGACTAACCTGTTCCAGTGTCACCAGAGAACTGCCATCTGACGTAAGGTATAATACCATCTGGGAGTTCTCGGCGAGTCCGTCCAGTGTACCCAGTCTCCACTGAGCACCCGTATATCATCTCTGATGTCAAACACCAATGGATATGGGATCATCCATCGCCCATCTGTATGGGTCGGAAAGGTATACGCTAGTCTACTCTGGTATATCGATGCCCCGTCTCGATACACCCACGATTAGGGACCTTGAAGGATGTACTTATGGACTACCATATCCCCACTAGTATGATCCACATCATAGTCCAGGTAGTCAAGTACACATCCTAAGGGCTTTACCAACATGTAACAGAGAGACAATCAGTGTACATGTTAAGATAAAAAGCAACCAGATAGCATACTATCATGTCGAGCAAGAAAGTCCTCCCTATATATGTCCCAGCATCCACTACAATATACATCCTATGTACAGTAATGTCCTTTAGGGCATACATATAACTAACAGTATATACAGTCGCAGGGTTTTCCTGTAATTTATTACGGGATCGCTTTTCTGAAGTTGCCAGTTTGTATTCCGTTTCGGCCATTTTTCCTTTGTTCCTTCTTAGCTGAAATTCCTTTGATGGGAGGGGCTTATTTGCAAATGTGCAAATTAGCAAAGTGGAGGGTGTTTTGTGTAAGTGGTTGCTTCATGATGGTTCTAGATTGACTTTGACTTCCTTTTGTTCATCATGACTTGCTTTTTGAGATGGGATTTGAAAAGGATATTGGTGTGACCTTTTTTCATGATGATCACTCATTTCTCTTTTGCATTATTTTTCCCTCTCTCCCTTTAGACCATGGCCGGCCACTATTGAGAGGAGGAAGGGATTCATTTTTGGTGGTGGGAAAATATTTGATCTCTTTTGCTTGCACAAAAATCATATAGCTCCATCTCAAAGTTCATCTCCTTCCTCCATCCAAAAATGGCAACTTCATTAACCCTCGAGACATAGTTATCTACACTCAGTCTACAGCAATCTTGGACACGTCAGCTTGCCAACTTCGTGTCCGAGTTGCCTCGGTTCAGAGGTGGGAGCCCGTAAAAAGACTCGGTGATGTGGTGCCCTTTCCGACGAAGAGATTGAGACCGGAAATGCCGCGGGGAGATCAGGATGGTGGCCGAAGACTGAAGGACACGGATCGCTCGGTATAGCTCTCTATCCTTTCTCTAGTTAGCTAGTAGTTGGTTAATGGTCCGATCCGGGTTAATAGTCCGCGGTAGCACCGGTTTCTAAGTTAAAGAAAAGTTTTTGTTTCCGCATTTTGGCCTCGTACAGACGGCCGGGGCGCTACCATGGTCTTACAGGATTGAGGGGCATTTCATCCTCAGAATCACTCTCGAACATGAGAACCTGAGGTTTTTCCCGTTCTGAACTGGTACCAGCCATATGACAGCTGCCAGTTGATTCTTTATACATTGTTGTCTCGTCGTTCTTATCTTGACGAACATGAGCTTCATGCTTCTCCTTCTTGAAGTGTTTTTTGTTGTTAACATATCCTTGCCACCACTTCTTGAAGGCATTGCATTTCTCGATGGGATGAGCGATTCTTCGGTGGTACGAGCAGTATTTCGAGTGTCCCTTTCAACCATCGAAATATGGGACCCCCGGCATGTACATCATGAGAGGTAGTAGCCTCATTTCCATTGATAGGGTTTTGACAAACCGCTTCTCAGTTTTGATCCTGCTCTTATTTGCTTCAGGCATGCCTTGGTTTGGTCAGAGAGCTTTATGACTCATCCACGCCGCAGCTTCTTTGTTCAGACGCTTACGTTTATCCTTTTCATATATGGCCGTCTCGCATTCTTGATCATCTTTGCTCTTTTGGAAGGCTTCTTTCAGCAGCCTTTCAATCGGGTCTTCTTCCGGCAGTTTCAGGATTTTCGATGCCAATTCTGCCCTCAGTTCATCCATGTTGCTGTCTAACGCTGGCGGAGCTTCTTCATCATATAGCGATGAATGGAAGATCATGTGGTAGTTTGCTATACGTTCACCTGCTTCCTTTGATGAGTCATTTTTCTCATCATCGTCACTGTCCTCGTCCTCAAGAATATGCTTGAGAAATTCTTCAAGCATGACTGGCGTTCACGCTTTTTGATTGTATTCTTCCAGCGCATCTATATATTTTTGGAGGTTTGTGCGCTCGTCGACATATTCAGCGGGCTGCACAGGCTTCTTGGTCTTCTTCTTTTTCTTAGAAGACTTCGAAGGATTAACTTAGGGGCTTTTCCCTTTGTCAGCAATTTTTAGCGTGGAACGCGGTTTTAGCATCCTTTCTATGATTTGAGGTTTAAGCGGACGGTTCCACTTGATCGCCGGGCATGCTTGTAAATCTTTCAGCATTCTTTTGATTTTTGCCGAAAGAAATACTTCACATGGAGCTTCTTCCACGAGTGAGCAGGATGCCCCTTACGTATCCACCTTCTTGGGAGGGTTCTTTTGGGGTGGATATATTCTCCAATTATCCGACAGTGTGAATTTTCCCTACTGATACTGGTTCTCGACCCGGTTTTTGAAGACGTAACAGTTCTCAATTGGGTGACTTAGTACCTGGTGATAAGGCAGTAGCCCGGCTTGTTGACATCACCAGCTTGTGTGGGTCGCCGTGGCTCTGGCAATATTATCAAGTTGTTTCGTATCGCCAGCTCAAACAATCTCCTCATCTTATCACGAGGGAAGGAGTATGCACGTCACAATCTTACTTCCAAGGTCGGGCATATACGGCTGTTGTTTTAGCGGACAGCTGCTTTAGCACGCTTGGTTGTTGCTGTGTATTGGAAACAAAGGCTGCTTTTCCTTTACCCTTATTATTCCGGGGGTCCTTGCTTGAAGAGGAAGTACCATGACCCGTCTGATCTATCTGTTTTAGCTTATCAATCAGCGCCTGGAATGTGGTGGGCTTGAAGAAAGTCATGAATTGGGACACGTTCGACTGAGGATCAATAGTCCCAATGAACATCCCTACAGCTGGAGACTGCTCAATGCGTTGTTTGCATTTGGACCACAGCTTCCGCTATCGGATCACGTATTGGACCCATGTTTTCCCTTGCTTGACCCTAGAATTGATCTGCGCCGTGATTGGAGTGCGCTCACTCACACTGGCGAACCTTTGCATGAAAAGCGGCTCTATTTCAGAGAAGGTTTTTACGGAGTCATTTGGGAGCTTCCAGTGCCATTCAAAAGCTGTCTCTGGTAAGCTTCCGATGAATTGGCAAAAAAGCAGTTTGTCGTCGCCTCCAATATTGCCACAGAGAGCTCTGAACTGTACAACATGATGATGAAGATTACTCATTCCTTTATATACGTGGAACTTCGGAATCGTATATCCCGATGGGTACTTCATCTGGTCGTACCAGGCCGGATGTGGTCGCCCAGTTTTGACAAGTTGATTGGCAGTTTCATTGCCCTGGTGAGCTCTAATTTGCTTAGCGATATAATCATCGAATGCTGCTTTGGAGATCGTCTCCTCCTTGGCCGTTGATAGGACCTGGGGAGGATTCGATGTTTTTCCTCTATCATCTTCGATAATCATCAAAAGATCTTCAGCCGATGGTTCTGGTTGGATCATCATCCCAACTATATCTTGAAAGAGAAAAGCTATCTACTTTATGTTAGCAGCATGCTCTGCAGCTTCCTTATCTTTCTTTTCAAGCACCTGTTGCAAGAACTCTGTATCGGTTTCTTGCTCCCGGCGCTGTTCTATTTCTTTGTCCGGACTTTCTTTAGGTCCGGTAAGTGCTGCCATCTTGGCAAGCATATCTTAGAGCTTCTGTTGTTACTCCTGAGCTTTTGTCAGTGACCGAGTATGCGGTCTGTGACTCACAAAGGCACGACTCTCCTCTTTACCACCAGTCATATAGACTGTGTGTATAGTTATACCCCTAGACTTGGGGCGTTTGGTGCTCTCGCCTTTGGGTTTTACCTCTGGCGATAGAATTTTCTCCGACCTTACTCTTTTATGAGAGGTTGTAGGAGGAGGAGCCGCTATGACAGGTACCTCTTCTCGAGAACTCCCCCATTGTATGGCAGAGGAATAATCGTTTTCTTGTCATACCTTGGATTTCTTCAGTCAACGAGAATAGCTTTCATCAAGCACTGAGTTCTGGACTTTCCGCCAGACTCTATGGATTTGTGAGGAGAGTCGTTGATAGGACTGCTTCGGCTTCGGCTGCCTTGGAGCCTCTGTGGGAAGAGGTGATCTCTTCAGTACCGCCGTTGGAGAATTCTTGCGAACCTTCTTAAGCGGATTGAAACCATTCCCAATTGATACAGTAGCATCCATGGCCACACAGGAGCTGGTGGGGTAAGTCCGAAAGAGGAGTTGCCTCCAGCCTGTCTCAATTGACGCTAATGATGACGTCGAGCGTGCCGTGCAGTAGGAACTGCCTCAGTATCAGAGGCATCTTCATCATGCCTCCGGCGTTGCTGGGGAGCTTCACCTGATGTCAGCCTATGGAAGACTGACATTCTTGGTGGAGCTGGAGCAGAATCGGTCAGCCTGTCAAAGACCGACCGTCTTGGTGGTGAAGCGCTTTTGCTGGCTTCACACGTGGCAGGAGCAGAGAGAGCTAGCCATTTTAGGGCAACCCCCTCAGGAATCACGGGCTTCTTTACGGGCCCTTTTGAGCTTTCTTTTAGCTTATTGAAGACTGAAATTCTGAAGTTGGACGGCTTGATAGTCGGTGCCGCCACGGTAGTTAGCCGATCAAAGACCGACTTTCGGAAAGCTTCTTTCATGGGCGTTGGGGTGCCAAAGCTCAAGGATGGGAGCATGGTCCGAAAGAATAGTCTGGTGGTTGCCTGAGTGACCTACCCTACCGGTGTAGAGAATATGGAGGTCGCGTTAGGTCTGTAAGTGACTCCTCCGGATAAGATGGAGTGAGAGTTGATGTTGCATGAAGTGCAGCTGGAGGCCATTGATTCTGCACAGAAGTGAAATACCAAATTTTTGTATCTCGACCCAGGGCAACCATGACATAGCGAACTACAATTTTGTTCGTGAAACACGACACACGAAGTGTGGAGTGGAAAAAGGAAGAAATTCTACCGGGCGTACCAGAATTTGTTTACCGCCGAAAATGGAGACGAACTGGGATAGATCGTCTTGCCTGAATTTGGGGGCAGATGCTATTTGGAACATATCCGTCTACCTCTCTGAAGATGCCAAGTTGATTTATGGCATTGTATATCAGAGGTTTAGACAGATGTGACCGATATAGAGTGACTTTATCAGATTCTCCCTCATTTGTGAGAGGTTTTTTTTTATTATGGGGACTGTTCCTTGCAGGCGCAAGCCCCTACAATTAATTACGTTATCGCATTGTGATAACAACTTTCACCTGCTCCAGTAGGTCATTTCGTGTCGTTTTGTATATATATTGTTTATTATGGTTGCCCGTAGATTGTATACGGAGACTAGTTTATGTCATCGCCCGTAGGGCACAGATTAATTCAAATCCGTATATTAGATTTGGGTTTGAACCTAAGTCATATGTTCCATCAGTTCAAGGGATATTTTATTTTATTTAAGAACCGTTAATCTGGTTTTAGATTAAGATCGACTTAAATATATGAGCATATGGGCTCAATTTAGTTTAACTAAAGATACGTTAGTCTTATATAAGAATAAGATCGACTTAGAAACATGGTTAAGGATCATTAAATCTTGTTAAAATCCATATTCAGAGGTAAGTATATGGGCTCGGTTTTGATGAGCAATATGGGCTCAAGGAGTATGAAGTTTCAGGGGCTAAGCCTATATTGGGGCTCAGTCTTGGGCTTTTTCATCATCCAGCAGTGCTAAGCACTTAGTCTTTTGACTATGGATATAATATCTAAATTCCGCTCTAGCGCTCATGTGGGTGTCACGCGAGGCGTTCAGGCTTGGGTGTTGCCCTATCAGTGCTAAACACTTTCTTTACACAGCACTCACATGTATATCACGTGAGGTGCTCAATCTTAGCATTTTTTAAACGCTCATGTATATATCACGTGAGGTATTGGGTCCTTGCTTATGGGTGCTCACGTGCGTGGCACGTGAGGCGCTGTCTTCATAGGCCTTCTGTGCGCTCACGTGAGGCGCTATCTTCATAGAATCTTTTGAGTGTTCATGTGGATATCATGTGAGACGTTGTATTCTTAGAGATTAAATCTCTGCTTATTATTTTTAGAGAAGTTAAACTTCTGTTATAGTATTTTGGCCATTAATGATAAGCAAGATCACTCTTTTGAAGATCTGGGATCGGATTTTTGAGAACTAAGTTCTTCAAAGGGTTAAACCCTGTTTTTAGAGGAATTAAATTCCTGGAATGTAAATTCCATTTCTTTCTTTTATGTTTATTTTCTCATGTTTAGTTTTTCCATAGATCTTGAGTCTGAAGAATAAGATATTCCCGATGAGAATTAAATTCTCGACTTTTGGGGGATTTATCTTGCGGATCTCAAATCCAGAGAAAGAATTAAGTTCTTTCTAAAGGGTTAAACCCTTGTATCTATATATGATAGGCAAAAGAGATATTTTGATCTCTGCTTTTATCTTTACCTAGGGTTTGAGAGGAGTAAGAAGATTTTCTTCAAAAAGAGAATTAAATTCTCGGTTTTTGCTTCTATCACCTTATGGGTTGATTCTGTCCCTGAGACTTGAAGTCTCGGATCCTTTATATAGGTGAAGAAAAACCATTGATTAGTTTAGATGATCTCTTATTTAAGAGATCCCAACCTGATTTCATAATCAGGTGGTGATTTTTAATCACCGTTGGATCTTAGATCCAAAGCTCTCTGTTTAACAAAATATATTTTTCTTGTTTTTAACAAGATTAGAGAAATATTTTCCTCTGTAGAATTTAATTCTATCTTTTGATAATTTTTCAATCACCGTTGGATTTTTAATCGAAGGGTTCTCTATTTAACAAAGCATATCTTTCTTATTTAGAAAGATTAGGAAAATACATTCCCATATAGATTAATTCTATCTTTTGATGAATTTTTTAATCACCATTGGATTTTTGATCCAACGGCTCTTTGTTTAACAAAGAATATCTTTTTTGTTTAGGGAAATATTTTCCCATGTAGAATTTAATTTTACCCGCAGCAAACTGCTTCAACCTTGGGCGCTAACGCTCATGTGCTTTGCACGTAAGCGTAGCCATAGGATGTAATCCTTTCTGAAGCAGATGCCCACGTGCTTTTCATACGGGCGCTCACGTGTCTAACACGGGCGCTCACGTGTCTAACACGTGAGACGCTGCCCTAGGATTTAATCCTATCAGAACAGGCGTTCACGTGCTTTGCATGTAGGCGCTCACGTGTCTAACACGTGAGGCGCTACCCAGAATTTAATCCTATCAAAACAGGCATTCACGTGCTTTTCACGCAGGTGCTCACGTGTCTAACAAGTGATGTGATGCCCCATTTTTTATGAGGGAACAACTTCATTCATCACTGCAGACAGAAGATGAGATTAGATATATGTCAAATGTTCCATATGCGAGTGCAGTGGGTAGTGTTATGTATGCCATGGTTTGTACACGACCCGACATTTCACACGCTGTTACTGTTGTTAGTCACTATATGGAATCTCCTGGCAAAATCCATTGGCGGACGGTGAAATGGATATTATGATACCTTCGAGATACGTCTGACGTGGGGTTGGTGTTTAGAAGGAACGATGACAATTTAGTTGGATTCAGCGACTCTGATTATGCGGGTGATCCTGACAGACGCAGATAGATCACCGGTTATGTGTTCTCTTTGGGAGGATATTTCATTAGTTGGCGTGCTTCTTTGCAGCCTGCGATAGTATTGTCTATGATGGAGGTGGAGTATATGGCCGTTATTGCGGCTGTTAAAGCGACGATCTGATTGAAGAGGCTATTTTCAGAACTTCGTATTCCAAGGATACCATAATAGTCTACTGTGATTGCAAAAGAGCTATTCGCTTGTCGAAAGATCAGATGCATCAAGAGAGGACGAAGCAAATTGATGTAAGGTATTGATTTGTGCAGGAGATCGTTGAGAAAAAAGAGATTATTGTGGAGAAGGTTGGCATAATGGACAATCCGAACGACATGTTGAGGAAATCTCTTTCGGTTGGCACCATGGACAACCGAAATTGGAGTGTGTAGCACTCATTGAGCCCTTTAGAGGTTTTGTGGTGAAGGTGGAGCTCTTATTACTTTGATGGAGGAGTTGGAATGCGAGGCAAGGTGGAGATTTGCTAGATATGCCTCACAATCGATCCTAAAGATTACCGGTTGGATTTCCCAACGATTCGGTGTTATCATGAAGATTTGAGTGTATCTCTATGACAGACGTCTGGGGCTAAGAGCTCCAGACGTCAGCTAAGGCTCTGAATGCCTTTTGTTAATTTGTGAGAAGCTATTGATAATTGTGAGAAAACTAAGGTTAAAGAGGGATTTTTATTCTCCATCGATTTTTACTTCTCCGATATTTGATTATTAATAAAGTTTTGCCTTCGCCTATTTGTTTTGTGGTTAGTACTCATATTTCTATTTTACCTGTGTTTTGTTTTCTTCTCGTTATCGTTTGATTTGTGCTTTATGATCGTCTTATACATAACACATGTGCTGAATTTTGCAACCAAGTTGTCATTTGAATTAAAGTGATGTTGCATATAACTATTGCTACAGTGCTTATAATTAATTTTGGTTGAAAACCTTTTGCAACGGATACTTTCTTTATTTTATAAATATAGCTTTGGTTTTCATTCCAAAAGGAAATCAGGGGAGAGCAAAAGAAACTTCAGGACCTTCATTTCTCAGTCTTAATGTTTCAAATCATTGAGAAAGTAATTTTCGTAAGAGATTAAAATTTGCATTTCATTCACTCTTGCAAATCATCAACTCCACTAAGCTATAGTCCCTATAGAAGTGACAATTTATGAGTGACAACTCATCTAATCAATTAAAGAGATTCTTCTTCGTATGTAGTCGTAGCCTTTTAGAAAGAGGCAGATTATCAGTTGTAAAAATTTTGCTTCTATCCGGTTAAAAAAGTAAGGATAGTGAAAGGTTTGTGAAAACCTAAAGATGGGATACGGTCTTTAGGCAAGGACTAGACATGGGACATCGAACCTCTATAAATCGTTGTGTTTATATTTGCTCTCTTGTCCCATTTATTTTACTGCATTTACATTTGCTATAAATTGCTATAAATTGCTATAAATTCTGGTATATGCTTGATTATACTGCAAACTTATAAGAATTAATTTGTTTTAAGCCATATTCATCCCTCCCCATTTTTGGGTTGTAACTTGGTATTTCAATTGGTATCAGAGCCAAGTGCTCTTCTTTTTTGTCTAATAACCTAGGGTGAAAGATGCATGGATTTTCTCTAAAGAGGTGATGATCCATCTTGTGCCCCATTGTTTCATAATTTTGATTATGAAGAATTGTTAGTTAGAATGGAACATTTTATGAATGCTAAATCATTTGGGTTGTGGGATATTATTATAGAAGGATTTATTCCTCCCTCCAAACCAATATCGGATTGGAAGACAACCTATTATGGATAAACTTGCTTTAAGTCTATTAGTTTCATCTCTTGATACTAACCTTTCTAACAAAGTTTTTCATTGTGTAGGTGCATATGAAGCTTGGAATATCATTAAAGCCATACATAGAGAAAAATCTTCAATTGAGGGAAATGAGAAAATTAATGATCCGCTTATTCATACTCCTTTTCATAAAGGTACATCATGTATCTCAAATATGGATTCAATTAATAATATTTATTATGAGAATAATGATATTTCTTTTGATAAAAATCATGAAAGTGATGAGATTTCATATGACTTCTTGATGCTTTTCATGATTTATATGACATATTTAAAAAGGTAGCTTCTAAAACTAAAGATCTTAAAAAGGAAAATCTTTTATTAGAAAGAAAGAACAATGATTTGATTTCTTTATGTGAAAATTTGAAAAATGAGAATTTAAAGATAATTTCTAGTTGTGAATCTTTATCTTTATCTTTATCTTGTGATTCTCACATTGTTGAAATAAAGAGATTAGTGATTGAGAAAATGATTTATTTTAAACTTGAGAAACAAAAGGATATTTGTGATTTGTTTAGTTGTGAGCTTGACTCTTTAAGGAATATCAATGAGGATTTGGTTTTGAAAAATAAAACATTAATATCTAGATGTGATTCTTTGAAAAATGAGTTGAGTACTTTGTGTATTGAGAAAGAAAATCTCATTTCAAATGATAAATCTTTTAATTCTTCTTATGAGATTTTAGAGAATGAGAACATGCATATATTTGAAAAAGAGAAATGAGGATCTAATTGATACTCTTACAAAGATTTTCAATGGAAATGAGAAGTTCTCAAAATTAAATTCTTTAAGTACTACTATTAATGTTCCATCATGTGCTTCAAATTCTACGATCCATGTGAATAAAATGAATGGTAAGTACCAAATTCCTAAGCATGCTTATATGTATAAATATAATTTGAGGCCGAAATATCCTTTGCATGCTTCGTTGAAAGATTCTACACATTGTTCGCATTCTCACTCATTGAATATATCGCATCATGGTTGTCCGTCGGAAGCTAAATTAAGATTTACATCCTCTTTAGATGCATCTTCTTCGACATCCACAAATAATATGCATGTTTATTCATATCCACAATCATGTAAACTTATTTGTAATTATTGTGCAACTTTTGGACATATATCTTACTCGTGCTCTTTTAAAATAATAACAAATTATGTGCTAAGATAAGATGGGTTCCAAAAAAAACTAAACGTAAAGGACCCAAGACAATATTTGTAGCAAAATATGCATCCTCTTTTGTTGACGTGGCTTGGTGAAAGGACAAACAAAAAGAAAATTGGAAAATCATTAAAGAATCATATCAAGTGGTTTGTAAGGAACAATAATAAAATATTTGTTCCACTTTTTTGTTGTATGATGAATAAAAAAATAATTTAATTACAAACAAAATTGGCTTTTATAATCAATTTTTCACGAGTATTACTGGTTATTTGATTTGTTGAGATATCGTGATATTTATATGAAAACGATATAATCATACACCTCTCATAGTTTCTATTTGTACATCTTTTTGAGAGGTTTTTTGGTATGTGGTATTCCTTGACGATTTACGTTTTTGGAGTTGAGATTTTACTGGTATTTTTTTAAAAATATTTTGATTTTGAATGTTGTATATGACTAGTTATTTTAAATGTAGGTGCTTCATGTCCATCCCCATAAAAATGAATGGTTTTATAAATAAGTTGGAACAAGGTAGTTCATTGGGTTTGTTTTTGTTCTTTTAGTATGGTAAAATTTGAGCGGGAACGATCCCTAATACTAGTTTTTGATTATCTTATTCTCACGTTCTCATGTTTAAATACCTTTTATTTTCTTATCATGAGGTATGCATGTTGATAAACGAGAGTTAAGTTTTCCATTGATTTATGTTTTAATAAGATTTTAGGCACCCATCATTTTGATTTTGCCAATGGGGCAGAGATATTATAGTGATACATAGAGTATTTTGTTTTATATTTGCTTATTAATTATGTATCACGATGATAGTTTGTCAATACTCAAAAAGGGGAAGATTGTTGGTCTCAACCTATCGATGTTTTGGTTATTGTCAAAAACCTTGTTCCATATCCGTGCTAATCATTTTTGAAAGATCAACTAATGATGAAACATTTGATGGAGGATAGAGGAAAAAGCTACAATATTATATCCAACGAAGGTTGGAGGATAAGTTAGAACTTCAGAAAGCTAAACTCTAATATAAAGAATGAAGTCCGCAAAAATCAAGACATGTCTTCTACATGCTACATAAATTATACGACAAAGACTTGTATTTTGGGTTTTGGTTTTATTCCTTTTATTTTACCTAATTCTTTAGTAATCAATTATAAAAGGACCAAGATGTTAGGAAGATCTACACACAACATCACATATGTATTTGGCATCAATATTTTATTCAAAATTAAAATATTCTTTTTCATTCATTGATGATGCTCGATAATGGTAATTCCTGAGATCATGACACGTGGCAGATGACGTGTCCCAGAGCATGCAAGGAAGGACCTATAGTGGCCGACCAGACCACTCATGTGCCCATCCTACGAGAAAATGCTGGCTCACCTTCAAGCCCCCAGTACAATTGGCCTCCTCGGTCCTACAGCTCGTCTCCGAGCTATCACAGGCCCGATCCCCCTCGGCCCTCTCAGCTCGCTTTTGGGCTCGAGCAGAACCAAGATACCTTGGCTCTCCCGGTCCTCCGCGAGCTCTCCCGCCAAGGTCATCTTCTTCGGTCTCATCGACTGACCAATAGCACCGCTTACAGGCGTAATCGCCATCCTGCGAATCTCGCCATGCGCGAGATCTCCGCCGGCCACATCCCACGTTCCACGCCACCACGATCCCCCATTAACGAACCTGTCTCGCCATTAATGGGAGGTCCCGCTCATCATGCGGGCGTGACGACGGGAGAGTAACGGCCGGCGTGATTCTCGCGCCTGGCTCGCCTGCTGCCACCGCTATATAAACCCCTCCTTCAGACGGTCCAGGTAAGCCATTTTTACTCCACTAAGCCGTTACTCTGCTCGGATTTCCTCTCTAACTTGATCGTCGGAGGGTCCTCGGTGGTACAACCACCCTGGGACTTCCTTGCAGGTAGCTCAGCAACCACAACCTCAAACCCATTGAGATCCACACGCTTCAGGAGCGACAGCCTCCAGATCCAATCTCAGCCATCCATCGCCGCCATCAGCGGATCAACGGGAAGCAACATCTGAAGGAGATTCACGCCCTCCATCAGCTGGCGCCGTCTGTGGGAATCGTTGATTCCACAAAAACAAAAGTTCGCATCCCGATCTCAACCTAATGGCGAGCGATCATCACGATGATCCAAGCACCAGCCGCCGCCTCGCCCTCAACGAAGGCACGGACGAACCTCCTCCGCCGAATGCCATCAACGCCCTCGCCGGCCACATAGACCGACTCACGTCCGTTGTGGAGGCGCTGATCCGTATCCAAACGGCGGGGCAAGATCACCAAGTCGCCGCTCCCCGCCTCGGGACCAGGACCCCTATAGGAGGAGACTAGACTCCGTTCGTGTCGGCACCGCCGACCACCGCCTTGCTGCCTCCCACGGCCGCAGTTCTCCTGGGCCAATGCGTTCGAAGACCCGCTGGGCGCCCCACAGTTCGACACCAAGGTCCGTCGCCAGAGCACCTCACCCCGAGATCCTCCGCGCGCCTGTCCCTCCCGAGAAGATGTCTGTCAACTCGCCTGCTACCAGGCATGACCGACACCCCCTCTCTCGACGAGGTCGCACGGACGGAACTCGCCACGGCGGCTTGAGAGCCACCTCGCCGGGGGATCTAAGGAACCTACTTGAGAGGAATAGGAGCCGCGGCCAGATGCAGGCCTCCAACAGCAGAGGCTGGGGATAAGGAACTGGTATATCCCTGGCCGGTAGCTCACCTACCCCACAACGCCAGGGATCTAAGTCCTCACTAAGAGGCGACCGAGCAGCTTCACTGCTTGGTTCATCCTTGGCAGGCCTCCCACGGTCCCTCCAGCGCCAAGGAGCAAAGACCTCACGAAAAGGCAGCCCTGCAGCTATCCTGCTCGGCTATCCCTGGCTGGTAGCTCCCCTACCCTATAAAGCCAGGGATCAATGCCCTCACTAAGAGGCGACCGAGCAGCTTCACTGCTTGGTTCATCCTTGGTAGGCCTCCCACGGCCCCTCCAGCGCCAAGGAGCGAAGCCCTCATGAAGAGACAGCCCTGCAGCTACCCTGCTCGGCTATCCCTGGCTGGTAGCTCCCCTACCCCACAACGCCAGGGATCTAAGCCCTCACTGAGAGGCGACCGAGCAGCTTCACTGCTTGGTTCATCCTTGGCAGGCCTCCCATGGCCCCTCCAGCGCCAAGGAGCGAAGCCCTCATGAAAAAGCAGCCCTGTGGCTACCCTGCTCGTTTATCCCTGGCTGGTAGCTCCCTTACCCCACAACACCAGGGATCAAAGCCCTCACTAAGAGGCAACCGAGCGGCTACCCTTCCCGGCTATCCCTGGCTGGTAGCTCCCCTACCTCACAACGCCAAGGATCAAAACCCTCACCAAGAGGCAGCCGAGCGGCTACCCTGCTCGGCTATCCCTGGCCGGTAGCTCCCCTACCTCACAACACCAGGGATCAAAGCTCTCACCAAGAGACAACCGAGCGGCTACCTCGCTCATTTATCCCTGGACGGTAGCTCCCCTACCTCACAACGCCAGGGATCAAAGCCTTCACCAAAAGGCAGCCAAGCGGCTACCCTGCTCGGCTATCCCTGGCCGGTAGCTCCCCTACCTCACAACGCCAGGGATCAAAGCCCTCACCAAGAGGCAGCCGAGCGGCTACCCCGCTCGTTTATCCCTGGCCGGTAACTCCCCTACCTCACAACGCCAGGGATCAAAGGCTTCACCAAGAGGCAGCCGAGCGGCTAACCCGCTCGTTTATCCGTGGCCGGTAGCTCCCCTACCTCACAACGCCAGGGATCAAAGCCCTCACCAAGAGGCAGCCGAGCGGCTACCATGCTCGGCTATTCCTGGCCGGTAGCTCCCCTACCTCACAACGCCAGAGATCAAAGCCCTGACCAAGAGGCAGTCGAGCGGCTACCCCGGTCATTTATTCCTGGCTGGTAGCTCCCCTACCTCACAACGGCAGGGATCAAAGCCCTCACCAAGAGGCAGCCAAACGGCTACCCCGCTCGGCTATCTCTGGCCGGTAGCTCCTCTGCCTCACAACGCCAGGGATCAAAGCCCTCACCAAGAGGCAGCTGAGCGGCTAGCCTGCTCGGGTATCCCTGGCCGATAGCTCCCCTACCTTACAACGCCAGGGATCAAAGCCCTCGCCAAGAGGCACCGGGCAGCAACCTTGCTTGGCCATCCTTAAGGACAAAAAGCCCTCGCTAAGAGGCACCGGGCAGTAACCCTGCTCGGCCATCCTTAGTAGGCCACTTACGGCCCCTCCCGCGTTAAGGATGAAAAGCCCTCGCAAGAGGCAACCGAACCCGGTTCGGTTATCCCTGGCTGGTAGCTCCCTACCCCAAAAAACCAGGGATCAAAGTCCTCACAGAGGCAACCGGGCCCGCCCTTGTTCGATTATCCCTGGCTGGTAGCTCCCTACCAAACCAGGGGTCAAAGCCCTCTCCAAGAGGCACCGGGCAGTAACCCTGCTCGGCCCGTCTTTAAGGATCAAAGCCCTCGCAAGAGCCAACCGGGCCCACCCTTGCTCGGTTATCCCTGGCTGGTAGCTCCCTACCCCAACAAACCAGGGATCAAAGCCCTCGCCAAGAGGCACCGGGCAGCTACCTTGCTCGGCCATCCTTAGTAGGCCACACACGGCCCCTCCCGCGCTAAGGATCAAAGCCCTCGCCAAGAGGCACCGAGAAGCTACCCTGCTCGGCCATCTTTAGTAGGCCACTCACGGTTGTAGGGTGTTTTTCGTCACCCAATTGAGATGGGAATACGCGCGCGCTTGTCAGGCGCATTACAGATTCCCCCTGCCTAGGGTAGGCTGGGGTTTATTGATTGTGGGGATCCGAATCTCCGCCAGCCGCGGACTAAACTGTCGTTAATTACCCCTCGCCTTTGGGGCGAGAGAACCTCCAATTTTTTTTGAGAGGGACAGTGTTGTAGAGTGTGTGTGTGCGCGCGCGCGTGTATGTATGTATGTATATATATATATATATATATATATATATATATATGAAAAAGGGAAAGGGCATCCAAAGGATGCGTGGGAAAAAGCACCAGCGCTTTGAGTGCTAGCGCTTTGAACGCTTTGAGTGCTAGCGCTTTGAGCGCAAGAGCGCTAGAGCGCTAGCGCCCTACGTGCAAGGCACGTGGGCGCTCGGGCGCTAGCGCTTTGGGCGCTAGCACTCTGAGCGCAAGAGCGCTAGCGCCCCACGTGTCAGCACGTGGGCACTCGGGCGCTAGCGCTCTGAGCGCAAGAGTGCTAGCGCCCCACGTGTCGGCACGTGGGCGTATTTCCCTCAATCAGAGCAAAACTCTGTTTGAATTTCAAAATTCAAAAATTGAAGCAACGCTTCAAATTCCTTGCGCTGCGCGCAACGCGCCACGTGTCAAAAGCTGATATATCAGCGCAGCGCCCAAGGCAGCGCGCCCAATCAGAGCAAAGCTCTATTTAAAACAAAATTAAAAGAAGCAACGCTTCAGATGATCTGCGCTCTGCGCTGCGCGACACGTGGCAGCGCAGTTGCGCTGCGCGATACGTGGCAGCGCAGTTGCGCTGCGCTCTGCGCTGCGCGACACGTGTCAAGCGCTGGTGCATCTGCGCCAAACAGAATTAAAATCCCAGTAAGATCTTTCTGTTCTTGTTAAAACAAGAAGATTGTCTTCTGTAAAACAGAAGCCCTTGGATCAAAAATCCAACGGTGGGGAAAATTCCCCAAATCACTCAGAGAATGATCTCTTTAACAAATTTAACAAATTAATGGGCACCATATAAAGACCCCTAGACCCCAATTCAATGGACATCAACATCAAGATCAAAAATAACAGCATCAAGAATAGAGAGAACTCTGAAGAATTTTTCAAGAAGAAAAAAAAGGTAAAAACCTTTGTAAAAAAAAAAGAAGAATTTCTTCTGAATAGATCATTGATCTAAGAACAAGGTCAAGGATCTTCAATAAAAATAAATAAATAATAACAGTGCTTTGCACTTTTTTATGAGCTATTGGTTTTGGAATCTTAAAGATTCTTTTCTTGAATCCAAAAATTGGATAAAGTTATTGAAACAGTGCCTTGCACTTGCAAAAACTGCACTGTTGCGCTCCTGGGTTGGCGCAAGCCACCAGAGAGCGCCACGTGTCAGCACCATAATCATTTGCGCTGTGCGCTTTTAAAAATAGAGCATTACTCTTTAAAGTTGGCGCAACTCACCAGAGCGTGCCACGTGTCATAGCGCAACAGCGCAGCGCACTGCGCTAGCGTGACACGTGTCACCTCCAGATGCGCTTGCGCTCAATAATTGGCGCAAAGCGCCTGACAAGCCAATGTCAGACAATTAATGCACTGCATTATTTACAGAAGGGCCAAGCCCAATTAAAAAAGGCCTAACAGGCCAAATTAAATGCAATGCATTATTTTAAAGAAGGGCAGAGCCCAAACAGATGCTCTGCATCATTTATAAAGGGACAGAGCCCAAATCAAAAAGGCCTAGCAGGCCAGAATGAAATGCAGTGCATTATTAAATAGGGGCAAAGCCCCAGCACAAGCCTAATAGGCCAAAGATAAAAACGCTGAATATTCTCAACTGGACTTAGCCCAATCATGGCCGTAAGTTCTCAAATTAAATTGACTGAGCAAGACTGCTCTCTCAAATCAATTTACATCCGGTTCAAGGGTATATTTCCGAACTTCTCTGACACCTGTCGTTGTATCAACGACGTCAGAGAGGTGACGGGTCCCGACAACCACACATCGACACGGACGGTGGGGTCCTTAAACTCATGGACTTATACGTCCTTAAACCAAGATACGGACTGTGGGGTCCTTAAACCCATGGACTTATGCGTCCTTAAACTAATGGACTAATGCGTCCTTAAACACAACCATACGGACGGTGGGGTCCTTAAACCCATGGACTCATGCGTCTTTAAACTAACATCCATCCCCAAAATGGGAAAAATGGACTGCAATGTCCTTAAACTACCCATGGACCGCTACGTCCTTAAACTGGAACAACAGAGCCCTCAAACGCTCTTTTGTCGGATCTAAACGATCCCGTTTAAGTTGATCTTAGCCTCAAACATGGCTAGCGTATCCTTAAACATTCAAACAGACTTTAGTCCCAAATTGGACTATAAGACCCCCAATCAACTTTGGTCCAAGGGTACATCTCTGAACTCCTCTGACACCTGTCGTTGTAATCTTTCAACGTCGTCAGAGAGGTGACGGGTCCCGACGGCCATATATTAAATGGACCACCATGTCCCTAAACTGGAAATGGACCACTATGTCCCTAAACTGGAACAATAGAGCAATTGCTCTCTTATCGGATCCAAACGATCCCGTTAAGTTGATCTTAGTTTGGGGATTAGACTAACGTATCGTTAACAAACGTTTAAGTTGATCTTAGCCTCAAATACGGCTAACGTATCCTTAAACAAAAACCCTAAACCCAAATCTAAGAAAATACGGATTTGGACTAATCCACGTCCTACGGGCGACGGCATAACCTAGTCTCCGTATACAATCCACGGGCAACCACAAACAAAATAAACACACACGACACGAAGTGAAATTTTGGAGAAGGAGAAAGTTGTTACCGCGAAGCGGTAGCGTAATTAACTGCAGGGGCTTGCGCCTGTAGGGAAGAGCGTCCCCACAATCAAAAACCCCTCAAGCGAGGGAGAATCTGACGAAGTCTGCTACATCGGTCGCATCCGTCTAAACCTCCGATACACGGTGCCATAAATCAACTTGGCATCTTCGGAGAGGTGGACGGATAAAACTAAATAGCATCTGCCCCGAATCTCAGGCAAGACGTTCAGTCTCGGCCGTCTTTCGGAGGGGAACAGATTCTGGCACGCCCGATGGGACCTTTTCCTCTTTCCACTCCACACTTCGTGTGTCGTCTTCACGAACGAATCGCGGTTTGTTAATGGTTGCCTTTGGGTTTCAATTTACTAAGATTTGGTCTTTTGCCTGGCGCAGAAATCAAGCATCAATGGCCTCTAACTGCTCGAGCTGCTCAAAGTGCCAGTGCAACCGACGCTCCACCTCACCTGGAGGTGTAGCTTATGGGCCTCAAGCGGCCTCCATCCTTGCCATGCCGGTGGAGCAAGTGATCCAGGCCACCACCGGTCTATTTTTCGGGACCATGCTCCCGCCTGCAAGCTTCACTATGCCAGTGCCCGCACCAGAAGTGAACAAGAAGTCGGTTTTCGATCGGCTCACTGCTACAACGGCCCCTTTCAACGGGTCGTCCAATATCAAACCGGCAGCCTCTGTCTTTGACAGGCTGAGCCAGAACCCTGATGGGCCCGCCAGGAAGCCCATGAACCCTGAAATGGCCGTCCCGAGAAAGACAGCCACCCCTCCAGAAGTCATCAAGGCGGCTTCTCCTGTTAAAGAGTCAGTCTTTTCAAGGCTGACTATTCCGGATCCTGCTCCTGCTCGAGGATCTGTCTTTGACAGATTGAATATCGCCACTCAAAGGACAACATCAGTCTTTAAGAGGCTGACACCAGCAGCACCTCATTCGGGCAGGGGGCAAGACGAAGCTGTTCCTATCGCCGAACCAATCCCAACAGCTCGTCACGCTCGACGTCGCTACTGGCGCCGAGTAAGGAAGGCCGGGGGCAACTCCCCCTCAGGGCTAACTCCACCCGCTCCAGTGGTGGAAGTTAATGCTGCTGTTCCAACTGGGAACAGCTTTGAACCACTAAGGAGGGTACGTAAGAACTCTCCGACCGCTGTACTAAAAAGATCTCCTCCACCTGTGGAGAGGGTTACAGAAGCGAAGCTGGAACATCCCCCTCAACGGCTGTCCTCCAAAATTTATAAATTCTGGCGGAGGGTTCAAGATTCCGTAATCGACCAAGATCACTCTCGCCGGCAGAAAAGGGTGAAAGTGCAGGAAGAAAAGAACCGTCCTGTTAAACAGCAAAGGACGACAATCGCCAAGGTGCCCGCTGCAACGGCCCCTTCAACTTCAATGGCCCACAAGAGAAGGAGGCCGGAGAAAATTCCCACGCCTGCGGCAAATGTCAAAGGCGGCGAGCCCAAACGCCCTAACTCCGGGGGCATTGTAGTCCATATTGTATACATGGCGTCGGGGAAGGAGGACAGCCGTGCATCTACAGGTCATAGACCGCTTACACGGTCAATGACCAAAGCTCAGGAGCAACAGCAGAAGCTTCAGGAAATGATGAATGCGATGGCCGCGCTCACCGGGCCAAAAGAAAGCCCCGAAGCGTCCTCGGATCAACGCCGGGAGCAAGAAACTGACGCTGAATTCCTTCGTCGGATATTGGAGAAGAAGGATAAAGAGGCTGCTGAACAAACGGCCAACATAAAGCGAATGGCCCTCCTGTTCCAGGACATGGTGGGTATGATGATTCAACAAGATCCTCCTGCTGAAGAAGATCCTCCGATCGTCCTTGAAGACGACAGGGGAGAAACGTCAAATCCTCCACCGGCTCTGTCAACAGCCAAGGAGGAGACAATCTCCAAAGCTGACTTGGACGAATATATAGCTCAGCAGATCCAGGTTCATCAGGCGACCGAGGCAGCCGGTCAGGTCATAAAAATGGGACGACCATATCCGAGCTGGTACGATCGGATCAAGTACCCGCCGGGCTATACAATACCGAAATTCCATGTCTATAAGGGGACGGGCAATCCCCACCAGCATGTTGCCCAGTTCAGAGCGCTTTGCGGCAACACCGGCGATGATGATAAATTGTTGCTTCGCCAGTTCGTCGGTAGCTTATTGGATACAGCATTCGAGTGGTACTCCGAGCTCCTAAACAACTCTATCAAGACATTTGCCGAGATGGAGCTGCTGTTTACCCAGCGTTTCGCAAGCGCCAGCGAACGCACCCCTATAATGGCTTTGATTAACGCCAGAGTGAAGCCGGGCGAAACATGGGTTCAGTATGCGATACGGTGGCGGAACTTATGGTCAAAATGCGAACAACGCATCGAAAAGGCTCCTGCGGTTGGCATGTTTGTGGGAACCCTCGATCCGCAAGCGACCATCTCGCAATTCATGATGTTCTTCAAGCCGACTACCTTCCAGGACCTGATCGACAAGCTAGCTCAGATGGATCAGATGGGCCATAGACCTCCCCCTCCAAAGCCGGACTCTCGAAATGAGAAGGGGAGGGGAAAGGCAATCGTTTTCGCCAATGCTCAACAACAGCCGAGCAACTTGAAACCGGCTGTCCGTCAAAATAATATGTGTCCGTGTGTACCCCTCGAGGAAAGGCTAGGACGTCCTTACTCGTTTCCTCGAGATAAAACGAGAAGATTGTTCGAGCTAGCATTGCGCAACGACTCATAAATCTGCCGGATCCGAGACGTCCGTCGCAGCCAAACGACATCAATGATCCCAATTACTGTCCCTATCACCGAGTACTGGGTCATCCGATTGAGGATTGCTACGTCTTTAAAAATTGGATTGAGGACCAGTACCAACATGGCAAGTTCGCGTTGTCCGACAGATGGAAGGTGAATCCGCCGCAGCCTCACACCCCTAAAAGGGTGAATACGCCGGGGGCAACATGCTCCCTTGTTGAAGAAGCTCCGTGGGAGGTTATGCTATCAGCCAAAACAAAGAGGATGCTGAATGATCTCCAAACGTGTCCGGCAATCAGGTGGAAAAACCCGTTGGAACCTCAAATCATTGAAGGGATGTTGAAGCCGCGTCCAACTCCAAAGACCGATGGTGGTGGCCCAAGCACTCACAACCAGCCGTCAGAATCTTCGAAGAAGAAGAAGAAATCCAAGAAGCCCGTGAAGCCTGGCGACAAGCGCACAGACTTACAAAAGCAGATTGACACGCTAGAGGAGTACAACCAGAAAACACGAACTCCCATCACACTCCAAGAGTTCCTCAACCACGTCTTTCAAAAGGAAGATGAGGGGGAGAGTTCGTCGGATGAATCTGAGGAATACGTGGCAAGCTGTCATATGATTTCCCATTCGTTTACAGACGATGAGGAAACTCCTTGCACTAAAAAGCTGGGGGCAGATCCTAAACCGGAAATTCTGGGGCCATCGAATGAAACAATCGACGCATTCCTCAATGAAGCTCTATTGAAAAGTAAAGCTGATCGGGAACGCGAGACGGCCATATTTGAAAGGGCCAAGCGACAGCGACTTGACGAAAGAGTTGAGACACTCCCGCTGGAGCAAAGTACGTCCACCGCAGATAAAAGCAAATTCAAGATGAGGAAAAGGTTTGCTAAAGCCATATCAATGGGTATGAAGCTACCATCCTCCGAAGGAAACATTACTGGTGAAGCGGAAATGCACCCCTCCTACTGCTTGTATCATCGGAAGATTTCGCACCCCACCGAAGAATGCAAAGCTTTCAATAAATGGTGGCAGGGATATGTTGCTCACCGACAACATTTTAAGCGAGAAAAGCGCAAAACTTACCGGGAGCAGAAAAATACGACCGAGGGGCTTAACAGAACTACCGGCGATTGTCACATGGTTAACGCCGGAGGATCACAAGTGCTCACATTCGGGAGCGATTCTGACGAGGAGCTGGCTCTTAGCCCCCTCTTTAAAGAGTCCACCTCGGGAAAAGAAGAAGAGCAGAAGGTCTGTGAAAATATCCGGCTGCGTAATCAGACGCTACCCGAAAATAATCTCGGACCCTCAAACAAAAAAGATAAAGGGAAAGAAAAGGTCTCTGAGGATATTGCCCTAGATGACCAAGTCGTGGAAGAGCTGACCGCCAAGGACCCGCCGAAGAAAAATAAGGTGGGTTATAATGTTCTAGCGCATCTGAGGAAGCTACCCTCGCAGCTCAGCATTCTTGACGCCCTTTTACTATAAAAGGAGGCGAGAGATTCATTAATCAAGGCACTACAAGAGCCGGAGCAATTCCAAGCTTTCCTTGCCGAGAAAAAAGATGAAGGATGAATTGGAGAAAGTGCACACGGCCGATATCACTTTTGGCGATGAAGACCTTCTCCTTGGGACGTGCGAACACAATCGCCCCCTCTATATCTCAGGATACTGCCATGATATAAAGATAGGCAAAATCCTGGTCGACAATGGATCCTCCGTTAATCTCCTTAACGTGCGGGTGTTAAAGGAAATCTGCATGAGCATCCAGCACCTTGCTCGGGATAAGATCACAATCTCCGGGTTTGATTCTCAATCATCACGAACTCTTGGATCTGTGATACTGACGTTACGCTTTGGGCTGCTCATCACAGATATTAAATTTCACGTCATAGACGCCAAGACATGCTACAATGCTCTGCTCGGCCAACCATGGTTACACGAGTATAATATCATCCCTTCTACACAGCATCAGTGTATGAAATATTTTAAGGATGGTCTCGAGTATACCGTGATGGGAGAACTGAACCCGTTCTCCATGAACGAAGTCCGCAAATATGAAGATGCCAAATACTTCTTACCGGATTTCGAAGACACGGAGAGGTGTCACAAGCCGGAGAACAAAGCTAACGCCACCATCCCTGTCTTCGGGAGTGATACCAAGGAGGAAGAGGAGATAGTTTATTCGGGTCCACCCCAATACAATAAGCCGGGACCATCCGCTCCTACGTTGATCTTTGGTAGTGACTCAGAAGATGAGGTCCATGCTGTATTCTCTGCTCGGCCTTCAATGCAAACATCCGCTGACGAAGAGCAAAGTATACAAGTCGCCATGGTTCCACTTAAACATCATAAAGAACTGGATGCGCTCAATACCTACAGTGTAGAAGAGCTGCAAACGTTCTATGTCCCTCCCAGGCGAGAAGGCGAAAAGGCGATTCTATTCTACCGTTTCGGGGAAACCAAGGTGGAAAAAGAAATCTGGCACAATGCGGATTCTACGCCTGACAGGCTTCAGCCCATCCGTCTGCCTAGATATTACACGGAAGGATTGAAAAGGCTATTGAAGCGCCAAGGGATACCCTTCAAACAGACCGCTCGAAAAGCCAAATTCTATGACAGGGTCTGGAACGTCCCCGAAACTCAGCACAAGCTGCCTAGTGGGAGGATGGAAACAATCGGACTTGGATACGTTCGGTCCAAGAAACGAGAGCTACTCCATGATTGCTACGTCGTGCATGATTTCAATGAAGAAGCTGATGCTCAATGGGAGGACGCTAATCCTGAACCAGTAAAAGTTCCTGATGCAAAAGTGCCCAGTCCGTCGTTCGAAGAACAAATGGACAGGCTTATAAGGGAAGCTGGTCAAAAAGCCCGAGACGACCACAACCGCGAAATGGCCATCTATGAGAAAGCCAAAATGCAACGCCTCCTACAACAGGCCGCGAAAGATGAAAGTGACGCTCCTTGTCAACCTATGGTAAAAAAGGCTCGGCGCAGAAGCAGAAACAAGTCGAAAAGCGAAAAGGGCGCTCGACGGCAACAAAGCGGAACTAAGAAGCCATGCAAGCGGGAATCGAGCGGTCCAGATCTATCCCTTGTGAAGAAGATGAGTCGAGCATACTCTTTTCCTCGAGACAAGATGAAGAAGATACTTGACCGAGCTATAAAACATAAGATGCTTACACTGCCGGAGTCTAAACACCCCGAACAAGCAGGCGAAGTCTCACACCCGAACTATTGCTCTTATCACCGAGTAATAGGGCATCCTCTCGAAGACTGCTTCACCTTCAAGAACTGGGTGGAAGATCAGTATCAGCTCGGCAAGTTCGCTCTATCTGACAGTTGGAAGGTAACGCCGCCATAGAAGCACGAACCCAAAGCCATGAAAGCAAAGCCAGACCCATATCGGTCTTCGAAGCGAGCTCGTACTTGTCATATGATAACAATATCAAAAGAAGAGCCCGATAATATGGATAACCTTCCCTGGTGCTTCAAAAACAGCAACGACGAGGTGATCTCAGAATTTCCACCAGCACCGAAAGAGCTGGAGGATAGAATACATACTACTACGGACAACCTCAAGAAAATTGAGTTGGGGACGGCGAATGACCCACGACCGACATTCGTCAGCGAGCTGCTATCTGAAGAAAGGGTGGCTGCATTAAAAGACGTGCTTGTACAGCATAGAGATTGCTTCGCATGGAACTATTCCGAAATGTCGGGATTAGATCCAGAAATTGCTGTGCATAAGTTGGCGATATCTCCGGACGTCAAGCCGGTCAAACAAGCGCCAAGAAGAATGCGGCTCGAGCTTGAGATGAGTATCAATGCCGAGGTCAAGAAGCTAATCGACTCTGGCTTTATCCAGGAGGTTCAATATCTTGAATGGATCACCAACATCGTCCCGGTGATGAAGAAAAATGGGACAGTGCGCATATGCGTGGATTTCCGGGATCTCAATAAAGCTGCCCGAAAGACGATTTCCCAGTGCCAGTCACCGAACTGATGATAGACAATACGTCCACTCACGAGGTTTTCTCCTTCATGGACGGCTCATCAGGGTATAATCAGATAAAGATGCATCCCGAAGACCAGAAGCACACCGCCTTCAGGACCCCTTTGGGTATATTCTGCTACAAGGTGATGCCCTTCGGTTTAAAGAACGCCGGTGCCACCTATCAGAGGGCCATGACAAAGATCTTCGATGACCTTATACATGAAATCATCGAATGCTATATCGACGACCTCGTGGTAAAAAGCAAATCATACGAGGAGCATTTAGAGCATCTGAAGACCGTATTTCAACGCCTTCGACAATACAACTTGAAGATGAACCCTCTCAAGTGCGCATTCGGAGTTTCCTCAGGCAAATTCCTGGGATTCATCGTCCGACACCGAGGTATCGAGATAGATCCGTCAAAGATCAAGGCAATCATGGAAATGCCTCCGCCAAGGACTCTCAAGCAATTGCGGTCTCTCCAAGGGAAGCTCGCGTACATCCGGCGATTTATAGCCAACCTTTCAGGCAAGTGCCGTCCTTATATTCACCTGATGAAGAAGGGAACCCCGTTCGTCTGGGATCACAAATGCCAAGGCGCGCTGGACAAAATCAAGCAGTATCTGAAGAATCCGCCAGTGTTGGCTGCTCCGGTCAAGGGAAAGCCTCTTATTCTTTATACAACCGCCCTCGAGGGTTCCTTAGGTGCGTTGTGGGCACAAGAGAATGACCAAGGGAAAGAAAGAGCTCTCTATTAGTTGAGTCGAGTTCTGCTGGGGGCAGAAAGTAATTATTCCCCCATTGAAAAACATTGCCTTGCGTTGATCTTTGCGATAACCAAGCTCAGGCACTATGCGTTGGCGTATGAAGTCCGTCTCATTTCGAAGGTGGACCCCCTTAAATATTTAATGTCGAAGGCCATAATGATTGGTCGACTCGTTAAATGGGCCATACTCTTGATGGAGTTCTCGATAACCTATCAGCCTCTCAAGGCAGTGAAAGGTCAGGCCATTGCTGATTTCCTTGCTGAACATCCGATACCTGCCGATTCTCCTCTGAATTGCGATCTGCCAGACGAATATGCGTTTGACGCGATCGATGGTGGTGATACCCGATGGGAGCTTTATTTCGATGGAGCATCCTCCATGAAGAAGCGCAAACAAAGTACGCCCATAATCAAATCGGGGGTAGGCCTTATCTTCGTGACTCCACAAGAGGGGATAATGCGCTTTGCTTTCTCCTTAACAGAACCGAGGACGAACAATGAAGCCGAATATGAAGCTCTGATAGCAGGCCTCGAGATCGCCATTGACATGGGAATTGAAAACCTCCTCATATACGGAGACTCCTAATTGGTCATCAGTCAAGTAAACGGCGACTACCAAACGTGCAAACAAGAGTTGGTGAAGTACGGCGAAAAGGTGCAACAACTGTCGACCCAAATTCCCTCCTACGTGTTGGAGAGCATACCGTGCGCGGAAAATAGCAAAGCGGATGCGTTGGCCAAGCTCGCTAAAGAACTAGCTGACGAGAACCTCGATGACATCAGAATTGTGGTACAAAGCCGTCGGGTGCTTGCCCCAGCAGGAATATCTCCGGAATCATCCGAAGAAAAGGGAGCGACTGAGCAGACGACCCTGCAAATAAAAGACCGGGAAAAGGCTGAGGATTGGAGACAAGTCTTTATAGATTACTTCAAATACCGTCGAAAGCCCGAAGATGCATCCTCAAGACATCAGCTTATGAAACGAGCTTTGTCTTTCGCCTTCTTCAATGATACTCTGTACAAGAGGTCGTTTGATTCTCTGTGGTTGAGATGTCTGGGACCTGAAGAGGCAAAAAGAGTCGTTCAGGAAGTTCACAACGGACTCTGTGGTTCTCACCAAGCAGGCCCAAAGATGAAGTTGAAGATTAAACGGATGGGTTACTACTGGCCCACGATGATTCAGGACTGCCTCGAATATGCGAAGCAATGCCACTCATGCCAAATCCATGGGGACTTCATCCACCAGCATCCAAATCCACTACATCCAACGGTGGCTAGCTGGCCGTTCGAAATGTGGGGAACTGACATAGTCAGCCCCATCGAACTAGCATCATCTAGAGGACATCGCTTCATCCTGGCGACGACTGATTACTTCTCCAAATGGGCAGAAGCAGTACCGTTAAGGGAGGTGAAGACAGAGAATATCCTCCATTTCTTCAAGACGCACATCATATATCGGTTTGGAACTCCGAGACGGATCATCTCCGATAACGGGCCAGCTTACAGAAGCCACAAAATCAGTCGCTTCGCGCAACAACACAATATAGACTGGAGATATTCCTCGGTTTATAATCCGCGAGCTAATGGTCTAGCCGAGGCCTTCAACAAGACCCTGACGAAGATCATGAAGAAGACGGTGTCCCGAAATAAGAAGAACTGGCATGAGAGACTGCAAGAAGCTCTTTAGGCGTATCGAACTACGTTCAAGACGGCCACGAACACAACGCCGTACGCGTTGGTATTCGGTACAGAAGCAGTACTCCCCCTCGAGATAGAGCTGCCTTTTCTACGAGTAGCAGTCCACTACGAGCTGACGAACGAAGAGAATGCTCACCTTCGGCTTGAGGAGCTTGATGCCCTTAATGAAAACCGGCTCATAGCGCAACAAAATCTAGAAGCTTATAAAGCAAAGATGACCCGCTTATATGAAAGGTTGACCCGACCGAGAACATTCCGCCAAGGCGAACTCGTGCTAGTGGTCAAAAGACCTATGATCCCCAATAGCGCCAAGCGGGGAAAATTCGAGCCGAACTATGAAGGCTCGTACATCATAGACAAGGTCTACCAGGGTGGAGCCTATCTACTCATGGATATGCACGGTGAAAGGCCTTTCAGGCCAATAAATGGTCGCTTCCTAAAGAAATACTATGCTTAGCGAGTTACCGCCTAGGTCAATGATAGATGACGACGACTATGTTCGCTCACTATCTTCCTAAGCCCAAACTCTATAAGTAGTAGCCGGCCTTCTCCTCGACGGACCGAAACGTCCTTAAACTAACGAAGGACCGAAACGTCTTTAAACTACTACCGCAGCATCCTTAGGCTGACAAGATGAATATAAAATATATATATATATATATATATATAAATATATATATAATAAACGGTATGTCCATAAGCAAAATGGGCACAGATGAAAACCCGAAAGGGCTCCATGAGTAAAAACAGCAGGGCTACCGACGAGTGTTCATGAAAACCGGAAAGGGCGCGACCTCGTAAAAAAAAAGAATTAAAAGAATTAAAAAAACGGTATGTCCATAAGCAAAATGGGCATGGATGAAAACCCGAAAGGGCTCCGTGAGTAAAAACAGCAGGACTACCGGCGAATGTTTGTGAAAACCCGAAAGGGCGCAACCTCGTTAAAAGACACTTACAGGGTCCTCTCGGCCTTGTAAGGAGAAACCACCCGCGTGAGATCCTTACGACTCACAAGGGAGCAACACACTTAGGAATCCTCACGATTCCTAAGGAGAAAATGCACTCGCGAGATCCTCACGACTCGTAAGGAGAACTCTCTTATGGGACCCTCACGGCTCATAAGATTTGAAAGTCTTAAGTTACAGAGACCTAAACCTGTGCTTAAGCAACCCCCACAACCTTCGATATTGTCCTACAAGTGGCTCAATACTGACCCTTGTATACAATCCACGGGCGCGAATAAACATTTCCCCAGCAAAGTCCCACCCGTGACTAGGGATATGTCCATATGGTGAACAACCCTTATAAGTCCTCTCGACTTATAAGGAGAAAACCTTTTAGTAAGATCCTTACGACTTACAGGGGAATATACACTTAGGAATCCTCATGATTCCTAAGGAGAAAACACACCTATGAGATCCTCACGACTCGCAGGGAGAAATACCTTTGTGAGACCCTTACGGCTCATGAAGTCAAAAGGCTTAGTCGACAGAATCCTAACCCTGTTTACTAAGCCACCTTTGTTCAACATCAACAGAGGCAAATGATGATTCGCTCCTGGCAATATCCCAGTTGTAGCGATGCTGATGCCTAAATTGGTATCAAATTCCAAGTCCTTTCATGGCAAATGATGATTCGCTCCTGGCAATATTCCGGTTGTAGCGATGCTGATGCTGAGATTGGCACCAGATTCCAAGTTTTACACTCGCGATAAAAATCAGCGAGCTAAAAATGCATACTAAATAGCCGAAATGATAGGGCAACTTGCAATAAAAAGCAGCAAGTAAAAATGTATGCATACAAAACAGCCGAAATGATTGGGCAACTCACAATAAAAAGCAGCGAGTAAAAATAAAATAAACAGCCGAAATGATTGGGCACCGCGAAAAATAGCCGAAATGATTGGGCAATCGCGACTTTCGCGATATAAAAGCTGAAATGATAGAGCATCGCGGAAATAAAACAATAATAAAAAAATATGATGAAACTTTCGCCCTACAGGTAAGATCACATCGATCCCTGTATACAATCCAAGGGCACAAACAAAGAGAGAACCACACCTTCCCAACAGGCTCCGCCAGAAAACGAAGCCAAATCTCGACGGTTCACCAACAACCTAGAGACAACTGCGACATTCGTCTCGATACAACAGACGCGGTGCCAGCAAGCGAAGTAAAGGCCGAATTCCTAGCTTCAGGGTCTTGGCGGTAACTCATATAAAACCTGAGAGGCCACCAGAGATCATCTCAACCTACTTCGACTCAGGAAAACCAGTGTCCTTGACGAGAACACCTCGATTCGCGTCGACCCGCAGAGAAACTAGCGTCTTTGCAGGAACACCTCGACTCGTTTCAACCCCAGGGAAACCAGTGTCCTTGGCAAATACCTCAATTCAGAGAAACTAGCGTCCTTGATGAGAGCCTCCTGATTCGCGTCGGCCCGCAGAGAAACCAGTGTCTCCGCAGGAACACCCCGATTCGTTTCAACCCCGAAGAAACCAGTGTCTTCGGCAAAATCCTTCGACTCAGAGAAACCAGTGTCCTTGACGAGAACATCCTGATTTGCGTCGACCCGCAGGGAAACTAGCGTCTTTGCAGGAATACATCGATTCGTTTCAACCCCAGGGAAACCAGTGTCCTTAGCAAATACCTCAATTCAGGGAAACTAGCGTCCTTGATGAGAGCTTCTTGATTCGCGTTGGCCCGCAGAGAAACCAGTGTCTCCGTAAGAATACTCCGATTCGTTTCAACCCCGAAGAAACTAGTGTCTTCGGCAAAATACTTCGACTCAGGGAAACCAGTGTCCTTAACGAGAACACCTTGATTCGCGTCGACCCGCAGAGAAACTAGCGTCTTTGCAGGAACACCTCAACTCGTTTCAACCCCAGGGAAACCAGTGTCCTTGGCAAATACCTCAATTCAGGGAAACTAGCGTCCTTGATGAGAGCCTCCTGATTCGCGTCGGCCCGCAGAGAAACCAGTGTCTCCGCAGGAACACCCCGATTCGTTTCAACCCCGAAGAAACCAGTGTCTTCGGCAAAATCCTTTAACTCAGGGAAACCAGTGTCCTTGACGAGAACACCTCGATTCGCGTCGACCCGCAGAGAAACTAGCGTCTTTGCAGGAACACCTCGACTCATTTCAACCCCAGGGAAACCAGTGTCCTTGGCAAATACCTCAATTCAGGGAAATTAGCGTCCTTGATGAGAGCCTCCTGATTCGCGTCGGCCCGCAGAGAAACCAGTGTCTCCACAGGAACACTCCGATTCGTTTCAATCTCGAGGAAATCAGTGTCCTCAGCAAAATACTTCAACTCAGGGAAATCAGCGTCTTCGCGAAGACTTCCCGATTCGTCTCAACTTGCAAGATAAAGCCTTAGGCAGCAGGGATTAAAAAACTCGTTTCCTAAGCACTGGGACCCTGCAAGTCGGCCTAAAATGGTCTCTTGTATACTATCCACGGGTCTCACTCTCCAAAGTCGAATCTCGACAAGGAGGGAAACAACCGCTTACGAGTCCTATCAACCCGTAAGAGGGAAAATTCTCTTATAAGATCCTTACGACTTATAAGAGAAAATGCACTTAGGAATCCTCACGGTTCCTAAGGAGAAAATCCACCTACGAGATCCTCTCGATCCGTAGGGAGAAAAGTCTCTATGAGACCCTCACGGCTCATAGAGTTGAAAAGTCTTAAGCAACATATCTGAACCTGCGGCCTAAGCCATCGCTATCTCGTGAAGAAACCAAGATGCTTACTCTATTATCTGTCAACCATGTTTATCAAGACAGCATGCTGATAATAAGAGAAGAGAAAAAGCAAATAAATGATACAAGACATTGCAAAGAAAAAACATGTGTATCTTTATTTATTAATTCGATCAAATACAAGGTGAATCGTACAAAAGAATAAAGAATGGATACATCTTATTCGAAAAAGAAAATTATTACAAGTATATTGATACAAGGGCAACTACTGGAAAGGAAGCGTCTTAAATAGCCCTATCAGTTGTTCGCGCACTTCCTTCCATGTCTTTTCCTGATCGGCCACCACCGCCAATTCCGCCTCCACTTGAGCCCGCTGCTGCAAGAAGGATGAAAGCTGCTCCCCAACTGCCTGCTGAGCTGCTTCACGGCCTTGGGCATCACGCTCGGCGGCATCGAGCTTCGGCTTCAGGTTTAACCCATTAGAGATACGCTCCAGAAGGCCCTCAAAGATGGTCTTCACCTGGGCAGCGTTCGCCTCAACCTCAGCGCGCAGACAAGCCGTCTCGTTCGAGGTCTCTTGGCATTCCCTCAGCCTTAAAGCCGCTTCTTGTTCCAGGTGACGGAAGTAAGAAGCGCTTTGCTCGATCCATACTGCTCTTTGATTGCTTACGGCTAAGGTCTCAGGAGCAGGGCACATAAACTCCGACTGATGCAGGCGGACCTCGATTTACCTGCAGTGATTGACCCAAAGCTCGACAACGCCTCCATCATGAAAATTCACAAGCGCCGCCAACATTGGGTTAACCTCCACGACGAAATCCGCAGCAGATGGGAGAGCGTCTGCGTCAAGCTCCTCGACGTATCTGCTCAGCATGCCCAAGCTCATTACAGCACCCTTTGAAGACGGACATCTCAGAAAGGGACCTGCTGGCATTATAACGCGAGACTTAAAGGGCGCCGGGATTGGAACGACGGCTGAAAAAACAAAATATGATTAGATGGCGGTTCAAGAAATACAAA
Organism: Agapanthus africanus; assembly: GCA_030015575.1. NCBI lineage: Eukaryota > Viridiplantae > Streptophyta > Magnoliopsida > Asparagales > Amaryllidaceae > Agapanthus > Agapanthus africanus. The sequence goes on along the minus strand of CM057346.1, from coordinate 97,680,676 downwards.
AAAAAAAGTCATCGATGTGATAATTTACTATACCAGCTGCAGCAGGTGGCAAGGCTGGGAGGGCCGGTGGCGTGACCGATCTTTCAGCCCCTCCTTCGATTTGTAGCACTGCAATCAGGACAAGGAAGAGTCAGAAATAATTCCATTATTGAAAAAAGAAAGGCATCAATTGGAAACGATACTCACCAGCGCCACTGGAGGAAGAAGCGAGTTCGGATGGGAAGGAGAAGTGCGGGTGCAACACCTGATAGAGATGGTCAAAAAGCACTCCTAAAAAGACGCAATAGTACAACATTAGTACATAAATTATGCGGCTGAAAGATAAAACTAATGGGTTGCAAATCCATACCTTCCAACATCTGTGATGGTACAAGGGAAGGCTGAGAGGTGACCACCGCCAAGGCAGTAGTTGACGGCGCTCCCTCGAGCAATGGAGCATCAGCACTGGCCGCACCTGTGTTAAAAAACAAAGATAAACTTGTCAGAAAGGATTGCAAGATAAAAAGGGATAGTACCTCGAAATTTACCTGATGAGCCGCCAGCTGAAACGGAGGCGTCTCCCTCCTCCATTGATACGAGTCCACCTCCCGTGGCCTCATCACCGGACTCAACAGGGGCTGTCGTCGCGCTCGCACGACCAGGAGACGGCGGAGGACCGCAGATGGGGAGAGCAATGATTGGAGCATTGCCAGACTCTTGAGAAAGAGCGGCTGGCTCATCACCGGGAGTCACGCCCATCTCACCCGCTACTTCTTCAGGCTCGGCGGTTGCTGCTGTCTCATCCACCGTCGCCATGGGGTCACCGGTCTCAGGCGCCTCGTCCGCTACTACCCCAGGAACAGTTATAATAGTCGTTTCATTTGCCGCTACCTCGGGCTCGGCATCAACGACCTTCTCTGGTGCGGCTCCCTCAGCCCCCAGCCCAGGTTCGGCAACCCCGGCGACGTCGCCCACCGTCGGCTCGGGTTCGGCCGGTGCCTCTTCTTCTATCCCTTTATGTTCGACGGTTTCCGCCTCCCCTTCGGTTGGACTTGGCCCTATAGGACAAGATATATAAGAACCGACAAATTTACAATTCTTACAACAAAATCCTGAAAGATACGTTACCTGAGGTGGACTTATCGTTAGCATCCCGAACTGCACGCGCCACCTGTCTGCGAGCTGTGGACAAAGCGATCGGGGACTCTTCTGAGGGAGTATCAGCATGAGTGACGGTGCTTGGGCCCGCTCCAATGGCCAAAGCAGCCCTGCGTGCCTTCGCCTCGTGCCTTAGCCGCTTTCTCTCCTCCTGAGCCGTTGAGACAGACCTCCTCAAAGCCTCCTTCATTGAGACGTCATCGTCTGTGAACAGAGATGCCTCCAAATTGTTCAAGGCATCCCTCGTCGACTTGTCGAGTTGAGGCTCTCGCGACAGCCTCGAAGACACTGGGACTTCAGCAGCGGGCCCGGGGAGAGTCCCTGCATCAGCTGGCGCATCCCCTGCAAAGAAACAAAGAAAGAAGGTTAGGTTGGCCATTAGAAAAGAGGACAAAAAACTTAATAAGTCGAGACATACCAACGCCCGACAGAGCGCGCTTCTTTTCCTCCTCCTGGAAGGTTTTTAGAGAGGCAGCGATGGCTTCTTCAGTAGTGACACCTGTTAAAAAAGGGAAAAGCAGTAGTCAAAGATAATGATAAAAATGCAATGAAATAACAAAGAGTGCAGCTAATGATTACCTGCTCGAGCGAGTTTATCCAACCACGCTTCGAGCCTGGCTGATCGCTCAGAAGCCGCAATGGCGGCCGCCAGATCGATGTCTGCTGGATCTACCGAGAGGCCCTTATTGCTGTCGTACTCGCTTATACCTTCGGTAAGAAGGGCCTCAGGATCTAAACCAAGGATATCATCGAGAGAGAGGAGCGACTTCTTCTTCCTCTTCTGCCCACCAGCCCTAGGTGCACCCGAGATCGACTTGCGCTTTGCAGGCACCTTAGGGCAGCGGGTCCCAATATCCTTGCCCACGCCGGACTCCGGTGAGACCACATTCACCGGCTCCATTGGAGCATGAGGCGCGGATGGCACATCCACGGTAGCACGAGGTAATCCGCGTGGAGGACTCAGCACACGCGGTGGTTCGGCTTCAGCATCTTTCAGCGGAGGGACTATGAGGGTCCTTAGCACCAGAGGAGCTTTGCGGTCGCTGTCGGGAGGCGCACCCTTACGGTCGACCAACAAGCACTTTTTTCCTTTATAACGGCGCTCGTCGAATGCTGGTACCACGCTGTATACGTATTAAGGATTCGTGGGGCACAAGCCGGCTCGCTGATAAAAAAATGAGAACCCATATTCAGACACATGAAGTGATGCAGCGCGCTCCGCATCCCTTCTTCAGTGACAGCAGGGTCCAGCAAGAAAGCCTCCAACGGCACCCCTTGATTGTAGCTCAGTTGCTGGGCAAAACGATGTGGGTTGTATCTCATGAAAAGCGCCGCATCATTTTGCCTAAACACCAGGAAACCCGATCTGATGGAATATAGATGCAGGGTTTCCCGGGCTGTCAGAACTGAGGCCCCATCTTTGAAAATGTCTTGCAATGACCGCACTGTGGTAGTAGACGCCTTTCCAATGGTCAGCACTTTGTCAGTAAAAGACATCCCGTCTCCAACTGTGTGGGGACGAAGGAGCAAACCTCTGGCATTCCGTGGCGACGGAGTCACAATTGAGGCGCCGATCAACCGCATGATTCGAGGGAAGCTGCATCTGTCATAGAACGAAGGCCTTTTATGCATACCGAAGACGCCCAGTATATGTAGCTCAAGCCATGATATGAAGTAATGCATCGGGAAGATCACATGTAGTACTCTAGGTTCATTAGCATCCGCCGCTTGACTAAGGCCGTAATACAAGTGTGCCAAGCCGGCGATCCCGACGGCCACTTTTACCCCAATGGTCATCTGGTGAGCTGGGTAAAAAACAGAGGGCCTCATACGGTGAGAATGCATCGGGAGCGCAAACCAACTCAGCCATAGCCCAAGAAATCCTAAGAAGAACACTTTCTTGTCCATCCCAGGGGCTGCAACCTCCGCAAAAGAGACCACCGGGGAGTTAGGAAGGAAAAAACCCTTTTAATCTACCTCCTTCGCTGGAAGATTGTCCAAACCTAAACCGAAAGGGTCATCAAGCGTGGCGAACTTAGCAGCTTCTGACGAGAGGACGTTTGGATGAAGGAATCGAGCGATAAAATCCTCGAAACTGACCCCGCAGCTCCCACATTCAATAAAAAGGGCCTCGTAGATGTTCAACACTTTGATCAAACTTGGAAACTGATGTTGAACAGCATTCTCCGGAATGAGGCCCATTATTGCTGGCTTAGCACCGAAGACATATTCGTCTGTAGGAAGGAGCTCCTCATAGTGCTCCTCTATAACCGGTAAGCCGGAAACCTCTGTGAACTCCTCTAAAGAAATCGACACTTCCCAGTCCAGTGCGAAGAAAGTGTGAGTAGGGATGTTCCACTGCTCCAAAAAGGCCTTAACCCACCAGGTGGGAAGTGTGGGATATTGGAAGAGGGAAACGTACACAGCAGTGTACAACTCGAGCCTCATCAACTGCGACTCCTTCGCTGACAAAATGTAGCGAGCCCATGGCAGATAACCGATCGGATGACGGGGGATCAGACCTATATTATATGATTGCCCCCAGGGTCGGGCCTCGCCTTGAAAAATACGGCGTCCCAAGATATCCAAAACCATAGGAGGCTGAACCGGAATCGCATCTATAGCGGGATGAAAAAGGCCCTTTGAAGTGCAATCGACCATCTCCACGGCATACTTCTGTTAGTGTATATGCCCTAGAGGCCATTACTGTATCATACTAGTATGTATATTACTTGATGGAAGCTTGGGATATTCACAGTTGTATATACAATCTTGCTCGAAATGGTAGTATGCTACTTGGTTTGTCTCTACTTCAATATGTGCATGTGTTTATTTTAGCATATCGCTTATATACATATTAGTAGAGCCCTTAGGATCTTTGCTTGATTACCAGCGTTGTGATGGCGCTCACACTCGTGGGAGCTGGGTGATCTATAAGCACATCCTTATACAGGTCCCTGGTCGTTGGACTATCGAGACAGGGCATCGATACTCCGGAGTAGACTAGCTATGCGCTTCTCATCCCAGCATGGGAGACGGTCTGTCCCACAGCCGTCAGTACGTCGTGCTTGAGATAGTATGCGGGTGCTCGTTAGGTTACGAGTACACTGGACAGGACTCGTCGGGAACTGTTGGTTGGTATTATACCTATCGTCAGTTATCAGTTCGCAGGTGATATGAGTACAGCTTAGTCCGCTGACTTGATACTGTCACTTCGCCTCGAGTGTGTTCCCACTGCACTTTGATTACTACCCTACCACGGCTCAAAGGAGTCGTGCAAACAGGTAGTTTTTGGGTGCAGTCCCGAAGCACTTGGAGGCAGTGATGGTTAGACAGGATTCGTCTCTCCCGGTATTGGGGGTTGATATCGCGCTGTGTCTAGGAGAGCCATTACACGAGTAGTCCCTGGCCAGGGCAAGCGGGATATACTGGTAGGTTTCCAGTGTTATCTCAGGGTGTTCTGGGCTACACTCCGACACGACTTGTACCGCTATTAGGGGACTTACGTTCACCGCCCCCTAGGCCCGCCATGCGATGTATCAGACGAACAGACCGGACTGTACGGAGACTGTCACATACAGGCTCATTAGGAGTTCAGATGGGGTTCACCTCGTCAGTCTTCTTATCAACATCTACCTGGGGACCGTTACGTACAGCTAGTGCCGCTTGCGGTCTGTGGTTAAACCCACTGCCAGCGTAGTGTCGAGTCTTTAGAGTCCCACACAGAGAGCTATTCGCCTTTAGGCAAAATGAGTAGAGGTCGCATGGTTTTGCGACAGGGTTCGTTCACATCCGCGCACTCGTGCACGTTTGCTGTCCGGACAGTTTATACTAGCGGGCTTTGATTTAAGCCGGATCCTAGTATATGATTTAGGATTGGTTTTTTCTCATTGTATTCGTGTTTCTCGGATCACGAATACGGGTGCGTATGCACAGTTGCTTGAGACAGAGGGAGAGGACTTTAATTAGGGTTAATGACCATTGTCATTTTATTAACCCTAATGCTTATGTGTGTATTATGGTTAATTGATATTTGTTTAATATAATTGTGCATGGTTATGGTTGTTGACCATTTGACTATCTTGACTTGTTGACCTAGGTTGACACTTTGACCATCATCATTTCATTTGGAAGATGCTCTTTGATCCTTGCAATTTGCATTAAAAATGAAATGATAATATTCATGTCTTAATTAACCATGACAATTATCTAGCTAATTATCAATTTATAATAATTCACACATATATGTGAGAATGGTTGTTTTATTCTCTCATTCTATCATTTGCTTTCTCTCTCTTGTTCTTCCTCTCCCTCAAGCTCTCCCCTCTCATGTGTTGAGAAACACTTGAGCTTGAGAAAAACCTCTTCTTGATAATCTCTACTCTCATCTAGGGTTTAAGGATTAGCACTTCTTACACCCTAGTTACTTCTAGCTTGGAGTTGAAGCCAAAGGTTGAGGCTTTCGGGTGGATCTTTCTTCGACGTGAGAAGACGACAAAGGTGACCTCTTTCCCCTACTCCAAGGAGCAAGGAGAGAAGGACATAAAGCCCTAGGTATAACCTTTCTAACACTTAGCTAGTTTCTAGTTAGCTTTAGCTTGTTTTTGTTTAGCAAAGATCCTTCTTTGTCTAGTCCATGTTGCCTAAGTTGATAAAAATTTGATTTTTATTCCGTTTTCCGCCTTCCCGTAAGTACCGGGGTGGTCAACGTGGACTTACAGTGGTATCAGAGCCTAACTAAACATAAACTAGTTAGGTAGTAAAGTGTATGGAAGTTCGAATTGGAAAAATCGAAAAACCGAGTTTTCAAAAACTCAACTTTCTGTTAAATTTTTTCCTGCTCAAAATAAAATTTATCATACTCCAAAAATCGTCTCAGGGTTTTGTGAAGAAAGCCACCAAACCCGGTCCAGTGACTCGACCAAAGCGCCGCGGTTCCGCGGCAATAGCAAGCTATTACCGCGCAACCGCGGCCGAGTTGGCTCGGCTCTGGGTCGAGTTTGGTGCAGTGTCTTTCTGGCTTGGTTTTGGGATTTTTAAGATGGTTTATATGTGCCCAGATTTTCCAGAATAGAAATTTGTTTTTGGGGGCCTATAAATCCGTATTTTTTTTCGAACTTCACTACACTTTGACTATAAGGGTTATATCTGTGATGTTTATATGTATTGAACGTCGGCTAATCGCTATATGTCGATTAGTCGGGGTTATACATATCTGTGATCTGTGTTTGATGATGGTATGTGTATATGAATGCGTTGGATTGTCGCGGGTGAATAACCGGGGTGGATGTGAGATGAGTGTTTCTTTTTCTTTCATTCATTGTAATATGTAAATTGATGTAATATTATTATTTGTTTGGCCGCACAACCGGGTCGGGGTTGTAGCCGTCATTGTATAATTCTTTTTACTGTTTTTGCTCCTAGGATAGACCCATGGAATGGGTGCACAAACTACCGGGTATCTCGAAGTGCCGAGTAGCCTACTCACGGTGGTGAGGGAGGTTGCTTCGCTTCGGGTACTTGGCGGGTAGTTTGCCGCACCCGTAGGGGTCTTGGGTGGGATATTGGCTATTTACCGCGACCGTGTAATCCGCTTTTCGTTGCAGGCTCGAACGTATTGCGGATTCCTAGTATATCCAATGTATTCATCTGTGATCTGTAATGTCTATCATTGCTATATATTTATATATGATAACTATTTAGGCGTTGCTTATGTTTTACAGCCGCGCTAGCCCAGCCCCCGCTCTGTCGTTAGTTAAGTAACCTAACGGGTGATGACGGGGCCCCGTGGCGAATGCGAATGGCATAAGCGTACGTCATATTTTGGTTGTTTTCTGCAATGGTAGGATTAAATGATGGGACGCATTAAAAGAACTAATGCAAGAAAATAAACCAAGTAAAAGTCAAATGGAACACTTTGAAAACCACTCGGTTCTTTTCAAAACTAAACTTTTAAACGCGGAGCTTGAACCACTCCTTTTAAAAGCTATCCCGTTCCATCGATTATATCAAGTTCACTACGTTCACGGTTTCGCCAAAACCATCCGTAGCCCTCCATCATTTCAGTTAAATATTCGGTAGTATTCAAGCTATGTCTTTTGACCTCACGCCAAGGCATAGTGATTGGTAGCTGCCGGATATTTATCTGTTGCATAGATAGAATGCGTTGGTTTGAGACAGTCGTACTGCCATTTTGGCCTACATCAAGGGTAGGTACGGGTGGGTTCAAATTAACCGGGATAATGATGGGAAGAACTTGACATGTGACTTATGACATTGTGACCTCACGCCAAGGTCATAAGAGCATGGGGCAAAAATCCACATCGGGAGTTTCATAAGTACTGAAACTTGCTAGCGCTGCATACCATTTGGAGTGTGATGATTCTGGTAGGATTCCTTCGGTTTTATCACGCAATGATATTTGGATCCCGATCCTACTGTGAGTATATGCTACTCCTCGGGAAAACTCTCACTTAACGATCAATGCTATAAACCTAGTAGGTGTCTAGAAAGGTGTTAACAGGGCTACGCCCACAGGGAAAAGAGGTTACTTAATTAAGGAACTTCGCGAAAGCATTGGAAAACCTCCCTCGAAGTACCGACACTGGCCTGGCTGAACAGTTAAGCAAGTATTGTACGGTGAGATTGATCCTGACTAATCCTTTCTTTACGGTTTGAGAAAGGATTCGAGAGACAGTGGGAGCCATCCTGTTTAGACAAACTAAAAACCACTCTAAACTTGCAAGAGCATCATGCTAAAGTGTTTCTTTTCTCTCTCCTAATTGCAGCGACCATTCAACATGACCGGACTTAAATTATTACTAGATAAAAACATATTGACAGGGCCAAACTACAAAGATTGGCTCAGGAATGTCAAGATGGCAATCACTTACGACAAGCTGGGGTATCTCCTTACCACCAAAGCTCCCCCTGTCCCAGGTCCCAAAACCAGTGTCGCGGATAGGGAAATCCGTAAGACATGGGAAATAGATTGCGCGAAGGCCAAATGCCTCGTACTTGCCTCGATGGACAACGAACATCAGAGGAGGCACGAGAATATGGACCTAGAGTCCATATTTCTTCATACAAAAGAACTGTATGGAGAGCAGTCCCGTATCGCCAGATACGAAGTATCGAAGAAGTTGTTTTCGGCAAGGTTGGCCGTCGGATCATCGGTAGCGGAACACGTGCTTAAGATGATTGGCTACATAGAGGAGCTCGCAGAACTTGGGACCACGTTGGAGAATGAGCTCTATACGGACTTGATTCTCCAGTCCCTTCCTTCCACTTACGCCCAGTTCATCCTGAACTTCAACTTACAGGAAAAGGAAGTTAAACTTTCAGAGCTCCTCAACATGCTGAGGAGTGCAGAGGGCACCCTACAGAAAAGTAAGGAGACATCCACTTTGTTTATAGGGGGATCTTCCTCTTCTAGGTCCAGGGTGAAAGCCAAGGGAAAGAAGAAGAAAGCCCCCGCCAAACCAAGAGGCGGTGTCAGTAAAGTGGATACGAAGGGAAAAGGAAAAGCAACAAAGGTAGCGGGAAAGCTGGTGGGGAAGGAAGAATGCTTCTATTGTCACAAAAGTGGTCACTGGAAAACGGATTGCAAGGCTTGGAAGGCCAGAACACAGGATTTGAAGCGAGTTGCGGCTTCAGCTTCAGGTGTGTATGTTATTGAAAACTGTCTATCAATAAACTCTACATCCTGGGTATTGGATACCGGATCAGGATCTCATATCTGTAATTCTTTGCAGGCGTTGAGAAAGCGTAGAGTTTTGAAGGCAGGTGACATGACCCTCAGAGTTGCAAACGGTGCTAGCATGGATGCTGAGGCCGTGGGGGACTATCACCTGGGATTGTCGGATGGACACTTTTTGGTTTTGCGTAGTTATTATTATGTACCAAATGCAACCTGTAATATCATTTCTGTATCTTTATTATCTAAAGAAGGTTATGAATTTGCATTTGTAAGTAATGTAGTGAACATTCACCTTAATCAAGTTTTGATTGGGTCAGGTACATTGAACAACGGTATATACGTGTTAAACCAACCACAGATTTTCAATGTCCAGAATACACACAAAAGAAAGTCTCCAGAAATCAATAAAACTTTCTTATGGCATTGTAGACTGGGTCACATCAATGAGAGAAGGTTGACTAAGTTACATACAGAAGTATATTTGGATCCGTTCGAATATCAATCGTATGCAACTTGTCAATCCTGTCTCAAGGGAAAGATGACAAAGACTCCGTTCACTGGACACGGAGTAAGAGCGAGCGAGCTCTTGGGACTCGTACACAGCGACATGTGCGGTCCAATGTCTACACATGCGCGAAGCGGTTATTCTTACTTCATTACTTTTACGGATGATTTCTCAAGGTTCGGGCATGTCTTCTTGATGAAGCATAAATCCGAAGCTTTTGAAAAGTTCCAGGAATATAAGAATGAAGTAGAAAAACAAACAGGCAAAAGTATCAAGGCACTGAGATCTGATCGAGGTGGTGAATACTTGAGTGCCGAGTTCCTGGGTTACTTAAAAGAGAATGGAATTCTCTCTCAGCTTACTCCTCCATACACTCCGCTACATAACGGTGTATCGGAGAGACGGAACCGAACCCTATTGGATATGGTACGGTCCATGATGAGTAACGCTGAGTTGCCGCGATCATTCTGGGGATATGCGCTAGAAACAGCTGCATACCTTTTGAACCGAGTTCCTACTAAGACTGTGCCTACCACACCATATGAGTTATGGAGTGGGAAGAAACCCTATCTTCAATACTTGAAGATTTGGGGATGTCCAGCTTATGTCAAAAAGCAGCATGCGGACAAACTCGAGGCACGCTCAGTACTGTGCAAGTTTGTGGGATACCCAAAGAACTCCAGGGGGTATCTTTTCTATTACGCAGAGGAACAAAAAGTCCTTGTTTCTCGTAATGCCCATTTTCTGGAACATCAGTTCTTAGAAAAAGAAATAAGTGGGAGCGCAATAGAACTGGAAGAAATTCCAGAACCACAGGCTATTACTGAAAGCTTAGTAGAACCAGAGGGTTCGAAAGATCAGGACATTCCCACGCCACTCCACAGGAGCAGTAGGCAGTCTCATCCGCCCGAGAGATACTACGGTTTTCTCATTGACGGGGATAGAGAGGATTGCATCATAGATTTTGATGAGCCTACTAGCTTCCAGCAAGCCATTCAGAGTGTCGACTCGGTAAAATGGCTGGATGCAATGCGGACCGAAATGGAGTCCATGTACACCAAAAAAGTATGGACGTTGGACATTGCTCCAGATGGGGTAAAACCAGTAGGATGCAAGTGGATCTTCAAAAGGAAGATTGGTGTAGATGGACAGGTTGAGACCTATAAAGCTAGACTGGTAGCAAAGGGTTTTCGTCAACGACCTGGTTTGGACTATGACGAAACCTTTTCTCCAGTAGCTATGCTGAAATCCATTCGGATCCTTCTTGCCATTGCTGCCTTCCACGATTATGAGATTTGGCAGATGGACGTAAAGACAGCTTTTCTAAATGGGCATTTAGAGGAGTGTGTCTATATGGAACAGCCAGAGGGTTTCATTCAGAGTGGGAGCAGCGGAAAGGTGTGCAAGTTGCTTAAGTCCATTTATGGACTGAACCAGGCATCGCGGAGTTGGAACATCTGTTTTGATGAGACGGTCAAGGAATTTGGCTTTATCAAAAATCCAGATGAACCATGCATCTATTGTAGATTTGTAGCGAGAACTGTAGTATTCCTCGTTTTATACGTGGATGACATTCTCTTAATAGGAAATGACATTCCTATGCTACAATCTGTCAAGGGGTTCTTGTCACACAGGTTCTCCATGAAAGACCTGGGTGATGCCTCATACATTCTGGGTATCCGGATCTACCGTGACAGATCCAAGAGGATAATAAGACTTTCGCAGTCCAGGTACATCGACACCATACTGAAGAGATTCAGTATGGAAGATTCCAAGTGGGTAATTTACCGGCTTGTCACGGGATCACCCTCTCCAAAGAGATGTCTCCCAAGACTGATTTGGAGAGGGATCGCATGTCTATTATACCCTACGCTTCTGCGGTAGGCTCTATAATGTATGCGATGTTGTGTACCAGACCGGATGTGGCTTATGCACTGAGTGTGGTAAGCAGGTATCAGTCAAACCCTGGGGAGAAACATTGGATAGCAGTAAAGAACATTCTCAAGTACCTGAGAAGGACTAAGGAGATGTTCTTGGTGTATGGCGGAAAAGACCTCCAGATTGAGGCCTTTGCTGACTCCAGCTTCCAGAGTGACAAGGATGATTCCAAGTCCATGTCGGGTTTTGTCTTCACCCTCAATGGAGGGGCGGTGTGTTAGAAGAGATCCAAACAGGAAACCGTTGCTGACTCGACTATGGAAACGGAATACATCGCTGCATCTGATGCCGCAAAAGAAGCTGTCTGGATGAGGAAGTTCTTGAAAGAACTTCAGGTGGTTCCGTCCATTGTTAACCCAATACCTCTGTATTGCGACAACAACGGGGCTATAGCTTTAGCGAAGGAACCCAGGTCCCATCAGAAATCCAGACACATCTTGAGGCGGTATCACCTGATCAGGGAGATCGTGGATCGCCAGGAGATCGAGGTTCGGAGGGTTGCTTCAGAAGATAACACAGCAGATCCATTCACCAAGGCCTTGCCCCAGACTCAGTTCGAGTGGCTGATCGAGATGATAGGTCTTCGATACGCCAGTACATGGCCTTAGTGCAAGTGGGAGATTGTTAGTGTATATGCCCTAGAGGCCATTACTGTATCATACTAGTATGTATATTACTTGATGGAAGCTTGGGATATTCACAGTTGTATATACAATCTTGCTCGAAATGGTAGTATGCTACTTGGTTTGTCTCTACTTCAATATGTGCATGTGTTTCTTTTAGCATATCGCTTATATACATATTAGTAGAGCCCTTAGGATCTTTGCTTGATTACCAGCGTTGTGATGGCGCTCACACTCGTGGGAGCTGAGTGATCTATAAGCACATCCTTATACAGGTCCCTGGTCGTTGGACTATCAAGACAGGGCATCGATACTCCGGAGTAGACTAGCGTATGCGCTTCTCATCCCAGCATGGGAGACGGTCTGTCCCACAGCCGTCAGTACGTCGTGCTTGAGATAGTATGCGGGTGCTCGTTAGGTTACGAGTACACTGGACAGGACTCGTCGGGAACTGTTGGTTGGTATTATACCTATCGTCAGTTATCAGTTCGCAGGTGACATGAGTACAGCTTAGTCCGCTGACTTGATACTGTCACTTCGCCTCGAGTGTGTTCCCACTGCACTTTGATTACTACCCTACCACGGCTCAAAGGAGTCGTGCAAACAGGTAGTTTTTGGGTGCAGTCCCGAAGCACTTGGAGGCAGTGACGGTTAGACAGGATTCGTCTCTCCCGGCATTGGGGGTTGACATCGCGCTGTGTCTAGGAGAGCCATTACACAAGTAGTCCCTGGCCAGGGCAAGCGGGATATACTGGTAGGTTTCCAGTGTTATCTCAGGGTGTTCTGGGCTACACTCCGACATGACTTGTACCGCTTTTAGGGGACTGACGTTCACTGCCCCCTAGGCCCGCCATGCGATGTATCAGACGAACAGACCGAACTGTACGGAGACTGTCACATACAGGCTCAGTAGGAGTTCAGATGGGGTTCACCTCGTCAGTCTTCTTATCAACATCTACCTGGGGACCGTTACGTACAGCTAGTGCCGCTTGCGGTCTGTGGTTAAACCCACTGCCAGCGTAGTGTCGAGTCTTTAGAGTCCCACACAGAGAGCTATTCGCCTTTAGGCAAAATGAGTAGAGGTCGCATGGTTTTGCGACAGGGTTCGTTCATATCCGCGCACTCGTGCACGTTTGCTGTCTGGACAGTTTATACTAGCGGGCTTTAGTTTAAGCCGGATCCTAGTATATGATTTGGGATTGGTTTTTTCTCATTGTATTCGTGTTCCTCGGATCACGAATACAGGTGCGTATGCACAGTTGCTTGAGACAGAGGGAGAGGACTTTGATTAGGGTTAATGACCATTGTCATTTTATTAACCCTAATGCTTATGTGTGTATTATGGTTAATTGATATTAGTTTAATATAATTGTGTATGGTTATGGTTGTTGACCATTTGACTATCTTGACTTGTTGACCTAGGTTGACACTTTGACCATCATCATTTCATTTGGATGATACTCTTTGATCCTTACAATTTGCATTAAAAATGAAATGATAATGGTCATGTCTTGATTAACCATGACAAGTATCTAGCTAATTATCAATTTATAATAATTCACACATATATGTGAGAATGGTTGTTTTATTCTCTCATTCTATCATTTGCTTTCTCTCTCTTGTTCTTCCTCTACCTCAAGCTCTCCCCTCTCATGTGTTGAGAAACACTTGAGCTTGAGAAAAACCTCTTCTTGATAATCTCTACTCTCATCTAGGGTTTAAGGATTAGCACTTCTTACACCCTAGTTACTTCTAGCTTGGAGTTGAAGCCAAAGGTTGAGGCTTTCGGGTGGATCTTTCTTCGACGTGAGAAGACGACAAAGATGACCTCTTTCCACTACTCTAAGGAGCAAGGAGAGAAGGACATAAAGCCCTAGGTATAACCTTTCTAACACTTAGCTAGTTTCTAGTTAGCTTTAGCTTGTTTTTGTTTAGCAAAGATCCTTCTTTGTCTAGTCCATGTTGCCTAAGTTGATAAAAATTTGATTTTTATTCCGTTTTCCGCCTCCCCGTAAGTACCGGGGTGGGCAACGTGGACTTACAACTTCACCGGGGGTGGGTCGGCATAATGGATCGCCTTGATAGGCTCTGATAGTACTGCACATGAAAAGCTCTGTCGACCCCTGATAATCTGATTGTGCCACGACCCCCAAAGGTGAAGATTCTTATATTCCGGATCGTATTCCCTGATCAAAGCTAGGACCTCCCAGTCTACGAGTGCTCCGGGGAATCCTCCCTTCGAACGAACAAATGGGAATGAGGTATCGAAAGACATGTTGCCTGCAAAAAGAAAGAGGACAAAAATCAGCCGTCAGTGTTGTAATTCCAACGCTTGGCATCTTAAAATTTTTACCACACTACAATGCAGTGGGTAGGGGACCAAAGGGGGACCCACAAAATATGGATGACAGTGCAACAGTTAATAAGACAGCCCCGTCATTGGATAAGACTGTCAACTAATGAAGAGATCCCCAAGAGAATATTCTCATTAATGGGAAATCTCTAGAGATAAGGAGAAAATCTTCTCTTTCAGAGCAAAACTCTGTCACAGAGTGACATTTGTCAAACTCTAGTCTCAAGGGAATAAAATTTCCTAAAAAGAGCCTAGCTCTGTAATAATGATGGAAAGATCCATCAAAAGAAAATTTTAACTCCTAAAGATTAAAAATTTGGGGTCTTAAAAAATCCATGGAAACTTATAAAAAGTTCTCCATTTTTAGATCAAAAAAGATCTATGTTTGATCCATGAGCAAAGCTCTGTTCATGGGTTAAAACCCATGAACAAGATCTCTGTAGATCTATGGACTTTTGAGAGCAAGGCTCTGTTGATGAAACCCCAAAGGGATTTCCTTTAGATCAAAGATCTATGAGAGCAAGGCTCTGTTAATTAAGTTTAATTTAATTTAATTTAAATTTTACCTAAGATAATTCTAGGTTTTGAACTCTGAAGTTCTTGGGAAGAAACGAGAGCAAGGCTCTAAAATTCTTAAACAAGTGCAAGGCTCTGAAAACTCAAGTTCTTGAAAAATGGAAAAACATTTACTAAGGACCAAGGGTTCTATTTATAGGCGCCTACGCCCCTTCAATTCACCCGTTGATCCAACGGTCAAAATCTTGCCACCTCTGCACTCACGTGTGCGCCACGTGAGCGCAATGGTGGGGGGGGCATTTGTTTCCCCCAATCAGAGCAAAGCTCTGTTTGAATTTCAAAATTCAAAAATTGAAGCAACGCTTCAAATTCCATGCGCTGCGCGCAACGCGCCACGTGTCAAAAGCTAATACGTCAGCGCAGCGCCCAAGGCAGCGCGCCCAATCAGAGCAAGGTTCTATTTAAAACAAAATTAAAAGAAGCAACACTTCAGATGATCTGCGCTCTGCGCTGCGCGACACGTGGCAGCGCAGCTGCGCTGCAATCTGCGCAGCGTGACACATGTCAAGCGCTGGTGCATCTGCGCCAAACAGAATTAAAATCCCAGTAAGATCTTTCTGTTCTTCTTAAAATAAGAAGATTGTCTTCTGTAAAACAGAAGCCCTTGGATCAAAGATCTAACGGTGGGGAAAATTCCCCAAATCAGTCAGAGAATGATCTCTTTAACAAATTTAACAAATTAATGGGCACTATATAAAAGCCCCTAGACCCCAATTCAATGGACATCAACATCAAGATCAAAAACAACAGCATAGAGAATAGAGAGAACTGTGAAGAATTTTTCAAGAAGAAAAAAAAGGTAAAAACCTTTATAAAAAAAGAAGAATTTCTTCTGAATAGATCATTGATCTAAGAACAAGGTCAAGGATCTTCAATAAAAAAAAAATAATAACAGTGCTTTGCACTTTTTTATGAGCCATTGGTTCTGGAATCTTAAAAATTCTTTTCTTGAACCCAAAAATTGGATCAAGTTATTGAAACAGTGTCTTGCACTTGCAAAAACTGCACCGTTGCGCTCCTGGGTTAGCGCAAGCCACCAGAGAGCGCCACGTGTCAGCACCATAATCACTTGCGCTATGCGCTTTTAAAAATAGAGCATTGCTCTTTAAAGTTGGCGCAACTCACCAGAGCGTGCCACGTGTCACAGCGCAACAGCGCAGTGCACTGTGCTAGTGTGACACGTGTCACCTCCACATGCGCTTGCGCTCAATAATTGGCGCAAAGCGCCTGACAAGCCAATGTCAGACAATTAATGCACTACACTATTTACAGAAGGGTCAAGCCCAATTAAAAAAGGCCTAACATGCCAAATTAAATGCAATGCATTATTATAAAGAAGGGCAGAGCCCAAACAGATACTCTGCATCATTTATAAAGGGACAGAGCCCAAATCAAAAAGGCCTAGCAGGCCAGAATGAAATGCAATGCATTATTAAACAGGGGCAAAGCCCTAGCACAAGCCTAATAGGCCAAAGATAAAAACGCTGAATATTCTCAACTGGACTTAGCCCAATCAAGGCCGTAAGTCCTCAAATTAAATTGACTGAGTAAGACTGCTCTCTCAAATCAATTTACATCCGGTTCAAGGGTACATCTCCGAACTCCTCTGACACCTATCGTTGTAATTCTTCAACGACGTCAGAGAGGTGACGGGTCCCGACAACCATACATCGACATGGACGGTGGGGTCCTTAAACTCATGGACTTATGCGTCCTTAAACCAAGATACGGACTGTGGGGTCCTTAAACCCATAGACTTATGCGTCCTTAAACTAATGGACTAATGCGTCCTTAAACACAACCATACGGATGGTGGGGTCCTTAAACCCATGGACTTATGCGTCCTTAAACTAACATCCATCCCCAAAATGGGAAAAATGGACCGCAATGTCCTTAAACTACCCATGGACCACTACGTCCTTAAACTGGAACAACAGAGCCCTCAAACGCTCTTTTGTCGGATCTAAACGATCCCGTTTAAGTTGATCTTAGCCTCACGCTAATGTATCCTTAAACATTCAAACAGACTTTAGTCCCAAATTGGACTATAAGACCCCCAATCAACTTTGGTCCAAGGGTACATCTCTGAACTCCTCTGACACCTATCGTTGTAATCCTTCAACGTCGTCAGAGAGGTGACGGGTCCCGACGGCCATATATTAAATGGACCACCATGTCCCTAAACTGGAAATGGACCACTATGTCCCTAAACTGGAACAATAGAGCCAATTGCTCTCTTATCAGATCCAAACGATCCCGTTAAGTTGATCTTAGTCTGGGGATTAGACTAACGTATCCTTAACAAACGTTTAAGTTGATCTTAGCCTCAAATACGGCTATGTATCCTTAAACAAAAAACCCCAAACCCAAATCTAAGAAAATACAGATTTGGACTAATCCACGTCCTACGGGCGACGGCATAACCTAGTCTCCTTATACAATCCACGGGCAACCACAAACAAAACAAACACACACGACACGAAGTGAAATTCTGGAGAAGGAGAAAGTTGTTACCGCGATGCGGTAGCGTAATTAACTGCAGGGGCTTGCGCCTGCAGTTAATTACGCTACCCCACAATCAAAAACCCCTCAAGCGAGGGGGAATCTGACGAAGTCTGCTATATCGGCCGCATCCGTCTAAACCTCCAATACACGGTGCCATAAATCAACTTGGCATCTTCGGAGAGGTGGACGGATAAAACCAAATAGCATCTGTCCCGAATCTCAGGCAAGAAGTTCAGTCTCGGCCGTCTTTCGGAGGGGAATAGGGCACTCGGACGCTAGCGCTTTGAGCGCAAGGGCGCTAGCACCCTACGTGTCAGCACGTGGGCGCTCGGGCGTTAGCGGTTTGAGCGCTAGCGCTCTGAGCGCAAGAGCACTTGCGCTTTGAGCGTTAGCGTCCCACGTGTCAGCACATGGGCGCTCGGGCGCTAGCGCCTTGGACTCTAGCGCTTTGAGAGCTAGCGCCCCACGTGTCAGCACGTGGGCGCTCGGGCGCTATCGCCTTAGGCGTTAGCGCTTTGAGCGCAAGGGCGCTCGGGAGGCAAAAGGGACTTGGTCCCTGCAATGGAAGTTGTACTCCCATAAATGAGCACTTATTATTTTGTATATATATATATATATATATGAGGAGTTAAACTCCTAGGATGTTTTGAAGCTGATGAAGGGCTTCTCCCTTTGAGCCCTAGTTCTTCCCTAAAGTGGTGTTTCTGGAGATGGGTCTCTTTCTTCCTCCTCTGTTGGCAGGATCTTGAAGATCAAGAGATGTGAGATTTTAAAAATCTCTCCTTTCTGAGATCTGATGGCAGATCTGAGTTCCCCTTTGTGGGTTTTGTGGTGAAAAACTATTTAGTTTTATAAAAGGAAGAGTAAAACTCTTGATTTAATTCAAAAGAAAGAAGAAGGTTTTGAACCTTGAGGAAGGAGAAAATCACAGATCTTGATTTTTTTCTAGGGAGAGAAAAAGTTGTTGAGATATTTTCATTATCTTGGCCTTTATAGGCTATGCACTTTACATATAGCCCTTTGGGCTTTACAAAAATGGCATTTTGCCCATCCCATGGCTCATGTGCCATTTTTTTTGCACATAAGCCATGGTCTTTACAAAAATTTGGCTTTATGCCCATTCATGCATAAAAAATTACATAAAAAATTATTTATTACATGATTTCATTTTGGGCATGGAGGAGGGCCGGCCTCTTCATGTTCGGACTCGACCTGGGCATGGGCCCACTTGATCCGGGCCTGGGCCCACTTGGCTTGGGGTTGACCTTGACTTTGACTTAGTCAACCAGGGTGCAATTTTCGACCCCAAAAAAGTGCCCCCCATCAATAAATGCACACCACATATGTGGGTCGTGTGCATGAGATTGATGGATCTTCTTTCACGTGGAGGCGACTTGCTTTTGTTCCCACTTTATAGGATGCACTGCCCTTTTTACGACATGGACGGCCGACGCTTGACGCGTCTCCGAGATGGAGTGTCTGTGGTAGACGTTTCTCTGGCCCGGAGTGATTTGGTAGACCTGCCCCCGGCACGGAGTGTCGCTGGTCGACGTTTCCCCGAGGCGGATTGTCTGTTGGTTGATGTGTCCCCGGCACGGAGTGTCTGCTGGCTGATATGTCCTCGACACAGAGTGTCTGCGTTGGATGTTTCCCCGAGACGGAGTGTCACTGTTGGACGTTTCCCCAGTACGGAGTGTCTGTGTTGGACGTTTCCCCAAGACGGAGTGTCTGTTTGTGACGTTTCCTCGGTACGGAGTGTCGCTGGTCGAGTTTCCCCGAGGTGGAGCATCGGCTGGTTGACGTATCCCCGAGACGGAGTGTCTGTGTTAGACGTTTCCCCAAGACGGAGTGTCGCTGTTGGACGTTTCCCCGAGATGGAGTGTCTGTGTTGGACGTTTCGCCAAGACGGAGTGTCTGTTCGTGACGTTTCCCCGGTACGGAGTGTCGCTGGTCGACATTTCCCCGAGGCGGAGTGTCGGCTGGTTGACGTATCCCCGAGACGGAGTGTCTGTGTTGGACGTTTCCCCGAGACGGAGTATCGCTGTTGGACGTTTCCCCAAGACGGAGTGTCTGTGTTGGACGTTTCCCCGAGACGAAGTGTCGCTGGTCGACGTTTTCCCGAGGCGGAGTGTCGGCTGGTTGACGTATCCCCGAGACGGAGTGTCTGCTTGACGTTTCCCTGAGACGGAGTGTCTGTGTTGGACGTTTCCCTGAGACGGAGTATCTGTTTGTGATGTTTCCCCGGTACGGAGTGTCGCTGGTCGACGTTTCCCCGAAGCGGAGTGTCGGTTGGTTGACGTATCCCCAAGACGGAGTGTCTGTGTAGGACATTTCCCCGAGACGGAGTGTCTGTCACGACCCGAGTATTTCGACTCGTGACCGGCACTTAACCACGCTACGTCTACAGGCGTAACGCGACTAAGTAAGCAGAACCCAGAAATCAAAACCATTTAAAATAGTGAGTGTTAAAAACATTTAGTTAAAGCATTTAGAAAACCTTAAATAATTCAATAAGTTCCTTTAAGTTACTTAATCATTTAAATAATTTTGGCAGCATTTCCTTTGTAAAAGTAGCCCCGAGACCGGGTACAAAACAGGATATGAGTGAAAAATGAAATAGAATGAAATGAAACATTCCCAAACGGGAGCAATCACGCCCAACGGCGGAAACCAACATCACAAGAGTAATATACGACGCCGTAGCGAAGAATGAGCAATAAGTAAACATCACAGAAAATAACTGCATATAAAAACAGTCGGCTCCCACGAGCTCGACACCAGAATACAAAATATACATCATCGTCCTCACACAGTATCTAAATCCAGTGCATAAATGGTAGATGGAGAGTACTAGATACAAAAAGGGATACAATAAAAGTAATCAGATACCACAACCCACCTAAAAGCAAAACAGCTCTCGCCGCAACTGTAGTGGTATCTGTAGCCAAAAGATGCAAAAGACAGCCTGCCGCGACTATGCTGAGGGCAACCTGCAAAAACTGTGGCACAACGGGGGTGAGTTGCCAACTCGTGAATAGAGATAACATATAAAGGTAATCGCGAGCAGGCACGTACTGCGCTATTCTAACAAATGCCAGCAGATGATATCAATGCGTGATAAGCAGTATGTGCAATAATCATGTAGATGCTCTGTCAGGTAAAATAACTACAGGATGAGATATATGGTAATCAATGCTGAGTATGGGATAAACAACATCCACACGGAATATCAACGTGGAAAACAATCGGTGCCCACAACTGCACCCAAATCCCAAATAACTCAGGCGCCGGCATACCCATCGGCCCTCAAATCCTGTAAACCTCTGAGAATCACGAGTGCCCAACATCGGCACCCAAAACATCATAAAATACTCGTGTCCAGCATCGACACGCAAGTCCTCATATATCGGGCTTCGTCAGTCCGGATCAGCCCACGGGCTCCGTCTGCGGTATCGGCCCTCGGCCCCGGCAGTACGGATCATCCCGCATCCATCTCTCGACTCTGGTCGGTATCCTCCGGATAACCGCCAGGTCCAACCAATCACCGGTAGGTACTCGCCACCCTGCCAGGCTCATCGTCTACTCCACGAAAAACATTTCTCGCCCCGGGGAATCATACCGGGTCCACCACGAACCCGCAAACGGATCATCCATCTCCTCGAATCGGGTTTCAAGCACACGTCTCAGCACCGAGAAAACGCGTGGTGGACGCACCAAAATATCATATCACGAGGAACCGGGTTTTCAAATAGTGCATCTTTTCTTAAAAATCCCACGGTCCTCAAAACCAGAAATCACATGAAAATCCAACACCAAGAAATAAATCCAATGCGATGTGCTACGTACATCAATCCATGATATAGGTATAAGGGAAAACCGCTTTTAAAATTAGTTTCCGTTTTTAAAGATATCATGCGGCTCCCAATTTCCATGAAAGTCATATCGAATCATATATGAAATGAACTACAGCAATATAATCATGGCAGTTCTACAGTGAGTGTGTCATGGCAATTACTAACGGTGTGTGTGTAGCATGCAGATTAGTGCTCGTGCAACATGAACCGTTAGTAATAATGCGGTGTTCTATCAATTCTAACCATACATACAGCAGGGAATGCAATATGAAATGACAGTCCATGAGGTAAATGCAACATATAATAATAAAGTCCTATCAGCCCTGACGCATAACGCCATGCGGGCGATATCCCCGTAGATGTGAAATCTACTCACCGAAGTCTCGCGCTAAGTGTAGCCGACGACTTGCTTGCCCTTCTTCGCTGCGTCCGTCTCACTCGCCGGCGAACCTAGAATCACATAACATATATCACACATAAGCTCAATTTCACAAAACGCGATATTACGATACAATTAGAAACCCTTGTCGCAAACCAATCACGCGTGCGCGCAATAAGCTAAAACGTGTGATCACGCGCCTGGAACTCCCCTGACGCGTCACGATACGCAGAAATCCCAAACTCACACACGTATCACGTGTGTCGCGAAGGTTTAAAATACGAGAAATAGGTATTTAGTCCCAGATTTTTATACAGAACTTAACTTACAAATATATATATATACCACAAAACTCCACATAGCAGCAGACACCCAATGGACCAAACCCCAACCTAAACCCTACCCATCTGGCCGCAAATTGCGGCCAGATCGAATATTCCGGCGGCCTCAACATGAAGAAAGGGGGTCGGGTTCTACCTGGGGTATCAGTACCTAGCCACTACACTGCAGTCTTCTCAAAATTAATCTGAACTCATCGGGTCGATAGCAGTTTCCAAAAACTCAAATTTTGCTTTAAAACGACGAATTTGCATCAAATAGGGATCTGGTGGTATTCTAGTGCAATTGGGGTTTAAGCTGGGTTAAAATGGCCTTTACAACACTCTAACAACCTACTGAACCCAAATCACACATCACTTGGCCAAGGTTCTCACTAAACACCTCATATCGCACTAAATCGCACCAAAAACCACTAACCGAAGCAAAACTACACTAAACAAGTAAACTAGGGAGTAAGTTTAGGAAATATACCCCACACTCGACCCTAGGGAGCTGGAGGAAGAAGAAGGAGTGAAGGGAAGGGGCTGTAGTCGATGTTGTGGTGCTGTTGCTGCTCACTGTTGCTGCTGTTGCTGCTCTCTGTTGCTGCTGTTGCTGCTGAGCTGCTTGCTTCTGCTGGTGCTGAAGAGGTAAGTGTGTGTGTGTGTGAGTGTGAGAGAGTGAGGTTGAGAGAAAGAAAACAAAACAAATGAGAGGAAATCATCACCCCAATGTCAACCCCTCCTCTCTCTCTCCTCATTAATTGCAAGCATGGCTTAAGCCATGATGCACTCTCTCTCTCTCACCAAGTCAACACCCTAAGAAAATTTCAAATTAAAGCAACTATTAATTAACTAATTAAACTCAATTAAAACCCAAAAGACTTTAATCCCCATGATTAACCCACCATGGTCACTAATCATGGTAATAACTCTTTTAAAAACCCTAGTTTACATGCACATGTGTGTGCAAGCCTAGGAAAATTTTAGAAAAATATTTATTAAATTAGGAAAAATATTTGAAACACAATTTGGTAAACTTTTTGTTAAAAACCCTTTACTTATATATAATTAGTCACTAAACACATCCTAAGGTGTTACAATCTCTCTCCCTTAAAGAAATTCGTCCCCGAATTTCAAAATCTAACTACACGTACCTTTGAAAAGATGGGGGTACGTCTTCATCATCTCGCTTTCGGTCTCCCAAGTGACCTCCTCACGGTTCTGACCACGCCAAAGTACCTTAACTGATGGGATGTCCTTCGATCTCAATTTCTTCACTTGTCGATCCAAGATCATCACCGGCTACTCTGCATAGGAAAGGTCGCGCTCAAGCTGGATCGTCGGATGCTAAATCGCATGTGAGGGATCATGAAGATATCTACGGAGCATCGATACGTGAAATACGGGGTGCACATCTGGAAAACTGGGCGGAAGGGCTAATCGGTATGCTACTGCACCAACACGCTCGAGGATCTCGAAGGGGCCCACATATCTGGGACTGAGTTTCCCCTTCTTCCCAAACCTCATCACACCCTTCATAGGGGAGACCCTCAAGAAAATATGATCACCAACAGAAAACTCAAGCCTGCGCCGCCGACGGTCCGCATAAGATCTCTGCCTACTCTGCGCTGCTCTCATCCTATCGCGAATCAACTGGATCTTCGCGGTCGTCTCCTCAACAATCTGTGGCCCTAAGATACTGCCCTCATTGAGCTCTGTCCAACAGGCGGGCGATCTGCATCTCCTCCCATAGAGAGCCTCAAACAGTGCCATCTGAATGGTCTCCTGGTAGCTGTTATTGTAGGAGAACTCTACTAAGGGTAAGTGATGATCCCAGCTACCTCCGAAATCTAATACACACGCTCCGAGCATGTCCTCGAGAGTCTGAATAGTCCGCTCTGACTGTCCGTCGGTCTGCGGATGAAATGCTGTGCTGAAACTCAAGCGAGTGCCCAAAGCCTCCTGAAGCCTCTGCCATAATCGGCTGGTAAACAGGGTACCTCTGTCGGACACAATACATGTCGGGACCCCGTGTAGTCGCACAATCTCGTCGATGTAGATCTGGGCATACTGAGTAAATCCGAAAGTCGTCTTCACTGGTAGGAAGTGAGCCGCCTTCGTCAAACGATCCACGATCACCCAGATGGAGTCATATCCTCGACTAGTCCTGGGTAGACCCACAACGAAATCCATCGAAATCTGCTCCCATTTCCACTCCGGAATGGGTAACGGTTGTAGCTCTCCCGCGAGCCTCTAGTGCTCAGCCTTGACTTGCTGACAAGTCAGGCATCTCGACACAAAATCTGCGATGTCCCTCTTCATTCCGTCCCACCAATAAACATCTCTCATATCATGATACATCTTGGTGGAACCGGGATGGACGCTGTACACCGATCGATGTGCCTCCTCAAGAATCTCATACCGCAGTCCCTCAGCATCTGGTACGCACAGTCTAACTCCAAATCGTAGCACCCCCTGATCATCGATCACGAACTCAGAAAATCTGCCCTATCCAATCTGTGCCATGATCTCCGAACATCGGTCATCACTGCGCTGTGCCTCATGTATGCGGTCAAGTAACTGTGGGCGTGCACGAACATGCGCGATCTGTCCTCTAATCGGCGTGAACTCGAACTGTACTTGGCTGTCGCATAATATCTGCCAATCTGCCGACGACTGCCCCTGTACTGCGCTCAAATAAGATAGTCTACCCCCGGGCCTCCTGCTCAAAGCATCCGCCACCACATTTGCCTTGCCCGGGTGATACAAGATCTCGCAGTCATAATCCTTCACTAACTCCATCCATCGGCGCTGTCTAAGGTTCAGGTCCCGCTGCTGAAATATATACTTTAAACTCTTGTAGTCAGTGAATATCTGGCACGACTCGCCATATAGGTAATGTCGCCAGATCTTAAGTGTAAAGACCACTGCAGCCATCTCCAAATCATGAGTGGGGTAGTTCTGTTCATGTTTCTTCAATTGTCGTGAAGCATACGCGATCACCCTATCATGCTGCATCAACACGCACCATATTCCCACTCGAGAGGCATCACAATAGACCACAAACCCGCTTGAGCCTGAAGGTAAAGATAATACCGGTGCCGTAGTCAACTGGGTCCGTAACTGCTGAAAACTGTGCTCACACTCCTCCGTCCAAACGAAAAGGACTCCCTTCCGGGTCAACCCGGTCAAAGGTGTAGCAATACTGGAGAAGTCCTGCACAAATCACCTGTAGTAACCGGCCAACCCCAAAAAGCTGCGAATCTCCGTAACCGATGTGGGTCTGGGCCAACGCTGAATGGCCTCGACCTTCCTCAGGTCTACACATATACCGTCTCGTGAAATCACATGCCCCAAGAAGTCTACGCTGTCCAGCCAAAAAGCACACTTGGAGAATTTCGCATAAAGCTGGTGCTCTCTCAAAGTCTGCAGTGTAATCCGCAGGTGCTGCTCGTGCTCCTCACTACTCCGGGAATACACCAAGATATCGTCAATGAACACTATAATGAACAGATCCAAATATGGCCGGAAAATACGGTTCATCAAGTCCATGAATGCTGCTGGCGCATTGGTGAGTCCGAACGACATCACCAAAAACTCATAATGGCCGTAGCGCGTACGGAAAGCTGTCCTGGGAATGTCCTCCTGTCTAACCCGCAGCTGATGATAGCCCGATCGTAAATCGATCCTCGAAAAGTACCCTGCCCCCTGAAGCTGGTCGAACAAATCGTCGATGCACGGCAAAGGATACATGTTCCGCACTATCACCCTGTTCAGCTGGCGGTAGTCGATACACGGACGCAAACTGCCATCCTTCTTCTTGACGAACAGGACTGGAGCACCCCAAGGAGAAACACTGGGTCGAATAAGTCCCTTGTCCAGTAAATCTTACAACTGACCCTTCAACTCTCGAAGTTCCGCCGGGGCCATCCGATAAGGCGGTATGGAAACAGGCCCCATGCCAGGAACCAAATCAATACAGAAAGAAATGTCGCGCTCGGGCGGTAGCCCAGGAAGCTCGTCAGGGAAAACATCAGGGAACTCGCTAACAACCGGAACCCAATCCAATGGAACCTGTGTAGCACTAGCATCGCAAACATAGGCAAGAAATCCCTGACATCCCTTCCTCAAAAGCTGTCCAGTGCGAAAAGAAGAAATCACACTGTGAGGGGCGGCACCACGGTCCCCCAACACAACAAAAACCGACTCGCCGGGAAAACAAAATCTAACTGTCTTCTCACGGCAGTCCACAGAAGCATAGCACGTGGCTAACCAATCCATGCCCAAAAGAACGTCGAAGTCCAACATCTCAAAAAGGATCAAGTCGACAGGCAACTCCCTCTCGCCAATACAGACGGTACAGGATCGGAACACGTGCCTAGCAACAAACGACTCTCCCACAGGAGTGGTCACAACAAGCGGCTGATCAAGCAAACCGGACTCTCTACCCAAACTCGGCACGAAGTGTGTGGATACGTACGAGTGCGTGGATCCAGGATCGAACAAAACGTGTGCATCAACTGAACATACTGGAAGGATACCTGAACCCACCGCATTAGACGCCTGCGCGTCCTGATGCGTCAAAGAAAAAAGCCACGCCTGTCCACCACCTGCGACTGACTGCCCTCTGCCTCGGTCATCTCGCCCTCTCTGAGCAACTCCTCCACGTCCACGACCTCTCTGTGTATGAGTCTGGCGCGGAGCAACGGTAGGTACAACAAACAACGCCCTCTGGGGTGGTGAAGATGGTATGGTAACATGCGGTGCTGCCGCCTCCCTCCGGTGTATCTCAGGATAATCTCTAACGAGGTGAAGTAGACTGCCGCACCTAAAGCAACCCCGCGGTGACTGCTGACTCTCCTGGGGATACGAACTAAACATCTGGCCTCGTCCCGAATCTCTGCTACTCCCCGTACCAGAA
The DNA here is from genome assembly GCA_030015575.1 of Agapanthus africanus. Lineage (NCBI taxonomy): Eukaryota > Viridiplantae > Streptophyta > Magnoliopsida > Asparagales > Amaryllidaceae > Agapanthus > Agapanthus africanus. The sequence goes on along the minus strand of CM057346.1, from coordinate 97,653,866 downwards.
TGATACCTGTCGCGGCGTCTGAATGACTGCCTCCGTGCTGATATACTGGTACGAACTCTCTTCGGCTCTGGAACTACCGAAGTATCAGCAAGGTGCTCCTCGACTACTAGGGCTGCGTCTACAGCTGCTGCATAGGTCTCGTAGTGCTGCGCGCTGATCGCGAGGAACAGTGGTGTAAGCAAGCCTCGAACAAATCTCCTGACTCGCAACTCCTCGGTAGCCACTAAATATGGGGCATAGACTGCTAGCTCTGTAAACAACACGTCATACTCTGCCACTGTCATCCCTGGCGTCTGGCGCAAGGACTCAAATCTGCGTGCTCGGGCATCTCTAACACTCTGGGGAAGGAAATGGGCTAGAAATACTGTTACAAACTCCGTCCAGGTCATAGGAGGAAGACCTGCTGCTCTGCCCTTCTGAATTGAATCACACCACTTCTGCGCAAGACCTTCCAGGCGAAAGCTCGTGAACTCAACCCATCTCGTATCTGCGCATCTGATGGAACGGCATATCCGGGCCATCCTGTCGATGAAAGACTGTGGGCCCTCGGCTGTATCGGTGCCTGTGAAGACCGGAGGCTTCAGCCTCATGAACTCTGATAGCGATACTGTAATCACCTCCGTGGCTGCAGGGGCAACTGGCTGTGCGGTAGGTACCATCGCGGTCTCTGGGACGGGTGGAGCTACCTCTGGTCGCTGTGCTCGAAGCGTCTCAACTAGCGATCCTATCATCTGGCGTATCTCCTGCATGCTGGATCCCACCGTCTGGCGCATCTCCTGCATACCATCCCCTAGCGTGGCGATCTGATCTATCACGGCAGGAACAACCTGCTCGGGCACAACCGGTGTACTGCCCGGATCAGTCCTCGTCTCGGAGGAGTCAACTCGAATCTCGGCCCTCGTGGCCGCTCTCTGCGCCCTCGTAGTCTTTGGCGGCATAATGGCTGAAAGGAAATTCGGATTCGATAAGAATACAGGAATCGAATCACAAGAATATATATATACTCAAGAAGGAATTTAAACCAATAAGTCCTAAGGTTGCTTAGGCGAAGTACCGTGTCGTGAGTATGCCGCGGAACATACACACGCTACGCTACCCTGCTGCAGCTACCTACTCCATCATACCAGGGTCATCCTACACACCGAAGGTAAAACCTATGCTCTGATACCAACTTTGTCACGACCCGAGTATTTCGACTCGTGACCGGCACTTAACCACGCTATGTCTACAGGCGTAACGCGACTAAGTAAGCAGAACCCAGAAATCAAAACTATTTAAAATAGTGAGTGTTAAAAACATTTAGTTAAAGCATTTAGAAAACCTTAAATAATTCAATAAGTTCCTTTAAGTTACTTAATCATTTAAATAATTTTGGCAGCATTTCCTTTGTAAAAGTAGCCCCGAGACCGGGTACAAAACAGGATATGAGTGAAAAATGAAATATAATGAAATGAAACATCCCCAAACGGGAGCAATCACGCCCAACGGTGGAAACCAACATCACAAGAGTAATATACGACGCCGTAGCGAAGAATGAGCAATAAGTAAACATCACAGAAAATAACTGCATATAAAAACAGTCGGCTCCAACGAGCTCGACACCAGAATACAAAATATGCATCATCATCCTCACACAGTATCTAAGTCCAGTACATAAATGGTAGATGGAGAGTACTAGATACAAAAAGGGATACAATAAAAGTAATCAGATACCACAACCCACCTAAAAGCAAAACAGCTCTCGCCGCAACTGTAGTGGTATCTGTAGCCAAAAGATGCAAAAGACAGCCTGCCGCGACTATGCTGAGGGCAACCTGCAAAAACTGTGGCACAACGGGGGTGAGTTGCCAACTCGTGAATAAAGATAACATATAAAAGTAATCGCGAGCAGGTACGTACTGCGCTATTCTAACAAATGCCAGCAGATGATATCAATGCGTGATAAGCAGTATGTGCAATAATCATGTAGATGCTCTGTCAGGTAAAATAACTACAGGATGAGATATATGGTAATCAATGCTGAGTATGGGATAAACAACATCCACACGGAATATCAACGTGGAAAACAATCGGTGCCCACAACTGCACCCAAATCCCAAATAACTCAGGCGCCGGCATACCCATCGGCCCTTAAATCCTGTAAACCTCTGAGAATCATGAGTGCCCAACATCGGCACCCAAAACATCATAAAATACCCGTGTCCAGTATCGACACGCAAGTCTTCATATATCGGGCTCCGTCAGTCCGGATCAGCCCACGGGCTCCGTCTGCGGTATCGGCCCTCGGGCCCGGCAGTACGGATCATCCCGCATCCATCTCTCGACTCTGGTCGGTATCCTCCGGATAACCGCCAGGTCCAACCAATCACCGGTAGGTACTCGCCATCCTGCCAGGCTCATCGTCTACTCCACGAAAAACATTTCTCGCCCCGGGGAATCATACCGGGTCCACCACGAACCCGCAAACGGATCATCCATCTTCTCGAATCGGGTTTCAAGCACACGTCTCAGCACCGAGAAAACGCGTGGTGGACGCACCAAAATATCATATCATGAGGAACCGGGTTTTCAAATAGTGCATCTTTTCTTAAAAATCCCACGGTCCTCAAAACCAGAAATCATATGAAAATCCAACACCAAGAAATAAATCCAATGCGATGTGCTACGTACATCAATCCATGATATAGGTATAAGGGAAAACCGCTTTTAAAATTAGTTTCCGTTTTTAAAGATATCATGCGGCTCCCAATTTCCATGAAAGTCATATCGAATCATATATGAAATAAACTACAGCAATATAATCATGGCAGTTCTACAGTGAGTGTGTCATGGCAATTACTAACGGTGTGTGTGTAGCATGCAGATTAGTGCTCGTGCAACATGAACCGTTAGTAATAGTGCGGTGTTCTATCAATTCTAAGCATACATACAGCAGGGAATGCAATATGCAATGACAGTCCATGAGGTAAATGCAACATATAATAATAAAGTCCTATCAGCCCTGACGCATAACGCCATGCGGGCGATATCCCCGTAGATGTGAAATCTACTCACCGAAGTCTCGCGCTAAATGTAGCCGACGACTTGCTTGCCCTTCTTCGCTGCGTCCGTCTCACTCGCCGGCGAACCTAGAATCACATAACATATATCACACATAAGCTCAATTTCACAAAACGCGATATTACGATACAATTAGAAACCCGTGTCGCAAACCAATCGCGCGTGCGCGCGATAAGCTAAAACGTGTGATCACGCGCCTGGAACTACCCTGACGCGTCGCGATACGCAGAAACCCCAAACTCACACACGTATCACGCGTGTCGCGAAGGTTTAAAATACGAGAAATAGGTATTTAGTCCCAGATTTTTATACAGAACTTAACTTACAAATATATATATACCACAAAACTCCACATAGCAGCAGACACCCAATGGACCAAACCCCAACCCAAACCCTACCCATCTGGCCGCAAATTGCGGCCAGATCGAATATTCCGGCGGCCTCAACATGAAGAAAGGGGGTCGGGTTCTACCTGGGGTATCAGTACCTAGCCACTACACTGCAGTCTTCTCAAAATTAATCTGAACTCATCGGGTCGATATCAGTTTCCAGAAACTCAAATTTTGCTTTAAAACGACGAATTTGCATCAAATAGGGATCTGGTGGTATTCTAGTGCAATTGGGGTTTAAGCTGGGTTAAAATGGCCTTTACAACACTCTAACAACCTACTGAACCCAAATCACACATCACTTGGCCAAGGTTCTCACTAAACACCTCATATCGCACTAAATCGCACCAAAAACCACTAACCGAAGCAAAACTACACTAAACAAGTAAACTAGGGAGTAAGTTTAGGAAATATACCCCACACTCGACCCTAGGGAGCTGGAGGAAGAAGAAGGAGTGAAGGGAAGGGGCTGTAGTCGAAGTTGTGTTGCTGTTGCTGCTCACTGATGCTGCTGCTGCTGCTTTCTGTTGCTGCTGTTGCTGCTCTCTGTTGCTGCTGTTGCTGCTAAGCTGCTTGCTTCTGCTGGTGCTGAAGAGGTAAGTGTGTGTGTGTGTGTGTGAGAGAGAGAGTGTGAGGTTGAGAGAAAGAAAACAAAACAAATGAGAGGAAATCATCACCCCAATGTCAACCCCTCCTCTCTCTCTCCTCATTAATTGCAAGCATGGCTTAAGCCATGATGCACTCTCTCTCTCTCTCTCACCAAGTCAACACCCTAAGAAAATTTCAAATTAAAGCAACTATTAATTAACTAATTAAACTCAATTAAAACCCAAAAGACTTTAATCCCCATGATTAACCCACCATGGTCACTAATCATGGTAATAACTCTTTTAAAAACCCTAGTTTACATGCACATGTGTGTGCAAGCCTAGGAAAATTTTAGAAAAATATTTATTAAATTAGGAAAAATATTTGAAACACAATTTGGTAAACTTTTTGTTAAAAACCCTTTACTTATATATAAATAGTCACTAAACACATCCTAAGTTGTTACAGTGTCGCTGTTGGACGTTTCCCCAAGATGGAGTGTCTGTGTCAGACGTTTCCCCGAGACGGAGTTTATCTATTGGACGTTCCCCCGAGACGGAGTGTCTTTTTGTGACGTTTCCCCGGTACGGAGTGTCTGTGTTGGACGTTTCCCCGAGACGGAGTGTCGCTGTTGGACGTTTCCCCGGTACGGAGTGTCTGTGTTGGACGTTTCCCTGAGACGGAGTGTCGGTTGGTCAACGCGTCACTGGCGCGGAGTGTCTGTTGTTTGACGTAGAGGTCGATGTTTGAATTGGTTGGTTTGATTTGTTTTGGGTTGACATCAGCATCGCTACACTGGAATATGGTACCGGGAGCGAATCATCATCTGTCATGAGAGGATTTGGGAATTGGTTTTCTGTCGGCGTCTGCATTGCTGCACTAGAATAGAGCAACTCATCATTTACCCCAGAAGGATTTGGGAATTGGTGGCTTAGGAGACAGGTTTAAATCCCTATCACCTAAGGCTTTTCAATTTTATGGGCCGTAAGGGTCCCATAAAAGCATTTTCTCCCTACGAGTTGAAAGAATCTCGTAGGTGTATTTTCTCCTTAGGAGTCGTGAGGACTCCTAAGTATGTTGCTCCTTTGTGAGTCGTAAGGATCTCACGCGGGAATTTTCTCCTCACAAAGTCGAGAGGACTCTGCGAGTGAATTTCATCTCTTTTTTACGAGTTTGCGCCCTTTCGGGTTTTCACAAACTCGCCGGCAGTCCTGCTGTTTTTACTCACGGAGCCCTTTCGGGTTTTCACCCGTGCCCATTTTGCTTGTGGACATACCAATTTTTTTTTGGACTTTGAATGTGGTCTCACCGGTAGGACTCGGGAGAGATTGGGATCGTTTTACGTCCGTGGATTGTATACGGTTTTGTAGGATGTATGATCCAGACCGTAGGGCCAGAAACATTTCGGACTTTGTTAGTGTCTGCATCGCTGCACTGGAATATGGTACCAGGAGCGACTCATCATACGCCGTTGGGGTATAGGATTTGCAATTTGGTTGGCGTCTGCATCGCTGCACTGGAATATGGTACCAGGAGCGACTCATCATTCGCCATTGGGGTATGGGGTTTGGAATTTGGTTGGCGTCTGCATCGCTGCACTGGAATATGGAACCAGGAGCGACTCATCATTCGCCATTGGGAGTTTGAGTTTTGGACGGCGTCTGCATCGCTGCACTGGAATATGGAACCAGGAGCGACTCAGCATTCGCCGGTTGGGGATTAGGGAGTGATGGCTTAGGAGACAGGTTTAGATCCCTATCACCTAAGGCTTTTCAATTTTATGGGCCGTAAGGGTCCCATAAAAGCATTTTCTCCCTACGAGTCGTAAGGATCCCGTAGGTGCATTTTCTCCTTAAGAGTCGTGAGGACCCCCAAGTGTGTTTTTCCTCTGTGAGTCGTAAGGATCCCACGAAGGTTTGTTCTCCTCATGCATCGTGAGGACACATGAGCGGGTCTTCCCAATGGAGCATAATTCCAAGGGCGGAGACCAGCCGCGTAACTGGTGATTACGGTAGGGCATGGGTATGATGAGAATTATTTGAGCCCGTGGATTGTATACGGTAGTCAATTTGGGGACTGGCCGTAGGGCTGGGGGAATTTTGGAAAATCAGATTTTGGTTGGCCTCTGCATCGCTGCACTGGAATATGGTACCAGGAGCGACTCATCATTCGCCGTTGTTTTGTTTTTCTTTTTTTGTTCTTTTTTCTTCTTTTTTTTTGTTTTCGTTGTTTTTTTTTTCGTTTTACCGCGATTGCTCTATCATTTCAGCTTTTCTTATCGTGAAGGTCTCGATTACCCTTCGTTTTACCGCGATTGCTCTATCATTTCAGCTTTTCTTATCGCGAAGGTCTCGATTACCCTATCATTTCGGCTTTTTATTCGCGGTTGCCCCATCATTTCGGCTTTATTTTTCATCTTTATTTTGCTCACTGATTTTTATTGCGAGTTGCCCCATCATTTCGGCTTTTCTTTATTTTTCTTTTATTTACACATTTTTTGTTTATTTACGTATATACTTTTTTTTACATTCCCAGTTTAACGACTTAGAGGTCGATTATTCACAGTTTAATGACATGGTGGTCAATTATTCCCAGTTTAAAGACTTGGTGGTCTGTGGTTTGCTTATCCCAGCTCCTTGAACTTCAATCTTGGCGGGGCTGTGTTGATGACCGTAGCTTTGTGGCTTGTCGGTACATCTGACGATTGTGAGGCTTTCCCGAGTTTGTATTGGTTTTCCACCCAATCTTTAAAAACATAGCAGTCTTCAATGGTATGACTCACCATTCTATGATATGGGCAGTATATGGGATTGCCGGTCATGTTCATCTCCTGTGGCCTCTTTGGAATAGGCAGTTGAAGACCGTTGTTCAAGGCGTCCACGAATATTTCGCGGACTTTATCCCTTCTGAAGGAGTATACATTCTTCTTTCTCTCTATTGGAGTAGGTGCCCTTACGGATGCTGGACCCCGAGGACGACCAGTCTTTGGTTCTCCTACTGTCCGCTTTCCACGTTCAGTGTACGCATCGGAGGGAATGGAGGCTGATCGCGTCCGTTTTTCACAAAGATGTTCCGCTCTCGGGCTGGAGGGAGCATCGGTCGGCTGCTTTCGGATATCAATCCCCAGCTCATGAACCAAAATTTGATTTTGCTGTAGTTGCAATCGGACGACTTGGGTCGTGAGATCCGCCACGACATTTGCCAGCTCGTCGACTTTAGAATGGACCTTGGCCATCTTCTCATCCCTGTCCTGAAGTTGCCTTTGAATCCATTAGAATAATGCTTGTTCTATAGTTCCGAGGATGACAACGGGGTCATCCCTACCGCCTGAACTTGATTCATCATGAAACACGGGTTCCTTTGGCTCAATGGCCTGAGCGAACTCTTCATCATTTGGATCGGGCCGATGTTGGATGGCAACAAGCTAAGAGCCGGGCACTTTCTGCCTATCATCCTCATTGGGAGGATTTTCATCACCCTCAGGAGGATGCTGGTCTTGGGAAGTGACAGCCACATTCAAACCAGATTGGATTTGAGATGTGGTGGCCCCATCCCTGCTGCGAAGGTTGTCACTGGGACGCGCACCTACCATGTAGACTGTGTGGATAACACATTCAGCCGTCCTTTCATCACTGGCAGCTGGTTTCCGATTTGGGCATTGGAAATTCATAAATTTTAACATGGCCGAAGCCCTAGCCCTTTTGTTGGCTCTGTATTTGAGCCGCTTCTGCCTCAGCTTCTCTGCCTTGAGCGCCTGGCAGGCTTCTGCTCTTCGGGAAGCCGCCATAGGCCGAGTGATGGGGAGCTTAGAGAAAATACCCAACCGAGCATATAGGGTTCCTAGGCACACTAAGGAGGTCTCACAAGGCATCAACCATGCCAATTTCAAATTTTACGGGTGCCGAGAAACCCTAATACGGATCGTTAACTAGATATATAGGCGACAAATGAAACTAGTTAACTACTTAACTAAAAGAACGGAAATACAACCTTTGTAGATCTGGTGCTCCACCTCCATAGCTCCGCAATGAAGTCTCCTCGCTGTCCAAATCAAATCCCGGGCTCAAGCGTCGGCTTCATCGGAGAAATGGGCGGGCTAGGTCATTGACAACGATGCCGAAGATGATCTACGTCGAGGCATCGCAAGATCAAGCTCCCACTTCACCAAGTCATGAAACTTGTGAAGAAAACACCCTATACTACTTGGCAAGAGGTAGAGGATGAAGAAATAGGAAGTGGGTTCACTTTAGAATTGGATTTCTCACTTGTTTTCACAAGTTGCTATTGAAGGTAGCTAGGTTTTCTTCATGTTGAAGATGAAGAAGATGAAGATAAAGATATGATAAGAATAATCAAAATAGAAAAGAAAAACCATACTTATCATTTGGCAACCATGGTCAAGTGTAGAGAATAAATCATGGTTAGATGGAATGGTTAAGGTTAAGCATGAAGACAAAATGGTCACTTAGTCAAAACTTCATGAAGCTTCAACTTAGAAACAAAAATAGCCACCATTTCCCCTTTTGCCAAAATGAATAAATAAATGAATAAATAAATAAATTCAAAACCCTAACCATTACATAACCATGGTTTAGTCTAAACATACACTTAAATATTCATGTATCATCAAACATGATATAATCAAGTGTACAAAATATCTCACATATACAATGTGCACATCAAGTGAGAAAATCCTTTTAAAGTGAACCAATATTAGTTACTGCAAAGTAATATATCAAATATATAATTATGCATTAAATCATTAAATCAACGCTTGATTTAACGATCCGGTCATATCGCATATAACCGACTAATATCCAATGTATCGGCTTATCGAATCAATCGTTGATTCGATAACTAGGTTATATACGCTCCTATTTCGTTTCGCTTGAGCCAGAAAACCTCTGTGTAGAACTCTAAAGACTCGTCAATACGCCGGCAGCAGATGATGATCATATCAAACACCTACAAGCCGCAAGCGGTCTGCTAAACGTAACGGCCACCCGGGTATTGAGCGATCAGAAGATCGACGAGCAAGCCCGCTCACACTCCTGTGAATCCAACCAGTAACACTTACCGTACAGTCCGGTCTCGTCGTCTGATATGTCGCATATCTCGCCTAGGGGTGGTAAACGTCAGACCCCAATAGCTCGATAAGTCGTGTCGATATGAGGTCTATAACAGTTTGAGAAACTACAGGTAACACTTACCAGTAAATCTCAGCAACCCTGGCCAGGGATTTCCGGTTATAGCCAATCGAACACAGCGCAACATCAACCCCCTATACCGGGAGAGACGAATCCCCTCCTATCGCTCATTGCCTCCATGTGACTCGGGACTGTACCCAAAAACCACCATTTTGCACGCCCTCTTGGACGTGGTAAGATGGAAATCAAAGCACAGTGGGAACCACATAAGACTCTATGACGATCTCGGGTCAACAGACTACTCTGTACCAGTGTCACCAGAGAACTGCCATCTGACGTAAGGTATAATACCATCTGGGAGTTCTCGGCGAGTCCGTCCAGTGTACCCAGTCTCCACTGAGCACCCGTATATCATCTCTGATGTCAAACACCAATGGATATGGGATCATCCATCGCCCATCTGTATGGGGCGAGAAGGTATACGCTAGTCTACTCTGGTATATCGATGCCCCGTCTCGATACACCCACGACTAGGGACTTTGAAGGATGTACTTATAGACTACCATGTCCCCACTAGTATGATCCGCATCACAGTCCAGGTAGTCAAGTACACATCCTAAGGGCTTTACCAACATGTAACAGAGAGACAATCAGTGTACACGTTAAGGTAAAGAACAATCAGATAGCATACTATCATGTCGAGCAAGAAAGTCCTCCCTATATATGTCCAAGCATCCACTACAATATACATCCTATGTATAGTAATGGCCTCTAGGGCATACATATAACTAACAATCTCCCACTTGCACTAGGGCCATCTGATAGCAGTGGTTGTAGTATCTCATACTCAACCATCCCATAAAAGTCTCTCTCTGGGAAAAGGCCTTTGTGAGTGGATCCGCCGTGCTGTCCTCTGAGTCTACTCTCCTAACCTCGATCTCCTTAGAGATCAACTATCTCCATGATCAGGTGACAACTGCCTTAGAATATGTCTGGATCACCTGATGGGACGGGTGTTCCTTGGCATAAGCCACGACTCCATTGTCACACAATGGGAGGAACAAAGTTCATCTCATGAACCAATATACATCCAGACTGCCTCTTTGGCAGCATCTTAAGTAGCGATGTCTCGAGCCTTTATCATCTAGTATGCCACGGTATCTAACTTGGAACTCTTCCAACATACCGTCCCCTTTACTAAGGGTAAAGACAATGCATGTGACTGACTTTCAGTCGTCCTTATCACCCTGGAACCTTTCCAGTGATTCTCCCCAGGATCGATTGATACCATCTAGTACAACTAGTGAGAATCCTAACATCCAATTAGATCTATCTCATAGATCCAAAACCCAGGATTTAGGAGGTATCACTTTTATCCTATATGGAGAATCATTGTGATATAACGGAGATTGACCGAGCGTAGCATAGGAAACTCCTTCCCTATCAAGAGCATGTCATCCACGTACTCTACGAGGACCGTCACTATACTCCCCTACTACCTTTTTGTTTATACAAGGTTCATCTACCATTTTGATGATGTCAAAACTCTTTGACTAATACATCAAAACAGATGTTCCAACTCCGCGATACCTGCTTTATCCTATAAAGCATCTTGTACACGTTTCCGCTGCTCCCCACTGTCTACGAAGCCCTCTGGCTGTGTACTTATAGACGTCCTCTTTCTAAAACATCATTTAGAAAAGCAGTCATGGCACCCAACCGCCAGATATCGTAGTCATGGTATGTAGCCGTGGCAAGTAGGATCTGGATGGACTTAAGCATTAGCCAATTGAAAAGGTTTCATCATTATCCACGCCTGGTCGATGATGAAAAGCTTTAACAAGTCTAGCTTTGAAAGTCTCAACTTTTCCATCTACACCAAGTAATCTTCTCAAGATATACTTGCTCCTGATGGGGATTTAACCCTTCAGATCTAGCAACCAAAGTCCATACTTTGTTGGTGTACATGGATTCCATCTCAGATCGCTAAGCATCCAGCCATTCTAACAGAGTCCCACTCCTGATGGCCAGCTCGAAACTAGTTGGGTCATCATCTCATGATGCAATCCTCGCTCCCACTGTCATAGAGTAACCGAAGTATCTCTCAGGTGGGTGAGGAACCCTACTAGATCGGCGGAGAGACTGAGGTTCGTTGGTTTCTACTGAATCCTTTGGTTCTATCAAATCATCAGCTGTTGTTTGTATAGCTGGAACCTTTCCAGTTTTACATAACTGACCTTGCCTCGAGCTTGTCCGGATTTTGCTTTTATACATAGGCCGGTCAACCCCCAAATCTTAACTAGCCTAAGACATGGGTTCTTCCCTTATCATATCACATATGAAGTGGTAGGCAACTAATTTGATATGAACCCTATTCAATAGGTATGCAGCTTCTCAAGTGCATAACTCCCAAAAGGAAAATAGGAAACTCAGTAGTACTCATCATAGAGCACACCATATCACATAGGGTGCTATTGCTCCGCCCCGATATACCATCGTACTATGGTGTATACGGAGGAGTAATGCTGAGAGAGAATCTCATTCTCCTTTAGAATAATCCAGGATTTCCGTGCTCAAGTATTCTCCTCCTTGATCACATCAAAAAACATAATACTTATACCCGTATTTTGGTTCTCTACTTCTAACTTATATTCTGTGAATATCTCAAAAGGTTCGGACTTGTGTTTCAACAGGAACATAGGTCTGAATCTCGAAAGATCATCAGAGAATGTAATGAAGTACAAAGAACCAGTCCTGGCATATGTAGACTGGGGACCTTACATACATCAACATGTATCATCCCAAGAGTTCACTAACTCTTTCTCTGTTTCGAGTAAATGGAGCTATGGTCATTTTATCTCTGTGACATGACTGGCAAGTTTCACAAGATGTAAATTCAAACTGATTTAAACATGCATCTATATGTAACTTAAGCTAGTCGGGTCGCATTGATATGACCTAGTCTACAATACCTCAAGAAGGATTTGTTCATTTCTGAACTCTTCCTCTTGTGTGTGTTCCATATACTAAGAACTGTAGTTTGATTTAGAATATCAATGCTTTTAGATAACGTACCTGAACCGATCAACTTTTGATATAGGAAATGTTCAGAACATTATCCAACAATACAAAATTTTATCATTTCTTTACTAATAAAGAGACTGATATGATTTTGTATATCAGGTTCGGTATCTAATAACATTCGTTCAGAATCAATGTATTTGGAATACAGGGGTGACAGTGACTAACAGACTTGGCTGCAACACTTGCCCCCTTTTCTGTCTCATGAAACTTATCACCCGTTCTCAGTTCTCTACCTATCTGTAGCCCTATGTAACAGATTACATATCTGGGATCCTGATCCGGTATCATATACCCAGGATGCGGAGGATACTGAGAAACAGTTCTTTGTAACGAACACACACCCGAAGATGATGCATCAGCATGCACTCTCTTCGTTTGGGCGGCACGGGAATTTTGGTAATCCCCCAATTTCCTGCTCTGTCTTATAACAATTATAAGTTGGAGCGGGGACCAACGTTCCCCAGCTCAGTATAACAAGCGGGTTCGGTCAATATTCCGTATTATTATCTTGATTAAGGCGTGATATGGTCGCTACCGGGAGAGAGAGAGAAGAAAACACTCAGCGTGCGCTCTTGCAAGAATAGATTGGTTATTGTTTTATCTAATCAGGATGGCTCCCACTGTTTTTATCAAATCTTCCTTCAAACCCTAAAAGGATAGACTAGCCGGGATTAATTACACGCTACAAGTTCGCCAATCTTTCAGCCAGGCCAGTGTCGGTACTTTGAGGGAGGTCCCCCGTGCTTTCGCACGAACCTAATTAATGTAAACCTCATTTTCCCAGAGGCGTAACCTCGTTAACACCTTTCTAGACACCTACTTGATCGGCTAATTGTAATGTATAAAACTCTCCCAGGAGTAAACAATTACTCGCAGTGGGTATCGGGATCCCAACTATCTCATAGAAGGTATGCAATCTCATTGCAAATTTCAACACTTGAAATTCCCGATAATATTTTCGCCCCGTAGCAGCTATAGTGGGACCAAACCGCT